>JAWNMH010000348.1:0-2715506 GCA_035044325.1 Drosophila nr. medialis 2 BK-2023a
CACTCGGGATTGCTGGTACATTCGGGTCGACATGCGGGCGGCGTGCCATAGTAATTCGGCAGACAGCTGCAAATCGCCTGACCCTGCGATTCCCTGCACTGTGCATTGGGACCGCAGGGAGACGGCTGACAGGGGTTCACGTAAACCACTCTTATGGCTGTGGAGAAGGTGCAAATGGGTGCAAATAATATATGATTTGATATGTTAGTGCAAGTTTGTGGTAAAAGCTGGTAAGAATGCTTACGTTCCGACTGGCGTAGCTGACAATAACGATAAAGATCGCCATTGTAACCGGGATAACAGCTGCAGATGGGTACATGATTCACAACTTGGCACTGGGCCTTGGGAGCACAGCTGCCGGGGCAGGGATCGCGACAATGTTGATTAAGACATGCCAATTGGCTGGAGCAGTCGGAATTCAGGACACACTCGGGACGGCAGCCTTCATAGGGATTACCAAAGAACTCGGGCAAACACTGGCAAGAACCGACTTCAGCTTGTTGCCTGCAGACTGCATTGCTACCGCAGGGACTGGGAGCACATGGATTAATCTGATCCCGTTCGAGAACCGGACGCGGATAGCATTTCGTGAATGGATCTCCAATATAATCAGCTATGCATATGCAGGAGGGCACATGACTGATCACCTGACAGGTGGCAGCCTGGCCGCATACTCCAGGACAAGGATCGCGACACTTTTGTCCAATACAAGCTAATGAATTGGCACATTCCGTTGAAGTGACACATTCGGGACGGCAATTTGGTGGAGTTCCTATGAAGTTTTCCAAGCACTTGCATTGCGCTTGAGTTCCATCTGGTGAGGGCGTGCATTGTGCATTTGAGCCGCACGGTGACGGCTGACAAGGATTGATTGGTTCACGTTGTACAATTGGAGGTGGCGGCAGTCGTTGGCACAGGGCGAACGCGTTGCCCGTGTAGCCAGTGGGGCAGTTGCAATGCGGCGTATGTCGTATAACCTGACAGAGTGCGTACTGGCCGCAGGCACCTGGGCAGGGATCGCGGCAGTGTTGATTCTGGCATGCCAAGTGGGGGGCACAGTCCGAATTGATGGTACACTCGGGTCGACAATGAGGTGGCGTGCCATAGTAGCCGGCCAGGCAGGAGCATACTGCTTGCTCATTGGTCACAAGGCACTGTGCGTTGCTTCCACAGGGTGAT
The DNA here is from genome assembly GCA_035044325.1 of Drosophila nr. medialis 2 BK-2023a. Lineage (NCBI taxonomy): Eukaryota > Metazoa > Arthropoda > Insecta > Diptera > Drosophilidae > Drosophila > Drosophila nr. medialis 2 BK-2023a. Next base: position 1,180 of record JAWNMH010000348.1, read on the forward strand.
GGCCGACAGGGATTTACGGGCACAATGGGATCAGCTAAATTTGGAAAAAGACATTTAAGTGCTGCACAATGAGAGGAACTATAGTGAAACCTACGTTGCACCAGGGCGCACTGCACAAAGGCGTTTCCAGATGTGCCTGGGGGACAGTGGCACATGGGCACATGGTTGCGAACTGCGCAAATGGCGCAAACACCGCATGCCCCCGCACAGGGATCAACACATTTACTGCGCTGGCAGGTCCTGTCGCGGGCGCAGTCAGTGTTTAGGACACATTCGGGACGGCAGCCTATATAGGGGTTTCCATGGAACTCGGCCAGACAAGTACACTGTCCGTTGTTACAGATGGTATTTGAGCCACAGGGCGAGGAATTGCAGGCGTCGCGTGGAGGAGGGTCATGCTTCACTGGGATTGGCGCACAACTAACGAAGGGATTTCCTTGATAGCCAATGGGACAGCTGCAAATGGGCGTGTGGTTGATGACACTGCACTGGGCTGCAATACCACAGGAGCCGGGACAAGGATCGCGACAATTTTCGTTCATGCACGCTAAGTGTGAGGCGCAATCAGAGTTTATTACACACTCCGGCTGACAGTTGGGCGGAGCGCCAAAGTAGCCAGACAGACACCGGCAGACAGCTTGACCATTTTGGGCATGGCACTGACCAAAGGTGCCACAGGGCGAGGGAACACAGGGATCGCGATAAGTATCCTTGGGATAGTTGTAGGCGATTGCGGGCACTGTAAATTTGATTGGGTTAAGCTAACTGCAAAACTAGTTTGGACTGGAGTCAGAGTCTTACGTATAGTTCGACAACCACTGAAGGCATCGCCCGTAAATCCGGGCAAACAACTACAGTGGGGACTATGGTTAATCGCGCGACAAGCGGCATTACGTCCGCAGACACCCGGACAGGGATCTACACAATGATGGTTGTTGCACGCCTTGTCAAGGGCACACTCGCTGGAGATTGTACATTCGGGTCGACAGGCTGGCGGAGATCCCACAAAGTCGGGAAGGCAGCTGCAAACCGCCTGTTGATTTACTTCGTGGCATTGGGAGTTGGGTCCGCAGGGGGAGGGTTGGCAAGGATGCTGCGGTACAGGATCACGCAAAGCTGTTTGTAAAGACGTTGGGGTGAAAATACTAAGCGTTGAAAATATGTTTTCATGAGCTGCTTGCTTACGTTCGCGAATAACATTGCAGTAACTATAGGGATTGCCCTCATAGCCACTTAAACAATTGCATTGGGGTAGATGATGACGTACATGGCATTCGGCATTGGGGCCGCAGGTACCTGCGCATGGATCGCGGCAATGCTGATTGACACATGCCGAATGGCTGGGACAATCCGAATTCAAAACACACTCCGGTCGGCAGCCCTCGTAAGGATTGCCGTAGAATTCAGGTAAGCACTGGCAGGCGCCGGCGCCATTCGACTCTGTGCAGATCACATTTGAGCCACAGGGACTTGGCAGACAAGGCGTAAGTGATTCGATCACATCCCTCTGGATTTGGCAACCTATAAAGGGATTGCCACTATGACCGCTTGAGCAAACGCACATGGGCGTATGGTTAATGACGTAGCATTCGGCATTAGAGCCACACACTCCCGGACAGGGATCACGGCATTTCTGATTAAAGCAGGCCAGATTTGCAGGGCAATCAGCGCTGCTAACGCATTCAGGTCGACAGTTGGGCTGCGTTCCAATGAAGGTAACAAGACAGCTGCATTGTGCATTATTTCCAACATTGCGGCATTCGGAATTCGGTCCACACGGCGATGGCTGACAAGGATCAAGCACATCCTGTTGAATGGGTGGCGGTGCTAGTGGATGACAGGCAATGAACTGATTGCCTGTGTAGGAGCTAATACAGCGACAGTTGGGACTGTGGTTTAGTACACGGCATTCGGCATTCAAACCACATGCACCCGGACAAGGATCATTGCATCGTTGCTGCAGACACGCCAAGTGCAGGGGACACTCCGCATTGCTAATGCATTCCGGTCGGCATGATGGCGGCACACCTACAAATTGTGGCAGGCATGAGCAGACGGCTTGACCATTGATATTGCGACACTGTGCATTTGGTCCGCAAGGCGAAGGCTGGCAGGGATCGGCAACTGCTCGTGGGGGTGGAGGTGGCACAGGCAAGCATTGTGCAAATGCATTGCCTGTCATACCCGCGGGGCAGTGACAAATCGCCACATGGTTGTGAACTTCGCAGATGGCATTGGTACCGCATGTGCCTGGGCAAGGGTCAATGCATTTTTGGCGTACGCATGCAAGATTGTGGGCGCACTCCGTGCTCAATATACATTCCGGACGACAACCAATTATTGGATTTCCATGGTATTCGGGTAGACAGCTACACTGTCCTTCACGACAGACGGCATTGGCGCCACACTGTACGTGCAAGCAGGGGTCGTCATTCATTACCGGTGGCTGTGGTACTCGCGGCGGTGCTTGACAAGAGGCAAATGGATTGCCAGTCAAGCCTGGTGCACACTGGCAAACCGGCATGTGATTAATAACCGAGCACTGAGCGTTGAAGCCACAAGCGCCCGGGCACGGATCACGGCAGCGCTCCTTCTGGCAGGCCAAGTGAGCGGAACAATCGGCGTTTATGTTACACTCGGGTCGACAGTTGGGAGGGCTGCCAAAATAGTTGGACAAACAACTGCAAATAGCAGTGCCATGGTTGTCACAACACTCGGCATTTTGACCGCAGGGCGACGAAACACATGGATTCTGATACGTATCCAACAGAACGGGAGGTGGGGCTGTAATCAGGGTAATTAAAATTTATGATATCTTTGTACGAGGGGCACTTCTTACGTGGCACAGGATAGCAGCGTGTGAATGCATCCCCCTGGAAGCCCTGACGGCAACTACAAATGGGCGCATGGTGATGGACGCGACAATCGGCATTTGAGCCGCAGACGCCTGGACATGGGTCCCTACACTTTTGATTGATGCAGGCCTTATCCGACGCACACTCAGCACTCGTCACGCATTCTGGACGACAGTTGGGCGGTGCACCAACACACTCCGGCAAACAGGAGCAGATAGCCTGCTCATTGTTCGCACGACACTGGGAATTAGGGCCACACGGTGAGGGTTGACAAGGATTCACATACTCTTTCAAGATTGCTAAAAGACAACATTTTTTGTTATGGGTCTGGTACGGCAGATGTTTTTGCTAGTAACTCACGTCTCTCGGGCAGCTGGCAGTAGCTATAGGGATCACCAACGAAATTGCTTAAGCAGTGGCATGTGGGCAAATGATTAAGGACTTGACATTCGGCATTTAAGCCGCACACACCCGGACAGGGATCGCGACATTTGAACTGTTGACAGGATTTGTCCGATGGGCAGTCACTATCAGAGACGCATTCGGGTCTACAAGCTTCGTATGGATTGCCGTGATAGTCGGGTAGGCATTGACAGGACCCTGCATTGCCCTCCTGACGACATTGTGCATTAGCACCACAGGGATTAGGAGAACAGGGCTGTGTAGTCTCTACATGTTGAATTATAGGAGTTTGGTGGCAGTTGGTAAACGGATCACCCGTGTAACCAGAAGCACAGTAGCACATGGCCACATGGCTCAGCGCATGGCAAACAGCATTGTAGCCGCATGCACCTGGGCAGGGATCCGCACATTTCTGGTTAACGCAGGCCTTGTCGAAACTGCACTCTGAGTTGGTAACACATTCCGGTCGACAATTGGGCGGTGTTCCAATGTAAGTGGCAAGACAGTTGCACTGTGCCTGGTCGTCCACAGTGCGGCATTTTGCGTAGGGACCGCAGGGTGACGGTTGACATGGCTGCTTTACAGGAATAACATCCCGTTGTGGTGGTGTTGGCAAGCAGCCTAAGAAGGGATTGCCATTGTGTCGTGGCGGACAGCTGCAGATAGGCGCATAGTTTACTACATGGCAGATTGCATTGTAGCCACAGGTGCCTGGGCAGGGATCAATGCAGTGTTGTTGTTGGCAAGCCAGACGTGGCAAGCAATCCGAGTTTCGTGTGCATTCCGGACGACAGCTGGGTGGACTGCCCACATAATCTTCGATGCAGGAGCAAACAGCGTTATCATTTAGCACACGACAGCGGCTGTTGGGACCGCAAGGTGAGGGTGCGCAAGGATTTCTTGGTGGCAAGGACTGCACCGGCGGTGTTTCACACTTGGTAAACGCACTTCCCGACATACCTGTCGGACAGCGGCACAAAGCAATGTGATTGAGCACATCGCATAGAGCGTTGGGAGCACAGATTCCTGGACAGGGATCGATACATTTGTTTCGTACACAGGCGTGATCTCGCGTGCAGTCGCTGTTCAGTACGCATTCCGGACGGCAACCCGTATAGGGATCACCTTGGTATTCGGGTATGCATGTGCACTGGCCATTTCGACATATGGCATTGGATCCACATGGCGACGGATTACAAGGATCATCATTTACAATGCGCTTGGCTATGGACAAAATGGGCGAAATGGGTGTAAATGGACTCAACACTTATGTTGCTGAAATTCTTACGTGGTTCAGGCCGGCAGGAGGTGAATGGGTCACCCACATAGCCTACGGGACAGTGGCAGTTGGGTATATGATTACGCACAGTGCAGAGCGCATTGTAGGCACAGGAACCGGGGCAGGGATCGACGCAGCGCTGATTTATGCAAGCAAGGCTGGGCAGACATTCGGCACTCTTTGTGCACTCGGGTCGGCAACTAGGCGGTACACCGAAGTAGGCAGGCAGACAGCAACAGATTGCCTGACCATTAGACTGGCGACACTGAGCGTTAGCTCCACATGGAGATGGCTGGCAAGGATCACGTACAGGTTCGCGTTGGAGAATGGTGGGCGGTGCTAAATTACCAGTACAATTTTGTCAGTATCTGTGAAACAAGGCATTGACAAGATGACTTACGCGGCACGGGATAGCAGCGGGTGAAGGGATCTCCGGTGTAGCCTGACTGGCAAGAACATAACGGTGCATGATTTGTTGCATGACATAGGGCATTGCTGCCGCAAGCGCCAGGACAAGGATCTACGCATTTGTGCTGTACACAAGCTTTATCAAAGCTACATTCCGTTGATATCGTACACTCGGGTCGACAACCAGGTGGACTGCCTACATATTCGGGCAAGCATGAGCAGACAGCCTGCTCGTTTAGCTCTTTGCACTGACTATTTGGGCCGCAGGGTGAGGGTTGACAAGGATTAACATACTCGCGGATAGCTGGAATAGAGAGTTTAACTTGTTCTAGATGGTTGGAGATCCAAGGCAAGAATTGCTTATGTTTCTCTTCGAGGCTGCAATAGCTATATGGATCACCCACATAGTTGTTGAGTCAATTACAAGTGGGCAAATGGTTTCTCACATAGCATTCGGCATTGTGGCCGCAGCTGCCGGGGCACGGATCGCGGCACTTTTGATTAACGCAGGCCCGATTAGACGAACAGTCGGAATCGAGGACACATTCGGGGCGACAGGCTTCGTAGGGATTTCCAAAATACCCGGGCAGACACTGGCAGGAGCCAATGCCATTTCGTTGATGGCATTCCGCGAAAGTGCCGCAGGGATTGGGATTGCAGGGCTGCACCACTTCGGGTGGTTCATTTTGAATTGGTGAGCAGAGAACGAAAGGATCCCCGCTGTAGCCTGGTTGGCAGTAACACATGGCGCTGTGGCTAATCACACGGCACTCAGCACCGCTGCCGCAAAGGCCTGGACATGGATCTTTGCAACGATTGTTCCTACAAATCTGGGACGAAGCGCAGTCAGAATTAATCAAGCACTCGGGCCGGCAGTTCGGTGGTGTTCCAAAGAAATTCTCAAGGCACGAACAAGACGGTGTGTCCCCAATGCGACGGCACTGACTGTTTGCACCACATGGCGATGGTTGGCAGGGATCCCGAGGCAAAATATCTCTCAATGGTTCGACTGTAGTTATGATAGTTGCGTTAATTAAGTAGGTTAGCTTGCTGGACGGTGGGAACTTACTAATTCTGTGGCATTGGACGAATGGGTTGCCCGTATATCCGGGCTGACAACTACAGAAAGGACTGTGACTGACTCCCCTGCATTCGGCATAGGCGCCACAGGCGCCCGGACAGGGATCGATACAACGCTGATTTTGGCAAGCACGGTTGGGTGCACAGTCATGGTTGCTGGTACACTCGGGACGGCATGAAGGTGGTACGCCGTAATAATTGGGCAGGCAGCTACAGATGGCCTGGCCTTGTCGCTCACGACACTCGGCATTTGTACCACATGGCGAGGGTTGGCAGGGAGCTATATGGTTTACAACTTCACAGATGGCACCGGCACCACAGGTACCCGGGCAGGGATCAACACACTTTTGCTGTACACAAGCGCATTCTGGACAGCAAGCAACGTAGGGATCGCCTTGATATTCGGCAATGCACGTACACTGTCCCTCTCCCGAGCAGACGGCATTACTGCCACAGGGACTGGGATTGCAAGGATCTCTGTGTTCTTCATAGGCTGGAGGTGCTGTAGGGAATGGGGAGATGTGCTGATGTACTCTGTGTTTATAATTCCTATAAGGTTGCTTACGTGGTGCAGGCTGACAAGCCACAAATGCATCACCAACATAGCCATGCAGACAAACACAGTTAGGTGTATGATTTAACACTCGACACTCGGTGTTCTGGCCACAAGAGCCGGGGCAGGGATCGCGGCAACGCTCTTTAATGCATGCCAGATGATTGGCGCAGTCAGCGTTGATGGTACACTCGGGTCGACAATGCGGGGGTGTGCCGTAATAATTAGATTGGCAGGAACAAATCGCTTGGTCATGCTGATTACGACATGTGGCATACAGGGTGAGGGCACGCAGGGATCGCGATAGGGTGCAACATATCGTAGTGGCGGTGGTGACTATTTATTGAGTATACAGATAATTCTCTTACGTGTTGGTCGGGGCAGACAGCGTACAAAGGGATCGCCTATTAGGCCTGGAGGACACATACAAATGGGACTGTGGTTGCGCACCTGACAGATCGCCTTTTGACCGCAAACACCAGGGCATGGATCAACACACTTGCGATTGATACACGCCTTGGTGGTTGGGCACTCAGCGCTTGAGGTACACTCGGGTCGACAATATGGTGGCACACCCTCAAACTCCGGTAGACAGGAGCAGACCGCTTGGTCTTGCACCTCACGACATTGGCCATTCGAGCCACAGGGCCAGGGTAGACATGGATTTACATAATCGTGAACAATTGCTAAATTTAGGGTTAGGCAAATAGATAATACGCTTCGAATTAGTAACTACATCAACTACTACGAGTTGGTTAGACGACTCTACGAAAATGATTGGAACAAGCTTACGTTCTGCCGGCTGATTGCAGTAGCTATACGGATTTCCAACATATCCCGCGAAGCAGGAGCACATAGGCGTATGATTAACAACATTGCATTCGGCATTCTGTCCACAGCTACCGGGGCAGGGATCACGACATTTTTGTTGTTGGCAGGCACGATTCGAAGGGCAATCCGAGTTAAGCACACACTCCGGTCTACAGCCCTCGTAGGGATTGCCAAAGAAATCGGGCAGGCATTGGCAGGCTCCGGCTCCATTGCATTGTATGCATTCGGCGTTCGAGCCACAAGGCGACGGCTGGCAAGGATTAATAATTTCCACATCCCTTTCAATTGGCTGGCATTGCGAAAAAGGATCGCCCGTTAATCCAGCATCACAAATGCACATGGCTGTATGTGAGACAACGCGGCAGATGGCATTGGCACCACAAAGGCCTGGGCAAGGATCGCGACAATTTAGGTTTATGCATGCACGGTTGCTAGGACACTCGGAGTTTGCGACACATTCCGGCTTACAGTATGGCGGCGAGCCAAAGAAGTCCTTCAGACAAGTGCATGATGGCGTGTTCCCAATAGCGCGACACAGCGTTAGCCCCACAAGGAGATGGACGACATGGATCTTGAGGTTCAATATCTCTCTGCGCCGTTTCAATGATTTGCTGGCATCCCACAAAGGGATTACCCGTATGGTGGGCCAAGCAGGTACAGAATGGGTTGTGATTGACGACGCTGCACTGGGCACTTCGACCACAAGCACCGGGGCAGGATCTACGCACTTTTGATTCACACAAGCCAGGTGAGCAGCACACTCCGAGTTGCTAGTGCACTGTGGACGACAAAGTGGTGGTGTGCCTATATAGCCCGGTACACAGGAACAGACGGCTTGCTGATTGGCCACTCGGCATTGTGAATTTGGACCACACGGTGAGGGATGGCAAGGCTGAACAACGGTGGGTGCTGCAAAGTGAAAAATCGATAGGAATCCCTCCTTTTGCTCACTCCTACATGCTGTATATATTTACGTGGTATAGGATGGCACTGTAGAAAAGCGTTGCCTGCATAACCTTTGGGACATGTACACATAGGTATGTGATTCAGCACCGTGCACAGAGCATTTGGTGCGCATGTGATCATCGGCTTCCACAGCTACAGAGCAAACGATTGAGTGGCTATTGGCTTGATTGATTGACTTTCACATTCTTACGTTTTGGTGGTTCAGGCTGACAGTGGCTAAATGGGTCTCCAGTGTAGCCGGAAGGACATGTGCAGCTGGGAGTGTGATTAAGGACATTGCAAAGGGCACCAAAGCCGCATGAGCCGGGACATGGATCGCGACACTTTTCATTAATACAAGCCTGACTGCTGGGACAGTCCGAGTTAACTCGACATTCAGGACGGCAGGCTGGCAAGAGCACGATGGTGCATCGCCATGTGGACGGCACTCGGCGTAGGTGCCGCAAGGCGAGGGCACACAAGGGTCAATCGGTTGCTTTACCACAACTGCTGTAGGCGGCGCCGCTATAACCAGATGGCAATATTTAAGATGGTGATTTGAGGGACTAGTACAACACTTACGAGGTATTGGTAGGCAGCGATAGAAGGCATCGCCAGTGTAACCGGAACGACAGGAGCAAATGGGGCTGTGGCTGACCACACGACATAAGGCCTGATCACCACAAGTTCCCGGACAGGGATCTGTGCACTTCTGGGCCACACAGGCCTTGTCAGTAGCGCACTCTGATGAAATGGTACACTCGGGTCGACAGGCTGGCGGCGCACCCATGTACTCGGGCAAGCAAGAGCAGACAGCCTGCTCATTGATCTCCCGGCACTGGGAATTGGGGCCACAGGGTGAAGGTTGACAGGGGTATGTAAACACATACTCTTTGATGGCTACAAAGGAAAACGGAAGACGTTGATGTCTATGCTGATTTGATTGTTGTGTTGTCTTACGTTCACGTTCCTGTTGACACAGACGATATGGGTCACAGCTGAATCCAGTTAAGCAACTGCAGCTGGGCACATGATTGAGAACATTGCAGACTGCATTGAGGCCGCAGGTGCCTGGACAAGGGTCTTGACACTTTTGTTGCTGGCAAGCACGGTTCGAGGGACAGTCAGAGTCGAGCACACATTCTGGTCGGCAGCCTTCGTAGGGATTGCCAAAGTATCCCTCCAAGCACTGACATGAGCCAGCATCCTGGCGGGTTGTGCAACGTGCGTTTGGGCCGCATGGACTAGGATTGCATGGGTCTAACTGATCCAACTGCTGGATCCTTTTTTCCACACACTGCACGAAAGGATCACCCTCCAGGCCGTCGGGACAGTAGCAGCTTGGCGTATGCGAGAGTACACGACACACAGCCGCTTGTCCACACAAGCCAGGGCATGGATCGCGACATTTCTGTTGTATGCATGCTTGATGCGTTGGGCATTCCGAGCTTGTTACACACTCCGGGCGGCGGTTTGGCGGCGTACCGCGGTAGTCAGGTAGACAGGTGCACGATGGCGTTTCATTTATTTCGCGGCATTCGGCGTAGGGTCCACACGGTGAGGGATGACAGGTCTGTCGTGGTGGTGGCGTTGGCGGCTCAACAATAGCTTGACAGCTGACAAACGGATTGCCAGTATGTTGGCCCAAGCATCGGCTGAATGGACTGTGATTCGTCACATGGCACTGGGCATTGCGGCCGCAAATTCCGGTCGACAGAATGGTGGACTGCCTATGAAGGGACTGATGCAGGAACAGACGGCCTGTTGATTGATCGCCCGACACTGAGAGTTCGGTCCGCAAGGTGATGCCTGGCAAGGGTTCTGCACGACATCAAGTTCTGCAAAAAAAAATCGAACGCTGTTCAGGCGAACTAGGAACCGGTAAAATCCTTCTTGATGGCTTACTTTGCACTGGTTTGCAGCCGACAAATGCATTGCCTTCCATACCATCGGGACAGCGGCAATTGGGTATATGGTTGAGAACCTCGCAAATGGCAGTGGACGCACAAGTACCAGGACAAGGATCCGTACACTTATGACGCACACAGGCGGGGCTGCGGGCGCAGTCCGTGTGTAGTACACACTCCGGACGACAGCCAACGAACGGATCGCCCTGATACTCGGGTATACATGTGCACTGACCGTTATTACACTGAGCATTAGCACCACACGGTGAAGGGTTGCATGGGTCTTGGGGCGTGGGCGGCTCTTTAATTGTTAGACAAACTTCGGGTTAAAATCTGTTTTTGATTTGGACCTTAATATGGTTCTTACTCCGTTGTGGTGGCTCTGGATTGCACACGATTAATGGATCGCCGATATAAGCCACTAGACAGCTACAAATTGGAGTGTGGCTGATCACATTGCACTGTGTGTTGAGGCCGCAAGATCCGGGACAAGGATCGCGACACTTTTGATTGATACAGGCCTGATGGCTCGGACATTCAGCATTGATAGAACACTCAGGACGGCAATTTGGCGGTGTACCCAAATAGTTTGGCAGGCAGGAGCACGATGGTTTGCCATTAATTTCGCGACATTGAGAGTTGGCACCACAGGGTGAGGGTACGCAAGGATCAAGAGGTTCGCGTTCAATTGTCACAACAGGCGGAGCTGCAGGGGTTATTTAAGATAATTTACGAGCTGGTCTTGTATTGCGAATTCAAATATATTCATTGGCTTACGCGGCAATCGATAACAATGGGTGAAGGCATCGCCTGTGAATCCGTTTAAGCAGGTGCAGATAGGACTGTGATTTCTTACTCGGCACTCGGCTTGTTTACCACAAACATTGGGACAAGGATCAACGCATTTGCGATTTATGCAAGCCTTATCTGCCGCGCATTCTGAGCTGCTGATGCATTCGGGTCGACAAGCAGGTGGACTGCCAATAAACTCGGTTAGACAGGAGCAGACAGCCTGCTCGTTGACTTCGCGACATCGCGAGTTGGGTCCACACGGCGTTGGTTGGCAGGGATTCACATAGATGCGTTCGGCTATAAGACATTTGCTTAAGTATTGGGAAATACGACAGGGGAGTTCAATATGGTCAGGCTTACGTGGCTCATTATCTATTGTACGGCAGAAGCTATAAGGATCTCCAGTATGACCATTGAAACAATTGCAAGTGGCCAAATGATTGATAACCTGGCATTCTGCGTTCTGGCCGCATGTTCCCGGACAGGGATCGCGGCACTTTTGCTGCTGGCATGCTCTATTTGAGGGACAATCCGAGTTGAGAACGCACTCTGGTCGGCAGCCCTCGTAGGGATTGCCAAAGTGTTCAGTCAGACACTGGCAAGAACCAGCACCACCACGTTCTTCACATTTTGCATTAACGCCACAGGGACTTGGATTACAGGGCTGTATCCGTTCAACTGGTGCCTCTCACTGGGCAAACGGGTCGCCTGTGAAGCCGCTATCACACAGGCACATTGCCGTATGGCTGAAGACACGGCAGTTAGCATTAAGGCCACAAAGCCCTGGACAGGGATCCACGCATTTCTGACTGACACATGCCTGGTTGGTGGCACATTCAGAATTGGATATGCATTCTGGTCGGCAATTCGGTGGTGCGCCCAAAAATTCGGGTAGACAAGAACATGATGGTGAATCACCTGAAACTCGGCATTCAGAATTGGGGCCGCAGGGTGAGGGTTGACATGGATTCTGTGGCGTAGCATCACGCAGGGGAATTACTGTAAAGAATTTATGTTGTAGCCCATCCAGTTTGTTTAAAAACACAAGTGGCTTACTATTTTGTTCACAGCGCACAAAAGGATTACCCGACATGCCTGTGGGACAACTGCAGAAGGGACTGTGGTTAACAACATTACATACAGCATTAAAGCCACAGGTGCCGGGACAGGGGTCACGGCACTTCATATTCTGGCAAGCTTGATTGGCAGCACAGTCGGAATTGGTAACACATTCTGGGCGGCATTGCGGCGGACTGCCGGCATAGTCGAGAAGACAAGAGCAAACGGCAGTCTGTTGCACCACTCGGCACTGGCTGTTGGGTCCACAAGGCGATGGCTGGCAAGGATTCTGTGCTGGTGGCGCTGGTACAGGGCGGCATTCGAAGAAAGCATTGCCCGACATTTGATCGGGACAGCGACAGATGGGCACGTGATTATTCACCTCGCAAATTGCATTCACACCGCAGGTGCCTGGACACGGATCAATGCACTTATTACGCATGCATGCACGATTCGGGGCGCAGTCTGTGTTAAGAACACACTCCGGTCGGCAGCCTACATAAGGATCACCCTGGTGCTCGGCTATGCAGGTGCATATACCATTATTACATTGGGCATTAGCACCACACGGTGAAGGATGGCAAGGATCGTCCCTGATGGGCGGGGTAGTAGCTGCAAAAATTACGGAGTATAAACATTGATGGTTGTTTTCGAAACTACTCTGTGAACACCTACGTTCTGGTGGCTTAGCATTGCAGTTGGTGAACGGATTACCAATGTAGCCCTCGATGCAGGCGCAGAGTGGCGTATGATTTATAACGCTACAAACAGCGTTCAACCCACAGGCGCCAGGGCAAGGATCGCGACATTTCTGATTAATGCACGCTTGCTGACTAGGACACTCTGAGTTTATAGTACATTCCGGACGGCAGTTAGGCGCCTGACCAATAAACATCGCCGGGCATGAGCAAGCTGAGACTCCATTGATGTTACGGCACTCCGAGTGTGGGCCACATGGTGTTGGCACACAGGGATCTTGCAAGGGTTCTCGTTGCACTTCAATTGCCGGCTCTGTGGGACACAAATCGGTTTGGGTAAAGTTCCAAAGTTACAATCTCTAAGGAGACAACAATGCGGCTTACGTGGTATTGGGAAACAGTGTGTGAAGGCATCGCCAGTGAAACCACTGATGCAACTGCAGATGGGACTGTGGTTACGCACACGGCAAATCGCATTATTGCCGCAGGTGTTGGCCGCGCAGGGATCGACGCACTTTTGATTCAGACAGGCCTTATCGGCTGCACACTCCGACGAAATTGTGCACTCGGGACGGCAGGCTGGTGGGGTGCCAATAAACATGGGTAGACAAGAGCAGACGGCCTGTTCGTTGGCAACGCGACATTGAGAGTTGGGACCGCATGGCGTTGGTTCGCAGGGATTGTTGTACTCGATACGTATGGCTACAACAGATTAAGATGTGCAACGTTTAAGTGTGTCAAGTGAACATGTGGGTAATTGCTTACGTTCGGCAGGACGTATACACTGGCGATACGGATCGCCTACGAAGCCAGGGAGACAATTACAGGACGGCAGATGGTTTACTACCTGACAGTTGGCATTTTGGCCACAGGTGCCGGGGCAAGGATCTTGACACTTTTGCTGCTGGCAAGCACGATTCGATGGGCAATCTGAGTCTAGCACACACTCAGGACGACAGCCGTCGTAGGGATTGCCAAAGTATTCAGGCAGGCACTGGCAGGAACCAGCACCGTCTCGCTCGCGGCAAACGGCATTTGTGCCACCGGGGCTGGGATTGCAGGGTGTGCGCACTTCGATGTCTCGTACGATTTCTGGGCTGCACTGTACGAAGGGATCCCCGGTGAAACCCTGCTGGCAGATGCACTGCACAGCATGGCTCACCACGCGGCACTCAGCGTTCAGACCACAGCGACCTGGACATGGATCAACACACTTCTGGTTGATGCAGGCCAGTTGGCTGCTACAGTCTGAGCTGGTCACGCATTCGGGTCGGCAGTTCGGTGGCCGTCCTATGTAAGTTTCAAGACATGAACAAGCAGGTGCCTCACCAATAGCACGACACTGTGGGTAGGGACCACATGGTGATGGCCGGCAAGGATCAGTTGGCTGAATGTCACGCACAGGTTCAACTAGGAATTGGCGAATATTGTAGAAGACTCTGTCAATGGATACCAAGAATAACTGCTTACTTTGTGTTTGGCAACGTATGAACGGATTTCCGGTGAAACGCGCTGGACAGGTGCAAAATGGACTATGATTGACCACAGCGCAATTGGCGCCCACACCACAAGTACCAGGGCATGGGTCTCCACAGCGCTGGTTAAGACAAGCGTGGGTTGGCGCACATTCTGCATTGGAGATACATTCGGGCCTACAGGTGGGTGGTGAGCCGATGTAGCTCGGTAGACAGGAACAGGCAGCTTGCTGGTTTACCTCGCGACACTGCGAATTCGGACCGCAGGGCGATGGCTGGCAAGGATTTGTGGTGACAACGATTTCTGTATAGGGATATCGATGATTAGCAGGGAAGACAGATAAAGAAAATCTCCATTTGACGTACTCGGATTGGGAGTGCAGCGTATAAACGCACTGCCAGCGGTACCATCGGGGCACCTACACATAGGTATGTGATTGATGACGTCGCATATGGCATTCTCGCCACATGTGCCTGGGCATGGATTGAGGCATTTGCTGTGCAGACAGGCCTTATCGCGTGAGCAGTCAGAATTGAGAACACATTCCGGACGACAGCCGGCGTAGGGATCACCGTGGTATTCAGGCAAACAGCTGCAAACACCATCGTTGCATTGGGCATTGGGACCACACGGTGATGGTTGACAACGATCAACATATTCGTCTAGGAATCGGAGGCAATTAGAAATTGTGGACCTTTGGCTCAGTTTGAGACACTCACTTAACACAGGCTCTGGCGGTGCCAGACGACAGCTGCTAAACGGATCACCCGTGTAACCTGAGGGACAAGTACATATTGGGGTGTGGTTAACGACATTGCACTCCGCTGCATAGCCGCAGGAGCCGGGACAAGGATCTATGCACTTTTCGCGTATACAAGCCATGTTCGAGGCGCACTCGGCACTGATAATGCATTCGGGTCGGCAGTTTGGCGCTGTGCCAACGTATTCCTGTACACATGTGCAAGATGGTACGCCTTGCACGTTGCGGCACTGACTATTCAGGCCGCAGGGCGTGGGCACACAAGGATCTCGGTTAACGTGTTCGCTTACGTGGTAGAACATAGCAACGTGTAAAGGCGTCGCCCGTAAAACCGCGACGACATTGACAGAGTGGACTGTGATTGCGCACACGACAATCGGCATTTATGCCGCAAATGCCGGGACAAGGATCCTGACAACGTTGACTTATGCACGCCTTGTCAGTGGGGCACTCGGTTCTCAATACGCACTCGGGTCGACAGTTGGGTGGCAAGCCGATGTATAGTTCAAGACAGGAGCAAACCGCCTGACCATTAAGCTCGCGACACTGGGAATTGGGACCGCACGGGGAGGGGCGACAGGGCTGAGTGGGTTCGGCCAGACGTATTGCTGTAAAGGTTATCTTGTATTCGTTGTTCAGCTGGTCAGTTGGGTTGAGCTTACGTTGAGTTGGTTGGCAGTAACTATACGGATCACCAGTGTAACCACTGCGACATGTGCAAGCGGGCAGGTGATTCGTTACCCGGCAATCGGCATTTGTGCCACAGGTGCCGGGGCAGGGATCGCGACACTTTTGCAGCTGGCACGCCTTATTTGATGGACAGTCGGAATTGCGTACGCATTCCGGTCGGCACGACTGGTAGGGATCGCCAAAGTAATCGGGCAAGCACTGGCAAGAGCCAATGCCATTGCGTTCCCGGCAAACGGCGTTCGATCCACAAGGATTTGGTTCACAGGGTGTGACCTGTTCATTGACTATCCGTTCTGTACTCCGAAGAGATATTGGGAGATAGAGAGCGGAGGGATGAGAAGAGTTTGGCAAAAACTTTATTAACTGTTCTTTAGTGTTGCGGGTTTAGTACATCGAACACACCTGGCAGTGGCTTTAGTTTTAGCAGTATTGCAGTTGATTAATCCAATTGGGTTTTGGTTTTGTTTTTTGGCAGTGTGATTAGAGCACGGATTAAGTGTTTGCTTGTTCCAATTAATATTTTAAAATTTGTTCACTTAAAGTGATTTCAGCGCGATTTGGTTTAGTTTTAGTGTTGTTAAACGCAGTGCGTTGTAGTGTACTTGCTTTGTAGTGCAGTGCGCTGTGTCTTTGTGCAGTGTTGCGTAACGTAATATGCACATTACGTTTGCATTCGTGACGTAATTAAAACAAGTGTTTCGTGTCAGCTTATATCAATCGATTTATTGCATTATTGGTTAAACAAATTGAATAATGGGCTCTACAGAGTTATATATTTCTAAATATTTAAGTATTAAATAAACTAATTGCTAATAGTCAATAAGCGCATTTTAGTTCCTTGTAGTTTTGGTATTTGTTGACTAGTATTTGTTGATAATCCTTTAGCGAACCGTTGTTACAATAGGGCAAAACAATTTTGGTCGACAACAACACAGTATTCAATTTCGATTCGATTTTTCATTGGTATTTTTGTGTTTTTCAATTGAGGGTTAGGGTATCAAATTCAGGGGTTAAAATTCATTTGTACGCATTTGGGTCAAGCAAAAAAAGATATAAGTAAAAGCATTTCGTTGGTGTAAAATTGATTTGACAACAGTATCAAAATATTACTTCCCAAAGCATATCAAATAATAAGGTCAGGGGTTAGGTCGATTCAAGGCGTTTGGGTGAGGCATCTTACGTGATATATATTATATAAATTGTAATTAAGGCGGCAAAGAGGCGTGGCAAGTTTGCATATTGTATTGAGGCGTTAAAGGCATTTAAAAGCAAATATAAAATAGTATCAAAATATAATTAAAAACTAATTAGAACTTTTCGCCACTGCCGCACACAAACACTTCCAAAAGCAACAACAATTCAGACAACTCGTACAGAACTGTGTGCCTTGAAATTTACATTTCGCCGTAGTGTATGTCAACCGGATAAATATTTATGGAAACACTTATTTTGCAATGCATTGCGCTTGTGCGTGCGATAACCAAAAGTTTTAATATAAAATGGTGTAAATTGTTTGTGTAAATTTCTCAGCAACTAAGCGCATTAGAACGAGTTGTGTGTGTAGTGAATTGGTGTATGGTGGGTGTGCAACACAGTAAAACATGTAAGATTTGACAAGAAATTTCAAATAAAATGTAATTATCACAACTCCAAATGGAAAACAATTGTAAATCATTCTAATGCGCAATTTAGAAATATGAAACTGAAAGTTCGTTGGGGTATATATTCATATCGTATGTCACTAGAGATAAGGGAAATTTAATAATAATGATAATAATAATAATAGTAATTAAATTTTATGAATTTTGAAGAGGTACCGCGAGTCAGTTTCATATTTAGTATTCCCTAACAAGGCGTAAACAAATGCGAACACGTGTAATTGCAGTGACTCTTCAGTGAAGCTCCGGCTATTAGGCGGGTGTACAAGTAGTTGGGCGGTGGACGTCCAATAAAGCAACCCAAAACCAAGCTTGTTTACGCCCTGACCTAACTACTGGTATATATCATGTGTGTAGTAAATGAAAACGGGTTCCTACCTTGCTCTGGTTGACAGCCGGTGAACGGATCTCCAGTATAGCCCACATCGCATGTGCAGATGGGTTGATGATTGGCCACATTACAACGAGCATTGAAGCCACAGGCACTAACACAAGGGTCGGCGCACTTCTGGCGTATGCATGCCTTAGTTGGTGAACACTCCGGATTGATGGTGCACTCGGGTCGACAGTTGGGCGGTGTGCCAATAAATGTGGCCGCACATGAGCAGGCTGGATTACCATTGAGCTCTTTGCATTCCGAATTGGGTCCGCATGGCGATGGTACACAAAGGTTGGTTGGACCCACTGGCGGGGGTTTCCGTTCTTCTTGGTAGCAGCGTGTGAACGGATCTCCTGTGTAGCCCGTGTTGCATGAGCATGACGGATTATGATTGATTACTTGACAGCGGGCAAACTGGCCACAGGCTCCTGGACAGGGATCGACGCACTTCTTCTGTATGCAGGCCGTTTGCAACGAACACTCCGAGCTGACAATACACTCGGGTTTACAGGCAGGTGGGGAGCCCAACATGCCTGGCTGGCAGGCACATACAGCGCCCTGAGGGGACACATGGCACAAGCTATTGGGTCCACAGGGATTTGGCTGGCATGGGTCCTTAACGACCGGAGTCTCTTGGCGACAGTGGACGAACGGATCGCCCGTGTATCCTTGCAAGCAACTGCAGATTGGAATGTGATTCGACACATCGCACTGAGCGTTCTGGCCACAGGTGCCGGGGCATGGATCCATGCACTTTTTGTTGAGGCAAGCCTTGTTTGGTGAACAGTCCGCGCTGAGTGTGCACTCCGGACGGCAACCACTGTAGGGATCACCATGGTATTCAGGCAGGCAGCTGCATATACCATTAAGGCAGTCAGCATTCGCTCCACATGGCTGTAGGTCACAAGGGTCTTGTGAGGTGATTGGTGGTTGTGATGCCTTCTCGATCACTTCAACGCATTGTTCAAACGGATCGCCAGTGAAGCCTCCGCGACACGTGCAGATGGCAAGATGATTTTGTATGCGGCACTCAGAATTAATACCGCAGGAGCCCTCACAGGGATTACGGCATTTCTCGGCAAAACAGGCGCGATCTGAGGCGCAATCAGTGTTCACAATGCACTCTGGTCGGCAATTGGGCGGTGCTCCAATGTAGGTCGGCAGGCAAGAGCAAGAGGCCTGGTCACCACGCACGCGACACTCCGCATAGAGCCCGCATGGCGATGGCTGGCATGGATTTTTCTCTTTGGGAACGTCCTTTGTTTCAACCACTACCGGTGCTGGGTAACAGCGAGCAAATGGATCACCGGTCATATCCTGCGGACAACTGCAAATCGGGTTGTGGTTGATCACTTCGCACTTGGCATTGATACCGCATATGCCGGCACACGGATTCGCGCATCGGAATTTGTGGCACGCCTTGTTCTGCGGACACTCGGCATTCACAGTACACTCCGGCTTACAATTGGGTGGTGCGCCAATGAAGGTATCCAGGCAAGAGCATACGGCCAGTCCGTTGGAAACACGGCATTTGCTGTTGGGGCCGCAGGGCGATGGACTGCATGGATCGCCGACTGGTGGTGGTGTTGTTGGTTCGACTGGAGAATGGATCACCAGTAAAGCCATCGTTGCAGACGCAATTGGGTACATGGTTAGTTGCATAGCACTGAGCGTTGGAGCCGCAGATGCCGGGGCACGGATCTTGACACTTGTTCCTTATGCAGGCCTTGTCCAAAGGACAGTCCGAGCTAAGCACGCACTCTGGTCTGCAGCCCTCGTAGGGATTACCCTGGTATTCATCAATATATTTGCAGGCAGCAGCGCCATTGCGTTCAATACATTCGGCATTGGCGCCACATGGTGAAGGCTCACAAGGCTTGGGCTGCTCCTCACGCTGCTGCACGCACTGTACAAAAGCATTGCCAGCATAGCCGGGCGGGCAGGAGCAGGAGACTGAATGTCCAATGACGCGGCATTCGGAATTTGTTCCACATGAGCCTGGGCAGGGATCGCGACATTTGTTGTTTATGCAGGCCTGTGTTGAAGGGCAGTCGGGATTAATGATGCATTCAACACGACAATTGGGTGGGGCTCCAAAGTATTCAGGAAGGCATTGACAAATTGGTCCGTTAACATCGGTTTTACATATTGAATTCGGTCCACATGGTGACGGCACACAAGGGTCACTGGGTGGCGTATCGACATCCTTTGGCATAATTATTTCAGTGCAACGCTTGAATGGATCACCAGTTGTGCCTGGTGGGCAGCCGCAAATCGGACTGTGATTGATAACCTCACAACGCGAATCGATTCCACACACACCTGAGCAGGGATCCACGCACTTCCTATTGACACATGCTTGCAGCGCTGAGCACTCGCTGGAAACGACGCATTCCGGCCGACATTGAGGCGGTGCTCCAATGAAGCCCTCCAAGCATGAGCATACAGCATGTCCATTGACATCGCGACACTGACTATTAGCGCCACAGGGCGTCGGTGAGCAGGCTTTAATCTCGATCGTAGGATCAATTGGTTTCGGACGGCAGTTGGTAAACGGATCACCCTCGTAGCCCTGTTGGCATGAGCAGACGGGTATGTGATTCATCACTTCACAGACGGCATTATTGCCGCAGGTGCCCGGGCAGGGATCCACACATTTGTTGCGCATGCAAGCCTTATCTCTGGAACAGTCGGCGGATAGTGTGCATTCGGGTCGGCAGCCCTCGTAGGGATTACCTTGATAGTTGTTTTGGCAGCGGCATTCACCGCCAAAGCAGTCAGCATTTGGTCCGCAGGGATTGGGACTGCATGGATCGTCCGGACGCGCCACTACCTTTGTTTCTGGAAGCTTACTACAGCGGATAAACGGATCGCCACTGTAGCCTTCGATGCAGTTGCAGATTGGCAAATGGTTGAGTACATGGCACTTGGCCTCGAAGCCGCAGGAGCCGGGACAAGGATCGCGACACTTTTGATTGATACACGCCTCTGTGGGTCCACATTCTGAGTTCAGCACGCACTCTGGTCGGCACCGCGGTGGTGCTCCAATAAAGTCCGGAAGACAAGAGCAAGCCGGACTGCCGCCAACAATTTGGCACTTGGAGTTTGGCCCGCATGGGGATGGTACGCAGGAAGGTGCGGGTGGTTCTGGTGTGGTTACATCGTGGGTAATGGCTGCAGAAATTACACATTGTTTGTTAGGTCAATGAAGTTGCATTAGTTTTATTTCACTACTTACGTATCTTGGAGCACTGCACAAACGGATCACCAGTCATGCCGCGCGGGCACGTACAGATGGGGCTGTGGTTCTTGGTGCTACAGATCGCGCGTATGCCACACGTGTGCAAGCATGGATCAACGCACTTGTTGTTAACGCAGGCGCGCTCGGGAGCGCATTCAGCGCTGACAACGCACTCAGGTCGGCAGTTTGGTGGTTGATTGACAAAGCCGGATTGGCACGAGCATACAGCTTGGTTGTTGATGCTGCGACAGTTACTGTTCGGACCGCAAGGTGATGGCACGCAGGGATTCACAGGTGGGGGCGGTGTAACCGGCACAGGTCGGCAGCTGAAGAACGGATCACCGCTGTAGCCCGCCGGGCAAGTGCAGGTGGGCACATGGTTATCTACAGTACAAATGGCATACTCTCCACACATATTGGCACAGGGATCAATGCATTTGAAGCGCACGCATGCCTGTGCTGGACTGCACTCGTCATTGATTTCGCATTCACGACGGCAACCTCGCTGTGCATCGTAGGGATTACCCTCGAAGCCATCGTGACAATAACAGGCACCGGCACCATTCCGTTCTCGGCACTCGGCATGGGGACCACAGGGCGATGGCTCACAGGGTGATGTTGGAGGTTGCGTTGGCAATACTGGTGCCACGAGCTGGCATCCAAACAACGGATCGCCTTCGTAGCCATCGGCGCATGAGCAAACCGCATTGTGCTGTACAACCTGGCAGATGGCGTTGTTGCCACATGAGCCAGGACAAGGGTCGATGCAACGCTCTTGCTGGCAGGAGAGATTACTTTGGCATTCGTCGTTGTTGGTGCATTCTGGTCGACAGGCGGGCGGACGTCCAATATAGTTGGCCTGGCAGGAGCAGGCTGCCTGTTGTCCAATCTCCCGGCAAATAGAGTTAGGTCCACAAGGCGATGGTACACATGGATTCTCAGTGCTCTTGCCCACATCCTGAACGCAGCCTGAGATGGGATCCCCAGTCATGCCTGGCACACAGCTACAGATGGGATTGTGATTAACCACTTGGCATTTGGCATTCTCCCCGCAAGCGTTACGGCAGGGATCATTGCATTTTTGATTGATGCAGGCACGATTCTGCGCGCACTCTGAGCTAACCACACATTCGGGCTTGCAACTGGGTGGCGCGCCAATGTAACCCTCCACGCAGCTGCATACTGCATGGCTGTTCGTATCATGACACAGACTATTGGGTCCACATGGTGAGGGCTGGCAGGGATTCTCCGGACGACGGATTACCATTTCAATCAGCGCGCATGAGCGATGTGGATCGCCGGTGTAACCATCGAAGCACATGCAATTGGGTGCATGGTTCAGAACTCGGCATTCGGCGTTAATGCCGCAGACTCCGGGACAGGGATCCTGACATTTGTTGTTGATGCAGGCACGTGAGCGATCGCAATCGGCGTTTTGTACACACTCCGGCCGACAGCCGCTGTATGGATCACCAAAGTACTCGGGCAGGCATGCGCAGGAGCCGGCACCATTGCGTTCGCGACAGATGGCGTTGGCACCGCACGGACTTGGATTGCAGGGATTACGTGGTGCTTCCGTTGGCGTGACTACAGCGAAGCAAGTAAGGGGTGGAGAAAAAAAATATGCAAATATTTATGTTAGAAATGGGCAATAGTTGGGAACAACAGGGTTTTATACTTTGTTGTATAATAGCACAGCCAGAGAATGGATCTCCGGTGTAACCAGGCTCGCATTGACAGTTCGGATTATGCTTGAGAACAGTACATAGTGAGTGTATGCCACATGCACCGACACATGGATTAGCGCAGCGCTGGTTTACACAGGCCAAGTTGGCTGGACAGTCGGGACTAGTCGTGCATTCAGGTCGACAATTGGGTGGCCTTCCGAGATAGTCGGGCAGGCAGGAGCATGCAGGCGAACCGCGCACATCGACGCATTTGGAGTTAGGTCCGCAGGGTGAGGGCACACAGGGATTACCAGATTCTTTGGGTGTTTGGTCCACTATATAGCGAACCCAAGCCAGACATGCCAGATAGTTGAAGTAGTTGGATACACATACACATAGACACATTTACAGATACATAGTACAGTTTGGAAGTTCGGATAGTGTAGAGTAGTTGGTAGAGTGTACATAAAATCAAAACATAAAGTAGAAAAAATATAGAACATTAAGGTGAAGGATTTATATACATGCAGGAAAGAAACAGATAGCCACAGCCAGCTGGACAGGATTGTACATATCAATTGAATTTTAACCCTAACCCTAACCCTAACCCTATCTCTATCCAACTGGCTTAAGCATCATTGTGGACTACTCATGCTTACATATAATTCGCGTGCATCTATTGAAGGGATCTCCAGTATAGCCTGGGGCACAGGAACATGCAGGATAGTGGTTAATGACCTGGCAACGCGCCTCGATGCCGCAAGTGCCTGGACATGGATCCACGCACTTCTGATTCTGACAGTTCAGATCTTGTGCGCAGTCTGAGCTAACAATGCACTCGGGCCTACAGTTGGGCGCCGAGCCAATAAAACTGGGCTGACATGAGCACACGGCATGGTTGTTTATCTCGCGACATTGACTGTACGGACCGCATGGTGAGGGTACGCACGGATTCTCAATGGTTATAGCTAAGAATAATAAATGGTGAGGTGGTCAGTTATGTGCAAGATCCTTGGTTTGTCGGTAAACCTACGTGGTGCGGGCAATTGCGGAATTTCGCGGCAGGCACTCGATGGATTTCCAGTGTAGCCAGCTAGGCAGTTGCAGCTGGGCAAATGATTGGACACGCGACACTCCGCATTTAAGCCACAAACGCCCGGACAAGGGTCCGCACATTTCTGGTTAATGCAGGATCTGTCGCGTGGACAATCACTGTTTACCACGCACTCCGGACGACAGCCGCTGTACGGATCGCCGAAATATTCAGCCAGGCAGGTACAGGAGCCGGCGCCATTGCGTTCCCGACACTCAGCATTCGGGCCGCATGGTGAGGGTACACAGGGTGTCAAACGTTCTTCGGGTGTAGCGATAACTGAGGGTCATACATAGTAGACAAACAATCAGGACTAATGCAATCGATCAGTCGACGAAAATATGGCCTTACTTTGTGGATTGCAGCCAGCAAATGGATCGCCAGAATAGCCGCTTTCACAGGTGCAAACGGGTGAATGATTCACTACGTTGCAGTAGGCATTAAAGCCGCAGGAGCCGGGACAGGGATCCTTGCAACGTTCGTTAATGCAAGCCAAGTTAGCCGGGCATTCTGAGTTTTGCGTGCATTCAGGGCGACAATTTGGAGCACGTCCAATATAATTAGGCAGGCAGGAGCAGACGCCTGTCTCATCAACCACTCGACACTGCGAGTTGGGACCGCAGGGACTTGGCACGCAAGGATTCTCATTTGATTTGGGTGTTTCAGGCTCTTGCTGCCAAGGTGCGCAACGCACAAACGGATCACCACTATAACCGGCTGGGCAAGAGCAAATCGGATTATGATTGGTCACCTTGCAAACAGCTTCGTTGCCGCAAGTGCCTGGACATGGGTCTACACAGCGCAAATTCATGCACGCCCTATCTTGCGCGCACTCGGAGCTAACCGAGCACTCGGGGCGACAGGCGGGTGGTGCACCAATATAGTTGGTAACGCATGAGCAGACTGCATGGCCATTCACCTCACGGCATTGACTATAGGGACCGCACGGTGATGGTTGACAGGGTTGGACAGGGGGAGCCACTACAAAATTGGGGTGAAATATTACTAAAACGGTCATCGCAAAATCTGGTGTTTAAGGGAATACACTACATTTCGGTATTTCTCGGCAGTACTGTGAGGGGTTGCCCGTAAAACCGGATGGGCAACTGCAACTGGGAGAGTGATTAATGACATGACACTCGGCAGCAACGCCGCAGACGCCTGGACAAGGATCTCGGCACTTGTTGTTGAGGCAGGCGCGATTCTTTGAACAGTCGCTGTTCAGCACACATTCTGGACGGCACTCTGTGTACGGATCCCCACTGTATTCGGGCAGGCAGGTGCAGGAACCAACGCCATTGCGTTCCTTGCAAACGGCATTGGCGCCACAGGGACTGGGATTACAAGGCTCGGCAATTTCTGGTCGCGCAATAACTAGGAAAAAGGTACAGTTTTATTATAAGGGTCGTTGGGGGATGATTGTTGCGCTGAGCGTTAAGCGCTTACTTTGTGGACTACACTCAGAGAATGGATCGCCGACATAACCATCAATGCAGCGGCAAATTGGTCTATGATTATTTACAAGGCAAGTGGTCTGACTGCCGCAGGTGCCCACACAGGGATCCTGGCAGCGCAGATTAATGCAAGCCATATTGCCAGCGCACTCGGAGTTCGAGGTGCACTCGGGTCGGCAATTTGGCGCCCTTCCCACAAAATGTTGCAAGCATGAGCACACGGGTTGCTCATTAGCCACCTTACACTGTGAGTTGGGCCCACATGGCGAGGGCACACATGGATTGATGCGATCGTTTACGATGGGGCGTTCTACATTTACCAATACACCAAATATGATAACAGCATGCACCATAAAAAGCCACATAATATTGTACATATAAAAAAGAAAAATATATAAATATAAATATAGTATGGGTGACAGATGTGTTCTGGGAATGGAATGAAATGAGGAAAGCGAGCCGAGGCTAACTTTCGTGTGATGATTTGATGCAACGACGGTTTCTTACGTTCTTGGGGCAAGCAGCGTACGAACGGATCACCAGTGTAACCAGGGCTGCAGGAGCAAATGGGATTGTGATTGACCACGCGGCAGAGTGCATTGTTGCCGCATGTACCGGGGCAGGGATCTTTGCAGCGCTCGTTGATGCACGACTTGTCCTGACCGCACTCCGAACTGCTCATGCATTCGGGTCGACAGTTGGGTGGTGCGCCAACATAATTGGGCACACACGAGCAGACTGCATGTCCATTGAGTGCACGGCAGTTACTATATAGACCGCATGGTGAGGGTTGGCATGGATTTTCGGGCACAATTGGATCGGGATCTAAACACATTGGATGGCGTGTTATTAATTGGGGTATTCTAAGTGGGTTCTTAAGGAATTTGGGCAGAGTCTTACAGCGGGGCGTTTCAGGCACTAGATGACACCCAACAATGGGATTTCCTGTATATCCTGACAGACATTCGCAGTTGGGCGCATGATTAAATACGCTGCACAGAGCGCTGTGGCCGCACATGCCCGGACACGGATCGACACACTTCTGGTTGACGCAGGCACGCGATTTGGGACAATCGGAGTTGATCACACACTCGGGTCGGCATTCGACATATGGGTCGCCGAAGTATTCGGCCAAGCATTTGCAGGACGCAGCGCGATTGCGCTCCTCGCATTGAGCGTTCAGGCCACAGGGACTGGGTCGGCAGGGCTGTGTAGTTTCTATCGGTGCTGGTGGTGGTTAACATAAAACAGGTTTGAGTGCAAAGACACAAAAAATTTGGGGAGAGAGTATATAAGGAACAGGACGTACTTTCCAAAATCTGGTAACAGCCGGAGAACGGATCTCCCGTGTAGCCTGGCTGGCACATGCACACGGGTGCATGGAAGCTAACATGACAGAGCGCGTTATTGCCGCATGAGCCAATGCAAGGATCGGCGCAGCGTGAATTCATACAGGCCATGCGGGCCGAACACTCAGAGTTAATGGTGCATTCGGGGCGGCAGGCCGGCGGACGTCCTATGTAGTTGTTAACGCAGGCACAGACAGCGCCGCTACTTGCAGCCTGACACTGCGAGTTGGGGCCACAGGGAGAAGGCACACAGGGGTTTGGCGGTTGTATGGGATCTGGTATGGGCGATGGCTCTACAAGCATGGCAAGGTAAAAACATTTAGATTTAGGCTGATGGCAGTAAGGGCAAAGGGACACATACTTCGCTCGGGCACACACTGATGGAATGGGTCACCAGTGTAGCCATCATAACAGCTGCAAATGGGCGAATGGTTGGTGGTGCGACAGCGCGCATTATAGCCACAGGTGCCAGGGCAAGGATCGCGGCATCTCTGATTAATGCAGGCCCTATCTGAAGAGCACTCTGCACTTGTCAGGCACTCGGGCTTGCAATTCGGTGGACTGCCCATATAGTCTGGCAAGCAAGCGCATACTGGACGAGTGCCAACTACATGACATGTGCTAAAGAGGCCGCAGGGTGAGGGTCTGCATGGATCTTTGGGCAATGGCAGGTACATATCTAAGGGTTCACAAAGTCATTTCTTAAAGAAAAATTCTACATCTTATATTTGAGTCTTCATACTTGAGGGCTTTTCGACGCAGGCACGCAGGGGATTGCCTGTGAAACCTGGGTCACAGCTGCATACGGGCTGATGGTGAGCAACGCGACAAATCGCGTTGAAACCACAAGCATTGGCACAGGGATCGCGACACTTCATATTGATGCAGGCCTTGCTACCGGGACAGTCGCTGTTCTGCACACATTCGGGTCGGCAATTTATGTATGGATCCCCAAAATAGTTCTGAATACAGTTGCAAGAGCCGGCACCATTGCGTTCGCGACAAATGGCATTTGCACCACATGGCGATGGATAGCATGGATCAGAGGGCACATCGGGCACCACAACTGTTCAAGGGCATATACATGTGCATGGACATTGACATGGAAATAGCAAGCAGGCGGATGATGCATACATGTAGATAAAGATACAGCTTACAGAAATAGCTTACATGCTAGGAATATACATAGGTGATAATGCTCAAGTCGAGAATGCCCGACTATGAAGTACCCTATACCCATGACATATCAACAGCTTTGTGACAAGCTTTTATATGGGTACAGAGTTTAAGTAGATGAAAGAGTGATGTACACAATACAAAAAACATGCAAGAAATGAGTACCATAAGCCCCTTAAGTCTAGAACACCACTGAAAAGAACATACAACATTAAGGGAGCAGTGGGCGCTTTAGTCTGATCACAGTAAGGCAATCGAGCGCATGGAAAGGATAGCAAGTAATTGAAAAAGATGTACTCACTTTGATGCATATTGCAGCCAGTATAGGGATCGCCCTCATAACCGTCAAGGCAACTGCACTTGGGCTGATGATGCTGTGTGGTGCACAGCGCATTGAAGCCACAAGTGCCGATGCAAGGATCCTCGCACCGCTGGCGAATGCAGGCTCGATTTGAGGGACAGTCTTGATTAATGACACACTCGGGTCGGCAGCTGGGCGGCGCACCGAACATGCCTGGTAAACAGGAACACTCGGCACGATTGTTTACATCGCGGCACTTGGCATTTGGTCCGCACGGGTTTGGTAGACAGGGATTAATTGATTGAGAAGCTGCGAAAAAACAAAAAGTTTAGGAATAAATTGACAATTTGGTTTCGCTACTACTCACGTTTAGGTACACATTGTTCGAATGGATCTCCCACATATTCATTGGGGCAGGTGCAAATGGGATTATGATTGTTCACTTGACACTTAGCATTGAAGCCACATGTGCCACTGCATGGATCAGCGCACTTCTGATTGATGCATGCCAAATGTTGTGCACACTCCGAGCTGACCACACACTCCGGTCGGCAAGTGGGCGGTGCACCAAAGTAGCCAACCTGGCAGCTGCACGTGGGATGACCTTCGACTGTCCGGCATATGCTGTTCGATCCACAAGGATTTGGTTCACAAACACTAATAGGTCCAATGGGCGTGCGTTTGCAGCCCACGAATGGATCACCTTCGAAACCACGCGTGCAACTGCAAGTGGGCAAATGATTCACCACCGCACACTCGGAATTGGGACCGCAGGCGCCAGTGCATGGATTGCGACAGTGCTGCTTAATGCAGGCCAGTGACGAGGGGCATTCTGAGTTGTAGATACATTCTGGACGACAGCCTGTGGTGTAGGGATCACCATTGTAGGGCTCAATGCAACTGCAGCGAGCGGCGCCATTATGTGGTGTGCATACCGCATTCTCAGCGCATGGATTCGGATAGCACGGATTAATGTGATCATGTGGTTCTGTGGTAGATAAATAAAGCTAATATATAGACAAAGTCTAAATTAAATATTTAACTTACTCTCTTCTATGACCTTTGAACATCCCACGAAGGCGTCACCCTTGTAGCCCGAGTCACAGCTGCAATGAGCTGAGTGTGCAACAACTGTGCAGCGGGCATTGTGTCCACAAGTATTGTCGCAAGGATTCTGGCACTTTTCATGTATGCAGGCCTTGTCGGCGGGGCATTCACTGCTCAGCGTGCACTCGGGTCGGCAGTATGGGGGACTGCCAATGTAGTTAGCCACACAGGAACATACGGGTCGGTTTTGTTTGATCTGACATATTGAGTTGGGACCGCATGGTGATGGCACGCAAGGATTTGTTGGTGATTTGCCATCAATAGGAGGTTCCGGCACCCGCGAGCATGCCACAAATGGATCACCCTCAAAATGTGCCTCACATGAGCAAATCGGATTGTGATTCAACACCTCACAGCGTGCATCGCTGCCGCAAGTGCCTGGACAGGGATCAGCACAGCGTTGATTGATGCATGCCTGATTAGGTGCACACTCCGAGCTGACCACGCACTCTGGCTGGCAAACTGGCGGTGCACCCTTGAAGTTGGGCAGACAGGAGCACGCCGCATATCCATCAGCAGAAGCCAAACAACGAGAGTTAGGACCACAGGGTGAGGGTTCGCACGGATTGCGACGTTCAGGTGTTACTGGCGGCAGGTAGTATGGATTGCAGGCCACAAATGCATCGCCGCTATAACCTTCGGCGCACACACAAACTGGAGCATGGTTGACAACACGACACACGGCATTAATGCCACAGACGCCGTTACAGGTGTCTACGCACTTGGAATTCACACAAGATTTGTCCGCCGCACAATCACTGTTGAGCACACACTCTGGACGACAGCCTATGTAGGGATTACCAAAGTAACCCTTGCGACAAACGCAAGCTAGACCACCGCTCAGGCGTTTGCAGTCGGAATTCGGTCCACACTGCAGTTTTGCACAACTGGCCGAGGGCGTTGGTACAATAGGTGAGGGCGGAGCGCATTGCTCGTAAGGATTTCCGTAGAGTCCGTTGGGGCAAGCACAAACTGGATTATGCTCGTAAACATTGCAAACGGCGTTGCGTCCACATGAGCCTGGACATGGATCCAAACAGTGTTGACTTAAACAGGCACGATCGAAGGGACAGTCCGAATTAGCAATACATTCGGGTCGGCATCGAGGATTCTGCTGGGCATTGGGGCCAAAGCAAGGATCACAGAGTGCAACCCCATTACCAAAGACGGAGCACACATCATTGGGACCACAAGGCGAAGGCGCACAAGGATCGCGGGAATCGTTTTTCAGAATACCGATGGGCACGCACTGCAGGAAAGCATTTCCAGCAAATCCATCCAAACAATGACAAACTGGTGTATGTTGGCGCACATTGCAAATTGCATTAATGCCGCAGATGGTGCCAGCACAAGGATCTGCACACTTGTGATTGATACAGGAAAGCGACTCTCCGCAGTCCGAATTGATGTCGCATTCCGGATGACAGCCGGATTGGGGATCGCCTAGATATCCAGATAGGCAAGAGCAGACAGCGCGGTTATTCAGCAACTTGCACTCGCTATTTAGTCCACACGGACTTGGCACACATGGGTTTGCCTTGGGTTGGTCTAGTGCATAGCAGAGCACGCCAGGATTTCCAGTGAGGCCTGCATTGCAAGAGCACACCGGATGATGTTGTTCCACGCGGCAATTGGCTCCATGGCCGCAGGCGCCGGGGCATGGATCGTGGCAACGGAAGCCCATGCAAGCCTTACTCTTCGGACAATCGGCGTCCACTTGACATTCGTAACCATGACAGCCGACAAGCGATGTTGGGTCGCCAGAGAGGCCTTCCGGACAGACGCAAGCGGTCTGACCATCGCCGGCAACAACGCAATTGGCATTGGGTCCGCAGGGGTTAGGATCGCAAACAGTTCGACTTGGTTCACGGCATCCCTGATAGGCATCTCCCACATAGCCCGAACGACAGTAGCACTCTTCTCGATTGCCGGCCACATAGCAGTCGGCATTGCGACCACATGGACCAGGCTGGCACAATTCGATGGAAACGGCCGGCTTCTCGCAAATTCTGAAGGGATTGCCAATCTTGTTGTCCGGACAGTAGCATACTGGCTGGCGTGATGAGTCGCAAATGGCGCCAGTGCCGCAAGGATTTGGTTCGCAGGGATTAATGGGCTCCACGCAGCCGCGTATTGTGTTGGGGCTCTCCACATAGCCAGGAAGGCAGGTGCACTTGGAGAATCCGTTGCTCAATACTGCACACTGAGTGTTAGGACCACATGGCGAGGGTTCGCAAGGATTAGAAGGTAGCTCGCAAGCTATCTGTGGAGGCTGACCCTCGTATTCAGGCAAACAGAAGCAAATCGGAGCGCCGTTGACACGTCGACAGCCAGAGTTGGGACCGCATGGACTTGGAGTGCACTCATCGCCCTCGGGTACTGCGAGTTGACAAAGTTTTAGATTTGATTGCGGCTGATAACAAACAAGCGAATACTTACTGCAATTTTTGAAGGGATTACCGGTGAGTCCCTTAGGGCAGAAGCATATGGGATTGCCATTGTCAAGCTCACACTGCGCATTCAAACCGCATGGATTGGGATCGCATGGATTCTGTGGTGGACTGCAACCCACCTCTGGATTTCCATTGTATCCAGGCGGGCACTTGCATAAGCCACGGTGGTTAATCACTTCACATAAGGCATAGGCACCACATTGACAAGGCGATGTGCACCTGCCATTGATGCATGCCTGACTGGCATCACATTCGGAATTGGCGCGGCAACCCAAAGATTGCTGACACAAAACATAGGCATTACCCAGATAGCCGGGCAAACAGCGGCAGTCGATGCCATGGTTAGCCGGTACACATTCGGCGTTCTCGCCACAGGAATCATCTTGGCAGGGATTGATGCACCGACGATTGAGGCGATCGCATAGCTTATTGGGTGGACAATCCTCGTTGTATTGGCAAACGTGGGTGCGTGCTATGGTTTGGGTTAGGGTTACGGTGCGGTTTGTTTCGTGTATTTATAATTCGATTCGTGTTGTTGTAGTTGTTCGTGAGTCGGGGTTGTACAAAATTTTATACATGTGTTGACAGGTGTACGGGGAATTTGTACAGTGTATGAAAGAGAGAGACATTTTGGGAAATTAAATAATTTGTGTCACATTAGCATGGGATCACTTGAGGATAGCAAAAGTGCAACAAGTGCTGGCTGTAACAAGCTACTAACCTGGCTGGCAACCGATAAGGCCGTTGCCCTGATAGCCATCCACACAACTGCAATCGGCCGCATGATTTGAGTTGATACAAACTGCATTCAGAGCGCATGGATCATGCACATCGCACGGATGCTGGCAACGATCATTAATACAGGCTTCAGTAACTCCGCAATCCGAATTGTCCGTGCATTCGACTGTTAAGAGAAAGAGATAGCGTTAGTGATTGTCTTTACCCTTTAAGAATTATTTGCCACCCGATATTTGCTTAGTTGTATTAAATTTTATGTATTTTAATGAAATGGTTTATGAATTGATTAGTTGCTTACTTGACGTTTTGGTGGACACACACTTGACCATCGGATTGCCCTCATGGCCCTGTGGGCAAGTGCAAATGGGTCGATGACTCTTCGCCATACATTTGGCACTCGAAGCACACACTTTAGCAAATTCACAGGGATCATGGCACAGACCCATATAGCAGGCCTCACTTTCAATACAATCGTTGTTTGATTGACATGGCTCTGGTGTTTTGGGTGTGCCCGGAGGTTCTACTTGTTAGAAATTATTAATTTGGTTAGAAATTTAATTATTAATATTGATTAAAATTTGATTGTAATGCAAATATTTTAGCCTTATCAGATGGTTCTCATATGTACAATGAATGTATTGCCATGTATCCAATATATTATATTTAAACTGTACATCAATTATTTAGTTTATGTATACCCTTGCTGAAGATCTGGAATGTTATTGTTCGGTGTAATTAGAGTAAACTTTCAAAATCGAACGAATGTAGTATCTCATTTCGATTTGAAAAGATCAATTCGTAATAAACTTTTCTTCTATAGAAAGGTACATAATGTATGAAATCTTACAGATCAATATATATTATATATACTAATTATATATGCAAGGGTACTTAATCTTCGGCATCCCGAAGAAAACGTAAGACTTTGTAAGAAATTTAACATATTTTACATGTTGGGAATGTGAAATGCACACTTATCACTTTGGTACTTATACGTGTGAAGGAATATTTGAAAAACATTATAGTATATTTACAAAATGATTAAATAAAAGAATAAGATTTGGACAGAGCAATTCCACATTTTGGGTACCGAAAGTGATAGCATAGCCAATTGTATAGACGAATGTGTATACCTTTCTTTTGGCAACGCCCCAGCTTACAGAGCTCGTTAGGAGCACAGTTAGTATCTACTGTACATGGGTTAATAATTGTGATATCTGTGGTGTTGGCCGGTGGTGCAACGGTTGATGTGTGCACTGTGATTAAATCATCAATTTCCGTCGTTGTGCCCGCTCTGGTCGGCAGCTCCTTGGGCCAAGTCGTTGTGCTGGTCATTGTTGTAGTCTCGGGAATCTCATTTGATGTATCAAGTCGAGTTGTCTTCATTTTAGGGGTTGTGGTGGGCCTACCACCATCTTTGCTGGCAAGTGTTGTCGTTGTGATCACTGGTCTTTGTGTTGTCGTATCGGTTATATTGTTTTCACCATCCCGATAGCCTTTAGTATGACCAGACTTAGTAGTTGTAGTCTCAATGGTAGGTTTACTCGTGCTGGTTATGTTAGTAACACTTGTGATTGTGCTCTTTTCAGTGCTAGTAGTGGTGGTGCTAGTGGTGGTAGCGTTGATAAAATTTGGCGACATATCGTCGCCAGTATTTGGGTTAGCTGTTGTTGTTGTTTTTGTGGTTGTTGTTCTTGTTGTATGTGCTGTTGTTGTTGGTTTCACTGTGGTTTTCTTGGTAGTACTAGTTGTTATTGTAACATTAGCTAGGGAGAGAGACATATTTACATGGGTAAAGGGTGTTTATTTTATAATACACATATATACACAGTATGATATTTTAATTTGTTAGTGTTTAGGCGTTGCCTAGTATAATTACTGTTGTATGCACCATTTAATTATGGATTAATCGAAAACTTGTACATACCTTTAATACAGGCACCAGTTGTAGGATCGCACTTTGCGCCTGGCGGACAGTGGTCGCAGCCAGGAGTGCGACCTGTTGCTGTAATATCATAAATTAATACCACAAAACAAAATTCTTGGCCATTAGCAATTGTACTTACTATCTTGGCAGTGACAACCATCACACTCGAAACCGTGGCGACAATCCGATTTTCGTCGACATTCACAGACTGAAAATCAAGATTAATCGGTAAATATAATGATTGTTTTCAATTGTACCACAACATGAGGAAAAAAAACCCACCGCTGGCACAAACTGGTTGATGGGCAATTACGCGACAATCCTCATTGCGACCGCAGGGATTCTCATATGCACAGGGATCCACGCAAAGCGCATTTACACATGCCTGTTGAATGGGGCACTCATCGCTTGAGGCACAACCAATTTCTAATATTGCGTATCGGGAGTGCGTTGTAAAGTAAGCAGAACGATTGCATTAGTTAAGGCATTAGGTCTCATTTTCGGTTTAGACATTCGATTATATATGTTTAATTCATATTATAGGTGTGTTTTCTTTAAGAAACCTGTTCGATAGGTAGTTTTTCTTGATTTTTTCAATGCAGTTAGTAAAAAATGTATTTTTTCAATAATTTGTTCTTATGCTGCCATACGAGGCACATACTAGCACATCTAATACTATCAAGCTGTAAGCACATTAAATTAGATATTGTTTAGGTTTTGTTTAGCTGTTTTTGTTGTCGCAAAACAACATATACACATGCAAGCAAGCAATTGGGATATTTGGGGTTAGTGCATTTAAAAAAAAAATCTGTAGATCATACAACACCAGTTAATACTATCACCATGCAATTAATCATTCCATACAATAATAAATAAAACTTACTGCACGCGATTATGTGTACATAAAAGTGATAAATAGATATATACAAACAAACATATGTACTAAATACAACAAAAATCAACACAAATTGTCTTATAGAACACAAAGAATATGAGATCGTAATGTTGACATATAACATGCACATCGAGCTCATTCCAAAAGATATCGAGAGACATTCAACATTATGTGATATGATGTAGGACTTGATGATACACGTACTTGCAGCAGCAGGCAGGCAGGCAAACAGAAAGCAGGCAACTAACATGAACGAGGACGAGAACAGAAAGAGTGAACTAGCTCTATTTAAATTGAACTCAAACTTGGGTGAATACATATATTTCTCCATTTGTGAACACAAACATAGACTTCGTGAGCTTGTCCGAGTGGTGTTTTCGTAATGGATATTTGTTGTGGGTGCAGGCATATACATACATATACGAATGACAGCAGAAGAGCCAGTGATAAGAGCCGGGGAAAGAAGAACAAATGGAATAGAATTTGAAGCGATTTGATGCCATTTGTATAGGAACACACTGGGATTGGTTTGCAAGGAACAGAACGAAAAAAAATAAAACATGCATGTGCCAGCCATTAAGCTGGGCCGGTCAGCTATGGCACAAGTGGGAGAAGGTGTGATGAGATCCATAAAGAGAAGAAGAAAAAGATAACTATATGACATCAAATTGAAGTAGGCTTTTACGCATTGCTGGATGCATTGGCGATTCAAGTAGTTGGCGCCACGGATGCCAATAAAATATTTCACCACAACCTTGTGGTTCTTTGCAATTCATTCAATTAATAAAGAACACGTGGGTCCATATTAAGACTTACGATTTACGTACACAGCTTTAGTTACCTGCATTAATAGAGCAACCGGGTTTATTTACATCTTCGGCGGTATCACAATAGCACAAAGCGGTGTGGTTCAATGTACGACACACAGTAAAGTTCTGAACATTACAAAGTTTTTCATAATATTCGCATGGCTTAATGCAATTTGCTCTTACACAAATCTCATCGTCAAAACAATCAGTTGTTATTGTACATTTAGTTGAAAATTCTGTCTTGTGTTCTTCTGTACGGGTCATATTTGGTGCTCCCACAGAACTCTGCGTAACTTCCGGATCAATTAAACCTGGCCCTATAGCAACGCTCTGAGTAGTTTCTTCACCTGGATAGCCCATTGATGCATAAAAAAAAGGCACCGTCGTATTCAAAGAACCTTCTGTTGTGGTAGGAACACCAGTTAACTTGGACTCTGTAGTCATTGAAGATATCTCGTTTGCAGAACCTGTGGTAGTAATTTGCTTAGATATCGTCGATGTAGTTGTGATATCATAGACAGAAGTCACTTGCGTAACAATGGATGGTGCAGTAGTTGACTGCGAAAAGGCAGGCGTTAAAGTAGAACCTATAGTTGAAAACTGTTCTTTAAATGGAAAAGACACAGTGGTGATATCAGGAGCATGAGTCACTTGAGTAATAGAAGGTGGAAATCTCTCAGATGAAATAACAGTTACTCCGCCTATTGTTGATTGTTGTTCAGTCACTGTCGACGGAGGTGTAGTTTCTGTATATGGTGGCAAGGAAGTTGACACTGTAAGAAGTATTCTCTCAGTTGGAATGGTTTTAGGAGCTTCATGGGTTGGTTGCGATATGCCAAATCGAACAGTAGTTTCGTCGAAGACTGCTGGTCCAGTAGATTCTGTATAAATTCTTTGGGTTATTACAGAATATGGAGTAGCTGACTCGCCAGGTATAGGCGTCAGAGTGGAACCTTGAGTTGTAAACTGTTCTTTAGATGGGAACGAGGTAGTTGTGATCTCAGGGACAAAAGTCACTTGAGTAACAGAGGGTGGTTGTCTCTCAGTTGTAATGGCAGCCATTACACCTGGAGTTGTTTGGTCAGTCACTGCAGATGGAGGTGTAGTTTCAGTATATGGTGAATCCGAAGTGGACCCTGTCGGAAGTATTCTCTCAGTTGGAATAGTTTTAGGAGTTTCATGGGTTGTCGGTAGCAAAGTAGCAATCCGAACAGTAGTTCCATCTGAAACTAAAGGTGTGGTGGTTTCTGTGTAAGTCCTTTCGGTTGCTGCAGAAGTTGGGGTTGTTGACTCGCCAGGTATAGGCGTCAGAGTGGAACCTTGAGTTGTAAAGTGTTCTTTAGATGGGAACGAGATAGTTGTGATGTCAGGGATAAAAGTCACTTGAGTAGCAGATGATGGTTGTCTCTCAGTTGTACTGGCAGCCATTACACCTGGAGTTGTTTGGTCAGTCACTGCCGATGGAGGTGTAGTTTCAGTATATGGTGGCAGCGAAGTTGACCCTATTGGAAGTATTCTCTCAGTTGGAACAGTTTTAGGGGTTTCATGGGTTGTTGGTAGCGAAGTAGCAATCCGAACAGTAGTTTCATCGGAAACTAAAGAAGTGGTGGTTTCTGTGTAAGTCTTTTCGGTTGCTGCAGAAATTGGGGTTGTTGACTCGCCAATTATAGGCGTCAAAGTCGAACCTTGAGTTGTAAACTGTCCTTTGGATGGGAATGAGGTAGTTGTGATCTCAGGGACAAAAGTCACTTGAGTAACAGAGGGTGGTTGTCTCTCAGTTGTAATGGCAGCCACTACACCTGGAGTTGTTTGGTCAGTCACTGCCGATGGAAGTGTAGTTTCTGTATATGGTGGCAGCAAAGTGGACCCTATCGGAAGTATTCTCTCAGTTGGAATAGTTTTAGGGGTTTCATGGGTTGTTGGTTGCGATATGCCAAATCGAACAGTAGTTTCATCGAAGACTGCTGGTCCAGAAGATTCTGTATAAATTCTTTGGGTTATTACAGAATATGGAGTAGTTGACTCGCCAAATATAGGCGTCAGAGTGGAACATTGAGTTGTAAACTGTTCTTTAGATGGGAATGAGGTAGTTGTGATCTCAGGGACAAAAGTCACTTGAGTAACAGAGGGTGGTTGTCTCTCAGTTGTAATGGCAGCCATTACACCTGGAGTTGTTTGGTCAGTCAATGCCGATGGAGGTGTGGTTTCTGTGTATGGCGATTCCGGAGTGGGCCCTATCGGAAGTATTCTCTCAGTTGGAATGGTTTTAGGGGTTTCATGGGTTGTTGGTTGCGATATGCCAAATCGAACAGTAGTTTCATCGAAGACTGCTGGTCCAGTAGATTCTGTATAAATTCTTTGGGTTATTACAGAATATGGAGTAGTTGACTCGCCAGGTATAGGCGTCAAAGTCGAACCTTGAGTTGTAAACTGTTCTTTAGATGGTAATGAGATAGTTGTGATCTCAGGGATAAAAGTCACTTGAGTAACAGAGGGTGGTTGTCTCTCAGTTGTAATGGCAGCCATTACACCTGGAGTTGTTTGGTCAGTCAGTGCTGATGGAAGT
The DNA here is from genome assembly GCA_035044325.1 of Drosophila nr. medialis 2 BK-2023a. Classification (NCBI taxonomy): domain Eukaryota; kingdom Metazoa; phylum Arthropoda; class Insecta; order Diptera; family Drosophilidae; genus Drosophila; species Drosophila nr. medialis 2 BK-2023a. Next base: position 39,728 of record JAWNMH010000348.1, read on the forward strand.
GTAGTTTCTGTGTATGGTGGTTCCGAAGTGGACCCTGTCGGAAGTATTCTCTCAGTTGGAATAGTTATAGGGGTTTCATGGGTTGTTGGTAGCGAAGTAGCAATCCGAACAGTAGTTTCATCGGAAACTAAAGGTGTGGTAGTTTCTGTGTAAGTCCTTTCGGTTGCTGCAAAAGTTGGGGTTGTTGACTCGCCAGGTATAGGCGTCAGAGTCGAACCTTGAGTTGTAAACTGTTCTTTGGATGGGAATGAGGTAGTTGTGATCTCAGGGACAAAAGTCACTTGAGTAACAGAGGGTGGTTGTCTCTCAGTTGTAATGGCAGCCACTACACCTGGAGTTGTTTGGTCAGTCACTGCCGATGGAAGTGTAGTTTCTGTATATGGTGGCAGCAAAGTGGACCCTATCGGAAGTATTCTCTCAGTTGGAATAGTTTTAGGGGTTTCATGGGTTGTTGGTTGCGATATGCCAAATCGAACAGTAGTTTCATCGAAGACTGCTGGTCCAGTAGATTCTGTATAAATTCTTTGGGTTATTACAGAATATGGAGTAGTTGACTCGCCAGGTATAGGCGTCAGAGTGGAACCTTGAGTTGTAAACTGTTCTTTAGATGGGAATGAGGTAGTTGTGATCTCAGGGGCAAAAGTCACTTGAGTAACAGAAGGTAGTTGTCTCTCAATTGTAATGCCGGCCATTACACCTGGAGTTGTTTGGTCAGTCACTGCCGACGGAGGTGTAGTTTCAGTATATGGTGAATCCGAAGTGGACCCTGTCGGAAGTATTCTCTCAGTTGGAATGGTTTTTGGGGTTTCATGGGTTGTTAGTTGCGATATGCCAAATCGAACAGTAGTTTCATCGAAGACTGCAGGTCCAGTAGATTCTGTATAAATTCTTTGGGTTATTACAGAATATGGAGTAGTTGACTCGCCAGGTATAGGCGTCAAAGTCGAACCTTGAGTTGTAAACTGTTTTTTAGATGGTAATGAGACAGTTGTGATCTCAGGGACAAAAGTCACTTGAGTAACAGAGGGTGGTTGTCTCTCAGTTGTAATGGCAGCCATTACACCTGGAGTTGTTTGGTCAGTCAATGCCGATGGAGGTGTGGTTTCTGTGTATGGCGATTCCGGAGTGGGTCCTATCGGAAGTATTCTCTCAGTTGGAATGGTTTTAGGGGTTTCATGGGTTGTTGGTTGCGATATGCCAAATCGAACAGTAGTTTCATCGAAGACTGCTGGTCCAGTAGATTCTGTATAAATTCTTTGGGTTATTACAGAATATGGAGTAGTTGACTCGCCAGGTATAGGCGTCAAAGTCGAACCTTGAGTTGTAAACTGTTCTTTAGATGGTAATGAGATAGTTGTGATCTCAGGGATAAAAGTCACTTGAGTAACAGAGGGTGGTTGTCTCTCAGTTGTAATGGCAGCCATTACACCTGGAGTTGTTTGGTCAGTCACTGCTGGTGGAGGTGTAGTTTCTGTGTATGGTGGTTCCGAAGTGGACCCTTTCGGAAGTATTCTCTCAGTTGGAATAGTTTTAGGGGTTTCATGGGTTGTTGGTAGCGAAGTAGCAATTCGAACAGTGGTTTCATCGGAAACTATAGGTGTGGTGGTTTCTGTATAAGTCCTTTCGGTTGCTGCAGAAGTTGGGGCTGTTGACTCGCCAGGTATATGCGTCAGAGTGGAACCTTGAGTTGCAAACTGTTCTTTAGATGGGAATGAGGTGGTTGTGATCTCAGGGATAAAAGTCACTTGAGTAGCAGATGGTGGTTGTCTCTCAGTTGTAATGGCAACCATTTCACCTGGAGTTGTTTGGTCAGTCACTGCCGATGGAGGTGTAGTTTCTGTATATGGTGAATCCGAAGTGGACCCTGTCGGAAGTATTCTCTCAGTTGGAATGGTTTTAGGGGTTTCATGGGTTGTTGGTTGCGATATGCCAAATCGAACAGTAGTTTCATCGAAGACTGCTGGTCCAGTAGATTCTGTATAAATTCTTTGGGTTATTACAGAATATGGAGTAGTTGACTCGCCAGGTATAGGCGTCAGAGTGGAACCTTGAGTTGTAAACTGTTCTTTAGATGGGAATGAGGTAGTTGTGATATCAGGGATAAAAGTCACTTGACTAACAGACGGTGGTTGTTTCTCATTTGTTTTGGCAGATATTACACCTGGAGTTGTTTGGTCAGTCACTGCTGATGGAGGTGTAGTTTCAGTATATGGTGAATCCGAAGTCAACCCTGTCGGAAGTATTCTCTCAGTTGGAATAGTTATAGGGGTTTCATGGGTTGTTGGTAGCGAAGTAGCAATCCGAACAGTAGTTTCGTCGGAAACTAAAGGTGTGGTAGTTTCTGTGTAAGTCCTTTCGGTTGCTGCAAAAGTTGGGGTTGTTGACTCGCCAGGTATAGGCGTCAGAGTCGAACCTTGAGTTGTAAACTGTTCTTTGGATGGGAATGAGGTAGTTGTGATCTCAGGGACAAAAGTCACTTGAGTAACAGAGGGTGGTTGTCTCTCAGTTGTAATGGCAGCCACTACACCTGGAGTTGTTTGGTCAGTCACTGCCGATGGAAGTGTAGTTTCTGTATATGGTGGCAGCAAAGTGGACCCTATCGGAAGTATTCTCTCAGTTGGAATAGTTTTAGGGGTTTCATGGGTTGTTGGTTGCGATATGCCAAATCGAACAGTAGTTTCATCGAAGACTGCTGGTCCAGTAGATTCTGTATAAATTCTTTGGGTTATTACAGAATATGGAGTAGTTGACTCGCCAGGTATAGGCGTCAGAGTGGAACCTTGAGTTGTAAACTGTTCTTTAGATGGGAATGAGGTAGTTGTGATCTCAGGGGCAAAAGTCACTTGAGTAACAGAAGGTAGTTGTCTCTCAATTGTAATGCCGGCCATTACACCTGGAGTTGTTTGGTCAGTCACTGCCGACGGAGGTGTAGTTTCAGTATATGGTGAATCCGAAGTGGACCCTGTCGGAAGTATTCTCTCAGTTGGAATGGTTTTTGGGGTTTCATGGGTTGTTAGTTGCGATATGCCAAATCGAACAGTAGTTTCATCGAAGACTGCAGGTCCAGTAGATTCTGTATAAATTCTTTGGGTTATTACAGAATATGGAGTAGTTGACTCGCCAGGTATAGGCGTCAAAGTCGAACCTTGAGTTGTAAACTGTTTTTTAGATGGTAATGAGACAGTTGTGATCTCAGGGACAAAAGTCACTTGAGTAACAGAGGGTGGTTGTCTCTCAGTTGTAATGGCAGCCATTACACCTGGAGTTGTTTGGTCAGTCAATGCCGATGGAGGTGTGGTTTCTGTGTATGGCGATTCCGGAGTGGGCCCTATCGGAAGTATTCTCTCAGTTGGAATGGTTTTAGGGGTTTCATGGGTTGTTGGTTGCGATATGCCAAATCGAACAGTAGTTTCATCGAAGACTGCTGGTCCAGTAGATTCTGTATAAATTCTTTGGGTTATTACAGAATATGGAGTAGTTGACTCGCCAGGTATAGGCGTCAAAGTCGAACCTTGAGTTGTAAACTGTTCTTTAGATGGGAATGAGGTAGTTGTGATATCAGGGATAAAAGTCACTTGACTAACAGACGGTGGTTGTTTCTCATTTGTTTTGGCAGATATTACACCTGGAGTTGTTTGGTCAGTCACTGCTGATGGAGGTGTAGTTTCAGTATATGGTGAATCCGAAGTCAACCCTGTCGGAAGTACTCTCTCAGTTGGAATAGTTTTAGGGGTTTCATGGGTTGTTGGTAGCGAAGTAGCAATCCGAACAGTAGTTTCATCTGAAACTAAAGGTGTGGTGGTCCTTTCGGTTGCTGCAGAAGTTGGGGTTGTTGACTCGCCAGGTATAGGCGTCTGAGTGGAACCTTGAGTTGCAAACTGTTCTTTAGATGGGAATGAGGTAGTTGTGGTCTCTGGGATAAAAGTCACTTGAGTAACAGAGGGTGGTTGTTTCGCAGTTGTTATGGCAGATATTACACCTGGAGTTGTTTGGTCAGTCACTGCCGATGGAGGTGTAGTTTCTGTATATGGTGAATCCGAAGTGGACCCTGTCGGAAGTATTCTCTCAGTTGGAATGGTTTTAGGGGTTTCATGGGTTGTTGGTTGCGATATGCCAAATCGAACAGTAGTTTCATCGAAGACTGCTGGTCCAGTAGATTCTGTATAAATTCTTTGGGTTATTACAGAATATGGAGTAGTTGACTCGCCAGGTATAGGCGTCAGAGTGGAACCTTGAGTTGTAAACTGTTCTTTAGATGGGAATGAGGTAGTTGTGATCTCAGGGACAAAAGTCACTTGAGTAACAGAGGGTGGTTGTTTCTCAGTTGTAATGGCAGCCATTACACCTGGAGTTGTTTGGTCAGTCACTGCTGATGGAGGTGAAGTTTCTGTGTAAAGTGGTTCCGAAGTGGACCCTTTCGGAAGTATTCTCTCAGTTGGAATAGTTTTAGGGGTTTCATGGGTTGTTGGTAGCGAAGTAGCAATCCGAACGGTAGTTTCATCGGAAACTAAAGGTGTGGTGGTTTCTGTGTAAGTTCTTTCAATTGCTGCAGAAGGTGGGGTTGTTGACTCGCCAGTTATAGGAGTCAAAGTCGAACCTTGAGTTGTAAACTGTTCTTTAGATGGTAATGAGGAAGTTGTGGTCTCAGGGACAGAAGTTACTTGAGTAACAGAGGGTGGTTGCTTCTCAGTTGTTATGGCAGATATTACACCTGGAGTTGTTTGGTCAGTCACTGCCGATGGAGGTGTAGTTTCTGTATATGGTGAATCCGAAGTGGACCCTGTCGGAAGTATTCTCTCAGTTGGAATGGTTTTAGGGGTTTCATGGGTTGTTGGTTGCGATATGCCAAATCGAACAGAAGTTTCATCGAAGACTGCTGGTCCAGTAGATTCTGTATAAATTCTTTGGGTTATTACAGAATATGGAGTAGTTGACTCGCCAGGTATAGGCGTCAGAGTGGAACCTTGAGTTGTAAACTGTTCTTTAGATGGGAATGAGGTAGTTGTGATCTCAGGGACAAAAGTCACTTGAGTAACAGAGGGTGGCTGTTTCTCAGTTGTAATGGCAACCATTACACCTGGAGTTGTTTGGTCAGTCACTGCAGATGGAGGTGAAGTTTCTGTGTAAAGTGGTTCCGAAGTGGACCCTTTCGGAAGTATTCTCTTAGTTGGAATAGTTTTAGGGATTTCATGGGTTGTTGGTAGCGAAGTAGCAATCCGAACAGTAGTTTCATCGGAAACTAAAGGTGTGGTGGTTTCTGTGTAAGTTCTTTCAATTGCTGCAGAAGGTGGGGTTGTTGACTCGCCAGTTATAGGAGTCAAAGTCGAACCTTGAGTTGTAAACTGTTCTTTAGATGGTAATGAGGAAGTTGTGGTCTCAGGGACAGAAGTTACTTGAGTAACAGAGGGTGGTTGCTTCTCAGTTGTTATGGCAGATATTACACCTGGAGTTGTTTGGTCAGTCACTGGCGATGGAGGTGTAGTTTCTGTATATGGTGAATCCGAAGTGGACCCTGTCGGAAGTATTCTCTCAGTTGGAATGGTTTTAGGGGTTTCATGGGTTGTTGGTTGCGATATGCCAAATCGAACAGTAGTTTCATCGAAGACTGCTGGTCCAGTAGATTCAGTATAAATTCTTTGGGTTATTACAGAATATGGAGTAATTGACTCGCCAGGGATAGGCGCTAGAGTGGAACCTTGAGTTGTAAACTGTTCTTTAGATGGTAATGAGGAAGTTGTGGTCTCAGAGACAGAAGTTACTTGAGTAACAGAAGGTGGTTGTCTCTTAGTTGTAATGGCAGCCATTACACCTGGAGTTGTTTGGTCAGTAACTGCCGATGGAAGTGTAGTTTCTGTATGTGGTGGCAGCGAAGTGGGCCCTATCGGAAGTATTCTCTCAGTTGGAATAGTTTCAGGGGTTTCATGGGTTGTTGGTAGCGAAGTAGCAATCCGAACAGTAGTTTTACCTGAAACTAAAGGTGTGGTGGTTTCTGTGTAAGTCCTTTCGGTTGCTGCAGAAGTTGGGGTTGTTGACTCGCCCGTAATAGACGTCAGAGTGGAACCTTGAGTTGTAAACTGTTCTTTAGATGGGAATGAGGTAGTTGTGATCTCAGGGATAAAAGTCACTTGAGTAACAGAGGGTGGTTGCTTCTCAGTTGTTATGGCAGATATTACACCTGGAGTTGTTTGGTCAGTCACTGCCGATGGAGGTGTAGTTTCTGTATATGGTGAATCCGAAGTGGACCCTTTCGGAAGTATTCTCTCAGTTGGAATAGTATTAGGGGTTTCATGGGTTGTTGGTAGCGAAGTAGCAATCCGAACAGTAGTTTCATCTGAAACTAAAGGTGTGGTGGTTTCTGTGTAAGTCCTTTCGGTTGCTGCTGAAGTTGGGGTTGTTGACTCGCCCGTAATAGACGTCAGAGTGGAACCTTGAGTTGTAAACTGTTCTTTGGATGGGAATGAGGTAGTTGTGATCTCAGGGATAAAAGTCACTTGAGTAACAGAGGGTGGTTGCTTCTCAGTTGTTATGGCAGATATTACACCTGGAGTTGTTTGGTCAGTCACTGCCGATGGAGGTGTAGTTTCTGTATATGGTGAATCCGAAGTGGACCCTGTCGGAAGTATTCTCTCAGTTGGAATGGTTTTAGGGGTTTCATGGGTTGTTGGTTGCGATATGCCAAATCGAACAGTAGTTTCATCGAAGACTGCTGGTCCAGTAGATTCTGTATAAATTCTTTGGGTTATTACAGAATATGGAGTAGTAGACTCGCCAGGTATAGGCGTCAGAGTGGAACCTTGAGTTGTAAACTGTTCTTTAGATGGGAATGAGGTAGTTGTGATCTCAGGGGCAAAAGTCACTTGAGTAACAGAGTGTGGTTGTCTCTCAGTTGTAATGGCAGCCATTACACCTGGAGTTGTTTGGTCAGTCACTGCCGATGGAAGTGTAGTTTCTATATATGGTGGCAGCGAAGTGGACCCTATCGGAAGTATTCTCTCAGTTGGAATAGTTTTAGGGGTTTCATGGGTTGTTGGTAGCGAAGTAGCAATCCGAACAGTAGTTTCATCTGAAACTAAAGGTGTGGTGGTTTCTGTGTAAGTCCTTTCGGTTGCCGCAGAAGTTGGGGTTGTTGACTCGCCAGGTATACGCGTCAGAGTGGAACCTTGAGTTGTAAACTGTTCTTTAGATGGAAATGAGGTAGTTGTGATCTCAGGGACAAAAGTCACTTGAGTAACAGAGGGTGGTTGTTTCTCAGTTGTAATGACAGCCATTACACCTGGAGTTGTTTGGTCAGTCACTGCTGATGGAGGTGAAGTTTCTGTGTATGGTGGTTCCGAAGTGGACCACGTCGGAAGTATTCTCTCAGTTGGAATAGTTTTAGGGGTTTCATGGGTTGTTGGTAGCGAAGTAGCAATCCGAACGGTAGTATCATCTGAAACTAAAGGTGTGGTGGTTTCTGTGTAAGTCCTTTCGGTTGCTGCAGAAGTTGGGGTTGTTGACTCGCCCGTAATAGGCGTCAGAGTGGAACCTTGAGTTGTAAACTGTTCTTTAGATGGGAATGAGGTAGTTGTGATCTCAGGGACAAAAGTCACTTGAGTAACAGAGGGTGGTTGTTTTTCAGTTGTAATGGCAGCCATTACACCTGGAGTTGTTTGGTCAGTCACTGCTGATGGAGATGTAGTTTCTGTATATGGTGAATCCGAAGTGGACCCTGTCGGAAGTATTCTCTCAGTTGGAATAGTTTTAAGGGTTTCATGGGTTGTTGGTAGCGAAGTAGTAATCCGAACAGTGGTTTCATCGGAAACTAAAGGAGTTGTGGTTTCTGTGTAAGTCCTTTCGGTTGCCGCAGAAGTTGGGGTTGTTGACTCGCCAGTTATAGGCGTCAAAGTCGAACCTTGAGTTGTAAACTGTTCTTTAGATGGTAATGAGGAAGTTGTGGTCTGAGGGACTGAAGTTACTTGAGTAACAGAAGGTGGTTGTCTCTCAGTTGTAATGGCAGCCATTACACCTGGAGTTGTTTGGTCAGTCACTGCCGATGGAAGTGTAGTTTCTGTATATGGTGGAAGCGAAGTGGACCCTATCGGAAGTATTCTCTCAGTTGGAATAGTTTTAGGGGTTTCATGGGTTGTTGGTAGCGAAGTAGCAATCCGAACAGTAGTTTCATCTGAAACTAAAGGTGTGGTGGTTTCTGTGTAAGTCCTTTCGGTTGCCGCAGAAGTTGGGGTTGTTGACTCGCCAGTTATAGGCGTCAAAGTCGAACCTTGAGTTGTAAACTGTTCTTTAGATGGGAATGAGGTAGCTGTAATCTCAGGGACAAAAGTCACTTGAGTAACAGAGGGTGGTTGTTTCTCAGTTGTAATGGCAGCCGTTACACCTGGAGTTGTTTGGTCAGTCACTGCTGATGGAGGTGTAGTTTCAGCATATGGTGAATCCGAAGTGGACCCTGTCGGAAGTATTCTCTCAGTTGGAATAGTTTTAGGGGTTTCATGGGTTGTTGGTAGCGAAGTAGTAATCCGAACAGTGGTTTCATCGGAAACTAAAGGAATTGTGGTTTCTGTGTAAGTCCTTTCGGTTGCCGCAGAAGTTGGGGTTGTTGACTCGCCAGTTATAGGCGTCAAAGTCGAACCTTGAGTTGTAAACTTTTCTTTAGATGGTAATGAGGAAGTTGTGGTCTGAGGGACTGAAGTTACTTGAGTAACAGAAGGTGGTTGTCTCTCAATTGTAATGCCAGCCATTACACCTGGAGTTGTTTGGTCAGTCACTGCCGATGGAGGTGTAGTTTCTGTATATGGTGAATCCGAAGTGGACCCTGTCGGAAGTATTCTCTCAGTTGGAATGGTTTTAGGGGTTTCATGGGTTGTTGGTTGCGATATGCCAAATCGAACAGTAGTTTCATCGAAGACTGCTGGTCCAGTAGATTCAGTATAAATTCTTTGGGTTATTACAGAATATGGAGTAATCGACTCGCCAGGGATAGGCGCTAGAGTGGAACCTTGAGTTGTAAGCTGTTCTTTAGATGGTAATGAGGAAGTTGTGGTCTCAGAGACAGAAGTTACTTGAGTAACAGAAGGTGGTTGTCTCTTAGTTGTAATGGCAGCCATTACACCTGGAGTTGTTTGGTCAGTAACTGCCGATGGAAGTGTAGTTTCTGTATGTGGTGGCAGCGAAGTGGACCCTATCGGAAGTATTCTCTCAGTTGGAATAGTTTTAGGGGTTTCATGGGTTGTTGGCAGCGAAGTAGCAATCCTAACAGTAGTTTCACCTGAAACTGAAGGTGTGGTGGTTTCTGTGTAAGTCCTTTCGGTTGCTGTAAAAGTTGGGGTTGTTGACTCGCCAGTTATAGGCGTCAAAGTCGAACCTTGAGTTGTAAACTGTTCTTTAGATGGTAATGAGGAAGTTGTGGTCTCAGAGACAGAAGTTACTTGAGTAACAGAAGGTGGTTGTCTCTTAGTTGTAATGGCAGCCATTACACCTGGAGTTGTTTGGTCAGTCACTGCCGATGGAAGTGTAGTTTCTGTATATGGTGATTCCGAAGTGGGCCCTATCGGAAGTATTCTCTCGGTTGGAATAGTTTTAGGGGTTTCATGGGTTATTGGTAGCGAAGTAGCAATCCGAACAGTAGTTTCATCGGAAACTAAAGGTGTGGTGGTTTCTGTGTAAGTCCTTTCGGTTGCTGAAAAAGTTGGGGTTGTTGACTCGCCAGGTATAGGCGTCAGAGTGGAACCTTGAGTTGCAAACTGTTCTTTATATGGGAATGAGATGGTTGTGATCTCAGGGATAAAAGTCACTTGAGTAACAGAGGGTGGTTGTCTCTCAGTTGTAATGGCAGCCATTACATCTGGAGTTGTTTGGTCAGTCACTGCCGATGGAGGTGTAGTTTCTGTGTATGGTGGTTCCGAAGTGGACCCTGTCGGAAGTATTCTCTCAGTTGGAATAGTTTTAGGGGTTTCATGGGTTGTTGGTATCCAAGTAGCAATCCGAACAGTGGTTTCATCGGGAACTAAAGGTGTGGTGGTTTCTGTGTAAGTCTTTTCGGTTGCCGCAGAAGTTGGGGTTGTTGACTCGCCAGTTATAGGCGTCAAAGTCGAACCTTGAGTTGTAAACTGTTCTTTAGATGGTAATGAGGAAGTTGTGGTCTCAGAGACAGAAGTTACTTGAGTAACAGAAGGTGGTTGTCTCTCAGTTGTAATGGCAGCCATTAAACCTGGAGTTGTTTGGTCAGTCACTGCCGATGGAAGTGTAGTTTCTGTATATGGTGGCAGCGAAGTGGACCCTATCGGAAGTATTCTCTCAGTTGGAATGGTTTTAGGGGTTTCATGGGTTGTTGGTTGCGATATGCCAAATCGAATAGTAGTTTCATCGGAGACAGTGGGTTCAGTAGATTCTGTATAAGTTTTTCGGGATGTAACAGAAGAAACCCTTAGGGGGGTTGATTGAGTTTGTGGCTCAGAGGTTGTGTGTTGCTCTGTTGTACTTTTTTGCAAAGTGTCTTTTGGAGATAAGGTTTTTTCAATGCCAAGCTGTTTTGTGGTTTTGTATGACTCTGTTGTGCTATCGTATGAGCTGGTCGACTCACTCTCAGCTTCAATGTCGGTATAACGTGTACGCATTTCTGTTTGGTTTGCCAAAATCATGACCGTATACTTGATACTTGTTGCAACAGTAGTTGTGTCTTTTAGTTCGGATTCGGTACTATGCGGTTCATCTGTCGGTATACAGTTTGAGTTTGTGTTGTTTGTTGAACTAGTAGAGCAGATGCATTTTGTAATAACATGGGCTTTCGTTACGCACTTTACTGAGGCCACGCAAACTGTGTGGCAGGGATCGATACATTGACCAGACGATCCGCATTGATGCGCATCACTGCAATCTTCGTGTGTGGTACAGTTGCCACCTGGCTTAGCTGCTTTTTTATTATTTTTTTGTTTTTCAATTTTTGAAGTGGAGTATTTTTGTACATATTTCAAATAAAAGTATAAAATTTAAAAAATACAAATCGTTAAAATATTTACAAATTAATACGATTTAAAATAAATATGTGTATAGCTACAACAAAACAGAAATGTGCACTATATATACAGGGGAACCTGGGGCATTACTAAATATGTTCGAAGTTGTGAGCTAAATTTCTTGAAACTGTGGCAAAAACTTTCAGCACAAAAATTTAGTACAAATTATTTTACGGTTAGATAAATTCAAATTAGGAACGATTTTTTTTACTATTAGTTAGCTACATATTGGATTTATATTGTTGTTTTATACAATTAGTATTACATCTAGTTACCGTTTATTTAGAATCATGGGTTAAGATATTTATAGTTTTCAAGAGGCATTAATATCATTGTGAGCATGAGCGTGTGTGAATGTTCAGAAGAGTTGCTTTGTATTTGTATACGAGTATTTGTTTCTGTTATTGTTGATTCGACCCCATTAGAGGGTTATGATCACGTATGATCATCAATAATTTTGATAACAGTTTTTCTTATTTTGTTATTGCGCTTTGGTTTTAGCTTTGGTTTTAAGCTGGACGGGCATTAAGAGCAATCCTGATTCGATAATTGGGTTCGTGGATTAGCTTTCAATATTCATTTTCGTTAAGAGATTTTTTTAGACCATATGCTGTCAGGAGAAAGCTTAATTCAAGAATAGATTGTTAATTCCTCATTTCTATATACATTTACACAATATGTGAGGAAATATATTGACACGGCATGAAACTCTGGGAAGTGTCTTTGGTCAATATATCTCGCTAGGAAATCAATTGTGTGTGTGATTGTTGGTGAGGGGACAGACAATAAGACAGATCTAGCAAAAGGTGAGAGCGTGTGAGAGGCAGGAAACAGAGATAAACGAGACAGAGACATAAGGTACTTTCACTTGACAGAGTTGTGAGAGAGAGTACGTTTGTGCTTTACCTTTTTGACATCCATATTTGGCATCGGCTATAAATCCAGTTGGGCAGAATTTACATATCGGCTTGTGATCCTCGACAATGCATGGCGAGTTGGGTGCGCACGTGGCAAACTTGCACGGATCGACGCACTGATAATTGCGACAGGCCAAGCCTGCCGGACAGCCAGCATCGCGCAAGCAAATCGATATCGATGGCTGGCAATCTCGCATGCAAATGCATACTGGCTTATGATCCTGCACCTCACATGACTTATTCTCGGCACAAATTGGTGCACGGCCCAGTGGTACAATGCACGGGTTGCGGCACTTGCCATCCGTGCAGGCCATGTTCGAGGCACAGTCATCATCGCGATAGCACTCACGCTTATCCGGTGCACAAGTCAATTCACCATACTCATTGACTATGAAGCCTGATTTGCATATGCAAACGGGCTGGTGGCGACGGGTCTCGCACTTTTTGTTACTTTCGCAGATGAACAGGGGATTGTTGCAAGGATCTGTGCATTGGCCATATTGGCCGCACTGCAAGGTCTCTGGACATTCGGCATCGCTGGTGCATGTTATTTGATCCTTTGTCTTGGGGTCTGTGTCCTCTGGCACACATTTCGGATCCGGCTTGCACTCGACCTCTGGTCGACCTATGTGACAGTTGGGACAGGAGCAGCGTGGACGATGTAGCACAGTCTGACATAGTGCATTTGTGCCACACGCGCCACGCATTGTACAAGGATCGGTGCAGTGTCCTTGTAGGCATGATTTTTCACTGGGACAATCCGTATCTGAGTAGCATTGTTCGGTGTCTAAAACGTTACGTAACAGCAGCAGCGAAGATCGAGAGAAAGAGAGAGAGATAGACAGGTTGTTGGTTGTTGTACTATGTTAATCGTTGGGTGCGCTCAGCTAGTCGGTGGCATATACGATAGATAGAAACCCTAAAAAATTTACTCTTTTTTTCTGGTTGATTGTTGTTGAAAATTTAAAATACGGAGCATTGGGACACATTAATGAAAGAACGGGAGTGCGAAGTTGAAATTATAAGAAAGTTTGTTGGGAATTTGACAGACAAGAGAGAAAGTGTTGGTTGAAGTGGAAGGGATTTATTTTTGTTGGTGATACTTGAAGTACCCAGAATAGATGGGATGTAAATATGGGTAGCTCAGATAAGAAACTTAAAGCTAAATTTTCTAAAAACAAAAATAGAAAAACTTAAACAAGACAATATATAAACAGTATAATCAAGTGTTGGTTGGTTGTTTCGATTGGTATTCTTTTGCATGGTTTGCTTTGGTTTTGTTCGAGTTCTTGTGTATGTGGTTGGGGTGTGTATATTTATTTTTATTATTTTTTTGCTTTTTTTAATAAATGTCAGTGGGATTGCTGTGGTTTTGATTTTGGATTTTGGGTATTGTGCAAGGGATTTGTTAAATAAACAGAACATTTATTGGGGCTTCATCGAATTGTGATCAGAAATGGACATATGAAATAATATAGAAATAGGAAATAAAAATTTAGAAATAACGAGTTTAGTTCAGTTTGGTGCAGTTAATGATCAATAGGGACAGGCAGCATCGGTTTTTAGTAAACACTTTTTAAATTTGTTGTCAATGTCGACATCAAATTGCAGAACTGTGAAGGGAACATCTCACATTATGTCAGGTTGTTTTCTATATAAGCTTGCAAAATTGTCAATTATGTATATATATATATAATTATATAGTGGATAGCTGCTGTGGTTTGGTATGTAGATTAATTGCTTTTGTTGGTTGATTTAAATGAATTTGATAAGTCTTCGAGCAGCGGGCGAGCGAGCGAGCAGCCTTATAGATAAGTAAGATCGAGTGAGCAATAGTTACAATCATTGATGAATTTCCAATTATTAAATAACGAGTGTGTGTATACGGGTGTAGAGATAGAGAGACTTGCGCTTAATTTGCCCAATTAATTGCATTTTAATCAATGGACATGTTTTTTTTTTTGTTTTGTTTTTTTTTTTAGAAATGATCTTGTTGGTCTAATGCGAATTGTTTGTATATACTTGTTGAGTAATGGTGAAAATTACACGACATCCAACACATGCGCTCTGCCCTCACGAGAGACACGTTATTGGTGATGATTGGGTGAGTGAATAAGGCATAATATAAGTAATAAAGAGTGAGAGACAGAGACAGATGAAACTAGCTAGATAGAGACAAGATATATATATCAAACTGATAGGCAGAGTAGGTAAGACTTTTGACTAAAGCGATATTAGCAGAAAGTAGTGAAAACTCGATAAGTACAATTTGGAAGAGTACGTTAGGATAGTACGTTAAGTAGTTTTACTTGTCTTTTTTATGGTGTGTTATTAATAATTCACAATTGATAAATTTGGTATATAAATATTTACAGGTTGGTTTTATATTTTTCTTTTCGGTTAGTTGGGTGGCCGCAAAGACTCGGCACATTTGTATACGCATATATGTACATATGTGAATAATCACATATACAATTTTCTGTATATACAACTTAAAGACTAGTCAAATTTACCAAAATATATTTGCAGTGTTAGTCAAATTTAGTTACAGTTGTTTTTATATAAATTTTGGATTGTTGTTTTGTTTTTTTCAAAGATTTTCATCTTTACGGAAGCGATTTTCAACCAATAGACGAGCTAAAGTGTGCTAGGTAGGCGGTAGGAGCTTTCAGAGCATACGATCTTAAAATGTACGAGTATTTTTTAGGAGCTTTGTACAAAAAAATTATCATAATTATTTTCGGTTATTGCAAGTATACGACTTGCTATAAGAAATGCATTGAAAAGTAGTAGTAGTTGTTGTTGTAATTTATCTATACATACGATTTAATGAAACTTATATTGAATACTATGGTACACTTGAACTGACAATAAAAAAAATATTGATTTTAAGCATATGTGAACCATGTGTGAGAATTGTCCCGTCCACAGTTCCCAATCTGAGACTTTGTTCATTCAAGAAATGTAACAAAAGATATTTGAACAATTATTTTTTTGTTGTTTTAGCGAAGGAAAACGACAGAGTGGCGCAGGGGAGCAAAATAGTGGTAACAACGTTGGGTTATAAAGGGTACGTCTTGAGGGCGGATAGAATATAGGAGTCACAGGATGGGATTAACGGGAGCATGGATGTTGATGATTTTTTGTTTTCATTATTTTTTATTTTTATTTTTTTTTTGTGGGCAGCAAGGATGTGTTTGGGATCTGTTGTCTTTTATATAACTTTTTTTAATAATAGGCGTTGAATTTAGTGTTGTTGTTTGTTGTACACTTTCTGCACTTTCAGTGCTTGCTTTCGGCTTTGATTAAAGCCTACATATCGCTATCGCGGCATTCGATATTAAAACCATACGATATTAATTAAAGATGAACCAACTTGTCTACTGATCTGTGCGTTAAGCGGTTTCATAAACATAAGATAATGT
Organism: Drosophila nr. medialis 2 BK-2023a; assembly: GCA_035044325.1. Taxonomy (NCBI): domain Eukaryota; kingdom Metazoa; phylum Arthropoda; class Insecta; order Diptera; family Drosophilidae; genus Drosophila; species Drosophila nr. medialis 2 BK-2023a. The sequence continues at coordinate 55,076 of JAWNMH010000348.1, forward strand.
ATGCCGCAGAGCTGAGTGTGTTGCTACATGCAACACTCCAAAATAAAAATGGGTTATTTGAAGCCAATTGTACGAGAGTGTGTGTCTATAAATTTGAATGAATGCTGAATGAATTAAATGATAAACGCAAGCTTCAAAGCTTAATGAAACTGTGTTGTCAACTCTCTCGAATATAACGAGTGTTGTCAAGTGCACTGAATGTCGTTTGGTATTTGTTTTAGTATTGTACGTGTAGTTAAACAATATATGCTTAAAATACTAAGCTGATATTTGCTGCAGTTACTTTGCGAGAAATGGGTTTTCATAAATGAGTACTAGGCACAGATTGGGTAACCGCGATAGCGACAGCAACATTCCACGATATTCCATATGCGTTGATCTTAGCAGTTGTGGGTAGAATGTCGTAATATATATGTATGTGTTTCATATGAAAAATTTTCTTACTAACTATTTATGACAAACACATTTTAGCCTAGTGCATATTGCATTAATTACTTTTCTAAACAGATTTTTTATTTGGTATTTCAGAGGAATTTTTCGAATATTGCATTTGAGTTGTGTGGCTGTAGTTGTGTGTATTTTGCTGTCTGCGTGTGTGTGTGTGTGAATTTGTTGTGCGCGGGGATTTGATATTATAAAACGTTAACACTTGAAAACTTGGAACATGTGTATAGGTTGTTAAATATATGTATATATGTAAAAGTAATTAATTAATTTTGTATCATCATTAAAACACACACTACACTGAAATTTTGAATTAAATTGGTTGTGTCAGCTGAAAAAGCTGTAGAATTAGTGAAATTAGCTGGTTTAAATGTTTTTATAAACAACTCATAGCTAAATAATCAAACCAAATACATATTATAACAATAATATCAGTTTTTTGTTACTGACTGAACTCCAGTTATATGTATAAAGAACGACAACGATAACGATAATAACTCTAACTGATTACTCCAAATAAAGTATATGTATGTAGTATATGAACCAACGATAACTTGTGAGAAACGCTGGTTAACATTATTAGCATTATCTGTACTCTAATTACGAAAAGTCCTTCAGGTACTTCAAATAAAATAGTATTGGGCCACTTACCCCGTCGACAAACATATTCGTAGCCCTGGCGTACACAGTCGCCAACATCACAACCTCGCGTACGGCAGTCCTCTGGCGGTGGTGTCAGATAGCCTAAAAGCAATCGGGATTACAATACTTCACATTGATACTGGTGGAAATCGTTTTGGGGACTTACAATGCACATAGGCATCGCCATTGGGGAAGTCATCGGGGCAGTAGCATTCGGCTTGATTGTTGCGGAGCACACGGCAGGCGGCATTCTGGCCGCAGGGTTGCTCATGGCAGGCATTTACCAATTGTCCTTCGCAAAGGCAACCCTTGTGTGCATCTCCCATGCAGCCATCCATGCAAGCACATTCGTAGCCGCCGGGCACCTCAATGCACTTGGAATTAACGCCGCATGGATTGTTTGAGCAGCCACCATCCAGAGGCTGGCATTCACTGGCCGGATTACCGAAGAAATCTGGCGGGCACGAGCATTGCGCCTTGCGACTAACCACACGGCATTGAGCATTGGTGCCACAAGCACCATACTCCAGGCAGGGATTGCGACACTTGCCCTGATCACAGCGTTTGCTTGACTCGCAATCGCTGTCCTGATGGCACTCGAACTGCGCGCACTCCTTGCTGGGTTCGCCCTCATAGCCGTCGGGGCAGTAGCACAGCATGCGATGCTCCGACACGGTGCACAGCGCATTGCGTCCACAGGCCCTATCATCGGCACAAGGGTCAACGCATTTTCCATTGGCGCAGCTCTGGTCGGCAGCGCAGTCTCCGTTCGATTTGCAGCCTGCGATGCAAGCGCCCCGTTCACATAGCTGTCCCACGGTACACTGGCGCTTGGCGCCACACTTGTTGCGGCACTTGCCACGTGCGCACTGCTGTCCACAGGCGCAGTCTTCGGATCGACTGCATTTCGCGGCGCAGTAGGCTCCGCTCTCGTCACACTCACAACCTGGATGGCAACGCTCGGGTGGCAACTGGCAACCGGTAAGGCCGTCGCCAATAAAGGCAGCCGGACACTGGCATTGTACGCCATGATTGATAACCAGACAGTCGGCACATTCGCCGCACTGACCTGGTGTTTGGCAGGGATTCTGGCACTTCTTTTTAATGCAAGCTTCCTCGCTGGCGCAGCTGAGATCGTTGCGGCAGCCAGTCTGACAGACGCGATTCTCACAAATCTGGCCCTGGGCACAGGCGCTGTCCGTGTTGCAGACGGTGCGGCAAGTGCCGCGCATACAGCGCTCATCCGAGAGGCAGCTCTGATCGTTGCCGCACTTGCCCTGGCAGCTGCCTGCGTAGCACAATTGATTTGATTCACAGTCTTCGTTGCTACCACAGGCAGTGCGTGGTGCCTTGCAGACTACGTTGGCATTTCCACTGAGTCCCTCGGGGCACGTGCATTGCTTGCGATGGTCGATGGCCTGGCAATGGGCATTGGTGCCACAAGCTGTCGGCTCGGAGCAGGGATCAACGCATTGCTGGCCAATACAGGCCAAATGGTTGGGGCAACCTTGATCGGAGCGACATCCAGTGACGCAGTTTAGACCCAGGCAGAGTTCGCCATTGGCACACTCGTTGTCATGGCGACAGAGCGGCTTACAGACGCCCTGCTGGCAGCGCTCGTTGGTTAAACAACCAGCATCGTCGGCGCAGAGTGGACGACAGACGGATTCAAAGCAGGCCAGGCCTTTGCTGCAGTCGCGATTCTCGTGGCACTCAAGTGGTGGAGTGCGCACGCAACCCACTTGCGGTGTGGGGTTGGGCACCATGTTGTCCAGGCAGCTGCAGCTAGCTCGATGATTGGAAACCGAGCAGACGGCATTGGGACCGCAGGGATTTTCAAGACAGGGATTAATGCACTTGTCGTTGCGGCAGGATTCAGAAGCACTGCAATCGTCATCGACGTGGCATCCATATACGCACTTATTGTGCAAACAAACATGGCCCAAGAAGCAATCGTTGTCCACGCGACAGGTCACTAGATGTGAAGATGATGATTATGATTAAAGCGATGTACTAGGAAAGAAATTGCTTAGTGAGCTACTCACGCATGCAGTTGCCACGCAGGCACTTCTCGTTAGAAGCACACTCAAGATCGTTGTGACAGACGGGCAGGCACATGGAATCCCGACATGTGTATCCAGGCGAACAGTCACCATCGCAGGCGACCGGCACACGCACACACTCCTTGCCCGCATCGCCGGTGAAGCCTTCTGGGCAATGGCACTGTTTCACATGGCTGTACATCTGGCATTCGGCATTCTGACCGCATGCCTGCGGCTGCTGGCAGGGATCGAAGCATTGACCGCCCTGGCATACCTCCGACGGACCACACTCGGTGTCCAAGAAGCAGGCAGCTATTTGTGGGGATGGTGAAAACGGATTAGACAAGTTGAGATGGACGTTGCCTTACTTTCTGTTGGCTTTACGGTCTTTTCTTGTTGTTGGTTTTGTCGTGTGTATATATTTTTGTTTAGTTTGCAGTTAGTCTATGCTACGGGTAGCACTGGGCACAAAGCCAGGTACACCAAAGATTGGCGACCAGCTCTTACAGTTGCTGTTCGGTTGCATCCCCAGACAAGCTCTTTTTATTATCAACTCAAGCTTAGTAAAAGGCAAAACTTCGCTGAGCTGGTTTTTAATACAGTAATTACTCGACAATTCGAACACTTCATGAGATTGTGGCAGGATTATATATATATATATATATAATTTATAATTATAAACTGTAGCTCCACAGCACACAGAATGAAGCTGTGTAAGCTCAAGACATTTAAAAAAAGAGAATTAAATGAACTTGGTGTTACATAATTAAATAATCTTCAAAATGGGAAAGCAAAACAAAGTTTATTTTTCTGACATTTTTCTTCAGAAAGATGTAATCTCCGAGCGATCACTGTATTTAGTTCTTGGCTGGAAATATTGTCAACCATATCAAGTTTTCGTGCTAGTTGGTAAGTGAGTAAGTAGCGAATTAAGTTTGTGGCTAGTAGTTGTCTGGTAGTCGGTTTTAGGCCCTGGGTGGGTGCTTTGGGTTGGTGTTTGGTGTTAGTACTTACGTTTACATACGCTATCTGAGCAATATGTGTTGGTGGGGCAATCGCTAGTGATTTGGCAGGGTACTGGCAATGGCTTGCAGCCGGCCACCCGGTCTGCGGGTTGGCCGTCGTAGCCATTGCGGCATGCACAGTGCGCCACATGACCTTTCGGAACACATTCCGCATTGGGGCCACATTGTAGATGGGCGCACACGTCCTGGCACTTGGGCACACCGTTAGTCTTGGTGCATGCAGCATGCGGGGGACAATCGTCGTGCGTCTCGCATTCGACGGAGCTGCGGCAGCCCTCATTGTAAGGATCACCGACGAGAGCGGGTGGACAGGTGCATTTGTAAGACCCACGCGAATTGCGACAGCGTGCGCCGGGTCCGCACGGCGCGTCCTTACAAAAATCGATAACGTCGCAGCGTACGCGCGGATCACCACTGAAGCCGGGCTGACAGTGACATACCTGACGATGATTCTCCGTTGTACAGAGCGCATTCTCTCCACACGGCTGGCCAATAAGACAGGCGATCTTGCACATATGATTATCGCAGCTCTTATCGTTTGAGCAGTCTTCATCGCTGTTACACTCGATCTTGCGACAACCGGAGCGTGCATCCCCAAAGAAGCCCTCCTTGCAAACACAATCGGGAGCATGAGATCGGGCCACACACTCTGCGTTGCGGCCGCAAGCGGCGCGGCCCAGGCAAACAGATTCACAACGGGCACGCCCATAGGCGTCCACTAGGCAGGTCTCATCTTCACCGCAATCGCTGTCGATGGTGCACTCCAGCTCCTTTGCGCAAATGTTGTTCTGGCAGAACTGGAACTGTGGACAGGTGCTGTTTGACTTGCATGTGGGCTGGCAGACGCCCTGCAGGCAGAGCTGCTCCGAAATGCAATCACGGTTGCTGCTACACAGTGGACTACAGATGCCGTGGGCACAGATGCTGCCCTGTGGGCACTGTGCATCCTTTTGACAGTACTGCAGCGACACACAGCCTTGCTTGGCATCTCCGGTGCTACCCGACTCGCATGCGCACAGCCCAATATGATTTTGGACGGAACAGCGAGCCAGCGCTCCACAAGCATTGGGTAGCGAGCAGGGATCAATACACTTGGCATCCAGACATGCCTTGTCAGCGGCACAGTCCCCATTGTCGGCGCACTCAATGTGCACGCACTCCATTTGCGGATCGCCACGTGAGTTGGCCGGACAGCTGCAAATGGCCCTGTGCAATTGTGCTTCGCAGTTGGCATTGAGGCCGCATGCATTTTGGCGCTCGCAGGGACTGCGACAGCGTGAATTGTGACAGCTGGCCGTGTCGGGACAGTCAGCATCGCTGAGACATTCGCTAGGATCGCGGCAGCCCGCCTGAAGCGGATCGCCGATGAGTCCCTCGGGACACTTGCAGATGTAGTTGCCGGGAAGATTGTCGCAGAAGGCGGTGCTGTGGCAGGGCTGTGTCAGGCACTCGTTGATATCCTCGCAGACTCCATTGACTAGCTGGTAGCCCTCGTTGCATTCGCATATGGATTTATGATCCAGCACTTGGCAGCTTCCCTTACCGCAGCTGGTTAGATCACAGGGTTTGATGCAGCGATTGGTTTCCGCATCGCAGGCACGATCGCTGGCGCAATCCACATGATCAATGCACTCCACCTTGAAGCAGCCGACGCCTGTGTCATTGGGATCGCCTAGATAGCCAGCGGGACAGCTGCACATCGACTGATGCGCCTCCGCCTGGCAATGAGCATTCGCGCCACACACAGTATGCAGGCAAGGATCCGTGCACTTGCCGTGTATGCAGGACAAGCTATTCGAACAATCTTCGTGTTTGTGACATTGTCGGGGCTGTACGCAGCCCTGTTGCGTATAACCATCTCCAACGGTGCCCTCTGGGCAGACGCAACGATAGGAGCCGGGCACATTCTCACACTTGGCACTGGCATGACAGGGCGTTTCCGTACACTCATTAATATCTGAGCAGCCGAAGGGGGTGCCAATGAATCCGCTGGCGCACTTGCATTTACCGCTCAAGCACAGCTCGGTGGGTGGGCAATCTGCGTCCGATTCACAGCCAGGCTGGCAAGTTCGATCGCTGTTGCAAATCTCTCCAGCCAGACAGTTGTTGCTGGTATAGCAGACCTTGCGACAAACTTGTTGATAGCAGCGTTCGCCCACTGCGCAGGCTGAGGTCTTTGTGCAGGGCAGATTACACTGGTTGCCAATGCACATGTGACCGCTGGGGCATTGATTGGTGGCCTGACAGGGTGTAGGTACGCGCACGCAACCCTGCTCGGGCGTTGGGTTACCCTCGAAGCCATCCGGGCAGGCGCACTGGCTGCGATGCTGGTGCATGCTGCAGAGCGCATTGGGACCGCAACTGGTGCTTGATAGACAGGGGTCAATGCAATTATTGCCAATGCAAGACTGCTCCTGTTTGCACTCCTTGTTGCTGCGACAGCCAATGGCGCACTGCCCGTCCAGGCAGGCCAATCCTTTAGCGCACTGACTGTGGTCCAGGCAGGTGACAACGCAAACATTTCCCTCGCAGCGCTCGCCATCGGAGCAGTCCTGTGTGTTGCGGCAAGCCACACGGCATTGACCATTGTAGCACAATTGCCCACCACAATCCACATCCGTGAGACATTTGGAGGCACTGCGTTCACAGCCGTTCTTAGCCGACTCGGAGATGGGTTGGAAGCGCAGCGGACAGCTGCAAACCGCTTTACGATTGACAACTTTGCAGTCCGCATTTGAGCCACAGGCATTGTCGCAGGGATTTAGGCAGCGACCACCAGCGCAGATGGTATTCGCCGGACAGTCAGCATCGCCATTGGGGCACTGACCATCAGGACGGCAGCCTCTGCTATTGGTCTGTGGCTCGCCCACAAATAGTGGCGGACACTTGCAAGTGGCTCCCTCGGGTGTCACCTCACATATTGCCGTAGGATGGCAGCTGCCAGCCGCACAGCCGCTCTGTTTCACGCAGGCGACCTCGGGCAAGGGATTGCCACGATAGCCGGGCGGGCATTGGCAGACGGCGCGATGATCCTCGGCTAGACAAATGGCATTCTCTCCACAGGATTCCTCGTCGCATACGTCGTAGCAGGTGTGCGTCATGCGATTGCACATTTGATTGGCCGGACAGTCATGATTGTAGACACAGGGCACGCTCTTGCAGCCATTAAAGGGATCATTGGGATCGCCAGCATAGGGTCCTGGTGGGCATTGGCACTGTGCCTGATGGTTGTTCGTAATGCAAACGGCGCGTGGTCCGCACTTGACAGTGTCGCAAGCTGAACGGCAGCTAAGCGATTGCGTCATCTCGCCCTTGATGCATGCCTCTGATTCTGGACACTCGGCATTGCCACGACACTGATGTTTACGCTCCTGCTGACAGCCATTACGATCATTGGGATTGCCTATAAATCCACTGAGGCAATCGCAGCGTCCCTGATGATGGCGGGCAACACAAATCGAATTCGCTGGACAGGTGAAGGCATCGCAAATTGCAACGCACTTGAGCACGCCCAGCACATCGGGGCGGCAGGCAGAGGCATCGGGGCAGTTCTCATCGCTTGTGCAGTCGGGTAGCGACGGCTTCTCGCACGACGACACAACTGGATTCCAGACAAAGCTATCCGCACAATTGCAAATCGCATGTCCAGCTGGATTTATCTTGCAGAGTTCATTCGGACCGCAGACAACGTTGGAGCACAGATTTATGCACTCTCGAGTGCCCAGTGCATCCGATTGGCAACCAAAACCGCGTTCGCAATCCTTGTCCGTCTTGCACTTATCTTCCAGATCGGGCACTTTACGCTCCGGCTGGCACCCAACTTGAAGATTGCTGGGATTACCAAAGTAACCGTCGGCGCAGATGCACGATGATCGATGATCGTCAGCCACGCAGAGCGCATTGGGGCCGCACTGTATCTTGGAGCAGGCATCTACACATTTGCGTAGACCTTTGCCCAGCTGGAAGCAGATCTCTGTGTGGCGGCAGTCAGCATCGTTGCCGCAATGTCCCCGTATGGTGCAGCCTTGGCTCAGATCATGTGGATCGCCAACATAGCCCAGGGGGCACAGACATTTACCCGCATCGCAAATGGCGCGGGGTCCACACGCTGTATTGGAGCATAGATTCTTGCACTGGCCATTCTGGCAGCTGTAGCCATCGGGGCATTCTACGCGGTCACTGCATTGGCACTGGCTGGCATCCTGGCAGAACTTGCTCTCGATTGGCTGACAGCTGCTGTAGGGATTACCTGCATGTCCGGACAAACAGAGACACTCGAAACTGCCGGCAGTGTTGAGGCAGGCGGCATTCAGACCGCAGGGCTTATTGGTACATTCGTCCACATCCTGGCAGCTTACATAGGGATTGCCGCTGAAGCCTTGGGGACAGATGCAGGTGATTTGATTTCCAACAGCGCGGCACTCGGCATTCGGTCCACAGCTGTTCGGTTGACACACATTCTTCTTCTGGGCCCCACAGCCCTCGTAGGGATTACCGTATGTGCCAGGATTGCAGGCACACCTACTCTGTCCGAGTCCGTACTCACAGTGAGCATTCTCGCCGCAGTTAGGCGAGCATTTGGCCTGTTCAATGGGTGGCATACAGAGCAGATCCGGATTGCCCATAAAATTTGGTTCGCAAACACATTTACCATTGTTCTTATCGCATGTGGCTCCTATGCCACATACGACGCCCTCGCAGCGCTCCTTGCAGCGTCCATTGATGCATATCTGACGCTCGTCACAGGGTCTGGAGGCAGTGCACTGATCTGTACTGCAACTGCCGCCAGGGAAGGGATTGCCCAAGTAGCCTTGCGGGCACTTGCAGGTGGGTCCCTCGCTGGTGGGTATGCAAAGCGCACCATCACCGCAGATAACATCTTGGCACTGCGATACGCAGTCGCCGTCGGCGTTCTTGACAAAGCCCACTCGACAGCGACACCAACCAGCATGCTGATCCGTCTCACAGTATGCATTCGAGCCACATAGGAGACTGGCGCAGGGGCTGAGGCAGCTGCCATCCAGGCAGGCCAAATTGCTGGCACAATCCTCGTTGTTCAGACAGGTGCTCTTCGGCACGCCGTTCTCCAGTATGCAGCCACTCTTGTAGGGATCACCCGTGAAGCCCTTGGGGCAGACACACTGATAGCCGCCCTTCTTGTTCACACAATAGGCGCCATAGGCGCAGGGCAGGTGAGCACACTCATCCTCATCCGTGCAGCCAAGCAGTGGATCTCCTTTGAAGCCCACCTCGCACATACATTGCGGGGGATCCGAGGGTGTGCACTTGGCATTGATGCCGCAGGGGAAACGCTCGCAGGGACTCTTGCACTTGTTGTTGTCCTGGGCGTCCAAGAAATATGGTGGTGGGCAAACACACTCTCCTGGCTGTATACACTTCTCATTGCTGGAGCACTCCTTATCCGCAGCGCATTTGCGCTGAGCGGAGGCGCAGAGTCCGTTGTAGGCATCGCCCTGATAACCCTCGGGGCAATGACAACTATAGCCGCCCTGCTGATTGACACACTGAGCTCCATAGGCGCACAACTGGGAGCCGCGCTCCTCGCATTCGTTGACATCCACACAGCTGCCGTCCGGCTGGGTCTGGTAACCTTTGGGGCAGGCGCAGTAGCTAACACCGCCCGCGATCGAGATGCATTCAGCGCCACTGGGACAAGGCTGTCCACTGGAACAGCCAGCCAGCACGCAGCTGTTGCCCAGAAGTTTGTATGGGGCCTGGCATTGGCACTCGGCACTGCTGCAGATCTCGCACAAGACGAACGGATTACCGGTGTGTCCTTGTGGGCAGCGGCACTCGTAACTACCCGGCAAATTCTTGCAGAGTGCATTCAGGCCACACGCGGGCTTGGCACGTTCGCCCGCACACTCATCCACATCCTGGCATTGGCCACTCTGCGAATTGCGCTCATAGCCCTGGCGGCAAATGCAAACGCTGCTGCCTGTAAACGCGTCCTGAACACAGCTCTCGCCCAAGGCGCAAGGATTGGAATCAGAGCAGCCGACAGTCTTTGCCGTGGCACAGCCTTCCTTATACGCATCGCCCGTAGAGCCACCTGGACATTGGCACAGATAACCACCGGCTGTATTGCTGCAAATGGCATTCGCCGAACAGGGATTGGCCCTGCATTCATCGATGTCACTGCAGCCACCTGGTAGGGCAGCATTGCCCGTATAGCCTGGCGCGCAGAGGCACTGCGCCTGTCCATTGGCCAGCATGCACTGGGCATGAGCACCGCAGTCGTGCGTCTCACAGGGATGTCGGCAGTCGTTGCCAATGTTGGGTTCCGGACACAGACAACGCTTCGTTTCATCGCAAATGGCATTGCCGGGACACTCTTCATTTGTGCTGCAACTAACGATGGGCACACAGCGCACTGAAGGATCCGGGTCTGGCAGTGTGCCCTCGGGACAGTGACACGTGTAACCGCCTCCTTGCATATTGACACAATCGGCGCCGGCACCGCATTTACCACCTGCACTACACTCATCCACGTCCAAGCACTTGCTGTGCGGATCACCCGAGAAACCGGGCGGGCAGGCACAACTAAAAGCACCGGGGGTATTTGTGCAGCTGGCATTCTGGCCACAGCTGCCGAAGGGTCCGTGCAACACATCGCATTCATCAATATCTATGCAGCCGGCGGCGACATCACTGGGATTATAGGTCCAACCCTCCTCACAGACGCAGTAGGCTTCGTTTTGATCCGGCTTGCAGTAGGCATGTGCACCACAGCGCACATCCTCGCAAGGCTGTTTGCATGGCATTCGCGGCGGACTGCCCACGTAGCCGGCCTCGCAATCACAGCGATAGGAGCCGGGCGTGTTCATGCACTGGGCATGGGCACCGCAAGCCTCCGCATGAGTTCGGCACTCGTCAATGTCCACGCAGCTCGAGCCAATGGGCTCAAATCCGTCCAAGCAGAAGCACTGGTTCTCTATGCACTCTGCATTATTGGTGCAGTCAAAGTTGCTGCGGCACAAAATGTTCACATCGACCTGTTCGCAGGCAACCTTCGGATCCGGTTTGCCATCATAGCCCTGCGGGCATTTACAATTGTAGCCGGGGACGGCGTTCTCGCAGATCGCATGCTGTCCACATGGCTTGTCCAGTGCCGCGCATTCATCGATATCTACGCAGCCGCGGAACGGATCCCCGGTGTAGTCCGATTTGCACGTGCAAATAAAGCTTCCGATGGTGTCCGTACAGATGGCATTTTCTCCACATGGATTATCTTGGCATTCGTTGATATCTGCGCACGATCGCGATCACGTTGTGCAGGGAGAGTGGTGAGGGGCAGGTATTTGTAAAGGGAGCAACGCGGTGTCATTGGCGTGTTTTGTAGCGTTTTTTTTTTTTTTTTGGTTTTTGTATTGTTCCAGGGAGAGGGAGGTGGTTGAATATATTGTAATTAAGTACATTAGTAATCAAATCAAATAGTACAAGAGTATGATAGGTGTGGAAGCATAGCGTGAAAGTGGGGGAAGGGGTGGGGGTAGAAGATACTGAGGAAAGCTGTTTGAATAGCAAAGGAAGCGGGATTAGAAGCTAGGCTTAAAAGCTCTCCAAGCTGGAAAAAAAGCAGCTGAAAGCGTACAGCAGGAAAGCACAGGGGAATAGTGAGAGAGGGAGAGAGTGAAAAAGAGCGCCGTTGCCAAAGCTTACAAAAGCCATGCATAGTTGTTGCAGTTTGCAAGCTAAAGCAAAGCAATCACGCTCTGTTATAGTCTCAAGAATATGGACGCTTGACTGAACACGAAACAAACAGGAGTACGACTCATAATTAACAAATTTATATGGACAAAAAAAGCTAATGGTATTTTTAAATGTGGAATTGCAATAACTTGCATATTGATGCATACTGATTTCGAAATGCACATTTTAGTGAGGAAATCAATTACTAGACAGCGATTTATAAAAGTTGAAATAATAATTGAAAAATCTAATTTTTTTGTAATGTTCGTTACGACTTTTCGTGTATCTCGTGTGTCACGCATCCATTGGCAAGTTGAAAATCAAATTTTCAATTAACGAAAACTGGATTTTCAGACTTTGAGCACAAACATGCAAACAGTCAAATACTAACTCTCGCAGTGCAAGTAGCCCTGTCCTTGAAATCCGCTTGGACAGAGACAGCGATATGAACCCGGAAAATTAATGCACTTGGCATTGGTGCCGCATTTTGCCACACCATCCGGTTGATTGCACTCATCGATGTCCAGGCAGGCCAGACCAGCACCCGATGTTTGTACCGGTGTGATCAGTGTATCGCCATCGCCATAGCCCAGTTGTAGTGTGGGTGTGGCCAGCACTGGCGCCTCGGCGTGCGGATCATGCTCAAGCACAAAGCCAAGTGGACAACGACATTGAAAACTACCGCCCAAGTTCACGCATTGAGCACCCAAACCGCATGGATTGTTAATGGCGCATTCATCGACATCTGCTGGTGTTTGTTGTTGTTGTTAGGCATTAATCGTATTAATGAATCAAATTGCGGTGCATTTATGTAGTATGTGGCATGTGGCATGTGACATGTATATTTGTATGGATGCGTTTGTGCGTGTGTGTGTGTATTTGGCCAAAATAAAAACAAGTGCAAAAATACCAAAAACATGATGGAAATATGTCAAATATGAGAATCCAAAATTTCGAGAGCATTTTATGGTACTCACCCTCGCAGCCATGCATGGGATCACCGCTGAAGCCATCGGGGCACAGGCAGCGAAAACTGCCATCCGTATTCAGACAATCGGCGTTGCGTCCGCAAGGCGAGCGTCCGCATTCGTCCAGATCGACACAGCCCTGTTCGGTGCGTCCATCGCCGTCGTATCCTGGCGGGCAGTCGCAGCGATGACTGCCCTCGAGATTCGTACATATGGCACCTGGTCCGCACACGTTCGGGTACGCGCATTCATCAACATCCTGACAGCCGTCATAGGGATTGCCCACAAATCCATCGGGGCACACGCACGTGTGATTGCCGGGCGTATTCAGGCATTGGGCGTTGGCGCCACAGGCCTGCGGATTGCTGCACTCATCAATGTCTGTGCACTGCACCTCGCCATCGCCCGTGTAGCCGTCCTTGCACTTGCACAGGAAATGCGCCGGCAGATTACAGCACTCGGCGTTTTCTACGCAGCGCGACGCTATCGCTGGATCTTGACATTCGTCAATGTCTGCAACAAAATAACGCTTGATTAATCGAATGTGCTTGAACACAAATGAGACGCAACTCAAATCTGAGACTCCCAACTATCAAAGGCTTGGACTATTAACTTGACGGTTGTGCAGCGATAGCTCTTTACGCATTTTACACGCTTGACTGCGCATCGCATGCGACTGTGGTTGCAATGGTGGCTCAGCCGGCCGATCCACCATCGGGTGGTTTTGCCATTTGAAATTTGCATGTTACGCATGGCATTTCAGTGTCATCCAGATGTGTATATTTATGTATGCACATTAATTTATATATGAACATACATAAGCACATATGCGGAGCTAAGCCAAGCAGCAATGTCAATGCGCACAGGATGCACCAGTTGCATATATTTACCAAGCCAATTAGATCTTCAGTCAGCAGTTCTATATATCAGGGTTATTGGCAATAAGCCACTCAAATAAAACATTTGTATTAACTTACTTTACTGTGCAATATTTCAATTATCAGCTGTGCTTTGAATCACAATATTATCGAACAATCGATAGTTTAATGATTTTGATGTTTAATGGTCATTTATGAAAATGGCAAACATCGATTTTTCTTTGCCTTATTCTAGTCGATTCTTGCCATCGATTATTGGCAGCGCTGATGAACATCGCTATCTTAATCATTTTTTTAGGAAAATACAAAAAAAGGGCAATTGACAATTGGACGATTATTTAATAACTCTATGTTAAGAATCTTTCGTATTTGTTATACCAATGTGGAAATTAACATTCAAATAATACAAGTGTAAGTTTTTGCTCACATAAAACCTTAATCCAATATAAAAATCGTTTTTTTTATATATTGTTGTGTTTCGAATTCAAAAGAGAATCTTTTTTGTTTGCTGATGTTGTTTTCTGATCGACGTTGTATCTCTATAATCATCTCATGCGGAAGCACTACATGGAGCTTTCCGCTCCAATAGGCCGGCAGCACATTGAGAATTCAATTGAATTCTGGCGTAGCCAGTGAAGCAGTAACTAGTAAGCGATGCCAGTCTAAGGGTCACATTCAGAAACATATAAAGATACAGCAATGGACGTTCTCTTCGGCAATATGTTGGCCATTAATCATTGTTCTTATGGATAAGAGATGTTGTTCATTTATAGCTAATATGACATAAGTACAAAAGTGGGCAAACGCCAAAGACAAGGACGTGAACAGAGAGTAAGATGTGCGTGAGTACGATTACCTTATAATTATAAGCAGTCGAGCGAGTTGCGCAGTTATAATTACTAGTTTTTAGCTTATATATATTAAGAAGATCATCACTCTCAAACTGGTATACCCTCTTACACACCCCCACCCGCGAAACCTCTCTCAACCAGCAACTGATACGGCTGCATTCCATTTGCTGCAACGAAACGCTTGCAATTGCTAACTCTGATTACCCAATGTCATCGTCTTCGTTCAACTGTCTGCAACTTGGCAGTTGGCAGTTTGCAAGTTGCAAGTTGCCCGTTGGTAGCATTGGATAGAAGTTTAGTCAGAAACAGGAAGCATTCTATGTTCTAAGTTTCAATGTCAGTTTAATTACTTTATGCAATGCGGTTACAGCAGACTGAGACAGAACCTCGTTCAGCCAGACAGCCAGCATAGTCCTAGTCCCAATGCCAGTCCCAGTCCAAGTCTCATTCCTACAGACGTGGGCCATTAACCAAAGGCCGTTGGCCATATGGTTGTGTCTCCTCCTGACGGTCTTGCTACTGTCAGCTATCATATTCTATACTTTGTCTGGTGTCAGGTGCAAAATTCAATTTATTTGTGCCTCAGCTGTCAATTATAATTAAGACTTAATTTTGGTGCAAAGTCCTATTCCAAATGATATGGGGGTGTGGCAGCCTTGGGCCAAATGTTTTAGCTCTACGCCTGCTTAAAAACCAATCAAACATGCGTGACTAAATGCAATTTAGTTGAATGCATGTTGAAAATTATGCTGACATAATTCTATTGTATTCTTCATCATACTCTATTCAGATTTCCGGTTGCCTCGGGGCTTAAGGCATGATTTGAAAACATTTTTTTAATGTAGCATTTGAAGAACTCAGTTATTATTTTTACTAACAACAAGCCATTTAATACACTTACAGATGCAGTGTTTAAATAATATATTTGAACATACTCACATTTCCTTTGGTATTAGTGTTATTCTGATAAGTGTATTAAGTATTCGACATCACAAACAGGTATATTAACAAACATTCCAGTTTGGTTGGTTTTGGAGAACATTCTGCGCTTTGTTTAACTGCACTAATCAAAGCTAATTAGCAGTCGCGATTGTATGAATATTGTATGCACATAAAAAACTAAAAAAAATTCTACATAGCTTCGGTCTCGTCTGGTGTAGCTGGCGTCAATCTAATAAATATGTGTAATTGTTGTACTAATTAGCATTTTAAATGTGTTGTTGCTTTTTATTTAAACTATGACATTCGTGACGCAAAATTTGTGCACTATTTGAACAGATAGTCGCACACTCGAAAATGGGATTTCGCTAATAGAAGGGGAGCAATTTATGAGCGGACACGACTTTCATGCTCGACTGCTGTATGATGATGGGCAGCTCTCCACAGAAAGCACACAGATATAAAACTAAAAGTCTATGCGGCAAACTTATGTAAAGTACAACTAACAAACATTTGAACTTGAACTCGAGCCGAAACCAAAACGAGTAAGAAACAAGTAACTTTATTTTCGCTGCGAATGACCAACTAAGAGCTACCCTTTATCGTAAGTCTCTGAGACCA
Source organism: Drosophila nr. medialis 2 BK-2023a (assembly GCA_035044325.1). Taxonomy (NCBI): domain Eukaryota; kingdom Metazoa; phylum Arthropoda; class Insecta; order Diptera; family Drosophilidae; genus Drosophila; species Drosophila nr. medialis 2 BK-2023a. Next base: position 71,199 of record JAWNMH010000348.1, read on the forward strand.
AAAGCACTTTTGTGATTGCTACGCAACAGTTACCAAAATGTAGAAAATAGTTGTAAAAAGAGTACCGACGAAATGTGGTGTTTTTTTTCTATAATCGCAATAATCACAAATCTGCCAAACAGATGCTTTCATCTAACCGGTAATACAACTTTATAACCATTTGTACTTTTGCAAAGAGTATAAAATACACATATAAAATGAGCAAAAAAAAAAAACGAAGGAAAAACGAAATTAGCTAATTAGCCGCAATTATGCGTTAAAGATTTCCATATATGTTAGGCAAAAAGATCAAGGCCGCCAGGCCGACAGTCAAGCAAGTGATGTCAGCCGAAGTCGAAGTTTTAGTCATGGGTGGCTCAATTAACAAAGCCGCCCTACTCACTGCATATATGTGGCAACATCCAGAGCAGATTGCGAGGGATGTTTTGGAGGCAGTGGTGCATTCTGCGTATAATTAGGCGTGTCAATGCCAACGCTTAAAGCCATTTGGTTTATCAGCAGCAGCTACGACACGGCAATTAATTGCTGCCATTTTGATATGCACAAAGTGCAAAGTACCTTAAGAAAATAAATATGTATTTGTATCTATATACGATAATGTAGGTCTGTGCTGCAGATTAATCACGTTCGCTCTACAAAAGCTAGCGACGCTTATCAGCTGACGTTGATCAGAAACTGTGCGTCGAACTGGTTGGCGGATTTTAGCTGAGAGTTTGAGCTGGGAGCTGCGAACTGAGAGTTGGTAGCTGTTGCCGCTGACTGTTGCTGTAGTTGGAGTTGAAGGCAGTGCCGTTTGCGGCTTTTGAGGACAGAGCGCTAAGCGCCGACAATGCTGGCACCTCATGCGTTGCCAATGCCGTCAAAAGCTGCGCTACGTGGGCCACAATCTATTTTATCCATTTTAATGATCTGCCCCAGTTAGCGAAACGAAAGGGAGCCTGGTGAACGTAGTAAAACAAACTAAAATAACAATAACAACAACAACAACAGCAGCTGCAACAACTTTTAAGATTATTTCGTGCTGTGTTGCTGTCTCTTCAGTGCCGCAAAAATGGTTATAAATTTAGCACTCAACTCGATGCACTCACTCCATTTTTCTGCCCGGCGCGTTGCAAGACAAATGCATTAGAAGCAACTATTGACTTGCCACAAACCAACAGACTAACGACTTGTGTTTGTGTGCTGCAATTTTGTCTTGCCACTCCACAGTCTTCATTGCATAACTGGACTTTGGCTATTTTTTAACGAAGACATCGCCAAATGTACGCATCTGAGTTATGAACATGAAATAATGCGAATGCGCCACCAGGTCTGCAACAGGTGGCAGTCCCACTTCATACCGTTAGGCAGCCTGGCAGCCAAAACAGGTATGATCTGCCTCCACGCAAAATGTGTCGCTCTTTATGTGGCTAGTTAAAGTTGGAGAAGGGGAACTGGCCAGGCCAACTCCAACTCCAGGCCAGGCCATGATTTGTTGCAAAGTTTATTGGGTGAACTTGAGAAAGCAATGTTAACTGGATATATACGAGTATGTTGACAACAGCAAACATTTGTTTCCTTTTTTTCTCTCCCCCTCTAAAATATGATATACCTTATAATATAAATATGAAGAAAAAGTATAAATTAAAATTAATTTAATTTATGTTTAGGAATCTGTCACAGGCTCAAGCTTAAATAAATATTCTCCGAAAATTTTAAAAATATTTTAATGTCAATCGGATTACTTATGCGAAAGTGATGGAAGTGTTGGCCAAAGTCACCAACTTCTTACACTTTTGTAATTGACTCTGGCTATGGTTGCGGAAAGTTTAAAGTAATTGCGTACTAATTTACTTGCCTCTTACGATTTAATTATATATGGTGGATTTGATTTAGTGCAGTCAGTGGGAAAGTCTTGACAGTGTGTGCTAGCAGCTAGTAGCAAGTTGTGGGGCTTAAGTACTTCAGCCACGCACATGGGTAGGCGAAACTTTCTCAGCGTGTTTAAAGCAGGTTGATTCCATTGAATGCAGACAACTCTTGAGTTGTGTTTTGTGGAATGAAATGCATTATGAACAAGCGTAATATGCAAGAGAGCGAGAAAGAGAGAGAGACAGCGAGAGATAGAAGATAGTAGAACTATGGCGAAAAGGAATTAGATAATGCTCGTATGATTGAAATGCGATGCTGGCGTTACATGCCACTGCCCAGAATTTATGCATGCTTGCCTGCCACTCAGTTGCAGTTTCTGCGACTCCACCCCCGCTCTAGTCTGCCCCGCCCAAAAGTCGACAGTCGCTGCGAGAAGTCGTCACATGTAATCAAGAATCTCGGCAACATCTTCATACTTAGTGGGGTAATGCTAGAACGTTTGTGAAATTTGCGCTCGTTATCGCATTGCATCAGGCCAGCTGGAAGCAGGCACTGCCACATCCACAGCCAGAATCAGAATCAGAGTAAGAGCTACAGCCTCATCCACACAGACACATGCTCTTGAGTGTTGAAAGTTCTGGCGTGTCCATGTTTGGGGTCAGATTACATGACACTGATTCCCCGTCTAACAGACGTGTGTGCTCGTAAGTACGATTATGTCTATTTCTGTTTCATGGCGTGAAAGCATTGCTACAAATGTTGTGGTTTTTTATATTTTATTTCTAGCTGCCGACCACCTCCAAAACCACCATCATTATAATCATCAACTTCAACATGAGCAGGTACAGCAGAAGCTGAAGCAAGTTCCATGCTGGCAATCTGTAAGTGGTGCCTTGGAATGAATCTTCTGCTTTTCTAGTTATTACTATTATAGTTCCATGTTTTTGATTTTTTCGTAGTCAGGTTTCTACGTGGTGCCATAATGTGTTTTCATTACGCAACATTACGCCCAGTCCAATTATGGCTGCCAGTTATTCACTGTCGAATAGACAGCTGGATAGATGCGCAGAATGTTTTTTTTGATCTGGGCCTACGCTGGGAACAGGCACAGGTGGAAAAGGCTCATTAACCTTAGACCTCGAAGTAAAACTAAAACACTGCACTGAGTTTTCAAATGTGCGAAAAAGGAACTGTGATCTTAGAAACATTTGTAAAAGCTTGGAATGACATTCGTTGGACATGAGCCTAGTTGAAGTGAACAATTTTCAAGCTAAATGTACAATTATGGCTTAAATCACACTAAGAATTCACTTGTATGCAAATTCAATTGGACTATTAGAAAGGGCTTAACTATGTCTTGAATTATATAATTCTTATTTAAATTGCTTTGCCTGTGCTGCGTTCCCAGCTCAACCTGCCCTCCCCGCAACATTCTGGTGTATTTCTAAGATCGCAGCTCTAACAAAAAAACAGACTTATAACAAAAGACGTTATAAGGTACTCAACTGTAATCGCTACACGGTCATTATTATTACCTCGCTGGATAAGTATACAGGGGAGATTCCATTGCTGTTGCTATTGTGAGCTGAGTGAAAAGCTTTCATATTGTTGTTGCTGTTGGACAGCGCGTCTTTTGTTACATTTTCACCTAGAGGCTGGGCACTTGAGACGATTGAAATGACTTGACTCTCGAGATTTCCAGCGAAATAAACCGTTAGCGTTAAGATCTATGGGTAACCTAGACTAAATCATGGTCTAGCTGGCAGAGTGGCAGTTAACCAGGCTAACAAATAATATAACAGACGTTGACGGAAGTACAAAACAGCAACAACAGCAATAATTTGTGCTGTTGTTGTTGTTGCTGGTCGCTCGGTCGCTCATTACGAACTTATGCTAACAACATGGCTGACTGGCACTTACCTTCACATTGGAAGCCATTGCCGCGATAGCCCGGAAAGCAGGTACACGTAAAGCTGCCCAATGTGTTTGTGCAATGGGCAAACACATCGCATGGACGCTGCTTGCATTCGTTCTCATCTGTAAAGCAGAGTGGGTTTTTAACGGTTATGTAAGATGAGACAAGCCCACATTGTTTGCTGCTTAGTTGGACTTACCCTGATCGACGCAATTGCAGCCGCCAAAGCCGTCATTGCAATGGCAAACGCCATTCAGGCAAACACCATTTGTGCACTGTGTGCCATCCTTATCACAGTCATCTGCAAAATTGGAATCAATTTAACGTTAACTAAAACCCATTGAATAGAGAGGGGTGGGCGAGTGGCCGACGTAACTTACTTGTGCATTTAAGCTCTTTACTCAGCTCATCGGAACCAAGAAAGCAGTCTTGTTTGCCGTCGCATATTTTCGATAGGTCGTATAGTTGCAAATAGTCCGTGGACTCATTAACTTGGCAGCCAAAATAGCCATCCTCGAGATTCAGAAAGAATACTTCGCCCCGAAATCGACTATGTTTGTTTGGATTTGTTTTAAAGGGTTGTAGTTGTTGGTGTTGTGAATGTACCTGTAAAATGAAACGAGAATGTGATTAGTGATTTAAGTGTAAAAATCGTTTGGGTCGGAGTTTAATCGTAGATTTATGTGGCTTAGCTGTGGTGCTACATACTACATAACTGTCTTCAGATTGGACTTCTCAAATTTTAAATCGTTTCCTCTTTAAAAGATTTCCATAGTCTGTAATTATTGTGATTATTTCAACATATTTCAAAAACATTTCAAGCTTGGCTTACCCTTAACTTTAATTCGATTTAATAACTTAATTGTGTATATAAACTGCCAATCTTTACTGAAATGTTTTCCAGGCCTGCAGCTTAGATTTGTCAAATTGGGAAGAGTATTCCCCAGGAAGCTTAACCTCATTTCTGAAATGGCAGCAACCTTCACTGCGTTTACCAAGTTTCGTTAGTATTTGGTGCTTTTGGTTAGACTTGAAACTAATTTAAATTCAAATTAGATACAGTAAAGTTAGCTGGCGTATCAACGTCAGCGCTTCTTCAAAAAGATTTCTCAACCGACAGCCGCAGCTCTATGCGGTCCATATGGGCAGCCTATTCATACTGGTTCGCATTCATAGTAGTAGTGGTAGTGGTATTTACGTAGATACATTTATCGTCTTGTGTTGCTGTTGTTTTGCCAACGCTTAATTGTTACACTTGGCTGATTTTACTTTTATAAACAGACAAAAACAAAAGTTGTTTGCCATATTTTCTCAGTAAACTTGTATATATTTGTGCATGTGTGTCTTGTAGTGCCTGAGTGACTGAGTGACTGACGGTACGGAGTGTTACTATTACCAGCGTTCAACATTAGATGGCTATAGAAACGAGTTTGTCACTTAAGACCTTTTTGCGCTACTGCAAAACGAATTAAAACAAGTTTCATTTGGGTAGCATATTGTTGCTTTTATATTTGGTTTTTTTTTTCTTGTTTCGTACTCGAATTGCGATAAATTTTTACTTCCTACGTTTCGACGTTCCATACCTATAAATACAGTATACCCATGGCTTTGTATATTTTGAGTTCCTGCTACGTTTTGTGGCTTGTCGTTCCTCTATTGATTACCACTAAAAGATGTTGGGGATTATGAAAGCCAATAAGAAATCTCTTTGCTCAAATGTGATTTACCTATGAAAGCAGGTGAAAGGTCAATGGCTGTCTGCAGTCATATCTCATATTCGCTTAACGAATGACTAAGAATAAGTGACTTTGTTCCATTTAGTTCAAATATAGTATAGAATTTTTTGATAAAAAGTAAAGTAAGTTTTAAATCGAACTGGGATAAATATTTGTTTTGAACTGTTTGAAATGCCAGCAAAACTTTTTAATTCTTGTTTGCCTGTGAATATGTTGTACACAATTGGACAGTAAAAAGCTTTATGGCACAACTGGAAAGCAATCTCAGTTCTAGCTTAAGCTCAGGAAACTGCTAATCAAACCAATTAGAGCTGAGTTTTTGGTCTTCCATTTCTATCTGAGACACGTCAGCCACATTGGCACCTTTCCAGTTGGCTAATGAGCAACAGCCAGTAAAGAGTGCAATATAAACTAGAGGTGTGAGCATGAAGCACTCGCTGCTGTCAAGTTCAAGTTAAGTCTGAGAATTGTTTTAGGTAGATTTTTATCAATGAAAAAAAAAAACACATTACCCAGCTCCCTTGTGTGTGGAAGTTCTGTATACGAATATTATGTGTTGAGAGTTTTTCAATTGGTTTTGTTTTGCACTCGCTTCACGCCATGCAACGCTAGCGGCCTTGCAAAACAATAGATGCAGCTATCAGCAGCCAGCAACTCTAGCAGCCAGCAGCAAACCGCCAGCAGCCGCCCGCCGCCTGTGACTTTTATCAATTGACAGGCCGCACAATGAGCAGCGAATGCACTCAAGTGCAGCCGCATTAGCAGCAGCAGCAGCAGTAGTCCCATCATCAAATGCAACAATTAAATGTGTGAGTGTGTTGCAGTGAAGATGATGTTGCCGCCGACGTCGCCGCCGCAGCGATACTCCCATGACATTGAACGGCGCGTCGAGTCGACTCGATTGCGGCACACAATGCAATTTTATATTGGCAAGTTGCTAGCCAACTTAACAGAGACAATGACAGCGCCCGTCAGCGCTCAAGTGCATCCGTTATAATGGGCTAACTGTCGATGGGCATTTAGTTGTGCGCACTTGTTGTTGCTCATTTTCTATAACACCAAGTTAACAATCAGGCTTGCCGCCTAAGTCTTTTGTTTTGCCATTAGCTAATCAATGAAATTAAAGCTCAGATCGTTCGCACAAATAAACCATGTAGTCACAACGCACAAATAGAAAGCAAAGCCCGTCAAAAACAAACGAAAAAAGTTCCATCCATTGAAAGAGTGTCGCGAAAAAAAAAATAAAAAAAAGAAATGCGTGCGCCGTTGAATGTCAATGAACTTGTGGTTTAGCTTAAGGCTTAGAGCATTCTTTTGGCCAATTTATAAAGCTCCGGTTCGTGTTGTTCTCTTCCTCTACCTCTCCCTCTCATTCTCTGCCTTTCCTGACCACTGCATAAATCGATGACTATCAAAGCATTTTTACAGTTAATGCGGCTATTTTTATTCATTACGTCTTTGGCTTTCTTCTATCGATTTTGGGCTCAAGTCTTCTTAGTCATTTCTGAGTTTCAGCTACTGACCGTTTGGTCATGAGAAAGGGTACATTAAGCTTGATTTTTAGATTGTAAAGCCCTCTAGATGAACTGTGCCTAAAAACGTAGAGATGATTTAAATATCTCAACTCTCTCTACTTATAGAGCATCTAAAAGTCGCTCCATTTCTGGAAGCGTACGTCTCTTCACTTGTTCATCGTTTCGTTTGGCCCATCTACCCGGGCATTTGGCATTTCCCCCCGTTTAAAGAGCCATTCAATCAACTATCAAATTCTGTTTGTATGATTCTTGTTTGGGCTGCCAAATTATTTGCTTTGCATCAGATATTCAAAATTTGGTTTCCCCTTGTGGCTCTTCTAAAAGAAAAAAAGTAATTTCACAGCTCGTTGTTAATATTTAATAAATCTACTTTTTCCCAAACACCAGACTAAGAAACACTTTGGTATTATTTTTAATGGTAGTTTATTTAATGGCTCATTTGCATGACCGGGCAGATACCGTTACACCATCAAAAAAACGTTGCCTTTGCCGTGCTTGGTTGCATCATTAGTTATATGAGCATTTGGTTCTTTTACACTGCGATGGCTGAGATCATTTTTCATTAAAGAATATTCCCCCCGTTATTTTTTTTTTAAGAATTTGTATAAAAATTTGTTTCATAATGAGTTGCCAGCTCGTAAAATTTGTTAAGATCCACGGGCATTGTGTGATTTTTAAAAGGTAATCTGGGCAAACTCATAAATTAATTATTGTTCATGTGCTAACTGTCAACTCAAGCAACTAGTTCCAATCCGAGCTCATTTATATTTCTATTTATATTTATACTTGTGCTGCCTTTGATCCCATCAGCACCGCCATTGTGAACGTAACTTATGTGATTAGAAAGTTATTGTATTTTTGGTTTAAATACTTACTGTACTCGAGAGTAGTAGCACTATCCACGTGACTAGTGGCAAAAATATTTTCATTTTTGCTGAAATGATACAAAAATAAATAATAAAATAGATTAAAAATCATTAAAAACACAATTAAAAGAAAGTTAAGCAAACATAATGTGCGGGAGTTGGGGAATCAGTGTACTTAAATATTGTAATGCGATTTCCTGCTTAAGTGCGCAACGAAAACAAATACAATAATTAACTTAAAATTTTAAACACGCAGCTCAAGAGCCCTGCAAAAATTGGCCTGGTCATCAGGGACAGGTGCCAAAAGGCAAAAAAGCGAAACGAAAGACAAAAGACAAATAAAAATACACTTACAAAAATTGTGCGGCAAGTGCGAAGACGGGTAAATGACACTTGAAATTTATGCGCAAACATGAGCAACGCTTGCGTTTATCTTTCCTTTCAGTATTTTCTCTGAAATATTTATACAACGGCACTGCAAACACCGACCAGCATAAAAATTACAGAAAGGTTGAGAAAAAAAACCACCTCTGGCAAAAAAAAAAAACACTGTAAAGAAATATGTGAACTGGCCATTAGGCATTGTTGTTGTTGCTGTTTGTTTTCTCACGCATTCATTTTCCACTTTCAGTTTTCAGCTGCTTCGTATGATTTTCATAAACTTTTGGACGGGAGCGGGCATACAGAAAATGGGCAAGGCAAGGCCTGTTAATTGGGTAGAATAGTCGTAACGTAATACAAAATTGTCGCTACGCAGCGGGAAAATGTAATAATTTTGTGTGAAAATTGATAGCATCTTTATATGGCACTCAGGCTGTCGGAAAGTCGAATCGTCAGGTAGGTGGCCACATAATTATTATGACGTAATCAACAGCTAGTACCGGAAGTTGAACCGAGCCCGGGCAGTATTACGTTTGATAGAATTTACGCGCAGCAATAATTAAGGAAAACAAAAAAAAGAAAACCTCCCATTAATATGAAAATAGATCTGGACATGGTCTCGGGTCGGGTTAAGGTTTAGGGGCCTGCAGTCAGTTGCCCTTTCGTCTGGGCGTTAACAAACAACTTTCTTAATATGGCGTGAACGTTAACGTGTGCATATGTTAAAAGTATTTGCCATTATCTGCGTGTTTGCTGCAAAAACATATATAAATTGCGCCCCAAGCGCACAATTAAAAATTCAACGGGCTCATGCAACAGGCAGTAAAAAGTGGATGCTCCTTTGCCAGCTTTTGGCCTGTGCCTGTGAGTGAGCCTCGGATCTGGTCCTAGCTTTGGCCCTGCCTAGTCCTACGATTTATCTATTTCGGTTTATCAGCTAATAAACGCTTAAATAAAATACACACTCTAAGCTAAATTACATGCGCTTTGCAAGATTGCCAGCCACAGAAACTAAACTTGGTGTAAGTTAGTTTCATCTAGGCGATGCGAACTACAAGTTACCCTGTAGAATAGAACAACCTCCACAAACCTTTTTACCTGCACGACTTTCAAACTGCATTAGCTGAGATGATTTCCTTTCTAATGAATTTTGTATTTACTATCTGACATTAAATAAATGTACAGATCTATTGATTAGAAATATGTTTCATGGGTTCCCTGTTGACTGTTGTAAGTAAGTAAGTGCAGGTCATTCAAACTACAAACTATCCTACAGCAAATAGAATCGCTCTCTTCTAACGACATTTGAAGCCTAGATTCTTTGACCGCGGAGTCTAGTCTCTGCCACGGACGAAGGCCATCTTCTTTTAGGCTAATCTTGTTTGCTTGTATGCTGTGGACCTCGGGCGCTTTTGTATGTTGGCCATGTCCATGATCACTTAATTAAAGCAGGAACCATGCGGAGTGCCTTAGAATTTCACGATCTCTTTGCTTCCATTTTATGTGCACTCGCATTGAAGTTGCGAATATAGTTAGTGTTTTGTTGTGATGCTTGATAAATTTATGTTGCCACGAAATGAGCGTAATTTGGTTGGTTACTTGGGTTGGGCACTGATTGGGATGGGTGCCCCATCTGAGGATTAGCAGCACCCTTCCGGCTGACAAGCTGATAAATGTGCGTGATAAATGTGAATGTTCTTCTGGTTGTTGTGGATTTTATTATTGCTGCTGTTGCTTCTTGTTAAGGCTGAATAAAGATCTAGCAACGCTGCAGAAATACCAAGCGCTATATACTCAGGCCCTCCAAATAACTTGGAATAACTCAATTGAATTTGAGCACGGAATAAAGGCCTGGAACTTGTTTGCTTATTCATTTTAAGTTAATTCAAAAGCTCCAAAGAATCTGTGCAAGATGTATTGAAATTTTAGTCTGTATAGTTCATTGACAATTGTTAGGTGATACCCTAAGCATTTCTTGAACATTTCTTCACTTATTCGAATGGAAACAGCTTTAAAAACTTGTTCACTTTTCCCAGAAAAAAACAACGGATTTTTAATTATCATTCACTTTTAGCATCGAATCAAATAACGGCAATTTCACTGTTCATTTCCAATGTACTTTTAGAGCTCCAAATTAAAGTATTTGTACAATGTTAAAATTTTGAACGAAGGCCGCTGGCAGATTGCGCTAAAAAAAATCACATGGCGTTGCTTTGTTTTTTTTACTGTTTGACCCATTCACACCCCTCAAGTAAGCCCTCGTCTCTACGGCGTTGCTGTCGTCATCGAAAGCGTCGCCTGCGATGATCTCATCTTGTATTAACCTGTCTAGCCACTAAATCAAAGTCAAAGAAGCGAGTGACACATTTTTGGCCGTTCGTCCGAAAAAAAACACAGACACACACCCTGATATACACATACCGTGCTGATAGCATCTTTATTAAAAATAAATGCTGATAGCTTTCAAATATATTTTCGAAGGCAAACATTTTGTGCAGTTTAAGCAACTGTCAATAATGGTTGGTTGCTAAGCCTTTTTGCTGCTACTAAGACACGTACATGCCACTGTGCGCAACACACCCATAAAGAATCAATTGCTCAACCGGATTCTGGCACTTTTTACAATTTATATTTTTTGTTGTATTTGAACTCATTTAACTGTTGTTGTTGCTGTTAAACATTTCGTATTTCCATGTCATTGGTTTATTAATGTTTTTGCAGCGTGATTAATTTTTAAGTTGCAGTCTTTTGTCTCTCATTTTGCATTTGTAGCTATGAATCTTGCATAGATGCCATCGATCACCTGTGCAAGCTGCTGGCCACTCCCACCTAGTAGGCTGATCAATTACATACGTTTTTTCAATGTCAAACTGTTGGTCTTGGGCGCCCATGCGCAGGCACAGACACAGCATCTGCCCCTTTTGCCAAATAAATCTTGTGTGGCGGGCAGGCGCCTGGCAGCTAACCTAACTTGCGGCTTCGGCTTGTGCAGTTTGTCTAATTACAGGTTGACTGCCGCCAACTGCTGAAGGTCACTGACAGTGCCGCAGACAGCACTTTGCGCTGGTCTCCTCACAAGCCAAGCAGCCACCGCCGCCGGCTTATCTTCAGAAGCTACGGGCTGTAATTCATTGCTTCATTGGAATCATCTTCTCTCACCTGCCCGCATGCCACCAAACTGCAGTAACAACAAACAGCAACAAGTTGCAACTTGCAACCAGTTCATACGAAAATGTATAATCAATCACACAAAACGACTACAAAACCCAGGTAAAATGTGAACTACAGGGAGGGAGAGAAAGAGAAGACAGTCAAAGAATGTATATCGTTGTAATACGAACATTGCATGTACTTAGATTTGATTTCAGAAAGAAAGATTTTATATTTGAGAATGATTTTAATATAAAGAAGCATTTTGTTTATCTATTTTTAACTTATTTTATTTTTATTGATCCCAGATTTGGAAAACTTAAAACTGTAGTCTTTAAGCCAAATTTGTACTGTGACTAATTTATAAAGCAAAATTTAATTTTCTTATCTTAACTCATTCAATATATAAATGTTATCCAGCATGTAAGACGAACATCGATTACCAAATTTTTAGCGGAAATATTTGTAAAACTCTCTCTTTAACTCCACACAAATAACACTGCCTCGATGACTCAGCTAATATGCTCAAAATGTGCGAAAGGGTGCCCATTCGCATGCCGACGCCCATCGGCGTATCATTTGCGCGTCTTCATCGTGAAGTAGACGTTTCGCACAGCTTAAATGTCAGGGTGCGGGTATGAGTATGAGTAGACTATTTACTACTGACCGGTGACTGGTTGAGAGCAGCTACTTTGTGGCATTACATTGCAGTCGACAGTGTTGTTAACAACAATTCTTGTAAGCTTGCCGTTCATTAAAAACTCATAAATCAGTGCAACAACAAGAACAGAAACAACAACAACAATAATAATTGCCGTTGCGAGGGCAGTGTCAAAATAAGGAACTTAACTAAGGCCAAGCGGAAATGGCCACCTGGTCGGAAACTGTAGCCGTGTCCGTTGCCTGTTATGTCGGCATCGTCTGCATCAGCGGTACCGGTGTCAGTGCCGGTACCCGCTATGCACAATGCAGTTTCCGCATTGGCCATATTGACATCTGTTTGGGTTTGTGATTAATGATAAATGCTCTAAGCATCCGCCGCTATGACATTTAACTGAGAACTCTTAGCGATGCCCAGAGTAGAGCCATTAGCCCGGTAGTTGCAACATGGCGGAGTTACCGTGTAGTGCAGTCAATTGGTCCCTGCTCGGCCGCACAATTTAAAGCAAAACTAACGCAGTTAGACAAGAAACCACTTTCAAGTGCTGCTGCCGTTGTAGCTGCTGTTGCTGCAGCTTCTTAGCTTGGCTAACAGGGAAAACGGCTTTCAACTCGTTTCGTTGAACGGTGCTGCGGTTGTACTGCGGTGCTGTTGTGCCGTGGGTGCAGCCACCGTTGCATGTTGCATGCTGCAAGTACGTTCAACTTTTCACGTTAACATTTAGATTTTGAAATAGCCAGCGGCAACACTGCCATACCAGTTTTGCTCTAGCCGAAGCCTGAGAACGCACAGCTTCATTGCTTCCATAGTTTTTATTGCCAGCACACTGCTGGCCGCCGTCCCCTGTTTGGTCAGATCAAGATGCGCAAATCGACGGTCGACGGAAGGAAATTGCAACGCCGGTGTGCGGTGCACATTAAATAAATACTTGGAAATTTTTGTGTGTTAAAATCAAAGCAATGCAAATGCAAATGCTAACAACACAAAACAGCAACAAAAGCATTTTTTCTGTTGTTTTGTGTAACATTAACCCAAATACATAAAATTCTGGCGAATCGGAACGAAAGACTTAGCCAACAAACTGGCTGCAGGCTACCCGCTCACTCGCTCATTCGCATCGCCAGACAAGGATCTAATACCCTACAACGGCCCGTAATTAATCATTCCTGCTTGTTTCTCTCTCCCATTTTTTGGGTTTTTAGGTGAACCAGAGCTCAAGAAAGAAGCTATTAGTGGGGCATGAAATCTGGTTGCCTGGCGATAAGTCGATTCTAATTAAAGAAACCACAAAAATTAATCTGTTCTTGAAAAATCATCAATGCCATTGTGTATAAACAGATGAATCAAAACTGGAAAAGAACACACAACTTGGCGTCACAGAGACCTTTACTATGCGGAAACTGAGAAAACTTTTTTGCTATTTATGGAACCAACTTGAAATTTGATCCGAAAAACTCTCTTAGACAGATTTTTATATATTCCTCTTAACCTGCACACTTATTCATCAGCTACTGTGAGTCTTGAGGCACACAATGAAGACATAACAGATGCAGAAACAATGCGAGTTTGTTGTCAGCAGTCGATTGGTTGAATTGCTGCATTCGATGGGTTGGGATTGGATTGTTGACAACTATTTGATAAGATTAATATGCCGCACAGGCTCAAAACTCAGGCATGCAAAACAGTTGTTGAGGGAGCATTGTACGCACAGAAGGACAGGACAGGAAAGGACACAACTAAGCAAGGTAGGGCAATCGATGGCGCAGCAGGACACACAAAGAGGTGCTGGGTGCTGAAATCTTAAATCTCGATCTGTGCCTAGGCAAAGCTACTAAATCTCTTTATTCCATTACAATGGTGCAACAGCAGCAGCAGGCCATGCATTCAACTTATTTGTAGTAGCAATGTCTTGATATATTGTGTGTTGGCAAGGGAACATGGCTTTGTTTATGGTGTGTTGACTGTTTTGTTTATGTAGCTGTTACTGATGCTGCTGGGCACGTTTTGTTTTGTGCTAATCCATTGCATTGCTGCATTACAACTTAAGATGGCTTAAAGTGGGTGCCAAGATTGTGACAATCGCTTGACATAATTGAGACATTGCAAAACGCATTTAATTGCTGGCCCAAAACAAAATCTGCAGCAGCAGCGTCTCCATCTTGGCTGCATCTTGGCTGACGTTGTAGAAATGGCTAATGGCCAGTGAAAATGTCAAGGTTAAATGCTTAACCTTTACAAAGTAGCTGCACGACGTCTGTCTGGGCAGGCAACATCGAATACCGGCAAAAACAATTTAAATGCAATTTTTGCTTAAATAAGAAATAAAATCTGCGACGCGTAGCTTAAAACAACAACAGCATCAGCAGCAATAACGAAAGCAGCAACAACAGCAAAACTGAAAACAAATATTTGCTAATTTATCCTGTACGTGTCCTCCAACTAAGTGCACAGGTTTAGGCCTTAAGCCATACCATATTGGCAATGGCCCAAGGCAGCTATCTCTCTCTCTCTCTCTCTCTCTACTGTTCCTCTGTGCCCCTGCTTTTGCCCCGTGTGGCCAGTCGTGTTGATTGTTTGCATTGGGACGTTCAGCGCATGCTGTTAAAATGCCTTTGATCTCCTGATATTTTCTTGCCTGCCTCCGGTCCAGGCCAGGCCCAAAGTGTACACGGCGGGCGTATTTAACTTGACTGCGTTGCCTCAGCTCTCAGCCGCCAAACCCTTTTCAGGTCTTGGGCAGCAGGTAACTTGTTAAAAAGAATGTCGACTTCAAGCTGTTTTATTTTATTTTCTTCTTTTTTTGGAATGGTCAGTAGTCGGCAGTTAAGGATCGCAAATCGAGAGTCGAGTGTCGGCAAAACTGGCAATCGGTCCATCGGGAAACGGGAGTCAGGGGCACCGAGATTTCGCTTTCATTGCCAGTACGCTGACTACATGATTTTTTGTTTTTTATTTATCTGCTGTTCAATATTTAACCCAGAAATTAGCTAGCAACTCTGTTGACCGCCTCTGAATGCACCAAGGTGTTAATTAGTATTTTTTTAATGGTATTTCGGAACGTTGAACAGTCAAGAAAAGAGGTTTGTGCAACGCTAAACATAAATGTCAATACTTCTTGATGTATGTATATTGAGGGATTTTAAATTGAACAGAGTTGGAGCCTTAATTTATGACACAATGTGTCTAAGCTGCAACTCGTAAATGTCCAATAAGCCATAAATTGTCTGCAGCAGCTGTAAAACGCTCACGTGCGTTTTGTGTTTGAGTGTGTGTGGCAGTTAAGTCTCTGAACTTTTGCCCCTGCCCATTAGGTATACCCAATCGACAAGTTGGCGCCTTTTGACTTTCCAATTTTCGCCTACGCCCGGCCTGGCAAACCAAGCCACTGGCAACTGCTGCTGCTCAGAGTTGTTGTTGACTGCATGCCAGCTTACCATATATGGGTACTGTCTTGACTGCAGCCGACTGCTGCACCATAAATGGCATGGGGGCAATAGAAAGGCAGCCGACCAAGTTCGTTGCCTAAGTCTTTTGTTTGCAAATGCAAGTGTCGCCTGGTCTTAAGCTAAAAGGGAAGGATGACTAAGCAGCCGCTTCCAAATCAATCACATATAACGGAAACTTATTTAAATAAACGCTAAGACAACAACAGACAACAAACAAACACAAACACACACAATCACACACACACTCCCACACACTCATATGAACACTCGAGTTGTTGCTTGCTTACGATTCTAGTTTATATGATTTTTACGTATTTATCCGGCGGAAGTAAACCATTGTTGTTGCTGTTGTTGAACGTTTCTTCATGCTGCTGCTGCTGCCAGTTCTTGCCCAGGTTTATTTGTGTTGTAAATTGCAAATGCGCGCGAGTAACATCAAGTGTGTTGCGGGGGTAGAGAACGCAAAAAACCTAACACGCACTGGCATATACTTCAATAAATAACAACAGTAACAGCAGCACCAGAAACAATAACAACAACTTATATACTTGGGCATTAGTTGCCGCTGGCAATGCGTACGTGCCCGGACCCGGCGTCGCCATCGCGATCCTCTTTGGGCTCTTTGCCACCGCTGAATATCGACAACGACGTTGGCAACGCATTGTAAAAAGACGTTTTATGCAATTGCATTTGTTGTTGTTGCTGTTCACGTTGTTGTTATTATTTCTGTCGCTGCCTACCTATTATATAATAGTGCCAAGTGTGTGTTCGTGTGCGTGGTATGTGCTCTGCATAATTTTATGATACGCCTGCAAAGTCGCCTTGCCTTTACGGTCATGTTATGAAAAGTGCTGTCCAAGTGCTGCCGATTGACCATTTCAAATTCCCAATCACATTTGTCTGTCTTTTCTCCCTTTTTCTGTCTGTCTGTCTCTCTTACTTTTGCCTTCTCCCTTCTGTGCGCGTGGGCGAGTCTTGTGTGATGCATTGATTGAATTGAATGGAATAACATTTAGTTGCTCTTGGCCAAGGGCCAGACATGAGTCAGTTGCCACGCACAGTGGCAGGCAAAAATGCTGTATGTGACTAGCATGGACAACACACTCGAAGAAGTCGAAGCAAGAAGCAGAGCTGGTATTACTTGAAAATGAACTCAATCAAGTTTACTAGTTGATTTTTGTGTACACTTCACAACACATAGCTTTTAAAATATAAACTAGATAAATCAGTCAGTTTAAAACTTGGCCTATTCAAATTAAAGCAATCTTTAATTGAGATTCTTGCGAATAATTATAGAGAAAATTGACTTGTGTTTTGCTTCCAGCTGACTTTCCTTCTATACAAAAAATTAATAAAAATTCAGAATATAATTTAACTTTGTATTTGAATGCAAATGAATCTCCCTGAGGTATTTTATTTAATGAATCCATAAAATTAAGCAATAAAGCTCACAAATTAATTAGTATTGAATAAACAAAATGTGAAAATTTGCATATCATAAAATTCTTATAGATTATATACGATTATTAGACAGATAAGACAAAACATCAGAAAGACTACACTTTTTTCTCTCTACAATTCTAAAGCTCAGATACAAAGGTTAAAATACTTGCACTTTTTCATTTACAAGCCGGGGGGATTGTACAGATGTCATAGCTATAAGACCTTGAAATTGGCTACTAAACTACAATATATACAAAAAAAAAAATAGCAGCAAACTGTAGACATGAACACGGGGACGCTTTGTAAAAATGCAAATCAATAAGCAAAGTTCCAGTTCGCTCTTCCAATAAAATAAATGTAAAATTGACCATTAAAAAAAACTCGACAAGTTCTTTACTTTTTTTTCCTTTTTTATTTTCTGTTTTTTTTTTTAGTCGCGCGCAGCAGAAGATGCTGTCTACGACTTGGCTTTCAATTTGGTTTAGTTGCCTTAGCGAGGTGTTAATTATCGCTAAAAGTCAATGGCAGACAATCGGCAAAATCGGCGCACTGCCAACAACGAATTGGCCGGTTTGGCTACTGTCGCAATATCGGCATCTGTTCTTCCAGAACTTTGCATCTCAGCCCCTAGAGAATAGATGGCGACTGGAACTTGCAGCTGGAGTTGCAGTTGAAGTTGGGCAGTTGTACAAGTAGCATGCCAGGATAATTAATATGAAAATACGTGGCGACTTCGAACACGGGACAGCACAGATGTTTGCTTTTAGCTATTTTTAGCGATTGCCATTTTTAATGAGGGCAGCAGGGGCTGTCGTAGTGTTGCCCCTGGCCCACCCAAGGACCCTTTTTATTCGCTTATTTTTATGAATTATTAAAATAAGCAAAGTGGAGCGAGTCTGCATTAATTGCTTTATAATGGAGCACTTGAGATATAAGAGCGAGACACACAGAGAAAGAAAGAGAGAGAGATAGAGCGCGAGAATAGCACAGAGCTGAGAAAGATCGCTGAAGCTAGAAATCATATTTCGTTATAATTTATTGTAATGCACTCGAGGCGTGTTTAATTTCTCGCTTTAAAATGGCATAAATTTCATGAACCCTGCCTTGCAATATGCCATCAGCTTATACGGTGTAAAAACCCATTACAAACATATCTACATATATAAATATATATTTATATGTCTATTTGGCTATGGACCTCCTCGCAAGCTATGCATGTTCATGTCCAAGCAAACATGTCTGGCCAATTTACTTTTCATTGAGCAAAACAACAATATAAAAAGTAAATTAACAAACAATCAAACCACAATGAACTGTAAGCTGTTACATGTTGTTATTTGTTGTCTGGCTCACCAATTAGCTGGCTAACCAGACTGCCTGCCTTCCTGCAAGCCGGCCTTCCCGAAACAAAGGACACATGCAACAAACTTAACTGCAGAACGCTGTTAATTTTTTAAACATTATGTAAAAAACAATCAAGCTACTTTTGGTGAGTTATATTTAGCTGATACTCTGCAATACAACAAATGTTAGTTAAAGTATTTAGATGTTAATGTGCGAAATAAATATCAATGAGATGTTTTTAAAATGTTATTCAAATTTGAAAAAAAGTTTAAATGAATTTAATCTTATGTTTTGCAACTTTCCATTTTTTTTTGGTTATATATGGAATAGCTAAAAAAATATAATAATAAATTGCTCAGCTAGACAAAATCCACATTAAGCCTAAGAACAGTTAGTTGAAGCGCCTGGTGGAGGGCATGTGCACATCAATCAAACGGAATCGCATGGCTCGTTGTAAGGAAGTGACTTGTTCCTTTTTGTTAGCCACTTTGGGGCTGGACCTAAAAGCCCCTCTTCAATTAGCTTTGGAAATCAATCAACGCTATATTTGCGTGTAACAGCTTTTAATTACAGAGTATTTTTACCCCTTTTTATGTGGGCCGCTCGAGCTGAGTGTTCGATTTTGAAGGCTGCTCAACAGCCCACGCCACAGAGCAAACGCCTCTGCATATGAGTTTTGTAGATAAGGTTGTATGCTTGTTAGAATCACGCTTCGATTCATATGTAAATCGGGTTTTTCTTTTCAAAGCTTGGCTTATTGGTAATAAGCCAATTGGCGTTTGCCACAATACTTTATAATCAAGTCCCAACTGAGACGTAAGACCTACGCATTGCCTAAGGCCAAACATTGAGTGGTACGATCTAAGTGTGAGTACTGTGTTTGCGTGTGTGTATGTGTGTGTTTAAGACACACAAATTGTCGCCAATGTTGCGATTGCGGCAGTTGTTGACCTTCGCAACGTTGAGTCATGCATTTTTTTCTGTGCGTAACTTCTGCGCCGGAGAACAACTCAAGCCGGAGCTTAGTTTCAACAACATTTTCAGATTTCACGGATAAACATTCAATCAGATTTCATTCTTTAGAAAATATCCAATTAAAGTTTGGCCTAACCCATATACCAATAATAATTTATAGACATAATTAATCACGTTCTATTTATCTTTATATCATTATTTTGTAAGCATTTTGACAGTGGTTTAGTGGACAGTGAACTGAGCTGATGGTCAATTCAATCGAGTCGAGCAACTCTCAGTGCTGTGCTTATTTTACGCCATGGAATCCATTTAAAGCATTATTATCTCGAAGACCTATAATATACACCGGAATATCTCTTTCTGGCATCTGTATTTACATACATGGTTTTCATAAACTAATCTAGCTGAATTTGAATATATTTTGAAAGTATTAATATAAAAATATAATTCATCAATTCGCCAAGTGCTTGAACATTATTTAATCCATTTTCCCGCATTTAGGCATAAAACATAATGAAATAATCTCATTTATTAATAGCATACTTATTATTTTGACACCTGTCCATGCTCATTAAAGTGCACTCGGTTTAATTAGCGAGAAGCGTCAGTTGTAGATGCTGATGCTGTTGACTATTATAATTTAACCCTCAGCCTCCAGGCCGCAGCAATCCGTTTAAACCGACGTAGGGACAAAACAGAGCCAGGTAAATGTAATTTAATAAATGCGGTTTGCTGCAAATTAACATGTGCGGTTTTAACAATTTACGGCCGGCTCACAGGATATGACTGACGGGCAACAGGAAGCTGTCGTGATTCGCAACTAACTCACACGTGGGGGCATGCAAATTGCTTTGTGCGGTGGCAATTTCAAACGCGGCGACTATCGTTGTAATTGATTTAGATTTAGATTGCTGACATACGCACCCCGGCGACTAACTAGATTATTTGAAATTAAGTAATTAGGCAATCTGATTGCCGCCTTGACAGCCGCTAACAAAAGACTTTGGCAACGAACTTGCTGCGCGCGTCCCACTTTGCAAGTAGCAAATTGCTGCAGGGATTTTTCTTTGGTTTTTCTTTTTTGTTGTGCATTTGAAAGTTAAATGGCGCCGTTAATTGGGCGCCAATCTTAACTGTCTGGACGGGTTTTTATTTTTTGGTGTTTTGGCTTTATAGTTGCAGCGAAACTTGTTGCAATTGGTAATATAAAAAGTTCCCCATTGGTTTTTTTCGTTCGTCTGTGTAGCCTGTTTGTTGCTTGTGGCACTAATATGAGTCATAAATTTAAAGGCTTGTGGCTTGCTTAAAATGAAATAAATAAACGGCATTACAGCTAGTTATATGCAGGCGTCGTTTTGGCTCAGGGTCTCACACCGGCATAAACTTCAGAAAAGAAATAAAAACAACAACAAAAATCATGTTGGCGTTTCTTTTCGATCTGAAACTGTAACTGAAACTGGGCTGGGCCAAAGTCGTCTGGTTACTTTTGCATTTGTTTCACTGTTCAGTTTCTCAGATTGCATGATTTTGCATAAAACACACAACTCTGTCTGTCCTTTCGTCCATTCTTTTTGCATTATTGCTAAAATTTTTGGGGCTTGCAACTGTCAGACAACAGGCAACGGGCTAACAAAACTTAATTTTTGGCAATTCCTTTTTAGTCATGACATCATTTCGAGACCCTACACAAAAAAAAAAAGCAAGACCAGAAAAAAAGACTGGTCGCTGTTTTACTTTCGCTTTTGTTGCTTTTTGGCGCATACATATTTCTTTTTCTGCAGATTTGCTGATGCTGGTTTATTTCAGTTGTTGTATGTTGTTATTGTGTTATGTCTGTGGTTGGCAGCGCCGGACAGCTCGCTGAAAGCCCAAAAGTTTTTTGGAGTCCACCAGTCGTTCACTACATACACCACAAATAAGGTATTGAAAACGAAACCATGTTCTGGTGAAAGTAGGTTGCCCTCTTGTCCAGAAATCGAAAACGGATAACAAGTGCAAGTCAGACACGAAGCACACTTCAAGTGTCTTCAGTTTGGATGGATTGTGTCATGTGGCAAAACCCACGCAACAAAATCTTTGCCAATCAGCACAACGCCCACCGTATGCCAATTTAGCCAAAACTACTCTTAAAAATCGACTTCAGCCTTGCCTGACTCTGACTAATGATGATGCGACGGCTGCGGCTGCGACTGATGCTGCTGTTAGATGAAACTATGGCACAACCGTCTGCTCCAACAATGATGTGACGCGATCGCTGATCTGCTGGTGGGCGCGCACACACTATGGTTTTTTTGGCCGTACACAATTTATGAGAATTCTGGCCGTAAAAAAGCTCTTCGCTTGCAAAAAATCACAGAAAAAAATCGATTTTGTTTTCTGCAAAATTTATTAGAATCTGCGGCTGCTGCGGTTTTTTGTGCGACTTTTTGCGCTGGTAGTGGGAATGGCCTTGAGCCGCAGCCACCAAAAGTTCAACAGACTATGTGGGCTGCGTAGAACAAGTTGATGTGGCCAAAGTTGGCGTATGAGTCAGTTCGAAGACATTTTGCAGGTCTGAATTAAATTTATTTTAACTTGAGTTAAGACGTGTGTCTTATGGTTTTCTGAAATAGCCAATGTATTTAAGACTTTTAGTTTTGAGTTTCTGGAAGGTAATACACAAGTTTGCTGCTTAAGTCTTTCATATACAGTATTTTTCATGAAATAATGTAATGAAAATTATGTTAAAACAATTTTTCTTTAGCATGAAGTAGTTTTATTTTATGTCATGAGATAGCTTTAAGAAATACCAAATTTTCCACATAAATCCAATTCTGTTATATCTAAAGTTTAAATTTTAGCTTGTTTAAATTAGTTTGCTTTTTGTTAAGACAACCGGAATTTATAACACAGTTGCGACTTATAGAAAAGTTGTCAGTAAATCACTTGACTCACGCCAAGATCGTGAAACTAGTCGAAAAAACCAGACTTCGGCAGCAATTTCAATACAGTGATGAGCAGAGTCGCTAATCTTATTATCGACTGATTTCACAAGTTGAGTTTGTTGCTGAAATCCGCTTGCATTTATGAGCACTCAACATTGTTGTGCAGCCTTTCTCGGACTTAAGCAGAAGGTGCATGCCGAGCTTTCCGACTTTGTGACTCTCTTAATAGCTGCAATTGCAGCCCACGCAGCTTGTGGAGGGGTGAAATTGAGTCAGGCTCATAATTTATGGTCATTAATATTGTAATTTCTTTCTGAGTTGCGGTATTGCGTTGAGCCGAAACTCGCACGCGAAACAATAATACACAAAGTGAAAGTTTTGCACCTTCGCAACAATTTAAACAGCTGTAGAAAACAAAACAAAGCAGCCAAAGCGAGTCAGTTAGTTTGTCAGTCATTTGGTTGGCTGCATCTTCCCGCCGTAGCCCACAGATGGGCCACGAACTTGTGAAAACGGCCAAGAAAAGCAAAAATCACAACACACGACTACAAAGATTACTGAACAATGAATTTTTACAAATGACTAGCAACAAGTCCAAACTGGCGCCGACTGACAAATGAGCACAAGCAGCCTACAGCATGCAGTAGCTTGTTTTTTTTTCTTAGCTATTTTGCATTTGACCGAAAACTGCTAAGTAATATAAAGCGAAACAGAAATGCCGAGCCAAGCTCGAAATCTCGTCAGTACAATTTGCCAAAGTCGTGGGTACTAAAAAATTTCGCCACTGTGCGTCTTTAAGCCACAAACTTGATTTTTCAATCGCAATCAGCAACACAATCCACAACATCCACATTAAACAATGCCGCACCACTCAACGACTTTGATGAGGCAGTTTGACCTTAACGCTAAGCTTTGGTTTTGGTCACTTGTCAAATTTTTTTATTGTATTGTTTGTGTTTTTTTTCGTCATTTGTTAGGCAAATATTTTGAATTTCTTTTTTGGTGACAGCTTGCGAAGTGTGTCAAGCAAGCATTTCGAGCAATTATTTGTCATATTTTCCCTATTTGTACGATGCAGAGAAAACAAACATTAGTGACAAGGCAACTATACATCATCTTCATCTTCATCTTCATCTTCATCTCCATCCTCATCTTCATCTACGTCCCACAATAACAATTGACCCAGCGAAGGGAGATTTGCACAAATGAAAGTGAATTTTGTGTTTTTATCTTGGGTTTTGGAAGAGGATTTCAAACTTGAAAACGGGTATTTCTCATTTAAATTTTATGTTGTTTTCTGTTTTTGTGAAAAATAAATGAGCTCACAGGTTTTTGGTTGAAACATTATGTCGCTGCGAGCTTAATTAACATTTGAAAGAGAGTATATTAACTGGTTTTAATAAATAATTTGTTCAAGTTTGCCTGTACTTATCTTGATATTTCAACAAATATTATTAATTTCGCATGAAAAATATATCGATTTGAATATTTTATTAGCGTCACTGAAATTTTACAGCATGGTAAAAGTAAAAAACATTTGCTCACCATTTTCTTCATCAAAATTCGGTTAAAATCAGTTCATACTGCCAACAGCTGCCAACGAAAAACAACGCCAGCAAAATTACGTTTTAGCCTTTGGTTTTGGCTGCTGCACAGCACTCAGGCACTGGCGCGCACACACATACACACACACACTGAGTTATGCACAGACACTTTTGTATTTTTTTTTTTTGGTTATAATATTAAAGAAATATTGACGTTTTTCTTTTAACACTTGACTGCTGCTGATGAATTGCGCGCGTCGCGTTACTTTTGAGGTTTTTTTTTCTCAATTTTCACTTGTAAAATTTGAAAAATTTATTTTTGCGTACGCCTCACAAAACTTTCACTATTAATAAAACGGTGCAGATCATAAGAAAAACAAATTAATTTGCTTCGGATATATGGCTGCCAGATGCTGGCCAAATGCAGACCTCAGAGACCCGCACACTGTTCAGCTATTGATCGAGAAGTTGAGAGCCACTTGGAAGTATGAATGAGAGAGAAAGAACCGCACCGCACGCGCGCTAAAAACGAACTGAAACTCAATTCCAACTCGCCTTTAGTTCGGAGCTGGCACTGTAACTGAAGCTGAAGCTTCAGCTGCAGCTCACGATCACGAAGCGTTGACGATGTCGTCTTTGACGACCAGTGGAGACTTGAGACTAGTGTTCGTGTTCGTGTTGGTGTTCGTGCTGTTCACTGTTGGTTGTTAGGCAACTTTGCTGCCCACACGCTGCGCTGCTGTGCTGCTAACTGCGCTGCAAAGCCGCTAGCGTCGCTGCTGCTGTGGCTCTGCATGGTCCATTTTTGGCTTGGACCGCTCAACGGCAAAAAAAAAAAGAAAAAACCAGGCAATATTTTTTCTTCTTTTTTTCCACATTTTGTTGTATGGACGCCTTTGCAGAAAAATTTTTTTCATAGCTATTGCTTTGATATTGGCTGGCTGCTAGTTGTTGGATGCTGGTTTGCCATTTGCTTTGACTTTTTGATTGACGTAATTTTTGCGCTTGATATTCAGTTGAATTTCTTGTATTTCCACGTTTAACTGTTTTGGTGTCAGTCGCACATTACACGCCCACAACACCCACACATACACACACACATATCGATATCGTTTTGTGGGCGTCTTGAATTTTTTTATTACACACTAAAGTTTCATTAAGTTTCTCAAGCTTGTTGATGAACTTTCGCTGCCCGGCACCAAGCGCTGCGAGTGGGCACATTATGGTCATATCGAACTATATGGGCGTTAGCTCTGACTCATTTCATTTACCACGGTTGGCTATGCTAATTGGGCCCCTTAAACTTTGCTCTTTAAGCGAGTGCTCTTTGAGTAAGTCAAAAAAAAAAAACAGATAGCTTAGACAACGAACTTGTCTATGCAGCTTGCGGTGACCTTGTGCGTGGGTGCTTAACTATTTGGAGTTATAAAGGTCACTCCATCCGGTTGCAGCAAATCATCGCAACGCCTTATTAACTGGCTATCGCTCATTTATGCACTTCATGGCCAAACTTAAGTCTTGCCAATTTCTTTCATTTTTTTTTTTGTAATTTTGTAATAAAGTAATTTCCGCATACACCCCAAAAATGGCAGCTGATAAGAGTCTTCACTGCCAGCAGGGCCATCTTACGGTAACTTTTTCGGTGCTTCTCACCCTTCCTTCTACCAATAGTTTTTTTTAATGCTTTGTCTGCACATTAATTTGTTCGCCCCTCAATTTTTCCATATAAAAGAACATAAGCGAAAACGTGTGCCACATACAAAGTACCTGTGAGGTGAGGTGAGTGTATTCCGTGTATTCGTAACTAAAAATGCACTCGGGTTATGCGAGGGTTACTCGATAAGCTACTGTACTCTCAACTTTAATTATATAAGCTAGCTTTAATAAGCTAGCTGTGTCTCAATCAATGTACTATAATCTAGCAAAAAAAAATCTAATAGATATTATACTAATATAATTAATATACTCAATGAGTAGAAAATTAAAAAGCATTTTTAAATTCCAACTGCAAGCAACTACTGCAGCTGCAACATCTGCTAACAACAGACAGCAACAAGTGCAACAACTAATTTCATGCACCAAAAAAAAAAAAGAGAAAAAACTACATAACAAGAGAAAATCCCACACGCGTCGTCCTATACTTGGCATATTTAACACATTTTATAAAAAATCAACAGAACATGAACATATATTTATGACGGTACAGCGCCTACGATCTTCGAGCACTGGTCTGAAACTGAACTTCTCTGCTAGCTGGCGCCCGCCGTTTGTTGGCTTTATTAAGTTGTTGTTGTTGCTGCTGTTCGGCCCTTAATTGTTGCTGTTGTCTGTTTTTATTAATAAGTCATATTTTTATATACTATGAATACTCGCTGCTGGTGAAGCCGCCGCCTTCAGGCGCAGATAATTTATGTAGTTTGCCCTAGCAAATAAGGCAGAAAGAGCAGCAGCAGAAGCTGAGGCTGGATGACAAAAGTTGAAGTTGAAGTTGGCGTTGGATGATGAGCATAAGCATGGACAAGGCCGGCCCCACATAAAGCCGTTCATTCATTCCCTCATATTCACTGATTCACTGCGCTCATTCATAAAAGCAAAAGCTCTTTTTGATTAATTAAATGCAACGACTGTGCGATTTTTTTCAACACTCTTATGGTTGTTGCTGCAGCTGCGAAAAGTGTGCCAGCAAGTTGTGAGCTGCTTGTGATGTAAGTTGTTGTTTTATTTTTTATGATTATTTTCGATTTTTTATTGCTTTATTAGCATTACACTATGGCAAAAGACTGAGCGCCTTTTGGAGTATGTTGAAGGCGGGGCGAAAGGAAAGTTTGTTGCTTAAGTCTTTTGTATGCACTTTGCACCTAGCAATGCTGCTGCTGCTGCTATTATTGCACTAGAAAACAACTCAAACGTGGCTGATGTTGCTGCCAATTTGCGATTTACTAATCGCCGAAAAAATATAAAAGCTCTGCCCCAATTCGCAAATTTAAATTGCTAGAAAATCGACGCAGTCATTTGCAAAAATTCGCAAAATATAAATAGATAAATTCGCATAACGACAGCTAAACAGCAAATAGTTTATCCATGCATTACGTAAGCGCAGAGCATTTTTTAGCTGTTGCGTTTTCAGTTTATTTTTTGTCTATGACAAATTGCATGGCGTCAACAAATTAAACAAATAGCAATAGAAATTGCTGCTAATTTTGATGAGTTTTGCATACGAATACAATAATGCCAACAACACTTAGCACACACCAACACACACACACTCAAGAAACTCGACAACAGCTGTGCAAATTTGAATTGTACAATAAATTGTAGAGACGGGGGCTGCTCTGAGGGCGGCTGGGAAAACGAACCGCTTCTTAAAAATGTTGAACGAGGTGCACACAACGCGACGTGCCGGCTGAGACTGATTGAGCGAACTGTCTACGCTCCGCGTTGCACTCAGCGTTTAAGCCAAGTCGCTAGCCAAACAGCTGACGGCAACGTTTGGCCCCCCACCCTTTGCTGATGTCTCTAACGTGCAAACGTACAAAGGAAAACTTGTTTCGATTAAAGTCTCTGGGTATTTGAAAATCAGTTGCTGCTAGCATGTATAACAGTTGTGCACGAACTGTGCTACGAGAGATGAGAATCAGAGAGAGAGAGACAGAGAAGGAGAGAGCGAGAGAGGGCGAAGTGAGAGGTTGTCGCATTTGTCGATAGGTAATTTGTATTTTGTTTTGTGTTTGTCAAGTCAACTGATAAATTGAGTTGATATTGAAAATAAATTAATTATGGGTTTTAATTTGGAACAGCGACAAGATTCAAGATTTTGCAAAAACGAATTGATTTTGTTTATAGAAGAAGTTTAATAAATATTTTCGATTTATGTTTGCCTTTTAGCAATCAAGTTCTACAACAAAATCATATGATCATAAATTGTTCAATTGTCATAAGACAAATGATTTTAGAATTGCAAGACTTGTTTTGCATTCAATCAAGATAATCTATTTGTTTTTTTTTTTTTTTTGCTAATCTTCAAAATGATCTTTGGCACTGGTAGACAAATCATTTTGTGTCGCTTAAAACATTTATTTTTCTTGATTGCAATCTATATGCAACAGTTAGCATACACAAAAGTAGGTCAACTTAGCAAAAAGAAAAAAACAGTTAGAAATGCTGGGTGTTAAAAGCGTAACACATATGCATGTTATAATCCGATTATATGATCTTTTGGTCTATTGGTGTGTTTTCTTCTTCTATGACACCAGAATGGTTAGAAAGAGTGTAAAGATGTGTAAAGATGCAAGTGCATTTCACAGACAAAAGAAAACATTTTTGTATTAATTGAATCTTGTAGAGAAACAATTATAAGATTATATAGTATGGGCAGGAATGTGTTGTAAAGCTTTTTTCTTTGTAAGTTTCGAATGCATTGTTTAATACAATTTTGACTGGTCTTTGAGACTGTTTATTATTTTGGAGTGTGCCTTAAGTGTGGTTCACAGCCATAACAGTTTTTATTTGAAGAATAAATCTAAAACAGGGTGTCTTATAGGCCGGAAAAATTCGATTCTTTGTAAGTTTCGAATGAGCTGGGTTTAAATTGGTTTCAATGTTGTTCACAACTTGGACTAAAGACTGTTGTCAAAGCACATTTTATAGCACTAACATAATCAAAAAGCAAGCCTACACAGTCAGATTATAATAAACCTTAATAACTGTGTAGAATATGGCTTTTTAATTAAAATTACATAAAATTAAATCAGTGGAAAACTTAAATGTGCAATGGACTCAACTCACTCATTGCAAGTGGCCGCTCACGTTTTGGTCTTATGAGGAGGAAAGAGATCTTTGATATATCTTTAAGATATGTTGGACTGTAATTTTGGTGCAGTCGGTACGTTTAATTTATTCTGTTGATTTGAGTTGAAAGTCACGTCGTTCCGCGACTGGTTGTTGCCACGTAGGCATCGTAAAATGTTAATGCGGGCTGTTTATTTATGCTACGTTTAGCCCAAAACATTTTGTTGCAGTTTGTTTTTGGTCGTGGAGACGTTACACTATTTGTTGGCAAGTTGGCTAAACATTTACGCGCCTCACTTACATAATTGCCAGGCTAAGGCCCATACGTACGCGTTATATGATTTATGTTTTTGTTTTGTTGTTGTTATATTTGTGCTGACTGCAATTATATAAGCGCCTTTGCGAAGCGCGTGCTGACCTAAAAAACAGCTCAAGTTACGGTATTTGACGCCAACGCAGCAGCGGCTGCCAGTTGCTGCCAGTAGCGTAAACAAGTTGGCTTGACAGCTAAATGCAGTTAGACTTTAGATGGCCAAGTAATGAGCCTCTGAGCCTGAATCACACCTGCTCATCTCCCCCATCTCCTCGCTTGGCAGCTTTGCAAACTTTGCCTGCAACTCAACCGAAAACCGCCGCTCATCCGTCCGTCGGTTGCGTTTGTAGTTGGAGTACCGTTGCTTGCCACACCAACCTACATAGCAGCGAGTACTCAAACTTGCACTCACATTCACATTCGCATCCATACTCGTACTTGCACTCACACTTGCATTTAAACATGCTAAGCAGCCTAATGCTCAGCGACGCATGAGTGCGAAGAATGCAGTTGCGATGGGATAATTGAAAACCAGTTGTAACTATGCCACTGCCTCAAAAATACCCTATAAATTTAATAGACTTTGAGCTCTTTACCTATGCTAGCAGGTATTACCAGGCTTTGCCTTTACTTTACAACTTATCCTTTCACCAATGCAAACAATGATTAATTGTTCTTATACATTATTAAATAGTTTTTTTTTAAAGTAATCTTAAAGTAAATCAAATCATAAATTGAAATGTTTCAATCAACAGTTTTTTTTGTAAATTTTTCCAGTTTTTCCAAGATCGGTCTCAGTTCATTTATCAACATTTATGACCACATCATACCTTACCTACCAAAACTTTGTCGCTGTACATAAATATTTATATTATTTTCATTTTAATGCATGTACCCTTGAACTCTTTCGACCACAGGTGACCAAAACAAACGCAAAAATTAAGCTCTTATCTTGTTTTTCTGTTTTTATTTTACTACTGCTGAAATGTGTCAAATAGCCGCCGAGGGTCAAGCGCGGACAATGCATGCCGGAGCATAGCGGTCAGTGGTCAGTGTGGCCATTGGATGCCGGATGGTGCGTTCAGAGAATGGAGCAGAGATTGTGTTGCATCTTT
Source organism: Drosophila nr. medialis 2 BK-2023a (assembly GCA_035044325.1). NCBI lineage: Eukaryota > Metazoa > Arthropoda > Insecta > Diptera > Drosophilidae > Drosophila > Drosophila nr. medialis 2 BK-2023a. Next base: position 101,186 of record JAWNMH010000348.1, read on the forward strand.
CTCTTTTTCGCTCTGCCTTTTTCTCTGTCTTTGCATTTTCCACAATTTTCCACGCACGCATCTTTGGGTTGCCCTGAAAACCTGTTTGTCTCGTTGTGCATTTGGTATTTGTTGTTTGTTGTTTTGTGTTGTGTTTTTCCTGCCTCTTTTTCATTACTGTTTGCGCTCATTTTCGTTACGTATAGCCACAGAAAGCAAAAGGCATTGCATGACGAGGTAGAGAGACAGAGAACAAGAGAAAAATCGTCGAGTTTCCTCTGTTGTAGTTGTTGTTGAAATTGTTGAATTTAGCCATTAGGTGCAACAGGCCGCAGTCAGAGCAACAATACCAACAACAACACGAAATGCTAGCGGTTATGGAAATTCCTTTGAATTCACAATCACACACACACGCAATCGAACGGCCTTTGTAGCAGCTGGATAACTTGTTGGTGTAAAGGATGGTCCAAACCAAAGGCAATCGAAGGTCTAAAGTGTTGTTATTGCTTTTGTTTTTGTTTTCGGCAATGAAAATTGGCTGTGTGTCTTACTTAGTTCGAATTTCCGACACTTGCTACAAAGGCATCATCATCGTGGTCACTATACACCGATAGTTTGGTAGCCCCCATCAATGATTTGAACATGACATTGCCGGTTTTTTTTTCCAATGGACGCCTAGAAAAACCAAGCGGTATAAAAGAGAGATATTGCCGTTGGAGTTTCTCTGAGTTTTTCGTGTGAAAAGTGCCTAATCAGTGTTTCACGTGAGCTGGTAACAAGCTGAGAGTGAGAAAAGTAGTCGCCCCATAAGTGGCGTGACTTTTGATTGATATTTTCGAAACGCTTTCCTAATTAGAATATACATAACAGAAGATTGTTGCCATCTACATAAATATAGCTAAGTGGCAAAGTAAAATGGTTGAAGCAACGAACTAGTTTGCGGCCAGCTGCACAGTGGTCTTTAAGTTTACTAAATCAAAAGGAATGTGTAAATTTTATTTTATGTTATTACTTCTTAAGATCTTTTGAAGTGCATTGCAAACAGATTGTATAAGATTAGGCATATTGAACTTTTAATGCTATTTATTCTGCTGGATTCCTTGCACATATCGGAAATTTCAATTTATATATTATTCCCTTTTCATAACTTATAATCTTGTAATCTAAGTTGCTCAGTGTCAGTGAAGATGCAAGTCATTAGGTTTTGTTTTATTTTAGTATTTTAAACTTTAAAATTAGTTCTTTCTTCTACAATTTAAATGCTTTGGCACACGAAAAATTAGCGGGACATTTGCGCAATTGCATTTAGAACGGTTAAGCAGACAAAAGACTTAGGCAACGAACTTGCATAAATTTTCAGCTGGCTGCGCATTCAACGGAGACAACATTCAAAGTTGTTGCTGCAAATTAATCAAACGGCCGCACAACGGTAAACGAAATTATGTAATGCAAGCTACTGCTGCTGCAGCAGGCATTACGCCCATCCTCTCCACACCTGTCCCCTCCCAAAACTTGAAGCGAGGCTCAGCGAAGCGTTTGAATCTGCTAAACTGTACAAGATTTTAAACACTTGGCTCACTGTCTGCCCCCTTCGCACACGTTCTGGGGCGTTCGGGACACTTTGGGCCAGGGCTGTCAGTATCGCCATAGTTATGGCTATGGCTATGATAATGGTAAGCGATATGCATGCGCGCAGCGTGTAAATAATTAGTCGCGACGAGTATCTGGTAAAAAGACAAAGCCAGAGTCAAAAGCGAGCAATGATTACGATTTTTTTAAGTTCTGTTGTTGTTGATCTCATTGTTCTTCTTTGCCGCTTAACTGTGTGGCCAAGTCCGAAAAAAGGCATTTTACTGAAGCATAACTTTAGCGGCGTCAAGTTAATTTTTATGCTTATAACATTCATTTGTTGGTAATTATGAGCAGCCAGCAGCAGCAGGAAAGTGGCAGCAAAGCGCACTTGGTAATTAGACTTTGAGTCAGCGAGCAAAAGCAGCTTAAGAATTGCGGTTGCTTCTTCGGGATGGGCCAATGAACTGTCCCGTCCAACGAACTTGATTTGGTCTACGACTTTGCCGCTGGCTTTGAATATGTGTATGTGTATATTCTTGTGTGTAATTGTGTGTGTGAGTGAGTGTGTGCACATGCAAATGTATCTCTGGCAGAGCTCTGGCGAAAGGTCACACAGCGGCAGCGGGTGCAGCAACAATTACAAAATATGCGTTAAAATGCATGCCGCATGACTCGACACGACCAGCAGCAGCAGCAGCAGCACTAACAACACCAACAGCAGCAGCAGCCGACACAGCAGCAACAACAAGCAAAAACTGAAATAATATGCCCGCAAATCGTGATAAGCAACGCCGGGCAAAAAAAATATTGGCAAACATTGCCAGCAACAACAACAAACAGACAACTAAACTTTCTTTAGCACGCCGATTGCCAGACACTCTATGGCAAATGTGTTTGCTCTATAAATTGAAAGCAATAGTAAATGATTGCACCGCGAACTATACTGGACAGCATTTTAAATTGAAATTAAAAAATGTAACTAACTTGAGTTCAGAAAATGAAGGAATGGTTTTTTTATATTATATGTACGTTATTCGCAGATTTTCTACGGATTATTAATGAAGCTTCTAATTTATTCATTTCTAATTTATCATTTATTTACTATTAGTATTAACACTGGGTCATTAACCGGTCATCAAGCGAAGAAGTGAATGTTAATAAAAAAAAATGGTTCAAGCTAATGAAATTAAATTAATCTTTCACAGCCACTCGTCAAATTTGGCTGGAGTGTAAGATTTTTAAAAGTTCCTTGCTTAGAACTTCGCACTTAACTAAATATAGTTTATAGACTTGATAATGTAATCGTTGTAAACGCCTTCATAAAACCATAATGCCCAAGTGCAAGTGTAAAGGCACAGCAAAGAAAAGAAAAACAAAAAAGAAACAGGCTTGGCCCGGCCAGCAAACAAATGGCCCAGGACTGAGAGACTACAACTGCGAAATGCCGCTGAGACTGGGCGACTGGGAGACTGCGAATGGGCCTGGCGCAGATCTGTGGCCACGGTCAGCATTTTGTGAACCACTCTATTTATCAGATACGGGGCCGTGGCCCAACTAGTTGGCTCAATTGCTAGTTGGCCAGTGTACATATTATTGAGCGATTTTTAGTGCCGGCTGTGCGACTGCGCGCGGTTCGCTCATATTTTGTTTTGATGGCGCGCTGAAAGTCAACGCAAGCCACATGTGTGCTTGTGTGTGCGAATGTGTGTGTGTGTGTGTATTAGTAGTAAAAGTTGTTGCTTTTGTATGTAGAGTGAACGACCATCAAGGTAAATTCGAACCAAACTAAACAATGGCCATAGCCAAAGCCGTCGTCGTGTTCCAGCTCCACAGCTCCAACTCCAGTTCCAGGTGAATGTGCTGCTTCTGCTGCTCTTAGCTGGTCTCAGTTTCGTCTCAGTAACTGACTCTGGGGTGTAGCCCGCAGAATTGTAACGCGTTTTTGCTGTAGTTGTAGCTGTTGAGCCTGAGCCTGAGTCTCAGCCAGCTACCCGCAAACGGCTCTTTTTTTATTGTTTTTGCTTATTTGTTTCTACGTATTAATAACATGTTGGATGCAATCGCAGCCTGGTTAAAAATATGCATATGGGGAGGGAGATCTTGCAGGCGCAGATAATTATGAAAGGATGCAAAAGCAACGGCACCGGCGACGCGGCGTGCTTGTAACCGCCCTGGACACTGCCACAGCTCCAACTAATAATAGTAATGCAGGTCCAATAATAAGTTTTAATCATCATGATAATAGACGCTGCTTTAATACAAGCACTGCATACGAGTAGCTCACAGAGTATTTGCTTTATATCGCTTCAAAAAATTTCCAAGTTCTCAAGTTCCCCCCAGTTCCCCGCACTCTGTTGACACCCAAGTCGCGGCTGAGCTGTGATTTTGATGTCTCCATAAATATATGTATGTGTGCGTGTGGCTTTTGTGTGTGTGTGGCATAAGTTGGCGTATTTTATAAGTTTTGCTTTTAAGCCAAGCTGTTCACTGTCAATGTCTGTTGCCTCTTCTCGTAGGCGTTAAATTTGGCTGCGGTTCAGTTGGAATTCTATGTTTTTAGTTGCTAAGCTAAATCTTACACATATAACTGATCAGGATGTTTGTCTAAAAGCTGACTCACGTGGAATTAAGACACGTTTTATATTATTAATTACATAAATTAATTAAAAAGGAATTCTTAACAAATAGATATTGCTTTTTAAAATTGCTTAACTTTTGCAAAAGTTATGGTTTTAACCGTCTCTAAATGAGACTGAATTTTTACAACATTTTTCCAGTGAACATCGCGTTATTCAGAGAACAAAACCATGATCAAATATGAATTGCTTGTAAAAATCGGTTGAGATTCCAGCTAAGGCAACTCTTACATGTGATTCATAAGTTATTGGGCTATGGTCATTCGTTTGCTGTCACACAAATACGTAAGTCAAATTGCTTTGGGCCTTAACATTTTTTAAAAAGACTTTTCCACAAGATTCGCAAGTGCCACAAACAAAAAAAAAATAAAATCAATTAGAATGAAGAGCCGATAAAAATGCTAATATGTTTACATTCTGTATTTTATGTTGTTTTTCTTCAGAAATTGCCACTTATTTAGATCGCCATTACAAATTTAATGGTCATTGAATTGACTTAAAAAATCGAATGAGTTTTTTAAGTGCCTTTTTTATGGGCATATACAACTGCCCAGAGGTTGCACAGACCCTTCAGGAATGGCTGTAAAAATGTTATTAAAAATAAACTGGAAATAGAATATGGGATAGCCAACCCTGCACTGATGATCTTCATTAGACATCGCGTTGATTGACAAAATAAAAAGAGGTTGCTCTGCTGTGTTTTTCTTTCCCACATCCCCATTTTGATGTCATTTTACACATCTCAAAAGGCGCAGCCGATCGCAGCCCACCGTCAATGTCATATGACATCATCAATAATATCAGCACGCATCAAGTTTTCAAGACACGTCTCGGACAGCAAAAAAGAAACGAAGAAAACACATGTTAAATAAAAATCCTATTAATGCTTTCGAAAAAAGCAAAGCACAGTCGAAAATATATTGTGGTAATGACGAAACGAATGGCACCCCCCCCCCACGCACACAAACATACGCAATTCTCCCCTTTTTGACTGTCTGGTGCGTGTCTTTGAACTTTCGCATTTGGCGTTTGCTTTTTGCGGTTTTTTTTATCTTGGGCGCCGACAAACACAAAAAATTCGAGCAATTCATTATGGGTAGTAAAGTAAAAGAAGTCTGAATACCTATTGACAGTAACTGCGTTTAATAATACAACGGGTTACCGTTACGATTGTGGGCCAAAGAATGCTGCGAAGGGCGCACAGCAAATAAGCATTAATCATTAAAGTCAACTATCAAGATGGCTTAAATAATGTGCGGCAACCGAACGAACCCACGAGCAACAGCCGCTCGAAACTATAGCCGCTTCTAACTTATGTAACACTTAATTTTTATGCTAACCATAAATATTGCGGCTGTGTGCGCAGCATCCCGACGAGGTTCTAGCCAGTAGCTGTTTTATGCATCGATTAAACTAATTAAATTGTCATCAACTTTGACTCTTTTCTGTGCAAATGGTATAAACAGTGGCAAGTTTGTGTCCAAAGCCTTTTGTTTAACTTTTGTATAATTTGAAAAATGTTTTTTATAATTAGGGTCGTAACCAATGGGATGGCATTTATTACATACTCTTCTCGTTATTTTATGGATTCTGTCGTTGGTTGATATACACAGTTGCACAGATATGGCGAAGAATTGACAGCTTTATTATCATTATTGGGGGCTTAATGCACTGTGACCTAGTTAGAGCTTATAGATTTACCACAAATTCATGAATATTTGCCTGTTTGATGATTTCTATGTCCTTTGACATTGCCTTTCCTTATGGCGCTAGGTGAGTTTTCTAATGGATAATAACCTAAATTCTTTCTGATTAGCTTGATTAGCTTGGTCCGTAGCTGCCGAGCTACTTTAGACGTAATTTTTACCATCTTTGGTGGAATTATTGAAGCTTGACTGAATGAGAAGCATAAAGTTTTGCAATTTAATATCACATTAAATTCCGCATCTATATTTAGAAAACAATCAGAATTCGCTGATCTGAGTTACTAGCCACAAATTTCCAAAAAGTTTTTTCAAAGGCATTACGATTTAGAAAATCGTTTGAAATCCAGAATTATTTTTTATTTATTTATACATATGTCTCTGTGGCTTTAACTGCTTAATTGTTGCTATTTCTAGTGACCAGTGAGCGGCTGTTTGTGTTCTGTGACGCAAATAGTGATTCGAATTTTTGCCAAGTCTGTGAACTGTAGCACGATATGTGGACTCAAGGCGATCAACTTGGAGCTGACTTGACCAGCAGCGTTGCACACTGATTTAATACAATTTAATTTTCGGTGACTGAGTTTTCTAAAATGCAAATTTTTTTGTCCGAAACTTGTTTTGACATTTGCAGGTTTGGTTTGTTTTTAGCTGACATTTAAAGTGTGCAGCGTTAATTTCATACAAATGAAATTAAGGAATTATTGTTATTATTTTTATTGTTGGCACCCACTCAACACAATTCGTAACTGTAAAATGGTTGATTAAATAAAGATTGAGCAGCGATTGCATCACTGGATAATTTCACAAACTCATGAAATGCTCACTGCTCGAATTTGCTTTCGAATGGCATAAATGCGTATTTATTTTTTTACTAGCGACCAGTTACCAAAGATAGTCAATTGTCCGCTTCAAGTTTTTGGCTTTGGTTTATTTTGATTATTTATTGACAGTTGCCCGTTATGTGCAGCTGAAAAAGAGTTTCGTAAATGCCAACTGTCTCGAACCCAGCCCAAATACAACGTCAGCTTTCACTTCTTCTTTGTGGCAACAAGCCAATGCAGTTGTTTATTTATTTATTTATTGATTTACCTTATTTATTTATGTATGTGCAGTACGGAGTTAAATTTACCACACTCTGAGTTTGTGCCCAGTCAAGTTCGTGTCTTGAGTCTTTCGTTGCGCTCGTGCTTAACTGTTGGCCCCAACCCCCGAACCCAATTCCATTGACGGGGCGTATGGTAATAATCATTTTGCACAGCCTGCCTATTCTAGTCCAATCGTCCGTCCCTCTCGTTGTTGGCGGCATTCAACTTTGTAGGTAAATTGCGCTTAATGAGTATGTTCAACGGGCTTTAGAATAAATATATTGCTGTTCCTGTGCCCCCAGTCGTTTTGTCCGCCTGAGTTGCCTGGCACATGGATACCAAAAATAGCATCTGGCCACGGAGGTGGCGGAATTTATGTCTCTCTCACGAGAAACCAACGGAGGCAGGATGCATCTTGACTTTATTTCAATTAGGAGCTGCTGTAATTTACGAGAAGCTCACCGCATCTATGTACGTAATAGATTTATTTTTAAGAGCTCATCGGAAAATTACTCAATATTGGGTGGACGGTTCGTGCCAGTGCCATGCTTAACTTGAATATTCAAGATATATACGGAATAAGTATTATATGTTGTTGTGTATTGTTTAAATAAAAAATGGTTTGTTGTTGCCTCAAGGCTGTGGCTATTCAGGCGGCAATGCGAAATTTGTTTGCAATTCTCTTGCGTTTCACATTGAGACAAGACAAATGCTCAATTATTTTTGTTTTTCTCCTTAAAGCATGCAAATAATGAAATATACAACAAATAAAGCAAACAAAAATAAATAAAAATAAATAAGTAGAAACTTAATTCCGCATTGTTATCTTCAAAAATAAATCGACGAGCTGGCGCACATAAAATTATTTGAAAACAAAGCAAAAATCCGAAAATTGGCGAAAACAGTATATTAACGTGGACGTCAAGATTGATGCCAATTTTATTTACGAATAAATAACAGCACACGTTGAACACCATACTAAAAAACTCAAGATATTGTTTAAAAAATTTATAAAAATCTATACTTAAGAATATACTTTGAGGAACTAAGTATCTGAATAGAAAAGTAGCATGCTGAATGAACCTTTTACAGATATATTTTTTAAGTAATTTAAAAAATGCTTTTTTTTTGTAATCATACATATATAGGGTAGCTTTTTGTCAAAACTTTTTAAGCTACTGCATATTTAATTACTAATTTTAAATATTAAAAACATTTATGGTTGCTCTCATCACCAGATTTCATCAAACAAATATAATTGTACAGACAATTAAAGTAAACAACTAAAATTTTTGTATTTAACATGTGCCTTCCTGAAGTGTTTTGCAGTATTTTGTTTTTGTATTAATTTTTTATCGACCTTCAAGGGGCGGTAGCCATTACCGTGCTGCTTCAATGGACAGCAGAATATATATACATTTTAAGACAAGTACAACGAATATCAGATAAAGCGACTTGAGCGACTGTTTGATTGAAAGCTGACGACGAGAAATATGATGATCAAAGCTGTTATTTAATTGCATGCGTGTTAGGTAATCATTAAGATCATATTTTGGTGTATATGTAATTTTATATGCCGCCGATAAGCACATAGCTATAATTTTAGATACTATTTTGAAATTGCATCTTTAAATTTATATATAAAACTGCTGCCTGAAAAATCAATCACAGAGTTCGAAACTTGAACAAACTTGTAAACATATTGAAAAGTTTTCAAATTAATTAGTTCGATAAATTTATAAGCTGATAATATAACAAACTGCAATTAATAATAAACATTTACTTCAACCAAATATTGAATTCTGAGACCACACTATAAACTTTTTAACCGCAGCTCTTGAACAGCTCTTTTAAACTTATAAAGACATCAATTAATTCTCAATTTTGAAATCCAAATTCACTCAAATTTACAATTATTTTGCGGTTATTGGTTGGGCACTTTTGTTTTTATGGCTTTATGCTTAACGTATGTAAATAAAATAATTAGTTAATTAGTGCATAAATGTTATTAAATATTTGTACTCACCAATAATTTGTTGATACTCATTTCTCCGCAAAAACAAAATCTTGGCCTCCTTTAAATGAGTTTCAGCTACTTTTTACACTGTTTGTTGCACTTTGTATTTGATATTTATGGTATAAATATTTCAGGTGCTCAGTGTAAAATCATGTTATACACACACACACACACACGAAGGCACATACAAAAATCACGATTATAGCGAGGATTTTGTATGCTTAGTACTTAATTAATTGTTTCGCGCACCTTTTTTCCTGAAGGGCCTGCAAGAATTGTTTGAGTTAAAAGTTTGGCTTGGATTATGCAACGCCAACGCAGGCAAAAGAGGGGAAAAAGTCAAAATCAATTGCATTCAATTTGAGTGGCCATAAATAAGCAAAGTGGGCGCACATTTATCATCGCTGTGGACTGTGCAACAGAAACCCAACTGTTTTTCGTCTTCTGCCTGCCAAGTTTGTAAGTTTGCTGGCCATTATTTGTTTTTTTTCTCCGTTTTATTTTTTGTTCTTGCTGCCCCAGCATGGCGTACAAATTGCAGTCGCCACGCGGATCATTTGTTGTGTTGGCGTTTAATTTGCCAATTTTTATGAATTATTACGAAGCAGCGAACTAGTGCGCAAAAGGGCTTGTGCCACAGAGAACGCTTCGACTCTTGATCTGTTTGCACTGCTACAATTTGCATCTGCAACATCCACAACAGCCGCAGCAGCAGTCGGAGCAGCAGCTTCATTAAGCGCTAAATTTAGACAGGCAGTGCCCATAGTGCTCCGAACCTGAAGCTGAACCGGATATGGCTCAATGCAGCAGTGCAGCAGTAGCAAAAGCAGCCGCAGCAGAATCAGCAGCAACTTCAACAACAACAACTGCAAGAATACAAACTTGCCAGTGGCCGTTGGCCAGTTCTAGACAAAACTCTTGGCTACAGCTTTATTTAAACATAATTATTTGCCTGGGCCAAGGGACTGTTGCTGCTGCTGTTACAGTTGCTGTTTACCTTACACATAAATTTGCATGTGCTTCAAATTTGCTGCTACTATGCTTCTTTTTAGTGGCTGTTTTACCCCTGCGTTGTCTGCGTTGATGTTGTAATTTAGTTAATTTTGCCTATTCCAAGGTGGCAGCAAGCCAACAACAACAACAAGAACTGCTACATCCAAGTTGCAGCTCACAGCTGCCGATGCCGCCGACTCATGCCAATTGTTGGGGCGACTCGTGCTTAGTTTATAAAGTTGTTCGCTTTGCTGCGTTTGCGTGCCTTTAGATTGTTATTTTGATATTTATTTTGATTTGGATATTCGTAGTTTTAGTCTCAACTCGTTGCAGTTGCACTTTAATTTTATTGCTGCCAATTTAACTAATTGTATTTATGTTGACAATGTTTAATGTGAAATATGCAAATTGCTGACGGCATTTACATTTTTCAATAAACCACACACGATGCTCAAATTTGTAACAGTATATTTGTTTTGGGCGGAATGAGAATATTCTGATCAGTCTCTTTTTTTTAAGAAATTTAAATTCTTGATATTGTTTTTTTAATTTTCTTTTTATTAAATGAAATGTAAGTTATTGATTTTTATATTTTTTTAAACTAAAACCAATTTAGATTTTTTTTTAATTAACTAAATAAATATTTAAAAACACATTTGTTAAATCAGAGAAAACAAAGCATGTTAAATTCGATTTTGATTTCATTATTTTGTAATGCAGCTGAAAACTTTTTTTTCATACATGTATACATTTTTGTAATAAAGTATATAAATAGATAATGTCCAACATGTATTTCAAATTAAGTTGCGGAATTTATATTTATTTTATTTGCACAAAAAGTCTCTATTTATAATGTTAAAAAAATACTTTTATCTTCATTTATATAAATAAATATTAATTATAATTAAGTCACATTACTAAACGCTAAACGCACACACAAAATCAATCAATTTAAAAATAACACATTCCCGCAACACAGTTTCAGATCTCGCGAATACTTTTTTTCGAGTAGGTTTCTTGTTCTGGCAATTAGTTTTGCAGTGATGCGCACAGTGGGTAACTTGTGGTTCGGTGTTAAGCGCGACTCGGAATGTGGCAAGATGCGCAAGCGCTGCCGTTGCGAACCCCCAGAGAGACGACGACGTAAGCGTAAGGCATATGACGTGAGCGACGATCGGTCAACGAACGGACTACGTAAGCCGCAGCCAGAGCGGGACAGCAAAAGATGTTGACGGGGAACCGCTATTACTTACTCAAAGAGAAGTCGAGCAAGCGACAACAGCGACGACGACGACAACTACGACAACTTCACACGACGAGGTGCGCAGCAAGACTGAGCGCGAGCGCCTCTCCGGTCGACGATTATAAAAGATGGAGACGCCGAGATGGAGATGGAGAGACGGCATTAGACGAAACCGGCGAAAGAGAAACTCACCATTGTGGCAACAGCACCACACTTGAACTTGACCAAATGCACAAATTGCAGAGGCGGCTCGCACGTGAGCCAGAGAGCGGTGGGCCTCTCGATCTCTCTCTTGACGATTTGTTGTCGCTCTGTACCAGGCCTCTCGCATGTAAACAAACGCGTTCCAGCGTTTCCAGCAACTAACAGCTGGAACGAGTTTTGCTTGGCTGCGAATCACGTGGCCGGCTTCGGTTTGTTTTGGTTTTATGAAGCTGCGATGCTGTTCTGCTGCTACTCAGTATGCCGGGTGAGCTTTGTTTACAGCTGTGACGTCACCGTTTTGACACTTCCAATAACAGCGAGCAGCGCCGCCGTCGTGGTGAGCTTTGCGGTGGTCAAAAACGAAAGACTTAAGCAACGAACTTCGCACTATGTCTCAAACCGTTTCTTTGATCATCTGCTCGCATAAATGGCTAAAAAATGATATTGAATTTCATACTAAGGTTTGGGGCGTGCAAAATGTTGTCTTTCACTAAGCCTCACATTTGTCTGGCTTTGAAATCGGCTTAAAATCAACGCCTACGTGGGTGTCCTCCCTCAAAAGCCTGCGTGTCGCCACACGATGCCACCACAAGAGTTGCCGACGGCTTGTCCGCCGCCAGTCAACATAAATCCGTACGCTTATTAATGGTGTGTGTCAAATTTTGGCATTTTCGATTTTATCGAACGGTGCAATGACATCATGTTTTTTGTAATTACCGCAGACCATGAAATTGATAAACGTGTAGACGATATATATAAGCAAGTTTAAATATTACTTTTATTTCGATTCGTGCTTAAGACTTTTAACCATTAATTCAAATGCTTATATTTTGAAAATAAAACAAAAGCACTTCACTATGCTCGGCCAATAAACTAAACTACTACTACTACTATATATAATAGTCGGGCTCGATAGCTCTTAGGGATGCGTACTGACGGCTAGAAAAGCTTTTACTCCTGAGTTTATTTTTTTGGAATATACTTCAATATTTCACACTGACAAGCCCGGTTACTGTTGTATGCATCAAAATTCTTTACAATGCCGTGACAACTGAATGAGGCCAACAGATACTTCAAACATAAATCATTCAGATATGCAATTAATGCATTTAGTGTACAGAAACCACGCAAAAAGCATAACATTTGATTAAATTTGCTTTGCTCTAGTCTCCTGCTTCGGTTTAGCTGAGCGTGTCCATCAAATGTGGGTAAATGGAGGTGTAAATGAAAATCATGACGCTGCTGACCCGTTTGCGTAACCGACAGCTTGGCAGCACACTTCCAACACCACCTCAATTTGTTTGTGGCAATTAGTGAATACAAACAGCCGCAGCAGCAGCAGTCGCAGTCCAAACTCAAATGCAAACACATAAATACGAGTACTTGACTCGAACCCTCATTGGAGCTTGTTAGCATTTTTAACTAATTGAATTAGCGCCGATTTTATATGCATTGATCAAGCAAAGCTGCAAGTAGTTTGTCTAAGATTCTTATGCGAATTTAATTATTGGCTTTTTGGCATTGAGGCTAACCACATCCACCATCCAAACAAAACAGTCCGAAGTAAGGCGAAGCACTCGTTTAGATAAGGTGGAATAAAAAAGTTGTGGGCCAGTTAAATTTATGTTGTCATATAATACGATATGCGTTTTACAGCCGCCACTTTTATGACTTTGGCACTATTTTTACTAGTTTACAATGCGTGCGAACAAAGTAACTGATTCCCAAATGGGCTCAGGCACTTTTATGGGCGAGCAGCTTTTGCAGGATACACTCCGATCCAGCTGCCTAGCTCCACGCCAAGAAACGCCAGCCTGTCAGTTTCAATTTGAATGCTCAGCTTAATCCGCGCGTCAGTCTGCGAGCTGGCAGCAGAAACAGCAGCATCAACATCTCTGATTCTTATGTGTGAGGCCCTCTTTTGGACGGGGCAATTTGTGCGGAGTCGGCGAGTCATCAAAAGCAAAAGCGGCCTCATCCATGTCAAGTGTTTGTCTGTCTCTTGGCCCCATACGAAAGTGTCTTTAAAATTAATTTCATACTAAGTTGAAATTTTTTAATTATGGGTTCAAGTTATACAATATTCGCCCTGATATGCGTTCGGCGTTTCGGGTTAGAGATGGGCACGAGTCGTGCTCTGAATTTCAATTGCGTGTTCGAATAAACCCTTAAGCCCTTGTCACTCGGGTCACTTGCAGTTCGTAAAGAGTATCACGGTGGGTTAAATTAAGGCGGTTTTGAGTTGGCACAGTGGTTAAATTGCACATACATGAAACTTGCTTGGAAAATTGATTTGCTTACAAATTAAAAAATCAAAAGTAATGAATTTGTTGCATGTTCGTTGCAAATTAATCCCTCTGATGTGTATGAAATCTCTGAGATCTCCGTTGCCACCTCAAAGCAACTTGTGTAGTTTTAATGATGGGTCTCACAGTTCCAAATCGCCGCTAGGCTCGACGCTGTGTCTGTTTTTGCCAAAACAGGCGGCCAGCAACCCCAATGATTGGTTTGCTATGCATGGGAAGTGGCATTAACAACAACGCCAGCAAGAATGAACTGCAGATAAAGTTGTCTAAAAGAGAGTGGAGGGGAAGACGTTTGCACAGTAGCGCCGATATATTGATTGATTGACTGACCAAAGGTTAAAGAAAATAAATGGCAATAAGAAGAAAAAAAAAAACACCCACCAAACCAACACACAAATGCATTGACACACTTTTTGGATGGAAATGAGAATCTATTGAAGTTAATTGACAGCCAAACCGTCATCCTCGCTTCTCACATAACGGCAAATTCATGACCAAACATTAGAGACGGAATGGCTAATGAAATTCATATTGATGCTTTATTCTAGGCCTGGTCCGAACCTGTCAATGATCATCGGTTGCTCGCTAGTTAAATATCGACTGAAGTTGCAATTATTACCAGTATAGAAGAGAAGGTATGGGGGAATAAAGGAATAGCATTGCATTAGGTAGGCTTACATGTCTGTTGGCCCATAAAAAAATATGCTTACCGAGATGTCTCGGTCGTTGTCCGGAGGTGTCACAAAGCCACAGGGCGTTTCGGGCATAGCCTAATGATTAGCGCCGTCTTGGCATGCAGACGACCAGGACGAAGGCGAAGAACAGTGACGCCTTTGATGATGGCAGGTCTCAGACAGCAATGGCTCCAGCCAAGCAACTATCGTGTCCAACTTAAAAGCTGCAATGTGATAAGAATTTGCTGCCTCGCAGCGGCGTACAGAAACGTGACAAGTGGCAAGTGTCTACCGGGAACAAGTGTGCCCATTGGAGTTGATCTTGGTGTTTATGCTTTGCATTAGAATGTTAAGTGGTGGGCTAATTGCCGTCGATGGTCGGACGCCAACCAAGGCAGCATCAGCATTAGCAACCAACAAGTTCGTTGCCTAACTCTTTTGTTTTTTTTTTATTGAAATTTTTTTGCAATGTCATTAAATGTGTGTAATAAAATGTTATTTGGCCCAATCACGCAATGTCGATAACAGGATGAACGCTCAAGTAATTTCCTTATTATATTTAGTTTAGTAAACATTGTCAACATTTTTGGAAGTCGTTTTACGATCTGTTGCATCCATAGCGAATATCTACAATGATCTGAAGATCTCTGCAAATACCATTTAGTGAATAACTTTTAACTAGTATTCCCTAGCTGTCAGCACTTGGCTTTCATATTCGTTGACTCAGGTAGCTCGGAAAGCACTCGAAAGCAGTAACTATTTGTAAATACTAATTAGAAATGCAACAGCAAAGCTACAGTCCGTTGTGGCAAGCATAGATGCGTGTGCCTCAGTCTAAGCCTTCATATCGTGTTTGCCTGCAGCAAATGAACTGTCAAATATGCGCATGAACCGAGGTGATCTACGGCCAGGGCGTGATTCGGAGGAGTGTGTCCATTTTGTGTGGCGAACACACATACACTCTCATAACCACAAATAATAATAAATCAGTGGCAGAAGCTCAGGGAACGATGCTCCGCCTGGAGCATTGAGGCAAGTTGAGTTAGATAATATTTTTGCTGTCAATTTGTTGGCTGCGAAGCGCGAATGCAATGCTCTTAACACATTTGGCTCGCCCACACATTAGTTCAGGCCAAAACTTCAACTACTGGACTTTGTTAGAGGCAGCTCTAAGGCTGCCTCTAAGAACATAATCTTTTATTTGCTTGGCTCTTCAATTGATTGGCTGTTGCTTGGGTTGCTGCTGCCTGCTAACTGACTTCCGTAAATGGAGTTTTGCTTATGAGCTTGTGGGGCAAATTGCAAAGCAATGCGGCTAAAACAAAAGTCTGCAAAAAACTCATTCACAAAACAATCATAACACTGACCTCAATTTCCTGCCAATTGCAATCAGATTTCCATCTACCTTCCCAGTTCTCAGCTCTTTGCTTGCTACCTTCGGTTGTTGTATAGTTCTAATCGGAGCCACTTCGCAATTATGACGAACTCAGCGAGCTGTACATGAAAAATCAATAAAAGCACAAACAACATTTTTTCCTGCTTCTGCCTGTTCGGCTTCTTTTTTCTTTCTCTTTCTTTCTGTATATATATATTTCTTTCTGATGATTTGCTTTTGATGATGCGCACGAACAGAGCCCGAAAAAAGTAGCACAACAATTGGCACAGAAATGAAATAATTTGCATTTAATGACGCTCGCCGCGTGGGCCGCATGTGGCTGGACACAGAATTGAGTTGGAGTTGAAACTATAGTTGGAGGCCAGATAGAGACTATAGAGTCTGGAGAGCTGTGGGCATGCATGTGGTTTTGGGTATGGCATTAACTGCAAATGGCGGTGCAAGTTCAAAATCATTAGGCGCTGTAACTATGGCCGTGATTTCTTTATATGGCCGAGTTCGTTGCGAAAGTCTTTTGTTTGGCGGCAATTTGCGCTGTGCGCTGTCACGATTAATAACGCTGTCATAATAACACTTTTCTGTGATTGATTTAAGACAATTACAGAAAAGAGGAACACAGCGCTCACGTTTGAGTGCCGCCTGAGTGATTGGCGCTGCCGCTTAAGAAAGAGATTATCAAGTTGCCAAAAGGGCACGTCCATTGGCTGGCAGCAGGACTGCATCTCAGAGGTTTGGATTTGCTGCTTCGGCTGCGGTTTGGCTCTGGGTCTGCGTCAGTGTCTGGGTCTGGGAATGCTGCGAAAAGTGTTGAGCCGCACAGACATGCTAAATTAAGCTGAAGAAGATGGCTATCAACACCAACACTACCACCACCATCGCCAACGAGCATCAGCGGAGGGAACTGTATCCCAGCGACTTCAGCTTGGTGAATACGCAGCCAAATCGCTTGATGTTGATGGCTTACAACAAGTAATTGGCAGCATCCACATGTTGACGACGGTCCAACACCAACACTTACAGCAACCCCAGTAACCACAACAACAAGAACAACGTGTAAAGTAACCTCATCATCTCCATCAACGGTTGTGTTGCTCGTCCGAGCGTCGCTTGTGTCAAAAGGCTTAATTTTTATTCCTCCCTAACCCTCACTCTTACCCTAACCAATACCCTAACCAATGCCCTTACCCCATAGCCTTTGTCTTGTGTCCAGGTAGCTTGGCAGCCCCCTTTACCCTTACTCCCCACACCAATTGTAATAACATTTCATGCTGCGCTCTTTGGTCTTCAACCCGAACCTCTTACATGGCTCAATGGTTGCAGCACAACAACAACAATGACTAAGAGAGCTCTAGTTGAGACTGACTAACTACTAAATACTCTGTACGACGCTTTTGATTTGCATTTGCTGTGCAATATTATATATACAGCTCTTCCGTTTATGGCAAACACGGAAGTAATGAATATTTAAAAAAATCTAATCTATCAACAAATTATGCGTTTATCATGTGTCAAAGTTTCATTACGAATCTCAGCTGCCGGTGAGGTCTTCTTCAGTCTGTTACATATATATTCTTAACACCATAATAGTTTTTTGACCCATTGATAAAGTACAGGGTATAACAACACTGCTGCGCCTCCATATGCGTCAATGTCAGCGCATCGAGTCCAAGTCCAAGTCGAGTCCCCTGACACACGTCGCCAGCAACAACTACAACAAGAATGGCAACACCAACAGCTCCTCGCTTATTGGCCACTGCCTCTTGTAGTTATTGTTATTGGCCAAGTTGTTGCTGCTGCTGCTCTTGTTGGCTGGGTCAAGTTCAAGGCTTCCCATTATGCGACTTTTATGCGTTTTCGCGCTGGCACGCTAAAATTTAATGTGCACCGATCGTACTGTAGCTCAAAATGGCACAACTTTATGTTCACCCAGGTTTTGAAGTCCAATTCTGAGTTTGCGCTCTGCGATTCACGTCTGTTTAATTGTTAGAAAAAGATGGCTTAATCTTGTAGTGTATTGCAAATCTATTAATGTAAAGATATGTTTATCACTTTATGTGGCTATTAAAACTGATGACTTGGCACTTGTACTTTTTTTATGTCAATTTACAAATTAAAGAATATCTTTTAATTTAATCAGCAATGTTTGTTCAATTCATTAAAATAAAATTAGTTTTAATTGCAAAGATAATGAGTTTTGTATTAAATTTATGTAATCAGTAGTTACAATGGGATTACAGTGCAAAGCTGGCTAACAGATCTAACAGCGGCATAAACATTAGTCGTAGAAGAAGAGTCGTATAGGAACAGCAGAACGATAGGGTCGAGCTCTGAAGCGCAGCGTTAAGATCGTCAAAAAGAAGTCTTCAAAGTCCCGAGTACTTAAAGTTGTAAAGTTGTCGGTGCATCGGTGAAATAAGTCGATGTTTTATAGAGACGAACATTACGTTGTAAATCCAATACTCATCTTTCACAGGACATAGGACATAGTCAGTCCTATATTTATGTAATAACTACTAGTTCTCGTTGAAAACTATCAATCTTGTATTAATGACATTAGATTTATAATAAATAAACGAACAACGAATAATTCAACTCATTTTTTTTTTTTAATTTTCATTTTGAATTCATTGTGCTTTGCTGTGTAGAACCCATTCAGCCTGCCATCAGAATTTACATTCCCATTCAAAGTGCTTGTATCTCTTTTGTGTGCAAATTGGGTTTGCAAAGAAAAAACCATTTTTATTCCCATTTCACATCTTGTAATGAATCCGGAAATCGTTAGCTTTGAGTGATTGCATGGGATACAGCGTACTTAAGAATTTTAACGATGTATGTCTCACATGGCTGTTGACAAGTTGCCGATCGGTTGCGGATACCCTGCGTGTTTATCATTTCTGTGACCACAAGCGCGAAATCACCATAAGCTAAATGATAGTCTGGGTAAAAACCGATTTAAATGTAAATGCCGCAAATAGCAAAAACCAACCGCAATCACAACTAAAAAAATTGTTTGTTTTTTATGGGCATTTTGGTACACGTAATCGCAGCAGTTGCTGCAGTCTTCGTAGTCTTATTTGTATTCCTAATATTTGCTAAGTGCAGCTGATGGGGATCTAAAAGGCTTTCAACTTTTGTGGCTTTGCTGCTGGAATCGCGTTCTTTTGTGGCGGGGGACTGAGTGGTCAGAATGGCTGGAAATGATGGACAACAATAATTCTTGGCAAAAGCCATTTACGTTTACAAATTGCCGCATAAATCGCATATACGATGAGAGTAGCTGCTTTGCCAGAAATGCATAAAATGCAAAAGAATGTCCAGCCGCCTCACAGTTTTGTAGCATGCAATTTCATCTTTCAGTGCGCCGCTACCCAAACTGGCAGGCAGCCAGCCAATACCAGAACCGTTAACCAGCCATGCAACCACAACAACGAAGACTTGGTTGAAATAAACCAAGTCGAGTGCATAATTCGTTATGCTTTATTACGAAATTGGATATCATCGACTGCAGCGACTGCAACTGCAACTTGGAGTTGGGATTTGGTTTCATCTTTGGCTTTTCAAGTTGCTCATGAAATTATGGCTGAATGCGATTCTCTGTTTCTCTCCCGCGGTAGCTGCTAAATGACATACTTCTAATTTATGGATGGAACAGCAAACTTGACTCGTTTCGACTCCACTCCACTCCACAGCAAGCAAAAATCTCCCAACAGGCCAAAAAAAAAAATAAGATGTATGTACCAGCAGCTCTCGCCCACGGAAATGCTTGCTAAATTGCAGCGCACCGCTAGTTCCAGTTGTTGCACCACATAATTAGTGCAATGTGTGGACAGGCGAACGCTAGGAGCCACATCTAGAGCCAAGTGCATATCAGAGTCAAGTGCGAGTGCGAGTGCGCGCCCATAGGCATATTGGGAAAACATTTCAGGGCGATCCAATCCCGATCCTCATCCGATCCGTGTCGTGCCGCAGATACAAAGAAAGCTAAGTCATACCCTACGAATGATTTTATCTGTTTGCACACGCGGCAGCAGTTGCAGACAAACGCCTGCTCTAAAGCTGAGTAAACAAGATGCCATCTTAATGCTGCTGAAGCACAACTTACGTATACCCTGCAGCCAGCTGTGGATCAATCAAAAGTCAATACAATTTAAATATACTCTTCGTGCCATTGTGGAAATCCAAATTCCTCTAAATTTGAAAAGCTATCAGTTTTAATTGGGGTTATCATTTAATACAGGTCTTATTAATAAACACAGAGAACCAAAATATTTTAGTCTGCTTATCTGCAGTATTTGTGAGCAATCCTACTCCGCTGAGTTCAGGCAGCCACTGGGTATAAAAACAGTTGTTGCTCACAAGTTAGTCACAAGGCAAATCTGAAAGTGCCTGAGGTGGTTTTTGTTTCGTTGCTTAGCCGCGATGATGCCATAGATATTGTCACTTCGTGTACAGTTAGTCGTTACATATAAATTAGCCAACCAGTTGGCCTGGCCAAAAATTTGTGTTCTCTTCGTTTTCTTTTTTCTTGTTTTTTTTTTTTTTTTTTTGTTATGCAGAACTCGTTTTCTGACGAGTGGGTGGCCAGCTGGTGAAATAAGCATTGTCTGGTTTAAGAAACGTAGTCGAACCTGGTGTCAGTGTCGGGCTCTTGTCGGGGTCTTGTCGGCATTTTATTATCACTAACCGCAAATTAGCTTTGGCTCTAAGTTTGACTTGAGCCTAGCGTGTGCCCGTTTTGGCCGTACGAGTAGCAGATAACTCAATTGAAATGAAAATCACAGTCGGGGCCAACTAACAGTTACCGTTAACAGCTGTCCAAGTCCAAGTGTAAGAGCAGTTCCAAATCGATGTGGCAGTTGGAAACTAGAGAGATTCCATTTACGGCCATATGGCAGCCAGTTACCATGCCCCGAGCAAGCAGATAAATCTCATTAGAACTGAGCGGGTAATCGGAGCAGCATTCTTTTTATGGGCACAAACACTTAGGCGTGAATTCAGCACCTTTGGCACTTGGTTTAATTAGCGCCAAATGCCACAGAACCATGGAAATTCTTGTTGAAATTAGATGACAAGCTCGCTTAATTCGCTGCCTGTCTCTGCATCGACTTATAAACACATCCACTTTATGCAACATACACATATGCAGCATCAGCACGCAACAACACAGTTTTACACTACACGCAACATGTAGCACCCCTGGAGTGTAGGGAAGTGGGATGTGGCAGGCGTTCGTTCCGGCTTAAGTAACAATTTATGTGTATTCCGCAACATAACCAAAAGCACAGCGGGACGAGACTTTGGAGCCAACTCTCTAAATTTTGATCATGCATGCCGTTTTTTTTTTTCTTCTTTTGCTGTTAAAATGAAAGCAGCAGCAGGCCCAGCAATCGTTCTGAATTAATTTTTGATGTATGTACGATTATGGGTATTACGTACAAATATACGAGAATACCCTGCTGAAAGTCAAACATATGCATTCTGCTGTACGCTTGAAATACTTAAACACTTAAATTTACTTTATCGTAGCAAAAGTTTGTTAATAAGTAGATTTATAGACTGAACGTGCAATTTTAATTTTTTTTTTTTCAACCCCCTTAAAAATTAAAAAAAGAAAAACATTTTTATAAAAGTTAATGGAATGCTAATAATAAGTTTTAAACGAGTAATTAAGATCCGATTAAGCTGAAAGTTGACTAAAAATAAACACAGTTATGGCACCACACATACTACATTTTACTATATCAATCAACGTTTTCTTTTTGTCTCAGTTCCTAAATTTTGTTGCATCCGATTTAGATTTATTAGTTATCCAATTTGACGACTAACAATTGCGCAGCTGACGATCCAGTTCCACAGTTCTGTGTCTTTTCAATAGATGTAGGTGAGATATTTGTACGCTCAGGCCCAACCTTTTACTGGGCTTTCTTTTATTATTTATTTTAAATTTAAATTATATGCCAGTCCTGCAAGGAAAGTGCGCGGCGCTAAATGTTTTAAACATTTACGTTCGCTCAACTGTATGGACTGTGAGACAAATGTACAGCGGGACTCTTGTGTGTTCATGCTTGCAGTTGGAATTGGACTTGGACTTCATGCACGATTGGCAGTTGCAATTCAAAGGTATTTCAAATTGTGAAGACAAAAGCAGATGACCAGAGGCCCAGAGACGGGTCGTGGACGGCATGAACGCAATTTGCATTTCAAATGCGACTGCTCGAATTTAATAAAAATGTTTTATTAAGTCATAAAAATATTTAAATATTTTGTGCAATGCCCACAATTTGCATAAGTGAATGCGCATTGGAATTAAGCAATTTGACGACAAAAAAAATAAAAGGAAAATACGGAAACCAGCAACCATTCCTGATGCACGAGTGCGGTTCTTGCCCCCAGTGGGTGCAGTTACTCCTCATCAGCTCGAGGGCATTGCCGACTCTAACAGCTGTCATTATGTTGAGCCAGGACCATAAATAAATACTGCAGCTTGTGCAAAATGCTTAGGACTCCAACACACACGCACACACACAATCGCACGCAGAATCAAGTAAATTTTATCTCGACCCGTCAGCGTAGTAACTTGGCGTGCTTCATGCAAATAAGTCGAACAATTTAGAGGAGAAGCTCTTAAAGCACATGAAGCAGAAGCCAATCAGTAGAATTTCTTAATTTGTAAAATGATTTGTTTTAATTATTTTTATTATTAATCTATTTTTTCTTTTACTTTTTTCTGTTTTCTGACAGCTTTCAAACCTGTACTTTTACCATACTCTCGCATGCTGAACACTGCTGTCATTGCGAGTTATTCAATTATCATTAGGCTGACCGGCAGGCTTTGTTACCAGCCACGAGAACCATTTCTGTTGTTAGTGAAACACAGCGAGAACGATTTTTATCATTAAATGACCGTAATTTACATGTAAATGTTGTTTATCAATGTAAATGCGTTAAAGTTAATTACAGAGCTGTGCCGAAAATGCAATTAAGAATCTGTTTCACCCTGCAGCCATGCGGATGAAATGTGTGTTCGTTCTTAACGGTGGTTCCAACGTGTGGGTCTGCCGCATTTGACGGTACAGGCCACGACAGAGCAACCTAGACCAAGGCTCGTACAGAGAAAGCCACAGATTTTTAGCTATGCATAGATGCCAAAAATAATTCGCATTGCTTGCTGATTTAGCTTCTTTTTTCCATTTTTTTTTACGAAACTAAAAATGTTTTCTATGCACTGTTGACTGCATAACTCACTTTCAGTGCGAGAGGATGGATCCCCTGCCAATTGTCTGGATCTGTTGCGGCTCGAGTGCTCGTCTGCGCCAGCTCCTGACACTGAAAAATGCAAACAAAAATAAAACAAAAGACTTAAGCAACAAACTGAGTGATTGCAATTGCTTTGCTTTGTGAAGCTGTGTGTTTGCGCTGACTGCTATTTTTAGCTGAGTTAAATAGTTGGCATTGGTCCAAAGGATGCGACGGCTGCCGTAGGAACGGCAGCCACAGCCGCAGAGTGGCCTAAAAGGAGCAGAGCTGCCCAAGTACACGGCCTTGTCTTGGCAGCATATTATTTTATAGCCGCGCGCATAAATCTTGCAAACGCAGATAAAAAGGAACGCTTTATAGAAAAATAAAAATAAATAAAATAGCATCAAAGGGAGGGGGGCTGCTGACACATAGACAGAGTGGGATAGAGATGGAGAGAGTAAGTGTAGGCAACCGGATCGCATTGATGGAAACAATTTATGGCAAAATTAATGATAGATTATGGCGCTGCCAATTAAAAACCAACAAACAAGCGCGCAGTTTATGGATGTGGCATCAACATGGTCCCAACTCTAGTTCTCCACAGTGCCCAGCTATGTGTTTAGAGCAGTGAACTTTACCCACTACATAGTATGGAGTAGGTGTTTAGACGGATGTCGGCTATTGTCTGTGATTTGCTTGCGGATTAAGAGAGTGACAAATTACACGGCAAGACACAAAGTGACATCATATCAATCTCTAGATTTGCCGATTCCATATACATAATTAAATACAATAAGCAGGCAGTGAACTCAGAATAAAAGTAGCTCTTTGATTAATAACCTATAACCAAACACTACTATTAAAGTCAGTCAAGCGCAATTGGAACAAAGCAGAAACACAATAGAATCCCCAAATACTATATAACTATATTCAAAATCTACGTATTTCCTTTCAAGGCGGACAGTTTTGTACAAGACTAAAGCGGAATTCTGCTCGTCTGCGCATGTTCTTTAACTTTGCAAATAAGTTTTATGAGATCATCAAGCCACATTTATCTTAACCGTCACAGTCTGGCACCCATTGTTAAGAAAAAATTTCTAACTGGCATGCAAATTGTATGAGAAGAAAAAGAAAGTGTCATCCTATTTTATACAAAATTACACTTAAAAAATACCATGGGAATCCACATTTGTGTGTCTGTTTTTTTTAAATGCATCCAGCTGTTAACATTTCTAAATCTTTACTTCACTATCTCAAAGATATATGAGATTTATGGATTTTAATTATTTTTTAGCATTAAATTTGTATTGAGCATGAACTGAAAATATCATTTTTTGACTCAGTAATCCATAAAATATCATAGTTGTATAAATCGTGGCACAAATGATTTCCGGAACACCACTCAAGAAGTAGTATAATGAGCCAGTCGAATTCAACTGAAATTGGCTAATGTATTATGTAGCTGCGAAAGACGAATAAATTGCTTTTTAATAATTTCAAGAGAAGGAGCAGCGAAAGAGTTCTGAAATCGCTTGTAGCTATGTTCTTCAAGCAAAAAATATAAAGAGGATGAAATGGCAATCGACTTGAAATTGTGCAATTAAATAATTTTGTTAAGTCTGGTAAGGGGAGACAGAGTTCATTGTGCTCAATGCACGACAATTTCCAATTTTGTTTGTAGTTTTTTGTTTTGTGGACTAGTTGGCAAATGATCACGTGCCGCATTTAAGAGTTACGCAAGCGACTGACTGACTGACTGATTGATCGCTTGATTGACTGTGGAACTGTGCTACACAATGTCAACACATCCACGCCCACAGATAAACGTAATTGGAACGAATACGACGCGCAAAAATTCATGTAGAAATCAAGTGATCAGAATACGTGCCGCAGATTTAAATTCAAATTAAAAATTTCAGCCACTTTTATGGATCTTTAATGTGGTTGTAGCAGGTAGCCCGCGTAATACAGGCAGGCAAGATGGCTGGAGACTGTGCCTAGAAATGGCACAGTTATTGGCCCCGAGCTATGCGAGCTATCTTAAAGTGGCCATAAACAAGCAAACAAACACTTCTGTGCCAAGCTTCAACTCCAGCTTCGATTTGGATAAACAAATCACCTTATGATAATCAAGAGTCAATAATCTGCTTGCCCCAAGAAACGGTGCGCCGTTCAATGCTCAGTGCTCATTTCTCGATTCTCTTCGAGTGCGTTCATTGGTGGCCTGTTTTGTACTTGACTTAAAGAGTAATGATTCATAACTGCGATCGATCCCCCGCACCCACACTCTCCTACACATTTTTTCATTTGCTGTTGTACTCAGTGTACATGTCGTTCATATCTTGTTCCTACAAATCGCGTGCTGATCGGGCTCTGGTTGTATGTAGCCCTACCTTCTCCTCTTCCTAACCCTCTTTGGGAGTATGCTCGTGTTTGACATGCGCACAACATACAATTTTAATGATTCCCTGCGGTTTCTGGCCATTTCTGGCCATAAGAATTATGACTTTTTCAATGTGAATTCATTTATTTTGCTTACCCTCCTCTCCAACCGTACACTCCTTTTTAACCCATTAACAATTGGCTCGCTGTTGGTGTTGAAGGCGACTTTTACTTGGCGTCTTGTTGTGGCGGCGCCTTTTGGCTATATCGTTTTTTATTTGTGGTTCAGTTTCTTGAACTCACAAGGGAGCAACTTAATTAACTTTCATCCATTGATAGACCGTTGTTTGACATTCACCACTTAACATTATGAATTTTTATTTTTTTTTTTTCAAGTTAAACTCTGTTTGCCTTGAAGCGGAAATGTCTTTACAAGTGTCCAAGTGCCTCTTCCACCATAATTTTTTGCTGATTTGCATATTTGTCGTCAATCTTTTTTTGTGAGTATTATTATGATATCATCTTAGCTTCTCAACTGACGAGCGAAATATTTGCACATCTTTGTAATTTTGCTGTTAAAAAAAATGACATTGCCAAAGTAATTTACACGCTATTGAAGTTAAATAATCTTATGAAATTAATTGCTGACTAACAAAAAAGTGAGGGAAACAATATAAAAAGGTATGAAAAGCTTAAAAAAATATATACGTTTTTTTTAATGGTTGACTAAGTCTCACACTTGAAATGACTAACTAAATATTTGTAAAGAATGTGAGAATGAGCTACTGAGAATTTATTTTCAAAATATATAATATTACTTGTATGTATAATTGGATTAAAACACAATTTTAAAAAATGTGTGGAGAAAAGATATCCAAGTATGGAAACTATTTTATCTTGCTGTCAGGAGTTTTTTTTATATGCTAGCACATCTAGTCTTTCATATGTCTGAAAATCTTATTTTACACCAGTAGGTGTGAGAAATTTACGATAACAATTCTGATTAGCAATATTAGCCACAAGGCTTTAGTTACTCTGACTTTTTAACCTAAAATTTATTCTTATTTACCATAATAAAGTAGTTGTACTAATTATACGCAACTCTAATGGTTAACAATGCCGAAGCTCGTTTGACTTGGTGGTCTGTTCTGGTTCTTTTATGGATGCCCTGTGGTTATTTTTGTGATTCTCTAATGACACCGACAGATCTCAGCAGTCAGTGAGCTGTGGCAGATAGTGAGGTGAGCTCATGCATACATTGTAATAGATAATTAAACGTCTGGCCATATATTTTATACCCGATGTCGGCGCTTATTTGACGTGAATGGTGTGCAATCAATTTTATGTAAACGCAATTCCACAATACAAAATGCGATGCTAATGAAGCACGGACTATTGCAGCTGCACCAGCAGCAACCTCAGCAGCAGCAACATTAGTCGTATCAGCAGCAGACAACAACCGGCTAGCCTTATGCCCAATATGATGGCAATGTGGGGGAATTTTTGTTATCCAGCCTGGTATTAACTAAGTATAACCCAAGTTTATGCTGATCACAAACGGCGCCTGTGTCATCCAAAGGTGAAAAAATTGCATTTGCCTAATTAAAAATGCCATAAATACAAACAAAAGCTTAAATTGGCATTGCTTATTTTAAATACTGAATGTTAAATAGTAAATAAAAAATAATAAATGCCTTTTTAAAAATGCAAATGGTTTGTATAAAGCTTCAATAAGGCAAATCCACATTAATATATTGCCAGGCACTGAGGGAGACCTTTTCTTGAAAAAACAAAAACTGATTCTGCCTATTCTGTAGACAAATATTAAACAAGCATAAATAGTTGTTGTACATATATTGCCATTTTGCATAACCCGTCAACTAGCTAATTTGCCAAAAACAACAATGATTTAATGGGTACATGTATGAATATATCTCTCAAGGTCCTCAGACGCAGTAGTAGCCCAGCGACATCGATCAACAGTGCATGAAATTTGAGCTTGACCATGGCGCGTGTCATTTTTGTTATATGGATACCCTGTACCACCACTTATAATCTAAAAGGTATATGGGATATGGGTAATTACAATAAATAGGGGATTAAATTGCATCTTCATAAATTTCAATAATACTGATCTGTCACTTTTCAAGAATTAGTTTCCCCTTACTGCATTTAATGAAGATCTTACGCCAAACTTTTACAACGATCTCCTGCAAATGAGTATCTCTGAGGCAGTGGCAATTGCATTTACCGCTTAATTTTTTCTTGGTACATGTATGACATTTATCATGTTAAATTTTTAATGACTGCTACTGTCGACGCATGCTGTGCAGCTGCCATTTAAATGTTCAAATGTTTTTATTACAAATAAATTGTTGTCGTTTCATTTAACATATGGAAAACAAAGGCCATTTATTCAGGGTGTGCGCTGCACAATTTCTCTCGAGATCTTTCGGCAACGTTCACTGCTTTTTATTGTCATAATAAAATATAAATACTTAAATATTTAGGTAAGTTCACTCGACTGCAACAGAAAGTACCGCATTCGTTGCCTGCCTTGGATGGTCTCGAATCTCAGATGTTGCCTGAAACAATGGGTGGCAGAAAATCAAATCAACGTCAACTTCATGAAAGCAAGAATCGCAGCAAACAACTACAATAACAAAACAAATGAGATAGTTTAGCATGGATAATTTTTAATTTAGCTGCTATAACATCAACACGAAGTACAATTTAAACATTAAAATTGCATGTTGCTGGTCGAGTGAAATTTTAAAAGCATTTTGCAAAAGCGAAAACTATTTAAGCCACATTCACTGTTTGCTATTAATGGATAAAGTGGAGCAGCTTTGTCAACTGTGACCATTATAGTGCGAGTCTTCTGCCATCTAACCGTATTTAAAATGCAAAATGGCAAACTCATGCGATCCAAAGCATTTTAAGAAATTAGGAATTAGAATATTATAAATGAATTTGTAATATTTTTTAATAGATTTTATTTTATAAGAGAATTTCTGATTCTGATTTATGCAATATCAACTTTTCTTAACAAATTTTCACTAAAGCAGTCTTTTTTTTTGATGAGCTGAATTTAGAAACGAATGAGATAATAACATAGAAACTAAAGCTGTCACCGAAGGTTTTATAGTATATTGGTTTTGTTCAATATTCGACCAAGTTTTGACCACGCATAAATTCGCCCCTAAGAACCATAAAAGTCTATATCTCCCTCAACTTAAGAGCTTTAATTATGAAACTTGGAAGGTAGACTACGATCTGCTACAGCCCCCGAGCTACAGTTACCAAACTTGGATGTGAGGTTACTCGAAACTCTTCCAACCTTTTTTTTCGTCAACACCCACCCCGCCCCCAAAATTCACAAAGCGTATATCTATTACAATCTTAAGTGCAAACTCGGAGGATAGAATTCTAGGAACCTCCTTCAAAGATCCGTATTTCAAGGCTATATCCATCTAGCTCTGTGGCACCTGTTATCAGATGAAATAACTTATTGGTATCATGGTAATCGGAATCGGTTTCGCCCGACTACAATATTCTCTATTGTTTTAAACTTCAGTTTTGTTGAAGCATGCCCATAAACTACAGCAACGACTTTCCCAATTTGGATTATTACACTCAGAATACATTCATGACCCAAAAGTTATTGCAGTTTGTCACAGTGATAAACAGCTGACATGTTTATTGCCTGGAATGCATACACACACCTTTTCCAATAATTTTTCCACCTCGCACGATACTCAAAAGTCACTTGAGGAAAATTGCAAGTTTCCGCTGATTTGCCATGATACGAGCAATCGGCTTAGCTCAAAGGCTTTTCCATGTTACAGCTCATTGATTGCATGCAGAGTAAGGCCACAGCAAATCAATTTGACATATGTAAAACGTATGTATGTATGTACATATGTGTGTTTCAATTTCGCATAGCTGGGCAATGAGCAATAAGCAATGCTGCATTTGGGACAATGGCAAATGCAAACTGAATCAAATCAAAGACGATGAGAATGCAAAATTGCACAGCAAATTTTTTTTTTTCATAACGTAATCAAATGTTAATTACCATTAAATATACTACGGAATGGATAGCAGCATTAGCTGCCGTTGGATATCATAGATCTTTGGTTGGCTGTCAAGGTCGTGTGTCGAGTGCGTGCCTTTACCCAGCACTGTGAGATGAGATCATAGCGCACACATGGGATGCTACTGCTGCCACCTGGCAGCAAGTTGTGTGTTCATATTTCAATTGTCCAACGGCAGACGCTAAAGTGACTTGTAAATCGTAAACATCTTTAGCGCTATTAATAGCCGGTAGGTGTTTAATGCCTTTTGCACACATCATGCGACATGATGCAGCATGAAAGAGAAGCATCATTGCCACGCCCTACAGCATCCCACCATCGAACGTATGCATGCGGCACAAGTCAGCCTAAGCAAAGTTTTAAAGCTTTTTACTTATTTAATTTAATTGACTATTTAACCAAAACCAAACACGTCACGTACGAGCAATCATAAATCGCATAAAGCGCCGGAGACGCTCAATGGCGTCATTTGCCATTTTTACGAGCACTGATCACATATGAAAACAAAATGATAATCAGCGTAAGTCAAACAATGAATTATGTATTGTAATGGTGTTTATGTAAATTTGAAATGCGAATATGCATTAATTACTATTCCGCTACTTAGAATGTACTTCAAATGTTTACTTTAAACCTATGTTTGATCGTATCACTTACCTGTTTTATAAATTAGAAGTGATATATGCTAAGTTCTTATACTTATAAGCACGAGCTTAAAATCAATCTTCGGTGATCTTCATGAATGTCTACTGGTATAAGTACTAAACACGTTGAAAAAATAAAGGACCAAGGAACTTAACATGTTAAAATTGTTATCATGATTTTGGTAGAAAAACTCCACTTAAGCTTGAGAATCGATTCATGTTTAATAAAGATATGGGAGTTTCAGTTGCGAAAGGGTATTTCGATTCGTTACGAGTCCAAGATTTTGATATTTTAACTGGTTCGTTCATTGTCTTTGATCCTCTCTCATGGCTTATATTTATATTCCACATTGCATTGAGAATTGTTCTTTGTAAGAGGTAACATCATGAGTTGTATTTAATTTGCCCTACGGCACTGTATATAGTGCTCACAGTTTGCTCTATCCAGCCAACAGACTTGAATGTAGAGATTATAAATTGTTATTTACAAAGGCCACAGCTGCCGCTGCTTAATACTTTCTAGAGATGTTTGCTGCCTCCGCTCCCTGCTTGCTGTGGCCACTTAACACTTTGCCCAGCTGACAGTCAAAATAGCTGACGGCGCACTCGTTAACTTTGACATGTTCATAACAATTGACCAAAAGCCAAAGACCTAAGAGCCAAAGACCCCAAACAACTGCTTTAGCCTCTTCTACAGGTAGAGTTGCCTAGCCAATTATTGGTATGATAGCGTGCAATTTATGTGAAGTTGGCAGTTGGTTGGATTTATCAACTTGATGCACATCTTTGTTTGAAATGATTTGAGCCCTGAGCCGGAAGCCAACTATAGAAATAGAAGTGAGCATTGGTCATTGGACTGTGCTGCGCAGCAGAAACTTGTTTAGCATATTGGCAAAATGTTTAGTGAAGTTACGAACGAAAAAGAAAAAAAAACCCTAAAGACCGACAACTTTCTTGACCGCCCACTTGAAACCGAATCAAACTTCCTAAGAAAAACTTTAAATCCAAAAACCAATGGCAAAGCACCTAAGATCACGATCATGATGATGATAATGATGATGATCGCGTTGAAGGCGCAGCGACCTCTGCGGTGCATCTGAGAACCCGCAAAGAGGTTCCAGGCTACAGCAACAACAACAGCAATAAAAGACTGTTCAACTTTGTAGCCCTAAGTGGAGTAATGAACTTTTGCCCAGTTGTTGGCGCTCAGATGAGGCTTTTGTTGTTGTTGTTTGTGTTGTAGCCCATTACGTCAAAAGCGCGAGCGCTTTGCATGCGACTGGGCCAACGGCTTTCGACTTTGTATTTGTCTTTGTTGTGATTTTGCAGCAAATTCAAACAAATGCAACAAATACGCCAAGTTTAAGGTTAAGATTTCGATTTTGTTTAAAACTAAAAGAAAGAGGGAGAGAGAGAGAGATAGAGACAGAGAGTGAGAAAGGGAGAGAATGCAGCTGAAGGAGCTAACCACATTGAAATCACAACAAGGAAGCATTTTTCTGGCTCTAGTTACAAATTTAATGCCGAATACAGCTCACATAAATGCTAATCATAGTGATTCCTTATTGAATCTCCCAATTTCCCCAATTTGCCAAAAGTGGCAAACAGACAGGCAACAAAGCAAAGGCAAGTGAAGGAGCCGGCAGCCGTTGCAACATTTTACTGTTAAGAACGCAGCCAAATACGTCAAGTTCGTGTCTGAAGTCTTTCATTTTGCATATGCCCCAAGGGGTAAGGCAGCTATCCAGCTTTAGCCACGGCTCCAGTTCGGCTGCGACTCGCCCGCGCAAAATTTTGTGTGCATATATATTTGTACTAGAATTTCCCATGCAATTTGCCACTAATTGCATTGCACGCAGCAAAAGCAGCAACTTCAGCGCTTGTACGATTCCAGCTGTTTTTTTTAGGTTCAAGACACCAAAGCACGAACAAATTACTGCTGCTACGTGCCTCGACAATTGTCCCCTAACCCACAAGCTTGATTTGGCATTTACCTGACAGCTCAAGTATTTTAATATTTTTTTTTGTCTGTACTTGGAAAAATTTATAAATACATATACCATAATATCATCAAACCATCATCAACTGATGAATAAATTAATTCGTCCGATATATTAAATATGTATTTGAAAATGTATTGCGGGAGAAGCATTCGCTAAAACTTACATTAGAGCACAGCTGTGTCCTGTGGTAGGAAGGGAGTTGCGGCAGCTGGTGTCTTTTAGTTGCCCTTCAGTATCTTGACTCAATTGGTGGCCAAAGTTGTCGCTTGTCGTGTTGGGGCGAGCAAATCAAAATGCCCCAAAGCGCATGCCACTAGTACCTCGCAGTAATAGTACTTGCAACAGTTGAAACTGTTGTTGTTGCTGTTGCAGTAGCAGTTGTAGTGGCAGTTGCAGTTGCAGCTATTTTAATGGGTTCTTTCGCTTTTCGTTTGGATCGCATTGGATAGCATCAAGGAAGCCAGTTTTGTATTTGTTGTGTGTGTTTGTGTTTAGTGCTTCTGTTTCTTTTGTTGCTGTTGCTGTTTCTCTAACGCTGTCGTTTAAATGGAAATCAACGCGCAGGATGCATAAAGTTTGCCTGTTTGCTGCTGCTGTTGCGTCTAATGAAAGGGTCAGACTGAAGACAACCGACGGCAGACTGAAGACTACAGCGACTCCAGGCTCAGCTAGCTCTGCTATGAATTATTTGCGCTTTGTTTAGCAGGCAGCAGTGTTGTTGTTGTGGCTACTGCACGCGAATTGTTGCCCAACAAAACGGCAGCCGCAGCCTCCACAAAGCAAATAATAAAGTGAGAAGAACAATGCCAATGCAATGTTCGAAGTCAACGAACCTAAAAAGTCCCATATTTCGCTTACAGCAGACAAACAGCCGCAGCAGCAGCAGCAGCAGCCGCAATAGCAGAAGCAGCAATAGCAGCATCAGCAATAGCAGCATCAGCAATAGCAGCAGCAGCAACCACAGTAACAACAACATGAAGATCCAAGTCAATGCTTTGTCCGGCAACAACATTTTTTCGCTCCATTTCATTTTTTCCAAGCATGACGCAAAATTTGTTGCCAACTTTTCCACACAGCGTCAGCATTTTTCACAACCTTTGCACGTTCAGCTAGCCAGCAAGCCAGCCAGCCACACAACAGCAGCAGCAGCAGCAACAGCATCGGCGACGACGGCAATGGCCAAGAAGCCCTCCATGGCATTGCACGTAAAAAGTGCAATGGCCTTAAGTGGAAAAAGCAGTAATAGAAAATAAGCATGGACTCTGGGGCTGTGGCAAAAAAGAATTGCAAGCAGCAGGCAGCCTCACAGGCCTGCCAGGTAGTCTCTGCAGCAGCAACACCAACAACAATAACAAGAACAGCAGCAGCAACAAAAAAAAGTTGCAGAACTTTGTTTCTGGCTGGCTAGAACGACCTCGGTTGCATCATTAGAAGTGGTGCTCACAGCAGCAGCAGCAGACACACATTGCAAGGGGACGAAAGGAAGGTAGGTAGGGTTTGGAAAGGGAAACGGGGGCTGTTGCATGGCTCCAAGTTACAAGTTGCCGCAGACAAAGCCAAAGTTCTGCTACGTGCCTTGGGTTCCATCCAATCTTTTCACTGTTCGCTCTCTCTCTCTCTCTCTCTCTCTCTCTTTCTATCTTTCTCGACCTCTCTCTATCGCTTCCTCTGTGTTGACTATACAATCGAAATAATAAACCCAACAGTTGGACAATTTTCTCGACGTGAGTTTTTTAGTTGCTGCTGCAACTGTTGCTGCTGCTGTTGTTGTTGTTATGAAAGCAATGCATGTAAAACTTGTCACAGGCAACAAAGCAGCCAGAGAGGATCCAACTGCAGATAGAGTAGACAAACCAATTGACCTTTGCCGCAGCGCATCTCTTCTAGCACATAGCCCTGACCATTGCGGTTCAATGCACTCAATCAAGCAATCAATCAATTGTATACCTTGCCAAAATCATTAGTGCCACAACAATGCTGGCCATGGCTTGACCCAGAGCTCACTTAAGGCAAAAGATGCTGTAGCCGGCAAAAGTTTGTTACTGTAGTTGTTGTCGTTGCCAGTCGTTGCCGACTGTGTTCTTCTGCTTTTGGATTTGGGCAATCAAAGCGCAAATACCGCCAGGCAAAACATCCGCCAAGAATTAGAGACGTCAGATATCATAGTGGGTATAGGTAGGTGGATAGCTTCTAAAAAATATTCTCTATATTGTAAATACAACTTACTACTATACTATGTTTGTACACCGGGGGAAACTTACCGTTTCAAATTGATAAAATTGGTGAACTGATTCTTTAGTAAAATTGAATAGTTGCTTCAAAGAAAAACAAATTCTTCCTGAAAAGTGAACAAATTATGTTTCGTAGAGTTTCATCAGTGAACAGTAAAAAGTTTCGGTACATTAAGAATTAATTTTCTTGAGTGTACGATTGCCTCAAAACTGCTCGTGAGAAATTCGCACGCTTTTTTATCGCAATTTTTTATGGCTGCATCTACAACAACAGCCGTCTGCCTCATCATCAACAGCGCGCCTCAGCCGCAGCAGCAGCAACAACTTCGTCGCCGTTTGTCGTTTGTTGTCAATTGCAGCACCATTACCAAAGAAAGCATGGCGAGGGGCATACCCGTACCCCACCCTCGCAAACCGTAACCACCCAAACCGTAATCCGTACATACTACAACGTGACTTACATATTTGCCACCTCTTGTTCTGCTGCTGCTTGTGGGTGAATTTTGTATGGCTGATTACTGTTACCACAGCAACAACAACAACACCAATAGCCATTGCCACAGTCAATTGTTGTTGTTGTTCCTGCAAAAATTAGAATTTCTAATGGTCGTCGTTGTCTTGACTTTGACTTTGCTGCATGCCCAAAGCTGGATGTAGCCTGTGGCAGTTGTTGTTGTGGTTGCAGCAGCAATTTGCGCGTGTTAAATGCAAACGCCGCTGCAACATTTAACTGTTAAACGTAGTCGAGTCGCTGTTCGGAACTGCCTTCTTTGTACCGAGTGTGCCAAATTATAGTCAATGATTGATTTCAATTTGCAATTGAAAATAGTACTCAACAAGCCCAGAGCCTAAGCCTGAACTTAGACTCGAATCCAGTGCCAAATGTGTGGGTGGCAATGGAGGCAACGGAATGGCTAAGATTAGAGAGGCGACCTTAGCTAACGGAGCATCGACAGCGTCTTGGCCATAATTTAAGCCATGTTGTTGCTTATGACGCCAGCTCATCCACAGCTAATGTGATGCAAAGCTAGAGAGGGTACGGGGGATTTAGATGATGTCACTGTGCATGTTGTACTGGCACGTGAATTGCTAGTTAATTGGTTAAGTGCGATAAATAAAATGACGTAAGGTGTAAATGTACCTAGTACGTTTACTTGTTGTAACTTGTTGTTAGACTTATAATGAGATACTTACGCTATTTACTAATGGGTGAGCTATTAAGATTAGAAATATTTGTATTATTTGGCTAGTCTGCCAATGACTTATCAACTGTTAATGACACATGATACATAAATATATCTGCTGATTAAGTTAAAGTGAATTATAAATTTATTACTTAGAATCCATGATTCTGATTAATTTGTCAGTAAAGCCAGAGCACAGCCAGTAAATATCTGGTATAAGTATATTATATATTTATTAATTTTTTTAATGTGCTTGACTTGGTATTAAAACCAAAAAATAATCCGTTAACATTAAAGGCTACATATAACTAAAGTAACTTTTTTTTTATTGATGTTGCTAAAGTAGATGCAGGTCTTTATTTACTAGAATCCCTTAACAAGTGCTTTCTTAACTATTTGGACACATTCTTACTTATTTCACTGGTAACCCACTGTTGCACATTGCATAACGTTGAATGAGATATGTATGTATATGTGAAGGTAAAAAATTATTATATCAAATGCAAAAATAACAAAACAGCTGCTAAAAATATATTTATAGACATGAATATCATCAAGATGAGCACATAGGGAGGCGCATCATTGGGCTTGAGTTTTCGATTGGGAACGAGACCTGGCACGTAAACAATGTTAATAATCACGTCGCTGATTGCGAAATACTTGTGACTAGCGGAAATTTATGCAAACGGATCTTGCCCGCAACTATAATTGAAATGCATCGCAAATCAATGCGCTTCACTCAAAATTATATTTAAGACTTGTCTTGGCAAGGACAAGCTAATTGGCTATCGAAATTAACTAGGCTTAGCATCTCATTAATATAGCCACTTGCCGTAAATTTGTAATAGTTTGATTATTTTAAAGACAATTCTAAGATTTTGAGACCCACTTAGAAATGGAATCTCCTTATTTCCATAACATAACTGAATATCCTTAAATCATGTGTTTCATCCTAGCGTACTCTATTTCTTTCTTTGCCGATCATGAAAAGAGCTTAGCTGTGGACCCCTAGGTGTACAATTAGATGGATCAGCTTCATTTAAATGTAACTGAGCTGGTCATCATATTAAACGCTGGCAAGCCGCGCATCTTAAATTAATTAGCTGTATTTTACGATCCGTAGCAAAGTTGCCACAAATCAAGTTTGTTACATGAGTCTGTTGTTGTTTTTGTTGGCAGATGCAGCACAGCGCAGCGCATGACGCTAATTAAAATGGCCAAAAGGCTGTCGCCCGCTTATTCCTCCTATAACATGCTGGGCGCACTCATAAAATCGCACATTTCTATAATAAGAATGAAATGCAGACTCTATCCAGCTCACAGCTCTAGGTTCGGTCCAAACTATAAATAACGCCAAGGGTCTGCAAGCTGAGAAGCAAGTTGTCCGCTGTCTACAGTCCTGTATTGATGTGTGTCCTGTCTACTGCTTTTTAAATCAAATGATAATAAATCACCGGCAGATATCATAAAACATGTTGTTCATAACCAACCAACCAGCTATCCGGGCAAAGGGACAGCTCGGCTAGGTCCATGACAAAAGCTCAGCCATGGACCATTGGAAAGATTCGTTCCGTATGGTGGGAAATTTGCGCCGTTGCTTAGAAGTGGAAACCCCGAGAGCTGGGATCAGCATCGGTTTGAACCTTATCATGGCTATCCTCGGCTTGGTGGCGATTCTAGTGCTCTGTTCCTGTTGCCGCACCGCGCCGCGCTGCGCCGGTGTCTAATTTGCATAAATGACAATGAGAGTCATAAAACATGCGTCGTTGTTGTTCGCCTCGCGATTGTCGTTTACCGCGCGTTCTTGCTGCTGTTGTTATTGCTGTTGTTGTTGCTGTTTTTTAAGTTTTAAACAACAATTTTGTTTGCTGCCTGCTGCATTTTCATCATCGTGCAACATGTTTGCATGGCTGTCTGCAGCATAAATTAGATTTTGCGCTGATCTACACTTTTGCTGCCCCGCGCGCACTTTGTCGAAGAAAGTGCAACCCAAACAACAGAGCGTTTTCGCTCTCAGCAGTTCTCTGGCTGGAATTTTGATATCACCGAAATGACGGTCAAAAATGTTAAGGGCCAAAAGCGTGTCTGCGAGTTCAAATACGAGCAAGCTGCAGGCTGCAAAGCTATAGACTTCATGGCCAGCGCATTCCTTCTGCACGGCCAAAGTCGCGGATGCTGAAACTGAGTCTGAGGCCGCCCTGCGGCTACTTGTGCGGCATGGCAAGGTAAGGCTTCAGTGTCCCACCTTCTTTTGCCCGACAACCACATGGCTCTCCAATACTTGACTTGATCTTACGACTCGATCTTGGCCGCCTGTTATTCTAAGGCATGTGTTTGCCAATGTTGTTGCCCTTTTTGAAATTTATCTAAGCTTCATTTGACACTTGTCGTCGTCTTTGTTGTTGTTGTTGTTGTTGCTGCTGCTGTCGGTTGTTGTCGGGTTGTTGTGGTTGCTTGTTACAGCCGTTGCCATCGCAGCTGTGTTTAAATTTCGCAATCTCGCGCCTTAAAGTTGCTGCACTTATCACTAGACACTGTACTGGTCCTCAATTTTCCCCTGATTTAAGTTAGCCACACACCACTCGGCAACATGAGTGCAGCCTTTTGTGGCTGCCCCTACACTCCTCTACCCATTACAACCCGCACCAGCTGTCGCTTATTCTTTTTTTTTGTTTGACGCAAACTTTGTTTTGTTACTGATATTTTTTTGCACTCAGCCCCATAGCTGTCAATTGCACGATCTGCTTGTAGCCTTTGAGATGCCTTGACACTGCGCTCATCTATGGCGGCATATCGAGACGGCAACAAAAGTCGACTCCACCGACAGGTTCTGCTAGATAGAACTATTAATATAATTTATATATCTCGCAATTTTACAAAAAACTTACAAGGGACATTATTTATATTTAGTGCAGGCAAACCTCAAATTAGCAAAGATAATTCGAATATGCTTGGAACTGAACCTAGTGTAAGGACTGATAATTCGCTAAATTGATAACAATATTTTTTTTTGTAACTTTTAAGTTGTTGAATAAAAAAATCATTACAAATGTATTTCATTTAATTTGAAAATGAAACAAGTCATTCGAAAAGTAAAAGGCTGCTGTTTTTGTGATGCAATTAAATTAATAAGCAAAAAATGTCACATGTTATTGAATAATAACCAAAATGAAAGTAGTCTTAAGAGCCTGCTCTTTTTTTATTGTTTTGCTTTTTTAATTCGAATTAAAGTTCAGCTCCAATAATATCGAGGCTGTTCTCATTTTCGGTTCCCAATAGTATTTTGTGTGGCATACTTTTAGGAACAGACTACAATATTAAATAAGTATATGAGTTAGTTATAAAAACAGTTATTAATTTGTGGTCAGCCCAAGGTAGCAGTTATTACATCTATATACATAAACACCATCTTCAACTGCCGAGCACCTTATTTAGTTTAAATGAAGAATGTTGTTTTTGTTCTTCAGCCGGCTGTCGATTAGCTGGAGTAGTTAATGGGCGGCCCATAAGTGCGGTGTGTAACGCATTTCTATCAATGCCAATTTGAAGAACTCAATCAGAATTCAGCACCGGTTTGTTGCACCCAAATGCATGTCACATGCCACACGCCACACGTCCACGCAACCGGCCCTTTTTTGGGCGCTAGTGGAGATTATCTTGTTCGATTGCGTTTACAAGGCAATGTTATTGGGCTTGCCCAGTGCTTCCTTTTGGCCATAAACGCAATTAGAAGAACAATTGTTAGACATGCAAAACCGAACCAGGCCCTTCTGCCGGGCTTAGAGCAGACAGCATGAAACAGAGGCGTGGGCATAACAACCACGATTACCATCTGTGGCTGGAAACATTGGCGACATGGGTACACGGGGATAGAGCAGGGCAGTGGACTTGCAGAGGGACTATGTGTGTGCGTGTTTATAACTCAAATGAGCAATTACCTCACAAAGGATTTGCCTTCTGCTGAGCTCTCGTGGAGTGAGAAGGTAGACAGGCAGACAGGAAGGCAGAGATGCTGGCAGGATGGCGAGCGGCTGCTTGTCGTGTCTTTAATAAACTCCTCACGATACTTGATGTTGAAGCGTCTTGCGCCTGGCGTTGACTTGTGAGAAAGCTCTTTAGGGGCAAACAAGACCCAAGTTCAAATATTTTAGAATTTTCACAAACACGTCACACGACAGGCGACCGTCGCAACGCATGGCTTATGCATGTTTGTGTGGACCCTTTGGTTAGAAGCTGGACTAGCTTCAAGCTGGCACTGGTGTTGGAACTGGAGATGGAGCTGGCGCTGGAGTCACAAAACTGGCACCCGCACGCTCATGGCTTGTATTTGACTTGTTAACTGCCCTTGTTTACTTTATGTTAAATTAAGTTGAGAATCGTGCAATGCAAATCAGTGCGCAGTGCCAGTTCGGAAATGCTGCAGAACCAGTACCACAAAACGCCACAGTCACCGAACAGTCGACTGACTCAATGCTCGCATACAATTTTCCAACTCTTTTCTAATTGCCAAGCGACCAAGATGAAGTCAGAATCACAGTCAGATTCCGAGTTGCAGTTGGAACCAGAGAGGCCATGGCTACTGTCACTGATTGCTTTGCATACAAAATGAATTAATGTCATTGAGGAAGAAGATGTTGCCAGTTGCAGCAGCAGCAGTAGCTACCGCTACAGATCTCAGAATTTTAGACTGCAGCGCACTGCAGCAGACTTTTGTTTGCCCGGCGGGCTGTGAAAGCTACAAATTTGAAATACAGCAAAACTTGCTTCCTTTGCATTATCTAAGGGCCAAGTCTTCATTGCTGGCAGTTATCAAATGCAGCACATCAGTTGCAGCCAGAATCCAGACATAGAGCGAGAGAGAGAGAGAGATAAAAAGAGACGCAGTCATGATTTGTGTGATGTGCTGTCACACACAATAATTAAAATGCTTGTGCTTTGTCTTGATTGTTTATGCCGTTTAGATAAGTGCAACCGGCGGCTGGCAACGTGCAACAGCAGCCTTAAATAATGCAATTCTCATCTTATGCAAATTTATGAGTGACTGACTGACTGTTTGACTGACTGACTGGCAACTGCCACTAGCAGAGTGCCCCTGCTTAAGTGAATGGTAAATGCCATTCAACCTTTCTAAACTCTCCGTTACAGTTTGGCATACCACAAGTTTGCTGCCTATGTCTTTCGTTTTGCTGACCCGGTTCAATGCACTATATGTATGTGTATACGTGTTATAGTTGTCATGCAGCCCCGCCTACAGCACAGAACAAAAAAGGGCATTTGTGAGCAATTGTCATGCAACAGTCCAATGTTGCAAACAGTTTAATTTGTTGGCTCTGCATTAAACGCAATTATTCTATTTTATAAATGAATTGTGGAATTTCCATACCAGTGTGGTTGCCGCAGCTGCTCAATTAATAAGATTTTCCACAGCCGATAAGCACGTGACGTCAAACATATGAAATTAAGCTACATATGTAGATACTGAGCATATTTGACATATTTCATAATTAAGTCACCACTGGCATCAATCTCTAATCGGTAATAGTATTTGCCTTAGTTTCGTTTTGTTGATTTTGCTGTTTTTAGTTTTCGCTATTTCAAAGCTATGCAAATGGGCAAAACAAAGAAATTTCGAAAATACAAAAGTTAAGTATGTTTACATTTGCATTCCATTATGGTTGACATAAGAGTAAAAGTTATTTTATTTTTATTATAAATATGGACATGCTTAAGCTAAGTATATATTAGACTAACATAAAATGATGAGCATGGGTTTAAAATTGGTTCGCATAAATAATCTAGGTATTAAGCTATAAATCTATTTTGGCTAATTGAATTTAGTGAGATTTATGAGTTTAATATAAAAGTCCATTATTAGAAGTAGGTCGAAAACTGATGATAAACCGGGTTTTCATCCAAGCAATTATTTCAATTTAAAATAGATGTATGCAGCATTAAGACATTATTTTCTCTTTTAATTCATTCAAGCGAGAAGTATCTTGCTGTCTATATATCATTGTAATTACGATCTCGTCGTTGGATTCCTCCGAATGGGTTTTTTTTTATGTGTTAACAAAAACTCCATTAAATTGTTACTGCCCTTTCAAAATAATGTAGTATATTTAACATAAATAACTCAGGTGCAATATAATGGTCAATTTGATTACAGCTTGCCCTACATAATTTAATAATTAAAAAATTATTGAATTGGCAATTTTATGCACGAGCGACAGCCGATGTGCCACATGTTGCATCATTCTCGAACAACACGCTTTTATTACTTTGTTTCTGTTTTTTTTTTAATATTCATTTATTTTGCCGATCGTTCGATGCACAATGAGCCTGCGGCGCTCCATTTTGGGGGCAGACACCAAAAGCGACGACATTCCAGACCTGAAGTTATGATCAGCCAGCAGGCAGAGAGAAGAGAGGAAACAAGTGGAGGAAAAGATTGCAGCTCGGGTTCTGCTGCATAAAATATGCTAAAAAAAAAAATATATATGTTTATAAGAGTAGATTGCGAATTAATGCCTTGTAAATTATGCGCAGCAGCGTGAAAGCGGGCGTTTGGCTGCTGTTTAATGATGATACCGGATAACCGGCACTTAAAGGATATTTATGCTGGAAGTATACGAGAATTTATGCTGCCAATCGTTTGCAAGCAATGAATCGCAGTCTGAATTTGCGAGTGCGATTGGAACACAAATCGAATGAAAGACACTCGAAACTGCCAACTCAGCGAGTTTTAGTTTGAGTTTATTTTGGGATAAGCTGGGTCACAGATAATGATAACGATGGTGCTGATGATGATGATGATGATGCCGATGACGATGACTATGCCTATGCCTCTCGAGCCCATAAAAA
This sequence comes from Drosophila nr. medialis 2 BK-2023a, assembly GCA_035044325.1. Taxonomy (NCBI): domain Eukaryota; kingdom Metazoa; phylum Arthropoda; class Insecta; order Diptera; family Drosophilidae; genus Drosophila; species Drosophila nr. medialis 2 BK-2023a. Next base: position 143,638 of record JAWNMH010000348.1, read on the forward strand.
GTCCATTAAGCAGCAGCATATGTGGAGGCGGCTTAAAGCTTGCTCCAATTCTTGTGGATAAAAACAAAAATAACAATCAACAGTTTATTTGCCATTTCGGTTCTGGCTGGGAGCAAGTCTTAAAGTGTTATGCAAATAAACCTGAAAGCAAACAAAGAAAGCGGAGAAAGACAACAAGCAAGACAGAAAGAAAGAAGCAAATCTCAAGATGGTTAAGCGAGCAATAAAACATTCATATATTAAGTTTTATTTTGAAAACAAAAGAAAAGCAGACCTCGATGAGCTGGTCGACTTGGTATAAGTAGCACGTGTTGTGCAAACATCATCGTCACTTGCCACCGAAATCAACTCCAATCAAGATGCGTAGCTATCTCGCCCTGCCACTGCTGCTGATCGGCTGCAGCCTGGCGCTGGCACAATATGAATATTTGGCGCCGCAGCAGACGGTCAATCAGCAATTTGGCGATGTCGTGAATCTAGTGGAAGAGCCAAAGGCTACGCTCACCAATGAACAAGCACTTTCGAAGCGGGGCAAACGTCTTACCGCATGCACCACCAAGGCCAACTGCTGTAAGTATTCATACTGATTGAAGCCCATCCTGTGTCTAATAGTTCTGTTCTTCTTTCAGTCTGCGGTACTCCGAATGTCAATCGCATTGTGGGCGGCCAGCAGGTGCGCTTCAATAAGTACCCGTGGACCGCTCAGCTTGTCAAGGGCCGTCATTATCCGCGTCTATTCTGCGGCGGTTCGCTGATCAACGATCGCTATGTGCTCACAGCAGCTCACTGTGTGCATGGTAATAAGGATCAGATCACAGTGCGCCTACTGCAAACGGATAGATCCTCTAGGGATCCTGGCATTGTACGCAAGGTGGTGCAGACCACAATTCACCCCAGCTACAATCCCAACACCATTGTCAATGATGTGGCACTGCTACGCCTAGAGTCACCTGTTCCACTTACGGACAACATGCGTCCCGTTTGCTTGCCCGATGTAAATCACAACTTTGATGGTAAAACGGTGAGTTTGTTGTCTTGTTTGTGACTTTTGATTTGTTGCTCGAACGAAATTCTCTGTTTTTTAAATAGGCTACTGTGGCTGGTTGGGGCTTGGTCAAGGAAGGTGGCTCCACCAGCAACTATCTGCAGGAGGTGAGTGTGCCCATCATTACCAACCAGCAGTGCCGCTCCACCCGCTACAAGAACAAGATTGTGGATGTGATGCTATGCGCCGGCTTGGTCAAATCTGGTGGTAAGGACGCCTGCCAGGGCGACAGCGGCGGTCCACTGATTGTTAACGAGGGACGCTTTAAGCTCGCTGGTGTTGTATCCTTTGGCTTTGGCTGCGCCCAGGCGAACGCGCCTGGTGTCTATGCCAGAGTGAGCAAATTCCTTGACTGGATCAAGAAGAATTCCGAAAGCGGCTGCTCCTGTCAAGATTAAGCCCCCTTCTCTTTATCATTCATTCTCAGCCTTCGTTCACTTGCATACGCCCATTTTAAATTTATTTTAAATTATTCCACAATTTACCCATCCACAATAAATTATTTCCACAAAAAATATGATATTGGTACTCATCTTTAACTGAACGCTGAAAACTTAGCATAATTTCAAATTGAATAGGTTGGTAAAGATATCCTAAAAAAAAACTCACTTTCGTAGAATGAGAAGTTATAATCATATCGTTCAGTCCAATCACGGCTACAAATCTCCTGCAGCCATTTTGGGATTAGATTTTATGGCTGTCGAATAGATTTTACAGAAAATGGAGCCACAGCTTGCAAAGCAACGATGCTTATCAGAGAGTGAGAGTAGCTTTTGGCCTTTGAAGTTGAATTATTGACCCACCCTCATATTTAGTGGAATGATTAATGCCTCAAAATTGTTGGGCTGCTGATGGACATCTTTGGCAGCGCAACGTTCACATCATAATCGCCATGAATTGGTTTCGCCATTTAAAGCGGCGTCTGCTATTCGCAAGGAACGCGCTGTCAATCAGTCTCGGCATAATTTGTTTTGACTCATTTTCAAGCACAGCTCATAAATTTCCAGAGCACAAGGAGCACACAGCCACAACTACTGCTTCCTAGCTCCAGCTACAGCTCCAGCCCAGTGAATATGTTGCAGATGCATGTGGACAGGGGGAATTCTGCATAGGACGTTGCATTGATTTACAATGTGAACACTTTATGGCTGTTTAAGTTGTTAAATTGAATTAAGATGAAATAAATTCTCGAGCAATTTTTATGTTTGTTAATAAATTTTGCATGCTCCTGCGATAATTTGAGCGATCGATCGGCTACCTCGGGCCCCGCCCGCCACATAAATTCAGTGTCTCTTTATGGCCACTAAAAATAATGCAAGCCCAGCGCACCGCAGACAATCGAAATAAATAATTCATGCGTATGAGAGTCGCATACTGGATGCAACCCCACATCCTTGGATTGATATTTTTGCTTTGTTTTTTTTTTCTTCGTTTTTTTTTTATTTTTTTGGGCAGCGCCCAGGGGAGCAACTACAAATGGAGTGCAGCAGAGTCCCAACTATAGATACAGATACAGAAAGAGTTTTGTGGCACTCGAAGCGTGTTTGCATTTTAGATTTTTCACACCTCTAAACTGGCGGTGGTCTGTTCAAAGCAGCCGCCGGCAGTCACCAGTTGCCAGTGCCAGCCAACCTGTCCATGTACTTGGCATTGGCACTTGGCAGTCCGCAAGGAACAAAGGGCGGGAAAGCTGGAATAACACAGAGACAGAGAGAGAGTGAGATAGTTGAAAGTTGTACTTGTTGGAAGTTGGGAGTTTATCTAATGCCAATGCTGGGCCAACTGTCGGTGTTGTCCTCACCAAATTTGGCATTGGCTTTTCAAATGTCTGAAAGCGAATTTGTCGTGACTTGTTAATGATACGTTTGCAATATCAACAGCAGCAGCAGGAGGAGAAGGAGAAGAAGCAGCAGCTGCATGGTCAAGTCTAAGCCAAAGTGTTGGTATGTCGCTTACGTGCTACACGTACCCGGAGCCGTACGTTTGCCGGTGCCATCTTTGGCCAAGTGAATCCCAGAGTGAGTACTACTTAGGGCCGAGCCTATGTAAATCATGACTTGGCTCTTGCCTTCGAGGCTATCAGTTTTCATTGATTTCAATATTCTTTTTCTTTTTATTTTCCCCATGTTCTAGTCCATTTACTTGTCGTTGCTCTTGGCTGAAGTCAAAACAAAAACTAAGACGATTTTCAATTTACAAGTTGTAATAAATATTTCCATTTTGTTGTGTGTTGGGCTGAGTTGCAACTCAGCAGCCGCAGCCGTCGCCGTCAGCCTTAACTTTTCGCCGCACAATTTATGAGCTGTTCCGAACATCGGTTTGCATGTACCAGGTCTGGAATTGTGATAATTAAACTGCGGCAGCAGACACCAGAGAGTGAAAACAAAATGATTAACCTTTCCCTGCAGCCTGCAGCACTGCTCTGTTTTGTATGTGTCTTTCCTTTTTTTATTTCAACACTAGCTAACTTCAATATCATGTATCTTAAGAAATAGTACGAACATGTACAGGCGTAAATCAACCAGTTGAAAAACATTGGAAAAACACTTTTTCGATTTAAATGGGACAGTTGTAAAATTCTTTGAAGCGCTTCAGCAATTTATAACTTGTTGACATACATACATATGTATGTGAGTTGTTTATTAGCGTGTCTAACCAAATTTTATGATTGTCTCAGTCACATAAATGTTTAGGCCAATATGTTAAGCAAATTATAGTAATTATGTATTGGAAATAAGTTGCCAATGAATAATATATTAATACGAGTATGTATTAATTTAATAATAATTTTCAGAAATATATCTTGCTTTAGTTTTATCATCAGTCATTCAGTACATAAATTTGTATAATGTGAGTACTATTATTAAGTATCCAATACGAGGTATTTCAAATTCTAATTGCGTTTCATTTCTGCTTATGATGCTGTCAGCTGTCACTTCAAGGTGATATCAGGTCTGTTGATATACATAGGTATTTTGAGCATTGCTTTACTGACACGTATTTTTGCATTATTGAAATATGTTCGTTTTTTGTTGTATCGGGTTTTTAGTGTTTTTGAACTGAACGACACGTCTGCGGCTTTAGGCATATTTGCACGATGCCCATTTATTTTAATTTCCCGCTCATCTGTTGCAAAAAGGCTGGGTAACATGGGCCGCCATTAGCGCGATAATGTAGTTAATCTCGTACAAATGGGCCCGAGACTGGGAATGGACCTTGTTTTTCTTCCTGCAAACTGCTCATTAGCTTATTAATTAAGTGGTGCGTTCAACGTTCCCATCATTTTTGTGGCTGAAGTTGCTGCAGTTTGCAAAATTAAGCTCCGGCCATTATAAAGTGGTCGCTGCTGAATAATGTTGTGCTGCTTGTGGCAGATGACTTAAATTGTTTTGCCTAGCCTAATGATACCCTGCACGACAATATGCCCATCGTCACTTATACCCACATCAGTTATGCTTTAACGCATTTTGGTATTAGTTTCTGGCCACCTTTATAATTGCCAAATTGCCATGGATCATTTATAATTGCAAGCAATGTGTTCGATTATGAGCTAATTGAAAACGTGAGCGTATTTTAAGTCATAGCAATATTGTTTATGGGTTTGCCGATATAAAGATAGATCTTGCTTTGGGAGGGTAATAAATATGAGCTGGCTGCTTATCCCATTCAACCACTCCATCTCTAATGCAAAATCAATGCTATCTCGACATCAAAGTTTAAGGGCCATGACGTCACCAGAACTGGGAGCAGCCCCAGTGAACGCTCCAGCGATCAAATCGCACGACCTTGGCGCTGTGCAGCGCATAACAAGCGGCATTCTTTCCATTTACACTATTCAGTTCAACCTGATCCCTCCATACACAGCAAACAATATAACTTTCATTTAAATTGCTTGGGATATGTGTTTGTAATTCTAGAATAATGTTTGTTTTGCTGTATTAACTATATTTTTAATTCCCGGCCTTAATATGTCCTTGGCTCAAATTAGAAATTCAAGCATTGGTTTTTTAAATTCCAATTCAGATTATATTTTAAGAGATAGTTAATTGTTTACAGTGTAGTAACCCAGCTGCCCGCCGGCTGCCGCCTGATGCAGTGTCTGCATACATTCTTGCTTCACTTTTAATTTTGCACGCGTTCTGATGAGTTTGTTTAGTTTGAAATATGTTTTCTTTACGTGCGCGCTGTTTGGCCACAGCCAGAATTGCAATGGCTACAGATACAACGACAGCCCTGGGTTGCACTCCTGGGCAGCTGGCACTATATAATTAAAGGTATTGGTAGGCGTTACTATTGGCTCAATTGCTGGTGACTATGCTTGTTGGGTTAAGTTCTGCTAGGATGGGCTCAGCTGGGTTGTGCTGGCATGGAAGGGCGAGACATCACAGTTCTGATTTGGACTGACATTTTGTAGTCACATTGCGTAAGTGTAAAATAACCTTCCAGTTTTGAAGAACTGCGCGTACAGTTATGCAAGTTTCCTGCCTTCAAAATTCTTCAGAAATTACGCCTCACTTTTGGTTTTCGGCTTGCCCATTAATTGTGAGGCGGCGGCGGCGTCTTCGGCAGCTTCTGTGCTGGCCAGTTACCCAGCTGCCGAGCGCGTCCAATTTGGCGCTGCCCGGCGGATGTTCAAGACAATTTGCCGTATGCTTCTTCCAACGCATTCAACAGAAGTAATTCATTTGCGCTATGCTCTGCTCTCTGAATTAATTAGCACTTTGGCTTCAAAATTAATTACACTAAATAACAAGTTACACTCCGAAGACTAGCTCTGACCACAACCCACCTTCCTGCCCCGACTGTCCCACACCTGCTTCTAGCCCAGTCAGTCGACACAGATACATTATTTCGAAAGCAAAATTTACTGCAAATTTTTCGCGATTTTGTGTGCGAAGAACCCAATTTAAGGCGATCTTTTGTGGTTTTCAAAGATTTACATTTTAATCGGCTTATTATGCACCACAGTTGCACCACAAAGGTCTTCAGTATGGGGTGGTGCCTACTGCATTACTCAAATGTGGCACAAGGTGTTAACAGCTCTGTTGTGTAAAAATAAAAAAAAACATAAGTCTCGCTGCAAGTAACGCAAAATACAATTAATCATGTCTTGTGTATTACGTATGTAATTACTTTAAATTGTGCTGTCAGATATGAGAGAGTGGCTATCAGTTAAGGGAGTAGTCGAATAAAAGATATGAATCTAAACCTATTTGTAAAAAGCTTAGCCTAATTAAAGGTTCATGTGGAATAGTATACAAGGGTTACAATTCTAAAATAGTAATTCTGAAATTATGAATTAAATGCGAACTTATTCTTTTTATTGTAATTACTTAAATTAATATTGATGATAAATACATATTTATGTAATTAATAAAAGTTCTTTCCTAGTATACTTGGCAATATTAATAAAGAGATAAAATGTATCTTGCATGTCAAAGCAAGGCCATAAAATGCTTTCATAATTTTTCTAGAATTTATTTATTATCACAACTGTCTGGAGTTATAGCATTGCCATCGCAGAAAATTATATGTGTAACCGGAATCGGCAGAAGTGCGATTGTTCTCGTAGTTCCACTTAACAAGTGTGTGCGATGAGGCCAACAACAATGGCAATAGGTTGCCACATTTCTGACGACTTTAATTGTTTGTTTGTCTACGCTGCAAAGCCAAAGTCAAAGTAAGCAATTAAGTCAGCTTCGCGGAGAACAGGGAATAGGTTGCTGGGCATAAGCAAACAGTCAGGGAGCATGCGAATCCCCAAAAAGTAAGCCAAGGAAATCAAATTGCAAAACTCGAGCGTTGAGAAAGCACCGTTAATGTGACCCGACGTGCGCGCGGCAATAGATAAAAATCCAACAAAGTAACAAACATTCAAGAGACAGTCACCCAGCCAGCTAGCTAGATAAATAGATAGACAGACAGACCGTCAAACAGTCAAACAGTCGGGAAGTCAGTTGTAGCGGGCGGTCCGACCGCAAGCGATGACCTCGTGCAGGAAAACTAAGTCAAAGCTGGCGAACGAACAACAAACAAGGCAAACTGAACAATCAGCGGCTGAAAAATTACCTGCTATATCTGATTGCACGTGGAGAGGAGCGGCGAGGAGGCTAGTGAGCAGAGGGAGTTATACAAACATTTGACTATGCAGTCATTGGGTGAAGCAGGCGTTGCACATTCACACAATCCAGCAACAACAACAACAATAACTATTACCAAAGCCATTGACACAGCTGGGCAACCATTTTTTCCTTTTTGTTGTTTTTTTGTTAGCCCTGAGAGTCAAACCTTATAAGGCGAAAGCAAGGAAAATACGATGCACAGTCAGTTTCCATACGGGTGTTCTCCTACATAGCAGCTCCATGTCCAGCCAGGCAATACATTTGACATGGCCAACTGTGCAGTACAGTTAGCACCAGGGATTTATGACATGTGCCGTGAGTTGTAGTTGCCCAACAACAACCACAGCAGCAGCCGCAGCAAATTGCAATCAGTGTGCCCAGATCGCGCATATTTTTGCATATTTAATGTGAATTTATGACTAACTTTAAGTTAGCTGTAAACAAAGCAAGATTAAGCAAATAATCCTATATGAGCTCCAGCATCAGTTCGAAACAATTTCAATTCTCAGATATTGATTATGCTGATGAACTCTCACATTAATCGGAAACTTTAGGCTATTTAAAATCAAACAGAATTTTAAACTTGTTTTTGAATGTCATCTAAATACTTTATTCATTTTATATAGACTCTTGCATGCGATTTGATTTATATATCTTTCAACATCTGTTGTCTTTCAATAATCTTAAGTGCATATATATTAAAACGTACACACAAAATGTGAATTTCTGGTTGTGTTTGAAGAAAGCGCTTCTGGCACACCCAAAACCAAACCCAGCGTCAATGGCATTGGCAGTGATTAACCCAGAGATAAGCCAGTGGCAAAGCCAGAACCAGTGACACTTTCAGATCCCGATCCGGGTTTCGCGATGCACACGTCCCAGCGCACCTAATGTCCAAGTGGCCATGGCCATGGCCCTGGCCTGTCGTGTCAGTTGTCAACTTAGAGGCGAGGCGGACATCTGCCACCTGACCATCGAAATGAAAATGCGTGTCGAATCTGTGACATTGCATTGCTTATCCTCTATGCATCGGCTGCAATATTAATCAAGCAGCTACAGGCTAAAGGTTGACCTGAACTTACACGCAGGGGCGGTGATGGACAGGGGCGGATGGGTTATCCTGCCTGTAGTTGTATTATTCGCCACCTTATGGTTATCAAAATGAATGAGGTGTTACCAGCAACAAGTTGCGCGGTGCGGAAGCTGAGCTACATGCCTACCACCACTCGTTGATTGCTTGCCCTTGCTCAAAAGTTGTGGAATTGCGTATTGGGATTTGGAGCCGGACTTGTTAAGTCGCCCAAGCAAGGCAGGGCCCCTTTATTATTCTCTTGTCCATTATCGAAATGTGTATATGGGGTTTACTCCATTTCCGCATGAATGAATGCTAGTTTATGTCAATAATATTTAAACCTCGCTTTACCTTGAAACTTTAATCAATACAAATTGTATTTTTCTCATAATTATAAAATTAGAATTAAAAAATTTTAATTAGATCTGCGAGATATATAAGCAAACTTCAGGAATCGGGGATAACCCTTAACTCCAACAGAGTAATCAAATTTGTTGTTTTGTGAAATTCTGACCTTCAAATATCATTAAACTCACAAAGTTGCTTGTTGACCAGAGTATCAGACTGTTGGTTATGCCTCCGTGCAACGTCCCTACTTATCAATATACAAATACATGACAGCAGAGCTGAGGGAACCTACATATTTAACAAACGCTTGCACAAATTGAATATTAAGCTGGCGCTGTCCAACCATCACTGCGTCCGTCCAACTGTCTGTCTGCCTTTTGGCGATGCAGCTAGAGATAACAAATAAAAAAAAAATGTATAAATATACATACATATATGTAGTGCGATAAGCGCACAGTTGGCAGCTTTGTCTGTGGCATTTTTCTGCCACACGCAATCAATAGCTGCCCCAACTGGAGCTGTTGCACTTTGATCATCCTTTTCAGTTAATCGGCCCCGCTGCGCTTTGCACATGCAGATTCACATCCACAACATGGACATGCATCTGATTCTGCATCTGATTCAGATGCTGCTGCTTCATCTGCTGCTGCTGCTGTTTATCTAGCTGCGATTGTCGTTGCAACCTTGTTGCCGACTTGCTTGGCCATGTTGTTAGTCATTTGTTATGAAATTTGCGCTGAACGCAAACAGCTAAAAAGGGTCTGCACTGTCTGCACTGCTCCGCAGTCTCTGCAGACTCTGGGCGGGCTGGCCATGTTAATCGTCTTGCCACAGACGGTGCCCAGTGCATATGCATGAGCCACCTCCCCGAGTGCCGGCTGCCGACTGCCGATTGCTCCTTGTCGCGTCTGTCGGGTGTAGCGGAGTGCTGCTGTGTGGGATTTCAAGTGGCAAGCCGGAAAGTTGCCATGTGCGGAATTCTTAACACGTGTCACAACCGCATTTGTCTTGTCGAGTTGGCCAGTCAGCATAGTAGGCATATTGGCCGGTTGGCATCGTTGGCTGCCATTTGGCTAACAAATTCCTGCATTTGCCATATGGGCAAACATTATGGCAAATTTTCGGAAATGTGCAATCAATATTTGCTCAATGCATACGGAAAGAAGAAAAGTGCTGTTAATTTTCCAGAATTAATCACGCTGTTCGCACGGGATCCCGCTGTTTCCCAATACATCATCTATTTCAATGAGTGTGCTGAGTACATTATTTTGTACAAATTCGTGCCTTAATAAATTTTATGCAACGCTTTGGAAAAGCAGAGATGGAACCATAACACTTCCATATGGTGAGACTGGAATGGCGTCTAAGTTTCTCATAATTAATTTTTAGCAGAGTCAGAAATAAAATAAATAAAATTTAATTTTAGCCATTCTGTAATATAAGTAAGTTGTAGGAGAAAAACAATTACTATGTCAGTAAAATACAATATAATTTTGGCTCATTTCGCTAAATCTATATTTCTATACGAGTGTGTGGATTCAAAGTTGGCGCCACTCAATCCTTACGCTTAACGTAGTTGCGTGCAGCCAACTTCACTTTCTTAATGTCAAGCATTGCGCAGCCAACTTCATGTGAGCTAAAAGGTGCGTTACGGAGACGCGTTGCGGACTATGGGAAGTGTGACCAAGCTTACGTTACGCAATTTGGAGCAAATTTAATGTTGGCTGCGGCTGCTGGTTGCTGTCTTCGCTAATTAACAATTATTGGCGGCTTATTGTCATAAACTTATCGATTTATTTTAATTTAAATATCACATCTTGATAATTATAGCTGCCAAATATGTAATTACAATAATTAATATATATATAAAGATTAAATATAGTTAATAGATTAATAGAGTTAAGAAGTAAGAATACTGTAGCTAGACTGCGACATACCCTGAGCCTAGTTTTTAAATATATTCTAGTTTTATTGCCAAATGGCAGGCACAGGGACAGCAGAGTAAAAAACACTAAGCAAGCGCATATTCTTGTTCATAAGCCCGAACTGACATGAACTGGGTTTCAATTGGGATTAAAATAATAAATATATTATGTGTTGAGTACGTAAATCTGCATGTTAATTTTAATTACTCTGTCTAAACAGGTTGACATATTTTATTGATACCAATTAATAATTGACAATTGAAAGCAACCAGAACGTCTCACTGTTCTGCGATTTTTATTTATTAATTATTTGATTTATTATGCACTAATGAAAGCTATACTATAGTAAAACAGCCATAAATTCGCACACCAAGCCAGCGGACAGACATGTCGAACCGCATAAATTTCGCCCAGTCCAGACACTTAATTATAAGCATAAAGGTGGGCGAATTAAAGCAACAACAACAACTGCAGCGAACAAAAAGGACATAAACAGTAGAGGCAATAAATGTCAAAAGGGATGGCAATGGGGATGGGAGCGGAGGCTGCCAGCTGGCTGTTAAATGCCGGCTATTTTGTGTTGATGTCTCTGCGTCGCTTTAATGCGGCTGCGAAAAGAATTCATACAAATTAGCGGTGAAATAAATTACGCGCAAGCAACGGCAAAAGCAAATGAAATTAGGCTGTCTAAGAGCGGACGGAATGAAAGATATTTGAGGTAGAAAGATGCTAAGTAAATAAAAACACGTAATGAAAGTAACAGTCGGCAATAGCAGAAGATTGAATACGCTTCTAAAGTTATCAACTGACAAGGCTATCGTCTCTGGACAGTTTTTGACATTACATTTGGAATATTACCAAAATGAAAAGATAAACAATATTGTGGTTAACATGTTCGCCTAGAGCACCCAAAGGGTAAAATAAAAATGGCGTTGTATAAAATGCATAAGGTGTCGCGTGTGGACCGCAAGAAAAAAAGTCCAATGAAATACTTCATTGCCGGGGATTGGGTTGTGCAGGGCAAAGGAGGAGTGCAGAGGATGATGCCGCTGTCGCGAGTTTCTGGCGGGATTAAAGGCATGCTGGAAACATAGAAAAAAGCGCATTCATGAGGTCAACTCGTTTGGTGTGGAGCCCAGGTGAAATACTAAATGTCAGAAAAAGAAAGAAAAAAACGAACAGGATAAAAATGTAAACATGACACTTTTTACGAGTGCACGGGCACTTCAGTAACTGCCACTGCTAAACTGGCATTTCAAATTGCCTGAATGGAAGCCAGATCGCATGCTAATTTTCAAGGGGCAGCTAGAGGGGAGAAAAAGTGGCTAATCATGCCAATGCCACTAAATGTCAGAGAACATATGCAATGTGAAGTGACGCTAATGAGCCCCGCATAAGCAGCAACATCAACCGTATAACGATAGAGTGTCTGTCTGCTCTTCCTCCTCCCTTCCTCCTCCCTTCCTCCCCTCCTCAACCAGCAACCCACATACCCTGAAAACTGTCCGTATGTAAATTAAAAATATTTAATCATAATTGACATAACGCTTGGGTGGACAAAAAGCAACGCAGTAGCTCAATATTTGACAAATTTGTCTCCCATCATTTTTGGCCTGCTGACAAATTAAGCTGCTTGGTCTTTATTACCACCACCGCCCCATCCCACCCCCCCATACCACTTATATGCATGGCATTATTAATCCTGTTTGAGGGGTCTTCGCAAAGTTCCATCAATTCCATTAAAATGGCTTTATAGGGAGGACAATGGCCAGATGAAGCGATAAATGAGCGTTAGTTTTTTGTTTTGTGGCCTTTTTGGACAAGGTGCGCATTATGGACTCAAACTTTAGACCCTAATATATCTGTAAAACTTTATGCAAGTTCATTACACAAATCGAATAGTTGATCTGGTCATTGGCACACCAAATATACATACATATATATATGTATATAATTTACATTTGTTGTATGTAGTTCTATTATTCATAAGCCCTGTTGCCAGCTGCGAATTGTGGCCTGAATTCATGACAACCACTTGAAGCGCCCCCTTCATTTTTATTGTTGCATACACTACACTACCCGCTACCACGCCCCCCAAATCACCCCCCCCCCCCAACATCCCTCGCTCACTGTGCTTAAGTACGCTATTCTGTGCTTATTTATGTTGCTCGCATATTTGCCAACAATTTGTGCGGCCAACAAAATGGGTTTATTGACGTCTTGCCTTTGTTTAGGCAATACTTGCTATTCGTCCCGCAAATAAACTCGTTAACCGTCTGGTCATCTTTCCAACTCCTCGCCCTCTTACGTGTGCCAGTCGTCAATGTCGGCAAATTGGCATTTCCAATATTATTCATCTGTTTAATGTGAAAGTTGAATTAAACGATTGAAATGTTCTAGGACTAAATGTCCGCTGTGTCAATAAGCTGGAATCACAAATTTCAAGTGTATTTTCTCAAATGAACTATTAATAAATGATATAATATCAGTGTGTATTGCAAGTCTTTTGTTATGGCAGAGTATTGCAATCGATAATAATTTTTGCATTCAGCACAAAACCTTTCAAGGTACAAAAAAATCACCTTTAATCAATTGCAATTTTATTTTTGCTTTTCCTACTTATGTCAAAATTCTCTCTTTCTGCCTGCCTTCTGGGCTCACTTAATAATTGAGTTACTGTTGACCATTTGCTTGCCTTCATTCGCAGTTGGCAGCCTGCTGTTCAAATTGGCAAACAATTTCATCGAACGTATTTTCAATAATATGCCAAGGATTTCTGCTTTGTGTGTGCCCCCCCCCACACACAAAAAAAAGGGTTCGGCGTCAAAGTATTTTAAGCGGGGTTAAATGGTTGTTTTGTCGCCGAGCAAAGAGAAAAGGAAAACTGCTGTCTTTAAGCATTTTGGCAAAGTGGCCAAACAGCTGAAGTTTCACTTTGCTGGTAATGTTTTAAATAAATAAGCGCTGAAAATGAATTCTTTCTGATGCTGCTGAAATTCTTGTTGGCTCCATCTAATGGGGCAGCACATAAAAAGAGCAGCAGTTCGCCGATTAAATTGTGGGCACGCACACGCCCATCCATTAAAAGGGGCAAGGGGGTGATGCGGCCAACCATATGAGGAGACGCGCCTCTCACTTCTATCTATGTAACGATAAGTCCAAAAATTTGTATGGACCTATGTGGGGGAAGGGAGGCAATGGGCGGGATAAGCTTTAATAGAGCCACTTGGGACATGATATAATCCGAGTGAACGCATAATGAGCCACAATTAAAGGACAAACATAATTACGAATGAGCTTTACGCAGCACACAGCAAGAACAAAGAGAGTCAAGAAACTAGCTGGCAAATTTGCTTCAATGCCAGCCAAAATGCTACAATAGTGTAATAAGCACTACAAAAACAAAACCAAAAGCCAAAAGTGGCAAAAGAGCAAACAATGGCCAGAAACTTGTGCAAACTGTGCAAATGAAATTAACAATTTTTGCTAGTGTATGCAGAAAACTGAAAGCAGAAACGCAACTGAAACCTGAGCAGGACTTGAGCCTTTCTTATTTACGTATGTAAGTCACATAAAACGATTTTCCCAGCGCTCGATTAAATTACAAAGAGTGTTTGCGGCTGGCAGATGTGGGACAAGGGGAGACCCTGGGTAGGACCCGGTCCAGCAGATCCGATTGCTGAGGTAGCTCTGACTGCCCGCTTGCTGCCTGTTAAATTTGGTGATAAATGAGTTAAGGTAATGCGTTACATGGGTCTCTGCCACATTTACAGCCACCCAATCACCCAAACCACACGACTTGTCCATTACTCCAGGGATGCTAAGGCACGCGCGGCTCTAATGAAATCATTTAAATACAGCCCACACTCGATTCCATACACATCCACACACACACTCACACACACTTGTATCTTCACATACTCCGCATGGTCCGATATGTTTGAGTGTGATTCGTGCGGATTGGCAACAGAAACAAGAACGTGCTCAAGCTTTAAGTCAGTGCTGTCGTTCTGTTGTAATCAACACAACAGTGGGATTTTCAGTGTTTGCCGCAAAGCAGATGCTGCTGTGAATTTTGGATTCCTTCAAATTAACTGTTGTTTAAGACAGTGTTTAATGTTTATTAATTTTGCTATATATATTGGTAAACCAATAAACATAATCGACTTTAGAGTCATCTCTAGCAAATCCCTTATTGTATTTATGTATTCATACTCAAATACTAAGTCTACTGCTGGCTCCAGATCTGAATAATAACTTATTTTGTTAGCACAGATCATAAAAGAACCGATTGAATAATGTAGTCACTTGAAATTGAATTTGAATTTGATTTTGCGTCTCTAACCGATGTCTTTGGAATTTGAATGTTACAAATTGCAGCAGCTTTGCAGCATACACAGCTGAGGCTACGGCACAACATATAGCCAAATGCTGCTGTTGACTTCGATTTATCAAAGGCAAATGTTTCGCTTTAATACCCAACAGCACAACCCAAAAGCAGAGCACAACATCACATATGGTGTCAAATACGAGTAAACTATGTATCTTTAGTACGCATTCATCTGGGAACCAGTGGGAGATACTTATGCGCATCTGTATTCGGATTCGTGTGGCAAACGCAGGGCAGACATCATCCAATTTTTTATGGCCAGCTGCAAAGCACCCAAGGCAAAGGATGAACTAGAGCCAAACCTCTCTCACACATTTGGCCCAAAGATCCATATACTGCATTTGATGGTAGCTCATAAAACAAAAAACAAAACAAAAAAATTGGGAAAGCAGAAAAGAGATGGTTGAGAAAAAAACTACGCAATATGTTAACTAGACTGGGTTTCAAGTCTGCCACTCGCTTCCCCGCTCATAAATATTCAACAGAATTTTTTGCTTAAGAATATGGATTTTTTATAAACAGTTGCATCAGCATTTTACGACAATTTGGCGTGTGTCATTTGCAACAATTTTATGATTAATTTTCCGAGTCGACTCTCTTAAAATATTGCATACTTAAAAGGGCGGCACGCCAATTAAACACACAGTAAACGAAGTGAAATAAAAGCTTAAGCGCCTGCCCAGGAAATCTAGAACAGCCAAGGACAACCCGTTGAAGTCGACAATGCAAACATTTGCCTAGCGGTTGCACCACAAAGAAAAAAAACACACAATTCAAGTAAAAGTGAGAAAAGCCGCACAAAGCTTGCCGCGGAATGTGTCGCGACTGTTTGTATTAAAGATAAACGCGACCGCGTGCGGTCAGTGAGGTTAAGCATCCGTTTCCGCTTGCCACTTGCCGCATGCCCCGCTGCATACTGCAGCTTTTTATGTATTCAGTTGGCAACTATGTATATTAATTGTGGCTTGGTGTTCTCTGTTTTCAAGCGACAATACATTTGCTCGCATCTTCTCATAGGCCATGTGGTTCAAGGACATTGATTAAGTTTTCAATCAATACACTTTTTCTGCAAGTGATTTGCAATTATCATTATAAAACCATGTAAGCAACAGTAATTGGTGTATTAATAATACAAGCATCGACGCTTTTAATGTTTAATTAAATCAAATGACAAAATAACAAATTTGCATCTCTGTTTTTCAGGATATAAACGTGAATCAATTAAAAACGGAAAAAATTGTGTATTGCAGTTGTGCAAAAGTATGAATCAGGCAAAAGCAAGCATAAAGTACATATATTCTTGGTCATCATCAGCAATCGAGTCGATGTTCGTCTCTACAAGATACCATAAAAGGATAATAAGTTATCGCTTACAATAATTTGATCGAATACTGCTATCTTTCCATAATATCGATAATAATCTATTACCTATGAACTCAAACTCACAACTTCAAAGATATATCTTTCCAATCAAGAATATACATACATACCTTGTCATAATATGAACCATCCATTATAAGCACGGATAACACTTAAATTTTTATAATAACCAAATTACGCAGCTGCAAGCATACCCATTTTATGTCTAGCTTTTCACATACATGCATATATACTTACAATATGTAAAGGGTATTTCCAAGTTGAGCTCTGTCGCGTAGAGCATACTTACTTTTTTCTGTCATTTCTGTTTGTCCATAGCACACTTAAGCCGGGACCAAATTGAAAAATGAAATGAGTACCTCGCGTAGTTTGCTATTTTCACAATTTACATGAGAAAAATATTTTGATTTACAAACTGAAAATACACTTTTATAATGAATACAATGACTTTATTAATCGATATAACTTCTGTGGAAAATAAGGAAAAGTTTACTCAATGAATTTAATTCGAATTATAATTAAAAAGAAAATATTTACAATTTGATTAATTTTCACATTTATTTATTTCGACTACCACAATCCCTTAACTCTCAGGGCATTCCATATTTTCATATTATTTATTCGTTGAGCGGAGCACGATGCTGTTGCTGAGCTCTAAATCATCTGCCCAACATGAAACAACAATATATATATACATAAAACTATATAATACTGAAATTAAATTAAAAAAGAGAATTTATGCAATCGCGTGCAAGTCGATTGGCGTCCGTGGCGTGTGCTTAATAGTTTTGCATGAAAGCAAACCCAAAAAATGTTCGTACTTATCTTGAATATGTTATATACGTTAATAAGAGTGGTTGTGGATCTGAGTGTGCGTGTGTGTGGCAGAGCATTATGGTCACTTGTCAATTATGAACTGCATTGCTTTCTGCGGCTGAGTTGGCCAAGGGCCAATTTCCAGACTGGAGCTTAAGCTTGTTGACATTTTAATAAGCTGTCGAAATGTCCTCAAAATGGATGTAATTACGAAGATTCTCTTCCACTTGTGCTTAGTTTACTCCGCTAAAGTATTTGATACGAGTTTTACATTTTGTGTGTGCTCTTAAAGCTCTTAAATGTTCATTATTTTTTGGGAAACAGAGAAAAAAATGGAAAAATAAGTTATATATTTTTAACAATTACTTATAATGTAAATTAATCTATCGCAGTCTCGCATTACTGTTTTTATTATTTTACACCCGTTAATATCTCAATGACAACACGCTGTCCGATTGTCGATGACATTTCACTTAAGTGTCACAAGCTGTTGTCTGCCACTGTCTGGCATTGCATATGCAAATTAAAATTATGCATTGAGTTGCAAACCGTAATCGGCAATCGAGGTAGTTGCAAGCTGTATGCGGTGCAAGTGATGGCTTTCCATGCTTCGTTGCGGATTGCCAGAGGCAATTGCCTTGTGCCATTCTTTGTAGTATGTGTGTAACTTGGGGTCGTATTAAATAATTTATAAATTCCCAACCGTTTGGTGAAGATGAGGCATCAACTTGTGACTTGCGACGACGTGCATTAAGCATTGACACCTACTTAAAAAGCACGCTTTGGGGTCGGACCGAGAGTTAATCAACTTTACGCACTGCCATTCTATGGCAAAAAGTTTCATTAAAAGCATAATTAATGGGTAAACTTTGGGAGCAGGGAGTCTAGCGCAAGGGGAGCAAATGCCGGCGCATGTTGCCCTGCCTATCGAGCTTTTTCATTGCCATTACTGCCACGCACATGTTAGCAATTAAAATTAAAATTGTATGCTAAACTAAGTAGCAAGCGTCGCGGCGACAGTAGCAACCGACAACAGTCTCAAGGCAACAACTGAGCAGAAACCTACAACACCCCCTTTACCCCCACCCCAACCAACAAAAATCTTGTTATCCCAAGCACTGCACCCTTCGAGTTTTAACATTTTGCTAGCTGTCTCACCTTGCGTCTGGCTCTTCACCCCCCAGTCGCCAATGTCGTGACCGTCAGCTTAAATTATTAACCTGCATGCTGGCACTCAATGCCAAAGTTCAGTGTCTCTTAGAAAGTGAGTGAGTCCCGATTAATTATTCACGAGTACTCGAACATCCATTATATTTTAGCCATGCCAATTGTCATAAATATTAAATACCACTAAATACACTTTATGCATTCTAAAGAGAACAAAATATGTTAAGTATGCATAGTTTTATGAAACTATGGAATAGAATCTTAATCTGATTATTATTTATGGAATTATTATTATTAAGTTAATGTGTTATTTGAGGAATTTGCTTAAATCTTAAATTTAATTTTTACATTAAACGCTCACGGCACAAATATTACAATCCATTGTGTACAAGTAAAAAAATACATAAATAATTGGTATTTTTTTAGTTACTAAACTAATCTGTTTATACAAAAAAACATATCAGTAGTCTTACTAGAAAAAATATAGTCTAATCTGTAAGTCTCAACTAACTCAGTGGAAACTATTAATCAAACTTCAACCAAGCAGTCTTGATGTCTGGCTTAGAATCTAGTTTATAAATTTATGTTTTTTTTTGCTTTTGTATCAATATCAAGGCCATCACATTGTCAAAATTGTGAGCATCTATGTGTGTGTGTGTGTTTGCGAGGATTGAGTTGAAATTGAACTTGATGTCTGCTCATGCAACACATACATGGCCATGTTCAAATCAACTTTTTACATCTGCTCACCTAAGAGGCTCTGTGCCAGGGGTTTGTACATTTCGTTTTTGGCCAACTTTCTGTGTCACACTCTCCCCACTAACTCTATTCGCCAATACTCAAAGTAATTTTGTTATTGTTTGTCTTTTTTGTTCATGTGTGTGTCGCTAAGCTGCTGCCTCTGATCCCTGGGATCCAGCCGCGCACATTTTTATGTTTTCATTTTTATTTTTGTCAACATCTTGAACTGCCACAACTAGTTGTTGTGGGTCATGCTTTGCTTCATTTTGATGGTGACACATTGTGGTTGTCATTGTTGTTGTTGTGTCGCTTGCTTGGGTTACTTCTTGTCGCTTTATAACAGATTGCTTATTTTCCGTTTTGCCACAGTAAAATAATTTATTTTACATTTCTTCAGAAAAGTGCTTAAATAATGTTGTTTTATCAGTCAGCTAAGCAATCGACACAGTGGTTGATTTTAAGTATTTAATTAAACCGCTTTAAATTAAATTTCTTTCATTATTAGAAAATCATATTTAAAGTAGGAAATTTATTTGTTGATCTTAAACATTATTACAAGAAATTGGTTATCGTATGTTTATAAAAGTAGATTAGCTCCTTTCTTGATTTAAAAGTGAAAATATATATAGTCTTAAGTTTGTTAGTCATTAAAATTCAATGGTTTTTTTTCGATCTCGGTCCTCGTCACTGATGGCTGTGCATTGAACTTCTGACAAATTCGAGTTACATCTTTCCTCTTGTTTTTCTGATCAATTTTCCACACACTGTTTATTCGACCGTTACAGAATTGACAGGTTTTAGTGTCAGCTGCGGTTGCTGGTTGACTGCAAAAAAAAAAACCAAAAACCAGCCAGGCGTATACAGATTTTTTTGCAACTTTTCTTTGACACATCCAAGTAGAAGTGTGTTTTTTTTTGTGTATGGCAAGCCAAAATTAATAGCTAATGAATCGCATAGAGTACAGGCGCAGGGCCATAAAAGTCAAGAGTTGGCAAGTGCAATGGAAAACTTGGAATTGAATTTACCATTGTACCATGTGATGATGGTAATGATGATGGAGGTGTGTGCTTTTGGCTTACATCAGCTGCACGGCTCATTTGCCACGCAAACTGCAGCTGCCTCTTGGCTGGTGGCATTTGACCTGCAACTAAGTGAGTTTGTCAACCAAAAAGTTCACAGTAAAATACAAATCAAATAAATTTCGATTTTTCGCCATTGCATCATTTTATTTTCAACAGTAAAATTGCAGACGCAGCGCTTTGCAATGATTTTCCTTTGTATTGCTGCAATATACGCTGTGTAAATATTTTTCTTTTCAACCGAATGCAGTCAAATTGTGTGCGTTCAATGTGTATTATTTATGACTGAGCTTTGGCGAAAGTGTATAGCAACTGCAACGGTTGACTGGCGGCAACAGTTTTATTTAAGCAGCAAAGTTTACAATGCGTCATCAGTTTATTGTTGCCTGCTTCTTGGCACCTTGTTAAAAATATCGTAAGTTTCATTTTTATGCAACATTTAAAAAGCTATAATGTTATAGCTGATTAATAATTTATTAAATTAAATAATTAATTAATATTGATTAATGTTTATTAAAATCTATTTTAAAAAGTGCTCACTCAAAAACATTCTTTGCCAATTTTATCAGACAGATCCGATGTAAAGCACTGTTTAGTTCTTAATTAAAAACATTGAACATAGTTCAAAGCAAATCGAATAATCCTAAATTTAATACAGATCACTGAATAGCCTCAATACAACAAATTAAACACTTGTGTAAGTCTGTATTTCCAGTCAGTCGCTTAACATGATTTTCTCATTACTCGACCAATTGAACTTTGGGCAAAGTTACAAAATAAAAATGATGCCATTTTAATATCCTCGTTAACATTCCCTTTCCCATTAGTGCCCCTAAGTCCCATTTAATTTCATTGACAAATGAAATGTCAAATCGCTTTACATATCAATGCATTTCGCCGCTTATTCAAATGTTGCCACTTCCTGCGTTGTCAATTGGGTTTGGAAACGAGGGGAGGGTTCGGCCGGAGGCTGCCCTTATTGATGACATTCCCAAACACTTCTCAGGCATATTTCGTCGTATTGTTGCGTCCATTTTGCGCTTCATTTAGCACTGCTCTTTGAACAAACCGGGGGGTGGGGGGTGGGGGCTGGGGGGTGCGGAAAATATTTAAATGCCATTTCCTCCTTGACTCCTTTTGCATTTCTTATTTTGCTGTTCATAATTCTTGTTGTCATTTTATGTGCAAATACATGTAGAACTTGAGATGTTTTATTGATTTTCATTTACGTATGCATAAAAATTGGTTTTTGACGTGTTTTTTATGATCATGCTGCTGCAAATGTGTATAACACATACGACATGTTCTCGCAACACCCAGTCGCCCAATAAATGTATTCCCCTGGCAAATGTGAGTGCACGTGTCGATTCGTGTGTTTAAGTGTTGTGCTTTTTAGACAAATTAAATGCGTTAATAATGCACGCCACATAAATAACATTGAAAAAGCATCCTGCGCTCCATTGCCTGTCACGACTCGCACTCAACTGACTCTCATAATTTAGGCCAGCTAAACACTTCCAATGTGAACAAGCGCATATGACTTTAACATATATATAATGGGATATTTTTGGAGGAGTGCGTACCGGCTTCGCCACTTGAAAGAAAATCCGACAATGGTCTATGTACAATTAAATTCTTTATTTGATAAAAGACACGTCTTCTTTCTTTCGCGTACAAAATTACTCTCTACTTATTCTACTTTATTATTTAGGAGGCAAGCTCGCCTTTGCTTCTTTTGTGGTGTTGTAGCTGTAGCTTTGTCGCTGCGTTTTTGCTGCTTGCATTTTGTTTATGTTAATGAAAAGCGCTGACGGAGTGTTATGTGTTTATATTGATCCGCGCTTTTAATTCTTGTGGCTGCTGCTTCTGTTGGATTTGTTTACGTTGCGTTTTCTGGGATCTTGGCTTTTAATTATTGAGCGCTAGCTCTGTTGGATTTGTTTATGCTGCGTTTTCTGGGATCTTGGCTTTTAATTATTGAGCGCTAGCTCTGATGGATTTGTTTACATTTATTCTTGTTCGGCGTTTTGATTGTTGTGCGCTGCTGTGTTGGATTTGTTTATGTTATTGCTTGTGCGCTGCTATTGCGATAATAAGATATTTTAGAGGAGTGTGGACATGAGAGATCAGTGTGATCTGGATATGTCACTTCCCCATCCCTCAGAAATTGGCTTGTCCTCAAGCGTTCAGTATAGGGTATAATTGTAAGTCGTTGGTATTTTCCATGGTTGCGTTGTCTTCTTGTTCGACGTGTGGTGTTGTTGATGCATTATTTTTATATTTAATTATAAGTTGTTTTGGTAAATTTTTAAATTTAAACAATGAATAGGTTATTATTACAATTGACAATATTGTCATTAAGGTTAAGCTTATGATTAACAATGTATTGTTAGTTTTTGTATGTATTCTTATAAGTTCTTTAGTTTCTATGAATGCTAACGGCTCTGTTTTGGTTATATTATTACTAATATAAATGGTTTGTATAAAGTCAGATATAACATTTGATATTTGAATATCTTCTAATTGAACAGAACAATTGTTTGCTTTTATAATGTTATTTCCTAAAATTTCAATTTGTTGTGGTATACAGTTTTGATTTAGTGTGGTTTTAGGTATGTTCCAGGTTAATATTACATTTGGTTCTATGAAATGTATTTCATAGTTTTTTCTGGTTTTTGTGAATTTACATTCAACTTTTATTTGTTTTAAGATACCGTTGATGCATTCGTTTATTATTATTTTCTTATTTGTTACTGAATAAGTGTTATTTCGGTGTAAATAATATTTATCACTAATAGTTAGCTCTAATTCAGTTAAAATATTTTTATCTTCGTCCGGGTAAGGTATTATTGAGTATATTTATTTACGTTTATTTTCTTTTTCTTTTTAAATTTGGTATTATAATGTATTATTTTTCTACCTCTATTTGTTTCCTCGAAGTGTTTGCTGTCTATCTGTTTTACTATGCCTGTTTTCCTGAAGGGATTTGTTGTTTTAGATTTAATAATTGGCATTTCTCTGTAGTTCGTATCTACTTCGTAAGTGTTTCTTTTTTCGTTTAGTTTATTGATCTTTTTAATTTTATTTAACTGGGTATTATATGCTGGGGATCCGGCATAAATAAATATATCTGCAGGTGTTCGACCAGTAGTGCTTATGTATTGTTTTATGATTATAAGTGTATAATATTATTTCGAATTTGATTAACTTATTTTCTTCATTTGTATCCGAATTAATTATTCTTAATTTTTCATTGATTGTTTTATGAAATCGCTCTACATCTGATACTCCGTTTTTGCTTGTTGTAATTTGAATTTTAACATTTTCTGAGTCTAACCAAATTTTTAATGCTGCACTCATGAATGCTGAGTCTTTGTCTGCTTTTATTTCGAATGGTTTTCCCATTTCGTTGAATACCTTTAATAATGCTCGTTTTGCCTCCAACCAATCTTTACCATGTACTTCTATTAAAGTAGCGTATTTTGAGTATACGTCTATGCATGATAAAAATTGCTTATTATTAACAATATAAAAATCTATAACGTATTTTTCTCTGGGATTGAAAATCTCAGGTGTAATTTCATAACGAAATTTTGTGTCCCTGTGCTCAACTTTGGACGTATTGCAGATTTCGCATTCATTAATTATATTTTGGATTAATTTTTGGTAGTCCGGGAAAATAATATTTTTCTTTGAACATTATTATAGTTTTTTCTATACCGGGATGTAAAAGTTTTATATGATCATTTAATATGGTTTGTTTTAATTCTGAATAAGTTTGGATGTCTTTTAATTTCCTTGTGGTTCTCATGGTTTTTATTGGACAATTTCTTTGTGTTATTTCTAAATAAGCTGTGTGGAATATTGCATAATCACCTTCATGGGGGAAATATATAACGTTGTTTTGTGCACAAAGATATTCTTTTATGATATCTTTTGCTTTTTCATTTGTCATTTCTATATAATTTATTAAAATCTTAGTTTTATGAAAATAGTTGATTTTCTTTATTTCCTCAGTATTTCCTTTTATAAATTCAATTTGATGATTATGATTATTCAAGGGTCTTTCTGTGATTTGTATACAATTTAGATTATCCTCAGTTGCGCTATGCATTGTTGCTGCTATGCTATCGTTAGCATTTCCCATGAAATTTTGTTCTATGTTATTTTCTTCGGTTTTAATTCGTGAAAGTGCATCAGCTACGTAGTTTTCTTTTCCTGGTAAGTATTTGATTTGGTAATCGAATTCATTTAGTCGTATTTTCCACCGTTGTAACTTCATGTTTGGCTCTTTTATGTTATTTAGCCATATGAGAGGTTTGTGGTCGCTAAGTATTTCAAAAGTTCTACCAAATAAATATGATCGGAAATTTTTTGTTGCCCATATTATTGCTAATAATTCCTTTTCTATTGCTGAGTATTTTATCTCGTGTTCGTTCAAAGTTCTGCTGGCATAACATATTGATTTGTGATCCTGTGATAATACTGCTCCTAATGCATAGTTACTAGCATCTGTAGTAAGTGAAAATTTTTTATTGAAGTCTGGATATATCAATATTGGGTCGGATATTATAAGTAATTTTAATTTTTCGAAGGCTTCTATGTACGTTACGTCTTTTTCATTAACTTTTGATCCTTTCTTTAGCTTTATTGTCATTGGCTTCGCAACTTTCGCAAAATCTGGGATGAATTTCCTATAAAATCCGCATAGTCCTAGGAATCCTTTTGATTTCTTTCGGAGTCTTAGGAATTGGAAATTCCTTAACGGCTTTTATTTTTATTGGATTAGGTTTTATTCCCTCTGTTGTTATTATGTGTCCGAGAAATTCTGTTTCTTTTTTCATGAATTCACATTTTACTAATTGTAGTTTTAGATTGGCTTCTCTGAGCTTGCTAAAAACTTTCTTTAATGAGAGTATGTGTTCTTCCAATGAAGTGGAATACACTATTATATCGTCCATGTATACTAGACAATTCTTATGAATTAAGTCTCCCAATAAATTGTTCATACAGCGTTGGAATGTTGCTGGTGCATTTTTCAGACCAAATGGCATTCGTGTATATTCGAAATGGCCTTCTTTGGTGGAGAATGCTGTTTTCGCTATTGATTGTTCATCCATTTGGATTTGGTGAAATCCTTTAGCCAGATCGATTGTGGTGAAATATTGACATTTTCCTAATTTGTCCAATATTTCGTCCATTACTGGTATGGGAAATTTATCGCTAATTGTTTTTTCATTAAGGCTCTGCGATAGTCTACGACAATTCTATATTTTTTCTCTCCGGATGCATCCTCTTTTTTCGGTACTACCCAGATAGGAGAACAATATGGTGAATTGGATGGTCGTATTATGCCTTGTTGTATCATCTCTTTCATTTGTTTGTTGACTTCTTCGTCATAGCTTTGTGGATATTTATATGGTTTCCTATAACAAGGGTCTTCATTCTTTGTATTGATCACGTGTTTTACAGTATTCGTGAAAGTCAAATTGTCACTCTCTGAATACTGAATATCGCGAAATTCAAACAAAACTTTTGTTAACTTGGATTTTTCCTCCTTATTTAGGTGTTCCAATCTAAATTGATTGCTTTCCACCAATTCATTTTCCAGTGCATATACTGTGTGTATATCTTGTATCAGTGATGGGTCTTCATATTCTTCTTCATTTTCATTTTCATATTCTTCTTCTTTATTTTTGTTATCATATTCTTTTTCCTTATTTTTATCTTCGTATTCTTCTTTATTTTCATTTTCATATTCTTGTTCCTTCTTATTTCTGTTTTCATATTCTTCTTCTTTATATTTGTTATTATATTTGTCTTTCTTATTTTCGATTTCATATTTTGCTCCCTTTTTGTTTTTATATTCTTTTTTCTTATTTTCTATTTCATGTTCTTTCTTATTCTCATTTTCATATTTTTCTCCCTTTTTGTCTTTATATTCTTTTTTCTTATTTTCTATTTCATGTTCTTTCTTATTCTCATTATTATATTTAAATAAAAATTGGAAATTATTAAGTTTAACAAACTCGTCTTTGTAATTGATCTCACTTTGACAATCCTTAAGGAACGTTCGGCCTAAGAGGATGTCGAAATTTTTTGAAAAATTATGTATGTAAAATTTTTGATCTGTCGGACAAAGCTTACTAGGAGCTAATGATATACTGGTATTTAATTTTACTTCCCCACATATGGTGTGACAAGTAATATCTTCTTTGTAAGTTTCGTAATTTAGGAAATTTTTATTCATTAAATTTACTGACGATCCTGTGTCTATTAAGCATCGCAATTTTTTTTTGTTATTCATAATTATATTGATGAATGGGGCTTTGTTTTCCTTTTCCGAGGCTGTTTGATGAAAATTTGCCTCCCATTCCATTTTTGATTGACCGCTGTTACTGGGTCTTTGTCTTTTCATAGGTTGGTTAGGTGGTCTATTATTATTATGATTTGATTGGTAATTAATCGGGTTTTGTATTCTGCCCTGATTTAATTTTTGTTGAAATTCATGATACAATGGTTCGTTAACCATTGGTTCATTTTGTGGATACTGATTTCTATTAAAGTTTTGTGGACTCCTAAAATTCTGATTAAAATTTGGGTAAAAATTTTGTTGATTTCTTGGGTTCTGATTATAATTATGGTAAAAATGTTGTTGATTTCTTGGGTTCTGATTATAATTTTTATGATAATAAGTATTATTTATAGGTTTTATATTTTCAGGTATGCGGTCCTCGTACAACCCTAATTCTTGAGCTACCGCTTTCAGTTTGTCAGTTGTGGATATGTCGTATCGTGCTAACTGCATATATAGTCGTAGTCTGTCCGGTAGTCTCTTATTGATGACGTCCCTAATTATATTATTTAACGCATTAGTATACAATATCTTATTTTCTGAATTATTTTCTAAAGCTAATTTGTTAGTTATTACATGTGATTTGTGCTCGAGGTCTTCGAGAAACTTACGAAGACTTCCTCCGTAATATGTGTTGTACACCCTTCTGAGAAGTTCCTCACAAGGTGTTTGAGTTTTATAGGTAGAGATGAGGATGTTCCGTAGTGTTGCCCAATCTCCTGGTGAATGTTTGAGTGATGTCCTCATCGCGTCGCCGTGCAACTGCATCTGGATTGCGCTGTAGAGTACGAGTTTTTGTCGCACATCATTGGTTAGGTAGAGTTCCATGACGAGATCGATCCGTTTGATAAAGCCGCCCAGCTCATCCGTGTCTCCACCGAAGCTAGGGACTTGGCGAATTTGCCCGAGTGCTTGGTTTAATGAGTCCGACATCTTTTGTTATTGTTTTTTTTTTTTGTTTCTTTTGTTTTGTGAATGTTATTAGCAAAAAAAAGCAAAAAATTTTTTTTAAAAAAAAATTTGATTTTTGCACTTATTGATTATTTGAACAAATTTAAAGTTGATTATTTTTATTTTTGTTTTGTTCACTTGTTGGTTCTAATTTATTGTTGTTGTTTGTTTTAAATATGTTTCCTTCACTTTTGTTTTATTTATTCGTTATTTGTTTGTTACGCTTATAATGTGAAAGCGTTGGATTGTTTTTCTTTTTGTTGTTTTATTCACTCGTTGAAATTAATTTTTTTTTCGTTATCGTTTGATAATATGTTTCTTTCACTTTTTGATTTTAGTTTCTGCTGCTTTTGTCCACTTATTTCGCTCTTTTCTTTAGCTTTTACTTTAGGTATTTAACATTTGTTTACATTTATAATTTGTTTTCCTTTTTTTTTTTTTTTGTAAGCTTATTCAATAAAATTCTTCGTCAGCCTCGCGTATTTTATGATTTACTTTTTTTTTAAAAAAAAGTTTTTCAAGGATCACGGAGTCCTTATGCGGATAACAATTTCACGAAACACTAATACGTACGTTGTCCTGGAAGGTATACGACGTTTCACGATTTTGCTATCCTACCGGCTGCGCCAATGGGATATTTTTGGAGGAGTGCGTACCGGCTTCGCCACTTGAAAGAAAATCCGACAATGGTCTATGTACAATTAAATTCTTTATTTGATAAAAGACACGTCTTCTTTCTTTCGCGTACAAAATTACTCTCTACTTATTCTACTTTATTATTTAGGAGGCAAGCTCGCCTTTGCTTCTTTTGTGGTGTTGTAGCTGTAGCTTTGTCGCTGCGTTTTTGCTGCTTGCATTTTGTTTATGTTAATGAAAAGCGCTGACGGAGTGTTATGTGTTTATATTGATCCGCGCTTTTAATTCTTGTGGCTGCTGCTTCTGTTGGATTTGTTTACGTTGCGTTTTCTGGGATCTTGGCTTTTAATTATTGAGCGCTAGCTCTGTTGGATTTGTTTATGCTGCGTTTTCTGGGATCTTGGCTTTTAATTATTGAGCGCTAGCTCTGATGGATTTGTTTACATTTATTCTTGTTCGGTCGGCGTTTTGATTGTTGTGCGCTGCTGTGTTGGATTTGTTTATGTTATTGCTTGTGCGCTGCTATTGCGATAATAAGATATTTTAGAGGAGTGTGGACATGAGAGATCAGTGTGATCTGGATATGTCACTATATATAAATAAATATACATATACATATATGTATATATGTATGTTTTATGTATGCACTGCTTGTTAGATTTTTCGCATAATCATACTACAGCTATTGAACGCACACTCACACACTCCTTCACCCATAAACTTGTCAGCTCGGCATTAGAAGTAAGACCAAAGCGTTATTTACACACGCAAGAATGAAGTACTCTCTTGCAGAGATTGCTCGACTAACTTATACGCTATATGCAATATAGCCATATACAGCAACCTCCAAATTGTTGCCAACAATACAAAATTGCTTTTGTGGCTCTTGTCGATGACTTGGTTGACTTCTTGATATTTTAAAGCGCGTTATTTTATTCCAAAAACTAATATCCAACTTTTGAATACCACAGCACCATCGACCCAGCGCCACGAAGCTACAACCAACATTTTCTAACCAAATAGGTGCTTGTGTGTATGTATAATATCCTTTTATGAGCAGAGTGCACAGGGAAGGATAGGACAGGTGGTTTGGCGTGTGTGCTCTGTCATTTGGTGTTGCTCCTTGTGCAGATCATAAAAATTAAAATGATTGCCCCCCAAAAAGTTTTGTCACTGTACACGTGAAAGTTTTGTCATTATGCCAAGTATCGCACGAGTATAACGCACTGTCATTAATGGGTTCCTCCGCCATCTGCGGTAGACGAAGTCAATGGCTATGGCACGGAGGCTTTAATATGCAGCTGTCTTTCGACTTGCGACTCAGAATGGTGGGCCTCAATTGTTGTGCCTTTTATGGTTATTTAGCGCAGTAGAAAGCATATTTTAGTTAATGTATCAAACGCGTTTTACTTATATCACACACAACAAAAGGTACTTTCAAAGCTTTCACGCCTTATTCTTACAGCACTTTATGTTTTAACCTAAAACAAGTTTGTAAATTGAGTGCTGTTAAGTAACAGCTGTTAACCACGCTGTTAGCTGAGTGAGTTAAACAAACAGCTGTCGTTTGTTGTTCATCGGAGCCCATGTGTCCTTTGAGTGTCTTTTCTAATGTGTCTGTTATTTAACAGTAGCATTTACACTCAAACAGCAGCTCTGACAGCACGATGTGCAATATGTCGACTGGAGTTTAATTTAAATTAAAGTTTATTAATACAAGCTCGCAATCATTGTGTGTAGATTTGATAGACTTGTCGGCTAGTTTTCCATTGTTGTTGCCTTGGCCACTTTTAGGTCTAGAAGGCCGTCGGCATCTCTAAGCACGCCTTGAGCCTCGAACATTTTGCCATTATAATTGAAACTTTTTATCGACGCCTAGCGTCAAGTCGCTCGCTTGGCAAAAACTTTTTCATTTTGCAAGCGCTCAAAATTACTTACCAACAAAAAAACAGATTTCATATCTGCCGAAGATTAAATACCCTTTAACAAAGGTCATCCAAATAAATTTTCAGAACTTGTCAAAATTTGGCCAAATGTTTTTATAAGCATAATAAAATCTTTCTTTCATCTAAGTATTTTCTACAAGAAATTAAATATTAATTTTGTTACTGTTTGTAAAGAAAAAGACAGCCAAACTATTGAATATGTATTGAATGCATATATGATTTTTATGGACTACATATTGGATATCTACGAGGCATTCACCAATGCAATGAGCAATTCGCTTTACCGTTTGTGATGGTATCAAGAGAAACAGTAGCAAAGGACAGCAACAGCAAGAGTAAACCGTCTGTCCGGATGCCATTTGGCGCATAAGCATTGTTGAAATGTACTATACATTTGGCCGTAAACACAATAGAACTTTGTAATTGAAAGCAACAAACAAAAGACAATAATCCGAACGAGGGAAAATGTTGATGGTACTCTGCGAGTACTCTGGGCGATTAGCATGTCCTTCGAGAGGCAGCCAGTTGATTAGATTAGATGAGTTTTTGGTGTCGTTATGGCTTTGGTTTGTGGCCGAGCAACTTGACAAGTCAGGTAAGCTGCCTGCTAATTAAACGTTAATTGTTATTACAATAAGCAACTGAACAGCTGCGAACTTTTGCGTGGTTTGCATTTAATCCGATCCCTTGGTAAAAAACTTTGGAGCAAAAACCGCCGCCCAAACGGAATGAAAATCAATGGAACTTGCAGCATGTGAGCAACTTTTATGTGAAAACTTTTTATGAGCAAAGCAAAAATGTTATAAAACGAGTTTCGACTCTAGCTTGATTCGACTTTCAACTTTTGGTAGCATTTTGCCCCTCTTTCTCGAACAAAAGAAACAAAAAAACAAATTGAATAGTTGCCTAATAATTAATTTAGCATGTAAAATGCCAATAAAGTTTAAAAAGAAGTGGCTCGACTGGAGAACCACATGTGAAATGACTTTAACTTATTTATTTATTTTTTTATGCTGGCTGCAGTTGCGTTCCCAACATAAAAGCAAGCCCAAAAAACAGACCTAGCGCACTAGAGCTGTGGTTTGGCCTTATTCCTGTCTGGTGCCGTAGTGTAAACACAATTCAATTAACTAGGCAATTGTTGTCGAGCGGTTGGGCATTGTTGTCAGGCCGGCAAGGACACTAAAATAAATGAAAACTGAAAACGACGAGCCGATGATGCCCATGATGATGACTTGGATGATGACGATGGCGCTGACGTTGATGGCACATGGCCAATGTCAATGCAAAGCAGTGAAGGGTTAGGGGGAGCAACCACTACCGCCACAAAGGCAACCGCCTGCAAATGCTGGTAGCATGCAACAAGCTGTAAAATGTTTGAGGCAGCCAACGGCAGCTCATTTTCATTATTAACATTTTCATTTGGCGCTGCATGGCCCCAAAAGTAAAGCCACATCAAATTGACTTATACCAGGGACAAATATTCATGATATAATTATAACAGAAGCTTAAAGCATTTCACTTATTAACTAGCAGCTTATAATATCTGCTGCAGCGATTAGGATTAGGATGTAAATGATATGGTTTATAATAGAGATTGCCAAGCATTGGAATGAGTTTGTTACAAAACAGAAATATGCCTATAAAAAAAAAATATAAATAATATAAAACCATTTGCCGAAATTTAATAAATTAATACTTACACGATCCCAAAAGTTGATATGCAGTTTAATATTAAAATCTTTTTTGTATTCAAAAATATAAATGTATATGTATATACATATATACATAAGTTATTTTATGTGATTAAAACTTTAACTCAAAAAGTTATAACAAAGTATATTACCTGGATGTTAAGCATACAAGTATTTAACCAAATCAAAAGCCTGAAAAAGCATTAATGCTATTTATTGTGTGGCTAAGGGTAAAAGGTTTTTATGGCGACATTTGAACACAAAAACTTAATGAACCGAAGAATGAGAAAAAGGCTAAATAACGAAGCGAGACAAGCGTTAGAAGCACTTCGCATTGCGTTGCGCTCATTCATCATCTGCATGAATTTCAAGCACAGCAGCAGTTGAAGTGTAAATGTCATTCCCAGTATTATGGGGGAGGCGGCTGTGAATGTGGGCTGCCACTGAAGATGGGCAACTTTACTGTTGTTGTTGTTGTTATTGTCGTTAGCTACCAAAGTATGCGTGGCTGCTGCTTGTTGGTCTGGTGACTGTGGTTGGCAACGCACGACTGCCGATGACACTTTTGCGGGAACATCAGCTCCAAAGCTTGAAGGGGTGAACGATTACAAGGACAAGGACGCGGCGGGGTGGGAGTTCTAGTTCGTGCCGCCGTGAAGTGTGATTTTGATTTCTGGCCAGGTTGCTGACACGGCGCCCAAAGCAACGTGACTTCTGCCAAGAATAATGACTTAATTTTCAACCACATACACTTTTGACAATGACATCCTCCCCAAAGAGACGTCTTTTGTAGTAGTCGAGCCAAGACAACATTCTTTAAGCTTAAGCGAAATCAATGAAATTCTTGTGTTCTTTTTCGTATCCTGAAGGGCCATAAGTGAACGAAAACAGGGTATATGTTCGTTTGAATATATGTATATGCATTTATTGTGTTATGTATTTTTTTTTAAATCCAACCGAAATTACATTCATGTAAAACGATTGTTATTTGGTAATCGAAATTCAAGGAGAGCCAATACATACAACAATTGAGTGGGAAACAAAGACATTATTTTGAAAACAATGCGGAAGTTACAAACAACAACAGCCTATGTAGGTATCAAACCTAAAAGGGAATATACTGAAAAGTAAATTTACTGGAACCAACCTTAAACTACTCATCTGTAATATTTGATGTTAAAAACTATAAATAATAAGCTTTAATTTTCAGGCATAGGAAAATAAAATAATTGGATATTAAGTAAATAAAGCACATTTAGGGTATTTCATTGGCGATAATTATATCCAATTTTTGCTGTTTCCTTTTTGGTCTTCTTTAGCTATATATATGGTTGTATCTTCAGAGTAAATTTCTTTAAATTTAATACAGTTGCTGGCGTTTGATATTTTTGTTGCTGGTCTACTTCAAGGCAACTTGCTGTGTGGGTAATTTTTTTTTGTGCTCAATTCATATAAAATGTTTCAGTTTTCTGCCACATCTTGTAGATACAATTGTGATTTGTGTAAGTGTGCCTTCTGTGCGTATGATTGATCGAAATT
Source organism: Drosophila nr. medialis 2 BK-2023a (assembly GCA_035044325.1). Lineage (NCBI taxonomy): Eukaryota > Metazoa > Arthropoda > Insecta > Diptera > Drosophilidae > Drosophila > Drosophila nr. medialis 2 BK-2023a. Next base: position 176,844 of record JAWNMH010000348.1, read on the forward strand.
TCGCTTTGATGAATACCCTGCGGAATAGATTTAGCATGCATTGCTATTTAAACACATCTTTATCGATTGTTGAGCCAATTTATTTGCTAGTTGGTGCTTGTTAAATGCTTTAAAATGCTAGCACTCAAAGTAAAACATGTATGTAAACCAGACGGACCAAGACTTTTGTGTACATAAAAAACCCACACTAATATGTATGAATGTGTGTAAGTATATCTATATTCAAATCAGGCTGCCTTTCTATGCCACACACAACGCATTTGCATATCAAAATGTTTTTGACCAAAAGAGCAAAGAAATAAATAAAAAACGAGAGCAGACTAAAATATTTACCATGGATAAGAGTAAATAACATTGACAACTTTTGGTTTTGGTCTGAGGCAACAACAACAACTAAGAATTTATTATTCTATTTATTTTATTTCACTGCAACGATTTTCCTTAGTAGTCATCAATTCTGTGAACTTGTTTATGAGAAATAAGTACGCAATATTTTGTACACTTGAAAAACCTTGACAAGCTGATAGACCACATAAATAATAAAAAGTGTTTTTTAAATCCATTTCATTGCAAAACCCAAAATGCTCGGTGATTTATTTTTTGTGAATTGCTTCTAAATGCAATCTTAATAAATACACACTAGTCACACTCGTTCTGCTCTCAGCCTAGTCAATGAATTTATGAGTAATCATCATTAATTTGCTTTTATTGAAAATAACATAAAGTTGGAATGAATAGGTAAAATTTTGGCATTGAATTTTCAATTCAATAATTCAATTCAAGCTTAGTAATATTCATAATTTTATAACTAAGTACGATTAAATGTATAGACAAATAAAAGTTTAAAAGATAAAAATGCTGATAAGGTAATTTATGTTTGACAAAATCCAAAAAATTCAAAATTTAGAATTTTTTGCAGATAGTTAATTTGAGAAAGATAAATTGGTTTGGAAAATTAACGACAGCAATTTTGTTTTACTCTTGGAGAGTGGGCCACCACTAATTTCCCCACTGAGTTTTTGATATGCAAAAGTAATATTTATTATATGTATAAGTATGTTCGAAATTCGATGCACTGGTCCATATTTTTGGCCGGGCCAAGATATAGTATTTCATCTAAACAGTCTTGCGGGGATGTCGCTGAAGTCGTGTGCGTAGCATTTTATTCTCATCGGCGCACTTGGTTGTTATGGCTGTGCGCACATCGCGTGGCGTCATTTGCAGACTGTTGGTCATCAGGTAGACCAGGTCGCTTACCTTGAGGGGATCCAACTGCTGCTTGCTGGGCCGTGCGCAATCTTTAAAGGCCGGTGACGGCTTGCCAGAGAGCGTGTGATAGGCGAGAGTGGCGCGATCGAAGACTTCGCACAACAGCTTCCGTGTTATGGACGGCCCGGACATGGCCCAGTTAATACCAGTGAGACAGGCCCTCGATATCTGTGTGCCATTGGGTCCAATGATGACCATATCTGAGTTGGCATCGTGATCGAACTCAAAGTGCGGACACTTGCCTATTGGATTTGGGGTCGATGTGACGGGTTTCTTTTGTCTCTTGCGTTTATTACAGCTCTCGGCACCGTACGGGACATATTCCTCATCATCGTCATCCAGTTCAATGACATTCTCTTTCTCATTATCCATTTCCTCATCATCGTCACAATCATCATCGTTTGTCTTGGGCGTTGAAGTGTTGTGATCGTCGGCGCCATCGCGGAACAGCCCAAAGTGTGCCGCTGTTTGGGCATAGTTTTGATCCATGGCCTGCACCTTCTCGATCTCAATGGTAAGCAGATCAAGAGCCTTTCGCTTGGAGCGCTCCCAACGTTGCAGCATCTTCAAACGCGCCTCGTTCAATGCTTGAATGCTGTTCTCCATGAGCTCCTGGCGATCCACTTTAGCCAGGGCTGCCTGCTCATCCAAGACCAAGTCAGAGTTATTACCAAACTCCTCGTTGTCTCCGAAGCTTTCATCCTCCAGCTTGCACTGTGTCTTCAGCAACTTCTCAGCTGCCAGACTCAGAGTTGCCAATGTGCTCAACATATTCTTGGGTCTCGGACATACTATGCCCTCGGTTTGCTCAATGTGGCGCATTGTCTGCTCGGCAAAGCCTTTGGCATTGCTTTGTTGCTGTCTTCTGGTATTCTCCTCATCGCTCTCCTCCTCAGCAGAGGTGTCGTCGGTGCGTCGGCGTGCTATAATGTCCTCCACTTGATTTTGTGCCCTTGATAGCTGCACTGACTTGAAATCATAGGGCAGAATGCTTAGCGCAAATTCCAATCTTTGGCGGCGGTTTATCTAATGAAGATGGAACAGTGATACAAATAAATTAATAAAAGCCAAGAGAAATTGTTTCTCTAGTTTAACACTTACCATGTTCACTATTGCTGTCAAAATGTACACTAACTATATCTCTGTAAACGACGCTCTTATATACCCCGCCAATAGGATTGAATTCTCAGCAGGTAAATCCTACAATACCAATTCTTTATTGCTTTGCCAATTCATGCAGATGTTTTGAGTTGTATTTGGATGGCCAGGTCAGTGAAAGCGGATGAGCGTTGGGCCAACCAATAAGTCGACTACCTGGGGTGGGTCACGTAACAGCTGTCAGTATTACTAGGATGAGGACACGTTAAGATACCTGCTCCCAATCGTGTCAATCGACCTGTTTGCAGTGTTTTCGTTTAGCTAGATCCAATGGCAGTTGGATCGTCGAGCTAGTTTTGGGCTCTAGTGTTGAAATTCGCTTTTCGGGGAATGCAAAACTGATCAAATGAAATTTGGCGTGGATAAAAATATTATTAAATTACAAAATAAAATTCAAATGTTACCATGAAGAATAGGAGTTGAGTCATTTATTAGATTATTTATTGTCTTTTGTTAGTGATCACACAATTGATATCGATCGACATCGATATTAATGTTAAGTGCATAGTTGCTTTTTAGATTACAGATGTTATGTTACGGTCTTAGAGCTAGATCACTAGTGGCCTGATACAACACAAATCTTCGTGTTAATTTCTTTGGTACCGGCTTGCAATTTTAACAATTAGCTTCGTCTTACTATCTTTGGTTCCAGCTTGCCGTTTTAACAAATTCAAATGTTACCATGGATAATAGGAGTTGACTCATTTATTAGATTATACACTGTCTTTTGTTAGTGATCACACAATTGATATCGATCGACATCGATATTAATGTTAAGTAAATAGTTGCTTTTTAGATTACAGATGTTATGTTATAGTCTTAGAGCTAGATCACTAGAGCCCTTTTAACAATTAGCGAGTTGTTAAATGAAAATTGAAGCACTGAATTTGCAGAATAATATTTTATGGCGCGCAGCTGTTACTCGATTTACATCCGCGCAACTGCCTGTCATAAAGCTCAATTCGAAAAGGAATTTGAAGAAGGATCGCGTACCTGCTAAATCGTGTAGCAAGAGAAAGAGGCGACTCGGTGGTGCTTAAAAGGGTGGGGAGGCGAGCAGTGATCATCAGTTTGTCGAGAGCAAATCAAGCGGACGGAACAAATTCAACTAAAAATTCATCAAACTTAAATATAGTTATGAGCAACATTAGCAACGATAGTGGTTTGGACGACTCGGCGATTTGCGGCATGCCAAGCAATGCTGGCGCAGCGGCAACACGACTCTCCTGGTTCTTGGCCGAGGTGGACGAAGGCTCGATTGAGAACGGTCGTCCAAATGGCAAAAAGCGTTTGTGCGTCCTGCACAGCATGGAGCTGATTGAGTCGGATGTGTCCGACAAGTATATGACACGTTGTGTGGAATTCCGCACCAATGGAATGAAACTAGAGGCGAAACTCATATTGGCAGCCGATGAACGCAGGCTAGTGGATGCAGCTCTTGTGTCTATGAGCAAGGAGCAGCGGGACAAGGACGACAATGTCTGCCTGCTGCTCGTGCACTACAACGAGGAGGATGCCTCGGGCAACAGACTGGTTCATAAGATCATTTCGCCACACAGCGCCGATAAGCGCCGGCTAAGTACGAAACCGGAGCTGGGTGGCACTCCGCTGGTCAAACTAGGTCCGGGCTGCATTGGTCATGTTCTGTATGCCTATGAGCAGCGGGATGCTATGGAGAAATTACTGCTGCATCTGAAGGCACGCTGCTTTGATCACGCCTTCGACGAGCATCTGGGTGCTGCCCAGGAGCCGATGGATGAGCACACCTGGCTGCTTGTGCAGTACAGTCCGGATCCAGAAACGGTTGTTTATCAAGTCATACCGTTCACTCAGACGGTGTGGCGCCAGGAGAATCTATTCAAGGATGTCATTGCGTACCTACAGCAACCAGGTAGCGAAGTGGTACTACAAGCAGTCGTCATTAGTTACGGCCAGGATCAGCAGCAGCTCCAAGACAAATATGAGCAGCTGCGCGGTTTTGCCCTCGCCTTGGAATTCCCGCAGCCTGAGGATCTGAAACATCAGCTGCAGCAGGACAACGGTACCGCCGCCCTCTTTGTCCGCGCCAGTAGCAACATTTTCCAGCGTGGCGAGCAGCGCGACTGCAGCGGGGAGCACAAGCAGCTGCGACATAGTCTCCAAGAGATGAACGAGAAGGCCCTGAGCGAGGCGGAGATGATCATTGATGCCTTCGAGATGGTTGACAATATCAATAGGAATCTGCAAGGACGTCTGGGCGATGCTCAAATCGAGGTCGTCTCAATTTCGGATGATGAAATGCATTAAATCAAAATTTCCTGCATAAGCTAAAATTTCGCTGAACAAAGTTCTACAATTTAGTTCCATTGTACTTAACCAACGATAGTTATATTACAATAATGTGAAAGAATTTCCTTAAATTATACTTTTAAAGTTCGAAATAAACAAGTGCGATATACTGAGCGAAGCTGTTAAATATAATATAGTCTTATTGACAAATTTTACGTTTAGAAAGTTTTGCACAGCCAAAAGTTGGCAGGTTTCTTATGAGATCCGCGAGATCGTGCAGACGGATGGACTATATCGACTCGGTTGTTGATAAAAATATATCAACTTTATGGGGTCAATCACTCATAAGATCATACAACTTTTCTTATATTAAGATGAACTTAAACACTTTGGCAATATGTGCTTGAGTTGGTTAGAACGAAAACTATTATTAATGATTCCAGAATACTTTGTTAATTACAAATGAAATATATTTTAAGCAATTTTATTGAGTGTACAAATCTGCTTGAATGAATCTATGTATGCCTAATTAGTAGAGAAGCTTCAATAACATTTTTTCAAATAGGGTATTATTCTGCCAGGAGTGATGGTATTGAATCCCTTGGTATCCTTGCGAGCCAACGGTTGCATCCGTAAATTAATCAGTATCTATAGAACTTTATAACCAGTACATATTCTATATAGTACAGTAAATCCTAAAATATGAAAATTCCGATAGTGTGACATATTTTTCAAAATTGAACATTTTTGTAAATAGTAAACATGAGAATCTTAATTTTGGCCTTAAGAAAACATCCACAGTAATTCTGTTTGACTCTTGGCTCTTGCGTCAAAACGTATGTTGCAAGGACATGCAATCCAACTGCGTAACATTGAGGACTCAGGTAATTTGCTATGCAAAAGTAATGCTGATTATATATATAAGTATGTCCGAAATTCGATGCTTGTCCGGAGAGGGTGTGGAAGTCGAAAGTGTTCCGATCGAAGATCTCGCACAGCATCTGGCGGGTTATGGAAGGCTCGGACATGGTCCAGTTAATGCAAGTGAGATAGGCCCTCGATATCTGTGTCAAATTGGGTCCAACGGTGACCATTGCTGAGCTGGCATCGTAATCGAACTCGGATTTCTTTTGTTGCTTGCGTTTATTACAGCTCTTAGCACCGTACGGGACATATTCCTCATCATGGACATCCAGTTTAATGACATTCTCTTTCTCATTTACCATTTCCTCATCACCGTCACAATCATCATCGTTTGTCTTGGGCGTTGAAGTGTTGTGATCGTCGGCTCCATCACGGAACAGCTCAAAGTGTGCTGCTTTCTGAGTATTCTTTGTTAGCCTCGAAACTTATCTCCTCCATCTTGCACTGTGTCTTTAGCAGCTTCTCAACTGCAAGAGTCAGAGTTGCCAATGTGCTCAACCTTGGTCCTCCGACATGGTTTTCCCTCGTATTGCTCAATAGCTGCACTGACTTGATATCATAGGGAATCAATGCTTAGGTCAAGTTCCAATAGTTGGCGGCGATTTATCTAATGAGAAAGGAGTAGTTGTTGAGTAATTAGCTAATTATTTTCTCTAAGTTAGCACTTACCATATTCACCGGTGCTGCCTAATAATAGATTATTTCTTTCTTAATTAGGAACGCACTTTTGAAACCCAGCCAAAATATCCAGTGTTTATTGCCTTGTAATTTTATGCAGTTGCTTTGAATACCTTAAGCCACCTGCTTGGGATGGCCAGAATTATGCAAGGCGGATCGCCGTTGGCTGAACAAATAAGTCGATTACCTGAAGATGACCCACCAAACAGCTGTCAATGCAGTAACGATGAGCACTTCGCAAGACGGGTTAATATACCTGGTTTTTATTGCGTTAAGCGCCCAGTATGCATCGTATTCGATGAGCTAGATCCAATTGCAGCTCTGGAGAAATGCTATGAATTATCCGCTGAGTTTTCATCGAGGGAAACCATATTTGTACAGCACACTGGTACGCAGACCGATAGTATCACATTCTCAAAACCAACTATTTTCCTTAAACGAAATTTGTCAGAAGACGAAGATGGCAGACCTGATTTATATCCAAATAAAGCCACACAGACCAGCTATCGTGATATGAAAATGACCACTACGAATGGCAGTGAGAAAAAAAAAACGCCTTCCTCTACGGTGAAACAAGACTCTACAAAATCGGCTGCTAACGTCCAAATTTATTACAAATCGGAGATTTTGAATCGATCAATAACGAAAACTGATACAAAATCTAAGGAAAATCCCGTTATATCTTCTAAACTGAGGGGGATCGGTTCGAATCAGCCGAATTTCTTGCTGAGTAAAGGCTTTTGGAGACGAAATTTAGTCAGTAACTATCCAAAAATTGCAGTAAACTCCACAAAGACAAAAGGCGAGGACAAAAATATAGAGCTACAACACCGTGAAATGCAAACACAATGTGAATTAGAACAGGATGATCAAATCTGCAAAAAGTGTGAATTTATACCAATGTTGGGAAGCGAACTAAGCTTATTACATTATAAATTACAAAGACTAGAGGCACACGTAGACAATCTTCAAGAGAGCATCAATGTGCTTAACAAAGGTCAGAACGCATCAACTGAGCCGGTTAAGCCCTGTACTTGTAGTCTAATCAAATCGAATCGCTATTCTCATCATAAGAACGAGGCTACGCAGGTTGACCAAGGAAGCCCTTTAGTTGGCAGTACTCCACAAATATCCAATGCTTCACCGGAAAATGCTTATAAAAATGAGAACGAAGCGCGAGTCGAGCCGAGTCTAGATCCTCAGCTCGAGCGCAAAGCCCCAAATATTACCAAGAGTGAACTGAATAAGTTGTTTTCTAACACCATAAAGCAACCAGCCAGTCAGAAGGACAACGCTTCAAATGAGCCGCATGGCTATTCTCATTATAAGAGTGTGGCTACGCAGGTTGGCCAAAGAAGCCCAATACTTAACAGTGAGAATAAAATTGAAGTCCAGCTAAATTTCGATTCTCAGCTCGAGCGCCAGCCGTCCAGTGTGTGCCAGTTCTGCTCGGATAAAGAGCAGTCAGTGTCCAATGATCTAACTAGTGAACTGCTCCAGATGATTGAGAAACGGCCCTTCAAGGATATCATGCTCTGCATTTTACTCCGTGCCGACAATGTCTACCACGTGAAAGTGCAGTTGCTGGAATCAAAGCGTGTGCTTGGCTGCTTGCTGGTTAGTCATGCTGGCATCGAGGAGGCCATAACTCAGGGCATTTTCAAGGAAATTCTGACCTACTCTGTTATTGATGTGCGTAATACGATCAAACCAATTGGTCGTCCTTTTGGCATACCATTTGAATTTGTGGCGAAACCTCGAGACACTCTACAAATTGCTACAGAAACTGACAGAAGCGTCAAAGACCAGGATAGAGAGACACATCAATTTATAAGTAATGTCCTTGGAATGCGAACGGATAAACTTTAAAAGAACCCCAAAAAAAGTGATATTGACCACCGATGAAGAGCAGGAGGACGAGAATGGCGATGTCCGCCAACTGCATTACACCGACGGCACTTCGTCGGTCCTGGCTGTATGGTTGTGTTTGGAGGGATTATAAGGCGTCGTTGACTACTGCTGCTTAAGTTGAAATTACTCTGAGCAAAGTTCTACATATAAGTTCCATTATACTTTAAAAATTGCTGTGGCTACATCACAGTAGAGTGTAAAAGTTGCCTTAAATTAAACTCATAAAATTCTGAAAATTAATATAACACTAAATAAATATGTGTAACATTTTGGTTGTTTAAAATAAAATTAAAAGTTGTAATACCTTTCAAGAGCCAAAAATAATGACGAGCTTTTAATAAAAAAAAAACTACAAATAACTCATGTAGTAATGCTTAATTTCAATTGTTTAAACATACAATCAACTCATTTATTTGTGTTTATACAGTACATAAGTTATTTAGTGTTAAGATGAGCTTAACCAATTTAGAAGTATTTGTATTTGTATGGATAAGCTAGTACGGAATTGGAATATTGTTTTGGAATATTGTTTTACCTATCAAATGCAATTCATTGTTCTCAGTATAGATTTTGTGTAGGTCGGCCTCATTTTGCAAGCCTCGGCACGAATTCCAATCCACATTGCGATATGTGTATGGCAACCTAATAGGGGAAGGGAATACAAAAGTTCTCTAGCAAGTGGTGCACACAAGACACGGCCAAGCCTTTGCTATTGTGAAAGCAACAGCACTGCTTAATGGACAGCACACATTTCGTGTCTTGTGATCAAGAAAACTTGAATCTGCGATTATTGAATCTACCAGGATAGAGCATCTTCTCAACGGCAAAGCTGACATCGGGCAATTCTCACACATCTATGAACAGCTGCTTATAATAAATTGTTAGAGATGTTAGAAGATATATCGATCATTTAAATATCGGCGGAGCCTAGTAAGCAGGCACTTTAGGCAGTGTGACCACACATAATATATAATTTATCATTTGGCATGTTATGTTTTTAAATATCAGAGAATAATATTCTTTTTCTTGAGTTGTACAAATGATTTCGCAATTATATTTTAATTACCGTGAGCAGCATTTAATAAGCAAGAAAGCGCCGCCAAATGAATCGTTGCCACAGCTGTAAGTTCTGATTCCATTCTGTGGAGTCGTTAGTTCAAATTAGGTGCATGCACTTCGGTGGCTTAAGGAGCTGAAACCCCACGCTTTGCATTTAAATGCCAACTGGCTTTAGACGCGAGACTGTGTTCTCGGATCTCCTTCGCATTCGGCATAAACTCTCTAGTTAAAAGTGTAATTTCAGCGAACTGAGCCTTTGTTTTTTTTACACAAGCAATTGAAAATATGCAAGCAACTTGATATGCATACTACGTAATTCTCGCAAGCCCCAAAATTACTACCCTTGGATGTATTTTGTTGGGGTTGACAACACCCTAATGAGCGTTAAAGCCTGTGGCTTCTGTTTGCCTCTCTGGCTGCTCCATAGCTACTAGAATGGTCTTCTGTTGCATTTGCATAAATTGAAATTGTGAAAAGGCCAAAATTGTCGCAACGGGTCGTTAAAATAAAAAAATATATGTATCAAAAATAAACACTTCACGAGGTTTAAGATAAAAGCTTCCCTGTAAGCTGTTTTTAAACAAAACCGTGTTGTGTTTTAAAATCACTTTATGGTGCTATGTAACACCGGATTCTAGATATACATGTGAATAAATCGATATTCTTAAAAGAAAAAATCTATCGATAGAATGGAAATACGGCGTTTCTGCTCCCTGTTCTGTGCCGTATTGAGTTACTTATTGTTTAATGAACCCACGATTATAGATTGATTTGAAATAACACAACAAGTAAATACATAATAAATGCATATGTATATGCATAAATAAAAATATTCGATATGTGTTGTTAGAACACCACTTAGTAATCATTTTGGCTACAGGGTACAATCAAGTGTCAAAGAACATTGGCACAATATGCTTTCAATTTAATTGGTTTGCATTCCTAATGAAATGAGTTTAGCTTGTAGCAAGGCGTTCATTTTAGCTTCGTGTTGAATGTGTTTGTTTTTCTCTTACTGTCCACATTGTTAAACTTCTATCGCACACACACACACAAAGGCGTACATACTGGGGGTTTGGCAGCTGCCCCAAAGATTGAGCTCTACATAGACGCATACGGTCGGTAGATTAAAATTTATGAAAAATTAACAAATTTCTGTCCCCTTTGGGGTACGTCCCTGCGCCACAGACATAGATAATCAGCTGACAAACAATTTGATGTACAACAAATTTCCAATGCTTGCCTCTGATTTTTTGATGAGATTCTTATTGATTTATTGTCTGTGGCTCTGACCATCAACGAAATTCAATGGAATTCCGGTGTGTGGCACAACGTTAGTCGAACTCCCGAGCACTTTATGTGAATGCCGACATTAATGTGCCCTGAGTTGGTTTTTGCCTTGCCAAACTCTCATCTCTGTTTGTCTATCTCATTCCGGGCCATTTAATGCGGCGCACACGAAATATCTGAAAGGGCATAGCACCGGAGAGATGTAAGCATAGAATCCGTTGGAGCTATGGGAACGGAAGCCGTAAAGCAAACATCAAAATAAACAGCACACTTAATCGTATATAAATGTTTATATTTACCCTGTCGGCAGGGCAGCGGCATAGTTTTATGTCTCAATCTAAACGTTAGCGAGATCCAAATAAAAATAATCAGCGAGTCAATACTTTTCCAACAGGCAGCCACAGCCACCGACACACAGGCAGACAGACAAACACAGTTCGTAAAGATTCAACCAAAAAAGTCCACAGCCAGAATACGGAAGAAATGCCCAAATCTCAAGTGAATTGCTGCACACATTCCTACATACAACGATGAATAAGTTGGCTTTGCTGCTTGCTGGCAGTGTTTTAGTTGTTGCTAATATATTTTTATGGCGTCGATATGATATGGTGATTAAGTGGTTGGTTTCATAAAAACCAGCAGGCTATGCGGCCATTTATGAAGGATCAATGAACTTCTGAAAACGATTTTGCGCAAGTAAAAAATATCGGGAATGTCTGCAGTTTTTCAAATGTATGAAATGTATGCTTCCGTCTATAAAATAAGGCCCCATGCTGCTCATTAATGGGTATTTAAATATATAATTACTGCTTAGTGCAAGTAAGTTTAAAATGAATTAACTTTTTATTCATACCTAAGGCCAATTATGGCAGTGAAATATTAAGGCCTATTTGTTTTTTTTTTTAAGGAAGATCCCCCTTGTTGGGCACTCTCTATCTACGCCCTTGATTAAAAATATAAACAATATTAATTCAGAAAGTGACATTTTTATTTGCAAATTACGCTATTTTTGAATGAGTCAAAAAGAAAATACTGAAAATTTAATTTTTAACTGTTTCCTCCCTTTTTTAATGAATGTGTGGTGCGTCTGTCAGGCAACACTTTGCTTAAGCATGTCTAGCTAATTTGATATGTTTAAGCAAAGTGTTGCATTCAGGATACAGCAGAAACTGCCAACTCACACAGAGAGTGAGAGAGAGGGGCTAGCAAATTGGTCTAATAAACGCACGACATAGGAGGTGCCATCTGCCACTACACACTGCTCTGCTTCAGCTGCCAGCAGTGCGCAGCTGGATCCAGACAAACTGGCGGCAATCTGCAGCATGTGGAAGTGGAGGCTGGAAGGTTGTAGGAACAGCAGTTGGATAAACTGCAACAATGCGTTGGTTTCCATACTGGCTGTAGTCAAATTTCGAACTTGTTGGTCTTAGCCATAAGCATAATAAATCCAGCTATCGATTATAACTCTTATGAGTACTCGAGAATTTGCATTGCAAACAGCATAGGATGAACCAAAAAAAAACCAGTCTTCTGACGGAGGTTGACCGATTTCATTTTGTTGTTCAACAAGGGAAAGCAGTGTTGCAATTAAAAATGCAATAGAGAAAACTGAAGAGAACTGACTGGGATACCAGACGGCTTACTTACTTATGGTACGTTTGGGGCAGCTCCAAAGCAGCTCCGCCGTGTGTGTATGTGTGTGTGCGGGTGTGTGTATGTGGCTACACCATCACCATAATCATCATCAGCTCATGCAAACACTTGACTTTCTTTTATTTTCGCTTTCGTATTTGCCTTGCCATTTGTTGGACCAAATTTTCTTGATTGCCTTGGCATTGGCATTTGCTTGTTTTCTGCTTATGCGATGTCATCTTTCCGTTCTATGTTTTTCTTTCACTCCCACTTTTTTTTATTCGGCGCTTTTCCATTTGGTTATTTCGTACGTTTCTCATACCCGGTGACAGTGATTTTTGACATTTCACGCGCATTTATATCATTGCATGTTATTTTTTATACTTTTATTTCAAAAAGGTCAACATTTATTCTAACGATGGGTTACGCGTTCCTTAACACATATACATTTATATATGTATATAGAAATGGTCCCATCCATAGGTATGGCCTTATGCCTCAACTTAAGGGCTACGTATGGGACACGCGCCACCCAGTTGCTCCCCAGCGGCACATTTATGTCTTAAGCGAATTGATTCGCAGCGCTCCAAATGAAACAGAATTTCACTCGGAATAATTATGAATGAATTGGCTGCTCAGCTGTTGCTGTTGCTGTTAGCGCACTGTTAGGCAACTGTTAATGCTGGGCGCAGCTAACATCACTCGGCACAGCCTCTGACAGCTGAGTGTTTACTTGTGTTTGTTCGTTCTGCTTGTGTGCCTTATGTTGCTCAGTCGAACTGCAGACGTTGAGTCGAGAGCACACGCGACGCGCATGTTCCGTGACAACGAGTCCAAGCAAACACTTGGCACACGAGGCGTATACGCGTTGTTTTCATTATTCAGTGCAAAATAAATGAAATGGTCAGTTTCCATATAATTAAACCACAAAACAATTTAATATGCTTAATTTTGACAACCAGCTTATGAAGCAATTTTCTGGTTTGCTAAATCAACTAAAATATGGAAATATGAACAAAACGGAACATAAATTTACGCAAATCAGATAATGAGTAACTTATTTAAATTCCATCAAAATGAAACGCGGCTTGACAAAGTCACTTTTTGTGGAAATCGGATTAGATCAATGGTTTTTTAAGAGTTCGCTTCCCCGTCCCCATTCTTAACCTTGTCCTCCTCAGGCACGTGTAACACATATTGATGGATTCTCAGCGCTCCTCAGGCTCTTTCCGCTGCGCTGTCAGCGGCTCTTCCTGCTCTTCGGGGTGGCACTTGGTTCTTTGTTTGATTTGCATATTGCTACCTGTCTGAGCCTCAGTTACGACACACTCACAAGTAAACACAAAGGACAAATACAAACAGGCAACAAAACGTGATAAAATAAGCGGAAAAATAGCTGACAAGAACGCGCGCGTCGCCCCTCTCCCAATCGTTCTCAGCGCATAAAACATAATAAAAAAAAAACCATAACAAAAAACAAAACAAAAAAAGAAATAAAAACATTTGCCGCACAGAACAAAGGAAATTATCTGACCAGCGGGCCTGGGGCATGCCACTTCTTCTGTTGCTACTGCTGCTTTTGCCTCTGCCTATGCCTTTACCTTTGTTCGAGACTGAGTTGGTGGTAGTGGCCCAGAGGCGCCTGTGACAAGTGACAGCTTTGTTTGCTTGCGGGCCGGCCGCAGTGTAGAAGGTGTGGGCTTCTGGGCGTGGCGTGTTGCTCGAATAATTTGACCATTGCCTTTGCTGTTTGCCCATGGTACATGGCGCTTATTATTCCGCTGCCTTGTTTACACGCACTTTTAACGTGTGTTTATTCGGGCGTAACATAAACTAATTGAGGCATTCACTTGCTTCACTCGCTCGCCGCGGCGTATGCGCAATCTGCAACTAGCCCCCAGGCTAGTCACGATTACACTCTCTAACCAGCAATAATGAAACGCCTCGAAATCAAAAGAACACGAATATGCACACGCTCACATCTAATGCAGGACTAAATAAATAAAACATAATCATGCATTCAATATCGTGCACTTGAACATTAAATACCCTAACATATTAAACAAATTATACAGTTTATTACTATTTGGATGTGAGCTAATATAATTTTTTTAATTTCATAAATGTTTTCAACTCTGTAGAACCTGTTATGCATTTTGAGGTCAGGTTGTAGTTCAAATAAGGAGCTGGCCAAGATCAACATTTTTAACCCTTTATCCGTTTGTTCTGCTGATTATTATTATTATGATAACAATGAATACTTAAAAAAAAAACCATAAATATCACCATTTCCATAACTTAGCGATTCAGACAACTCATCTGCCAAGAATTTCTGTTAAAAGTGCATTAAAATATCAACATTTTTAACAAAACATAAAACGGTTTTATCAATCGGATATACATCTTTTTCAATACCAGTCATGTGATTTAAAATGTTGGGTTTCATAAATATATTGCCTGGCTACTTTCCCTTTTTCAATGCGTGGCATATTTACAAACAAAATCAAAATACTCTACTCAGCAAAGATATTAAAGTCGTGTTTCACCTTCTCCTGCTGCTTGTCATTTGTCACTTGTCGGCTTCGTCGTCGTCATCATTCTCAATGGTGGGTCATCAAGTCTGTTAGCTACTTGCAGATAGTCATAATCCTTGACAGCTTTGTTTGCTACTAGATAGAGAGAGTATCCTAAGGCGACGTTGGCGTTGGCTTCAGCTTGTTTACCTCTTCATGTGTTTTAATGAAATGCAAATGCTAAAACAGCACGTCACCAAGTTGCGCCCTTGCGTTCACATGAATCCGGACAGCACTTTAGCAAAATTTTTAGATGGCCGACAGTTGTCTTGGCACTTGATGGCAGTAATAACATTCATTTTGTGTTGTCTATAATTTGCTTACACACACGCACTAAAAATTCGCACTGACAGCTGCCACAATTGCAGATAGCAAAATGCAATTAAGTTTAATTATTTAAGAAGAACTTTGCAATCGTCCTTGAAATGTGCTTTGCTTGTGGCTTGTGGCACATTATGTTTGCATTTATCTTCATTTGATTTCGCTTATATCTTCTACACTCGAGTGTGATAGATGTCTTTCATGTCGCTCGATTTTAACACGTTTTTCTTAGCAGATCCATAAATAAAATGGCAAAAATTTTACTTTATGACAGGTGCTCAAGATGCCCCAAGGAGTTCAGGGTTGACTTAACGTCGTGGCAATAAAAGCAGATTTTTACATAATTTTAAAAACGTTTTGTGATTTGCAAGAAGCCCACTTAAGCTTTAAGTTATGGCGATGCAGTAAAATCCCAACGCGAGTGCTGAGTTTTCCTTGGCTTCAACTTGCGTCGATAAAAAACCAACGTGTCGCTGAGTGGCAAGCGGCACTTACTCGTATAAACGCAGCGATAAAGCTTGTCAAGTTAATGGTTCATTTTATACTTAAGCGCTTCACTCTTCTACATACATGGTAGCTGACATAAATGCAGTTTATGGAATTGATAGCTGTGTAGAAAACTGCACTCTTTTAACATTGAAAAAGTCGTTTTATGCATTTCCATTTCTTAGTTGAACAAGCTTTTAACTAATGTAATTAAACATATTTAACACTTTCTTTTGATGCAGAATGATTGCAGAATGAGACTAGCTCAAATTACGTCACGAGAAAGCTTTAAGCTGGTTGATTTTTATTTTCATATAATTGAAAACTAATATTTGCGTTCGAATTGTAACCACATATAGAATTTTACTTACTTAAGTTTCGCTGCTCAACGAATGACATACATTTTGGAACTATTCTTTATATTTTATCAACTTTACATGCCAATGGTAATTACAGCTCAATTTCTTAACTACTTACTTACAATTAGTCAATATTATCAGTTTCTTTCAAAAAAACTTCCTTTTGAGTTTTATTTTAAAGCAACTTTACAAGGACTCGGCTTGTTGACAAATACTCAGCTTTTCATGAGTTTCTACGCTATCCAAGGACATAAAGCCCTTTGGCAACATATAGCATAACTTTCGCTTGACATGCTTCTTCTTAAGTAAAGTCAAAGCTGAATAAGTTGGAAATTTCTTTGTGAATGACCAAAATAAAGTAGTTGCATTCACATTGAGTGGAAAGGGGAGAGCTTCACACTTGAGTTGTAAAATCTTAAGCCATTAAAGCTGAGTTTAATGAGTTTTACGCTCCAATTTCAAACTCTGCTGATTTAATCAAACTGCAATTTCAATTTGCCAGCCGAAAACTGAAACTTCAACTGGAACACGGCAAAAGCTATAAGCTATTTTTAGATTAGATTAGATTGTAAATAAAGTCAAGTTCGTCTATTGATTTATGCTGATTTTTCGTATTTTTGTTGGTGTTTATCGATTGTTCTGGATTGTTTATGATGTCGCTAGTCGTATTTTCATTAATTTATTGCCGCCAAGGGCAACTGATTTCACTTTAATTCAATTTATTTTTCGATACGTCGAACAACAACAGCAATAATAATAGCCATCACAATAATCAAAATAAATAAACAATATTATCGATAGATTAATACCCTGTAAAAGGCTTTATTTGATTTGCTTTATGATTTTGAATTTGGAATGAAAGCTTATACAGATTGAGCAGACGTTTAAAAAATATTTAAAATATGTATTATTAAACTGACGGTGATAATCTATAGACAGTTCTGCTGCATTTATGGTTTTCTAATTTAAAAAGACCGCTGTTATCACATTATATTTGTATTCAACTTATACTCCCTTCCTTTCAATTGAAAGTTGATATATTATGCCATGCATGCTACAGGGTATGCTGAAAGCCATAACTAAATGTATTTATTTCATGTCCAGGATTGCGATTCGATTGGCTTTTACCGAGAAGTGCCAAGGGCTGCGTTCGGGCCAAAGTCACTTAACTGCTTATCTGCTAAGTTCCATCGGGTAAACCAAGCCAAATCCAGGCTGAGTGCGCCTTCTTTTTGGACCGCGTTCGGTGTGTGTGTGTATGTGTGGGTGTGTGATTGTCGTAGTGTTGAGCCACGCATTTCAAATGTATGCACGACAAATTCATTATAACTTTGCCATCGTACATTTTTGTGGCTTTGATCCGTGCGTGTCAAGACATACACCCCAAGAATTTCTTCTTCAGCTCCTGTTGCTGTTGTAGCTTCAAACACAAACAAGGCACGCGTACACACACACACACACCCACAAACTCAAACACACACACCACGCACTTACAAGCGAACAGGTCCTAAATGAAATCAGTTTAAATGCGCCCCAACGTGTCGTTTTTGGGTTATGATTACGAACGTTTCTCATTGCCAGAAAACCCAACACTAGAATCATGTTTGCGTGTGTGCTTTTTGCTATGTGTGTAAATTAGATGCCAAAGGTGCTGAAAAATAATGCCTTTTCGTACACCGCATGTACATTGTCCCATGGTCACTGCCAAAAAGATTTATTTTGGTAAAAAAAATTGGTCTGTAAACTCCATTGCCTGCTTATGTGTTCAAATGCTTGCGTGTTCGTTTTCTGAGTGTGCGGATGAATGGTGAGTGAGTGTTGCAGGTTATACACATGCCTCAACATATTTATGGCACTTTAAACCCACGTTTAGGAACCAACATGCGCAACAGGGAAAATGTGAAGTCAGCTTTGAGTAGGCCAGATTAGAGCCATACTTGAAACAGCAAATATAATCAAGGCAAAAATGCCAAGCTATTTAATTCGTCAAGAACCATATCGCTTAAAATAAGTTAATGCTCCGCCAAGTTTTAGCTTATCATAATGTGGATCGTCCCTTCTCACCGAAGTTCCATTCAAACATTTGTCATTTCGGTAATTGTCTAAAGTATAGAGCAGATTTAGTTCTAGCGTATTCTTAACCTTGTAATTACTCCGACTTAAACCTCAGAATTTGTAACCTAAAGCCCTTTGCAACATTCATCTTGAAGGTCAATTAGTAGCTCTGAAAACCTATTCTAATAGAGAGGGGTGCAGGGAGTTTCAAAATAATTGTGGTGTCGGTGGCAGATGCAACTCTTAGCCGTGTGATAAATAAGAAGTTTAAGTCTCTCGCTCAGTACCTGGCTGCCACCTTTATCGTTGCTTGAAGGGCGCGCGCAGTTCCGCTTCCGCTGCGCCTATTGTTTGCACTGGGAGCATGGCTCCACGTCATAAGTCGCAGGGCGTCTGATTTATGAGCCGCTTTTTATTTCTCATGCACCGCCGTCAAAATAAATATCAAAAAGCAACAAATTGCGACCATACCGCATGGACTTAAGCAGCCGCCTTTGCCTCGCCTTGCCTCAAGTTCTTGCACAGCGGCATTGTCGCAGTTGGCGCTTAATTTTATGCCAGATGATGCCGCCACAAGGCCGCAACACCGAACACGTGCCCAGCTGGGGACGGCCAAGGTGTCCCGCTCAAGCCCTACTTCCTTCAATTGGCCTTTGGCCCCTGTGTGCATAAATTTTGAAATGTTGTCGTTGTTGTTGTTGTTGTTCTTGTGTTGCGCGTTGCACACTTTTTGGCCACAGTGTCCTCGGCTTGATAAAGTCGCCTACTTAACACAAAACGACAATAAGGCGACATTCAATCCGTGTGCCGGGCGGGGAGGACTATAGCCATGTGTCACACATCCGCATCCGGTGGTGACATTGGCATTAGACTACGTCTCAGAGGTTTGCTGTTTACGTATCGCCAAGCGACTCTTTTAATGCCCTCGCTTTTGTTTTCTCACTTTCTTTTTGTACTTTTGTGTCGCCGGTTTTTTGTTGCCTTTCGTCCAGTTTCGCATTCTTTTGCCTCTTGGCTCTCGCTTTATTTATATGGATACATACATATATATATACATATGTATATATATTGTTTTTTAGTGCGTGTTGCCTTACACAGTTCAAGAACATTAAACGATTTCAATGCCTCTCAAGTGTCATTAAAACAACTTTTTATTTAGCTTCTAACTTAAATCGTGGAAATTCGTTTACCTTTAATGGATTTTTCGTGAAGTGCTTGGGCTGTCACTTAACTCAATAATAATAAATATATTTACGATTTAAGAACGACTCTTTATTCTAATCTTATACATCAGCTCTATTTTAAATTTTTCGTTTACATAAATAAATCAAGCAAAGTTGTTTGTAAACTTTCATCTAAATTTTTCACATTTCATAAGAATTATCCATACGCTTGTCTCCAGTTGACAGATCTGAGCCACATAGTTGTCTTTGCACCCACACAACACACACAAGTTGTCAACTATGGCTACTGAAAGCCAAAATAAAACTTTTTCCCCATCTACCACAAAAATTTGTTATGAAGTGCTAATTTGTTATTGTTAGCTTACACATAAAAAATGAATGCTCGTGTTGGCAAATGTTTAAGCTAATCACAAATTTGTCAAAATTATTCAAATGCCACAGCCGCACCAAGAGGGAGTGCGTATATAAATGACTCTGTGTGTGCGTGCACATTCACATTCGCATTCAGACATGAATAGTTAATACAAATGACGCCAATACAAATGAGGCCGACAAGCATGACAGTGTCTGTGGCTGTGTCTCTTTATATATCCTTTACTTATAAAAATGTATGGATATGATAAAAATGCATCGAAAATGGTTCGCTCAATCTTTAAAGTAGTTCTGTGTTCTTCTTGATAAGCACAAGAAAATCCTTGCCTTTGTCTTTCAATTAACAAAATTTTCTTAAATTTATTTCATCTGCTTGAAAATTATGTTGTTTAATCGCAAGATGCATAGATATGAGTACAGGGTATCACCTAGTCAATCACCAATATTTATAATATTTTCACCTTAATACGATTAAATGGTAAGTTTATTTAAGAGCCGAATAAAGGGTATTTATTCTTCTAGACAGTTTAATTGTAATATTGTTCCTTGTTGTGTAATAAAGCTAATGAGTTTCTGGCATGTGCGTTTCAAATTAGCCTGATTCAGCCTACATTTCAGGCTTGTTCTTAAGCCAAGTGAAAGGATTTCTCTTACTTGTTTTTGTTGTCATTAGAGTTTGTTTTATGAGAATTACACGTGACTCTCGTATTTTGTTTGACAAGTATTTCACATATGAAAATGGCTGTTAGGCTTTTACTTCACTTTAACTCCTGTCGCTGACAGGTCAAATACAGATTCAGACGTGGGGCTAAACTCTTTAAAGTCTGATAAGTAACTTTACGTTCGGTTGCCTTCAGCAGGATAAATGCTGCGTAAAAGCAACAAATTATTTTAAATGGGCCACTTAGGAGGCAACTGTTGTTCAAAAGCAAGTGAAACAGCAGCAAAAATGTGGCAGACGGCAGACACTTGCAGGTGATTAAAAAGCGACTGGCAGCTTCCTAATATTCGCATTCATATTTTATAAAAGCTAAAAGCTCTGCATTTAAATTTTTAACTACGGTGCTCGGAGATCCTTTAATGACCGTCGTGCCATTTTGCAGGCCTCGATTAATCCTTTCCCCGCACATTTTCCAACGCGACGCGACTTTATGAGACACATTTTCATTTGCATTTCCATGCGACGCACGGAAAACGTAGACAATAAACGTGAACAGCCACTGTCTGGAAGCGAGACACTAAGCCAACTTTCTTATCAGTCATAGTTTGTAAGTTAATCAGCTTTACCGTTCTAAAGGGGGGAAGGCATTAGCATTAAGATAGCATTCCACAAAACATTAAAGTATTTTAAGGTTATTTATTCTCATAATGTTTTTATAGGCAGCATTTTGTGACAGATTTAAAATTAAATTCCGACCTTCTGATAGTCTATTAACTAAATGTTAAGTCCAGGTCTCTGTGTGCACAACATTGCTTGCGATTCTTAGCTGTCAGACAAGAAAAATGCGTTCACTTGATCTATCTAACGTAACGGAAATGCAAACATGAGCATTTGCATGAGCCATTCTCATGAATTATTGGTTAGCTTTTGCCATTGCAGCGTTATTTATTGCATTCACTGTCAAGCTGGTTTACAACTCTAAATGCATTTCCTGCTGCAACAGTGTGCAACTGTTTTTATTACTTCTTTTAATGCACTTGAAAGTCCTTAAGAAGTTAGTACTTAAGTACGATTAGTGGCTAAGTCAATACAGACTTCGAAGACTTAGAGATTTATCGCTGCAATTAAATACTATAGCAGGAAACCTAAAAGTGGGTCGAAATAAAAATCACTTGCAACATTGCTTGCTTTAAGACCAGCATAATCAAGACAGGGTATTTAACATTCGAGAATCCCTAACAACATGTGCTCTCTTTTCTTGGTAATGTAATTTAATCGTGTAATATGCCAGCATGTTTGCAGTGGATAACTGAAGGTCGGACCACTGCCAGCCACCTAGCTACCTGTTCAATATGGACAACAGGGAAACGACGAGACTTTTACGAAACAGAAATTAATTGCATTTAGCCCGACTGTGAGTTGTATTGTTGTCTGCTTGTGTATTTATGCTGCCACAATGGCACAAGGCCACAGTGCAACGCAATTCATAGTTAAGCCGGAAACCAGCCCGGAGCATGGTGCAGTCATATTAAAGATGCAAACTGACAATTCTGCCACTCAAAGTAAATTTCAAAAGCGGTCGGCAACTATCGCATCCGGTGCACGAAAAATTACAGGCCGCAAATTCCCTTAGCGGCAGACCAAAAATTTGCAACTAAATTGGACGGCAAAAAGTATCAAGTGTGACTGTCCCCAATTC
Source organism: Drosophila nr. medialis 2 BK-2023a (assembly GCA_035044325.1). Classification (NCBI taxonomy): domain Eukaryota; kingdom Metazoa; phylum Arthropoda; class Insecta; order Diptera; family Drosophilidae; genus Drosophila; species Drosophila nr. medialis 2 BK-2023a. The sequence goes on from JAWNMH010000348.1 coordinate 198,743, forward strand.
ACCTCCGGACTGTGACGCCTGTGGCAGCAAATAGGCGTGTCAAATTGTTGCCGTGTCGCGTGTCTGAACTATTAAATTAATTTCAGTACCTCTTGTCCGTCCCTCAGGTTGATTGAAATTTATGTTGTGCGATCTGAGCGATGCATAGCTAAGTGCAACAAGCTGCAATTTGTGTGGCCCCGTGGCACGTGCCCCATGCCCCAAGAACTGGTGTAGTGTTTGGATGCCATAGCTGCAGTTGAAGCTGAATTCGTATACCGAAATCACATCCAGCTGCCGTGTTGCACTTAATGGATTGTTCAATTTAGCCGGTGTTCGGCAAATTAAATCACATTATCAAGCACATTGAGACTTATGTGTGTCCCGTTAAATACAACAAGATGTTGACAACACATCACCTGCATCATTTGCATCATCATCGCGGCAGCACAGCCATTGAATTGGATAAGATTACCAATTTAAATACGGTAAGTAAATAGAGATATCAATACTTGTAGCACTTTCCAGCCATAGTTAAATTATACAAATTATATGAAATTACTTCCAGTAGCACTTCAAGCTAATTATGAGAACCGCAAGCGATTCAAAGTACTTTCAATTTAGATTGTATCACCATATATTTTAAATGGCGAAACGTATTTATAAATATGCAAACGTTAAATATTAAGCAATCTGAATGAAAATGAACCAAATAAAAAGGGGATGTTTTCAAAGTTGAATAAAATTAAATGCGAAAATATATTACATAAATATTTGTTCAAATTGAAATGCAAAAATAATGTCAACAAAACAATATTCCATCATCAATAATATTGGCTCCATCTATAAATCAATATTAGGAATCAACGGAATGTTTAATAAGTAAAAACTCGAAATCAATTTTCATTGAGAAAATTGCAATGGACTTAAACGCTTTCTGCGACATTTTAAGCTGCTGTCGCCTTAGCTTATGCGACTGTAATTTGAAGATCCTTAAGCAGCAGCGGATATGCGTTTGCAGATGCGACTTTACTGAAGGCTGATTGCAATGGCCTTCAATTAAAAAGTGAAAGCAAAAAAAAAGCAACTCAAGCTCAGCATAACAAATAATCTGCTTTGCTGGCGGTTGCAGTTGTAAACATCCAGAATAATAAAAAGAAAATAAAACATTTTCATTCATGTGTGGCAGTGGCCGGAAAAACATGAAAATTAAAATAAAGCAAAGATTTCATTAATTTCCATTTAAAAATGTAAAGCTCAAAAGTTGCAAATAGTATTTCAGAGGCACGTGGAAGCGTGTTTCATATAAATACGCTTGTCCGGTGTCAAGTGCGGAAATTTAATATACAACATTTTGTGAATAGTCTTGGACAACAAGCGAAAAAAGTGTGTTTGGAAAATGCAGAGCAGTCCAACAAAAAGGAAAATGTGAAACACGTTTATTGCCATTCATTATATTCACGCGAGCTGCTGCGCAAAGTAATGAAGCACTTTTGTACGGGCTCTGCTGTCCGCTATCCTTTTCAGGGTCCACGCCCACTCTGTCCAGCCCCTTCTTTCCCCCTTTCGACATGTTTTTGCTTTTGAAAAACAACAACTCGACATCTGGCGAATTGACTGTGATGAGTGCCATGGCTCTAGAAAAATTACTTGCTGCCTTGAGCCAGAGTGGAAATAATAATTTTTGTATGGCCATTGCAATATTTCCTAAGGTCTGTGGGACTACAGCACGGACTGTGTCGGGGGCGAGAGGTAAGTGTGTGCGTGCAAGAACTACAACCAATTTTCATTAAATAAGAGCAAGTACTCGCTCAACCAACAACAACAACAACAACCGCCAATACATCTTCATTATTTTACTTCAAATATAATATATGGGATGCTTGTGTAAACATTTAACGCTGCACGAGCATGCGACGTCTGTCTATCATATATATATATATATATATATATATATATATATATATATATTTATATATATTTTATATAATGTACGAAAAAACTGAAAACTTGTGCTAAAGTTTAGCATCGAACATTTGTCTTGCAGTTTGTGTGCGAAAATGTTTGAGGGACAAATGAATTTGGCTTGCGTATGCGGGTCGCCGTCTGGATATAAAACCGCACAGCAGGAATGGCTAGGGAAATTGAGCACACACAAACCGCAGCTTAAATACCCTTGTTGAATTTAAGCAGAATGCCATAGACAAAAGTTAAGTTTTTAGTTTTTGAGATATTGCTCTAAGGTACATTTGAATCGAGATTTTTAAATGCTGGAAACAATTGAATGAAGTTCATTATAATTCAATTTAACAGCACTTTCAGCCAGGCCTTCTCCATCATACTCATACTTTTTATACAGCGAGTTCTGCTCGCTTATACCCCTTCTGTAAGAGCTTTGAAAGCGTATCACAAACAAAGGATCGTGTTCAAGGCACAAGGCAAGTGAACAAATAGATACTAATGACATACAACATACATATATGTACATATAAAAGGGATAAAGTATTCGAGAACAGACTCGTATCGCTTTCACTTTGCAGAGTAGGTAAATGCGCAGGACCAAGCTAGCTGCCCTCGTTGATTGTTTATTGTCAGTGGGCTTGATTGATAATGTAAACTGAGCAGCCCAATACTCAGGGCCCAAATGGACGTGGGTAGTCATGGCTTGGCTCATTTTCGTTATAGTCAGCCATTGAGTGCGATATCGTAGCCCGTTTCGCGGCCTTCCGACATGGTAATAAAGCAGCTCACAAGTCGCAGCCAAATGGGCAGCTAGACAACTTGAGCAGCCAGACAGGCAGACAGACAGATATCCAACAAGCATCTTATCGATTTCATGCTCACGACTTTTTTGCTATCACTTACGCAAAAGAGTGAAAGTGGCACTGTAATCGTTGGATAAGACTAAAGCGCCCTTTGTTTGAACGCTTACAAGTAATAGATAAGTGTTGGAAGAATTGTAATGATATAAGTGGCATTAAGTAAACTTCCATTTGATGCGAGTCAATTGTGACTTTGCTTTAACTTGCTTATTTCAATTTGAGCTAAGCAAGTGTATAAAAGCTACATTAGATTTAAAGTACCAGATGTAAGCTCACTCACAAGCTGAGATTTTACCCAAATGAAAAACAAACTAGTTGCCGTAGATACATAAATACAGACCGCAAGCTCAACGCTTATAGATGGATACACATATTTACATCAAACAATACTATAGTCCCATTTTATAACATGGCTGAGTGAACTGCCATACCCAATGCATTTATGTATGGCAAATCATTGAGAGCGACATGTACATGATGTATAATTGCCAATTGGCCTATACGTAATGACCTTCTGCGGAATTATGTGGCTGGCTATTACACGACCTACAGGGAAAACACATAAAACTCAGCTGCTGTAGTACTTGTTACACACACGTCCACACGTCCACACACACACACACACACACATGGACAGACAGTTGTTGAATAGAAAAATCCGCACCCACTCAAATCAGGCTATTTGGTATTGCTAGCATGTAGCCAATTGCACTTTTGTATTGTTGCAGCTGCAGTTGCCATTGCTGTTAATGTTTCTGTTGCATTTGAACCGCTTTTCAGATTTGGCGTGACCATTATAAGCAGCTATAGTGTCCACATGAAGGCCGCTTGCCAGTTAGTTGAATAGACAGTTAGCCAGTTGGCTAGTTGCCTGTATCCGGCCTGCTGTCAGTAGTTCTGGCTGGCAGTTCGATTGTAATTATGGCGCAGTTGAACTTGTTGGCAAATGCATTCTGCCATACCACTTTGTTATCCTTCGCACTGACAACTGTGGGTTGTACTTGTGTGTGTGGCCGACCATATCAACAGATGTGCACAGCGCATTAGCAGAAACTTTTATCAGCTGCTTGCCACCACTTACTTCTAAATGCTATACAGTATTTATGTATAAGCCTTGCCAACAGATCGTAAGGTTTCAAATCTTTCTTAAGAAATTTAGTTGAATACGTTCTTAAGAACATGATGAAATGAAAACGCTGTCTATTCTTAACGTTGTAGACACGGCAGTTCGTTGTTGTTTTGTAAAGTGCCTTGGCCCTGAGGGGGTAAAATAGGCGTGTAAAAGCATTGTGAATGCATCCAAACCATTTTTTGCTGTGCCACTCACAGTTCGCAGCCACAATCCACATCCCCATCCGTATCTACTTCATTACAAATGCAATCCACTTCGCTTTGTGTCTTGTGGCGCAACGCGTTGTTTTTTGCATTACAATTTTAATTTCCGCTTTCACTTTGTCTAGATGCAGTATTTGTTTGCATTGCCATCTTCAGTGCACCATCTGTCTCTGTTGTCGCCCTATCCTTGTCTGGCGCATGGCATTGCTCATGTATTTGCTGATTTACACTTTAGAACAAGTGAGTTTTCCTTTGGTCATGCAAGCACACGTTCAGTTTTGTTCTTTGTCTTTTTTCTTTCATTTACCATTCGCTTTTGTATTTGCATAGAAAATAGGAACAAATGCCGGCAGCTGTTTTTCAATTTTCCGCTTCAACTGTTGAAGCAAACGTTGAGGAACTCATATTGTTGTACTTGCGGCTCGTGTTGTTGCCCTTGTAGTAGACTAGAACAATAAGAAAAAATAACTGGCTTATGAATATGCAAGCCGCAACTTCTGCAGCACGTAAATCTCTTTTAACGCCAGTTTCTATTATGAGAAAAATGTGTTGAGTACCAAAACTATTTGCGGTAGCTGTGTGCATGAAATTGGACAGCGCTTGGTGAATTCAATTTGAGCTCTGGTTTTTATTTTTATATTTTTCTGACCACTTCTTTGGGCAGGCTTATATGCAACTCGCTGGGGCTGAATAGCTGCGAGTCAGGTAATTTCATAAATGTGCCACGAAGCTGCTGTTTTTCTCTTCTCATTCCTTTTTTTTTTTTTTTTTTGGTCTGGCTGGTCTTTTGGCTTAACGGTGTTACTTTAGTAGCTGTGCTGTCCCTTTTTATGCGAGCCGCAGTCGTTTACATTGGGGATTTGCATGTGTGTTGCATGCCACTATGTGTTTGTGACCTTATCTCAGCTGAGATTTAAGCCACATATAAAATTTATGCGTGTGTTTTTTTTATGTGTGAGTGTGTATGTGTGTGTTTATTTGTGTTTGTGTGTGGTTTTCCCTGGGTTAGTCCATGCTTTGATTTTATACCCTGTATTCATAAAAGTGCGCAATAAGGGTAAAGTAAAGTTTATAAAGTTTTTCGGTCCTTGCATTGGTATTTTGGAACCTTTCGAATTTAGTTTTGGCTAATTTTGATTTTTTTTTCCACAGCCACAATTATAACCACAGAATACATTTTCAGTGTTATTCAAATTCAATATTCTATATACAATATAGTCCCATATGCTCAGAAAACGGGAAAATAATTATATTGTAAGAGTATTCTCTGGTCAAATTCTTTCTCCTGATTCAGCTTTGTTCATCTGCGAGCAGCTTATGAATTGCTGCAGATTTGCTTGGTATTAGGTGGCTGCTCTAAAAATACTTCGTTAAGGCAGCTTTTGGCAATTAGAGCCTCAGCTTTGCCAAATGTCAACAGTCAGGAGAAACGCCCAGTGTGAGAAGCAATAAGATGTGGCACAGGCAGCAGCAACAGCCCAGTAGCATCTGACGATCCACTACCAAAATGCTTGCCATTGATTGACAACAAAGCAATGGTTGTGCCACGCCTCCTAGCACGCTCGCACACACACTGTTGTATATCGCCTCCATTGTGTCTAGTTGGCAAAAAGTTTTCCGCCTAGAATATTTCATACAACTTGGTACTTTTAATAAGCAATTTGCTTAAGTGCCGCTGCCTGTGCAACGTTTGTCCCTCGTTCCGCCTTCATTTCATTGTCAATATGACTAATCATGCATATATTTCATAGCAAGCTGTAAGCTCTATCTGTCTCTTCCCCTCTGCTGTATAACAACTGCACAGCTGTCAGCTCAAACTGAGTCAGGCCACAAAATTCACTTTGAATTCGCCAGCGGCGTCAGCCGTTGGAGGATTATTAAAATTACGCATACGCCGCGTTTTAAATGAAGTGCCTTGTTTGTGTGTGTGGAGTCTGGTGAACATATTTACGGTTGTTATTGTTGTTGCCGCCGTTAGAGTCTGTTATAAATATTTGAGCATGCCGCAGGCGTGGCTCATGTATACATACATATATATATATATACATATATACATACATATATACGCACTCATATACATATACTTATATTAATACATATATGCGTGGCTTGCCCACGTCGATTTGTATGAAATATGATTGCCAAATTAATCTCTTGTTTGGCTAAAAGTATTCGAAAGAAGTGAAGTAAATTGCCAAAGGCGAGCCAAAGCCATAATGAATAAAATAAGACAAAAAGTCGGGAAATCTTGATTTGTTTCTCATCGAAGGAAATGCTCTTTAAGTTACAGAAATCTTAGCGTTTTTAAACAATTGTTTATTAAATTATTGACTTTAATTGTTCAAGTAGTGAGTGAATTCAGTATTAATTCAGCTATGAATGATTTAAATGATATGTATGAGTTGTAAAGATATAAATAAATGTTCTCAATGAACTGTTATAATATAAATAAAGTTGAGAGTAAGAGAATGGCAAAAATAAATGCAAGTAAGTAAAATAATTTATTAAAGCCGATTTAAATAAGTTAAGTTTAACTACACAAAAGTTATTACTCTATTTCTCGCATTGTGTTCAAGTACTAAGTGATAAACACATTTATGGATACTTGTAAATGTTCGAAATAAGTCAATGCATATAAATGTTTGCCAACAGTTAGGGTATATAAGCAAGAGATGACCCAAGCTAAGAGAAAATCTACATCCATTCGCTTTAACGACTTTGCATTGTCGTGCATTTTAATTTTTATGAGTTCAATTTGGCCACAGGAAAGAAAATTAGGCCGGATTGCTCGATTTGCCACCATCGGCCCCAAAGCTGGCAAATGAGCCGTAAAAAGGAAAGACGACCAACCCAAACAACAAAACAAGAACAAAAGCAGCTCGTTTCAGAAAACAGCCTAAAAATATGGTTTCGCCTGTGGTTTGGTGTTGGGTGTGGGTCTGTTTGCTGCTGCTGTGCATAAATTAAACTGAAAAATGTGTAATTTGTACGGGCCAATATAGGGCTCAGCATAAATTAAGTATGAATTGTGAACTAAGATGCCTCTAACCTGCCCTGATGCTGGCATAAATTAAATCATTTGCCTTGCACTTGCAGCTCATCGTGGAGATCAACAGCCATGTGGCACTCTTTCGCGACATGCTGATACATATCGGCCAGGCCAAGGACTGCCCGGAGCTGCGCGAAAAGATACGCAAATTGCGACGCACCTGTGTGGAGGCATTCAAGCACACGGCACAGATACTCGTACCGCAGGTCAAGAGGTAAGCAACGCGCTATAGACATATCAGTTCATACCATATTCCATACCAACCCATTCCAACAACAAAAAAGCCTTTTACCACACAAGTTTGGAGCCACACGCATCGCATTAGCATAAACATAAACATCAACATGTGCGTGACATTTTGCGGCTCACATTTCAATACCGTGTACGCATTGAGGCGGTTTTTTAGGGTATCGATGATCTCAATAGATCTAGTTTAAATATATGCCTGAATGTCATTTTGTCACTCTGTGGCTTTCCACAAAGTAATTCAGTTGAAGTAGACTGCAATTTTGAATTTTAGCTCAGCTGCCACTAACGGTTTTTATCATGTAGGGTATTCAGCTATAAGTTATCACTTTAAAGGGTAATTCAGTTAGTTAAAGTATCAACCAAATAACTACATAAATATATGATTGCAGGGTATTTTCTTGCAGCACGCTCATAAAGTCTATCACCTAATGTTTTGTTGCAAAAGCTTTTAAAATCGTTCATTTTTTGAAAATATATGCAAATTTAATTGCAGTCAAATTTACAAGTGGGGCAACATGCAGAAAGCAAAAAGCATAACCATTTGTCGCTGTAGGAGTCCTGCAGAAACACACTGTCGTGTGACTGTGTGTTGACTGTGTATCCGACTCCAACTCAAGTTCGAATCATCTTTCGAGCTCCTGAAATGAGTTAGTGCTGGTTGGCGTTTGAGTTTGAAATTCAATTTCAAATGCTGCATAATTTAGCAGCATGTGTTTTGTCGGGTTTGGTTTAACTTTTTGGGTAGTTGCCGTGGGCCACGAACACGGAGTAAAAAGTTAATAACATTTTGTATAAAACAATCTGCGGGCAAAGCCGTACACACATGAAATATTCTTCATAAAAACTGTTGTTGAAAAAATTAATGTGACTGTGTGTGTTTTATGGGCGTGTGTGTTCAGTTATTTATATGGGAAAAGAGTAAGGTAAATATAAATTACAATCAAATTGGGGAACAACTCAGGTTGGTTTCAGAGAAACTGCCTCACGGTTAATTGAAGAATAATAAAAGCGTCGAAAAGTGCTTGAAGTGCGGCAACAAGCAGGAAATATATTTCAAAATGCGTGCGTCTAGTATATTGATGTAGAGCAAATTTTTAATCGTTTGGACATAGTTTTGGCACCAGGAAATTTATTTTCTGCCCCAAAAGCTATTTTTGGAATTACAATTTGCACATGAATTTCGAGTGAAAATCGTGCTTCCATACTTAAATGCAGGGCGAGGGTTAAGCTATTAGAGTTATTATAAATGAGTTTTTCTAGTTTTAATATCGAAAGTTTTGTACATTACACAAAAGTTTAATTTAAATATCCATAGCTTCCCAACACGCTGTCCCAGCTGTAATCAGTGGCAGCTTTTCGATTTTATCGTGGCTAAGCTCGCCCATTAAACTCAGAAATGTCTACTTTCGGTCTTCAAGTTATTGATTTATGCTGTCGTTGAAGCATAAAATGTTACAAAATGAATTCTCATGTGGCTGTCACATATGCGCCATTATCACACCCCACCAAAAAACTCAAGACCGAGTGACTGAAAAAACACACTTTTTAACAAACAACTTGAGAGACATTTCATACGCAATACATAAAACTTTTGTGCTCCTTATTTTTTGTAATTTTTGTCACAAACTCAGTGGGACATGCTGTCAATGTTGTGAGTGGGAGTAAATAAGAGGAAGGAATTGAGAATGCATTGGTGTCTGCTATTTGGGTATAACTTTGTAAGAACACCCTACGAGAGTCTGATTTATTATCCAGCTTACGCTTTAAATGTCATTACAATACAGCAGAATGTCAATCGTTAAATAACGAAAATTATTTGCTGCTCTTGCTATTGTTGTATATGTTAAAAGTGCAGGACAGCAAGAATTGAGAAAAAGTCAACTTTCGCAGTTAAAATTGATGATTGGATCTGTCTCTGATCCATGCAAAAAAAAATCGGTTAAAACTGACACAAAAGATTTCAATTAATTTTCGCTTTCTATCAGCATAAATGAAGGCAGCTTCTCGCCGGTTCACCCAGCGGTATACATTCACGGAATTAACGGAAGCTGCAGAAGCGACATTGCCTGCAGATCAAAGCACCAGGCCAGAAAGTTAAGTTGAAAGTAAAAGTTCAATAAAGCAAAAACTGCGCTGCCAAAGCTAAGAGATAAAGTAAAGGAGGACAGAAAAAGTGGCCAACTGGTGGAGTGTGTATGCATGTGTATAAAAAAAACTTTGAGCACAACTTGACAATGACACAGACAAAACTTTCTGACAGTGTCTTGTTGTTGTTTTTATGTTTTGTAAACACATGCCTCGCTATGTGGAGCACGCAGAGTCATAAGAGCTACCAACAAAAAAAAAAGGAAGGCATTGTTTTATTCGGCACAACGAATATTGCATACTTTTACAAGTCGGAGACTGATTTTATGAATTTCCCACAATAATAGATATATAGACTTAAATTGCAACATTGAATCATCTTGTCGTCCTTAGTGTACTTGTCCGTTTAAGAAAATTTTAATTCGCTGTGCAGACTCATGTTCATGTTAAGCTTGATGAGGAGTACCTTTTATTCATGGCAGCTTTTTTATAATTTAAGTAATTTATTTTCGAAATAATTTTGGTATTTACACATAATTAAACATCAAATTGTTTTTTAATTTGATATTTTAAAAATAAGTTTTTCTTGGTAGCCCTAACCCCCTATGCATTTTTATTTTGAATGCAGTGTCTAAATGCATGTGCTCTCTTCAAAGAAGTAACAATAGTTTTTCCATTTATCCCATATCCTTGAGCAAACAGTCTGACAAAGTTATAATACCTTTCTCTTTGGCGAGCATGTAATAAGTTTATTTTTACCTCAAGCCACCTACGTAGTTACTTCAATGCCAACAATATTCCACTCATCTAACTTCTCTCATGTTCCTCCATCTTCTCCCTTCTGCCCTCTCAGCTGCTCTATGTGCCTGAGTAGACAGCACTTTGGCCAACTGCCTTAAGTGACTGATAGTTGTTTGCATGTTTGTTTACTCGGCCGTACACACATACGACGCATCCAAATGTCCAACGCTGCGTATACGTGTTTCATTTCTTGTTATTCTGCGCCCATTTCGTAAGTTGAATTTGTTGTTGTTTGCTGTTGTTGTGTATTTGCGTATTTGTGTTTGCCTTACAGTTATGTTCAGCAGCTGTTTGTTTTTGCTAAATTACTGTCGCTGGCTGTCTTTGTTTTAGCTTTTATCGTTGCGCTCTGTTTTGACAGTCAGTTAGTCATCAGAATGCCAGAAGCAAGCAACAGTCGTCATGTTGGCTTTAACGCACTTCCTTAACAAATAACGTCGCAGCATACAGCAAATATATCTATGTGTCCTTGATGACTGCAAACTGCACTGCAAACGAACAACAACAATGAAACTTGCCAATACCCCACAGGGGGCATAAGCAAAGACAATAACATGTCTTGTGGACCGCTTCGATGACAAATGTCTGTCAGGCTGTGTACACTTAGTACAAAAGTACATTTTTACTTATAACGGAAACTTCACAGTTCCTGCCAACTGTGGTCTTGCAACTGTTGTTTCATTACAATACCCAGTAACGCACGGTTCAGTCTGTCATATAAGTAATCAAGTAGGTATTGGTCAAATTTATTATAGGTATTGGTTAAATTTGTACTGGAAATCAATGAAAGCTAATAAAAAGCAAAGTGTTAAGAAAAAGCCTTTTATTAAAATTTTACAGATATTCGCTTTTTTGTAGGGCATCTCGAAGTCTGACGCTATTCTCACAATTATTCTTACTTGCTTTAACAGCAATAATATTTGTTAGCTCAGGACAGTGTGATTGTGACAGCGGATTATTGCTTGGGGTTGTCACGTCGCCAGATACTCTACACTTTAACGAGTGTCATAAAACCTTCAGGAATCTCACAACCCCACCATAGCTGCATTTAATAACTTCGATATCGAATTGAGAATTCGAAACTTAAATGCATTTACTGAATCCCCGTTTCATTGCCAGTCCCATCTTGACGCACAATTGTGCAATTTACGTTGGCGCTTGCGACCCAAACAAAAATATCATGTTATGTTTATGGCTAGCGCAGTATAATAAAAAATACTTCAATGTTATTCGCAATAAATGAAAGTAATGTCCAAAACTGTAATCAACAGCAGCTGCTGACAATCCTCGGCTCCCGCCAGCATTTTGTAGCTGATTTCCTATTTTGTTTTGCTCCTTGGGCTTACCGCTTAGGTTTGTAATGCTTTGCAGATTTGGCTCGTAGCCGTTTCAATTTTTTGCATTTTTTAACCCAAATATATATATATTTAAGCTAAAAGTAAAAAATAAATATAAACAAAATGCAGCAGTATACCGATATTTAATATCAAATTTTTTTGCATTTATTAATCAATTATTTAAGTTGTTAAGTAAATAAAAAATTAAATTTTTCTTTCTGTTCTCCACAGTAACAAGCTTTATTCAACTGTTTACACAGTTAAAAAAAAAATGGCACACATTCTTAAATTAAGTACTTTTTTAGGGTATATAATCTTCGACAGTCTATAGATAAAATAATGTACTTTTTTAAGTTATTAATGCGCTTGTTTTGCTGTTTGTGAAAATGACCCGCCCTAATGGACTCATCTATAAGCAGCAGTCAGAAACCGGTGATGATTGATATTTAAAGAGAGACAGAGATGGAGCTGCAGTTTATTATTCAAGGAAGACAATTCCTTGCAGTCAGTGAAAGAAAAGCGTAATTCATTAATTTAATCTTTAATTCCAGACAAAATATTATTCATTTAATGCCATATGCAGCAAAATAATGAAAAAAGCAATGGAACTTAAAATCGGTTTTAAAGGGTCAGATATTACTTGCAGAAAAGTAAGCCATAGGCACACAATACAAATTTTAAATAATAAAGGTCAGGCAATATTATCTGAGCAAAATCTGTTGTATATATTTTTATCAATTTATGAATGCCCAGAAAAAAGTATATTTAATGAACAAGCAAATGTTGACACAAGAAATGATATCAAATATTTGAGCTAATTATGTGATTAAGAACGTACCAAATTAATCAAGAATACATTAATGAGAGTAAATACTTGGTGTGACCGACTTTGCCTAGTTGAGCATAATCAACTTGGGAAACACCGGGACACGCAATTAATGCTGAACTCACATAATTATCCGTCTTCAATGTGACACATGCTTCACCCCGTAAATGTTGAGCAATGGCATTTCTATGATCTTAGCCACATATTAGGTAAACTGGTCCCAAACAACCCTCAACCCTCCGCTGAGCAACAATCCCAAATTGAATTCGCTTTAACTAGCCCCAGCTATACTCATTCACTCACTCCCGCACACACCCATGCACACACGCAGACACACACACACAAAGACACACACACAAACACACACACACAGACACAATCACACATACATTGAGAGATGAACAGGGACACCTAAGGAAAGATTAATTTGCAATTTATTTGCTTTAATGGTAAAAATGGGTGTTGACGTTGGCAGCACTATGGAATATGGGCACGAGGACATTTGTGCTGAGGATATGGCAACACTTTCCATGTTTATCGCTACTGTCTGTGGGGGTCTAGCATTCAGAGATTAGGGACTGAGCAGGCAACCTGAACAGTTTGTCCGACAAGTTGGTAATTTGGGTAAAATATATTTTTCATTTCCAGCTACGTGTTAATACCCTATCACAATTTGAGTGGCTAGAGGGGGTATTTGAAAACGTTGGCCGTATGTCCAAGACGTGTCCTTTACATACCATAAGTTTTAGTCGTTAGCTAGTAACTTCGCCTGGAGTCTATCTCTTACTCTGGGTTTTGGCAATGCAAAAGCAATTTAACAAATTGAATTTATTTTCATGCTGCTGCAAATATGTTTATGGCAATTTAAATCGTATTTATGTGTTGAATGTTGCCTCATAATTGCTATGCCAGCGACGCAGCTCGAATTAAGCTGGCCAATTTTCACAGCAGTTGTAAATTCCCAGCATTTCTTGAATTATGTGGCGCATGCCGAGCAGCAAATTAATGCTGTGCGACAGAGCCAAATCTTACTCAATCTGCTGCTGTATAACTGGAGTTTAAACGCCAAATAAACGATTTGCAACGATTATGTTTGTAAAATGAAAATATTAGCCACTTGATTGCATATTGCCATGGAATTATTATTATATATATTTTATGTTTGTAGAGACAAATTCAAGCAAATCGATAGCAGTTGAGATTTTAGTCAGCTATTGACAATGGCATTACAACATGCCCCAATGAACTTATTAGAACCACCATCATTGTATGTCCGCAATAACAAAAATGTCATAAAATTCGTGTATATTTGAAATCGCAACATCCGCATGCAATTCAGCGTGTGACAACACAGACAAGCACACAACCACATATGCAGCATAGCCATTCAAGTTAGAACCCATGGATTTATTTGTTGCCTATGCATTTTACTTATATTTTTCAGCTCACTGGCCGATGGCATACTCACCGACAATCCGCACCTGGTGTTGCTCTTCTATATGGCACAGCTCTTTCTACGTGAGCTTGTGAAAAGCTATCGACTTATTCAAGTTGTGCCGATGGATATGTCTGGCTATTATGGTAAGCTGATTTCACCTAAGGCCAAATCTTTAAAGCGAGTGTATATCTGTGTGTGGATATGTTGGTGTGTGTTGTGAGTGTTCTCTGTGTGATTATCATTACAATTCAGAGCAACGGCTGCAAATGCTTACAGCCATTGTTTGCCATTTGGTAGATGTATTCCGCTCGAGTGTACGAGCTTTGATTGCCAACATTCATTGGCCATGTTGAATGCTGTACGTGCATAGTTGCTGCGCTTTGCTTTGGCCTTGACTGATTGGCCCGTCGGACACGCATTCGAATTGCACTTCCATAATATCAAAACACAGATTTGCTGACCATATATTTTTTAATTACGACTTTATTGCTCGATTAACGCAATCCGTCAACATAGAAAACAGAAAACGAAACACAAATATTTACAATGATTTGCACTCATAAGCCCCTAGCTACGTGGGTGGTGCTGGATGGTGGCTTTGTGGTTTACGTGCAGCTGTGCACCACATTTATGGCGAGCACGGCCAATGCATTTACATGATGTGTGCCCAAGAATTCAGCGCAGTGCAATGAAAATGCCATAAAAAATGCAAGAGTGCGTCCTTTTGAAATAAAATTGGGTTTCTGTTGTAAGTGCGAGGGGGAATGTGCCAGAGGCGTATATGGGCGTAATATTTTAAAAGAATATGTTGCCTGATTCAATACAGTAGTAATGTGTTGGGGGTTGTGTTTACTTTTTAAAATGTGCAGCTCCTGCGAAAATCTGTACTTCTCATAAATCAAAAATTGCAATTCCTGCAATAATTACGTGGACATGTAAATTGCGTAAACGTCGAGTTGAACAATCAAATAAATTGCAAACCAACCAAAAAACTCGAAAACCTTTCAAGTGTTAAATGTATTTAATTCTTTTGCTGCCATTCGGATGAAGATTAATGATGATAGAAATTTATGGTTGAGCCAGCATTAGCAGAGTGCGGTGAATAGTTAGCTGATTTGAATCGCATTTATTGTATAAAAATGTCAAGAGCTTTGTTTCAAATACTTTCTCCAGTCAAATAATTTACCATCTAATTTGATATTTCATTTCAAGTATCTTAAATATCATTATGATAAAAATAACTTTTCTTGTTGACCTGAAATGAAAACATTGAAATCAGTAAATTGTCAGTAGCGACTTTTTTATCAAAAGTTAATTTAACATCAGTCAGTTAGGAAGTTTGCCAGCTGGTGAAGCAAACATCAAAGCGAAGCGCAAATCGTTATTGCCATGTTTCTATTGCAAGTGGGTAAAATAGGAGCAAAGCTAATGAAGCACACAGAAAAATCACTACCCCAGTGTGCGAAAAGAAAATTGTTTGCATAGCACTGTGGCAAAAAAATACTCGCAAATTATTAAATATTTTTTTATGGTGTGCACTCTGAACCTCAAATTTTAATAAGCAGTAATAATGTATTTTATTGGAAACTGCTCAAAAGGGGCAAATATAAATTGTGAATGTCAAGTGTGGGGCATTTCGTTTGTCTTCAATTTTGTAGCCAATTGCTGTTGGTAAGGACATGCTTGACTTTTTGCTTAACGACGGGAAATTTATGTGGAAATTTTGTGTTTCCTCTTTGCAGAGAACCGAGCTGGCCCCTCGAATCTGGGCAATGTTATAAGTCAAATACTTTTGTGTAAGCAAATAACGCCCGATTTCAATGAGGAGGAATTATGCAGCATTACAAAGGACTCGCAGGACATTGCCATGCTGCTATCCGAGATGCAGGAGTATATGCCACAGCACGAGGCATATTTGGGTGAGTTTTATGCGCAGTCGCCGCTGCACTTTGCACTTTGCACTTTGATATATCAAGTCAAGGACTTGCAGGAGGTCAAACCAAAATCCAAAAGCATAAAGCAGCCAAAAAAAACTTGCCAACAGCTACTTAGTGCTTATGTTTTCACATTTTAGTAACACATTCATTAATCAAACACTAAACGTGCGAATCTTCCACAAAATAATTCTAGAACGCAATGCTGCCCTGGATACAAATGGTACTTGGCCAGCAAAACGACGCCAGAACTATATATGCAAGAACATGAGCCTACTTTGCTGCGTTTCCCGCCCAAACTATCTCTGAGAGGAGGCCGAAATTGTTTAATTTAAATGTCACACAAAAGCATCGGCAACCCACAAGTATTATACACATAGACACAAACACACACACTCTACTTATATCAATTACTAGTGTTTAAGGCAAGCCTATAAAAAACTAAACAAAAATATGTTAGAACCTAAGTGTGCAACAACTCATTTAGAATTGTAATTAAAGATCAAAGGAGTCTACACACAAAACCAATTTAATCATATATAGAGTCCATATACATTTAGGACAGTTGTGTATAATCAAAGTTAATGCTGCATATACAATATTATATTACTAAATGTAATTGCTCCTAATTCTGACAAAAGAGCATATTTGATAGACATGTTAATTAAATTTGAAAGCACAGTTCAATAGGTCATAGAATTTAATCTATTTTACCTTTTGGTTTCCAGTAATAATTTGAAATATTCAAGCACTTTAATTAAATGCAATTAAGAATACAAAAACATTTTTTTAAGATTTTCATCTTTTATTTATCAAGAAGGCCATTTAGGACTGTAAAATAACTGTATAGAGTTTTACCATATAGAAATGCACTAGCAAACAAATGATTCATTAAATATACCGTTGAGCTAACATTAAAATTAGATAAGGGTGGCATTGAGCAAGTGGAGCAGTAAAAAGGTAGATGTAGCCACACATGATACTAGCTTGGTAATTTAATTAAAGGCATGTCCCAGACCTGATCCTGGCACTGGCTCTGGCTCTGTTTCTGGGAACATGCTAGAATATAAAGCAATAAAACAATATGTTGTTAACTCACAAAGACGCACACACACAATTACACAGAGACACTACAAACATTAGTGAATGCACGAATGTCCTAAGGTTTCTGTTAGTTTAATTTTTAAAGACAACAACAACAAAGTCGAACTGTGCGCAGTACCTAAAAACGAAAAACATGTGACCAATAAATATGAAAATAAAACCACAAAAATGCAATTTATTTTGTGAATCTGAAAGTTATCACTTCTATAAGAATCAAGTTAAATAGTATAACTAACAATATATCAAATATATTTAAATGAATTGCACGTCTATTAAAACGCACATAGTCATTGAAAATTCGTACTCGTATTTAATTAATTTTATACATTTTGTAACATTTAACGCTTTAATAGAAGAGACCAAAAACAGTTCAATTCAGTAGTCCACACTGGCACTATTTTAATCCATTCAAATGTATTGATTGCCAGGCCAAAATACAATAAATTAATTATGTATAGCTTATGTTTTAGCGCTGTGTCAGAAATTCATTAAAAGTATACGCTGAATTAGTGTTTTTTATTTCCATGTGAAATTACACTTTTGCCATATACCTTCTAAAATATATTTTAGAGAGTATCACATATCAGATTTCCTAATGAAATTAACAGAAAAGTAAACTCTAAAGTCAAACTTATTTTTTCCTAACCCAAACATTTTGATAAAACGATTAACGGCTTGTGTGTGACAATCTTTCAACTCCTTCAAAGTTTGCCTTGCATTTCCCAAATTGTTTTAGCTGAAATAAAATCTTCATTGAAAGCAAGACGCGGGGCACTCATTAGCCGATCACTCTCGCATATTTAAGGATTATTATTTAAAGACACAAAAGAACAAAGCAAATATTATTTCAATAATAGCAAAAGTCATTTCAGATAATCAAATGAAATTGAGCACTGCACAATTGTATGGGCCCAATTTCAACAGCCAACGATAAAAAAGGTGCAAATAAAATATTGAAGCTTCAATTAACATTGTAAATGGTTTGAATTTAACAAATTATACCAAACAGAGGGAAAATATAAAAAAAAACTTAAGAAATGCAATTAATTATGACTATTATTATTATTTAGTAATTTATTAAGAAAAGAAATTCCGTTTTAGGCATGAATCAAACACCAAAATACAAATTGACATGTATATTTATAAAAAAATTGATAGAAAGTTCGTAATATTGGAAATAATAATTACTAGTATATTCGTATGTACCTATATGTACATATATATAAGTTAAATAGTATCTTAGCACAGTGAAGATTGTTTAAATATATATATATTGCAAAAATGAATTAATATAAATTAAATATACTAAATGTGATTGTTATATGATATTCATATACAAATTCAGTAAATGTTTGTTCATGTTATTTGTAACTAAAAATCTGATTACATATATGTAGCAAACACATACCAAATACTAAAACATGGGGTACCAATCAAATATGAATAAAGATATTTTTAGATAAACTAAACACAATTCCGACTTTTATTTTCATCTGAAAATTAAATATTTAGGTACTAAAAAGTTTCTGTTTGAGTTCTGACTGCCATCCGTGTTAAATTATTGGTAACGTGGACGTAAACTTTATTACACTTCATAAAAGTGAGCGATTAACGTTTATGGATGTGATCTTATCACGAAGGCGCACACACACACACATACACACAAGTAGGTAAAGGACAAAACAACCCCTGTGCACTGGGCTGACGTGCTTAGGCATCTAAGTGTTCGACAATAGATACGTCTTAATCAATCCTTAACATTATTTAGCAAAGCTGATGACAAATATAAAACTTTAACGCCTTGTAGAATTTAACAGAGCAGCTTAATGTATTTAGAGTTCTATCGATTGCTTAAGGTTGCAATGATAGTGCCTGAAAGTAGTAATTTAATATGAGAAAACGAAGCTAATATGAATTTTAAAATGATTGTCATTCACTGCACTGCAGTAAATACTTCATACTAAAACAATTGTTGTCTAGAAAATGATTAATCCAACGCTTAGTAGTCAAGACTCATTAGTAAGCCAGAGTCATTGCAAATAAAGAGCCACTTTGAATTTGGGTACTCGAAACGTGCGTCTAACCCGCCAATCATGTGATCCACGTGCCAGAAAAGGTAACGAAGCTAGAAACTGTATGTAAATTAGTTGAGAAAATCAAGCCATCACAACCATACTCCACTGCACCACCGCTGCGAGACCACACACAACGACGGTCGTCGATTACCTTTTGATGTGGCAGATGTGTCAGCGGACAGTGCAGTGAGTAATGGGTGGTGCGTGGTGGGTGGTGCGCGGTGGGCAGAGGTACGCATAGCATTCACAATGAGAACGTGCCGCTTGGGGCGAATGTTACAGTTTACCGCACACTTCGACACCTTTGGCTGGTTGTGCTAAATTCAGGCTTGAGGTGTGAATAGATTAACGTGGCGGCAACGAGGCTGCGACTTTAACATTGAGCCAATTGCTGTTGTTTTTGTAAGCATGCCTCGAGCGTCAAATGAGAATGTGCCACGCACGTCGAGCCGGAGGCTCATTACGCTCAAATGAAATGACAAATAGAAAGTAAATGAAAAGAAAACAGCAACAACTGGTAAACAAGCGCACAAAACTTCTAAAAAGCAAACGGAAACTGGACATTATTTTTATGTTTATTTGTTATTTTCATTTTCTTTTCATTTGTAGTCGCATTGCAGCAATCCAAGGACAAGGTCAGAGCGGCAGAACAATGCCTTTACGGCTGTGCATCGGCTAGCAAGTTGCTGCTGAAACACTGCCAGAGGACACTGTCTGTGTAAAACCAAAATAAATGCCAACAAGAATAATTCCTCAGTAATCCGATTTAGTGCGCACCCATCGCACACAAATAACCAAAAAAAAAAGGAATAAAAATATAAAAAGCGCCCCACTCGATTATGTGCCGCTGGCACTGTTGCTGCCACTGTTTCCATTGTCTCCCCTGCTTTTCTGCTTCTTTTATTGAGCTGGGCACTTAAGCGTCGGTCTGCTTACTGGCTAGCGAGCGAGTTGTTTACTTAGCCCATTCACAGTGGCTAAAATAATTGAGGAGTCACAGGAAAACTAATGGTAGTTTAGGATCATGATAAAAGCTTAACTTACAATGGAAAACCATCTGTAGCTTTGACCTTATTTGATTTCAAACATGAATTTATATGTTTTAAAGTCTTAAGTTTCGTTAGAATAATAATGGGAATAATCAATTTTTTTCAACTTTATCTATAGAATATTTCGTTCTCATTTTTAATACTATTCCACTGTGTGAGGGTGCACATTTGTAGTCCTGGTTCTGGTAACGAAATTCTTGACTTTTTAATGCGGTTTGCAGTCTATTTCTTTTGTGCAGGCCAATGGTTTTGTGGCATTTTGTTTTGTGCGTTCCAAAAAAAGAGCCAAATATACATATTCGAAATGTATAATTTTATTTTGGCTGTTTTTGTTGTTATGTCTTTTTTTTGCATAATTAAATAAAGACAATGCGGCAGACTGAACTTTGCGGAGCTATTGCCGGCAGGTCCCTTTGGCAAGATTTGAGATAGGTCCACCGGCTATTGTACAAATGAGCGAGAATATAACAGAAATGTGTTTCAGACAGCTGCAGCGCAGTAAAAATAAGGAGCAATAACCTTTTTCAGAGGACAATTGCCTCGCATCATATGCTGTTCTTTTATCAGCTTAACTAAGCGCCTTTTTAATATGACGATTCGGGAGAATTGAATAGACTTGTGGAATTAAAGCTGAGGCAACCTTCGTGAAGTATGTTTGCACAGTACACATTGGAATTTCATTATTTAAAGGCAGTAATGGCGATATATTTGATAAGATAGCCTTCAAACCTTCCGCATTGCGTCATAAATACGTTTTTAATGAAGCTCAAACACACGGTTAACTACGACTCTACCAAAAAGCAATCATTAAGGGTGGTGGATATTGATGAGCGAAGCACTTAGTGTTATTAATAAGAGGCAGAATTAAAGGCACAATCGAGCAAATGCATAGACAGATCGCTTTGTGTGTATGATTTTGATTAGACCACTCTTAAGCGATTGTCTCATTCAAAAAAGACTGCAGATGAGCAAGAATGTAATAAAGCAAATAGGAATCTCAAAGTTTTAGAAGCTTAAGTCTCTTCGCATTAAGTTGAGTTAACTGCTGTGTTAGGTAAGCCTAAATTTTGAGATGTAGCATAAAAATGCACAAGGAAATTACAGAAACCAAAAGTTCACAAAAAACAGTCCCAATGAAAACCAGAGCCAAAGACACTAGCAAGATGAATAATGAGAGAGAGAGAGAGAAGGTGCGTGGTGCTGTTCAAAATGCATTTGAATTGCGGTGTGTGTGTGTCTGAATTGCATGCGATAAAATTTCAAATTCCATTCGGCATGCCGTGTAGAATTCATAACGTGCTGCAAATTTCGAACAACATTTTCTAATTTAAAATACCCGGCCACAGGAAACCCTGCAAATAGAAGAGACAGTATGTGTGAGGTCCTCTTTAGTTTCTCTGCCTTTTCTTGGGTCACGTATCCAGCTTAAAATAATCAAAGCTTAAGCACATGAGGCGCCACAATGATGTGCCCGGAGAAGTTAGCTTAATGATGTTGCCACTTTAATACCCTGCAAGTTTTGACGATGATAATGATTGTATGTATGACCTTCAGAGCTAATGTGGACGAATGTTTTCCGTTTATATTAATTATGTATAAGAAACATTAAGTTATTGATTGAATTTTATATTCATTATTATATTCTTAAAGTATATTTATCGAAATATTGGTTAAAAAATTCCTTTGAGTATTTAGTTGAAAAAAAAGCAGACAAAAACTATTGGCGCTTATATATATATATAAACTTTTTAATCCCAATAATTTTGATAGGCTTGGGAAACTAAAATTCCTTAACCAAAATTCCCAATGTGACCAATATTTCCACAATATTTCCCTTACACTGGCGCCATCTATTGAAATAATACAGCTTGTGTGGAAACGCTACTGTACGCCAGACTGCACTGGACGATTACACGGCGAACAGGACAACCGATAAGCTCGCTTCAAGGACACAATCCATGGAAGCTTGTGCAACTTTAAGCTTTACATGTTGTAACTTTCAGAGTCCCTATTCTTTTTTGGATGTGCTTTCTCTGACAAAAACCTTTGCCAGTTAGCAAAAAAAAATTAACAAATTTAATTAGAGACATTTTGCGAGAATAAATGGTTAACATACAGATGGCAGTTGCATCATCAAACTTATTCTCTTGTATTAATTAAATAATGGATAACTTCCGTAAGCTGCATAAATTAACTAACCAAAGGACGTTGACCTCCATATTTCTTGAACATCACAAAGCGAACAAACGTATGGAATGGATTCGGGCAACTTCAAGAGTAAATATAGCCAAGTTAAAACACCTGCTAAAGTTGAAAACATGAACACCAACAGCCGCAACTGCCACAGCAAAAAAATAAGCAAGCAAATGCGGGAAAGTCCATCCGATTCCCATTCCCAGTACTCATTCACGTGGGAGTAGCCAACATTGACGCATTACTTACACACTTTAGTACGGCGCATTGAGCCCGAGGCGGGAAAAAGAACTGGGGTGAACTTAAGAAATACGAAACGGTCATTGGAACGCACGCCTCAACGATTTATGTTGAATACTGTCTGAGTTCCGAAACCACCAGCGCACATGCCAATTGCAATTGAGGCAGACGTGGAAATGTGTAATTTACTATCTGACGAGCAGTTCAAATCGGTGTTGCTAAGTGTTTTTTTTTTTAATACAGCCTTATATATAAAATAAACATAGTTTTTCGGCGTCACTAGCCCCCCTTGATGATCCGTAAACTTCGTTGGCCTACGCCGCTGCTCAACATTATTTTCTGGTTTTTTATGCGACCCGGAAGTTGCTCGTAATTATGTTTCCGTATGATTTACAAATATTTGCATGGCAAAACATTTTCAACAGTTTTGTGCACCATAAAAAAACAGCAAACTAGCAATAAAAACACACACATAAAATAACTATAATAAAAACTAAAGGAACTATAAGCTGAAACCGAAATGGCAAGGAAATGCAAAATGTAAAACGAAAACTAGTTTAAATGTATTTGCAAAGCTGTGGCATATTCTGTGGTCAGCTGACGGAGTGTTGAACTGACTGAGTACATGAATGAATAACTGTCTGGTTTTGCAAAAATATTTATAAATGCTTAAATTGCGGTTGCTTGCTTTTGTGGGTTACTTAATACATAATTTCGAGTGCTGATTAAGGTCGCTGCTGCTGGAAGGAATTGGAACTGTTGTTGCAACTCAATAAAATTTGGCAATTTAGGTGCATCCACACGTTTTGCTTTCAGCCAAACTGTATTTGCTCAGAACGTAAACAAGATGCACGAGCAGCTGTACTTGACTAAACAATACACAAACTTTACTTCAATGCACACCCGTCGCACACACAGCTCCGTCGAGTGGGCAGCTCTCAGCTCTCAACGAAAACTGAAATTCGATTTCATGTTATGCCACACAGGCCAATGCCAAAATGAAGACGACGCCAATGCGTCTCACTGAAACTGCTCATAATCGAATATGCTATATATATACAATCACCCACACACAAACACACAAACACACACACCCCACAACAATAAGCGAAAGTTACAAGACGTTTGAGTGCCTGTAAATCTTCCATTCCCAGATGAAGAGTCTGCTGCCTGCACATGATTTGGCCAACTTGTCGCTCAAGCACGCAGCCAATCAATATCAATCGCAATTCCATTTCAATTTCAACTTCAAGCTGCACCAGAAGTCAGCAAACTTTTGTTGGTCTACCAGAAATACCCTGTAAGCGCATAAACATAAAAATGAAATATCCAATTCAGTAACCCGTCTCTCAAACTAATAACTTTGGCTGCAATGAAAAAGTAGCATTTCGTTTTTTAAAAGTATACCCAAATATTTGTGTTTACTGTACGCTTTCTATGGGGCAGTCAGAGTTAACTTTAGAACTAGCAAAAGGGTGTCTACTTGTTGTCTTCTGCATTTTGCGAATTGAAAAATATCAGAGTGCACTTTCCAGCATCAGCAGCTTTTGCCAGTAAATTAAGGGGAGATTTGTGTGCTCAGAAAGCGAAGTTGTAGCAGCAGATGCAGCGTCAACTGGCGAACATAATGAGGCAGCTGCGTGGCACGAAACTCAAGCAGCCAAACAGCCAAATGTGCTAGACTGTAGGACTAGTCAACCAGATTGCCAGGCACGCTGACGAGATTGAGAACTGCAATGGCAACTGGCAATGAGCATTACGAAGGAACAGCAACTGGCAGCTGAACAAACTGATTTGTGGGCCAATGCCATGTTCTGCATGCTGATCTCGAATGCAGCTGAGACGACGTCAATGTTTGCGTGAATTTGCGCCCGATTTGTTGCCCATCAACCGAACACCGTAATTTTGCGTGTGATTAATACACAGTCACAAATACACTTGGACCTGTCAAAAGAAACCAAACGGCAGTTGCTTGGCAAATGCACAGTTCTGCATTTTTGCTGTTGCAGCAACAACAGGCCAAATTGAAACTGTTTAAGACTCAAATGTTACCAATTGATAGTGAAAAGTATCTGAAAGGAGCTATGAAAGTCACAAAAGTCAATCACACAAAGAGTGCTCAGTTTATTTGCCTTAAATACGCTTGACTTTCAAGCTATCCTGTGAATTGAAAACATTTAAAATTGTAGAATAATATAAAATATCTAATGGACTCCTTTGTTTAACTGAAACATTTACTTAGAGTTCCAAGCCTACAATAATTTTAGATTTGTTAGTTATGTGAATGGAAAGAATACAGCAAAGAGAAATATAAATTAATGTATTTTATATTCATTTCTTAAAAACTTTAAGCAATAAGAAAGTGTCAGAGGACTAGGATAGATTGAGATGAGTTTAATTGCAAAAATTTTATTATACAGATATATGCGGGACTGAGTTAATTAGAGTTTACCCATAAAGATTATATAACTGCTGCTCTTTTGCACTTAAGCTTTAAGCCAGAGTCAATGACAAGCTGCATGCAAACAAGAAAACTTGGCAAAAAAGAAACTCGCTTTGAGAGAGCCAACAAAAAAGTTATTCAGTCATTAGCTTGCGTCGCATCACATAAAAGGCAACTCATAAAATGGCAGACAAAACTGAAAGTCAAACAACGCCAGTGTAAGCAAAGGACAATGCTACAAAAGTATGAAAGTACAACAGGACACCTAACGTACAAACAACCAAGCAAATAAACTGGATGCAGTTGCTAACAAGAGTACAAATTAAGAGTGAAACATACACCTACTATCAACTGTGCAATAAAATCAACAAAATGGCATCAAGCAATGGCACATCAACAGACACTCCAGCACCTCCCCCTCCTGCTCCCTTCTAATACTCGACCTTGCAAGGACTTGGCTGATGGAGTAGCATACATAATTGGTGACAGATGTTAGCATGCGCAGTAAAATAGATGTCAAATATTGTTTCAGAGGAGGTGTGGTAAGGGGGAGACAGTGTTTAGCAATCGTTAACTGTTGGCCGTATTCGAGCTGCCAGCAAACAGGGAACAAACAAATACGTTTTAAGTCAGGCTATAAGCCTTTATTCCATTAGCTTTCTGCAAGGGGACTTAGCTGGCCAATAATAATTTTTCTATATTTCTTCAGCCCGATTTTAAAATAATTTTTCATTGTACAGCAACACGCTGCTCTCTGAATTTGCCCTTCTCTTATTTTGATAATGGAGTGTTTATTATTAAAACTGCTATTTAAGAATTGTATTTATATTTAATCTGAATCTTACCAATCTCAACCCGGGAGGCTTAGTACTTATTTCAAACATTTATACAAATTTGAATTGCTTCTATTTAAATCGTTTTCAATTCTAAGTCAATTGAATAAGTAATTTGGACAATACACTTTGAGACAAATGAATTGAAATTCCAACGAGTACTCAAAAAGAGCAGCAAATGTTTCTATGCCGTATCTATGTAAATATTTTAGCTATTATGCTAAAAGTGTTATTTACTTGAACCAAGTTTAATTTATTCCGATTTCAGAAGAACTTCAGACATGGGCTAAGCTGGGACTTTGAAGATGCTGCTGAGAGAGTTGCCAGCGGAAGCAATCAGACAAAACACAATAGCGACAATTCCATTAAGCTGAATACAAAAGCACTAGAAACATGCAGCGAAAGCCAAGTGCAAACAGGTGCCGAGGAGCACAACAGCAACGGCAAAAATGGCAGTAACTGAAGCAGCATCACTTACGGCCACAGAAGTAACCACAATGCCGCGATATCCACACGGGTGAGAGTTGCCAGTTGGGTTGGGAGCCACTGCAGAAAGCCTTGTAAAACACAAAAATATTTTCTACCAAATTTACACTATGAAGTGCCTGGCTT
This sequence comes from Drosophila nr. medialis 2 BK-2023a, assembly GCA_035044325.1. NCBI lineage: Eukaryota > Metazoa > Arthropoda > Insecta > Diptera > Drosophilidae > Drosophila > Drosophila nr. medialis 2 BK-2023a. Next base: position 225,147 of record JAWNMH010000348.1, read on the forward strand.
CAAGTTTACTTCTTTTGATGGCAGAGCAGAGTTGGCTTGCTTATATTTGCTCGACGTACACTTGCGAGTCGGAGGGCTCTAGTCGAGGGTGCCCAACTAGGCAATACGCTGTACTCATGTACCCAAATAGATATCGAAATTTGTAATATTTGCTTTGTTGTCGATAAACACTAAATTAAATTGTTCTGTTACACTTTCGTGTTCATATTAACTCGGTTGTTGATGTTGACATCAGAGATGCTTCATTCTATCACGACTTCAATGTAGCGATCATACGTATTTTTAAAGGCCACAGGGCATAACACACACAGCTGCCGCACTTCACTGCTTTGACAAAACCCAAGCGTGGCAGCCAGGCACAACAAATGGCATATGGCACTGCTCCGGAGATAACGTACACACACATATATGTACCCACTTCTACACCCAGTTGCTATTATTATTGCATATTGATTCAGTTTTGCTGTTCTGCTGCTCGTTGCCGCAGAGTGCATTTTGAACATAATTTTCAATTTTCATGCATGATTTTCCATTTGGTTTGCTAAGTAGCAAATCGAATGTAAAATATTTTTACATTGTTTTTGATTTTCTGTGCTTGAGTGTTATATTGTAAATGAAATGTTTTCCAAAAGTTTATGTACAAATTACATATTATTTTTTTATTGAGTTGCGCGCATTTGAATTGGTTCAGCTGTTATTTAATAAATAAATTCCACTGCTCGAACTCAAACAGTTTGGAATGGCATTTTTGCGTTTGAGATATACGTTTGAAATACTGTTTTTAAGAGCTTGTTAAAGCATACAATATTTAATATGCTCAAGCCTTTTATATCAAAGTCTATTCATTCACCTTTTCCTCAACTGTTGCTCAGATTTTCGACCACATTTCACTTCTTGTCGTTTTGCTTTTAGAGTACCTTGAGACTGCGGTCATGTCAATGAAAGAACGCTGAGCTATTCACAAGGCATTAATTTGTAATTTTTTTAATTACACACAAAAGATTTACCACACAACAGACGTTGAACAGTAGAATAGCCAACAGAAACACACACATTCACACAGCATACACACACAATTACTGGCAGCTGATTAAAAAGCATGGTGCGGAAAAGTATGCAACGCTTAATTACATAAACGACTGCGCCCGAAGCTGGGTGAAATACTGAACATGGAGGATAGCGATAGTAGCCATCGTACTGGTTAAGTCTATAGCAGATATGGCAGCACTCGACACACTCGGAGTGAGTGAATGAGTAGGATGGCAAGCATCAAGCTGGCGTGCAAAATCGAGATAATAAGAAAATGGCGAAAATTAAATTGTTTTTCAGCGCGCGCCAAGTGACCAATTAAACTGAACTGCAAAAAGTCTTCGACTCTTCCGCTCCTTCTCCTTGACTGGCAACCTGCAGCAATGGAAGCGGGAGCATTTTAAGCAACGGTGGCTGTGGCTACTCCTTTTTGCCACTGAGATTTGTTTTGAAGTCTGTGTTGTCTCTTGCCCCTGACCAGAAGTCGCCTTTATCCACTCCTATCTGTTTGCTCAGAAATAAAATCATTTTGAGATTTCTAATGATGCCAGCCAGGCACCGCAATACGGCAATGAAAGAGCAAACTAAATTAGCACCGCGGGCCTCTCAACAACAACAGTCAACAGTTGCGCCAGAATCGTAAATAAAACTTGGTCAGAACTGAAATGCCAGCGAGTTTCTGTGGCGCACATATCTTTAGCAAAGTAAATGCGCCAGTTGCATTGGAAAATTGTGCTACCTGCTCATAGTGCTACTGACACCATTCTCGTTATATTCTTGCTCTTGTTATACCCTTTAAGCTCGAAATGGAGCCTTAGGACCAACACGGAATGACTCTCATATTTCTTAAGTATGTCAATTTGATTCTGAATCAATATTTTTCGCATAGATGAGTTAATTAGTTTTAATTTCTTATATTATTACTCACATATATATACGAATTTTATAGGGTATGTCTTTTAATAGCAGAGTCCACTGCTGAATTCCTTACAGGCTTTGTTGCTATTCTTGTTTTTCGTGTGTTTCCTGTTTGTAGCTAACACACTAATTACCGCAATTAATTATGCTGCCTGCGGAAACAGCCGAGTCCAACTCTCTCATTTGAACCACAGAGGGAATTGAGCAAGAAGTTTCTGGTTTGTGTTGGTGTTGCCGTTGTTGTTTTTACTGGTTGGCTCGGTTTTTTGACTGAAAGTTTAGCCTATGCTGAGTGTGTGTGTGTGTGAGCAGCGTATGTATACGTGCTTGTTTGTGTGTATTCCTCGATGCACATTTTAAGCAGCTTTCATCCAGAGGCTTTTTGACCAGCAGCTCGTTTGTGTTGGTTTCTCAGCACGCATAACAAATGCCCAACGCGCCAATTAAATTCGTTTAGTTGGAAAAGCTTTTGAATATAGTTTAAGGTTGCGGTCATGTCTACAAATTGGATGAATTTGGTTTAAATTGTTTATTCAACGAAGCAATTGAATCAAAAAAGTAACTATAGTGGAGAAGGAGGCACTTTTCCACGTAATTGTTGCCTTAATAACCTTAATAAGTCCATTGAGCTGCAGCTGGTCACGCTCTTGCTGTGAGAGCTAAAGCCAGGAATCAAATATAAAACAGCAAAATGCATTAAATTTACTTTAATTTCCAAGACTTGCACATATGTATATACGTATAAAAGAGTACATTGGGCATATGCACTGTCAATAAGGGGTTTAATGAAAATGGGTTTAAAAAAAGAGAAGAAAAAAAGAACTTGGGCTGACATGCAAATGGCATTGGCTTAATAGACTCTAAAAACAACTGAAATGACAGCTGCAGTTTCCAATGCTGCCAACAGACTTTGCCGCGGCCAGCTAAAAAATACACATAAATACGAGTAAGTGTGCTGGATTTAAATGATCGAGTTTTGAACACCAAGCAAAATAAATATATTTTTATTTGTCTACTGACACATAAGCACTTCCCTAAATATATAGGCGATCATTTATAGAATTCTACGCGTCATTTGATATGCATACATATAATATCTGATTCCCTTTAGTTACGTATTCCTATAACTTTCTGCACAACTGACTGGCTTTGGTTACTTCGGGTATTTGGGCAACTTTACGCTACCCGATTTAAAGATATACCCAAACAGGGTATATAAAACAGTAGCAGGCGCCATCAATTTAAGCCAAAAAGAGTGCGCCCCACTAACACCATTAGCACAAAAAAAAAGGCGGTAATTTTTTGTTGAGCGACTTAGCCCTTAAAAAGTTTCGTGGCTGCAGCTGCCGTTTAAATGAGATTGCCAACATGATTTCACAAGGCTGACATGGGCTCATTATACGAATTGACTTTGACAGTTGAATGTTCATTGGTGATTGCTGAGTGATGTTTGCCGGCTGAAAGAGATGTCTGCCCCTATTTAATGGCACACAAAACAATTATACAAATGCTAGCGGCCCTTTGTTGACCCAAACAACCGATGCGCTAATGCGGCCTGAAGCGCTGCTGCTAATAGCAAAGGCAGATGCCATTATGGAACAAATAGAATTGTGTCTAGCGAAGAATAGTATTTAAAGCGCGGTTTCGCAATAAAAGCCAGTTGAGGCCCACCAAAATCCGCAATATGGCGGCTCTTATTGCCATTTTTGCGTATCAGCCTCCGCATCCGCGCTGTTTTGGCTTTCGTCTGATTTATGCGGCTGTCAGCGTGGTCCCAGGAGTTAGCAACACTAGATGCGGGCCAAAATGCAGCCCTCCCCCTCCTCACCAACTTCGTCGGACAGTTGACGCAACGCGGTTGATTGACAAACCGCTATTTGCCAAAATGAACCGTTTGACATGAGGTTTGACGGGTCTTCGGTTCCACTGCAGTATTTGATTCGATTTCGGTCCTTTGCACCAAAAATTACTTTTACCGTTCACCTTGCTTGCAATTTCAAAGATTTGATTTATGTAACGCAAAACACGTCAGCTGCAGAGCGATTACATTGTGCATGAGGCTATAGAATGAATTTTCTTAGAAATTAAGAAATGAATAAATCTTACTTTCTTGGATCCGCGTCGTATCTCCAGATCCAATCTGATAAATACTGTACCGGCTGAACCCTTTCAAATTCGATCTGAATCTGAATCTGAATTTTTTTGTCGTTTATTAAAAGAAAATATTAAAATTTAAAATTTTTGAATGACAGATTGAGCAGCTGACGATTCTTTAATTACCTCCCCCAGATGAATACACAACATCGCTATGTTCCGAGTTAGACTTTGCCAGATCTGATTTGTATGCTACTTGCGTTATATTGCGTTACTTTCCTCCTTTTGGTAATGGAGGAACAGATTGATGTTTTGTTACCAGTTGGAGCTGCATTCAAACTTATCGCTTAGGCGGGAATACGATGAGTACTGGTCTTTTATGCGCAATGTTGTACCTCCCCTTAAACGGTTAACCTTTATGAACTCAAAGTTGAGGCCACCATTAATGGCTTCCTTACTCTCGATCGTGTTCCGCACATCGGACACACAGATAGTAAGTATGTCCTTGAACAGGCCCAAGCTTTTGGCCTCTTGGATGCCATCATAGTTGACCAGCATGCAGCCTAGGTCACCGCCCGTCTCCATATCCCTCAGGTTCACATGGTAAATATTGTCGGCCCGCAATAGAATCGTCAGTGCCACATCCCGTACTGTTAGATCGCCCATCATCTTAGATAGTTCGTCCTTCATGGAGCTCAGCACCGGAAGCTTCTTGTTCTTGCAGAACTGACACAGACTTGAGGTTTTCCGCTCAAGTGCGTGTTTGATTTCTAGACGGGCACAGTTAACTGTCGACTTATTTTTACCACACTCGCACTTTACATCTTGAGGTTCCTTTGTTGACTTATCATTAGCGCTCTCCAGATTCTTGTACTTATCATTGAGCGTATTAACTTGCTTGTACAGTTGCTTTACCTTATAGTTCAACTCAATGAGTTGCTCATTTTGATTTATGTCCTGTGCGACCTGATTCTCCAGCAGGTTCTTCAGCACACCCAACTGGCTTGATATGTCAAGTATTTTCTCACATTCCGTACACTTTGTAACGCATTTGCCTGGTTCTATTCTTTCCACTAATTTAGATTCAGCAGATATGGCTTGCTTTGACAGTTGCTCCTCGAGTTCGCGGCTTTTCTCAGGTATATATTTCACTTTCATTACTTTTTCCCGCTTGGCTCTCTTTTGTTTCTTTTCATTTTCAAGCCTTCGCATCGAAGGCACAACTATAATTGGATACTTGCATTTGCATATGCAAGTGGATTTGGATATGAATTTTGTTCGCGGGTCCTTTGTCTTTTTTATCTTTTTAGGGCGATCCTCTTTATTTTGAAGTGGTTTCTCTGCACTGCTGGGCGTGGGTTTATCGCACACACAGCTTGCAGAATCAACGGGACACAAACTCAATATACTCAACGACAGAGCGGATGACTTTATCCGTCCTCCAGCAGGCAGTCGATCCTGATTGGTTTGTGCCAGTGAGCTATGATGTTCTGAGAGTAATCTGTCTAACTGTTCAGCGCGTGTTCGTGCACTCAAATATTTTGTATAGGCTCGTGCTGCATCTATAAGGGAAAGCAATAGAAATCTATGAGTTAGAAAACAACCACTAAATATGAAATTGCTGGCTTTAAACTTACTCATTGTGCTTGTTAACTTCGAATTTTCAACTCAAACTGCGCTCACCTGATTCTATTTTTGAACTGACACCTGTTCAGCTACAATTGACAGCTCGACGATTGCTAAGCAATGGTCCCAAGACACAAAAGCAGTTGCATGTTTTTAAATTAATTTAGTTTTTTTGCCTTCTGACATCTGACATCTCCTTTTGAATTCCAAATATTCGTTGAATATTTCAAAGAAACTGGGTTCAAATGGTTGCCAATTTGTGTCGACAGATTGATTTTACCTTTTCTTGCATACAGGTGTAAGTATTTCCAGCCCTTTTTGAACTGACACAAAATTCTAGTGAAGCAGCTTCAGTTCATTTGAGGTGCAATATCAAAAGGACTCAACTATCAAGCTGACAATGAGATAAACAATATTAGTAAATATTAATTTGCATAAAAAAAATTTAATCAGTCAAGAGCGATTTCATCTATTATATTTGCTTTTATTTATATGTATTTTCAACATGTATTTGGCACACAGAAACCACAAAACATTTAATGATTGGCAACATTTTTACTTGAGATATCATATTTTATAAAATCTAGATTCATATTATATTTTTAAATGTTGTTTTGTAATTTAAATGAATGACAGATATGGAAATGCAACTTTTTTGTTGAATTTAACTTTGGTGTGATTGATTTGTTGTTTTTTTTATTATTATTATTCTTTTATTTTAGTTTATTTTCATTACTACAATGGACTGGTATTTGGTAATTTTGTATATTAACTGGTACCTGTATTTTTATTTGGCTGTGTACTCGAATGTTGTAAGTCGCTTGTATAAAAAATTTGAAATATTTCTGATAAGCTCCCTTTTTGTATTGTTCAATATGTGATTATTAAGAGGATTAGTTTTTGAGGTGGCTTAGTAAAATAAAGGGTCTTTATTTGGGCCTTCATTTGATGTAGCTTAGTTCAATTTTAGAGGAAATGGTATATAAATGCATAGATTTTTTACAAAATATCCTGTTTGATATTAATAGTTAAAGTATTTATGAAAAAGAGTTCGAAGATAGTTTTTTATTTATGATTATCTTTATATTTTCGGTTATATCTAGGGCAATCAACGCAATTAACGGCAATAACGCCCTATATGCACGCAGCTGCCAGTCTATAACTCATAAATCAAATTAACAATAGCTCTTTGGAATGCGTGAAGTTCAACTTTCAACTTTCAGCTATAAACTAAGCACTGCGCTTATATACGATGTTATCTGTTTGGCTATCAATTTTGACTAATTTCTTGGGCTTGAACAAAAGTTTACTTAAACGGAACGTAATGGCTTATAAACGTATGCTTAAGAGTGGTTATATTAACAACTTTGAACATTAATTAGTACACACGTCAAATTACAAAGAGCACAATCGAAGCGGCTAAGGCGCAAATTAACATACCTTTCCATATATTTATCGGTTTTCCCAAACAAACTTAAACAGGTGTTGAGAAAACAGACTTATTGAGGTTAACGGGAAGATGCCTTAAAGCTACACAAAGCACATGGAGTGGGAATTCAGCTTATTGATTTGCATTGATTCAATGGCAACGTCGGTGCAAAATCAGCAACAGCAACATTGCAGACAGCAGCTGATAGATGGGCGGCAGATGAGCTCCGGCGGAGACCCGTGGCTCCAGCGACAGAGTCCTACACTTCTCCACTTTGGTGTAATCACTGAAACCGGCCAGATTCCGCGATGCGGCGCGTATTAGATAAACGGTATCCGGTTCCAGGTTCGTTATAAGAAAATTGGCCCCTGTCACAAACAAAAATGAAAAGCTATAGTTCAAATGTAAAGTTAAGCTGATGCAGCTGCCCCCTCCGGTTACCTTCTTCAAAGGGGAAATCCTTGCGCTTGGCATTCGTCCATTTGCCAGCATCCGTTTTGAATTCCAGCTCCGTCATATACTCAATGCGAAAACCATTCACATCCATCGGACCGCGTTGATCCTTATCGCGCTGTGCGCTCACATCCACATCAAACGTGTTCGAATTGAAGCCGCGCAGCTGAAATACAAATGGGGGCGGTGGCTTTTCGCCTTCATCCAGTCGCGTAATGCGCTCAATACTGCCCAAATGATTGTGTGCACGGCATCGATAGTTGTCAAAGACCTTGGCATCCAGCACACGGATTGTCAGACGCGACCAGTAGTTATCCGTTTCGATGAAGTACTGTTTTTCGTTGCTCTCCAGCCTCTTCTGCTTGCGATGCCAGGTGAAAGTAGCTGGCGGCTCCGCTTGTGCCTCGCACATGAGGCTCGCCGTGCCATTGATGTATGCATATTGAAGGCCCACGTGATGCTTCGACGTCCAATGGGGCTTATCTATCCATTTTCAATTAAAGTCAGTAATTAATTAAATTTATAAAGCAATTTTTCTGCTTTCAGAGTTCAGCTGTCGCTCAAAAATATGCTATCAAATATACGAAATTCGTGCATAAATCAAAAATGTACGCTAGTAAAGTCATTAACTGCATGTGTGCGACGCCCCAACTGCACAGCTTACAACATATGCGAGCTAAGCGTATATAAATTTAAAATATTCCGTGCTCTTAAAACTATTTGCAACTCACTGTGATGCATACTAAAACACACACAAAAAAGTTTTTTTTCGAGGTACTCGTAAAGTCTCTCAAGTAATTTTCTTGCCATTCATAACAAAAGCACACTGGGTTGAAAATGCACCGTAAATGGAAATATAGTGAAATAAAATAACTTTTTGAATGATATTAAGAAAAGTTTAGACATCGGGTAAAACAGTTGAAAGCTCTTCGAATTTAAATAAGTTTTTGAGCAGAATATAAAATGAAAACCAATTTAAAACAACTTCGAAATCTTATCATGATATTATATGTATTAGATAATTGTTGTTTTATATGACTTTAAAGTCTTATCATATTTGTAAGCTTAATTATGTTTTGATAAAATTAATAACTAAATCATAATTTCAATCAATTAAATCAATGAATTTAATATCCTAAAATTCCTCTATTTAATCCTCGGTTCAACAACTATTTGTTCAGTGTGCATTGTGTTGTATGCGTTGGCAAATCATAAATCACACTCACGTTCGATTTTCATCAAAACTGTGCGCTCCTGCATATCTGAAGCAATCGAATTCACTTGGTATGCCCGGCACGTGTACTCGCCGGTGTCATTTTGTGTTACCTTGTTGATGAGCAAACCATCGGCCAGGATTCGAAATTTCGGAGCGTTTGCTGACAAAATGAGAGAAACATGATAAGCGGACGCAACGAGAAAATCCAGTAAAGCGAAAAAAAAAAATCATCGTTGGGCAAAGCTCATTAAGATTGGAAACTCACCCTCCACACTAATGGGTTGTCCATTGAAATGCCAGGTGACATTCGGTTGCGGTTCGCCCTTCACCTCGCATAATATGGTAGCAATCTGACCCTCCTTTACGGTCGATACGGTATCCTTTTCGGTGAACGTAATTTTCTCTGTGTGTGCAAATGAATGTGTTTTGTTTGCGTGTGGCGAGAATACAATGCAAAATTAATGAGCGTGGTTGTTGAATGTTGTTCGAGCTTTGTACTTACGATACACAATCAAATCGAACGATTTACTATGCAGCCCACCTTCAACTGCCTCACAAGTCCAATTGCCCTTGTCCGCCAGCGCAATGTGTGAAAAAACTATTTTCAATTGTTCTGTGCGGTGAAGAATGTAAAGTAGTGAAATCGAAAAAAATCAATCACGATAGAGTGCATTAGTTTGAATTGGTCGACTACAAGATACCCTGTTGCATTCAACAAATAAATTCAAAACATTTTATATTGCTAGCTGCTCGTGCACTCCTTTTTACAAATTCTGAATTGTAACAAATTCTGAATTGTGAAAAAATTACATCGTTTATCAGTAGCGATTTGGGAATTGATATCAAATGTTAACATTAATTAAATATTGTTTGTTGATCGAAAAGTATCACAAATATTAAAATACATTTCGAATCCGTTTTATTTTATTTTATTGGGAACTTTGGTCCTAATACATTTTGCATGCATAGTTCTTTTATCTGTTTGCCTCTTCCGCTCATTCGTAGCTACATATTTCTAATATAATTTTACTTGATTGGAGCAACGGCAAAGGTCAATAGAGATTTGTAAAAAACAAAAGCCAAGCACAATTTAAACGGAAAACTCTGTGTAAGTGTTAAAAAACGTTGCAGTTAATTGGATTTGTTTGTTGTGCCTGCTGGCCCGAGAGTTCTTTTTCTCAGTGCTTAATCGATTGTTTTGCCATGACTCACCAGGTGCCGCTTGCTCGATGTGTATGCGTCCTTTGTGCTCTTGAAGTATTTCACCTTTTGGCGATTTCCAATGCAGCTTTGCATCGGGATCGGGGCTCCGACACTGCACAATGAGAGACTCGTTAGTGTAGCGGACGACGCTGTGCTCAGCAGGACTCAGTGTCAGACTGTCATGGTGATTGGCCAAGACGGCTGCTGCAGGATCAAATGGATTGCACACATATTTGTTAATAGTTTGTTAATTACACAGCATTTCAAATGTAAATTGAAAAGTTCCTGGAAAATTTGCCAAGTCGGCAATTTGGCCAATTTAGTTTGGGTTTTGCATACTAAGAATTTTTCTTCACCAACTTAAATTGCAGTTCCCACACACACACATTCGGCCACAAGTTTTGACTGCAAAACAGCAACAACAGAAAAACTGAACGGCAACTACAAATTTCAATATTTTGCGTTTCATATTTCAGGCATACTGAAAAAGTTTCCAACTCGTTTTATTCACCCACTAGGTTGTCCGCAATAACAGCATTTGAAAATATTTCTGCAATTTTTTATGCAGATATATTCTAACGTTTACGTGATATTATTTTATTGACGCCTTACAAAGTCCAACTCCATTAGAAACTAAAACCCAATATCTCTCATATCTGGACATTCTTGATTGGAATTAATTTATACTACTTGTTCTAGTTCAAAATATGGTCATCATTCTTTCATTTTTGAGCTATTATTTATGCCTTACAATATTTCATTTTCTCATTTAATGAAGAGTATGGTGTGCTGTATAGCCGAAAGCATATAAAAATTAATTTGCAGAAAATGGAAATAACCGATAAATTGGCTGTGAATGTAGGTATTACAAAATATCTAGCTAATGTGTATTTTCTGGCTGGGTATTTTTCATGCCTCATGAATTACTCACCTTTGATTCATATTGAACAACAAATTGCACTCAAATTATTTGCATTTTGCATGCCTCATATTTTCAATTCTTTATACACTCTGTGGACCTGGACAGGGAGGCATAAATGGGGAACAACCTGCCTGCTCATTGAAATTTATCACAAGAAAATGCAATTTCATTTTTCCGTTTTATGTCAATATCAGCAACAGTAACAGTAACAGCAACAGCAACAAAAACATAACGGCAACTAAAAGTAATGTGGATCATAGGACCCCATCCTTGGTTAGAGCAAAGAGCGATGCATGGATGCAAAAATTTCTTGCATACTTTTTAATAAAGTTTCTTGTATGCCCAAAGTGCTAGAAAAAGGAACAAATTCACAGTAAGACTTACGGACAGGACACAGAAGAGGCAAAGGACAGAGGGCTAGCAAAACTTTTGCCCAGTTTTTTTCCCAAGCAAAGTTGAAATTTTATTGGCAACAAAATGGTCGTGTTGAAGGAAAGCCCACTACATTAAGTTCAAGCAAATTAAACATTCTTCATATTCAATATGCAAGGAACTCTGAGAAAACTAGAAAACAAACTTCCAGTTGCAGTTTAAAAAAATTCAATAGTAAACTTTTATTTAAAACGCTGATTTATTTTCTAAATAGAAGCAACTATCTTATTAAATTCAACTTTAAATTGGCAACATTTAAGTAATTTACCACTCTTGGTAATATGATGATGTAATGTGACCAGTTTCGACATAAGAATAAAGAAAATTAGGTCTGTATTGGTAATGAAATTTTTTGACCAGAGGTCATTTTTTATGGTTGGTCAAAAGATATGACAGTAAATTTAAACCTTCTCATTTGTCCTACATGAATGGATTAGATCAAATTTTAGTCTCCTAACTCTTACAGTTCTGAATGACCATTTTTCAAGCCCATTAGTTAGTTGGAAAGATTTATGCAGATCGCCTCAGAGCAAGGTTAAAGGATTAAAGTCGCTAAAAATGGAATTTTTCTACTATTTATCAGCCTTATCTTCGAACTTGATTGACATGAATTAAATGACGCAATAATTGTTCGAATAATTCCCACATATAAAAAAAATATATATATATATACATATATTATAAGACCGGAAAAATATGTCAGTATGTTCATTTGCATTTGCATTTGCATTGTTTGACTTCAGCACCAGCACCTGTGTGCTGTTTTGCTTGCCTGTCAGCATGTTCGTTATCTGAAATGGCAACGTCAACTGCGAACAATAAGCGAAACTCTCGACATAAAATTTCACGTGCAAACCAAAGTTGGAGGCACAACGGCAAACACACTGCAAAAGTCAACGAAAAAATATTTAAAAGATAAATATAAATAAGGGAAGCGTTGTCAAGTGCGAGTAAAAGAAACGGTTAACGTTAACGCGCTGACAGCAAATGGCAACTGGCATTGCCAGACACCAACAGACGCAAGCATCAAAATCATCTGTCGCACACTCCTCCGCATTGCTTGGTGGCCTCTATAAATGCTTACGTTATGCACTCATTCGCAGCACAAATGTCTGCGCGAATGTGAGTGCAAAAAATGCACGCACAGTTATGTGCCAACGGAGGAAGGGCTGAAGGGAAGGAGAAGGATTCTGGGCAAGACATGAAAACAGAACGGGAGGAGGCAATAAAGAGTATAGTGTCGACGAATGAACACCCTTAAGAACATTTCCAAATGATATACTTAACTACATTTTTAAACCTGCCCCAAATATCGATGTTAAGTTTAGATAGAAAGGTGTATGCAACTGAAACTCAAGCGTACTGAAGCAGGTTACTAGTGACGTAATAATAAGACTGTAAAATAACAACTGACATGACATCGATATCGATCGATATCAATTGTGTGATCACCAACTTGAAGAAGAAGAAATCAATCGGTGCAATTAAGGCAAATTAAGCAGACGTGTTTGTGAAATATATATAATTTAGTTTGGAAAACTACAGTACTAAAAATAATATTTTAAACTAGGGAATGTAGAGTTATGAGTAATTATTATTCAAATACACTTATTTGTGGACATATTATTAGCACAAATTAAATGCACAGATAAATTATTTAGTTCTGTAAATAGCACAAAAGTACAAAATGTGCCGAAACGCAGTTGTGAATCTGGCATGTGAAATATATACATATATAAGTATATGTATTTGTTTGTATATGTGAGTGTGTATGTGTACATATAAACGCTTAAGTATGTTTATGTCTATGTGAGGTGTTGACCCGTAAATTTCATTAAGTGCCATGCATTATATTATTTGGCTGCAGGCATTTGCCGTTAAACCTTCGTGGAATATTATTTGTATTTTTATCTACCAATAATTCAATGCTTTGTTCAACTTTGTTCAATAACTTTTCGATTTTAAAATAAAATACTTTTTAATTTAATAATTAAACATTTCGAAGAAGGAGGATAAAATCAGAAATTGGAAGCGAACTATGTTCATAGAAATCCAAGGTTTTAGATTTGCAATGAATCTTAGATAGTTTCAAGCTTTGAAATGTAATCTCTGTATTTTTTCAAGCTCTCGATAAGCTTTCAATAAATTATAAAATGTCAGCTGTATTGAGTCTCACAAACTTTTCAATTTCCATTAGCTCAGCACAGAAAAACTTTTTAATTATTTGCCAATACTCTGTAGGCACCAAAAAAAGGAAAACAAACCCAAACGCGAAAATTTTGCCAGCAAGACTGCGTGAACTTTTTACATTCGAGAATGTTTTTTGTTCTGTTTTTTAATTATTATGTTACTTCAAAAAATAAAAGTTGCTGTGGCAGTTGCTGTTGCATGCATGCTTTCAACTTCAACTATAAAAGTTACAGTTCTGCAACTGTAATCGAGAGCAGCAAGTTGGGCCTTGTTTGAATGGGCGAATGCTGGAAGTGGGGTAGAGGTGCTTATAGTAATGTCAGCAAAAACGCATATGAAGCACACTTAACCTGATTTTGAAGCCGAGGCGCCGCAAAGACACGCACATCTAGCTAGTGCCCCATTTTACATTTCTCTTGCCACAAAGGCAAGCCGAGCAAATAGAAATCCTTGAGAGTCGAGCATGCAAATAATTGCAGCATTTGTATAAGCCTGACCCATTTTTGTTGCAAGTTTCTTTGCATATTTTTTTTTTTATTGCTTCTCATAAGCTGCTGTCTTGGGGCAAGGAATTTAATTCAAAATTCTCGCACAAAGCATTGTCGCTGCTGCCACTGCCACTGCTGCTGCTACTGCTGCTGCTACTGCTGCTGCTGCTCATGCTGCTGTGGCACGTAATGCCAAAACACACATAAATCATCTCTACGTCTCCGCATAAGAATATATTTCCGCTATAAAATGGACGTTTCCGCTTTTTCGGCTGCCAGGCAACGTACTCCCGCCCCCGCCCTTGCAACCGCCTCCAACTCTGTCAGCATCTACCCCCACTGTCTGCTACTGCTGCTGCATCCACAACAGGAAGTCAGCTTCAGTTTGGACTTGTACTTTGCTTTGTGGCAAACGGAAATGCAGGTAATAAAACTCTTGCTTCAGTTTTTCAGGTATTTCTCGGTGAACCTGTCCACCCTCAATCCTCACACCTATTTCTGATGTCTTTTTAATAGTTTGCAGCTGACACTTGCTCCGGCTGGCAAAATGGGTTTGTATTAAGGTTTGGTGTTTGACTAGCTAACAAATTTTCTTGGGTTGCTTACCTCTCACTCGAAGTTTCTGCTTCACTATGGCAATTATTATTTTTTGTTTGTGCCCAGGGGTAAGTTCATAATTTTGACATTATGTGCGTGGAGTGGAGAGTGTGGGGTTGTGCACCGGAAAATACACTTATGAGTTCTTAAATGCTCGCAAGCCCCCATAATTCTCTGTTCAACAACAGTAAGAGGAAGTAAAGTGCACATTAATTTTCGCCTTCCGAGCGATAAGAATGGAGAACATGGAAACACTTGCACAGGACCCTAGCTGTCGTTTTTTTTGTTTCTCGGTTTTTCTGTTTCACCCCAACGTCTTGCAGGACTTGTGAAAATGTTTCAGCCCATTCATCAACATTGTGCGCCTTTGACTTTTGAAACAAAAGTTTGACAGACTTAACATTTACAGAAGGGCATGGCCTCGAGGCAAGGCGACCCCGAAATACTTTACAAAAAACTTCCAACCAAACCAAACCAATCCCCAAAGCATTTTAAAAATTTTATAGATAAATCTGGGCACTGTGGAGTGAAGAAAGGACGTAAGCTCCAAACAAATATATGCACTCTATTAAGCTTGGACAGATTTACCAGCCTTACAGCTATATCTAATAAAAACTTCTCACAGCTTAAAATTCAAAAGATAAGTTCATTATTAACTGCAGAAAATGCTCAACTTACTAACGAAATATTAGTTCTGCTGCTTAAATACAACGATTAATTATAATTTGTTTCACATAGTGAAGTTCCGTGCTTAATACTTCAGTTAATAGCAAGCCCCGTAAACAACCAACTTACACATCAAAATATTATAAGCTACTTTACGGAAAACTTTAATTAATTTTTCAACTTTTTCCATTAAGAAATTTGTGAAGCACTCACGTGTTATTATTATTGGCACCACTGTGCAAAATTTTTATGTGACAACCAATGTGAACAACCGCGTATATCATTTATTTAACAAATTTGCGTCAAGTTGAAACATGACAGGCGAGAAATTAATCATGGCCTATCTAATTGCATAAATAGCGTTTTAAGTGTCAGTGTTAATGGCGTGCGCAATTATAAAAACCAGTTAACCTCATAGACCCAGAGAAAGAGAGATAGAGAGAGATAGAGAGAGAGGTCAATGGTCAAAGGCACAGTAGCTATAGAAATCGAATGAACAGCAGTTGCACGCAGAGGCAAACATAATTATCGGTTTGCTTGCCAATATAGTTTCAACACCCACTGGGCTCGCCCCGTTCTGCTTCGTTGGAAATTGTAATTGAATCCGCTGTGCGTGTAGCATATAACGTATAAGCAAAGTGCAGCAGCAGGAACGACTTAGCGATACACTAAGAATAAAAATTTAATTTCTTAAGCAATTTATACTAAAGTTGCCGCGTAGCAAATTTTAGTTAAAACTTTGTCTCGTGTTCACTTGTCGCACCGCACTTCTAAAAATTAAATCCAACTGCATAAACTTGCAACAGTTGCAGTTGCTTCACAGTACCCACTACCTATAATAACGGATGTATGGGGTATCATAGTCGGCTTTAGTTTTATGTAACAGAATCGTGGAAACTAAGGATTTTCTGTAATCTGATGGGCATATCTCACTTAACCACAATTTCTAAGAAGAACATACAAATAATAATCTAAAAAAGGAACGGACGTCGAATTTGGTAAGCATATTTTGGGTATACAAACTGTCAATTATCCCAATGTAAATTACTCATGTTAAGAGATATTTAAAAATTATAGGGCATTTCATCTATCTGTCACTCTTGACTTATGGATTTCAACGAATTTTTTGTTGTTATAATGCTGCAGCTTTTGTCTTTTACTAACAACTTTGCAGCTTGCACTTCGTCGTAAAAATAAAGTTTTACACACACGCACGAGTTGTTTTCTTCTCTATTATATTAGTAACTTGTGCATACATATGTTTGTGTGTGTGTGTCTGTGTGTGTGTGATGTTTCCTACTGAATTACACATTACAGCAACAATAACCAAAAATGACACAGCTTTTGTGGCGCTGCATTTAGTGTCTTCGTTTTAAGAGCATAGTAAGGAAACTGAAACTAGTTTCAGCCGGTTTCCAGTTTAAGACACCACTTCAATCGGCAACATAACTGAAGCTAAGCCAATATAATTTAATTTGGTCAGTTTCGAGCGCTGCTTAGAGCTTAATGCAATGTGATGCACTTCAAAGCAGCACGATCAAGTGGCTGAATCAGCTCACTGAGTTTAATATTTCATTAGCTAGCTTTGATCCACTTTAAATCCAGTCAGCAATAGCAGCAGCAACAACGGCACAGATGCTATAAATTTTCGTGTGCCATGCAAATTGTTTTCAAGTTTCCTTAGAATTGCGAGTGCAAGGTAGCAGGTAAAAATTTATGGGAGTCGCGGCGCCGACGATGGGCGGTGTGTTGCGTGCAACAATTAATTCAACTTAAGTGCGCATTCGTAATTGGAAAATTACAGCTAAGTAAGAGTATTTGAAGTTGGCGCCTTGAATTTTACCTGTCTCAAGTAGTTTAGTTGAGTTGGGATTCCACTTTCGAGTGGCTTTCATTTTAACTCATTTTTAGCTTAAGTTAATGCTTTTCCTGGCTTTGAACGCAGCTCGATTAATATATGATTTTATATTTACGAAGAACTAGGAGGCAACCAAGCTTTTAACGGCGTGTTATGAACAGCCAAAGCCAACATAAAGTCTCTATCAAATTGAATTTTCCACACACACACACGAACATACTACTAACAGCACACTAAACAACTTTTTGTGCTGCAAAGTCAACTGGCTCACCACATATTGAAAAATGCGACACAATATTTTCTGCTGCAAAATTGTTTGCCAGGTGAGACACGTTAAGCTGCAACAGCTCGAAATATTGTTGTTGTTGTGGACTTTGTGTGTACGATGCAGAAATATTAAATACAGTATGGTTCTTCTCGAAGGCACATACGTATTTTATTACTTAAAACTTCATTAAGTACTTCATATTTAAAATAATGTCCTCGCTTCGTTCAAGAATTGGATACACAAGGCTTCACTTTTCATTTATTTTAAATGTGATTTTACATTAAATATTTGGAATCAGTGCTCTGACACTTAACCTAGCTTAAAACCCACTCATTTATCTTTTTGATTGTGATATTCATTCATCACTCATGTGTTTGTGCAACAACAACAGACAGAATATACTCATTCACATCCACACGGGACATGCGCTATGTCTCACAACTGGCATAAGCCAGGAGGGAGAGGAGTGCTATGGAGATAATCTGCAGCTAATTATCATCAGCTCAGTGAAAGAGAGTTAATAGGATTATATACACCGCTAAGTATGCAACAGGCAAAGCATGATGCAAAATGCATCAGTGTTCAGTACATCGCTAACAATTCATGCAATATCATCTGCAATTTGCCAAAAACGTATCGTTTAAATCATTAAAAAATATCAAAATTGATATTGACCGATGTGGTTGTGCAGTCAGTCATGTTGCTGTAATTAATTTCATTTACATCGAGTGTGCACAGATCCAAATATTTTGTTTGCGGTTGCTCAAAGTTGTGGTATTTTCACAACTCATACTTCGCCTTTAATTATTTAAATATGCAGTTCAAATATTAAAGTGAACTTACGTTATGTTTAAAGCTTGCTGAAAACTATCAGACTGATTTACTGTAGTGCTAAAATACGAAGGGATTCTACCACTATCATTGACAAATCAGAAAGATTAATAAACATTTAAAACAAGTTAAATCTGTTATTGATATTATGATATATATATATATATTATAATCTCAAATATTCAAAGCATATTGAGATATGTAGACTCAATATTCAACCGATGTTTCTCAAAGCTGTTTTGAATCTAATCTTAACTAAATAACTTACTTAAATTCCAGCCAAATGACACAAATAACTGTTTATGTAAATCTGATGCAATTTAAAAGCAAGTAAAGCAGACATAAAAAAGTTGCAGTTCCCACAGATTGTTGCATCGTTGAATTGCAAATGTAAATGTTTAGCAGTAAATTCAGTTGATAAACAGCTGAATTAAATGCAAGTCGCTTGTCACTCATTTAAATTGGGCGACCAAATGCACACAAATTCAGATGCCATCATCAAGGCAGCAGCGACCTTTTTCATGTTATTCTTTTGCTGCTGAGGGGGTGGCTGTGAGTGGTGGGGAGGGGAGAGTTGAGCTGCTGTTTACCAACCCATTCGCATGGCAAGTCAGTGACATATGTCTCGCTGGCTGCTGCGGGTCAGGGGGACTTACAATAAGTAATTCATTACTTTAGTCATGCATTGTCATGCATGTTGGCCATGCTTTTTCACGATATTTGCATTGCTGGCGTTGTATTTTTATAGTTGTGTGCAACGTATGCAGCCGTCTATGGTTGCATGTCAAGCTCAACGGTGGAGCTGTTGCAATTTGTATGCAAAATTGTTTCACAAATTGAGCAAGAAAGATGGCGTAAGCAGAAAACACACATTTACACATAACATACATTCCAGAAACTCTCATTCGAAAGTGAGGCATGCAACCGGCACGTGGCACAGCTTCAGCCTTAGCATGCCGGCTATCAAGAATTCTCATAGACACTCATGTCACACTATTTTTGTTTATTTTTTTTTCGAATACCCTATATTTATATAACTTGGTCAAAGGGGTATCATGAAGATGTCAAAATAGCTTAACAAAAAGTATGTAAAGCATTAATGTTACATTTAACATCATTGAGAGGGATAATTAAGAATATAGTTGAATGAAATCGAGTTTTTAATATCTATTGAATACATATTCCTCGAAGACAAGTATGGATGAATATAATTAAATGTAAACAGCTTCAGGGCTACTGCAGGATAACGCTAGGTCGACCACTTCCGACTCTCGGATTGATACCAGTTTCCTTTTAGTTTTCTATGTTTTTTTAATTTTGAGAATTTTTCATTTGGCAACTCGCACATGACATAGTTGGATACTGACTTGTGTGCTTAAATGCTGTCATTGTCATGCAGTTACACACACACACACACATAAAAACCCATCGAGTCTCACAACTATTTACCTATTTGCATTGCACGGTAGAAAGATGTCGCTGCGAACAAATAAAACAAAGTCAATGTACACACTGTAATTTCCATATTTACATGATTAATTGAGTTTATTTTTAATTTAAATAAAACAAAAGCCACGTTGATTACAAGCGACCATACCAAACAGTTTCAATTTATTATGGTTAAGTTAAAATAAAAGAAGATTAATTGAGTTTTTGCACGGTCCCTGGAGCATGCCATGAAATATCTCTATTGTTTTGCATGGCGCATTGTCTACAATTTACAATTTTTTATGCACATTTTTCAACCATACCCCGTATTACAGAACCGTTAAGTCTTGTTTTCCTTCAAGTGGGCTCTGAACTAGTTCTTCAAGTTTCTGTTCGTTTTCTTAAAAACTTCATAAGCCAATGACTTTGTGTACTGATCCGCTTTTGAATGGTACCAGGTGTTGGCATCTCAAAAAGTAAATCTCTGCAACAGCAACCGCAAGTTTATATTGCGGCAAAAAGTTTGACGATGGTAAGCGCTCGTAAATAATCTTCATCATTGTATTGCTGTATATACCAAATCGCATTAGTTTCAGAACAACAAAGGAGGGTAATGGACATGTCTCTATGCATGAAATAAAAACAAAGAATAATCATAATTTGTAAGTGTTTTATTTAAAGAGTGTACAAGCTTCGTCACTATTTTTTAATTGGAATTTATGATTAAGCTATGGTCTGTAATTGTTTGTTAAGGTAAGAGCACATTATTCACTCTGGGGTCCAAAGTGTGGCGTTGCGTAAACACCATTTAATTGCTATAAATAAATAAATTTGAATTAAGTGGCAAATACCATTGCTGTTTGTGTACCACCAATATCTTAAATAATTGTGTAAATTTAAGTAAGTTCAGGTCAATTCAAGTTTATTTAAAGCACTAAACACTATTCGCATTGAAATCAAGTTCGCCATAACTTAAATTAAAAGTTTGAACGTTTTATCAGCATTGTCGCAGCAGAAATTTGTGAGCCAGAATTTTAGCTACTTTGAAATTTGAATTGTTCAGTGCTCAATTTTCAAGTTGGCTCGCATGTGCTTCATTTGTTTGTTGCACAGACTCCACTTGACGACAACTGTATCCGTGCCGTCGAATGAAGTGTTCGGGAGTGAGAGAATCTTCTATTGAGCGAACTTTCTAAAAGTGGAATTGCATTTGCTCTGCTTGAAAAACTATTATAACTTCGGCCATGCCACCACGCAAGAGTTTCAGTTCATCCAACTATGAAAGTACTTTATGTGCGCTAACAAAAATATTTCTTTTATTGAGTTTCGCCTTCTGCGTCATTCAATTTTAGGCTGTGCCGCACATCAGCTGCCTATTCCGACCACTTGAATGCTGCACAAAAGTTTTGCTCTGAAACCAAAACGAATACCAACCTCGAGTTTTCCTCTAAGTTGCCACCCCAATAGATGCCAGGCTATTGTTAACAATTGGGTACAAAAGGCCCAGACAAAGATTAAAATAAGAACGACACTGGAGCCAGTGTAATATGATATATAAGCACTATCGAGCTACCAGCAAATGCTTGTATTTACGCAGCTTTTTTTCATTGCGGAAGGGAACATCATCATAGTTCGAGCAAATAGGAAGAAAAGCAATGTTAGGTATAGAATGCCAGTTCATTTAAAATATGTATAAAGTCTACGCGAATACCTAAAAATATTTTTCAAAACATGCTAAACACACTTACTGAATAATTTTGAACGCATTTAAATTCGTTATGATTTAAAAACATGGCTTTTTTACTTTGTCCGCAAGGGAGAACGTGGTGCTATGTCACTCACATTGGTGTAGCAAAAATGCATTAAGAAAAACATTGACCAGTTTATCTGATTATTTGTTTTCCACAAAGACAATAAATCTTCACCATTTTGTGTGTAATTTTTATGTTCAAAATTATGTCATAGAGAATGACAAATGGAAAACAAATTATTTGCCGCCGGCTTTGTTTTAATACCATCCACAGCCTAAAGCTCATGAAATTGACATTGTTTTAATAAGCCTTTGGGGCAAACGAAAAAAGCAAAACTACAAATTTTTCAGGCACTCCTCATACATTAATAATATATGTGTGTGTTAAACCTATTATAAATATTTCATAAATTTAACTTTATTAATTCCTTAAGCTGTGATATTTTAATCATTTAAAAATTTAATGGGGAATAGTATAGTTGAACTATATATTGTTAATTATTAAGAGCTCTGTATAAAATAATTTTTATTTCAACTTTAATATGCATGAGAGAAATATATTTAAAATGCACATACAAATTTATCTCTGAAAGTTTTTCTTTATACAGTTCGTTTTAAATGTAATTATGTCAATTGTTTTATGAACATTTTTTGTACAACTAACTATAAACAACAAAGTTTTGTTTAATCAGTATACAAATTAAACCACAGTTTTCAGTGCTGTTGTCAAATTTTCGGGATATAAATAAATTGTGCATCATTAGCGCATTTTAAATTCCTAATTTATTGCTTGAAAAATGTATGTATGATATACTATGTTGTGTCGATGTGTGTGTGTGTGTGCTCTAAAAACACAACACAGTATATCGACATAGTTTGAAAAACCCACAGAGGTACACACAAACAAGCCACAGAGTGCGGCATATGGTTGCCACGGCAGATTTTGTTGCATTCTTGTTTTAGGTTAGCTGCTTTTGTTTGTTGCGCTAGTTTTGCGGTCGCGCTTTGTTTTATATCAGACAATGCAACAACAGCAAAAACCTGTGCAAAAATCTTGCTTATGCAAACTGCCAACAGAATATCTGTTGAGATAGGGGATAGGGGTGGAAAGGAAAAGTGGTAATGAAACAAAAAATGCATGACAGCAGCAGTGCCAGCCAAGTTTTAATTACGTAAAATATTTTTGCGTGCACCCACTCTAATCAACTTAAAAGCCAACAGAAAAGCAACAAAATAGCCAAAACCGTAATTCGGGAACATGGTCAAAAGAGAGTTACAACGGCAGAGATGTTGCAAGTTTTAGGGGGAGTCCATTTCAAAGGGTCTTATAAACGTGGCAGGATGGCAGCGTTGTGCGTTCGCACGCAGCAGCGCCTAATAATTGCAGCATTCGCTTGAGTTGTACAGCAGCGACGGTTAGCCAACATGTCAGACAGTCAGTCGCTGTTGGTCTTGCGTAATTACTTGGTGAGCAGCATACGCAAAATGGTTTAGCTGCCAGTTGCCGAAGCGACAAAAGCTGCAGCAGCACCAACAACAGTTGCCAACAACCGTAGTAACAATTACAGACTACAGGCATACCTCTTTAAGTGCTTTCTGACATGCCACTATGGAGAGTGAGTGTGAGCATGTGTAGGTGTGAACAACATTTATTAACATGCTCTGTGTGTATAAGGGTGTGTATGTGTGTGAGTGCTCTCTGTGTAAAAGCAATTTAGTTTACTGTTGCAGATACGAACACGTTGCCCAGCGGCTTTTAGCTGATTCATGACTAAGCGTTGTGTGTGTCTACATTTGAGTATGCGGCTGTATGTGTTTGTGGCAAACAGTGCGTATGATTGATATCAGTCTAGCAAAAGTGGTAATACACCGATAACACAAGCTGAAAGCGTATTACCTTAACAAATGAGAAAACAGCCTTAAAGTTAGAGCTTATAAATCTTCGACTAAACTTTTAAATGCAGCTTAAAGCTTGCAAAATATAAAATAATGCAAGTTGAATTGGTCATCCAGTAATTAGTAAAATCTCATGATGCAGATTGAATTAATTAAAAAACAAATTGATTACAAACTTGTTTTAATTGTTGTAACGTGTATCTACACAATCTGTATCCTTAAATCCATTTTTGTGTGTTGTATATTGTAAATTGCATATTTGAATTTTCGCAAAGACTATTATAACATGTAACTGGCATTTGCAGCTCATATCATTGAAACTTGAATAGCGATCAGGCAAAATTAGATTTCAAACTTACAAGCACATTTTGTGGCTAACTAGTTATACGCAAACTTCCCATTAACAAACGTTCAGCTCGAAAGTATGCGTATGTGTGTATATTCGAGTGTAGGCGTAAGTATACACAACCAATAGATAAGCACACACGTCCCACAATAATCACAAGCTACCTGAGCGGCTGGATGTTACCACCTGACAAAGTACTGGCTTGTAGTTGACTTTGTGCTGATGATTTAGCAGCAGTTAATCAACTGCAACCATGACAGGCAGTAATTATGTATGCGAAGTGCCAACGGCTAAAAGCCAAAATTGGGTTAACAAAAGGCCAAAACGGGATATGAGTATTGTATTAAATATTTATCAACAGATAGTTCAGGAAAATGCCTTATGGCTTTGTGGCTGCAGCACATTATGACCACCATTTCAAAGAGCAATCAATTTGTTTATTTATCTTTCAGTTGTTTATACCTTGATACCAAAGGTATCGCAGTAAATTTGTTGTGTGCCATGTCCGTCATGCTGTCAATGAAGATTAGTAGGAAACTATTCCAGCAATTTTTTTCGCACGTCTCCAAAATTCACAGAAGCCTATTATCTACCGTAGTTTGAAAGACAAACTTTGACGGTATTTCTTGGCTGTAATCTGCTGGTACTAGTTATGTTACCAAAGCATTTCGCAGTCGGTTACTCACGACAATAACGTTCTCTCTGGTTTTTTACAGTGCTTTATGCGATTTCAATCAAATCAATCAATTGCCACAAATTGTGGCACACATCAAAAGTCAATTCAATTATGTGTAAATTGCATTTTATTTAATTTCCGATATGATGCGTTGGTTTAAGCCAGCGAATTCGCTTATAGAAATTCAAGAATGCAAATTACATTAACGCAATTGAAAACCGAAAATCTTTTAGTCAGATGAACTCGTAAGGCTTAACAGAACAGACGTCAAATCATTTTACTGAAATATAAAGCTAAGCAAAACTTTGTTCAGCTATTTGAGATTTTTAGTCAATAAAAACATTTTCATCCCAAAGGATTTGATATTGCAAGCGCCAGGCTCAACCACCGACACACATACACACACAAACACTTTATCGACATTCTGGTAGCATTTTTTAAATTAAATTCCAGCACACTTGGGGAAACGCCGGCAAGTACTTCAAAGCAACAACATATTTTTATATCATGACTCACAAAAATGACGAGGAACATAATATAAATATTCAAATATCCTATAATAAAGAAGTATATACGTGAGACTATTGCATATGTAGTAAACTGATCACAGGATATCTGCTCGACTCGCATTGAACCCCTCAAAAGTTTCTGTAGTTGTTTATGTGTAGTTTTAATTAAAACTAACTATGTGCAGCATTTTCAGCTAATGAAAGCTTAAAGACGGACTTACAAGCTTAAACTAAATGATATGTTTCAAAAGTTAAAGCACACAAAATAAAAATATTTCCTCTCTAACTGAAATACGTTCATTTGCAATTTTGGATTATCAGAGCCACACGTCTGTTCTATTCAATTACATACACATTCTGTAACGGTCGGACATTGCAAAATTTGCATTTTGTGGGAAATGCATTCCGAATTTCAATTGCGGACCATTTACAATTAATATTTAGTTTGTTTTTGGTGCCCGGCTCGATGGCATTCGAGCTTTGCGTTGAGCACGCGGCACTTAATTGCCAAATATTTGCCTGTTTGTGAAATAATCAACGCACTGGGCGGCATTATAAATATACTCGCATATTTATTATTTGCTGCGTAAAATGCACCTAATGGGAAACAGCTCTGCAATACAATACATACACTTGTATTATTGTAAATAGCGAATGCGGTGCGTAGCTTTCGCTAATTGCAGTATCAGCCGGACTCATGTTGCGTATATGCAATGTGCGTGTCCTGTAATCCTCGAAATATGCTAAAAGGGCATCAGAGAGTTGTGCAAACAGGCAAATAAATAATTATCCATCTGTTAGTATGTTAGGTTACATTTCGTTTTATAATATTGATATTAAGTCTCTGTAGAGAATATATAATATTAAAATGTAGCAGATTTAGTACATTGTATTTTCAGGCAAGGTATTTGACTGTCAATTCATTAGATTTTGTACAAATGTGCAACATTCGGTAACATATTGAGAATGCGTTGCATTACAATGACCAGTTCATATGCAAAGTTTATTTCATGTGCAATTTAAGCCCGATGATTGGCTGTCCAACGGTAAGTCGATGCCTTTTTCACATCAAGCTCAAATTGTCACTTCAACAATTACTGCCTAATTGCCAGTTGTTTCTAGTTAGCAAATTTGTTGCATAAATTCTGCTTGACAATTTCATAAAATTGCTGTCACTCTGTCAGCTGCCTCAATTGTCAATTTTCGAGTTGGCTATATGCAACATTTAGCAAAAATATCTACTGAGAGAATTTCATAGGAAATGTTTACGTTTGTTAAAAGCATACATAATATACCAGAATGAGTACTTGTTAACTGATACCCTGTACAAAAATCTTAAGAATCCATTTCTTTATTATACAAATTTGTATCACTAATCATTATCTATATTTATACAGAACATTCGCAAAGGCAAAACCTTAAACAAAATAGTTCAGTAAATTGATTTGTATCGAGCTCTGTGTAAATAAAGCTCAATAATTTTCGCAAACATGATTTATTATTTATGTAGCTATTTATGTGTCTCAATTCATATTGAGTACAACAAATGAATGCGAATAAATGAGTTTTGACATACTTTTGCCTTCTAGCATGATTTTTTATTGCCCAGTTTTTGCTGTCTCAACGTACAAATGAGTACATTTATCATTCATTTCGTATCTGTATTTTGTTTTCATCTCTAGCCACAGCTAACTTGCCTCGTCCTGATTTGCCTTCATATAAAAGCACTTCAAATGGCTTGCCTAACCAATTTGTCTCGTTTATTTAGTGCATGTCGCAGTGGTTTCTTAACATATGGCATTAAATTTTGTGTACTCTCTTCAAAACAGAGCACACACTAATGTTTTTTTTTTCTTTTTCAAAACAATTTTTTTATGGAGTGGTCTGTGGCAAGTGGCAAGTTGCGTTAGGCGAGTGTCGAAGCTGTCAAAGACAGCATTGCACCAGGACCAAACAAACTTGTTTACACATTTTCGGTTGCTCAATTTCTAATGTCAACAGAAAAGCCAACAACACACCAGCCAACACGCACACACATACAAGCATACACAAGTACAAACGCCTTGCTGGCAGAAGTTGTTTGTCCTTGTTGTCCTTGGACGCTTGCTGACATTTCTGCCGCAGCTTGTCTGCATTCATGGCCACTCACAAGCAGAAATAGCTCGCAGCGTTGATCGCAAACATTACTTTTTCTCTCACACACATTTATTTTTTATTTATTTAATTTTTTTTTTTCTTGTGGAGAAAGTTTTTTGTTGTCATTGAACTTAACGGCAAACATTTTTGTGTTTATGGAAAAAAAATGTGCCGCAATTTTACGAGCTATCCAAATGCGAGAATTATACATTAAATTACTGCAATAAAGCGTAGCGCATAAGCAATTATAACAATTTCTTAAATATTATTATATAATTTTCTTCCTTCCAATATTCGTCTAACCTCAATCCGCGTGCTCGATAACTGAATGTTCTGGAATATTTCTGCCTGACTTGGTCTTATGCAAATGAGTTGCAGGAACGGCTCAATTTTATCGCCAGCTGCAGATTTCAGAGTCGCGTAGTCTACGCTAAATTATGC
This sequence comes from Drosophila nr. medialis 2 BK-2023a, assembly GCA_035044325.1. Taxonomy (NCBI): domain Eukaryota; kingdom Metazoa; phylum Arthropoda; class Insecta; order Diptera; family Drosophilidae; genus Drosophila; species Drosophila nr. medialis 2 BK-2023a. The sequence continues at coordinate 252,549 of JAWNMH010000348.1, forward strand.
ATACTGTTTCGCATTCAGAGCTAATCCATTGCAGTGATGACGTTTAGTGGCTCCAGTCAGAGTTGTTAAATTTTTATGTGCCATAAAAATGCCGTTGTCCACGCCACACGCCTTCCCCTCTGTGTCACTGTCTCTTCTATTTCTTAAATGTCTGTGCTAATTTCAACATAATTCCATTTTGAGCAAACATTTCTTTTTTCTGTCTGGTTTAATAGCCCACAATTTGCCAGGCTTGCGTGTGTATATTTGGCCTGCATTATTATGGAAATTTCAGTGCGTGATTCTCTTCAGCTATTTCATTCAATTAGAGTGTAGAGCATGACCTGCTCCTTATGTCCTATCGCATTTGCTTATGCCTTGGCTTAGGTCAAATTATGTTTGACTATGCGGAAATTTTTGGACAAAGCCTGAGGCACATCAATTTTAATCAAAGCCATTGGAACGTGCTTTGCATGCCCAAATAGCTATAGGCTCCAAAGCCCAAGGACACGCAAACGTTAAGCCCAATCTCGGGGTGGGGGAAAGTATGAAGGCGTATCAGGCGCCAAAGTTTGCAGCCACTCACAACACTTTCCGAAAAAGTCGTAAGGCGACGCAGTAAATCAAAGCTAAGCCCTGGACGTTGATGACCATTCAGCGTCACTTAAACGGACACTTGGTGCTTTAACCCCAACCAATCTCCCTCGCAGCTCCCAGCACCTTGCTTGCAGCTCTGTGTGCGAACTTTGAACTTGCAGCACTGGGCAGCTTAACCCTTTAATGCCGTTATCTGCTTTCACATTTCACTTTGTTGCATTTTGAGCTTGGCTCGAGTTTTGCTTTCTGTTTGCGCATTTGGCCAGGCCTTGACATGAGTTTGCCTTCGGCTTTGGCTACGGCTTTGCCTTTGCCTTTGCTTTTGCTTGGCATCTACTGCTGCATTAGCTTGGTACGTTCTATCCAGCCAACCAGGCACTTCAGAGCGCTTTCTGTAAGTCCCTTGTCTATAAGCTGGCTAACGGCTTTCGGTCAGTTTGGTTGCTTGGCTATTGCAAGGACAAATCAATGTCGTCCATACATCCAAACACAATCGCTTTAATACACACCCGTTATTATTTAAAGATGAAAAAGTGTTGCCTACTTATGAGCGCACTCACAAACTTTCTCCCTTTTCACTTCACAATTTGTCGACTCATCCGAAACTATTTTAATATGAACACTCACTACACAAATTCGTCATTATGCATCGCTCATCCCTGCAGCCATAAGTTTCAACTGCTGCTGCTGCCGCTCGCTCGATTACCTTACTATGTCTTCCTGGGCACAGAAAGTTGTTGCCTCGTTGCCTTTGAACAATGTGCTCTGTGCTAATCCTTTCGAGTTATTATTTTCAACTATAGCTGCAACATAGTTATGGTTTTGCTTGACGGAACTGCCACTCCTGCTTCCTTTTAGTCGTTAAGCCGCTTAGTGTCTGCTCAACGCGACTTTGTCTCTACGAACTCGCAGCTCACATTCAGCAATTGACATTATTGTTCACACACGAAGGTTAATTTAAGATTTATTATTTGCCAGCCAATTGACATTGACAGCTTAATAAGTATATTATTCATATTTTATTCATATGATTTTTTTTTTTGTTTGGCTAAAAAGCAGCTTAAACAAAGTGCTGCCAATTTCCTTTTCTTTCTACAATTTGTTATTAGTTGTCCAACTAATAATATAGCTGTGTACATATCAACACGCACACACTCTCGCATAAGTGTGCAGTCTAACCGCTGATAACATTGAATTTGGCCATATGTCAAGTGTGGTCTTCTGGGCACTAAACTTTACCTAAAAGTTCAAAGAGCTGCTACGCTGCATTAATAAGTTACAAAGCCATCCATTGATGTGGAGGCACCACAAAAATGGGCGTTTATGTTGGCTCGCAAAGTTGAGCAAGTAAACATGCGTTGTAATGAGTTATTGCTTTCTTGGCCCCCAATGCACCATTGCCCGATGCCTCTTTCACGAAACTCAATAGAAGCGTGGCCAATATTCCCATTGCCGTTGCCAAGTCGAACTCGACATTTTCAAAAGTCCGCTCCAATTGCAATTGCAGCACGGCAAATGCACAAGTGTGTGTGCGTGTTTGTTGATATGTGTGTGTGTATCAGTACTAATCGTTTCATATCAGTTACGCAGCGCACGTTGCCTCTTTTTGTCATGCGCCGCTATCCTTTTTTGCCACTGCTGCTGTAGGTTGCATCTGCTTATTGCCACATAAATCCAGCAATATGCAATCCAGACCAAGTGCAGTTATCTGTCTGTTTGTGTGTATGCTGCACATTGCCAGCCAGTCACGTGTTTCATTTTTGCCGTTATGTAAGTGGCAGCCTTTTGTCTTTGGAGCCAGCTGCAAATGCTGCGCTGTCATTTAACGTCTTTTCGATCTCTTGAAACGGTAAAAAATGAATAAAAACAATATATAAAATGGTTTCAGTCATAAACTTTATGCCACAGCGCCTGGCAATATGGCTATATCTATATTTAAGTATGGTTATATAAATTTTTCGTTTGCAAAATCGTTTAAGATTCAATTTGCCAAATTCGCCAAGTGTGATGCACATTTATCAAAAGCCAATGTTGCACAGTGGTGCAATTTGGGAAAAATAAGTAGATTAAAAACCAAAAATAGATTTTATAACAGTAAAGATTTATACATATTGCATAACATTAGAGTCGTTGGCGTTTGTAGCTAGTACCACTAAGCAGACTGCTTTGTGCTAATACTCTAAGTCTAAGATCCTAATTATATCATAGCCCATGTATTTTATACTGCTTATGAATAAATTTATTAATAAAAATAAAATAATTTTTTTTGCAACGATGCGACGCATTGAGGGAGACGTTTGCGATCTTAATCAGCATCACTAGCCGAGTCGATATAGCCATGTTCAAGACTGCTGTCATTCTGCCCGATTATTTTAATCTTAAATGCGTAAATCTCTCTCAACTTAATAGCAATATTGGTGAAACTTGGTATAAGTTTCAATGTTTTAGCGCCTCTCTCGATCAAGAAAATTTGGTTATCTTATCCTTTTCTGTTTTTATTGTGTCTATGTTTTTGCAAGCATTTTGCCTCTTTTCACAAAATGTTCTGACAAATAATCAAAATGTATAAGCAATGACTGACATTCGTGTACTCACACACTCACACACATAAGCACACAGACGACTGACAGTCGCATAGATCAACACTGTGACGGAAGTTGCCTTAGCATTTCCGCTTGTCTCGCTGTCGGCAGCGATGCCGTATCATCTACGATATTTAGCTTCATCATCGTCACACTCATCATCTTCTTTGTCGTTTGTTGTCGTCAGCGTCGCCTGTTCGTCGCCTGTCAGACATTCAGCCAGATACCCGACGATTTCATGGCAAATGAGATGCCAAAATAGTTGCGTTTTATGGTTAAATTTGTTGTAGGTAAATGAGTTTGCACGGTTATCTTGTTGTTGGCTGTTTTCAGTTCGTGCCGCATTTCTGCTGTTTGTCCACAACTTAATTTGGTGCACTTTTCTATAGCATTTGCATAGCTCAATGCCTGACTGTGGATTGTCACCATTCATTTTGCATTTAGCGATTTGCATTTAGACTATGCAAATTGCACGAGTTTTGTGATTAAATTTTCAGTTTATTGCGACATTTTCGACAAGTTTTGCATAAGCTACGCCTATGCGCCCCCCCCGTCCCGCTGTATCCCTGGGCAACTCACTAATTGAAATTGCTTTCGCAAAAACCATTTAACGGGTCACAAAGATGCCGATGTTGTAGACGGTCTTGTTATTTTCGATTTGGCTCAGGCCCACAGCCCTTGGCATCAAATTAACTCATTATTTCAATTTTAGGCAACTAGGAGCCTGCATCCCGCAACCTCCCTTGACGAAAATTATAGTCTGCCACAGCTGCAAATTGAAAACCAACTTATATTTTAAAAGGCTGTGTAAACAGTTTAGTCATGAGGCAGCATGACGCATACGACACGCTGGCATATCTATACACTGTACCACTTATTGCGAGGAGTAATTGCCACAGGAGACAGCAGCATATTGTCTTCCCATCAATCTGTGCCGCCGCAATATGCTTGCCTTACGCTGTGTGCATTAGTTTTTAATTGCAAGTAATTAAACTTGACTGCAATCGACATTTCGCTGTGGCAGCAAATTTATCACAAAGGAAATGTGATTGACGTCAGCTCTTCGCTTGTGCAATGCGTTACATAATGCAAGGATTTTGCAACATAAACACTCACGTTCACAAACTGCAATGAACAGTCAGCGCATTGCAATAAAAGCTATCAATAACTTAGCAATGTGGCAACTGCAGCAGCTTTGAAAACCGCAAAGCATCACAAATGAATCAAGTCATTTAGTCTGCTATATATATTTGGATTACAATCAATGCCGGATAAGCATCATGAATAAAGAAAATAATCAGATAAAGTTTAAAACCAAAAAAGAAAATAATTAGCTTAAGTGCTGTGAGATATAAATACACTCGTGCTGTTAGACAGCCAGAAAAATTGTCTTAAATGTAAACATAATTATCTGTTTATCCTATTTTCTCATAAAAGTTTAAAATCCATCAAAGAAGCTGAAATTACTATCAATAGGTATTTTCAACCTGCTTTCGCTGCTTTCTAATAGTTTGAAATTAATGTGACACATTCAAAAGCCCATTATCCAATAAACTTCACATCTTTTAACAGCAAGTCACAATCATAAAATTTGTAGAGCTGTATAAGCTGACTTCCGTTTTAAACAAGATCTTAAAGAAAAGCCTTAAAGAAAAAGTAACTCAGCTCGAAAACAAAAGCCTAACAGTTTTTTTTAACGGCAAATCTTCTGATGGGTGGCTGGGGAGAAAGGTGGACCTCATCGATTCGGGGAGCTCTCAAAGTGGCTGCGGAGTAACTGAGACTAAGCAGCCCCTAAATTTATATTCCGTCTACTAAATGGCTGCAGTAAAAATTGTTAGCGACTGGCGACGGTCTTTGCAGCCACCGTCAATAGGCGCCAAGAAACTGCGTCGCCATGTGTCTAGAAAGAACTATGAAAAAATTAAAATTCTGTGTGCTTGCGAAAAAGTATTAGACTATCAGATACTACGTAGCCCAGATTAAAGATATAAGTACCTTTTCAATTTCCAAGATGTTTAATAGAATTGCAGACTAGAACCCACAGTCACAACTACTGATTTGGCTATTTAGTATGTAGTGTTTATTCAACAGTTTCCAATATTCCCATCTCATTGCTCAGTATACGGTATACATAAGAAAATGCCACACATTTTTCGTAGTCAACGTTTCCTCAGGGCATGACCTAGAAAAAAAAGTAAAGCCAAGGCAAGCCAAGTACTTCCAAAGTTGTGGCAACTTTATAAGCAGCAAAAGGGCGATCGGTGGTTCGATGGCATGCTGGCATGCCGCACGTAGCATGTGCGCTTGTGGTCATAACAAATTGATTTATTTGCAATCAATTCTTGCAGTACATAATTAGTTTCAGCTTGTTTGGAAATTAATTGAGCATTCAGTTGTTTGCAATCTCATGCATCTAAGTCTTTAAATTGACTTCTACTCATTTTACTAATACATTACTCTCGTTATTTATCAATAATTTAATTAATTTTCATTTAGACTAATTTGCAGATAAATATTTCTAAATGTGTGCGTTTGGCAAATAAATTCAAATTACTATTTTCTATAATTGCAAAACAAATATTAACTAGGGCCATTGACACATTAAATAAAATGGAAATAGTTTAATAAACCGTACAGTAAGCTGCAGAGTTTAATTTAAGGATGTTTAAATTACAGACCGTTTAAATCTGATTACTAATTCATAAATCTATAGTATCTTTCATATGTAGTATATATACACAACTGCTGAAGTATTAAAAACTTATTTTGAATAAAGAAAAATTGATTTCATTCCTTTTTTTTTACCTATAGAGCAAAACATTTTTCAACATTTTCCTGCTGCCAAGATTTGCGTTACCGCATCTTTAAGTCAGTTTTAGTTTTAGCGCAATGATTTCGTTGCCTTTTTATCGATTTGCCCAAACCGTTGCCAAAAATCGCTTGTACTATTCGCCAATGCCAACTAAAGGAAGGATGAGCACGAATTGGTATGGCGCCAAATGGCGCCGTCTAGTCGCCTTGTCTTTGGAGAAGAACATAACAAAATGTAACCTTAACATACGCGACTTAACAACCACCAAGCGCCCCCAGACAAGCCACCAGACACGCCCACCACCACCTTTATTATATAAGAACGGCAACACCAAATGGAAGACAAACACTAACAAATTTTAGCCGCTGGCCTCGCTGCTTATAAAGCAAAACATTGTCCTTTTTCAGAGTTGTCGAGATGCTTGAAGAAACTTGGAATGTTTTGAATAATGGGTGAATACAAGATAGGCTCACTCCATTTGGCGCCTGGAGTCAACAACATTAGGCCAACACAATGCAGAATGGCTGGCATAATAAGGCGAAAACAATGGCCAGGATTAAGTGGGTCCATAGTGCAATGAGCTTCGCTTTGTCGGTTTGTTGCTTTTGCAACATAGGCCCCACACTCCCACACCCCCACTCACTTTTGTCCTTTGTCTGTATTGCAATTATACGGCTCGGGGCATTTGCTACTTGTTTGTTGCGCTTTTGTGTCGAGTACAACGAACACATGAACATGTGGCTTGTTTGCCTAGTTGCCACAGCGACTGCGAGTGCAGCTGTCATTGCAGCTGCGGCAGCGACTGCCCTGAGGCTTCTCGATTTTCTCCTCTCGCGTTAATGTGTTTTCCTCCGGTTTGATTCGCAATCCATAGTAAATGCCCTAATGCGCTTATCCTTTTAGCGTCAGTTGAGCATTCGATTTACCACCAACACCAGCCATTCCCCCTCGCCGCTCCCACTCTTCCCTCATCATTATAACGATTACACTCTGGTCCTTTGCTTTGTTGTTGGAGCTCTTGTTTTTGTAGTGCAATGCAAATATTGCAGCTGACACTCGTCAAGCGCGTTGTCATTGACGTGCTAGCAGTCGTTAGGTGTGAAAATAATACGAATGCTCCGCTAGCTGCCACACAGTTGACACATATATAAACTGCAGACATGAGCATCCGCTACGTGGGTAAACACAAAAGTTATACTTACATCAAAGCAACTCGCTAACTTAAGCTCTTTTGTCATTTTCAAATAGATTTGGTGGCATGCTATCAGTTCTGCTATGTTTTACATGCCATCCGATACATTTATATTTTAATTTCATTATAGTTCCTTATATATGGCATTAATTGAACTTTCATTGAGGCCCTCGTATAGATTAAAAGTCCTCTGAATACGGTTGGGAAGGCATGTTGAAAGCCAGTCAATTTTCGCACGCTCACGCGTCAATGAACGATTTGGTTTGGGCCTTGTTCGGGTTCGTTGACAGCCTGTCAGCCATCTGTCAAATATTTGCACAGTTGTTAAATTCCATCAGCGGCATGTCATGGCGACACACATCCGCAATTAACCTTATTTGTGAGATATCAAAGACAAAAACAACAACAAAAAAAAACAAAAGAAGACTATCAGCAAATAAAAAAAAAACATTAAAATAGCACAAAACACACAACTCTAATTAACAAGCAATTAAAGTGCCCGAAAAACTTGACAAAAACACAGCTGTGCACTGACATACGCGGTAAACAACAACAATGTAAGAACAACAATTTGGCAAAACCATGCAAAATGCAACCCTGCAAATGCAGCCAACTTCACGGTGCAAGCCACAGGCAGTCAGACCGGCTGGTAGGCAGGGAGGCAGGCAGGGAACGGGTTGCAACATCCGCTCAAGCGCTGCTTATCGCCGCACAGTTTACCAGCAAGTTGGCTTAATGCTTGTACAGTTAGTTTATGTACACATATGTGTACATATAAATATATATAGATATAGAGATGTGGTATATGCGCTGGCCTTACAGACATGGACGCCATTGTTTATTTAAGCCAATATCCGTTATTTAAGTTGCGCTTCCTTCCGCCAACCATTTGTTGCCTTCGTTACAGCCGTTATTGTTTTTGTTGCCGTTGTCAGCTGTTTGTTTGGCTTTTGTTTGAAATATTTAGCACTGGGACAAAGTAAACAGCAAAAACAGCGCCTTTATTTGAACAAAAGTTCAACAAGAGAAATTACAGTGGCAGCAACAGGAACAACAACAAACATATGGTTATCCTGGCTGTTCTGGACAAAGTTTACGAGCAGCTAAAGGAAGTGTGAACTATTTGCCATTAAATAAAGTTAGGACCAGTCACAGGATGAAAGGGTGGCTGCACCACCTCGTAACAAGGACATGCGATAAATTGCCGCAGAAAATTTTTGTCAAATTTGCCATCCCCTTTCCGACCGCACATCGCATATCAATGCAATTGGCCAAGCAAAGTGCATTCCAATAAGCGACACATTTACTCGAGGTCAGCAAACACAATGCAAGAAAATCCGATAAAAAAATGAATCATTTTATATATATATACAAGGAGAAAGAAAATTCCGAGCATATATCTGCGACAATGCGCAGCGTATTGTAAGATGGAGATGAACTTGCAGCGCCAACTGTATGCGTATATCTGTGTGATGTAATTCAAAGGGCGTCAACGAATGCCATTAACATTGACATCATACAAATTGAGCTCAAATCGATCGGTCACTGTTTGAAATATTGCATTGATTTCCGAAGGTTGCATGCATTGTTGAAAACGCTTCCAAAATGTTGGAGGAATGAAAATTTAAAGGCATGAAAAGCGTAGCACTTAACTTATGACCTAAAAGTACGCAATAGTTTTCTTTCTGCTTTCGTCCAAAAATTTCTTAAAATTCCCAATGGCTTCAAGCAGCTACCCTATTGACCTGACTGGTAAAACATGTGGATTGACTGTACCAGCAATTCTGACGCAACAAGATGAACAACTTCTCTTGGATCGATGAGCTGCCCGACAATTGTTCTGATCTATCTTGTGGGAATGAAAGTGAATTCTCGGCGTTCAGCTTAAGCTCTTCGGACAAAAGTAATCAAGACGATAGCGATAAGGAACACCCGTGCTCCTCCTCCAAAACAAGTCATGTGAGTGCTACTTAAAACGTTCAATAGTCATTAAAATAATCCCCTCTTAATGCTAACTGCAGGTTATAGGAGTTGCCAATTTAAATCGGTTTGTAAAGAAAATTGACAAAGCCGCCTCAATGGACGATCAGGCTGCGGATTTGGTAGCCAAATGTCTTAATACATTTGTGAAGGATGTGTCCATGCGTCTGGTAACACTGGCTAAGTATCGTAAAGCCGAGCCGAGTCTATTAGATTTAAACATTACGCTGAAACGTGAATACAATATGGAGTTTCCGCATGACACAGACTTGGAATGAAATCCGACGATTTTATAAACAATGTAACATTTAAAAACTAAATATGTCATATAAAAAAAGTCAATGTTAAGAGCTCCTTGCTTATTATTTATTATTGATTTGTACTGCAAATCTCTGCGACAAGTTTAAGGAACTTCCAATGCGCATCTGAAATAAATTGCGCAAGTTTTACACATCATGCCATCCACATACATATGCATGTATAAGGACAACTTTGTATGGTGGTTAAAACTTTGATGATCTCAGCACATTTGTGTTGATTTATGCACATGGCCAACTGGACGTAAACTTGACCAAGTGAGATAAGTTTCGAGTCGTCATTGGCTACTCAAGCTAGTGATGCTAATGGTTATGTCAGGTGCATCGTGTGCTGACAGCGCACTTTTCAGCATTGGCTGCTGATGGTGCTGTTTAAGGTGCGTCATCAGGAGCAGTCGAGTCTAACGTTCGGGCGTTATCTAAATTACGTAATAAACACGGCTGATGGGAGCCGCTTAAGGCATTCAGCGCCCATTATGCAGCTGCAAATGGCCAAAAACTTTACCGTTGCAGTCACCGTTGCCGTTGTCGTTGCTGTTGCTGTTGCTGTTGCTCAACATGTTTTGTGCTAATTAATGTCAAAAGCCGTTGGCAGCGATAGCTTGCAACTGGCGACTGCCATTTTGTTTTGTAGCCAAACACTTACACACACACACTTAGATAGATAGACAAGCAAACCAGTGAAATTTAAAACCGGAAGTTTATTGTGGCAACAATGGTGCGCGTTTGCAACGGAAACGCCAACGTTGCAGCATTGCCGCTTGCTGAAGTGGCCGTTGAAGCATCGCCTGGCATTGCCGAAGAAAGTGCACAATGGAAAACGCCTGCCGCTGAACCGGTCAGGCGCAGTCATCGCTACCCATCGCATGCTGGCGTTCGCAGAACTTTTCCTAACTAAAATCCTTCGGTTATAAATGAAATGCAAACTTTTTTCCGGTAAGCTGACGTTCTAATTGTTTACAGACCGGTTTTCTATAGTTTCTAGCCTGTTGTTATTTCTGTTCTACTGTTGTTGTTTCTGGCTATCTGCCATGACTAAGCTTGGCACTATGTGGATTGTACCCCATTGCCAAATAGACTTGAGAGGGTATATTTATTCTTATAAGTAAAAATTGGTTTAATTTTTGTCAATTAGGTTTGCCCCGATAATAATATTATTATTAATTATATTTATATTTTTGTATATTTTTAGTTACATTATTTATATTTGTAAAGTGCAAAACCTAATTTTGCTTTTTACAGGATATTTAGTAGTTAAAGTTACCCCAATGACTCTTCCCAAGTCAAAGATATACTGCTGCTGAAAATATTCCACTGCTATTCTGTTATTTGTTTGCAAATTCTTTATATTTTTTTGTAGCTTACGGCAAATTTAGTTTTTTAAATTATTTAGAACAAATTTGCGCCGCTGCTGTTGGTTAAATTTAAATGAAAACCTAATAAGGAGCAGCATGTCCAGTGAGAAATACTTAAATATTGAAGTGGATAAGTATTGCAATGGCCACAATGCGTTTACGTGCTCGTTCCAACATAATTGCGCTTAAAATCGTTTAAGTGTTTTATAATCCGCCCTTTTTTGTGGCCGTATAAAAGAAGAAAAATAAAGAAAAAAAAAATGGGGAAAACTGAAACGAAAAAGCTGAAATGGCTTTTTAAAGCATTTACCATGGCGCAGCTTCCTACACGTAATGTATGTGTGTGTGCTGGTCAGTTAAGTCCACGCACACAAAGCCCTCATCGAAAGCTTCACACGACGCATCCGACACACGCATACACTTATACATACACAAACTTACACATACACACATAGCGAAAGCACATGTGCACCATTAAAAACTGTGCAAATTTCTGCGCGCTGCTTGCGTATTTTTTGGGATTTCGCCTGCGGCTATAACGTGCACATGGATCACGCCCACAGAAGCCAGCGCCCTTTGTGGTGATTGCTGGCCAAAGTTACTGCCATTTAAGTGGGTTAATTACGACAGAGATTTGCGGTAGCAAGCGCGAAATTGTCTGGAAATATTTCCCCTTAAATGAAAGCCCAAAATAAATCAGACATCGTATAAAGATAACACAAGTAAAAATGACCCACATAAATATAATACTATCAAGTGCTATTAATACCAATCTTATATTTTATTTTTTAAGGTGAAAGTATTTTTGTTTTGTTAAGGGTTTAATGCCTTAATATTGACATGAAGAAAATTTTATGTTAAGGGATATGAAGGGATATTAATTTATAGGCAGCTCGATTAATGCCAAATTTGCTGATATTTTATTTAACTTTTGTTTTTGTTTTATTGTTGGCTTATTTGAAAAAAGAAATTGAAACTGTACTTTAAAACGGCTATTAACTCATTAATTTAAATCAAAACAATCGATTAAATACATAATTGATTTATTGTGTGTTAACTATAAAAGCAATTTACGTTTAAAATGCTTTTACATTTACCGCCACTATCTAATACAATTACAAGTTGCCACGAGCCACTGTCAATTATTTATGCAAACTTATAGTCGCTGCAGGCGGTATATAGACATATTTTCGCTTTACATACACACCTGACACACAAGTGTATAATCCATTGAGGTCAGATGGGTGGGTGGGTATGCATGTGTGAGTACTAGTAAACTCTCTTGGAGACCCAAATGCATTTTCTTTTTCACACCACTCCAAGACCGCAAGGCTGGAGCATACACCTGTCTCTTGCCCTCAGCGCGTTTGGAAACCACTTGCAATACCACTTGCGGCAATTGAGAAAAAGTTGCCACTTCAAGAAGAACTTAAGACACTCAAGTGCCAGCCTCACAAATGAACAGATATATGCATGCATGCACATACATACAGATGTGTATTAATATGTGTGTGCGTGTGTGTGTGGCTGTGTGTACAAACCAGTTAGAGCAGCAGCCGCATCTATGCAAATGTTGTAGCCACTTAGGTGGTTGTAGGTATGCATGTGTGCAACGTACCTAGAACAGACAAGCAAACAAACAAATAGATAAACAGACATATAAACATACAAACGTACATAAGTAAAAAAATAATGTCGAGCTGTTGTGGTTAGTTCTATGAATATGCATATGGTAGTAGAGTGCAAAGGATTGAGTCCTATAGTCCTATATGAAATATGAAAGTGTGAGTTTTTATGTTCAACTAGAATTATGCTTATTTAAATGGCAAACAAACACGACAAGACGCGACGAGACGAGACGAACTCATTGGAGACCCTTTCTTATGTATACGTGTTTTACCTCAAGTTATGTAACTCAGCTACCGATGACAAGTTTTTGCCCTACGGTGTCATGTGAAGCGCTTAAATCTTTAGAAAATATCTAAATTGTTCTCTATGGCTTTTATGTAAGCTGTCTCAGCCAGACAATGGCCCCCACTTTCATGTGTCTGTGTGTTTGTGTGAGTGCTTGTTTGTATCTCTATCCCCCTATGTGTGACATGCATTATACTGTTTTTGACTTTGCCACAAAACTACGCAAAAATATTGTTGTATGTGTTACGGACTCCATTGTAAGCACACACTGAGGGATTTTGCTGCTGTGACAAATGAAATTTATAGTTCTCCGGTTCAAAACTGCAGCGTTGCAAATCTCTGTGTGCAACAAATCTAATTCATCTTTCAAATTAGCAACACACAATTTTTTTTTTACTCTTTCAGCTTATGGTCCAATGACACTAGCTGACAGTGGCAATAAAACAAATGCAAATTTGTTTCGAATGACTCGAGCATTGGGCAATTTCAATGAGTTAGTTAAATTTAAAACTTTAGTGCACTCAGCTTTTGTGCTTGCAAAAGGTATTTTAACCTGAAGAAGTGAAGATAACATCGTCTCGTTATTTCTGCGCTATCAAGTATTTAGAAGTTTTTGATTATGTACATCAAAATTATACTATCAAACGAAAGCCTTAAGGGCAAGGGTATTAAATAAATCTTAAGTATAATTGAGAGTATTGACGATCATGGACAGCTAGATCATACAAGCATGATTAAAATAACAATTACATGATTAGGTTTTCTTAACCATATGCCACTGTTTTACTAACGATATTTCTATAATCTGCGCAAACCACTGCTTGTTTGTCATTTGCAGCCAGTGCCACTGCAACTCAAGCATTCAACGGACATGAGCACTCTTTGTGCATATGTGACAAGCGAAAGCCCCAAAAGTGACATAAATATAGCTCCACAGCATACATATATATAATTTTTATTTGTTCACAACATACAAACACGCACAGTGGAAAAAAATAATCTTACGATTGCATGCATATATCATGTTGATGCTATGTCATTGCAATGGCTTTACATTGACAGCATTCCGCATTAGACTGATTAGCTCTCGCTGTCGGTGCACTTTAAATATTTGAGGCCATCAAGACTTTAATGGCATTAATCAAAGGCTACTGTTTGACAGCTGCTTGCGGTCGGTCGAGGGGGACACATTCGCATTCGAATGTTGCACTACTGATTGAACCACCCCACTACTAATCTATTAAGTTGCCTAGCAGACCACAGATATAGCTGCATGTAATCCAAAAACACAAACTCGACTCGTGTGTGTGGTTCGTGCTACCGCTAACATACATACTCGCACACGCACATACATATGCCAAGTCCATCTGCGCGTATCTTTGACTCAGTCTGCCAGTGCATGTTATTGTGGTTTATTTTGCAAGCAAGGAGCTTCGTACTGCATGTTGCATGCACTTGCGGTTGCTTATAGATTTGATTGCAAGTGTAATTTTAGCACGCTTCGTTGGTCAGATACAATTTAGCTCCAGTCGCTTCTCTCGACTGACTTGCTGCTGCGCTAAAATTCTCATTGAGCGTTCTCTGCATTTGTTTTTAAATTAAAGTGTAATGCAGCCTTTGTGCAGTCACCCCCCCCCCCATCCGCCCCCTCTGCCACTGCCATTTTCCTTAATCTATATATACGCTTTTTACTTGTGCCACACACAAAGGAGACCGACCGCACACAGGAGCCACGAGCGTCTGGGGACGCCCCGTGTATTGCATTGCACTGCCAGTATCTCCAATGCGAGCATCTACTGCGTCTGAATTTCATCTAAGTTATGTATGGCAACGACTTCTGATTAAGCGCGGCACCGCGGGCATTCCACACAGCGGGTGGCTCTTCCTAAATGCAGCCTTTGCGTTGTTTTTTTGCTCACATCGGAATTGCTCTCAGAAGTATACTATAGTTTTTGTATTAAATTTCGGTTACGGTCTTAAGGCAACTAATTGTTGAAGTTGTTGCTTCTGGTGTGTGCGGAATGAAGTCTAACCATGGAAGCATCAGTATGTGACTTATTTCAATCAGAAATCCTTAATCTTTGGTTGAGCCAACAGACTTGGAACAACTATAATATTTTATAAAGCTTCCAATTTTTAGGCAATTTTATTGAAATGTATTTAACCAACCGAGGAATGTGTGTTATCTCTCTTTTAAAATTGTATCCGTAAATATATGTAGCAAATTTATATGAATTCAACCAGATAAAATGCACTAAACACAATCAATTAAAATTTTAATTGGATTTTGAATTTGTCAAATGCAAATACCGGAAACGAATGAAACTATTGACTCAGCACTTTTTATTTAATTATGAATCGCGATAGTGTCATGCACACATAAATTGTGTCAATTGTACGGAGGTTTGTATATGTATGTCACTGAAAAGCTATGAGATTATAATTAAATATTTTGCAAACAAATAAATATTATTCAAAAGGAATGCGCGAAAAAAGCACAAAGAATTTATTTGGCTTATAGAATCATTAACAACAAATGACCACAAATGCATTGTGGGCACTGCAAAAACAAACAATAAATAGTTAAACAAGCTGCCTGTGAATATTTGCTTGTTACTTGTTTTTGCTGTTGTTGTTGTTGTTGTTCTTGCTTGTGTGGTTGTTAATGTTAATTCATTTGAACTAAGCTGCTTATGCATATAAATAGCGAACAAAAACTGACATCGAAGCCCAACAAGATAATTATTAGTTATTTAAACAGCTTTGTTGCATATTAAATGCAAATCCGCAACGATTTACGTAACTTACAGCCAGCTAACAAGACATGCATAGACTGGAATGGGAGAAAACAAATACTAAGAGAAAGGGGAAGGCCAACGTAAAGAAGAAGGTAAAATGACAATAGTAAACTGAGTAAAATGCCTGAGGCTAAATATTGATTGTAATTTGAATACCCAGTATCCATAGAATGTATTCAACATGTGTATCATACAATAGATGTTAAGCTTAAACTTAAATTAAATGTGCAAAAACTTTAAGACTGAACAATAGGAAGTATAATTTTTCTCAATATTAGATCAATGTTACAATAAGTACAAACGTTATTAAACAACCGTTCTTATATTATATATAATATATATAAATATATATAATTTTTTTGATTGTGCAAAAAGAATACATTTATTTATGGGCTATTATAAGAATTTGTAGCATTTCGAGTACTTGTTAAGAGGTGGAGCACTTTCGACCATCTGTTTTCCTTTGGCACTTTGCACAAATATTTTGCGCTTCGGGTCATACAACAAGTGGAAACATAAATCGTGTAATTGCCTGACCCGATTCGATAAATCGATAGCGAGTAGCAGGGACCTTTCACTCCTTACACCAACTGCTTTTTTAAATTGCCAAACAATGGGCGGGTACTTTAAACTCACTGCTCGAGAACGCGCGAGATAAATCACAGGCATAAACCAATGCAATAAATAATAAATCAGCGCCAACAATTTGCACAGCAGCCCCAAAGACAAACACCAAAACGGGAGGGTAGCAAAGGGGTGAACGTTCAGTTGACATCTCAAATACGACCTGATGCTGGAATTCCGCGGGCTAATATTAATATTTCGGACGAAATATAATGAAATAAATTGCTCGATAAAGGATATGTTATTGTTTCGAATGAGAGTAAAAAAGAAACGCACATTAAATTCCGAAAATGCATAAAAAATATCCAAATAATAGGCAGTTCGACAGGCTTACAGTAAGCCTAATTGCTTTCACTAATAAACTTAATCTGAAAAAAATCGCAATTAGAGTTTTTGTAATTTGCAATTCTAAAGAGATAATTTCAGCTTGTATTTTGGTGCGATTTAATATTTAATATATTTTTTGTTTTATTCAAGCTACTTCTTGTTTGCTTCGTAAAAATTCAAACAAAGTTTTTATGACTTAAGAGCAAAATGCTGTAATCATATAAATTGTGCAAGCACATTGCAACAGTTGTAGTAAATGCAATTTCTGTGCACAAATCAAATGTGCACAAAGTGCACAAGCAACAGCATGAGCAGCACAAAGCCCGTCAGTCGTTAATCAAAGTTAAAATGCGTTAAACAAGCGAAACAAACGCTGCAAAATGCACATTTCGACGCCTTCTCATGCCCAAGTGACCAAATCCGGAGGCCAGCTTTTGGCTACAGGGTTCTCGCTGTGACTTTTCAGATAGTGTGCATTGCAGCGACTTCCGTTTCCGTTGGCAGCGCTGCCTTTTCCGTCACTCCTCTATCTCTGTCTCTGTCTCTCTCTGTCTCTCTCTCTCTCTCTCTCTCTCTATCTCTCTCTATCTCTCTCTATCTCTCTCTCTCTCTCTCAGTTATGCATTTCCCACGATGTTTGCATATTTGCAAATTTTAGCTTGCTACGCGTTAAAAACAAAGTTTATTACAACGATGCCCGATGGTTGGCATCGACCAGGCTCAATGCTCAATGCACTTGGGTGCCGGCACCCTGATGCAGATGGATCGGCTTGGCGGGTTCGGGGCGGATCACAGATGGGGCAGCCAAAGTTAATGCACAAGCATTGTTGCATGCTCTGACACTTGAGGCGCATAACTTGTCGAAAATTGTATGCGCGCCACGTTGCCGCTGACAAAAGTGGCGACGACTCGAGAACGTTGGCCTTATATATGCATTCCATGACTCCAATCGCAGCACGTTCCACAGCCCACATCCCATATCATATGTCAGACTAGACCACAACCAGTGCGATTTGCACATTCAAAGCAGTCGTTTCAATCGGACCAAACATTCCTTTGCTAGAAAATAGTACATAGTGGAACAGTATTTACAATAAAGCATTATCTAATTCGCTTAGTCACGCTTCTTTAAGGTCTTAACATCAATTCAAATTATTGTACAATCTACGTGTGATAAATTGATCATTTAATGTAGATACATTGGCTCACACTTCAACCAATGTCATAGAAAAAACGTAACTGCCTGCCATAAGCTATTTATTCATTATTTTTCAAAAATTCCAAAGACCGATGGTAGGTACATATATTAACCACCAAAATTAATATATGACCCCAATACACTGGGGTTTCCCCACCTGCTAGGTAGAATTATAAATAAATGTTGCCTACTTCCAGGCGTACTTTTCATTTGGACCAGGTACATTGTGGACACCTGGGTGCCATAAAACCCGAATATTTTACCTAAAGTTGAGTATTTTCGGTATAAATATACCAATCCTTCGTAGTCAGTTTAATTTTATCCTGCATCTCGGGTGCAATAAGCTAAAAAGGACTATCGACAAATAGACCACCATTGAACTACGGAAACTCATCCTGGAACACCACAAAGCGGATATTCACATCGCCAAGTAGCTGAAATGGTCAATCTGAGCAACTCAACTGTGTATAACATCATTCGGCGCTTCGTCGACGCAAATCGGATTGAGCAATTACTTTTGTTCAATGACATTGGTTAAAATAAAGTGTGAGCCACTGTATTTTAAAAGCCCCATTCGAATTGTGAGTTTTTCTAATACATTTCAGAACTTCAATCAGCCCATTTAATTGGACAGATAGCTTTTGTTTCAAAGCACTTAAAAGAAATATAGTTCATATTTCGCTGCTGAAACCCAACTCTTTGATGGAATTCAATATAGTTAACAACACGAATTGAATACAATAGATGAATTGAAATAGAATTTTTTTCCTGACTCCCTTTGATTGATAGTTGCCAGCTTTTGCAGTTTTATTAACGCAATTGCGAATGCCAATAGAAGGGCAGTTGAGAAGTTGGCTTTGAGGTCGTAGGCGTGGGCGTGGCAGCGATTCTATTGTGTTTGTTGTTTCGTCTGAACGCTTTGATTACGTCAAGGTTTTTTTTTTTACTTTTTGCGATTGCTTTATCCGTACACTGCCTTCATTCAAGTTGAGTTTTATTAAATGCCGTCTATTGATATCGAATGCTGACGCCCACAAAAGTTGCAAACAACTTTCCAACTACTATGTATTTTCATTACAATTCTCCTGCCATGGATGCTTACGCTGGTGGCTGTCAGTCAATAGCGTAAAATATTTAAATTAGCATATAATGGCTTATGCCTGGCCAACGGTGCGTATGAACATTCGGGTTTCATATATATCAAATAGTGAAGTCACTTGTTAACTAACTGCGACTGCCGCTTGAGTGACGCATGCTCTAAAGTTGGACGTTGTCGTTGCCGAAAGACTAATGAAATAATCTATGATGGCAACTAATTGCACAAAGTTGCGTACACGTGATATGTGCGCTCATTTAATGAATTTAATTAAGTTGATCACAAAAGCTTCAAATCAAATGCATAAAACGGCAAAACATTTTTCGAACAACAAACTTTGGTCTGTGTTTCTGTATGCGAGCGTATCCATCCTTTTTGGCACATATCTTCGTTAAAAGTTCTTAAAAGTTTAGTTTTAAAGTGTTGTTGTGTCATGTTGTGTACGTGTGTGTGTATGTGTGCTAAGCGTCAGCCCAGGACTAAATGTCCTTGCCATGCAGCTTGGCACTTTGCCTAGCTGCACAACAACTAAAAGACAATATTTTGTTTCACTTCTTATTTCCTTCTCTTAGCTTTTGAAAAATATTTCTAATTAAAAGTAAAAACAAGATTCTTCTTGGTTTCTGTTGCTTTGTCTGTTTCTTTGTTTCAACTGCTTCCAAATGTAACGCAATTAGATCTTAAGTTTTATGGAACTTACACAGCTGCCAATCTCTTGTTGTTGTGCAGCATTAGTTTAGTGTAGTTATAAATAATTTGTTGCATATTAGTTACAGTTCGCAAAAGTTTACGATGACACTCATCACTCTCTCGACATCTTTTCAACTTAGTTTTGGGGAATATAATTCGATTTGTGTTATTTTCTAATAAAATTTAACTAATAATTTATTGCATTATGTTTAGAGAAAAAATTGTTGCAGTCTTCTTCTTACTGGCACAGATGCAACATGCAGCCTATGAGTTGTAATTTCTGTAGGTCAGTAACATAGCACTTAAAGACAAATAAAAGACAGAGCATCCAAATGATCACTGTGGCAAAAGCATGTTAAAAACCTTCGGGGGTCGCAAAAGAAAGACAAACATTCAGCAAGTATAATTTGAGCCGCCAGAAGGAATAAGTCGGTGATTACACAATGGGTGTTAAGCAAATAAAAATAAGAAGGTAACAAAATCCACAAAATGCAGGGTCTTTTTCGTTGTACTGCTTCTTTCAATACTCATAAGTCAAAAAAATGTTATGCAAAATATGCATAAATAAAAATAGGTAATCGAATACAAAATTCAGAGACAGATGCGATACACATCTATAAAATTTTAATGTCAAAATAAACTTGTTTGAGTCTTACATAACAGTTTTTTTGCTTTGTCTGTCTTTCGTTTCTTGGCAGCAGTTATTCTTTTACTGATATTCAGATTGAATTATGCAATTTGGTAGTACGCATCTTACACAGTCTTAAGCTGTAACTGCAATCCACATCCGGCTCATGCCATAAAGCAACATGCAGAGCCACAATTTATGCAAAAATTTATGACTATCTCGGCGCACTTCCTGCTAGACCCGTAAAATGCAGTCAAGTAAAGTAAAAACCAAAAGAATTTTTCCTTTTTATCGAAAAACTTGGCATTCGAAATGCTCAACTGCACACACTTGCACTCAAAAACACACACACACACGCATTCAATAGTACACCATTTCATAGAGATATAAAGCTCAGTCGCACCTAACTTGCCCTCGATATAAGAAAATAGGCAAGCTAAAATAAGTATCCGAAAAGCCAAAAGAAAAAGCTAAAAATATTACTCAAAACGGAAACTAAATCCAAATTTGAAATTTCAATAAAAAGACTAAACGCACTTGAGCGTAATTGCAACCATGAAGTTTGCCGCATGTGTATCCGAGTGTATATATATATGTATATATATATGTATATGTATATATGTATATGTATATATGTATATATGTATATATATATATTTATATGTATATGTGCGTGGCACAGGCAACACAGTTATCCGAGTGTGGCATAGTGAAATTTAAATGAAATGCTACAAGTCTCGAATCAGTTTAAATTGCCACTCGTCCATGTTGGCAAGTGCACGAAATGCGGCTGGTTGCATAAATTGATGTTCGTCTGTGGTTTGCGCTTATCTACCAAAAGCTTTCGTTGGCCCAATTCAACAGCCTCACACTCGGACTGGAACTGTGACTGGGTGTGTGTGAAATGTGTGTTTGCTGTAAGTTGTTAGCTGTTAGTGTGTCAGTTGTTTTTGTGTTCGCTTTTGAGGCCCCTAGCGCTTGTCACTCGCATTGGACAAGGCGCTAAATTGCCAAAGCGCTGCCAGTGGCCACTTAGTACAGATGCAATTGCCAGATACACATATATGTAGACAACTACAAACACACATACGTTTAAGTGCCAAAAATCTGAAAATGACGTACACTTTGATATATTAAATATGCTTAAGTCATTAGCTCGACTTCACAAGGCTCAAATTGAGGTCAAAACACTGACATGAAAGGATTTAACGATTGTATTGTGTTTATTTTCTTTCTGGTTTCCATCGACGATTTTTATGGGACTACCAATAATTTATATATATTTAAAGTGGACTTAATATGTTTGTCCTTCTTCATATAAATATAGTATAAGTCTAAATGGAAAAGTTTTCAATAAAAATAAACTGCTTTTGAGTTTTCACAACAAAAGTAGTAACAATGCCATTTGTTTCGCATGATTTGAAAATAGTGTGTGCACAATTGTGTTGTAAATTCAATTTTAATCAAGAGATCCAACCAAGACTCTAAAATAATAGCCATTGATTAGGTTAGACACGTTCCAAAATGCGTTTTTCTTTAGGGTCAGCATTTTTATATGAATTTTTAAATTTTGAAAATGTATCGCTTGTAAAAATTGGCAAAGTTTTGGCAACGCCATGGAAATGTATGACTTGAACCCGTCCCTATTGCGTATTTGGGCAGTTTTCTTTTTACAGCACCTAGCCCAAAAAACTTAATGAATTAAAAAGCACAGAAACAAAATAATAATCTCATTTATTATAACTTTTCGACAAATTGCGCCTACGGCACATTTGCCACAGGCTGCGCTGCAAGGTAGCCGACTCTTGATTTTAAATAATAAAAGTACACAGCGCAAATGGAATTCCAGCTGGGATGTTAAATACAAATAAAAACATTTTGCATATATTATAAACCGATGGCAGGGAGCTACACCCGGCTGTACCTAAAAATAAAAGTATGTCACATAAATATAAGCACATTTAAATTTTCTTTAATTTTCCAAATGAACTCACATTTTTGGTTGACACAGCAAGCATCGCACGCTGCTGGCGCACTGCGGCGTGTCAAAGCCTATGTGCATGTGTATGGGTGTGGGTGTGTATGTGTGTTTTTGTGTGTGTGTTTATGTTATGTACGGAAGTGAAACAGGGTGGGTGTGGAGAGCTGGTATATGGTATATGCAACGCTGAGCGCTGTTCGCGAAAAACATATTGTTAATGGAGTTGAGCATGTGAAACAACAAAACAGGATGAAGCAGCCAGCTGCAAATATTGCTAGGTGGCTGGCATGCCTCTGTTTTGTCACATTTTATGCTTGTTTAAGGTTTAATAGGGCCTCAGTTGAATGAGTAAAAGTTGAGACTGGAGTGCAAGGTGTGTGTGTGCCATTATTTACATTAACACGGAATCGTCTCAAGTCGCAATTCAAATGTCTGTCACATGCCAAAAAGTTTTCCGCAACTGAGCTAAATACGCGCATTACTGCACATTGAAGAAAGTTCGTTCAAAAACAATAAACATCAGCTCGGCAAAGCTGACAGTTAAATGACAGCGCACGTCTTTGCCTTGCCTAATTTAAATGTGCCTCGTAGAAGGCTGCCAACTCGTTTACCCAAATGTGGCCAACATAACGTATACGTAATACCAGAGATTGCGTATACGTTACGTGAATGTAGCTGACTCTTATCCGCCACAGGATTTGCATGCGCTTACACGTAACCAACGATTTGCATGTGATGGTCTGTGTGTGAGTGTATGTTTTATGCTCCGTAAACACTTGATAAAATTCACATAAATTTTGATGCGGCCCGAATTCGATTTGGGCTTCACACAAACCGCACTAAAATCGTTTTCGACCATTTAACTGGGCCACGTTTTCGTTTCGAGCGTAAAAATCTACGTTCTGGCATAAAAAAAAAAATCAAACCTAAAATAAATACCCATAAAGAGATATCTATATGTGTGTGTGTGTGTGTGTATATATCTATGTCTAGCACTGTGCGCTAAACAAATTGAACCATTTTTTCGCTCGCTACAGTGAATGAATAAAAGTCGCTTTCATTTGCCGCACAGCTTGCCGTTTAATTTAATTAAATGAATACAAATTGTTAATTGATAATACACGGTGAACAGAAACTAATTAATTATTTTTCACAAAAGCGCGCATTGATATTTTATTGTAATTGTTATAGTGTGAGTTGGAAAGATAGTAAAGATTATTTTTTTTATAGCTAGAATTATATTGCAATAAAAGTTTTAAGCCAAATACAGATTCAAACTGAAACTAGTTTAACGACTTTAGAGCAAAGTTGCATTCAACTTATACAAGTTAACTTGCCTAAGGCTTATGGCGGATTTTAAAGTACTTTTTGCATTTTACCAAAGTATATTACGAAAGAGTATTGGAGCTCTGCTGTATGCTGTGCTCTGCTGTATACGTCTAAATCAACAGCTTATACTTTTGTTATTAGGGTTGCCTTTGCAGCTACACAGTTTTCAGTGTGGTTTCGTGGCAATGTTTTATGCCCATTGGGCAATTGAACACTCTAGCCATTTGTTTTATGGATTTTCGAAAAAATTTCGTGATTATTTAATGGAATTTTACTGTGCAACATTGCGCAGGCAAGCGCGCAGAAACACAATGAAAAATATGATACAGACTATTTGGATAAAATCCTACAAAAACAACAAAAAAGTAAAACTATTGCAAAATATCAAATATAAACAGGTACGAGTACATTTGAATAACGTTTTGTTATTTTGTGGTTGATAATCCAATCAAAATCCAATGCACAAAAAATGCCAAGAAGAGAGGCGGATTGTGAATCACATCAATCCTTATAAATCATATGTGTATGTATATGTATTAATACTAATAGTTTTATTTTTCAGTGTACAAGGACTCAGCGACAAGGACTCAGGTGAGCCATAAAAATAAATCTGTCGCATTTACGCCGCCTCGTTGGCTTTTTGCATATTTTATGTGCCTGTCGAGTCGGTTTTTACTCTGCAATGCACAAAACTGTTGTTATTGTTGCTACTGCTGTTGTCGTTGATGTTGTTGATTTTATTGATTTTTCCATTCTTTTTTTTAGACATTTTCATTTTGTACTGGTGCATTCGGATAGAGCCTAAAACCCATTCAGCAGTCTGCCAAAATGGTTGCAGAAATGTTAATCCACATTGTGCCGACTTCACTCCACAAACGCAGCACAAACAAGCGCAGTAAACCTCAATTCTATGTACGCACAAACAAGCCGTAAAAGCCGCATACAACATGTTGTACCCAGACCACTGCGAAACCGGTCAACCGCATTCAAGTAAATATTTACCTGTGCAATCAAGTTTTTAAATATCAACACAACAGGCGCTACGCTGAAGAATTAACCGTTTAAATATTTAAGCAATTAGTGGGACAGCAGCAAAAGTACAACAATAGCAACAACAATAGCAGCAGCAGCAGCATCTCCTAACAAAGAGCAAATGGCACGTGCTGAAATGTGTGCAAAAATGGGAAATTGAAAATGCAGTCAAACAAAAACTGAATCAAGCAGGAATACTATTGTAGTCAGGAGTGCTCTTCTCAGAGACACCTTGTAAACAAAATGCTATAATGTGTTGAACATTTGTATACATTTATTTATTAGACACCTTGTTAACACAATGCTTTAATGTGTTGAACATTTGTATACATTTATTTATTATTGTGGAGCTTTTTCTTCTCCTTTCCGCATTCTGAGCGCAAACTTCATCCATCAACCGTGATTCCTGCACGAATGCGAAAATGAAATTCAACTTGTATCAGTTTTGCTCAGCAAGTTTTTCGAAAGCCTTTATAATCTGACATAGAACTTATTTAATGTTTCACGATCTCTATATCGAATCAAATGTGACTTCTGTAACCTTACAACTTATACGTGTTTTTCCGTAGCCAAAATTAGGCATTTATCTAGTCATCCTCTCGATATTCATTTGATCTACTCTATACCGTAAAAGCTGATATATTCCAAAGATTTTTCTTGACTGCGTTTACATAATTGGTGAGCAATGAATTTTTCAGTTTTAAAATACACTCTAAAGTCAACTTTCCGTGACGAGACTGAAAGGCGGCAATGTGCGCTAAAGTTAAGCAGCTCCTAATCTGTTAGAATAAACACGATGGAAAAGTAACTTCATTTACATGGTGTTCTCGCACTTGCCACGGTTACTCGCACTCGGGACTCGGCAGTAAACTTTGCCAATATATCAGGTGCTTACTAATATAAACAACAACAGGTATGGCACGCCCTTAGCTGTGCCACAATGCCTCAACGACTTTTGCAACTTTTCTTCCCACACAGACACATACATATTGCATGCAACCATAATGAATGAGACTTGGTCTAGTGTGTAATAATGGGAAAAGTAAGTTAGTAAGTAAGGTATTTGCGCAATTAAATGAAAATGAAAATGAAAATGAACTGTGTGCTAAGCCATTAACTAAGAGTATGACAATAAGGACACTCGCTAATGGCTAGCGCATTAATTGAACCGCTACGTTGGGTGCGGAGTGCAACCAGTACTGAAATGCGTCCCGGCCCTGTTCGAGTTATACGCATTACTATCATAACCTCCGTCAGCTCATTTACGGCATTTGTTGGTGGTCGTGAACGCACCATTAGCCATTGGGCGAAATACAACAACAACAAGAACAGCAGTGTAACAGAAAACAGCTTCACATTACGTATACGCTGCGTGTAATGCAGCCAACTATTTCCAAGCTGTTGCACACTTTCAGGCTCACTTGGCAGCTAGTCGGTGTTGCTGCTGTTAATGTATTCTCTTTTTTTTCCACTGTATCTGTGTCACCAATGGATTGTCTTTTACTCTGCACGCAGCATTGGGTTTTACTTATCTTTGAATGGAGCTGGCCATATTGGACAAATATAACGAGTAATATATTAAGTTTTTACATAAAAACTAAATAAATAAATTGAATGCACTGTAATCATTATTAATATTCGAAATAGTTTTTAACAGCTCTGGCGTATTCCATATTCCATATTTATAAATAATAAGCACGCAGCTTTTTTAGCCTCTTGGGATTTGAATTGAACACAGTTGGCAAGGGAAATAAGCTATTGATTTTAAAATGAATTTATTGTAGACTATGAAGTAATAAACAGAGAAAATAATTAAACAGTTTATTATACTTAATAAAAGATACTATTTGCATTCAAACCTAATGCAATACTCTGTTTGCACAGCTTACCAGTTAACTTTCTAAATAGGTAATTGCATGATATACGGGTACTATTGTGCTGTCAACTGGGTTTCAATTTGTGCTCTTAACTGCCAGCACATTTGGCAAAATAGTTTAGTTAAATCCTTGGTAACCACATCAAAACCGCATTCGCTCTGCTGTACATCAGCCATGTAAACATTTAGTAACCGACGCTTCATACAAACTCAGGAAGGAGTAGCGGACTAAGCAGCTTTTGACAATTTGTTGAAAGGCTGCTGCTGTTGCTGCTGCTGCTGTTGCTGCTGCTGCTGTTGCTGCTGCTGCTGCTGCTGCTGCTGCAACCACAGAGTCGAATTTCTGTTGGCCTTCTGCGTGCAGCTGCTGTCCTGCATAAATGCATTTAAATGGCATACAGCAATATCTTACGTATACGCTGTGTTGTACAGTAAATTTCTCCTGCCTGCTGTAAATGCTGCTGCTTCTGCACTATTGTTGATGTTGTTGTTGTTTTTGTTGTTGTTACCGCCCATGATTGCATATTTTCAAGCAACTCCACTTTAATAAGGGTTTTTGGTTAGTTTGCAAAACGATGGTCCTTGCCCACAAGTTTGACTGCAACCACAACCCTTTGTATGCTTCTACGAGCTAGCATGCGCGCTGCCCGCTTCCCGCTCGGCTTTTTAATGAAGTTGCGTATAGAATGAGACGGGGCAAGGACAGGCACCGGCAGGCGTTCCGGAAGTTTCGCATTACCTGCATACCTAGCCGAGGAACTGGCAGAAGGACTGGCCCCCTGTGCAAGTTATTTACCGCACATAAACCAAAGGGGCAAGAGAATGAGAAAGAGACTGAGAGAGAGAAGGAGAGAAGAAGAAATAGGATTATTATAAAGGAGAGAGTGAGATCCAATCAGTTCATTAGTAACTCTCTAGCAATGTATATAAATATTGTTGGTCAGTGGATTGCTTCGAAGCGGACCCTCACCAATATGCAAATGAAATGGACAACGACCGGCAAGATGCAGCTTGATGCGACTTAGATGATAGTGCAATAGTGTTGAGGGATTGCGAAATTGTTGGAAATATGCTTAGGGAAGAATGCAGTTTATTTTTAATATCCTGCGGCGAGCAGATGTCGACATTTTCCACAAAAGATTGCGGAAATTAAAACTCAATATTCGAGTGATTGAGCTGCGCAGAAGGCATGCCCATTCGCACTTTCCCCATGCCAAACTGTCATTCTCCACTGCAGTTCTTGCTTCCAATACTAAATTCAATTCTTGCAACGTAAGTGCCAGTGGCAAAGACTATTTGACTTGCACCACACAAAAGTACGCAATTGAGGCGGCAAATCAAATGGAATGCAACAAAACGTGCCCGGAACACACGCATACAGATACTCTATCTTTCCCCCCACACACACACAACGCTCCTCCTCCTCCTCCGGCTCCCCCCCCCCATCCTTAACTAAACGTTCCCAATACCAAAAAAAAAAGAAAATTCAAACTTCGACACAGACTTCAACATAGACGTGTTCGATGAAACTTTCAATGCGAATCGTTTGAGTTTTGCCAAGTGCAGCTGCGTCTTCTACATTTTGCTATCTTTTCACATTGCCAATTGGTAAATTTTAATGCCATTTCGATTGCTCCACCACCCTTTTCCAAAAAGCTGTCGCCAGCAAACGTTTTATTTTTCGCATTTTCCAATACCCCTTAAAAACGTGCACTGGTTTATATTTAATCGGCTGATTCTGAATAATATCTTGTCAAATCAATTTGGGATTTAAGCAATTAAAAATCTAAAGAGCCAAAAAAAAAACTACTACAAACATTTATTTAATATTGTATATATTGTGTCTTAAAGAATATTCTTAAGTTTAGCATATCCAACTCAAATTTTGTTGGTCAACATTGTATGCACAATTTCTAAAGGCAAGTGCAAGCAATGTGCATATCGTATTTCAAATATCCGATAAGCACCACTTTCACATGTGTTTGTAAAGCACTCTGAAGTTGATATCCGGATTCGCTTAGTTTGGTTTGGTTTTGCTTTGGCTTTGTGTCTGGTCGAGGTTTGCTGCCGGCCAAGTCACAGCTAGCAAATTGCTTTATAATTTAAACATTTTGATTTCATGCCATAATTTGCGCCCAATAAGATATGTAAATGCTTTGAATAAGGTGAAGTGGAGAATTGATTTATTGTTCATTTTGTAGGACTATTAAAAGCGGCAGGTTATACTTTGTAATGGTTAGCGACGTATTTGTCAAAATTAAAAAAAAAATTATATGAGTTTCTGGCTTATAAGAAACATTGACTTATTATTTGTGAATGTTTCGCTGGAGTTTTACAAGCCAGTTTTAAGGATGGACTTATTAACAATATCCGGATAATAGTTTCCAACATTTTTCATATGGATTTAAATCAACATTAAGAAAAATCTATATATACTTGAGCAACGCAAATGTTGTCAGTTATCTTATAACAAATTTTTTCCCACATCCTTGAACAATTCTTAAATGGTCGCAAAGACGCATATATGCACAGCAGGTTGTATAATTTGCAACAGCTGCATCTGAAATTAATCCCATTCTGATTGCATCGACTACAGCTTACAGCTGTGGCAACTGTTTATTTGTCCAATCATCCACAAATACAGCCTTGGCTAAGGCCAAGGGGCAAGTTTGATAAGCAATACGCATATGTGTATATATTTACGGTGTTATAGCATACGTCATGTTGATTTTTTGCCAGCAGCTAAATTGCTATGCCATTTAAAGCCACATTAGTATAAAAATGTTACGTCATTAGAATGATGCGCACGTTCCATGGCCCGCATTGATTGATAGACTGACTAAATGGTTTCAATGCCTGATTGATTGACTCGCATACATACATACATGAACGCACATGTGCCACACACACAAGCAACACTTTTACCCCTCTCTAGGGTTGCATTACATAGTCATTGAATCTGATACGCTTGAGTTGAATCATATAAAAATGAATTTGACAAAACTTATAACCAAGATCAACAAAATAACGGTGTACTTTAATTTTTAAAAGAGATTGAGTGAAGTTACTAAATTAATTTAACTGCTTTCAAAACGATTATGATCAATATTCTTGGCGCTGTTCAACATTTACCTCCTACCTAATCAGAAGATTCAGTAAGTATTAATGAGGTCTACTTCAGGAGCTCTAGCTTCTTTAGCAACAGTAGCTAGTAAGAGTATTAAAACTTCGTCTACACATTATGGATTGATTTATCCGCCTCTTTTTGTTATCGTCTATTTGTGATTTGTTTTTACGCCAAATTGCATAAAACATTCGGAATTCGGAATGAGCAGCTCGTGTGCGTGCTCCGATTTGTATTAAAGTCTGTCTGATTCATATGCCGGATACGGGTCACGCCCACAACTCAACGCCCGTCAGCAGCTTTCAAAATAGGCCAATAATGACTGACGGCCTGACTGAAATTAGCCGGCTGTCTGAAATGTGCTTGCATATCAAATATATCAAGATGCTCGGAGCCATATTGGCACAGACCACAGAGGCAGCGTGGTGACAGCACAGGACTGGACGTGCCAGGACATCGTATGGGACAGGACAGCTCAAGGCTAATGCATAACGTAAACATGATTAACTTACATTGCACTGTAGTCGCCTCCACGCAAATGACTTTGTGAGCAGGGTTGTCAGTTGCAGTGTCAATGACGCATAAATAAGCCAAATGTCGCAGCAGACTGTGAAAACGACCAAAGGCTAACGACCTGCAGTCGCATATGCGACTGACTTCTATCAATAAGACTAAATGGTAGGTGTTGTCAAATTACTTTATTATACGTATTTTTTAGTGCTGCATTTTCATTTGCATGTTAACAGCTTGTAAACAGGCAATGCCGCACAGGACACACATATCCGTGTGTTCTAGTGTTCTGTTTTCCTATTCCTGCCTGGCAGCTGATTGCTTTGACTACTTCCAACTAATTAAAAAGTTAAGCTCATATGCCTTTAACTTCGCATAAAGTAATTAAAGTTGGCGCAACGCCAAAGGTAAATGTCTGCTAAAATGACTGTGTGTGTGTGTGTGTTAGTTCTGAGTCAACTTAGCTTCCAGCACTTGCATTTCACACCTGCGCATGTAAAAAGTTAACACCCGACAGTAAGAAAAGGCGTCAATACAATAAAACTCAAAACTTTCAAAAAAGTATTACTTGAATGTATATTGCATATCCTTTGGGTGCTATGCATTAAAAACTTGGAAAACTTTTTTATTCGCTTGCGTGGATTTTGGTGCTCAAAACTCATTCGCTTATACTTTCAAAAAGTTGTGTTCCATTCCACATAAATAAATCAGAAATGTGCTTTAACTTATGTTTGGTCATCAATAAATTAAACATAATAAATTATTGAAAATCTGCATTTTGCATTAATAATTTATAATAATTTGATTCATTTCTTAAAAGTGTTCTTATTCTCATAATAGACGTCTGTCGGCCATCTTTAAAATTCCCATTTTGTAACTCCATTTTTAATAATTTAATAATTCATTACAAACTTCTGCATTCAATAAACTGAAAGGTTACAAAAACCGCAACGCCCACACAGATGCCAGTAATGATTTGTAACAAGTACAGCAGCTAAACCAACCAAGCGAAATGTAATTAAATGCAGATAGACACATACGTAAATATATTATGCACATAAATAAATTTCCATTTCAATCGGTTTGCCTCATACATAAATAAATTTCCATTTCTGTCAGTTTGCACTTGTCTTTAATACTTTAAGTTTATTAATTTTTCAATTAGTTAGTTTGGCTCTCCGAAACTTGAACTTTATTCAAGGTGTCACATATACACATGAATCTTTAATTAAAATTTATCGAGCTCTCGGAATTCGTGACTGATTTGCCATAAAGATGCGCAAGATTCAGACGCTGCTTAAGGCACCTGTCAACCACAGAGAAAGCTATCCCTGATGCTTTGAGCTGGCAAAAAGTTTATTTTAAATTGAAATAAACAGATTTGCATTATGGGAAAATCTAATATTGTTGTTTGTAAGCAGCATCAGAAGCTCTTTAAATAATATCAGATTTGCGTTGAAGTTAATTGCATTTAGTGGAGTATTAGCCTCTGTGATATTACAAATTTTCTTACTTCAATGCCTAACGACTAACTATAAAAAATTTCTATATGTTATTTGGAAGCATTTAATTTTGGTACTATTATTGTTACACATTATGATAATGAAAGCACAAAGTATAATACGTTAATTATATTTAATAATTAATCATACTTAAAACAACAATTAAATACGTTTTTTCTCGTTAAGGTTAAGAATACCTAATACATTTCGTAAGTGAATTCTTTGAATATTTCAAGTTTCATTTGGTGACTCATCAAATTCCTTCCTTTGTTTTTTAGCATCTAGCAACAGATGATGATCAAAATGATTACTTAGCTGAAAGATAGACTCATTAAAAGTACAAGTACTTAGTGACTTTATTCTGATGTTAACGTCGTAAATTAACTTGACAGCCACACTGTGGCTTTTGTCTAGACAGTCGACGCGCTCAATTAGCGGTGCAATGAACTGTCTCTTCTATAATACAGAGTATTTAATGCGCCTTACTTAGGGACAAAGTGGCCAAAGGCGCTTAATGAACCGCCAACTAAAACGGCCAAGTTTAAGACCATTCAATAGCTTTGCGTGACATCAAAGCGACGACAGCGATAAACTTTCAGCATATGCTAATAATAGCGAACGAAGAAGGCAAAAGTTACCAAGAATTCAGCCACATTTTGTGGTCCAGACAATGCCCAACTGCAAAGCGCTGTAAATATACTTATGGCAAAAAGGGGAAAAGGTACGAAGAGGTCTTTAATAACAAGCACACTGCACTAGTAACTTAACATAAAACAAATGCCACACCCTTCCTATAATCTCATGTTGCAGCAACCCCCAACTGCTTTTGCTGACTGGTGACAGCTGCCGGGTGCATGTACCGTATGATTAATAATTCAGGGGCATTGAATATTTAACGTTGAACGCAAAATTGCATGCTTAAAGCTGAAGAAAAATTGCTACTGCAACTGTTACTGCTTATTTATTAAGGGCGAGGGCGAGGTTTCCCAGAAGATAACCTACCACAATGCATGCTTGACAAGCGTTAAAAAGCAAGTTCATCGATATTACTGTGTCAGTAAAGATAAGTTTAAAGCACAATTTTGAGAAATACTTATTGTTTTCCATACATTTATATCAACTTGTTTTCGATCTATCCTGAAACTTGCACAACAATCGGAATCATTGTAAATTGAAATATTCAATATTTGTTCCTCTGCGTATTTGGGAGCATTTCTTGTTTCGAAGAACTAGTTTCAAGTTGAAAAAATGTATAACCAACTAGTTTTGCTATTGTATATCATTAAACTACCTACCAACCGCAGTTAAGCAGCAAGGTTTTAAGTAAATGCTGTTCTTCGGAGTGTGGCTTCAGAATATTCTCTCAGCCGTCCACTCCTTACTACTGCATTTTCTTTTATTTTAGGGTTTGTCCTGCTGAGCTCAGCTCGGTTCAGCATTTTTGCAACAATTTTACTTAGCAACGGGCATTTCGCAGTTGTCAACGACGTGTGTGTGTGTGTGTCTGTGTGTGTATGCATGTGGCCCAGTGGTGTAAAGCAATGCGTGCAAGCCACCCACTCTCGAAAGGGTAGGGGTTAGCAGAGCTGTGGGTTGGAGTGCTACGTGCCCGTTTTTAGTGAATTGTCGACCAGTGACTAGGCAAACAAAGCTACACACCTTGCTCCAGTTGTCCCGTTGCCACATTGCCCCGTTGCCACATTGCCCCGTTGCACCGTTGCACCGTTGGATTCCAGTAATTGTTCTGATGTTGATTGACGTAGACGCCCCGACAAAGCGACATGCATAGACTGGAGCACGAGTGCTGCCTAATGCCTAATGGCCGTGGATGACGATGAAAGGACGCAAAACGCATTGTTCGAATACCTGGCAAAGACTACTACTGTACACTACCTAGAACTTCAATCATCAGTTCAGACAGAACTTTTTAGGCGACTACCATGCGGCATATATGGCTAACAGGTCGAAAAAAAAGACCGTGATCCGGTTAACATGCCTACTCTACACATTTAACCCAGTTGCTGGCTGTTGTTGCTGGTATTTGCAGTTGCCAGTTGGTTGTTCAATGTTGAACGCCAGTACGACTGAACTGCATTTGCATTATTAAGAGTCACTTATTGAAAGTACCACCGGAGCAAAACAACCGACACAAATTGCAGACATTTATTTCGATTGCTTGCCACAAATGGAAATTATTCGAGTGCCAACATGATGTTGACTTCTAGTGTTCGATGTTAAGAGCATTAACAACAAAAGTGCAAATATCACGACCATATTCGAAGACAATTGAAAAGTCAAGTGCAAAACACAACACATGATATCGCACACAGTTCGTAGTACAAATTTAAGTTAGTACTGATAAAATTTAAGTTTGTGTTCATGATTATCAAATAACGTGATTATGAAATTATCACTTTCATTTTTTCGGCTGCTTAAAATGAATATGTGTAGCAAACTTAATTCAGAATTTGTTAATAACAATTTTCTTGGGTGGACCAGTGGCTATTTACATGATACAAGTAAGGGCCTCTGGCGATGCAGATGTGCATTGCCTTCATAATTATTTAGAGTGTTTGCCTCAAGATGGACTCATGTTAAGTCTCCAGTTCATTAGACATCGGGACAACACACACAAGCAGCGAGCAAACGAGCCTTGAATAATATGCGTTATTAAGTGAGCTGGTTCTGGTGAGTGCCCAGCTGATTGGCAATTGGGAGTTGTGAATGTGGATGCATTAGATATGCAAACATTTTGCCATTAATTGGAATTCCGCATGTATCGTGTTTGATTTTGGAGTGCTGCTACATTAGTGCTATGGATTGATTAGCATACACCCGGGGGAAGGTTAGCTCAAGGGCCCACCGGACACAGTATGCTCATTACAAAGTCACGTTATCAAAACTGGGTCAAGATGGACTTATAGACTTATTCAGCAGAGCTGAAACGACGCTCAGCAGAGCAGAGCAAAGCAGCCCAGCGCAGCAGCAGCGCAGAGGCAACATCAAGAGCAACTGTAAAAGTAATTTTATTATCAAATCCAACTTTAACAACTGCAGCGTCTCAGAGCTCGTCGTCCAACTTGTTATTTGGCTTGTAAGTTACAAAGTCCTGTTCGTGTCCTCGGGGTAATAAAACAAAACTTTGTGCTGAAAATGAAATTGTACAAAACAACAAGAAAGCAGCATGCAGCCAGTGCGTGCAAATGACATTTGGACCAAAAAGGATTTTAGTAAAATGTAAATTCTATTTGTTGCTCTCTCATTCTTCATCCCTTTTCTGCCTTCTACTCTTCTAATTAGTGTTTCCATAAGGCACCCTGTTGACCTGCTGCCCAGCACACATTGTTTCCCGTATCATAACCAGCTAAGCTCACTCTCTCTCTTTCTGCCAAGTGGGCAGTGTGTGTTGCCTTGATAAAGACCTGCCCTGCCCCAGTACCTGCCTCTTATCTGGAAAGATATTACGCGGTGCTTCTATCGCCCACTCAGCAGTCAAGTGCCGGCAAGAGTTGCGGCAGCTTATCCTTTTTTTCCCATTTCAAGGCTTATTGTTATTCAGCAGCGAAGGATTTTTTTGTTCTTTATTCCAGTTTTTTTTTTTTGTGCGCAGAAGTCATAAGAAGTTTGAAAGGTTTTTCGCTCAGCTCGTTTTGGGCTCCTGCGTGGCTCGCTTGAGATGCCATAGCAACCCAACTGCCTGCCTGCCCATACACTAGTCTTATGGCTGAATTGTGGAGCAGCTTAAATGCACTTTTAAATTTCAACGAAATTGATCTTTAATGCTGCCACGCTGACGACTTGTAGCCATCAAAATGTGCTTTCCCCGCCTCAAGTAGCTCTTAAATAAGAGAGAATGGTTAAGAAAACTTTGCCAAGTGCCAAGTGGCATATAAATCGAGTGTAGCCTCCAAATTGCAGAGTTTTGCCAGCATTTTATTCGTTCTCTCATTTCCGTTGCGCATACGCCATGTAAACACGCAGTGAACAATAAGTCAAAATGATGACGGAAACTAGAAACACAACTAGAAGTAAAATATAAGAAAAAACCTCTTTTGTAATTGCAGCACGCACTGCAGCATCCTTCAATGCATTTTGACTAACATTTATTAACTGTTCACGTGCAACGAACAAAAAAGAATTATTTAGCATACCCTTACACAGGGTATGTCCAACAGGACACTGTCTAATCCCATAGATAAAAGCGAACAAAGAATCAAAGTTTGAGAAGCAGGATGAACTATTATTACAGAA
Source organism: Drosophila nr. medialis 2 BK-2023a (assembly GCA_035044325.1). Classification (NCBI taxonomy): domain Eukaryota; kingdom Metazoa; phylum Arthropoda; class Insecta; order Diptera; family Drosophilidae; genus Drosophila; species Drosophila nr. medialis 2 BK-2023a. The sequence goes on from JAWNMH010000348.1 coordinate 288,246, forward strand.
TGATGTAGAACAATGTGAAATAATACGAGAGCAGCAAAAAAAGTGACAGTTGAGTACAAAGCGAGATGCCGAGACAATGTCAAAGGGAGAAACATTGAAAATTGTTAAATGAGAAGTGAAGCGAGAAGAAATAAGATTGGTGAATTAGGGATGTAAGCAAAACTTTGAATGAGAATTGATGAAGAAAATCCCTTTTTTTTCATTTTAAACGAAAAAAGCACTAAAAATATGCTGAAATACAAGATTTAGATTTAAAAGCAAAGATTGAAATCTATTTCGAACAGAGAAAAGTGCATTTCAGCTTTGCGATGACAAGTTATTAGTTAGTTGGGAGTGATTGGGATTTGGTGTTTGGCTTTTGGGTTTGGGTTTGGGTTGTAGTAGCGCACTTGCAGTTAGTCTTGTCACATTGACAAGTCAGGAAATGGGGGAAATATGAATTAAGCAAGCATTCAGCATTCGGTGCGTGACAGCGTCTTTTTGACAAATTTCATTTTGCCATGGACGTGCTGTTGTTTCATGACGCTCCATTTGAGTTGCTCTGAGCTGCATTGATGATGATGATGCTCCAGACACTCACTCGCGGCTTGTGTTACAGTTGCGGTTGCGAAATGCTACTCTGAGTTGAAATAGTCTGGGCTGGAGAGCTATTTCCCTAGTGATGCACAATAGACTCCCGTGGCTGTAAAACTTTTCAATTACATTAGATTCTCAACTCGATGTCTGAGCGGAGCGGCATTGACATGTGCTGCACCAAAGCGTCCGCTGATAAGTCATTAAAAGTGACAAATTGCAACAGGGGCGTAGCTTAAAGTCGTTGGCCCTAAAGTTTTGAATCTGGCATTTAATTAAACTAAAGTTAGTCCTTGTCCGTAAGCTAATGCAATTTATTAAATATTTACGAATAATGCTCAGAACACAACTTCGTTAGCCAATTTATAAATCTTCAAAGAGTCCATCATACAATCAAGAATATTCCCGCAAATTCAGAAACCGTAAGTGCGCCACAATTGTTTCTGGTTTGGATTTATTTTAAATTGGCTTGGCTAGGCAAAGCGAGTTCGTTTTTCTAACCCAAGAAATGTATATTTTTATTGTGTGCATTTTTAACATTTTCTGCATGAAAAACCAGGCAACAATAATTTTCCTGCCTTTAAGTAGCATCCACCTGGCTGGATTTTCTGACCACTCTCCTCCACTCCGCCCACATTTGCTCATTCATCAGCTTCGATTTACATTTTGCGCTCCGTACCCAATTTTGCCTCAATTATTTTCTACTTGTACACTGGTTTTGCTTTAAACAAAACGTAAGCGGATTAACTGATTTATAAATAATAAAAATAAAATTAAATGTTCATTTTTGTAAATCAAATCTGAGATCCTTTATTTAAGCAATCACTGGCCAAACTCCAATCTGCAACTCAAATCAAGCAGAACAAATAGTTAAATCACTTTTGTGCACTGTGACAGTGGTTATCTTTTGACTCTGGTGATTACAAGTTGCCAGCAGCCGCAGCGGCAGGCATCAGGCAACAAGAAGCCGCATGCTGCAGGCAGCAAGAAACTTTTAGCATGCAACAGTCAACAGTAGAAGCTGCTTGCGTAGCTCGACCTGCACTCGGACACCACTTGGACAGTGGGTGTATGTTGGCCAGCGGCTTCGTATTAACTGATTGATGGACTTCAGCTCAATAAATTCAATTGTCAGGGTTGGTTGGGCTACTGTTACGATGCTGTAAGTGTTATGTTATTGTTGTTGTTCTTGTTTGTTGTACATCAGATTTATGCACTGCAGGAACGAGCACTTTCGGCCAAAGCGGACAAATTGTTAAGCTGGCCCGCAACGGCTCCGAGCTCGTTACGCAAAGCGCGCATATGACAAGCCATTTGTGTTTATTGCCAACGCCATAAAGATTTGTTCGCATAAAGTACTGGCTGTGGGAGCCGTTGACCTTCGTTAAAGGCACACAAAAAGACACACACACAAACACACACACACACACAAACGCATACCATAAAGGGCACCATTTGGATCTCATTTAACGTTCATAAAGTTGCCTCTTTTTTTCGATTTATTTTTCCTATTTTTGGTTTTGCTGTCGCCGCTTGATTAATATGCAATTTCTTGATGGCAGTTGCCACCATTAACATTAACACACACACACACAGTCACACAAGCCACAAGCACATTTATAAGTCCGCCCATGTGCGAGTGTATGCGTGTGTGTGTGAGAGAGAGCGGCTTCTACTTGAGCGCTTTGGCTTTTGTTTGCCAAGCGGAAAAAAACACTGTAGCAAAAACAAAGGATAATTTAAACTCTGTCATAAACTAGGTTAGCATCACAGCCACATGCACACACCACACACCACGCACACACACACACACACGACACACACATATACATATCACCCACTTCAGCGTTTCCCGCAAGCCCCACGTCTGGCTGCTTTATAATAACTGTCGGTTTGCGTTTTTTCTTCATCAGCTCTGTTGCTATTATTTTTCTTCTTTTTTTATTATTTGCAAGACAATACGTGGCGCATTTATTTCATTCACATTTTTTTTTTGTGCTGGTGGGCGTTTTCGGCTTGTTTGTGGGCGTGCCTCAGCCGGGTCATGCGGTATTATACGCCGCTTGCATTTTTTATGCGTCGCATTGCCTTTTATCACATATGCATATATCAGTATCCGATTTTTTTGCCATTTATATAGTCTCTTTTATTTATTTGCCACATGAATTGGCCACAGAGTTGGGCCTGCTTTTGTTATACTCTCGCCAACAGGAACCAGCAATAGCAGACGTACAAAAAAAAAAAAAAAAATATCAATTATAACATTTTAATCAATTTTGTTCAGAGATTTTATTTTATGAACATATAAAATAAGTAATGTATTTATTATAAATTTGCATGTGTAAATATATTCACTTATATATATATATATATGCACAACTATATATACTTTCAAATACCATTAGATCTTCAGCTTTCTATCAATACTCTGAATTTTTCAATTATTTCGTATCTTAAATAATTGTTTCCCATGTTGATGATACTGTAAAGTCAACAGCAAAAATGATGTTGTTATTCAAATGTGATTAGTTACTGATTGAATGCATATTTTGCAATGCAATTATTTCCCTTTGTAGTTTTCGCACAGTTTTCAGTATTTCTATGTTCAAGCAATCAATGAATCTCTCCCATGCCAACCAAAGGCAGCAAAAAACACCAAATTGAGCAAAAAGGCAAATACAAATAAATTTTTCAGCTTTGGCGAAAAGATTTCAACGAGTAGATACCCTTTAATCGAAAGTAATCGAATTCGCTTTGCTTGACACTTAATAGTTAACCTCACATTATACAATTATAATTGTAGCTTGCTGTAATAAGGGGAGCTCAGCCAATCTATAGTCATATATGTCTTATAAAATCAGCAATATTTTCAACTGCATATTTAGTGTTAATGCTACAACTTTACACATTTTTACAGGGTACGCAATTCACAATTTAAATTGCAGATGCTGGTATTTTGCTCTTTGCTGTATTTGTTGTTATTTTCGCTTGGTTCTTGTTGATGTTTATTTTTTTGATTGAATATACATGCAATTCGATGATTGTTAACAAATTTTTTTGCCAATACTTTTCACAAAGCCGCTTGCGACAACGTCCCAAGCCGATCAAACGATTCGTTTTAATGGCAATGCATAAACATCAATTAAGAGCGCTTGATAAATCGCCAGATGCTGTATGCTGAACTCTGCTCGATTATTTATTTAAATTTTAATTGAATTATACCACTTGTGCCACGCCCAAGCGCCCTATTGCATCAATATCTTTTTGCCGCTTCGTACACAAGTGTGTTAGCCGGTTGGCTGAATTTGACTCGCATTCAGAAAATTCTTTGCTCTATTGTTAAGTTGAGGCACAGGTCATAGGTTAATTGATGACAAACGCATTCGGCATTCAGCTACGAGTTATTCATGTGAAGTCCGACTCGATTGGCCAGAAATTGAAACATCAGAACACTCTCTTTCATATATAATTCATAAATAATAATGAAAAATAATCGACTCTATGTTATGCTGTAATTTTGAAGCATGAAAGATGCTTTGAAAATCAAGTGAAATCTGTAAGTAAGACTAAAGTCAACTTTCTACAAATATCTGATCATCACTTTCGCACATAAGGTGCACATAGAGAAATATAAGTGCAACAACAGTATAAACCGGTAAACAAAACACTGGGTATATCAACGAGTAAATCATTTAATTAATGAGCAATTTATTAAATTATAAACAAAGCAACGCTCCAATGCGAAACTGACACAATCTAAATTGACGCTTGAAATAGTGCCCACTTGCTTTATCACATTTCCCACATCGTTTCGACGCTGACATGTGCAATGATTTTTCAACACTGGACAGTCGTCGGTTAGTTCATAGTCAAATTAAAAGACAAAGTGGTGTGGGGATGAGGGGTTGAGTGAGGCAACACCGTAACGCCCGGCATTATGCCACAGTCAATTGTTGCAACAATTTGTTAGATTGTCACAGTGAGACCCCGCACAGCATTTGTCAACGCAGAGCTCTTTCGGAAAACTGAGAACGAAAATAGAGCAGAGAATCGGTAAAAAAAAAAACAATGTTTGGAATTCATATCGATTTGCGTGTCAAATGGCTCGCACATATACGAAACATATTCTAGAATTTAATTATCGTTGAATAAACATTGATTACAATGATTGCAATGGATATTAAAACATATTATTAGCCAGCTAAAATAAACGTTTCAATTGTTTTTACTGTCGAAATAAACGGAGCTATCATGATGAAATCTGGTATTCAAGTAAATTACAGAGATATAAATTCGCATGTTTAACGAAAACATATATTTTTTATTGGAAACATTGGTTTAATTGGTTTATTTACATATTTTTACTATATTTTTACTATATAGTTTAATTATAATGATTATGGTTTTTATGGTAAACTAATATATTTTATTGAAGTAATAAATAATTAAAAACATTTAATTTATATAACCATTAATTTATGAATAATGCTGCAATAATAATGATTAAATATGTATGTTACTTTATGAATAACAGAATTTTGTTGTTTTAAGAGTTCAAATGGATACAAAAGTTCGCAAACTCGATTTTATATATACGATTTTAAAATTCGTATATGAAATCGGGTCAAGCCGGCGTATGTCAGGTTGGTATCCAACTTTCAAAAAGGGCAACATATTTAAATAAGTATTCTCAAAATATATATTCAAAATGTGTAAATGTTTATTATGACGAGCAGTGCTTAGGATGAATGCTGTTTCCAAACCATATTTCAAAACAGTCTCAGACTTTTTGATCTAAAAAGTGGTGCAAAAGTGTTTCCTGTGGCATGCTTCCGCCATGTTGTCTGCTTTCTGTTTCATCTATGCCTGAGCGTAACTAAGCCAAACATCTCGACCTCGCCAGCCTCGAGCTGTGGCATATATGCAGTGTCATTTACACACACAAATGCGCGGCCTGACACCTGACAGCCACTCAACAACGAGTGTCTGTCGGATTTACACAACAACAACAAAAAACGTACGAAATAATAATAAAAAGCAACATCAACCAAAAAAAAAAAAAAAGCGAGACAACGATGTATGCATAAATGGAAGAACGAGCAAAAATCAAAAAAAGAAAAGAAAACTGGCTTGGTGTTGACATGCACAGGCAAGGATGCAAAGGAAGCAGCAAATGACAGGACACTTTTGGATGTGTCAGTTGTGTGACAGTCGCACATGCAGGCACTTGAGTCAGCAGGCTCGATGCTTGTTGGTTGGCGACTTATTTTTGGCTATCTGGTGCCGCAAAGCTTACACGATTTCAAGGTGAGGTAATTTACATATATGTATGTATCTGTGGCAAGCAGAAAGTCAAAGTTGAAAAGTCAGGCCAAGAATCGGACAACAATAAACTAGGGACCTAGGGATTGGGGCAGCTGATGCTGCTACTGTGTCGACCCGTCCACAGCACAAATATGCAAAGTCAAGTGGCAATTTATCATTGCAATGCAACCACAGCTGTGGGATGGGTGGCAGCGGGGTGCCGATGGGATGCCAGTGGGGGCGCAGTGTGAGGTTAAGTGGTGCCTACTGCGAGTACAACTAATTTAAATGGGCAACGTACAGCTGAGGACCGGCAAACCGGCGAGCACAACAAATGCGTAGGCATGAATGAATCCACACTTACACCTAGAACCACACAATTACAATAGTTACTTTGTGTGTGTGGCATGTATACCCTGTTGCACAAGTGAAGGAGTGATCAACACTACAGTATTACATTGTAGTTCAATTAAAGTTGTCCATAAATAAGCTGGGTATGCTGTAGTCGACTGTCGGCTTTCTCTGCTTTGTTTTTATTATGTGAGCCCTCGACTATGTTCGCGTTAGTTAAATCGATACAACGCTGACCTTTCCCTCAATTAAATACACACACACACACACAGAATACAGTGCAGGGCAACAGTAATGGGCCCAACTGTTCATTGGAGTGTGTTGCTGTTGCTGTCGACGCTTTGGCTCATTAGGCAATCGACAACAGCAGTGTCCATAATTTATGGACACCTTGTGCTGCATCTAATTTCCAGGATTTGCATCACAAATAAGTATGGGAAATAAGAATGGATGCTGGTGAGAAATGTGCTCAGAACAGACCAACCCAGATTGGTTGCCCCAGGCTCAAGTCGACAAGATGGATAATGGACTAAAACCAATGCTAAGTGCGGCCACAAAAGCCAAGCAATTAACAAGGCGTTTGGTTTAGGAGCTTAGTCATCGGCCAGTTGTGCGGTTGCAATGCAACTCGGCTACTTGACAATCCTGTCAAGGCGAAAAACCAGAAATACCGCAGGCAGGATAACCGGAAGTGCAGACTGCTGCTCCTGTTCCTGCTCCTGTTCAGACTGTTGTTGACAGGGCTCAGGCAGCAGTGACTGCAACCCGAACAAGCTAAAGACATTCGCACTCGTCAGTAAGAGACCACAGTGCAACGGGTGCGGGGGTTGGCCGAAGTTGGAAGAGGGGAGGTCGCAGTAATATGCGTAATTAAACAAAACCGCAAGTGGGGCAGTTGCACAGCAAGCGAAGCCTCGCGCTGCAAGGCTTAAATGAAATACAAAAAAAAAAACGAGGATGCCGCAAATGACACAACAAACACAAGACTGCAGCAAGCAGAATAAAATGCGTTTCAAGCCGAATTTATACATACCCTTTCAAAGAATAATGTCAAATGGCATAAAGTAAATGGGGCCAAGACACAAATCTGGTTTTATTCAACTCACAGCTTTTGATTAGTTTGCTAACGCAAACAGAAATTTATAGTAGCTCGCAGTTTGCCAAAGTCATGAAAAATTGATGGTGCCCCGATAAAGTGAACTGGGGCGCTTAAATTAAATATTTGCTGGCCAGCATTCGCTGGCTGAAGTGTCAAGAAGGAAAGCAAAGAGTTGAAAGAACGCAGCACCACATTAATCTGGAGCATGCAGATTGAAGTGTCTCTGCTCTTTGGGTCTGTCAGAGATGGCTGTCAGCCACTGTTATCTGCCAGGCAGGCCATGAAAAGTCCAAAATGCCAACAAAAAAACAGGCTCAACTCCCCAGCCAGCATTTCGCTATACATTTCCATTTGTGCAGCTACAGACACAGTGCTCAAATGCGTATTGAGTTTGGTTTGCTTTTTTCCTATTTCTTCTTTTGTCACTATCCATTGATTTCACCTGCTCCAACAAATGTGGCATCGATTTTATATTAGCTACGAGACAATTGAGCCGGAGACCCCACAGCAAAATATATTGATGAAAATACGTAACAGTGGCAAAGGCTAAAAACGAACGACAGCAACAACAAAATAGTAAAAAAGAATATATATAATACAAAAAAAATAAAAATAAATAGTTGTCCATGAGACAAACATAAATAACGACCCTCGACTTCAGACTCTTAGCCCAGTTAGCTAACAAGAAGTGTAAAGGTATACACAAGGGCATATGCAGGGTATGGTATGGGGAGAATCTGCCCCAAAACATTGTAGCAAAATCGGAGATTGAAAACTAAACTTCAAATAAGTTTTGCAAACAAGTAAACGAAGCTTTTGTTTCCTTATATGACATAAATATGACAAAAAATCCTCGAATATAGATTTTGTAACCACAACTCTTTTTTTTAATTTGAATTTCTGCGTAGGTTTATTAAAACCTAAATGGATTTAAGTCTCGAAAGGCCAGCAGTCTTAAGCGAATATGACTTGGTGCAGCTGCTTTAGTTAATAAAATAATAAATAATAAAAATAATAGAAATTTTATGTTTAATTTTTGAATTTTTTCTTACATTTCTGAGTGGTGACTGTAATAAAGAAAACTCACTCACCTGTTAAAGCCGCCAAATTTAGAATAAATCCAATTAGCCGCATCGCCACCACAGCTGAGTCCTTATTGAGTAATATGAATATTTATTTCACTAAGTGGAATGTGGCAAATTCCCGTTCAAAAAGTGTCAATAATTATTGCATTCATCCAGCTATTGTCGGCAAAGTTCAGTGACAAGCCGCATAACTTCAAATTCTTTTGGCTTAGCTTATTGTTGTTGTTGTTGTTGGTGCTGTTGCCGATCCGGAGCTATCTAAGCATGCAACACGAGGCGAACTCACGACGCGCGCTTAAAGAGAGTTTCAGACAGAAATAGAGAGAGAGAGAGAGTAAACAGAGCTTGGAGCTTACACGAAGTGTAAGCCAACCAACGCGCACGAATTTCACTTTATCACTGAATTTGATTTTTTTTTTCAATAATTCCTCGCTCGCGAATGTTGAGCTGCCGGCAATGCGCATGTGTCTCGCCACATTTATCCGATTCTAAATGTTGCCGCAACATGCACGCCGAACTCATAAGCACATATTCATAAAAGTTATTACGATAAAAACTATTGTTAACATCCAATTGTAAAATAAGTATATTTTATTTTACACACATATTTTATTTGAATTCTTTAAAGTTGCAGTTTAGAAATTTAGTAGAAAGTCCGTTCGTAAGTTTTGTATCTTAAAAGTGGCGCGCTCTCTTCGAATAGCTAACAACATGTTGACAACGAAGGGGTAGCATGTTCGAAATGTTGCTGCAACCGAATACAAAATAAGGGACGGATTTTCGCCAAGCTTGGGCTACCCTTTATGGCTCTTTTGGTAGTGACTCCAGCTTTTATACTTCGAACAATTTTTTGCCATACTTATTACAGTTTTTATAGTGAATTGGAAATCTACTCACCTCATATGCTATAAAATATCCAAGCAACATGTCGACACTTGGTATTTTATTACAATTCAACTGTAATAATAAATTATATAATAGCTATCCAAGCTCAGAACCATAAAAAAGTTTATAGCTGATTCGGAATATTTCAACATTGCTTCCAATTTTCGAATATAGTGAAAGCTAAACAAGAACCGTTAATTTGTAAGCTTTCTAGCTTTCCTGCTGACATTTGAAAAATTGCAACAAAGTTGATGAATACTAATCAAATTGTTGTTCGCAGTATTAATCGACATTCGCACTCCAAGTGCTATCGGAAGTATTTTAAAAGAATGATTGAACTATAAACGCAGATGGCAACATTGGCTGTGCAAACCAAATTTTATCAGTTATCACTCATGACACATCGATCGGTTAAAATTAGTAAAATTTAGATATTCCAAAAACGAGCAATGGACGCATCAGAGGTCGAATCCACAGTCCCAGATGGAGCATGTGTATCCATGGGCACTTTGGACGTAATCGGTGCTGACATTGGCCAAGTGCTGCTGGAATATAAAATGGACCACAGGCAACGCGGTCTCGGACTGATCTTCAGCCATGAGCACTTTGAGGACAAAGAGTTGCCAACGCGTCCAGAAACGAGTGTGGATAGTGCGAATCTGGAACGTGTGCTTGAGGAATTGGATTTTAGCGTAAAAATTTACAAAGATTTGACCCATCGGAAAATTATGGCGAAGATCAACGACGCTGCCGCCCAAAATCATGCGAATCGCGATTGCATCCTGGTGGCTATTCTTACGAATGGCGACGAGGACGACATGGTCCATGCCATAGACACCAGCTACGAGCTGGAAAGCATCTGGCAAGCATTCGCAGCGGACAAGTGCAAATCGCTGGCTGGCAAGCCGAAGATCTTTATTGTTCAGGCCTATCGCGGCAAGAGACGGGATCCCGGTTATTTGATATCAAGCGCCGAATCACAAACTGAAACCGATGGTCAGGCCAAAATAAGGAATAGCTATCGGATTCCCGCCTATTCGGATTTCTTGATTGCCTTTTGCACGATACCCAAGCACTGCTCGTGGAGTGATTCGGTGGACGGCAGCTGGTTCATCCACCATCTCTGCGCCGAACTGGAGGCCAACGGCAGGAAACAAAACATCCTGCATCTGCTCACATTCGTTGCCCAGCGCGTCGCCAACCGCGAGACCTACGACGAGCAGGAGAAGCAAATCACCTGCACCATGTCCACTTTAACGTGTGATTTGCATTTTGGCAAACGGCGCCCGTAAAATGAATTTTTGGAGCATATGTATCTGCTTAATTATAGTTTTTATGTTTCCAAAGAACTGCAAGCATATAATAATTAATAAAGGTTGTTAATTTATAATTATTGACAAAGTTAATGCAATCGAACAAACAAATTTTAGATATTTCTGAGATTTAAAGGCTGTTCATACATGTAATCTTAACATGCTTAATGTCTTTATTCAATTTACTGAAAACCTTTGGCACAGCGAAATGTCAATATTTTTAATAAGCCAATATTGAATTAAATGCTTTTTTATAAACACCAAATGGCAATGAAATTTAAATATATCGTAAATAAATATACCAATTTTTAGCTGGCAGTCATCGTTGTCTGTATGCGATAGCCATCGCAGATATATTTATATCGATATATATTTGCGATACTCACATGCCTCTAAAATAGCAGATTACAGAAAGTTTCCAAACAACCAACAAGTGGAATTAAAAAACGCAGTCATCAATGCACATTTCCAAGATTATTGGTGCCCTCTGTTTGGGGCTAATTGCTGTGTGCAGTGCTGCCATAGAACGCGCCGATGACTCCGATCTGATTCACATTCTGACGGGCGAAGGCGACGTGGTTGCCCTTTTCACAAAAACCAGTTGCGCAGCTTGCGTGGAATATGAGAATGTTGTGGGCAAAATTCAGAACGAGCTGCGGCAGACGCTGGGCGCAACGGTTGTTCAGGCGCACAACAGCAATCTAATACACATTTACGATCCGAGTCGGGAGCCAGCACTTTTGTATTTCCGACGAGGAATTCCGATTCTCTACCATGGCGCAGTCAATGAGGAGGAGATTGTCCAGTTCTTTGGGGAAAATCGCGAGCCGGGTGTGAAGGAGCTGTCCGACGATAACTTCGAGCATTTGACACAAGCATCGACGGGCGCCACGACCGGAGATTGGTTCATCTTCTTCTATTCGGCGGAATGCGTGCTCTGCCAGCGCCTCTATGCCGTCTGGGAAGCCGTCTGTGGCACTCTGCGACGCAAAATAAATGTGGCACGTATGAACTCGTTGGCGGCTGGAGTTGCCACAGCGCAACGCTTAAAGATTGCCGAAGCTCCCGAATTCGTTTTTCTGCGCCTCGGCAAATTATACCGGTATCCGCTGAAGGATTATACGCCAAAGGCCTTCATCGATTTTGTCGAGGGTGGCTATTTAAGGAATACGCAACCGGAAGATGTACCCAAGCCATCCAGTTTAATGGAGGAATTATCATTTGTAGGACTTGTAGATTACCTCAGAAACTCTGGTACGCTGCCATTGGCCTTTGTTGGCGCTGCTGCAGTCCTGTTTCTCTTTTATATTGTTAAGTCATTGTTTAAGCCATCAGAAAAAAAGAAGAAAATTACAAAAAAAGATAAGTAGTTTAGGCAACGCTTAAGCGTATTGGGTCCTAAATCTTTCATATTATATAATTCCATATTTGAACTCGTATCCAAGATGCTTAAAATAAATACCAATCTAAAATAATATTTTTGTACTTGTTGAAATTACATTGTCTGTATACCGATTATCTGCAGTGTTGCTTAGCCTGCCGTTAATCTTTACATCGATAGTTTTAATCAATAACCGCGACAGTACGTAACCATACATAACAGCTGGAATGAGTCTAATTTTGGTATTTTTGTGATTGCTGTATACGGTCGTACTTGTAGCTGCATCAAGAATAATTACAAAAAATAAACAATGGTTGGCTCCAATTTTGGCATCATCTATCATCCAAATGCCGGCGGCTCTTCGGGTCATGCCAATCCAAGTAGTGGAACCGGATCGGGCGCGGGAGGCGCCGGCAGTTTCAATGCTGTAGGCGATCGCGCAGCTCCTGCTTCTCATCTAAGCGATTTCCTGCTGCAGTTGGAGGATTACACTCCATTAATGCCAGATGCGGGTAACTTTTACTCTTAATCATCGTCAATAATAACATCTTAATAATCGTCCTGCATTTGCAGTCACTGCGCATTATCTGAACATGGGCGGTTTCCATTCGGATGACAGACGAATTGTGCGCCTGATATCGATTGCCACGCAGAAATTCATGTCGGACATCATCGATGATGCACTGCAGCATTCCAAGGTGCGCACCCACATGCAGAACTCTGCCACGCCTGGTGGCTCAAAGGTACGACTTTGAACTCCCTTTGCTTATTTAGTCGATCTTGAATAATATTCTCATTCAAGGCAAAGGATCGCAAATTTACATTAACCATGGAGGACTTGCAGCCGGCATTGGCTGACTATGGCATCAATGTTCGCAAGATGCACTATAGCCAGTAAATTGCAAAGAATGGGATTGTTGGTATATTTAATTGTTAGCATAAGCAACTCATACAAACAAATTTTAATTCCGTTAAATGTTCGCTTTAGATGGAATCGCATCCTTAGAATTGGATTCTTGCTGACATAAATTAGATCTACTTATTTGTAAAACTGTAATTAAAATCTGTTTAAATATTATCTGCAAGCAAGATGTATTATATATAATTTAAACACATTTTGCTAAGCTTTCTCAAAATGAAAATGTTTATCTTAAAATAATTAAACTTAAGATGATGCCTTTTGCAGTGTTCGAGAATTAACTTAATTCTAATTGCAATAAATCCCTCATCGGCACATAATAAACCGCTTGAGGCTTCTTCCCGTGCCGCCCGCCACCTTGAAGGCGATGGCGCCGGTGAGAATTGTAACAATATAGTTTGGCAACAAGGTGGCCCAATAATATCCATCCGCGTTGAGGAGTGTCAGCAGGGAGACGAAGAGATGTGTGCCCACAACATATCCAATGTGCACATAGTTATTAGTATCGAAGGCATTGAAGAAGATGATGCTCCAGAATGTGTGGAGCAGCACAATTGAGAGCGCCTGAGCCGCCGATGTGATAAAGAAGAATTCGGTGCCGCCCTTAAGGCCCATCGTTCCCGGTCCACTCTACAATAGTAAAGTACAATAAATACACCATGTTAAACAGAGGTAATCAAGACACACTTACCATATCCGCCAGCACATTGACCAGAGCAAACATGGCCGAGATGATGCCAAATCCCAAGCCGGAAACATAGGCCAAAATATGTTTGTTCTCCGTGACGCGCGTATCTTCGGCAACAGCATGCAGGCCTTGCTCTGTGCTACGCAGTATGCGATAAATGATATAGCGGAAGCACTCCTGGAACAGCACGGAGAAAACTACACCAAAGACGAGCACATCGCGCAGCGGGACAGCAGCGAACCACAGCAACGAGGAAAGCAGCAGCGACAGCAGCCAGAAGAAGGCGGCCGCAATGAGTATTATGATGCGCACCGGGTCGTTGGCAATGCTGAACACGAACAGGGCGAACGGTGGTCCAAATGCAATAAAGGCGCAGCCAAAAAACTCCGGAAGTGTCATTATTTGATCGTCACAAAATGAAAATTATAAGTTATACTCCCACTTCTTTTTCTTCCCGTTCGATGACAATAGCCGCTTTTGTTGGCCGTGCGTGACTGTCGTGTACAGACGTTTTCGATAGCGATAACACAATGTTTACATACGATAGCGATAACTCAATGTTTACATACGCTCTCCAAGAAGTGCAGCCTACCCTTTTTATAATACAAATTACGCTGGTACGCATCAGAATGCCACATTCAATAACAATTCACGTTTACTTATAATATACAAAGTGTTTTACGGTTTGAAGCATATTTAACATACATTTAATTCCAGTTAAAATTTTGCGTACCATGAGCTTGCATTCGGCATAACAAATATATGTTCATTAAGGGTATTCAATAGTCGGTGCATTGTGCGAATGCACGGAAACAAAGGCGTCCAACTTATTATGATTTGTCAGTGTTTTGGATTGCGTTTGCGGATATTAGTCACTTTGCAGATTTACTAAAACAACACAATAGATAAAAGTAAATAAACAAAATATACACTCGTCGTTGCTCAGCTGCATATTTAGTTCGTTCTTGCGTTCCCATTCGCAACCAGATGGCAAGTGAGTAAACTACTAATACTCAATTTATGGTAATAGGATAATTAGAAAATAACAATATGTATCACTTTCACCTATTTAGTGCACACTGTGGGTGCGAGACGTATACTGCCGCACCAGCCCTCCGAGGACTGCCCCAATCCAGATGACGAGATCGAAAGTCCAGCCATCGAGGCTGCCTTGGCCATTTCAGCAGAAACATCTGATCAGACACAACCAAAAGGTGCGTACCGATAATATACATATTTATTTGTGTACATACATGTATACAAATTATTCAAGAAATTCTGTTTTGTCATACAAATTCCAGAAATATGAATTATTCACAACTAGATTCATTTCATATCATGGAAATACCAATTAACTTTTAGTTTATTTTTAATTTTTTGTTTCAAACCCTTAAATATTGAGAACAGTATTTGTGGTTGATCAGTGATATGATTTCAAGAAATTAATTAAAAATTTAGAATTAGCTCTTTATTTTAATACATATTTATATCAAAAATTCAGTTCAGTTTAAACTAAAGATTTTTGAAAATATTTTCAATTCGCAATAGCTTGCTGGAAGAAGAGCTTTTCAGATAGGTTTATGCCCACTGCCGATGAGAGCACTGAGTTGCGCTTAGAGATTTTGCAGGCAAACATAATGCCCCACGAGACCGACGATACCAACATCAAGCGATTCGTTGTTTATGAGCTGACAGTGCGCCTGGACTCAAGTATGTTGGATGAGCAACCTGCCACAATTGAACGTCGGTACACGGACTTGCGAGAGTTGCATCAGAGCCTGAAACGCCAGTATCCCAACATGATGACCAACATAAAATTTCCCAGCAAAGTGCTAGTGGGCAATTTCTCCATACAAGTGATTGCTGGACGTAGCAACGCTTTTGAAGTGTTTCTCAGGCAGATCGCAGAGCAGCCGCAATTGCGCGATTCAGAGGCATTTTTGCGCTTTCTCCAGCATGAAGAGCTGACCAGAGCGTGTCAGTATCTGGACGAGCGACGCAATGAGCTGGCCATACCGTTGCTCGAGAACTGCTTTCGTCTGCTCAACAAAGTCTACATGAATCGATCGCGACCCGTATTGCTAATACTTTGTCGACTGGTCGCTGCCTGCACAGCGTCACCAGTGCCGCATCATTCGGCGGAGCGTTGGGCCCTCCTGGCGCTCACTCGCTTTGAAACGCTCTGTGATATTGATTTGCTGCCGCTCTATATACCGCTGCTGCACACCTGCGAGCATTTGTGGTAAGCGAAGCGAAACTCATTCAACTTTTCTCACATTAAGCTCCAATTGCTGTTGCTTTCAGGTGGCAGTGTGGCCGGGATCAAAAGCGCTTAACTGATCGCTTGACGGAAATGTCGAGGCAGGGTATTCCCATATCAAATAAAACCAGCCTTATGCAGGCTATTCACGAGATTGATCCGCGCACCGAAACCATTTGAGGCATACTCATATTGTGTGCATATATTCATTCATACTCACACATTTATATATAGAAAAACTCATAGAGCCTTAGCGCTAAGCTTAAAGTGCAATTAGTAAATTTATTGTGCAATAAGTATTAACATATATGTCAATGTACAATGTCATTTGTCTCATTTCGGTCTCTATTTTTGTAACCAACTGTTTTTGTTTTCATGCACGTAATACATCGTAAATATTGTGAATTATATTGTTGTCTGTAGTTTCTTTGACTTGATTATAACTATATAAATAGCAAAGAAAAATTGTCAACATACCATTCCTTGAATGCATCCAACATTGAATGTAATGCTAAAATTTCGACTTAGAGGGAAATTGTAAATTATATCATCAAATAAAGTTGCATATTTTTGTTGTTTGTTTTTGTGTATCAATAAACATTGTCTTTTCATTTATGCAGAATGATGCAGAGGATTTCTTTCAGTATATTAAGGTAAATGACAACATATATGTTTTATTAATGGTTATCCTTTATTAAACACAGACTGCCACGATTGGGTTGCCAAATTCACACATTCTTCCTTCGAAGTAATTGTGCTAATTAGAAACAATTACCATAAATTCATGTGAAGATATTAAAGCTTGTTCATGAAAAACATAAACTTCCCTAAACCAATGATAGGTATTTCAGAACATGGGACAACTTTCGTCTAATACTGCTCATCAATTGTCTACTATATTATGCTGTTCTTTGAAAATGTACCCAAATATTTTATTACACTCAGCAAATATTTTATTACATTTCCAGACAGACACTGAACGAAAAATGTGGCACAGTTAAGTGTCTGTAAATCGCACAACTAACGAGTCCTGCGGTAAATGAGTCCCCAAGGACATATTCTGCATTTACAGGGTATTAATTCAAATTCAACAGCTTAATAGGTTTGCTTTTGTTCTGCTCAAACATACAGGACCCACCTCATTAAATAGACGGCGAACGACGACGCCGGCATCGTGCAAATTGTTATTAGCTCTTTAGTTGCCGCGCAAAGCTCCAGCTGTGCAGACATGGACGTGGAAAAGGATGCGGGTGCGGAAATCAAACTAAATTCGGTCCTTCAACATCCGTTGCGACGTCGCTTGCTTCGATTTATGTCCGCCAAAGGGCTGTACGATTCCTTGCGACCGCTATTCCTTTTTACCTCTTGGTATGGGCTAACATCGTTCTATATCAGCTGCCGTGATGAGACTGGTGTCAGGACCATCAAGAAGTCTTGGCTTGGCTATTTAAATGGCATTTTCCATATCGGCGCATATACTGTCTGCTATGTTCTAACTATAAACAACAATTGCGAGTCAGTCGCCAGCTATTTCTTTCGCTCGAGAATCACCCACCTTGGGGACATGCTGCAGATCGTGAGTGGCTTCATTGGCATCACTGTCATCTATCTGGCGGCCATCCTACCCAAGAATCAATTGGAGCGGTGCCTGCACAAATTTCATATAATGGATTTACAGCTGCACAATGTTGGCATCAAGATCATGTATAGTAAAGTGCTGCGCTTCAGCTATGCTATCATGATCTCCATGTTCCTTGTAAACTTAATCTTCTACTGGGGCACCTTTGCCGTCCTCTACGCATCCGAAGTGTCTCCAACTTGGGCATTACACTTCACATTTATGATCCAGCACACGTCGATTTCGCTTGCCTTAAACATGTTCAACTGTTTTACATACCTGGTGGAAATTCGTCTGGTGATGGTCAACAAGGTAAGCTGGAAACTGGCTTGAAAGGAACACAGTGCTAGTAGAAGATAAAAATGAACCGACCTTGTTTTGCCACTGATCACTCAATGCGATCCCATAGAAATAGATGACAAACCTTTGTTAAAGGTGTGTATATGTTTGTCTGTCTGGGGTTTACATCTGAACAATAAGGTATTTATACAGTTTATACAGTTTATAAGTAATAAATTAATATTAAGTTTTCTTTTACAAATTGGATTGCCTCAAAGCCAGTTGAAGCTAAAAGCTATAGCGTTATTTAGAGGAAGGTCGACTTACCTCGATTTAAAATTGAGTCCTTATCTTTGGTGTTAACCAATTTATTGCAAATGACCGAAGACAATTAAATTAATTAACTCAGACCATCAGCAACTTGCCAACGCTCACACCTTCCAATTGCATAACGAAAACAAGCTGTCATTATATAAACGTAGCGTGTTTGCTGTGAAAGGTTTCTCATTACGCGGCTCCTGACAGCACCTCGAAGCACCTCGAAAATGAGCAGAGTAAGTTCAAGAACTTTAACCTTGTCAATCAGACTTGTGGCTAATTGACAAGCGCAAAAGGGTTTTTAGAAATATTGGTAGTTGATTCTGATTGACAACTGGCTAAATGTATAAAAGGTGTTCCGCATCCGTTGCAGAAACTAGTTTTGTTTTCGAACATCATGCGGAACGTCATTTGGAGACAGTTGTTCAATCCACGAGATGCTTACGGTGCTGAGCAGTCACTGCTTCTATTCACCTATCTGCTGGGACTGACTCCTTTCCGTCTGAGAGGTCAGCCTGCAGCACGACATTTCCAGCTGAGTCGCCTCGGCTATCTGAATGCTCTGCTCCAGCTAAGCTTCTTTGGCTATTGCTTTTTGTCTGCGCTCATTCAGCAACAGAGCATTGTCGGCTACTTTTTCGATACACCAATCAGCCAAGTGGGAGACTCTATCCAGAAATTCATCGGCATGATCGGCATGTTTGCACTCTTTCTCTGCAGCGGGCTCCATGTGCGGCGACTGATTCGACTCTATGATCTCATAGCACGCATTGATGATCACCTCCTCAATGTAGGCGTCTGTTTTAATTATGGCAAGATTATGAATCTGCGCCACACGAAATTGTTCCTCATCTCCGGCATGCAATTGGCGTACTTGGTCAGCTCGATTTGCATGCTGCTTTGGAATGATGCTAGGCCCACTTATCCAGCTGCCGTTGCCTTCTATGTGCCTCAAGTTTTTCTGCTCAGCATCGTTCTGCTCTTTGATGCAATTCTTCATCGCTGTTGGCAGCACTTCGAAGCCTTAAATGAGGTAAGCTATGATATGGTTAAACTATACAAAATCGCTTCTCATTAGATGGTTTGGAATACCTATAAAAGTGGATATACATTCTCGACTTCAAATGAATTGTAAAACGACAAACGATTTTTATATATAATTTATGCACACAGCCCATTAAATAGATATTCTTATTTAAATTAACTGCTTGACAGTTGCTCCCATTTATCAGACAAGTGGGAATGAACACATATTCCCCAGCAGGCTCTTTAATTAATTAATTAAAGGCAATCGTAATCTAGAGATTAGACAATTAATCAAATTTGATACATTATGAGATTAGAAAAGAAAACAAATTTGACACATGAAGTTTTGACTAGAAGTTGATTCCTTGCTCATACACCATGAGGTTACCGGACTATTTGGACAGACTAGTGCGCCCCGATAATGTTTACGGCTGCTACCGGGTGACATTATGTCTGACCCTATTCTTTGGAATTGTGCCGTATTGTGTAGACAGTTCAGCGGGTCGACTGCGACTGTCGTGCCTTGGCTTGGCCAACATGGTCGTACGGATATTCTTCTACACGCTGAACTTCAGCTACAGTTGGTTGCAAAGTCGCTTACTCATGATAAGCAAGTTGGGGTTGGATACGGCGTCAATCACCGCCGATCTGGAAATGTTCAACGGCGTGTTGGGTATAATAATACTGCTACTTGCTTCGCTGCTGAATCACCAGAAATTGCTAAAACTGATGGCCCTTTTCGATGGCCTGGAACGTGAGGCATTTCCACGTGTCGGCATTAGCTTTGACCAGATGCGAGCGGCTAGACAAATCAATGGTTTCGCTGCATTTCTGCTATGCGCATTAATTGGTTTCGCATTCTACAGTTACTTCTTGATTGTACCAGGCGAAAATACCTATTTGTCCTCCTCGGCGATGGTGAGTCAGTTGTCGCCACTTTTCTTAATCTGCATAGCTAGCATACTCGTGACTGGACTTCTTATCAAACTACGCATTTATCTCAGCGCTTTAAACGAGGTCAAATTAACTCGCTTAATTCTATATCAAGCTAAACTAAATTTGTATTTATACTTTAAGGTCCTCAAGAATCTCGCCCATCAGTGGGACACATGCGTCATTAAGGCCGTGCAAAAGACAAGATCAATGCAGTGTTTGGATTCCTTTTCAATGTATACCATTGTGTCAAAGGATCCGGCTGAGATCATACAGGACTCCATGGAGATACATCACCTAATCTGTGAGGCGGCTGCCACGGCCAACAAATACTTCACCTATCAACTGCTAACGATCATTTCAATTGCCTTCTTAATCATTGTCTTTGATGCTTACTATGTGCTCGAAACGCTAATAAGCAACACAACTCGTGAGGGCAAATTCAGGACAGTCGAATTTGTAACGTTCTTTGCATGTCAAATGATATTGTACTTGATTGCCATCATCTCGATCGTTGAGGGCAGCAGTCGGGCCATCAAAAAGAGTGAAAAAACTGGCGGCATTGTGCACATGCTTCTGAACAGGACGAAGAGTGCGGAGGTCAAGGAGAAGCTTCAACAATTTTCCATGCAATTAATGCATCTGAAGATCAACTTCACAGCAGCTGGTCTCTTCAACATTGATCGCACGCTCTACTTTACTGTAAGACTGTTCCAACTATTATATTTTCAAAAATAATCACATTCTTTTCATTTTCTATTTTTCTTTTTAGATCAGCGGTGCTTTGACTACTTATCTCATTATCCTGCTGCAGTTCTCATCGAGACACAAGGCGCATGTAAAGATAAGTGAACTTGAATGTTGTACGGCAGTTCACAATATGACAAATCGAACAAATTAGTTCTTGCACATAGCACTGGAGCTGAAGGAAATACATTATACAAATTATACGATGATTGGTATTACTATAGATTTAATGATTAATATCAGTGAAATCAAGGAGCTGATTGTTAAAGAATGACAAATGCTAAATATGGAAAATATCCTAGAAATAATTCTTAAAAATATTTTATCGTTTTCAACAATAACTCCAGAAAATAATTTATTAAATTGTCAAAAAGAAAAATGAATTTGGATAAATAAAACAAGCACATGCTTTCAATATTTTAACAAAGAATACTGCCTATCCGTTAGTCCGTTCCTCATGTATATAGAAATCTTTATTAGATATGCAAAGCATTTCAAATCGCTTCCTTAGGAACAATCTATTCAACATTAACTTACTGTTATTCAATAAATGAGCAGTGTATCGCCGACTGCAGGAGTACGTAATTTTCGGCAGAACAATGATAGATGCTTTTTCGTTTTAGTTTGTCAGATGTCACCCTCTAATTGTTTACCTCATTTCATTAAAATTGGGTATGTATACATCTGGTAGGGGGTAACCATAATTCGCAATTCACTTATTACAAATTGCGCAGACTTGTTAACATGCTACACTTGTTGACCCCGTCCACTCAGCGCCTAACGTTATGCTACACATTTAAGCTTAATTAAATATTTACCGCTATCGGTATTAGCTTAATAAGCCGTCCAGTCGTCCAAACGACTTCTGCCTTCAAGTGCGCTAACGTTTTGATATATGAGCAGAGCTCAACAACACTTCCGCAGTCAGTTGGCGTCGAGCAACCGAAGTGAACACACGTGAATTCCTGGCTGAAATAAGCAGTTAACTGGCCATGGCTTTGAAGCTCTGGGAGCGCATCTCGCAGGCGGATAATGTGTTCCAATCGCTGCGACCTCTCACCTACATATCCCTGGTGGGTCTGGCGCCGTTTCGATTGAACCTGAACGCGGACAAAGAGGTGCACACATCGAAGTACTCATTTGTCGCCGGCATTGTGCACTATTTGTTCTTTGTGATGTGCTTTGCGATTTCGGTACGCGAGGACGACTCCATCATCGGTTACTTCTTTCAGACGAACATCACCAAGTTGGGCGATGGCACCTTGCGTTTGACGGGCATCATTGCCATGTCCACGATTTTTGGATTTGCGATGTTCAAGCGCCAGCGACTGGTGGGCATCATACAGAATATCATTGTCGTTGACGAGACCTTTGTGCGTCTGGGCATGAAACTGGACTATCAACGCATTCTCCTATTCAGTTTTCTCATCTCATTGGGCATTGTGATCTTCAACGTTATTTACCTATGTGTCAGCTACGGCTTGCTGGTCAGTGCCACCTTCTCACCTTCGCTTGTTACCTTCACGGCATTCGCTCTGCCCCACATCAATATCAGTCTTATGGTCTTCAAGTTTTTCTGCACCACCCACTTGGCTCAGAGTCGGTTCAGTATGGTGAACGAGGTGAGTATTCCTACAACCCCAATAATACATAATGTAAGACATGCCAACAAAGAACTTTCCCTTGAAGCGATATGGATTTAAAAGCCTATTTTAGTTTTCTAACGCGATTTTTTACGCTCTCAATAATGAAGATGATGAAGATTTTGAGAGTGATGCCAATTTTCAGCATAAAATTGTTTTATTTTTTAAAATGTAAATGTAACATTGTATACAGGTTAAATCATGATTGAAAAGGAAAAGAAAAAAAATTTTTTTTTGTATATAATGAACGGACTAACAGTCATGTCAATAGAGACATGGCTAATGACGCTCATCAAAAGTACATGTTTATATTATTCCAATCTTTCGGTCTAAAAATGATTACCTACATTCTTTAAACAAACGTATAAAAGTATACAGCTAATAATTAAAATGCTTACATTTGTCCACAGATTCTGCAGGACATTCTGGATGCGCATATTGAACATAACAATACTCTGGAGCTGTCGCCAATGCACTCGGCAGTGAATCATCAGCGATATGCGCATCGGTTGCGTAATCTGATCAGTACACCCATGCAGCGTTACAGTGTTACCTCGATTATACGCCAGAGTCCCGAGTACGCCATCAAGCAAGTGGCCAATATACACAATCTGCTCTGTGACATTTGCCAGACCATCGAGGAGTATTTCACCTATCCACTGCTTGGCATCATAGCCATCTCGTTTTTGTTTATACTCTTTGATGACTTTTACATATTGGAGGCACTACTGAATCCCAAGCGCTTGGATAACTTTGAGACAGATGAGTTCTTTGCCTTCTTTTTGACACAAATGCTTTGGTACATTGTTATCATCATTTTAATCGTGGAGGCCAGCAGTAGAACTATCCGCCATAGTAGCTTCAGTGCTGCTATTATCCACAAGATCCTCAACATAACCGATGAACAGGAGCTACGGGATCGATTATTTCGCCTGTCTCTGCAGTTGTCGCATCGCAAGGTGAGGTTCACTGCTGCCGGACTATTTCGCTTGGATCGTACATTAATATTTACGGTGTGTTCGTCCATATTATTCATGTTATTCTTGATTTCTGATTGGTTTGCTTGTCAATTTACTTGCAGATAACTGGCGCTGCTACCTGCTACCTCATTATACTCGTACAATTTCGTTCTACTCATCACCTTGAGGAAAATGAAGTCAATAATACGGACTATACACAGTTCGATTAAGAATCGAAATTATATGTAGCTTTTGTAAAATGTTGTAAACTCAATAATATTAATAAAACAAAGTTATCAAAAATATTTAGCGATGTTTTGACTTATGAAATTTGTTCGCTAATCAGAGTACTTACTATTTGTTTCTAATTGTTTATTAAATATAAATTTAGAGATAAAACTATAATCAAAAATAAGATAATGATTGGATATCTCGTTAAATTTGACAAAGTTAAAGTAGTACAAAGTTAGTTTTAAAACTTCTGTCGTATAACATTGCCAGCTACTGCAAATGAGAGTAGGCAGAGTGGCAGTACCATCAAGCAAGCAGTGCAAGCAGTGGAAATAAACACCAGCTGGCAACGCTACAACAATTCAGAAACGAACCGTTAAACGTGAGAAAGAGAGAGAGATAAGCTCGGTTGTCCTATTTTTGACATAGCATAATCGTAGTCAGGCTTTGACGGCATCAACCACCACTAATAAGTTGAGCTACTAATCCATATAGACACGCCACTTGGTCGCCACGTACTCTCGCATAATCCAATAAGAAGTCCCAAATACGTTGTCTGTTGCCACTTATCATGTGGTGCAACGACATTTCATTGTTCTATTGCCTCAGCCATTTTCAATTCCAGACTTCGTGGGTGGTGATTGCTTTCAAATGTGTCTCAATTGTCAAGCGATATGCTAAATTGCCCAATGCCCGCGGTTCACTGGCACATATTACAACTGTACAACTGTATTTGAATGTGAGTAGACTGGAAGCGTATAAATTAAGTGATTGAAGCTAATCACATCGATTAGCCGCATTGATAAGGCTTTAAGGCCCTATCAATAGTTGATTTGTATTTATGATTTGTTCACTTTTTCACAAACACATTTCCCATACAAATTGCACTCGAATGTGTGCTTACTTACGCAGAGATATTAATATGTATGTAAGTAATTGGAATTGTTGATAACGAATTGTAAAAATGCAATTGTTGCCGCCGTCTGAGCGTTACTTGTGCCAGTACAAAAAAGCTTTCACATAAAAAAAAACACTTGACTTCTGAAGTCCAATAAATTAGCTCATGATTAAGAAGAAAAAAAATTGCAATTTAAATTTGCATCCTCTAACGCTCACATAACAGTCTTAACATTCACCAAACTATTTCAAATCGCCACTTTTTTAAACTAAAGCTTTAAAGAGATCGAGTTGTACAAGCACTGGTCTGATAGTTGAATTCAATGTTTAAATGACAATCATAGAAAGAAAAAACTAAAGCGCAAATTAACGCAAAAACACACATAAGCAAACTATGAGCGCATTTTCATATTCTTGCATATACGGCCGCACATCAAACATTCATCAAGCACAGCAGAACGAGCAGTTCTCAGTTCACTAAGAACACAAACGCCGTAGTCGAAGTAGCGGGCAGAGCCTCGTCAGTTGCCGTCAGTTGCCGTCAGTCCGTCAGAGAGGGCCGCGCACAGTCGTAATCAAGCGTTGACGAGAACGGTCACAAGCGCTATTTTTCTGTTCTTGGCTCGCCCACTAAATAAACATACTCTCGCATCGCGATTTGCATCCGTGTCCATCCGTATCCTTGTTGTCTTAGTTACGCGTGAGCTTATAGTGCAAATTAATAAGTGTGAGCTATTGTTGAGCAATCAGAGTTTAAGTGACAAAAGGATTACATTGGCTATATTTTGAAAACCAACCAACCTCCCAGTTGAAAATAAATACTGGTTTCTTAATCGCTCGCAGACTTGTTAAGATTGCAGGGGCGTTGGGACAACGGCCAAACTTATGTATATGTATATGGGTAATAAGTACTCGAACTGTTAATCTAGCTGTCGATAGGGTTATACTTAAACAAAAGCCCCAGACGAACAATGACTTAAGTACAATAACCACTGCATCTTTATTATATGCTGTACAATAATTTGTACGCATTCAACAATAATTACAGTTTTTGAAAAGCACCTGTTGCGACGACACAACAGACAGATAATTAAAAACTAAATGAAATAAATTTGTCAACACATTTTCCCATAGTTACATTCGACAACTTACACTTTGCAAACACCCTGAACTCTTTAAATTGTTTAGTTCCCGTAAAACATAAATAAACAAATGTTATTAGAGCATAATAATCAACAACTTTATAGAGTAATACCGAAGAGTACTCGAATCACAGCCGTTTGGCGAACATTAAGTTTCTGCTAAATATACAATCGCAAAGGTCAGGATGCACTATACACTGAAATATCTGAAGAGAACTTGGCATAGAGACAAAATTGAGAGGCGAAACGAGGGAAAAGATATAGCAACTATAAGTAGCGACAACAAATACAATTTGCGTTGTTGCCTCAAAATCTTTTGAGTCTAGTCACAGCGTCATTTTTTGTTGTGGTTAGCTGTAACTGAATCTCTGAGAGAATTTAATTCGTAGATGTTGCGCTTGAATGGCGCATCAATTAAATTTAATATGAAGCCGCTGAACTGTCACCGGGGTGTCAAACCGAATCGAGTTTCGTTTCCGATTCCTATTCTGGTGCGATAAGTGTCAAAATACCGGTAAAGAACTTGTGGTGCATTTCAATGTCAACCCTTTGACTCATATTTTGATAAGCCGACAAAGACAATCGATTTTTGGCAATATTATTTGTATATTTATGGCAGTGACTTAGACTTGATCGATTTAGGCTAATAAGCTCAGAAGAGAAAACGTTGAAACATTTTGTATATGTTAATGTGACCCAAAAGCCCAACACGTTTAAGACAACAACTCATTGAAATACAAAGGCTATTAGATGATATAGACTATTTAAATATATATGATATATTTGTATATTTTTGCAGCAGCTTGACACCAGTGTTTAGTATTAATTTCTTGTCTCGACTTGGTTTCATTAACGTCGTCCCTTTGGACTCTGCCGCGTGCCACAGTTGTAAGTTAAGTCAAAAAATAAAAACAACATGGGAGCAGTTCAAGAAATAGCTGATCTGGACATGCAAATTGAGTTCCAATGAATTGAGTTATGTTTCGATTTATTCTCGGCCTATTTATTGTTGTACTCTTATCATTCAAAAGGAGCAACTTCAACAATCAGAGTGGTAAAGTGGTAGCCCGATACATGGGTAGCTCGGAATTCGACAACATCTGATGGCCCCACTTAAATTGTTAATGTTTTAATGTTTTCTTATGTTTTTTCTGTGCGTGACATCACAGTTTAATGTCACTTTTGATCGCAGCAGCACTAATTGTAAAACACATAGATGTGTCAGCTCACACAACGACAAAATACCAGCAAAATCTGTTGTGAGAATTAATAAATAATTTTCGCAAAAACATAAAAATGTATGTAGGTGGAAATTGTCAGGAAATTAGGTAATTACCGAAAGAATATACTACCTATAAAGAGAAAAAGTACGAAGTAAACTCCAATTTCAGCAATCAAAAGCAATAATTTAATTAAATGTAAGAAATTATTTGACAAAATGGGTATCCAGCACCTGTTAAATAAATGAATATTACATAAAAGTTGAAGCAGGTCAAACCAATTCAAAGTCAGTTTTCACGAATAGAAATGAATATGGTAAATGATTGAAGTGATCGTGTTGCGACTGTAATTGATCTGTGCATTAAATGCGAATGCAACTGTAGTCAGATGTTTTATATATTAATTTGTCATCTATCGGCTTGATCAATATAAATATAAATTTATGTTTTGAACAAGGCCATAAAAAGTTTCCCATAGCTTGCCATGTAAAGTTGTGATGCAATTTTTACAACCTTGTTTGGATACATCAAGTGTAGATTGAAATGTATTCAAATTAGAATTCAGTACCCAATTACAAAATTCTGATCCCTCTTTACGAAATGCTGGTTACGCCCTGCAGAGTTAATAATACATTTTTTCATTTCGAATGATTAATTCATTCGTCAATTAAAATTGCAATGGAATCGACAAAGCGACAAATTGAACCTGACAACATTTATGTCTTCTAAAGTATACAAATACCCATCAAGTACAATGAATGCTGGATTGCATTATAGTTTCTCCGGAACTACAAACAATTCTAGTTGTAAACAAATATAATTTGTCAACTTATCATTTTACAAATGGCATATTACACTTAAAAAAATTAGAATCAGCAAATATAAACTCAGTGATATACATATTTGGTTTAAAAACATATTTAAAAACAGCTTTTTTTTTGGCCTCAAGTTGCAATTAAAAAGTAATATTTGAAGAATTGGTTCATTTATATCAAACGATTCTTTCACTTAATTTAACTCCAGACTATGTAAGCTAAATGTAAAAAGATAACAACCTGATCTGTCATTTATTTGTGGATTTAAAGCGAAAAGTAGATGGAAGCGGCACCTCAATCCATCAATTTATGGTCGCATTGGCAGCAATTTGTTAAATGTAGATTGCATGCAAGGCTCACCGAGGTTAACTCGAGCTCTTTATTGCTGTCACCTGGAAGAACCATTGCATTGTTGTTTAATGATTGGATTTATTATTAAAGTGGAACATCACATGTTTAATTTAATAATGAAAAATACTTTATGCTCGCCGCAATAATAAATGCCAGTTAAAAATACAAAAATTAACGTAAGTGACATCGTTTCTGGCGGTACCAACTGTGGAATACTCTGATCTTAGCATTATATTCGCAGCCAAAGAAAATTCTTGTGGGAGTTGGGATGGGGAGTTTCGTAGGCTTATCGATTTTAGGGATTAGGCACTAGGAAAAGGGGAGTGGGTATAGACTTAAAATGTGGTTATCGATCCTTAGTTCGAGGCCCATGTCGCCTTTAAAAGACATCAGCAACAATCTAACATCCAATTTTATGACTCCAGATAGATATGTAGCTTTACCGAATTTTAATTTTCAAAATCAGACGAGTATATGTTCCAAGTTTCATGTTTCCAGCTTCAATATATGTACATACCAGTATACCAGCATACTCTCATAGCTTCATGATCAGAGTATAAAAATCCACACCCAATTAAGAGCAATTCTTTCATGCGGAGGTTTTAATATTTTTAAATTTAAGTCAAAATACAGTATCTGGTATGACTGTATACATATGCAAATATATATATATATATCTATGTATATGTATTTATGTACTTATATGCATTGTGTTTTATGCGGGGGCGTTGATCTTGACTTCAATTAAGCGAGCGAAACGCTAAGAGTCAAAATTTACTCAAGTGCTTTAGGAAAAAGCTTTTTCTCAAACTTCCAAAATAATACCCTAATTTAATGAGCATGTTAAGTAAACTTCTCCATTGTAACTCAATAATCGCCAATAAAAATTAAAAAAGAAATAAATGTAGGCAAGTTTTACATTAAAGGCAGACGGAATGCATTCATCAACACGCTGATGCTCTATATATATATCTATATATATCAGAGTTTCGTAGAATCGTTTGAATCGCTATAACGGTAGGTGTCAAAGACCCAACATGGGGGTCAATTGAAAGACTCAATTATAGCAATATATCACTGTGCAGATACACATGCATAAAACAACCGCTATATATACACATATATATATATATGTATGTGTACTTACATGGTTCGCCACGCGATTTAAACAAATTGTATTCGTGATAATTGTTCGGTGCACACTACGTGAGAATTTGAAAGGAAACCATTTGGTTGAATACCCTGTCGTGCACCCGGGGGCCTTTCGATAAGATTCCCGTGATTGCATCTCTTCGCATTTCCTTGATTTTCACGCATACTTTCTTCTATCTGCTCTGTGTTGAATCTCTTCAGTGGGAGCGCTTATCAGGTTCAAAGTACGCTTATCAAACATAGCTCAGAATGTTTATTTATGAGTATCAATTGACTTTCTAGTCGACACAACCTTAATCGAATATCATTTGTAGCTGTAAAGAGTGAAAAAAAAGAAAACAAGCATTTACAATTCAATGCGGAATAGAGAAATATACATATTACGTATACGTATCAGCATGCATCGATTATAAACAAAACGCCGGCTTACATGTGCTGTACACAAAGAAGGCTTAGTAATTATCACCACTGATATGACAAACACAATATCAATAGGAACAATTGTATATAAGCAAGCAATACAAAAATATAAATGATTATTTCAATTAAAAGAGCGTCAAAAACAATTATTAGTCACGTGTTGTATTTCTTGTTGCAATACTATTAAGAGTGTTATTCATTTATGGTAATTTACAGAGCAGGTTGATGGAAGAGCTCTAAGCCCAGAAGGGGGCACAGTATGTTAAACTAGAATCGACTTGGCTATTCGTCCAGATTAATAATATATCTCAAGAATATATATACCCTTTCCCGCATTTTTATTGGGTACAAAAATTAATAGATAAAATATGGCCAATGCAAGTCTGTAAGTCATGTAAAAAAAGTGCTGCCAACAGCAACATGGTTAAATTAATTGGGATGCCATTTCCGAAGAGGGGGAAGCACAACAAATCGTGACAAAATTAAAATACCTTCTCTTCTCTTCTCTTCTTCTTATCTCTTCTCTCTTCTAGGCTAATAATATCTTTCAAGCGTTTTGATATAGTAATTGAACAGACATGCCCACTCAAAGCAGTTCACTTTGGCGGCAGAAGAGCAATCGGGGCTTAGTTATTGGAATTTTTGGATTTTGTCTTGGACTATTTGGGATAGTGTACGGTATGTTCTGGGAGGACATATTCAATTTGATCATGCACAAGGTAATTCCAAATGACGCTTTGGCAGCTGCATTCACTTAACGCCACTTGAAGCTAAGCTTGGCCTGTCAGGTGGCTTAAAAGTGCCGCCTCAATTGGATTGAAGCTGGCTGTGCCCTTGTCGTGATTTTCAATTAATGCCAATTGGAATTTGATCTTTGCACAGGAAATGGCGCTCGCACCAGACACACAAGTCTATGATAACTGGAAGACGCCGCCGATGGAGCTGCACTTGGATATCTACTTGTACAACTGGACGAATCCCGAGGAGTTTGGCAATCAGAGCAGCAAACCCATATTGGAACAGTTGGGTCCCTATCGGTTTATAGACAGACCGGACAAGATCAACATTAGCTGGCATCCATCAAATAGTTCGGTGAGCTATCGCCGGCTCAGCTTCTATTACTTTGACGCTGCGGGCAGTGTGGGTAGTCTGGATGATGAGGTCACAACACTGAATGCTGTGGCCTTGGTTTGTATTATTATATTATATTTATACTATCCCTGCTAATCATCAACTAATGCAGTCGGCAGCTGCCACGGCCAAATATTGGAATTCCGTTAAACGTGGCATGGTCGATGTGGGCCTTAAGCTTTATGGCCAGGAGATGTCCGTGACGAAAACGGTCGATGAAATGCTCTTCACGGGCTACAACGATCCCATGATTGATGTAGCCATTGCCATGCCCGTTTTTGGAGATGATGTCAAAGTGCCCTTCGATAAGTTCGGTTGGTTTTATACACGCAACGGGAGCGCTGATCTAACCGGTGTCTTCAATGTGTTCACCGGCGCCGAAGATCTAAAAAAGCTGGGTCAGATGCACTCCTGGAATTATCAGACGCATACGGGCTTCTTTGATTCGTTTTGTGGTCTGACCAATGGCTCTGCTGGCGAATTTCAGCCGCAGCAGCCGCAGCCAGGTGGAAGTATCGGTCTCTTCACTCCAGACATGTGCCGCACTCTGAACCTGGACTATGTGGACACGATCGAAATCGAAGGATTGCAGGGCTACAAGTTCACAGGCGGTCCGCGATCTATTGACAATGGTAAGCACCTGAAAAATATACACCAAACTAAGTCTTAGTCCTAATCTCAATTAAATTTAAAAAATTACTTTTCAAAATATCTTAAATATCGGTTATATAGCCAAAGGCAATAATGTGTGAAAAAAGTTAATAATTTATAATATTATTATTATTATTTAATTTAATTTATACCCATAGCTATATAAAAGTAAAGCCTGTGGAGCAGACACTTAAAAAATCAAGTTTAATTTAAGTTCTCTACTTGCAGGCACTCTCTATCCGGAGAATCTGTGCTTCTGCGGTGGCGAATGTGTGCCGTCCGGCGTAATGAACGTCAGTTCATGCCGCTTTGGCTCGCCGGTATTCATGTCATATCCGCATTTCTATAATGCCGATCAATTCTATTTGGATCAGGTGGAGGGTCTGGAGCCGAATCAACAGGATCACGAGTTCTACATGGTAGTGGAGCCACGCACCGGCATTCCGCTTGAGGTAGCAGCACGTTTCCAGGTCAACATGCTGGTGGAGCCCATTGAGGGCATTTCATTGTATGAGGACATTCCACGCATATTCTTTCCGCTGATCTGGTTTGAGCAGAAGGTGACCATCACATCGGATTTGGCCGATCAGCTAAAGCTGATGCCGCTTGTGCTGCTTGCTGGCCACATCTTTGCGGGCATTTGCCTGGCCGTGGGTCTGATAATGCTCTGCTGGACACCGGTGCACAACATGCTCAGCTATTTTCAGACGCGACAATATGACGTCAAGGTGCAGCACAAGAGTAATGGCCAATACAAGAGTCGCTCGCAATTCTCCAGCGCCGAGGAGCTCAAGTCCAAAGCCTCGACAATGATGTGCGAGAAAAGTGATACACCAGACAATTCGCCGCTTCTCGAAAGGAATAGCAAGCCTGCAACTATAATGCCCAAGTCGCAGACTAGCGATAGTGTCGCCACCGCTGCAACGGTCCTTAGTGATACGACGCAAATGAAGCAATTCTAACGGAAGAAACAGGGAATAAACAGAAACTTTCCATTTAGCCAGTAAGCCGTCCTAGTGCCTTACTTAGTCCTTAGTCAATTATAGTGTAGGAAATATAAGCAAACATGTCCCTCATCGCCTCTGATCAAAAAGTGGCAATGCCAAAGATTATGTTAGAGTTGCATAACTTACGAATACTCTGTCTACATCTACATAAATATACATTTATAGTTTTAATATGGTATTTGAAATGCTTGGTAACTTTTCATCAGCGATAATTTTGATAAAATTGTTTTATATACTCGTTCTACTTAAATTATGTTTCAGATGTAAAAACTCTATCGAATAAAACATTTTATATACACATTAAGATTTGTGTCTCATATGGAATTTATTTCATTTCAGTGCTTAATAATCGGGATATTAGCACATTAGTTATTACATTTTTATTTGATATTCACAGGAATTAAAGAAGTGTTCAGCAAAGTTGTAGAAGCTCTGCAACCAAAACCGGTGAACAACAAGCAGTGCGACCTTGAACTGTTAAATACTGCTTACCAGCACTGCTTCTCTGCTTCGCATACGCTCTTATGCGCTCTCTACAGTTGTAGAAGCTCTTTAAGTGCAAACCGAGTGTACCAGCACTGATTCTGTGGTTCGTATACTTGATGCACTGCTTGCAACGTATTCAGTTGCTCTAAAACTGTTAGACTACCGAAGCACATAAAAAATAAATAATTGGTACTCAGTAATGATTGGAAGTGCAATTGCAATATATTCAGAAATAACTATAACCATAATAATTTCCGCTTCAGTTATTAGTATAAAAGATAACAAAGTGTATATTTTTATTGCTTCAATTTCATCGAATAGTACAATAATCAATGCACATATGGGGCACATACTATTTACATATATTACTAATTTACTTACGATACAATGTAAGATATACCTTATAGAAATCCCTAATAAAGTCTTTGCTCTATGTTCAATGATGTGTTTCGTTTTGTACAAAATAGCATGATAGAATCAACCTATCGCTTTCCACATTCTTGGAGCAAATAACTTAAAATTACAATGGTTCAACAAATATTTGCAATATCACAACTGACCCAACTTCTGTTTATATTATTACATTATATAGAATATATTTCAAAAATGAGGTATGGAAAAGAAATCCAGTTATTTCTTTGGTTTATAGCCCTCAGTGTATCCATAGCTGTCAGCCACTGTGCAAAGTATAATCATTTAATGAAATGGAGAGTTAAAAGTGTTTTCATATACTTACGCTCATAATCCTTGGAGTACAACTCGAAGAATTCACCCAACATCTTGCCGGGAGGTAGCTCCCAAGTGGCGGTACCACCATATTTGGGTAGCAGGGCGCTGGCATCAATGTGCGATGTTAACGATTTCCAGTCCTTGCCATGGAAAAATATCTGTAAAGGATTTCCACTTAAGTACCTAAAGAGTAGTTTACAAATTGTATGAGAGACTTACGCGCTTGCGCAGCTTCTCACGAATGAAGGGCTTGAATATGGCAAAAAGCATATTGAATATATACGAGTTATTCACAATGTGAACCGCCTTCAAACGCATACAAATGCATTCCTGTACATAATCCAGCAACATGGCCGCAAACGATGGAGTAAACTGTGTTATGTGACTCAAAGGCAGACCTGCAAAGCAAAGCAAATATAGAATTTGGTAAGGATTTTCGTCATAATCATCAAAATGAATAGAGAAAAATATTTTAAAAGTTTTAACAATAACCACGCCGCTTTGTTAATGTGGTTTCCAGATCGTTAAGCAAAGTAAAAAAGTTCACATTATTTACACATATAATGTGCCATTAACATAAACATAAACCCGCCTAGTGAACTTTGTAGCCGGTAGTATTTGTATTACCTTCCATATCAATGATGACAACTGCGCCACAGATTTGTGATAATGGCTCCACCATGGAACCTAGCACGGTCAACTGAATGCCCCGGAACAGATCCGGCAGCGGCGCCTTTGACGGCTTCCATTTTTCTATTAGAGGCAAAAAATATATATTTTACTCAGTAAATTATTCGTAAGCCAATTTATACTCACTGCCCGATTCCAGAACGAGTATGCGACGTCCATGCTGATCCCTGTTGGGAAACAGATTCAAAATATCACTTTCGAACACGTTACGCAGCTTGGCGGGCACAATGTTATCACAAGCCAATCCATATTTCCACTTCATGTTGTAGAAGCGCTTGAGCTATTGAAAAATAAGCAATTTAAATAAGATACATAAGTAATGGATTGATTTTTGAAAACTTACGCGATTTAGAGCACTTTCGGGATAAAAGTGGCAAGGACGCAGAAACATCATCATGTATTCATCATCTAGTGGCAAGTTCAGGTACTTTTCATCTGTAAAACATACGAAAAATGGTATAGTAAACATGTATTTGGTTATGCCAAACGAACCACTTACTTTGGATTAGCTCTCTGAGCTCCTTGATGGCCTCCTCTTTGATGCCGGGCAGTTCGCGGAGTTCATTTTGAGCTTTTTTCAGGGCCCAGTCGGGCGCCTGCTCCTTTTCCATGCGTATTTGGGCAGTGCCCAAATCAATGTAAGGCACCTGATTGTCATCGTAGCTAATGCAGTGTGCTTTGCCCATCTTTACCAGTTCGCGCTGCAATCGAGAATAAAAGTGTTTTCAATAAACGCATTGAGTTTTGTAGCCAAAGCGCTCGATATAACCAGGTTACTTCCGCACCAATCTTAGCGGTACAATGCCTTGGCCCAATGGTCAAACATGACTCAATGCTGATATTCATTAACGAGCGGACAACGGAAGACGAAGCCGACAAACACACAAATTAAAACAACAAGAGAGAGAGAGAGAGAGAGGCAGACAGCGAGAGAGAGAGAGGCAGACAGTGAGAGAGAGAGAGACACGGTAAACGGAAGGGCGAGAAACAGACAACTTTACCAAAACTGGTCGCCCAACGTCACAAGCCGCACGTCTCAAAACCGCTAAGGTTTTCATTAATACCCTGCAGCAGAAGAGTTGCTCACGTTATCACGATGTTTGCCCAGCATTAATTACCAGACTTACTTTTAGTTCACTTGGGCAAACAACAACTTAAATGGAATCATTGAGTTATGTTTAGAACGTTTATTCAAATCGGTCAACAAATAATCTTTAAGAAACTACCTTGATTATCTAATCCAAGGATATGTTATTCGATGAATGTGTTTCATAAGACTTAAAGCTTGGAGTCTTTTTTTTATGCATATAATTAATTTTATACAATGCCAAAGCACAGTTATGAAAGTAAACTATACATATTGAAAGAGTAATTATACTTCCACTTGCGAAAACATCTTTTTTTCTACTATTTCGGCTACTTTTGACCACTCGTAGACGACTTGGCAACGACGTGGTTAACAAAACCTGGCCCAACTTGGCTAAGCATGACGTAGCGATTTATGCTCTGCACTTGACCCATAGCAGAGTGAATGAGACAAGAGAGAGAGAGTGTGTGTGAGTTAGATAGAGAGAATGAGAGAGATAGGCGAGAAATAGAGAGAAACAGAGCTGCATAGTAGCGTCCATCAGAGGCACACTGACTGATCCAAAAGCCGATTTACTACTAAGGCATTAAAGCAATTTGTAAATATATTAGTGTGCGACAACTTCAAGGTGAAAGTCAAGGACAAAACAGTCTTTCAGCTGATTCATTATTTAATTTTTACTACACTTCAAAATCAATACTAGCAGCAAATCGATATTGACTGATTTCGGGCTTTCAGTTTGCTGAGCACACAAAACGTTCAGAAATTTGGTTAAAAAAAAAAAAACAAATCTTTTGTTATGCCATTTGTTGGCTGTTGATTTGTTTCCCTTTGATTGGTCATTTTATTTGACTTTACTTTGTGAAAAGTTCATCAGCCCATAAAGTTATGCGCATAAGTTGAACTTCAGGCCTTCACTTAAACAAAGTTAAGTACTCAAAACGGGCAAAGTTAAGTGAAACAAATGAAAGAAATAATATAATAAATAAATTTGGATCGTGACACAAATGCGATTCCCAATTATCCACATGCAAAGTGTCACGTAAATTAGAAATAAAATCATGAAAATGTAAATTAATGACGCCTGGCTATGAAAAACAAAAATAAATTGATCATCCAATTAAAACTGAAATACTTTTATCAAGCTCTGAAATATATTTGCGATTATAACTAGTGAACAAACGATCGTAACTAGCAACAAAGTTATTCCAAATAAGAAAGAAGAAAGACAAACATGCCGGTCATTGTGACCATAAGAAAAACACTCAAGATTGTATTCAAATTAAATACATTTATCGTTTTCACAAAGATGTGAATCATTGCCTTATATGAAATCATAAGCAAAGAACAAAGCAAATTAAACAAAAGCAGATAATCAACTGATGTCAGACAAAGAAGAAATAAACCTAGAATGTGAAGGACTTAATAGATATTAAAGTGCAAAACATGGATATAAGGAAGGTGCTAATATGAATAAATTAGCAATTCAATAAAGCATTGAATTAACGCAATTCTTTTAAAATAATCTACAGCAGAAAACACAAAACAACCAAGTACATAAATTAAAATATGTATCCCTTGTAAATGAACTCAGAACTGCAACGATCTTCAATATTTATGAATATCTCCACATTCTCAGTTCAAATCTTGAACCTGTTTCAATCAAGGTTTACAGGAATTCAGATCAGTTTTGCCTTTCACAGTTCCCGGACAAGCTTCATGGAATCTTTCCACAGTTTATATTTTAAATATACAGTAAATTGCACGATTGCACTTATAACTGACCTCGCTTGAACTATAATTCTGTAAAGCTGAAATTCCTCGTCGACTTGCACTGACGAACTGTTTGGTTTAACTAGTGTCGCAAAGGCAGTCACTTAGTCTTCAGCAGTCGGCTTACTGCAAATTTAAAAGAAGTATTCGAATGCTGATAGCTGATATCTGCAAATACTTCTCATATACACACACAGATTTCAAACAGCCTTTGATTGCAAAAGCCACAATAAAAAAAGATGAGTGCGTAAGTGTAACTATCGTACAAAGCAGCATATTACTTCTAGCAGATTATGATGGAGAAATTCATGTTTATAAAATGTAATCGCTCAAGTAAATATGTAAAGAAGAATTAGTTCAATCACTTTGAGGTCGGCAGTGCACACAATCTGTCAATAATAACAAATAAAATAGTCCACTCACGCACCCATCTCTAGGTAAACCGAAAGATTGTCGTTCTGTATAATTTTGTATATGCATTAGTATTCAGCAGCGACTGGCTATATGCGAAAACCTTAATCGGTTAATGTGGATTAGGTTTTAAGTAAACCCATATATTTCCAAGCAATTATCGTTTCTGAACAAGACCCATTAAATACCCAGACAGTTGACAACTCGTGTTGTTTACTTCTGATAAGCGCTACGAAAACAATAAAATAAAGTCAATTTCACGTAAACTGTGCGATTTGCAAGCGAAAACTACAGCTGCATTGAACACCAATTTCGAAATATCATCTGCCACTCAATATCTATAAAAATCGTTTAAAAAAATGAGGAGAAAAATGGTTGGCGTGATCTGCATAAATGAACATATACATATATACTACTAGATCTAAAATTGATCAGCCAGTCAACCATTAAATGCAAATTACTGTTTTCACAAAATCTTACAGACCACACACACAGATGACAAAGCATGTTTTCAATTGTGCATTTGACAAGCACATTCATATATGTATAGCATCTGGCGATGACTTGACAATGTGCTTTATAATATATAACTA
The DNA here is from genome assembly GCA_035044325.1 of Drosophila nr. medialis 2 BK-2023a. Classification (NCBI taxonomy): domain Eukaryota; kingdom Metazoa; phylum Arthropoda; class Insecta; order Diptera; family Drosophilidae; genus Drosophila; species Drosophila nr. medialis 2 BK-2023a. Next base: position 326,413 of record JAWNMH010000348.1, read on the forward strand.
TAGTTGAAGTTGCAGTTTAGATGTGGAACGCCGGTTAATCGTTGTTCACGAGATCGTAACAGGCTGGTTGGATTAGTAATAAGGAAAAAAATAAATAAATCGTGGGTCAATTATAATTATTACTGTAAGCACAATCGAGATTTTATGTTTATCAATCGGAAACCCCCCTGACGATCGCGGTTTAAGGAGGGGCCATGCAGTACACCCTGTAAAATGTAACACACTGGCCATGCAAATAGCTTAAGTCTTATCGTGTTATTATTCACACTTGGCAATTATTTACAATTACAATCAATCAGGAATGGACATTTGAAATGCATATTCAATTTATTATTTCACCTCCATATCTGGCCTTTATGCAAATATCAAATACGTATATAATTTATGATATGTTATGCAAATTTTATTAATATTTATAATTAGAAGAATCTAAGAATTGAAAGTTCGCAATGATCTCATCGAAATCACGGGCTTAAAGCAAATAATTAACAGCAGTATTCTGATTGATTATTATCTTAGGCTAAATGAATTGCGTGGACAAACAAACTGAGGAGCTGGTATTCATTATAGCTATACTAATATTTCAAATTCTGCAGTTTCCACAAAATGAAAGGAATCACAGTAAACAATCATCGCAAGCACAGTGGGAAAATCAGAATACAAAAGATATACATTGTCGCTAAATAATACATCTGTCTTTCACAAAGAGTATATGCAGACCATAAAGTACTGATGTGACCGCCAAATACGTAACCCTGAAAGCTCCTATATATAGTTATTGGTTTTAAATGACAGAAAACCACAAAATGCAGCTCATGGAAAAATAATTTGGTTAAAACAACTGAGAAAACAAAGAAATGTTGAAATGATGAGATAATGAGGCCAAAACATTCAAAGACTAAATGGGCACATATATATTTTATTCATCACCCACTTCTGGAAATAAAAATTGCAATTCATTTCAGTTAAATAACTTTGAACTCAGTACCTTTCGCAAATCAGGGAATTGTGAACACTTCTCACAAAATATTGCCTCTTGAAATGGCCAAGGAATTTGCATAGAAACGTAATTGTATATATTACCCGTTTCGCAGACCAAGAAATCGTACTCTAGAATTGGTATAAGCCGGTTTCGTTTCACAAACAGTCAAAGCAGTCAAAGTTGGTGTTGAGATATGGCAACAAAAAAAAAAATGCTTGCCTTCAGCCCAAGTATAGATTGACACAAGCAAATATTTTGGCATACTTATGTGTTTGAATCTTTGCATTTCGCACAGCAAAATGCGAAAATTTCGGAAACGGCTTTTGATCAGTTTGTTTTTTTCTTTCTGTGTTTTTTGGCACAGTTCAGGCAACACTTGACAAACTAACTATCTGTGTAAGTATATGTATACAACTGTGATGTAGCGGCTGTTAAAGATGATCAACTGGTTTTTCAGTTTGAATATTCACTTTTTGCAGCTTTTGATTATAGTACACAGTTTTAATATCTAAATGTTGGCCTATTCAATACAAAAGCCGTCATCAAGGTCTCAGCATCTTTAGAAGTTGATATTGTGTATAAAGAGACCGAAAATTCGTTGGCCAAACACACAAATTAAAGCAAAAGTCGAATGTCCATCGTCCATCAACGTATTGTTGGTGTCATTAGCACAATGCTCAGTCTGATGTTCATGAGGCCGTCGTACCTCCAGTGAATCAGCATTAACAAATACAGCATACGAAAGTGAATGCGACTGCGAGTGCGACTGCGAGTGCGAGTGCGAGAACGAGTAAGCGCACAAGTGCAAATTGTATGCAATGAAAATCAGTGCGTGTCAAGCTCAACAACCTTCAGTTGACAGACAACAACAAATCGTTCCCAAGTTAATTAGCATATAATACATTTACTACATTTACTTCATTTGCTTAATACAATGTTTCACAGCCCAAAAATAACAACAATTTTGCCAAAAAATAAAAACTTCCAACACATTTCGCAATTTTGCTCTTGTAAAAACTTTCTAGGTAATTTTCACAATAAAAAAAAAAAGAATTTTAGTCTTAGCTTCAGCACAGTAAACACATAATTATAAATAATACTACCAAAAATGATTAACTATATCGTCCTAATTAAGCCGCAGTTTTAAAAGCATAGAAATGGTCGTGTCTACCACTAAAAAGCTTGTTTTAAGTTGCTTGAATTAGCTTTTCATAAACGAGCATGACAATTGTATTTTGGCACCTTTTTTTCTCACTGTGTAAATTGATTCGTCAGTCTATCATGTAATTTTATAGTTTATATCACTAAACGGTCAGCTCCCAAGAAGAGTCACTTTATTTGAATAAGTTTGTTTGATGGATCTAGGAACAGCTGTTGTTCGACGGGATTATGTATGGGCTGGTAGATGGACGGATAGCTGACGAAATGCTGCAGGCGAACAGCAAGTGGTAATTGTTTTTATTGCCAATCCGCTCGAGCGGCACTTGAATGCCTGGCAAGACTTATGTCTGTTGGTTTGGAGCAGACAAACAGACAAAACAGGCGAAGGCAGAAAGTGTGTCAACGTTGCCGCACATGCGCACAACAACAGCAACATCAGCAGTAGCAGTGGTATCAACAGCAGCAACAATAACAACAATAACAACAACAACACTGAGTACTCGAAGTCGAGCTGACCCGAACGTAACTTACCGCAACAATTGCTCAAAATTCACACTGTTTTACTGGAGTATTCAAAATGCGGAACAAAATATAACAAAATTTGCGATGGGCGAAAAAAAGAGATTTCACGTTTCACTTTACGGAGATTTTGCAAGCGACAAACACACACATAAAACAGCCCAGTTGTCTATAAAGGCTGAGTTTTTTTTAACAGCTTTTGGGTTGGGCAGGACGCGGTGTGGCGGTTGTCTAGTTGTAAATGCTAAATATGAATGTGGTAAAAAAGAAGCGAACGCGACAAACGACGTCCAAAAGGTACCGCGGCTAAAACGTCTCTGAGTTGGAAGCTCGCTCGCGAGCTCATGAAATTAATTAGCTGGCCAAGTCAAGCTTGACAAAACAACATAAAAGAAGCTAGAGCAGCAAAGAGATGCAAAAAATACTCCAATAATCACATAAAAAGCTTTGCTTGCTTTTTTGCTTTTGTGCGGTGCTGCTAACTTGCTTAAGGTAAAGCTTTGCTTTAAAAGTGCACACATCGCAAGCTTTGAAAGTTTCGCATCGCGCTTTTTGTTTTCGTTTGCTTTTGACTTTGATTTTGGTGCGCTAAGTTGACCGACATTGTCATTATGTTTGTAACGCTCAAAATTAAATAGACTAGGAATGTTTTACATAAATAAAACATAATTTATTAGATAATAATACATTTAGTTTTAAGAAGTGTATAATTAAATGTACCTTATACAACAAATATATATTATAATTATTATTATAACTAATATTAAAAACTAATTTGTTTACATTTACCCTACTATTGAGAAACCAAAAAATAAATAACGAATGAGAAGAAAAATTTATGTCCGTTAGAGTATATAAGCATCACTATGTCAAGCACGTTTACTTCTTTTATGTTTCTTTTTGTTTGCCTTTGTTTGGTTTTGCTTTTCGTGTTGCCAACGAAATCAATAAGCCGGCAATTATACGCTTTATTGCGATAGCGGGCTATCGATAGTGTTAAATCTATCAGTAAACTACGGCTACCAAGGTGGGCGCTTTTCAGCGCCGACCTTTTCGTGCTTGAACAAGCTTGCCACGATAAGTGAAACGTTTTTTTTTTTATATGTAATGGCAAATGTTGTCGATTGCAGCATTTAAAGTGAAATTCTTAACTTTCTCTCGTTTCATTAACTTGCCCAAGGGCATTTGGTGAAGTTCGACGGTTGCGTTCTTCATTCATGCCAATTCTGCAATTTGTTGTTTGTGCAGCAATGCAAAACAATAGTCAGATATGCATAACTTTGTATATTTTTAAACACCTTTATCAGCTGATGTTGCCTTCGTTACTTATCTTAATTATTGACATCATAAAAACACACATATGGCTAGTAAAATTTTGCAGAAAAATATGGCATATGCCCAATCACATTATGTAACAGATTGGGATCAAGAATATAGTTAGTAAGTTAATGTTAATCAGCGTACTTATCTTTTGCTTACAGATTAGCAACTTATCACACTTATCTGATCCCAGCGACATAAATGCCTTTTGTTTTTTGTATTTATATAGGTTTAAGAAATATATTTAACGTCCAAAAAGTTACAACATAAATGTCTCAGTTCAACCGTTGACCTTTTACAAAGTCGACTATTTAAATAGGTTGGACTGTGGGATATATTTTGTATTCTTAATTCTCCCCGGTAACAAGCATATCAAAGATATGGTTTTAGGTTTCTAAGTATGTAAAAACAAGGCATTTATAGTGATTGGTAATTCGCATCGCACTTATTCATTACTTGAAGACCAAAAAAAATCATTAATAATGTGTTTTTTAACTTTGTTCGGAATTCGTTTGAGTATCAGGCACCTCCCAAACTGTGCAACTAAGTTGGAACGTGTGAGTTTTAGTCTATTAAGTCTATTTAATATAAGTCAAGGTGTTAAGCTTTTAATTATTAAACAGATGAAACAGTTCAAAACTGTACTCATTGTTCAAAGATTCTGTGTGACGTCATCAACCGTCCACATTTCTCAAGTAATGTTAAGTCATTGATCAAACACTTGTGCTCGTTACAGTCCACTTGCAATACTAAACAACTTGTTTGCAACGATCTCTTGCTACACCCTGTGCTTGTAAATCACTATCTCTTAGTTAAAAAATCATAAGTTGCGTTGACAACACAAAGTGCAGAGTACGATCGGCGAAAGAACTTAATCATACACGAGTGTTTTCCTTATGAATGGACAACGATTTTGCCTGTACAAAGGGCAACCCTGTGTTTTTCAAAAAGGCACAAAACATTTTGTCTAGCATGAAATGAAACGGAACAGTATTTTGTTCTTGGCATACTTAACTAGTTAAAGTGGAGCGCCTTTTTGAGGCTATTGTGTAGTATTCCGATAATGATAATACGCTCTTAAATATATACAAGACTATTGCATGTTTAGAATACTTTCACTTTGTAGTTTGATTTGTCAACAAATTTAAATCGTCAAGGCTTTTGTTTTTATTCGAGTATTCAATTTATTACGCACTTGTTTTCCAAGGCAATAGACGGTTTAAATTAAGTATAGTATTAAGACGCAGAAATAATAACTTAGTTCTTACAACAAACATATATGTAATGCTTGGTTATACATTTTTTGTTTGAGTTAATCCTTAATTTATATTTATTTAAATATATTTTCTTATACTGTTTATTACTTCTATTACAAATGGGTGTGTGTTATCATTTAACTCATTAACGAAAGCAAAACAGAAGTCCGATAAAGCGACGGCAGCAAAAACAACAACACAATTTAGCACACTCAGCAACTAAGCAAGAAATAAATAATTTCAAAAACAACAACAACAAATACTTGAGCAGTATTGAAAACAAAGAAGCAACAACAATGCTTGTAACAACAACAACGATGACAACAAATCGAGTCAAGTGCAAAGACTTTGCCCTATGACTACAACCCATATCCATGATTATACACGTATATGGATTTATGTTCATACGGTTAACAAGTGTAATTTTTGTGAACTGGTCATTTCTGAAAGCAAAGCACACGTCTCGAGGCGTCAGCCAAATTCAATAATAATAATAAAATCCGTATTATGAAAGGAAACGCAAACACATTAAGAATGATAACGCACCTGTCCACAACGCGCTGGTTTCCAAAAGCATGAAATTGCCCCCAATAGCGGCAACTGTTTTATTCCACCCGATAAATTCAATAAGTGTCTCAAACTTGTGAAATTCACAGTACTCTTTAGTAACAAGCTGTGCAATAAATTGCTGCTTGAAGTCATCTAGCAAATTATCTATATCTGTTATATCTAAAAGATATTTTTGAAACAAATAAGACAAAATATTTCTCCTTCTAAAAAAATAAATACTTTGAATTGAAGAGCCAAACTTGTATTTTTGTTCCTTACTCGTAAGATTAGAGAGCAAAGCGAAAGCCAGAAACTTATCAATTGAGCGACATAATTATTAATAAATTTAATTGGTATATATATATAATAAATAAATTGATATATATATATATATATATATATTTTATATTCGATTATAATGGAATTCCATTAACTGATAGTTAATCTTTTAAACTTGAGTATCTACTCAATCCTCAAACTTTATGACAGAGTGTCAATACTCGCTGTAAGAGTATCCCCAAGCGAGATGCAGTCAACGGCATCGACGTCGCCGTTGGCGTCGCAGTTGACGTAGCAGCTGACGCCGCTGCTCAAACAATTGTCGATCGCTTGCTGCGCCGCCAATTGTGATAAGGAATATCGAAGAGAGATTTGAAGGCGTGTGCAGTGCCTGCCTGTCATTCCACACTAGAAAGAGAATAAAACAATCCATAATAACTGACATTTTCGGCACTGTTATCAGTTGAAGAAATGGTTTAAATTGGACTTTACTCGGCAAGTGAAACCCGATGAATGTAGTTAAATGTTATGTTTTATTTTTATTTTTTTTTGGCTCTCTAACCCCCGACTGCCTTCCTTATCGCTGTCACTGAGTATGGCCTCTGTTTCTGTTTCTGTTTTTTTTCGTCAACATTGCAAAGTTTAAATTCGTTTATTGCGCCGCTCGGGTTGGCATGGGTTCAAGACTAGAGCCATGTAAAACCCAAAGCTCGGCCAACGATCACAATGGAGCATGATGATCGTTATGATGTGATACGTGACCCGAGCTGTCCATTAAATCCAGTGAACACGGACTTGCCCCTTGTCGTAGGCACAAGTTGATTGACAGCTGGGATTATTTAATTTTCGAGGAGATAAGTTATCAAATAGCTAACTACCAACCTGGCTATATTATTTGAGAGATGTCTTAACGATTGAGATTATCATAATCTAAAAGCAAATCGAAGCAATCAGAGCCGACGTCGCTGACGACTGTGCAGCGGACTTCAACTGCGACTGGATCGGACGCTGACTTCGTAATTGTATTTGTATTTTGTATTTGTGTTTGTATTTGCGATAGCCGCTTGTGTCGATCGTCGCTGCTGCTGCGACGCCATATATAAAATACACATAGAGGCGTGAACGTTAACTCGGAAGGGTTTTCGAAAAGCAAAATTCAGTTGGTATAAAACACACGAGTCGCGAGGAACAGAACCAGAACGCGATTGAATTTCGTTAGAGCTACAAAAAAAAGCAAAGAAAACAGTGTCGTCACTTAACAATTTTCACGCCCATAGGTAAATATGAGGCATGACTTATTACTGAAAATTACTGTCAACAATAAAAAAAAAAACAGAAAACCTCGAAAGTTGCATTTGAGTTGGGCTTATTTCTCCGTTCAAATTAAGCGCATCGCAAATTGCATTTCTTAAATTGCTACGTGATCATAGGCTAATTGAAACGCATTCTAAAAACACGCAGGCAATCAGGAAAAACCAACAACACCAAACACACCCAACAACCCACACCCACACACACACTCGACTACATTCCAAAAAATGGCCGCTGTCGACAACAGTGAGGAGGCCTTCCACCTGCGCCTGGGCTACTTGAGGCCGGAGACCATTGAACTTGCCCGAACGGAGCTGCGTGAAACGGAGGAAGTCAAGGCGGAGGCCATCGTCAAGTTGCGTGAACTGCTCAAGGCAACGCCAGAGATCAACTACAAGGACGACGATGCCTTCCTCACCATCTTTCTGCGCGCCACCCACTTTTATCCGGAGGGCGCTCTGGAGAAGGTTCGTAATAATTATTCAAAATAAATTACTAACAGAGTAAAAAGTGCCATAATTTGTTGTGTAATCGAAGAATTTCTTTTTGCGATAACTATATTTAAAATGGGGTCTGATTCAGCTACTCGGTTAGAACATTTGTAGCTAAGGATAAGCTACCTACATATCTATCATACATTAGTGGTACACACTCTACACAGTATTCGATTACTTCCATATGATCGACATTTAACAGATAGATAACTATATATATATATATCTTTTATAAAAGTGTGGTCTGCCTTCGCTTGTCACTTACAATCTACAACTCTTAAAGTTGCGAGAACATTTAAAGCTATTTTAAGGATAAGCTACCCACTTAATACATAATACATAATACTTATATATATTCATATATAATCTACAAAGTATTGACGTTTAACCTCCGACTCGGTTGTAAATTACTGCACCCACATAGCAAGTATTTTGATCATACGATTCATATTGCATACATATTGAGCCTCTTATCTATGAGCTGATATACCTAATGACCCCTATTAAGATGGAGGACTCGCTGCACAAAGCAGGGTCTACAACCTCAGCTTTCTGTAATCTAGCGACAAACTGACTAGAAAAAAAAAGAAAATATATAAATAAATCAAAAAGAAACGCTATCTGTGTCACGCCGCCAATCATATTCTCTTGCAGACCTGGAGTACGGCTATTGATCTCAAAAACTATTCAAAGTATTAAAAATTAAACGATCCTATGGAAACTATTGCAATGCTGATCATTTTTGAGGGCACTCTTAGTTAGCGCATCAGACCATAAAAAAAGACGAATCAGTTATCGCGAACATTAGCCTTGTGGTTTGGAAGATGTTTGTTGCCACATTGCATGGCAAACTTAATGAACCCAGCGCAAGGGTATGAAAAATCAAAAGGAATTGCATGAGTGACACTTGTGCTCCACTTGTTTCTAGGCCGATTCACAGACATGAGGAGCATCGATTGCGATGCTGGTGTGATACGAATTTGAACTCGCTGACACATTCAGCAAAAAAATACAAATAAGAACCCAAAACAGAAGCGATAAGTGCCTCCTAAATACATTCCATAAAGGCGTATATATATGCATCTATGTATATGTGGACTAGTTATATATATAACGCATGTGGCTGATGTTGTTGACCATTACTTAACTTGTAGAGTCTATTTCAAGTAAATGCCCACTAGCAATTTATATTATTATCATGGCATATTAGTTTATGACCGGTCAATGTGCGGCAACTAAGGCGCCTTTTATTGGGGTTGTAATGTGAACAAGTGTTAATTTTTTATTGTTGTAGATGAAAACCACCGCAAACTTCCGTAAGGAACACGCGGCATTGGTGCACGGCCTCCAGGCGGAGCAGATGAAGCAGTTCTTCATCAAGAGCAGCGTTATCAGTGTGCTGAAGAATTGTGACCAGAAGGGACGCCGAGTGCTGATCGTCAATGCCGGCAAGCTGTGGAATCCCACCGAAATTCCCAGCGATGAATTGTTCCGCATGCTATACATGATACACCTTGCCGCCCAACTGGAGGAGGAGACACAAGTGCGTGGCGTCGTTTGCATCATGGACTTCGATGGCCTGGGCATGAAGCAGGTGAAGGCTTTATCGCCCAGTTTCTCAAAGCGTCTGCTCACCTTCATTCAGGAGGCAATGCCGCTGCGCATGAGGGAGGTGCACTTCGTCAAGCAGCCCTTCATCTTCAACATGGTGTGGACTCTCTTCAAGCCCTTCGTCAAGGAGAAGCTGAACAAGCGCGTAAGTTATTCGAGAAACATTCGGATCCTTCAAGTTGCCTCACTAATTCCAACCATTTGGCTATTTAGATGCACTTCCATGGCAGTGATATGAAATCTCTGCACAAGTTCCTAGATCCCTCAATCCTGCCGGCAAACTACAAGGGCAACTTGCCTGCCATCGATTATGGCGGCAACGAGTGGTTCCCCGCCCTCGCGCTGCAGGCCGACTTTGTGAACACCTGGAGCGAACTGGGACCAGCCAAGTGGTAGCCAAGTCGATATCAGTTAATTTACTCTTACAATTTGTTGTAATTATAATTACTTATGTTTTTGATTAGTTCTTACCGCTTCACAATAAACTAGTTCAATAATTCAAACCTAATCAAAAAGGTTTTCAATTTCGAGTAAAAGTTATATATGAAATTTGGGATGCAATTTTTAAAAGGAATTTTTTCAGAATGAAATGACCAGAAATACTAAAAAACTTATCTTTGCAGAGTTGAATCAACACAAGCTCGAAATGATTACAACTATCATCTTAATATATAGATCTGTAGATTTTATAGATACATTAACAATTATTATCCGTTCGTTTGACTTGATTTTGGTAGTATTAGCTACTGGGCAGTAAAGATTAAATCATATATTATCTATCCATCCATCTATCCTTGGCATATCAATAGAATCCCGCAACGAAGTTCGTTTGTGTTTAAGAATAGGGGACTACATAGATGTGCTTTATTTATTTAACCGTTTCAGATTACTTCAATGCTACTGTTATGACCAACGAATGAGTTTAGGTAAGGCATACATTTAATTTAATTATATGCTTGTTAAATGTGATTTTAGTAAAATTCATATCGAATATCATTCGGTTAGAGACTATGGCTATGAGTCGAGCAGTGAAGGCATAATTTTGGCCGAGACACAACAGCAGCAGCAAACCAATTAAAAATATACAAATTTATATATATATATATATAACACCGACACTATTCCAATATCTTTAGCTGGGATTTGAATTTAGGCTGAGCCCGTTTTGCTCGATGAAATAATAGCGCTCGGCTAATCGCTACATAAAATGTCATGCCTTAAAGGATCATTGTCTGTGGATCCTCCATGAAGTCGCGGAAGTGTTTCAGCCAAACGGCAGCCACGGCGCCATCAACAACTCTGTGATCGGCACTCAGCGTTACGGTCAGCATGTTAACTTCCTTGAAACTATAGTTTTTGATGCGGAGAAAAAAATGAGAACGATAAGAATACCATTAAAGGGATTTAAAAGAAAATATAGAAACTACCCCTGGGGACTGTCCGGAGCCAGAACCAGCGTTTTCGTTGTTGTACCAATGGCCAGGATGCACGATTGCGGAGGATTGATAACAGCGCAGAATTGATTGACACCTGTAAATAACCAGCAAAGTTGGTTGAATAAATTTTATTTTTTTTGTTGTGGCACTTTTAGTTGACTCACCGAACATGCCCAAATTGGACACAGATATGGTGCCGCCCTGGAATTCTTGTGGCTGCAACTTGTTGGCGCGTGCCTTGCCCGCCAGCTCCTTAACATTCCTAGAGATTTCCAGCACACCCTTGCGATCGGCACCAAAGACAATGGGCGTAATGAGACCCTTGTCCGTGGAGACTGCAACAGATACATCGACATCGTCGTACTCCCTTATGAAGGTGTTCATCCACGCTGAGTTCGCTTCGGGCACCTTGCGACTGGCAATGCCAATGGCCTTAATAATGAAATCGTTGATGGAAACACGGGCACCCTCTTTCTCATACTTTTTGTTCACATGGGCGCGGAACTCCATCAACTGCAAGTGTGGCAATTAATAGCAATTATACAGGGCGTGGAATGGAAAGGAATTGGGGCTACCTCCTACCTTGTCGATCTGACATTGCACGGTTACATAGTAGTGTGGCAGATTCTGCTTGGACTCCAGCAGACGCTTGGCGATGACACTGCGCATGGTCGTTAGGGGGATGTCCTTGAAGCGGGCACCGGGCACGGCGGCAGGCGCAAGGGACACACCTGGCTGGTCAGCCGCCTGTGAGGCTGCAAGATCACCAGATTTAAGTGAGCCATGGACGCCGGAACCTTTGCCTGCACAAAAGGCCAGTATTAGTAAGGAACATCACGAGCGGCGCTTGGATTAGTGGGTGAGCGGTGCATGCACACACACATCAGGATGGGGGATTAGTGATAACAACCTTGTAAGCGCAGCTTTTGAGTTTCGGCTAATTTCTTGGCCATGGGACTTGCATAGACACGACCGCCGCTTGGAGCGGTAGCGGTACCTGGAGCGGCGGCTGGTGGCGGTGGTGGTGGTGCTGGCGCTGCAACAACTGGGGCAGCAACTGGCGGTGGTGGTGGTGGAGCGGCAGCAGCAGCCGGCGCCGGAGCTCCAGCGGCAGCGTCATCCTTGAAATTTGCAAAGGCAGCTAAGCTGCTCTCATCGGGGACAATGATGCAGACCAGCTGGCCAACGGGCACATCCCGGCTGCCGCTAGGCAACAAAATCTTGGCCAAATAGCCCTCCTCGGGCGTCTCAAAGCCCATGGTGGCCTTGTCCGTTTCGATCTCGCACAGCAGATCGCCTATAATAAATAATAGTCAATTACTCTACAGTTAATTCCACGTTTTTTCTTTGTTAGAGTTTACCCTCATTTAACTTGTCGCCTTCCTTCTTCTCCCAGCTGACAATCGAACCACGATCCATGGTTGGCGACAGTGCTGGCAGTGGGACGCGTATGTGCTCCGGCAAGTCGGCGTAAGCGCGGGCGAAATTGCAATTCCATGTGGGCAATATTTGGGGTCGACTGAGAATCGGTATTCCATTAGGTGTTGTTCTGAAAATACAAATTGTTATCTGTGTTTGCCATGAGACTCGATTGATAGGGGGGCTAACAGCTGATTACCGACTGCATATGTTAGCGTTGTTGTTATCGATAACACGCACACAGAATGTAAACAATTGCAGTTGCGAATGCCAATCAGAATTTTCTTAGTAAATAATCTAAAGCTGCTGCTGCTGCTTATCAACGACGATTATCAGTCAACATCATACGACGCCAACTTAATGGTCACGCACCGGGCACACACAGGCACAATACATGTATACAAGACACATATACGCATATATATATTTATATATATGCCACCCACTGGGCGATGTTGCAGCCTCGCATTTTGCAATATTACACAACAGACGATTTCTAACCTCAACGCGATTTAACAGTTGCATTTACAGCAGCGATCAACAGCCTTAATCCGAATCCTACCTGATTCCAAGCAAGCATCGCTGGCTGCTCAAGGCCCGAACTCCGCCGTTGAATCCGAGTCGCGCCACTTGCGAGCGAAGGAAGACGGCACGAAATGCACCCAATTCATGTCGTGTGGCAGAAAGGGAGCGTAGCATTGTTTTTTGTCTGAGTGTCTGAATTTACTTTACAGTTAGTGACTAATTAGCCGTATTTGGTACGAAAGTTACGTTTATACGCTTCTAATAATTTTGATAAATAAATCGTTTTGAATTCGATGTCGGAAAAATTTGCCAGCAGCCGACCTTATTTAACGCCACTAGGTCACAACTTACTGCGACGAACCTGCTTATTTGTTTTATGCAGCCCTTTACCTGCTCCTTAACCAATAAGAATTTTGCTCCACCGTTAACATGAGTGCTCCTTACCTACCAGAACGTACTCCACAACCAACCCACAGTTAGCACTGAGACGCAATCGCCGGGAATGCGCCAATCGATTTTTGTATTTCAAATGTCTAACAAAACCATGTATGCAAATTTATACCAGTTAAAACATTAGGTAACGGCAATTGTATTGCCAGTTACTGTATAGTGAGCATATGTAGATAATACAATATTTGTTTCAACTCAATTTGATTAAATTTCTCGCGCTGCCAATGGACATCTCTGTTCTTTCGATTAATTAAACAGTCTCCATCTCATTTAACAGAATTGGACGCCAGTTAACAGAATTATCGCGGCATTTTCCAATTGACCTTGTTTATTCTGGCAATGTTGCGAAAACATCAAACTATTAATATAATTATAACTATAAATATATATGTGCATATTCATTTTTAGTTCTCTTTATTACAATTGACATTGTTTATTCCGGCAAAAGCATACGTATTATAAATATGTAGATTAACAATTTTGGTTCCATATTTGCATATAGCGGCGTTGCCACCTGTCGCCAAAAAGTTTGCCATGAACTCAACCCAATAAGAAAGCAAGTTGCACATTTAAATTTAGTGTTTATTTAAAAAGTCAACTTATTAATGCACAAATATTAAATAAAAAATTTTAGTTAAAACGCAGCAAATGCCAATCACCGCATATTGAGTGTACTTCAACATGTGCCGGGTTACGAGTGACACCAGAGCACCTGATGAAGTACAATAGACATGGGAGACATGAAATGTTTGCCGATGTTTGTTGAGCAGCCACCGTTTGTTGAATGCGTCTGGCCACCACGCGCGCTACTTCAGGTACCTGACTGTGGGATAATCAAAACCAGCCCCGGTCACTGATTAGCGCGCACGGTAAAAGACGGCAGAGAGAGGAGAAAGAGTGTCAAAGATAAGCCCAAACAGATGTTGCCAACTGGTCCGACAAAGTAACTGCTGCTGCTGCTGTTACTGCTTCTGCTGCTGCTATTAATGCTGTTCCTAAAGCTGCGCAGGAAACGACCTTGCGCGCTGTGTCCATGTTGAGCTTTAAGGTTAACGATCTCCTCTCTATGTGCGGCTGTTTATGCGTCGCGACGATGACTTCATTCCAAACTCACGCTCACACATACATAAACTTACATATATATTGTGTGAGCTTTTTAAGCTGAAGCTTTGCTTTTCTTACAAGCAGCAGCAGACTTCTCTGTAAAATTTGCTTCGCGAATTTTTATGCAATAACAATGCCAAATTAGTCATGTTTTTTCTTTGCGCACCTCATTTTGAAAATACACACACTTACGCACATGCATACATGCATACATACGTGCTAATGGCTACATAGTCCACACACTCCAGCGAATCGGATATGACGTCATCGTCATTGGCAAAATATTTTACATGCCGCTGCTTGTCGTCTGCCCCGTTTGCTTCGTCTGCAGCAACAGTTAGTCGTCATATTTGCAGCCGTGAGAGAGGAGACCCTTGATATTCTATATTTGAAATGCTGTAAAGAAAAGCCAAGAAAGCTGAAAAAAAAAATCCAATATAGAAAGAGAAGCGCTGAAACGGAAAAAAAGAACCGGCGTTTCGTTCGCTGCTCTCACTCTCTCTCGCTGTTTCTGTTACCAAGCGCAGCAGCAGCAGCGCTACGTGCGTGATCGCCGACAAACACTCTCGCAAACACACACACATATACACACACATACATACATACCACTGCTTGGAAGACACACACGTGCCCCACTACATTCATACACATATGCATGTATATGCACACCGACACCAACACCAACATACACCACCAGCAGACAAATGCAGAGAGACAGACAGAAATCGAATTTGCAAACGCGTTCAAAGTTTTTCATCTCCCTCTCTCTGTCACACTTTGCCTTTTGCACGCTGTTTCGCCAAAAAGGAATTAAACGAATTGCCAGCAGCTACACTTTTATATTTTACAACGCCTCATAAACTTTAAGCCTCTCGCGCAGATTGTGGTATAATGAACTTGGACTTGCTGCCGCCTGTGTGTAAGCCACTATGTGTGTATTTATGTGCGTGAGTGTGTGTGATGTGTCACGGCGGCTGCGGCTGCTTCTGCGATCGCGAGCAGCTTTTGACTGCCGACGACCGTTGTGAATAATTGCAAATTTTGTTCGAATGTCGTTTTTGTCGTGCCCAGCCGAGCATGTGTGCGTGTGTATGTATGTGCGAGGCATTTAATTGTGTATGTGTACCTATGTACATAGCAATGGCGAAGTCGCCGTCGGGGCTGCCATATGTATTTACAAAGCTATATACATATATATACATGCATATATATTGGTACTATGTATTTAAATGTATATAATGAGTAGCAGGCCAGCAGACATGACTGCTTTATGTGCCAGTGTGTATATGTGTACATAGATATATATATACATGTGTGTGTATGCCTTGCTTGGGTGGGGCATTCCTAACCTCAAATAGTAACAAATGCGCCGACGACTGCCGAATGCATGTCTTTCTGCCTGTGTGTGTGGGTGTGCTGCCTCTCTCTCTGTGTGTATGCACCGCAAAATGCAAGCACATGCTTTTAACTGAGTACGCCCTTAACCCTGAGTTGGAGTTTGCCAACAATAAAAGAGAAAAAAAATGGTTTGCAAGTCCGATCAGACAAACACACACACACACACAAGCCCACACATATATAACTTTTTGAAATTTGTTTATGTGTGCGTATATCGGCGCCGCTGGTCTGGGCTAAATTTTTGTCTAAAATTAATATTTGAGCGACAAAAAATTTCGTTGTAGCTTTTGTCTCTTTGGTGTGCTTGCGTGTGTGTTTGTGGATGTGTGTGTGCAAAAGAAATTTGGAATTATGTAGAATTTACAATGTGTGTGTGTGCAGGCAGAATCATGTGGTCGACGTCGGTTCAAACATTTTTGCTGCTATTTGCGTCAGTCTTCCGCTGCCGCCGTCAACGCATGAATTCTTAATGTTTTGTCTCTCTGCTGACTGCCTCTCTTTCTGCGTGAGCGAAAATTTTGTTGTTGTGCCATTTGTTGTTATTGTTGGGACTGCTGCTGCTGCTGGTGCCTTGTGATATCAAAACGCTAAAAATAAACCCAACCTCAACTACTCTCAATTTGTTTTTTTTTTTGTTCTTCAAGTCTTCTTTTTTAACGAGTATTTGGTTCGCATTTGAACTGCGTTTGAATTCCAAAGGCAGAAACACCCAGCAGTCGATGACGTCGCTACCCCCCCGCCGACCGTCCCGCATTGAATTTCACAATATGTTCTGTTCGCCTTTTATTCTTTTTCTTTTTTTTCAGGGGGTTTTTAACTTGTCTGGTCACATTAAACTTTTGTTGCACTTGGCCTGCTGCTGGTAGAGCTTTTTCATTGGTTTTGTTGCTTTTACACACACACGCGCGCTGATGCTGCAAAGTTATACTTTATTTTTTATTTACTTTTAAAGTTGTCCGTCGCTCATTGAACACACTCACAACACACACACTCATGGACAGAGAGACACAATCAGCCACTTGATGTGCAAATGGCCAACTGTCCGGCAGCCTAGAAACGCTCTGGCCTTTTATTTTATTTGGTTCTGATTTTGACTTTGCCTTTTTGCTGCTGTCTGCTTGCTACTTGCTACTTGCCATTTGGCCAGCTGCTCTCTGTCGGTTTATTTGAGCGAAAGCGAAGCGAAGCGAACCGCGCACGCCGGCTGTTGGCGATCAAATGCTCAATGTTGCTGCTTAATCAAAAGCCGAATGCGCGAATTTTATTTCGCACTGCCACAAAGTCGACGCTGCTGCCGCCGTCGCTGCTGCACAGTCAGCTGTCTGTGTGTGTGTGTGTGTGTCTGCAACACAAACACACAAGCAGCAGCAGCAGTCGGCGTATGTGTTGCCGTTTCTTTCGCTTCCTGCTTCCTACTCCGCGCCTTCCGCTCACACGCACATACTGCATATACTTTTTGCCCAGTTCTCACTCACGGGTTCCTTTGTTATAAAGCTGGCTGGCTGGCTGGCAGGCACCACCAGCCTCAACTGGCTGCAAAAAAAGCCAGAGCACAGTGGGATTAGATCCCATTCCTATTGCTCTTTCTTTGGCAATAAGGATATTTGAGAAATACACAAATGATTTCTATTTATGCACATAATCATAATTTATTCAATCCTTTAGCTTTCTAAAGGTAATTTACTGCATTTAATACTTGTATTCAGAAATGTGCAGTTACACCTGCAGACGTAATTATTTATAAACATATGTTAATTTAATCTTAGAATTAACAGCAATGAATAGCTTAAGTATGTTTGTAAATTAACAAGTTTTGTTAATACATTAGAACCTACAGTTGATAAAATGTACAAACAATTCGAATTGTTACTTTCAATGTGTCTACTGTTCCTATTATTAAAAACATGTTTTTATTTAAACCTATTATAGTACTTTATTTTCTAATAATCCTAAGTAATTGGTCTTTATCAATTTAATTTAAGCTATCATATTTTCTTAAATAGACATACAAGACTTTAAAAATGTACATTTGGGAATAGTGCTTGAAACAAAGCGTTTATAATAATATTTTTAAAATTTGCCCTCTTTAAATAATGCAAAAGATTTCCAAGTAATGTCATGCAAAGCTTTTGGCTGATTGCCACAAGTTGATTGCACCACTGTGCGACGGATTGATGTCTGTGTCCGGCAGGGCGGAATTGTCGCTGGCTGCTTGCTGCTTGGCGTGCTGTTGACGTCGCTGCCGCCGCCACTGTTGGTGCTGCTGCTGCTGCTACTATTGCTGCATATGCTTTTTGGCCATAAACGTGGCGTGCAGTCATCGTCGTCACAGCCATCGTCTGCGTCCCTCCCATCTTGTGCAGTTTTCGTGTCTCTTCAACAGTCCCCTTGTCCGCTGCTCGCTACCTGTCTGACGCTTTGTTTTTTTTTTTGCGTCTTGGTATTGGTGTGTGTGGCGTTGCCGAGGAGTGTCTGGGCGGCAATGTCAATGTGCTGCTGCTGCTTGCCTCTGCCACAGTGTGCACTTTTTATGCGATGCGCTGTTGCTACACAAATTGAGTGCGCCGCAGCACCGCTGCACCGCTCCAGCGTCTGTGCCACAGCTACGCCTTGCGATATATACGCGTTGGCTTTTCTTGCCCGATTCCATGATTCATGTTGGGGCCCCCGAAGTGATGAGCTCAGTGGTGAACAGAGAACAAAATAAATAAATCTCAAGACGGCTGCGACTGGTTTCTATGTTTTTTTTTTCTTTTCATTTGTCTGCAGCTCAAGTATATTTAAGTCTGAATCAGAATCGAAATTGATGAATTTTCACTAAGTATTTAAACGTATTTATATGGTCTATTATCAATTTATCAATTAGCTACCAAACAAATACTTGAGGCCTTAAGCACTATACACAAACTAAACCAAAAAAATTCGTATGAATCTCTAAGAAACTATACACGACAATCATCAGGAAGACTCATCCAAGCACACCTGGGCATGCTTCCAGCCTCGCCGCTAAGGTGAGGCACTCGGCTGTGCCGGTATAAATGGCTGCCAGCGCAAGCAAGAGTCGTCGATTTTGGGGAATGTGCCACGTCGCTTCACACGCTCCTCGTACTCGTCCAGTACATCCTACAATTGCGATGACGATGCATATAGTATATTGGATAATTCATTGCATATATTGCACACTCACCTGCTTTTTGAGTACAATGTGTTTGCCCTTCCAGTATTTCATCATGCCCAGCGCCTGCAGTGTGCTGACAATATCATACGAATAAATGGCCATTTCCTATAATAAATAATTGTAATTAATTGTAAGTAAAAATACTCAATTAGATCTGGCGATACCCACCTGAGATACATCCTTAATGCAGAGCGTATTGCCGGAACGATTGCACAGGTAGTCGAGCAGGACATCCTTCCAGTAGGAGCGATATGATATGAGTCCCAGATCGGACAACGGCTTCTCCGGCGAACCGATTTTGCCTTCCACTCTGGTTAGCAGATAGCCTGGTAGAATCGCATAAAAGACACATGCACATAAGTATGCTATAGATAGAACTGGCTTTCGAGTTCCGGCGCATTATTTATGGTGACCAAGTTTGCCCCGCCCACAACTTTAACCAGAACTCCAACTCAACTCAGTGTTGTGTCTAGACAGGATTCCGCAAAGTGTGCGTCCCATGGGTGGCAAAGGGGGGGTTGCTGGGCGTGGGAGTGGGAGCGGGAACAAAAACGATTGGCGGCACGGCCACATGAATGAGGAGCGGCGGGCATTTAAACAACGTTCTGGCGTGCATTCAACCCAAAAAAGCTCAACCCCCAAAAGCTCAAAGACGACTCGTCGTCATCGTCGTCGTCGTCTGGCAGCAACAATTCTCAAGTCTAGATAACAACAACAGCAGCAGTAACAACAACAATGAGTGCAGCAAGTAAATCAACGAGGACGAGCCCGACGTGCCCTCACAACACAAAACCCACTGAGGCAGGCTCGGGAAAAAAGCCAAAGCAACACATACACACAATTTATATACATATACACACAAGCGCACACATACATACATATTTTTGCACAGACGCTAGTCGCACTCGACGGCGGCGGCGGCGGTAGACACAACTGCAACTGGTCGTGGAGCGGGTAGGGGTTGAAACGGCAGGCGAAAGCTTCAGCCGCTCTTTATTGTTGTTTCTACTGTATACATTTACAATAGAACAAAGTCGTACTTTTTCTAACAGAATGCAATTTATTAACAGCGTAGAATAAATAAATCAAACCAAATTTATTGCAGAAGTTAATATACCAGCTGTTCAAACAGATGTTCCGATCAAAAAACAACTGTTTGAGCTTCTGATGAATCGAAAATAATTCATACTTAAGGCGGAACACGTTACTTTTTTTTAGATTTTAAATCTGATACCTGTTTTATATTTTAATGTGTAAACATATTTTTCTTTTGTTGAATAACCGGTTTTTCATGCGATCTAATTGCAACTTACTGCATTGTTAATGCGTGTGTGTCTGCATCACCATCAATAATAATTCTTGTAAGCCGGCATAAATTTAGATCGAAAATTTTGTCTTTTTCACTATTGTGCAGAAATGTAGAAGATCGTGGCTGGCAGCTATGCGATGAATTTGCATATCGATATCGGTGAACGCAGAGTGTTTGGCAGCGCAGTCTATCGATAGAACAATTCGTGGGGTGATAACGCAAAAAAACATACGGCTGCTATTTACATTCTTGCAACGCGCAAAAATGAAGTGCTCTGTTGTAAATTGTCAATATCGCAGAAATGTTGATGAAAAAGTAGTCAGTTTCTTCGCATTACCAAAGAACGAGAAGTTAGCCAAAAAGTGGCTGCAGTTTTGTGACAATCCGAAGCTGAAAAACACGCGATACGCTTTTGTTTGCAGTAAACATTTTAGGGCCGAACACATTAGTGGCATCAAGGCATTTAAAATGGGTTTGTTTACACAAACAAAAAAATTTGGTTTATTTACAATAGTCTAAATATATAATTGTTATACTAAAAGGCTTATGTAAAAAAATGCGATTGAAGCCTGGGGCGTTTCCCTGCTTCCTAAATGGGGCTCAGCATCATGAGGATACAGTAGAAGAATCAAGCAGCGACGTTGGCGATTTCTTGGATATGGAAAGCTCTGGAGCTGTAATCGATGAACTAAACAACCAAATGTAAGACTAATAATATATTTAAATTACTCGATTCCTAACTGTCGCTTTAATTGCAGCAAAAATCTTCGACAAACAAATCTACGCTTAATGGTCAACACTCAATTGGATCAGAAAAAATACAAAGATGAAGTTAAATATCTACACAAACAATTGGATAACGCTAAATCGAAAATATTGCTTCTGCAGCGGCAGATAGAAGAAGACTCAAAGTAATATTCGAATGTAAACAAAAAAGTGATAAGCTTTTTAAAACCAGTGTGTTTATGAATGCAAATGTCATACAAAGAAAACGCCATGCACTCAAGTGCCAATTCTTGAAAATATTTGATTAAATGTAAGCATATTAATAAGTTGTGTTTTAAGTCTATAAATAATTTATGTAAATAAATAATTGTCTTTGGATTTTACAATTTTTCCCACTGTAATCGCAATTTTGTGCAAAACTTTGGCTCTGCACTCAAATGCAGTTGCCGCCTCTTTCTGACTCTCTCTCGTTTTCTCTCTCTCTCTCTCTCTGGCTCTCTCTCGTTTTTTCACACTCTCTTTCTCTTTGTGTGTGTGTTGCGTCCTGTGTGTGCAGGTGGGTGTGAGGGGCAACGTCGAGACGACTTTATCGATCCATGGCTGATACGCATTGCTGGCTGGACTGCGCAATGTTGCATACCCGCAGGCGCCGCATGTTGTTGCCTCGACTAGCAGAAGCGGTAAACATGCAACTGATAACTGATAAATTACGATTTTCATGCAACACCGGCAGCAGTAAAAGACAAAAAAAAAAATATAGAAGATAACAATTAACAACTTGAGAATCTTAGTCAATTATCGCTGCTATAATTGTTGTTGCGCTTCTGCGGCGGCAATTAGCCAAAAAGCCGCGTTTACCGTGGTATCCAATACGCGACTACTCGACTAATGATTGCCGCCGACTGTGGCGACTACACTCTTCGCGTACACGTAGAGGACGACGCCCTTTCATTGTGACCTGTGCTGACCTTTGTTGTCTGCCGCCAATTGCGATGCTAGTTGTTGTTGCTGCTGCTGCTCCTGCTGCTGTCTGCAAAAAATTTGCGTTTGTTTCTTTGTTTTTGTTTTTCATATTTTCTGCGAGCTTTTTTTTTTGGGGCTGCAACTTGTTAAACGCTGCAGCTTTGAGATTGGGCTTAATTTCATTAATTAATACATTAGGCAAGTGGATAAGGGCTGCCCATGTCCTCCCCAAAACTAGCTCCACACCACCTGCGTCCCACCTTAGCTCTTAACTCATTTGTATATTGCGTGCAAGCAGCAGTTATTACACCTGACCACATTATGTACCTGGTATGGCCATCTCGCTCGACTGACTGGCCGCCTGCTAATAAGCCAGACTTGCGGAGACAGACATGCACGTACTGTGCACGCTGTCCTTAACCCTTGGGCGGTACAACAACCCCCCTCCCTCCACCCTACCGTTCCACGCACACACCTGCCCAAACAACCAATACAAAACGGGCAAACGCCACA
Organism: Drosophila nr. medialis 2 BK-2023a; assembly: GCA_035044325.1. Lineage (NCBI taxonomy): Eukaryota > Metazoa > Arthropoda > Insecta > Diptera > Drosophilidae > Drosophila > Drosophila nr. medialis 2 BK-2023a. The sequence goes on from JAWNMH010000348.1 coordinate 348,916, forward strand.
CATTTTCTGGGTGTTGTTAATAATGACGAAAACTGTTTGCACTCGCATTGCGCTCGGTTCCTTCTCTCTCATTCTCTCCGTCTCTCTCTATCTCTCGTTCTCTCTTTGTCTGTCAATGCATTTCTTTGTGTGTGTAAGGTCAATGTCGTTTGGTTCGTTGTGGTATGCCCCTCCTAGGCAGAGTCCCTGTTCCCCCTCAGCCAGCAATGCATGTATCGAGTTTTAATACATAGAAACCGGCGCTGTTGACGCCGTTGCCATTCATCCAAGCCGCCGCTATGACTCAAGTACTCGGACTGACTCTGGACTGTGTGTAATTTTTATATTCTCATTCTCTGCTCTTTTCATTTTTTGTTGCTTTTGTTTTTTTTTTGCAGCTGATGCGCCTGTTTCTTTATTGTCTGGCGACCGTTTGCAAAGGCGGATTAATTTTAAACAATTTTGGGTAGAAACAACGATAAAAAATTACTTATGCGATGCATTATACACTTCACATACTGCATACACCTGCAGCAGAGCTTGGTCTACGCTTAATTGATGCAGAAATTGCATGCAGCGGTGCTCTGTAGAATGGAAAGCTAAGCTCGAATGGAGCCAAACCGAGCCGTGGTGAGCCGGGCTCAGCCGGTGTGTGTCTTGTTGGCTGACTCGCTGGCATGTTGTTGACTCTTCTCATGCAATGGTGATTAACTATATTGCACTAACCATATAAGGCAATGAGTCACACGCACATCGGACCACTTAAATCGATAGACAGCTCATTAAAGAAAAACCCAAATATTAAACCGAAATTACTTTGCCGTTTTCTTTCTTCTGTTCTAGTAAGCAATTAAGTTGCAGAGAGAACAACTTACAAATGAGCATCTGATCTGATTGTCTGCAACCAATTTCAAAGATATCTGTTGATATTAAAAGATATGAAATAACTAGCAGCAATAAATAGTAGAGTAATATTCAGCAAACAAAATGAATGCATAGAAATTCGATCAGGCGTATTCATAATTGTGCTAAGAAACTGAATTTCTTAACTAAGTATAGTATTTTAGTAGTATATAGTCAGTATATACTCAGTCTGTACAATATCTTATCTCACAATATTCAAATATATAATATTCAAGATCATCAACCAAAATTGTGTTTGAAAATTAACCAGCAACTTCAATTTGCATTCACTTTTAAGTTTTGACAGTTTCCAACTCCTCCCATCAAATATTTTAAGATGCTATTTTAGCTACTTGATCTTGAAAATATCGCTTAACATTGAGATTATTGACGTAGTTTGAAGCTTCTTAGAACTAGTTAAATACTTGCCCGGGTTGGGAATTGTTTTTGCACTTACTGAAATCGATGAGGAGCCGACCGTAGCCCTTGCGTTGATATGGAGGTAGGGTGAGAATACAGGATACGTTGTAGAATGAGTTTTTCTCCTGCAAGAATGGAATATGCTGAAAGAAAACATATGAAATATATAAAACAAAGTTAAAGTTTTCAACAATTTTTTACATTTACATAATTAGAAAGGGAAAAGTTCCATTATAGCGAGCGAGCACTGTGTGAATGCTCTTATTATTGTAGTACCCATTGAACTTAAGCTATTGTTTTAAACAAGGGAACTAATATGACAATTAAATCAACAACAAAATGCTGCAGGCCAAACACATGCTCAAACAAAAGTCAATCGGCTGGACAGACAGACAAACATTTATATTGAACATATGAAGAGACAGACAGACGGACAGACAGACACACAATGTGTATTTTTAGTAGACTGAGTGTCAGACAATTCTGGTTGGGGGTTGGCATTTATCGCTTCTAGCTTTTTCGGGAGTTCAATGACCAGGCGACGTAGGAATTGAATCGATGCTCTGCAGAGTGCGATGCATAAATACACATGCAGAGCATATATCTATATATACCATATATGTGTGTACATCTGTGTATATAGATAGGTATGTTTATATAGAATTATGGTATATATGATACATAAGCGTAAGGGGCTTGCACATACGCGTAAAAAGAGAGCGGGCGAGATGACAAAGAGACCAACAAAGTTTTCCCGACTCTGACTCGCATCGAATGTGGCAGAGTGGCAGTGGGCGACAGGGGGAAATGGTGGGGGAGGGGGAATTGCCAAAAAATGCGACGTTGTCTGCGGCTGCTGATGCTGCTGCTACTGCTGCTCGTGCTGGGTGTGAACCAAAAGGCAACAATTCGCAATTCGGAAATACATTTATGTACAACTACGTTGAGTTTTTATTCTTTGTTTGTCCGCGTCTGCCATGATGTCTGGGAACGCACATACGAGACAATCAGCCCACACTCCCCCTTACAACCAGTTGGAGCAGGCGCACGAGCATCATCAGCATCAGCATCAGCAGTAACGAGCAGCGGACCGTCGAGGTGCACGACCTCAATCGTGTACGCCCCAGCAGCAGCAGCAGTGACAGAGTCAGCAGCAGCAACAGCAGCACCAGCAGCAGAGGCAGCAGCAGCAACCCATCTCAAAAAAAAATAAGCAAAACCGAGAGAAGCTCAAATGGCTGCCCTCCTGCCTGCCCCAATCCGTCATGTCTGGCTGCTGTCTGGCATAGTTGCGCAGCATGGAGTTGCATGGTGGCAAGTACTACACAAAGCATTGCCGAAAATTATTAACGTGCCACACACACACTCCCCCAGACTCAATCAACATGTGGTATGAGCCATGTAAACTAGACACCCAAATAGCGAGTAGTGTGTAACCAGCAGCTGCTGCCGCTCCTCCTGGTCTGGGATGAATGGAAATACAGAGTTCGGGTTTGGGAATATGCCTGCGCAGCAGCCAGGCGCGACATGCGCAATTTGTAACACAAACCCAGTCTCTGTCAGCGCCCAAAAAACTTGTATGCAACTGCAGAGACTCCGGCTAGACTCTCGAGCCGAGCATGTTCAGGGGGAGGTCAAGAAACCGTGCGCACATCACAGGCAACCTATGTTTGTTTTTGCTGTTTGGGTATTCCTTTTGGGTTCTTTTTTCTTTCATTTTTGCCTTTGCTTGCTGGGGAAATGTGCCCCGCTTGCCACGCCTTCGATAGTGTCTCGCGGTTGACAAAACAATTTTTGGGTATGGTCAAGAATGCGGCCTGCTTCTGTCTGATACATAGCCAGCCACAGCAAGCAGCGCCTCTATCTATCCATGTAGTACATGGATGCTGTGCCTGGGACTCCGTTTTGCCCTGCTGCTGTTGTCTGCGCTCTGCCTGGCTCTGTCTGCAGACATAAAAGAATCATAAAACTGTGAAATGGTATTATTCAATTTGAATGCAAGTAACAAACTAAAAGTTCTACGTGCACCCAACAACAAATTCCGATGGGGCAGGATTAACAATAGGTAGTTAGAGATTATCTTCATATTCGCAGAAAAAAATACCTTACATAGACATAACTTATTTTCTATACTCAATCAAATCAGTGTAGAAAATATTTCATAATGCATTTTGCCTAATAAATATAATAATAGAAACTATTCGAAATTACTATTACTATTTGAAATTATCCTAATAATTTGTTTTGTAATTTTGGAAAGCGATAATCAATTAAATAATAATAATAATAATTAATATTCGTATCTCTGTTTTATATCTTACGTTCTCTAATAAAAGAGATTCGCGCAACTAACAAAATCTGTCCATGGGATCCATATGTTAAATATTTATCTAGATAAGTCTAGAACTTTAGCAATTCCCAAAATGCTTAGATATACACTTTGAAACCCTTAAGACTACAATAATGAATCAATAAGTAGCAAAACTTCAGTTGATTCAAGCATAACAAACGCTTCATTTAAGCAAATAACTGATTTAATTGGTTTCAAGCTCACCTTGCTGAAGTAGCCGACAATGTGACAGCCATCGACATCGGCCAAGGTCATGATGTAGAAGAGGAATGGCTCCACGTCATAGTAGAGCGTCTTGTGGTCCAGGAAGAACTTGGCTAGCAGGCAGAGATGCTGGCAGTATTGCTTATACCGTTTGCCATCCACTTGCCACACCTGAAGCTTGCCCTTGCGATAGATTTCGTCGCCGGGCGGATGACGCCAAACGCATTTCTGGGCGTGTCGCTTGATGCCCGTCTCCGATTTCTGGTAGCGCAGACAGAACTCACAGATGTACATCTTGGGCAGGCGGGCGGCATCATCCGGATACGGTGATTGATACCACACCTTCATTTTGTACTTGCCCATGCTGATATACCTGTAAGATTGAAAAATATGTTGCAGAAAAGCTGTGTAAATTGAACGGAATGCAAACGCACTTGATGCCTTTGCCAACGGGCAGATCCTTCAGCTCATCCTCGATGCGCTCGGAGGCCTGAGCCTGAGCCTCGCGAAACAGCTGCAAATCGTAGTCGGGCACCAGCCCAGCGAGACTTGGCTCACGATCTTCGTCCCTGGCCTCCTTGTCTATCTTGACCTGAACATTAAAAAAAAATATATATTAATCAATTTTGAATGTAAAGGGAAATTTAATATTATTAATTAATAATAAAACAAATAAGAAAAACATATAATAAAAAAGTTTTAACACAGATTGACAAATAAATATAAATTATTATAAATCATATGTGAAAAGAGTCAAAAGTGACTAAAAACATAAATAAAACATAAACAAATATACAAGTATGATAAACATTTAAGTTTTTAATTTAAGCGATTTTCCCTTTATTTAGTTAATAATTTCCATATAATTTTCTGGAACTTAAAAGAATTCCAATTCGCAACTTGGAACAGCATTTCTGAATATTTGAGGAAATAGTGAAACTTTGAACAAATTTAAAAATAATATTTTAAAGTTGTTAAACAAAAGACGCACCTTGTCGTTTAGAAAACTGTGGTTCATTGGACGAAAACTGGCTCGAGATTCGCGTATTTTGGCTAGAAATTCTCGCTGCTCGGGCGTCAGAGATTTGAGATTGCTGTGCTGATTGCCAGGCGTGCTGACAATGTTGATGGGCATCTTCAAGCGTTGCTCGTTGCGTTGACGGCGCTCATTGGCACGCTCCTTGCACTCGGAGGCGGACATGTTGTGGTAGATGGGACACGCCTCGGGCAAGAAATGACGATCCAGATTGCCACTGAGATGACCCGATGAGTCACAGCCCTCGATGGGACACTTCTTCTCCAGCTGAACAGCTGGCGAGATGGGACGCGATTTGAGGGACGTCATTTCCTTCTTCACCTTGCATTTACTGAGGCTGTTGTTGATGTTGTTCATGCTGCTGAAGCCGGCAGCTATCGCGGACTTCTTGGCCGGGCTCTTCGAGAGAACATGCTGCTTATCGTCTTGCTCCCTATCCAGTTCGGGATCCGTTTCCGTTTCGCTGCTCGGCTGCTTGGGCTGGTGCAGTTGCTGCTGTTGTTGCTGCTTGGAACGGCGCATACTCAGCGACCGGGTGAGCTTACGCATGGGATTCGCCTTATCCTTGCGCTCCTCCTCGCTGTCGCCAACGATGACCCGTTTGCCCTTCGGATTCGTTTTGCCTGTCGGCGGCTGCGAGCTGTACGAATTGCTCGAATCACTGCCCTCCGATTCGCTCAAGGAGCTCGTCTCCGAGCCGGAGCCACTGCCCGAATCATCGCTGCCATCGCTGCTGCGACTCCTCGGACGTCGCGCGGCGGCTGCTCCTCCTGCTGCTGCTCCATTCTTGCTGTTTGCCTTCGCTTGCAGCGCCTTGGCGCGCATCTGTTTGGCCCGCACAGCGGTCGCAGTGCTTGCCAGCTTTAGCGGCACTTTCCGCCCATTTTTCACATCCTTGCGCGAGTCATCCGTGCTGTTCGAGGAGGAGCTCAACGAGGGTCGTTTGTTGTTGCCATTTGTTTTTGCTGGCAGCGTTACTTTGCTGCTTAGTGCTGCGGCGGTTTGCTTTGCTGCTGCGCCCATTGATGGCTTTCTTCTTGCTGCTGCTGCAGCTGCAACTGTTCCTTTACCTGCTCCCGCTCCTGCCATAGCGTTGCTCATTGTGCGCGGATTCTTTTTCGCTGGTGGCGCATCATCGACATCGTCGTCGTCATCATCATCATCATCGTCGTCGCTGGATAGTGCGCCATTTCGCTGGTTGCTTGCCGCCACCACGGAGCGCACTTTGCTCGCTGCCGATGCCAACGGATTGCTACTGGCGGTGCTGTTGTTGTTGCCACTGCTGCCGGCAACTGCGGCGGATTTTGGTTTCTCATTTTCGCTTGCTTTGCGTCGTACAGCGGTTTGTTGTTGCTTCGCTGGTTGGGGTTTCTCCTCGGGCCTCGGTGCTCCGGAACTGCTCGAGTCGGAGTCAGAGGAGCTGCCGGTGTCGGAGCAGCTGGAGGAGCCACTCGACGAGCTGCTGCCCGACGTGGAGCTCGAGCTGCTGTTTGTTTCCATGTTGGCGGCCTGTTTTCAGCAACTCTGCACACAATATGCGTTTTTATTTGTTTTCATGCAAAAAAATGTGCAATTTTTATATTTGTATTCGATTTGCATCAAAATGAGCAATTGAGTTTGTGCTGCTCCGTACCGGAACTAGTTCGCTGTGGCAATCAGCTGAGGATAAGGTATGCAACTTAGAAGGTTACGCAGTGTGCACATCAGCAGTTTTTCTTCTTTATATTTAAAACCTGCCTTTTCCGCTTTTTCTATTCACAAATTTTTTTTTTTATGAGTAGTCTAATATTCTGTACAACTTTTTGCTGCTGTGTACATATTTTTTTTAATGAGTAACTTGCGCTATTGAAACTGTGACGCCAGCTCTGCTTGCCGTACCGATGAATGAAAACATTAATCGTTACCGATAGTGATTATTTCTTAATAGTCCATCTGTAATCCGTTTGCAGCTGTTTTAATGCGTTTGTTTTGTGGCATTTTTGCACTATAATTTAGCGTCCATTTAAAAAATATAAAAAACATAGGTAGATTGTTATTTGCTTAAGTATTCAAGTATTGATGATGTACAACGCTGAGTGCATTCCCATAAAGGATATAAAACCTGGTCTGAAAAACATAAATGTTATTTTCATAGTGCTTGAGGTTTGTTATCGATAACAAAAATGACTTCGAATTTGATTTGTATTTGTTTATTTTTCATGATTAAATATTATTGGCAGGTGGGCGTGGCGACAGTGACCAAAGAAAACCGAGAGGTGCGCAACTTTAAGGTGGGCGATCCCACAGCCAGCATTAACGTGTCCATCTGGGATGAGCCCGGCAAACTCATAACACCCGGCGACATCATCCGGCTAACCAAGGGATATGCGTCAATTTGGCGCCACTGCCTCACCCTGTATTCGGGCAAGAATGGCGAGGTCTTCAAGGTTGGTGAATTCTGCATGATATTCAACGAGGCGCTCAACATGAGCGAACCTAAACGTGCCGAGCAGCCGTCAGCAGCCACCCAATCCGGACTCGGTGCCGTTGTGCAGACGCCGGTTGTGACGCCAGTGGGCGTGGCCGTTGCCGGCACTGCCCAGACGGCGGTTGGCACTGCGCCGACGGTGACTGTGTCACCCACCATCGTGAAGCAAGCAGGCGGACGCGGAGGGCGCTCCGGAGGAGCTCGTTCTGGTGGCCTGAAATCGGAACGCAGATGAAATTGGGAATTAGGCTAAAAGGCAAACGAATTATTAAATTAAGTGAAATTTTTATTGCGAATAGTAGTGAACAGTTTGAAAAGTTTGTAAGACATTCAATTTTGTTTTTTTGTATCTGTAAGAATTACATGCATACATACATACATAATAATGAGAAATAAATATTGTAATTTTATAAGACGGCAACTAATAATGTTTATATAGGTGTGTGTATGTGTGTGAGAGAGAGTGTGTGTGTGTGTGAGTGTGTGGAATTAGCTTAAGCTAGAGCTAGCCGCAACGCTTATGCCTTCTTCTTTTCGTAATTGGCCTGAATGGCTTTCAGCAGCCAGCCAACCTCCTCAACTGTCTTGATCTGATAGTTGGCATAGGTCTTCAGCGTTGGCAACTCCGACACACGGAACGTCTTGCCAATGCCATGCAGCACTTTAATGGCATCCTCATCGGTGGTATCATCACCCACATATATGATCTTTAAGTTCTTGGCCCAGTCGGCATCGAATTGCTTCTCCAGAATCATCTTGGCGCCCTCTCCTGCAAAAATATGAAGTTTTTTTTACGTTATTATTTTGCTTTGATATTTTGGAGTTGAGGATAGCATTTGAAAAACCATTCTTTAAATCGACTTCTTAGTAAGTTTTCTATAAACCGGCGTGCTCAAATTAGAATATAAAACCTTTTTTTAATATTCAGTTAATTTCTACTGAATATTTGATTAATTTTTATTATTGTATTTATTTATAATTATTTGCGTGATTTACATCTTTTACTTTTGGTAAGCTGATCTTATTTAATTTAATGTGTTTTTCCATTCAATCAAAGTTGTTTAGGAATTGTTTTCTACAGATTTTGAACACCATTGGTTTTATGCATTCTGGAGAATTGGATTGCTTCCCAATAAATATAGACACAAGTGGTTCAAACAACAACTTTTGTTTTTCTTCGGATTTTCAAATATTTTAAAGCGTTCACTTGCCATATACAAAGCTATAACCGCCTGCAGCGCATAACGGGCCAGAGATTTATGTATATAAATATATATATACATATATGTATATATGTTCGCTCGATATATTCTAGGCGTTATTTTTAGTTGTCTGTGTGGGCGTGGAGTGAGCAAATTGTGTTTGGCCTGCGACTCGTCAAGTAAATGTATGCAAACCGCATTTGAAGATCTACAAATCTGTGTGTATGTACTCTGCATATATATGTATGTGTGTACATCTATCTCGTCCAAAGAGCTGCCTTTTGATTATTTTAATTATGCGGGTTTTTGTGTTTTTGTTTGTTATTTGTTTTTGATTTCTGTTTCTCTTGCCACCTATTAACGCTACATTTTTGTTTAATTGATGACGCATTAGCATTCGTCTCCTGCCTTTTTCCCGTCCCAAGTATTGCATTTTTTTTTCAGACGGCACCAACAATTCTTGATCTTTTGTTGCTATTTCATGGCATGCGCTTGGCAGGCTTTCATATTGAACGAAATAGCTAGAAAATAAATATTAGAGCATCGTTTTTCTGTGTTCTGTTTAAATGTTGTTTTTTGTCTTACTTGCATGCTTTTCCACTACGAAATTTATTGCTCCCGAAGGCGGGACAATCATAATTAAAATTTATTTGCCATCCACAAATATTTGTTGTCTTTTGAATTATGCATATTTGTCGCAGCTCATTGGAAATGTCTGATTTTATTTCAACTACGCCCGATTTGTGGATCATCTTGGAAGATGACTTATTACGTGCCAGTTGCAATAGGATTTGTTTGAGTTCTATTTATGTATTCCGCCAGGAATTCGTTTTCGAAATGATGAAGATTATTAAAATTTACAATAATTTGTTCAACTTAAAATTTACACGTCTCATTGGAAAAAAAATGTACCAATAATTCAATTATATACAATTTTAAGCATGAAATTGAAATATTTGGTCATAAAAATGCGTTTACTAAAATATGGTTTCCTCACACACATTTAGCCTGTGGTGCAGTTGACACTAGCGAGCCTAATAAATTCGCTTATGTGTCTTCTCTATATATACATTATGTGGGCTACGTTTACTGATCGAAACATGAATCTAAATATATAAAAATATTTTTGAAGCATCGCATCATTTGCTAAAAACGTTTCGAATTAGATGCGCTTAGTTTAAGTTCACTAAAAAACATAAAACATTTTTAATGCGTCTTTTTTATTGCAAGTGTTTTCAGATCTAAATTGATTTTGGAAATCGAAACAAATTTAAGTCCTACAGCAAATTTGAGTATGAATAAAAAAAATAGATAACAAAATGTCTACAATTTAATTTTAAGTAAAAGTGAAAAGTTCGATGAAAAACTACACGAAATTATTAATTTATCATACGTCAAGTAAATAGTTTTAAGTTTAGTCAAATATGTATATATAGTATATATATAGTGGCGCGCTTTTGACATCAGATTTCGGGCTGGTTGTTTGTCAAGAGGGGCAAAAATAAAGTTTTAAAAATTTTTTCGACACTGACTGCTGCGACGACTGTCGACATAAATTTTAAGATATGTATTTCATTTTCGAAATTTGGTTCTTTTTTGTGTCTATGTGGGAATTTATTATTTATAAAATATATCTGAGAAAACAGCCGCCCACATGCCACATTTTTGCGCCCGTGCTTTCATAGAAATGCGGCAATAATTAAATCATCGAACCGTTGCGTTAAAAATCGAATTGTTTCGAACAGGTGCCGTTGACGCAGCAGACGACAGCAAATGGACGACAACAGTTGGCCAAGATCAATGGTTTATATATTGTTATATAGTATATATATTGGTTTAGTAAATTATTGATTAATGGTTAGTTGCTTGCGTCCGGACTCACCTTTGTCCCAGTTGACGCGTGGTTTGCCCTCCAGGGCATATGGCGTCTCGATCAGCTGGAAGCCATGGGCCTGAATCAGTCCCTTGGCCTCGGCAATCAGTTTGGCCTTCAACTTGTCGGTGACACCCTTATAGTGATAGGTCACCGAGATCTTCTTGTCCTCAACCCAGGCGCCGGAGCAAACGACCTTTTCAAATAGAAAATTTCCAATAAAAAATCGTCCATTTAAGAGTTTAATTCTTTTGCCCTTACCTTCTCCTTCAGCTCAGAGACCAGCTTGTTGTGCTTCTCGAGCAGCTCCTCGGGCATTTCGATCTTGAACTTCTTGCCCGATGGATATTCAACTTCCAGACCGTGATTGCCTGCATAGGTTACATTGGGGAATTTCAAATGATTCTTGATCTCGCTCAGTTCGCGTCCAGAGAACACAACCATGAAGATCTTCTCGTTGGCAGCCAATTTCTTAATGTTGATCTCAGTGTCCTTGGGCATGACAGACAGTTCCTCGGTCAGAGGAGCCAGTGTGCCATCGTAGTCCAGCAACAGGACAACCTGATCCTTATCGGCTGCGATGAAACTGAGCGCGCACAATTAGCCACATGATGTTGGATATACTGTGCCAACACCCGAGTGTGTGTTGCCTCCACTTACCCATCCAGAGCCTTGACGTAATCCTCCTCCTTTTTCAAGAGCGGTGCCTTCTTTTGTTCAGCCATACTGAGACTAGTTGACTCTATATATGTAATATGACAATATAAACTGTATCTACCGGAATCTGTGCGACGTGCTGGACGTACCTCGACCGACTTAATACTAATGCCCAAGCAGCGCCAACGCCAGCCCCACGCTGCAGATCTATATGTACCACATATATAAGAAAACCGACTGAATATAGTCTCTCACCAATTCTCACGCTCGCTCACGAGTGTGGCAACTCTGGCAGTCGTTCTACTCAAGTAATGTGGCACGTTATTTATGAGGCATATGCGCATAAAAAAGACAGGCATACCATATTGGAACCCCACCTCACCCTGTGAATATGTGTGTTTGTGTGTGTGTGTGTGTGTGTTTTATATATAGCGTCGCTGTTATATACACAATCTAAGTATTTTTATTTTGTTGGAGCACTGCGAGTGGTTGCCGACCGTCGCTGGTGTCTTGGAGCACCTTTGCCTGAGGTCGTTATTGTTTTTATTTTCTGTTTTATGTTCTTTTTGGAACGATCTTGGTTGACACACATCTCACCGGGAATATATTGCTTTTTACTTTCCTGGGCAGCGGACTTGCAAGATTTCATTCATTGTTCGAATGTTATTAGCTGAAGCTGAACATTTTTAAGATCAATCGCTAAGCATTATAAAAATTACAGCTCGTTGAATTGTTTATAATAAAGTTCATTGTTTATTAACAAAGTGAATAACTATTTCTTAATCAGTGGGCATCGTTGCTTTCAGTTTCCCTGTTTTTCTGATCCACTTTACAAACAAAATCTAAAAAAATCGAAGTACATTTTTGATCTGGGGCAAATCGAAAATTTAAACGCTCAAGGCGATAATTTTTACCATCAAAACTACTTTCATTCGAAATTCAGAAGATAACCAATTATAAATATAATTGTTATCATTAGATCTAAGATATATAAGCAGAAGCTATCCATCGGAGCAGATCCGTTATCAGATCCTGTTTGGGCAGTCGGAAGTCAGCAAAGGTTTCAACCTGAGCATCTGCTGCAATGCGGAAGGAGCGGCCCAAACCCTTGAGTACCTAAGCAGAAAGAAAGTTAGATTATAATTGATTTTCGAGAATTTATACGTTTGGACTCACCCTCATGGCATCCTCATCGGTGGTATCGTCTCCCGCAAATACAACGAGAACCTTCTTTGACCAGTCGTCGCCGAATTTTCTGCTCAGGATATGGACAGCTGCCTCGCCCTTGTTCCAATTGACTGGTGGCTTCGCCTCGATGGCTTCATGCGCCTGATTGGCATAGAAACCATAACGCTGACAGATCTGTGTTGCCAGCTTCTTTTGCTCATCCTTGAGCCCAACGGGCGTGTCCCGATAGTGATAGGTGAGTGAAACACGCTTATCCTCCACCCAGGCGCCATTCATCTCCACTCGTTGCTTCAGCTCCTCAACCATGGCTGTGTAGTTCTTCTTTATGTCGGCAGGCAACTCGTAATCGTGACGTGATCCATCTGGATGCTCAATTTCTAGTCCATGATTGCCCGCATAGGTAATACCATCGATGTTTACTAGCGCCTGCACATCCGTCAGTGCACGGCCAGAAATGACAGACAAAAAGATTTGTGGATGCTTGGCCAACTTGTGCAATAAGGCTTCCAGTTCCAAAGGTATTTTAGTGTTGTTCGGATTGTCCGCAATCGGCGCCAAGGTGCCATCGTAGTCCAGTAAAATTGCCAGCTTTAAATGCGTGCTCAAATATCTAGAGGTTATATAAAAGAAAAAATTAGAACAAATACAGTAACTAAAAAATTAAAAGTAATGAATTTAAGTTTTTAATAGGTTTAATTTAAAAATTTGCATATCACATTACTATATTAAACAAATATGTACAGTGGCTCACACTTCATTTCAACCAATGTCATAGAACAAAAGTAATTGCCTGCCATAAACTAATCATTCATTATTTTTCAAAAGTTCCAAAGACCGATGGTAGGTACATTTATTAACCACCAATATGAATGGATGACCCTAATAAACTCAGGTTTCCCCACCTGCTAGGTAGGATTATGTAAAAAAGTACCCTATTTTCTATGACATTGGTTGAAATGAAGTGTGAGCCACTGTATGTAAGTCCAATCAAGTATTTAACAAAATTTGCACAAATTATCTTTTTCAAACAAGTTGCAGCTGCATTATGTACGTATTCCAGCTAGTCCACCTTATCTGCAAAGCTCTTTACATGACTTTCTTTTCATTAACAAGGTCATAAAGATAATAGAAAGGTTTTGATCTCTTACCCTGGCAAATTCTGCTCGAACTCCTCCAATCGACTGATAACTGGTGGAATTTGTCTCTCCGGCATTTTGTCAGCTGTTGAATGCCAAGCCAGGTTCAATGTGAGATTTAGCTTCTAGAAAAACCCTGAAATAGAGAGATGTTTTTGTGGACTTAGATGTTGTCTGTACGACTGCTCAACTTGCACTGTGTGTAGATAGAATAGAGCAATTTGGTTTTTAAATCGCTGGGTTCGATAGTTCGTTTGAGCTGATAACAAACCTCTCGCTCAGTTCCTAATCGTTGCGAGGCGAAAACAAGTTTCTGTGACGTCATTGAATTTTCTAAAGAAAGGTAGTAAATTTTTAATCGCTACGAGATAGCTACAATTGTCGCGCGCTGTTAAAATCGCCAGCCACATTTAAAGTTAAGCTAGCTGGAAAATGTGGAGAGAAAATCCTTACCTAGAAATGCTTACAACGTTTTCACCTTCAATTCAATATCATATTCAAAAGATTTATCTCTCTAATGGTGAAGTTTATTGCTATCAAAAAAAAAATTAACTATCTATGGTAAACATAAATCAGTTTTTGTATTTGTAATAAATCTATAATTAGGTATTTAAATAACAATTAATTAATTATCTAAAAATTCTAAGAGACATATACAGATGAAATCCACTTGAACAGATCCATCATCAGATCTTGTTTGGGCAATCGGAAGTCTGCAAAGGTTTCAACCTGAGCATCATCTGCTATGCGGAAGGAGCGACCAAAGCCCTTGAGCACCTGAACAGAATGAAAGTTAGATTTGCTTAAATATAAATTTGAGAATATAATAGACTTACCTTCATGGCATCTTCATCGGTGGTATCATCGCCCGCAAACACAACGAGAACCTCCTTTGACCAGTCATCGCCGAATTTGCTCTTCAGGATATGGAGAGCTGCCTCGCCCTTATTCCAATTGACTGGAGGCTTCACTTCGATGGCATCATGTGCCTGACTGACACGGAATCCATAACGTTGGGAGATCTCTGTGGCCAGTTTCTTTTGCTCATCCCTGAGCATAACGGGCGTGTCCCGATAGTGATAGGTGAGTGAAACACGCTTATCCTCCACCCAGGCGCCATTCTGCTCTACTCGTTGCTTCAGCTCCTCCAACATGGCTGTGTAGTTTTTCTTTATGTCGACGGGCAAATCATAATCGTGACGCGAACCATCTGGATACTCAATTTCGAGCCCATGATTGCCCGAATATGTAATTCCATCGATGCTTACATGAGCCTGCACATTTTTCAGTGCACGGCCAGAAATCACACACAAATATATTTGCGGATGCTTGGCCAAATTGCGCAATATGGCTCCCACTTCCGCAGGCATTCTTGTGTTGCTGGGGTTGTCCGCAATGGGCGCCAAGGTGCCATCGTAGTCCAGCAAAACTGCCAGCTTTGAGTGATTACCCAAATATCTAGAGAAGAGTGAACAAATTAATATTCATATTAAAATAATATAGTCTAATTGTGTTTGGGGTCATTATTTGTGACTTTGCAAAATGTTGTCTACGTCGATAAGAGTCTGATCTTTGATCTTTCTATGTATTCAAACATGCGTGCTTTAAATTAGCATAACTTCCAGTTTTGTAGCTTATGTGCCTTATCTCGCCACATGACTTTCTTTTCACTACCAAGGTCATAAGGACAATAATGATGACTTAATCTCTTACCCAGGCAAATTCTGTTCGAAGTCCTCCAAGCGACTGATAACTGGTACAGTTTGTCTTTCCGGCATTATGTCAGCTGCTGAATGCCAGGCCAGTCCCAAAATGAGATGTAATAGATGGTATTGAAGTAGCACTTGCACTGCAATTAAGAATTATTTTTGTGGGTTTAAAACAGAGTCGATCATCCATAACTTCGTGTAGTTTTAAGGCCATCGTGGAGTCACACAGATAATACAAGCTGACACTAAATTTTAGACTCTGTGCATAGTATGCAATGTGGAACCCGAATATTTCCAGATCGCGCACTACAACACAATACGCACTATTCAATTTATTTCTTTGCAGCTCTCTTTGTCTATATGTTGTCTGAACGACAGTTCAGTTTGTACTGTGAGTGCTAAAATATTGCCGTTTCATTTTTAGATCGGTGGGTTTGACGGGTCGCTCGAGCTGATAAGAAATGCATCGCTCAGCTTCCAATCGCAGCGATGCGAAAACAAGTTTATTGCGATCATGTACCGTCATTTACCACTTGAGATGAATTCTCCACTAGACACTGTGCTCTCTCAAGAGATACAAACGATTATGGCTTCTGTAGCTGCTGTGCGGAGTTTTTATAATAATTCGTTGTCGCCATTTCCTCAAACAGTTTCGTAAATTGTTTTTGTTATCGGGAAAACAAAGGCGATGTTTCTCACACCCTCCACATTCACAGACCATGGCAATGCATCATGCGTTGGATGCGTGCCTGTTGCATGATCTCCATGCAATGGGGCATTGCGCCCTCGCCCCAAGATCAACAATGCAAAATAGCAAAGATATTTACTGCGCTTCATATTTATCCAATGAATTTCATAATTTATGTAATAAATGTCTTAATTTTCTCTTTAATTATTTTCTGAGAAGACGTAGCAGGGGGCAACTAAACATGTTTGTCGCTTTTCTCAGAATCAAGTGCTTTCATAAATATTTGCCACTGGCACAGATTTGATTGGGCAGGCACCGTATATTGAAATAATCACAGCACGACAACAAAGTTTTCCGTCGAATTTTCGGGGGGGTGGGAAACTACGCATTGAAATCTCTTTGGGAAAATCATCAACAAAAATGTGTCGCCATAAATGTAATAAAAATATTATTGGTCGACGCAAAATAAACATCAATGATTACTTCCACAGAAAATAAAAGAATTAACAATATCAGATATGGCTCATTGGCTATATATTTCCAAAGTCTGTACAGATTTAGTGAATATTCGTCACAAATGTTGATTTTTTTTTAAATATTAATGCGGACTAAGAACAGTGCACAATTTTCAAAAAAATGTGTTAAGGGACAAAATTTAATATTGAATTTAAAATCAAAGACAAATAATGTCAAATAAAGACTTAAAAAACTGAAGAAATATTTATAAAATAAAGTATTTAATTTAAATAATCTCTTTTGTTGTTACAAGAAGTAATAACTAAAAAAAATTTGTTGGAAAGAAGAGAAGAGAACAGAACAGGTCTCTGCCACAAATATATATTGAACGATCTTAAAATTATATATATATTTTTTTTTTATGAATCATGTAGTCCGGTTATAACTGCCAGATTTGCTGGAATCATGCCATAGACGCATGCTCTTGCTCACACAATTCCCAAACGTGGCCAGACCAGGGCCAAAGTGTTTACTCACGATATTTGCCAGATTAAAGAGCAATAGGAACAGCCAGCTGTTTGCGAATGGTAGCAGACAGTAAAGCGCCTAATCTAAAGTAAACAAACTGCTTTCCATGGACATATATCAAAACTATGGTGAATGGAATTTCGTTGTAGCCCTAATTAAGAGCCCTAATCGAATGGCTTAATCGTTAAGCACTCCAGAGCGAATCGCAGCGTGCTAATAGTCTTTAATTAAATCGTAAGAGCTTCACGTTGTCAACAAGTGTCTGGCCTCAAATGTTCGACAAGCACATTCAAAATATTGACACAAGCATTTCAATAAGTGTTTGATATATATTTTTCCATTGATCCCCATAGATTTCCGCTCATCTAATGATCTTGAGCTATACATATATTTTTCACTCACTTCTGATTTAATTGCTTTGATTTGTTGTCACTGATTTTGGCTTTAGATGTTCGAATGTTTAATATTGTTGAGTAACAACTTAATTTCTATTTGAACAAGTCATTTGGTAATTATTTTTCAGATTTGTTCTGAAAGCTTTCTGTATGGTTATTTTTGTTTTTAAACGAATGAGCACCTATGTATATGGTATAAACAAATAATGTAAACAATCAGAGAGTGGATAAAAGAGACTATTTTTATGTTATCCTAAAAGTATGCAACGAAAAAATGCATTATTTATTCTTGGTTTATGTATTATGGTATGAGGCAGACACAAGTGCAGATATCAGCAACAAAATAAATACGTCTTCAAACTATATGTAACATTGCGTTGCAGTCGACATTATCTGTGCCTTGCATACCCAACCACTTGACAATATTGTAAACTATTTTAGTGCCAACTGAAAATCCAATTACTTATACTTTTAATGGGGCTCTAAGAATGAATCACACCAGATTTACGCATTTTGTTCATATGTATGTATTCTACACTGTAGCCAGTTGTACTTTCAACTGAACTCGGGGCATTCTCCCCCGATCTATATATATACACGCCCAAGTGTGAGTTTAATTATGACTTTTCAGTATATATACGAAAGCAATCAATACAAAATTATCTGGCCTGACCTTCGCTTATAAGCGAGAGACGGGACGCTTGACGGTCTCAGACGCGTTTCAGTTTCACAGTCAATCGGACAATCTCGTGGGTCTCGCACATACCAAAAAATGGAAGCTTCCTACATTTTCGGTAGGTCATTAATGGATTGGAATATAAGTAAAATAAACGTGAGACTAAATTGAATTCGGAATACAGCTTTTATCGTTTTGATTGCTGGAGCAGCCGCATATGCACAATTCCCGTCCTGGAACAGTCCACAGAACATGAATGATCAGATTCCAAATACATTCATCCGTGGACAGCCTATTGGACCCACAGTGTCTACAACGACGCCTCAACCGACCACAGCATCGCCTCTATACCTGGCCTGTATCCAATCCTGCCCAGCAACCAGTGAATATAATCCCATCTGTGGCAGTGACAATGTCAACTATTATAATGCAGGACGTTTCGAGTGTGCCATTCGTTGTGGTCGAAGTATGGGTTTTCTCACATTCAAATTGAATCGACTTTTACTGAATTTAATATATTTTCTTTCATAGATGTTCGGAATCTACATTCGGGAATCTGCAGCACTACGTAGATCACAGTTGAATGGCAATTTCAAAAGCTTTACAATCTACAGTTCAATGCTCATTTAATGACCTTAAAAAAATCTGAATAAAAACAAGCAAGAATGAGCTTGTCGAGTGTTACCGACTAAGTGATATCCTCCATCCAAAATAAAGAAGACATGTGTAAAAATCCTCTCGAAAGAATAATGTCGATATTTTGACATGTGTTTTGATCTACATACACCAATTAATGTATGAGACAATTGTTCTGGTCTAGTCGTCATTATATAATTGAAATTATTTGCACAGCTTCGTACACAGTCAAAAATCAACGAGTATTTCGTATAATGTAGAATTTAAAAAGTTAAAATCGTATCATGTGATTTTTCTACTTAATTTTAATGAAGCACACTCTTTCCAAAAATTATATTATGTACATATACATACATTATATTCATACGAGATGAGAAGCTCTTTTTATCCGGATTATGGCTACAGGGTGTTACAAACAGATTAATCAACACAGATTTCACAGTTCGCACTCTCGCTTAATTCGCAGCTTGTCTAATGTGTAAAATGCTTATTTAGTCGTAGTCAGAACGCTTTGCCGTGTGGTGCTTTAACGCAGAGATTCTAGCGAGAGATATTTTAGACAAGATGATGAGGCCTGGGTTTTCTCACATATGCCGTACGTGTGAAATTCTCAGAGTTTATGTGGGAATGTATAAAATCACATCTACTTTTATATTTGTAGTGTTTTTGGTGCTGCTGTATGGCGCACTTGCCATTGACAATTCCAATCCCAAGTCGCAGGTGGAGTACATCAGCGTGCAACCAAGTGCCGAGAAGCCTCATATTGTGCCCATCACACGGCCTCCTTTGCTCAATCAAACGCCACCACCACCGCCGAGCAACTCTAAGAATTTTGCATACAATCCGACGACAAATACCTGGAACAAAATTGGACGCCAAGATCCTAAGCCGAACGAGGATACTTTCATCTGGAATCAAAGCAACGACAAATGGCTAACCAATGTGGCGGGTTCCTAAAGAACAGACAGGTTTATTTCAACATGACGCACGACGCAATTATTTGAATCACCAACTTATACGACGCACAGCTCAAATATTTCGTTAATTACGTTTATGTTTCAATATATTTTTAATATATTTAGGGAGTATTGCTTCTAAAATTGTGTAAGTGGATTATAAACATATCAATTAAATGAACGATTTCTTAAAAGAATCTTCTCGCGAATTCGAAAGAAAAAACATACTATAATTAATACATGAGTTTGCTTGCAGGTATATACATATGTACATATGTATGTATGTATATATTTAATTATACATCAACGATGATTACGCAGTGTGCCTGATGTAGATGCTGACGTCGGCGTTTGCTGTTGCCTCATGCGGCACAGCTCGGTGGCGCTGTAGTTCAGCTTTCGCATCGCACTCTCAGAGAATCTGTCCAGCTTGGCTGTGAGCTGATCTACTTGTTCTCTAAGCATTTGCAGCTCTATGCGCCAATCGTTCGTCTTTTGATTCAGTTCCTGCTCTTGTCGCAACTGTTGTGGCACATTTGTTGCCGAACGCGGACGCAGAAGCTCATGCGCTTGGAAATGCTCCGTCTGCGTCGTTGTGTATGTGGGCTGCGGCTGCTGTTGCTGATGTTGCTGGTGGGGCTGCGTCTTGGAATCCGTCGAATTCGGCTGCTGGCGCTGCAGACTTCGACTGAACATGTGATAGTTCTGTTCGAATTGGCGACGTCGCATGCTCATATTGCGATCACGCCTCTCCGCCACCAGCTTGTAGATGTTCAGCTTGATGTCCTCGGGCAGCTGGGAGCGATCCCGTGGATCATTGGGACGCACCGTGAACTGCAGCATGTCGCGCGAGGTGCGCAGCAGAGCTTTGCGCTTGCAGTAATGGACGAGGGGCGCATTCCGCAGCAGGCGGGAGAAGAAGAGGCTCTCCAAACGTGATATCAACTCTGCCTGTCGCACCAGACGATCCAGCGTGGCGGATACCTGGAGGCCCTGGATATCGCTGACGGCCAGGCCCAGCATTAGGTTGGTCAATATCACTGTAACCAATAGCACAAACACTAGAAAAATAATGTGAGACGTAACGGGAAACTTAACCGCATAATCGCCATAAAAGATATCCTCGAATTCCAGCTCCCCAGACATCATGGTAAACGATTTTAGCACAGACCACGTAATATTCTCAAAGGCGGGGTAGTCATTGAAGAGCACAGCAAAACTCAAGCCAAATGCAATCAGCAAACAGATGTAGGCCATTAAGAATTTGCCAAAGTTAACAGCCACTGGAATTAGTTTTTGAAAGGTAATTCTATTGCTGAAGTGACTGATTTACAACTCAATACCCTTGGTAAACATTTGCACATACACGCCGAAAATGGGAAAACGGCCCACCAGCATCATCAGCTCCAGCCACACCAGCAGAATGACAACAGCAGCCACATGATGCTGCCACATTGGCACCGCCCACAAGTCACCAGTCCACAATATTTTCGGCGTCTACAAGAAAGATAGATTAAAGAATATTGCAGAAATATGCCAGATGTATTTATAGTGTTTGAATCTTAGCTATCAGTCGTTACAGTCATAAAATATTCTTCATAATTCTATAAATGTTACTTGTTAATAACACATTTCAGAAATGGAAATAAAGAAATTGTCATTTAAATCATATTTTAAACAATTGTTTCTATGATTGGCAAAATGTATTATGCACGCAAATATTCTTTGGGAAAAATAATTCAGTAATTATCTGTATATAGTCATCATATTTAGTCAGTTGTAACTACTTACCACACATAGGAGCACACCGAAGACTATTAGCCATTGCAGCCAGTTTTCCCAGTACTTGGCATAGCCATGCAGACCGTGCGCCATTTGGAAGAGTTCCTTGCCCAGCAGTATTAGGTTTAGGATAATCACAAAGTAGCCTATAGTCATCACATAACCTGGTGCCTGACATTCCTCGCCCTCCTTGCACAAGCGCACATATACACCGATCACGTAGAGCGTGAAGAGCATCACGAAGAAGGTGTGATAGGCGAGGCTCATGAGGAAGAATTTGCGTATGCGGCGCCACTTGAGGAATAGAAAGGTCTCGCACAATGGATGCATTAGTATGCGCTTCTGACCCACCTCAATGAGGCTCAGCATCAACTCCGCCTCGCCCTTCTCCAACGACGAGCTGGGCACCAGCAGTCTGAAGTCCAGCTTAATCTGGCAGTCGACATCGCCAATCTCGTGATCATTTGCCTTGATGGAGCTGTCCAGTTTCTGCATTAGTTTGGGTATAATCTCTGGACAGCGACGCACAATGAATGTCAGAGCCGAAGTGTGTCCATCGGTGCGAGCGGTAAGATCTGCACCATTTTCTGTGAATGGAGGCGGAGACGTCTTTAATGCATTATAAACTTTATAATGAAATTATAATAGCCTCGTTAAGGCAATAGAATATCTTAAAATGTTTAAAGATTTCTTGGGAATTGTGCTTTTGTGAATAAGGAATTGCCTTAGAAATAGAAAAGCTGAGTTAGATGTCACTCACCTATGAAAAGATAGACACAGCTGCTGAATTCATTGAGGGCTGCAATGTGGAGTGGAGTATAGCCGTAGTCATCCGATTTGTTGACATCGGCGCCTGCCTTGAGGAGCGCATTGCAACAGTCCAGACAACGCGACTGCTTCACTATGGCTGCATGGAGAGCGGTGCGTCCGTCCCGATAAATGGCATTCACATTTGCTCCGTATTTCAACAGAATTTCTACGCTGCCAATCGACTGGGAGAGGCAGGCCAAATGCAGGGGCGTCTGCTGGCTGGCATTGCGACAGTTGACATCCGCGCGATGCTCCAGCAGCAAACGCACACATTCCGCATAGTCATTCTCCGCTGCTGCAATGGACGTGCACAATGTTAGCCGTGTGTGGCATATGTATACTTCAAAGCGTATGCCAATCTTACCCAAATGCAGTGCCGTCACTTTGCCTTCTCCGAATTGGGAGCGCACATCGGCATTGTGATTCAGCAGCAGTTCTACGCATTTGGAAAACCCGGATGCGCAGGCGGTGTGCAGCGGAGTCTCAGTGTACACCTGTGGTGTATTGGGATCGGCTCCATACTTTAATAGAATCTCAACGCAGTCCATCGCATTACCGTCAATGGCATAATGCAGTGCAGATCGCCGATTAATGCCAATATTGATATTCGCCTTGCGTCGCAGTAAAAGCAGAATACACTCAACACTCTTCGAACTGAAACAGATTTCAATGATTCAATACTGATGAGTAAAGATAATTTTCGAAACAAAAAAAATTAAACTCCCTAATTTTAATGCCATATTATTCTAAATTGGTTCAGTTCCGATAAAGTTATTATGAATTTCGAACGAAAATTATGTTTCCAATTTGAAATGCAGAATTATTTCTTATGAAAATCGGTTTAATTTTTATCCAATATATCCAATAGTGATATTTGGGGCAGCCTAATATGTGACTCACCTGGCTGCGCAATGTAACGGTGTCACTTCCATTTTATTATCATATCGATTTGGATCCGATCCGCGATCAAGCATTGTCTTAGCAATGGGCGCATTGGCACGACAGCAGGCAAAATGCAGAGGGGTGCGTCCGCGGCAGTCGGAGGTGTTGGGATCCGCATTGTAGTGGGTCAGCAGATACATAACATTCTCAACGGTACCATAGAGAGCACAGCATAAGAGCGCCAGATTGCAATCGCTTGGCTCGATCATTAGCTCTGCAAACAAAAAAAAACCAATAAAAATAAGTTGATAGCCAACTGCTGCCCGCTGCTCACCCAAAAAGCCGCCCGATTTGACCACATCCAGTATGTGCCTGCCATTGGGCACCGTGCACAGCGTCTCATCGATCTCCTGGGGCTGCCAGAGAACTTGATTCTCTTGTTGACGTGCGAAAATCTCATGTGCCTCATTGCTGAAGACGGCGTCGCTGTTGACCTCACTGGAAATGCTGTGCTTATCAAACAGCAGGTCCATATCGGCCGTCTCGCTCTCCGACTGCCATTTCAGATCGTTCTCCTGCCAAAACAAATAAACCGAAATCGAACAGAATTATGCCTGAGTGGGGGTTTTCGGGGCGTATGATTGGTGGAGAGGGGTGGGGCACTTACGATGATGGAGAATCGCACATTTTCCATACTGTTGATTTGTTTACACTTTTGTGGCCTACAAAATAAACTAATTGGTTGACCATACGGAATCTTGCTTCAGCATTATCATCATGCGTCCGTCGACACTCATTCATGCAATTTTCCAGCTCATGACACATAAATATATGTACATTTCATGTAATGGCCTGCAATCAATCTTTTGATGTTGTTGTCATCGGTGGCACAAGAGATACTCGCCGTTTCTCGCCACCCAAAGTGGCGTGCTCGGTTTTCTTGATTTTTCCTTAAATAATTGGATGTATATCGTTTGTTTATTTTGAAATATCGAAAATTTTGAATTGTTTTCCAAGCCGCAACACGATGTTCGTGCTAATTATTACACCTCCGCCTCTGCGTCGTCGATCCCGTTGCTATCCACTCTCTGTGCTCTGTGCCGAATAAATTTTTGCACTGCATCTACCGTTATTCACGTTCCGTACCCGACGAGGTGCTAATGTGTACTGGGTGTGGGATCTGACGGGGCACAATTGACCGCACAAACTTTGCCTCAAAATATATGTACTGAAGATTGCTTTATACTCTGCACTCAATGAAAATGAGCATGCAAGGCTACAGTGAAGTGAAACAACACAGTTCGTCCGTATAAACATTTTGATTTTTTGATTGATTTCATGTAAATAAATAATACATTTTGTGGGAGTGTTGACCCACTTATAAGATTTTACATCGATCTCTTCAGATTGTAGATTCAGCAGAATGCTATGGATTCCAATTGTGTGCAACGAGTTCCTTTGGATATGTGAAAAAATTCTGGAATCAATGTCCTGGAAGAAGATAAGAATACCCACATACTAATGGTAAGTTCAACAAAGAGATCTAGCAGAAACAATGAGATCTCTTAGTTTTCAACGAGAACTCTTAGTTCTTTACTCTGAAAGCTTCTTACATATGTTTTTTGAGCTTTATTATAATATCTGGCGGCCATAAATAGACAGCGCAGTAATCAAACAATTCAGTCAGTGGATGAGGCAGCTAGTGCTTGGATGGCTTAGTTAAAGTGGAAAATGACCTTCAATTAAAAATTAATGTTCGCAATATAGGTCAAAATCGGTTAATCTGAGACGTTGCCTTGTCATTTTCAACCAACTGATCCTCTAATTTCAGATTCTCAATTCATTGCAGTATCTTTCTTAAACAGTACACTAGCTTAACATTGAAAATTTCTGTGCTTGACGTGCCAAATGATTAAAGAGTTGAGCAACCGTGACTTTGATGTGAATGTTTCACTCAAGCTGTGGTTGCCTTTAGGGGGCAACTACTGCGGAAAATGTGTACAAGATTAATAGATTAAGGGGCAACTTTGCTTTACAAAATTTCAACATCTCGCACAAGTTAACG
The DNA here is from genome assembly GCA_035044325.1 of Drosophila nr. medialis 2 BK-2023a. Taxonomy (NCBI): domain Eukaryota; kingdom Metazoa; phylum Arthropoda; class Insecta; order Diptera; family Drosophilidae; genus Drosophila; species Drosophila nr. medialis 2 BK-2023a. The sequence goes on from JAWNMH010000348.1 coordinate 373,914, forward strand.
TACTAAAAAGTTTTCTTTGCAAATTACTTGTTGAAGATAGAGAGCAACGAATGGACATGTTAGAGGAGGCGTTGCTGATTGAAGCGAGAGTGCGCGGTGGGCGAGGTCGCTGCATACCTTTTGGCTGATGCTGGTGTGTAAACAACAGGAATGCAAAGTGACAGCAACCATGACAACGATAGCATTTGACCTGCAGGAGGGTTAAGGCTTACGTGGCAAAGGTAAACGCTCACTGACGCAGGCGACCATCTCTAGGATTGATGGGGTTAAGACACGGGTCTGGGGCACTTCCTCGGGCATTCGAGCGTAATGAATGCACACACGCAGTGCCTGCCAAAATTAATGCTACCCCTGCTTTAGCGGCAGTGTCATTCTAACCTGTTGCCAATTGCGACTCGGTCTCACAGGCGCTTGTCAAAACCAATTAGTGACTGGGACCCCATAGCGACTAAGTGCAAACTCCACAATATACTACCTTAAATACCCTTTAAGTCAATGTTGACTTCAGACCATTCAGAGCGAATATAGTACAAATATTAAATAACATTGAGGCAAAATGAAAAATGACTTTATAATATATTATTATTTTTAACGTTGACACAGTTATCTAAAGTAACATTGTAAACATATATCTAAAAAAAAATATTCCAGGATAAAATTTAGCCAGACGGTGGCATAATAATACAATTTAAAAGTCTAGCCCGAAAAACCTATCTGCAGAGTCTTGACTCAGTCCGTTAGACTGATTATTTTATTTTAATATATATACATATATATATTTAAATGATTATGATAATTAAGGTCAGAGTTGGCGGCTGCTTAAAGATACAAGCATAAATATGTACATATACTTAAGCACTATGCACGCAAATCCTATGTGGCAGCCCACGTGCCCCACAGATGGGCTACGTGCCAACGGCAACAGGTTGCCTGTCAAAATGTTCTTGTAAGTGTTGTAGATGCTTATGTGCGCGTCCGTTTGCCTGTGCACGTGTATGTAATTTGTATTGGTGTCTGTGTACTGTATGCTCACAGTAGCTTTGTCGCATTGGTGGCATAAGGAATGTTTGCATTTTAGCCAAAAAATAATGTACAACACATGTGGGTCCCTAAACATGCGACGAAGGCCAGCAAAGCAAAACAACTCCCGCAGCGGTCAGCTCAACATGCTAAGAATTAAAAAAAAAGCCATCAGAGCTTTTTCCATTAGTATTCACAGTATACGCATTGTTTTTTTTTTCTAAAATTATTTTTTATGTTTATTTAAATACTTTCTTAATTATTTTGTTTGTCTATGTCTATGGCAATGTCTATGTAAGACTTGCACAGCAGCTTAACAGCTGTTAACAAGGCAAATGCAGAAAAACATTCTGTTAACTGTTAGAGATGCGCACTGTTTAGCTGGAAACCAGCTAAAATTGATTGCTTATTGTTTTAAATTAATATAATATATATGTAGTAACACTATGAATTGTTAACTTTTCAACTAAAATATTATATTATTATTATTATATATTATATAACAGATACATGCTTATACATGCATTTGCTCGAAGCTAACTGTTGCTGCTCCTGCTGCTGTTGTTGCTGCTGCTGCTGCTGTTGCTGCTGCCGGCATTGTTTGATTTGTTTTTGTTGCTGCTGCCGCTGTTTATTCGTTTATTCGCCAGTTTCAACGCCAGCACAACGGACGCGTCGTCGCTTGCCGCCAAACTCCTCATTGCGAAAATTCTCGTGTTGCTGCCACCGTTTGACTTGCTGTTGTGGGCGTGTTGTGCACTTCCGTGTCAGAACTCTTTTACATTTTACAACTGCACGAGAGGGGGCTGTGTGTTCTCGGCTCTCTAGTTGACAACGTCGCGCAGTCGCCACGCGGTTTCCTTATTTTTTTTATTGCTGCTGCCGCTGCTGCTGCTGCTGGTGTGGTTGTTGTTGGCGGCCTGTTGCGGATTTTCATTATTGTTTTGCAATGGCCTCCTGGCCACGTCGCAATAAGCAGGCATCGGCATCGGAACTACTTGGCGGGGGTAGTTTAAACATGTCCATATAAAAGCAAAATCGCTGTATGCCTTTGACTTAATACGCGACAGGAACTTCAGCGTGAAGGTATCTTAACTGATCAAGAGCCAAATGCAAAATACAAATAAATTTAAATACATAAATAAACATCTAAAGAAAACACAACTCATAAATTTTTAAAGTGTAAATATAGAAATAATTTCCTGTGGCAGTCATACGGTGTGTATACTAAATTATTGTTAATGTGCGCGTGTGTGCACTAAAATAAAAAATAATAAATTTATTTAACAATTTGGTAAAATAAGAAACACCTGAACAGTGAGATTAACACGACGTAATTCTAAATTATTCGACTCGGTTTTATCCTCTATTTGTAAACATTCAAAAACTACACAGTGGTGTCCACAAGGTCAGTTCCCAGAAGGGGTTTCGCCCCTGAAATTTAAGTGAGTTTAAATCTGCTAAACTGATATCTAAGCCCTCTTTGCAACGTCTCTGACTGCTATATAGTTTATATTTTAGCACTTCCAGTGACCTCGACTATTGATTTTTGGCGAGATCATAATTTAAGCAAATACGTTTTGCCTTCTCAAAGTTTTCGTGGAACATGCACACATTATTAGATGGTTTTCATTCAGGTTTCTATACCATTCACAAGAGGTATTTGGAATTTCTGAAATTGTTTACAACATCAAGAGAAAATCTACAAAGACTTTTATAAAACTTGTTGAAAAGTTAAATAGCATTAAAATAACATATAGCATAAATATTAAAGAAACATATTTGTTTTATATTTTGAAATTATAGTATTACACTTATTGAAATAATAATTTCAATCTTAGAGTATTCAAACTTCAACGCGCAGAGAAAGAAAAAGTTATTTTCATTCTTACTAATAATTTTTATTAGCCTTAGATAGATTTGTATGTTTCCGGTATGATTTGCGGCGCTGACTTTGAAAAATATTAGAAAAATATAAAATTAAGCTAAATTGTTGATGTCTGTAATGCTTGTATCCGCTTTCACATTTGATTTGTTTGATATGTTTTAAATTTGGAAGCAAGGTCATAAAAAAAATGATGAAAAGCGAATTTGTTGCACAGTTTGGCGGTCAATATATGAATGTAGCAGATTGTTTGCCAAGAGCCAATCCAATGAACGAATTGCAAAAAAACCCAAACCACTGCTATAAAGCAACACACTAGTTAATGGCACCAACCGCCAGTGACACCCACACCCACTGACTGCCGGCTTTTACATGAAAAACCACAACATTTTTATTGGCATACAACCGCAGACGACGGCGTCAGGCAACAGCGAGCAGCGAGCAGCCAGCAGCCAGCGGCGTGCAACCAGAAGCCAGAAGCCAGTGAGAATTGAGTCGGGTTCATAGCACGACTGGTGACAATCGCCGTATCATAATTCCTTGTTCATTGAGAGTGAGTGCCATCGCCTACGACGGGGTCATTTACGTGCCGATCGTAAAGGCATTAAAGCTGTGCGCCGCCAAAATGGAAAGCTACAAGTTATTGATATTTAAAGTACATCAAGCACGCGGCGGGTCAGGCATAAAAGTCCCAAGTTGTTAAGGGCTGCTCAGTGGAGAAAAGTCATAAGCCTTAGCACACAATTGAAAGTAATGCTCCCAAATAGCCTGACGGAAATCAATGAAAGCGAATTTTATGTGACTTCAGTTATTAAGATGTTATATTGCAATAAGTTCGGCCTATTGGTATTTATTATTGGGAAAGAAAAAGAGTGATTATGGATTATGAGGATTAATAATAAGTGGAGTGTGTGTATACACACTCAAGTAATGATAAATGTGACTCAGCATAATTATCCTCAATATATATACATAAAAACAATTTTAAGTGATTTTTTTTATATGTGAATGCATGTTGAATTTTGTGGTATTTTGATAATATTCATTCTTGGCAGAGAATATAAAATATATTTGCTTGTGTGTAGCTCCATTGGTATTCAAAGTACATATGACAGCGCTCGAAAAGTTTGATTGAGTAGAAAAAAATAGATAAAAATAAAAGCTTTTGGCTTGATTTTCTCTCAAACGCACGAAAATATCTATTTTTAGCAAGTTAAAAATAAACATTTGTTATGTGCCAAAAAAAAGGAAAAAATTAATTAAAGTTGTGATTACAATTCAAGCAAACAATTTAAGGACACTATAGAAACGATAAGCTTATAAGTATAGCTTCAGGTCTGTCCTAAAACTTTTACCAGTCTACGATGGTTATCTATCTAAACTGGTCGCTGGTCAGCTTAGGCAGGTGCTGGCCTGCTCGCACCACATTAAGCACCCAACCCTCTGAAACACTTGCAACAGCTTACCACGTCTCACACATATAAATTCATTATTTATTTGTGTGTGTGTGCTTTTTTTAATGTGGGTACTTGCGGTTTTTGTATCATATTACTCACTCCAGCACTGGCCATGAGTTTGAGTTCTTGCGCCCTCACAGCTTTTTTTTGTTAAACGTTGCTTATCACTCACGTTCTATTCCTGTGAACCCTCTGGCTGCCCCTTCCTTGCTGCCCCGATTGTATTGGTTGCCACAATCGACAGAGTTTTGTCGGCATTTTGATGAGCAGCCAAAAATGACATTTATGACGCCTAAATTGTATTTATGAGGCTTATTGAACAAAGTTATTTGGCTATGAGACATGTTGGAATCTACTGTTAATTTTATAGAGGATAACAACCCATTTGGCCCAATTTTTGTCGTAATCATTTTCTTTGTTTAACATTTTAGCTTTATTAATTTCTGTATTGGTTTGTTGTTGTTGCACAGAAAAGAACTGCCTGCGATTCATAGAAAATAATACTCAAATGAAAATATTTAAGCCTTGGTTTTAGAACAATCATTTCCCTGAGTTTCACAGTTTAACCAATTAAACTGCAAAGAGTATTTAGTAGTTCTCAATATGATGGATGTGTAAGCATTAAGTCATGTATTTACTTTTGTACCCTACGTTATTTTTGTGGTCGGACGCCCGGCAAACGTACACAGGAATTTTTGTCATGGCTAATACTCTGTTCAAGGCTGCTCAAGGCAGACGGCTTGTATTTACTTTCCCATACCACATGAAAATGCGCGACAAAACAAATACTTTTGGGTCGTTGAATAATGGGGGCAACGAGATTGTAGAGGATGGAGGCTGACCGCCAACTCTTCGGCGGGAAGCTGGGTCTAACAATTTTCAATTTCATGGCCAACAACAGTGGCCATTGACAACAGTTGCGTATGAGCTGTTTTTGTACCCTGTAGCCGTCGCAGTCATAAATGGGTATATTAACGTTGTGTAATAGAAGATGACAAGCGAATTGGTAATAGATTAACATATATTTGTATTTTGCACAAAATTGAATTGTAAATTTTTAAATATAAAAGTAAATCAATTTGAAACATCGACTTTCGTCATCAAGTACTAAAATTATTATTATTTATGCACCCGAAACCGTACTAAAGTCTTTACATATTTTAGAATCCGTATTTTTTCAATATTATTTCCAAGCTCCTTTGAAATATATATAGTATTATAATATATGTAATAAACATTTACATATGTGTTTACATATAAGTACTGATAATTTAATTTTCTATGCAAAAAATATTACTTGTTTGAGTACACTTAGCTACAGGGTATCTGGAAGTCGATCCCACTTAATTTTGATGTTGTTGTTAATGTTAAACTCGAGTGTCGATTGCCGATGGCTGGTAATGAAGTAAAATGACAAGCGCAAATGCGTCGAGCACGCAGGGGAATGAGCGGCAGGAGAGAACGGAGTGCTGGGGCTTTTGAAGGTAACTCCAAGAGTCATCAACAAGCGTTGTCGCAACTGCCGCGCTTCCCATGACCTTCGCAAAAGTGGAAAGCGGAATTGCTTTCGCACCACGGCAACCCACCACACAACAACAACAACAACGACAGCAACAGCTCCCGTTGACAAAATGAACGCGCAATGGTTTGGGCTATTGATGTTTTGTTATTGGTCAGTGGTTAGGTTGATTTATTTTCTATGGAATTTTGAGTAGCATAATAATAAATGCTGGCGGATCACTCGAGACAGGCACGTGCTGGGTAACGAGACGTACCCCAGCCGTGAGCTTAATTTACCGGGCAACACAACCAAGCCGTATGAAATGTAGCACGCAATAAGTTTTGGTAAACATAAACAGGTCATCAACCCGATGTCAGACCCCCGTCCAAATGAAATAACCCCAACTATCTACCCCCTCAATGCGACTCGACTTTCACAAGAGTGAACAAGTTTTGAATTCAATGTCTTTTCTTTGCCAAGGTCCCAACGGCATTCGGTGACTGGCGCTTAATATATGCTCGTTAGGTGTTGTCAGTTGACATTAGGGTTGTTCACACAAAATCTATAAAAATATTTCTGCTGCGCACATTGTGTATGATATAAAAAGTAGAAGTTTGTAGCGCATTGTAGCAGAATATATCCGTGTTTAGATGCTTCTTATCTAAATTGAATATAATTCTCAATTGCAATTATCTAATCAAATTTCAACTATTATCGCAAATTCATTTTAATATCAAGCCAAATTTTTCATTGTGCGTCAAGTGAGCTTTGTTTGCCTTAACATAAACCAGAATTTAACAAAATACACCCACACGACTACCCCTACTGCTTGAAGATGGTAGATTATCTTTCTCGGCACTCATTAGTGTGCGTAACTGTAGCTGGCATTGTTTACACCTTACTGGACTGCGACACCTGCTCCACCCCAGAACCGATTCATGGCACGACTGCCACTGGGATGGCGTGCGAAAATTCATGTGTTGCTGTTTTTGGGATAAGAGGAAGTTAGCAGTAATTAAATCGAAATCAAAACAAAAGTTTCTTTCATACAGCAGACGCCGCACAGACGGCGATGTTTTAGAGGCGAACTAATGGACTTATGGGCGGCTGGTCAGAACTGAAGAGAAAACTTTAGGGACGCTTTAAGCCCATGGTAACAACAGCCACTTGCTGCACATAGTTACAAGCACTTAATGCGTTACGTATGCGCCATGGTGCCCATCCGTGTATCGGCTCATCAAGCACGCGTTGTTTCCATGACTCTTTTGGCTTTGGTTTTGTTTGCGCCTCAAATCCATCTAATTAAAATGTACGCAAGAATGTTTTAAGACGCAAAAGGTAAAGTCGCACCTGTTCTAGTCCCGGTCTAGTCTGTAGTCAGCATTCATGTTGCTGCCACTCAACTAACGGTGGCTCGCTCGCCTGATGAATATTTATTATCACAGTAGACCTTAATGCTTTTATATATGTAGCCAGTCTGTGGTAAGGCGACAAATGTGACGCTTTCCCAATGCTGAAAGACGAACACGAATGGAGACATAGTAAAAGTAATTAGGAGAACACCAAGTCTCACTGCATATGGAGAACAAAAATAATATTAAAAATTGTAAAGCTTTACATTCATTTCAAAAGTTCAAGAAAATATATTTGAATTAATATCAACTTAATTTGACACTCCCACTTTACTTTATTATTCAAAGCACTTCAAATCTAATTTGAATTAATGTTTGTGTATAAATAGTCTTCTTCTGTACTTAAATACTGTTATCTCTGAAGATTAGCTGGGCTCACAAATTCTTAATATAATTAAGCAATCAAAGTTTGGCATAGGCATAAGAGCAAAATCCAAAACATGTCTTATTACTTGTAATGAAATTATTATTTAATTTTCTTGGTAAACTAATGTGGAAGGTATTACAATGTGAATAATCCATTAGGTTACTTGCGTAAGGGAATTCAAGCTTCGATTAGGTGACGATGGCAACCATTTCCATTGTTTACATGGCTGGTTGGGCAGTCAGTGAGGACTGCTCATACCAAACATGCACTTGTCCATAATGTTAAGAGGCACTTGTGCAACTCAACTGATGATTGATATTTTATTGAATTTATTTTGCAGTGTATTGCTTCCAACTAATCGACTGATAATTGTCGGGGCGTGGTGCGACAATCATGATAATGCTGATGATGAAGTTTATGTCTGTGGCAATGTCCCTGGGTTTCCATTTGGCTCTGCCACTGGCCAGGGTCGGCGACAACAACGCAAAAAGTGTCCAATAAATGTTTCACCGTTGTCGTTGTCGTTGCTCGCATAGTTGACCTTATCGAGGCGCAATTAAACACTCACACTCACACACCCGTTTACAATATAGATGGAGCTATAAAAAACCCGAACACACACATCCACGCCCACACCCACAAACATTCATACGTCTTGGAGTATATTTAAAATATTTGCTGCCTCTTGTTTCTACTGGCGCTGAAAAGTATGCAATATTGTTTGAAGTTGAGCCAAAAATATGCGGCCAGGTCTCGTCTGGTTTATGTGGGACATTTGTAATATGTATTAAAGACAGCAAAACTATGCATCAACCAACAGGCAAGAACAGGCACGAACATGACAGACTATAGAGTACTCTCTAAAATTTGGCATTCTTCCACAAACGTTGGCTGATTAAGGAGTTTAAGGCAGATATAATAAGACAAATTGAATGAGACTATTATGCGACTAACAAACTTTCTTATTGTCTACTTCCAGGGTAATAAAAAAGGGTTCTTTCAATTATCTTGAGCAGACGCATTGTCTCAGCTCGGACACAGTTCTCCCAAGGCTGATTTCTTAACCCATTGAAATGAATGCCACTTCGCCAAAGTCGTCGCTGGCCAAACTGGGTCTGCATACCAGCAAACAAAAGACGCTAAAGGTCATGGTGCTCGGCCAGAGCGGCGTAGGCAAAACGGGTAGGTGCCATTCCCAAAACAATAGGCCAGACAAGGTCTTCTCTCAGACACAAACACACCAACATTTCGTCATTCACAGCTATGGTGGTTCGGTTTATAACCCGTCGCTTCATTGGCGAATATGATCCAAATTTGGAGAAAATCTATACCTGCCAAACAACGCTGGACAATGAGTTGATTCAGTTTGACATACTGGACGCCACCGGGCAGTTGCATGTGAGTGAATTGCTTTAGTTCTTCGAGCCGAATTCGATAGAGTTCTTGTAGGAGCTGGACGGCGTTACACTGGAGGCCAACATACGTTGGGCCGATGCGTTTATACTCTGCTATTCCATCACAGACAAGTGCTCCTTTGACGAGTGCAGCCGACTGAAGTTTCTGATCAACTACAACAAGCGAAGACGCAAATTGGGCTCTGCCAGCAAGGTAAGATCTTAGCTTAAATGGATCACTGTGCATAAACGGAAACGGTTTACTGTGTGCATCTTCTACAGGACTGCGGGCTGGACATACCTTGCATACTGGTTGGCAATAAGACAGATCAGAATGGCGACCGCATGGTCAGTCTGGAGGAGGGACAGCGTCGCTTTCGGGAGCTCTCGTGTGCCGGTTTCCATGAGATTTCCGTTAGGGAGAGCATTGACCAGGTGCAACCAGAATTATTCATTTACTTGGGCTATTTTAGCTTGAACCTATCTTCTCACAGGTGCAAAATGTATTCCGCGATGCGTTTCGTTTTTGGCGCGTATTCACTAAATTTCCGAAGCTCAAACGTTCCACCAGCGATGTGGCGCATGCAGCCGACGGCATCATGACACCCGATTCCGGTTCTCGTTCCTTTTATGATTCGACGCCCCTGGGCGTAGCGAGACGCTCGTTCCTGTTCATTGGCGGCGCCTGCCAGGAGGAGAGCAGCGGCGATCACACCGAGTCCACGGACGACATTGCCAGCAGCAGTCTGGACAGCTCACGCAGCAATATCGATGCCCCATTCCGTAATCGCGCTTCCACCGACGGCACTCTTCTGTCCAGGCCCAGACGGTGGCGCTACCCGCCTCCAGGTTGCCTGATGCCGCACACGAATCGCGTCGAGCGTCGCATGAGCATCTCGACCAGAGGCAGCAATGCCAGCTACTGAAAACAACGGTCACTTAGTTAGTCCAATTATTGCGCCAAATATATTTATAGCTAAATGTTGAATATTGGATCAAATTCATTTAGTAATACTCGGCTGATCTGTCTGTTATGTGCGAGGCAGATAAAGTATTATAATTGGGGTAAATGTTAAAATTATAAAATGGGTTAGTACTAAATTTTAATGAAGTATTCATTTAGAGATCAAATCATAATCAAAAAAGCCATGGATTTTGAAAATCATGAGAAACTATGGCTCTGAAAAGTTTAGACAATTTAATGGCCACGAAGGCTTTTAGCCAACTTTTATAAGCTAATAATTCTCTGGTATTCCGCAGATACATTTGGGGTTACATTTATTTGCACTCGAAACAATTTCAACAATAATTAGATTTTAAATATGAAGTGTATGAATGTCCCCGGTCAATGGATTAGTCATCATCAATCTTGAGCATATACTCCTCGGCACGAAGGGCCAGTTCGCGTATGTTGCGCAGGCAGCCAGCGGCAGCAAGCTGCAGCTCCTTGTTGGTGGAACCAATGCACTCTAGTAGGAAGGGCACCACACCGCTCTGTAATGAAGGGCAGCAAAACACAATTAGCTGGAATCAGATCAACGGGAAGCGGAGTCTAACCTGGTGCATAGTGATGCAGTTCTGTGGATCCATTGATAGTTTCTCCAGTGCCATGGCCGTTGTGCGATGCACCATCGGATTCTCACTGGTCATGTAAGTGACAATGGGCGTCACGGTGCGCAGACGTCCCAGCTCCTCGGTGTTGTTGCCAAAACAGGCGCAGGCAGCGACGGCCGCTGCCAGATTCATGCGCAGCATGTCATCCGTAGTGTTCACCAGATCGGCTAACTTATAAATGACACGAAGATCCGTCAGAATAGCCAGATTTGTCTGATCCAAGGCAATGGTAGCGATCGCTGCACAGACTGCCGACAGCACCATGATTTCCTTAGACTTGAGCAGGCCTACCACCAGCTCCATGGCACCGACCAGGCTGCGCACCAACTCTGCCGAGTCGGTGGCATTCCTGACGCATGGACAAATCGCATATGCAGCATGTGCCTGGACTTGGGGACTGCTGTTCTTGAGCAGTGACCAGACTAGACGCACCGCATCTAGTTGCTCCAGAATGCGCATACTATCTGCATCCTCGGCGCTCTCCTTGATCGTCTTGGCCAAGTTCTCGAGCAGCGGTGAATGCGATGAGTTGAGCAGCGCCACCATCGCAGGTAGACCACCAGAATTGCGGACGGCAACACGATTATTCTGGAAGCGCACACACTCGGATAAGGCGCCGGTAACATTGGTCAGAACGTCATCACTTTCATCGCCGAGCAGAGCAACCAGATGATGCACCACATTCATATCGTTCAATTGCTTCACATTCTCATCAGACATAGCACACATCCAGATGGCACCCGTTGCACCCTTAAGCAATGGTTTATTATCCCGTATCGTCTTATCCTTGATAATGAGGACCAGTGGCTCCAAGCCGCCCGCTTCGCGTACCAATTCTCTGGTGGTCACATCAAAGGCGCACTTGTACAGCGCCGTGCTGCCCTCAACCTTTAGATCAACACTCTCCGAGCTCAAATGTTGCACAATGTCTGCTATCATGCCCTCTGTGGTAATCGCCAGTTGGAACTTTGGCTGCGATGAGCATTTCTGCACAGTGCCCATTATGGGTATGACCACATCGATGTGAATGGACTTCAGCAGGTTGGCCATCAGTGGAACAATGCCGCTTTTTCGCATCTGTTCCATATTGTGCTTGGAGTCTGCCAGTGTCCAAAGAGCACGCGATCCGGCTCGCGCCATGTCCAAGCATTCGATTTCCTCAGCGGAAAGTTGATCGCGTGGCGTTTGCAATATGCTGCAACAAATTGTAATATTATCTGGTAAAACATATATATTTATTTATATATATATATATGTATATATAATATATATAAATATATGTATAAATACTATTGCATGTCTGTTGTGGTTTTTCTCATATGTTACCCAAATTCATGATTTACGAGTTTGATTTTTACACTTACCTCTTCTTGATATCCAGCAAATCGACCAGCTTGGAAATGCCGCCACACTGTCGAACATATTTGCGGGCCAGACGCACCTTGCTCACATTGGACAGCGTCTCGGCTGCCATGGTCTTCAGATCCCTCATGGACGAGCTGAGTATGTCAACAATCAGCGGTATACCATCCAGATCCACAATCGTTTTGCGTATGTCAATGTTGAGGGTAATGTCGGAGAGGACGGTGAGGGCGCCCAGGCAGCACTTGGTGTCGCTGCACTCGAGTATGTTGACCAGGACATCGAGGCCACCGATATCCTGGATGGCGAACTGGTTAATTTGCGTACGCAAATCGTAATCCTGCAGACAACATAAGGATACTATTGTGGCCGTCTGATTGCCCGCCTTGATATATTTGACCAGCTTCTGAATGTTGTAGTATTCGGCGGGAATTTCGGCAGTACGTGCCACGTCCTTCCACCGTTCCTCCTCATCCGTCGAGGATTCCTCTTCAGTGGTATCGGAATCATCGAGAACAACGGGACGTTTGTCCTTAGATAACCGATCCGGACAGGAACCGCATTGTTCGCGAATCTTACGCGGTTTTCGAGGCGCAGCACTTGCAATCATTGTGTAACTCGATGCTTTCAATATATATATATAAATATATTTAATCTGCTTGGTGCCGTTGGCCTTTTGCTGTTGCACAACTTGGATGTTCAGAAATTTATGAGTAGATTACGTTAAGGAATTTCAAATGCTAGTAAAAATATCGATTTAATAACATTTGTTGCCGTGGCGACGTTTACAATGTTTACATATGTGTGCTTGAGAATTTGTACGACTACTTGATTAATTTAATTTAAATCCAATTCAAATTCCCAAAATTAATTAGAATTTGAATTTTGCGTCTTTGATTTGTGTTTTTGGCACGTTATGTGTCAGTTTCGCACGTTAAAATGGTTGCTATTTATTTTTCTACATTGTGGTATCTTATGTTTTCAGATTATTTATTTTAACCGATGAGTTTTCTGCGAATTTCTCAATTAATTACTTCATCATTCGATGTTTTTCATCCAACTGAAATTTAAAGTGCGCGCCAAAGCAGTGCAATGCTCTTTCAAATAGTAGGGATGGTAACACTGTAGTGTTGCTGCGGTGCGGCGATTTGAGCAAGCAGTGCTTGAGTGACAATGCCACACGGTCACACTTGTCAACAGCTGTGCTTTGTGTGTTTTGTGTTTTCTTTTTCCCCAATTTAAAAGCCAAGCCATCAGTAGCGTGTTTACTTTCTATTAAATACATACGCATTATCATGGGCAATACGAGTGGTAAAAAGGAATCGGACAATGTGTACACATCCGAAGAGCTGCGCTTTTTAGAGACGGCCTATCGCAACGCGTCCGGCGGTGCGTTAGAGAAATTAACCTCAGATCGACTTGTGGTAAGTGTTCTTGTTTTTTTGTTTTTGTACTAGGTCGTTGCACTTCAACTGGCCAAAAATCAATTGAACGCAGTTGCCTGCAGTGCGCTGCAACGGTCACAAGTTCAAGGCTTACTGCGGCAGTAACAGCAGCTACTCCGCTTTAACTGTCATGCGACTCCGTAAAAGAAGCAGCCAAACATACAAACGCGCACACACATATAATGATGTACGGATAATGCCAACGTCATCAAAATTATCAATAACAATTTGCATTGATTACTTAATGCGTTGTTAAGTTGAAAGTGCCGTTTAGTTTATCTAATTTGTTTGTCTTGGGATTTTAACTCATTTTTCATTTTTGTTTTTGTTATTTTTGTATTTGTTTGGTTTGCTTGCTAACGAATTACCCGTGATTCCAATGGGGCTGCTCATAATTATGTCAACGAAATTGAATTTAAAATAAACAATAGAAGCGACGAATACAGGAAATGTCAGCATTAAGCAAACGTCGTATTTTCGTATTTACATATTTTCGTGTTCTACTGTTCTCGTGCTTTCCCCCCTACTTGACAACGATCGCATAATTTGGTTTATTAAGCAAGCATACCCTTGCAGTGGATACCATAATTTATGCCACTTGACTTGTAACGCTTATTATTTATTATTTATTAAGATTATGTGTACTTATGTATATGTATAGAATATGTTTTCTAGATCGGGACATCCCTTAGAAGCAATGTGTCGAAAATCAATTTCATTTATAATTTTTTACGATATCTTCCCTAAACTTGTATTTTCCGAATATTGTTATAATGAACATATATTGTGACAACACACATTTGAAGCTCTTATATAACGTGAAATATCACGAATATAGATAAATTCGAGGGTATCTAATCTTCGGCACCACGTGGCTAACAATTGTGTTTCGGTTTTTTTTTTCTTAATGACGTGTTTTTGTTTTTTTTTTGCGTTAAACAGGAAGCATGGTCTCAGACAATTGAGCGTTCCCTAGCCGAGAGCACGGCTCAGTTTCTGTTTATGCCAACGAAGCCGGGCCAACAATGCATCAATATACCGTTAAGGAAATTTGGCGAGCCCTACTATATTATGGAGCGTGGCACCATTGAGTTGAAGATGCAAATGCTCCTATCATCGATGGAACGCAGTGTCAATGACAGCTTCAACATCAAGCACCTGGAACAGGTGAGCTGATATAAATTCTTAGATTAATTGTTTACTTATTATATATGTATTTTTTACAGTACATACACTCGATAATCAAGAGCTATGTGCACCTGGAAAGCACAGCGAAGATGTCCAACATTAAGGAATGGCACGAGATGGGCTTCATTACTACAGAACGGTCGGCCTGCAGCTTTGCCAAGGGTCTGATGCGTAATCTCACCAAGGATATGGAACACACTTTGTCCACAGAGGCATTGGAACGCTGGTTGCATGTGACACCACAGTTTCTGCAGCTGTGGCGCGAGGTTTTCGCACAGCTGTACACACGCCACGGTGGCAGCAAGCGCACAATCATCAAGGATGTGGAAATTCCCATTCTGCCCCAATTGTGTGGTATGTGTACTCAATATGTTCACCCATGTTGCATCTGTCAATTAAATGAGAAAAGTTATTCACATACTTTTCACAATTTGCAGATGCACCGCACAACAGTAATTATCGGCCAATCATCGAGCTGCCACATGTGCTGTATATCAATGCACAGCTGCCGCGCGAGATGCGTCATAAATGGCGTTTCTTGTTCTCATCAAAAATTCATGGCGAAAGCTTCTCCACCATGCTTGGCAAGGTGACGGATAAGGGACCGACGTTGTTCTTTATTGAGGATGAGGATCAATACATATTTGGCGGCTACGCACCTGAATCATGGTCACTCAAGCCCCAATTCGGTGGCGATAATACATCGTTGCTCTATACGCTCAGCCCGGCCATGCGCTGCTTCACCTCCACTGACTACAATGATCACTATCAGTATCTAAATTTGAATCAGCAGACAATGCCCAATGGGTTGGTGAGTATATATGCCTAATTTACATTTCCATCGATTAGATTTAACTTATGGCATATCTATAGGGCATGGGCGGACAGTTTGATTTCTGGGGTGAGTACAAATACAAATTCAGACTATCGTTTGAATTAATTCATAAGCAACCTTTTTTGTGTAGGTCTCTGGCTGGACTGCATGTTTGGCGAGGGTCAGAGTGTCGAGAGTTGTACCACATATAGCGACTATGTGCAGCTGAGGTGCGTTATAGCCTTCATCACTATTTGAATGCTCTTTTAAAAAATCAAATTACATTACTTTGCAGCAAACGCAAGCAATTCAAAATACGTAATATGGAGGTTTGGGCTGTAGGCGATTTGCCTGTCAAGGATGATGAAGAGGGCGGTGATGGTCAGGTAAAATGTTTAATAAATTTAAAAAAAAGTTTCACATTTTCAAAATGAGTAATTAATTTTTAAGCACATTTAAATCATAGTAGTAATTACATTTTGTTTTGACTGTAGAAACGTTCCGTTCTGGATAGCAATTTGGAGGATCGTGCCATGCTGGAAATCGCTGGCAAGACAATGCATTCGGATGGACTTCGTGAGCCGGGCATGGATGATTGATGGCGGTCGCTGTACAAGGCGTTGAGTGAAGGCTTGGTCTTATCATGTTTAAGAATATATAGCACTGTTTCGCTTTTGGGAGTGCGTTTAAATCCTATACATATTTACTCTAGCCTTAAAAACCTTCTTAAACACACACAAATAAGAACAAATCCAGCGAACAAAATTGTACTTGTTCTATCCATTCCTACGAACTTTTGTTAAGCGAATAATGTTAATATATATAGAGATATATACGTATATACAATGTATAATGCATAGTGTCTATGTAATACTGAGAGTATTGTTGTTGCGTTTTAGGATTACAAGTGAGTGAACATTTCAAAAGCAATATAATATCGTCGTAAACCTCTTTTTCCGCGTTCAAATAAATCGCAAATTGTTTGCTGAACTCAAATTTATTACTACAATTTTTAAGCTATCTAAGGATAAATATATATGTTGATATATACATATATATATATATATATATATATATATATGTGAGTGTTTATGGTGGGTTTTCTTAATATAAATATTCGATTTCCATGGCAATTACAATAGTTTCTAAAACTGTTACTTGCTCCTTCGTTATTAAAAATAATGGTTTTGTATTTTAAATATCCACAGCGTAACCTGAGAGCGTCACGCCTGGTGCAATCTCCTCCTCGACGTAGGAGCCCGCTTCCTCGAAGGAGCGTGCATTGCTATCCTCAAAGCTACGTCCTACGCTTGGCGGCGTCTGGCGCAGTGGCGGTGCACGTTGCCCAAAGTTGCGTGACACACCATAATTGCCGTTGCTTTGATTAGAGTATTGGCCACCCTCATCATCGTAGCGGCGTCCCGTTGAGCGCAACTTGGGCGCCTGGAATGTGTGCTGCTGCTCGTTGTCCGAGCCCTGGCGATTGTTGAAATCATAAGTGCTTGTTTCGGAGCCGCGCGGATAGTTTGTCTTGCGCAGCATGGCCTTGAAATTGAATGGGGGATCCTCAGAATTCTGTAAGGTAAGCAATGCCATGATTAACCCATGCTTATATAATGATAAACTGTACAGATTTACTTTACTTACATCATCCTCATTGCGTCGCGACATATTCTGGAGTTCACGTATGGGATCTGATGGGGGATACGAGGAGCGTTGCTGATAGTTGCGCTGTTGCGGCTGATTGGCATTATTGCGATAGAAATTGGATGAGGGCTGGGGCGGCGGTGGAGGCGGCGGCGCCGCATAGCCCTTCAAGGAATTGCGACGAGATCCAGACCGATGGACGCCCCAATTGCCGCTCATATTATTAC
Source organism: Drosophila nr. medialis 2 BK-2023a (assembly GCA_035044325.1). Lineage (NCBI taxonomy): Eukaryota > Metazoa > Arthropoda > Insecta > Diptera > Drosophilidae > Drosophila > Drosophila nr. medialis 2 BK-2023a. The sequence goes on from JAWNMH010000348.1 coordinate 391,247, forward strand.
TTTGATAGTTGCTGTTGTAGTTGTTGTAAGCATTATTGTAAGCATTCATATTCATTTGCACTTGATTTCTGGAAAGAGAAAACTTTTGATGATAACCCGGATGGGATTAAGTATTGTGCTTACCTCCTCAACTGCTGGGGATCCCGAAAGTAGCTTTGATTGTAGATATTATCGCTCTCGCCCATGCGATCCCAGTTGGTCTGACAGGCCTGCTCCTTCTTGTATGCATTGTAGGTGAGCAAACAGGAAGTCATCGAAGGATTGCGCTGCAAGGGACTGTCCCACGGTTCGTCGTCCTCCGCCTGGTGCGTCAGCAAGTGATTGGGAAACGATTGACGTGAAATGGAATTGGCTGGATCGACCATATATTGTGTATCGTAGAAGGGTATCTGATCCAAGCGGAAGGGCATCTTCTTGATGGGCACAGGCAGCGGTCCCAGTTGCGAGGAGTTCACCTCTCGCATATTTATCCGCTCGAAAGGCACCGCGCGAGTGCATTTGTTTAAGCCAGCCACCATGCGCTGATTGTAAATGTGCACCTGTGGGATAAAGTTCGATTGGTTAAAGCCAAGGAGATCAAACAAAGCCGTAGTTTACCTGCTGCGATAGATTGACCAAATCCTGGAAGCGTGCGGAGCGATAATGTAACAGCACCTGGAAGATGGACTTCTCGCGCCACTTCTTCGCATAGGGTCGAATGAATTCCGCTGTGTTCTCATTGAGCTGTCCGGACTTCTCGTTGACCAACGGAGGCAAGCGAGCGCGGTCTCGGAAACCGCGAAAAGCTAGACAGAAAATTGGAATAGAGCGGAAGAGATAGAAAGAAAGAGAGAGAGGGGAAGAAAGAGAGACAGAGAGAGAGAGAGAGAGTGAGAAACAGAGCAGGTTAGTGGCCAGTCAGAATTGCGGTCATTGTGGGGAGTCGCCTTAATTTAATTAAATTTTCATTTATTTTCTTTGCAGCACTTATAATTCATCTATGTGGTGGGCCAAGTCGAGGGTGTCTAAGCCGATTGGTTGCATCAGCAAGAATTGGGTGGTGCTGCATTTGTGGGTGGTATCACCAAAGGGGTCGCACTAAGCGGCTTAAAATCAACACCAAGCAGAGACCCTAAACCCCTGATGGAAACTTGTGGCTTGGTTACTTTGATATTTTATTGGTAGTAAGTAGTATTGGTATGTAGTATTGGTAGTGCTATTCCCACCCGAGGGTTATAGTGCCCACATGGACATTGCTTGATTATGTAAATTGTAATGGGAACTAGTCCTCGATTGAGGCCTGTTCGATTTTGGAGATGCGCACCGCGGCGAGAGCCTCGTCCTTTCGCGTTTCCAGAAACATTTCGTCAGCCTCCGATGGTGTCTCACTTATGTCGATATGTTCCTCATCGTAATCTTTAAGCTTATCAAGTTGAGTTTTTTTACCTTTTTGTATTTTGGACGCGGCCTCCTCATGCTGTCCAGCTCCTTTCTTGCCCACTGTATATGATAGACAGAGCGTTAAGGACTTCTTCAAGTCAACAACAATATATTTATATATTGTGGAAACTGGAAACTTACATTTAAAGACCTTTCCGCCTTTGACGCGCTTGCGTGCAAGCAAGGCACGCATCATTGACTGCACCTTGATAACCTTCTTCACCTGCTGCTCATATTGTCTGTAGAAGTGAACTGGTGTTAAGTGAAAAGTATGAGCTGGTCCCGAACAGAGCTCACCTAGCCATAAACTCATCATTGTAGTAGCGCAAGAAGACCTTGGTCTTGCCCAGAGTCCAGCCCTCCATTTTCAATCGCAAAAACAATAGGCGACAATTTTCCTTGGTCATCTCAACCGTTTCATCAAAGTCAAAGGCCAAAAACTGATAACTGTCGAAGCACAGAAGGACTTTAGTCGAACACATCTAACATTTTTAGTTAGGGCCAAAGCTTACCGCTTGAGGAACTCATCGAAGGGCAAACGTGTGGAATAGCCACGCTGTCTAGCGATAACTGTGTCCAGAACTCCCAGTGCCTTCATCTGCTGCTGCACAACGTCCGAGTGGAAGGCACGTGGCTTGTACTCGAGATCGGCACGTATGCAACGCACAAAGTGGACACCCAGATTCAAGTTCTGGCTTAGCATTTTGAGAAGCGTCAAACAGGTGAATCGGAAATTGGCGGCCATGGTCCGAAGATTATTCACTTGCGAGATGCAACCAGTGCTGAGCGTGTTGAGATTCTTTAAGAAACATCAAATGTGAATCGAGACTTTTAAACAATTTGAATTGCAACTCACGTATGACTTGCGCTCTGTTTCATCCTTGTGCTGTACGGTCTCAAAGGGCATGGTTAAATTGCCAGCTTTAGTTAGCTGATTGGTAAACATGAGCATGATGCTCTCGTCCAGCGAGGAGCGGAACGTTTCGATCATCTCGGGCGGAACAAAGTCGCGATTGATGTCGGTGAAGGCGCGCGTATCGTAAATGATACGGCCCGTATAATGGGCCACAGATAGCTCAGTGGCAGTATGCTTCTTCACGAACTGGCTGTGCTTTTCCGACACGCGATCTATAGGTCAAAATAAAATGAGCAAAGGTAGAGGAAAACCTGACGAGTATGTCTCTGGACCTACCCATAATCAAGTCCTGATCTTGACAGGAGCGCGAAGCATCGTCAATGATATAGAAGAGGCCATCGGGCTTGGTAAGGAGATTATCAAGAGCTGTCTTGTTATCATAAAAGTTAAGATTAATGGCATCAATGTCCTCGGCTTCCATTTCCAACATTTCGCTGATGAAAATGCGCTGATTGTAATGATACTGCATCTGCTCATTCAACGTGTTGATAATCAGTTGCTCCAGCCCATTGCGATTGAAGCACTCAAAGCCGAACATATCGTGCACGACAATGGCATTCGTGTCACCGCTACAAAGTAAATAATTCATAAGATTCAGATAAGCTATAGTGTTCATGGACAACAACTTACAAGACGGCGCGTGGAAATGACATGTTCATGTTGATTCTGTTGATGATGAAGTCAACCAGACGCGAATAAAGTGTGGAGGCAACCGCATCGCGAGCATCCCTTGCCTCTTCTGTCGTATATTGGCGTCGCTCGGCTATGCCACCCTTGACCATTATGAAGTTGGTCAGGGACCACATGAACTTCTTTTCATCGACACGAAGCAGCTCCGCAATGCGTGAGACCATGTCGGAGTTCTCCACCTCGGCAGACTTGCCCGACTGGCGGAATCGTATGTTGCCTATATTGAGAATGGCAGCAAGCACTTTTCGTACTGTTTCCAGTTGTTTGTGATTGAAGTCCAAATCGCGCAGAATGTTCTCGAAGTCACTGAAACACTCCACATTGCCCTCGGGGTCGTCACGACGATACTTGAGCTTGGACGGGAGCACATCTGGGGGTATGCGAAGATAGCGATAATTGCGATCTGACTTCAGATTGTAGTTCTTTAGCTGATTCTGCTGATTGATAAAATCATAGAAATAGTAAAATATGTGAAAGTTGTGCTGGCTGCCATCAGTGGTCGCCACACGCAGCTTCTCCAGCATATACATGTTGAAGACGGCGCCACTCATCTTGCCCGTCTTGCCAAACGTCAGGCAGTACTGCAGCACACACCGGGTGGAGTCGTTGTTAACGGGTGTACCAGCATTCACCATCATCAATATCGCCTTAATGGAGATCTCGACGCGACCAGTTGCACCACGATTTCCATCGCCCAGATAGCAAAGATGCTTGATTAGCAGACGAGCATTGGTAGATTTACCCGAATAGCTCTCGCCAGAGAACACAATATGCTGCGGTTCACGGTGGTGCAGCATGTCCTGATAGGCAATATCAGCCACCGAAAAGATGTGCGGCTGATTCTCCGAGCGTGACTTGCATTTGTACTTGGCATGAAACTATAAAATAAACATAGAAAATATGTTGATTGTATATGGAATAAAAGGGTGCAAATCAAAATCTAGATTTTTGCTATTAGCTATGCAACAACTAACCCACCTCATTGCTGAACTCTTGCTTGATCTCATTGGAGTTCAGTGACAGCAAAATGTCACCAATGAAGCTATAGGACTCGCCCATTTCCATGCGATTGCGCAGCGAGTCGAGAATGCTCTCGTCCACTGGATTCTCCAGAGCAGCCAAATCCTCGGGGTACATACGTTCCGGTTTCTCTTCGAAGCGCTTGATATAGCCACGATCCACAAACAGTTCGGGTTCCTTGAACAACGTCTTCACGTCGCGTGCTAGCTCCAACATCTCAGCTAGATCCGAACACATCTCCTCCTCGTTCTCGATGAGCTCCGTTAGAAACGGATGCTCCACCATTTCCACCATCATTGGGCGATTCTCCGGATTCTTTTCCAGGCACTCGGAAATGAAGTCATTGATCTGCTGCGACCAGTTCGTGGGCCGCGTCAATGTGGGCGGTGGATTGCGCACAATCGCAAACATTGCCCTCGTTGGATGCATGTCCGCAAATGGAGGCTTACCATCGGCCAGCTCAATGGTGCTGATGCCCAAGGCCCAGACATCGGCACGCACTGTAATGTCCGGTTCACGGGACTCCATGGCCTTCACCACCTCGGGTGCCATCCAGCAGGGCGAACCAATACATGTGCCCCGTTTCCCCAACGTCGACTCCACCTGGCGCGAAAGCCCAAAGTCACAGAGCTTAACTCGACCACTCTTGGTCAACAGAATGTTGTCGCCTCGTATGTCGCGATGCAGAACATGATTGCGATTTAGTTCGATGGCAGCGCGACATGTTTCCCTGATGATGTACGCAATGTGCTCCTCCCGCATGCGACGGTCCAGCTTCAGCAGCTTATTGACCATGTCCACAGCGGTACCACCAGAGCAGTACTTTAAGGGATTAACGCATTGTTAGTTGGTCTCAGGTCTGTGAAGACCTTTCATTTAAATACTAACCTCCATAGCGAACCAAATTTCATCGGGTCCATTGGGTTTTGATAGCTTGTAGACGCCATAGAACTCGGGAAGATTGGGATGTGCGCAGTAGTCGCGCAGAGTCCGATACTCCTCCTCAATCGACACCTGATGCTCCTCATCGTAGTGCTGTATCTTCAGTGCAACGATGCGATCATTGTCCAGCTCCTTGGCACGAAAAACCTTCGCATTGACACCCTGTGCAATCTCCTCATAGATTTCGAATTTATCCGTCGGATCCGGCAATTGCGAATATGGTAAATACATTTTCACTCAGTTGACCAGGACTCACTCACAGGATACAAAATCAGCTAAAGTGTTTGATTGTGCTTAGGTTACGCAAAGATCAAATGAGGTTACTACTCGATATGTTGTTGCTGCAAATTGCATTTGGCATTGGCGTTGCATAACTGCACTGAAATGGTTTCACCCGATTACCAGCGAGGGCGACTTGGGGTGGAAACCACTATTGAGAATGTAAAATTATGAGACCGTGAAAGGTCTTAGTTGGCTAAGGTTAGAACTGCATAGTTAACCTATTATTAGTAATAGAAGTTATAAAATGCAGGTCCAAACAAGTCTCAGATCTTAGATCTCTCAGTTGTCAAAGTTAATTTGTCCTTCGGGATACCAAATAATTTATTCTTATGGTATTTTTATTCCAATTGATTATACTCACAAGATAAATTTAATTGCTCAATTTGATTATGTTAATCGAATCATAGGTGTTATGTTCCACATGAAGGAATTTCGATTATTAATTTAAATGTGTAGCTGTACTCTATTTTTTTTTATAAAAATTATTCCTTGTTTTAAACAGACACTTTGCTTAGAATGGGGTTCAAACTTGATTCCTTCTTTTGTATTTCCTCAATCTGATTACGCAAAATGTTTTGTAATAGTTAAAGTTATTTAAGATTTAACTGCAACAAGCAATCGAGTATCCTTTTGTACAGACCTTTGTCTTGTGCTTAGTTATTTGTCTATCCACAAATGTTGATGGTATCCTTACGTTTTATTTTTTGTTAAGTATTTCCCCGAACCGACCGCACGCTTGCAGCACGTAGCGCTGCAGAAAGCCAACTGAAAGTTGTTCAAATGGATTCTTCGACTTTTTACTACTGAGCCAAGGAAGCCCCGCAACGGCGTTTAAGCATGTTGGCCAATTGCCTAGTCCACTTCACGCTGAATTGGCCAGACCCACCTTGGGCAACTAGGTATTTAGCCAACTAATTGAATTAGTTGTATTGCTATAGACAAACACCCAAACAAGCTATAGAATTGAGAGATGGGCAGAAGTGAATGAAAGTCAGCTGATGGACAGACTCTAAATCGTGTATCTTATTATTCGTAAATATTTACAAGTATTCGTAAATGAAATCCACAGCTAAACTAAGCATAAAATGTACACACTCACATAATGGATCGATCGATAGTGGCCCTATTCAATATTAAGTATTTTAATCTAGTCTCTAAATTTTTATATATATATATTTGCATAAATTAAGTGTATTTTAATACTGTTGTTATTTTAGCTGCTGCCGCTAATTGAAGAGAAGTCTTTTATCAGTTCTCATAGCGTCCACTCATCCGTTTCTCAATTGCACACGCTTATCCATTCCTCCACAAGGCATTCCTCGCACTCGACACTACAGCACCATTGAAATTTACAGCGACAGCGTTCGGCACGTCGTTCCTTGACTTGGCTGTAGCCACGCCCACAGCACAGGGAGGTGCAGCCATCGCTAGTTGTCGTGTTGCGATTACATCTGCGACCCACTGTACCTACAATTGCAAGATGCACATAAGTTTTAAAATTCAGCCAGAACAGATTACAACTTTTGAGTGCATTGACAAAGATATTTATCTATTGTTTCTACTGCCACAATTGATTGATTTTTTTTTATTAAATATAGAGACACGTTAATTAATTAATAGTATAAGTTATTATTTGTTAAATCGAGTGACAACGCTATCGATATAAGCCAACCTGCACACTTCACGTCTGGGCCATTAAAATGGCATAAATAAACAATTAACTGCAACGCTGAGCAAACTATCATAATTGTTAAATGTTAATTGCCAACGTTAATTGCTATCATTTGGCTAGACACGGCACATGAATCAAACGTTGACTGCTGACTGGAGCGACTAACGATGGGCCTGTGGCAGCATGCTGGGGGAGGGAGGGAGGGCGGCTAAGCGGACAAACCCCGGTAGCTCCCGTCAACGATTAATTATAAATTTGCGTCGTAATTAACACTTTAAAGTGGCCCGTAGTCGCTGTGGCTTTTGATAATTTGCAAATGTGTCAACAGCAACAACAACAATAACAACAACAACATAAGCGGTCACAAAATGGCTAACGAAAATTGCAAGTGGCAGTTAGACGTTCACTTTGTTTTTGTTGTTGTCGTTGTTGTTGCCGCCTGATTGTTGTTGTCGTTGTTGTTGATTGCCGAGTACGTGCCGTGCGCCTGCGCAGCTCTCGACTTTGTCGTGGCGCATTTTGAGTTATGTGGCATGTTTGGTAGCTCCGTTTATTAAATGGTTTTTTTGCGGTTGTTGTTGGCTGCTGGCTGCTGTTAATTTGCATTTCTGATTTATTTATTAGAGGCAAATCAAATTTATCGCCACAGCAATGTCTATAAATCATTTTTAATTAGTAGCCCGATGTCTGAGTGTGACCGAATTTTTGCAATTTTTTTGACAATCTGTAAATTATATCGGTATTTCCTCTTTACGTTTTTTGATAAAAAAAAATAATCGGAATTTGCGTAATTTGTATGATTATGTAGATGACAGAACATTTTTACTTACCCTGTATATCTGCACTCAGATCACGTTCACAAAAGTTGGGCGAGCGCTGATAATAGAAGAGCGACGTCTCCAGCTTGCGGGCCATGCGGGCCGCATTCTTATCAGAATTTGGTTGGCGTGTGCCTCGATCGGTGTCCAGATCACGGTGGCGGTCACCACCCGACATCGTGCCAGACACATCGGCGGCTGCGATATCGGAAGAGCCACCGTTGCCATTGCCTCCATTTGATTTCTTATTGCGTGATCGCTTCAGCACCACTACCGGCTCACCGTTGCCCAGATTGGACTGATCCACCAGAATGGCCTTGCGAAATTGATGCTTCAGCACTTTGCCCACAATGTGAAAGTCGGGCGCTGATTTCCAGCAGGTCTTCAACTGGCAACTGCCAGACATGCCGTGGCACTTACAACGGAACTCCATATTATTTGATACGGCCTGATCAATATTATATTATGTTTTGCTCAAGGTAAGACAGAATAAAAGTAAATAAATGTATTTCTTACCATTCGACCAGCATGGTTGTTGTGCAGATTAATTTTGGATTGTATGTCGCCAGCTTTTTCACGGCAATCGAGAAACAACTTGGAATACTCTACGCCAAAGTCCATGTTGTGGGAGCAGCCACCCCATTTCCAGCGACTGGCGATTTTGGAGCGTTCATATTTCTTTTCCTCCTCTGGCGTTAGGATTTGATTCGTTTCGAGATACTGAAGAAATTGCTTCTTCTCCTTGTCGAGCGACTGGCGCAGATTCTTGTTGAGTGTCTTGCGATTGATGGTCGGATCACAGCCGCAGGACATCAAACGGCCTTGGCTGCAGGCGCGCGCCACACTGTGGGCCACCCCGGCCGCTGAAATGGCAAAGGCAAACGCGCTTTCCCGATAGCCTGCGTGTAAGAGTAAAGCAAAGTAAAGTAAAGAATTTAGAATTGAGAACTGAGAACTGCCATTTGAAATTGTTGTTAGGAGGATGTCCCCTGGGATTCATTGCAAACTATCGCAAGTTATGCGGCGTTATTTTTAACACTGAATGCACAAGTAGTTGTTGTCGTTATCGTTTGCGATCGCCAAGGGAATTGTGCGGCATTTGGCTTTGACATGAGCCGGACAAGCGTTCAAGTTTTTAAAGTTTCCTTTTCTTTTTTTAGCCGCCAAGCCCCAAATGCCCACTAGAGCCTCGGCAATTGAATCGATTCCAGCGATCGATCAGACAAGATTTAATGATGCAAAATTGTGGACACAGTCACAGCCACAGTCACAGCCACAGTCATAGCCAGAGCACACCCACCCAGGCGGGGTTGGTTGACGGCTTATGCAACAGCTGTCAAACGGCTGTCAAAATTGACGTTAATCATGACCGACATGTACCGTCATTGAGCGGCCCAAAGTTGGCAACATTTGTCAATCGATTGACATGCAAATTGTCAGCGCCACTTTGCATAAAACAAATCGAAACCAAAAACCAAATCCAATGCCTCGACGACAGTACATATGTCAATGTGACAGGCGTGCATCAAGAAGATGGTAACTGGGAACTGGTAACAGGTAACTGATAGTTGGGTGCTGCGAGGGGAGCCCGCCATAGCTGTCAAACAATCAGTCAGATGGCCAAGAGAATCGAGAGTCCGTCACTCAGGATGCGCACGAATGCAAATGTCAATGTTGTGACAAGTTGTCGCTGTCGCACCGATCGTTCCGTTCCGTACGCAATCCATCGTTTCGATTCCACACAAACCTGCAATGTCAATGGTTGGTTGGTGTAATGCAAAAGTGTAGCGCGCATTTGATTGACGATTAAGACGCCATCAATCAATGCATCAATGCACACAGTAGCCACACAGCAGACTTCCAGCTCCAACTCACCCTCTCTGCCTCACTGTATTTGTTGAATCGTTTGCGATCTGTGATCTGTGTGATCGCTGATCAGGTGATCGGTCGATTGGGTCTTGATTTATGCGCGCTTTGTCTTTCCCCTCCCCAGGCCATTTGCAAATCCAAATCACATCATTGCCAGCGAGTTACATTTGACAATGCCTTGGGGCCACTGACGTGCTTCTTACTGCGCATAAATTGGCAATCGACCAAGCTCGATCGCTCCACTGGCCCCTAACAACGACCTGTCTCTGTCTCTGTCCCTGTCTCTGTCTCCCTGTCTCTTATGTTGCAATCCCAAGTAATTGTTTGCGACATACGTCGCTCGCTTGTTGTCACATGCATTTGGCTGAACTGAGACCAAGATAAAGGTCGATCGTCGTCGTACGTAATCCTTTTACTACTTTTGTACATGCCTGCTGCCGCTTCAGTCCCAGTCCCAGTCCCAATCCCAATCCCAGTCTCAGTCAGTCCCAGCCCCACTTGATTGACAATAATGCATGGCGAAGTAGCAGCAGCCGCAGCAGCAGCAGAAGCAGCAGCAGCAGCCGCAGCAGCAACGATCTTGCGATCTGCGTCGACGATCAACGATTCGAGCAGTTCCATAAGTTATAGTAGATGTATGCAAAATAGTTGACCTGTCCGTGCGCCGTTCGATTGTCAGTCATTGTGCCTCTCCGACTTGATTTGTTTCGTTTCACTTGGTCGATCGTCGATCCCTCGCCTCGTTTGGAGCTGATCGGGTTGCCACAGGTTGCCTCAGGTTCGGTTGCGCTGGACGGGCTATGCCTCTGCCCTTATAAGTCTCTCCCCAAGTCGCAATCGTTGCACGCGTTGCTGTTGCCTGTCAATATTGACTCTCGTTATATGCAGTTCAGTTCGGTGTTTCCTTCCTTATTTAATGGACACACGAACGGGCGGCTTGACAAACAGACAAACGGACAGACGGACAGACAGACAGACAGCCGGCGGGACAGATCGGCAGACATGTCACTGACATAAGCTTGGGTTTACCATATTGGAACACTGCTCGCCCCGTTGAAGGCTAGTCGAGAGTTACTTGGAAGTGCTGCTGGTGTGGCATGCATTTGGAGATTTATGGTTTGGCATTGTTATATTGGGCAGTGTTGTTAACTTTAACCCGGCTTATTTTGGTATTTGGCCCGATCAAGTTTTTGTGCACTTGATGGCAGCCTCAAGATTATTGCTAAATGCAAATTATATGTAGATATGCTGTAATGACATTGTTTTTTGGCTTTGTCGGAATTACTAAATGCACAACAATCGCACAGCTGTGGAACCTTTTGAGTTATCAGAAATCTGTCCTATTTTTAATTTTTTCAGTAATATAATGTTTGTCAGGGTTTCAAAGGAAATATTATTCAAAATTTTCCAAGAGAAGGAAATTTGTATAGCAACTTAATTGAAATTGAAATGTTATTGCTGTGTCGACAGTAAAAATATTCAAAGAAATAAAATCTTAAGAGAGGATAAGCCATCTTTTATGCTTTTGCTCTTTGTAAGAATTGCAAGCTTAGATAAATTTATGGTTGTTGCTACAATATTACATTATTAAACAAATAATATTGCTTACTAGAATTCTGGTAATAAGAATGAAATTAATTTTAGGGTTTATTGAAAACTATGCTGTCTCGGTTATGTTCTGCAGATCACAACACTTGCATATGGATTTGCTGTAGCTGCTGCTGCTGCTGCTGCTGTTATTGGCGTCTGCTCAGCATTTCCATGCCCATAACCAAATTCACATCCAGATCCACATCCAGGTCCATGTCCATGTCCGCTCCCATGCCGTTTATTCGTTCGTTTGCTGTTTCGTTTGTTGGTTTGTTGGTTCGTTTGTCTCTTAAAATGTCTGGCTGTCGTTTTGCTGTACGTTGTCAGTGGCCGCGGCAGCATCCGTCAACAGAGATAACAATTTTTTAAATTGAAATTGAATGAAGTGGTTTGCTTACAATATAATTTATACGATGAATGCAAATAAATTACGCCGGACTCGAGTCGAGTCGTCTCCTTCGACTTGGCTGTGAGCCTTTCGCTTTTACTCGTCGGTCTCCCAGCCAACTCTTGTTGCTGTTGCTTGTTTCTTTTATTTTTGTTTTGTTTTGAGGCGCATTGAAATTTGTGAGAAATCTTTTCAACATTGCTACTGGGAGTATATCGTTTGCATCTGCATTGCATGCCGCCATTTTGATCACTGACCATTTGCTCCATTGTCTTGGCATTTTTACAGCAATTGTTTGACGCATAATTTAACTAATGAAGCGCTTGGGAACGCACTTGAAACATACCTTTAGGCAACCCAAACAGCAATCAGCAACTTACTTGCCTCATTGTCACCTGAGAAATGGCCTATTATTCTTTGTACCTCTACATATACATATATCTGTATAAATCACTGGGAAATTCTTGGGAACCCAATTTTAGTTTCTTAACATAAAATCACGAGCATTGCGGTTACGATTGAGTCTACATTCTGGTTTTCTTTCTTTAAGCTTACACTTAAAGCCTTTTGCATAGTATTTTTGCATCCAGAACTTGAGGTGAATCAAAACAGTAGTCAGTTGATACAGTTTTGTGATTTACGATCGGCGCTTGTGATCACAAACTTACCGCTATTTGCTACTTGGCAAACAAAAGCGGTAAAGAAAGCGGCGACAACTTTGTAGATTGTCATCATGATCAAGATGATCATAAGGCACACGCCGACGTCGGATATCGTGTGTGTGTGTGTGTAATATAATGCCTGTACAACAGATTAAGATATCAAAGTCAAAGTTCGCACTGCCGCTGCTGGGATGCACTAGGCTGTGACAAAGGTGTGCCCAGAACAAGCCCCAAGCGACACTCTTACTACTACCAGCTGGGAAAGCTTAGAAACATGATCTAGCCCCGCGGAGCAACTGAACCAAGGCATTAGAGAACTAGCTCCAGCTTCAGTTCTGCCTGCTGTGGTTTTCTGCCATAGCGTGTCTAATAATGCGACGGCTAATAGCCTCGGACACTGGCTGACTGACCAGGGACCAGAACTCACTGCTGGGCACATTTAATTAGACTTTTTTTTTTTAAATTTTTTGCCTAGCGGTTTGCGTGTGGGCCGTTGCTCTATGGTTAACCGCAAACTCGTTGACAGTTTGTTGTTGCCGTTGTTGTCGTTTGTTGGCCATAAAGCGATTTTGTTTGCGTGAAAGCTGAGCCACACTTACGGCACATTTTAGTGTCAGCTTAATGGCTTTTGGCCGGACTACTTGGGCACTTCAGCCTGCGCTCACCAGCACTGACTCAATACGCTCAACACACACTCACCTTTCGTTAGCAGATTGGATGCATGCGGATTGCGACTCTTCGTGCTCAGCGACGAGCAGTTCCAACGGTGCCACTGAAACTGCATTCACATAAAATGATTAGATAATGATGCAACCAAAATACGTATATAAAAATTAAATGAAATATGTAGAAATTGTACAATGTTTAAACACAACTGCAGCTAAGGAAAGTGTATTACAATTTGTAAGAATTTAAAAATCGATTTGAGATAAGCTTTTATTTCTTTTCGCATGAAAATCATTAAAACTGCATTATTAACACTTAGAAAATGAGAGGTTGTTTAAATGTTTATGTTTATAAAGGCGTATAATGTTACAAAATATGAATAGTATACTGTAATAATTTAATTCATTTTTTATAATTTAGATCATTTATTACTTAACTTTCGATATAAGTAATTGCTTTGTGTTGGATCATAGCTATATACCTGTATCTGGCATTCACGAATGGCCATATCCAGGCCCTCCAGAGCAGCAGCTGTTACATCACTTGCCTTGTAGCATAGCTCCACCTGATCCTTAGTCAGACCAGGCACAGATCGGCATGTGGCGCGTCCGTCTGGCAAGCCATACAGCCTGTAATTTTTATATTTTTGTTTCGATTAGATTTCGAATAAATATTTTGTATGCCTCAAAAGTGATGTCTAGCTAATCTAAATAACAATTAATTTAATTGTGTGTACATATTTAATATCTACAAATTGTTTAAATTTGAAAAGAGAAATAAATATTTTATATTTCATCCTAATATTTTCATGTTTATATACGTCATGGGGCCTTCAATTTGGAGTTGTGTTTGAATCTCTGGTTTAATACAAATTTGATTACAGTAACCGCAGCTGACAATTAAATCTGAAGCCCAAACCCAAGCCCAAACCCAATTTCAGAGCGAACAGATCCAACGGAGCCCACACAGACCGCAGCCGAAATTCGTCATTAACCTTGAACATCAAAAACCGCAGACAAAAAAAGAAAAAAGGAAAAAAACCAACGACAGAGATAAAATATAAAAATGCTTGGCAACAAATTTAATTTAATTAAATTTTATTTGTTTATTTGAAATTTAATTTGACTTTGTGGCAGATTTAATCAGCAAATGCGAAAACAAAGCTCAGCCCAAAATTAGACGGACGGACAGCAGGACAGTAGCTAAATTAAATTCCAACCATGTCATAAATCTTGTGTCAAATCTTTGGTCTATGACTCACGTCAACAGAAGCTTGACTGAGAGTGAGACGAGCAAAGGGGCTGTCCAAGAACTCGCTGAGACTCTCATTGAACTCATTTAGAGCGAGCTGTGCCATTCAAGGTCAGCGGAGAGGTGTTTTGATCTTGAGCCACTGATACAGAATGCGAGAGCCAGTTGACGTTGAACAACTTCATCGGGCCATTGCTACATCCACATCCAAAACAACATTTACTTCCAGATTCACAAAACGCCATCGCCATCGTCATCGTCATCGCCATCGCATCGCGTTGATCTACGACACGCAGTGAGCAGTTGCCACAGCCTGGCATACCAGGCGTATACGTGATGCGCTCAACGATGGCGTCTCCAATGTAGTTTCTTGCGCACGCCTGTCTGCCGGACATATGAAGGGGGGTGAGAGGATTAATTGTAGCACGTAGCGCATGTAAAAAATACTCAAATGTTGAAACGTGCCATTTTCACACACGTCCTCAACTGCAACTGATCTGAGGATCTACCATCATTTGGTATGCCATTCACGCTGCTCTCCGCAGAGCCTTTGCTTCACTTGCTCCGTCTCGCTGCACGCCGTTCAACAGTTGACGTCGTCTGTGGAGATGCAGACGGAGTACGCGATGTGGCGACACAGTTTAGCCATGTTAATGAGTTGCAAGTTTTGCGTGGGCTTACTCAAATGCTGGTTATACATGTATATGTTTATATATGTATGTGCAAGCATGCTAGACTTCTCAGAGAATTGAAGCTATGTCAACTGGACTAAGTTTTTATATTTTTCTTAGGTTAAAAGAACTCGCTTTTGTACAACATTTAAATTATGTATTATAATTAAATGTATACATTTTATCTGATAGAACTTATTACTCTCTGATTTTTAGAAATGGATGAATGCTTGTGTAGCAGTTAGATGAAGAGAAAATGCATAAATATAAGAATAATTTATGTTAATGTTTGATTTTTGAACAAATCTCTTTCATTTAGTTTCCACCCCACAAGAAGTGCATAGTAAATTAAATGTAACTAAGCGATTCAAAAATAATTGTAAATAAATGAATTAAGTAAATAACTGAACTAAAAGCCTAAATAGATGTCTTTTCCAAGAGAGCATTTGTGAGCGCAATGTTTGGACAAGTTTAAGGCATTTCCTTTCGGTATAGCTGCTCGTCGGTTTTTTGGGGCTTTCGCTTTTGTACGTTTCATGACTTAAACGTAAAAATATGTGATAAATTCATTTAATTACAGCGGCGTTTCTCATAGAGCTATGGAAATTGAATGCTTCGAAAATGACTGGCAGTTGGGCACCCTGTATTTGAATAGTCGCCTTTAGATCAAAAGCATTCCTAGCTGTTGCTGTGGCTCCGGCAGCCCGGCTGCCTGGAATGTCTCGTCTCGACCGGGGCAAAGTTATCTGCCCGGCTGAGTCTGCCTTGGCTTGAATCTGGCAGTCTGTGTGTGAATGTGTGTGTGTGTGTGTGTGTGGGAAACAATGTTTATGCCTAACTGGCTTAGATAGCTAACTGATTTGATATAGTTCGTGGAGGGGTATAAAACGACAAAAATCCTTGATTTATGCATGGGCTACCGTTTGACAGACGGGACGACCAAAAACGCAACTCAACTCAAGACTTTTGGCGGCGCCTATTAAAGACTTGCCACACATTTCAATCTTTTTATGGCATTTCAATAGAACTCTTGAGTTTGCAGTCGAGCGTGAGAAACTCAAATTATGAAAATGAAATAAAATTTGCTGCCTTTTTTAAATTGCCTGATTTTTAGTTTACGTCTTTTTTTTGTTTGGCTTGCTTGGTTATCGTGGCAACACTTTACACGCCTGATAAGCAACATCCACGTCCTTAAACTCAAATTAAGCAAGCTGGCAACATTTTAAGCCACTGCTAACAGATCAATAAATTTTATAAGCGAATCAATTGCTGCTATCGCATCGCGTGAAATACGCGCAGAGCATCGACGTCGACGTCGGCGTCGACATCCACATCCACAACCACATCGGATCGACATCAAATCGGATCGGATCGAAGTCTTGGATCGCCACACAGATCTGCGAGAGCTGGAGCTGATGCTGCATGAGTCAGTGTCGGTTCCTTGACTTTGTTGCCTTATCAGTTTTATTGAATTCACTGGCAAAGTCAGCAATGCCAATGGAAAAAGCCAATGGCAACAGCAGCAACAACAACCACGATGACGACGACTAAAAGCCATACGCTTTATAAAGCTGTTAACAAAATGTGCATCAGTTTAAATTCTTTATCGAAAAGACGTCTGGCAGATGGCTCTGAAAGATGCTCTGCATTGCATATCTGGCAACCAATTAAAATGCATTTTGCCAAGAAACTTTATTTTACTTTTATTTATTTTTCATTTCTTTTTTACATTTTTATTTTTGTTTCTTGTTGCGGCTCTTTAAATTGCAGTTTTGTTTGCTTGATTTGTAGTTGGTGATAGAGAAGCTTTAACGGGTTGCTTTCGATAACAGTTCAATGGGAAGATAAAACGAATTGAAGTTAAGTATGTAGGAAAAAACACTTCAAGCTACATAGCCTACCTATTTTATGTATATTTTAATATAATTTAAAATAGGTCTATATTCGTTAAATTATATATATCTATTTATATATGTATGTACATATATGATCATTCTCTAACCTGATCTGATACTTTCTTAGAATCTGAATTCTTGCAACCTTTTAACTTCGCTAATGGTGCCCACTTATCAATTTTATTTACTTGTCTGTAACATATGTCAGCCGATAATGAGCTGTAAATTTCAGTCAAGAATTGAAGTCTTCGAAGGAGCGACTTTCTCGCAGATCGCCAAACTGGCGAACCAAAAAGATCATTTGACTACCAATCGTGGCGAGTTTATCGCACTGGCGAGCGATAAGGAAATGCAACAAATTTAACAAGCAATTAAATAAGCTGCCTCGTGCACCTAAAACTGGGGACCTGAGGCTGCCAAGTTAGCAGCGACTCTTATACATACATACATATATAATCAAGTTGCATTCCGTTGCGCATACGCCATGTGTTGCAGGCTAAAACACTTGATATTGTGTATGTGTAGTTGTGTGCCGATGCACCCAATTAGGATTAGGCTGCTGCACATTATGCATTGCACTTGCTGCACTCCTGTGCTGGGGGCGTACTTGGGGTACACTGGGGGGCGTGGTCGTGTGCACCTTATTTGCATTTCAAACGAAATTTTGTGGCAGATGCAGTTGCACTGGCAGGTGTGTGTGCTTGTGTGTGTGCCTCATTATGCGCTGTAATTATGACGTTGCAACTACGAGGAAGACGACGAATTGCAGGCTGCTCTTCAGCTTGCATTGCTGCAGTCTCGAGTTGACTGCAACGTTCATATGCTGTAGTTGTTGTTGTCGTTTTTGCTGTGGTTGCTGCTTTGGCTGTGTTGTCAACAAGCAAAAAAGTATGTTGACAACCCCATTCAACCACAGCAACAACCACAACGAGATTAACAAGCTGCAACTACTAGGCGAGGCAACCAGCCAGCCAGTCAGGCAGTCAGTCAGCCGCACCTGGAATCTGGACAGACACTGCCTCTCGTCCGCCTGATTGCGCACAGCGCTCCGGAGTCGGAGACGGAGACGGAGACAGAGACGGATACCGATTGACAGCGCTAGGCATATTATAAGGCCTGAGTGCCACAGACCACCCTGCAATTGAAATCCACTCAATTGTGTAGGTTGGTCCACAGTTGTTGCGGGGACAAGAAGCAAAGACAACAACAGACACACAGCAGCCACAAACAGCAAAAAGGGACCTGAAGTTGCAGCTCAAGTTGAAGCTGAGCAATTGCCAGTTGGTAGTTGGTAGTTGGTAGTTGGCTGTTGGATCTGAGTTGATACCATGTCCAGGAGTGGCCATGAACCATTCAAAATGGCGTTGACTCTTTGGCAACTATTCGTTGCTTGGTTTAGCCAAATGGATAGAAATGGCTGCAAAGCTATGCGTAAAGACAATTGCAGGGAGATGATTGCGTTGCTTAACAAATGGGCAAGGCAAATTGTATTTTTTTTCCAGTGGATACATACTGATACATATGAACTGTGAATCATCCAGCTTTCTAGATAAACTAGCAAGAAACTAAATTCCAAATCGGACTAGCGATAAATTCATGACCAGAAAGACATATCTATAAAAATTAAACTATTAAACTATTAAACTAATGGTAAATAGCTCTTTAAGAAAACTAAAAAGTAATAAAAGATATATCAATGTATTTTAACAGCTTTAGAAGAATTAATGAGAAGCTTATGTATATTAATCTCAACATAAGCTTGAAAGCTAACTTGAGTCAAATTCCCATAATTGTTACCATATCGAATGAACCCAACAACAACTATAAGTAATTAAGCAGGTAGCTTGGCGGGTCGCGCTTAATGCTAGATCAATATTAATTATGGCAACACCTTTGGCTGACAGTTTTCCGGAGCGGTCTACGAGCCGAACAGACATGCAAGACTCGCATTGATTAATCTGTTAACTCAACGACATAAAGTGCTGTTGGCTCTGTTTGCTTTGTTGTTGTTGCTGCTGTTGTTATGGTTGTCGTTTAATTAATTAACTTGCCACTGACAACGACAACACAGTAACACCAACAGCCACAGCAACAGCAACAACAACAGCAACTTCAACTTCGAGCTTGTGTAATGCTTGGGTTAATTTGTTGACAGGCCATTTACACATTTGAGTTTTGCTTTACATACTCGCCAAAGTGTTGATGGATTCGCTGGACACCTACTTACACAGATAGATACTGGACTGGTTGGGACGAGGTTGTATCCACAAGATACTCGGACTTACCAGCGTGTGCAGCAGGCCAAGATAATCACAACAATTAAATGCAAATGGGAATGACGCGACGGCGATTGTGCGGCAACCAAGTTGTTTCCTGCGTTGCTGTTGTTGCATGCTGGTGTTGTTGTTGTTGTTGTTGCAGTTGCTGTTGTTGTTGTTGTTGTTCTTGTTGTTGCTTGCCACGCAGTCATCGCTCGACTTTGATTTGCATAAATTTTCATACAATTGAAGCCTAAATTTTAGTTGCAGAACATTTTTGTTTCTTTTGTTGTTGCTGTCCACACAAGTTAGTTGGTTAGTTGTCTTTGCAGCTGCTTTTGTTGTTGTTGCTGAGTTTTTCTGCGATGGCCATGTAACAGCATACATTTTGTAGTACACATTGAATTAGCTCTGCAACTCTCCTTGCTCGACAGTTTACATTTTCCATGCATATTTTATTGAATTTGCTGCCCTATTAAAATTATAAGCAATTTTAAATAATATATCATTTTATTATACACATTCTTTTGCACAACTACGTTTTCATAGCCACATTTTTAGCTCGAATTCCGAATCGCCGATCGTGACCAAAGAGTCAGCAAACATTGACCGTCCAAAGCTTTGGCTTTGAGCTCAGCTCGGCGGCTACTGGCTAACTGGAACACCTTTTTTCTTGTAAGATTTGTTTGTTAACTTCTTTTTCTTCTTATTTTTTGTTTGTCTGTTTTTATTCTTGTCGTTTTTGTTTATTTACAATCGTTTTAAAGCTCTTGGGCGCTTGGGCTGGTCTGATTGGCTCGCAGTACGAGTTGGGGCACTTTAATTCTCTTTATTTTTTGTTTTGATCGAA
Source organism: Drosophila nr. medialis 2 BK-2023a (assembly GCA_035044325.1). Lineage (NCBI taxonomy): Eukaryota > Metazoa > Arthropoda > Insecta > Diptera > Drosophilidae > Drosophila > Drosophila nr. medialis 2 BK-2023a. The sequence goes on from JAWNMH010000348.1 coordinate 411,106, forward strand.
CCTTGCTTCTGGGTGGCTTTCTTTCTTGGATCTGAGAATTGAGTCTGATTCGTTGCACTTTTTGTTGTGGTATGTTTTTGTTTTTCTCAATCTTTTTGCTGGCAATTATGCTATGCTTATTCACTGTTAATGCGTGAAAAATTAATTGTGTGATGAAGTTTTCACTAATATATTAGCTATAAATATTTGTTTCGGCTTTCAATGAATAAAGTAAGTCAATAAAAAGATAAAACTATTTAATATTGGACTAAGCTATAATCTTCGTTAGATTCGATTATTTTTATTTAAATTTTTAGATTTTCCGTTGTGATATTAATTGATTTTTAAGTTGTTAAAATCTGATTTTTTTTTACAATTTAAATAGCGAATTAAAAATAATTGTTAATAATATTTAATCCAAGTACATTTGAAATAGTTTGCATATTTATTTTAAATATTTGAGTGCTATTTAATAGATATTTTATTAGTTGAATGCAATTTATTTGTGAATCTTAAACTCTTAATTAATTGCCACACTTTAAACTTTATTGCACATATAATAATACAATTGATTTATTTTATTTCAACAGATGTATATTATTCGAAATATTATTTATCTATATGTTTCACCATAATGCGATATAGAAAGTGAAATGCTGTAATAAATATGACGGATGCCACGCACAACACACAGGACACAGGACTCGGAACGTCCTGCCACCGAAACGAGCCGTACGACTATGAGACGAGAGCCGAATGCGACAGGCTCTAAATGCAAATTAAAATCAAAATTTGAAACCGAAACAGCGTGCTGCCTCGTCCTGTGCGTCGCAGTGTGCGTGTTGCTGGAAATCCTTGCAGCGCCAGCAAATGACGTTGCCTGTGTCGTTTGGCAAGCTTGATAACGATGATGATGATGTTAACGCTGATGTTGATGGAGATGAGGATGATGCCGCTATGCGCGTGCCTTGACTAACGTGCGCCCATCATCGGGGTGGCTCTGCTACTGTCGCTGAGAGTGTGTGTGTGCGTGTGCCTACTGGCTGCTCAATGACTGGCTGGCGAAAGTAGTATACATCAAAGGACACATGTAGCCACATTGAGGCAGGGCTGCCAGCCGAAATGGTCTTCCCAGCCGCCTCGTGCATTTATCGCATGCGATTTTTTACTGACTCCCCTCAAGAATATTGTGCCATTGACTTATGTTGCACTTGCGGGCCAATTAACACAAAATTCAAATTCACTGATTTAGGGTTCAACCATTACCTACTTCCGGCAGCTGCCACCCCCCATTGACACCTGATGTACCCATTTTTCGTTTGTTAAAGGCTCTGCCTTAAGGACTTATAAACAACAAAAAAATGATTAAGTGGCATTGTTGTGGCTGGGGCAAGGATACAAGGACACACGGCCGAGTGCCACTTCTGCTGAACATCAAAGAATTTAAGCGACTGCAACAACAAAAGTGAAAGCGAGCCCAGGAGCCGCGGTCGCCTTTATATTCTAGTCAAGGACTCCAATTATTGCATTTGTTGTTTTTGTTGTTGTCTTTGAAATATGCTAATCTAGCAAGGGGTAGTATGTGAAAGGAGTGGGGGGAGGTCGTTTGATAGGTGTTTGACCTTAGAACAACAAAGTGCCGAGCGTGAAGCAATTGATTCGCGTCTTCTTCCTAGTTTCTCAGCCTAGAAGCGAAAGCACCTCAAATGTGGGTCGCTTGGATAGGAGTGTGTAAGTGTATGTGTGTGTGTGAGAATAAGTGCGTGTGGGTGTGTGTGAACTTAACCCCTATTTGACTTTTCACTTGCTACTTGTTACACTTCAAAGAGTCCGACTGCGGCCAAGAAACACTTGTTGCCAGCTGTTTGAGCTGCTAATTGTGGCAGCGTATCATGCAACATCTACTGCAACATATGCTATGTTTGTGACAAAGCTGATGTGTTAATAGTATTTGATACAGAATTTATATCTTTTTAATAACTAAAAGTCTAGAAATGATGACTTTTTACAATTATAATTACAATAGATAAATAGCGGTTTCTAAAACTCTTTAAGTAATGAACGGAAGATGGCATGCCAGACTTTGGCCAGTTAATTCTCATTAGACACATCCGTTAACAACTGAAGACATTATCTTTTCCCATACACATACACACAAGCCGAATACACTCTTTGACCAGTGACCACAACAAAACAGCAACCGCAACAACAAAAACAACAACAAATTTGAGGATCTCTTTACCGCATGCAATTGCCATGAATCACCATCACCTGGCTGGGGTTGAGTCTGAGGCTTCAGCTTCAGCTTGAGGCATTCTACTGGCTCGGGCCTCTGGCTCTGGCTCTGGCTCTGGCGGCACATCCATCAATGTGCCGTTGACATTTGCTGCGTTGTTGACAAGAATTGTCACAATAAACAATACAACCACGACAAGCAGCAGCAACAACAACAACAGCCACAAGGAAGAATGATAGTGGATGGGACCAACGGACGCGGCCACGTGACATGGCGGGACAGGAGGCAGTAGCAGCAGCAGCATGATGATTAGTTTGGTAAGTGGCAAGAGGAGTGCGCATAAATTACCAAAAGGATTAACCAACCAGACCCAGACAGCTGAAAATGGAACTTGAACTGCAATCGCAATCGCCAAGGGTTGTCGTTGTTGTTTTCTCTGTCTGTCTGCTATTGTTGTCGTTGTTGTTGTTGTTCAACATGAAAAATGTGCAGTGAACTGTAAGGGATTCTCAGCTCTCATCGTCTATCGAGGGTAGGGGACGCCATTGAAATTAAAATCAGATCAATTTCACAGATATTAACATATTATTGCACAGGGCAAGTGTTGATATCTCATTTTGTTAAAGCCCCTAACGATTGGGGTTGCTTTTGTTTCAGCTGTGCCGTTATACCCGTTACTCGTAGAGTATTTGGGGTACATAAGCTATCACTAAGAACTGCAGAGCAATTAATATTTTGCATTAGTGAAGACAATAGTGATTTCCTTACTTTTGTATCTGCCTGTAAATTTAATTTTAATAAACGAGAGTTTAATGGGAGTTTTCTTTTTATAAATCTTAAAAAAAGCTTTTGCCGAGGCTTAGGTATTTTAATAATCGACTACATGATAACGATGGTTTTTATTTTACCCTCAATTAGTGTCAGAGTTGAGGGTTGTCTGGCGTTGTTGTGCCCATGAGTTGATAGATATAACAACAGATTTGTCTTAATGATTTTCATGATATGTCAATTCCCACGCCCACAGAGGTTGGGCTTGCTTCTTTTTTATTTTTTTTTTTGGGAATTTATTTATTGGTTTTCATTGATTTTCAAAATTTTCAGTGCTTCACATTGATATTTGCAGGTGCGCCTTAAAGTCCAAAACAATTTGAGCTCATTAAAAGGAAAAATAAACATGAATAAAAAAAACGCAATTTAATGTCGTTGCCCAGGGTTACACACACTGAAAATGAGAGACAAACAAACTAAGACAGAGGCAGAAAGAGACCCCATAATTTAGTTAATTTTCGTTTTTTTTTGGTCTTTTGCTGAATTTAATTAACTCAACAACGACGTCCATAAATCCCGACAAACATTTCAAAACGACGCAAATTTTGTGCTGAAATATGTTCCACAAGTAAGAAATAAAAATAAAAATTAAGCGAAAATTAATCAAAGTAATTTCGGAGGAAAGGCTTCTCCTGGTGCTGTTGCTGATGCTGCTGCTGCTGATGCCTGCCTGGCAATGCTGCAACCGACATACGACATAACAAACATAACTCGACGCATTCCACTGTTGGCAAAGTGGCACAAGGTAAGGCTAAAGTTAAAGCCGAACTTAAAGCTAAAGGGCTACCAGGGTTCGAGGCCCCTGTGTATGGGAAAAATTCCATTGGCCTCCAATCAGTGCACGCAGTTTGCATTGCTCTGACATGAAAAAGAAATCAGTGCAACGTTCGGAATGGTTTGGGATGCTATATGTAGTATGATTTCGGGATGGGATGAGATGGGATGGGATGGGCTGGGCTGGGCACACTCTGCCTCTCTGTCTCATTCACTCTGTCTCCGTCCTCGCTTATCGTCGCTGACCAGTCAACAGTTGACCGAATGTGTGGGAAAATTTTTCATTTTTAATTGCACTTGGTTAGCTCGAACCGCAATGTCCGATGGCTGGCCGAAAACTTAAAGAGTCTGCGTCTGTGTATTAAAGGGGCTGCTGCTGCTTCTGCTGCTGTTGCTGCCGCTGAGAGGCTTCTCTGTTTGGCCCGTTCTTGGCCCACCTACAAATCTCGCCCAGCTGTTTGGCACAAAGCGTCTGCATGCCGACGCGCCATTCTATGAAAATTCCTGGCAACGTCGCAGCCGCGGCTGGCATCCCAGCAATGCCTTCGCTCTAAACTATGCAAGTACTCCAACCCGGCAGCAGTCGACTATCTACAGCTAACAAGTCTAGGGCCGACGGTGGGCGTTGCTTTGCGCAAATTACAATTAAAAATTGTTTCAAGTGGTTTACAAACCACAGCACGCACATAGCAGAACCACAAGAACAAAAACAAAGCATAGAACACAACAACTTTTGAGGGTTGCACGAAAACATCGCGCTAACTGTTAACTGAGAATTCACGCCACGACCTTTGCATAGATCTTAAATAGTTTTTCTATACGTTGACTAAATCCGTCTTAATTTTCCACTTACTTTCTCGAAGCCTTATTCGAACATTAAAATATTATCAAGTTAGTGTTTAACTTTAAGTTTGTCTTATTTAATGTTAAAATATCTTCTCCTAATTTATGATTACCTCTATATGAAAGAACGTTTAATTAAGTAACAAACAAACAGTCAAAAAATATTATTAGTAAGAATCATTTTGCATTTATAAAAATATAATACAAATTAAAATACTATAGAACTTAATATTTTTTGTCTGAAGCAATTCCAAGCACAAGTGCTTTCATTGAAAAGTGTGAGTCAAAACATCTTGAATAGTTAGGAACTCTAGAAATATGCATTCCTCAAATATTTCTGTATAAATCATATTCCACAGTTTAATAATAAATAAAATAAATAAACCCATCTTCAAATTAATTTTAATATGAATACTCTCATCAAATTCATACAAACATGTAGTCTGGTCACAGTTCTGTGCATAATCACAGTTGAGATTGCAACCCTCTGCATTCCTGCATCTTAATATCAAAATTAAAGCTTAAGTGCACAGCAGTCGTTGGGTCAAACGGCCATCTTGGATTTTTAGTGGCTGCCAGCCAACCAGAAGAATTGGAATCATGATCTACAGATGGAGATGTAAATGGAGATGGAGCTGTTATGTTCCTGTTCTTGCTGGTTGATTGGCTGGTCGGTTGCTTGTTTATGATGTTGATGTGGCGTTGGCAGCAGATGACGAATGCAGAAGGCAAGTAAAGAGCCACCAACAAGTTGCAGCTGGCGGCAACAGTTGGTGTACCTTTTGGTATGGCATTGCCATTACCATTGCCTTTGTCGTGGCGACAAGGAGCTGGGCACATTCTCATTGGAGTAAACGGTGCGGCGCCCATATGCGGCAGGCCACGTCAACTTGCCCCGCGGCCCAATGTGGCAATGACTTTGATTTGCTGTCAGCTGCAATCACTTGTGTGTGCTTGTATTCGCAGCTCGCAGCAGTTCTTGTTGTAATCACACATATGTACATAAATATACTCACACTCACTCATTTCTGTGTGCATTTAGCTTCCTTGCAACTTCATTTTGTTCGCATCCCCCTACTGTGGACGGCGCATGCGTCAGCACACAAAATGAACGCTCTGTGTGTGGGTGGAGCCAAATACTGAATGAACGCGGGCGTGGGTGCGAGAGAGAGATAGAGGCATGGGGAGCTTAAAGCTTTAAAGCTGTACACGTGTTACAGCTTAAGCTTTAAAGCTCTGCACACAGGATGCCACACAGCATTGCCAGATGGCGCCATAAATCATTGTAAATGCCGTCCAGTTTCCAAGTATCTGAGAGTTCCCCGGCATTTCCCCTGAGTTCCTTGCTTTCCTGGATGCGCACGCGCACCGCTTAAGAAAATTATGAAAGATTTACATTAATAATTCTTACAAAAGCCACACATAAATAGCCGCTGCAATCTGCGCAGCCTCTGCCCCTTTTCTCTCGCTCTCTCTCTCTCCTCTTTTTTCTCTGACCACCGCTTGCTCCTCTTGCAGAAACACAATAACCATTTTTATTAAGCGACAATCAGCGCGCGATGCCTCCGCTCCGGGGTCCAGTTCTGTGAGTAAGTTGTTGTTCCTGGGTCCATGTGCGGATCGGCACTGGACGACTGACTGCCCGCTGCGCATGCGTGCGGGGCTCTTGCATGCAAATGGAATCACTTTATTAAACAGCTTACATAATTCATGTGCTGCACATTTAATTTAAGGTCATCAGGCCGGTTGGCTGGCTGTACGAGGAATGGCTCTGGACGACGAAGGGTCTCCATTCCTTGGTCTCTATATTCCGGTCTGGTCGGTTACGAAGCATAATGAAAAAGTCAGTGTAATGATTTTTAAATGTTTGTAAAAATAGGTGTAGACAAGTTGAAATTTATTATTGCAACGTTCTGGAAACGTGGGCAGTGAGCAAGCGCGGAAGTATTGGATAGTTTTGGACAAGAGATGAGCAGCTCGATATGCAAGCGTGTGGGTTGGCCACATGAAAGGCATTTCAGCTAATAACTGTAGATCATAAAAGATGAACGATGGAAGTAAATTAATATACTTGTGATAGGAACGATTAAAGCAAAAAGCATTCGCAGAGTAATTTATTTATTCATTGATAATTTATTATTTTTTAATTGGGAGATATTTTCTTTATATTTATTTTCTTTTAAGTTTGTGATAGGTCTTTTAATTATTAATAAGACCATGATTTGGATGATAACAAAATCAAGTGCTTTTAAGACAATAAATATTAATGCAGAAAATGTAAAAAGGCCTAGAAGTAATTTAAATATCAGGTTAAAATTTTGAATATTATAAAAATAATAGAATGCAATTTAAAATAAAATTTACATTCAGTACAGCAAGTTGATTGAAATAATTATCTGATATAACTCCATATATACCAATCATAATTCAGCTTGGGTTTTATATTTTACAGTCGCAAATATTTCAAAGTTTGGCTGTTTTGTAAGCTGCTCGAAGCCACCTTGCAGGCTACCCACCATGACTGCATTAAAAATCAACTTAATTTCACTGCCCATGGGGTCAGTTTTATGGAAACACAAAAAGCGCACACATACAAAAAACATAGAGAGCAAGAGAGACGGGGAGAGAAGATGAAAAAATGATGAAGACCTCCAAAGTGGCAAAACACGAAATGGCAACAAAAATCATATTTTCACAGGCGCTTGGCGTTTGCGCAGAACTTCGCACTTGAGCACGCGGCCGAACTGGAGGATACTGTGTGCCGGAGGGAGGGGTGGGAAGGGGAGGAACGGATTCGAACAGATGGAGTGTGGGCAGTAACGTAGCGGAATCGAAGGCATCTTGAGCGGTACCTGGGACTTGAGTTGGCACGAAACGTATGTGCCTGGTCCAAACATACGCAATTATGTGTTTTTTATTAACTCTGGCGAACTGCTCGTGTCCATGGCCAGAGTCCGTGTGCCCCATCCTTGTGGGTCTGCTGCCTCCATTAGGGGGGTCCGCTGCGCACACGCACTCTCTATATAATTTTAACACATGCTGCGTTTTGGGCCTTTCGCTTCGTTTCTTTTCCTTTGCCTTTTTGCGTATTTCATTTTGGATATGTTTTTTTTTGTTTTTTTGGCAACATTTCCCTTTTGGCCCTTGGCTCAGCTTAATAACTTTATTTAGTTTAGAATGGTGTTGCTCTTCTTCTTGTTTGTATGTGTGTGTATGTGTGTGTATGTTGCTGCCACACGAATCTGTTTTGTGCCATCAGTCAGCCAGGGCGGCAGTATTAATTAGTGCGGTAGTCCTTTGTGGTAGGCTCACAGACAGACAGATAGACAGTGGCCTTTTGTGTTTGTGTTGCATTATTTAGACATCAGGACGTTGATTGATGAGACCGGCAACATTTATGTATACACTGTACACAAGCGGGTGTTAATGCGCGTCTAATAGCACTTCAAGCTGAGCTCAAATTAATTGTAGGTCTTCCATCCAATGGGGCCAAGTGTCAAGCGCCTAGCTAATGGGTAACACTGTGACCCCATTGATATTTATATTTTGATGATGCTCTTATTTTTTTGTATTTTTGACACAAAATTTCAATACACTGAATATTTTTTATCAATTGAAGTTCACTTTGAAATACTTGTCTAAAATACGTTTACCTTTACATTAAGCCCGCATTTTAGAATGCTGCTGTTGTCGAGACTCCTTCTCCGCTTCCTTCTGCTGTTGTTTAATGATTGTACATATTTTTTCGATATTTGCAACATGTATAAACAAATAAATGTATTCACATATGTATACATAAATATGTGAAATTTTATAAGCGTTTTCGCAGTTTCTTTACAAGATAAATTATCAGTTCTGCAATAAAAGTGGACGCCACATGCAACAACTAAACAATTCATTTATCTTAATTTGTCTGCAATTTTTCTTAAAATCCCACTTCCCTACCTCTCTGTCTCTTTCACTGTTTCTGTCCCTGTCTCCCTGTTTGGTCTGTCTGCTATTGCTGCTGCTGCGTTTGTTCCTTCATTCGTGGGATGTTAAAAAATTTGAAATTAATTGCAGCGCCTGCTGCTCCTCGAAGTTGTTCCTTTCCCCTGACACACCCCTTCCCAGCGACGTTGCCACGTTTGCCGTTGCGGAACCTGGATCTGACCCTGCCTTTGACGCCCTTGCCGCATATCGGGCTGGTGTTTTATTTTGTGCTGTGTCATAATCTTCACACCCAAATCGCAAGGATCTCTCATGGCTGCGAGATCGCCGTGTATGTTGGCGTTAATGATCTTTGGCTGTAATCTTTTAATAATTTAAGCCAATTTGGCATAAACCGTTAACGGCCACAATACACAGGCGTTGACCATTTGCCCTTTGCACACTGCTCCTATGCAGTGAAGTCAGTTTACTCAGATGCTATCGCCTTTTGGTCTTTGCCCAGTGTTAATATTTGCTCATGATCGCCTTTTAAGGATGGTCCGATGACGGGGCCGAGGGCATGGCCCGGGTGTTACCGCTGTCTGAGTTAATGCTGAGAAAACCCTAATTACCGCATTAAGGTGTCAAAAAGATGACCATCTCCATCCAGTCTGCTCTTTGTTGTCTGCTCTGTCTGTTACTGCAATAATGTGGCAAATTTAATGAATATGTCATTTAGCCAGCGCTCAACGCTCAGTGCCCAGTGATAAATCTGTTGGCGGCTAAGAATGCTGGGAAGCAACGTCAAACAGCAAACATCAGCTGTGCAGCAGCACTGGCCGATGAAGTCTCCTCCTCAAGCGTGTCTGATGTAGACACTATTCTATATGCTTTAGAATAAATACCACATTGTGTTTGCATTGTGAAAATGTGAGAACTTTTGTTTGAGTGTAAGCCCAAAAATGGTCTGGTTGAGAGTGCTTCTCTGGTAAATACCCTATTATCTGATAAGATTGTGCAGCTAATGTAAAGAACGAGTTCAAACTGAGCAATTCAATTTCATCTCAGAAACACTTATTGATCTGTATAAAGTTCAGCTAAGAGTTCTTCTAATGTCAACAAGTTTTATGTGTAATATTTTTACAAACGATATATAATTGAATTATTTGAACTATTTAACAATTTATTATCGTTTCAAATTACTTGTTTGTTAACTAAGAATATTTATGCTGCTCTCGATTGACCAGGCATAAGTGCAACAGTTTTGGCCACTTTCCAATATCTTTTACCAAACGTTTAGTATGCACCGAGCCCCAAATAGAGACAACAGGTCATTTCGCAATCAACCATTCTCATTCCCACTCTGCTCGAGAACCGACCGGAACGTGCATGGCCAAAGAGGAGTAAGCGCAAGAAACCAACCCAAAAAAAAAAAAAAATCGATCAAGCGGACCAGGTCCAAAACCTTTTTCCCTTTTGCCACATTCTTCTTAGCCGCTCTCGTCTCTGTGAGTCCGAGTGCGAGTGTGTGTTTGTGTATGTCTGCCTTTTTCTTTTTCTTTTTTTTTGCTTCTGGACCTGCAGTCCAATGGGTTTCAGTCTGAGGATCGTTTTTAGTTTGCTTTTGAGTATGAGTTTGAGTTTGAGGTGCAGGTCCAATCGCTGGTCCGTCGGTCGTTCGTTCCATTTTAATAACATTAATTAAGGTGTTGCCTTCGTTGGTGTTCTTCACGCCTTTCCTTACAAATTACGCAGGAATTTCATGTTTCAGGTTTTGTTCGCGGCCCCGAGACCCGGAGACGTCGCTCGAGCGGTCTTAATAGTTGTTCTTTTAGCGCCCCGTCTGTTCTTCTCTCTCCCTATCTCTCTCTCTCTCTTTTCGGCTCTCCTTATTTCGCTCGCTAGCTCACTCGCTCACTCATTCACTCACTCGCTCACACTCTCTGTGCGGACATTGAATGTAATTTGGCTAAAATTGTTTGCAGTGATCAGCAGTATCTGATCTCTGGGATAGGCAGTCCTTCGATTCAATGCAGTAGGTGTAACAGCTTAAAAATTAAGCCATTATTTATCAAAAAGTTTTGAATTGAGCGCTTTTGTGATACATCTGGCGCCATTTTAGGCGCCACTTGAAACAAAACGCCGCCGAAAAGAACTTTGATCTAGAAACTGCATTAAAATGCATTTTTTATTAACATAAATTACGCATCTAGAAGACAGCTGAAAAAACAAAAGAAGAGAGTGAGGAAAAGAAAGAGACACAGAGAGAGAGAGAGATAAAGATAGAGGGAAGTTACCAACTGGCCAAGGTCAGTTTGGGGTCAATGGCATAACACTAGGTGAGTGAGAAACCGCGTTACTTATATATATTTATACATATATAGAGAGATAGTGAGATCTTCAGAGCGCCAGCGCCAGCAAGCAGCATCAGTTTAGTTTGTTAGATGGATGACTAATAAGCGTCGCCACAATTAATTGAAACCCACTGATATGCATCTACCGAATGGCTCCAGATACAAGCAAATCTCATTAACGCGCCCAAGATAAAGCCACTGAATCTGTACCTCGGATCGTTCCCCCAGCGACGAGTATCTCACCATACATTTTGTTCAGTCAAGTGTAGAACGCGACGCTGCCTTGCGATGCGTTGCGATGCGATCGACGTTGTGTCGATCTGTTCAACCACATCACATGAAGAGAGGGAGAGAGACAGACACAGAGAGAGAGAGAGAGAGAGAGAGAGAGATGCTAAATTCGGAACAGATCCCATCCGAGCCTTATAAATGCATGCAGATACAGTTTTGGAAGTCAAGCGGTTTGCATTTGTACGATAAATAAAATGAATGCGATTGTTAATTAGTTGTTGCTGTAGAGCTGAAAATGCTGCTGCTGCTGTTGCTTGTTTGTTGCTGTTGTTGTTGTTGCTGTTGTATCTTATCGCTGGCATGGGCTTGTTTTCTCTGAGATTGACCTGGCCCAGTCAGTAGTCAGCAGTAGGCAAATGGAATGGAATTCGGGTATGTTGAGCATCTGCTTGGGGCATCTCAATGCGTTGTTCGAATATCAAACTTAAGCCGAGATTGCTGAGGATGCTAAGCTGAGATTATCCATTGGAAATAGTTTGGGTTCGGTGCGTGGATGTAACTGTGTGCCAGAGTTTGCTTTGAAGCTTCATATATTTCATATTATTATCAAAAAATAAGTTGGGTTTCCCAAGATTTAGTGATGTAAATTACTTGACTCAAAATTAAAGCTAAGTCATTGTTATGAAAGTTAAATACAATTTATTACTCCTCCTGAGTTGAGAAGAACCTAACTAAAATTTGTGTTATGTAATTATTTACGTATATTTCAAATAAGTGAATAATTATTATTGCTTTATTTTCTTATGATTTCATTCTGTAACAGATATCTGAAAAATTAAGAAGTGCAAATTATCCCAAACCTCACTCCTAACCATATTTCGTTTAATTTATTATATTTGGATAAAAGCTATTTAGCTTTAAGGCAATTTAAACGATTCATTGGCTTCTGTTGGGTATTTTTTATAAGATCATTGTATGGTAGTTTTAATTGAATGCATTTGGCGACATCTATTTGATTTTTTAATTTATACATTCAAATCATTGATCAACAATCGCACGATAATTTATGCATGAAGGCAAATCAATTTTCTGTTTTGTTCAAACGCGATTTTCGTTTTTTGCTGTTTAGGCAAATTTTTGTAGATTTGTATCTCGTGTCGACAACAATAAAATTGTTTTAATTTATGGGAAAGTCACTGGATACAGCAAATCCGTAGCTAGCAGATACAGATAAGCGCTACTGATACTTGACAATACTCGTGAATGGCGACAGATACACCTATAGATATAGATATAGATACAGATACAGATGCAAGTATAGCTTTCGCAGCGACAGATGTTGAACTTGTTTTTTAATCGGTTTTTTCTGTTGTCTTCATTAAATTACGTTTAATCATTTATGCAGATTTCAATCAATGGGCGAAGCGATTTGAGATACATTTCCGTTTAACATAAAGTCAACGATTGTTTCAATTTAACTGCTTTGATATTCAATTTGTTGCAATTAATTGAAAGCTACTCTACTGACTGGTCTATCTGCTAAAAATCGAGATAATTTGAAGTAAATAATCTCTTGCGATCCATTTTGTTAACATATTCATTTATTTTAATCAAAAATGAACAGCCTTATTAATAATCTTATTTCTTTCATGAATATACATATTTTATAGTGGTTCGTGCGCCCATCTCTAATTAAAATAATCCGAAGACTTCGTTTTTTTCCTTTTTGTGTTTTTATTACGACTATTTACAAGCTTAAATGGTTCGTATAATTTTTGATACTTTAGTAGTAGTATTTAAAGCTAGAATGGCCTAGAGCCTGGCTAAAATCATCTCGTTTACTGTGTGTTACTCTCTAGTGTTAGTTAATACTTAAAAGTGGACTGCAGCAAAACGTTGTGTGTTTCAAACTGTTGTTTATCACGCGAAATGGAAAGCTTTCAAATATGTTCATGACTATGCCGAAACCGAAACCCTAAAAACCCCAAGTACCCCCAAGTGAAGCGACTCTCAGTCCAGCCCCCATCTAGAGACAGGTGTTGACCTCACGATGCTCCAGGCACTTCTCGCACGTCACCTCACAGCACCATTTGAAGACGCAGTTACAGTTGGTCCACTCCTTAACCACACGATGCTTGTGCCCCCGACTGCAGCACAACAGATCGCAGCTGTCTGCCCCCATCGATGTGGCATTGCATTCCCTGTCCTGGGTGCCCAGCGCTCCGGTCTTTGCATTCGCTGAGCAAAAGTCTGCGGAATCATCTGCGTAGACCAACTGGTATTTATTTGGCGGCTTCGTGTGCGGCGTCTCTGGCATGAAACTGTTGCCATCGTTGCGTAGCGCCACCTTGCGTGCCCCATCGTATCTATCGTGCAATTTCGCCGATATCTCCCGAAACGGCGGCATCTTCAACCAACAGGTTTTCACCGTGCACGACCCGGACAATCCATGGCATTTGCACTCCAAACGCATCGCATCGCGTATCGCCTGAAAATATGTAAGGAAAGCAAAATCATTTTGGAGATAAGGCAAATTGAGAAATGTGCACCTGTGTGGCTGCTTTTCCTAGGAGCGTCAGGGTTATGTGTTAAAAAAATATGTGCAATAAACGAATTTGTACTCAACTAGATTATTTTCATAATCAATTTCTCTCATTTGTTGGTTTTTTTATAATTAAATTCTTTGTTCTAAAGAGAGTTCTTCGACTTGTTCGCTTACCAGTCGCCCGGCATTGTTGTTGTGGAGCTTGACCAGTGTGCCCAGATCGCTGCGTCGCTGTCGCTGCTTGGCATCTAGAAAGGCGCGCGAATGTCGCAGCCCGAAGTTCACATTGTCGCTGCAACCGCCCCACTCCCATTCGCCCTGTGGAAACTTGATGTTGTCCCAGAACTTGCGTCGTCCTCGCCTCCCCCCTAACCGCTGATTGTTGTGCTGCCTGCCAGGTGAAATATCCGTCATGCTGTTGCTGTTGTTGCGTTGCTGCTGTGGCGACTGTTGGCGCAGCAGTGCTGCCTGCTGTTGACGCTCGAGCGCAGCCTCCGCGGTGGCCGCATTCACCATTTGGGGCTGGCCGCCATTGCGTCGCATGTGCGACTTGTCGCAAGAGCATTCCACCAGTTGACCCATGGTGCAGGCCTTGGTCACCGCATAGGTAACGCCCGCCGCTGTGATGGCATTCACAAAGGCCGTCTCCCTAGAATCTGTACAGAAAGGGAAGAGTGGAGGCAAATTAATATATATTATAAAATAAATTGCAAGTCAATGGGTCTGACGGAGAGTGAGGATCTTGAAAATTATATCATCATAAGAATATGATATGAATATTTCATAAATGTCATGCATCTTCTTATTTTAATCTCTAATCAGTAGTGGTAATTTCAAATTGATCTTTATCCCAGAACACTTACAGCAACATATATATACTAGAGTGTCTTCCTGTTTGAATTACAAAACTATGGCAATTAATGACGTTTAACTTATCACTTAAGTGCTGCTTCAAGTAACAATTATCTATTCGATGACGTCATCGATAATTAATCGCTTATCTTCACATGGTGCTAATGCTGAATAGGGTTGTCAACATGCGTCGTCGCATGATTGATGTCAATTTGTCAGTTTTGGTGACAAAATGATTTATTACTGAGTCGATAACCGATCGCTGATTACTCTTTGCGATCTCTATGCAAATCAGAGTGACTCGAGTTGCCCTGTCATCGACTGCATCGCATTGCAGTCACGTTTAATGAAATCGAAATCGCAGTTGTAATCGCACCACAATTTGCATATGCTTGTAATGCAAAAATACGAGTCGAGTTGAGCTGAGTTGAGTTGTAGCTGCAGTGAAATGGACTGGATGGAAGCGGTGTGGACAGGTGATATGTCTTTTCGGACAGTCACCACCCCAAATGGAATGGAATGGACTGAATGGCAGCAGCAGCAACAGCCTTGGAGTGAAAAGAGGCTCCTTTCTCGATGGCTGACAGGTTGACAGGGAGCGCAGTTTTAATCCGCTGGCGTGGAATTTATTGCAGATAATTTGGTATGTGTTTTGTTTGCGCATTGTTGTCATTAAGTGCTGCAGCAGCAGCAAGGAGCAGGGCATATACTTATATGCACACGAGTGCCTTTTGACCATTTCGGGCAATAATTTATTAAAATTGACAGCTTTGTAGGCTCATTTCAGGCGCTATTCATCAGCGGGCGCAAAATTTTTATTATGCAACTTGATGGATGATGCGGTCGCCTGCCGCCTGACAGTTTGCCAGCCTCGAAGACGCTGCCTTCACGCCGACTTCAGCTGTAATTAGGCAGCATTGCGGGGCAGTCTTGACTTCCCCACTGTCGCTGTTCCCCCTTCGACCATGTGGTCTGAGTCAGCGAGTGTTGACAGGCTGCCAGTTTGTGCTGCATAATAAAGCTGCGCCGTTTGGCCTTTGTGTCGCTCCATTGCATGCATGCATAAATGCATGAATCTAAGTGCTGCAATATGTATTTGTATCTAGCGGATGCATTTAGTTTGCTAGCTACCCACTTACCGCGCATTAAAATTTTCCTCATGCTCTTGCGCAGCACGGTGCAGTTCCAGCGGCGATTACGGAATTGAAATTCACATTCGCGGAAGCCCAGATTAATCCCATTGATGATCTCTTTGAGCAGCGCCGAATCATGCCTGCAGATTTCGGCCAGTTTGCCACGTAGACGACGTGTCTTTTTGCACATTAGATTTGGATCGAGTAAGATATTTGTGCCCTCGGCCCTAGAACATAGGAAAGAAGAGTAAAATTATTTAATATTTGCAATTTGCATTAAATTACCTAATTGACTTGAGTTTTAATCAAATGAGTTTCTGGTTAATTATTCAACTGTTACATATTCATTCATCTAATATTCCAATTCTAATTTTTTGTGTGTCGATAATCAGCATACACTTTTTAATACATTTATTTAATAATAATTCAAAGAACAAAACCTTAAAGTTTTCTGTATAGTTATCTGCTGTGTGGCGCCTAGAAATTTGCACAGTATTTACTCGCATCATTCGGCAGGAAAGTTCATAAAAAATAGTTGAATTTATTTATGCTGGCAGCGAAGAAGCGGAAAATTGCGTTTATTTGTATAGAATCGAAAGGAAAACACCACGAATCTAAATGCATGGGTAGTTGAACTAAATTTCTTTTCAGTGCAGTCGATGTGGCGTATACGCAATGTGGTGCATCTGTGGCTGTGGCCGAAAGACTCTGTAGACAGCTGCATTCCCTACAAAAACACACATATTGGCAGACAGTTAGCAATTGTTTTGTTTATTGTTCTACGCGAAGCGGCGGCGGCGCTCAATAAAATTCTGGCTGCACACACACACTCAAGTGTACCCGAGTGTGGTGCTACCCACACTAGTGCACAAACACCCACTTAACTTTTTTTTTTTAGCTTTTTTCTCAATCGATGCAATTTTCGTTTTCATTTTGAATGCTGTTTGGCGCAGCAGCAGCAGCGTTAAAATTTAATTTAGCTGGAAAATTAATAATTACGGGCAGCGTTTAATGTGGGTGCAGCCGTGGAACATGCGTCGCTGCAGGGAAACAGTTTGCCCACAGGTTCGCATATGGGTGCCTCTCCCCCTTCCCCACTTCGCCCTCTATCTGCCTGCTTCATATACATTTATGTAGAAATATATATACATATGTGTCAGCCACTGGGCGGCGGCGTTTAAATTGTTTTTGTGTGCGCGCCTTTGGCGCTGATTTATGTTTTTCCATTTCAGATTTATGACTTTTTAATAGCTCAATTGTTTTTCGTTCGCAGTTTGTTGTTGTTTTTTGCTTTTTTTACGCTCTTCACATTGCACATTCGTGTGAAATTTGCTTTGCTCGTGAACTTTGCGCAATTTAAGTTGAAGTGTAGTGCAAGTTTATGTTTCGGGGCTGGGTAAATAGAGGCAGTCGAGGCGTTTTATAGGGCCCCAAAACGCAGCTACCGCGAAATACGGCTCAGTTCTGTGATTGATGTGCGGCCAGTCTATCGATTTGTGTCAGTCTTGACCGCCAAACTCTCCCTCTCTCTTTGTTTGTGTGTGTTTGTGTTGCTGTTCCAAGGAATTTGTGTTATTTTTAGCAATTAATGTGGTAATTTACATTGCTCAGCAGCAGCTGACTCAGCTAAATGGCGGGCCAAAGAAATCATTGCTAAAAATCGGCAACTTCAAAATGAGCTAAACCTCCTTCTCGCTTCGCATTCAAGTTATTCATCGATGACAAAGAACTGATATGGGGAATAGCCAAACCCTTAAAACTTTTCAAAAGTACCTATTGCACACATTTCACTGCTTATCAGCTTTTGATTTTTTCTTTGGTGACTAGTCCAACATATAGTCATAGAGTTGCCGTAATGAATAATGACTAGTTAATTATTATTTAACTGAATAAGTGGCTACTTAATCAATTATATATTATTTACTTTTTTTTTTTTTGATACACATTTAATAACATATTTTACAGACCTGTAAAAATACTAAGAGTTGTTCTTTAAACTATTTAAGTTATGCTTGATACAATATCCACTCAGTTATATCATAGACTCTGACGTCTCCTGCAGCTTCCTGCCCATCAGCAAACTGATGTTTCTTTGAAACTTAATATCTTAATCATAAAACATGTTAGGTCATATTCTAAACGTTACCTGCGGTTCTCCATTTCGATTGGAGCACATTTCCCACATATTTTGGACGCACTTGAGCAGCTTTGATGCCCCAATTTGCCCACCTGGATCGCGCAATGCCCTCCTGGTGGCCATGCCCTTGTCCCTGTCCCACAACCTTGTCACTGTCTCTGGCCCTCCCTTTCTGTCTATATGGCTCACTCTTTCTTTTTATAGGGTTTTGTGGGCCTTCGGCAATCACTCGATCTCGATGCGAGCCAAGAGATTATGACAACTTAATAGCTACAAAATCTTTAAAAACAAATAGAGCAGACACACACACACACTTACACACTCAGACACACACACGACCCAAATATGAATAGCAACAAAAACAACAGCCGAACACTGGGCCGCCAAAAGAAGAGCATAAATGATAGACGTGCTTGTAAAAAACAACAACAACAACATTAAGTAAAAACAATTGAAGTTCGCTGGCGAACGATGATGATGAGATCGCAATGATTCGGATCTCGAAGTCGATGCGCTGATGACTGGAGAGATCTAAAGAACTCAAACTCAAACACCTTTCAAGCGTGCAGAGCGCGTAACCACACAAGTTGCCAGTTGCCAGTGCCAACAGACAACAACAACAACACTAAACACTAACAACAACAACAAACACGGGGAGTTTTTGGTTAAGCGGAAAATAGCCGAGGCCGATATGACGATGATGCTGCCGATGTGGCGGACTCGCAGTCGTCCGTTCGACACTTTTTCGTTTTTTTTTTTTGAAGTTGAAGTTTGCTTTGGCAGCAGCAGCAGCAGCAGCAGCAGCAGAGGCAGCCGGCAGGCAGCAACGCCAGCAGCGCAGCTGTCGGCAACTTGAAACAGCTAAACAACTTCAGTCCCAGGTCCCCAGTCCACAAGCGCAACTCGCAACTGGCAACTGGCAACAGGCAACACTTGGCCGCGACGTATCTTTATTTTGCTTTCACACAACCGAGAAGCGAAGCGACTTCAACTCCAAGTGTGCCCCTATTGCTGTTTGTTGTTGTTGTTGGTGTTGTGGTTGTTGTTCGGTTGTTTGCTGGTGTTGGTGTCGTTATAGGCCTCAATGGATTTTCAGTGATTTTTTTCTTTGATCAAAGTGCCCGGTTTGATGGTAGCCACTGACAAGTGGTTGAAATTTCCCATACCCAACCCATGCCACGCCAATCCGATCTTCAGTCCAGTGCTCTCAGCTGTACCATACTCTGCTCGAAGAATCCAACCACTTTGATGTTGGGTTTGTCAAATAGATTCTACATGTACATACCCTATTTTCAATAATATTAATTGGATTTAATTACTACATTTTTTGATATAATCATTTTGTATTTATAATATGCGAAGAAAATTACAGAAACCACTTTTTATATTTATTCCTAGATATTAAATCCTAGTTTTGACTATTACTTTTTTTTATATATTTCTAATGTATTTAATTTAATTTTTTCTGTGATTTCTGAATTTAATTAATGATAGAGTATTTATAGTTCGATGTTAACTGAATTGTTGTTCCTTTCCTCTTATTTTCTATGTAAATAGACAGTCACAATGGATGCAACTTCGTTTGATTGACTCATTTTCGTGAGTCGCCGTCGTATTCGTCGTCGCCAGTTGGCATCTCTGGCGATTGTCCGTGTTGTCCGTCCGTCCGTCCGTACCCCCCGTGTTCGGGCTTGATGTGGCACAGCGCCGAGTGCGTTGCAGTATAAACAAATCAACGACTTAAACCACTTGTCAACATGCGAGTGGCAAAGTATTTAAACAAAGCGTTGACAAGTGAATGAATGACCGCTCAGTTGGCCAACTGATCGTTTGGGCCGCGTTTTCGACCGCGTTTGGCCAGTGGCCAAGTCAAGTGCTGTTGTGGCTGGTCAGTTTTCAATTTACGCGCACAAATATTTGTCCACACAGAATGCGTCAGCGCAAGTGCTGATCTCTTGTGCACACACAAGAACACAAGCTGCAAGCTGGACAAAGGGGCAGCCGCTGCACTGGAGACCAATTCAGTGGAGGAGGGGGGATTTGGGGGCTCTATTGCCGTGGGCAACGGGAGCGCAGGCGTTTGATGTGGGCGGCAGCGTTGACAATTGATTAGCCAGCACAGTCAGCGGCTACTGCCAAAAGCCAAATGGTGGTGTTAAATTTGAGTTAGAGTCTGCTCTGGTCAGATCCGGTGGGCGTGGCTTTTAACGTGTGTGGGCGTCAGCGTCGCACGCTGCCTTTTGGCACCTCATATTTTTATTTTGTTACTCAAAGTGTTTGTCATTGAACAATTAGCAAATTAACATGTACCACTGTGCACAGGCGCCGCCTTTTCAAAAAAAAAGTGCTTTGGTTGACGGTCATCCTGTTTGACAATGGTGGAATGCGTCGCGTTCGTTCCCAGGCTCTGCGGGCATGCGCATGTCCAATTGCCGGCGAGACTAGCTAATAATTCAGGCATATTTACTACTGGGCTGCCCTTTGTCAGCTTGTTTAACAAGCTATAAGCTCTTCGAGAGACAGAGAGGGAGAGCTGGGGATCTGGCAGATCCACGACTTTCAAGCCAAGACAAAGACGACATCAATCTTTTGGTCTCCGACGCGCGCAAATTGCGACAACGTTTAACTTAATTATGGCTCAAATAGGCGTTGCCACATGGACGCTAACCATGACCATGCCCAGGCTGCAACTTTGCTAAATCACATATCACACTGCAGCTGAAGGCTAAACTGTGAGAAATCTGGTGTCACTGTGAGCTATGCCACAAATTTATGTGACATTTAATAAATGTGATGAATAAAAGATGTGCTCGTTAAGTCTTTAGTTTTTCAAAAGATATGAAAACCCTTTGAGATATTCCATGGTATCGAATTATGCCTAATATTAAGATTTTTCCTACGGAGCGCTTGCTATTAACGTTCCCTGAAATGGCTTAGATTATCTCAGCTGACAGCCTCATCAGTTTTTTGGCCTCTGATTGCATGACCAGAACATTTGCTAGTTACCTTGGGCCCTTTCTTGTTGTCACTCCTTCAACTTGACCCATGTCTGTTTGGTCGTCATGCTCTTTGTCTTTGTCTCTGGTCATGCGTTTTAATTATGATGCAGTGTTCGAGGCACGCATCCGTCAACGTGACGAGAGGCGCAGAGACAAATTAACAAAATAAACAAATCGCATGATTTGTAATTAAAAATCCACCCGAGGAACTCGCAAACAGAACCCGTGCCAAATGCAACAAGCACTCAGCTTGGGTAACTAGCCCCTTTTGAAAGAGAGCCCCGATATTGCACTGATCTCTCGCCTTCTCTGTCTCTCTCTGTGTCAGCTGGTCGACAAGTGCGGAAATCTGCCCCCTAGTTGCGAGTCTCTTTTCACGGCATAATCATAATCAAGTCATCTACATTAAATTTTGGCAATTGGCCGAGTTGTACGCCCGTTAGCCAACGCCTTACCTAATGATGTTGGGGGTGTTCAATGTATTCTACTATATACTACTTAGTTTTATCTCATATTAAAGTGTGCCAAATTTTGGATGGCTTTGCTCTACTGACACGGAGCACGCGGCGTATGCGCAATGTTGTTGATCTTGCCTCCCAGAGCGACGATGTTGGAATAACAAACGCAACCGCCAGCTCTCTGCTTGAGACTAAGTGCCACAGATTGTGATTCTGGTGTGTATGTGTGTGTGTATGCTGTTTAACCCATTAATGCCCCAGCGGGTTTTAATTACCATTTCACATGCTGTGAGTGCCAAAAACCGGCTATGAATGAACCCTAAGAATGAATGAGCTTTCGATTGAATGAAAAGCAGGAAACTGGCCCCAAAATAGACTGAACCAGTATTTGACGTATGTAAATGTCAAGCGAATCGAACGACGGAAATGAGCTCATTTAATTTGAAATCAAATTGTAGTAGTTCATAAATTCGAGATTTTCATCATCATGTGAATCTCTCGATGCGCGTTGCACTATTTTTAATTAAATTCCAGACACGCCAGAAAAAGCATCAGCAGCAGCATCAACATCAGTATTTGGCTGACTCGATCAGCAACAATTTATTGTAAGTTCTCAGTAATTGCTTTCGGCTGCTGTGGTCAAATGGAATTTCCATTCATTTAACGGCACATCGAGTGCTATGTCTGCTTAACTCATTGATTATCATCTCAATAGCTCACACAAAGATCGTTTGATTTAGTGCATTTGGCTGGAAAATAACACATGCATCTGAGTATCTGAATTGATTGTCGGCTTACAAGCCCGGAGTCGGAGAAAATGAATCCAATATGAACCGCAACTGTTGCGAACTGCGGAGATGAACGTAAACAACAATTGTGTTGTTATTCAATAGTTGTTGGTCTGTGGGTACATGTGGGAGATCATTTAGCGTAAGTCAATATCGTTCAGATACATTATTGGCATTTCTGAAATAAATTGCGCACTTATTATTTCGCATAGTTCTATGTCCTTGAATTATTAGGCGTTCAATTTCATTATTTTTTTTCTTTTAGCTATCGAAAAATGTAAACGAGTAAATTCTCAATTTAATCATTCTAATCATTTTAATCTTTCTTATTTCTAAATATATTTATAATTTTTATATTTTTTTTAAATTTAAATTAAATTACATTTTTTAAGCTTTTGTATCTTTTGTGTCGACTGACTTTTAGTTGACAATAAATAAATAAATAAATAAACATATTTTTGTATTCGGGCGGGGAAAATACTTAACAGCTGCAACTCTACTCCGCCCACATTCCACCATAGCTGAGCTTCCTTCCTCATAAATGGGGTGACGACTGTCAGTCTGTCCGTATTTTTGTCGTCACGGTACGCTTGATGTCAGCGCATTTTGCAGTTTTGTCTGGCGCCCTTGATCAGCACAGATGAAGCGTTAAAATGGCGCATACACGCTCTCGATTTTTTTGTGGGGTGGCAACAACATCATTATCATCATGGGCGACATCAAACGCTGACAGCGAGCTAACTGAACTTGAGCTCTAATTATTTAATTAATTTATTGCGAAAGCTTTCAATTGAATTGAATGTGTTCGCTACCGCCGACTGTCCATGGATAAAATACACAGCTCCCCCTCCCCCCACTCAACCCCCGCTGGCTCCGAGCTGCCAGAACTCTTTAATGTTGCAGGTGGCCTCCTTCTTTGGTGGCTGTTGCCGCGCCCAGTTGCACACAAGTCAAATAAAATTAATGCAAACGATCACTTTTGGGCTTCAGATCGTCATGCAGTCTACGCCACGCGACGCCTACGCCACCCAGCCCATCTGCCACGCCTCCCAATAAACGACTTGCAGCGTCCGCCCCGCCACCCGAACGCATATGACAAATGCCTGCGCCAACAGTCGAGACGTTGCAGATTTCGTTGCTGCTGACAGCGACAATTTTTCTACCTCAGATTCTACTCTGATGCCCAGATGCAGTTGCAGATTCAGATTCATTGATGCCACTTTGCTGGCAAATACTTTTGGCATAGTGCATAACTTATGGCATACGCCCTGCTCAGCCCCGCCTCCCGGCAGACACCCTTATGCTTCTTTCCTGTGCGACACTTTTCTTTCTATTTGATGTCTGTACCCATCATGCTCTTTATTTATTTGGTTTCTTTTTATTTATCTTGGCCTGTAATTTCGCGCATAAATTCAAAAGCTGCCCGGTCGAAGTGTCATTCGTTTGCTCGAACAGAGACTGGGTGGCTTCTTGTTATATTTATTTTGACTGCATCGTCTAAAAATACCCTGTACCCTGCTAATGTGGTGTAGGTCCTGCGACCCTATAGCCATTTTGAAGATTTCGAATATATTGATTAATATCGAAATTTGTTGGATATGTTATGGTATCATGTTATAATATGCACGGGGTAACTCACAGTCGTTCAGTCTCAAACTAGCACTCTTAGTTGTTTTCGGCCACGTTTCGCATCCCCACAAAAATTGCCATGTAATTAAATCTAAATCAAACGTCACATTTTGAAGGTCCCTCGCTGGCAACATCGTCCGCTCGATTGGCTCTGGCCGAATTTTCACTTTGGCTTTGGCTTTGACTCACCTCAAAGTGTGTAGAGCTCATGTCGCTTGCAATTTCCAATTATTGCACTTTTTCTTCTGTTTGGTTGTCGTCAGCAAAAGCATACACATACCCATATTACCCATACCCATAGTCGAAACCGGAAACGGTTACGCCAATCTCTCGAGCTCTTATATTGATCAGATCTGACAGAGTAGCGTTTGTAATGGGTTTTTTGGCATTGAATTTGACGCAATGCACAAAAACATACAATTTTCTTGAATGGGTTTGGCTTTGGCAATTTCTATGTAAGTTATACTGATCTTACGTCAAACAATCTAGTTAAGTAAATTTGATTTGATATTTTAAAATGCTTATTAAAACAATTATCAGATGATAAAGATTCTCATTAGTTCCCAGTATTTTGTGAATAATTTTTTTTTTAGCAAAAAATTCTATACTGGAATTACTGGAGTATGAAAGCTCTGAATGCAAAACAGTAAATTAAAATAGTAAACAACTGAAGATTAAAGTTCCAGGTGCGAGTTCCAGAAAGTGCAGTTGGATTATCTAAGTTGGGCTATAAATGCCTTAACACAATAAGCATATACTTATTATAATCTATACTTTAAATCATATTTTCGTTTACCCAGACTCCAATTTGTCTGATTACAATAATAAACCAAAACACGTTTAACTGATCGTAAATTATAAATAAGTATTATTGTTTTAGGACTGTAGTTTTCAATTTCATGATGCACTGATCACATAAATTAAAAATATATTAGCTGCTGCTGTGTACTGTAGACTGTAAATGATGAACTTACCAACCGAATCCCGTCATTGGCATTGCAAATATTAAAATTGCAATTACCATGAATAACCGCATATCGCTCCGAAGCCGCAACAGCGGCAACAAACAAATGTGGCCCAGTCTCAAACGCTTTTATTGGTTTATATACAAGCTGTAGTAGTTGTTGTTGCTGCTGCAGTTATTTCAGTATTTGGGCAGGTAGTTAAAGGCTTTTTTATTGCGGCCACGATGAGTGCGAGTGCGAGTGCGAGTACGAGTGCGAGTGCGAGTACGATTGCTTATTTGAATATTTCGCAAAACAACAGAGCACAACAAAAAATTAAGTTTCAGTTTTTTGTGTCGAGCGAATTAATCAAGCGTCAAACGTTAAGATACTTTCAGTTCGACGTGGCGTGAAGTTAGCTTTAAAGTGAAGCTGGAGGTGAGAGACAAGCGCACTTGATGAATACGATGAATACAGGCGACAACAGACGCATCGCACAGACGGATCAACGATCAGTGTTCAACGATCACAAAATCACAGGAGATAATAATCATGATGATGATGCGCCGCCTGATCTCATGGATTCTTTCACTTTTATGCTTTATTTTATATAATTTTTGCTTTATTATTTTTAATTCTTTATTTTTTCTTTAAGCACAACGGCTGCGTTGAGTGGTACGCACACGGAGAAAGCTGCCGGCGTACTGAGCATCGCCCAAGGAGCCAGCCAGCGCAGGAGTTGGGTCCAGGCCAAAAACAGCCAGTCAGCTAGTTGGCCAGTTGGTCCCAGGTCCCAAAATGTGAACAGCGAATCAAAGCGCAAAATGTTGAAAAATAGTTGGAAGGGTGGAGTCGCACCAAAAAGCGCGCTGGTAGTGCGTCGAGACGCTGAATTGAGGGGGTGACAGTGGAGGGAAGAGGATTGCAGAACTTCTTCTTCGTGGAGTAGCGTAAAAAATGAAATTAAACGCGCGCTTTAATCAAAGCGCAGTCTCTGGCTAAAAGATGAAGCTCAGCCAGCTTCCAGTTTCAGTTTGCAGTTTTTCGTTTTGTATTTTTGTTGCTGTTGTTGTTGTTTTTGTTCTGGTTCTGCCTGATTTTTTGCCTTTTTGGCGTATCCTTAGCCTGTTTTTCCCATGCTCTTCGGCCCTGGGAACCCGACCTAAAAAAAATGCACAAAACTAAAACTCGCGACGTTGAACGAACTTGAAACACACACTCGCGCTTGTTGCTGTTCTTCTTCTGGTTGTTGCTGTTGTTGTTGCCGATGTTGCTTGTGTTGTGTTTCACTTTGGTGTTGCTTATGTTGCTGCTTTGAATTTTTTTTATTTATTTATTTATTTATTTTTTTTTTTTTTTGGACTGGTCTGTTGAAAGTCTCTCGCTCTGTTCCGTTGCCGGCCACAGCTCGCGACGCTCTGCGGGATTCGAAAATAGTGGCGCACACTTTTCGTGTTTTTGTTTGGCGAAAAACGCTTCGCAATTCTACGGCATCGCCTCCGTCAGCCGTCTTCTTCCGTTTACGTCTATGTCTCCGTCCGGACTACGAATGCGACTGCGATCGACGCTGGCTCTGCGCTGACTCTTGACTGATCTGCGTCTGCGTTTGGCATCGGGAGCACAAATGCCGGCACAAATTCTGTTGTGGGCAATAGTAGGCAATGAATGGTTCTTGTTGTTGTTATTGTTGTTGTTGTTGTCGTAGTCAAAAAGTCTCTTCTGCTGTTGCTGCTGCTGCTGCTGCTTTTGCTCTTGTTCTTATTGCTGCTCTGTTTAGAAGCGTGAAAATGTATTTCACTCATGTGCTTTCTGTGCGCTCAACAACAACAAAAACAACAACAACAACAACACGAACGGAGCGTCGTCTCTGTTCGCAGTCACTGTCGCTGTTGCTGTTGCCGTCGACGTCAACGTCAACGTCGCTGTTATTTTGTTGATTTTTTGAGATATTTTCTAATGTATCTCTAGACATGTGAATGTCGTGCGTTTGGCTGTGTGTTCTGCCCACAGAGCATACAGTTGCCGTTAATTGTATGTGTACCAAGTGCAAATGTGCGTGACTAAGTAAAGTTTCATACATTTTTATTAGCTTGACTCGTATTGATAATGAGTTCCTCATATTTTTTTACTAAACTTACTCCTTGAAATCGAATTAAACGATTTTTTTTACAATTTCTGCATTTTGTAAAGAGATTAAATTTATAATCTCCTTAATTATGTAACAATTGGTTTCTTCCTTAATCATTTATTTGATTTTCCCTATTTATTTCCTGTATATTTATTTTCGAAAATCGATTAACTTGATTTTCTTGATAGGTATTTGATTTCCTCTCGCCTCTGTTCGTATATTATTAATGGACACTGTTAACTCCTACGCCGCCTACCTGGCAAAGGTATTGTTGCTCTTCATATCCGTCTTACTGGTATCGCAACGTTCCCCACAAGCGTCCTTCTCTTGCACTCGCTTCCTCTCGCTCTCCCATTCTCTCTTGGTAAAGGTACCACCCGCACCGCCTTTTTTGGGGCTGCCGCAAATTGTTTACACGCGACAAACTTGTCATCTCTGTGTTGTGTTTTTTATGTGTATCTCTGCCCCGGCGATAAAACCCCAAAAAAGGTTAGCGACATTACCTCTGCCCATCGTCGTCGTCTGCTGTTGCTGCTGCTGCTGCTGCTGCTCTCGTTGTTGGGCTAGGCCACGACGAGCGGGCAGGTAACAAACTGTCGACGCAAAAGTCACAGGCTCGTAAAACTGTGCCACTTTGTATACATACAGTTAAAGAGTTTCACACCAGAATAGTTTCATCGCTTTGCATACTGAGTCCGCGTCGAGAGGTTCAGATCTTCATCTTCAGCTGGGCACACACGTTCGCATAATAACGCCTCGACTTCGTATCTGGACGGCTAATCATTCTCAAATACAATAAAACAGATTTCATTTCACAGAGCTTGGTCGAGTTTCAGCGTCTACGTCAGCGTCTACAGCAGCAGAAGCATCAATTGCTACCAAAAGCTTAGTCAACAGTCAGCAGAATTTAGAGCATGGCGTGTTAATCTCGTGCTGCCGACGGTCGCTCGGACGGCGCCTCGGCTGCAAAACAAACGCCCACCCGCTCCCGCTTCCGCATGCTTCCATCCGAACGGCAAACTCAAAATGTGGCAGGGCTAATGACTTTTTGGGGAGAGAACGAAGTTTGTATACTCTTTTCACTGTACCGCAGTGCTTACAAGACTTTCACATATACCGAATTAAATAGAGTTTCGAGCAAGTCCTACAGAAAATAAGAAAAACCTTTACTTATTTCTTAATAATTAAAATTTAATGTCATTATCGAAATGGATATTTAGTGAAAACTTTTTTCAAGAATTGATTAAACTATCCAGAAGTAAAATTGTCGCATTAGCTACATTTTTGTGTATGACCCTTCGGCAGTCTCTTAAGATAATCATTCAATTAATTTGAAGTACTTTTAACAATTGATTAAATAAGTTATTACGGAACTGTTATAGCAACCCACTTGCAGCCGGTCTCGATGGTGATCTCGATTAGCTGTATGAGTTCTCCAGCTTTCCTGCTCTCCAGCATTACGTATATGGGCTAATCGTTGCTTCGCGCTTTTTTCTGGTTTTGTTTGTTTATAGAACATTTCAATGTTATTTTTTGTTGAATTCTGTGAGTGGCCAAAAGATTTCGGCATCATTTTGTGATCGGTGATGTTATTGTTGTTGTTGTTTCTTATTTTTATTTAGTGTGTGGTATTTATGGTTTATGAGGCTGCTGTTGTACCACTGTGCGTATGAGGGCGGATAGTCGGAGTTTATTTCTTTTTTTTTATATATGTAGCTGGCGTTCTAAAATTCACAAGTTGTCAAAATGTTTGCGCACAAGTCTCAGACGCTCAGCTCTCGACTTATCTGCTCTGTTAACACATTACCAACACTGACGTGGACGTGGGATGTGGATGTAGATTTGGATTTGGATTTGGTTTTGTACTATGCTGTTGTTGTTATGGGTTTGACGGCGCTGATTCAACAAATAAACAAAGCGGAAAAGTTTTCGAGGCACGCAAATATGTCTATTAAATGAAAATAGACACTGACGAACCTGGAAATAAGAAATGAGATGAAAATGCTGCCTCTTGCTGCCGGTCTTGTTGGTTGCTTAAAAAACAATAAAAATCCGTTAGGTATCGCAGCGCAATTTCTGGTCATGATTAATGGATGCCAAACGCTGCTTGCGAAAGGCCATAAACAATGTACTCATACAAAAGATCGGGCCAACAATTGCACTTGGCTTCAATCAAATTCAAAACCAACTGTCAAACTTGCTTCACCTTCTCCAGCAAGGTGGACTGCCAAATGAAAGGCGTGGAGAGTGGCGAGTGGGAAGTGGGACGTGGGGACTCACTAGATTTGTTCGCACTATCAATGGGTCATAAAAGTTTTATGGACCAGACACGCAGCATACGCAGCAACAATTCGTTTAAGTGCCTTCCTCGTAATTCTTCATAAACTTAAAGTCAGCTAAAATAAGCTACAAGCAATCCGCATAGATCCATGACGGAGATCTCTTCCTCACTTGTCTATTTAGCTGTGCATATGTGTGAGTTTTTGTTTGTTTGTGGGAGTCTATTTGTTTGTGTGTGTGTGCGCGCTGTTCGTGTTCGGGGAAATGATTATGTATTGTGCCTCACAGCTCCTCAAAACTGAAGAACAACAAAAACAAGACTACAACAAATAAGTCATGTTATGAGCAATTAACGTAATTGGAAAAAGGTTATGTGCGAAGTAAATCGCATTTGAGTTGCCCTACTTGTTCTGAAGGGGTCGAACGGAAAAGTTCGACGGAAAAAACATTGTGACAAATGCCAGTAACAGCAATATATATATTAAAGATTTCATTGAATTAAATTACAGACGATCGATATGCTTGCCTGATTATATAAACCCAATAAAAATCTTAACATTTGTGTAATTTTAAATGTTATTTAGATCATATTTGAATGTCAGAGAATTTCAAAGTTAGCAATGGGATCTTCCCAATTGCATCAATTGTTTATGTTTACTTTACTGATTTTTTTCTTGAGAATTGGTTAAGTAAAAAATTGGGCATTCTTGGGATAGTTAAAATGTATCAAATAATTTTACTGGAAATTCAGTGTTCAAAATGCAGCGATGGAAATTAGTATGAAACGGTATATTTGGTTTCCTTCTTTGGATGTTCAATTAATGATAAACAGAAATTGAAAAATCCCTTTTTTTCAAAGTAAAAATGTGCAATATTATTATTATTGTTAGGCAACTTAGATGTGCTTAAGATCTGTGTATCGATTCCAAGAACACATCCTACGACAGCCTCTAAATATGCTACACTTTGCTGTCGCAACAAATTAGACAATCTGCTGTGGGCTAATCTTAATTTTCCAGCTTACACGAGAAAATTAGGGCAACTTTCTCAGAGTTCTTTGTTTTTGTTCCGTTCTGGTTTGTTTTAAAAAATAATACGTAAAATAAATAAAAGTTAATGTGCCTTCACCGTAATTCCAATTTTTTTTCGTAATTATCTGTGCATAATTCAATTGTTTTAATTGCACAATAAAATCGTATTATTTTTATTGGATTTTAACACATTATGTTTTGTAATTTTTTTTGTTTTTTTTTTTTTTAGAAATGTGGAAAGTGCCTAGGAAATGATACAAAAAAAGAAAATTCAAAATTAAAACTTAGTTTATATTGTATGCGTTTTATTATTATTTATTTAGCTTCTTTAGCACCCATTGTTGCTTAAACAATTAAAAATAAAATACAGCAAGAAAAGCACAAAAAATAAACAACAACAACAACATCAGTCAAGACAACTGCGCGACTTTTTATGAGCGATTCAGTTGATTTACTAGGCAGCCCCAGTCAGCGGCCGTTTCGGGTGCCCCTCAAGCTCGGCGACGGTTTATTTGTGTGTGTGTTTGTGTGTGTTGACAGGCGTGTTGAAACAGACAGTCAGCGGCGGCGTGCTAAAAGAGATTTATGCTCATTTTGTCAACTACGCTGCTGCTCATTCTCATCTCAGAAGCAGCGCGAGAGCGAGAATGAGTAGTCGAAGGGGATTGGGGCAGGGAAAGGGGCGTGGGCAGGGCTGGGAGGCATACTCAAGTTCAGGCCTGAACTCTATGAAATGGGATTTCGACATAATTTTACTGGCCACAATAAATTAACGCAACTCTTTGGTATTGTGTGCAGAAGAGCCAGCATGACTGACGAAAAGTGCCAAAGTTTAATTAAGCCGAGCCAATACGGATATTTGCAAATTCTGGGGCAGCTGTTCATAAATTGGCCTTAGTGCTGGATGCTGGCGATCAAAAACAAAAGGCCGCTGATCTGGCTTGCAGCAGGACCACCAAAGATTCCGGATTCCATTCGGTTCGTAACTGCTGCCTGCTGTCTGTTGGCTGTTGCTGCTGAGGGCTTCTTCTTTTAATTTGCGAAACTGGTTTGCCGCATGCTCCTCGCCAGGCGGATTAAGCGATTAAACAAATTAAAACAAATTACTTTTTTGCACCCACCACAGCGATGATCAGCATAAAATTAATAAAAATTTGCCTGCCATGGCGTCAACCTTAAATATGTCACAGGCATTAAGACAAAGTTAAGACCTCATTTAATTACTTTGATTTCGAAAAGGGACCTCATTCTGTATACACAGATGATCGAAAATTTGGTATATTCATTCGTTGCGATTCGGTTGCAGGTGCCTCCCATAAAATATCATTAAAATACCACATCAAAATAATAATAAAATTTAAGCGCTTAATAAATTTATTTAAATAGGTGACATTTTTAAAATGATGTGCAATGAAAGCTATAGCTGGAATAAATATATTTAAATATAGGAATTTTTTTAAATTATTTGCATGCAAATTTTCTGAAAAGCTTATAAATATTTGAAAATTATTTAAGAATATGCAGGCCAAAGGCTATTAAATTAGCATATAAACAAATTTATTGCGAAATATTTGCTTACGAGGCTCACAATTCATGTGGGTGTTTATATTTAGTTTTGTAAAATGTTCTCTGTGTGGAATAATATAATGTTTCACATATAATTGTTAGATTTAATAAGTGGAATGAAATTTCGATCTATTCCTCAACCCCTCTTTCACTCGCTTTCCCCCTTTCTTCTCTCTCTCTCTCTCTCTCTCTCTCTCTCGCTCTCTCTATTTCTCTCTCTCTCTCTATCTCTCGTATTCTCACTGAGTTTCACTCGCTCTTATAGGGTGCTCAAGTGGCTCGTTAGTGGCGCGTTGCTCTGTTTGTATTTTGTCAGCTCATAATTTGTTTTGGTTCGAGCAGCGCTTTTCCTGCCGGGCGCCCACAAATAATGAGGCCCAAATGGCAATTATAATTATTGTTAACGGTTTGTTTATGCAGCATTAGTTGGCTGTTTAGTTGGTATTGGCAATGCCGAAAATTTATTTTAATATTTATGCAACGAAGTTCATTAAAACGCAAATTTACGATCCGACTCGAGGCTGAGGTTGCAATTCGATTCGGCATTTCAAAAGCAAAACTTACAAATTTATAGCAACTTTGGAACTTGGCAATTGTTAACAAATTAATGTATACCTCAAGTTGATATTGCGTATGCGCCATATGAGTTTTTAACGGGCGCCAGTGTACACGAATATTATTTTCACGAATATTGCGCATACGCCGCGTGGCCAGCGCACTGTTACCAGGCATGTGGATTTTTCTAATCAATGATACTAATTAAGAATTCACAAGACAATTTACGAAGTTCAGTCGAAAGTTATAGATTCTCATGTGATTCATGTGATTTGGTCTTTATTACGTCGCTAATTAAGCCACAGTCTTCAAGTCATCAATTTACTGAGAATCTCCTAAGACTTTATTTAATTTTAATTTTTCGTACCTTTATAATTTCACTAATTAAAACATTTTTGAGAAATGTGTCACGTGCTTAAAATGGGTCACATCTATGTAATTAACTTACTTGTTGAATTTTTAAGCCATTTATTGACTTACGTTGTTAACAAATTAACAACTCCTTGAATTCATTTCATCGGTTGTATCTTTACTCAGCTGCAAATGAATATACAATGCTAAAAAAACCAGCACTTATAAAAATAAAAGCATTTTATTAGCTAAAAATAGTTTAACCCAAATAAATAGTAAAAAGCGGATATTTAAAAAAATAATAATAATTTGGTATTCCTAATAGCAGAGTTTAGCTTTTTTTGGTGAGGCTTATTTGTTTAATGAGTAATTGATTTATTTTGCAATTAAGTGACCTGAATTAGCACGAGATTGACTAAAAGCCAACCTCGGGCTGCTTGTAGCAGCTTTAACTGCCCCTCCAAGTACTTTCTGTTGTTGTTATTGTTGTTTTCGGTGGTTTTTTGTTATTGTAGATGTTGTTGCTGTTGCTGCTGTTGTTGTTGCTGCCTGTCAATGGCACTCAGTCGCTGAATGCAGGGCATGTGCTGCATGCATTTAACTTTAACATGACAAACCGCAAACTCATAATACAACATTGGCGACATATACAAAAACAACAACAACATGAAACGAGCAACAGGTTTCAAGTTAAGCAACCACAAAGTCACAAGCCACAAGAAGATTGTGAGTGAGTGAGGAGTACGGGGAGTGTACGAAGTGAACGGGAGGAGACATCGGTTGAGTAGAGGAGTCGAAGATGGAGCCGCCACAGGCCGCCAACCGCAGGCGTAGTTGTTCTCGTTGTTGTTGTTGTTGTTTGAAAGTAACCCTCCCGCGTACATCTGGAAACTGTCGCCAGCTGGCCAAGCGATTCATAATATCATATTTCACTTCCTTCAGGATATCATAAAACTTGGCGCATTGCATTTGCCGTAGCCGGTTGTCAACATTTATTGAAAAGTCGTGCCGATTTTATAGCCATTTTCACTGGCCAACGTCGGGCATTGGAATCGAGTCCAGTCGCTTGGTATGGAATGGAGCGCCAGCCTCTTTCTCTCTGCCGGCTAGCTGGGCATAGTTTTATGGATTCTTATTTCGCAGCTATTTATCTCGCTTAGTTGGTATTTTGGCGTAGATTAAGTGCACTAAATACCCATTGCCAGCAGCAGTAAGTATCAGCAGCAGCAGCATCTAAGCTGCACTGGAACAAACTATCTCTCTGCCACAGACAGGCCACAGACAGACTCCAACGCAGTCTCAGAGTCGGAGTCGGAGTCAAAGTCTGAGTCGAAGTCGGAACTGCTACGCAAATACTTGATTGTGGCATAAGGAGTTGCATTCGTTTATTTATGAGTTAATATACATGAATTATGACATCAAAGGCCCCACAGCAGACTGAAATCGAAAACGAAATGGACTTGCGCCGCATTCCCATTCCCGTTTCCATTCCCATTCGAATAACAACAACACTAACAACAACAGCATTTGCTGTACTTCCAATTGGATACTGGATTGGAGTTTGACTTCGCATTATAGTTTTGATTTTGTTTTTTTGGGGCATTGTGCGATATTTGGCAAAACGTTTGTTTTGACACGCCGCGTGTCTAACGGTGCGACTTAATTGAGTTTCTGGCCGGGAGCCGTTAGCTGGCAGCTGGGCCGGAGACCACACGCAAAGTGGACCGCACAGCCGGAAACTCAGACCGCTCCAGCCCATAACCGCTTTCAGCTGGCGGTTCGCTGAAGGTTGTGTGAAAATCGTCGAGTTGAAATTCGGCTGGAAGCTGGCGTGTATTTATTTTCAAATAAAATGGAATATTTTATGACTAAACGTCAGCGTGCGCAGGCAACAATAGCGAACAGCAGCAGCAACAGCAACAACAATCAACAGCACCAGAAGCAGCGACAACAACAAACTATTACCAAAAATATTTTCGAGCTTCTGTTGCGGCTTTGCGGTCGGTCCAGAGAGGCTTCCAGCGAAGATCTGCGGCCTTTGCCTTTTTTTAGCAGCGCGTCTCGACTTGATCTTGAATTGGACTCGAATATAAAGACACAGTTGTTGTTGCTGTTGCTGTCTCTCCTCCTGGTGCGTGTGGCATGTTGCCATTTGAGTTGTACATGTGTTTGCGGCTCTCTTCAAAGCTCCGCATTTAGCCACTTCTTTTTAGCTTTTGTTTTTGTCTGGGTTTTTGTTTATTTTTTTTTGGATTTGCTCTACTTCGAGCAGCAATTAGTTACAGCTGCGAGCGAGCTCTGCCCGCTCTCAGCGGAAGGAAGTATTAGTCAGAAGTTCGACTTCAATCGGTGGCGCAACACTCAAGGGCAGCGGCACGTGGAGCATTTCGTACATTTTTGAAATCCAATCGAAATGAGTCATCGATGATGTCGATATTATTTCGTGTGACGCATGCGCTGAATGAAAGGAAAGGAAAACACTGACGTATGAACTTTGAACAGAGGGACTCAGTTTAGGAAGTCAGAACTATTTTTTTTATACATATTGTCCACCATAACGATTAAGATTAAAGATTATAGATGTCTACCATAAAGATAAAGATTACAAATATATTTATAGCTTAAGCTCTTTTAATTGCAGTCGTTTTCTCTTACATAAATTGTTCTAAAAACCTTTTCGTTAACCTTGTAACCCATTTTAGCCGTAGCTCACAGCTAAAGCTATTTAGTAGTGTATTAATAGCTGATTGTAATAACTGATTGTTTAACCCATATAATTATTGATGTGTGGCATTGCATGTAGCTAAAATAACAACGTTTTCATCATCGATTTATGTTGCATTTGTCAGCGCAGATTTGGGCTGAAAGGCGCATATTGAAAAACCGCAAAACCGTCAACGTTAGGACAAAATGCAATGAGAGGTTTCTGTGGTCTTTGGCCAGACGCAAAGATTGGGTTACAGTTTCCCCATAAAAATGTCGAAAAAATGCGCAGATGAACCCTCAGACTCAGACACAGATTCGGACGGTGATTCGAACTTGGACAAAGATTAGATCTGCCATGCGCAAAAAATATTATGATGCGGCGACCGCAAACAAACAAAGCCAAAGTCGAGATATCAAAAGGGCAACATACACACACACACACATAAGCACACACAATCAAAGTAAGACTGGATGGATGGCTACCAAATCTGGCTGCTGAATCATAGAAACATCAGCGATTATAAGCGATCGCCGAGATAGCAAATAAACTCCACATGAACAAAATAAAAAAGTTGAAAACTTGAACCGGCAGTTGTTTATAATGATTATTATTATTTTTTTTATTTTTTTTTTTGCTAATTTGTGCAGGGCGACTGCCAGTAGGCATTAATGTCGCTCAACTGTCGCCAGGGGCTGGACCGAAAAGCGAGCGATACGCAGAGGCTCATGGGTCTAGGGCGATCCAGCGTTCGATCCACTGTCGGCTTAGGACTCGAACTACACGCGAAATCGGTTGACAAAGCGTTTGCAACTGGAACTAAAACTGGAACTCGCACACAAGGGGTATGCCCGAAGATAGGGAGGGGGGGTTGAAGGGTTGATCGTCTGGCAGATGACTTCATTCGCATTTTGTGCGTTTTGTACACCGCCTGATCGCAGTGCAAATTTATCGATCAACACGCTTAAGCGCATTTCTCGGGCAGTCGACAGCGATGATGATGACATTGAGGGCTTTAATTTTAACCCCCTGCTCCTCACACACCCCTCTCCTTGAGCTGCTGGTCTTCGGCTGGTGAGCTTGATAAGCTTTATTGATGCGATTAGCGAAATGAGCTTTACCAGCCGCGCATCATCGAATTGGGGTTCGTCTTCTTTTCCGCCCTGGCCTCTCCAGCTCAAATCCTAAAACTGACAACTGACATTTCTCATTAACAGTTTTCTCTTTCGTTGCCTCTTTTGTCATGTCCTTTTGTCTGGCATATTGGTTTGTTGCATTTTGTCAATCGGCCGAATGAAGTCATCTATGGAATTACCTTGACATGGGCACTGGGCACAGGACACTGGAGACATGGCTGGCAAACTTGGTTGAAATTCGCAAGAGAAGCTGTTTTACCGCCTCTTAATAAGGACTTGACTGGCAAGTATTCTTAAGAAAGAATTACAAATACTTTATTATATTTGACACTTTATTTAGTAAGCGGGATATATCAACATGCAAGTGATTCTCCAGGAGCTATTACCCCATTCAACAGATAACATACATTAATTTATTCCATCTCTAATTAATTAAAAATGTATCACTTAATTACCTTTTTGATTTGTTTTGAATTTTAAGCAATTTAAACTTATAAACTCATAATATGTAGAGAATTCATGAATTACAATACCAAATAATAATTAGAGAAAATATTAATAAATAAAATAAATATCAATAATTTGTTATTTACTATAAAGTTATTTGACAAACATAAATTCTCCAACAAAACTACCTGCATTAATTTCAATATTTGACTGCAATTCACAAAGTGTCACTAATGAACATTAGTGCTGCTGATCTCAGGTTTCGAAGTCGGTAAAAGCAACAACAAAGGCCAACACCAGATTACTTAATTCCCAAATTGGTCCTAATTCACGCGCCAAAGTGTGTTAAATTGGCATTGTGACTGAGACTGGAACTGAGACTGGGAATGAGAGTTGAGAGCAGTGTGCCTGAGTTGGAGTTGCGGGGGCGCTGATCGAGCTTCGGGTTTTAGCATATGCCACCCGTGACTGGCCGTGAGTGCCCGTGACTACCTGGAGCCCGATGCCCGATGCTCGATGCCCGATGATGCCCAAGCTCAGAGACTTCTTCCTTTGCATGGCCAATCAACGCCCAGGGCGCTGTATCTGTATCTGTATCTTTTACACGCTCAAACTCTGTTCGTCCGTCTGTTTGTCTCACTGGCTGTGTTTGTGTATCTGTGTGTGTTGATGACTACTATCTGGACTTGGACTGGACGCATCCTGAGGTCTGCTGGTCGCAGCGAATGAAGACGTTTCGTGACTGTGTCGGCATTTTGGTGTCCAGCCTCAGCGTTTGCTCTTCATGCTTATTATTGGAAAACTCAATTTTGTCGGCGTGTGTAATTCGGCATTGCCTTGAATTTGGCATACGAATTTGTTGCGCCGCCGCCAAGCAAATATTTGCCAACTACAAGCACAAGAGTGGCGCAGATGATGGTGATGCTGCTCCACATTGTTGCAAGTACAAGGCACTTCCTTCCTTCAGCTGACTCGCTTGCAACATTCAACTTGCAACTTCTTCATGTGCGTTCGTTAAACGAGTATCGAATAACGCAAGAATCGATGAGGGGAGCATACAACATAATTAATAAATACCATCAACATTGATTAACTCAACTAAGCTAATAAAATCATTTGTCATACGACTGAACCTTCGACTGGTTAACCAGATACAGTGCAGCCTCCTTCTGCTCAACAACTACTATGCGACTATGCGACTATGGAGTACATAAAAATCGCGTGACTAATTTTGAAAATTAAAGGCACAGCGCACCAGACCAGAGCAGAGCAGAGTCGAGTCAGGCAACTGAGGCTGTCCAACGAGCGTGTAAATAGCGCAAAAATTAATCAGTCGTGAGGAGCAGAGAAAGGGGGGTGAGAGGGAGGAGTTGCAAATGGAGTAGGTAGACAGGAGTCAGCAGTCAGGAGGCTGCAGGCTGGAGGCTGGAGGCTGTAGGCTGGAGTGCACTGAGGCCAGGCAACAACTTGAGATGAAAAATCTGGAAACACGCACTAACAAAGCAACAAATTGAAACTAAATACTTGCAACTTGCAACTAGCTGCCAAGTTCGAGTGGAAGTCGAAGTCGAAGTCGGTGCCTGGCCTAGCAGGCAGATAGCTGATCGTTTGCCTCTGTTCATTTAGCTTGAAATTGTTGCAATCAGTGCAGCGGCAGCTTTTAATTGCCACGGCACAGATACCTAGAGAGCCAGAGCGAGAGAGATGGAGAGAGAGAGAGAGGGAGAGATAGAGCGGGAACGAGCTGAGCAACAGTTGCGACAAAAAAGCAACATGCCAAATGCCAGAGATGCCGCTGCTCAAGCTCTCCGTCGGAGACAAGGCGACGACAACGACGGAGACGACTTTTGTCTCATGCGGAAATCGCGACTTTGCCCCGATGTGTCCCATTGTCCGCATGGACTATCGTTGCTTGCAAAAGGAAATGCCTTAAATCAATTAGTTGAGCACTAATTGCCCCAATACCTTGTGGCATAGTTTGCCATTTGCTCAGCACCTGTTCAAAGCTGCGCCTTTAACTCCACAAAATCAAACCAAAGACCGCATCCTCGTCCTCGTCTCCTGCCTCTTGCTTCGCCTCGCCATAACTGGCTTAATCTCTGCGCGCAAATTCCTGCGGCCTTCTCATTGTTTGACGTTGTTGTTGTTGTTGTTGTCTCCTCGCGTTGTTGTTATCTTTCTCACAATCAAGGTGCATCGAGCAGAGCAGAGCAGAGAAGAGTATGCCGACACCGCCACCACCACCACCGCCACCGCCAAGTCTCCTTTTCTCTTGTGTGTGTGTGTGTGTGTGTGTGTCCAACAAGTGCAAAAAACTGTCTCAAGTGCCTTAAAGTGGAGTGCCCCAAAGCAAAAGGAAAGGAAGTCTTCTTCAGCTCGGACGGGATGGATCTGGCAAGTGCCTCGATATGAGAGCTTTTTGTTTAAGAAATGTTAAACTTCCTGTAGTCAAGTTGAATTTTATCTTCTGATTTTGTTGTTGTTGTTGTTGTTGTGGGGCGTGTCTCAAACAGATCGTTATCTACTCTGTCAAAACAAGTATGTAATGCTGAAAGCATTATAAACTGAGTTTTATGACATCCATAAAGTCGAGTAGAGCTTAGCTAACTAGCTATGTTCCATAATATTCCTTCGGAACCAGTTAAATTCAGGTAATTATTGTTTACGTCATTGAAAAATCGTATTGTTTCATTTATTTGGTAATTTTAATTTGTATTAGTCTTATGCATAAGAACTTTTAGTTCATAATAAGATTAATTAACTAATGATAATTACATTGCTCCGGACAGTGTTTATTGAGGAGATTTACCCTCATAACTGGGCACATAACGTACAGATCGTTGTTTTCAGCATCCAATATAATATTATTAATAATTACGATAATTGCGCTAAACCTAAGCAAGCTTATGATTACATAATTACATTGTATGACAATACTATATCATATCGTATGTAATAAGCTTCGACGTGTATTGTAAGTATTGAGTTTCAAAGTCATTTAAGTAATATGTCGAAAAGTTATTTATAACAGTTTTGCAACATGCTTATCAGTAAGGGAACTTTTTCTATTTATTGCTGATTTTCAAAAGCCGTAATTAATAAAATCATTTGACTATTTGAGTGCTTTATCTTGAACATATTTATTTATGTTGTATCTTGATGTATAAATAGAATTTGTAACATAAATATTTCTAAAGTTTGCTTGGAAAAATAAAACAGTTTAAAATAAACTGGTGCAGATTAGCATGGGTTCTATTTCATATATATCGTTTAATTTATTCCTCAGATTCATTATAATAGCCATAATTGGCCCCGGGTCTTTAATTTAATTAGCTTTTTACTTTTTGGCAAGGCCAATAAACCAACAAAATGCATCAGCAGCAGACAATAAAGCAAAGTTAAACAAAGTTGGCGCACAAGCAACGACAACGACCAAAAAACCAAAAATCCAACTACTTGCATCTGTCTCTCTTTTTATCTCTATCTGTCTCTCTCTGTCTCTCTTTTGGTAAGGGACAGTCATAGGAGGGGCAACGGGCATGCCTAAAAGGGCCGGCAAACAAAGGACGGCGTTGATGTCGATGAAGTACAGAGGACAGAGGACAGAGGACAGAGTACGCACCATGGACACAAAAGCGCCCCGATGAGATGATCGCTGAGCAGTCAAAGCCTCATCCTCAACCTCAACGCTGCTCACAAAAGCCAGCTGAATGAGCAACAACAACAACAACAATAACAAACATAAAATGTTCGCATCCGTTGTTCTGCTGTGAATTTGTAGTGGGCACCCAGGCGCTGTCAGAAACCTCATCTCTTCCCCTCTCCCAATCCACTCTCGACATGAGCAAACCTGACGCCCATTGCGCGCACCTTTGGAATTCGGTGGCCGCGAACACTGCATAATGGAAGCCAAATGATGGGAAACCTTTTTGCTCATCCACAAGTAACACTCAAAAAAAAAAGAAAGAAGCAAAATCGAAATAAAGAAAAAGTTAAACAAAAAGTACAACTAATTAGGCATAAGAGACTAAACGAAAGTCGACCACTGGATTCGATTTGACTCTGAACCAGATTGTAACTCAATTATGAGCACTGGCCACCCAGCTTGTGGCAGCAACAACAACAATGCCACAACGCTGCCCCTTTTAATAGCCAACTGCTCAACAGCTGTCGCGTCTTTAGCCAAAAATGGTAATGTTTACATGCGTGTCGCGCTGTCGTCCATGAATACAATGTAGATACTATGCACCCCTTTGGATGTGCCAATGTCCATGTATGTGTTGCCAACACTTTTTGCGTGCTGTTAATTACATGGACAGATCGGGATGGCCACCTAGCTGACTGGCTGGCTGGTCTAGTGGTCTCTGCCGGTCTCTGAGGGTCTTTGCCTCTCTCTTGCCTGGTGGTCTCTGCTTGGTCATTGCTTCCTGGTAGTTCAACTTGTCGCCAGATGTAAACAGTTAACAGCATCAGCACCAACTACAGCCAAAGCCAAAGCCAAAGTCACTGATGATTGATAGCCATAGCTAATAGTCGCCTGAGTAGGCCTACTTTTGTGGCACACTGCGACAAAAATTTCATTTCAAACCAGAAATTAACTTATAATATTTTGCTTAATTTTCTCAATGTCTTCGGAAAAGTTTTCCCTCGACAAATATGTTTAATATTTATACTGCCAAATCACTTGATATTTTTTTAGAAACTTGTTTTTAAACACTTTTTTTGTAGTGTAGTAAAGCTAGTACAGCCCACTTGGCTATTTGTCTAATCCATTAAATTCTCACGGTTCACGCCTCGACCACAACAATTGCCACTTAATTAACGCCAAACTCGCAAAGTCCGGGGCCGAATGTGTCGAAAATATTTCGGCCCTTTTGCGCGATCTCTGTACGCATCGGAAGGTGAGCGGGGCGTGGTGGGCGGCAGGGGAGTGAAAGGGAGGAGAAGGCAAACTGAGCGGTGCTGAGCTGAAAGTTTTGTCATGCCAGCAATCGCGCGTGAGTCGCATGACAAGTGATCACAAAAGATCAGCGAGCTGCGAGTTGCAGGCCATGGCTCGAAGATATCCATGTCGAACCGTTGCATTTGCCAAATCAAACAGCGGCGCAAACGTGTGGCGTCTGCAATTACAACACAAAGAGGCGACTCCAGTCGACTCGAGTGGAGTGGAGTGGAGCGGAGTTACATGCTCCAAACATGACGAACAACAACTGTCATTGTCACATCGAGCAACCGGCAACAGAGATGACTTGGCTGCATTTTGATTTCGTTGCACGTTGCACGCTGCCAGTTGCGAGTTGCGAGTTGCAATTCATTAGGCAGCCAGACCATTTTTGGGATGCGCGTGCGCCGCTTTTGGCCGCCTCTGTGGGCCCACTGAGTGCAACATAATCTTAATCCGCTCGTTAGTTTTATTGATTAGGAGCAATGTAAGCCAGCGACGCAGACGACTCTTTGGAGACAACAATTGTCGCCTCGCTGTGCCATATTTGCGACATCCGCGCTGCATCCACAGACAATGCCACCAAACTTACCAAGCAGGCGTACTATGTGCCCCATGGGGTTTTAATGGCCAATTGTAATATTAATGCCAATGCTTTTGCAATTGCTATTGCTATTGGTACTGGATAATGGTCAAGTTCCCTTTTGCCCATCTTGTTGTTGCCCCTTAGTTATACGTTTCAGTTGGTGAATCATTTGGCAGGGATTATAAAATGCTTTCTAATTATAAATGACATAATGTGTGGAAGGAACCTTTTCACTGGTGGTATTTTCTTTCGAAGCAATTGATCAGATAGTGTCAAAGATAATAGTGGATTAAGTTTTTCAACCATTGGTGCACAAGTGCAGATAATACAATTTCCATTTATTTATAATTAACAATTCTAAAAAAAAAAAAAATAAAAAAAAAAAAATATAATTAACAATTCTAAAACTGAATTGAACAAATTTTATTGTTGTATTAAAGGTTGTCTAAAAAATTCTTCGTTTTTTCTGTTTGGAAGTTATAATAATAAATAATTAGCTATAAAAGTTGTCATGATCAAGCCGATTAAAAAGGAATTTGTTTGCAACGTTCTCCTCTCAATTGGTTTCCCATGCATTCGATCAAAGAGATTATGTTCCATGTTATTCAATCCTGTTCAGTTCAAAAATAGACCAACAAATTTTTCTCAGCTTGCAACTAATCAGAAATCTGCGACGACTTCCTCACAACAGAATTGCATTCCGGGTGCTTTGGGTTTTAGTTATTTTACTTTTTATATTTCCCACCCATTTAATGATTGGGAATTGCAGTAGCGTATCAAAGAGCGAAACAAAACTGTCAACTGAGGCGGACACATGTAGCACGATCACTTTTTTTTGCACACATACTCGTACACTTACTACTCGAAGCTGGCAGATCAGTAGCTGGAATCAGGATCAATGTAAGCCGGGCCACATCAGCATCAGGCTAAACAGGCAACCAGGCAAACTGGCAGCCTGGTCTGATCGTATTCCGATTCCGATACCGATTCCATTCGCCTCGTCTAGATCTGTCGCTGTCACTTGCATAGTTTGCCCCGGCAATTGCATGTACAAGAGCTTCAGCAGGTACTCCTCCTTCTCCTCCTCCATCTCCTTCGCCTACCCCAACTCCTTCTCCTTCTCCTGCTGCTGTTGCTGCTTCTGATTGTCGCTGAAAGTTGAAAGCCGTTCGGCGCTGGACGCTGACAGCGCGGAATTGTCGTTCGCATTGTCAGGGGCTGAGCAGAAGAGACGCCGACGATATACAAAAGATGCAACTGTCGTTGCTCGCTCGTTACTCTTGTTGTTGTTACTGTAGTTGTTGTTGCTGCTGTTGCTGCTGACCAGGCTGACAGGCAGCAACACAAAAAATGCGCTTGGGAAACTGCCACCGAGCTGCTTAAATCAAATATTGAAATACCTCGCACAGCAGCCATGACCCAAGCGGCAATGTAGCTTTGCGGTAGCTCCCCGTCTCCCCGTGTCCACCCCTCCATTTTATCCTTCCCTCCAGCGGCTAATTGCCGCACACTTGAACCAAATAATTGCTCAGCCAAATAAATTCCACATTGTTGTTGTTATTTTTCGTAAAAGATTTTTTGTTTTTTTTTTTGTAATGTTTTATTGATTTGTGTGTTGCGTTTGCAATTTGTTGTAGTTGGTGTTGTTTTTCATTATCTTTTTAATACTTTACAATATTGAATGTTGTTTATGTGCTAATATAAATTAATTAAAAATAGTTGAATTAGTGGGCTAATTAATTAATTAATTGTT
Organism: Drosophila nr. medialis 2 BK-2023a; assembly: GCA_035044325.1. NCBI lineage: Eukaryota > Metazoa > Arthropoda > Insecta > Diptera > Drosophilidae > Drosophila > Drosophila nr. medialis 2 BK-2023a. Next base: position 455,224 of record JAWNMH010000348.1, read on the forward strand.
AGTAATACCTAGAACGCACAACCAAAAAAAGGCAACAAAAGATAAATTAAATTGAGGGAGGGGCAGCTGCGGTGTAATTTTTTGGAAAAATACCAAAAAAAAATATATGTTAAAAAAATTCATTTCTTGTGTGCAAATTTCATAAATTTCAAAGCAGAAATAACAGAATAAGATAATTTTCATGTGTCGCCATCTAGCGTGCATTTGCTGTACTTACTTACATTTAAACTAAAATTAAAACACACTCATTAAACTAAATACACTTATTTATGTACACAAAATTGATTAATGAAATGGCGAACATGGTAACGCTTTGAGCTGGTTCATGTGGCTCAGATGTGGAACCGGGTTCGCTCTCCATATCCTCGCTTTTGAAGGGGGAGGGAAACACTCGGCGTATGCTTAACATGCGTTTTGCAGCTGGGCAAAGCGGAATGCAAGCAGCGCTGCCAGCGTCAACATCGCTGCTTAACTACACAACAACAATAATAACTAAAGATGTGGTAGTAGGTTGCTATTGTTGTTGTTAGCGAGAGCGGCAGACAGACAGAGAGAGAAGAGAGAGAGAGAGAGAGAGAGATATATACTCAAATAGAGTGAGCGAGAGAGGGGAAGTTTGAGAGTTTCAGCTGCGCGCAATTGAATTTCAGTCTTGTTTTCAATGATTTCGTATTTTTTCGTTGGTTTTTCTTCATTTTCTTGGGGTGGAGTGGGTAAGGAGGCTTAGTCGCGCGTTTAAAAATTGTAAAATGTTTATCTAAACTAGGGCTACAGCTAAGTATACATACTATTTATATTCGTATGGGACTTACAAGAACAGCAACGTAATTTACAAAAATTTGCTGCTACGGTCGCGAATTGCTTATAGAACTAAAAACTGGGCAAAACGAAGTTGTACACTTTTCTTTTGTTTTCTTTTTTTTATCGTGGCTATGAACTCGTGTCGTTGCTATATATATATAACTATATATATAATACTGCTAAAAAGTCAGAGTGGGTTGTTGTTATGTAAACTAAAATTTAGTAGGGCTCATGGACATTGTAAGGACTTTAACTAGGCTATAGTCTAGGCTCTTAACTTCTAATAACAAAGGCTAAGCGTAGACAATACATAACACATACACAAAGTTGGGGTTGGGGTAGGCTAGTGGGTTGTTATAGTTTGATTAGGGGGAGTATGGGGTATGCGGTGGGGGTGTGGCTCTTACAGGCACGTGTGTATGATTTTCTTGGTTCGACACAGCTTGCACTTGACCTCACAGCACCAGTGGAAAGTGCAGGCGCAGCGCTCGACAACGACAACCTCTTGGGTGCGATAGCCACGCCCACAGCACATCAGGTCACAACCATCGACGCCCAGCGAGGTGTCGTTGCACTGACGTCCGTGTGTGCCCAGGATGCCCTGCCTCAAGTTCTTCTCACAGAAACTGGGCGATGGCTCCAAGTAGACAATGTCCTTGGGACCCGGCGGCTTATGCTCGGGATTGTGTGGATTTAGTTGGAAATGATATCTGCAAGCGAGATAGAGAGAGGGAGGGAGAGAACAGAATATGAAAAATATGAATTAGTTAAGGTCATCACTGATATCACATCTATAGGTATAAGTTGGCGTCGTCTCTGTTGCAAGGATTTAACAGGCAAACTCTAACTATAATATATTCTAAAATAACAATTACCTATTGTGTTTGCGACCCTGGCGACCGCGTCCATGTCCTCCGGATCGGGCTCCCGCCACTGGCAGACTGTTGGGCGATGGCATTTTGGGATGATGCTGTTTGCTGTTCGGATGGCTGTTGTCCAGCAGCAACTCGGGTATGTGATCGTTGAGCATCCGCTCCTCGTCGTCGTAACCGTTGACGGAGGGTGGAAGGCCATTACCGCCGTTGGAGACGCCACCCACAATGCCATTTGAGCCAGCTGTATTGGGGCTGATGACGGCGACGGCATTACTGCTCTGCCGCAGACTGTTGCTGACCTGGACGCGTGTGGCGCCATCGAAGCGCGCCTTCAGATTGTCGCCTATAACACGGAAATTGGCCAGACGCATCCAGCAGGTTTTCACCGTACACGAGCCGGACATGCCGTGGCATTTGCACTCCTGACGCATCTCCGCCTGAACGTGCTGCAATGAGATGTGAGAGAGGGGGGATTCATTAGTATGACTTTATTAGGCTGCTGCTGCTGCTGCTGCTGCTGCTGCTGCTGCTGCTGCTGCTGCTGCTGCTGCTGCTCCTCCAATATCTTTTTCACTTAATTATTTTGCCGTTTTTTGCTCGCTTCGATTGGCGGCCCGCCTGCCACGTTGTTGCAGTTATTAAAAATCAATAAATGTTGTTGCAACTTGCTGTGCGCATGTTGCATGTTATTGCTGCTGCTGCTGCTGTTGTTGTAATTGGCCTGACCAAAAGTAAGAAATCAACGCAGTTGGGGGGCCCTGGCAGCCAGCAAGGCAGCACAGCAAAGCAAGGCACATGATCATCATCATCATCATCATCGTCGTCAGCAATGGATCCCATAACAAGTAATAAAATAATATCACAGATGGTGGCCCCAATGAACTGGCGCTCCAGCGCAGGAGCAGAACCGAGCAGTGACTAGTTTCGGGTAGCTCTGGACCTGGAGCTGGAGCTGATACACTGAGTGTGCTACTTTCTATGCCCCCACGATGAACTAACAACTGGGGGCACTGGAGGAGCTGCCTCCTCGCACAGTGGTCATTAACTGTCGATATATGCTGGGAATGCTGCTAGGCCAATAGATACAACAGACATATAAGCTAACGATATGGTAATCGATAAGCAAATTTGACAAGTCTTAATTGATTGCCAGTCGTTGAGGATCGAATAACTCTGCTTTGAGCTGATAATTTGGTGCGTAATTATTCAACTTAATTTTTGCAGTGTAAGCTGAACTTATCGATATCGATATCGATATGATCCTGAAGATTGGAAAAGTTCTCCGTGGAACATCAAAGGCATCTGTCTATGTTTGATAAATGATCATTGGATGAGTAATTTCATCCACTGTGCAACTGATTCAGCAGCTGCACACTACTTTTTTTTTTTTTAGCTCTCCTCCGAAGCTGGGAGCTGTCAACGATTTTAATATACGAGCTACATGCGCGCAAACGAGTGCATGGGAGAGAGACAGTGCCAGTACCGTCTGGCTGCCAATTCCCCTCCTGTTGCATATGCCCCTTTCCACCCCTTGCGCCATACTGTTGTCACTGGACACAGAGTGCAGCAAGTTGTAGAGTCGCCAATTGGGGCGGAAAACGGCTTAAAGAAATTGTCGATTTTTATTAGGCAAGTCGTAAATTGTTAGCCAACCAAAACGATGCTAGGCGACAGGCATTAGGCAGACATTAAACGGCTAGATGAATGGATGGATGCAATTTGATTGGTTTACTTACCGCTCGGCCCGCCTCATTGTTGTGCAGATTCATTTTCTCGCGCAGATTCCTTCCACGCTCACCGGTGTCCACAAATTCACGCGAGAACTTGAAGCCGAATCCGATGTTGTCGGAGCAGCCGCCCCATTCCCAATCCCGGACGCCGGCCACACTGCCCGCCTGATGGTTGGCCTGCGGAGAGCGCGTCTGGTGGCTGTAGTCGCAGGTGCAGGATTCGATGGTGCCTTCGCTGCAGGCTCGCGCTATCGAATGGGTAACAGCCGCACTGGTAATTGCATAAATGAACCCCGTCTCCCGGCAGCCTGCAAAGATTGTGCGAGGGAAAGAGACATGAAATATGAGCAACTGTTTCTGTTTCAGGTATTGTAAAGGTTTTGTGCTTTGTGTGTTTGCCTTCTGGGTGTTCCACTTGGGGCACGACCCCCCAAGACAAGACAAGAGATCTCAATCTCTGCTCAAGTGATTGCAACGTGGGCAACAGTTAAATTCCTTCCTATGAATAATGGCACTTGTCTTCCAAAGTCTGGTCAATTATGACACTTCGAGTTATCACCGCACCGAAGTGCACCGAAGTGCTGCAAACTGACGCAGAAAACTGACACAGATTAAACGCTCCACTATAAATTCCAACTTAACACTTTGGCCCATCTACCACAATCTCCAGCAACCAAAACGAAACCAAACCTAGCAGTCCAGTCCAGACGAGTGGCCCTTGTAGAAAACTTTACTTTACCTCATTTTCATATTTCTCTTCTTTTTTTAAATTTTTTTTATGCTTATTTTTATTTTTAGTAACTGCCTCTGTTTCGACTGCGTTGCGGAGAGACCATCACAGATAAAGAACAATGAAAATTGAATTTACATGTTGCAGATAATTTTTCAAGTGCCAGCGCTCCAACTCAAGAGCCAAAGATACATAAATTTATGTATCGTACATACACTGGATGACACATGAGCGTAGTCAGGTAGCTGTGTACTCATCTATTATATGTGTAAGGAGTCGGGAACCAATGCGTCAACAACTATTTGGAATTTTGAAAAGAATTTCTCTACTATACCTGCATGAGTCTGTTACTAATAATAATAAATTAAATTAAGTTAAATATTATAAAAGGGACTTTAAATTTACGTGCCTATCAAAGCGAGAAAGAGTTTATAGTAGGCAAGAGAATCTGGATATTGTTCACATTAAATTTGAGTCAAATCTCCAATTTAAATTAACGTTTTATTCAATTTTCATTTGTAAATATGTGTAGCATGGTTTTGCTTTTCGTGATGTCAAATTAATTTTATAAAAATCAACTTTATGCTGAGTTTCATTCAGTTTTCATAGACAGTCTTGTAGTCTGCGTTGCTTGACTTGGTGTCTTGGCTTGACTGACGATTGATGCAGCTGTGATTGACTGTCGAGCAGGTGACGATTGAGAATGTCAGCTATGAGCTATGAGCTCTCAACTTCCGCTTAGAATTGCCGCGTTTGAATTCTCGATTTCCCGGAATTCTGGCACAAATTTTTATTTTATTTTGTTCAATTCCCGGTTAATGTTTGTTTGTTTCTAGTGTATGTGTGAGTGTGTGTGTGTGTTGCTTGGTTTCATTTTCATTTTATTTTTATTTTTTGTGGTTTTGTTTTCTTTAAATAATTTCACGTAAAAGGTAAATATGTGTGATGTTTAATCTGTGATAAGAGAAGGCGGTCGGCGGTCTGTCGCTGTTCGGCGCATGCGCAAACGTCGTCATCATCAACAACAACAAAATCAACAACAATTTGAGCAACAACAACAGCAATAGCAACAACAACTTGACTCTGACTTTTGGTGATTAGCTTAGCAAGAATTCGCGTTACATTGCATGGCAAGTGGCGTATTGTATATATATATATATATGTATGAGTGTGTTTGTGTGTGTGTATGTGTGTGTAGTGTTCCCTCTTTTGTGGGTATTTCATGTGCTTCTTCTTGTTTTTTTTGTACGCCGTGTAAATAAATAGCTTGGCAAATGTTTCGCAGAAACAACGCCAACAACAAAAGACAATAAAACGGCGAACATTGAGCAATTAAGCGGTGAAAGAAATGAGTGGCTCATGAGCCCATTCGACTCATTCACATTGAATAATGGGTGTGTCGCAGGTACTCTTTAATTTAACCAAGGCAAACAAATGCACTCGTCTGTGTGTTTGTGTATGTGTGTGTGTGTGTGTGTGTGGGGACAACGCCCACAAAATGTTAACGCATGTAATCTGAGTACCTTTGAGCTGTACCCCTCTCTCCCTCTCCTACACCTCCTGCTCTAATGCTCGAGACTCCTTTGGACTCTTTTTTTTCTCGTTTTTTTGGTAGTTAATTGCTAAACGGATTTCCGCTGCTGCTGGGCGTGGCAAGCGACTGATGAAATTGAGAGCAGTAAATGCGACAGCTCCTGATTCTGTTTCTGCCCCGATTCTGGTTCAGGTAGTTCAACAGTTCAGCAGCTCAGCTAAGCAAAGCTGCTTAGTAAAGGCTGCCCTCTTAGAGGCCACAGTGGGTTCCTGGAATAGTTTAGACATTGATATAAAAGCCACAGGCAGCCACTGACAGCATCTTGGGGTGGTTGCCATTCGTCATCCTTCATGATTAAAATGTGCGCAAAAAAGAAGGAAGGTAAGAGAATGCAAACAGCTCAAGAGCAGCTAATACCCTAGGCAGCTACAATAATCGAGTCAGCCTGTTAAAGCGTGTGGCGTGTCAAATTGACAAGGTGTCACCAATTAGAAAACAAGTTAGTTGAGTTGATTTGATTTGGCTCCGCTACCCGCAAATGCCCTCAGTTGACTTCATTTGCAGGCTGCATCAGAAACTGCGAAACAAAACAAAGTGCCCCGCTGGCTGGACTTGACAGGGTGTTTGCCTGTTGTCTCCAGGGTATTAACACACGCACACAGACAAACACATACACACATGCAAACATACATATACACTCATACAGATGTACAGTTGGAAAGCCACTGTGCGGTGCAACCCCAAGTGTTAATGGCCTAGGTGTTAATTAGGGCCAAGGGCACATTAAAAATATAAAAAAAAGGAAAAGGAAAAAAGGAGAGCGATGAAAGTGCTGCGATAAAAAGCTGTCACCAGTCCAATAATCCAGCAATATAACAGTCGAACAACTCGACAATCGACAGAATCCATAAAATGTCAAGAGAGTGCAACTCATAAAAAGGATGTTAGTCGTCCGTTGATAAGGTCAAGAGCCGGCTATAAAAGTCAGCTGTCAGTGGAGTGAAAGATACGAAAGGTCTTGCAACAGAAACGCACGCGACGCTGCACACGCCCACATTTGGAATGGAAAGTAGCTCTATGGCAATATATACATACAAACATATATACATATATAAATATAAATACATATATACCGATTGCGACTGCCAGGTAGCCCAGGACAGTAGCTAATAAAACTGCAGGAGAGTTTTTGCCAAATGCAATTCATACGAAGCTGCATGACTTCTGCTGCTGTTTACATTTATATGAAAATGATTGTTGACAACAGACAACAGGGAAGCCCACACGGGATTGCGATGTAGACGGGTCTGTCGCAAAAAGTGTTGTTGCCCATGGACGCAGATCAGGTCGCTTGGGATAATGGAACTGGCACTCCACGGCAACTGTCACAGCAGGCGAACAAACAAGCGCATTTGATTGATTTGAATGCAGCCCGAGGCCCGATGCTGATCTGAAGTTTTGGTGCTGCCAACCTGCGTCAATTAGCATAAACATGCTGAAATGCAAAGTGGAGCAAGTGCAGCAGACGCAGACAATCGGGAACAAGGCAATTCCATTGTTACACAGCAGCGGACAGCGAAAGTGGCTCAACATGTGGCAAACTTTTCGATGAAGTGCATGCAAGTTGTGGCAAGTGCCCGATCATATTACTGCAACAACGACAACTGGCATCCCACACACAAACACACTGCTCACAAACTCACTCAAACACTCAACGTGACATTTCACAACAAAACACGAACAACAACAAGATATCAGCAAGTACCTAAAACTGAAACCAAAGCAACTTGTGTATTTGCCACTAGCAGCCAAAAAGAGGCGTTGACAACCAATACAAATGCAATGGCAAACAGATCACAGGTCATATTTCACTGCAGTAACTCCTTTGTGGCACAACTTGAGCCATGTTAAAATAATGCTACTCTTAGATGAAATGGCACAGCAAATGATATAATATTATGGATAGTTCACACAGATATCGGTCACGCCAAAAAATAAAATGTAAGAATGTCAGCTTGAATACCGTTTTTATCTATCTGTCTTAATTAACTAAAGGATCTAATTTATCTCTCTGAATTAATTTATTTTTATAATCATTATATTTTCAGCTTGGCTTTAAATCATTTAGTCTTCTGCCCTAATCGAAGTTCTTCTCCCGGAATATGCTGTTTACAAGTACTCACCTCGGTCTACGATTTTGCCAAACAGATTCTTCCCACGCAGAAAATTGCGCGTTGAGCAATTCCAGCGACGATTGCGAAATTGATGCTGGCACTCGCTGATGGCCATATTGGCGCCCTTGACCAGAGCTCCCAGCACGCCATTATTTTCTCGGACGAGGCGCCGCTGCTTGCGACGTAGCGTTGAGTGAATGGCAGGATCCATGTACATGATGCCAGTGCTGATGGGTGATATGTTGTTGGGTTCGCCGACCTTGGCAATGCCCCTATAATTGAGCAAAGTAAGTGACACAATTAAATAAACCTCACACGCAGTGATAAAATATTGGTGGGTGAGGGGGAGGGTGGGGGCGGGGGGGCGTGTTAAGACTATTTAATGCTTGGCTTGGTTTTTGCGCCTAATTACAAGTGGTGTACTCAGGGGCAGGGGAAAATCTCGAGCAGCTGGACACGCACAGCAACCGAAAAGGCTACAAAGACGGATCAACATTTTCATTTATATTTGTGTACGTATTTGTTTTTGTAATTTGTTTTTTTTTGTTGTTTTTTTTTTGGCATTATGTTTATTTCCACTTGACTTGAGTTGAGTTGTGTGTGTTTTTGTTGTTCTTGGTTTTTCACTTGCGGCTTTTCCTTTTTGTTGAACCACGTCAATTGCCGGCGTTACTCATGCATGCAGCACACACACACACACACACACGCTCACACGCAAACAAACACACACATGCAACCCCATACACTGACAAATATTTGATGACACTTGTCGGCACTCGCTTCCATTTGCTGTCATCTTTTTCAAACGGCCTTGCCTACATAAATGTTTCTATTTATTATGGAAAACGAATATACCTTAGTATATATTTTCTTTCAACAGTTGTTGCTCTCGTTACAAATACAGTGTTTTATATTGTTTTTTTTTTTTTAATTTTTTGCTGTTTAACAACAATAAATAAATTTCAACAAATGTTTATTGACAGCGGCACATATGCAAATTAATTGCCAATTCAATTCGCCGTTGATTGCGGTGGGAAAGTTAATATTTTTCACTCATTGTTTTTATTTAGTATATACATATGTACATGCATACGTAAACAATTGCGTAATGGATACAAGCAAACGAAAGTGTAACAAAAACCCTCCATATAAAAACAAAAGCAGCAATATCGCGACGGCGAAGCGCAATCACTGCGATTTCGATTTCGAATTCGGCGATTCCCAGGCGGATTAAAATGAATGGCAACAAGATTTATGCGGCCACCGCCGAATAAAAAAAAAAAAACAAACATCCAGCAAATTTCTGTTTTTCAGAATCTGTATTTTATTTGTATTTGTTCTTTATATCGAAATTTATGCCGTTATTAAAAGTTATTACGGTAGGCATTTCTGAGCTTTGAACTTGAATTGAACTCAAGCTAACTTTTTGTTATCGAGACGAAAGACTTAGGCAACGAACGTGAGATGGTAGCACATCAAAACGAATTCTTAGCAAACGTTGATCATTTCTTGGCTACATTAACTGTGTCACACACATACACTCTCTCTTTCTCACTAGGCATATCGAGACGCATCTCTTGGTGCTCTCCTGTTTCCCCAAGAGGTAAAAGTTGAATGCGCGCTTAGAATTTTTAATTGCTTTCGTCAGACAAAAAAGTTAATGTTGCTGCATTTTGTGGCTTCCGCATTGTGTGTGCAGCAGCATCAACAACAGCAACAACATGCAGCAGCAGCCACAAGACTTGACTTTTAAATGGCCAAGACCATCTTTTGACTTTAGCTTGGGAAAATGATCTTCAAGTCTTGCGATAATTTTCGTGGCTTTCTTAACGGATACTGCTGTTTCTGTTGCTGCCGTTGCTGGCGCGTGCCTCAAAAGTTTGTTGATGTTGCTGACATTTGGCTTTGGCTCTCGCAATACGCTGTTGCTGCCGTCGCCTGTTTGCGCTTGTTCTTCTCGCTCGCTCGCTAATTGCTTTAACTGTTTGTCCCCATACGAATTTGTTGGTCTATGCAAATTTAGCGTGGGCGCATATCAGCTGTTGCGTGGCCTTTTCAATGTCATGCAAATATTTCGCATCCCCCCTGATTCTTAAATTGGTTTCTCATGCTTTACTTACCACCACATGGAGCCTCGGCCTCTGCCCGATTTCTGTTTACTTTCGGCGTCGGCGCTACATAGCGCCAGCAGGCATACGATAAACATATAGCTTAAGTCCATGGCAAAGTTTTTCGCTTTTATTACACAAATATTATAGTTGGTATATATGGATGGTATATAGCCGACCAGTTAGCCAGTTTTTTTTATTTGCTTATTGATATTTGATTCGCTTGTCAATGGCTTGGCCTTATTTGCTATGTCATATATAAACCTGGCTAAATATTATTTTATATGGCAATTTCACGTTCAATTAGCGCACTATAAATGAGGCATAATCCTCATTAGCATACGCATTGATACTGATTTGGATTTCCTGTGCATCGTATTGATGTGGATTTATGTATCGATTTGGTTTCTTTTCAGCTGGATTACACTGTTCTGATTACAATATTTTTTTTTATATTTACTCGCACTTATTTGTTTGTGTTTGATTCACTTGTAAAAAACTTGTAGCAGTTTTATGAATGAACAGATCGTAAGCTCGAAACACTTTCCATTTACTCTACATAGTAAAAGTAGGAGAGTAGTTAAACGCGACGTAAGTATTCTGTTGTACGCAGAATCGGTGCTCCGGAGCGGAGGAGTGAAAGATTGTTACCCGGTTCAGTGCCAACGCTTAACTGAAACACACGGCGCGTTCTTTTACCTGGACCGATCAAGACTCAACTCAACTCGACTCGACCAGAGACTCGACAAATAGATTTAAACCTGTTCGATGCTGCCCGTTGCCCGTTGTTGCGTGCGCGTGTGTGTTGACGACAGCGAATACGAGAGGCGAATGAGCGACTGACGGACGAGAGTCACAGCCAACAAACAGATCGAAGACAACCAACCAGAGACCCCAAATAATAGGCTCGAGTCTCGACATGACAGTCTCGCAGTCGACGTCGTCGTCGTCGTTGTAGTTGTTGTTGTCGTCGTCGTCGTCACATGAATTGCCGAGTTCTTGCTTCGTGTGCTCAATGCGCAATCGTTTGAAACCCAGCAGGAACATGCTGAGACATATTACTTGTTGGATTGAAATACATAAAGATACACAAGATTCTCCTACTCGAACTTGTATTTGAATATATGATTTTTTATAGTGAAGATTGGAAAAGTTATATTAAATCTTAAGAATGTATTTACACTCAATAAGTTCAAACATTAGAAAAAATTAACTTCAAAAACGAAATTATCATTGAATTGTGGAATTGTATGATAAATTCACTGAAAATTTCATGCATTTCCAACTAGTGCTGTTGTTGCTGTGGCCGTGGTTTCTGTGCTGCCCATCGGGCGATCAACGATCGTGGAGGAGGAGCAATTTGCTGCTTATCGTCGTCTACTCGGCCAGAGCGTGCGTGTGAAGAGTGCAGCTAGTCTTACAACCGAATAAAACGAAAACCAAATGCTTGGAGCAGCTGCCGTGTGCGAGTGTGGGTAGCTGCATTAGTATTGCGTACGTGTGGTATATAGACTGGCTGTGCCCAATAGGAAATGGCGGAAATATTGAAAATGATTGCGAGTGCATTTTTCGGTATCACTGTCAGGCGATCATTTTGTCAGTTTGATGGAATTTATTTAAGTTTAGCCTGTAATTTATGGGTGCACTAACTGCATTTAATTGCACTTATTTTCCACAATTCACACAAATTTCAGTAGCGGTCAATTAGCAGATCGACACTTAGTACACAGTATCTGGAGATGGAACGCTTTCTAATAATATATTATTAGTGATATGATTGTGCAACATATTACTGCTAATAAGTACAGTTATAATATAGTTGTCCATGTATGTATTTAATCCATAGTTTATCAGTTTTACGAGTAAGCCAAATTATAAATAAATAAGCTAATGCAAGCTTAATTTACATATATTTTTATGTTATCAAGAAAACAGTTAGAAATTTGTATGTATACAAATTTGTTATCACACAAAAATTATAATAATTATAAATTCTTTTTTATTGCTTTGCAAAATTCGTAAAGATTTTTAATTTTTTCTCATTCATTTATCCCTGATTTTGAAACACAGAATAATTTAAAAAAATAAACAGAATAAGTTACTACATTATCACCTTGATCTTAAAATATATTTTTAATAAATCCATTTATAATACACATAAAAGTCATATGTATTTTTAATGTGTAATTTCAATTTGTAATTATAGCTTTGAATTAGCTCATCTTCCCATTAATTTTTTTCCATTTTCCACTCACTTTGCTATTCGGAGTAAATGTATATTCGGAGTGCTCGCTGCTTATGTACCAGGTAGAACAAACACTCACTCACGCTCTTTGCTCACAGACTCACTCACACTCTGTCTCTCTTTCTCTCTTTTGCACACACACACAGGCACACACAGCAGAAGCAGATCGTTGCTCACCTTCTTCTTGCTCTTGGCTTGTTTCTGCCTTGGCTGCGCCAACTAATTGGACAGTCAAGACTGCAGTTTGGGCATGCTCGCGCCCGCTTGCACCTACAGCAGCTGGTTGGCTGGAATGAAGATCCCCGTCAGCTCACACATTTCCTCTATTGCCATTGCATTCTAGCATTCGCAATGCGGTGTGTTTTGCTGCCGTTGCATTTTCAATGAATTAAATGTATTTTTAAAGATTATGTCAAGCTATTAATGGGCCATTATTTGCGGACTCACGGCGGATGCTGCTGCTGCTCTTGCTACTCGGACGATGGGAAATGTCATTAAAGCGCGCCTGGAAGGCACACACAAAATGGCGTTGCCGCAACGAGCCTGTGCAAATATTGGCACAATTTGGTAGATTGTAGATGGGCTAGCAAAAGAGTTAGACGAGTGAGTTCAAACTACACACATATTTGCTTAGGCAACAGCGGATGGTGACGGGGACGGCAAAGGCAACGGGGAAGGGGACGTGGTCGTGGCCGGAGCTACAAAATTAGCGCTTTCTTATTAATTTTATTGCTGCGGAAAATCCAAATGATGAGAACACAATCTCTGGCTCAAAGCAACACTGACAGACTACTCAAGCTGCTGCACACGGGGCAGTCTTGTAAACAAATCATAAAAACCGCTGTAGGTAGTCCGATATACGCTATATGCTATATGCTAACCTCTCTCTCTCGCTCTCCATCTGTTCGACGACTCGATATTGCGCTCATAAAGGCGCGCAATTTGGTATTGGTGAGTAATGGCCGATGAGCCGTTTTAATTTGACCATAATGAAGGCTGTATAAATTTTGGTATTACCATGCGATATGGTTAGCCGCAGACGCAGCCGCGCAACGAGACGTAGCGAATGCGATTTCAGCTGATGACCTTCGATTCGGGTTGCGTTGGGAATGGGAACCAATCCATCAAATTTCTAAGGTCGTCAGCAGCAGTGAAGCAGCAGCAAGCGGTGAGAGAAACCAAAGCAACGCCACAACAAGCGCAACCACACAGAGCGCCCACAAACCCCCCGAGGCTCACACGGCCCTGAAGGTCAAACTGAACGGCAGCATTGTCCTTGAGCTGATTTCTGAATCTTTTTTTTTTGTTTTTGGTCAAGGTCAAGTCTTGGCCAGATTGCAGGTGATTGTTGAACAAGTCACCAAGTCAAACTGTCAAAGTGTTTGGGAAATTTGTTTGTAATACAAGTATGGCAATATTCCAGGAGGAGTTGCTGGCAACAGAACGAGAGGCGTCGCTTTTGAGCTGTTAAATCTCAACTCATAATTGCAAATAATCGCTGTGTTAGCGCAACTAAAACGCTGACGCTGGCAACGAGGCCTCACGTTTCCTCACTCTCCTACGGGGTAGGCGTGTATCGGACAATGTTGCACGTAGCACGTTGCACATTTACCTGGCTAATCAGCTACAATCGAAATTTATATGGTCTGCAATCATTTGGCATCATTTGCAACTTACATAGCAGCAGCAAAGAGCTCATAGGTCATAGCTCAACTGAAGTCAACTAACTGTCTGTATTCGCTCCATGAAGTTGTCAACAGTTGCATTCGCCACGCTGTGTGTCCTGTCAGCAGCATGTCCTGCAGGGACAGAGTTTTTATGCCCAGGGGCTGCCCGTCGTCCTCTTTGTGCTGTTGCCTGATGTCGCACAGGGTGTGAAAATTGCTTCCAAATAAAAATTTGCAACACTTCGAGATCCTGTTGCCTCAGTCCTCCGCTTTGGGCCATAATGTTTGTTGTTATGCTCGATTCTAGTTGCTGTCGTTCTTGCCTGCCTGTTAATGCGCCGTGTAAAAATGCAGCTAGTTCCGCTTGAAACCGAACCTCAAACTGAATCTCGTCCTGCTGCTGCTGTCTACTCTGTTCCGTTCCCTATTCAACTGCGGTGCATTCGTCGATCATCGCAGCGATCATTTGCAGCTCGCGTCCAAGAGTTGCTCACTCTGCCGATCTCCGGTTTGGGTTGGGTTCCGCATGGCGAACGTGTCGCGTCTTTGTTGCCAAGCAATTTTGTTGATTCAAAACAGTTGGGCACTTGCTGAGCTCTCGGCTAGCTGTTTTATTGCACTCGATTTTACGCTTAGATCTGTGAGCCAGATCTGCGATCAGTTGGAGCGATACATCGATTGCAGCAGCAGCTGATGATGATTGCCGAGAAGTGGGAGGATGCCATCCATAATGGGCATGACATGAGGCTATTATGCCTGCTGGTCGTAAATGTTTGTTGGCTTATTCTTTAGATCAGCACGATCGTTTTGTTGATAAGCGAAGCTTATGATGGCTCATCTATTGTTCAATAAACCAGCAAATATTCCACTTTGAATTATTTTTTCGAATTTTGCAAAAATGTGATCAGTAGATCTGCAAAGTCCCTATTTTTCTCGATTTTATAAGTAGAGTTATACAAAAGGATATCAAATATTTGAAGGTTGTCTGCCTATTGAATTTTTGTAGTTTTCTTCAAGGAGTAAAATTAAAAGTAAATACTTTTTTTGCGTTACTTAATCGTAAGACTCATATAATGACATGCTTAATATAATATTCTGATCCTAAACGGCTCAGTAAACTCGCTCATACAAGCTTCTCGACTCTATCATGATAAAAGTTCCAATTCCTACAAGAGGAAAAACTTATCTCAAAACTTTGAACTAGGTTTTATATTTAGTAGTTGATAGATATGTAAAAGGATATCGATTGTACAAGCGTATATCTTTAAATACATATTTACAAATAGTGCATATATAATTAAGCAAAATAAAATCAATTTTTATAGATGCCAATTTTTGGTTGTTGTTTAGACAAAATGTCCGACATTAACTCGATGACCCCTACCTATCTGTAAGACATAATCTGGAAAATCGCACAAATTGCTATACTCCTGCAGTCCATGGCCGTGGATCCACACCCACAGTTGGCTGTGGCCAGGTTGTTGCCTGATGTTAGCTGTTTGGTGTTTGAGCAGTTTGCTGGATGCTGTATGTGGTGCCTTCAGCTGTGTCTTCTTTCTGCTCCCATTCCGATTGCGATGCTTTTCGCAGATCTTGTGGTTTGCTGCTGCCATTGATGACTCCACATAATTTGCTTTGGCCACTTCCAAGAAGTAGAAAGGAGGTATGAAAAGAGATTTGAAAATAAGCCATAATCAACGCCATCATCATCAGCAAGGCCCGCAGCCCGCAGCCCGCTGCCCGATGCCCGTTGCCCGCTGCACACGTCTCTGCCTCTCCCACTCCATGTTTCTCCTCGCCATCTTCATCTCCTTCTCCCTCTATCGCCCAGTGAGACGTTTGTCGATGATGGTGGTCGACTTGGCCAATAAGGTAAGAGGTATGAATTGCTGCTGCTGCTGCTTCTTCTTCTTCTTCTGGCAGTGCTTCTACCAAAATAACAGTTACCACTGATCAACTGCTGTTGTTTTTGTAATTGTAGTCGCTCGAGGCGTTAATATTTTGTGCTGTTGCCTGCCTCGCCGATTGTTGCGTGTCTCGACTTCGACATCGGCTTCAACTCCGACTCATGGGGAGGTCCATTTTGTTGTTAACTTTACTGCTCTAGACAATAAATTTTGTTGCTTGGCCACTTTTTCGACATGGTTCACGCACTTTAGGCCAAAATATGCCACTAATAACTACCGAAAATGGACGCAGCCAAAAACTCTGGCTCCGCTCCATGTTTTTCAGCTTCGGCTCTGCAGCTGAGAAAAATGGGCGTTTAGTTACGCTTTGATGACAGTGTAGAATTTTTTTTGTTTTTTGTTACCCCTCCCCTCCCACCTTTGCTGTCGACAATTTATATTTCCCGTGCCATAGAGAAATGTGTGTTTCAAAAAATTATGAGCGCGCATTTTTTTGGCTAGTTGGTTTTTTTTTTCTTTTTTTTGGTTTTTGTTGGAGTTGTTAAGTGCCTTTAAAATGTTAAAATTATCTTCGCATGCTTGGCTACATTTTGTGCGGCTGCTGATCGAGGGTAAAAGTAAAGGCGAAAGGTGAATGCAGAGGTGTTAAAGTTCTCTTTATCTGTTGCTGCTGCTGTGTCTGCGGCTGCAGAGATAAAGTGCTTTTCATTTGGGTTTTTACTTTTTTAATAACAATTAAAAATATACGGACCGGAATGCATAATGCATTATCATCAGCTCTAGCAACGCTGGCGGTCGGTGCCCGGCTCCGGCTACGCTTCCGGAAGTGTGATCTCTCGACCAGCAACAGCAGCCATTACTATCTAAGAGTATGTGGGAACATGGCGCTCCAAGCAGCAGCGGAGCGTGTGGTGGTTGTTGTCACAATTGTTAGTGCAAGAAAAAGCCATTTTGTTGGTTGTGACAATTTGGTAACTAACCGGAAATTGCCAATACGAAATATTTGAACACAAAGGTGAATTATAGATAAGACAGCAGATGCTCTTTTTGTTTTTTTTTGCCGAAATTGAGTATGCGGAAATACAGAAATATATATTTATACAATGTCATATTATAGTTGAATTCAAATATAACCCACAAATTAACAAATTTATATTTTATTATAAGTATATTTTGTTTATTATTAAGATATACAAACAAATCGGCAAGCTTTCTGCAATTATGCGGCATTGATTAGTAACAAGTTACTACGTAATTGGAACCTAAAGTTAACCATCTTATCTGCGTGCTGTTACCAATTTCACTATGGCACTTTGTGCAGAGCTCAAATTCAGCTTCAAATAGAAGTTCCATGCCACACGTCTGCACTTGAGATGCACGCGAAGCAGGAAAGATGACGATGAGCAGGACTAAGAACTGGGAAACTAAGCAGTGAGAGCAAACGAGCAAACAGGGGCTTAGTGAAGAGCCCTACTTAAAGACGAATATTGTTTGGGATAACAACAGTGTCTGGCAAAAGTCAATGCACGCCGGAACCGGATTCTTGCCGAGAGTAGAGAGGCCTGTGGGCACGTGTAGTCGGGTACTTATGCTAGTCCCAGTTTTCCACCGGGCCACTTAAGCGTGTAAAATTTCCAGATGCTTGAATGGGAAAAATACGCGTAATGAAAACATTTTAACGACACTTGCATAAAATGTGGAAACTTATTAACTGATGCCCAAAATCTGTGACCGACCGCCAAGTTGTCGCCGCAGTCACGAGCAGGGGGAAAAAACGCGAACGTGTGAAAAACCTGAGCGGCACCACACAACAAACAAGAAACACTAACAACAAAAAATTCTCTCGAGGATTTGGCGAGACGCAATACAACCAAAAATAGTCGAAAGGCATCAATGAGCTGAGGCGGCTTTTCCCAAGTGTGTGTGCGTGTTTGTGTTTGTTTGTAATTTCTAATTGTTGGCTGTTGTTGTTGTCATCTAATAATTTAAATGACTTAATTATTGCGTCAGACTACAAACTACAAAAGGCGGCAACGAATCGGGCGCCACCCTTGGATCTCTCTATCTGTGTGTGTGTGTGTGTGTTTGTGTGTGGGTGTGTGTCTTGTCTGTGGCTGCATTTCCTGCACTTATTAATTTTTTTTGGGGATGGGTATTTGGGCTCTGGGATCCCCACAATTAATTATGCACTTTATGGAGTGCGAATCGCTGGCCCATTGTTGTTGGTTTCTTTTGACGCATTTTGGCGCCAAGCATTCGACGCGACTCGGTGACGCCGTCGAGAGTAGCCCATCAGCTGGCCGACCTTTGACCCGGGGCCGCCACAAAAACAACACAATACGAGCCACGTACAAGGACGCTCGATCAAAAATTATAAATCTGAGTAAACGCCACATTCGTTGCGCCCGAAGGATACAAAAATTGATTTCGAGTGGCCAGCTGCTCCCTTGCGACACCCTCCGTGTTGTATTTGTTGTTACTGTTGTTGTTTGACTTGTGCCGACAAAAGCCGTGAAAAATAATGACCCCGAAAACAACTTAATTATTTGTGTGTGTGCTGGCTCTTCCTGGAAATGCTCGACGATCATCGGTAGCGCAACAATTGTGCCAAAAAGCGGCCACATATTAATTAGCCATGGCTATATGTAGAGCACAATAGTCCTGTTTCCAGGAAGCAGAAAGCCCTTTGGGTGGTCTATTATTACACAGATATCTCGCACTCTAGCTCTACTATCTCTTCCCTCTCCCTCTCTCTCTCTATGTATATATATATATATGTATTTCTCTTTATTCGTTAGAGTGTGCGATCAATTCGAATCTCGTGACGATCGTGAGGCGCGTCTAGCTTTGTTGGCTTTTCCCACACTTATTGACAGGCAGCGCAGCTTAAGGCCATAAACAAATAGACAAATAGTCGCTGCCAAGACGACTCTTACTGGCTTTTGGCCAACACCAGAAACTTGTCGTTGCTTTGCGTTGCTGTTGCTGTTGTGTTTTACATTCTTTTCATAGTTAAGAATCGCTTATGTCTTAAATCAAGTTTACATGGCAAAGGTGTTGCAAATTCTAAGTTTATGAAACTCTTTCGGCCGCACTGATTGTGAAATATAATCAAATATATAGCACAGCTTGCTCACATATAACATTAGCTTCAAAGATCTATGTGATCTATTCTAAGCCCAAAAGCATTACAAAAAAATACATTAATATATGCAAATTAAACATTTATATCAAGTTGTTTCTAAAGTCTTCCAAATCTTGTTCATCAAAAATATTTGAAAGAGTTACACATATTTTTTAAACAGTTTTGTTTTACTAAAATTATTAATCATTAGTAAAATCGACCGATCAAAACCACTAAGTGTATTTGAGCTTCGGCTTTACGTCAACTTTTCTTATATTATTATTATAATTTTGTCTTTTTTTGGCTGGTGCTACTACTAAGTCGGTACTTGGCCGTGTCTAGCCGTCCGTTTGTGTGCTTTCGGCGTGCCGAGGCATCAGCGGTGGCAGCAGCCGCAACTTGTCTTTAACTGTTGTTTGAACAGCAAATAATGAAGACGAGAAGGCGATGGCTGCCGTTGGCTACCGACCGGCGACAGCTCCGTCATTGTGCAATTAACGCTCAGAAAAAATGACATTGCTTGGCTTAAAAATGGCGCCAATAAAAAATAAATAAAATGATGAGCGACACGCCCAACCACAGGTGCGAGAGATGACAGACAATCATAAGCTAATGTCAGCTCCCAATTCGAAATTTCTGATTAACGATGGCAATCAAAGCCGTTGAGCAATGACATGGGCGTGGCTCTTGCTAAAGAGTTTGTCCCCCGTAGCTCATACTAAAAAATGATGAAGAAAATGATGATATCACATAAAAATTTGAACAGTTTTCAAATGATGTTTTAGTAATACATTTTTTTCATGAATTCCAAGTTAAAACTTAATAGATTTATAAAATTGCTAAATTATGTAAATTTAGTTGTAATTAGTGTGGTAATTTATTTCTTAAGTAAAGTTTGGATTACCAAAATACATATAATATAAATGGTAAGCCAATTAGGCCTATAAAGTTCTTATATTATTTTGAGACCTCAAATAGAAAACATTATTTCACATGGCCAATTCCTTGGGAACTAAACACACATCACAGGATATTTTTACAATCGCAAATCGAATCCCCTCAGATAGTGGCATGCTGGATGTGTGTGTGTTACTGCTGCAGATGTTGTTGCTGGTCGTTTCTCTTGAATGAAAGTTACAAAGTCACTTTCTCTGCAACGCGTCGCGATGCCGCATTTAAAGATGAGCATTTTGGGTGGCATTTCGTGGAAAGATAAAAGTTGACCACCAGAGGATGCATCAGCAGTTGCCGGTTACTGGGTTTGCCTGCACTTGGTCACATGGGCTGCATCTAGTCCAACCCATTTCAAGATACACCAACGAAATTAAGACATAAAGCGTCACAAATCGAAAATTTCGAGCAGCAGCGACGCTGTCAGCGACTGCGACTGCGACTACGATTGCGGCAGATTCACAGCGACGATAAGCGGCCTATCCAATACACAGGTGATAATTATATAATTTGTGACGGATGGACAAGCACATAAAAATGTTTCATTTGGCTACAGAATTTTATAGTTTCTTTTCCCGATCTTTTGTCTTTGCTTTTTGTTTGGCTCTTTGTTTTGTGTTGTTGTTGCTGTTGCTCTTGTTGTTGTTGTTATTGTTGTTGTTGTTATTGCTATTGACTTTGCCCACGATTTTTGGAGAGTTCGAGCTAGAGGCACTGGGTGTGGCTGGGAAAGTGAGGGAAAGAGTGAAAATTGTAGCACTGGGTGGCCCGTGGGAGTTTCTTCTCGGTTGCGGACTATTCTTCCTTGGCCCTTGGGCTGCTTCGTGCTTAATTGTCGTCTTGCAGAATTGTGAGACGACGCGGATTCCGTAAATTTCACATTCGTTCCGACGGCCAATGGGCTATTCGTCATTCGCTTGTCTCGCGAAAGCATCATCATCATCATGATCATCATTATCTGGGTTTTTTTTGTTGTTTTTTTGAGAGATTTAGCAAAAATAGCTTTTTGTAGCCGACGTTCAGTTGGGATTCGCTTTGCGTTCTTTTCACAGCATTTCACAGTTTTTGCTTCCAATATTAATTTCGAAGACGTTTTAAATGGCCATGGCTAAGACGCAGTCCAAGTTCAAGACCAATTCCAGCTCCAAGTCCGCACCGTGTCTTCAGCTATGGTTGCGGCCATAATTTTAAATATGCGATGTGCGCAAAAAGCGCACAAAAGTCCAAAAAATCGTTCTTCTTGTGACAGTTTGCACAGCCATCAAAAAAATACAACAAACACAAAGAAACAAAATAAAAAAAATTGAATGCAGACAGCAAAAAATCTGATTGCTGGCAAAAAAATGTTGCAGCAAGCATTTTTGTGTACGCATTTTCTTGACGGACTTTACTGGGCATAGTTTTTTGTCGCCAGCTCAGCTCAACTCAACTGGCCACTGGGATTGGGTTCGGGTTCGGGTTCGTGCTTGGAGTCTGGAGTTTGAGTATTGAGTATTGGGGGAAGCGTGCAATTCTCCGGAGACAGGTCGCAACTGAGCAAAAACTAGAACGCTTTCCGAGATTTATTTCTTTCGTTAAGGATTTCTGTGGCATTTTCGTAGTTTTGCATTGCAGATCCTGCGCACAGATCCAACAGAATTTAGGGCTTATTCATGCGTGTTCGTCAGTGTCATTGTCATTATCATCATCAACGGATCGCATTGACTGACTGTCAGTCAGTTCAGTCAGTTGGGTTCGGTTCGGTTCGGTTCAGTGTCCAGTGTTTCAGGAGCATCGCTTTGCAGTCAGCTCTCGTCATGGCATCGTGGCAAATGTTTAACATTTGTACGCCTGTTTTTTGTTTTTTTTGCTTGTTTGGTGTTACTTTTTTGCTGATTTTTTATTTTGACTTTTTTGTTTTTGCTTCCAAGTTTGGCTTTTAGCTCATGGTTTTTTGTGCAATAATAAAGAAATATTTTTAATAAGCTTTCATTCATTTTTAACGAGGGTTCCACATTCTAAAGCGACATTCCGTTATTGTTGTTGTTCTTATTATTTTTGTTTTGCTGAGAAATCGCTTTTGATTCATCTAATGGATTTGGGCGCTGATCAAAAAGCACTCCTGGGAGCAACTTCCATTGTATAATGAATAAATTCAATCAAATTTCAACTAAACTGAATGAAATCCAAAAATCTTGGCATGAAATATGAGAAACTTATTTACAAATTTATTTTCAAATTGCGTGATATTTACTATTTACTTTCAATCTACCCTTTAAGTCTCTATTCGGAAGTTCATTCTAATACATGCCTTTACTATTTGATAATAATATATATAATACAAATATTTGGATTGTAATGGCACGGTTGGGATAGAAAGTTTCCAATGCTATTTCCGTATTTTTCTTATTTGTTCTATACCAACTACTTAAGTCACATTATTTTGCTCATCTGATTAGTTGCTTTTCCAATTTAATCGAGTGTGTACTTTTCATCACTTCATTTCATCTCATCATCTTATTTAGCAACACAAAGTAAATCTGCATATTTGTAGCCATAATGATATTTGCCCATATCTGGTTTCTGGGCCACGGCAACAACCGACCCCACATTTGATGTTTCCCAATGATGATTGTAAGTGAGAGCCGACAGAGAGGGGAGTCAGACGCGGATTATAGGGCAAGTTGAAAATTGCAGACATTGAGGCAGACACACGCGCCATTAGCTGCCGTAATCAATTGCCAGACAACGCGACCACTTTACTCCCATCTCATTTTAGTTGAATGCGATTTCTATTTTCAGGCATTCGAAATGAAAACGAACACGAGAGAACGGTTATCTTAGGCATGCCGACTATAATATACCCTTGTAAACCGGAGTTAATATGTTGACATCTAAATTGTAGACCGCAGCTCGAAATATCACTTCATTTTTATACGGGATATAGTGTTCCGATCCAGTTGACATCCTTAGTGAAAGCAAAAGACATACATATGTGTGCCAAGTTTCAGGAAGTAAAACTTATGTAACAAATGAGATCAGACGCACTGACAGTCAGACGGACATGGCTATATCGAGTCGGATAGTTGTGTTGATACAGAATATATATATATATATTTTATGGCATCTCATTCAGTGCGTTACAAAAGTAACGACAAAATCATAATAGTCTCTAGAAGGGTGTACAAATTGACATTGAAATGTAGAGCATGAGGCGAGAGGGCCATGTGGTCCAACAACCGACTCCACCACCAGTGGCATCTGCTGGGCTAATGGGCTCAGCGATATGCAAAAAATAAAAAAGTAAATACGCATCAGTAATGAAGCTCATTGGGTGAGGTTATGGCTGATGATAAGAGCGTAAATGTGATTGCGAATTGAAAGAGAAAAGATGCTGCATGCGAAGATTCCCACTTTGAGCGTCGGCCACTTGTGGCGCAAAGCGTTTAGTAAACGGTTATTGATGCAGTTTGGGAATTGCAATTGCCGAGGCCACCCTCATTGAAGAAGGCGGAGTAGCAGAAGTATGAGTAGGAGTAGGCACCAAAAAGGATGTGCCGACACAAATCACCGACAAAGGAACTAACTGTTCATCGCACACGTTGCAGATGAAGACAGGACCGCAGGCAGAGGCCCGTCTGACAGCCATAGAATGGGCATAGAAGCAGCGCAGTCGATAGCCAGTGTGTGTGAAAGTAGCTAAAAGAAAGTAAAATGCCTGTCAGCTGCGGCAGGAAGCAGCAACAACAATAATAACAGAGAAGAAGAAGAGGTAGTGGAAATCGTCGACAAACAACGCAATGATAGGGCTCGGCTCACAGTTCAACCAAAATACAAGTTAATAATGTCTTCATTATTGTTGAAGCGTAACTAACGTGGTTTACACATATTAGTTAAAGCCAAAAGAAGATGCCCAAGCAGACAGCGTTGCAAATTGCAGCTGAATTTTTGGGCCCACCTAAAAACCGATCCACACACAGCTCGCACCACAATTGTCTGAGAGACTGACTCTGATAAGACAACAACACTGGATGCTGATGCTGCTGCTGCTGCTGCGTTGACATGACACAATTTTTATTCAAATGCCTCAACATGAGGCTGCATATTAACCTTATCGAAGGTCCACGGTGGGAATGTCGCACAAGACGACGACGACGACGTTGAATGCATTGCTTGGGATCCCCTGGCGTGCGCAGCTTTATCACTTCATTTGCTACCGCTCTGCTGCTACCTCTGCTGCTGCTGCAATTTGACCAGCACTTCTTTGACGACCGCATGCCGCGTGTGGCAGTAGCTAAAGATTGAGAGCAAGAGCTCATCATCAACATATGCGTATGGATCTCTCTCTCTCTCTCTCTCTCTCTATATATATATATATATATATATGTAGGACCAACCGCACAGCAGTGCAACAAACAGACCGACAGGGCGACCACCCAGCACCCGAACCTGAACCAGAACCAGTTACAGCAGCAGCAGCAGTATCAGTACCAGAACCCATGTGACTGCCCGTTGTGCTTGGCATTCTTTGAGCTGTCGTCGCTCCGACTAGATAAATGGACTCACCCAAGACCGTAGCCATACCCATCCATCGGTCCCAATGATGTCTAATCGCAAATTGTCAGCTGCTCGTCAAGTGCCAGTGCTTCCGTTTCGGGTCCAAGTTCCGGCGCCGCATATGCCACATAAGAACTAACTGAACCAAATGAGCATTGTCTAGCAAAAATGCTCTACACTTCAGATTGTATGAAAAGCAAATACCCTGTTAATGTTACAATAATATGCAATCAAAAGAAGCTAAAGAATGTCTCTTATGCCAATCAATTATACCAACATTAACTATGGCATAAAAACTAAATGAATGCGTCTTTAGCTGATATGGGTGCGGTATATGGTACTATATATGTGTATACATACATATATGAACATGCAATGCGGAACAGTTGGCAGCTGCTGCAACATCGAATAATGCGCCATAAGTCGAGCATATTTAGTGGGTTTTATGCTTTTGGGCATAGATATAGCGAAAGAGAAAGAGACACTGTTGGTGTGTGTGTGTGTGTGTGTGTGTGTGTGTGTGAGGGGGAGAGGTAGAGAGGGCGAGAGGACTAAAAGGCTCTGGGCCTGTCCGCGTTGGTGAGATAAGATTAAAAACAATTTTATTGCAGCTCTTTAGTTGCGAGCAGCTTGTGCAGCTTGGGCAGCCTGCGATCCTCGCTCGGCCCGCTGCACGGCCTTTAATTTAATTCATTTAATTTTTATTCAAAAGAATGCCTTTTGATAAGCGCTGACGCCAACAAACTAAGTAAGTTTCGGTACGAGGCTCCCACATTCCATTCGGGATTGTGATGCTGCTGGGGAGGGGGGGGGGGAAAATGATTGTGGCTTAAATCGATTAATGCGCCTAATCAGCGCCTACCATCTACCCCAGCTACATTGTGCAGCGATCTTGGTTCCAGCAGCCTCGAATCAGACCAGAGGCTTCATTCAGACTTCATTGATTCATTAAAGATTTTTATTAAAAGGTTTTAATACTCGCATTAACTCCACACGATCTCACAACTGATCACACGATCGCTTCCCTGACCCCTCAGCTCTCCTACTCTTTCTACCTGTTCATTGGTCAACTGAACCGATCCGATCCGATCCGAACCGAACCGAGCCAAACAGAGCAGAACATAACATAACAGAACAGAACAGAACAGAGGAGAGCTGAACTCTACGGAACGATCTGAACTGACTGAGTTTTAATGCCTCGCTTGATCAGTGATCTTGGGGCCTGCCCTGGCGCTTCTTTTTGCTTGTCATCGTGTCATGTTTTGTGTGCTGAATGCTTTTTCATGCCGCTTTTTTCCATCTTTGTGCTTCTTTTCGTCTTTGCCTCTCTTTTTTCTTTTTTTTTTTGTGGAAAGTGTGAGAAAGGAAATATCTTCATCGTGCGATCAGCGATCAACGAACAACGATCAGCGATCAGCGACGAAGTGCAGCTCCGTATTAATAAATCTACAAATGCATTAATTGCACCGCTGAATGGACAAAAGATCAACAAGTCAGCGGGCGTTGATGTTGATTGGCTTCATTAGGTTGTGTGTCCAGAGACCACAAGACGGCTACGGCGATCAAGAGATCGACAGATCGAGAGATCTACAACAATATTAAAAACACAACCGGCCACAAGAATGCCAGCAGCATGAAATTTTTGGGCTAATTTTGTAACATTTCTTTTGGTTAAAAATGTTTCTCAATTTGTTTGAGCGCACGCTCCTAAGAGGTTCTAATTGAGACGATCTTCGTTTTCTGGTTTCGGTTTCTTGAATTTCGTGTGCGTTCCTAGGCTTTAATTGAATTGACAACCCAAATGAAACGGCAGCTGCTGTTGGCGTCGGTGTAGCGCCAACAAAAACAACAACAATAACAACAACAACAACAGGGGAAGAAAAAACGATCAAGGAGTGGCCAATGCGGTCTTCAGCGCCTCGGCTCATGGGCTATTAAAAGCGATGCCCGATGCCCAAAACCAACGAACCTGGGGACTGCGACATGGAAAAAGGTTAAAAGGTTCCACATTTCATTTTTGTTTCTGATCGCAGGGTGTTTGTTGCTTTTGAATTAATTTTTTATTGTTATTGTTTTTTGGCTGTGAACTCAATTAATTGAAACGCCAGGCGGCAGCTTGTGCCAAAGATGTCATCAGAGGGAAATTTACATGGCAAGGGCAACGGCAGCGGCAGGGGCAGGGTCGGGGCCATCGGGGTTAGGGTGCTGGGTAAGGGGAGCAGAGTACGGCTGCGGAATGGGGATGTAAATCAGCTGGTGGCGCCTAAATCGAAACGGAATTGTCGTTTTTGTTAGTGTGACATGTGGCGACAAATTGAGGTTATGTATATGAGGGAACCTGCCACGGGGTAGGGGTAGGGGGAAACGATCTCCTGCTGTGGAAAGGGAGCACAGCATACGGAACGGGGTAACACGATCGATGATCGTTAATTAATCACTTTGCAAGAATTGTTGGGAAAGGTTGGAAAGAAGTTGTATTTTGAAGACGATTCTCGTGTGGGGTCAACAACTTTGCCAATTATCATTTGCTGAAAGAACGAGGGATTGGATGCTGGAGAAAGGAAAGGAGAGAAAAAGTTTAGAACTTAGGGGAATATGCTATTGTTATTGAATTCAATTATACAAGCTTATAACATTATTTATTATACATATAAGTTCAATTTGTTTCTATTAAGTTTAATTGACAGGAGTACAATAAATGGGATTAAAATAAATACTGCAGAGCAAATTTTATAATATTTATTTCATTTATTTATTTTATTTGCACAAAACTTTAAATATATACAAAATGTATAAAAAAAAGTTGATTTAGTATATTGGGAGATTATTCTGCTTCTCCGGTAGCTTGCGACTCTTTAGATCAGTTCGGGCAGCATCATTGATGTCTATCTAAGTGCTCCAGTGCTGGCTAACAGCTCAATTTCTGGCTGGTAACGCGCCCTGGGTCAACACCGGCAGTCAAGCAGCAAACCAAACCAAAGCGTACCGAACCGAACCAATCAAGCGATAAAACATCCAAAACTTGGCAAACAGAAAAATACAGCAGCCGTTGGCTAGACCAATGTGTAAAGTCGATGCCGAAGTCGGATGCGAGTGCAACGTGCTGGAGATGGAAGTGGAGATGGCAGGAGGAACGGGGTGAGAGCTGGCGATCGGTAAATTTGAAAGAAAATTAAATCCGTAAATGAGGAAATCAAATATCGTAAAGTGCGCAGCGCTCAATGCTGATGGCAAGTGGATTGGGCTGCCTGAGGATCGAATGGGATGTTCAATGGGCCATGGAACTTGGTGTACGGGGCACTTGGGATCGGGACTTGGGACTGGCGTCGGCACTTGCTGCCCATATTCCCATGAATGTGAGCAAACAGAGCTAAAGATTTTAGCGTTTTGCCGCCTCGAACTCATCGGCATCGATTTGTTTGTCGAACACATTTCTCAATTCCAATTCGCTGATGCATTTTATGAACGCGTGCAGCGCATCGCAAACAAAGGCCTAAAATGCATTCTTAACCTTTTCCCATTTACCTGGCCCGAAAACCCAAGCTCAAATCCCTAGCCCTAACCCTAGCCCATAATAGGGTTAAGATGTGATGTGGCGCGCGCGCTCGTGAGTTTCTTAAATTGACAGAAAAACAAACATCCCAAAATATCGAAGTAGACATGTAGGGGTATTGAGTATATACACTTTGCATTGGGAATTTGTTAAAACAACAAGGTGCATGCATTTCCGTAAATTGCTTAATTAGGCATCCCTTTTTTAGTTCTACCCCGTCAAGACGCAGGCTGACAAAATATTTGCCTGGCCTTTTGACAGCTGTCAAGTGGCCAACCGAAACGTAGCATTTAATTTGGGGGAATATGCAAACTAAAAAAAATAAAATCAAAAATACCCACTCGCTCTCTTAATTCCTATGCAAATTTGTCTAAGCACTTTGCGTGTGGTTCTTGTTGCCGACGATGCAGGAAATACATTTGTATCTACAAGATACATTTGTGTATACATATATAATTTTTGTTTTGCGCTTGGCAGCACTTGAAAGATGCTTTTGTTGCTGTCGAGCCAAATGAAATTTGCACTAATCTCGGCGCATATGTGAAATGCTGAGAAGGAAGTGATTTTCCAATGATTAACTTGGTTGAAAGGGATTTGAGTCGAGATTGATAGGCGAACACACACGCCGTAATACTCTCTCACTCCCTATCCCTCTCTCTGTCTCTCCTATCTTCACTATACGGTTTCTTAAATCATGCCCTTGGTTATCTCTAAGCGTTGATCGCCGCTGCTTCGATCTTCGTTCGTTCGATTTTATTTGTATTTTTGTTTTCGGGCGGCTCATTCATAAAAATGGCCAGCGGCAGAGTTGACAATGTTGCTCAACTACAGATTGAGATACATAAAGATAAGGAAAGATATTAGATTTAATGAGTTGAGAGCCTGCCTCCGTTTAGCCAATGACATATACAGAACGAGTTCGTAGCTCGAACTCGAGCTCGAGCTTGTCTCTCCTTTGTATCAGCTGCTAGGTAAACGTATCGATTGCACTTGGCTAAAAACTCAAAGTCGGCTCAAAAACTGGTACCGCTGATGCCGAGCTGGACCTGGGCCTCCGCTTGCCTGGGATCTGCCGTTTTTTTCACACGCGGCAGGTACAACAAGAGCAACAACAACAGCAGCAGCAGAAGCGGCGGCGGCGGCAACAACTTTGGCGGTCCTTTTCCAGGAAGTTGCGCCTGGCGTGCGCGCGACCGATCCGCAGCTGCCCGTCGCTCATTCACGCGACTCGCAACGAGTATCTTAAGTTTTTATGCAAATTAAGCGGCAGCAGCAGCAGCAGCAGCATCCAAGTGGGCTTTAGCCTATTTTATGGTCATCGCTCAGATTCAGTTACCCTTACCCCCTCGGCACTTGTTGAGCTGCTGTCCGGCAACAGTTTTGTAGCTGCTGTCGTAGGTACTTGTACTTGTGTGTGGCACTTAAGTAAGCGCTTTTCATTTTGCATGATCAACTGCATCTGTATCTGTATCTGCAAACGTATCTGTATCTTGTGTACCTTTTTGTTGTCTATTAGCGGCATACACACACACACACTCACACGCTAGCATTTGTCGATCTGTGCGCTTGAGCGGATTTAGCTTAATTTAAATCCAAATCTGTGTACGTTGCACCCATTGTTATCTCGCCTTCTAGCATAAGGGCTTCCTCTCATCCTCACTAGCTCTCAGCCGAATCTCGAGCCATTGTGTGCCCTAAATCAGTGTGCCCTATTTAGTTTTGTTATGCACCATGGCCAGATCTTAAGGCTTGAGGCCCTCGAAATTGAACAATTTCATAAGCATAAGCCGTAGGCAATTCCTGAAACGTTTGCAGGCCCTCGGCACATATGCACACATCTCTATTTATATTTACAACATCAGAGATTTGACATTTTTCCGTTGTGACCGTTCCCTAAATATATTTCTTATTCGCAGTATTTTGTAGTTGAGTGTTTTCTGACTCTTTGACTTTTTCCCCCACTAGCTTGTGGAATTTTAATCAAATCTTGCACGAAATTTTCTCCATTAACAATCCACCAGTTTTTCAGTACAAACAGTTACATTTGCTGACAAATATATTTATTGTACAACCATAACAAAGTTCTCAGGCGACTCTTTGCTTGGTTTTTATTATATAAAGCATGCAAATGACTGCCAAATCTAAATATTATATTTTCTCACTGGTCTGTGATAAGTGTCGTTGCTATTTGTCATTTATGGCCAGTTCAGGCTATATGCCACTTTCGAGAGAGTGTTGCCTTTAACAACAGCGAAAACAATCGCATTGTGTGCTCAAGCAATAATGGTTATTAATAAAGACATGTGTACTCGGCCATAAAACTTCAAATGCAAGCATCTATAAAATGTCAGATAGCACATAGACACCTATAGATACGGATGTGGGTACGAGTATGCGCATTGTGTCTGCAGCAGATAACTTGAACGTACACAAAAGTCAATATAGCTAGTTGTAAAGAATGCGCTATTGTGGAACACACCCACTTTCAAAACAAAGCACTCCATACCGAACCTGAGACCCAGGCACACAGAAATCAGCCCGAGAATGGGCCAAAAAAAAAAAACATGTGCTCCACCTGAGTATGGGATCCCATTCTCGTTCTCTTCTATCTGTTGGGCATTCAGTCGTGGCAGTCAGTCAACATCTTGGTATCACAATTCAATTAAGATTTATATTTTGTTGTTAAACAATTTGTTGTTATTGTTTGCCAGTATATTTATGTATTTTCTCTATATATATTTCCCATTTTTTTTTATGGGAACGCCGCGAAAGGAGACACACTTCGAATTTGTTGACTTTTTTCTTCTGCAAGCCATGAGTGAATTCCTGGAAAGCATTGCGGCAAACCTTCGGGTGTCGTTTCAACTGCTCAAACCACTTGCACCACACAATGTTTAATGACAATTATTCGGTATCTGTTGCTGTTGCTGTATCTGTATCTGTATCTCTTTAACTGTAGCGTGGGAGCCGTCATTCTGATATATCCTTATCGCAGCGTGGGAGTTCGAAAAACTCGGCAGCTATCTGAGAGCTGTTGGTATTTATGAATGTGATTATTTAATTAGCTCATGCTAATTATATAAAAAGCTCAACTCAACTTGACAACTGCTTAATCGAAACGTGCAAAATTATTAATCGACGACTAATTTCGCTGCTCAATTCAACAAAGTTTTTACATTAAACAAAAGATAAGAGCAAAGCAACATCAACAACAACATTGAAACGATGTTCGTCTGCTCGTTTTGCTGTTGTGCAATAAAAATTCATTTCAATTCGTTTATGCGTAATGAAATCGAAGTCATATAAACGTATCAACCGACCACCCCTCACCCGCCCCTGCCTGACCGCCTGCCTGTGCCAAGGACTGGGACAGTTATTGAATGTAGTCTGTATATATGCGGAGTATATCTGGCAACTTGTCCGGCTCGAAGCCAGACAAAGTTGTTGTTCAGCTGCTGCCGTGCAAATGTTGTCGTTGTTGGGGTAGTGCGCAAGACGATGGAGATGGGGAGAGGGGTTAGGGGGGTAGTCATTGGTTGGCTGCCGCATCAAATCACATTATTACGAGACATTTTCGCTGCTGCAAAGACCAGCATCTTCTTCTTCTTCAACTTCATCTTTGCATTTGATTGTTTTTGCTTCTGCGTTTCAATTTTAGCTTCTTTTTTTTGTTGCTGGTTTTTTTTCTTCTTTTGTTGATTTTTGTTTTTGCTTGCTAAATTTGTTTTAGCCCGGCCCCCTCTCTCTCTCCCTATCTCTTTCGAGTTGTTTATCTCGCATTGTGCAGGCAGTAAAGGCAAATATTGTATGCCCTCCTTCCCGGCGACGCACCACCCCCTCTGCCGTTGTCCTCCCTTGCAGTGTGTGATGAGTGTGGTGAAGAAGCTTTAATGGAATCTCGTCATAAATTCAAATTTTATTACTGCTCATATTACTGCCGTGCTCACAGAGTCAGACACAGCACCTCACCGCCCTCCCCTCGACACCCCTCTCCTCATCTTCTTCGTACTGACAACAAACTTATATGGCAATACGATGCGAGCTTATACATGTATACGTATGTGTGAGTAAGTAGAAGGGGGGCCAGAGAGCACAGTGGTTGCCAAATTGGCCAAATGAGAAAGTGCTGTAAAATTAGCGGAAGTTGCATGTGAATAACAGTTTTATTAGAGAAAAGCGTCTTTAATTGAAGTTGGTAACCATGTTCCGTAATTGGAATGACAAATCTTTAATGTTTGATTGCTGATTTTCGTTTGTGGCATGTAATTTATAATCCCCAGCTGTTCTTTGTTTGTTGCTGCTGAAAAGAAAACATTATCAATGTATGAATACTGGATTCACAGCTGCCAAGTTAGCTTTTTCTAGCTCTATTATGAACTGCGATTTGCATCTTAATAAATTTAACCCATTGCGAATGGAGATTTGTTTTTGTAGTTTTATAGCAATGAGCTTTTCGTTACGGCTCAATAAAAACTGCTTTGTGCCACTGTGCAACAGCAGAAGCAGCGCGCTTCAATCACGCGCAATTAATCTGCTCAAAATCCTTTTATAGATAATCACACACAATCGCAGACACACACACACACAGACACACACACACATACATACATACATACATACAGAGACAAAGCTGTGTGCTCTGTTTGGCTCAGTATCCTGTGCAGTTTTACGACAATTGTTATTGTTATTGAGGCATTTTCGAAATGAACAATTTCAACGCTGACGATGACGCTGAATGACAACAACAGAGCGACAACAGCAAACGCAACAGCAACAGCAACAACAACAATAACAACAACAACAAGCGTCAGCTAAGGATGGGGCACGAGCACAAGGTACATGTCAATGGCTATGAGACGTCGAGGATGACGACGTCGCCATCGCATGCATCATAATAATAAAACACACACGGACAGACAGGCAGACTGACAGACAGAGAGACGGAGAGAGACATATAGACAGGCAGACACTTGGACATGGCGAGGACAACATCGTGGAATGCAACGCGGAAGGATGGGCGGATAGAGGGGAGTCGGCAGCGGCTTAGCCTGAGAGATGATGAGCTCAAGTTGTGGAACGCTCCGGGCGGTTCTAAAAGCGTCAACGCAAATTAGCAGCAAAGTGTAAATTGGAAATGCTTTTTTTGGTGCACCCCACACAGATGCAGACGGCGAACGAGGCACAGACTGGGACTGGGACAGGTAGAGAGGAGCACAGAGAGGATCTGATGGCGAAGACAGATGTGCCAGGAGAGACGTTGGCTTTTAGGGCCTTTAATTAAGTTGTTATTTGGCCGGCTGATTAGAGGCAACAGTTTTTCTGCTCCGTGTTGCGCTTTTAATGGATTGAAATTGTTAGCGGCTGATCAATGGGTAGCATTGGGACCTGGTCTATCCAAGCACTCACGTAATAGTAGTATATCGATGGACAAGCTGTAAAAATGTCAAATTTGTATAAGTTACGGCACTAAGTCCATAGCCGAGCTCGGCGGCAGTCAACCAATTTTATGATCTACAAATTGCTGCTCCGTTTTTTGTTTTTATTTCTTCTCTTGCTTTGCTTTTCCAATCGATAAATTTTCAAGTTGCCAATAATAAATTAATTGCCCAAACACAAAAAAAAAAAAACTTGCTCATCTGCCTCATTGTTTGAGTGTGTGTGTGGTCCCCTCCACAACTCTATTCGATATCATCTGGCGCTGGGAGCCTCTGGTTTTCAGCATTTGCGTCGTCGTTGAAACTATGACAAATATATTTCAAGTCGTGCGGGAGATTCCGCTCTTTATTTATCCATTTCTTTGTCCATCTGTCCAACTGTCTATCTGTCTGTGTGTGTTTCTATTTCTTCATTAAGTTTTCATCAGTGATATTAATTATTCATGTCTTAATATCTTCATATCGCATATATTTATTTGCTGTCGATTTGTTTTCCTTTTTTATTGTGTGTGTTTGTTTCTTTGAGCTTCGCTTCGTTTCGTTTCTATGTCATTTTATATTTATAATTTAATCTTTTGAGGTCTATGTGTTGATATTTCACGAGTTAATAACTTGATTAAACCAACGTCTTCAGTATTTATATTATTTCAATGTCTTGGATCTATCGTTGGGCACCAGGCGCTGTGTGTGGGAATTGAGGCGACTGGAAATGTTTTCGAGTCAAAATCTCCATAAATTTAATTAAGTTGAACTGGCAAATGCTGGCCACTGGACTCAAATTGGAGTTCAGCTCAGTCTGATGACGTAAATACTAAATTTTATTGCTGGAAATTTGAATGTGTGTATTTAAAGTGCTAGTAGATTTTAGAAATAGATTTGCATGGCGTAAATAAAATATAAAAAAATAAATGAAATCATTCACATTTAAATAATTGCATATATTACACAAACCTATGAAAAATGCATAAAATTTCGAATATAGTTAAATTTTATAATTCCTTCGTAAATTAACAATATTTTTGCATTGTTTTTTCTTTTGCTTTTATTTAGAGCGTAATATTTTAATACATAATATATAAAAAAATATTGTATTCAAAATAGAGATTTGGATTTGATTTGTATAAATCTTTATAATTTTTGTGCACATTCACAGAAATTTCCCCAACGTACCCCATAACTCATCCGCACTGTTGCACAAAGTCTCAAATTCTATTTAAAAATCCATAAGCGAAATCTCTAAATTAAGTCGTAAAAACTACACAAATTGATTCATAAATTTAGAAAAAATCCATAATTGGCCATCTTGACTCTCGAGGTTCGAGATATGAGATGCGAGATGGTAATGAAATGCATATAACTTAATAAACCGATATCAAATAAAATGCCAAATGTTTTTATTTCAACAGCTATGCTCGTTTTGTGCCCAGTTTGGTATCCAGGCCCACAAAATATATGCAAACTGTTTATATTAACGAGCCCACACAAATGCATATTGGGCATATGTGTGCGTGAGATACTGATACCTAGACACAGATGGAGAGACATTTTTGGTTTTGCATATTCATTAGATGTAAATGCCAAAAACTTTTAGTCGCATTTATCGTTTATCGTTGGTGGCCCAACGCATTTATTTCAAATTAGTAAGCAATTTTTTAAAATCTGCTCGAAATGTTATGAGGCTGACGATTACCTTAAGCTATAATCGTTAGCATATATCTTAAATATGGGCTTAAGAAGTAGTGTTTAAGCCATGTACAACTAGTTGATGCCCTGTAGTCAGAGTATTTTCCATGGAAAATAATTGATTTGACATCCTTAAAATAAGGTCAAATTGAGAAACCATTGTAAATGTTCAAATATATACGTAAGAACTATCGGCAATAATTGTCATGCCGAATTCCTATCTGCTGCATATGACCCTAATTTTTATCAATACAGTATCTAATTTGTTCCATATATTGATAAGGTCTTCACTTTTATTTTTGGCGTTTCCATACCAGAAATGTACTAATACTACAAGAAGAGCAACGAAGCCGCATCAACCTTTGTGGGCACACCTTGAGGCGTCGTCTGAGTGGCCTCTCCCAGTGCAGACATTTTCAGTTTGTTTATTTACTTATTTCTTTGGTTAAGTTGCATATTTTATTCGATTATTTTTCATGCGATAGCGAGCTGGGCGCTTGGGCTGCTAATTAAAAAATGTTGGTTGACAGTTATTGTTATTTAGCCATATATCATGGCATTTCATTGGGAATTCCATGGCTCGGAGTGCCCGCCAGTTGTGTTTTATGCTTAATTGAGTTATTTAAATATATTATTTGGCCAAAATCGGAGGCAGAGGCAGCCACTGAGCAGCCACCGAGGGGACCACTTTGAATTAATATCGCGTTGTCACACAAAAGTCAAACGTCATTTAACAAATGTTGATATGTTAATACATTGCCACCAGCGTAAATGCAAAACCCAATACGAGCGAGGGTCGATTTAAAAGTAATTAAGTCGATTCATGCGAATGTAAACAAAATGCATTTGCTTTATCGAACTCTACGCAGTTAAGATTCATTATTATAAGCAGGTAAGTGGAAATAAAACAGCTTAAGTTTGTCTTACAAATTGTTTGTTAAACTTCACTTGTTGCTCTTATAAATATATTTTAATTTATTACTAATTATTAATTATTATTTAATAATTTTCAATTAAGTACTATTATATTTTCTT
Organism: Drosophila nr. medialis 2 BK-2023a; assembly: GCA_035044325.1. Classification (NCBI taxonomy): domain Eukaryota; kingdom Metazoa; phylum Arthropoda; class Insecta; order Diptera; family Drosophilidae; genus Drosophila; species Drosophila nr. medialis 2 BK-2023a. The sequence continues at coordinate 491,312 of JAWNMH010000348.1, forward strand.
GAAATTGTATATTCATTTAATTTACGTAGCTTTTTATTTTCTAACTTTTCAAAAAAGCCTCGTTCATTTGCTCGCTTTCAATTTTTGAATTTGACCAAAAAGCAAAACAGACTAAGAAGAAGAGGAAGAAACTAAAACAATGGTCAGCTAGCGGTTAACAAATGTGAGCGATGTGTATGCGACTCGTATTTGTTGTTGTTGCTGCTTTGTTGGTTGTTGTTAACTGCATTTTAGTTTCAGTTTCAATTTTAAAGCGATTATGTTAATGCTGGAAACGAGTTTCCAATCAGCCATTACCATTAGCGTTGAGTTGCTGCGTTGCTCTCTGAAAATTTATGGCTCTGCCACCGGAATGGGCCCAGTTTTCAATTACCGCATCTCGACCCCGCTAAAACTCGACCCCCAGCATTGCAGCAAACGGAATTTGAATCGGAATCTGAATCTAAAAGTGAGGCAAATCCAAATTAATTTTCCGTTTTTCACAAACAACATAATTGGCAATATGCGAGCCAATTAATGGACGAAGGGAAGTGCACAAATCGCTTGAGGCCAGGACTCCCAGAACTGAAGCACAACCAAACCAAGCCAATCCCAACTGAACTCAGCAGAAACGAGTACCTATACCTTTTCAGGGTTGGGGCTTTAAACTGGCAGAAGTTACACTTGTTTCTAGTCGGAAACTTGCCGGAAAAAGAGCAGCTCACGGCAGCCCAACTTGGCGTATACGCAATAGAACTGGACCTGGTGTTTGCGCCTGCCACCGTGATTGGCACTTTTTCTAATTTAGGCAAAACATCACGTAAACAATTGAGCAACAATTTGAGTGCGCTGCAAGGGGCAGTGTTGGAGGGAGAGCCTTGCTCTGGGTTAACGCAAGTTGATTGTGCAAACAAATGCTGAACAGGCAGCAGGCAGCAGTCAGCTCTCTGGCGACCTGGACAATTCATCAGCGGTTCAGCGCAGTGCGGCCTTGAGGGCAACAGCACCACGCACAAAATGCACTCCAAGCAGCCACCCCTCAATGCCTTCCCAAACCATACTTCGACGCCACAACAATGATGGCAAAACAAGAGAGCTCTAGTTGAGATTGCGCAACTTGGAAATACCCTGTAGCAAACTACGAACTGACTCAGTGTTTATCTACACAATTCAAAACACGATTCTACTCAAAATTACCTCTTGATTTCGAGATGCGTTCACAGAATCAGATATTGCTATATAGAAATGGCTACATTAACACTCTATCTATCAATCTGATCAATAATATGTATTTAATTAATTAATTTTCAGATGCAAACATTTGCTCAATTTCATGATACCCAAGTCAACTAATTTATAATACGCAGAGGGAATAGAAAGCTAATTGTTTTGATATGTAAACCGAAAGCAGAACCAAAAATCAACTCGCAGTGTGCACATAGAGACGAATCTGGTGAGCTGAGAGCGGGGTGCAAAGTGGGAGGTTGTTGCTCAAGTGCAGCAGATTGCCCAGCAATTCGCTCGCTCGCTCGCTAGTCAACCTCCCACACCCACTCGCTGGCAGAGGGAGAGAGGCACAGAGACCTCGTTGAGCATACGACGCGTGTTGCACGCCCTCGCCGTTGCATTGTTGTTTAGTCTCCCAGTTGTTGGTTGCCCTGTGCCTCATTGAGCATGGTTATTGCGAAGCTTTTTGTGCTAATTAGCCACGCTGCTTCATGGTTATTAAGATTGCGTCAAGTGTGCCCGGGCACAGTCAGCGCTCAGTTGCACTTGCTAACCCCTCCCCCCCCCCACCCCCTGCCATCTTTATGGCCCCTCCCACTCATATAGCTGCATGGGCAGGCCCTGCAGGCATTTCGCATGCAGCATCCACAAGGACACACACACAGACAAACATGGGCACAGGCACATGTATTATTGTAGATGCGACTGCGGCTTATTATGGCGCACGCATCCTTCAACTTTAGCTGCCATCATCATCATCATCAGTATTATCATCATTAACATTGTGATCATGATCATCATCGTTGTGGTCCAAAGTGCGCTTGAAATGGTCGACAACAGATTGTTGGCAATAAACGCAGAGGCAGTGAAAACTGCATAGGACTTTTGCTGCATGTTGAAATTGTCAGGTTAGTAAAGCAAAAATGTATCTCTTAAGTTGGCTAAGCTAAAAATTCCTTGTTTAATTTTCTTTAATTTTAACCTTTAGTTCTTGAAGAAATTCTGTCTACTGAGATGGAAATTGAAATCTGTTTTTAGAGGGGTTTGTTGAGCTAAATAAATATATAAAAAGATGTTTTTAATTTTTAATTCATTAAAATATCTGTCAGTTATAGTTTTTCTAAGCTTTGCATTGAAAATTTAAATTTAAATTCCAAAGGGATATTAAATTATGGGCCTGTTAAGCACTTCAGAATTATTTAATCAAGTTAATGCATATTTTTTTTAATATTTGTTAGCGCCATCTATTGTGGTCATTTTATCTTCGTGAACATCATATAATACATCTACATGTAAAATTATTCTGTTAGTATATCTAAGACGCAAACCAGTACTGTTAATATTGGACATTGTTCGCATAGCTCGCTGGCGCCATCTGCACAACAGACATCTCAATCAGCTTAAATTGTTTGCGCAGCTTAAAAGTATGCTGTAATCTTATGAAAGTTTGCAATCACCTGTCGATTTATTTGGGGTCCCCCGCTGATTCATAATTATCCAAGTTTAATTTCAGTTTCTGCGTAACTGTATTGAAACAATTAAGGTTAAGACATCTCCAATTTCGTTTTGTGCATTATATGGTCTATTTCATATTTTTGGCAAATATCACATAAAAAACGTTACGACAGGAATTTTTCGCATACAGTTTCCCTCACGTTGTACATGTTCCATTCAATGCAATCTGCTTCTTTGCCTTTGGAACAATAATATGAATTAAAATCATAAAACGATACGTTTCAGTCATGCGGTTTATTTATACTAGATGACACAGTAAATAATATTTTAGTATTTCATCCAATTCAATCCAATATTTGGATCAAAAGTTACAATGTACATATGTATGTGTGCAGACATACAAATATTCAGCGCTGTTAAATGAAATATAAGCAAGATAAATATAATGTAAAATTATAAAGTTAACTTACGTACATATTAGTACACTATATTTTTTTTTAGACAAACCAAATATGTTAACTTGTTATTTTCAACTTTAAGTAATTATGGAACAATTTGCTTGGCCTTCCACACCCTAAATGGCTCATCGATATACATATTTATTTAATGCAGGTCGATTGTCTTATGAGAGGCGACCCTAAAATGACTGCTCCCATTAGTGCCACAAAACCCTTATGAGTTGAGTGCTACACGCGCCTTCGTCCTTATGCTTTAAATTTTTCGGTTTTTGTTTCAGACGCCCCTCAGGCATTTCCGTTGGCCCGCAATGGCAAGCAGTGCTAATTAAGCGTAGCCCTGGTACTCGAAATCCGCTTTAATTGAATCAGAATTCAACAACATTTAAACAATATTACGGTATGCATTACAAATTCTGTTGGCGTCGGGCAATGAGGCAAAAGTAGCTGAGCGAATTTTTTCGCTTGCGCCACATTAAGCACAAACTGGTCGCATTGGCCATTGCAGATGGGGCAGGCGGGCAAGCAGAGGGGCAGCCATTTGACAACATCATTGGCAGCAGTCGCCCGCAACCTTCACTCAATCCCCCGCACCCCTTTCCCACACTCTCTTGCTGAGAGGCAAGCTGATTAAATTGCTAGCAGTATTCGAGCAAGCAGGCGCCTTTGTCGATTCCCTTTGTTCCCAGCTCTTCGATAGAAAGGAGCTAGAAGTTTTGCCCAAATGTGTCTAGCTGCCTTCCTGCCGCCGCCGACGCCACTGCCTGTTGGTACCTTAAGTGGACCTGCGCCTGCTTTATCCTTAGACAGTGGTCCCTCGCAAATTAGAACCCGAATTCAACGTGTCCTAAGACTAACATCGTACTTTAAAATATTTATTAATTATGTTTACCTCCAAAATATAAAATTCTTATTTTAGAAAATAATTTAAGTTATTATCTTCAGGTTTTTATCTCTTTTGAAAATGCATTTTTAACAATTTGGGAAATAGTTATTTTAATTACAATCATCCCGAAACATATTTTATTTTCTGAAACACGAATTGGCGTTGGAATAAATACGTTCTTATTAGCTGGCATTTACTGTACTTATACTTATACTTGCCGACGCACTTACGAGTCGCAGTTATCCGTAAGAGCGTAAAACTATTTATGGATATTTGGCGCATAAACAAGCTGACCTTAGGAACGGGTGCAGGAACGGTTACGGTTTCCGGCAACGGCAGCGGTAACGGTAACTGTGGCTGGGGTCAATGATGCGGACTCCAAATTGGGAGAAGGCTTTAAGAAATGTTTGCGCATATTGAAAAGCACCTTTTTGTTGGCATTGATGCTGAAAAGAATGAAAGGGGGGCAGATGTGTCAACAATGGTTTCTAAGCATTTTGCACACGCCAATTTGAGATGAGCGCGTGCAAAGAAGCATCCTTTTTGCCCTGCACGAGAAATACAACTAATCTAAGTTTGCCATGCATCTGAAATGGCTTTGGCAAGTGTTTATTGAAGCACACTTTTGGGCGTATGGACCTCAAGTGGTATCGCATGTGGGATTTGTAAAAGCAGTATTTATATAACTTAATATCTCAGAATTTGATACTTCCAGGAAAAGGTAATATCCATCTTGTAGTATTATGCTCGATTCTATTCTCTGAAATGTTTTTCATCATAAACATTGTTATAAGTATTCGATTACCTACTACACATAACTAAAGAGCAAAAATAGCTCAATTATCGTTTGATTTAATCGTTTTGTCAGGTGCTTCGTGTATTTATCCCATCATGAAAGGAAAGTGTTTTGTAAGCAAAAATCTTGGACATAACTTACAGGCTCTTTTTGTGTAAGCAGCTTAAAGAGCTTCACAGCTTATCGCCTGCTTGGCAGACACACACAGACACACACACAAGCTACTTCAAGTGGAAGTACCGAAACCCCCTCGACGGCCCGACTCTCACGAGAGCATTGCGGCACAATTAAGCAGCAGTTGGTGTAGAAGATCATTTTCATCTGCCCGAATGATGAGTGGGATTCAGGGCTTTGTTTATGCTGCTGCCGCTCATAACTTGTCATAAATTTGACAGCCGGCGTCGCTGCTGAATACCATGCGGGTCCATTATAATGGAGCTGAAATGTCTATAGTGGTTTAGGGTAAGAGGGTGGTAGGGAGGGAGGGGGGAATTCTCTATATTCCCACATAGTCTTGAATTGCAAATATAAATGACGCACTAATTGCAGCGAATGCTTCGAAAAAAAAACAACGAAAAAAAATTTAATTTGATGCGTTTCTCAATTGCGGAGTAAGTATGGGCCATTAAAACCAAAAGAACAAAACATTCAGAAGGGAAAGGGAAGATGCAGCGGAAGAGAAACAGGCAGCTGAATGAACCTGTCGGGCATTTAATGGCATTTTATGGCGCACGAAGCAATTGGCTATGAAATTAATTTCGAGAGCAAAAAACTAAATTGAAGCAGCAGGAACTGAAATTAATGTCGCATGCAACGCGACGACCCAAAACAAGAACAGCAGCACCCGGTTCAACATGTGTGGCATAGAGCAACAACTATTCACCATTCACTACTCACTATTCAGTACTCAGTGTGTACTCGAACTGTGTATACCTGGGCCCTGGAGCCGCAAGTCGTTGCCAGTGGACCCCTTTGAAGTAATTTTTAGTTGGCTTTTACTCCTTTGATGTGACTGCGCCTCCAACGCAGAATGCCACACTAAAAATTCTCAAACATATAAAAGAAATTAAAAGATGGCAGCAGCAGTAGCAGCATCATAATGGGTACATCAGGAGGCGCCTAGTTGCCAATTAAGTGCTAAGAATAAATGTTGACCACTTCACATGATTGAACGATTCAGGCCAACAATCACATCAACAAGTACAACAGGTAAGACATAAAATGTGTTTGACTTTGTTTGACTAACAGATATCCTGTTTATATCAATATAAGATCAGTATATCAAGAACCAAAGTATATTTCGATAAGTGGCGAACATTTCAATTAGTTTATTTATTTAGTTTGCCCAACATAAAATACGAAAACATAGCCATTTCAAGTGGCAAATAACAAGATCTTGATACAAAATCATTTAATTTAATTATATCACTATTTGTTACATATCCACACGCAAAATGCTGCATGCCGCAGTTGATCGTGGCTTTACAGGGTATAATCGGAACCGACAGCAGACAGCAAAACAAGACGTCATTAGTGGCAGGTGTCTGTAAAAATGTTTAGACTTGGCTATTGTTTGATTTGTGTTGCTTTCTTGGCATCTCGAAGCTTCAAATTTTGTTTTGTGTTTTTTAACCAAAAATTTCTTTTTCATAAACAGTGAGAAAACTTTGGCTGTTTGCATTTTGTTTTTCCCGCATGCTTTCGTGTGAGTGACCAGAACCGACAGCAAACACAGGAAATGTGCTGCAACATTTTCAACATTTTCCAATGCGAGTGAACACAATTTCAAGGGGGTTCACTCCAAAGTGGGGGGTCACTTCAAAGAACTCTCGAACAGTTGGCGACAATTAGCTGCAATGTTGGAGTCTAATGGACTCTGGCATGCCATTGACGCATTAGATGTGATCTCTGGAAGGGGCCAACGTTGGCGGGATGAGAATCCATTTCAAAAGGCTTGATTTGAATGACAACGTTTTGACATTGCAATTTTACGCTACATTTAACACTGCACTGGTCAATGTCGCTGACCTTTCTGGGCCTTACAAGGGCAGTTGCATTTATTTGGGGGTCAGCACATTGATATTTGAAAAGGGAAAACATTTGAAAATGTACATAGCAGAGTATGTCTTGTATCTAATGTTATGGAAACTAATTATCTGTGAAATATAATACATTAATGTTAGATACATAAAAAGTAAAAGCAGATCAGACAATATATCTTTTTTATACAGAGACAAACTCCACAGCTTGTTTTCAGATTTTGCGTAGCATACTTTTTTACAGCTTACAAAATTCACTGAAGAACCTAAAACTTCAACTTAAACTTATGATAATGCCTTGTCTTTACTTCTCTACAGTCTTCGGTATAACATTATGTAATTAACTAAAATAATCGATTCTCAGCCAACGATAACAATAATTTTATTTTAAGCAATATTTAATAATTTTTTTGTTTGATAGAAATAGAGAGAAATAGTAGTAAGCGCAAACGTTTTCTGTCTTCAGTTTGTAAGTGATATGAATGCGTCATTTTTCTATTTGCCATTCAGACTTTCAGCTCATTGAAAATCATTAGGGAGTCTCATTGTTTGCCCGCTGGGCGCTGCTTGGGGACGACGGCGTCTCCGACAGATTGAAAGTGTGCCCCAGCCAAAAAGTACTTGAAGCACATTCACAATTCACCTTCACTCGCCCAGAAGAAGAGTGAGATGGAAACAGAGATAGAGATAGAGACACGGGCTCATTGTCAAGCCAATAAAAGAAGGCCAGAGCTACTTAGTCGTTGCCCATCTTCAGATACTTATCAGCTGGCGGAGGGCGCCCAGCAGTCGACATACATATATATATACATATAAATATATATATACATACATGTAGGTATTGACGTAGTTGTAGTTGGTGGTGTAAGTAAAAGTAAATTAGATAAACGCCAAAGAACGCACAATCATGGCATGTATTGTACTATGTATATGAGTACCACAAACATGTATGAGATATCAACGTTAAAATGAATCTTAATTGAACCGAAACTGAAGCCAACGTCGACGCTCGATCAAAGCGTTTGCCGACACCTCACTCTGCAAATGATGATCGCCCCCATGAGGAAATGTGCCTGGTCAGAGCTCAATGAAATTGACAAATGTTTAGACAAATAAGCAAGCCGAATGATCGACAACGACAACAACAGAGAAGTATATGATTTTTTGTTGTTTTTGTAATTATGTTGGGCAAATATTAGACGGAAGAGCCGTAGATTCCAGGTCGCTTACGGTTTTGGGTCAAAAGTTGTAACTGCAATTTTTGCCTCATTTGCAGGCCCATAAAACGATGAGAAGATACCAGGTCGGTGGTTGGTATCGGCAACTGCAGTGGAATGGAGTGGAGTCGAGTGCAGTGGAGTGGAGTGGAGTGCCTTGCCCTTTTGGGAATGTGTTGACGCAGCAGACGGACAGGAGAAAGAAGGTAAACAGCAAACAGCTCAAGTTTGTAGACAACAACAAGTGGAAAAGTAGTTGCTGAGCGCTGGGATATGGGTTTGCCTAAGGAGAAATGTGTGTAACCAACAGATTGAGTGACTGATGGATGAATGGATGAACCGAGCAAACAAAACAGCCTAAAAAACAAAAAACAAAAACACAAAACTCTGCGTTTATCTATAGATAAACAAATGCATTGCTTCTAGCCACAAGGGATGTGCAGTAGCGCACATACACATACGGATACAGATGCAGATGCGAATTACAAATACTTGCTAACAATTCGCTGCGCATTAAGGAAATAAATTGGATCGTTTGGTAGGAGCTACAAAATCAGTGATAAATAGCTTTAAAAGTAAATTCTATCTTTTAGTAAACTGTCTTATTGCCTATGAGCTATGAGATTTTAAAGAGATTATTTTGCCAAAATCAAAAAACTATTAAAATTATAAGCGATATTTAAGCAGTTAATGTATTCAATTAAAGCAGAACTTAAATATCGTTTCTGTTGCAGAATAAAATATTTTAAGTTCGATTTTCGTTGGAATTTTCGAAATTTGTATGTTTTGTTAACAGCATAAATTTACCAGCGAATCTCTAATATTTTTGGGTTTTTGCTGATGCACAACGATTAGTTTGTTGAATGCATATCACAAATTGTGCAGCATTGACAAGTTGTCGTGATTATTAATGAACAAGCACTGCCTGCAGATACATTTGTATCTTTTGCGCTCAAAAACTCAGACAGCTACCACCAGCTATAGCTGCGCAGCAGCAAATTTCTTTAGCATGCGCAACAACAATAACAACAAAACCAATAACGAGCGCACTTTATGTGCCTATCAGAGCCAGGCAACGACGACGCTTCTGAATCCAACAGATACACGACACGAGAGCACACGAGCACCAGCCGCCAGCCGCCAGCTACCGTCGTCGTCGTCGTGGTCGTCAGTCGAGTTCCGAACGAGCTGGGGAACGCACGTGTGTGCCGCACACAGAAAAAGCCACAGAGCAATATAGCGCATATCGTATATGGCGTACAGCAGACTAGAGCGAATCCATTCGTATCAAAAGTGAGTCGAGTCCCTGCCAAAAAAAAAAACAAAAAATAAAAACAAAATAAAAACAAAAGCCAACTTCGCGCTAGTGTAAACATATCCGTTGCAACAGTACACCGAACTTCCGTGTGATCGATTCCGGCGCGCGTGTTTCGATCTGGGCAAGTAGAGAGTCCACATATGAGACGTGGCCGGCCGGCCGGCCCCCAATCGCGCATTGTATTAAAGACGCAGTCGGCGCCTTTTTATCTGCAGCCAAAAACAGAAACAACAAGAAGAAACCTTTAAGCCTGTTTAGATGGATGGATCGGCGTGAGGCATTGAGGCGGACGCGGCGCGTCGTCTGTTCAAACGGGTTTCGTTGCGCTCGATCGGGGGATCTGTCTGGAATCGCTGGCCTTTTGATGTTGCGCCCTCGGCGAACGCAGCTATCGAGCAGCTCTAAACGTTTCCAGGAAGCCAACTGGATCGGCCAGGAGGCGGCGGCGGCTGCTGCCGTTAACCAAATAAATCAACATTTGATAATGTGAAAACAAAGTAGCAAAAAAATCAATGAGAAACCGTTTGAAGTGCGCACGTGAAAATCTATACAATAAAAAAATATAATTGATTGAATCATGCAAAAGTGAACTCAAAAAATGTTTGTAAGAAACAAAATGTAGGTGCCAAGAAAAATAAAGCGCGCAAATCAAACGAAAAGTATTAAGCAGTCCAAATAAGTTCAGGAAAATCAAAACAACAAAAAATTACAAGAAAACGAAATTGGAAGATAAATCTAAATAGATACATACTTACGCAAATATCACGACTATCAAAGTTACATAATCTCAATATAAGGCCCCAGAAAAGAGAAAAAAAAGTATATTTCGAATAGCATTTAATAACAAATTTTTTTATACAACACGCAGTCTCAGTAATAAAAAAAACATTTCTTGAATACAAATAAATTTATAAAAATTCAAATATATTAAACATACAATAATATTTAAAAATAAATAAAATATTTTATCAATTAGAACCTAGCATTTAATAATTTATTAACTACAAAGTACTTACAACAAAAACAAAACCGAAATAATCGCATTCAATACGCATTCAAAAACACGCCAAAAAGTAGTCTTTAGCCCGGAACCAAACAACATCCAACAATAACAACAACAAAATAAGCGACGCATTTAGTAAATCTGATAACTGATAATTGATAACTGATAACTGTTAACTGCTAACTGCTGACAAGAACAATATGCAGACGATAATTATAAAGCTTGTGCTGCTGCTGCAGTTACTCAGCCGGCTGGGACGCTGCCAGGAGCAGCAACTGTTGCTGCCGAGCATCGACAGCAATGCGAACGTGCAGCAGCAACAGCATCAACATCAACAGCCGCACAGCAGCAACATCAACCATCAGCAGCACAGCAATAACAATCTCAGCCTGAACAGTACGCTGCTCAACACGCTGCTCAGCAGTACTGGCCAATTGGGAGGTGTTGGTGGTGGTGTTGCTGGCGGTGCAGGTGCCTTGCCCCTGCCCGGCGGTGGTGCTGCCGTCAATCAGCTGGGAGGTATCGCCGGCCTGGGCAGCAGCACAGCAGCAAGCGCTCCGGCAGCAAATGGAATTGGCATGGGCCACGGAATGGGCATGGGAATGGGCCATGGCATCGGACACCATGGCCCTGGACAGGGAGGACATCCACATGGGCATGCGCTGGCTGGACTGGCCAATCTCGGCATTATTGTTGGCAGCAAGGGCATGCCAGGCTTGTCCGGAATGTTGGGCATGCAAGGCGGCATGGGCGGCTACGGAGGAGGAACTATGCTGAATGCTGGCGCCGCAGGAGGAGGGATTGGAGCAGGCGCTGCGGCTGCTGGCGGTGGAGTCGGAGTAGGAGGCATGGATATGCAGAGTCCATAGTGAGTAATTTAACAGTTATTATTACAGCACATACATGCTTAATTGGAGGGCGCATGCACAAGTGAAATCTTATCATCAATTGATGAAGACGCTCAACTTGAGGCAGCTCGTCAAATTCTTTTGTCCTATTAACAACAACATGCCGGGGGCATCCCATGCGTTTTTTTTATGGCATTCTCTGGCCTGGGGCCAATTGTCATTGACATGTTGTGGTGCAATCGTCTCCCGACCAGACAATCTACAGATTGAACCATTCACAAATCAACTTTTACTCTTTACCCTCCTGCAATTATAACGAGCTGCTCATACATATGTTCCCTGGCTTTAAGAACATGGCTTCAGCTCTGGCTTAACCCATCACAGAACTGTGAATCACATTTTGACCCTTGGCTGCCATAAAATAAATATTTTGTATGTTCCATGATTTAAGTTAACGATTTTGTACTTAAAGAAGTCATGAAACGATTAATACATTATTCACAAAGTTATCTTAACAAAAAACTCATTCGACATTATTTTTTATTTTAAATGAAAATAAATGGGAAATGTATAATGCGACCGTTAAATACATATCCAAGCGCAACAAATTACAGATATCTTAACCCATATGATAATCATAATTAATCTTACCATAAAAAAATGTAGCTAGGCAGATCTGTTAGATACATATAGGTTTTCATAATTGGGATTTCTAAACAAATTACCCAAATTAGTTTTTCTCTGTTTCATTTATTTCAGCAAATCTCTCTTAGTGAAAACTGCTTATTATGATTATGTTGGGGTTTCTTTGAAAAGATAAATAAAAACTTGACTTCATTAAAACTCCCCAATTTTCGTTTGTGTTTTTCCATTGAATTTGCTCTTTGATGTATGCCAAACAACTTTTTAGTTAAATAACTTTGGAATGGTCGCATTTATTTGTTTACACTTGATTTCCAAGTTTATATAAGAATCGGTCAGTAGCAAATGCTTATTGATTCCGCCAAGTTAAATAAATAACTGTGCAAAATGTGCAACAGCCTGAAGACCACCCGAAGCTGTTGCCACACAATCTGCTCACAAATCCCAAGAGGCAGAACTTGAGGTGGTGGACGAAAGGCGACTCCACGGAATGCTGGCTATTGCTGTCCGTGGCAAGCCCGGGGGCGCGCTTAAGCAATAAAGTAAAATTATTTATACATACTTTGCTTTTTGCGCCTGTCAGCCAAAAACATTTTCATTTTTATTGCAAGGATTGAGAATTGAGGATGGAGGCGTAATCGCTGAAGCTACTGGCTAGTCTCAATCTAGGCGGCGGCCAGTTGTCAAAATGTGCGAGCCGTCGTTTTTTATGATTATTAGCAGCGGCGGACTGCAACGTAAATTTTACTTACACTTCACATTAATTTGCCCACTGACAACAGGCAGTAGCTGCCACAATGGGCTTGCCGAGGGGCGGCAGGCAGTGTGGTGGTAAAGGGGAAAGAACCAGGCTGCGGCAACGGTTATTATTTGCCATTACAAAACCACCCAACAAAAACAACTGCAACTCCAACCGTGTACCATCTCCAACTGGGGTTACTGCGGGACTTCCTCTTGTCCTTTTCAGCACTCCGTGCAGTAACTGGGAATTTTATATTATCCAATAGCCAAATGGGCGCCACACTTGCAGCTGCAGCCTGATTCCCTGTTAATTTTGTACCTATTTCATTTATATATATATATATATATAAATATATATATATATATATTTTGCTTTTGTGCTTGTCTCAATGGGGTAGAAAGTGTTTCACTTGCTCAAACGTTGACCCAACCGTCGACCAGACAAATCGATAGACAACAATAAGCTGAAGCTATAGCCGTAGCAGCTATAGCCATAGCCATAGCCATTGCCCATTAGGCAACCTTTGTCCACTGGTCACTGTTAGACCCGCTTGATTACAATTAATCGGCTTATTTACCGGAGCCATTTGCCCATTTGCCAATTTGCCATTTGGCTGATGAGCTACTCTGCTGCCACTCGGCTCCCTCATTGAGTTCAGCGTCAAGTGCGGTGCAACGTGCTATTTTATTGATTTGAAATGTCCGCACAAATCGTGCGCAATATTAGCAAATTATGCTTGATAGCGATCATTAAAATACTAGAAAGCATCATTTGTTGTAGTAGCTATAACTTCAGCAAATCTTTTCAAAATCATTGAGATGATTAAATAACTGAGATGCTCGCCATGTTATATACACAAAAGCAAACACCACACCTTTCCTGAAAAATAAGAATTTTCCACTTTTAATGTACACGACAGAAATGCCCATCTAAAATTTGACATTTTTTTTATAATAATTTAAGAATTACACAATTCAAACTGCTTATTCATTCGGTATTCAGATTTGATATCCTGGTACAGAGTCAATCAGTTTTTCAGTTTGCATACACTCTATGGACACCAAGTGCTAAGTTCCCTCTTCAGTTCTGCCCAGTTGGATATATAGTACTTGAACACCTGCCTAAACAATTCGCTTACAAGTGCAACCTCACCCGATCTCAGTGTGGCTGGCCTAATATGCAAATATCCGAGTCGAAGGAAATATAGCACGCAGTGTGGCAGGCAGAGAGCAGCTGGCGGGTGGGGATTGGGTTTGGGATGGGTGCCTGTTTACACGAATCAATATGCAGAAAAGCTGATTAGGGGATGTAATGAAAATTTAATAATTGCCATTCAAGCACTCGATGGACACGGAAACGCAGTATTTGCTCGCTGCCCACAACCAGAATTATTCCCCCGGCAGTCGCAATTAATCTTGAGCGCAGGGTTGCGCCTGGTAATACTAGAAGATGAAGAAGACGAAGCAGCTACCAGCAACTCGGCAGCCACGTCAAATAAAACCAAAAACCAAAAAAATAACTGCAAATTTGACTAAAGAGTAGGGGAAGGGTTGGGGGGTCAGAATTAGGCAGGGTTGGTTTCAATTTCACCATTTGAAAGGCAAAGCAAAAGGCAAATAATGTAATAATGTTTGACAGTCTCGTTCCCGTCTCGACCCCACCCCCCTTTTCCTTCCACATTCCGTCTAGCGTCTCTCGCCCTATGACGTCTGTTGTTTTGTTAACAGACATTTATGACATTATACGGCGCAAAATGATGTTGTTACAGGGTGTAACAAAAGCCAACGCCACCCCAGGCAGACTCAACCCCATTTTCAGTCAATCCTTTGGCCCGCTGTGATTTCATTTGCCTTACAAGCGGCAAAAATCTGCTTAATTGTGCGTAAGCCTTGTAGTCCCCGACCACGACCCTTGCTCTCCCCTCCTCCCAGTTAAATATTTGTCAAAGAGTAATTAAAACTTACTTACTTACTTACCGTTGCCTGGGTTGCCTTTGCTGTTTGCTGGCTTTGCGAGAACAAAAGAACAACTTAATGTTAACTATGCGAGTTCTTTGAGTTTCACAAAAGTTCAACTCTCTCTCTATCTCTCTGTCTCTCTCTCTCTCTCTCTCTCTCTGTCGCCTTTTGTATCTGAGTGGTTATAGTGTTCGTATCTCTATAGTGTCTGGCGTCCTGGCGGAAACATAAAAATGTTAATTTTTCCACCCAGAAGAAAGGCCAGTGAACAGCTTTTGTTGCACAGAGGCCGCAAATTACGAGTCTGGTTACCAAGAAACATGCCAGATGATTCTGCTAGACGCCAGGGTTGGGCCCTCGAAATTGACGATAACGATTATGTGCAAAGTTTCAGTATTGTTTATCTTTTTCCTTTTATTTTGTGTTTTTTTCTTTCGGTTGGCACAAAATTAAAAATATCCCTGCAAAAGAAATGCGGGAAATCTTTTGCGGCTGCTGCTGCAGTCATCACCATGTGGCACCACCAAAAAAATATATTTATTTCTTTCAATACGCCAGTGAAGATAATGAAGGCAACTCTGGGGAGGAGGAACTACTCCAGCTGACTGCTGGATTGGTGTCCCCTCTTTCAGCAGTATTGTACCCTTGCAAAATAAAATGGCAGGCATAAAGTTTTTCCTTTCCTCTATTATTGTGGTCTTTTATTTAATTTGCTTGACTTTTTTCCGTTTTTGTTGGTGCTCGCAAAGTTGAGGGCTTTGCGACATGGTCAAGTAGTTGGTGACGCATTATTAAAACCTCCATGCGAATCAGATGTTTCTTATTAGGATTGGGGACGGTTACAGTGCTTAGAATATAGATTCAATTTGCAAGTGATACCTTTGGGTTAGATCAAAATATTCACAATCATTTACTACTCAGAGATCTCTGCTTGACTCTTCTTTGCCCACCAATTAATAATTCATTTTACGTGCTTACGTTGAAAGAAGATTCCTCAAAATTGATTTATTTTTCTGCGTCTGCCGATGTCCATGAAGTACATTCAATGTTCGGTGTTGTGTCTTTGAGCATTGATGATTTGATTTTCTAGCCGTTTTCCCGCCAACAATTTGCCTGCCATTTGCCATTTGAACTTTTTAATTTTGTCGTTTTGATGGCTGCGTTTTATGATGCCGTTGCCTTCATTTCAAACTGCTTCCAGTCCCTTTGTCGGTGGCATGCAGCTGCTGCCATTAGACTTTTCCGCTTGCTCGTGGTTTTTGTCTTAATGATAAAGTCGGGGGTGTTCAGTTTTTCCAGCTTGGCTTAAATTCTATACAGCAGCATCCTTTGTTGTGCCTTGGCCAAAGCTGAGCCATAAAAACAAAAAAATAATAATAAAAACAGTGAATAGAAAAAATCAGCTGGAAGCCTCAAAGAAATCGCCTAATAAATTGGCCATGATGAGTCTAATAAAACTGAAACTCAAACTGAAATTGAAGCTGTGCCACAATCGCTGCGAGGGTTGCAGTCTGCAGTTTGTTAACAAAAGAAATGGAAAATTTTATGTTGTTCCCATGACATAAAATGCATCTTCGTGTAATTAATGTGCGTTGAAAGCAAGAAATACCCAAAAATGACTTAAGCAAATCAAAAGAATTGAGCTGCGGTTGGGATTCAGATTCAAGCGTTGCATGCAAGCGAAATGAGAAGCAAACAACATGCTGCATGCTGCAAGATCTTCCAAGGTGTCAAAATTAAAACAAACTCCAATCAGCTATGGCAGCCGTGTGTAGGAGTCGATAAATTTAGCTGTGGTTGCTCTTGCAGCTACAACTGTTGCTGCTGCTGTTGGTGCTTTCATTTCTGCTGCTTTGCATATGCCTTTGCCTTTGATCTTGGGCAATGTCTTTGCCTGGCCAAAGTTGCGTCTCTTTGGCAGCGGATTGAGGAAGTTGCATCAAAGACAAACATTGCCACACACACACACATGTGGCACACAACAGTGGGACCTTGAAGTTCTAGCGGACCTTGAGGCGCTCTGCACACAAACACATCAAAAAGATCAAAGCGGGTGCGTGCAGAAGGGGGAAGTTTAGTGAGCCGCCGCATTTGCCACACGCAGTTAACAGTTAAATTGCAGTCACATCCTGTTAAACGGTTTAACCTACAAAAAAAAAAAATAAAAGGAATTTAAAAGAAAAGCGAGAAAAGCGCAAGCCTTGGCTCTTGGCCAGGTTCTGGGCAACAACTGTTGCTTTGTCGGCTGACAAACAGCACTCGGGGCAGGCTCCAGCACCTGGCTAAGCTTTGATGTTGCGCCTCTTGCGGTTTCTGTTTGCTGTTGACATAATTGGAGTTTTGGCTGCTTCGTTGTTCTCTAGTTGTTTTGTCGTTTTGTTGTCACGGCTCGACACTCACTTAGCGGTACTTTAAGAGGCGCGCACATAATTTGCGCAAATTGGCGACAAGAGTCAAGACGCTTCGCAGCTATGCGACAGATCTTTAAAGCCTAATTGACGCCTAGAACGTTAGACACTCCCCTCAAGTTCCTCTTTCATCTGCTCCGCTTTTGCAACTTTCTCGCCCCTGCTGTCAGTTGCAGTTGCGTGTAGGTGTTAATATGCATTCGTGGCCTTTGGGGCGCGCTTACGAATTGTCTGCAGATCGATATAAATTGGCAATTTGACCCTGAAAAGGCAACCGACGACAATGGAAATGATGACACCAACTGGCGGCGGCGATACAAAGCAAAGCCACTCACAATCAGACAACAGAACAACAATTATGGAAATGAGAAAACCGGGGCGTTGAGCAGAGAAGAACAGATGCCGACGTAATGCCGAAAATAAAATACAACATGTTTGGTATTTTAATTCAATTGGGATTCTTGTCGGAGAAACATGAAATGGATAACAGCAATTGAAGAAGAGCACAGCTTACGCTCTCAGAACTTAAAAAATTGTGCTCAGTCGCCAAGCAGGCGCTGCAAGGAGTAGACGACAGCAAAAAAAAATCAGTGGCTCAAAGAGGCTCAAATTACAACAAATGGGTCACTTAAACATTTTCTTGGGGAGCAGCAAATCATCTTCATCGATCTTCCTTAAACTTATTCAACCCGTTCAGAATTGTGAGCGGAATCAATGTGAATTTTCTGAATCAAGTTAAACTTTAAATTGATTAATATGTCAATTTTGAATTTTAATTTTTCATTTATAAGTTTTAATATTTAATTAATTTATTTGTATATATTTTTGATCTATATGTATAAAAAGTGATATCTACGTGAACACCTTTCACAATCTCACGCCCTCTTCAGTGCTCTAGCATCCAGCACAAGTGCCACATTCTAGATCATCTTCAACACGAATATGCACTTCACTTCAATACCTCCTCACTCTGCCCCCTCCATTCCACCCACCGACTTCTTCTTCTACCTAATTAGCTGAAAGAGCGAAATTCAAGAGCAAAACTTTGCTTAGATCGACGCCACATGATCAAGAGCCAAAACGAGGCGCGACAAGACCAAAAACGGCGAGACAAGTGATGGACCTTGAGGCTGCAACACAAGCATGAGAATGCCTCAACGATACCAATTTCCCGCCTTTGCCCCGCTTCGTCCTATTCTTTACACTGCCACAAGATGCTGATTGACAAATGCAGTGAAGCGTCCTCTGTCGGAACGCGCGCGCAGTTGTTGATGGATGGATGCGAACATGGATGGGTTGCCTTTGACAGTGTTGTTGTTGCTGCTGCTGCCGCTGCTGCTGCTGATTTTCCCGACTCACTCAAAGCGAATCACGCCCCAAATTAACAGAAATTAACACGCGTTTAATGTCAAGCGAGCGGATCACCTGCCACCCGCATGGCCCCGACTGCATCTACGACACACCGACTCCCAACTCGCGTTCTTGTTCCCATTCCCATTACTATTTCCATTTACCCATGGGGAACTGAGGATCGCGTTGGGTCGTGTGTTTACTTAATGACGTTTATGTGTCTTGTGTGTCATTTGTCGGCGTATATCTGAGCTGTCATAAAGCAATTTGATTAAAGCGAAAATGCCGCCAACGACTCCCAAGCCAAACCAAACCAGCTGACACTGCAACGGTCTCTCCAGCGCCGGCCTGGAAGAGCTCTTTTCCAATTAAAATGCAGTCAGAGTCACAATCGGTGCGCGTTGTCCTGTCCCACAAAACGCTGTGCCAAACATTTATTTTCGGAAATCGAAAAAAATGACGGGGAGAAGGGAGCCCATAACAGCAGCAACACCGTGCCGAGAAAGTGAGAGTGAATCAGAACGCCGAATGCTAACAGAAAACACAACGAATTAAAATACACTTACAGATATACACAAATAAATAGATTTAACTAATTCGATTTCCCAATACTTATTTTTTCAGTATACGAATTAAGGATGTTTTGGATAAACAAATTTATCTCTCATAGCAAAGTCGAAATTAGGCTAATTATAGAATTTGAACTAAATTCCAGACATTTTATTTTAGAAAATACATTCATATTGTGTGCCAAAAATTTGCACATTAACTTTTGTTTATTTCTTAATGGTGCAAGCTGCTTAACGAAGTTTATAAGGCCGAGAGGAAGAGTATAACCTTACTGAGAAAACAAGGAGGAAAAAAGGAAAAGTGCAAAACGTCGGCGGCACAAATTCTTTGTAATTAGTATTAAAATGTTTTCCGCTACATTTTCACTTGATTTTCTGCTGCCAGTCGGCCAGACCCATCCCATCCCTATCCCGTCGCATCCCGTCAGAGTGCCAGTGCCCATCACAGTTTCGAGTTGCAGGCCTCAGTCAGTTAGTCAGTTAGTCAATTTGTCTATTTGGCCCCGAGGGCTCACTCTACCCGTTCGCTCTGGTTCCTGCTCCTGCTCCGGCTCCGCCTCTGTCTCCGTCGTTGTTTCTGTCTCTGTTTCTGTCTCTTTCTCTTTCTCTGCCCCCTATATGTATCTCTGACCTGGGCCTGTGGCTGCTGCTTCGCGCATGATTGAAGGCAACATGTGTTTCGGAAATTATGCAAAATTGCCTGCTGACTGTTTGTTGTTGCTTGCCCAGTCGATGCGCTGTCGAGTCATGAATGTGCGACTGCATTCAGTTGCCCCATGTAGCTGTGGCATCCAAAGATCTATAGCTGTTGCTGTTGATGGTACTATGTAGCTTTGCTTAGGCAGCGTTTTGCATATTTCGCTGCTCATTATCATTTGTTTAGTGTCCGGCGCAGTTCATTTCATAAACAATTAATAATGCTTAAGCGCATCTTGGCGTTGACAGGCGCAGCAAATATGCCGAGCCACCTACCCAGAGTCAACAACTGTGTGGCCACAGACTATGGCAGTTCCCTCAGACCATACCCCAAGCCCCGCCGACGGACCTCACACTGCCTCAAGGCGTGCCACAACCAAATTGGATTGCATTTTTCGGTTGTTTGGCCATTTGTTTGGCTTAAATTTGTTGGAGTGTCGAAATGCGGCATACAACAAACGGAAGTTGCTAACGGATTGGGATGCCAGCAACACACTTCATTCCCTAGCCGAACCTGTGCAGCTGTGTCGAACACTCAATGCTAAGTTATGATCATTTAATATTTTCTTAAGCAGATAGCGGAAGCATTTAACACAACTCGCAAATTACCGTGACATTCTGCAAGTAAATACGAATATCTTTCAGGCAAACAAGCACAATATTTCAAATTACCATTCAAGCAAAATTCAATTTCCATCACTTATTAAAAGTAATGAAACAGCAAATGATTTTCCTAAGAGGATTTTATAATATAACATTAAGATTAGGTGTTCAATTAAGTTTTATTTTAGATTTGAACGTATAGCAATTTAATTTACGCTCTCATTCAAACTATGTAATGGAATGGAATGTAAATCCAAACAGACAAAGGACTAGTAAAAATATTGCGCAACTATTTATAAATATACTTTTCGAGTATGTGTTACACGAGTAGATACTTCAAAAGATTCTCGACGATGTTTACTTTTATGAAACGCCAAAATCATATTTAATATGCGATAAATTTCCAAAATTAAATTCAACATGAAGTTACCACAAGTTAATCCAAATGGCAATGAAGTTTTCAGTTGTTTACAAACCTGTTCAATTTAATGATATGATATGGGGTTGATTTTCTGAAGTTGAGTCTTGAACTAATTAGCTAATAATTTGATATGTAAACTTAACAAAGCACGAGTGAAAAGTGTGTTTAGGTAAGTGGCAACAATCTCTGCAGCTGCCACGTGAGCAACATGAACTTGTTTTATCACCTCACAGCAGAAGCAACAGTAGCAGCAGCAGCATCAACTTGCCTGATTGAATGCGCGCTTGGCAGCATTTGATTTGTTTAAAAAAATAAAGCACTCAAACTCATACATACACACTCACACACACTCACACACATTCACAGACATTCATCAGCTGCTATGTGTATCTATGTGAATGTGGCGCCAAGTTGGCCCCAATTTGTAGGTGGAGGAGGAGTCGGGCATTTGCCTAATTAGCACTCAATGAGCAACTGAAGAGCTGTCGAGGAATTTTGCGCTCGTCCGCTCAACTTGCAACAGCTGCCACAAGTACTCGTACTCATCTTCGAGTACTCGATGCCAGCTGACAAGGCCGCTGCCGCTGTTCGCTCCGCCTTTATGGCCTATTCACCAGCTTTAGCGAGGGTTGCTTTTAAGAAATCTTATGTGTGCTACGTGACCGTCCATTAATACATCATTGCTTTGGCCCCGGCTGTGACTCCAAATGAGCTGCTGATGTATTGGGAATGGAGTGATGGAGTCCCTCCGCCCCACCTTTTTTGCCAGTGCGATATACCGCTTAGCTTTTGGGTTTGCCTTTATTTTATTTTTGGGTGCGATTCGCATTTTCGTCATGGTCATAAAAACGCATTTTATGCGAAACGCATTTTGGCCTTCTTATCGCTGGCCCATACAACGTAGACGGACTTTTTATGAACGCAAATAAAAGTGCGCTTAAAATACTTATATGCGTACCTCCCCCCACTTCACTCCTCTCCACTCCTCTCCTAGTCCTAGCCATAGCCGTAGTCCTCCCTCAGCGCTGCCACGACTATGGCCAAGAAGCAGCAGCAGCAGCAGCACACATAAACCCAGCAGCAAAAGTTTTAATGTTGATTGCGTTTTGCGTTAACGTTAATGTTGATGCTGATGTTTAATTTTAATGCGTCTCTCAGCGCCTCTATCTAGCACTCTCTCTTTCGCTCACTTTCTGGCTTTCCTGCAGGATCTGACCAGCTGAGCAAGCTTGGCCAAAGGAAATTAATCATTAATCGCCGAGACGCATGTTAAAAATAAAATGCGACGAGAAAATGAATTTAAATGTATATGTGCTGTCAATTTTGATGACTTCCTACGGAGTTGTGGGTGTGGACCGAGCAAATTCCAAATTCCAGCAGTTAAATTTAATTGCTTATGCTTGTAAAAGCGCAGGCATAGCAGCACGAGAAAAATGTTATGACATTTCTATAAATAAGCGCGGAAAAAGCGAGCGCCAGAAATGTCAAGTGGCCCAAAGAAGGTCTCATAAATAACCGAAATGCTTCAGCTATATTAAATCACAACAAAATTAGATATGCTGGGGGTATAGAGCATATCTTTGGGGGAGCAGCAGCAGCGGCAATAATAGACACTGCTTATTAGAGATCTGACATAAACTTCCTCATTCAAAAATTACCTGATAAATATTTCGTTAAAGAGGCTGCCGCAGGCAACAAGAACACGCAACATTAGCAGCGGTCAATGAGGCTTGTGGGCGGGTGGGAGGTAGGGCGTGAGGCGTGGCAGAGCAACAAATAGTTGTAAAATGCACAGACGAGCCACAGAATTATAGGAAAGAATATAATAGCAAGCAAAATGTGGTAGCTGGAAAAGAAATGCAGACAAATTGCCGGAATGCTGTTGAAGCAGAAACAAAAACGAGTACGGCAACAACACCAGCAGCAGCAGCAGCAGCAGCACTAACAACAACAACGGCAGCAACCGCAGAAGTAGCAACAACAATAGCTAATATTAGCTGAAAAATAGTTTGGCAATGTATTCAATGCAACAGCAGCAAAAGCAGCACCACCAGCAGCAGTGCGCATTGAAGGCTAATAAATGTTGCTGCTGTGCGGCACCGAAACAAAGCGGAAGCGTTGAAGCAACCAAAGGGCAAACCCATTGGCGAGTGAAATGGGAGCTGAAAATACACGATGAAATTAATTACTAGCATTTTAAAGAAATTTTGATGCTCTCAAATTGCTAGCTGCTTGCAACGTTGCTAATGAGCAAACACTAAAGAAATTGAACTTGAATACCTTTAAAGTTAGTTCCGAAAGTTGCACTTAAGGAACAATTTGGCTGATGTGAAAATAGGCTACATATAAATAGTGGCTACAAGTTTTGAAAAGCAATAATAGACAAATTGTAGCATCCACAATACATGTTGCTGGCAGACAATAGCAACATCAATGAATTGAAAAATAGGCAATATATTTTAAACAGCACTAAATAGAGAAACAACCAGTTACCAATGACAACGTGCTATGTTGTTGTAAATGCTGTTGCTGTTGCTGCTCCTGGCAATTGCAAATCAATTTTTATGAATCTCACCGGCAGCACACAATTAAAATGAAGCTGTCAAATGCATGAAAGTCCAATAAAAAGCGTAACAACCCAGCGAATTTATGCTGCATAAACAAAGCGCTACTTTGCTGATGACACAAGCAGCGGGTGACCAGTGGCAACAGTAACTACATCAGCAACAGGAACTGCAACAGCAGCATCAGCAGCAGCTGCAACACGGTCAATGCGAGGGCGTGGCAAATGAGGTACGATAATGGCGTTAAATACAGAGGCTGGCTGCCTGCTAGTCAGCAGTGTTCGCATTAAATTTACACACCAGATGCGCCGCTGTTAGCAGCAATTGCAGCACAGCAGCAGCAATATCATCAGCAGCAACATCAGCGATTTGAGGGCAGGAAGGAAGCGCCCAAGATGCGTTGGCAAGGTGTGAAGTGTACAAATACCGTGTGAGGGTTGCTGGGCGAAATATGTCGTAAAGATTTTTATTGCATTTTTATGGCGCACACGCAACAGCAGCAGCAGCAGCAACAGCAACAACAACATGAGCAACAATAGCAGCATCAGCAGCAACATGGCATTTTTTTTGTTGTGCCAGCTTAATGATAAACTTTAACGTTGCTTGCATTTCAGCTTTGTCTGCCGCAAGCAGCGTTTTCAGTAAATAAACGGCGAGATTGCAACCGCAGCAGCAACAGCAACACTGAAACCGTAAAATGCTTAAAAATGAAAATATCTATACAAAAACAAAAACAATATTGAACATTAGAAAAGTGTGGAAGTGCTGAAGCGACCCTCGTTTGCCAGCCCAACCGTCTGCCTGGGTGGGCATAAATTGATTGCTGTTGCTACTGCGCAGTCGATGTTGCTGCCGTTGTCGTTGTCGTTGCCGGATTTTAATCATTTGCCGCAGCTTTTATTAAAAATTTTGGAAGAAAAAAAAACGGAGCGACGTCATTTTATTGTCTACTTACTGTTCAACCAAATCCCATGCACAAATTTTATGAGCCAGCCCATAAAAATGCCTTAACGTAGCTACCCCTCACCCCTACTCCCCTTTTGCAAAAACCCCGAGGGGCACATTTGTTGTTGTTGTTGGGGTGGAGAGTTTGGGCAGCAGCAGCAGCAGCAGCAGTAGCAGCTGACAATGTTTACGGTTACAACTGTTTGTCGTCGTTGCTTGATGCCAAAATTGATGACCATAATCTTGAACGCAGCTACTCTGGACGCTGGCAAGGATGCGCTTTTTATGATGAAGCGTCACTGCAGCAACAGAAGCAACAACAGCAAAACAACCACCGACTGTTGTTGTTGCCCCCCACTCCGCTGCAACATTATTCATGGGCTGCGGCTTGTTGGGGGTTTCCGGGAGGTAAAACGACTATGAGCGGCAGCATATTTTATGTTTTAACGCTGTCGAAATCGGGCAACAACAACAGCAACAGCAACAACAACAGCATCTCATACATCAGCATTTAGCAAAACCAACCGCCCTCATAAACGAGGGGTTGTTGTTGCCAGTAGAGGTTGGATTCTAGACGGGGGGGAGGAGTACAAAGCCGGGCGTTTGTCTTGCGGTTTGTGCACTTGCAATTTTTGGCCTGTCAGCGACTGTTGTTGTTATTGTTATTGTTGCCATTGCTGATACGGCTGCTGCTCCTGCTATTGCTGTCGGCCTGCAATTTAACAGCTTAAGCGCATATTTACAACGCATTTTGAAGTGTTTTGCTGTGTCGCGAAACTAGCCCATAAAATAATGCTGTTTGCACTCAAAAAGGGGGCACAGGAACACCCCGATACCGTTTTCGGTAACAAAGGTAGCCAAAGGGAGCCAGGGCGACAGAGCAGCTGAAATCCTCTCTTAAGCTTCTTGGGGGATTTGCAATAACAGATGGCCAAACCGAGCTGATATATTGGCAAATGCTTTCACAATGAGGCAACATCATTCTCGTTGGCAATTAGCGAAACGGGGCCACAAAATGACTAATATTAAAACTGAATCGGAATACCGGAAGCATTATTAAGATATTTAACCAACAGGTTTCTCAATTATACTTTGCCTTAAGAGAAGCTTTATTAAGAAGCCCTTTGTTAAATTTAGCAAAGTAAGTAAGCTTGTTCTGGGACCTTAATGTGGCACGATAATGATCTGATTTATAATGAGCTTTGAAACACTTCTTAACTTTTAATTTTCACCAGCAATTTATCTGTATTTACCAAGTCAATTATAATTAAAACTTCCCTTGGAAATCAAGTTCTGTAGTCACTTAAATAATACATTCCATTTAAACCGCATTTATAAAAATGTTTTAAACTGGGAACATAAAACAGAAAGGAACTAAGACTAATCGCATTAAGGTCCATAACTGGCCACACTCATTATTGCGCACAAAACTTAAAGATTAAAAAACAATGTCACAAAATTAATTTCTGAAATTGCTCAACAATTTGACCCATTTCATATTCATAAGCAATTAAGAAATATATATTTTAGGAACATTATGTTTAATGATTATTTCCACTCTATAAAAGCCAAACGACTGTCCTTACTAATTAATAACTATCAAATTTGAAATTGGAAAAACTGTGACAGAAATTGCTCAACCATCAGACTCAGGCTCATTAGCCTCCATTCCAATTAATGGATTCTGCATTGGAAAATAGACTGCCATCAATTAAAGCAACCCGAGCGAATCTGCAGACCATATTTCGTATGTCCCAACTCTCTCAATTCAGACTCACTCAACTCGACTTACATGCACATATATGCACATTTGTCTATGTATGTGTCAGGTCTTGGGGTCTGTCTGCCAATTTCCCAGGCAGCCAAGCTCAAAGGCAATGTGCCTTGAAGCCAATTGCCGCAGTCGTCTCATTTGCCATTTGTCCATTATAAAACAATGCGATTAAGATTCAATTTTCCATTTGCAATTTGCCATTTTCAATATTGGCTTTGATTGCATGCGTTTTAATTGAAGTTTTGCTTTTAAATTATGTGACAGCCAATGGCCAATGAAAAAATATAAACAAACAATCGCCACGAGAGACGATCTGCAATGCAAACTCAACCACATGCCACCACCACAAATAGGTAGCTCGTGCAACGTTTTATAAATAAAGTGCAACGCGTTGAAGCGAAGTGTGCAAGAGGGAAGGAGGACTGTGGGGATGGGGCGGCTGATATCAGCTGCATTTATGTTTTGGCAATAAAATGCAAATGGTAAAAAGTCCATAAAAATAAGAAAGAAAGAGAGCCAACTTCTCGGTTCACAGCCAGTTCATACGCTTATGCTACTTAAAAAAGATTTTATGTGCCTGCGTCGATTTCAATTTCGAACTACTTTCAAATCGCTTTCTGATGTTGCTGCTGCTTATGTTGCAGCAGTATCCGTTGCTGCTGCTACTGCTGCTGCTGTTGCTGCTGTTGCTGCTGTTGCACATTTGCTATGCTCTTTGGCTGCTGTTGCTGCTACTGCTGCGACTTAAACTGTAAGTCCATAAAATGCTTCTGCCACAGCTCAAAGGGATTTTTCTCTCTACGTACACATTTGTGTGTTGAATATTTTACGTTTCTGAAAATTTGATGAATCTGTACAAATGCGTAGCACTGAAGCCAACAGCAGCAACAACAACAGCAACCATGGCTAAATGGAGTAAATTAGGGCTCTGCTGGTTAACTGTAAGATACCCTAGACATCAACGAAATTCTTTAATAAATATTGGCTATTTTAAAATTATTCTACAAGCAGAAACACTAAGAGCTACATTTCAAAATTGGCTAACTCTAAAAGTTAGAGAGGTTATTTTCTTGAGTTGTCTACCTGTGATCGCACATACCTCTTCGATTATTTACACCATGACTCACAATGATTTTATGTGTACAGGGTATAAGAGCAACAGCTAGTTGCTACAACTTCAATGCCGTTGTCGTCAGTCAGTCAGCACACGAGGAAAATATCCATCAACACTTTTGTTTTATAGTCGCTCGCCGTGTCTATCTCACTATCTCTCTCTCTCTCTCTCTGTCTGTCTCTCTCTCTGTATCTTTATCTCTCTCTGGCTGCTCTGATGTTTGCTGGCACACATCCGTCGGTCTGTCTGTCTGCCTATCAATTTGTTGTTTGGCCTGCCTAGCAACAACAACAACAACAATAACATCAACAACAAAAACAGCAGCAGCAACTCTTTACACTTTGTTTAGCTCCGTGGCCGTTTTAATAGCTTTCAACTACTTTGTATCTCAAAGATACAAATTGCTGGCAGCTAAATTTGTGAAATTAAAGTGCACACAAATCCAGAGACTCAGTGCGCTCTGCCTCTGTCTCTGTGTCCTATCTTTGTGTGTATCTCTCTGTTCGGCAGCCACGCCCACCTGCATAGCTAATTGTATTTCATTTCGCATGCAAACGTTTTGTCAAAAGGATTAAATGACACGCCCCACCCCTACACACGCACTCACTTACACTCACAGAGAAATAGTCTGCCTCCAAACCGAAGCTGAGCTGGTAATTCCACATGTTCCATTCTATAAGGCGACACACATTAACCAGCCTGAAGTGGGTAACATGAGCATAAAAGGGAGAAGGGGTGAGGGGAGTATGGAGTGTTGAGCGTGTAGCTTCTCATGTGTGGGCTTTGACTAATGCGCTTTCCATTGCACTTGCAGCAGCAACAACAACAAGCACTACAACAACAATGGGCTAGCTTACACAACGACTTACACGAGCTTTAAGCTGTAATTGAAGACTGTCTCTTGTTGTTGTTGTTGTTGTTGTTATTGTTGTTGTTGTCACTTAGCAATTGTTGTTATTGCGTCAAATTTTTGTGGGCTTGATACAATAGATAAATATACATAAGTCCACTGATTAAAACAATGGCAATGGCAATCACAATTGTTTTGGAAAGTTCGAATATCTGCTTATAATTTTGAAACAAGACCTTTTTCTTACCGAGATTCTATGATGTTATTATATTGTTGGCGTCATAGATATTAATTTGGGGCAAATCTGTAATAAAATTACGAAAGTTTTTGTAAGATTTCACATCATAAATTTAAAATTAAAACATCTAGTTCTAGTTTACTCTAGAGGCCAAACCATGATTAAAACGTCCTTGCTTTTGAAAATCGGTTCACTGTTGACAAAATTGTCTCCAGACTCGATTTTGAATATAACCATTGTTTTACGAACTCAAACTCAAATTTTATGTTGTAGAGCTCAACTGTACAAGTAGTCTCAGGAGGGGGAACAAAAAGGACAATAATTTTGTATAATATCTAATTTCCTCCTATCAAATCTAATATTTAACTTAAGTATCATAAAATAATCTTGAATTTTACGTCCACTTTGACAGGTATCAAATGTTATATTTTTCACGTCGAACCGAACTTTTGCTCATTGGAAAAGTTTCCATGCAGTTTCCATCTCTCAGCTGAAGCAATTCAATTGGCCAAAACGAATGATAATTTAATCAAATCGAAAACTACGTCAAATATCAAAATAACGCTGCGGGAGATAAATAGATAAAAATTCGCTCAGGCACAAGTTCAACACAACAACAAAAAATATACCGCATGGTGCGAAGTCGGACAAGTTGTAAACAATTGAGGCACTTGATTAATTAATTAATTGCGAAAATCAGGCAAATTAATTTCGCATTAGAAACCGCTTGCTCTGATTTTCCCACACGCAAGAAAACAGAAAAATTACACGTACAATAACCAAATTATGAACAGGCAAATGTTTTAATCAAAATGGACAGCAGAGGGTATGCTTGGAATGGCAGACAGAAGGAGGGGGAGGGCGGATGATGGTTATGGGCCGAGGCTAGAGGTAAACTGAGGCAATGAGCACTGGCGCGTTGGCGATGTATGCCCCGAAGCAGCGATGTAGACGGAAATAGCCAAGAAATGCTGAGATCGTTACTCATACGCCAATTTACTGTGCACTTAAGTTTTATGAGAATTTAAGATTTCCTGCAAATCAGTCAGAGAGAGAGTGAGAGTGAGAGAGCGCGATATCGTTGCACGTTGCCCAAAGCTGGACAGGAAGCGTGGCGGCATTGTAAAAAATCTAAATACGAACTTCGTAAATAAAAGACCCACATAAAAAGTAATCAAAACTCTGTCGAAATTTTCGGTGTTTCTCAGAAATTGCATATTGGGTCAACTGATAAGCGAAAAGCTTACTTTTCCGGGCTTGGTTAACTCGATATCAACCGTTAAATGGTTGCGTGTGTTTTGGCTTATCAGCTGGGAAAATTCGCTTTAATTCTCCTGCAATTGCCTAACAAACTTATGACAACAGCTATTTAAAAGTGTTGCAAGTCACAATTTTTGTTAAAGTCGAAATGTCAAATTAAAAATACTTCAACAGTTCAAATAATAACGTTGACGTTGCTTGCACGACAAAAAGCTCACTGCGCTGTAAAACACATATTACAATTACGATAGTGGATTGTATACTAGCTAAGCAAAGACACAGACCACTCAAATATTCGCTTAACGAACATCTTTTAAGTACTTGCTTGTAGCATAGACTTAAACCATTGAGTCGTTAATTAAAATTAAAATTTAGGGTTTTAGTAAAATGAACTTATGGCAATTAACATACAATACAATTTAATAGTGATTAAAATAATTTTAAATTAAAAGTATAATTTATTAAACATTTTTTTCTACAATTTTAATTAACTTTTGGTAGATAAATTAAGTGAAATTTAACTTTTTGTCGCATTTACAGCGAACACTTCATTTCGGAGCACACAGTCATGGCCGTTTTCACATCGCAGGGTCAGGTGGGTGGTCCGTGCCGTTATATGCCCGCCACACGACGGCAGAATCACCAATGCCGCAAGGAGACCGGGTTGCCGGGTACGCTGAGTGAGGCGCGACGTCTGGCCACCACCCATTGCGAGGATCAGTTTCGCTATGATCGCTGGAACTGTTCTATCGAGACGCGTGGCAAGCGCAACATATTCAAGAAGCTCTACAAGGAGACGGCATTTGTGCATGCCCTCACGGCGGCGGCGATGACGCACTCAATAGCCAGGGCCTGCGCCGAGGGGCGGATGACCAAGTGCAGCTGCGGACCGCGCAAACAGAACCGGGTGGATCAGGACTTTCAGTGGGGCGGCTGCAACGATAATCTGAAGCATGGCAAGCGGGTAACGCGCAGCTTCCTAGATTTGCGCGGAGGCGATGGGGACGAGGTCACCGAAATATTGCGACACGACTCTGAGGTAGGTTCACACAACTAAAACTAAATTGCAAAAAGTTAGCAGATTTAAATCTGAATTTTTGTATCTTTTGTAGGTTGGCATTGAGGCCGTCTCCACGTTGATGAAGGACAAGTGCAAGTGCCACGGAGTCTCTGGCTCCTGTTCGATGAAGACCTGCTGGAAGAAAATGGCTGACTTCAATGCAACGGCCACACTGCTGCGCCAGAAATACAACCAGGCCATACGCAAGGCTCCCAACCAGCGGACCATGCGCCAAGCACCGGCGAGTCGCATGAAAAAACCAAAACAGCGACGCAAGAAAGTACGTTTTTTCCCCATTTTAAGGTGATCTAAAGCGTAATACAGCATTTTGATAGTTGGCAATATTAAATATAATAATAATTTAAAAAAAAAAATTGGATGTTAACCTAAAGTGTGAGAACGCATCAATGTATACATTTGTTAAAATCGGATATAAAGGTTTAGTTTATTTAAAAGATATTCCGACAATCGAAAACAGCAGAAGAATAATAACTTTAGCTGTTGCTATGTAAGTCTTTTTTTTAAACAACAGGTTATTTTTGTATATTACATAAGAATTAATTTGCCTTCACACTAAACATTGTTATATATTTCTTTGATTTCAAGCAGCAACAACAATCGCAGTACACAACGCTGTATTATTTGGAGACCTCGCCCACCTACTGCTCGGTCACCAAGGATCGCCAGTGTCTGCATCCCGACAATTGTGCGAATCTATGCTGTGGGCGTGGGTATACCACGCGGGTCTTCAAACAGGTGGAGAAGTGTCGATGCCGATTCAACAATGGACGTTGCTGTCAGCTGATCTGTGACTATTGTCAGCGCTATGAGGACAAATATTTTTGTAAATAAGTAGGCGGGCCACTCCAGTTTCCATCACTATCTATCTATCTGTCTGTTCCCACTCTCCCTCTCTGTCTCTTTCTATATATATACATACATATATATATATATCTAACTATATAACTCGCTCTCACACCCAGCATACACATAGAACGCTCTCTTTGTACTTTTTAAATGTAATTTGTAAAGTTTTTTGCTTGTATTTTTTCCATTCCTAACTTATAAAAAAAACTTTGATGAAATGATAAACAAAACGAAAATAATGTGGCAAACGATAGAAACGCTCAGAACGAAGGCTAATAATACTAAAGGCCAATAAAATCACAGAAATACAAACAAACCCACACAAACACACACAGACACATAATCACGTGCGTACACACATACATACACCAACATCTATATCATAGATAATACCATATACATATATTTAATAACAGTTAGCTGCCGTCGCATACAGAAAAAAATCTCAACAAAAAAATGGCAAAAACTTCATTTATCAAAAAAAAAAAAAAAAAAAATTACACTCACATACGAACAACTGCAAGAAGCAGACGCTAATAACAACAACATACCGCAACAAAAACAATTTTAATAAGTATTTAAACATAAAAACAAACCAAAAAAAAAAAAATACAAAACAAAACAAACATAAAAAAAAAACAAATACATGAAAATGAAATGAAATAAAAAGTTTCACTGAAATTGCAAGTATCTGATTTGGGTCTCCGGGCACTTGAACCTTCGATTCGAGCTATATTTGAAATTCAAATCGCAAT
Source organism: Drosophila nr. medialis 2 BK-2023a (assembly GCA_035044325.1). NCBI lineage: Eukaryota > Metazoa > Arthropoda > Insecta > Diptera > Drosophilidae > Drosophila > Drosophila nr. medialis 2 BK-2023a. The sequence continues at coordinate 523,351 of JAWNMH010000348.1, forward strand.
TTGATATTTACGTTTTACAATTCGATTGACCAAATTATGCTGGGCATTATTGGAAATAAATTGGAGCTTATGCACCTAAAGGTAAACACATATTTATATGTTGTCAACTTTATTTCACACAATCCCTTTGCATAATTGTATGTATGTCCGTCACACCTATATTAATTCCTAGAGTGAATTAAAAAACTTTTTAACAGCTCAGCTTTAAATAAACTTTATAAACGTTATTTCTCAATGAGAAAGTCATAAGAGATCACATGTCAAACCATTGAAGCCGAACTTTCGTTGCATTCTAAAGAAGGACGAGTTGATGTATAAAAACAGCATTAAATACTCCTTTGAAAAGTTTGCAAACGTATCCGATTAACCATGGTTGTCAACCTGTGGAAATGATAATTCACTCTTGTTTTTATTGATCCTGTGTGCGTACATGGTGTACGATATCAGAGGCACATAAAAGCCACATGTACACACAGTGTACACAGTGTGTTGTTTGTTTTCCCTGTTAGACAAGCAGCCTAGTGGCACGCATTTCTTAGTTAAGTCATCAGTCTCGCCCCCCTGAGCAACGCCCACCTTGACACTGACACGGATATGCTTTGTCAACATTGCTGAGCTCGTTGCGTGTGAAAATGTTTCTTGCATAATTTTTGCATGGCTTAGAAGACAACGACAAAAACATCTGAAACAATGGGGGAGAACAAAATCATGACATGATTCCATTGTATCTGCAACTGTCACCGTTTTTATTTAATATTGGATTCAAATGTAATGTCAACATGTGGTTCTTACTTAAATGTTATTGAAAATTGTTGACAAGAGAAAATCAAATTGTTATCACTTTGTCGATTTGAATCATGAATAAATGAAACGCCCTTGGCATGAAATGATGGGTCATTGAAAATATATTATGTTTAAATGTCCTAAAATCATACTGAGTATTTGGGTTCTTATGGCTGCATTTATTATAAATGTTTCATTTAATATTTATTCACTTTTATTAGTTAATTGCATATAAAATGCAATTTACATTTTGTTTGTTTTTATGTTAGCTGCTTTTGTTTACTGTTTGGGTTATCTCATTTGAGTTCAAGCCACGTTAGGAGCGCATTTGTCTAACGCATTTCCCAACTGACACATTGACAGCCCAGCATGTGGCACAAGCAACAGCAACAACAAAGTTCCCAATGGGAAGAAACATTTAAGATATGCAGAAAACCTGAAAGTTTAAATTTGTCAAAGATACCTAAAGCTTGAAGCACACATATTTGTTCCATAAAGTATATTACAATTATCAGCACAAGTTAATTTTGTGTTTTTGTAGATAAGATAGCCAGACTTAAATAAAGTTTAGCATAGTCAAGTTTGATTTAGGGCAGCTCTTTTTATAGACACATTCGGTATTCTTTCTGTTCATTATATTAATATATATTCAGTTAACTACTGACTAATGATACTTGGTCGTAGGAAAGTCCATCCTGCCCACGTGTGAGGCGCATGAAAGTGTGCTCCCATTTTTTTGTTTTAATTGGGTGCAATTAAAACATAATTTGACAAATAAATATTTTAGCTAGGAATGATAACCAAATGCCCAACACTTGAAGTTGAGCAGATTGCGACAAATTAAATTGGCAACCTGAAAAACAAGCAGTCAGCATTATCTTGCACTTGTTGTTATTGCTTTTGTTAATGTTATTAATGTATGTGGAACCACATGCAGTATGACGGTATTAATTACTTGGTCAACAGAGCACACACATTAAAAAATAATACACGTGTGTGTATAGATCCCCCTCTAGACAGCTCACCCTTGACACCACATGCCCCACCCATGTCGACTAACTACTTAAAAAGTGATTAACGAAATGCAGAAAGAAGCCGAAAACATGTAACATCAAATGCTAACAAGAAAGAAAACAAAGCGCTAAAATAAAACAAAATGCAAATGCAGGTCGAATAGACAACAATAAACAACAACAGCAAAAAGTGCATGACAAAGTAAACAAGCGAAAAGAAAAATCAGCAAACTCAGCGGTCACGTAGCGAACGAAAGCGAAGAACAAGCAGACTTGGATCGGAGACGTTCTAATGAGAAAGCTGAACAGAAGTTATGATTTTTGGGCAAACTAAGTGGGTTGGGAGTGTTGGGAGGGGGGCATGCATCATGCATCTCAATTGCCAGAAAGTGAGAGCGCAGCGTTCGAGCTGCATTCGAGCGTCATTCGGTATCTGACAGATACGTGTGCCATCGACAATTTGAGACGCCGCCAACGCCAACCGCCGCCATACAAAACAAAAGCCAAACGCTGACCGAGCTGTGGCAACATTTCCATGGAAACTGCCAAGCTGCCAACAAGTCTATCGATGCTCCTGCTGCTGCTGTTCTGGGCACTGCTCTGTGGCGCGACAATTTGGTAAGTAAAATATTATACATAAATAAACAGATAAAATAAAATAAATGAATTTGATCCCAGTTCGGCGCTGCCCAAAAGTGAACTGCAAATGCTGGAGATGATGCAGAATATTCTGGGTGTAGATAATGGCGATTTGGGTGGCCGCAGCCATCGATCGAGGCCAATAATGTTTGCCTCTTCCGTACCCTGCGACGATAGCATAGCGGAGGACAGCAGCGATAAATTGAGCCTATTCGACGATGATCTCGACGAGAGCGAAGAATGTAGCGACTATGGCCGACCCTGTGACCCTGCACCACCTAACGACACACTTGAACCCTGCTCCCGTCCAATGCTGCCCATGGAGCATCCCTGCTTTGTGCGTGTCATATTGCTGCGCACCCCACTAATGCGACATGATCCTTGCACAAATTTCACGCTAGGCATGCAGCAGCCTACAACAACGACAATGACAACAACCATAAGCCCGAGCACCACTACCACTCCGAAACCAAAGCGTAAAAAGTGCAAGTCAAAGCAGCGGAAAGTTACACCATGTCCTGCAAGCAAAGCCCGTAACAACAACAACAGCACCACAACAAGCCACGCAACAACAACCACTGAAGTGGAGACAACCCCAACACCAGTAACAACAACACCTCGACTGGAAGCCAATACAACAGAGAGCACCACCACAACGACCAGCACCACAACAACTGAAGAAGAGTTGTTAACCACAGTGGAGATGAGCACCTTGCCACCCATGACTACAATAATAACCACAACGGCGCCCAGTAGCACCACTCTGGGCTACTCAATGCAGAACCACCTAAAGTCACTGCGGAGTAGGCGGCGCAAGAAGTTGCGTGATAGACTGGCAAGGGTACCAGACAAGCCCCAGATTAAAGTGGATGGCGCTATGCAACCCAGTGACACTTTTCCGGTATTTCTAAGCAAAGCAGCGGCCGAGTTGCGATCACGTCCAATGTCCACCACATTAGCGCCGGAAATGGGAACAACAACTGACTGTATTGAAGCTTCAGCAGATGAGGAAGCGCCAACGGAAACCGATGAGAGCAAAACAAATGAAGACCAAGAAGACGGCAAAGAAAGTAAAGGTATGTAGCGCCATTGCGGCCAGAAACTCATAATATATACAAAGCTTAAAGCAGTCTGAACAAATCGAAAAAACCTTGTATTTTGCTTGTCTTATGGTAAACTTTTTGTGTATTGAATTTCAAAGTACAAAATTAATATATTCTTAATAATACTACAGCAAGCGAAGACTGTGAGGATGCCGAGGATCAGGACACAAATATATGTCCACAGTTCTCAGCACCTGAGGCGGGTAAGGCAAAAAAAAAAAATAGATTAAAAACGATAAGGCTTATATCAAACCTCTCTCATTTTGACAGCCAACATGAGACTCATGCAGTCGTCAGGTCGTTATCGGAAGCCCGTCAAGAACTATGTGGAGCCCATTCTATATGAGGGTCAGTTTGCCAAGCCACGTCAACGGATTGGCATGATGCCACAGCGAAGAGATTATTACGTGAGCAACAAACAGATTATGCCCCGTCCTAGACCCAAGTTCCGGGAGCCTTTGCCCCACTCGATCTACATGAACAACATTGTGCGGGGCCTGAGGTGCAGCGATGAAGCTGGCAACCCTGTCGCCCCTTCGGTGCAGCCAAGACGCTTCCGGCCAAGCAGACGACATGGACCAAGCTACGGCCAAATGGTCCCGAAATCTTTACCGCCATCAAATTCCCGTGGTCGCCTTAATCCCCTGTATGGACTAAGCTCTGCTGAGGATCCGGATGCTTATGGCAACGATAGCGATCAATATTATGATGATGAGACACCGGAACGACTCGCCTGGCCACGTGACCATCCTCCGCGCCCACCCTCACCCACAGTGGATCCCTGTCAGGCGGAGCTAAGTAGTCGAGAAAGGGAGAGAGATAGGCATATGCTCAGGCAACGGGAGCGAGATCGAGAAGGTGATAGGGAGCGAGAGAGGAGGGAGAACAGCGAGCATCTTCTGAACTATCCGCAACGTTTGTCGCCGCGTTTCTTTACATAGCCCAACAATTAGCATAAGCTGACACTATCAAGCACATAGTAGCATAATAAACAATTGCACCACCTAATAATTAAATGGCTAAAATTTGATTGATACAAAAATACACGGCCAAAAGCTCAAAACGGTTTGGACACGAACCCAAACAACTCTCTCGGCGGGTCGTCTACGTCAGCAGCGCCAATTCAATTGCTTAATAAGAGCCGAGGTTGCCTATCCACTTGTCAGTCAATGAGTCGCAAGCACGCGCCCGTAATGACCAGACGAGGTGCAATGGCACCGCGGGGCCGTCACCTGATTGTACTGATACTCAAAACGACTCACAAAACAGTTGCAGGGAATGCCAAAGAAATTTCCGGAGCCTAGTGATAAGGTCAGGGCTGTGATTGATAAGTAAATGAAGAAAAATACACTTATTGGCGGCAGCAAACCAAGCTGTTGTACTTACTTTTACACGCACTCGTCTCATGATGCACACAGCAATAAGCTCGCAAAAGCTTACGACTACACTCACAGTGTGCATGGCTAAACTTGTGTGGCAGCTTTGAGCTGACACCAAATAGTAGTGATTTGTACGATTTATATTTACCAAACGTTCATTGATCGGTACACTATTCAATTATCTTTTGGTAAATATTGAACAGCAAAATATTTAACTACACAATTTAGAGAGTCGGATCGGCTAACAACTACAAGGGACAGCAAGTAAATATGTACAAAGCACAAATGTTAATTGAACTCAAGCAAATCCGATTTTTATCACCAATGTTATATATGCTTTGCTTGTGTATATGTACTTAGTCATCAATAGTTTTATCAAAGTTTTCATTTTATTTAACTTTGATATCTTTGGATGACAGCTCATTATGCTTATCGTCAACTGCCCTTCCGACTGCTTACGTCGTATACCCTGTAGTTTATGGAGTAGCGCACCTCTTGACAACAAATGACTGTTAAATCGGGCAACCAAATATTCATTCTTAACACATAAATACAAAAATCAAAAGAGCGAGCCCCAAAGGAGTCGCCGCCCCAAACACTTACAAAATGAAAACAAATTTCAGACGACTACCTGGCCCTTCTCAGCCCTTTCTCTTTCACACATACGTTTGCGCTCTCACTTGGATTACAACGCTGACACTCTCTGACTCATGTTCTCTCTCTCTCTCTCTCTGTCTGTTTGTAAATTACTCTCTCTGTGACATTGTAAATGTCACAGGACGCCGAGTAGCTGATGCGGCGGCGCATGAGAGCGTTTTCAAAACACAGTGCGAGGGAGAAACAGACGGACAGCGAGTGGGAAAGTGTGAGGGAGAACGCCAAGTGGGAGAGCGTTTGGCAAGCCGAGTCTATGGTCTATGGGCAATATGTGTACTGATTTTTAGGTTCTCCTGGCTCGTTGCACAGTGCGGACGTGTTTTTTTCAATTCGAGCGGAAAGCTGCACGAAACCCGAACGACAAAAAAATTGCAAGAAAAACCGTTTTGCAACAACATTTACCAAAATCGAAATCAATTAAAGCAAATCTTAAGAAACAAATGTAACATAGCCAATTAAACAAAACAATTTTTTAAGTCAAATTTATTGTTACAATTTTGTGAATAGTGTGTGTGTGTGCGTTATTTAATGTGTGAATGTGTGTGTGTACCAAGTATTAAACCGAGTCCAAGTCCCGTACCCTATAACAAAGTGCATTTAAATCTTTAAGCTAGTAGCAAAAAAATCTATTAGCTAAATATATATGGCCATAATAAATATTTAATACCCAACCAATATTTAATGTTAATTTTAATGAGCCAAAAAAAAACATGGCGGAGCAAATTAAAGAAAGTGAACCGACAGCCGACAGTGAATAACCAATGCCAAAATCGATAAGTTATTAAAAATAAAATCCCAACATCTTCACAATAAGCCAACAAAGACCAGTGACAACCACAAACGCCAACGTAGTTATTCTTGTAATTGAATAACACTCAAATTTGCGTAAATAAAATAGCAAACACTGCCACAAAAGAGCTAAACATTAAACTCTACTGCAATCAAGTTATAACCACCGTTTGAAATTTAAATAAATGATAAATACCAAATGAGCAGCATTTAAAGGAAGAACCACAGAAGCAGCGACCAACTAACTGGGTCAGTAAGCAGCAGCAGCAGCTACTGTTGCCAACTTTTCCGCCCAACTCAACCCTACAACCGGGGCTTCCTGGCATATACGGTAAGTCACTCTCAGCCACGTTCAAATGAAGCAAGCAGCGGTCAAACTTTTCACTTTTACTTGACAGCTTTTCAAAAATACCCTCTGCACAATAAAAAATGATCAAATTGATTATGACAGAGTTGTAATAATATTATTATATTTATAAAGAGCACAAAGTACCCGAATCTATTTGAGCTTGATAAAGCAACCTAAATAAACAATAAATATATTTCGTATGCCATTTTTTTAGCTTCCCCGAAAGCCCGCAAAGCTCAAATGAGATATTTACAGCCCCACTTTTTGTGGGTACACACAGCATTCTCAATCTCCCTTCTGAGTCCTCCAAAACTCAAAAAGAACTGATAACAAACACAGCATATATTTAATGCGGATTTGATCAATTGCTTTTGGTCTGCCTGTACAGGGTATTTTATGGTCAATCACTCTGAACTCGAGCAGTGTAATTTGTTTTTGTTTGTGATTGCGTTTTTGCACCGTTTAGTTGGTTAGTGGTGGCGTCAAGCACAAAACGAGCTTTACATTTTGATTAATTTGATAAAAAAAGCAAACAAATAAATTGTGCAGTTTGATATTATTTATACTCATTCAATTCTGCCTATGTAAAATGACTCAGTCAGAAGAGTAACTAAAAGTGACAAATTCTTGGAACTCGTTCTATATTAACTTGACTTCAATGTGGCCACCTACGACTTGGAGTTAACATCAGCTGACAGATTTCTTATGATAAAATAGAGGTTAATTAGATAGCAGATTGCTTTCAGCAAAAATGTATATGCTTCTATATGCTTTCTTTTGTCTACGTTTGTACGAGTATTAGTTTATTAAAAAATAACTTTTAATGTTGACTTTCCAAAGCAAAATTTACTTTGAACTGATAAGAGGCGAAATACCAAACCACATACGGGGTATCTTAACCTTCGACACTATTTTAAGTAGTTCATGTCATTCATTCAGTGAATCACCTTGTAAAGCGGGTCAGGGGGTCAGCATTGTTTTTGTACCCTCAAGTGCTTTGTTGTCTTTTACTTGGCGCCATTGCCAACTGAAGATGGTGAATTCTAATTTGAAGATACGCCAACGCTTCTTTGCATTGAATCCTTGCCAAGTATTAAGAGCCTTAGGGGCATTTGATTATTTGACAACTTTGATTAGATTTGGCCAAAATATGTACGTAGTAAACGAATTTTGAACCAAATTCTATTCAAAATCGGTTTGTTTTATTCAAACGTGATCTATAAGAAAAGTTTTTTGTTAAAAGCATTTTGTATGATCTTGGGCTGATTCCTTGGTTGCTTTTTAAATTAGTTCTATAAAGGTCAATATATGTAAATAAATGATATATATAGAAAATTTAGAAGTAAAAGAAAAGTGCTTTATTACCTTTTGTGCAGGTGCAAGGCTTACAAAATTCACTCCCCATTGCACATAAATAAGTGTTTTTTGTTAAGCTTTGCTTGAGCAACCTGCAGAAACACTTGCGAAGTTCCAATTTCTCGCTGCGGCAATGGGTGTCACAAAGCAAACTTATTGTTTAATCTGCGTTATTTCGACTTAATTGCAAACACATTGTGCAACATTCTCAAATGGAAATCGAAACTGAATCCGCAGCGAGCAAATACAATAAATATTCCAAATAGTCGGCACCCAGTAAGTCAAACAAGCTGAGCTAAAGTCGGCGCCATGAAGCAAATATGACTTTTTAGGTTAAATTCACTAGCTATTAACTACTGTATATGTATGTGTGTGTGTGGGTGGGAATAATGGGACATGCGTGTATCACAGTTTATATGCCACAAGCGAAGAGTCTAAGTTCTGGCGCATGCAAAGCATTCGGGACAAGGACATAAAACCGTCAACGCCAAATGTTGACTCCAATCGATGGTTATTTTTACGCGGCCTGTCAACTGAGTAGCCATTTCCCACATTACGAATTCAGTGCCCCGTAATGGGCATGTGCTGTAGTTACTTATGCAATTTCAATGGCTGACAGCAGGTACAGCATTATTTTGGCCCTCGCAACTACATAGTATGCCAGGCAAGCGCACAGCCAAGTGGAAAGGTCCTTCTATAATTAGCACATGTATGCAGATGTGTGCGGGTTTGTGTATCTGTGTGTGTTTGCAGTCGTATGTGGAATTACCCTCGAAGCTGTGCGTGTCTCAAGTGACAGCTTGCACTTGAGAACAGCCAACTTATTCTAGACTAAACAGCTTACAGTTGTCAACAAAACCTTACTAGACTCACATTTTTGAAAAACACATATATTTTCATTTTCATTGTTTATTGTATGGAAAACTCTACTCATTCTTTTTGCCGGCTCCATGTGAAATGATTTTTTGGTTTTCTCTATATATGTATGTTTCGAAACAAATTCTGTTTTGTCTTCAGCTTCCGTCCAGTCAGCTGCGAAGTTTGAAACCTCGTCATCTTTTCAGTATAGTATAGTATGATAATGTGTTAAATTTGACAGTAGGTTTCTATTTGCATTTGCTTGCCTTTATACTCCAAATGTTAAGTGTTGATGTTAGGTAGCTGTCAGCTTAGTTTAGTTTTTGCTTAAGCTTAAAACATGCCTTCAACCTGTGTGCCTTGCATCGAACATATTACTTTAAATTAACCCAAAAGTTAAACGCTGCCATAATCTTTTGACACAAATCCGTGCCTATATTTAGACGCGACGCTTTTTATGAGACCGCCTGCTGCATGAGTGCTTGCTGGAAAGTGCGTCTGTGGTTGAGTTTTAAACAAATCCACATTTAAACCACGCAATTTGTTGAGTTATATTTATTTGTATATGTGGCTTTTGTTGTTAACCGCCTTTCACCGCTGTCTAACTAACCCACAATGCCCCCATCTCTGTTTTTCACCATTACACAACAAATCGTTAATATTAGACTCCTTATCCAACCTTAATGGACTTTTCCAAAAACCTTTGGAATCCTTTTAATTATTTGAATAGCATGCCTGGAATGTGATTTAAATTTATGAATAAATTACAATTCAGCCGCACCCCCTTTGCGAAAAGCTGGCCACGCCCTTGGATGTGGCATTAAAATATAAAAATCAATACGAGCCACGTTTTCGTTTCATTTGATGATTTTTGCACACACAGCGAAATTGAAAATTTCATTTACACTTGACACCGGCACGAGTCCGGGGGCCTACATTCTCGACTTACATACGTACCGCAACCCCTTCCACCAGCAACCGGCTACCCACCAACCCCACTGCTCCCTTCCGCACAATCGCTTTGGCATTCGCACGTTTTGTGTGCCTAGTTTTCCTATAAGCCGACAAACATAGTTGGTTACAAAACTTTGGCTACAGTTCTCATATCCGCTATGTCTCCGCATAGAGGAAAACGGGCGAAAAACGTCAAGTTAAATAGAAAAATAGAATGCAATGCGAGAGGGTCTGAAGAAGCCTCTGCATACAATCGTATATAAAATAGCAGCGCATATGCAAACCAAATAGGAAAGGCGCATTCGCGACATGAGAAAATGCCATTTTCTGACATGCTGATATTATGCAACTAGACTATAATTTAAACCAATGATTTCATTTAATGGATCAGTTTATTTTTAAATTGAAATTTGAAAAATTCTTTAAAAAATGTATTATCATTATTAAAAAAAATTAACTTCCATAACTTTGTATTTGAAACATGATTGATAATATAACATGTTTATGGTTTCATTCGAAATTTAATTTTGAAGACTACTTTTTCTGTGAAAAATATCTAACAAAATATTGTCCGTATTTATTACTTTGTCATAACTGACACGTAAAAGTATTTTTAAAATGTCAATTAAAAAGTTCATGGTTTCACACTAAGTGGATCCTAAGTGTCACAAAAAATAGAAATATCTACACTGGCCGTGAAGCAAAAGCATCATTAAATTACTGTTATGGAGAACAAACTTTTGTAAATGTAATTTTAACGTTACAAAAATATCGCTCCAAAATTTGCTGAGCACGTTAAATTTAATCAAATTGCATTGCAATAACAGCAAAATCAACACAAAACCTTTAACCACGAACAGCAACACACACAACACATACACACACTTACACATTACCGCACTGACATCCTTTGGACAGCTTCCGCTACCAGAGGTACGCTCTCCCTCTGCCCCCCACTCTGGTTTAAGTTGGAATGTGCTAATAACGAGATAATTATATGAGAAACTAATAAAATAAAAAAAATAAAAAAACAAACGCATTTTAAGGGACACGACCAAAGAGCGCAGACAAAGAGTTTAAGAGAGCAAGAGGGAGAGACAGCAGTCAATGCAGCAATGCGCTCTGTGCAACTGTTGCAGCCAAAAGAGAAACAAAGATGGAGAGAGGGAGAGAGCGAGAGTGCGCCTATCACACAGAACGAACAAACTGTATATCCACAATGCAGCGACGACAAACAGCTGAGCCGGCTGCGGAAAACTCTAGCTGACGACGCGACTACGATACGCCCGCCTAACCCGGCCAGATTAGTCTGGCGCGCGACTCAAAGCGATGCGGATACGGTTGCAATTAGCGTTGGCCGGAAAGTGCTCGAAGTGTAAACGATCCAAAACAATTAATCATGTACTCTGCCCAGCATATAGCATATAGGCAAGTGTCGCACAGCGATTAATTTGTAGTCATTGATTGTGTTAGTTCGAACGCGACTTCGACTTTGTGGCAACTCCTTTCGTTACTGCTTGTTGTTGTCCTTTGTGTCTGCAGCAACGCAGTCAACGTCGCTGCTGCTGGCTCTGCAATTACAGTCGCAGTCGCTGTTGCACGAGTCAATAACCCGCCGCCGCCTCTTTGTCTCTTTATTGCTGATTTCGAAAGCAAACAACGACATTGGCAAATCTGACTGTGAATTTGTGGAAATGAATGCCAGAATGCCACAGCAAGCCCAGAAACAGACACAACTCAAACATATCCTTGGAAATGGCAGGCTGTCAAAAGCGATAACAACGGACTGTAGCAGGTAATGTGTACACCAATTCAATAAACAATATTCAACTCCAAAAATGTTCTATTAAAAGTCTAGACCAGATGTAAAATATACATAAATTCATCTGTTTGTCTATCAACGTAAACAAACACATAACTTTGCAAATGCTTATGGCTTTTCTCTATACCATCTTTAGATCATCAGAGAAACAAATTTGTTTGACTTGCAACTAATTGGGCGATTTTTATGGGGATCTGCTAGCAATATATCTGCTAATCTAATAATGATCACTAACATAATCACTCACAGTATAAATCAAAAGGCAGGCATTTCTGATAAGATTTGATTGTTTGCTCAACTTCAACAGAGCTTAGATTTATTTCCTATTCCCTATTCTGATTAATATTTCTTAAATTGAATTTTCATTTCAAACGATTAAAATTTAAATTACTTATATCTAATAACAATGGTTACCCATCACAGCGCATCATTTATTTTTATGTGGCTTCACCGTTCTGTAATCCTTCGCTTCTCCAGTTATTTCCTCATAAATTGTAGCTAATAATGCGTGTCAGTTTGAAAGGCTGTTATTTGCTTAGCCGAGACTGTCGCACAATATGAAATACGTATACTTTATTAATATACGCTAAGTATTTAAATTAGTCGCACTGAAGGCAAATCCAAGAAATCCGAACACAATAGCTTTTCCATAATACGCAAATTGTGCGACATTACTATGACTACACAATTTGCCCCCAATTAAGTGACAATGGAAACTTCCTCGACACGCACACCTAACATAGCACCCATCTAGATGTAAGCATTACGAATAAAGTGGGCGGCAAAATCGGTAGGTATAAAAAGCATATCTCAAATAGAGTCAACAATTTCTAAACGGCCACGAAACTTTTCCGGCAATTATCGTTAATATGCGATTAGGCCATAAATTCAAATTAACGACGTCTAATTGAAAGCGTAAATAAACCAAGCCGACACGACCAAAGGGCTTCAGCCATATCAGAGAAGGAACTATGCAAACAATAGATAAACTATCTGCATCTCTGGAGAACTTTGGCTTACTTTCCGTTTTGTTTCGAGACAACCAAGTGTGTGTGTGTGTGTGTCTGTGTGTTGCATTGTTATAGCCTGCACTGGGTCAATAACATGGCAAGTGCATATGTGTTTTTGTCTGGATAACTATTGTAGTAACTGTGATAAGGTGCAGAGCATCAACATTCTCTACGGCTACTGTCAGGAAGCATTCGATAGGCAAAACAGACACTTCTGGCAAAACTCTTCTCCCCAGCCGAGTTTCTGCAAGGCAGCTTCTCTCTCTCTCTCTCTCTCTCTCTCTCTTTATCTTTCTCTTTCTCCCTCTCTCTGTCTGTCTCTCTCGCCTCCGTCTCTCTATCTCCCTCTCTCTCTCTCTGTTTGTCGTACTCATGCTAAACTGTCTACCCTATTTGGCATTTCTGTTTTGCTTGCCTTATTCTCAGTGCAACATCTAGGCGGGGACATTGATCCCATTTGCCTGGCTGAACCACGCCTCCCTCGCCCCCATATCTTATGTATGTCATTTCCGCAATGCAACATTTGACATGAAAAGCTTGTAGCCTCTGCGGCACGCTTATGGTACTCACAATGCCCCTTTGCACCTCTTCAAGTTGATTAAATTTGCAATTTATTTTATATATATACATATATAGGATTTTATTTTTAGAAACTTTGCTTTGGAAACTTGCTTTGGCGCTCTGTTAATTAATTGAACAAACGGTGCAAGTCGGGTTTTTATCCGATCTGTGAAATATGATGTTTGTCTGCGATTAGCATGAGAAATGTTACCATGAAACCTGGACCCAAACCGTTTCATATCATTTCATTTGACTTAGTATGCTTATTTACAGTTTTTATTTATTTTAATCGTATATGCCAGCTGGGCTTTGGTTGTCCTTGCAGCTGACGCCTGAAATACATCGCATTAAATGGCGTCCCTCAAAGACAATAAAAGTGGAAGCAATCGTGTCAAGAATGACATCAGCCAAGCTTGAGGATATGTATCATTTGTGCACGACTTTATGGTTTAAATTTGCGGCCAGGGTACGGTCGACCACTTACCTAGACAACTGAGCAACTTGGCAACTGGGCAACTCGGTATTAGCTACAAGAAAGCCAATTTCCCAGCAGACGTCCCTGAATTTCATTGGATTTATAACGTGACAAGGCCTTGACAAAAATATATGGCTGAGGCTTTGTCAAAACGGCTTTAAAAATATACTGCACAAGAAATGTACAAAAATAAATAACAAGTGCTAAAATTGTTCACAGATAATTACTAAATAATAAATATTGAAAGGTTTATAATAGAAACTGGACTTTAGCTGAACTTATAATTCTTCAATCAATTCATTTTAAATTTAATATTAGTAGTAAGGAACTTAAGCTAAAGTAATAATTCTTTAATTCAAGCGATAGCTCTTTATTTGAAAACTGATTTGTCCTCGGCAACACAAGTAATTTCTTTGCATCGAATAATTTATATAATAAAAGAATTAATATTTTCATTAGAGTTGATTAACAAGTAATAATTTTCAATATTAGAGGGCTCCGGCGAATCATTTTGTGCTTTACATGTGAATTTGAAATGTGAGTTCCCGCAGTCAGATGATCCAATTAACCGGCTAACCAAAGGCTTGGGTCGTTGAATTGTTGTTGTTCATCAAAATGTTATTGAAATTCGCAGCGATATATCAAAGGAAGAGTTGGCAACTCCCTTTTTTTAATCAATGATAATATTTTATTTACATACAGACAAATGTGTTACGCCACCCCAATATAGACTTGATGAAAATTATGAATATAATGTTAATTTGATATTATACTCCAATTCAGGTTTTTATCACAGCAATCCAACTGTTTCTAAGCTTGAAAATATTGATTTAACGAACAAAAATAGCATTTTTATTATTATTACTAATGCTAGACACCCTACTTCTCTTTGTATATCAATATTAAATGTCAATATTAGATCAATTCTAAATGACCTTCATCCCTCATTTCCTCCCTATCTAGTCATTTCTATAGATACATATTTGATCATTAATTAAAGAATAATAGTGCATATAAAGAATGTCGGCTAAAATAAATGAAGAGGAGCATTTATTGACACTTGAAATTAAACAAATGACCAAAAACAAGTGCTATAAACTTAAGCAAAGAAAACACGAAAACATTTATGGATATATATTTGAACTGACGATAAACTGGTCATATTTTTGCTTAAAACTGTGAAATTTGACAAACATCGTAAATCCATCAAGCGGCACAAGCAAAACCGTATACACAATATAAGTTAAAACCAAAAATATTTTAGATAATGATAAGCTCCACAATTGCCAGAAAGTAAAACCTTATCGAGTGATTTGTTCGAGTGTTTAGCGGAATGACGCGCCAGCCCAGGAACGATAAACATCTCAGCTGAGAAGTTTGTCACGTTTATTAAACAATTTAGTAATCATGTATAAGTTCTCAAGAGCTTGCGATAAGTCTTGAACAAGCAAACTGAAAATGAAAATATATATGTTGATTCCAATAAGGCTTTAAGCTTTTAAATTGCAATGAATGTTGCTTATGACACATTTATGCCCAAGGAGCTTAATAATTTTACAAATTTTCATCGATAAGCTGGGTAAGATCTGACGTCAATGTTACATAGCTTACTAATAATATTAATTATACAGACACTCAAAAAGGTTGTCAGAGCTGGACTCTTTAGCTTTTATTTGTATAAAGTTATCGTTCAAGTGTTTGCTCACAGGCGACCCACGTTTAATAACATTAGAGCAGTAAATCAACATCAATTCATCAATATTATATGTCCAGGTTGTGAAGTGTTAATTGACGATAATTTACTGAACCAAGAAAATAAAATTATGAATATTCCAACGGAAGTGCTTCTAACAAAACAAATAAATAACCCAATTTCGGTAAACATTCAGCTGAGATTTATAAAGTTACTCGCAAATACTTTATTAAAATCAAAACGCGTAATTAAATCAGACCGACTTTAATATAGTCGGTTAGCCAGACAGTTTGAGTCTGTGTTAAGTCTCTAACCATTTATAAGGTGCCAAAACTCGATGCGGCTGCCAAATTCTAGTTTAAGCCGGTAAAATGCTGCCACTCTGTTTGCGTCGCTTTTTACGCTACCAAGTCTAGCAATTTGTTACACAATTAGTTTCAATAAATACCAACAGGCTTTGTAAAAACAAAACGCAACATGCTCAGCATATTTTCTTGGTACTTCTCCGATTTCTGTTTACAATTTTCCTACGATTTAGCCTCGGCAAACATATGTAATGTAAGATCTAAGGAAAACACATATTTTTAAACATATTTATATAGAAATAGACGATCCCAGCAGGTAACTGACACCCCCTGATTATTATGTATAGCCAATACAAATAAAATCATTAAAAAAAAATTAATTTATGTATTCATATTAATAAATTTGTTGTATTTTTTTTTTTGTGAAAAGTGATAAACAAAATGTTTGGCAAATACCAGTTCAATGCGGTTAATAATATAAAATCAGAGGGCAGCAACAAGAATAAATATTAATTTCCATTTTTAACGTTGTATAAAAGTTGGAAAACATGTGGAAACATGTGCAATATGTAATTTTCAGACAAACAGATAACTTGTCCATAAAGTTCGCCATTTGAATTGTCTGAAATGCTCTTCTTCAAGCATTAGCTTTAAATTTCCCTTTTACGTGGAGACAGTTTTTAGATGACTTTAATTAATACACAAAATTTTCCAAGGCTTTTGAAATGTTTATTCAATTTTATTATAATTTTCCTTGAAAAAATATAATAAAAAATTAACTTTAACATAAACAAAGGGCTGCCTTGTCTTGTCGTTAAAATCATTTCATTTTGTAAGCAAAATCAAATACAAACCTACCCCAAGCCAAGCGAAACAAAGCAGAAACCCGGCGTTATCTGAAATTCAAAATAGCTTAGATTATCCGTATTTTATTCATGAAAATGAGTAATAAAATATGAATACAATTTCATTAACAAACAAGCAATCATTTGAAGTACACTAACCTATTGTGAAAGGTCTTTGGCATCACACAAAAAAGACATTTTAAAATATATAAAAAATTAATCTTGTCGTAAACCTCATCTTGATTGTGCGATTATGTTGAATTGAATAACTGTTTTTGTGTATATTAATCAATGGAATCACTGCAAAAATCAAATATGTAAATATAAACATATATTGCAAACATACATAGTTAGTTAGTTACTACAACTAATTGCAAGTTAGGCAAACAGCTTGTAAAGTAAAGTTACTCACACTGATAGAAGAGAGCCTCGAGACTAGAACGCACCCTGGCGATAAGAAAAAAGAACGGCGAATATCGATAAAGTCAACAATGTATATCAACGTTTAGAAACACATTTTGTAACTGAGCCTGTTGGATTTTTGTATAGACATGCTAAAAGTATGTTTCCACTCTCCCGTTGACACACTGTGTATTCTGGTCAACGCACAGTGGTACGAGTGCTATTAGCTCTGAACGTTTTAAGCATTTAGTATTTGAACTTTAACTTGTTGGAAGTCAAAGTGGATAAAATGAAAAAAATCGTATCTGTTATTGTGTATATAAATGAGTGATTAGAATTCAATATTAATTATGACTTGATTGTAAAAATAATAAAATCACGCTGAGCCACTGTGCAGCCACCGCTGGCGTCGCTGTCGACGTTAATCGCAGCAGCAGCAGAAGCAGCAGACGCAGCAAACGCAGCAGTCGCAGCAGCGGGTTAAGCGCCGACGCTGCTTCGCTTTAAGATCGGCCAGTTAGTAGTTAGTCTGCAATCGCACGGGCTTGGAGCGAGTCGTAAGAACGGAGTGATAAATAGCAAATAGATCCGAGCGACAAGCAATTCGAACTTGACAGTTCCGACAAATATTGTGCCTATCTGCGGCTATCGCACAGTTCGGTTTCGGTTTGAACTGCATCAATAATCGTCAAGTAATAAACAAATCAAACGCGCAATTCTAAAAACGATACGCGATCGTGAGTTTTATCGGTGACAAAATCCATATTTGAGTCAAATCCCCAGAGTATGGCCAACAATTCTGGAAATGAAACGTAAGTAATGAGTAAAATAAACTCTTAAGACACACGACAAGTGCAGAATACAATTTGCTATCAGTTGAATTTTTAAATGATATGTCACCTGGTAGTCAAGAGGTCTTAAGTAGTTCAAAAAAATTATTTCCCTTTCCTGACATTGTTAGTTATTAGCAGTCAATTATAGTGAACACATAAAACATACGCGTGACGTTATTCCTTGGAACATGATTACCTTTTACTACATTTTAAAGTACACACGAAGTGGGACTCGAACCCACTACAGCTGGCAAAAAAAAAAAATAGTGCCATTGAAAATGTCACAATGGGAAATTGACGAGCTTATCTAAAAAACACTTTAAACAACGATCATAAAAGAGATCAAGGACAAGGGCAGAATAAGTTCTGATTGTTCTACATTTAAAAAATATCTTTTTCAAAATGATTTATCTCTGGGTTTAAAAGTTTAATTAAACTCTTGCTTGAGCAAACTTGTCAAAGATTGAAATGTGTGCATATCTGCCGGCTGCTTGTTTTTATAAACCGGCGCTACGTGAGTCACTTGACAATGGTTTGGATGGCGACTGGGACACTGGGAAAGTGCTTTTATGTTAACATTTCATACAGTTGAAATTGACACAGTTTATAACCGCACTTGGCAGACAGCTTGGAGGGTCTGTCTATCAGTTGGACAAGCATATATACATGCGTATGTAAATATAAAATTATATACATGTAGACACATACTTCATATTTATAGATAAGCATTTTAGACTGTTGATAGCGCTGTTGTTGACTCAAGATGTTAATAAACATTTACGACAATCGTGATACATTCACTCTGTAGACGTAATGAAAATTGTATTAATTGGATCAATAACTTTGTGCAAATATATACTTTTATAAGGAATTTCGCAAGTCATGTCCAATTGAATCAGTTAACACTGCACTTATTGAATCTATTGAGAAATTTAAAATCGAATACCATTTTCGTTCTAAGCCACTATGCCGGGTATCTGCTAGTCGAACATACACGATGAGTATATTTATTTATTTGCTGGCTTAACACTTGTTGAATAATTCAAAAATGCTCTTCTAATATTGACAAGGTTTTGACCCGATGTTACAACCACCTCCACACGTTTACTTGGCAATCTTTTAAAAATTTTGTTTGGAATTTAAATGTATTAAATTTGAAATGCAAACAGTAACATTGAAATGATTGAGACAGTATTTATTTACATGTTTCCCATACTCAATATGCACAGAAAATATTTAAATAGAAATAATTAACCCAACCAATACAAATCAATTATTTATACAGTTCCAGTATTCGATTAAGATAATGCTATTTTTTATGTGTAAATTATAGCACATCGCCAAAGTATAAAATTCAACGCACAAGCTGAAATATTCACCGCGTATATGGAATGCATAAATATAAAAAAATAACAAAAATCAACAAATCTTTTGAGCAACTACAGCTGAATAGGCGAAACAATTGTTGGGCATAGTTCATAAATTAGTCGCGTGTGGAATTAAGCTAAACTAAACAATGACAGGCATCGCTGGCCAAACACAATTAATCGAAATCATTTTTGGAGTACTTTGTGATTGCCTGTAATGCGAAGTGGGCGGAATTCTCAGAATAATCAAATGCGAATGTTTAATAGTGCATTAAGTCAACCAAATGACGCCACTAAAATTTATTCAAATTTTTAATTTTCTATTCTTTTTCGATCTGCTCTTCAAATAATGGAAGGTATAGTGGGAAGTACAGGTTTTTGTTTTTTGGTTGTACAACACTTGCAAAAATCAAATAAATTAAATTAAAGATCTTTATTTTCAAATATTGATCAAAAGTAGAATACACCTCAACAAAACTAATTATTTGCGAATTTATTCTGATTTCTTAAAGGCCTTGGAACATGAACTCCTCAAGTGGTGACGATGAGGCGCCAAAAGATCCCCGAACCGGTGGCGAGGACTTCACTCAACAATTTACAGAAAACGATTTTGAGGGTAAGTAAATAAATGCAACTCTATTGCAACACGCGGCGTATACGCAATTTATGGCAAATCAGTGTAATAGACTTGAAAGCTGATTCTTTGTGAAAATTTTACTTATTTAACGATTTTAGGCACGCCCGCGTATTTGGCTCAGGCGCACCTGAGACCTTTCGTATTACGTAACCCAAAGAAAAAAGGCGAAATGCCGCCAGGGAAGGGTGAATGGGAAATAGAACAAAAGTTGCCATGACAAGCAACACGTTTAGTGTCGTGTTAATTTGCAAAACTACATTTTAAAATGCAATGCAATGTGTTGTAGAAAGATGCCACTCCCAAATATCTTGATTTTTTTTTAATTTGTATCACGTGATTTACTACATAAATTGTTTGCTCCCATTATAGATTGTTTTTTAATTGCCCTTAATTTTTGAGTGTTAGTATATTAATGAGCCAATTAGATCAAACTGGGATTTACGCGAATTATTCGTAGAATACGTGAACTGCATAAAAACTGTTGAATAACTTACGCGACTCAATGAACTTAGAAAACCGGCTAATGGAATTTTTTAAAATACATTTTTTCCTATTATGATAATAATTTTGAATGATAATGGAATTATTGTGACAATAAACGACAGAGATGTCATTTTTAAATTAGACTATTTTAAAAGATTTTAAACAAACAAGTTTTTGTTTTAATTTTAAAAATATTAAAATCGGGTTATGCAGTTATTACAAATATTTCTATGAGAATAATTTAGAAATTGATGTGACAAGAAACTATAGAAATATCCTTTATAAATGAGTTTGGTTAAATTATTTTGGAATATTTACACATTTTCGCAAGTTTCTGTTAATTACTCCAATCAAATATTATTGTTTCTCACCCAGAACCATTTATTTTAAATTTTACTTATATTTACTTTGTTTTAATATGAAATTTGTATTATTTTTCGTCTATATTACAAATTATATGTTGCTTATCCTATTGACCAATCCATTATTCAATCCATATACATTACCTATCACGATTACATTTCATTCACCCTACTTTGATGCCTTTTCACACATCTTATTTTAATCCATTTCAAGCCGCTTTGTACCCCCAGTTTTTTGTGAAAACAGTCCCCACTGTAGTCCCCAATGAATTGCAAATGAAGTGCATTAACATTAGCTTGCTAAACGCCCATCTATATATATACAAATATATGTATATTGAATTGTCTCTTAATATGGCATGCATATGTACTAATAAGTCAGGCTAAAAAATGGTTACTTGTAATTAGTTAAAATTATGATCAGCTCGAGCTATAACAGCTGCCCAGCACAGTACAGACGATCTCACAATTAAAATTGTTATAGGACTAGGAAATTAATAGATCATAGTACGTATATCGATAGTGGAGAAATAAATTAGTAATGTACATACATTGTACATTTAGCCACTATATGTGAGCTTATTCAGCTGCAATTAGGCACACAAAGCTAGTCCGAACTTAAAACTAATACCCTCCTCATGAGGCAATGCGGCGTATGCGCAAAGCCGCAATGGTTGACGCGATGCGAAAGTCGGTTGTAGCTAGGGCAGATCGTAGCGCAATGGTATAAAACATCAACTTACTGTAGCCTCAGCTCTTATCAACCATAAAAGCGGAACGGAATAAACTGACCGACTTTTCCATTTGACTTCCGAGAGCAGAATTATTCACGTATTCGCACATAGTATGTGTGTTTATTTTGTTATTGTGTTTGGTTTTGTGTTGTAATCAATTAAGCGACACATTCAATTTGAATCCACGCATGCAGGACACCGTGCACATACCGTTTATGTGGGCGTACACGTGCCAGGAGGACGACGCCATTCGCAGCGACGCCGCAAGCATCACCACAGTGGCCCCGTAGGAGGCGCGGGTGCTGCAGCAGCGGTTCCGGCAGCTGCTGGTGGCGCTGCCACTAGCAGAGGCAGCATCAGTGACAAGCAACAGGAAGTGGAGCGTCCAGGTGGGTGGCATGGCACCAACTATTCCACAATCCTAATGTATATTTGATGCGCTTGTGCATGTGCGTAAGTGTGTGTGCGTGTGTATGCGGGCAAAAAAAAAAAAATGGGTGATCTGGACACATAGTTAAATGAATGATGAGGGTAATTGCGAGCTGACGTCTGCGGCCAATCAACGTTGCTGCCTCAAAAATCATAGCAAATTACAGGATATAAGACTCGTCACAGTGGGATACACAAATTATAACCATCTTGAGGAAATCATAGCTTGCAAAGGTTCATTGAAATGAAGATAGTCAGTTATGCACGGACGACATCAAAGATGAATAAATTATTAGCAAATGCTATAAAGATGTTTGTCAAATCTGTTATCAACCCGTTGTTACACTTCAACTCAACTTGTGAAATGTTTTAAAAGGTGTTTGCCAATATCTCAGTGATTCAGCAGACCAGCTTAATGCATTATTCGACTGACAATGACCAGCATTATTCTGCTAAGAAAGTTCTTGTTGTTCAGCTTGTTATCAAATATTTACAAGATGAACGATTCAAATTACAAATGACTGTGAAAGCTTATTTTTACAATTTTTAAAAAGAAACAAAAACATGAGAATTGTGAAAAGTGAACTGTGCTAAAGTAAATGTTAACTAATGCTGAACACAAGCATCTAACTACAGAAAACAACTTAACCAATACAAATCTGTTGAGCAGAATTACCACAGTCAATAAGTGAAACTAAATGTAATATGTATCCAAATATAAATATTCAGTTAAAAACAAATCATTTCTATATCGACAGCAATAATGTGGTTAAAACTTTGCTACTGATAATACTTAATTGCAATGCAGATCTATTAAAATTAAAATTAAATTTACTAAGCCACTTTAAAAACCCAGCTAGGCTCATGAATAATCAACACCAGCCATCATTCACCACAGGCCAAAACTGTGCCAGCCTCACTTTCTCATCAGACATGCAATCAACTAACCCACAGCTACTAAGTGGCCATATGGTCGAGAGCGATTCCCGAGAGGATCAAATGATGTGGCCAATTAACCGGGCTACGCTTAGACCTTGTGGCTGTCTCCTTGAGTGCCGTAAATGTTTTTACTGACCCATTTATTTGACCATTCTTAGCGACGCCGCCCGCACAACGTGTACAGTTTATATTGGGCGAGGATGTGGACGATGGCTCGCATGTTTCGCATCCTCTCTTCTCCGAGATGGGCATACTGGTGAAGGAGGGCGATGAAATTGAGTGGAAAGAAACAGCTCGCTGGATTAAGTTCGAGGAGGATGTCGAAGAGGGTGGCAACCGCTGGTCCAAGCCTCATGTGGCAACACTCTCGCTGCACTCGCTCTTCGAGCTGCGTGGCCTCCTGCTCAATGGCAGCGTCATGCTGGACATGGAGGCCAACAATCTGGAGGTTGTCGCCGACTTGGTATGCGATCAGATGGTCAACAGTGGCACTCTGCCCGCCGACGTCAAGGATAAGGTGAAGGATGCACTGTTGCGTCGCCATCGGCATCAGCACGAGTATGCGAAGAAGACGCGTCTACCAATCATCCGCTCCCTGGCAGACATGCGCAATCAGTCGTCATCAAAGAGTGAGTAGTGCCTTTCTTCATTATCAGTTTACTCTAAGCTCATCTCGTTCGTTTGCTGCGCATCATCATCATGAGTCGAGATTCTTTCTACTTAACCTACATTAACTTCAATATTAACAATTATAAAAATAAACAAAATAAAATGGGGTTGCTTAGACGCAAGTGGGCATTCGTTGCATGCCACATCGCCCGGTTTCGGCGGTTTGGATGGACACCGTACACCCGAGACGCCCCTCTTTGTGTCCAGTAAGGATCAGCGTGGTTGTTATCTCGCTGTTCCCACAGGTATTAGAGACACACACAAACACACACACTCTCTCTCTCTGTCTCTCAATCTCTGTCTCGCGCTCTCGCTCTCTCTCTCTCTATCTCCAAGCAGCTTTTCAATGCACCGCAAAATGCTCCAGATCCACACCACAGCTGTATAGAGAGCACGCACCACCCATCTAGCAAATAGATTCGCAGACTCGTAACTCTGCCTCTTTACTTCTAAGTATAATCTCGCATCTATCCAGCTCACTCATACAATTCCATCTGCAATATCCATCTCAAATTCATCAATCAACCAATCAATCAATCAATCACTCGAAACACTAGTTAAGTAGTTAAGTCACAAATGCAGTGTTGTGCAACGTCAGTGCAAAGCGTTTGCTAAAACCACCTCTAACGATCGCTCGCTTTTGCTCCCCAACTGGTTACTCGTTCGTTGAAAAACAGCCGACATGGGCGCTGTTGGCGTTACCACCTGGTTCCATGCGGGTGCCTCGCCCTCGCATGCCCCGTCGTCCAGCCCACAAGGACAATCGACACAGCAACAGCCAACGACGACCCAATTGCCAAGTAATTGTCTTATTGGACATATTTTTGTGTAAAGTCTTTAAATGGTTTAACTTCTTTGCGTAAAGTGTACCTACCATAGCACGCTGTATTTAAACAACGATCTGTATCTAGTTTAACTTAATATTTCTCTCCTTTTTTCTATCACTCTATAAAATAAAAATTTCCAGCTATTTTTTAGCTGATTTTCAACCCTTACAACTTTTTTGATACTCAACTCTGTTTATCTGCTATGAAACTCCTCACGATATATTCCAAGATACAATAATATTCTCCTATTTTGTGCCGTCTACTCACACGCAATTTTATCGAGATTCCTCTGGGTTTCACATTTAATAATCTAGACTTGATGCAGCTGACTTATCGCGAGACTCTTAGATAAATTTTTCTTTTCTTTTTATTTTTTTTTTGGTTTTCATTTCGTTGTGTTCTTTATGTATTTTAATCAATCACAATACTACGACGAAAATTTGCAGTTGAAGAACAGTCTGGCAACGCTTTAATGGCAACCACGCCGCTATCGGCAACCGCCAGCGAGCCCGGACCCCCCGGCAATACCCATGGCAGTAGCAATGCCCTAGGAATGGGAATGGGAATGGGAATGGGACGTTTTCTAACTGTGCCCGGCAAACCCAGCAACAAGGCGCTTGGTAAAGAAACCAACTCTTCAAATCTTCCAAATATCAAGAATCAAAAAGTTATCATTACCGTTATCGTTACCGTTCGTTTGCGTGTCTGCCTCTTTGTTTTTACTGCAAATATGAATCCAAGATTTGTTTTCTTTTTTTTGGTAGTTGCAAATGAATAAATAAAAGCTGAGATCTAGAAATGAAATTTGCATGCGCGTTGCTCCAAGAAGCATTGGAATCTACATATGAGGCAATTGTTTTCAGAAGTACACTAACCTTTATCTCTACACATTTTAACACTCACACACAAAAATACACCACACACTCACAGATAAACACCTTTGCATGCTTGTAACTCAGAGTATTCAATAATATTTTTAGAGCATGATCTATCACAAAAATGTTTTTTCGCCCTGGAATGAATTTTATTAACTCAACTTTTTTTGCACTTCTATTGTATTTATTTCTTTATTTATGATTTATGTTGTCGTTTGTCTTTGTTGTAATGTATTGCCTATATCCGATAAACAATATACAACAACACCAACAACCCGCACGCCTACCAATACCACCAATACCAAAAAAAACCTACTCCGTACCACCTATCTATGCGTTACCGAATTTGACTAATGTAGAGAAAAAATCAAATTCCAAAAATTTGCGGTCCAAACAAAAAATGCCTGTGATCACAGAGGATATGGTGAAGAGTCCCAGCAGCCAATCGATGGCCAGGCAGACCAGCGGCACAGAGCTCGCCGAGCAGCAACACAAGGGTAATACGCATTTCATGCGCAAAATACCACCAGGAGCGGAGGCAAGCAACATTCTCGTGGGCGAGGTTGACTTCTTGGCGCGCAACCTCTCATGTTTTATACGTCTAAGCCAGGCGGCTGTCATGGGCGATCTGACCGAGGTGCCAGTGCCAACCAGGTGAGCTAAGAATCAAAGGGATGCATTATGTCCTATTAGGGATATTGGTGATCTGTTAAAAGAGGTTTCAATATTCATCACGATTACTTCAACACCCTAGCATTTTTTCAAGATGAAGACCTCAGCTAATCCCTCTTTAATATCTTAACCTCTTCACAGATTTATTTTCATACTGCTGGGTCCACCGGGCAGCCAGAGTAACTTCCATGAGATTGGACGTGCTATGGCCACACTGATGTCGGATGAGATCTTCCATGAGGTTGCATACAGGGCACGCAAGCGTGACCATTTGCTTGCTGGCGTGGATGAGTTTTTGGATGCGGTTACAGTATTACCACCAGGCGAATGGGATCCAACCATACGCATTGAGCCACCAGCGGCAATACCCTCGCAAGAGGTGCGCAAGCGGCCGCCAGAGCTGCCCAAGGAGGAGATCGATGAGGAGGAGGAGGAGCAGCGTTTGCGCGAAGAGTCCGGACTCTCGCGATCGGGTCGCCTATTTGGCGGCCTTATCAATGACATTAAGCGTAAGGCGCCCTGGTATTGGAGCGACTTTAGCGAAGCCCTCTCAATGCAGTGTGTGGCTTCGTGGATCTTTTTGTATTTTGCCTGCCTGTCGCCCATCATCACGTTCGGTGGCCTGCTCTCGGAGGCGACGGGCAAGAACATGGCGGCCATGGAATCGCTAGTCTCTGGATTTGTTTGCGGCATGGGCTATGGTTTCTTTTCCGGACAGCCGTTAACAATTTTAGGTTCCACTGGTCCAGTGCTGGTCTTCGAGTCCATTGTCTATGAGTTCTCGGTGGGTCAGGGCTGGGACTATATGACATTCCGTTTCTGGATCGGCATGTGGGTCGCCGTCATTTGTTTCATCCTAGTTGCAGTAGATGCCAGCGCCCTCGTCTGTTATATAACACGCTTCACCGAGGAGAATTTTGCCACACTTATCGCATTTATCTTCGTGTACAAAGCCATCGAGAATGTGGTCGTTATTGGCAAGACGTTCCCCGTCAACCAAGGCATCTACGATTGCATCTGTACACCACCGCTGCAGAGCAATGCCAGCGTCTTGGAGTTTGCCAAATACAAATGGGACTCGTGTGAGGTAAGCTGCGAAAGTCCTATCGATGAGCTCATCCTAACTTATCATTCTCTCTGTCTCTCTCTCTCTCTCTCTCTCTCTCTCCCTCTCTCTTGAATGTAGTCCTACAATGGCACTTTGACGGGCTTAGATTGTGAAAAGCCACCCACCGAGAACGTTTTCCTCATGTCCGTGGTTTTGTGCACCGGCACTTTCATCTTTTCGACCATACTCAAGGAGTTCAAGAATGCCTTGTTCTTCCCATCCATTGTGCGCCAGTACATCAGTGACTTTTCCGTGCTGATTGCCATCTTTTCGATGACCTTCTTTGATTACTCGCTGGGTGTGCCCACACAGAAACTGGAGGTGCCCCATGAATTAAAGCCCACGTTGAGCACACGTGGTTGGCTTATACCCCCATATAGCGAGAAAAATCCTTGGTGGTCACAGATCATTGCAGTGTTCCCAGCAATGCTGGGCACCATTCTCATCTTTATGGATCAGCAAATTACGGCTGTGATTGTCAATCGCAAGGAGAACAAGTTGAAGAAGGGCTGTGGCTATCACTTGGATCTCTTTGTTCTCTCCGGCCTAATTGTCATTTGCAGTGTGATGGGTTTGCCCTGGTAAGTCTTATGTCGAGTTTATTAAATCTAAAGGAACCAATGGCTATAAATTAAGGATGAAATTTAAATACCTAACTAATCTAAAGGATTTCTTCTAGTATTTTCTAATTTAAAAATGTGGTTTACCTATTGCAGGTTCGTAGCTGCTACGGTGCTGAGCATTAATCATGTCAATTCATTAAAGCTGGAATCGGAGTGCAGTGCCCCTGGCGAGAAGCCACAGTTCTTGGGTGTGCG
Source organism: Drosophila nr. medialis 2 BK-2023a (assembly GCA_035044325.1). Lineage (NCBI taxonomy): Eukaryota > Metazoa > Arthropoda > Insecta > Diptera > Drosophilidae > Drosophila > Drosophila nr. medialis 2 BK-2023a. The sequence goes on from JAWNMH010000348.1 coordinate 551,097, forward strand.
CGAGCAGCGTGTGACTCACATTATGATCTTCTTGACCATTGGCGTCTCTGTGCTGTTGACACCGCTGCTCGGATACATACCGATGCCTGTGCTCTTTGGCGTATTCTTATATATGGGCGTGGCCTCGCTTAAGGGCCTGCAATTCTTCGATCGCATCCTTATAATGTTTATGCCAGCCAAATATCAACCGGACTACATGTTCCTGCGACAGGTAAAATAAAAATAGTTAATCCTCCAAGATTCGAATTAACTCCTGATTGGTTTGAATTCTTTTGTTTTGTCTCTTTAGGTGCCCATTAAACGTGTGCATTTGTTTACCCTCATTCAGTTGGCATGTTTGATTATTCTGTGGCTAATTAAGAGCTTCTCAACGACATCCATTTTGTTCCCGCTGATGTTGGTCGTTATGATTGGCATACGGAAATCCCTCGACTTAGTGTTTACGCGACGTGAGCTGAAAATCCTTGATGATATCATGCCAGAGATGACGAAACGTGCGGCAGCAGATGATCTGCATCAATTGGACGCTGAGGTGGGCTTTTGTCAGAAATATTTACCCTTCTTCGGTGGTCGCGGCAAGCGCGAATCGAAGGGTGGCCTCGATGGTGGCTTTGAAGGTGCCGGCAACAATGCTGTCGCCCTCATCAAGTGCAATACCTCAAATGCAAATGAGAAGGAGTTCGAGGCACAAAGTAGTCTGCTCAAAAATTGAGCAAGGCACGCAAAACACACACAGCAACACAACAACAACAACAAGAACCACATCAAAAAGCAACAAAATTCCCAACAACAACAACAAACACCATACATGCACACTCAGTTTGACTCACCTGGTCACACTCAACACACACTGACACAGTGCTGACCATTTCGTTTGCGTTTGCAGGGCTGCACAATCCACCACAGAATAATTTGATTTGCTATCTTATAATGGAAATTATTTTTAGAGATTCTTGCATTTTGTTGTATATAAATGCATATACATATACATATTTTTAACAGATATATATATGTATATATTTAGAGTATAGTGTATGACTCTTTCGTATATGTACATGTTTGTATATACGAGTGAGAATATTTATTATGTTTTTTTCTAAACAGTATTTTGTAAATGTTTTTCCTTAATTTTTTATATCGTAGCATGCACTTTTTGCATTTTGTTATATATATATATATATATTTTATTTTTTATATATATACTTATCTGTTTTGATATATTTGCTTACAAATATTTTGTGTACGTTCTTTCTTATGCTGTCTTTCTTTCTTTTTAAACATAATGCTCAATTATAATGCAATTGCCATCCAATTCCAAGCGAAACTATACCTAAGCTATTGGTCCTATTTGTATATGCTAACTGAAATTCTATTATTTTCTAGTGCATATTAATCAATTATGAAATGTGTTATCTTTACTTAAACTATATACTGCTCCTACTATATTGTATTCACATCTATCTGTACATGTTTATGAAATCTAGCTTAAGTAGTTTGCGCAAAGGTGTTAAATGTTAAATAATTTTATAGTCAAATGACAAGAAATCGTAGTACAAGTAACTAACAATTACAAATTACAAAGCAAACCTAATTGGCAAAACAAAAAAAAAAACAAACAAAATTTATAGCGACATTGTTGTAATTTAAAAAAGTCAGCAACAAAAACAAAAATAAAACAACTATTTGGCAAAAATTAGAAGCAAAACCATCTAAATTTCTAGATTAGCATTACACAACACTACACCGTATTGGCTCTTATTCGCTCTCACTTGCAAGACTCTTGCAGCTGTTCTTTAAAATCTCACCAAACCACACAAGCTCCTGCTCTTCTTCACATTTTCTCTCTCTTTCGCTCGAGCAAGCGTTCTCTCTCTATCCACAAAAAAAAAAATAACAGAAAAAGAAAAAGAAACAATGCTATGAATGTCTTATATATATATTGAAGGACAATCATCATCAGCATCAGCCACCGCCACCCGGTACGGGTGCCACCTACACTACCAATCCTGCAGGTACCGGTTCGGGTCCTACAACTATACACATACCGTTATCGGGCAACAAATTGGGCAGCAATGCTGCGGTAGCTGTGCCACCGGAAGTGAATAGAACAACTGTCTGGAAACAGATCAACAAGGATGGCACCTCCGAGCAACTGATCATACCCGTCACCGTTAAAGTGCGTCAAATCAATGGCAATCAGTAAGTGTACCAGTAGTACCAGTACCAATCACGAGCACCTCTATCAATGCGGCTAGCTAGCAACTGAAATCAATTCAAAACTCAATCGCCACTCATGCTCTCGAGCTCGCAAACTTAATTTAACTAGGTTCTAAGGTCAAGCAAGAAAAAATGTATTTTTGTGCTTTCTTCAAATATGGGCATTTCCATATAACTACTAATACGTGAGAGGAAGGAGAACAAAATGGTGATTAGCATATGTATCATGGCTGTGATACATTTAAAAATTGACATCTAATCATTTATGATACGATAGGAAATAAGGTTCCTCATTTTCTTTAGTACTTTTTGTATATAATAATTTTTTTTTCTGAATGGTGGACTTAACATTTGGCTTATGTAACTTTGTTTGTATTTGTTATTACTATCTTGATACCAAGTTGGAACTGGTTTGTGGAAATGCCCATATAGAAAACATATATGTCCTTATATATGTTCTTATACACATATGTATAAATATCATTCATTTGCATTCGACCATGCTCCTCAGTTCCTCGACAAATGCCGCCCTCTCGCCACGCCTATCGCCCATGCACGAGGCCGATGAGCATATTGAAACACCAAACAAAACGATGACGACAACAACAACAATAACAACAACTCTGTCGGCGATACAACAGCAGAATGCGAGCAGTTGCAAGGAGGCGGCTGCCAAGCTAGAAGGTGTCGTGGCCAACACTCAGACCCCAGCCAATATAACACCCGTCTAAGTGTTACACTATTACTACCTAACTACCTAAACTAGCACACCATATGGTGTTAGAGGCAGTCCACACAAGGCTTACAAGAAATGCACAATGTTCATAAATAGATTGTTTCAGAACCGGACTTCAAGATTAGCATACATTTGGCGAAAATGTGAATGTGGAATAATACATACCAGTATCATAATTAAATATATATATATACATATATATATATACATAGCATATTCGTAGTGGTTTTTTGACAACAGTTTTGGTGTGCCAGTAGAATTACCCGTCTGTCTTAATAGTTGTAGGCAATACAAAAAAATATATAAATATCGAACAGCAAACGTTTCTCATAGATTTTGAGCTCAGGTATAAGCTATACAAGTATTATTTTTACATACTATCTGGCTCAAAGGCTAACTGAATAAATATCTATTCCAAAAAAAATGCACATGTATACACTTTTTGAATGGAATTTTACAACAAATGCAAACCAGTCATTACCGGAGTCAATTTAATGCAATATTAACACTCCCTATATACAAATAATATATATATATATTCTTTCCTATAAATATCTACTATTCATATATGGTTCCTTTATGTTTGATTTTAATTTAGTTAATACTTTGACAGTTTGATGAAAGGCTCTCGATTTTAAATTGGTTGGGATTGGATAAGCTGTGATCTTATAGTGCAGATACGTGATTTATGCATTGCGTGAGAGGAATTAGAGGAAAGCCGTCTTAGATGTATTTAGTCAGAAACTGAACTAACAAACGAAATGCAACTGTAAAATGTATTATAATTTATGCATTATGTTAAGTTCTAAATGATATACAAACACAAACAAATACAGACACAACACACACACACACACGGATACACATTTATACATTTAAATATACGTATAAATATTGAATAAAAGTAAAAATTAAATATTTGTATGTTTCATTTTGTGCGCCCAAAACCATCAATTAAAAACTAAAAATAGTTCTAGTCTCCTTTGTTTCAGTGTATTTTGTGCATAGTTCTCAGTGTGGCACATTGTACATACATACATATACTTATATAAATAGCACCAACAACATCTTGGTATTTGCCTGCTCCCATTAAGCATATTTTATTCAGCCATCAATCAGCGATCAAAATAATCATTTGCATCGTGTTGATGTCTAAATACCACACAGAATGCTAGTAATCAAACCTCTCTCTCTCTGTCTCTTTATAACTGTATGTATGTATTCTGTCAGATCTAAAGTCTAGCAACATTCAGTGGATAATATTAACACAAACATTTCGCTTTTACAGAACCCAAAATTTGATACGCCGAAGCAATTGTGGGGCGGATATCGTTCATCAACAGAAACATCCGTTTGAATCGATGATTTAATAATATTTATTATATTTGTATAACTTTCGTATATGTCTATATTTATAGTATTATAAATATGTATTTATGTACAAGCCACCGTTACTGTTGCCAGCGATCCCAATGAATTTCTAGTGCGTTTAAATGGCACAAAATTGCAACAATCAAAATACACATATAAGTATATATATTTTAAATATTGCGGCTTTACCATATCAGCACACAAATTAACAAGAACATCTCAAACTACCTGATCCTGGAATTTATTATGAATAAATGTTTTAAATGTGTTTTAACCGACATTTCAATTTCGCGTGCAAACATCTGACTAAAAATAATTGATTTCTAATGCATCTGTGGCTCTGGTGTTGAGCACATTTTAATAATAAACTAAAGTGTGAAAATGTTCACACTTACAACAATATTTCTATTGGTGTTTTTCCTGGTATTTATTATGAATAAATTAATTAAGAACTAAATATTAAATATGCTTAGCGCTTTTTCAATAATGCGCGCGCATCTCAGCTCTAATAATCGATTGTTGATGTATCGATTGCACAGCAGAGTGTTGATATTTAACAGCACTGTTACCATTGCCGATTTGCAGCACTCTTTACGCCATCAGCTGTTTTTGGGGTTGCGGCATCGAGCGCGTGTTTTTAGTAAAATTTATAATATTATCAATTAAAAAGCAGACAAAATGTCGCTTATAATGCGTGTGCTGAACGGCAATATGCCGCTGCGCCTCAGCGCCATGAAAACCGTGCGTCAGGTGAGTGTTCGTCATGTTTGACACAATCAGTCCATCCAGTTTGTCCAATCGGCTCATTATGTAATTGAATGAAATGCATTTTGTAGCTGCAATGCGGCTACAGCTCGCATGCGAAATATGCGGAGCACAAGGATATCGAACGGATCCGCAACATTGGCATCTCAGCGCACATAGACAGCGGGAAGACGACTCTGACGGAGCGGATTCTGTTCTACACGGGACGCATTGCTGAGATGCACGAGGTGCGCGGCAAGGATAATGTGGGTGCCACCATGGACAGCATGGAGCTGGAGCGGCAGCGTGGCATTACCATACAATCGGCGGCTACCTATACGATGTGGAAGGACACCAACATCAATATTATCGATACGCCCGGTCATGTTGATTTCACCGTGGAGGTCGAACGTGCCTTGCGCGTTCTCGATGGTGCTGTCCTGGTGCTTTGCGCCGTCGGTGGTGTTCAGAGCCAGACACTGACTGTCAACCGGCAAATGAAGCGCTACAATGTGCCCTGTCTGGCATTTATCAATAAGCTGGATCGGCTGGGCTCGAATCCTAATCGGGTGCTGTCGCAGTTGCGCTCCAAGATGAATCACAATGCGGCCTTCATACAGCTGCCCATTGGCGTGGAGAGTCACTGCAAGGGTATTGTGGATCTGGTGCAGGAGCGTGCCATCTACTTTGAGGGCGAGCACGGTGTGGAGTTGCGTCTGGACGAGATTCCGAAGGAGATGCGCTCAGAGAGCCAAGAACGTCGGCAGGAGCTCATCGAGCATCTGTCGAATGCGGACGAAACCTTTGGCGAACTCTTTCTCGAGGAGAAGCCCTTCACCGAGGCGGACATAAAGGCGGCCCTGCGACGCACCTGCATCAAGCGCACCTTCACGCCCGTCCTGGTGGGCACCGCGCTGAAGAATAAGGGTGTGCAGCCGCTGCTGGATGCCATCATTGATTACCTGCCCAATCCGGGTGAGGTTGAGAATCTCGCCTTCATCGAGCACGACGGCAAGGAGAAACAGCAAATTGTATTGAATCCCGCTCGCGATGGAAAGGATCCGTTTATGGGTCTGGCCTTCAAGCTGGAGGCAGGTCGCTTCGGCCAGCTGACCTATTTGCGGTGCTATCAGGGCGTGTTGCGCAAGGGCGACAACATCTTCAACGCGCGCACCAACAAAAAGGTGCGCATCGCTCGCCTCGTCCGTCTCCACTCCAGTCAAATGGAGGATGTCAACGAGGTCTTTGCCGGCGATATTTTTGCTCTCTTTGGCGTCGATTGTGCGTCGGGTGATACGTTCACAACGAATCCAAAGAACAATATGGCCATGGAGTCGATATTTGTACCGGAGCCTGTTGTCTCGATGGCCATAAAGCCGAACAACACCAAGGATCGGGATAACTTCTCCAAGGCCATTGCACGCTTCACCAAGGAGGATCCCACCTTTCATTTCTACTTCGACAACGATGTGAAGGAGACGCTCGTCTCGGGCATGGGTGAACTGCATCTGGAGATCTATGCCCAGCGCATGGAGCGCGAATACGGCTGTCCTGTGACGCTGGGCAAGCCCAAGGTGGCGTTCCGTGAAACCCTCGTTGGTCCCTGCGAATTTGACTTTCTGCACAAGAAGCAATCGGGCGGATCGGGACAATATGCCCGCATCATTGGCCTCATGGAGCCGCTGCCGCCCAATCAGAATACGCTGCTCGAATTCGTCGATGAGACGGTGGGCACCAATGTGCCCAAACAGTTTGTGCCCGGCGTGGAGAAGGGCTATCGCGAGATGTGCGAACGTGGCATGTTGTCCGGCCACAAGCTGTCCGGCATTCGTTTCCGCCTTCAGGATGGTGGACATCACATTGTCGACTCCAGCGAATTGGCCTTCATGCTCGCCGCCCACGGTGCCATCAAGGAGGTCTTCCAGAATGGCTCCTGGCAAATACTGGAGCCCATTATGCTTGTCGAGGTCACTGCGCCCGAGGAGTTCCAAGGCGCCGTCATGGGTCACCTGAGCAAGCGACATGGCATCATCACCGGTACAGAGGGCACCGAGGGTTGGTTCACCGTCTACGCAGAGGTGCCACTCAACGACATGTTCGGCTATGCCAGCGAACTCCGGTAAGCTCACCCAGAAAAAGATCTCTCAAATATATTTATTCTTTCTTTATCTTTATTAATTATTTCCTCTGTGCAGCTCTAGCACACAGGGCAAGGGTGAGTTCACCATGGAATATTCCCGCTATTCACCTTGTCTGCCCGATGTCCAGGATCAGATTGTGCGCCAATATCAGGAAACCCTGGGATTGGGTCAAGCCGAGAAGAAGAAAAAGAAAAACTAAGAAAAACACGCGCTCGATTAGTTTAAATTTTAGTGTTTAAAGTCGAATGTTTTTTGCATAGTTTAATTTTAATTTCATACAAAAATCTTTAGTTTTTACTGTGATAATCGTTGTATAATATGTAACCAAAAACAATTTGTACCGATTTTTTTAAATATACTCCAAATGAGTGTCAATAAATTGTAAAGTACACAGAATAATGAAAACAATTCTTATTAGAAACAAATCACAAACCACTAATAAAAGTTAATGGGTAATCCTAATTAATTATATTACAAATTATCCAATATTTTGGCTAATTAGTTAAATTAGGTATACTTTATATTTCCAAAATATTTCAAATATTAAATGTTGCGATTTCGTCACTTTCTCAATATACTAACAGCTAAAAAAGGCTGGTCACACTTCCTTAACAGTCTGATACTTTAACAGTGCCATTTCGAGCATTACACTTGCTCTAACCATTTTATGTTAATTGCCGTTGTTGTTGCTTTGTCGTCGAGCGAGCGAGGCGTGCGTCGCGGGTGGAATTAATCGAAAATTAAACTAAATATTGAACAAATCACGGAAGATAAGTGCGTTTTGCGCAGAGAAAAAAATGCACCAGAATCAGAGTACGACAAAGCGAAACCAATAAGGAAGCAGCTAAGCAGGTCAGCCAGAACAACAGTCAATTAGGTTTTTCCTCACGCGCAATGGAAACGTAAAATCACAGAAACTAATGAAAAGCGAGAATAGTGAAGGGGCAAACAAAATTAAAAGTCAAACAAATCGTGGGAAATGGAAACAGAGTCCTGCTGCTGCATCTGCCTCGTCTTCTTCTTATTGTTTTCCATGTGTAGTTGTTGTAGTTTAGGATATCGCAGGAAAATTGCTGACCACAGATATATTGTAAAAGGCGCGCGTTCGGCGTGGCAAAAATAATTTGGAAAATTCAATACAAATAAAACGGCGCGACAATAACAAAAGGCAAATTTTGAAGAAGCAGGCTGTGTGTGTCTCATTTGTGTTTATGTGTCCGTGTGTGTAGCAGAAAAGTGTAGAAGAAAAACAGCAAACAAAAAAGAGAAAACACAAAGCGAACTGCAAAAACAAACGAAACAACAGCAACAACAAAAGTAGCAGCACTGGCCACAGCAACAACAACAATAACAGCGGTAATCAACACTAACAACAACAACTACGCTGACTATCTCTTTGGGCATTTACTCACACATAGCATCTGAGCAGCTGACTGCATATATTGGCAGTCCCTCTCTGTCTCTCTCGCGTGCTCTCTCTCACTCTCTCTCTCTGCTCTGCTTGGCACAAAATTAAAGAACGCCTACGCAGATGTTGACGTCGCTGCCATCGCTGCCGTCGCTGCATAATAATGCAAAAGATAACAAAAAAATAACGAAACAACTAACTTCCAGCCGCTGTCCCCTTAACTAGTCAATACCTTTGCACAGCGACAACAACAACAACAACTGCAACAGCAACGAACTTAAGCAAACATATCCGTCATATTAAGTAAAAGTTCTAAGTCTCTCAATAACATATAATTCAATAACAAAAAAAAAAAAAAAACAAAAACAAAATGGATTGGATCATTAGCGATGAGTTGGGTTTGACGGTCGGTCACGTTGTCGGCTGGGCGGCCGCCTCGGCAATGGTCATCGGCGGCGTTATACCCTATGTCCCCCAGTATATCGAGATCAAAAAGACGCAGGACGCCGACGGCTTCTCATTGTACGTCTGTTTGGCCCTTCTGGTAGCCAATTCGCTAAGAATACTCTTCTGGTAAGTCAATAATTGAGCAGCTTGCTCTGCATTTTCCTTCCAGTTGCCTTCCAGTTGAATTCGCCAACTGCTGTGAGAGATTCACAAGGCACAGCACATTTTGTGCCCACATTGTTATCTAGATCCTCTTGGTGTTTAACTTCAAAGTTAGACGGTCGCTTATCACAGGCTTATCGAGATTATCAGTTTATGTTCGTTGAAGTGCTCGTATGATCTCATGGCATATGGCATTTGTGTCTAGCCATGTCATTCTTTTCAGTCGATTTGTAGATAGCGTCGTGACCATTTATTACATTAGCCAAGGCCTGATGGCGTGTTTTAGTTTATTGAACGTACTTTCCATATCTCAACGTATTTAGAATATCTTTATGGTGCGTTAATTCGATTTCTTGGGGCATCAGCATTATTTGCATTATTATTTTCGGGGTTTATGATTCAATAAGGTGCGAAATGGAACTTGAAGCAGTACGATTGCTTCGTTTCATTCGATGTATTTTAAATATTGACCTGGTACTCAAAATAACATCTGGTAACACCCAAACAATCACATGTGTGTATATATATATATATATAAATATGTATGAATATATTTGAAAACCACTTAAAATGCGGTTTGCTTTTTTTGTGTACTGTATGCATTTATTTTTTCCTCACTCTTGCAGCAATAACAACGATGACACATTCAATTGGCTTTTGAGTCGATTCAGTCGTAAACGCAAATGAATCAAATTCAAACCAACAAATTTTAATTCAATTTGAATAACTGTGCAAATGACTATCAATGTCAGGTTTCCTTTCAGACCGAACCAGCTGTAACTGCCGCTGGGCAAATCATATGTACACAGAGAGAGAACGCTGTGTGCAGATGCAAATATAATAATAATTATACTATAAAATAATAGCAGTTTTTTTTTATTGTATAATTTGCTTGCGCTTTGTTTTTATTTATTATAATCTTTTATTCAATTATGAATTTAGCTTAACTTTATTGCATTTAGTAATTTACCGTGTGTACCCTTGTTATTATCTTATTTAAGTTAAGTTAGCCTTACCTTTTACACACTTAAACGATGAGTTTTGTACTCACCCACAAAGCACTTGTTTAGAAACTCAAGTCTATTTAAAGATTATAGGATGTACTAACCATTTGCTTATGCGATCGAATAAACAAATCTCTTTAAATATTTCACTTGGCTTGACCACAAAAATGAGATCAAACAGTTCTGAAATTGAATATTTGTGCAATGCTTGCTGCTTGCTGCTGGCCAAAACCAATACAGAACGTGTTGCGAATTGTTGTTCCAAGCAGCTGATTCAGCTGGAGGCCATAAACTGTCTGGGACGGGCAACGGTCACCGTCTCTGCCATCAGGGTCAACCACTTCCACCTGCTGCTATGTTGGTATAGTTTATTTTGTATATTTTTATAAGTTATGCATTTTTAATTCCATTTACGAGGGCGAAACCCTCATAAGTTAGTTATAAATAAATTGTAGCAAAGAAAGAAAAGATTTATTAGTCGTGCCGAAGTTTAGTTACTCTTATGGAGGAGCAGCTCAACTGCTCACATTCAAAATACACTAAATTTAATTGAAATTGACTGCTGCCAGGTACCCAATACCCTCGGCAGGGTATAAAAACGAAGGCAGACGCAACTGGTGGCAGTCGTCAATTTGTCTGACACGTTTTTTAGTCAGCCGCAACAACAACAATCGATAATTGAATTGCTAGAAACTTGTCTAGAAGCTATTTGTCGGTCTTTCGCATACTAAGTGAATCAGCTGTTTTTTATTATTATTTTTTTTAAATATAGAGAACATTTTTTATTCTGAATGCCTTGCGCCAGTTAATCTGGGTGCAGAAGTACCTCCACATTTAATGTTTGCGTATTTATAGCGTGACTTCAATCTGCGGGTGGCGACGTGGATCACGCGATTCCGTTGGTCACATATCTTTATATATATTTACACACATAATATACATGTGTTTACTGTGGGTGCGCTATGATTAAACAACATTTGAACAAATATCACGCATATGATTTATATTTGCCTTGGCGGATACTATTTGATTGTTCCTTTTATTGATTATTTGTTTAAAGTTCCCAACTGTTGTTATCACAAAAAATGTGTTGCAAAATTCTGCTAGATGCTTTTATAATTATCGAAAACTATATTGTATTGTTGGAATGCTATAGTCGACACAGCATGACTGGGCGATACCCTGCACACAGCCTTGTAAATGCATAATAAGCATGAAGTTATTAGTTCGCTCGTTATGAAAACACGTTTTGATTAACAAGGTTTGCGTTTCTTATTCGATTTCAATGAAATTTGTGCAGTTGATCAATAATCTTTTATATATCAATTCGAAGGCTATATCTTGACAATTGCATTCTTTATCGCCTTTGTATAGTTATTTACGCAACGGGGCAAGTTATCGATAGTATAAGATAACTTTTATGTCCAATTTGTAGTCTCAAGCTCCTCTAGTTGCTGAGCTCAAAACCAGTTGTCAGATCTTATTCTATTCTTAGTTTTTCGTTTGCAACCTCTTGCCCTGAAGCGTCAAACGAAATCGAAAAGTATTTTCTAGTCATAATTTCATAATCTTTTCTGTCATTCTTTTAAGTTAGTATTCAAAGTCAAAAGTTTTCTTTTGCTATTTTTGTTTGCCAAATAAGTGGCAATTATTTTCTATTGTTGCATCTTATTGTGCTTCTGAGCACAAATTTGCCTAGTGCCAATTGGATAACACGCTGACAAGTTAATTATCATTACAGTGTCTAATCGCTGTCGCGCTCACAACGTTCGCCCAGTCCGCCGCATTCTCCGCAACTGTTCACACATGTCCGGCCAAGTGCATTGGCGAACCTCAGCCCGGAACGATTGGGTCATTTTGTGGAGCACGTAAAACACGAGCTCGTAAAAAAAAACGAAAAGTGTTTGCAGTTTATGCAATTTGTAAAACAAATAGTTCCGAATTCACCGTTGGCTGCTATTCATATTTATAAGCGTGAAAAATTAAGAAAAAATGTAATTACAAATGCGACTTTGTAAATTGGAATTGTTGAAACGCTCACGGAAAGTTCTAGAACCACCGTTTCCGGTCACGTTCGCCTGCTCCTCACTTTCATTTGTTATTGTTCGCATATTAAACATTGTTTGGTAATATGTGTAGTAGCTTTTTTGTTATATTATTTTCACTCCTACACAGTTGAAATGTGCCTTATGATGGGTTGAATGAGCTCATCGATTTACTCATACTAATCAAATTCATCGCGATAAGCGACAACACCAACAAAAAGCAAAGCTGAGCAGCAAACTGAGAGTAGAAATACAATAAATGTATGCAAACAAAATTAAGTCATTGTTTTAAATACTTCAATAGCTAAATGTCGTGAATACGTGAACATATAATTTAATAATTTCTACTACAAAAAGGTCTCTATTATATTTGTATACCCTGAACCCATTAAAAAGGGGCAAAAGGGGCATAATGAGATTGTGCCAAGGGAGACCCCATTAAATATACATTTTCTTGATCGGCTTCAACAACGAAGTTGATTTAGGCACGTCCCGCTGTTTGCTTATAAACATGCCTCTTTCCGTTAGCAATAAAACATTAAATTGTAAAGATACTTATTATGTTCCCTCTTTGATAAGCTGTAGAATCTTCTTTAAGATCTGATGGTTAACCAAAACGTATTTTCATACTTAAAAGCTGGGTTCGGCATATTTTCTGGTCGATCTCTACTCGAGCATGTTAACTAGCTTTAAATATAAGTTACATTTAATATTGTTTTAACATAATATTACCAAAATATTAATACCATCGATGACTTATTCATGTGCTGTCTTTGGGGCTCTGTCTAACTTATCAATTTTGCTTTGGCTGTTAGATCAGCTTTAAATATTTGCATACTTGCTCACACCCAAGAAAAATGCGTCAAATTTACAGGAAAGGAATCTCCGGACAAATATGCAAAACAAACTCAAAGAGCCAAAAACTAAAAACAAAAAAAAAAACAAAAAAAAAAACATTCAACCTTTTTTTACTATGACTCAATTTGGGGGTTGGGCTTACGCTTCGTGACTAAACAAGTAGCCCACATTCAATTTGATTGAAGTGCATTCGATTTGAATAATAATACCCATTTTCGATAGATATCCACTATATATAGATGTGTGAAGTAAAGTAGTGTAAAGTGTTCCTAAATAGTGACACATTCAATCTATTTATTGCCCTCGTATTTGCACATTAAATATTTGCACAAATTGAGAAAAAAAATGGTATATGATCAAGTAATGAGCCAACGAAAATGATATTAAAGTGCTTGTCGACTACATGTGGTATGTAATCGTTATACCCTGTACACAATATGTGCATAGAAGTGGGTATGGTAATGTGTGCATGTTGTTTATGAAGAGCTTGAGTTGATTGATTGATCGAAACATAAGTTAAGGCAAAAATCTCCTCTTAGTAGAACTCTTCTCCCTCCTTGCGTATCATGATGATGTGCTTATTGTTGATGATGCGCTTGAATTGAATGATTGATTGATTGATTGATTTAAACATAAGTTAAGGCACATTTTCAAGTACTCCTATTAGTAGCACTCTCCCCTCTCCTTGCGTACAGGGCATCCCTTAGTCAGTCAGTAGAGTACGCATACTTATTAGCTATGTATGTGTGTATTATACATTGTATTTATATATATATATATATGTGTGTGTGTGTGTGTATAAATATAATTTTTAAGTACACCAGCACCCACTTAAATTTTGAGTGCAGTCGGCTGTTGGCAAATGTGCAAAGTTAAAAGCCGCTTTAGTTGCGAAAGGCCAAAAGAGGGCAAACAAAATTGCCAACAATTTCGTATTACAGCCATTTGATGAGCAAAGCATGTTTTGCGGGTGGAAGGGGGTTCAATGAACGCTCGTGTGGCAAATGCGGCATTCAAGTTTTATTCGCTAGAGGCTCTAATGTGGCAGCATTGAGTGTGAGCATTGCACATATAATTGCTAATTAGAATGGAAAAGAGAAGAGAAAGTAATGGGAAGAAAGTTGTCAACGAAAAAGGGCAGCCAGATAAAAAATGAATCATATATTTATCACCTAACAAAGAAACATAATGTATAAACTTAAAATGAGATATATAAACAAACAAATTACAAATATAATCCAGAACTTTAATCTCTGTTAGCCCCTTGCTTGTGCAGGCAAATCAATATATAATATATCTTCCGCCGCCCAGTGCTTCCTCAATAGATAAGCAACCTCTCGGAAGGGGCCCCTCCGACCAATATGTGTAGTTACTGATACGTCCTCATTCATTCTTTAGATATAGCACAACAACAACAGCAAACATTTGAGTTCACTTGAGTTAAATGGCTTTCTTATCGCACCCAACGTGCTCTCTCCATAATAGATTGTTCTTTGCAGATAAGTTAAGTCTCTTAGTACAATTAAAATACTTACGTAGAAACTAACAAAAAAACTGAAGAAGCATTAAGTTAAATAATGCTATAATGCTATGATAAGCGCCCATGCCAAAATAGCATTCAATAATTGTCAATTAATGTAAATGCCGGATGACATTAATGAAGTGTCTATTTTTGTACACCAAAACACATTTATAATGAATTTAATTGCGTTATTACAGTGAGATTATATCACGTAACAGAATTATCTATTAATATTATCTAGCTATTTTTAATAGCTGGAAAGAAGCTCGCTTGAAATATATATAATTGCACAACATGTTACGTAACTACAAAAAAAAACAACTTCTAATTAAAGGCACGCTTATTTCCCTATTAAATTAAAAATGGAGTTTTTCAAATCCAATACACATTGGCTATATTTAATATATGTTGAATAAAAAAAGAACCACAAATTATTTTGTAAGATGCCTGACCTCTTCCTACAAATATCGATTTGGCAACAAATTATCAAGTTATCAATAGTATAGGATAACTTTTATGTCCAATTTGTAGTCTTAAGCTCCTCTAGTTGCTGATCTCTAAAGCAGTTGTCAGATCTTGTTCTATTCTTAGATTTTCGTTTGCAACCGTCAAACGAAATCAAAAATTATGTTTTAGTCATAGTTCCATAATCTTTTCCATTCCCAAAGCCAAATTCAGTTAAACTATGTTTAACAATGCGCCGAATGCCTCGATTAAATTTTTATTAAGTTCATGATAACTGTTTTCCGTACATTCCAGTTCTGACTACTTTTGCATCAAAAAAAAAGACACCTGTACTTAAAGTGTTTCAATATGCTGAAACTTGGCATTAGACGGCAACTTCCTTATCAGCCAAAAAAAATTGTATTGCCTGAATAATGCCTTATATCTTATCTATTCTACAAACCAAAAAAAAAAGAAAATGATTGTCAATAAGCAGGTATTGCATATAAAACAAATTTGACATTATTGGTTTAATATTTGACCCACTTACTCAATTAGTTATTTATTTTTAATATGCTCAAAAATAAACAAAGACTTTTAAGAATATCTACGCCAAGGTCAGGGGGGCCTGTTCGGGGGTGTTCCGCCTGTTTGAATTGTGGCTTGAGTGTTTTGTCGTGTGTCGGTAGGTAGATACCAATTAGTTTTTGGGTCGATCCATGTGCGTCTGACCAACAAATTTAGCCAAATTCTTGTGTAGCCATGAATGTTGATGGTTTTTTTTTGTGTGTTTTTTTTTATAGTGTTACCTTTTGCATGCAAATTAGCGTTTAGCACATTTCAAACCGGTTGGGTTCTACTTTTAGCTTGTGTATTTATATATTCACACATACATGTTTGTATAGAAATTTAGCTATATATATATATTTTTCTCTCAAATTTCACATGACTCATTTTGGTCTGATTGGATTTAGCTTGTGGCTGTGCGATGTGCGATGCGAAGTAATACTAAAAACAGTAGCTGTCTCCCACTTAAGATTATCTTGCTGCTTTTCTACACAATTTATAGCGTAGTTCTTTCCAAATACTATTATTTTCCTCCTATTAGAGAGTATTATAATGGCAACGTGAACATTATTAATTTTTATTTTATAACCTTTGTTGCAAAGGTTTCAGCAACTTGCTAAGCACTTATCAGCTTTCTAGATGATTCGCTTAGCGTTATCTGACGCGCTCAGAATCGGCTTAGAATTTTCAACGTACAAAGCACATTTAATGCCATTACTCAGCCGAGCAGCTTTTAAGGCGGCGATTCCTGTCTTGATAGCCGCCTGGGTGCGGTCAGTTGGCCTAACCCAAAGGTTAACTTGGGGGGCTATCACAGTTCGCACTTATCTGCTCCTGCTCCATGGCCAGCTCTAGCTCCAGCTCTAGCAGGTTGTGCTGAAGACTTTCACGTAATTAAAAAAGTAAAAGTGAAAGTCGCATAAGGGCGCGTGTCTCCAAATCGAGACACGTCATGGTTCGTGCCTGGCTGCAGTGCCTCGATTAGAGAAACAGAGGCGTGTGGGATGTGTTGTGTGTATTGAATCTGGAGTGGAAAGCTCAGCAATTTTGTTCCGCTTTTCTAATTGAATTTTAATGCTTGGCCTTCGCTCTTGCAAAGTCCCACGGGCTTAATGCTTAAAGGTCTTCGTGTACCTTCTGTTGTGGTCATTTTTTTGTAACGACTTTAAGCTCTCAACTGATTTGTGTGTGTGGCATTTAATTTGCTTGCGTTGCCAAAGGCGCTGTCGACCAAACGACCCATGAAACTAATCGAAATGTCTCAACAGGAGCAGCAATAACATAAACCTCAACAACAACAACAGCAACAACTAGTACAGTTGGAACAACCGTGGCAATAACAGATCGATTCGACCTTACCTCGAATCGCCATTTTTCGATTTGAAATTTTTTCAATGTTTACAGTTTCGGTCTGATGACAGTACAAACAGAAAAAGCAAATGCTGATACCGCAGTAGAACATCGAACCCCATCTACTCTCCTCGTCTCCCCCTCTCCACCTCTGCACATTCCAAATGTCCAACAACGCTGCCGATTGACGCAAATGATTTGCTTAGCACCAAGTCAAACTAGTACAACTCATTGCCTGTCGGTGGCAAACATGAAATATTAATAATCTATGAACGCGATTATCTGTTTCAATACAGTACACACTTTTTGTATTATGTTACCATTTATATATTTGTCATAAAATAGGCCAATGAAGTTGGATTATAATGAAGTTGTGCAAAGGTATAAAACAGACTGGAGGATGCATATCTGAGCCCAGAACGTATTCTTGACCAGCATCAACAGTCGGTTTGGTTTAGCTATGTACTATAATATAGTATTGATCGAAAGTGTAAATTTCTTTAAATTTATTAAAAATTAAAAGCAGGGTATCTACTAGTCGAGCGTGCTCTGGCAGAGCATTGTAATTTGTGATATATGCCTTACTATTTGTTCTACTTCTGATAAACTATGTGAATACAAGAACTAATTATTACTATACCATTTAGTACTCCTGATACATTAGCTTATATTCATTCATAATTTTATATATATAGTTTAGATTATATTATTTTTTTAGAACACTATACTTATGGTTTCTTTAAAAAGATAACCTTTACTTGCATAATTCCCAGCTTACTCAAAGTTTTACTTAAATCCTGCACAAATCTAGGATTTGTTAAGTTTTTGCTCAAGTTCACCCAGTTGGTTGCCTTATTGAGTGTAGATTGTAGTTGGCCCGGGGTGGTGTTTGCTGCCATTGTTTTATTCCATATCTGACATCGACTTGCCAACAATATTTACGCCTATATGCAAATTCCGGAGTGCTCTTCATTTTCTCCGCCCCCCTCGCAGCATCCAACCGGCAACATTTGCAACATTGCTTTTTATTTTGCGCATTTTTCATTTGTGGTCTTGTTATTCCGCCCCTTTGTTTGCCATCTGCTTGCTGGCTCTGCCGTTATCACTTGTGGGTGTTGCCGTAGCTGCTGCTGCTGCTGCTCCGCCGTAATTTGGAATAGCTTCCCCACCCAGCTGTGCCGGCGTATATAGTGTGTATTGTGTTGATGGGCAGCGTTGCGGCATCTGTGAGTGATTTTCATTGCGCAAATAAAGCAACTTAATATAATCAGTATTGCCATTATGCGTTTCGTTTTGTCATCAATTTATTTTGCTAATCTCAACTCCATGAACTCAACAACATTTCATTTTGCCATGACTATCGACGGAAAATGCGAAAAAATAAAGAACATCAATTTGAAACAAGTAAGAATGCTCCATTCTCCAGGTAAGTCGACTAGGAAATGCCCTGCAACCAGCCACAAAAATGCAAAAAGGTCACGAAATGACTGCCAATCAGTATTTTAAATATTCGGAGAGTATTGAAGCATTCTTGATATTCCAAAATCCTGAAAACAAAGACCTGCAACAAAGTACAAAAAGTAGTCTAATTCATTTTCGATATTCGATGTACAAAATATAAATATGGCACCTCAGCTAACAAACTAAAACTCTAATGATATCTACAGATAGTTCAATGCCTACCCTTCTGGCTGCAGGTGTTTTTGCCAAAAGAATTGGTGTCATAGCTTTATTTCGAGTCCATCACTCTTGAGCTCATCGACTTGTGCCCAAAGCCCAGCAAGGTCATCCAAATAGCTTAGCAGCTTAAGACAAGCAATACAACACCCCCAAAACGACCCAGTTTCTCATTCAACGCCTCATCAAAGGGAAACGGTGCCGAGTCGCGTTGAGCCTTTCGCTTTTCAAGGATAATTACTATGGCTGGTGGACTGGTTGTGACTGGTTGACTGGCTGGTTCATCAGCGACGCCTTATTTACACAAATCTTGGCGGCCGCATACACACTCACACACAGATGGCCACTAAATGGGCGCATTTAATGGAACAAACCTACACTATTCATACTGGTTCCTTCTTATTTTTTGTTGTCGTCTTCATGCCCAGATTCAGGCTTAAGTGGCGCTCGGAGAAGGCCTGAAGATTCAGTTCGTTAGGAGGCCTCTTCACACGGCGGCGATGATGACATGTGCTCAATTGGTTTGAGTGCTTCAGCTGCTGCTGCCCAACTTGCCAAGTGTAGCCTACTTCCAGGCAAATTAAATTTCACTGTCTGTGTGTGTTTGTGTTTGTATGTGTGTGTGTGTGTGTGTGTGTGTGTCTTTCTGTTTGCGCTTATGAGCAAACAAAACGGCGCACACACTTGAGCAAACAGTGCATTAAAGCCGGCACAGTTTTAATTATAAACACACACACATACACATGTCTGCAAACGGACATCCTGCCACACACACACACACACACATCCCTCAATGAGGGGTGGGGAGAAGGACCCACAAACCTAACAAATAAGCAAACACACAAATTGTCTAACCGAATGTGACTTCATTTACTAAGCCAACTGAAGGCAGACCCAAAAAAAAGAAAAGAAATTGCTTAAATTTATCAATGAAAACTTCATCAGCATTAACTGGCATTTGTGTGTGTACCCTATACCCTGTAAGTTGTGTAAATGAGAGTTTAATGAACTGGGAGTATAGTAGAGTATAGCACCATATAAACATGATTTTTCTATCAATGAATGAGTTTTAATTTTAAATGCAAATAAGATGAACATATAATGATTTATGAAATATATATACCAAATTCTCAATATTTGTCCATAGTGTTAAGTAGGTGTGCTTTAGGTCCTCAGACAGGATATTTGCTAGTCAGCCTTAAAGCTTTTCTTATTTAGTTTTTTTTTTTGTTTTGGATAAATGTTTTTATCCCCCCTTAAACTTCGCTTGTTTTGCCTAGAGCAAGTCTTTCAGTCAAATCGTTGTGGTTATTTGCACAAATTGCCCATGAAAAATGCTGTGTGAATGCATGTGTGTGTGTGGCATGGGGCCAGGGGGCAGGGGCATGGGACGTCAGTTGTCGGTTGTCCAACGAGGCGGCATGCATAACTGAAATTGCTTACATTATATTGGGGAAAGCGAGAACAATCCGTTTGCAGCCAAATATGAAGCCGCCAAAGCGTTTGCAATTTTATCGATTTTTTACGACTTTTGCAAACTACTACATACATATTTTACACGCACAAGTGTGCAAAATGGATTGTGTGTGTGTGTGTGTGTGTGTGTGGCTGTGTGTATTGGTTTTGCATAACTTTTTCTGCTGTTGACTCTGCTCATTTGCCAATTTAAAAGTTAAGCTTAACAAAGTGGAAAAACTATAGCAACAACTTGTATATACTCAAAGGGATATTGGATAGTTTAATAAAAAGTCAAATTGTCTTACAAAGATAATTTTTCCCGTTTGTGTTTCACTTCTTTTTTTAACTTCCTTTTTATCACACTTAACTGGTAGCTTTTGCAATAGCAACAATTTGACCTTTTAATGCTCGCAAGATGTAAGAAAAAACGTAGTCAAACAATTGCACGAGAGGAGGGGAGCGGGTGAGAGGAGGGTGTTGCATTTGTGCAGCTGCAAGTTGAAGATGTCAATGCTGCAAATTGCACTTTGTTGTTTTACGGGTCGCGCAACCAACAACAGAGAGCAACATTTGATTAGAACTGATAAAAGGGGTTGCTGCAATGTGAATTTGGCTCAGTGGAATAATATTGGGAATAAGTGTCGTTTTATGTGCCACCGAAGTCCCAACTGCCGAAGTACTGCACTTCAAGCCAGCAAGCTGCAAGTTTTCTAGTACTGCATTGCAGAAATAGCGAAATCTTTTACTCGGAATCGGAATCGGCACCTAAATTGGTTTTTGGGGTTGACAACCTCATTCATGTATATGTAAGGAGTAATCCCACTCTTAGATTACGGTGCTGGTTAACAGATTAATGGAAGAAGGCTAAGATCGTTAAGGTTAAGATCGTCAATAAGAAGTCGTCAAAGTCCCGAGTACCTAAAGTTGTATAGAGTCGAACATTACGTTGTAAATCCAATCCTCATATTTCTCTGTAATATACTTATAACTATAATATTAATATATTAATAATAAGCAGCACATAATCAGTCCTACATAAATGTGGTAGCAATAAGCCCAAAGACCATATTCCGTTTGATAATTTTGGCCAAAAATGATTTAAATTTCGAACTTTTCTACCGATTAACCAAATAGGCAGTTATTTATTTATGACGGCAGTTATCGCCCCATTTGATTCTCGCAATCTCGCACCAAGCTATTTACGAGTATTTGCCCATTTGTGCATGTCATTTGGTAACGAGACTGTGTTGCCAATTTGTGTATGTAGGCTTGGCTCCCCAAACTTGGCCACAACTTGTTATCAAATTTCATGCAGCACACAAGCAAAACGCGGCCAAACGGGCTGGCAAACTTGTTATCGCCGATAATCGAAAACGCTGTCTACTTTTGGGGCTCGCTTCATTTGCCTGCCGCCAGCTGACATTTATTTAGGTTCGTATTGACAGTATGAATATTTTGTGTTATGAACTCTGTGCGCAGAGACTTATCACAAATCACCCAACAAAAGCCATTCATTAAGAGCTTTTAATAGGACAGCCTATCGACAATGACACACAAACAAATCCCCAACAAATGCGTTTGGGTTTTGCCTTTCAACTTGGTTTCCTTTTCATTTTTCACCAAATTTTGTTTTTTTTTTTGTCTGCCTGGCCAAATGTTTAACACGTTCCAGTTCCTTTGTTTGGCCATTTCACTCTGTAGTTTTTGTTGTTGTTGTTGCTGTTGGCCCTTTTGCCACAAACGTGGCCAACACTTGCCGTTGTGTCAGCTGCGTGACAGCTTCGCTTGACACTGAGCGTTGTCTCTGCCAACCATTTACAAAAATACATTTTCAGTTCCAGCCCCTCTTAAAGCACCTAATCGATTTTGTAGGTGCAGAAATCTGTTCATAAATCATCATTTCCCCAATGACTCTCGATTTATTTTGAAGGCTCTTAAAACAAAATACTTAAAACATTAATCATATTTTAATATCCCCAAGTACATTCTCCACAATTGACTTTGTTCTAAAACAAATCGCGTATTAAATTCTTACTGATATGCCTGAGTTAATCACAATTTCAAAATAACCATTTCGGGTTGTTATCTTATGCAAATTGCTCTTTGAATTAAATTATGCAAGGTATATTTAGGTAAGGTAATTTCTTGCCAAGGGGAAGTATCCAAGAATAAAATATTCTTGATATGAGTACATTAGTACAACTTTGAGGCAGCATCCTCTTAAGCCATTTTGAAAGGGAGTAGGCATTAAAAATTTTAACAAAGAAACCTTATAAAATATTTATTATTGTTGTATTGCCTGTAAAAAAGGTTTGAGTTGAGGGAAAACTTAACAATTTGTTGGGTTTTTATTAGTGTGGGAATTGCATAAAAGTTGTTTTCACCTTTGCTCAACTGGGCATAACATTAAATGTCAAGCGCTGACCTTTAATCAACTTAGTTGGAGTGAAACACACAAAAAGAATTTTTGGTTGTGTTTAGCAGCCATTAAAAATGTATACAACTTGCGTTATCATATGTTGCCAACTTTTACTAGCTGAATTATCGAATTTGTTCTTGCAAACTGAAACTTATTTAATTTAACAGTTTTCCTTGTTGAACAGAAGGAAGCGCCTCCTTGATCAGGTTCAGCAGCCGACTTTATATAGTCTAGGACTTCAAATTGTGCCATAGATAAACTATATTTGATTTTATCGATAACTATTATCGATAGTTATATCGAACTATCTCACAGTCCCAAACCTTTCCTATTTGTTTATTTTGTTGACTATTTTATGAACACTTAATGACCTCATTAGGCAAAATTTGACAGCAGTACTCAACCATTATTCATTTATAGTGTGTGTTATGTCCCAGAAGCCATTCGAAGTCGATTTACTTCAATTTATTATACCGTTTTCGTTGGGGGCCAATTATAATGCCATTTAGTGTATCTGGCATAGCAACAACAAACTAATGTGATATTTAATCATTCGCAGGTTCTCCAGCCGCTTTGAGCTTCCACTGCTGGTGCAGAGCGTGGTCATGAATGTCACCATGTTCCTAATGATACACCTGTGCGTGAAGGTGAAACGCATGGGCGCAAATACACGAGAACATACGCTTCGTGGTGAGTGCTCCTGCGCCTCCTCCCGCCTTTCGGCTCCCGGCTATCTGCTCATAAATTCGATTAAAACGAACATATAAACACATTATTCCTTTTTAGGCGACGAGCTGCACTTGCCAAAAGTGCTGACGGACGCGGATACAGGCGCCTCCGTCTCCACCAGTGATGCAGGTGTGCTGAAACGTGCCCGTTCCAGACATTATATAAACGGTAAGTCTGCCACAGTTCGAGCCACATTTTTAAGGTGCAGTTCCCTATGAAAACTTTTTTATGTGCTCTTCATTTACTGTTCGTGACAGCAGCGACAGTTGACGCCAATTTCCGGCCATATCATGTTATGGTAAAACACAGCACACACACTCACAAAATATAAACTCACATTTTCAATTTGTATGGTGTTCCTTTGGAGGCTTTATCTAAAAGCGCCATTTGCAGTGTATTATTTTAGCCTTCAGTCTTATCAATCTGCCTTCGCGCAAATGGCAAGCACAATAAACTGGGCTAGTAGGCGGAAACGTGGCCCATAAATTGATCAATGAACAAGCGCCACTGAAACCACATTGAGCTAATTATAGTGGCACGCCTTGGGCTTCTTGCTTATCTATCTTTTGTGTGTGCGTGTGTGTGTGTGTGTGTGTGTATTTGTGTTGCAAGTTTGTTTGCCCCTGTTCAACGCTCAAAAGCAGGCAACAATAATAGCGATTGATTTCGGAATACTTTTGCATTTATATAGCGTCGAAGTAACACTATCGAATAGTGGAAAAAAATATCAAAATGTTTTCTATCTACACAATCACGATAATGCAAATAGAGCAAAGGTTTTTTTCTCTATATTCACGATACAAATACTTGACACAATTATCAAACGATCCATGACTCCTAGACTATAATCCGAAATTGATTCGGGATCAAATATTGGTTATTTAAGGCCTGGTCTTGTATAACAGTTTCGACATCACAGTTTTTTAAAGAACCTGACAAAAAGTTCTTTTGTACCCATACAAAATGTGATTTTCTTAATTGTTTTTTTTTTTAACGGAAAATTTAATTGTTCATTTGTCAAACTATATATTTTTAAAGAAAAGTCTTTTCATATTTACCGTGTCTTTTGTATAACTGTTTGATTTAACTTCCGTTTCAGATCTGGACTTCAAATACTTTTGGAACTGGACAGATTTTCAATCGTATTTGGACATGATGCTCCTCGTTTGGGCCATTGGCGCTGCCGTCACTTATCTGATGTTACCCGTCAACTGGTTCATGGAGGCCATGGGCTTTGTAGCCGTTTTCACAGAGGCCATGTTGGGTAGAGTATTCCTAGCACGGATTATTCAAATAATCAAATAATAATATTTATTAACATTTTGCAGGTGCGCCGCAGTTTCTGCGCAACTTTCAGAATAAATCCACATATGGTATGAGCATACACATGGTGGTCATGTGGACGCTCGGTGATATGTTCAAGACTGGTTACTTTGTTGCTAGGAAAGCACCATCGCAGTTCTGGATTTGTGGCACGTTGCAGGTGCGTAAGACCTGCTTGAAATAACAATCAAAATGTATCAGAAGGAACAAAGATGAATGGCTAATTTATGCATAATGAACTTAACTATTAATTACAAAACACATGACCGATTGTTCCTTTGAAAACTATATATATATATATGTATACATACACATATGTATTATATTTTACTCGTCTTCAGACAGAGATTCACATTATCCAGTCAGTTGTGGAGTTTGATATGTTATAGTTTGATAGTTCTGAATCGTATAAGATAACTATTATCACAATACTCCAAACAATGTAGCCACTTATCTTACCATTAACTAATCACTCAGCTAACTGGTCCAACTAATAATCGATAACTTTCTCTCTTTTCATTGGAAATGGGCTCACAGGTCAGCCTGGATCTGGCCATATTGATGCAGGTTTGGCTGTATCGCCACAATACGAAGCCGCGCGATCTGCGACGCGGCGATTAGCAGTTTGCCCCCGAAGAGCAACAGCAACAGCCTCCACTTAATCAACACCAACAACAACAAATAACAACAACACAACAACAACAACAACACGAACTGCACATTTCGCATTCCGAGGAACGACAATTATCGCTTCCAATTACAATCAGCAGCAGCGGCGACGATCATCTGCTGACGGCACGTGCTGATGACGAGCACTTCAAAACACTCGACTTTGGCCAGTGTCACGATAATCGAGCCTTTCAGTATCATCATCATCATCATCACCATCACAACAACAATAACAATAACAACAATAAGCTGTTACTTTCCCGCTCGGCCGGCAGTGGCAAAAGTCAGAGCAGAAATGAGAGCAGCAATGCCACCGCTGCCGTTGCCGTTGCTCTCGATGATCTCGAGGTGGTCATTGTGCACAAGTCGAGCAATGTGCGAGGCGTCAGCAATGGGGCACAGGAGCACAATCACAGTAACAGCTGTTGTCATCGGCGCAAGCGTCACAATGCCACACAGACGCCAGTGGCACGTTGCTGCTGCTGCTGCGGTTCCGGTTGCCATTGCCAGGTGACGCATCATCATTGCCATCATCACTGTCATCATCATCACTATGGCAGCAGTAGCGGCGGCGGCGGCCTCGGCGGCAAGCGACGCCATCATCATCATCATCAGCAGCAGCAGCATTATCATCATCATCATCAGCAGACGCAATCCCGACGGCAGTTGCATTCCAAGCGCAGTCCGCTTCCAGCCAACAAGGCGAACCACAAACACAACAAGTCTTCCTTGGACTCCAGCGAGGATCAGCATCTGCATCAGCAGCCGCAACTGCATTCGACTGTCATTGCGATTGAGATTGATGCGGCCACCGTAACGGAGAATAACAGCAGCACTGCCACCTCCAATTTTCCATATAAGGTCGCCAGCGAGGGCGGCGGTGCGCCCATGAATCTAATTCCGCTCTGTGAGCAGCATCGTCAGCGGCGGCGACGCGGCTCCATCAACTCCAATACGACCATCGAAACGGATGAGCTGTCCGGAGACGACGACGCCGAAGTTGACGATGATGCCGACGCTGACGATGACGAGGACGATGACGACGATGATGATGTGCGTCTGGGCGTGCAGCCCGAGGATGAGGAGCAATTGACACCATCGATGGTTAAACGGCCAAGCAGCAGCTCCAGCAGCACAGCACGCGCATTTGCCGGCTCAGTTCCGCCACGCAACGAATGCGTGAGGATTAAGCGTAAACGTTTCGAGCCCGATGCGATGCAGGATTATTGCAGCAGTTGCTCACGTTGCTCCAGTTGCAGCTGTGATCAGGCGCGCACCAGCTCGTGCAGCAGTCTGGACGAGGATCTGGCCCATGAGATGACCGTTGCCGCCGACTGTCATCGCTGTGCGAGCAGCGAGCACCAACAACAGCAACAACAACAAATGGGCAGCCGTCGGAGTAGCTTGAAGAGCTTCTGTTCCTGCCGCACAAACAGCTGCTGCTGTGGCCGTTGCAGCGACGAGGAGGGTTATGCCGGTGGCGAGTACAAGGACGACGACGATGAGACGGCCGGACAACGTGAATCCTATCGCACCGCTGCGGATCACACGATAAGGAGCACTCCCACACAGGATGCAGATGCGCATAGCAGCACCCTGACACCGCTCAGCACCGAGGAGCACACGATGCGCAGCGAATTGGCTGACAATGATGATGATGACGATGATGATGTGAATGCCATAACCGATGCGGATGCCTCCTCGCTAAGTCAGTCTGCCGAATACTTTTCGCTCGCCTCCGCCACGGGTGGCAAAGAGGAGGCGCCCCACAACACCACCAATAGCAATAGCAATAGCAACAGTGCCAGCTGGAGCAAGCATATCCGACTCAAACGCAGCCCCTCGCCAATAGACTCCCATTTATGACGAAGTGTCTCGCTGGTCGCCTGGCCAGCCATCGATGTGAATGCGCTGCTGCAGCAGACGATACGCAAATCCGCTGTGCTGCAGGAGTTGCCAGTGAAGCCACGCACACCGCTGCCGCCGCCCAGGGCCCAGTTGCAATGTCCCGGTGCAGCAGCAGCAGCTGCATCAGGTAGCAATGATAGCTCCACCGCCACGTTAACGCCCAGCGTTATCACCGTTGCCAAGCAACCGAGAACTCGCACCGCTGTCATCTCTCACAATGGCATCACGAACACAACCACAACCACTTTGCCCGCACTGAGGACGAAGCGCAGCAGCGCCAAGTACTCGCCGGTGGGTGGAGATGCAGCCTACAGTTGTGATCCGCTCCAGCGACGCTCCACAGAGATCATACTATAAGCTACAACTTCCGCTAGGCTGTGTCGACAACAGAGTTTTGTCCAAAAAATACAAACAGAAAAACAGGAAAAAAAAAACAAAAAACAATATTCAAACCAAAACCAAAACACTTCTTGGAATTTCATGTGCAAACATTTCGTGAATTTTTTACATTATTTTGTTGTACATCCCAAAAAAAAAGTTTAAAGGCCCCATTTGCTGTTCACTATGTTGTTATTCGGGGGTTAACCCTCAATCAAAAAAAAACAAAAGCAAATAGCGAAATCTTTATGTAAATTATATTATTTCAAAACCGCTAGCAAAATTAGCTATAATTTTGATAAATGTGTAATATTATTTTTAAGTGTGACTATTTGAATTTAATGCCTCAGCTCTTTGATGACTGCTTTCGTTTTCAGCATTTGTCAATGGCTTATATTAACTAATTAAAAATACATATCCATTATAATTATAATCCAATATAATCTGGGCAAAAAGACTTGCAAGCGTCTGCGGGAGCTGAGGCAAACGACCTTGTTTCATTGATTTCGTACAAGTTTTTAGTCAATTCCTCTTAGCCAAGTAAGTTAATGCATGCCTAACTAGTGTGGTAAAAAAACAATAATATATCTATATATGTGAACATCAAACATTAATCTCGATATTGGAAACGTAAAGAACACATTGTACATTTTTATGATTTTCTAGCAGAATTTATTAGCTAAGGCTTCAAATAAAACCAAACGACAAACGATTTTATGTTTTTATTTATTATTTTCCTTTTGCACCCAATTGCCACAATTTTTTTATTTCATTTTATAGATATGTAGCACAGAAGAAATGCACCCACTTGTACTATATATTTCCATAGATATATAGCGCAGTTTTCATAAGTTAATGCCAAGTATATGGCGACTATATATGAACCATAAACAGACGATTAAGTAAAAATAGAGATAACGCCGCCAAATATCTTCCTTGCAATGTTGAGATTCCGTTGAAAATGCTACACACAATTTATTAACCAAATAACTTATTTATTTTTAAGCTAAACTATACATCAAGTGCTTGAAAATATTTTTAAAATATTATAAAAAAAAGAATAAAAAAGAAATTAAAAATTTACAACTCTACGAGTTAAGACAATGTGTTTAAAAATTGCCTAAAAATTTGTTGATTAGTGCATAGCTGACATCTTGTTTGCAGTATAAACTATATATTTATATACGTATATTGATTATAATGATAAAATTGTATGTATCTAAATCATGAGTTGCCGCCTGCTACAGGTAAAAGAGTAACCAAAATCAATTTGGGCATTTCGTGTAGAATTCTTTCGTTTTGATATAAATCCAATTGTAACGAATTACTTACTTATAAGCAATACTCAGAATCATTACTATACATAACTGTTCAACTATACAATCTATATCTTAAGTCTACGCATTTCAAGTATATAATATTCAATTCAGACTATATACTATATACAAATATTCGTATTCCTAAGTATATACTACAGAAGCAATATTTGCATACAATTTGAATTAAAACAATTATTACAAATACAACTGTAAAAACAATGCGTATTTGTTCGTTTATCTTGCGCAATTTACTTTATTCTCCAAATTGGAAATATCTTATTCTGTAAACGATTGAATAAAATTATTATTAGTATAAAAAAGCGGTAAAAATTAAATTTCAATTGTATCAGTAGCCTTAGTATTTTCGGTATTTTTGTGCTGTGTCATCACTGCTGAGTAGGGCTACCAGCATTTGATAGAACAAATGTTAGCCGATTCAATATTTGAATGTTAACAACATTGACAACTATCGCGGAATACGATACAAAAAAGTCATTGCTTGCATTACCATATCAGCATTTTATTTCTTAACTAAAAACAATACGAAACAGTAAGTGGCTTTTATTTGAAAAGTAATTATTTTTTATCTAGTCCGAACGAATGTATCATCGGTGTGATTATCAACACTAAACTTAACAGCTGCTCAACAGTGCTCAAATATCGATATATCGATATTTTGTTCTGCTAGCGCTTAATTATCAAAAATAATTTTAAATTATCGACTCCAATATTTGTAAAGATATTGTAAAGAATTTGAGCAAAAGAAAAGTCGAACAACAGCTGCAGCACCAAAGCCAACACATAGTTTTTACAAAATAAAAAAAAAATAAATAAAAGGCAAAAGGACTCGTTGCTGTGTTGATGAGAACGAGCTGACATAGTGAAGAGAAGATTAGAAGTGCTAAGTGCTGGTAAGTGTTACACAGCGAGTTAATTCCAGCTTGTGAATTATTATATATTTTACCGCTAATGGCCACTTACGTAGAATGAAATTAAAGCTGAGAAGATAACAAACTGTATATTTGTTTATGCCGAAAATTATACTTTTGCTATATAGCAATTTCCGATTTGTTTATTTTACTGCTCCGTTGGAGCTGAGTCAGCCAGAATGATCATGTTTTTCATCTACCTTTTATTGCATATATATTTACTTTCATATAGCTTGATTGAGAATTGAAGCGAATTGTCCATTAGTATTTATTGCATTAGTTTTAGTTTTAATTTTGCATATTCCTAAAAACATCTGACTCTAAAAGCTTTTAAAGAAATCCCTGGGTCTAATATTTAAAAACAATACTTTAATTATAATTGTTTAATGAATGATTAAACCGAGTTGACGTTTAGAATCAAACTGCCCGCTCTGACGAGCAGGCTCTTTATACAAAATGCTTAAACCTAAATACATATATAATGTTATGCACCCGCTGGTAAGGCGACCGCATCGGCGCCTAAAAACTTAGAAAATATTATGCAGCCGTTTGTATGGCGACCGCTGTCTCACTCCTATCGAGCGCAGCCGTTTGTAAGGCATCCGCATCGGCGCCTAACAGCGGCTGGATAACGGTGACTGTTGGGAAGGCATCCGCATCGGCGCCTAACAGCGGCTGGATAACGGCGACTGTTGGGAAGGCATCCGCATCGGCGCCTAACAGCGGCTGGATCACGGCGACTGTCGCGACGCAAGCTGCCGGCAACTTGTCGCCAGCAAAAACGGCAGTTGTGAATTTAAACATCAGAGGCAGGCACAACAATGAACAAGGCTGGCCTGCATGGGCCAGCCATCAGCATCTCAGAGCGTCACATGTTCATACTCGAACACTTACACTAGTGTTCATTCTTGAACATGTGTTATATATATATGGTGTTCTTTTTTGAACAATAATAGACAATGACGATTCTATGATTTCCTAGAAAAATCGTCTTAAAGTTTTTCAAATATTTAAACTAATCCTTCGGTGTACAAATTAAATTTAAAAAAAAACAATTAAGATAGAAATGGAGATTTTACACATTACTCCAAAAGATTTCGCAGTTAAAGCTTATACAAACTACCTATAAATAAACATACATTTTATAATTATAATAGAAACTATATATTTTACATATTCCCAGAAATCAAATCACCCCAAAAGCTTTAAAGAAATCCTTTGAGTCAGAACGATTTGTGTTCTTTATTTATAATCAATTGTGTTGTTGTTGCTGTTGTACTTTATACATTATTGTCATTATTATTATACTAATATTAATTTATCATAGATGCAGGCATAGCTAGTGAAATATTTGCTTTTATACACGTATATTGATTATAATGTGCCGCCTGCTACAGGTAAAAGAGTAACCAAAATCAATTTGGGCATTTCGTGTAGAATTCTTTCGTTTTGATATAAATCCAATTGTAACGAATTACTTACTTATAAGCAATACTCAGAATCATTACTATACATAACTGTTCAACTATACAATCTATGTCTTAAGTCTACGCATTTCAAGTATATAATATTCAATTCAGACTATATACTATATACATATATTCGTATTACTAAGTATATACTACAGAAGCAATATTTGCATACAATTTGAATTAAAACAATTATTACAAATACAACTGTAAAAACAATGCGTATTTGTTCGTTTATCTTGCGCAATTTACTTTATTCTCCAAATTGGTAATATCTTATTCTGTAAACGATTGAATAAAATTAATATTAGTATAAAAAAGCGGTAAAAATGAAATTTCAATTGTATCAGTAGCCTTAGTATTTTCGGTATTTTTGTGCTGTGTCATCACTGCTGAGTAGGGTTACCAGCATTTGATCGAACAACTGTTAGCCGATTCAATATTTGAATGTTAACAACATTGACAACTATCGCGGAATACGATACAAAAAAAGTCATTGCATGCATTACCATATCATCATTTAATTTCTTAACTAAAAACAATATGAAATACAAAGTGGTTTTTATTTGAAAAGTACTTATTTGTTATCAAGTCCGAACGAATGTATCATCGGTGTGATTATCAACACTAAACTTAACTAACTTAACTAGCTTAACAGCTGTTCAACAGTGCTCATATATCGATATATCGATATTTTGTTAACTTGTGACATGAATGAACACAGTGTCTGGTGGTGTTAACGTTAGTGGGACGTGTTTCGCTCGAACCCAAAACAAGAAAAAAGTTACCTAGTTTTTTTTCGTGCGAGTTGCAGCGACGTTCTGCTAGCGCTTAATTATTAAAAATAATTTTAAATTTTTGACTCCAAGTGAGCAAAGCAAACCCATTGGGCAAAATAAAAATCTAACAGCAGCTGCAGCAACAAAGCCAACACATAGTTTTTACAAAATAAAAAATAAATAAAAGACAAGAGGATTCGTTGCTGTGTTGATAAGAACGAGCTGACATAGTGAAGAGAAGAGAAGTGCTAAGTGCTGGTAAGTGTTACACAGCGAGCCCTAAAAATAAATTGTGTGTGTGTATGTACATATTTGTCAAGCGTGTTTGTGTGTATATGTGCGAGTGTGCGTGCGTGAGAGTGCCGTTATCTATCCCTTTGTTGGTCTTTGCTCTTTTGGGTCCGCAACTGTCAACATTGTCAATTGGTTCAATGCAGCGAGCTTTTGACACGAGCACATCTCTTGCACTTCTTCTATTTTATTACGATTCTATGTTCAATAGAACAATTCTTCCGCCATTACATATGTGTGCGTGTGTGTGTTTTTGACTATTGCACTTTAGCTTTTGACATTGCTGTGTGCTGCGCTTTAAAAGCTGCTGCTGCAGCAAGTCAATGGTGCAAGCAGTGCGGCAATAGAATGCTGCTTGTCGTCCATTCAATGTCAGTGTTTCATTGAACTTGATATTGAAAATTTGAGTGGGTTTTGTCTGACCGAAGGCTAAAGACTCTAAGGCCAAGGCCTAGTAGCCCAGCACCTCTTCCTCTTCTCAAGTATTCAAGTGTTCTCCCCTCTCTTCCAGTTAATTCCAGCTTGTGAATTATATATTTTACCGCTAATGGCCACTTACGTTGAATGAAATTAAAGCTGAGAAGATAACAAACTGGATATTTGTTAATGCCGAAACTTATACCTTTGCTATATAGCGATTTCCGATTTGCTTATTTTACTGCTCCGTTGGAGCTGAGTCAACCAGAATGATCAAGTTGACGGGATCAAAATTGTGCGTTTTGTTTTTCATGTACCTTTTATTGCATATATATTTACTTTCATATAGCTTGATTGGGAATTGAAGCGAATTGTCCATTAGTATTTATTGCATTAGTTTTAGTTTTAGTTTTGCCTATTCCTAAAAACATCTGACTCTAAAAGCTTTTAAAGAAATCCCTGCGTCTAATATCTAAAGATAATACTTTAATCATAATAGACAAAGACGATTCTATGATTTCCTAGAAAAATCGTCTCTTAAAGTTTTTCAAATATTTAAACTAATCCTTCGGTATACAAATTAAATAAATAAAAAAAAACAATTAAGATAGAAATGGAGATTTTACATATTACTCGAAAAAATTTCGCAGTTGAAGCTTATCAATTCTTTGGTATACAAACTATCTATAAATAAACATAATCGTAATTATAATAGAAACTTACTATTTTACATATTCCCAGAAAACAAATCACGCCAAAAGCTTTGCAAGTACTTTAAAGAAATCCTTAGAGTCAGAACGATTTGTGTTCTTTATTTATAATCAAATGTGTTGTTGTTGCTGTTGAAACGCCTGCAAATGATTTTCTGGCAGAGCAGAGAGAGGGATGGAGAGAGAAATGCGATAAAATAGACCGGCAGAGAAATGCGCCAATTTTATTTACTGCTGGTTGACATTTCGACGCCCACACGCAACTTGAAAGCGCCCAGAAGGCAAAGTTCGCTCCAAGTGTGTGTGTGTTGTTGTGTGTTTTTCATGAATGAATGGAAATGGAAGCGAACGCGTTCCAAGCAGCGAATGCGGAAGTGTGAACAAGTTAGAATGAGATGGCGACAGTTGTTATTACCGCCTGCCGCCTGCCTCCGCTACTGCTGCTGCTGCTTGCATCGCCTTAAGCTTCTGCCGACTAACTGTTTCTCTTGTTGTTGTTTGGGGAGCACATCATGAATAACCCAATATGGAATCGACACAATGGGGGTTGACTTATACACTTTGTGCATTTAAATTGTCGTTGATCAGTTGGAGTTTTGGGTCTCTTAATAATCATCATCATCATCATTGCATACATAGATAATTTGACTTTACTTTCATGGGCAACTTAAATAAATTTCTCGATTTACACACAGTCGTAAATTGATTATGCATGCACTTGATTGCCACCCCAGAAGCCACCTCAAAGCACCAACGCAGCATTTACTTACACACGTTTGTCCTGTGCGAGGACTCTATAAATAGAAACTGGCTGCGCCGATTAGATGAAAGCTTAGTGCGTCAGTGTGCGCTGAGGATTTATGAATATTACATGAGTATGCGAGTGAATCGAGCTGATAAATAATTTCCATCATATGTCAGACGGGTGACTTCAAGGACCTGCTTGCCTGCACTTGGCTATATTTTTTTTTGTTTTATTTTTTTATATATTTCATTTTACTTTTAGCTAGCTCCTAGACATCCTGTGTTCCATTGACGTCAGCGTTGTGGTTCCCGAGTGGCACAAGTTGTATATCAAAGTTGTTTGACCATTGAGCTAATGGAGAAATTAAGTAAGGAAGAGAAGAGTAAATAAATCTCAAAGCGAAATTTAGCTCATTCTTAAACAAAATATTTTGATGGTTAAATGTGTAATACGCAAAATAATTAATTTGCTTAACCAAAAGCAAATTAACTTTTCAGCAAAGGTTGCACAAGTTACGTGTTGATAGGAGTCGTCTCTCGGTTGCAGATAGTGTTGCCTCTTTATGGCTCTCCAGACAACACTCACGACCGACCCATTCGAGCTGCGTTAGTTCTGCTTAATCACTCCATTTCACATCTGACACGGGCATTAATCGAACCGCTAACTAACCCAACCGAGCACACGGGCTATGAGAGACAAGAGACCCTTGACCATCATCCTCATCATCATCATCTCACATGACACACGCGTCAGCATGTCGCCCAGTTGTTGCTGTTGGAGACGGTCTTGTTGAAAGCAATTTCATAAATGGCTTCCGTTTGCACAGGACACGCGCAACGCCGCTGCCATTGAGAGGGCCTCTCTCATTGGCAAAGCTTTGCATCCTTATCTCGCCTAAAGATAGTTTGCAGTGCCCGACTAGCAGATACCCTGTAGGCAATTGCTTCAGTCTGATACGTAATACACGCATATTTAATGGGCATATTTTCAAAGTGGTATAAAACATAGGGAAGGGGATATTGTGTGTGTGTTGCCTGCTTTCGGGCGCTGTGGCAGCTTCTACGTGCCTCAACCGAATTGCGAATAATATAAACAATAATGAAATTGCTGCGTGGGGCAAAATCTATAGGACTATGCCGTTACACACGACGCGAGAGATAAATAAGCAGAGACAACACAGCTCAAGGTCAAAGTTGAGCAAAGAGCAAAATAACTTTTTCCGCCCACACTTGAGGCTGACTAATGTTGATCCCAGTGCGTATAAAGAACACAAACTATTTTACATTGCTTTTTATACTTTATCCATCTGATTTAAAGTCTGCGAACTTGCAAATTTGTGTGCATCAGCGAAACCCGGAAGTTAAGGATGTTGATTAATATGAATGCATCAGCAGTATTTAAAGCCGTGCCTAATTCAATTAGCTTACATTAACCAGCGAGTGTTTATAAATAAAAGAACAAAGCCAAAAGAGAAGAGCAGCAGCAAAAGCCGCCAATGAGCAATGAGAACAATGGAAAAAGCACAACAGACACGCTGAAGGAGAGTGATTGATTGAGGGGGTAGGGGGAGGTAGAGAGAGAACAGCTCACGACAATGGCGCGCAGCAGCAGCAACAACAATAACTGATTGCCATGACAGGCGCAAAGTGCATCGCAAAAAAAAAGGGAAACAATTTACTGCCAAAGGCAAACAAAGAAACTGTTGAGCAAACAAATTCCCTCGCTCGCTAACTCTCTCGCTCATTCTATTCCCCTCACTGCTGCGCTTTGTGTTTCGCTCGCACCTAGACATTGCTGCTGCGCTTTTAATAACTTTTCCGCCAGTGTTGACTAATAATGCGTACACAAATTTAAATTGCAATTTAAAATCGCTACGAAAACTGCAATGAAAATCAATATTCTGCCAAATGCTTGCAAGTAATGTACAACAAGGAAGTTACAATCGACAAAATTTGTTTTTTGTGTTTCTGATTTCGTGCTGCTTTTATTATGACGCTGTTTCGTGTGTTTGCGCTTGTGATTTGCATGCCACGCCAACTACAACAACAACAGCTGTTTGAGATTTGCATGCCAGTCTAACAAAAACGACAACAACAAACGCTGCCTGCCAAGTTGTTTATTCCAGTGAAAACATGCACATACATGCATACTTACAAATTTTGTGTGCTTACAATTACATACAACAAAAAATAATGTTATTTTCTTTTTGTGGCTTATGTGTAAATTCAAATATTTTCCCACGCTCAACTACAGGAAATCATCATAGTTTGCAGTGTTGTGTGACGAACCAAACAATAATAAAAAAAATGAAAAACCGAAGTATCATAAACGCATACAGTTATCATTTAACGATATATATCAGCTGCACATTTAGAGTAAGGGACACCCTGCAATTGAATCCAATTCCATAACAAATTGAACAGTTCAATTAAAAGCTAATTTAACTATAGTTTTGCTTTCAAAGGCCACACTGTGTTATTAGCTGCCCACAACTTGCAACTCGGATTTAATGGTTGCCATTTGCACGACCTCCTCGTGATCTAAAATTATCATTAATATATCAAGGCTGTTACATATGTATATACATTTATATATAGATATATGTAGTCCCCTATGTAGACTCCCCTCTGGGATAGGTCAGTGCTTCAACTACAAGGGTGGCATTATCGATTTTCACAACACTAGATAAGATTAGATAATATACCCTTCACAGAGCTAAACATTTCCAATACGTAACTCCTTTTTACGACCAAATGGCTTTGTTAAATTCCATTTATTTAATAGAAATGCAAATACACTGTATATAAATGATTCTAAACTGATATCATCACAGCTGGATGCCAAAAGACAATTTGAAAATGCCTGGCTAGCATTGAGTAAACAATCCGCTTGCTCCCCGTTGCGCCTCAATTTTTCGGAGCTTGCCTTGTTTCAAGTCTCAAGGAAATTGTGTCCCAGCTTGGCCTTGTCCGGAGTCTGGAGTCTCGTCTGGGCTGAAAGCAAAAGTGTATAACTTGCAGCAATCTATAAATAGTCGTAGTCGCTGGGCAGGAAATATCCAATCAACAATATATCGATAAATAGCCTAATGCGACCTTAACTGAACTCCGTCCCTTAATGACTCTTCTGTTCTATTAATAGTCGACTTTCAGCTTACATATGTCGTCCGTCTGATGTGCTAATGCCATTTATCCCGTCCAGCGATAAATCAATCAATCATAATTTGTATTTCTCGGACATAGACGAGAAATGGTAATAGTTCGGCGGTTAATTGAATTAGCAGCTCAATTGGCCCATTTGGAAGAACATGAAAAGAAATTGAAGCATGTGAAAAATGTACACAAAAATATTGATAACCGATTAAATGAAACAAAATGATCTCTTTTTATGGTAAGCTTTTCTTTATCTGCCGAGCATCGGCTTAGATATAATTTTAAATAGCAGAAAAAGGACCACTGTACGTATGAGATTTAATAAAAAAGAGCTTATTAGGTTCGCAATAAAAAGTGTGTTTAATGATTGATTAAACCGAGTCGACGTTTAAAATCGAACTGCCCACTCTTAAACCTAACTACTTAGAAATATTATGCAGCCGTTTGTAAGGCGACTGTTGGGAAGGCATCCGCATCGGCGCCTGACAGCGGCTGGATCACGGCGACTGTTGGGAAGGCATTCGCATCGGCGCCTGACAGCGGCTGGATCACGGCGACTGACGACGCTAGCTGCCGGCAACTTGTCGCCAGCAAAAACGGCCTGTATGGGCCAGCTATCAGCATCTCAGAGCGTCACATGTTCGTACTCGAACAAAGTGAAAGAATATTAAATTAGTATGCCAATGGAGCTCACACTGAATACAAGTCAAAATACCAGACTATAATATTAAAACATTGTTTCCAAATTCTGTGAAAAGTTCAATTAATTAATTATTTACCCACTATAGCCTCATGGCTTACTTTGGGCCACTAAAGCTGGTCGCCTTGGCCTGGCCTCTTGTTAACCTCATCAACTGATGCATTTGATAATAAGAATAATAATCATAAATTTGCACATACATTATACAAACTGTTGCCCCATGGCTATTGGATTGGCCTGGCTCCAAGCCTGCTCTGATCCCTGTGGTGCCACCTGATGTCCGGGTTCCAAAGCTAATTATGCGCAAGTGGAACAGTTTTGGCCCATGGTCAACACCTAAGCAGCTGGCATCCACGTGCATCAAATCTGTGCCCAGTCCTCCACACTCAGCATCCACTTTGCTTATAAGCTGGCTGCAAAACTTTTACACATAAAAGTTGCGAAGTATATCCCCCACTCCCCTTCCACCCCTTGAGATTCAGCGAAATCTCCCTCGCCCAGCCACGCCCCGCACCGCCCTTC
This sequence comes from Drosophila nr. medialis 2 BK-2023a, assembly GCA_035044325.1. Taxonomy (NCBI): domain Eukaryota; kingdom Metazoa; phylum Arthropoda; class Insecta; order Diptera; family Drosophilidae; genus Drosophila; species Drosophila nr. medialis 2 BK-2023a. The sequence goes on from JAWNMH010000348.1 coordinate 589,707, forward strand.
CAGCCTGACGGCCTGGTAACTGTTGGCTACGTCGCAATAAGCTTTTTTATATCGTCGTCGCTGTTTTGCTTATTTTTTTGTTATTCTTTATGAGCTTTAGTTGTTGTTGCGCTTGCCTCGTTCGTAGTTAGCTGCGAGCATTTAACGTATATATACACATAATTATATATATGTATATTTTTGTTAACGTTGAAAACGTCAAGGATGTTGTTACAGCTGTTTTGTACTGAAAGAGAGCGAGAGGGAGAGGGAGCTGCTAGAGAAGTGACTTTCAAGTTCTTTGTTGGCTTTGGCAGACAGATTATCTTCAGAGACTCATAAATAAAAACTATTTTAACATTTCCCTTTTAGTCATAAAAAAAACCAGAAAACAAACAACCCCACATCTATAAAGATGTTCATTAATGGATAACAGCCTGGTCCAATGTTTGCAAGGATTACAGGGTATCCACACATAGTCAAGCCAATAGGTTACACGGTTGTGTGTTGTTTTCTCTTTCATTACTGATTCCAAGGTCGTTGCGAAAATCTGTATATCATGAAATGGGGTGTAGGTCAGGGACATTTTTATGTGCCACAAAAAACGGGGGTTTGTTTTCAGCTGAAAGTCTTATCATTTTCTTGCGAATAAAAGCAAACTTATTAAGAGATAATAATAATATTTGTATTTTGTTGCAACTCTTATTTAGTTTATCTTATGTTTCGCATTGTTCCTTCATTCGTATGTACTCAAAAATGAATTTAATCTTATTTACAACATATTTCTTATCTCTGCTTGCAGCACAATTGACGCTGCACCACCACAAACATTTTATAAAATAAAGACTGAACAATTACGCTCACACACACACACCGACACACACACACTCGCTCATTAGTGAAACTTATAAATAGAAACAAAATCCACCGCTAGAAAAAACAAACAGAAGACGCACTGCAAAAATGTCATCACGTTCCAAAGAAAGAGTCGTTTCCGTTCTTCGCCAAATTTTCCAAAAGTCCAGGAACAATAACAACAACAATAATAATAACAACAACAACAACAATAACAACGATAAGAGCAGCGATGAGGCCGATGGCGCCGATCACGGCAGCAGCAGCAACAACAACAACAATAATCTGAACAACAATCCGGTTATTGAAGTCGCAGCCGCCTCCACAGCCACTGGATCTGCTGCAGGCGCGGCAGCAGCAGCACCAGCCGCAGCAACAACAGCATCTGGAGCTGCAGCAAATGAAGCTGCAGCTGGAGTTGGAAATGGAGCCGGGACAGCAGCTCAGTTAAGCCTACGGAATGCTCTCTTGCGGCAGCGCGCCGAGCATCCAGTCTGCGAGTCTCCGGGCAAGCGACTCCGACAGGATCACAAGTAAGTGCAATGGCAATCACAAAACATATGGGAGTAACCGCTAATTTAATGATCCCTAATTTAAATGCTTTTCAGAGTGGCACCAGCTACTGGACGCTCGCTGTTGATGCCACCCGATACCACCATACGCTCGCGTCGCCTGATGAAGGAGTTCCGCGAAATGGAACGCTTGCAGACGAAGAACGATGCCGTTTTTACGGTAATGCCAAAATAGAAGTGTTTGCATATCTTTGGCAATGTCATTTTCCTTACTTTATACATTATTGTCATTATTACTATACTAATATTAATTTATCATAAATGCAGGCATAGCTAGTGAAATATTTGCTCCTATAATTGTAATGGTCTTTCGCACCAAGAATATATTAGAAGATGCCATGAAGAGAGTATACAGAAGGCCTAAATTAAATTCCATAACTTTTGGATTTGTTGCTTAACTTCCTTGCAATTCAGTATTAATTAATATAAATATGTAAATATATTTAAGATTAGCTACTGCGATATATAGATTGAGTGACATAAGATACACTATTAAAAATAGTTACATTTTCAGAATTTATAGTATTAAAACTTATTATTTATTATTTATTAAATTTATAGAATTTAAAAGTTAATTACAATAATTTATAGTTGCACAAATAATCCTCTGCTGCAATCTAGAAAATAATCTGTACGAAACTAATTTGAAGCTTATTTCCGCCTCATTACAGGTGGAGCTGGTCCATGACAGTCTATTTGAGTGGCATGTGCGATTGCATGTCATCGATCCGGACTCGCCGTTGGCCCACGACATGGTTGAGATGAATGTGCCGGCGATTCTGTTGCATTTGAGCTTTCCCGACAACTTCCCCTTTGCGCCGCCCTTTATGCGTGTCGTGGAGCCGCGCATCGAGAAGGGTTATGTGATGGAGGGTGGTGCCATTTGCATGGAGCTGCTCACACCGAGGGGCTGGGCCAGTGCGTACACCGTCGAGGCGGTTATCATGCAGTTCGCGGCCAGCGTTGTTAAGGGTCAGGGTCGCATTGCGCGCAAACCGAAAAGTACAAAGGAGTTTAGTCGGTGCGTCCTTCGAAATTAGCTGCTATTTTAAAGTATTTCTTTATCCAATTTGTTGTTGTTGTCGTTGCAGCCGCCAGGCAGAGGAGTCGTTCCGCTCGTTGGTCAAAACGCACGAGAAGTATGGCTGGGTTACGCCCTCCCTGGCCGATGGCTAAGGACGCACTCGCTTGCTGAGAAGCCCGCCGCATGCCATAGCAGCCGATGCGTTTGCCAATTTAGTCAACTCAAAACGGAATATATAATTTACATTTACATACACATAAAACCGCTCATTATGATACTGCAAACTAGTTGTAGGATGCTTCTACAGTATACTGATTTCATTTCTCCTCTAATTTAGTCAAGTAAATATCTAAACGAAATCAATTGTCGCAAATGAATACCATCCAAGAGAAAGAAGAAGATGAAACCAAGAAGAGTAACTGGCGTCAACTAACAAAACAAAGAAATTAGCTTATAATGTAATTTAGCTGTAGAACACCCATGAACGTTTCGCAACAACAAAAACATTATATTTAGTATAAAAACAAGTATTATAAATTCAGTGAGATACGAAAAAAATATTAAGTTCCGCATTACTTACACATATTACTTATTATTTACGGCATAAATTAGCTTATGCAACCTACATGAATGAAAGTATCTCGGAATGTGTTATTATGATTAGTTGTGATTTTTGTTAAGTTAACTACCAAATTAAAATTTAGCCTGTACACACATACATCTTGGTATGACCACTTTCTTAAGTTTCGCATATAGTAAATATCTATATATATATAAATGACATATTTTCACTGCCTTTTTCAATTGTGCGCGTGCTAACATTAATTGCGTGTGCGAAAAGTATAATACTTTAAAGTGCGCGCTCTCCCAGTGTTGCACAACGTTAAAGCTTACTGTATTAGTGGTCGAGCACTGGCGTGCGACTCTTCAGACAGAGCCGATCACCGCAACGCCACGCATTTGTACTTAAGCAATTACCAACAAAATTAGTTTTGCAGACTTGAAAAGAGAATATTTCGGAACATATTTCTAATTCAAATGTAGTGAATAATTGTTGTTCATACTCGAGCAATAAATTGTTATTCATTGCTGACGCTGATTTTGCTTGAATGTCTGAACGTATCTGTCCACTATGCCCGTGGCGTTATCCAACACTAAGAAAAAACTAAAACTGGCTGAAGAAAATTGTAATCACAGGACATAACTTTGTAAGTAAATTCAAGCATTTTGCTAAGTTGTTAAGCCAGAAAAGGGTAACAAGATGCAGCAACAAACTGTAGCCCAACTAAATTGTGGAACATTGCATGCCCTAACTGCAAAAAGACGGTGTACAAAGCAAGCAAAAAACTTGCCACTCGCAGTTGCTTGGGCGAAAAAATATTGACGCCGACGTTGACGTCGTCAACGACGACGACGACGCCGACGTTAACAACAACGCTGAGAGCTGCATTGGCGGCCGTATAAGAATTTACGGACAAATCCTAACTTGGAGCAACTAGATAAAAAAAAAATGCACCACATGCATTTTGAGCTGCCCGAGTGAACCGGACAAACCAAAAACTGAACTAGCGCCAGATGAGTGCGAGCGAGCGAGCAAGAACAAAAATGTGCTGTGTGCATGTATGTGAATGTATGTGCGTGTGTGTGTTTGTTTGACAGGCAATTTTATAGCAACTGAAACCCACAAAGCATTAAAAATACCCACACCACAGCGTAAAGCAAAAAAAAAAAAAAAAAAAACTAGTAAAGAACACACATAGTTTTTATTTATAGACGACGACGACTCGTTTCAATGGACACGAACGCCAGCAGCAGCAGCAACAGCAGCAGTAGTAGCAGCAGCAGTAGCAGCAGCAGCAGTAGTGGCAGCAACAGCAACGATGAGCTGCCCAACATGAAGCAGAAGCCAGTTGAGGGCCAAGAAGGGTCTGTCCCAATGGATACGCTAGAGCCGTCACCGAACAGCAGCTCGAAGACGTTGAAGCGCTGCCTCAGCGTGCCCATAATCCGCACGATGTCGGGCAGACCGACACCAACGCCGATGACGACACGGGCCGCCGCCGCAGCAGCCGCGGCTGCAAGGGAGCAGACACCAAAGAAGCTGCAACAGCCGCACCAGCAGCAGCAGGGTCCCGAGTTCAGTCTCAGCACAGCGGCGGGCATCGATTGCTTTGGCAAGAATATTCACATCCGATCGCAGCCCAGCTCGCGTGAGGTGTCGCCGGCTCCGATGTTCAATCTGTTTACGCAACGTGCGCGTCGCTATTCGGCCAGCTACAGTCCGGCTATAAGCGGCGGCGGTGCGGGTGGCATTGGTGGGGCTGCGGCTGGTTCAACAATTTGCCAGTCGGCGCTGTGTTTGACGCCACGCGTCTCGCAGCTGCGGCAAGAGGAGTGCGCGGATCTGAATAGTCGCGAAGTGAATCACGAGCGGGAGGTGCATCTTGAAATACAGATCTCGCAGAGCTGGGAGGATCTGACACTGGTCACCGAGAATTGGTCGAGCAAATCGGATGAGTTCTCAAATCCCCTGCAGGTCGTTCTGCCACAGACGGGCGGCAGCAGCAACAGCACCAGCTGCTCCAGTCCCAGTCCCACCAGCAATCGAGCGGGAATCCGTGTTCCATATTCACCATCGCCGACAAGACGTACATTCTCCACACGGCGCTCGATGTCGCCCATACCGATGCGACCCTCATCTTTGGGTCCCGTCAAACGCAAATTTGAGTTGGATGACAATAATCCAGGCGTCAGCAACTGGAGCGTCTACTCGCCACCGCCAAAGAAGATCTTCACCGACAGGTAAGTGAACGAATCTCGACTTTGGATGCTTTCGTTGTTTGTTATTTAAAATGATCAGAATCAGAAATGAGAAAAAAATGTACAAATTTTCCATCAATGATAATTGAAGCAAACAACTCATTCGAGGCCAAAGTAATTATAATTCTCGTTAGTAACTCAACTTTGTCAATTTGCAGTCGCGGCTCGTCGCCCGTATGCCAATCGCCGTCTTCCGTGTGTCCCAGCCCCGATTCGGGCACATACGATGGACGCAACACGCCCAAGCTCTTCATATCGAAGCTGTGCACCAACAACAATGCTGGCGGCAGTGGCAACAACAACAGCAGCAGCAGCGGCTGTCCCTCGCCAGTATCAGCCTCGCCGAGCAGCATTCTGCCCGTAAATGGTCTGGATGGCATCTGCCTGGCTGGCAGCAACAGCAGTCAGAGCCAGAGCATCGATGAGGGCATCTCGATAGCGGAGAGCGAGCCAAACACTTGTCGCAGTCGCACCTCGTCCATATTGTCGACGGCATCGTGTAGCAGTGTGCTTGGCGGTGGTCCCCAGTTGCTTGTCAACGACATGGTGGACGATGCCACACTGATGGATGATGCGAAGAGTGAGACGTCGTCAATTGGCGGCTGTTCGACTATCAGCATTGAATCATCCTCCTGCGACAGTGGCGCTAAGGCGGCAACATTTCTAAATCGGCTTGCCGTCGACGATGGCGGCTCGCCAATTGGCCAGAAGAGTTTCTACATCAATAAACAGGGCTTCTCCGGGGCCAAGAAGTTCATTGTGAACCATGAGAAACTGGGCACATCGCTGGAGCCGAGCAAGAACAACAAAATGGATGTGCAGCAAAAGCTTTAAGCGATCGCAATCGGAATTGTACCATAGATCGAACTGCAGCTGCTGCTATACCCTGTAATTTGTATATGCCGCTGCTGCCCCTAGTTATTATCAGAAAGAAAAAAAAAACAATTACATAGTCCTATATATAATTGGCGTTATTCTTACCCAGCACCCACCCAATGTCCCGAGCTTTACTTAGTTCGCCTTAGCCATAAGCATTGTACATAATTAAGTTCGTAAAACACCACATTTTCTCTACATTTGCATATCACCAGAATAACTTTTGCCTTCCTTCTCCATTATAATTATATCTGTATCTTATGTAACTCATTAATTAATTAGCAGCATGTGTTTTTAATATGTTTATTGCGCGAATCGATTGATTCTCTATGTATATGTCCCAACTACAAAACGTTCAATTTACCAATGTCCTTTCGATAGATGATATTTGAGGTATGATATATATATACTTACGAAATGGAAATCACCTTTAATGTGTATTTACGTATTAAGCTCTATTTACGCTACACTTAGTTGTTAGCTCGCTTAGATGATAGTATCAATCCAATTTTTGCCAAATATGTTTCTTATATATATATACATATATATATATGTATATTCACGTATGTATTATGTATATATGTGCGATCGATTTATGACAGACAGATTGACTGCGGTCTTGGTCTTGTATGCGAATTTAAATACTTAGCTTCAAAATGTTATTTTTTTTGGATGAACAAGAAAACAATAATAAACAAGTTTTTTTTCAATAGATTAAAAACAAAATGAGTGCGTTTTTTTTTATTTATAACACGAACTGATTGAAGAAAATGAAATTGAAATCTCTATGGATTACAAATACTTATAATAGTGCATATTTTCTATTGTTTCTCTTACATAGGCTTCATTACGTGATACTTGTATAAATAACTTTTTATTTTCTTTTAAAACTTTGTTATTGCTTTATTTATTGCTGCGAAAAGTATTTTATTGAAATTTCCCACAGGTCTCTATTTTTATTTTAAAAAATTCTATAATTTTAATAATCATAATAATATATTTCAAGTCGCATATTTTTTTTAGAACTGCCGCAATACGTTGGTTAATTTTGGGATATAAATAAATTTGTTTGTCATAACGACATTATTGATTTATAGATTTCAAAATCTCAAACACTTGATAATAAATGAGTTATAAATTCCTAAGTAAAAATATGAGTATTTTCTTATGGGTTAATGATTATTTGTTATTATTTAGTTGATAGGCTTTTAATATCATTGCAGTTCCGAGGCAAATAAGTACAATTATATATGAATATAAATATATATACTGATTATAATATGTATGTGGTATATGTGGCTCAGAAAAAGTTCGAACACCTGGTTGTGAGCGCCGAGCGCATTGCCCCACACCACACTGCCAGTGGCTGTGGCAGTGTCGGTCAGGCACGTTAAGCGACTGTTTATGCCGATGCAGAAACATGCGAGGTGCCCAGGCTGTGGGGCGAGTGGGCGTGCATCGATCTATAAAAAAGAAACAAGTTTCGTAGGCACGCTTAAAGACGCTTCGTACTTGCCTGTCACGATTGCATCGCTCACTCGACTAACAAAATTGTGAAGAGGAAGAGGAGGAGTAGGAGGAGGAGGAGTGCGATCTGCTCAGAACTAAATAAACACCCACGCAAAATGCATACAAATAAGCGATTGGCATGCCAGCCACACAGGGCAACATCGTTGAAGGGCGCCCACTTGTGGATCGTTGCTCAACACTGTCGTAAGGCTGTCGCAGCCAAAGCTCTCGCTGTCGCTGTCGACGCTAGCGCGGACGCCAATAAAGCAAAATACAAAATAAATGGCAAATAATTTAAGACTGCTGCTGCGGTTGTTGTTGCTGCTGCGCAAAAAAGGAAAAAAATAAAAAAACAAGAAATGGTTGCGCACGGAGCTCATGCTGCTCGACAGCCACTTCTGACTTGCTGTTGCTGTAGTTGTTGGGAGCACGAATCGCTTCGCTTCGGTCGTGCTTTAATGGAGCTTGCCTTCGTCTGCATCTTCGACTTCGTCGCCCGCAGCACTACTCGCTGCGCGCTGCTCGAAGTAATCTTGAAAATCGTGAGTTGAGTTTTGCGCGACGCTCGCTGGTTTCATTTGGCGCTCTCTCTCTCTCTCTGTCACTCACTCACTTCTGTTCGATCTCGATCGTTGCTGCTGCTGTTGTTGTTGTTGTATGTATGTATGTATATGTGTCTTTGGGGCCTTGCTTTCGGTTCGCCCTGCGCATTTTCTTTGTTTTTCGTTTTAGTTGGGGCTGCTGAAGAAAAATCAAGTTAACAGCCAACGCACGCTACGGTACAGGGTCTGGGAGAAAGAGAGACAGAGAGAGAGGAGTAGCGGCAGCAGCTTGCCGGGTCGCCAACGGTCTTTCTTTTATTATATTTTGTTTTTGTTTTTACATTATGCGCGTGCATTAAAAATAAAAAGCCTGCGGCGCGGTCGACGTCGCCGTCGTCTTGCCTGTTGCGCCCGCCTGTGTAGTTAGTGCTGCTGCTGCTTGTTGTTGTTGCTTCGCTTCGCTGATTCAGACTGCGCTGCGAGCAGCGGCAGCGGGCCGACTGAAACTCGACTTTTGGCGTTTGTCGAGGTTGCTGAGCCCGGGCAAGTGAGCTGCGAATCCAGTTTCTTCTTCACTCGGCCTCGGCGAACATCGCGAAACGGCCACGGGAAAAAAAACAACAAAATAAAGAGTTGCGCGCCACTCACAAATTACGTTTCCTCCGCCTCCTACAAATTGTTGACTGTTTGTTGTTAATGTACTGCGCTAAGGTATGCGATTGTTGTTGTTGTTGCCAGGACATAAACTGCGATTAGCATAGCATATGTACTGGCGCAGATGCTCTCTGAGATTCTTTTAGCTCTCATTTTGATTTGGACTCTATTGGGGTTTCTTTTTGTTGTCTCATTGATTAGGGCATGGAGCTTGCGCCTGCTGCGTGCGCCGACTGCTGCAGCGACTGCGTCAGCGCTGCCAACGCATGCTGTTGCACGGCCAGCGCTTGCTGTGACGTTAGCTGTCAGCTCCTGCGCCCACCCGACCCCAACACCTACGTATACAGCGAGCCGGAGGAGAACTTTGTGTCCATCGATGATGCAAAAATTAAGAGTCTGCTGCTCAAAATTGGACAGCAGCAGCAACAGGAGCGACAACGCCAGCAACAACAACAGCAGCAGCAGCAGATTATCGAGCTGTTGGACGATGATGAGGCGAATGAGGAACAGCAGCCACCGGTTATGGTGATCAGTGCAGCGCGTAGCTTGAACCGCATCTCGCCCGATATCCAACTCATTGCCACGAAAGTGCAGCAGCCTCAACGAATTGTGGCCAGGATTGAGCTGAGCGACAGCGAGTGTGAGGAGGCAGCAGCAGCAGAGAGCGGCGATGATATCGCCGATGATGAAGATTTGACTGCTGCGACTGCAGTTAGCTGTGAGCTGGTGGAACCGAGCCAGGTTATTATACTGCAGTCGGATGACGATGAGGAACAGCTTCAGCCACAGCTGCAGCAGAATCAATCGAAATCACCCACAAAGAGACGACCCACCCGACCATATAGGAAGCGAAACAGTCGCCATTTCTACCAGTGCCAGGCATGCGGCAAGAAGGTGCAGTCCAACTACAATCTGCGCCGTCACATGATGATACACACAGGTGAGATGCAATTGTGTGTCCCACTTGTGCATCGGGCAAATCTTCAGTCGAATGAGGCAAAAATAATGATTCTTACTACGTGTGACTCTTTCTTGATTATTGGTTATTGCTTCTGAATAAACGTTAAGTTTTGGAGAAGTTATGGGAGTGAAAATAAGTAGATAAAATTTGTGTGTGAAATGCTAAGTTTAAATGCAGTTTTAAACTAAATGCCAAACTAAGTAAATCAGTAAATTTAAATGAACTAAGTAAATTTCTGACTCAAGACTACAGCAGAAACCTTTATTTTTTATAGCGCTTCCCCAATCTTAGCTAATAGTTTTATTGCAAGTAACCATTTTTAATAAGTCTTTTACAGCTGTTTATTTTGCCCAATCTTATGTCTCACTCTAAAAGCTTCCTCCCACCACCACCTATACATAGTTAGTACAAATATTGCCCCATATAATGAGCTAAAATACTCTGTTTTTTTTATTTATCCACGCGACAGGTGAGCGACCATTTCCATGTGATTTGTGCGATCGTCGTTTTCGCGAGTTTAGCGATCTCAAAAAGCATCGTCGGCGTCACACGAACGATCCGCGTTATATATGCATGATCTGTCGCCTGCATGCGCCAATGGAGCAGGACTCCACTCGCTGTTCGGAATGCGAGGGCAAGAATCTGGTGTTTAATCCGCCAGGCTGTGAAGTGCAATCGGAGGAAGAGCTGGACTTAGAGCCGAGCCAGGAATCGGAACCCGAACTGAAACCGGAGGAAATTCGAACTGAAGAACGCGCTGCTCAGGCTCCAGCTGCAAGTTCGATTGAATCACAGCGACCCATGTTGACGGTGACTCTTGTGCCCGCAGCTCCGCCATCCGCTCCACATGCAGCAACTGCTTCCGTCTCCGCTTCCCAGTCACGGCCGCCGCTGCCACGCAGCTGCAGCAGTGCCAACTCGTCCTCTTCGCTGAGCAACGATGTGGCGCCCAATCGTCTGGCCCGATCACGCAGTCGTCGCACCTATCCTTGTCCCCTGTGCCAGCGTGTCTTTGGCACGCGCCACAACCTAAAGCGCCACTATATGATCCACACCGGCGAGAAGCCGTTCAGTTGCAGCAAGTGTCGCAAGCCCTTCCGCGAGTGCTCCACCTTGAAGAAGCACATGGTAACCCATGTGCGCGAGCGTTGGTACAAGTGTCTTCGATGTCCGGCCAAATATCACGACTATCTGCACTACACGGAGCATCGGGCGACTCATGGCCTGGACACCCAATTGGAGGCGGAATCGGCGAGTCAGCACAGACTGCGTTCATCTGACAGCGAGGATGGCGATAGCTCAGTGGAGGATTGGCTCGAGTGCTGCGAGTGCCAGGTGCGATTCACCCAACTGGATGCTTACACGGAGCATCTGAAGCAGCACGACTTGGAGCTGTACGGCGTAAGTGTCGATGATCTGAATGAGGAGGAACAGGATGTAGATGTCGCCTAAAGGTCAACTAGCTTAGATTCATACAAAACATTCCAATCGTTAAACGTCTGGCATTCAAATGTACGACATTACTTTTCCTGTGAAATCAAATCTCAAGATGCTGAAGCTTCTATTTAACTGTTTAAAACATAAATCTCCAATTGCTGATATTGAGAAATCCCAAAATTAATTTCCATATAAATTAATTATGTTTATTACTACATAAATTAGTTATGATTATTATTAAAATGGTAAAGTTTACCAGCTGAATATTCGCCTAATCAAAATAAAAAACTGTTTGTGTTTGCTTATTAAGTTATCTCATAAATATTATTATATATTGTATAAACAGAAAAAGCAGATGTTGGAAAGTTCGTTAAAATATACAAGAATTATATATCATGAAGCTAACATTTGGGGTAGTTAATCTAAAATCCAGTTTATATAATTGCAATTGAATGAGAACATTTTTAGACAGTCACGGTAAAAAATAGTCTTTAGAAAATATAGAAAGATTTCAATTTCATTAATAGATTGCACAGTTGACTACCCCAAATGTTTTTTTTTTCCAAGTGATCTAAAGTGTTTTTAAGTACAAATTGAACTTAACATAAAAAGAAAGCAAAGCTTAAGAAAAATGACTGAGAAGTGCGCTTTGAGCACTCGATAAGCGAGGATCCATGTTAAGAATTATGATTATTAGATGTCCAATAGAACGGGTTTTGTTTCCTTGGCACACTTGAACACCGAACGCATCATTTTCAGGAAGCCCGTATCCTTGGGCTTTTCCAGACCACGTTGCACGCGATTCTTCATGACCGAAATGAATTCCTTGTTGCTCAGCTGATTGTCGTCTATGGATTATGATAAGAATTAAATTACTATAAGTACTTAATTAAAGTTGGCGTTATTTACTGTTCTCATCGAATATGGTGAAGACGACATCGACAACGTGATCGGACAGGTTGACCATGGCCACCGTTTTGGCCACATGCTGCAGTGTTTGCTGATCAATCGAAGCGCCCGCAATATGATAGAAAGTCAGCGCCGTGTCCACGTCATTGATGTTGTTCAGAAAGTGGAAGAAGTCGAGGTAATCCTGCTCGGATATGCCAGTGCCATGATCACGAAAACGTCGCTTGACTCGCTTCAGTTTCTTTTGCTTCTTCTTGGGCGGATAGCCGGCATAGGCGAGCAGCAGCTCGGCAAAGTCCGCCTCGGTTATTTTGCCCTCCTCGTTGGGCTCCTTGCGCTCAAACTCGAGAGAGAGTATTTCACGCTGCAGTTGCTCCTGAAAGTCTAAAAACTTTTCGATCGTCAGCTTCTCATCCATGTTTGGCCCAAAGAAATACGTTATCAAGGCTGAGTTAACGCCCTGGGGAAATGCAGAAAACACTTTTAATACAGCTTCGTTCCCACAATAATAACAGCAAAATTTAAAACGTGTGTGGAACAAATAGAAAAATTGTAGGCATGTGACCATTTCCCAACTGGGCGTAGAATGGGTGCAGTTATTGAATATTCAGTAGCGTGAGTAGAGTGTGGGTGAGGGGTGTGGTAGCAAAACGAAAAGGTTTAAAAAGCATTTGTTGTTGGTTATCACAAAAGTACCTTCAGGGACTGTTAGTAGTCAAATAAAGGAAGTGAAGTATTTATATACACAGTTAGACACACATTTAACGGACACGCGTATTCAATAGGATTAAAGCCAAAAGACAGAGAATATACAATACAAAGATCGTTTAGTACGGCACTCTAAATACTCGCTCGCTCGCTCGATCGCTGAGCTGAGAGAGTCACAATCAATATTCCAACGACAAATACCTTGAATGTGTTGCCGGTGTTTGCATGATCGCGATGTCGGGTGCCCATGCTGGTCTGCTGCCGCACTAGAGTCGCCACCATTTCAAACTCCTCGCAATCCACATCGCCATCCCCATTCAAATCGAACATGCGAAATGCAATCTCAAAGTGACGCCGTGAGACTGTAAGAAACGATTGGGAATTATGTAAGTCAACCATGGAGCACTGATGTCAATATACTTACTGGAAAGTACGGTGAGCAGAAAAATATAATCGGAGAACGTGATCAGACCATAAGAGCCCAGCTTATAGAATATGCTGTTCTTCTCCAATTGCAGATTTAACTGATCCCCCACGGACTGTAAAAAATAGTGTAGTTAATGCACAAGTCCCAAAATTGACAACAAAGTCGTATTACCTTAGGATCGTAGCGACGATATTGATCCAGCCCCAAACCTGTGAAGAGCAAACTTTGTTAATCACCTTCGAGCAGAGTATAGATTTGCAGATTAGTTAGTTTTTTTTTTGGGATCGATGTGGAATTGATATCGGAGGGTTAAAGCCACATACCATCTGGTTGTTTCATGCCTGGCGTCATGCTAGTCAAAAAATCGGTTGGTGTCATGTAGACCTCATGGCGATCGTCGGCCACCGGCACTTGGATGGTGGCAAAGTAGCGAAATACTTTATCTGGCGTCGAGAATTGCCTTATGCGATTCTCATACTCAATGATCTAAGCAATAAGCGTTCAGGGAAATTACAATTACATATTTCTTTGGTTAAGCTTAAAGCGATTAAAAACGCAGGCAGTGCAAGACATTTGGAAGGTGATAAGATATTGGTAAACTAAGCGCTGACGCCAACATAAAACTGGGACGCAATTGTGATCAGAATCGTGTTAGTATTTACAGTCTAAGATAAGCCAATTACACAACAATTACCATCTGGCTGCTTAATGCCCGGATAGATGGAGCGCAAAAAGTCCTCGGGAGTCATGCATACAATTGTCTGTGTGGCATCCTGCAGACGCACCGTGGCAAAGTAGCGAAAGATTTTATCTGGCGTCGAGAATTGCCGGATACGATTCTCATACTCGATTATCTTTGATATGGGTGTGAGTTTGTGTGTTGTTTTTGATGTGTGTAAATAGCAACAGAAAATGTGATGGGCAAACATAAAGAGAAACGAAAGTCATAAGAGAACTTAAGTGAATAAGTAAATATTTATATATATATAGTACATAGTATAAACAGCATTGCAGTCACACTAGTTGGAGCATCAGTTGCATGGATTTATCTCGCATACCTTGCGCTCGCGAAATCCAACTTTTTCCTTGATCCTTTTGCCTTCGTGTAGATTGATGGGGGCATCATCGTCCTCGTCGTCATCGCTATCGCTATCTCCGCTACTCTCGCCATTTACGCCGGCCGCATTGGATGGACGCTGACCCGCATCGGCATCCACTTTGGGAACCAGCAAGCGCTTCACTCTAAAAATAGATGAATTCTTTTTACATATCAAACGATTTCTATTGGTTATGTTCTTAGGCTACTTACTTGCCCCAGTCAAGCACCGAGATGACAAACAAACTGAGCACCATAAGATGGAAATATTTCGTCACCCCAGGAGTTTTCTCCTCGCCATGGCCAAATTTCTTGTGCCCACGAGTCTGTTGCAATTGCGTTTGGCATGGAGCACCAGCTGTTGTTGTTTTTGCTATTGTTGTTTTGCAACTTGTGTTGCTGACCAGCGATGTAATTGGACGACAGTTCTGTAACGTTGTCAAGGTTGAACGCCTTGAAAGCGCCACCAGAGCCTGTCGCGTTACCAGAAAACGCACAACAGACATTTCTTCAATGTTTTTATTTGAGTTTATTGCGTTTTGTTCGCACCTTTATTTTATGCGCATATTCGCATTCGTTCTTGAACTAGTTACTTGTGAATGAGCTAAGCTGGTTCCATTTTTCCAATAATATTCTGGCGCTTAACAACACCACAACTTCAAACAGCTGTTTCTACAATCATGTGGATCAGTTTACATCTGTGCTGCTATTTTAGCATTTTTTTTCGAATTAATGAGAACTTATGTAATGAACAAAAGTTGTCAAAAATTAAGAAAGGTTGTGTCGACCAGTTTCAGGCAAGAAATCTTATTTGTGTAAAGTAATCTTAGGCATTTCAGCCACAGAACTATTGTGCTATTCGTTTGCACGTAAGCTTGGATTTAGTGTTAGACAATTTTATAAGGCTTAGCAAGAAACAGAAATTTTGCATTATTTTAAGATTTATTATTGTCAAATTTATCTTATATTATATATGTTATTTAATAAGCGCCAATAGGCTAGTTAGACTTTAGTTCTGAGTTCTTCAATCCTTACACATTTAGTTCTTTGGTGCTAACATATTTAAAGATATATTCCGTTTGCTTTGAAAGACAATTTAAAGCCAAAACGGTTTATATGATTTCAGATTTTCAGTTATTCTAGAAAAAAATGTCAGAGTATCATTGATAAATTAAATAAATACTAAATATACAACATAAATAAACTGGATAGTACTTGTAATGAAGTATATAGTTGTGTATAGTTGTGCGATATGTATAGGTTTATTTACAATTAAAAAGAATCAATTATTACTGTCAGTCACACATATTAAATAAATTATTTTACAGACCTGTGGTTAATTAAACAATTGCTCATATGCAAATTGATGAATATGCAATATTAATGAATTAAGTTATGAAGTTGAGTTTAAATTCTCCACCCGGGCAAATTTAACAATCAATATCCGCAAGCAAACAAACATTGACTATGCCACAACTGGTGTCCAGTTTTGTTGTAGCCACTGGCAGCTGTAACGGCAACTTCTCCATCAAATCTGACATTGCACTCAGACGGGAAACGCTTGTCACTGGCAACAGGTGAGCTTCCCTCAACCAATTAAACTTCTGCAAAGAATGGCAAGGATGATGATGTTGGTCAATACTGATACCTGATTCGAATCTTGCGTATTTGCTGTTACCTATGAAGCGGACAACAATCCAATTGTTGGCACTGCGCAATTTTAGACAAGAGCAAATATGTATAAATATCCATATATATCGAGAATTATCGTTATGACATGTAAGTAAGTATGAAATTTTATGCTCTGTTCTGGGAGCTTCAAATTCGAGAATAGAACACATTTGTCTGGAGTTTCCAACTGTTACGTTGTAACCAATTTAAATTCCATATTTACAATGCAAACAACAAGATTTGTACAATGTTGATATTTAAAAGCAAACAAATATGATGAAATTACGAATGAAAATGAAAAATAAGCATATCTAAAATCAAATGAATAATTTTATTTGTCTGAATAATTTTAAATTCTAATAATAAGATTCTATTGTTGCAAGCTCATTTCCAGATTTACTTAAAGCGAAAATGTTTCACAAATTGAATGCAACGAGCAGTACAAATTTGGATATTGGAAATGGTTAGCTTTGTGGATATGGTATATATATTTGTAGTTGAATAATGCTAAACAAACGATCTGATGCATGGGGAATACTTGAAAGGGATTCACCACTAATCTCTGTCTGGGGACCAAGGAAATGATTTGGTAAATAATATCTTTTTCCATTCGGCTACATTCCCAAATGCCTGAAATTGTCTTTGTCTCAATGATTTTGTGCTGAAATGTTTACAATATATTTTGGTACAATTTATTTTTGCTTACGTTTTGGGCGTGTTTGGTTTGTAAATCTTTATTTAAATGCCGAAAGGCCACAAAAGATCCCACAGCAAATTATAGTAATCAATTTGAAATTCTTGCTGAGTTTTCTAACTTTGGCTTTGGGTCAAAAGCATTTAACTCTAATAAACGCTCACACACACATAAACAAACACACATACAAGCATAGCATTGGGGAATTGCCCCGGTAGAACTTTGACTTGGCAAAAGTTTGAAATGGTAGCTTAAATTTTATATTTTTGTCGATTGTGTTATGAACTTGTAAAAATTAAACTTACTTTAAAAATTTCTCAAGCTTTAATTGAAAAATGAAACAATATGTTTGGGAATATATATGTGAATATATGTGAATTGATATGGGAAAAGGAATACGTTTGATGTTTTTTGTGCACTTATTTTTGCAGAACGCTTTGGATATATTTCGAGTTTATATAAGTTTCTTGTGCAACTTTGATTGCCTTAACTTCTATTTTCCCTGTTAGCCGAATGCAGTTGAAACTTTCATTGAAGTTTCAAATATTCTTTTATCCAACAAATTGCTTTCAATTTGTTCAGTAAGTTGCCTTCCGTAAAGCTCATATGTCAAGTGCGAACAGAGTCCTAAATTCTGATTTTTTTGTTGCATTCGACAACAATTTATTAAACACTCTGACTTCTGGTCTTGAGTCGCCAAAGTGCTGGATTGATATATTTTACAGCACACTGTTGCTTATGCAGCCATTTGTAAGAGCTGTGCAAACATTTACACATCTATTTAATGCTTTGCATTTTCCCCTGTCACTTGCCAAGGCTCAGAAAACGGAAGCATGCAAATTAGCTTCGATATTAAGATATTTGAGGAATGTGTCTGCAACTGACTTGTATCCAATTAATGTTCTTAAGCACTTACGCTAAAACAGAATTGAAAGGCCATCTGCCAAGTGGCCAGTTTGCTATTAAATCGCTTTCATAAATCTACTAAAAGCTTTATTAATTACACAAATGGTCAGGACTACATTTAAATTTGTAATATATATTTGCACGATGTGCTGCTTAAATGTTTTCAGACTAAATGAACATTCGTAGCTAATGAGTAGGGTGGTTGGCAATGCATTAGATATCAGAGAATAAAACACGTTTTCAATTAACACCGCAATTGTCAAACAAAGTGCTTTAAATCAGTTCATAGAAAGCAAACATAAACAATCAAAAAAGGAGCAAGACAAATAAGAAAACGAAGAGAGTTCATGGCTTGTGGGTGACACGGAAAATGGTAGCAGGCTGTGTGAATAAATATTGTTATATGCACCCACACAAAAATAAACAGAAGTGAAAACTTTCATTGTTTATTCATTGCCAACCCCCTGCTGAATGGTGGCTGACAAATGGCCACGCCTTAACTCAACCCTACTCGTATTACCGACTTTGAGAAGGAAAACCCAACATATTAAAAATCAATGGATTTACGATTAAAACAACATTTTGCATTGCATTTAACCCCATATTAGTAAAAGAAATTGGGTGTAACTACAATTTAAGATATCCGCATCGATGTATACTTACATATATACATATATATGTATTATATATATATATATGTATGTATATTTTGCCATGCCATTTCCGGGCATTTATCCCATTGCTACTGTTTATAGGCCAGTCAGCAATTTGTTTTTAATGCATCTTTAATTTGTGTGTATGTGTGTGTGTGTGTGTGTGTGAAGAGGTGTTTGGTCAGTGTGTGTGTATGTGTGCAAAGGGAAAATTAAATAAACCTTTCGGAACTTTGTAACGAGACCGTTGCCAGCGGTGATCACTTTGCTTTTATGTCTACTTTATGTTGGCTGCATATTCTTTGCAGTCTGTTTTTTTCATTCTCTTGGCAACATTGTATAAAAAATTGTATATCTGAGAAAATGGTTCTTGCCTCTTGACTGCTTTGCCAACTATATTCGTTAATTTATATTGCCCACTTATTCAATCACATCTTCCTGACGTTCCCTCATTTCTGACATTTTTTATCGATTCTTGTAAACATTTTTTCGAATCTATCAACTCTTTAAGTATTTGTAGGAATAATTGGAATTTGAATGCATCAATTAAACACTTTAATTCTCATTGCATAGCTTAATTGACTTGACATGCAATAATATCAAAATTCATGAAACCAACCATAAATATTCCGGTCATTAGTAATAAGAGCGCCACTATAATCTCAATGACTATATCCGCTTACGTCATTTCCTGTTATGCCAATTTCTGGTCCAGACCACACAATTTCCCATCACTGCATTGCAATCATAACAACAACAACAACAACCAGCTGCATTCCAGCACTCCTCAGCTGTGTTTTTCCTATGTTCTACCTTGGAAAGTTGGCTGAGTGAAAAACTATTTGATGAAACACGACCAGGCGAAAAGTGAGCAATTGCACTTGGAGTCCTATTTGCCACTTTGCACGATGCTGCCACAATAACAACACATAAATCTGGCAGCAGCTGTCAAGTACAGAAATTTCGTTTATTATGCCACTCAACAGCAAAGCTGGGCACTGGAGCTGGATGAGGAGAGTCAAGACTTCCTAATTGAGGATTATGGGTGCTATTGAATATGTGTACTGATTACGGAGTTAATTAACTGTGTGCTCACAAAAAATGTTAATATTTGTAAATATCCCACGGTGTGTCACATGTTACCAAGCTCACCAAGCTCAATTTCAAGTGAAATTGTTTATTTTCCTTTAATTATATTAGTAAATTTACATTTTAATTATCACGCATCAATTTGCACTTATTTAATTATCACTTCCATTGATTTGACCACAGGGGTAGCCAAAAGGCAAACTCAGCTTGGAAATAATAAACTTTGATAAATGCTGTGGAGAGCAGTCACTCAATTCAAACAAAACATAATTATGCAAATTCTTTTTATGACTGTATTAAATGCTCAGGACATTAAAAATGCTAAGATGTCTGTAAAAGTTGTTGTTTGTTTTTTCCGTTACCGCTTCTGACGGTTCGGCGAAAACAATAAATGAAATGAAATCGCTATGAATAACAATAAAACATAATTATGAAATTGGCATTTCTAGAGCAGAAGCAGTAAATATACATCCTTAGATGCGTAGCATTTGTTAGCCGCACAATTGCGTTAGAATCCCCAAAGGTCAGCTATAAGGAAGCCAATGGGAAATGGGCATTTTGACTTTCAAGCGCAGCATCTGCGGCATTTTTGTAGCTTCTGTTGTTCATAAGCACGCTGAAAAAAGTTGCAAAACATTTCGGTGCTTTTTACTTATTCAAAAGTATTTGAAATTTAAAAGTTTTCAAAAGTCTTCATTCTTACCTTACCTAATTTTCGCGCTTTAAGCTGCTTTGAACTCGTCGGGCGGGAAATGCACGTCAAACGGGCCAGCTGCGTGATGTGAATATACAGTGGCGGACACCTTATTTGGAGCAATGTCAAAGAAAAAAAGTAATTGCCTGCCATAAGCTAACCATTCATTATTTTTGAAAAATTCCAAAGACCGATGGTAGGTACATATATTAACCACCACTATGAATGGATGACCCTAATAAACTCAGGTTTCCCCACCTGCTAGGTAGGATTATGTAAAAAAGTACACTATTTTTGGGTCTCATCTTATTTGACACAGGTACATTATGGACACCTGGGTGCCATAAAACCCGGGATTTTTTACCTAAAGTTGAGTATTTTCTGTATAAATGGACCAATCCTTCGTAGTCAGTTTAGTTTTTAGCTTATGGCAGGCAATTACTTTTTTTCTTTGACATTGTTCCAAATAAGGTGTCCGCCACTGTATGTATAAAGTACTACAGACTTGATAAGCATTAGCAAGGGGAGGAAACAATATTCACGGTTTTCGGATTCATTATCATAAATTAAATTACAATTACTTATTAACTCAAGAATCAATTGTATAATTAACTAATAATTACGGCCTTAAATGATTATTTTTTACATTTATGCAGACTTGTAAGAAAAGCGTAAAAAGTGCAAACAGAAAAGAGCTGCTGAAAACTCGAGACATGCTAAAGGCATATTATTCAGCTCAGTTTCAGTCTTACCACTTCACTTGGCACTTGTTACACGCTGATAAGTTGTCTTTTTTGGTTGCTGTATTTGTCGGCCCAAAGACAAATGCATTTTTATGGCCATCATGTGGTGCAATTAATCAACACCATCTTTCTGACTGTGCAAAAATGGTTTACTCACAACAGCTTTTATTAGCGGCTGCTTTGATAGCTGATTGACAGCAATTACCATCCAATTGTACAAGTACCAAATGCAATGCACCAGCATCTCAGTTCAATGTGCATTTAAACTGAATATTTTACACTGCAATTAACTTGATTTATAATTTTATTCTTGTGTTTACAAACATTATATTTGAAAGTATCGTTTTGTGTTTGGTGTCACATTGAATTTCAACCAGCAGCGTAACACATTATTTATACATATGTAATAAATTGAAAATTTAAATGTTGAGCAATAACGGGACACGACGTGAGATAAATGCAATTATAAAAAACATTTGCAGCCATTAAAACGTAATTTTGTATATTTTATGGCGTTGCTCTCTGGGGCCATTAAACTCATTACAAATTGACGCTGTCCAACTGGTTGTTGGAGGTGAATATTATGCGGGCATTATGAGTGCTCAACACCCCTCCTCAACTCCAATTTATCTCAGTTGTTGATGTGATTAATATTCCTCTTAGCCCGCCTTGTCAATTGGTGCCACAAACAGAACTGAGTTGAGGTGAGCGTTAATCAAATGTCAATTTCGACAAGGATTTCAAAAGGGATTCGCTTCGTTTACTTCTTTGAGGAGCAACCAAACAAGATTAGTTGGCGTGACGTCAATTTGCGCTTTAGCCTTTTCCCTTTCAGTGACAATTTGATTTCAGGAAGCCATGCACAAAAACACTCGGATTTTCTAGTCCTTTGCTGCAGAAGACTTATCCTTGCCTCATCCTTTACTCAATTTATCGCAATGCAATTTTTTGTGGCGACTTCAAGACCCTATGCATGACTGCTGCATCTTTAAGTGTTTTGACGTTCAAGATATACATTTTTGTATTTTAACGCATCTTTTTGTACATTTTTTTCTTTTTATATGCGAAAAAAAAAACACATTCACTCATTACATAACATATTCCTCTCAACCCTCTCGGTAAGCTGTTTCATTCCTTTTATTGTTCGACTAGCTTAAGCAAAAGATATTATGAAAATACCAGAAGAGCTATACTGGAGTAAACTGTAAGAACTTATTTTCCGTTTGAGTTGACCAATTGATGCTTAAATGTCTTTTGTCTTTTTTGCCATATCGGGGGTAGCCAAAAAAAAGTTTGAATAAACAGAGTCCATTGGCTTGTTATTAATTGGTAAGTATTTAGTCAACTGGTACTCTTGGCACATGCCACGCAGGGATGTCCTGTCGTGCTGTACCATTATCAAAACATGTCCGGTTCTCCTCCACTTTTATATACAGTCGAACACAAAATTCCACATGAACCAACAATAAAAGTGTTTTTGTTGAGAAAGTCACGTAGTGTTTTGCCCTAACAAAAATAGAGGTAACGGAAAAATACGTAGCATAGTTTGGGGCACAGCGTTAAGTCATCAGCGTTGAGTAAAAATTATTTGCTAAGTCTGATAATATGTCATCTTATAAATAATTTATATTATTTATAGCTACATGTTGAAGTTACTCAATAGTAATGGGTAACTCAAGCTTTGCAAATTTATTTAATTACACTGGCATCAAATTTGTGAACTTTCTTGTACAGCTCGACAATGGGTCATTATTATAAAGCACTTTAAAAAATCGTTTTCATGATAACTCTTTCATGTAGGCTAGTGTTAAGTTACCTGTCTGTTCAATTTGCAAGCTGTGCACCTTATTGATGGTCACTCTTCAGCTCAATTATGAGTTGATGGCCTTTTTAGTTTTTTACTCGATGTGTTCGATGGATCCATTTGAACTTTCAGTTTCAATTCGTTTCAATTTAATTGCTCTAAAAGCCCTTCGTATCCCTTGGCCATTTTCCTGATTGCAGTAGAGTGTTGTTCAAAGTGTGGAGGAAGCTCACATTTCGTTGCGAAAGTATCTAAGTGCGTCATTTTGGAAATCATAAAAAGAAACAGCGAATAACAGATTTGTTGTATTTTTTAGCTAAAAGATAATAAATTTAAGTGCAGAGCACAAACTAAGGTTAAATAGCTCATTAAAACTTTCATCAATAAAGCAAAACAGTTCATAAAATCTATATTATTCATGTAATCCATACAAACATTGGTATCCATTCGTTCAACTCCATTAAATATGTTGATTTGGGCAAAATCTTGTCAGAATGCTAAATGCGAGCACTAATTGGTAATAAATTCCTTAACTTTATTCAAATTGAACTTGTCTCGTAAATTCAATTTTTTATTAGAGCAGTAAGAATACATTTGAAACTACAATTTTTCAAATTAACTGATTAATATCCGAAATCTCACATAAAATATGGAAAAAAAACAAATGCCAACTGTTCGAGTAGAGTTGTAAAATAAAATCAATGACATATCACAAATAAAGATTTTAATTGTACTAAAATTATTATGTTCAGATACAATTACTAAAAAAAAAACCGAATTTTTAATTTATTTGCTTTTTGAATCAAACATTTTTTTGTAACCATTTTCTCAACTTGTTTTTACTTTGAACAATTGTGTATTTTTTTGTGCGGTTGTTTCAACATATTTTTCAGACTGAATTTGGCCAAAATCACCAATTGAGTGTATGCAAATTTTTCAAATTTGAATTTAATAACAGGTGTGCTGCTTTGCACTTTTTCTGTAGGAGTGAAAAAGAACTCTTTGACATTGTAGTGGGTAAAAGGGTGAGGCCATTTCTGTGACATACATTTAATAACTGTCAAAATAAAGATAAAATTTAAAAAGAGCAATAATAATAATGTTCTATTACACACATTTCTCTAATTATTTTACAGACAACAAAAATTCTAAGAATTCTAGAAAAGATGGGTTTATTTGAGAAAGTGTCTGATTACTTCAACGGTATAAGCTACATTGAAAACTTCTTGTGCCTTTTTGTGTACTCCTGCATTTTTTCATTTTCGGTTTTGATTGGAAAAACTATATTGGACAACTATATGTAATTTTAATTATTTTTTTTGGGTAGTAACAAAGCTTTTATTGAAAGCAATAAATGGAAAATATATTTATTGTGGGAATGACAGCCTTTATTTGCAATACATTTTATTTGGTTTTATTTTCCAAAGCTTAAATTGGCCCCTGCAGGTAATCAAAACCCTCTCCAAAATAATAAAAGTGATGCACATGTACGCGGAGGTGAATTTATATTAACAGAACATATATAAAGTAAGTTTCATACAATCTATAACGGAAAGCTGAATAAGTGTATATGCCAAAGATAACGACGTATTGTCGAAATTTTGGTATCACTTGTGCTGACACAATATAACCACTTATTTCTTAAATGTGTGTGAAGTAATTAATTCCTAACTACGAACCAATTTAGCGTATGTAAGCTTCATCGTGTCTAAATATCCATTATTTCGTGTATTGTAAAATACAAAACTGATTTCTGTCTAAGTAATACAAAACCCTGTTTTTACTGATTACACACTGGCAACGCAGACATCATTCAGAGTAATCGATTGCAATAATAATAATTTATTAATAAAACGGAGAATCCAGCTGGTGTTGCACAGCAACATGTGTTTTTAAAGTAAATAAAAACTATGCAGACAATATAAAGAGGGAAAAACGAAAGTTTTTAGTCAGTAGTTGATCGACGGTGATAAATGGATAAGCGAAAGTCTATCAGCATTTTCCTTTTGTTACTGAACCTCTGGCTACTTCCCTTTGCAATTGGGAAGAGGAGCAGTACTCTAACAAGGCCAGATGTGAAGGGAAACAGTACTTTAGAAAAAATGCAGAATTTGGAAAGAAATAGTACTTTTGCAAAGCTTGATCTAGCACTAAATACAAAACTGTTGCTGGGTAGACAGAAGCTAATGAAAGATTTAGTAATGAATCCCAAGGAAAATTTAGAATTGGTAAGTTCTGCTGCTTAACGCATTCATCAATGTTTTAATATGCATTCTCGTCATCCAAAAATTAACAACAGATCGAACATATTGAATTTAAGAAGAACTGCAGTGGAATTGGTATGCCATGCAGAGTCGCCGAGGATTGTTGCACTTTTATGTGCCTAAACCGCTTCAAAGAGTGTGTATTTTAAGCAGATAAATAAATGACAACTGTAAACAGCACTTGTTATGAAAATTGACCTGACTATCAATATATATAAAGTTCTTTCTTTGTTAACTTTGCAGCTTTAATGATTAAATATTAGGATTAACTAAGGAAACACTTTTTATCGTGGTTTGGCAAATGAAAATGAAAATGATATGCGAACTGTTACAGAAGTGATAAATATTAACGATCTATCGCTTAGTTAAACATCGATTAATTAAGCATCGATTGCTTTATTGTTATTTTCATTTTAATATCGATAAGATTAACACAACGTATGTAAAACTCGACGAAGAAAACGAGTCGATGCATTTGTGTTCCCCAAAAGAAGTAGAATTCTAATAATTGTTGCAATTAAAATATAGATGATGGAAATTGTTTGCATGTGCAGCGTATTGTGACTATTACATACTTTTATACATGTACATATTTCAAACTATAGGAAAGATTGCCATGAGGCAAATGCACATTCATTAAATTGTCATGTTCAGACATAGATGATGATCCCGTGGATCACTCCATCCACCATTACGTTTAGTGTTCTTCGCCTTCTTGATTACATATTCATTGTTATCCAGAATTGATTTACTTATTGTGAGAAATGGCGGATAGAGCTGGTCAGATTTTGAGGCAAAATTAAGCATATACTTCACTTTCTGGAGAACTAAATTGGACTCGCAATCGGATTTGCTGTGATGAATGCCACTGCATGAAAGTAAGTCAGAATAACCAGCGGCTATAAAAATAGCAATCTCCGATGAACTTACCACTTGCCAATGTGAAAGGCGCGTGA
This sequence comes from Drosophila nr. medialis 2 BK-2023a, assembly GCA_035044325.1. Lineage (NCBI taxonomy): Eukaryota > Metazoa > Arthropoda > Insecta > Diptera > Drosophilidae > Drosophila > Drosophila nr. medialis 2 BK-2023a. The sequence goes on from JAWNMH010000348.1 coordinate 615,550, forward strand.
TCCTCTGACTATCATCACTATAAGCTTACTCTCCATACACCGCTCCGATACGTGATCCAGGGACCAGTCCCAATTGTAGTCATCGTATGTGCAAAAGTGTTGGGCACACTTTCGTATATTCGACCAGGTTGTGCGATTAAAAGCCAAGCCCATATTGTGGCTGCCGCCTTGCCAAGGCATGCACTTACCCTGCCAAAAGAAATTCACCAAATGAAATTGAAAACAAGTAAAAAAGAGTTATGTAATTGGCAAAGCCTTAATTTCATCGGTTCACTGCTCTCCCGCCTGAATCTCACCTTTCTGTTGTATGTGAAAGATGTAAACTGTGCCTTATAATTGCCAAGACACAAGATATTGCAATTTGGGCAAAACTCTGTACTGTCTTTCTCCATTACTTTCAGCACGTGTAAAAAGTCTTCAGCCATATAGTGATCTTCCTCCAGAAACAAATACAAACCTAAAACCGAAAAAGTGCCGTTAATCAATACCAATCTTTGCTAGAATTAGCAGTAACAGACCATTATGATCTTTTGTGATGTGGAGTTCATTGAATACTTGATTCGCTTTCCACCACCAGTGGTGCTTTATCTGTGTAAATTTCGCTTCTCTGTAGTGACCATAGAGATCTGGATAAAGTGCGCTATTGCAGTTAATGTTGAGAGCCCTAAGATATAATAAATGAACACTCTGTTTATCGAATTTTCGATTGCATTTTGATACTCACATATCTTTTGAAATGTTCCTAGGACAGTCGTTGTGGTGGTTGCCAGGGAACTCATCTGGATATATTTGTATAGAGTATGGATAGAATATCTGAATTACCTTACAAAAATCAATGTTCTGTACAAGCTCGTTGATATCTTCATCGTAGTAATCGTGCGAGAAGACAAGCAGTACCTCCGAAATACCCCAAGCGTTGGATAGACTACTTATTAAATGCTTTAAGTAATGTATACGCCTGTGCACCTATGCAGATGAGAACTAAATGCTTTTAGCTGAAATTACCGACTACCTTCGGTTATTCACCTGAATAACAATTATAACGGTATCGCTTTCTAAGGGACCGAATTTCATCTCGTTTAGGACCAGCTGCTCATTATTTTTAAATTTAATCCAATGTTTGCCTTTCGAGAGCGTAAAATGAAGATCCGGAGATAATGCTAAATAGTTGACAGGTTAGGTGTATTCTAAATATACAAATACCACAAATTAGACTCACTTTGTTTCGCATTCTTGGCCAAATGTGGATTTAGTTGCTGGTAATCTTTTTCCGGTTTCTCGGTATATGAGTTATTCGTCTGTGGCCGACTTAGCAAAGCGTCGGGGTCTTTTACTAACCAGTTGTAAGTATGTATAAGTGTGAACGGTAAAAATATCGAGTTCATACTTACATACGCTAAACTTGAAATACTTCACTAGAATAAACATAAACAGGAACAGGACAACCATGCTGCGAACATTAAACCAGGCGGATTTTCTACTCATGACTTAAATGATTCGATATTCGATATTTGTTTAGCTCGCATGCAATGATTACTGTGATCTGTGACATGGTTGAGACAAGTGTCGTTTGTGAAATTTATATCCCACTCTCCATGCCAATTGGATAAGGGTAAATAAGTGTGTAAAATTGATTTAGCACACACATATTCAAACCTAAAGTTAAATTTGCACTAATTAGTTTATTAGAGAACCGTCAAGACAGTTTTAATTAAATTGTTCAGCAGTTAAACAGAACTATAAATAATATATAAAATATTCGTAATAACAGCCTACTTTCTAATTGCTTTTCGGATTTAAGTTGTAACCACTTTTATTGTGTTATGTACCTTAAGCCAATACATTCAGAGCCTGTTTAAATATGAAAGGAAGACGAACTCACGCTTAAAGCTGTCTAAAGACATTTGCCTGGTCAGAAGCAGCAGCTGCCAGAGGGTACTGAAGTAATTTCAAAGCGTCGTTTACTTTGGAACTGCTTTGATGCATACGTAATATCGACCTTAGGGCGCCAAGTGTAGCTAAATGAGTTCAATGTCTATATTTTGTAGTGCAATTTTAATTGACAACTTACTCAACTTACTTATCTGAAATGTTAGTCTTACAGTTATCCATATATATATATAATATGATATATATAAGGCGACGCATTCTGTTAGGATGTGCGTCGAGGATTCCTCCTCGTATCCGTATATTTTCCTTTAAAGTAAATGATTTTATAAGAAAAAATGTTATAAAATACATACCTTTAAAATAGTAGAAGTTGTGCAATAAAATGCTTGATAACTAAAAAGTTGTAATTTATTTATTTGGGTTTTGGCTGTTTGTTTCATATCATCCCAGACTTACATTAAAGTATTGAAAACATATGTTCAAATTTGTAAGTAGTTTGTTGCCAATGTTATCGCTGCAAGTGCAGGTCGATTATTTATTAGTGGCCATTTTGTTAAGTCGAGTTGACAGGTTTTATTTATTGTTACTCGTATGCCGTTTATTATTCGTACAAATGAATTGCCATGTGGCGAGTATAAGTGAATTTGCTCGTTAAATTGCAGTCCAGCTACAAGAACAGTACACGGTAAGAAATTCTGTTTAAAATACGCTAACATTTTGGCTGACATCTGAGCCATTCCCGAACACTTGTATATTATTGGTTTTGTACAGCGAGTACCCAATTTAAATCAAGTTTTAGTTTGCTGCAAATGACATTGTGTGAAAAAGTACATGCCCTGCAGTGTCAGCTCTTCCGAAGTTGAATGGAAATGAGAATCCTTAAAAAAAAGGAAAAGAATGCCAGCTGTGTCAACTGCGAAGCGGAATAGATGCTGCCGTTTTCGCAGAAGCTTGGCTTATGTTTATAAATGTTACATGCTCCACTTGGCTGGATTAGCCTCTCTTATTTTGCTCAAGGGCCTGTGGCACAATCTGCGTGTGAGTTATTTATTATTTAGCACTGTGCCTTTTTTGACAGAATACCAAACGAAATTGCTGCAGTTTATGAACCTGCACAACTTTTGAGTTTCTCACAACAACTGTAATCTACTAGCAGTACAAATTTCCGGCTAAGGACGAAAGTTTGTACTTTCTGTTTTTTTTTTACACTATAAACATTTTTGTTTTCAAGTTAGAAATTTTTTTTTACATTTCATGCATAATACATATGTTATTGTTATTATTATATTACGCAGGCCAAGGACATTTCTCGATGCCGCCTTCAAGCTGCAAGAGAATCACATCGACTGCTTTGCGTCCTAGTTTACACAGTCAACTTTTCAAGCATTTACATTTGGGCCCCGGTGCTCCAGTTCTCGGCGCATTCATTCAAACACGTATTTATTGTGCATTCATGCATTTCATGACCCACTGCCTGAGTACTTTTGACAGCCAGTGCGTATACTGCCCCACACAACTGACCAAGGGGCCCTTCCCCACTTGTTAACCTTACCAGTGGCCAGTCGAGCACAATTACCGCCAAGAATATTTGCATATATACGAGTATAAGGGTTCATGGTTACATAATTTTACGTTCTAACTGGTCTGCTATGGTCTGCTCCGAGAGTGAAAGTAACATTTCCATAACTTTTGAGACTCCTTTTGTATTGGCAATGCCATCCAAGCTCCAAGCCACTTTTCTATTGTGTACTGCAAATGCTGTCACTGCTTCTTGGCCCACAAGCGAAATCGCACTCAAAATTAAAAGAAAAGGCAAACAAGGATACGCTCTTTTTGTGCTTACTTGTTTACAATATCCAAAAGCAAATCCACTATTATACCATACATAGGCACAGTGAAAAGGATAATTTATTTTTCACACTGAATAAAAAGCTTTATTGAAAACTGAAATTCAAAAGCAAAATTAGATTACTGCAGATTTTGGGATTAGCAAAGAATAAGCTGGTCAATGGCAATTCACTTCGATGATTTGTTAAATGGATTGACACTAGAAGTGCGAACAATAAGTTTCATTCACAATATTCCGGGTCGTTAACAACATGCAAAGGAAAGGAAAACTCTTTAAAGATTTTCATTTAGTCATTTTTTTTGTGTAGTTTAACCAGCATTTGAGCTTATTTATATGGGCTGCAGGCATAATTCAGTGGCCCCAGTCTCTGCAAATTTTTGGAGGCTTGGCATAAGCCCAAAAATGTTAGGCAATTGTGCTTATGCCTTCAAGCCTTAAGCGAAAACTTGGTTACTTTAATTAGCCTTTCGTTTAAATTGTGTACATTTTAAGGTTTGCGTCTTGTAGTCTAAATATATTTAAAGTCCTGCGTATAAAATGGATTCCCATTGTGGGCAACAATGCTTAAGCTTTGTTGCCAAACCATTTAATCAAGCTCTTTGTGATTTGCCAAATGGCAGAACGGGGGAAAAAGGATGCGCTTGAAGAATAAATTTGCAAATTGTCGACTCAAATAAATTGAATGATTAATTATTTTGATTCTGGGTCGAGCTACACGCATGCATAATTTTACAAATCGTTTAGAAATCTTATTGTATGTAATGTAAATAAACGTGTTTAATCTTTTTTATGTTGTTCAGCCTTTTAAAGCATTTTGTTGGCAACAGGAGCACCTAATTTGAGATGAGAACAAAATGCAAGGTATATGTATGTATATGTATGCATATCCTGAGCTCACTATTTGGCTTTGGCTTATATTACCGCGCACGTTTTTAACATAAATTGCTCAAATTGGGATCAATGTGCACACTTTTATTCGTGAAGCTAACCAGATAAAATTCCAACGATACACAAATGCAAAGCTGTGAGCCACATTCGAGGCATAAGCATAATCAATGGCTTGAAACTGAAACGGATTCAGGAGTTTGCCAGCTTGTGTGGCGTTTTTTTTTCTTTTACATTTCTGCATCATTAAGTAGCTGAGCATGTCGAGAATATGCTAATAACTGGGTAAAGTGATACACATGAGCCTGCAAATACTCAGCAGGATGCGACGTTAAGCATACGCCATGTTGTGTTTCAGTGTTTATGCGTGTGTGTGTGTGTGTGAAGTCATTTTTGTATATTTTTTGAAAGACAATGCCAAAGCACTTGAGCGCTGCGGCCTCATATGCCGCATTAAGGCAGAGAGCATTTAAATCTGCATCTATCCTTATGCAGGATTCTCCTTTATAGCACCGACTTAAAGGAATCTAAGTTTGAAAAAATCTAAAAGAATGCAAATCGAAATGTGACAAAAATGTGGAAAGGTTTAAGAGGCAAGAATTCAAGGATTCAAAATGCTGCATTATAGCAGATTTATGACAAAATTCAATCAAAAAACAAGTTAACTGTAATACCCCCCAAAACTTATATAACTTTTCCAGATGACTTAATTGAAAATTGCGGACTGCCATTCCACTTAAAATGTTTTTGCTCTTGGTTTCCTTTGAATGTTAAGTAAGAACTACTTTGCTGGTCATCTGAATTCTTGTCAAGTGCAGCCATTTACCAGTTGCTCGTTTTGCATATTTCAATATTAAAATACACGGCAAAAGTGGCAAAAAGTTGGATCTTATTAATGGCATCGACTCTGTAGAGCACATTTCGAGAGCAAACAAATTAATTACAGTGAAATTGAAAAGCTGACGTCGTTTTTTATTCTGACAGCATGTTGTGTCGATAAGTTGTTTGTTCATATTTTTAATTACTCGCTGTATTGACAAACCGCTAGGTCGGAAAAACATGATTTATTTTACACATATACAAAGATCTATATATGTATGTGGGTTGCCTTAATATACTGGAAAAACAACTGCTAGATAAATAGATTCATTGCGACCTTTTTCAGTAGTAGACTCAAATGCTGTTGCTATTAATTAAACCTTGTAATCGTATTTTCTTTCCTTTTCAATTGCCAAATTGATAAAATTAAAAGAAAATTGGCCTTTATCCAGATATACGAGATGGTGTCTGTACTTCCCGCGTTTAATTTTGAAGCCTTCTTTCTGCCAACATTTGCAGAGCCAACAGAAACGGACAGCTGTTTCGGTCATCATTTGGCCATCTGAGCAAGCACAATGCAGGATTCCTATTCGTTGCTGCTGGCATTGAGAGCCATCTTTTGTTTTAGTGAGCCCTCACGGCATGACCATACTCAACACGAATTGACATAGCTTGACCACAAACACCCTCTCAGGCGTGCTGTGCCAATTAGCGCTGTAAATGGCCCAGACATTCTCGAATTGCCAACAGCTCTCGAAGCATCCTCGGGCAGATGAATAATTGACATTTCGTAGAGGGTTTCCTAACAGGTGCGTCAGGTGTGTCCGCCATACTTGTTACCTGCTTAAAGTGCTTGTACTGTGAATTAAGTTTGCACAACAAGATGGTAAGCTGCATGATGCCACCACAAACACACTTCACTCAGTACACTCATTGAGTGTAGCTTTGTATGATTATTACAACACTGAATAACATATGAATAATAAAATAGTCAAAAAGGCAACTAGTTGATTATGCTCTTTTTGATGCATGTTTTAATTTATATTTGATTGTGTGCCAAGAATTAAAGCAATTAAAATAAAATTCAAATGCGAAAAGGTAATGAAAAGTAGATTCTTTGCAAGGAGTGATGAATAAAAAAATGTAAAACACAAATTTTCTTTTGCTTCAAAAGTTTATTTGACTTGCAGTTAACTCCTTTGCAACTACATTTTTCTTTCTTTGCTTATGGCTAACATCAGTCGAGGCAAACCGGTGCAAGACAACACATAACACGATTCGCTCTCCAGACTATAAAGTTATTTTAGTACGAAGTGCATTTGTTTGCACTGTCATCCCGTTCTATGTGGCAGTTGACAGTTGTTTATTTATTTCTTTCGTGCATCAGGCAGAATACTGGCCAACTTGAGCTTAGCTATGTGGCAACCGAAAAAATTGCATTAAAATGCAATTGAACTTTGACAGCTTCCAGGGGAATTCAATTGCTTTATGCTACGTGCCACATGAGCGCCGGAGAGTGCATAAGAGAATGCTACAGTTACTGATGCACTTCGTTTGGCTTGAGCCGAAAATGAATGCAGACTTTCTGGCAACTCCCACAACTCGTATATGGCATCAAGTTAAGTTTTATCCAGCTTAACTACTTCGAGTTAATGACTTTGAAACTGTGACCCATCCAAATGTGTGCGAGTTGTAAAAGCTCAACAAAAATGGCCCCTAAACGAGATGGTTTGATGCACATATCTTATTGTTATTTCAAGGCATCCCAATGCACATTAAGTGCTGATAGTGCTCTTCGCAATGAGGCATAAATCCAGTAACTAAATCAAATAATTTTCATTATTTTTTTTAGTTTCCATATCTATAATAAATTTATATTTCTTATATTCAGAAGTTTCAATTTAAAAATGAATTTAAAGAGAGATTGCGGAGAATCCATTCTGGAATTCAAGACAAAGCAAAACATATCCTAATATGAGAGTGCCATGATTTGGTTTATGTGCTTGGAATCGTTAAATACCCTCGAATATTTTTAATGTTGAGTGCATGAAATGTGCAGTTCCCCAAAGAGAAAACGATGCCTTACATTGATGCACGTCATTTTCTGGTCGCGTAACTTTTACAACTCCAGCAAACAGTTAAAAGTATCTGGCTGCAGCTGTGGCCGGGAAATAGCCGAAAAGTTTCAACATACTTGAGATTCTCCTTAGGGGCTATTGTACCATCCCAGAAACCACACTTGCTTGCATATTGAAACAATTGCTACATATGTGTCAAGTAAACCAACAAAATAACTATAATAATAATATAATATGCCAAAATATTATCAATCTTTTTCGCATAAGAGTTAATTCGTAATTAAATTCACCGTTTGGTTTCATAATACTACTTCAATTATTTATCATCAAGAAATTCATAAAAACACTCGACTTGCAATGAACCAGGCAAATTGGGGTACAGTGAAAGGGTTTGGTTTAATTATAAAACGTAATTTGAAATCCCTATGAATTCCTGAAAGGGTTGGTAAATATTTACGAAATGAAGAGCTGCATAGATTAAAATTTAAATCAAGATTAAGCAGTGCTTGATAGGCAAATCACAATCCATAGCAAGGACAAGGCGAGCCGAGGCTCAATGTTGAAATTGACTCCGGGGCTGTTGGCCTCCGTCAAAAGTTGGACAGTTTACGTGACTTCCTTGAGATAAACAATTTGTGTTTGCTTGTGCTTCTGGAATTTTAGAAGCTGGAGACGACATGGCACATCCTTGTATTTTTATGCCACAGCTCACAAACACGACAGGACGTCCGGTAATGGCTGAAACAAAGGCTGACTGAAATGCTCCAAAGGACAACACGAACATTGACAGCTGTCGGCTAAAATGTTTGCGAAATCATAACAAGCTGATAAACTTAGCTGGTCTTAGTATGACATCTACTACACATGCAAAGAGTCGGCATTAAGCATTTAACGCCCCCGTTGAATGTCCAAATAAAACAGAAACTTTGCCACCGACAAAGTTCTTTGCTGCTCTTTGTGGCACTTCCGTGACAGCCATTCCGGTACACAGCTCACACATAGACAAGGCCACTTACCAAATGCTTTGCATGCAATTGCCAACACTCAGGTTAACTAACAACAAAACTGCTTACATTGTGGCTACTAGCCGTCTGACGTGCACTTTAACCTGATATTGTCGTCACAAAACCGTTTCAATGAAGTGCCCAGCGAACTGTAAAGGCAAGAAAAACGTCCTTTCTTCCTACTACTATTACTGATAATTTACTTTTTTATGCACTCAACAATATATTTGAGTTAAAAAGGTTAAGAAAGAATATCTTTGTCGTGGTGGAAGTCTGCTAGCCACTCTCTCAATAGGTTAGTAAATTGTTAGGACTACTATGTATGTATGTATGTATATAAAGCAAAGTTTTGCGGTCTATATTCTTTTGAAGGACCTTCATGGCCAATGCCATTCAGAAAAGTTTAATGTGCCAGCAACTATTTTACACTCAGAAATTCAAAAGTAATCAAAAGTGGAGTAAATGGAAACAAAGTGTGCAATTGTAAAATGCAGTCAACGCAACATCGAGTCAAGTATCTTATCCCAGCCACTCGTAATTTGTAAAACGCGCAAAAGGGCAACACAACAACACAAAGGCGAGCAGGACTGAGCTGCAGCTCTGTAACTGTATCTGTATGACAGCCGTTCCATGTTGCCATGCAAACGACGAATGAGGATGCCTTCGGAAGGCTAGGCTCACTCAATCTCAATAGGAGTGTCAGGCGGGGAGTGGTGGTTACAATGTGAATAGTAGTTCAACTTCTGGCAGCATTTTGGAAAACCGCAGCTTAATTGACATTTGATTAACGCACAGTTCCGTTCCGATTCCCGGGTCAGCCGGACAATGGGAGAACGAGCAACGTTAATCACATCAACAACGGAGACAACGAGAGGCACACGGATATGGAGATGGATAAATTGAAAGCGCAACTCTGGCTCAGACCACACCATAGTCTGCCTCATGGTCTGCGACAAGGACATTGTCAAATTTTAATGAGTCTAATGGTGCCACAAAATAATGCAATAATGGTTGTAAATTGACATTTTAATGGGCAAAAATGTGTTTTACCTTTTTCCTTTGTAGATAACAATACACACAATGTGTGATAAATTTTAAATATATTGTAAAAATATGAAAAATAAAGTTATGAATAAATAATACATATATATATATATATATAATATAGATTCAACATTAATCAAAAATTGTTACTATTATTTCGTTGGCGAAAAACCGGCAATGTTTAACCTTTAAGAGTTCGCCATCAAAATGAATAGCTTAAAGTTTACCTTTCGATAAAAAAAAGCCACACAAAAAAGAAAATTAATCAATAATTTGAAAAGCGCAGATGCTTGTGGAAAGAGACAGTGCGGCAAAAAAATTCAATTTAGTTTACCACAAAATTTGTTGTCCCTGCTGGCTGCATCCGTTTAGTATTTGAGGTTGTAATGGTTTTCAGTGGTTTCACCAGAGTGCCTGTTGAAATATAATTTAAAACCTGGAGCATCAGCGAAACTGTTGTGATACATTCTTACAAAGTTACGATGTTTTGAAGTTGGATTGTCCAATTGAGTTCTTTGCAAGTAAATACTTCAGTGGGGCAAGAAAACGAAGGTAAAGTGCTTAAGTATGGCTTGCATTTCAACTTTTTCCTTGTTTGACTAGTTAACTTCAGGAAGTATGCGGCTTTAACTCACTGTCAGATACAACTCAAGAGAACATACATAAATTCAATCATATCTTTATCTACACACACATACATATGTAGATTGACATGCAAATGCCACACTGCTGCACGGAAACCGAGCAAAAAAGCTGCCAAAATATGCAGCAAAGCAGAGACAGGAAATATTTATTGAGAAAATGTTGCAAGACAGCTGCTTGTTGTGAGTCAACTTGATCCCTAATACTTGTTCAAGCGCGATTTGAGAAGGCAGAAATGCAGAACGAGGTTTCCTAAAGATCTGTTGACTTATGTCTCCTTCGAGTTTCAAGTATTTAAGTGTCTTTAAAAATGTATATTAACTGAATTATCGCAATAAGAAGCATTTCGTGGAAAATCTATAATCATGGCATGTTAAGAACTCATAAATATCTGACTCATCTCTAATCATCTGGCGTAGACAGAGAGATACGGTTTTCTAATTAAATTTGATGGCTGGGAGCATTTTGCTTTAATTTAATTACCCGGCTCTTTGTTTTCGGCTACCAAAAGAAAAACAATCAGTACAAAGGAAACAATGGCAAAAGCCAAATCGTACAAAGGCAGCCAAAAAAAAGCGTGAAAAATACGAATGAGTAAATGCCTAAAGAGCCGGAGACTGTAAGGACTAACTTAATACAATAAAATATCATTTTATGATTGTTTTATTTGCTGAGCGCAAAGACATTAAGCAGTCATCAAGTTGACAAAAGTTGCCAGTTTGTTTCGCTTGGCGTCGGAAAAAACGGTTAATGAAAGACGCAACTGTCATCATAAATAATAATTATGAAATTGCCGTATTTTTGCACAGGGCTTCAAACGAACTTGTCGCATCTGGGTGAATACACTTAAAGGCGTTCATATCCAGACGCGCAGCAGACAAATGGAAAAATTCCCGCTTCCACACTCAATTAGGGGCATCTGAGGGCATTGCCATCATTTTTATGAGAAGCCGTAAGGAGAACTTTGGCTTTCATCATTGACGCAATTTTGTGGCATTTTCTGCTGCTGTTTCCTACTGCTTTTTGTCGGCCCCAAAAAATAAATTGTGAAACTTTTTGTTGGTCTTTACTTATTTATACTTCACTCACATACATATGTACATATATTTGCATACTTATAATAATTCAACAATTTGCAAAGGGCAGTTTGTCTTCATCCACAAAATCATTCCTTTGCGTTTCATCAGACTCCCCTAGGCAAAAGATGCATGTCAAAACGTAGACTGGAAAGGGGAATTTTTGAGTGGATTTCATTTTATATGCTCCGCCTCGGAAGGAAAGTTATTTTCGGGCTCCTTAAGTGTTCAAGTTTGAGTGAAATGCTGCAGTAATTTACATAAATTAAAATTTAATTTTTTACTAATTGTTTGCCAACATGGTGAATAAATTTCCGCAACTTTAATAAATAAATGAACCTCAGAACTTATGTTTCGGGAAGGGAATGAATATTATGTTACACTTAGGCTGGGATATGTAGGATATCTGCTATCAATTAGCATTTGGAATAGAAGAAAAGTATTTCAAATCAATGTGTTTAATTAAAATACAAAGCATAAACCATAACTGAAGAAACTGTAAGAGTTGACCCCTTTGTAACTTTGCCAAATCAGATTATTTATACATTATATTATCATGCTGCAAAACTGATCTACAATAGCAACAAAATAAATTTAAATTTCTAAATAAATAAAGAAAATTACTAAAGTATTCAGAAGTAAGGACTTGTGATACTTGCAGAAGAAGTAAATAAGAGTAAATAATTTAAAGTCTTAATTTTAATTAAAATTGAAGACAATTTTCATTTCTTTTTGGAGATGTTTTTCGCGTTTGTCTCGAATATTTTGGACTTGAAGCAATTTCAATTTTATTGGCTAACACGAAGGGCAGCCAACCAAGTATCTTTCATTTGCTAGTGAAACCTAATATTATAGTTGAAGTTTTTGCAGTTGTAGCTTGGCCATAGCAGCAGTGAATTACTTTAAAGCAGTTTCATAAGTAAACCAATCAAATTGTCGGTTATATGAAGCCACAATTGGCCCCAACTGAGCAACAATTCACAACTATTTCGATTTTGTGCTTGGCTCAGCTGTCTTCGTTATCATGTGACTCAAAGAAGGTGAATCTGATGAATTACGCCCAAAAATTGATGAGTTTTTTTCAATTCAATTCTAAAATAAACCTGAGGCTTGTCAAACAATTCTTCAGGCAACTTGTTACCAGCTGAAGTAAATATTGTTGGGATACATTTATCATCACAAATAGAAGGAAACCAAATTGTTGATGAACTTTCTGGAAAATGTGATTCAACAAAATTCAAATTTGTGTAATTTTCAGAGAGCCACGTGAATGATGGAATGATGGTTAACGCATATCTATGCAGTTATTGAAGATTGGATAAAGTAACCAACGCATTATCAAATTTGCTTTCACAACCCAATTGAAAGAACAAATAAGAGAATCCATTAGGAAATGATGACGAAAATCTTTCTTACAGCTGAGTAAATACTCGTAATATTAGACTTTGGCCTGGCTAAGCCCACAGCTTACAGAATTCATCACAATCAAATCAGCTAAAATAAACTGCTAAAGAGCCAAGTGAAAATGCTTCGTAAATGGCCAAGTCTAAGCAATTGCACAAAAAGGCTCAAACACAAAGGCTAACTGAAATTGCTGCGGCTAATAACATTATTTAATGGAAAAGTGGATCTTTCGCCCCTCCCAATCTGACCCCACTCGAGTTTCCCAGGCACAGGCACACCCTTAGAAACCAATTTAGCTGTGCGTGGAGCAAACAATCAAAGAATTTGGCCTAAACCCAAAATCAATTGTATTACAGGAGAATACAAAATGGGAAATAAGAAACTGTTCATTCAGTCGTAAGTTGTAAGGCTTAGCAACATTTTATGTTATATAGCTTTATTTAATATGATTTTAATTACAATTAAAAAGTTTTCCCATTTCCTTCAATTGGCATTGATCAAAATCAACACACATTTTTCAACACAGCTAAGCCAGCCCCTGCAAAAGCTGTTGTTTTTGGGTTTACTCAAGCACTTTAAACCAAAAGCTTGATTCTTTAAGCCCTATCATATTATATTATTATACATTTTTATTTTTATTGTTTCACGAAATTTAAAAATCAATTTATCAGATCACAAATTAACTGTCAAACCAAGAGTCAGGCCTTCAAGTCCATCAAGAGTTTTCATTGCAATTAAAGTAAAAAAAATATGTGCATTTTTTAAATATCAAACCATACTACGGTAAAAAACAATGATGCGCAAGGAATTTTTTTATATCGAATATTTTGCACATTTTTCTAGAAACCGAATGAAATTTGTGGCGCTGCGCATTTGCGACGTGTGTGGTTCATGAACGTCAGCTAACGGTCAGAGCATGTTGAAGCCACGATTTAATACAAACTTCTACAGTTGGAAAATAGTAGTCGACTAGAAGATGCCCTGCATTTATGCTGTGAGTGTTCAATAAAGGGGTGCCCAAATCATCAACTTGAAATGGCCGAACAACATTGTGGTTAGGGATGATGTATACATACAAACACATATACATATATACTTTTAACAGATAAATGAAAGCGTATGTCAATCTTTTTTTTTTTTGTTTTTATTTCCTGATGTTTTTTCAGTCTGCTTTTGGCACTATTGTTGAAGGTTTATTTAAAAGTTTTCCATTACACAGGAGCCTGCGGATACATACATATACCGAGACATGCATATCCAAAGAAATGTGTGATAATTGCAGGACGAGTTGGGCTAAACTTTAAATTAATAATTGCTCTGCAGCAGAAAAGTTAGTTAATTAAACTGACGTAATGAAAATGTGTCCAATAGTTAAAAGTAAATTAAATATTTATGTACTATGGGAGTATGTTGTAATTTGTTTAATTTGACAATTACATCGACGACATTTCAGTATTAAACTTATATTTATATTTGTTTAACTGAACACATTTTATTTAACAACTTACTTGAAATGCAAAGCTGTTAGCTTGATTAGCACCTGCTTTTGGGCATTAACAGACTTTGACAGGTAACACAAAACGTTCTCATTATAAAAGTTTCTCAAAGATGCGACACGAGCTGTGAGATGCGGAGTGAGAAGCTTCTTTCTCAGCTTATGTCGCAGCTGCGTTTCCTTTTTTGTGGTAGTTTCGTTTTTTAGAGCTCTGCTGTAGGATTCTGAACACTTTACCGACAGCTGTAGGTGGGTCTTGTTCCTTGAACTTTTGACAACGAAACAGGTTAGCGGTGCCCTGATGGTGCCCATACCCTGTAATCAGATCCAATGTGTAATATAAAATGTGGGGACTATCAGCTATTGCAATGTGACAAATGGAAGACTGTTTGGTAAGACAATGTAACATTATAATATACTTTAACTATCCGTTAACCGCTTTTGTTTGTATTATTAATTTCGAATGCTTTTCTTAATAGTTGCCTATTCAGAATAATATTGAGTATATTTTATAAGAGGAAGGAATCTGTTTATTTGATTATTCAATGTTCAACATGTTGATTTCAGTTGATCAGTTGATCAGTTGATCAGTTGGTAAGCTGGCTAATACGCAATATCTGCAATCAAGAAAGCTGTCATAAGTTCTTAACACCATTGCTGTTGCATTAATTAGGAACATGTGATAAACATAAATTCAGTTTCCCTCAACGAGATTGGCTTGTAAGCTGTTCGCCTGAGGTCCACCACAGTGTTTACAGATTCAGATTTTAATCTTAAGTGCGAACTCATTTTCAAACTCACGCTTTACAGCATTCTATACCCATAACATACATGTAAATATATACGTATTTAGTTGAGTACTATGTAGGTAACTTGTAAACGCAATAACAACATAAAAGAGCAAGAGCAACAACTATGGCGCTGATTGCCAGGAGGAGGGAGGGATGGGGGGTTGGCAGCTGAAATGTGTTCAAGTTAAATGCGTGACTGACTCCCAAATGGTGTCTAGACCAAAGTAGTCGGAGAAAACATTTAATGCAATTTGCATAAAACTGCAGTAAGAACTTGCATAAGAAATGCGTTTGTTGTAGGTTAACTCTTTCGTAAACTGAATGAAATTTGAATCATGTTCATAAGGAATGACTGAAATTTGAATAATGTCAATAAGGAATGAAGGGCACAACAGTAGCTTAATATTGACAAATTCTATTAATCGTTTTAATGTCAGCCAAAATGCTAAGCTAACACGATTTAATCAAAAATGTATATATCAGCAGCCAGTAAACTTTGCTCTCCCAGGGTATATAATCTTCGACGTGCCTAAGATAACCACAGTTAACTGTTTTAACTGACTTGTAATGAACATAAAGTGCGACACAGCAAACATTTTGTAGCCGGGCATTTAATAATAGACCAAATGACAAAGATGAACATTTTTGGAATTCCGTTTCCAACCGAAAATGGTGTTAGTTGGGTGATTTTCATATTTACTATATTTTTTATATGAATACCGAAAACTGGAAATAGTAATTTGAAATAAATGGCGACAAAGTACTTAGTACTTAGTTAACACTAGGTGAAAGCAATGAAATAGCAGTAAAGAACAGTTGAGTACACAATCAATTAGACTAAATGAAGCCAGCAGAAAGCTTAACAGAATGAAATCATCATCAAATAAAATAAATAGATAAAGTTGCAACACAGGTGCACAAAATAAACTCTTCGTGGAATGTGGAAAGTAACAAAAACCAGCGAGAGTAATATAAAATGAGGGATAATATAAACGGAACGAATTCCTCTACACAAATACCAGCAGCAGGAGCACAAAGATGTGGCAAACATGCCCAAGTATTTACGGACAGAATTAATTAATGCAAAAAGGAATTAACTGGAGTGAAGTAAGCAAACTTTGTATATCTCTACTCAGAGGTTATTAGCAGAAACTCTTGAATTGATTATGCATTAATATTTTGTATGCGACGCATTTAAATGAGTCTTTTGAAAATGCAATTTCAGTTTGAATGCTGCATTTGGTGTGGCCTGGTAAAGTTGCCAACTTGACTCCTGAGCTGTACACGTTCCAAGTTAAGAGATCTCCATTGGAATCCGTGCACTCGTAAAACTTAAGCAAATTCAAGCGATGGCTGTAAAACTACAGACGAAATAAAGTGGTCAACTTTGAGTTTTAATTTTGGCATTTAAGAACACAGATTACTCAACTTCATTTGGCGTTTCTGATAGAGTAAAACTTTACTTCAGGGCTCCAAGCCGTATCGCAATACGATTTGTTACGTACTTTACGCTTTAGTGGGTACTCGTCTCATCGTACATATATATAGGTAGTTATAGTGTGTGTGTTTCGGTTATTCGATTGTGTATTCGAGCATTTGAAGTGTGTGCCGTGGTGCGTAAGGATCTCTGGGCATTAACCCAGGAGTTGACAAGCGTCTTTCGACTTCGCTTTTAGTGCCTGTCATGCTGGATAACTCCATTGAAATTTGATTAGACACGGGGCCAAGTGTGTAACTCAAGTATCTACATTTGCATATGTAAATACGAAAAACTCGATATCTGAGTAATATGTAACGGTTACACATGAGCTACTCTTGCAGTTTGATAACATTTTTGCAAGATAAACGAATCTGAAACTTTTCCAAGCAAGTTTTCAAGGTTTCATTATCAACAACATTTTTGTCAATTATTACCAGCGATTTATCAGTGTTTATATTTTTATATGCATCAATAATCTCAATTTATTGAAATAATATTAGTTACGTTTAACAAAGTCGCCTAGCTAAACTTTTTCCTGGTCCAAGTTTTTCTCAAGCAATTTCCCAAATGACCTCACAAAATGTTTGAACCACAGCTGTGTGACTTGTGTATGTTTGGATAGTGTGTGGCTGTGGCTGTGTCTGTGTGTAAGTGTTTTACTCTCAACTCAATGCCAAGGAAATGTTGGTCACTCTCGTCGAAACTCTTAAATTGATTTGGTTAATTTGTTGTGCGAACTTTTGTGGCCCAGACTCTTAAGGCATTTAAATGTAGATTTAAAAGCGAAGTAAGCTAAGCACACGATATTTCAGACATATAATTAGCCATTTCTAACAAGAAACAAAAACAATGACGCACATTTGGGAATTTAGCTTTATATAGACATATATTTTGAAATCTTTTTCATGTCATCTCCGTAGACCTGAAGATGAGTGATGGGTTGGGTATGAAGAAATGCTCTGGAGTCTAGGCAGTGTGTTCACTGTTGTCTGAGCTTATACAGGAGCTAAGTAAAATTGCCTACAATTTGTATTAATCGCCGGCTAAAATTTCTCAAAAATAGCAAAACACTTCAACAACTCAAACAACACACAAGTTGTATGTGGGCTCGATGCCTACAAAAATAGTAAGACACGTCAACAACTCAAACAACACCCATGTTATATGTGGGCTCGATGTGCAACATGTTACAAGCGACAGAAATGTTGTGATTCTGTGAAATCTTCGACAGAGGAAATTTTGATGTAAATTAACAGCGAAGCTGTTCTGTTACGGCAATCTCTAACATGCCAGGCAGTGTGTTCACTGTTGTCTGAACTTATACAGGAGCTAAGCAAAATTGCCTACAATTTGTATTAATCGCCGGCTAAAATTTCTCAAAAATAGTAAAACACTTCAACAACGCAAACAACACCCATGTTGTATGTGGGCTCGATGCCTACAAAAATAGTAAGACACGTCAACAACTCAAACAACACCCATGTTATATGTGGGCTCGATGTGCAACATGTTACAAGCGACAGAAATGTTGCAACTCTGTGAAATGTTCGACAAGGGAAATTTTGCTATAAATTAACACGAACCTGCTCTGTTAAGGCAACAACAGAAGTTACATTTTAGTACGAACCGGAAGTTCGACGTGAGCGGTTCGATCTGCGCGTATTGGCGCAAATAACAGCGAAGCTGTTCTGTTAAGCCAATCTCTAACATGCCAGCAACAAATAAGCATCAACAGAAGTTAAGTTTTAGTTCCAAGCGGGAGTTTGGCGTGTGCGGTTTGGTTAGCGCGCTTTCTGTGAAAGTAAAAAAATATTTTCCGCACGGAATTTCACGACAGAGCCTTATCACGCTACAAAAATTATTTGGCGAAAACGCAAAAATTTTAAATAAATGATTAACATAAGTAAACTAAACAAAATCTAAGTGACAACATTTGTTATGTGATGACAAGCCACTCAAAGTGTTAAAATAATAACAAAAGTAAATAAGAAATTGTGCAAGTGTAAGAAATCTGTAAATATGTTTAAATAAAATAGTGCTACAAGAAATTCCGTTTTGTAAAAAATAAATAATCGAAAATTGTACAAATATAATAAATGCAAAAAAGTAACAACAGGTGCATTAAATATATGTGATAAAAAATGAATAAATCCATGTAAATTACTCCTTAAAGTATATAGAAATTTTGGGTGAAGGAAATGTGTTTAAAGTGGCTGACTATGAATCCAGTTGCATGTTTCTTTGCCAGACTAAAATATCAGCTCAACGATGGTTTAGTAAATTTATGTGGAGGTGTTTCTAGCGTTGCTCTCTTAAACACAATCTGCATTAAAAGCGCGGCGAATTGACAAAAGAGAATTGACACAATGTCAATTGCATTTTTTTGCTTGTTTTGCGTTTTCTTCAAATTCTTGAGTCAAAAGATGAAAGCGTGAAAAATGCTAATTGAATCAACTGTATTTGATGATTTTCAAAGCACAAGCAACCAAGAGCAAATCGGGATAAATAGTAGACTAGAATGAAGAAATGGAAAAAGAAGCAATATATTTAATTAAGGGGTCACAGTGCTTTCCAGGGACTTCTCATCTTGAACTTCTTAACAAGAGTTGTTCAAACAGCTGCTACATACAAGTTGTATCGAGTAATATTCACCACAGACAGAATGGGAACAGCTTAGCTTAGCTTGTACCTTCAATAACATATTCGTGGGCAATACAGGTGATAGATGAATCCGAGAAACTGATGCAACGCAAGGCACATGATGGCTTACTATCTAATATAGTTATGCTGAAACCCAATCAACACACCTAATTATATTTACTGGTCAATGTGCCCAGTGTCAAGTAAAATCCGAGCTTATATAAAGTGGGCAATTGATTCGAGCTATGCAGCATCATTATTTTCTCGCAAAACAAATCGTGGCGCGATGACAAAATAGCACAGACCCTGAACAAAATAATTTATAAGAAATATTCGACCGACAATCAATCAATAGCACTCCCACTTCTGTTGCTGTCTGGTCCCTGGCTTAAGTGCGCCATTACAAGCAAAAAAGCAGAAAAACCTTTTTGGTGTTATACCCTACACACATGTAGAAGGATTAAATT
The DNA here is from genome assembly GCA_035044325.1 of Drosophila nr. medialis 2 BK-2023a. Lineage (NCBI taxonomy): Eukaryota > Metazoa > Arthropoda > Insecta > Diptera > Drosophilidae > Drosophila > Drosophila nr. medialis 2 BK-2023a. The sequence goes on from JAWNMH010000348.1 coordinate 635,114, forward strand.
GATTTCTTACCCACGCTGTTGAGCACATCTCGAAAATAATGAGAGCTAGTTATTCGAAATTTGCAGCATCGAAAGGACAGATAACTTTAATGTGTTAGATGCCGCTTAAGATAATCGCTCATGTGAAAATTAAAAATACAAAACATAGATACGAAATAATGTTTTGTTACAGGGTGTCTCGTAGTCTCGCACTTTCGGCTCGAGTACGCTTAATTTTGATTTTTTTTTGGGTGCTGACAACGCCGAAGGCGTTGAAAGGCCACCGAAAGGGCATCAAATGTTCCAAGCGTGCCAAAATTCTTTTGTTTACCCGCTCGACCAACAAGCAAAATAATTTAAGGGGTTACGCATGGATACGGGTACCACCCGCATAAAAACTGTGCTGTCAATATACATATTGAAAATATTTTTTGTGACAACCTCAGCTATTTTTTTTTTTTATTTTACGCCCGAATTTGTTTTACAATTTTTTTCAACAGAAGCATATTGAAAATATCTATTCAAATAAATTTGAAATATATAACACGTACTTGATACAACTTGATACATAGTTCACGGAATATTATTTTTAGTCAAAGTGGATTTTAATTGGCAATTTCTTCGATAGTTCAGGATATTCCCAAAGTTATATTCTTTTTGAATACAGCCCAATATCTGTGATTTATACGTGTGCTTATCTCGTTGTGTACCGCGCCGCGTATGAGTAATGGGCAACGATTGTCCGCAATGTTGATTTGATGGTGACTCAGTGAATCATAAAATGCGGCAGTTTTTCATAGTCAAAATCTGTTCATTGTTTTCAGTGCACGCATCAACGTGATGATGACATTACGAAGCAAGGCTCTCGACTCCCATATTCACGGTCTGTCACCTGTTTGGAGCGTGTCCGTGCGTTAATCAGCCACATAGACACCGTTATCCATTCGTACCTAGACTCAGTCGAAAAGCAGACACATGTGCGCGTCCACAGGAGCGTCCATAAAAACGTGACACATGGCGATGTACTTTTATGCCAGTAAGATATCAGCCATGGCCTGCGGCACCCGTTCCAAGCAAACCGTCCTGCAAAAGTCGCGCGGTCAACGGGATCGCGACAAAGACATATGTCGTCAGCGGAGGGGATGTCTTCAGCAGAGCTCCGACAGCGAGTCAAGCACGGATGAGGCAGTCTCTGTCAAGGCATCATCTGAATTTCCGGATGTTGGCATTTTCTCGCTCGATGTCCGCAGTTCGACTGTGAAAACGGTGACGCCATCCAGCCTGCCACTGAGAAAAGCACTCGAACAGGGAAAGGAGTGTGCCACGCAACTTGATGCGAGTGAATTGGAACTGGGGTTTCGGCAGTTTGAGGTGCGATCGTCGTTAACCCAAATGAATGAAAACCAAAATAACCTATTTGTTTAATTTTATAGCTTACGAATGCCAAATCAATAGCAATGGGTGGCAATGATACAGTTCAATACGATGTGCCCAAAAACTCGCAAAAGCGCAGCCAATGTGATATCAATTTCGAGGCAATTACAATCAATTCCTGCCATCCCTCATAAAATATGGATACTCTGTTCCAGAAACTAAGAAAATATAACAAATACATATGTCTGTTTGTTATCCGCAAGAAATAGAAATTAATGCTTACAATTTGTGTGGAGAAGTTTGCACAGTTGTAACTCTCATATTTTCATTTCCTCTGCCGACCTCGTAATTAATATCTTTTCTGGGAACAGAGTATCTGGCAGAATGCAGTTTCCAGCTGCAACTTTAAATTATGTTCTTTTAACTTGGTATTTCGGTTTTTTTTAATTGCAGAGCTCTGTTTTGGGTTCCGGCGGCATTATGTACATAAATGGTAAAATAGTTTCTGGCCCACTGGACTCATTTACTGATGTGCTCATACCCAAAAATGTCAATGATTTGGATAAGGTAAACAATGGGAATGGGAATGAGAAAAGCTGCATTTGCATTGAATATACGATATTTAGCATCAGAATAAACAAATTAACTAACAAAAGCAGTCGATTAAACATTCATTGAGGCACATGCAAATAATAAATACGAAAAATTGTGCAGTGCATTTTAAATCAGACTAAAATGTTTGCACTGAATCAATAAAACATATGTATTTGATTGTCTTTTAAATACTTCACACGTGTTTGCAATAAATAAATAATCTCCGTTTTCAAATTGAATGCACACAAACAAATGCCAAAGGCTCAGTGAATTTAGATTTGTGAAACGAATTCCTCATATTCTATAGTTTGCAAATGATTTTGGTATCAAAAGGTATTAATATGTAGGCATAGTTTCCAATAAATTCACGATTTTTGACTAAAGTCCAAACCACAATTAAGCCAAAGTCGCCAAGACGAAAGAGCAGCCCAGGGCATACAAGTACACACGGAACAATGTAAATAAAGTAACTAGGTTGCCACGCAGAGTCAGGACGCAAAGAATACGAGAACAGAGACGAGCAGAAACAAGCACAAAAATAATTAATTCGTGGCAAACAAGTTCTGAGGCTAGCGCTAATTTGGTAGAGATGCAAACAGATGAAACTAATTGAGTTCAACTCTGTCTACGTGTGGCTCATAAAAGCTAAGAGAATTCCATTCCAATTTGCTCTCAACTGTGGTTACATTCATGACCCATTAAACTCTTACATGTTTCGCAGGAATTTCTGTTCTCATTCTTATTGTCATCACGCTTGTTCTTGCGACCACACGAGCTGCTGGGTAAGCTGTTGGACTCGGTACCTGATAGTGAATGCTTAGAAACACTAGTCGCCCTTCTGGCCGAATGGACGCAGAGATTCCCGTACGATTATCGGGACGAGCGCATGATGAATCATATAAAACATATCGTTGCTAGGTGAGTGGATTTCTTCATTCAACTGCAATTTCCTTTTAAATGGCCAACACTTCTCGTAGGTGCTCCAATTCACATTTAGAAGCCATAGTCTCCCAAGTACTAAGTGCCTTACTGAACCGTTTGACTGATTTAGAGGGACATGAGGCCGATCTGCGTGCCTGTCAGATCAATAACGACAAGGTGTGCTAATAAACAGTTTGACGAGGATTATAATCGTAACTTATCCCATTGTACACACTTTGCAACAGCTCGCTTCAGCCCTTAACTGCACAACTGCCACTCAATATGCACAAATCTTGTGTCGACTGGAAAAGAAATTGGCCAAGCACATTGGACCAGAGGAGTTTCTGCAGTGCAGCAGCCTGGTGCTTTTGGATAAACAGGTAACCAAATTGTTTATAATCCGAAGTGAGTTTGATGGCACAGAATGCTCTAGGTGGTCAAGAATGTGTTGAGTTATGCATAGACGGATGTCTCCTTACCCTTTTGGGAAATATATTTCGACAGCGCCACTTTGACAGTTACTTAGAAATATATAGAGGAATCACAACCATCTTTATTATCATCATGTCACATGCCACTAAATAATTTGTTATCCCAACGCAGAAGAAATGGGACCAACCTTCATCATCCGTCGGACCCCAGGGTGCACAGGATCCAAAGAAGACATGTAACCTTGAAACGTATCTGGACTGGTCGGCACGTTTGCGTCTCTTTGTCTGCAATGAGATACTGCAGGTGAGTCTCTGGGGAGCAGGTCAGCCATGCGCAGAGTCAAGTTAAATACGTATATACCAAAAGAATTTGTAGACCATGCGGATTGCATTAAAATTACCATGTTTGGTACAGTTAGTTAAATATGTATAGGCTACGTGCTGCCTGTCGAATGGTTCATGTGACATTTTCGCAGTCCAACAGGAAACCCTCTTCACTTCAGCTGATTTTGTTGGTCACGTGAGCCTGCTTGCTAAAAACTTTGTCAAGTCATGTTGGCTCTATTGTTTTGTTTTTTCTGTGACAATGTCTAACTAGCTTCCGTTAGTTTGTTTGTTGCAGTAATCAAACATATATTTTATTTACAGTGTAGAGGAATCGAGGAGCGCAGTAGAACCGTGGAGGTGTGGAGCGGCGTGGCACAGTATTGTTTGCTGGTCGGCAATTACAATAGTGCAACGGCCATTTTGGAATCACTGGAATCGCCAGCCATATCCAGGCTTAAAATAACCGTAAGTGTATCATATAATACTTTCGGTTACAGATTTATCACTTTCCAATCAAGATATGGGCTTTAAATTCGAAAAATATTAAATTCATACTTCGAATCGTAGACAAATAATACAAAAATTGTTCTGAGAATTTAATTTACGGCCCAACCACAATCTAGTAATGATTGTCGCCTATTAAGGTAATATGTATAACCACGAAATTAATTATATTTAACTGATTCCAGTGGAGCAAATTGCAAGTGACATGTCAGCAATTGGATTGCATGCAACGACATGCCGAAGGACATGGTCATTTATGGCATAAGCAGACAATTGTCTTAAATGAGCAGCAGCCAATGCGACAGACTGATAAGCAGACACCAGCTTCGATAACAAATGGGCCATCATTATCACCAGTGACAACAGTAGCGAATGAAGTCACAGCAACAGCCAGTGGAGCACTCTCGACTCGTGCCAGTGGGCGTCCAGACACATCCGGCTTGAGTTTAAGGCCCACAACAACAGAAGCTGCAACCAGTTGTGGCAAACCGAATGATTGGGTCGTTATTCCTGTGTTTGCGGATATTGTTAAATTGGCACTGGTCGAACGCGAAAACTGTTTGCAATGGTGAGTTGCTTCCTTAAGTCAACTTTGGCTTCTTAGTTCGATTAATTAACATTGAAAATATCCATGAGAAAAATCTCTTTTTGCTTAACGCAATAATGCATTTAAGCCAAACGATTTAAACAATCAATTAAACTTAATGATTTTCAGTTGGTGAAATGCTTTTTAATTTACTTTTAAAGCTCGTGAGTTTTATTATTTGCTGCTTCTTGTTTTAAAATGAGTGCATTTATTGAAAGCGTGAAACCGTTTAATTAGTAAACATTCTTAACAGATAATTTATTGTATAAATGTTGAAATATTTTCATAATATGATACACATATCAAACGAGTTCAACAATAATATATATTTATTTTTAAGTACATACTTGTTGATAGCATAAACAGAACTCGGTGAAATGGTTTTCCATATTTTCTTTCTTTTACTGTTGCAGTTTACCAAATGGCCACATTAATATTGCCGCCTTCGATCGCATTGGGGCGATTGTTGGAGCCTTCGCAAAGCACATGCATTCAATGAAATCGGTGGAGGCGCCTTCCAACGGGGAGTACGCCAGCTTCTGCTCCCATATGCAGCAAACATCCAAATTCGGCGAAGCGGGTAAGCAATTCAAAAGAATTGAGCTCATTTTGAAATACTCGTCGAATACTGGTTAGAATAGTGGAATTCAAAATCAGAATATTTCAAGGCTCACAAATATCTGTCAATTTATTTGAGTTAGACTGCATTTTGCAACACATTTCTTCAAGTCGTTCAACTCAACGTCATCCATTAGCAGATTAGTCATCGACACACCCACACAGACAAAAGTTTCTCATCAACTTTATAAAATTCACTTAGATTAGAATAACAAAAGTAACAAATTGTCTTGATATGTATATACTTTATTTGTATCCCCGATGTCACATCAAGAAAGGAAGCCGCTTAATATATCAAGATGCGATATTTAAATATGTTCATGTTTGAGCAGCTAACCAATGCTTTGGAGCCAAAATTAAATTGAAATTTGTCGGCTAAGACGAAGAAATATATATACAGACATATACATACTTACATGTGTATTTGTAGATTTACAAGTTTGTAAATATGTGTATGTGGATAAACGTTTGTTTATGTGTGTGCATATGCAAATGTTTACGGGTTTGCTCATTAGGCAAACGTTTGGCTTAAAGGATTGGGCAGCGGCCAAATGAGCCACTCATTAATTAAGGATTTTGTTAGTGTGTCCTTATCCTTCAAGAGAGCTTGTGAATCAGCTAGGCAGCAAAATAAATTAGACATTAGTTATTCAAGTATTTACAGACAGGAGCTGCAACAGGCAAGGCATTTTCGATGCTCTAAATGCGTTTAAATCTTAACACAATATCCAGAAGGATGTTCACTTAAGGCTAAGTATAGTGGTTGCTTTGGTAGCTGTCAACAGTGTCCGGACACGCTACCTGACAGCCGAGCTGAGCTGAGCTAAATAGATAAAGCGACTCCAACCGGTGGCCAGTTGGATGCCACACACTGACTCTTAACTGACAGTAGTTGACTGTTGCCGTTGTTGTGTTGTTTCAAGATTCGATTTGTTCCTGTGGGGCTGTTGTCGGCTACTGCACATAAACGACATTAACTGTTATCTATTAGCTGTCTTGTCTGTCGTTGCCTAGTTTGTAGTATGATACCAGAACAATTTAAAAGTATTTTAGATTATTTTTTATGCGGCTGTCATTGTATTCAACGGATCTGGGCAGTTTAAAGTATACTCAAACAATTGATTGAAAATAGTTTTCAAAGTAGATTTAACTGTCGTACTAGAAACAATGTTAATATAAATTTAATTTTTACTTGGTTTTCCAATGACAGAATTGATGATGGCTTCTTTTACGTGCGAGGAACCCAACAATGCTGAAAAGATGATGTACGACTTAAATTAATTATACCATAAAATAACATACTTGGATCCTTATCGATTCAATGACTCCAATGACATCATAACACTTCAACAATTTCTGATCGATGACAGTGTTTGTATATAAAGATGAAAGAAGCTGCAAAACATGATAATAAAAATATATTGAATACAAAATTAATCCAATTGTTTCACTTGTCTTCATATATTGCAGTACGTAATACTGAAATCAGAATATTATTTTAATGAGAAAGAGAAACAAAAATGAAAAAATTTCCAACGGAGCACAGAATTTAATCTGATGAAGTTTTTATTGTTTTATTTTATCGAGTTCAGCTTAAGTTGACTAAATTAACCACATTATTTATTTGTTTACATTAATAATGAATTTATGTACATATGTTCCTTAAGGATACATTCGTTGTGAAGAGATTTTTCATAACATATTTTGTGCAAATGTCGAAAATGAATTTCTGTATTTTATTGATAAGTTACTCTGCACATGAGTTACGATTCATACAAAAATCAATTGACAATTCCATTTGAAAAAACTGAAATTTTAGCAAAGTCATATATCATTTTTATGTGAGCACAGTAAGCTTGAAATGTTTATTTGATTGCAGCCAAAGGCACCAAAAACTAAAAATGTGCCATGAAAACAAATCAATTGTTTGCCAATGGCTACGGACAAACAGAGCCAGGTAAAATAATTCATTCCAGATGCAGCTTCTGTGTTATTGCAACTCTAAATATAACGAAAAAAAATCCAGAAAATATTTATGGGGTATACAAAAAAATTCAAAGCAGCAAAGCTGATTAAAATTTGATAAAATAGAGAAAATAGATAAGTGCGAGATTTTATAACAGGCACAAGGAAACATGGATGTAACATTGTGTTTTTCGGGCATTGCACCAAAAAAAGCAACGAATTTCGTTTAAGTACTTGGCCTTCAACTCAAAACAATTTACACAAATATCGGCAATAAATAACATAGAGATATTGACAAATAACACACATACTAACCTGAGTAACTGAGCTGAACCAGCGAACCACCCAACCACAATGCTCTTCACGGTTTCTGTCTGTGCATAATTCGTGTGTCAAACTTTGTCCTGCGAGTGACTGCAGCTCGCAGTTGCGGTCTCCAAAGAACCTGAGCCACCACCTGATACATTTTCAGATTTGCATGCTAATGAATGGCGCGGATCCACAGGGTGTTCAGTGAACTTTTTAATCTATTGGCGTGTTCTCCTCAAGTAGTTTTCAACTATTAAATGCATCAGAATGGGTCAAATTGATGTGGAAGACTCGTGATTTGATTGCACTTCTGCCTTTAAAGTATTTTTCGGTAACTTATCTATTAGCCCTCAATTTTGTATTTTTAAATATGTGAAGCTAACCTAACATATCGAAAAACAAAAATTGACATATTTAAAGAATCGACAAACCTAAAGCCAGGCAAAGGTAAAAGCATGACCTTGCATATTAATACCAAATTCATTCCAAAAGTAAAAATTTTGTATATCCATTTTAACGAATTTTAACGAATGAAAAGCATCAAGAATATTAAGTTATTAAACCAATTTAAGTATGCAGACTGTTACCGGCCTTCATAATAAGGCTTAAGGTTTGTAAAATTTAATATTCGTTTAATAATTCAAGCCGTTAAATATAATCAGTGAGCTTAATAGGGCTTTCAAGGCAATTGTGATGAAATATGATATTTGCTGTTAGCAACTCTTCACTCGACTGTCATAACATCACTACTGAAAAAGTTCTGGTAACTTATACTTTATACTTATACTTTTCGCATAAATCAGAGTCAGAAAAATTCTGCCAGTTGCTTAACTTTACGCGTCTACTTAAAATCAACAATTAAGTTCCAGTTTAGTCAGTGTCAACTCACAATCGTCTCGGCTTGGGTCGTAGTTGCTTCCTTCTGCGTGTTACACAATTTCACACATCACCATATACCTTATATATATATATATATTTACCCCCTTTAAGAATATCTGCCCTCTAATAGCGAACAATTTAATTAAATACTTCGAAATGTGCGCAAAACGAACGCAGAAAAGGAACAATCACAAAAATGGAACAAGGCAATCAGATTCAAAGAAAAATGCTAAGTTTAATCAGCGGATAATCGAATCTCCAACAAGCGAATTAAATCAATTGATTGATTAGTCATTGTTCAGTTGAGCATTTGTGCGTGGAAATGATTCTCATTTTAATTAAGAACCAATGCAAAATACTCGAAGCTATGCAGTATTTAGCTTCGTTTGGAAAATCTGTATATGCATATCGCTCACATTTTGAGTGGCAGCTACAATATTGTAATGAAAGCATAACAAAAACAGACATGTTGCAGCCACCCATCAAATTAAGCAACGTATGTATGTGTGATTGATGATTTTGGTTTGATGAGTGTAGTTTCTGTTGTATTTAAGCGCATGAAAAGCTTGGAGATTTATATGCAACATTTACCTGAAGTGATTGTTGGATCAGCTAATTACGAGCAGCGCTAAAAAGTACAAATACTTACTTAAGCACTTTTGGAACAAGTAACGAACGACTTAAGTTCTCATTTTAGCAAGTCTTACGCGTATTTAATTAATGCATCTTAAATTAAAAATCGGTGATTAATTTTGCATAGACATATGAATATTGTAGTAAATTTAATTTAAACTGATTTTTAGGATTTAAGTCTTCTGCATGACCTATGTACTACATTTAACTTTATTAAACTAAACAAGGGTATAAATAAAATTAGAATTTAAGGTAACATAATAAATATTAAATTACAAATAAAAAAACAACAAATTAACAAACAAAAAAATAATTTTAAAAAAATTTTGATTATAAATATTTAACAATAAATTAACAAAATTATAATTACAAAAAAAAATTAATATATAAGTTACAACAGAAAATAATATGCATAAATTGCCTCTAACATCCGCCAAAATCAGTTTTACATTAATGATGTAAAAACGATCAGCGGAGAAGATTTTGGGCGTTAGGCCGGCCAATGCCGGTGAATTGAAGTTTCCACGCTGTCAAATTATGAGATTGGAACGGACTCACTTGAGGGGTGGGTGCCAAGCTGCTCCGTGGGCATCCTTAACGTTGTTTTGGATTCTGCTGCTGTTTTGTCGTTGTGTTTGTGGTTTTAATTTGATTCGACACCTTTTTGTTAGTGTTATTTGTGGATCGGCACATTTATTACCTGTTATTTGTGGATCGGCACATTTATTTCCTTTTATTTGAGGATCGGCACATTTATGTTATTTTATTTGTGGATCGGTACATTCATGTTCTTTTATTTGTGTATCGGCACATTTATGTTCTTTTATTTGGTTTTATTTCGATCGCGGGATCCCATTTTTAAATTTAAATTTAAATTTACTTTTCTTTTCACTGGCAACACTCAACCGAACTTTTCTCTTTTAAAAAAAAAACACCTTTTCGACTGCCGGCAGCCCCAACTATCGATATCATCGACCCCGCCGCAACAGCTGTTCAGAAAATTATGGCGGCTAAATCAAATTATTTCTTTTGAAATGAAATAATGTCGTTCGAAAAGTTATTTCAAATATGTTTTAAGTGGTTAACGAGGGCATTAAAAACCGTAGCAAATGATAATTAATTAATCTTGAAAAAAATGAGTCGTACTGGCAGCACCGTCATTTACGTTTTGCTGTGAATGGCAAACAGCTGCGCTGCTTAGTGAATGTTCAAATCGGTTCAAGTGTACGTGGATTTTAGATGACTTTCACGACAGCAACTCACGGCAAACAAATAGAAAATTAACAATATTTGTAGTATAAATAGTCAACAATGCACTACGGCGTTTAGGATTAAATAGTGACAAAAAGACAAGACTTGGAAGTGCAACGAAATCCCTCATATTTTGTACAAAACGAAAGGTCAATCAATTAAATGCGCCTGACTCAGACTTGCTGATAAAAAATATACAAAAACGTCAGAAAAAATAGGGCAAAACATCGACAACAAAAGAAACAACGCTCGCTCGATAATTATTAATTATTGATAATGGCACCCACACGCAGGCCCAGCGACGGCCTGCTGGCCCGCGTCAATTTCCCTCTGTATGCGGTGGACATGCTCACCAGTCGCCACATTCTCGTCGCCGGCGGCGGCGGCTCCAGCAAAACAGGCGTTGCAAATGGATTTGTAAGTGTCTCCAATTGGTAAATAGGTCAATCTAATACGCACCTAAACTAACCATAGTGCTTACCTAAAATAATTAATAATACCAAGTGTGACGTTTACTTTAAACTATCAGCGATTGTCTGACCGTTTCCAAGGTTTTTCTTTTTAAATCAGTTTTGCTCTTTATTTATATTTGCCAAAATCTGGGATGCACTCTTTAAAATGTAGCTATTTTAATTTGAAAACACCTGCAAAAAAAAACCTACCTCACTAGCGATTTATTTTGAAATATTTCCACTCCGCTTTCACTATCTTACTTTCCAATCTTCGCAATCTAATTTAATTAAAAAAATACCTGAAAAAATGGCTTGCAATGCAATTAACAAATAAATATATCGCCTCCTCAATTATAAACTGACTAATAACTATTTGTTTGTTTACCTTTAGGAAATCTATGAGCTTTACCACAATGGCAGCCACTTCTGTGCGGAGGAGGTGCTGCGCCACGAGACGGGCGCCAATGTGGTTATGAATTTCGCAGTGCGGAACAGTGACAGACGATCCTATCTGTGCGCCGGACAGGAGGCGCATTGCCAAATGTATTTTGTGCAGCCGCGCATTGAGGCCGAGGACGACAGGAAGCCGGCGCCAGTGGAGCGTCCACATGAGAATGGAGTGAGGCAACGGGCTGCCGGCCACTCTGGCGTGGAGGCGCTACCCAATGGACACAATAGACACACTAGTGGCAACAGCAGCAGCAACGGCAAGCCAACATCCACGGCGGACATACTTAAGCAGTTCCAGCGTCTGCGTTTCGACATTCAGGCAGCGGATGTGGTGCAAACGGATTTCCTGAGCAGCGCGGAGCCGTTGCAGCGTGTGGTGCGCATCAGCGGCAATGGACGGCTGATGGCCACGGGCGGCACCGATGGACAGCTGCGCGTCTGGAGCTTTCCACAGATGAAGCTGAGCGCAGAGCTGGCGGCGCACACAAAGGAAATCGACGATGTGGACTTCAGTCCCGACTGCAAATACGTGGTGAGCATCTCGAAGGATGCCCAGGGCATTGTGTGGGACGTGGGCACGGGCAAGCAGCATCACAAGCTGCAATGGCAGACGCCGGAGGGTTCCAAATACTTATTCAAGCGTTGCCGCTACGGCACCGTCGAGGCGCACAAGGACAACTACAGGCTATTCACCATCACCAATCCACTGGGCAAGGTGGGCAAGCAGCGTGGCTATCTGCAGCAATGGGACTGTGCGAGTGGCCAGCTCCGCACCGCTGTCCCCATCGACGAGAGCCTCTCCTCGCTGGCCGTTCGAGACGATGGCAGATTTGTGGCCATCGGCACCATGTTCTCGGGCAGCGTATCCATGTACATAGCGTTTAGTCTGCAGGTGAGCAAATCTCAATCACACACATACAGCGGATATAAACTCGAGATGCTCAAATCGATCTTCGATTTATCATTTCTATTTGATAGGAAGTTGATATTTTAGAAGCTTAAAAAATATTCAAACAAGAATTTATTTATCGATCGATTGTGGAAGATATTCTATATATATATATATATATATATGTACTCATACTATATCGATATTTATCAGGTTTATCATTATTATATTAATTGCCAATTAGTATTTCGACAATTCTTATTGCAGGTAAATGATATAGTAGACTCCGAACTATCGTAAGGAAAATTTTTAGTTTGCTAATTTCAAAACTGATCTCCGCTATTTAAAAAATATATCTTTTTGAATATATGTAAATATTTGTAGTACGAGTTTCGTCAGGATAGTTTCCATGCCGGTAGACAAGTTTGCATAGATACAGACAGAAGGATTCGTCTTTTAAAGCCAATTAGGAATAGTTGAACCATATGTTGTGTGATTCTAATTATGTAAATCTAATTATGTTTTGTTGGTAAACAGCGTGTGCTGCACATTCCCCATGCTCACTCGATGTTTGTGACCGGTCTGCAGTTTCTGCCCATTACCAACGAGGAGGGACCGCCCATTTCAAGCGACACGGAGGCCGCAGTGCTCTCCATATCCGTGGACAATAAAGTGTGCATACACAGTCTGCCCCAGCGGCGTAAGTAGCCAACCAACCAACCAACCAGTTACTCAATCCCATGGAATCAATCCATTGAAACACACATTTCTCTCTTTTTTGCAGGCACGATTCCCGCCTGGCTTGCCATCGTCTTCATGATTGTGATGATATTCGCGGTGTTTGTGTTCTGCTCGTATATTGGCATCTGAAGACTGTGCCTCACTGCCGTCGGACCAGCTAAATCAATTTGCATTATTAGTTCATAAAAGAGATACAACTGTGCGGGCTAGTTTTGTAATAGGGCTGCCTCACCGCACCGCACCGCCCCCCAGCCCCCGCCCCAAACCATGCTCCTCCCACTAATTATTTTAAGTGTATAGTTGTCTGTTGTGTGGCGGCTGCCTTATCGCAAAGTGCTCGCACCGCAATTATTGTATCATAATTTGCTCCGGTTCTGCAAATATCTCAAATTAGTCGTTACTCGTTGGCGCTGCTAATTGTTATGAGGGGAATTAGCTGGCGATCGAATTGATATTTACTAAAAAACAAACATAAAACAGGTGAATGAAGTGCAGATATATAGCAATAAATTGAATGCAATATACATATATATATATATATGTATATGTATATATATATACCGAATTTGACTCGTTTACTCCAATTGGAATTCTGGTTAGGCTGGTAAAATTTCCCCATTTCCATTTGAATGAAAATTACTTTTTTTTTATTATTTTCACGTTTTGTTTTTTATTTTTTCGCTTGCGCTTGCTCTGTAATATTTCATGCTACAATTTATAACTATATGTATATATATTACTTAGCGGTTACAAAAAACTATTTATGGCGCACTCGGAATATGCGATTTTACATAGACTTTTTTTTCGTTTTGTTTGTTGTTTGGTTTGTTAAATTTAAACTTAATTACGCTTGCTTGCTCTTTGCTTATCAGTTCATTATTCTCCGTATGTAAGTATAATAAAATAGTGTATTGAATTGTTGTGTTTACATTTGAAGTGCATTTCTTTTTTTGTTGCATGTTTTTTGTTTTTTTTCTTTTGTTCCATATTTTCGCTTGTATAAAATATAAAATGCATATCAAATTGATTTGTTGTTAAGATGATTACTTAATCATATGATTTAATGGGCGCGCCATAGTTATATAATTGCATTTATAAATATGTATGTTTAGAATTGTATGTATGTATATTAATTGTATGTATTTGCTGCCGCATATTGCCAATATGGCTTTAATTAGCATCAATATTTAAATATATAGTATTTAATTATGTACGTAGCTTATTATTGTTATTATATTTGTTTTTTTTTTATTTTCTTTTTTTTTTGCTTTGTTTTTTTTTTATCATTTCTATGGATTGGATTTCATTGTTTAGTTTTGCTTTCGTTTTCAAATACAATGCGACTAATTCAAAAAGACAACGCACAAACACAAAATCAAAGAAAGGAAACATTTAACAAAAATCCTTGAATTAAAAGTACATACACAAATATGTAAATAGTATAAAAACGTAATAGGATATTAATTTTTCATTTTCTTTCTTTAAACAAATTTCTCCATTATTTTTTTTATAATACTTTTGGCATTTCTTGCTGCTAAAAACAAAAACACAAACATACATCCGTCCGTCTGTCCGTCCGCCCGTCTGTCTGTCAGTTTGTTTGTCTGTCGATAAAGTAAAACTAATTTCCGTTAGAATTTGTTGAACAGTCTTTATGCTGATTGATGGCGGCTTGGAGCCCACACAGCCCACACTACGAGGCCTTGGCAAACTGGATGACAGAGTTCAAGCGCATCACCTTGGAGCCGGCGGCATTGTTCGCCGCATCCGTTGTGCTACTCGTTGTGGCGCCATCGTTAGCACCTGTTGCACTGTTGTTGCCGCCGCCGCTGCTGCAGCCGCCTCCACTGCTGGATTCGCCCTCGTTCATATAATGCTTGCGCTTGCGCAGCGGCAGCGTCATCACATTCCGATCGGCCATCATCAGTGAATCGCTCTCCGGCGACGAGCTGCGCTCCGGCGACTCCGTGCTGGAGCGCAGGCCGATCGCAGCCTCGACGCGACGCACAATATCCGGATTGGGCAGGGCAGATCTGTAAGGGCAGAAAGAAATTGTTAATATCGTTGCAATAAATAATAAAACTAAATAGCTACTTATTTGCTCAAACTGTGGATTGTTGCTCGAGAAGCAGAAAATAACTGTTTTTATTATTTAAAGTATAAATTTTAAACACAAAGCCAAATAATTATTTGTGTGTTTAAAGTTTTCCCTTTTTACTCAAACGGTTTGTTTACCACCTGAACAGCTGATTGTTGCTACAGAGTTGTCACCCTTTGCGAATTACAGTTCAGTGTGCTTTTTAGAGAGCGCCAAGAAATGTTAAATTCAAATAGCTCTGCAAATTGCATTAGCAGTAAACATAATTAAATTTGTTAAGTTAAAGTTTGACGCAGTTTGAGGAAATATCAATTATTGTTTTTTTTTTTTGTAAAAGCTTGACTAAATTGAGAAAAAAATACTTACTCATATTTGGGCACCGGTGCATAGCCCTTGTGGAGTCCATGCCTCGCCAGATCGCCGCGCTTGAAGTGCTCGATGAGCACGTTCGCCTCGTGCGTGTCGTCATAGTTGGCCGCCAGATCGCTGACGTGCAACGTGGGCTGGCTTTGGGTTGGCGGCGGTGTTGCAGTGGACATAGGCGTGGGCGTAGGCTGGGCTGTGGGCGTGGCAGCATGACCACGTCGCAGTTGCATCATTTGCCAGGCCGCCGCCTGAACATCCTCGTCGTTGTCCTCGCTGTTGTCGCGCCGCGCCAAACTGGCCGCCTCGAGCAGCGCGGGATTGATGGTGAGGCCTGGAGTGGGCGGAACTGCAGGATTGGTCGTGCTTGTGCTTGCCGACAGCTCCACTAAACTGGACTGTGGCTGATAGTAGATCATGGGCGACTGCGTCGGCGGCTGTTGCATACTCAGATCCGTGGGCAGCTCCTCATCCGTATAGCTGGGCTGGAGTTGGGCGCTGGCGACGCCACTGTCCCGACTCAGTGCATCCGGCTCGCTGGCTGAGATATTGTTCACATATTGTGCTGGTGGCGGTGAGGCCAGAGCGCTGCTCGCTGGCGAATATGTGGACGATGCAGAGCTGGGCGAGAGCGGCGCAGTGGAAGCACCGGCAGCAGAAGCACCTGAAACTGTTGCAGCTTTAGAGCCACGTGGCTGACGTGGTTTTTTCACCGCCGGCGGCGAGCTAGGCGGCGAATTGTTGCTGCTCTCCGAATTGCTGGCCATGGACGAGGAGGAGCCGCCACTGGTTGCAGTTGCAACGCCGGCTGCTGCCACCGCCGCCTCCACTTCATCCTCGGGCAGCTCGTTGGCATGGCCCTTGATGTGCGCCTCCATCTCCTTCTTGTTCTTGAAGGTCTCGTCGCAAATGGTGCACTTGTAGCACTTGGCGCCGTAGTGCTGCACCCGATGCAGCTTCAGCACGTGATTGTAGCCAAAGTCCCGGAAGCAGATGTCGCAATGGTACGGTTTTTCGCCCGTGTGCGTCCGCGAGTGCACCTTGAGCTGCTTGGAGCACGTGAATCCCTTGCCGCAACCGGGCTCCGGGCACTTGTAGGGCTTCTCGCCGGTATGCGTGCGCATGTGGATGACCAGCTGGCCGGACTGAATGAAGGTCTTCTCGCAGACGGAACACTTGTGCGGCCGTTCGCCCGTATGGATGCGCATATGGCGATGCAGTTTGCCGGAGTGCTCGAATGCCCGGCCGCACACGTCGCACTTGTACGGCCGCTCCTTAGTGTGGATGCGTCGATGCACCTGCAGATTCTCCTTGACGCTGAACAGCTTGTGGCAGAACTCGCACTCGAACGGACGCTCCCCCGTATGCGTCCTATAATGGCGAATCTGCAAATTTTAAATGGGAATTTTCATTATTTTTTTTTCTTAAATGTTTAAAAAAAACCTAATAAAAAAATGCCTTTTTATTAATAATATTTTTGCAAACGATTCTCAATAAATTTAATGAAAATAATTGAATGAAAGTTGTAAAAAATGTTTGAAACTTCTTAGTTAATTGTATGTTTTATTTTATTATTGTTTTATGTATTTTATATTTGTTTATATTTTTGTCCTATTTTTTATTCAATTTTTTTTCAAATTTGTTAAATCTTTAAATGTAAACAATAATAAGTGCAACACACTCACACACACACACACACTCTGGGGGCAAGTACTTACCAATCGGGCGGGCACCGCGAACGTCTTCTGGCACACATTGCACTGATAGGGATCGGCGCCAGCGGCGACATTGGCCAGCGGCTTGATGGTCGGACTCTTGGGTATGCCCAGCGGCAGACCGGCCTCGTTCAGCTCAATCGGTGCAGAGGAGGAGGAGATGGAGGATGTGGAGGAGGAGGCGCCACCATTGGCGACACTCTTCAGACCCATGGCGAGATCAGCATTCTTGGCATGCGATTTTGTGTGCGAGGTGTGAGCCGACTTGCTGCCAAAGGTCATGCCACACTGTTCGCACTTGAACTGCGGCTTGTTACCGTTCGGCTTACGGATCGTGGCAACTGTGACCGCCTTCGTTGGGGCAGCAGCGCCCACATACGTCAAAGGCAGCTCTGTTTTAATGCGCTGCTGTGTTGTTGTTGTTGCTGCTGTTGTTGTTGCTGCTATTGTTGCTGCTCCTGTTGTTGTTGTTGTAATTGTAATACTATCATGTTGTTGTTGTTGTTGCAGTGCCAGTTGATAATTGACAATTTGCTGTTGCTGCTGTTGTTGTTGTTGTTGTTGTTGTTGCTGCTGCTGCTGTTGCTGCTGCTGTTGCAGCTGCAGTTGTCGCTGCTGTGGCGTCTGCAGCAGCTCGTAGTGCTCATGCTGACCGCTAGGTGGTGCAACGCCTATGCCGCCACTAGTCGCTGCAGTCAGTGGCGCCTGCAGGCAGAACTGCGTCTGACTGGGTTGCTCCGTCTTTATAAGCAGCTGATTAGCGGGATAGTAGACCATGTTGGCTGTGGAAGAATCTGTGGCACATTAGGAATGAGAACAAAATAAGCAGCGATTAGTAAAGGAAAGCAGAACTCTTCTTTAAGCAATACAAAAATTAAAACTAAATATAACAAAATATATATATGTAAAAAATAATACCTATACTTATGCTTAGAGAGAATCCTATTACTTTAATTCCTTAAAATTTAAAATAACAAACCTAAATTTACCAATTATTTTATAAATATTTGAACAAATAAAAATATGACACCACAATATGACACCACCAAAAAAAATTGTTGGTTGCAACAACTTAAGTGAATTATCAAACTATTAAAAGCTAAATTGAAAAAGAGATTTCAAGACTTTAATCGTAAGCCCAAAAATATTTCCCAGTTGGCAAACAATAAAAACAATCACATTTCTCACAGACTTAAGACTGTTTTATTGTGTGCATTGAACAATGAGTGGACAATTCCAAGACTACGATGAGGCCTTTGTCACTATCCAAAACACATACGTGCATATGGGGTTTACCAACCCCCCTCGGTTCTGTTTTATACAAGAACTTGACAACCTGCATTACGCATTTTTCCACGAAGAAACCAGCGAGCGATGAGTAACAACGCAAAAGCCCAAAAGGTAGCCTCACATTGTAGTCTTGGGTGGTTGGGTGGTTGGGAAAACCCATTAGGGGTTGGGGTTTCCCCCTGCTTGAAAAGCAGCAAACACTCTCGACTCGGAAAAACCACCCTACGCACTCGAACTACGCAATTTTCTGTTATTGCCGGCCCAAGTTTTCTCGAAAAAAAAGCGAGAGGGAGATAGATGGAGAGAGACAGGGAATGAGATACGCAACTACGCACTAGGTTGAACTGTTGGGGTGTTGTGAAATTTCCCAGATTATTGGGAAATTTTTTCGCATCCTGTAAGCTTGCAAGCCGGTATATTTAGACTCTCCCTTTCTCTCTGTCTCTCTTTTGTTGTTTGTTATTTTGATTGACTCTAAATACTCCTCCCCCCCCACCAAACAGCAGCAGGAAAAACTGCGTATACCAAAACAAAATGGCGTACTCCACCAAAGGCGGAGTTGGGGTCTATAGCAAAGCTTTTCCGGCCTATTCCTTGAACTTTCTTTGCGTTGGTTTTCAATTGTTTTTTTTTACCTTTTCCATTTGTTTTCTTTTGTGCTGCTTTAGTTTTGGTCTTGGATATATCCACCAATTCCGTGCCGGATTTGTTGAGTGCATCCTTTATCCAATTCGGCTTGGCTGTCCAAGTCTTTTTCTCATTGGTGCGTTCAGTCATTTTGCATTTGTATTTTTATAACAATTTCCCAATTGGAATTTTCTTCGTTCTTTTTACGCAGTCTAGTTTAAATGCAGTCTTAATTTGTAGTTTTTTTCTTTGTTTTTATTCTGAGATCTTTTGATTTATGTTTAGGAAATTTTTGAAAGTTCTCGTTTCTTTTACATGAGGTAGTCAAAAAAACTCTTGACATACTTTTTTGTTTGTACTGTAAATCAGTCCTGAGTTTATAGAATAACAGCAGTCTTAAGTTCTATGCGTAATTCATTTATATTTTATTTATGACATATTATTAAAATGATTTTTTTTTGTTCACTTAAAACTTTTTTTTGCGTTTCTTTCCAGCTGTTTTTAAACGACAATTTTCATTTTTCGCGTGATTTTCTGCTTGATGACATGCTTTTTTATAATTTTGATAATTTTTTTCAAATCTTTAGACTGTTGCACGCCTGTTGCCTGTGGATAGTGCTGAAAGTTTTGTGGCTGTTGCTGATGATGATGATGGTGATGATGATGCTGGTGTGGGTTCAGGTGACTGGAGCCTTGAGCCGAGCCCTTATTCATGCGCATTTTTCTAAATGATCTCAAGATATCGTTCATTGAGAAATCAGTCATTTTAGAGCTTAACACTCGGGCACACACAACCACAATCGCACACACACACTCACAGCACGCACTCGCACACACACGCACACAACGGAGAAGCGTGGGCAGAGTTCACATTGCCGCACGCGAGGTTGTACGTTTGATGGTGCGCCGGAGACTGGTGGGTGAGTTGCCGAAAAATAGACCGAGAACCCAAACCCAGAAATTAACGGCAGCAAACCAAACCACCACCACCAAAATTGAGCCCATTGATCTGTGAGACGAAGAAAAATGTCCCACAAATTTCCCAATGAGTATTTTATGCTTCTTTTTTTTGGTTTTCCCTCCAATTATGAGTGGGAATTAATTTGAGCTTGAGTATGAGTATTATGTATGGGTATGAGTACATTAAATGGGAAATTATTTGAGTGCTGTCTTATTTGAGCATAAAACATATAAGAAATATAATACGAATGCTATGAGTCATCGCAGAAGCGAACGAATAATCGGAATCTTATCATATTGATAAACAAGAACTTTCTGATTTTCAACTGAGTCACGCAGAATTTGATATACTAATCTACATAATACCTCCATATGTACAAAAATAATATATATATAACCTATATATATATATAGATATATATATATCGTGTGTATATTTATAATTAGCGATTGACAAGGCTACAATAATTTAAGTGACTATGCAGATTGTGAATATTTTTGCAAATCAGTTGATTAGATAAGAAATGATTTGGACGGGCCTAACACAATAGGCTTAAAATAGCACCGAGCAATTTGAGATTAGAAATCGTATAAGTTTTTTGCATTCAACTCCTTTCAAAGTCGAAGCAATAAAATGTAATCTCAATAATAAACAAATAAACGCTATAAGCCAAATTTAAATCAGTCGATACAAATATTTAATTGTAAAATTAAGTCTGAACTTTTAGTTTTTCTTCTGAATTTTACAAATCGAATTTTTTATGATCTTTGTTTTGCCTTCGACAACTCAAACTATGAAAAGCACAAAAAGCATGAAAGATTCAATGGTAAATTAAACGTTTTTTATTTTTGGTTCTTCCATTGCACACAAGTTCAAAAAACTTTTTCAAGTTTGTTGTTGTCGTTTACACCACGACCAGGTGTGTGTGTGTGTGTTAGTGTGTGTTTGACTGTGCGCCTCACACAATTCGTTAAACTGGCGCAAAAGTTCATTAACATTCGACACAAAAACTATTTTCGTTTGTCTGTTGAAACGAAATTAAAGACATATGCACACACACACACATACAGAGTTATATGCATGTATTCTACTGATCGCCGCCTCTCCATCTCTCTCTTTCGCTCTTGTTTAAGCATACACTCCGTCGCTTTGGACTGGCTGAAGGTAAGCCAAAGAAGAAAAAAAAAGAATAAAGAAGAAACAACAACAAGCCAAAGTTTTATCTATTTATGAGGTTAAAAGCACGACGAGCGCACAACGAGCTCGGTCAATGATCGTTGAAAACTGAGATGCACCCCTCCCCTCCCTCAACCAATACAATCATATGGGAAATGCTCGTATGTTTCGTTTGAAATAGAGCTGTGTGTGTACCGTTATTTTGTTGGGATAGCTCAGAAATGGAGCGCAACGCAACGCTTTTAAACATGTCTTAAAAAACATCTAGCGTTGTCTGAGGTGAGTTCGTTTTTTTTATTGTTATTGTTTTTGTTGTTGTTGTGTTGGATAGATCAGTAAAGCAATGCATTGGGAAAGAGGTGGAGCGAAAGACAGACAGAGAGACAGAAAGGGAAAGAGGGAGAGATGTGAATGATGAGAATTATTTGATTTGTATTATTTTGTAGACAATTGAAAAACAAATATACCGAAATTTTAAAATCATAATGCATTGACTAATAACTTTAATAAATTATTTAAATTTATGCCGAAATATTACAGATCATAGAAAAAGAGAATTGAATGAAAAGTTAAAATTATTATAAATAAAATCTAAAATAAAAAAAAAAATAATATACAAAGATATCCAAGTATGGAATTAAGGCGTCGTTTTAGCTGAAGCTGTATTTCAGTCTAATAACTATCTTTTTTGTATGCATAACTGTATTTGCAACTTGTATATGTTTAATATTTATCACGTATTACTCTACTTAGAATATGCAATAAATGGTCAGGAGGAGGCCACGCATAAGTCACATAATCCATAAATTAGTGAGTGCCCCTTGCAAAGAGCTCAGACCCAGACCCAGACCCAGACCCTCAAGAATTCAGCTCTACAAATATACAAATAGACCCATTTACATATGTATGTGTATTTATGTACATGTATGTAAATAGCTTCGAGTATCTATAGAGACAGCTACAACTTGACGTTATTCATCGTTGTTCTGCTGCTTCTTTTTTTTGGGAGGTCAATGAACATTTTGTGAGCTTTTCTCTCGTTTACTGCCTCCCTCTCTCTCCCACTCCGATTTGCTTACGTACAAAATATTTTGGGGCCATTTGTATGGCGTGTATCCATTACAAAATTGTGTGCTTGTTCGTCTTTAAACTGTATTTTTAGCTTTACGTTGTGATAAGATACAATTCGCTTAACGTACTTTTAGTTTAGTTTTTGATTTTGTCCAATCTCTCTTTGAAACTGTAAAATATGCAAAAATATTGAATGAAATGTTGGCTGTTACGAAATCTGTTCAGGGACACACCTAAAAAGTCGCATGACCGATAAGATATTAATATTGATAAGCGAAACGTGTGGCATTTCACTCAAACTAAAAAAATTCGTGTGACGACGAAATCTTTACTTGTCAAGTTTTTTTTTTTTGGTTAAATACCCAAGCAAGTTGTTTTTTGTTGAAAGCTCTGACAATTCGAATATTCCAGAAATTATAAGACTCGATCATAAAATTAGAATACCTGGCATTTATTTTTAATTCAGTCTACTCGCATATTCCAGAAATAAAATGTCTTTGAGTATACAATTTTGATACGTGTCAGTTATTTTTAATAAAATTTATAATTAAATTGATTAAAATTTTGAACACTGAGCTTAAAAAGCTTTTAATGTCAAAAGCTTTCTATTCAACAAAGCGCTCTTCGTTAAAAATCGAAACAGTTAATCAAATGTTGATTCATTTCGACCGCGCTCGATAAAAAAAATAAGGGATGTGTCCATCTAATATCCACAACAAATTGCGAAGGTCTAGACGAAGAGATTAACGCAGAGGCGTCACCAGTGGCCACCTACACGCAAATATCCATGTACCTTTCTGTAAGAAAGAGTGAGAGAGATGGACAGAGGAGGGTTAATATACATATACATACACATGGCCAAGCACAGTCAGTTAGTTGGCCTAGGTCAAAACGACGCAAAACGACGCCGGCAGCGAGAGGCGACGCAACGCAACGCGGCGCAGAGCAGATATGCTCTATACAGGGTGTATGTATGTTTGCATGTGTGTGTATGTAGTAGTCGCTGCTTTGCGGCGCGTGTGCAAATTAAAATAATAACTTTAATATTAGATTCGCATCAGAGAATGACTTAACACTTTTTGCGCAATTCAATTCTGACGCAGTTTGTCATTGTAACAAGCGATTTTGTTGTTGTTTTGTTTCCGTTTGTGAAATTAAATATTTCCATGTCAAGGTAGTAGGCAAAAGGAAATCAAGGCTGCAAAAAAAATAAAACAACCCCCGTCAGAAAGAAATTCACTTTCGCAAGCGCTTCCCTTTCATTTGGCAACCACTCTTTACGGTCACCTTCCCAGTCGCCCACAGCAAGCAAACACACACACACACACACATACACAGCCTGCAATCAGCAGTCTGCTTACTCACTGCACATACAATTCACACATACACGCATGCATACAACGACATTTGCGCATTGCTTGCTCGCTGCTGTTGTTGAAAACTCATGCACGGCCTCAGCGGCGCGTATGTATGGCGACACAACCACCAGGCAATGTGCTGTTGAAAACACTTGCACGCCCTCCACGTGTAGTTCAAGTTCATGATAAACGAGTGAAGCACACGACGGGCAGCCGATATGCAAGCGAGCAGTGTGAGAGAAAAGAACGCGTTGTGACTCTGCCAACGCTCAGCGCTGTCTGCAGTTGACGCTGGCGTTAGCGTAAGCAGCGCTGCCAGTGCTGACGCCGGCAGCGCAGTGCATTTCTCAGTTTCTATGTGATATTTCTATGTGTGTTGCAAAATTTGCATTTCATATATATTTTTCTTTTTTTAAGCCACGTTTAATATTCAGAAATAGTGCATATGCTGAGCATTTTTTTGTGTAGTTACAATTAACAAACAAATTACAAAATATCACTAAGAAAAGACGCTGCGCTCAGCGCAAGTTGAAGCGGCGACAAAGCAACCAACCTCGTTCTGCGCTCGCCACCCAAAAGGGTCATCAACCTACGAAAAGCTCAATGTACACACACAGACGCACATACGTGCATACATATGTATGTGCTTTTGAGAAATGTAAAGAAAAGAAATCCGAAAACAAACTTAAGAGTGTGTGCGAGTGTGCAAAAAGAAATGTGAAGCTTTAGCCAGAGTCGAAATTTCTGCTGCTGCTGCTGCCGGGGACTGGGGGATCGTGTTATTGTCTCCGCCGTCGCACAGGGATCGCACAGCCAACAACAACCACAGTCAATACACAAAAATTTGTGGAAACCTCAAAATAAATACATACACACACATACAATATATTCGAGTACATGAAGGAGGAGAGAAGAGAAGAGAAAAAAGAGGCAGCATGCACAAGTGTTTCTATGGTTGTTTTTGGTGTTGTTTTATACGTGCCGAATTTCATTTCTTCTTTGTTCGCTGTGTGAAGAAGAAAAGGGATGAAAGGGGCGAGAGAGAGAGAGAGAGAGAGGTAGAACGAGACAGTGGGGCAGACATATTTATTTCTTATTTGCATTTCGAGTTATTATTGTTGCTAAATAATTAATTTCAATGTATATATTTTCAAAATGATATTTAAAAAATATTCAAGCAAGGAGTGGCATTAAAATATTAAAAAAAAAACAAGTTTGCAAGTGCAAATAAGAATGACATATAAGAAAGAATTTGCCAGCGAAGCGATGTTTTTTTGGGTGGGGGGCCTGAGTTTCCGGGTCCTGAAAATAAAATTATTGTTTTTAAATACTTTTTGGGGGCGTATTCTTCAACATTCTCACTTGGGGGCGAGATTGCCAATGACTTAAGATAACAAATGCATTAGCGTACCGGGAAATTAAATTCAACTTATTCTTAACTCAGGTAATTCCGTTTAATTTGAATTTCAATTCAACAACAATTAGGAATACAATCTTCATATGCTTATAATAATATTTGCGTCAATACCCAATATCCTGTAGATACATTTCGTATGTATGTATATAAACACACACACATACACACAAAAAATACCAGTTTTCAAATTTTTTTGGCAAAACTCGTTTCGCAGGTTGTTTAAAAAACTAACCCTCGCAGAAAGCTTCAGATTCACAATCTTGTTAGAATCTGTGAAAATACTGACCAAGCCTAAGGCATAACTCGATATATATGTGTTTGTATGTGTGTGTGTATGTGTGTGTGTTCACTACGTTATCTAGCTGATCATAAAAATCACAATCAAACAAAAGAGCTTTCATCTACATAGTGTGGAAATGTTAATTGCATTAGAAAGAGACAGCTGCATATGTATGTAAAAAGCTGCAGCTGCGCCTTGAACTTGAATTTGAGCAGGCAGAGCAGCAGCAGCAGTAGCAATTGCGACTGCGAGATGGCCTTCAAATGAAGTTCGGTACAGTGAATAAATTGAAAATGAAATGCGCATAACAAACGCAAGCATGCAAAAGCTGCCAGCCACAAAAAGCAAAGAGTGTGAGAGCGACAGCGACAGCGATAGTGAGAGCGAGAGCAGCGCTAAGAGTGAGAGTCAGAGTGAGCAGAGTGTGCAATGCAGGCGCGTACAGCCAACGGCTGCGTCAAAAAGTGACGACGCCGCTGCAACTGTCCTTGAACTTGGCAAACATTATTTTTTTTGGCTGTTGCTGTCGTTGTTGCCGTTTGGTCAAACGAAGGACAGCAGCAGCACTCACACGTCACACACACACAGAAGGACGGCAATCGAATGCAAGAGCTGCTGTGTCCACCATTTGCTTTCTTAATGTGCAGCAGCAGAAGCGTCGACGTCAGCAGCGACGTCATTGCTAATATGGCTTCAAAATTCTCTGCCCATAGGCGTTGCTGTGCTATCGATAAATTCTGCGTGTGTACGCGTTTAAGTTAAGCAAAATGGCCAACTTGAAATTTATTATAAGGAACAAATAAATACATACATATGCATAAGCCTTTTAAAGTAAATAAAAACGCTTTGTATAATTTCAATTTATATAAGAATTAACAGCAACTCAGAGATTGCGAAAAAAGCAAATTCCAAAAAACCCCAAGATTACAAGTGAATTTAAAAATGATAAGCTTAAATAAAGTACACAATTTTTGAGAATTTCAATCGCTTTCGTACCTGATATGTGCACATATATACACATATGTATAATTCTTAATATCTTGGATCGGAAGTTTTAAGATTTCCGAGAAAGCGTCCACCGTTACCAATCGACAAAACGAAGAAATCAACGATTTCTTAATTCCGTATAAAAAAAATCCAAAAACCTGACCACAGAGCACAAAAACAGCGTGAATCAAAAAGAAAACCAATAGAATGACGGGAGAACAGCTCACTTCATTTAGTCAGAATTGGCAATTAGAACAAAGAAATACACAAATATATATATACATATATATGTATATATGCTGTACGTAGCTGAAACCGATATTAGTAAGCATAAGCATGTATGTATATAAACAAATACACGCGCAAATTTGTTAACCAAGGTCAACAATTTTTTTATGGTTTTTTTCTCGACTATATTAAAAATTATTTCACAAAAATAAATAGGCATTGGGCCTGGGTAGCGTTTATACATATGTATGTATGTCTATACATGCATGTGTATGTAGACAAACAAAGAACATTAAAGAATGCTAACAACAAACAACAATCTAAGGGGCAAGTTATGAAGAACTACAGCAAAAACATGGCGGATCGAGGCAGTTGAGCAGTTGATACAAAATTGCGGGCGTCAAGGGGTGAGCTACATGCAGAAATACACTCTACTTGGATTGGGACACACACACACACATATACATATATATATATATATACATAAATATAAACATATACATATGTATACATAGAAATGTATATACATATCTGTATATAAGTGTGTATACAGAAGGCAAACGAAGCTTATTTACGCATGTCTGCGAACCGGCTTTTTTTTGCGTTAGAACAAATCGAAGGCAAGAACTCTGTGTCTGTGTGTATCCGTGTATCCGCTTGAGTTCGCCTGTTTGTATGCGTTGCAATACAAAATTTAATGGGGTAGGCAAAGGGTCGGCAAACAAATCAAAAAATCAACAATTCGTTTTTCTTAGGCTCACGAGTTTGCCGTGTGACCATTAAATTAACGATAAGCAACCAAATATTTCAAATTCTTCATAAATTAGTAACAAGAAAAATATAAACAAAATAATAATAAATATGTATGCTGATAAGCAAGAGAACAGTATAAATATCTGAGCTATTTATTGTATGGTATTTAAGCGATATGCTTTGCAAACTTTATTTATGGGCAGCACTTGATAAGTCGTTAAGCGATTAATTTTTGCACTCTGTGCTCAATGAATTCATTAGTTGTAAGTGAGAGTGAAGTTCAAAGGTATCTCGATTTATAGAGCCACATAAAAATGTACTCAAAAGTTTGTGGCAATATAACGATAAATTGTGATTATAAAGTTTGAAATGTATACGATTTGTGAATCACATTAATTATGGTATAAAACTTAGAGTTGAGTTTAGAATTGAATTTTAGTTATGACATTTTAACCCAATCAAAGCGGGAAGTTCATTTGCAGAAATCTCCGCATTAAAGTCGAAATTCTTCTTTAAAGCTGTAATCACTCCAGTAGTCTACATGTATCTGTCCATAACCGATCGCAATCGCCCTCCAATAATCAGTGGGCCACTAAAAAAAAGTGAACTTTCAGCACGGCCCATTCATAAAAATCAGACAGCGGACAAAAACCGCATAAGACAAATTCAAATACCGCATCGATAAGAAAAAATAAGAAAGACCTGACATGCCAAAAGATAACAAATAAAAAAGCAGGTGGAACGTGAATGAACGCAGCTAGCTCAGAAAACCCGAACCCGAAACACACCCGAGCCCGCAACCGAACCCGATACCCGATAACCTCAACATGCTGAACCACCTACGTAAATCAATTGGCGATTGCTAGCCGATAACTAGCGTTAACTATTCGGTTCTAGTACACTCAGGAAAAAATCGATAAGAAATACAAAGTTCTTCTGATTTTTAGACATAATTTCTTGCATAAATAATTCAAATTATAAACTAAGTAAAATTAAGTCTACAAATTCTAATATTATTACAAAGTTAATATACAAATTGTACACATCGAAAACAACACCCCGAAGAACATATATATTTTAGAAAAATTCACCACCTTGAAATTTAGAAAGCTACATTCATAAAATTAAGAAATTTACTTTCTGAATAATTGGCGCCAAAAGTGTGGCGATTTACTTAATTGAGGTTCAATTTGTGATGAGTGTATTGACTGCAACTGCCTTGGGTTTTCTAACTTTCGGCTCGATACAATTTCCTGTGCACATGCCACAATATCAATCCCAAGATAACCGCCAACAAGCGCTACGAATTTTTGGCATTTCATGCTGCTGCTCACATTTTGTTATTGAGTTTGGCCCGTTGACGCTGGTACTGACCTTCAGAAACAAAATTAGCAAATAGATAAAATACGAAAATACTTCACCAACAACAAAAGCAAAAACAAACACCAAATAAAAAAACATTTTTTGCGTGCACGGGACTCTTTTATCGCAGAGAAATTGCGCAAGTCGAAAGTCATATCAATAATTGTTATTGGCTCATTTTTAACAAAATCGTAGAATAAAATGAAACAAATCAACATTGATGCTGAATCTCTATAAAATGTTAAAACTTTCTTTCATTTATCTAATTTTTAAATTTATTTTTAACATTTTTCTTCATTTTTTTTAAATTAAAGAAAATAGTTAAAAGTTAAATTATACCATTTCTTTTTCTAATCATTCTAATCATATACTTGGATGTCATCATTTGCATATTACATATTATTCTTGTTGGTAGAAAAGTCTGAAATCGATAATATATCAGTTAAGGTTCCGATCAATCAATGTCGAATAACATTTCCCAGTTCTATTTACTAATATCTGACTGTTTATGTTAACAAACCGATGTCAGTTTAACCCTGATCAGCCACATTCATAACATATCGAAGCACTATCATTATCCTTATCGTAGTCAAATCGGTCGAGTGCTAATTAGCTAATTAGTTGGCGATCCTTTTATACTTCAAATTCGGCGTGTGGCGTCGTGACTCACTCGACTCGAGTGAATGAGTCAGGCGTGTTCAGGAAACCCCTTTGATATGGCCACAATTGATCGTAATCAAATGCGATTGGAAATTGGTTAGAGTCACAAATTTTTATGAGACCCATTGTGGATGAGTCAAGAGCGGTCAGAGGTTTGAGTCATCAGGAGACTATATAGTTGAGATAGGCTCTTTCTCTGTCCCAGGTGGATGATAGGTGATATATAGTTATATATGTGTGTGGGTGGTATTTTGATAAAGATATAGTTGTCAGTGCTAAAATAGAGATATTCATCATTTGTTTTTTTTGTCATTTTTGCTAGTCATGGGGCGTATGCGTGATCATGGCGTAAAGTAATTGCTGATGTGTTCTCTCTGTATACTATGACGGTATATTCTTTGTTCCTTTTTGTGAAGCGTCATCTGCTTGATTCCAAGAACTTGCCCGATATTGTGAAATCTATTGCAACTTCACTGTAGGGCATTCTACATGAAGTATACGCCAAGTGGTCAACCTCAATCTAAAAAAATTATGTAAGATCTATGCAAGATATAAACTTTTTCTAAGCTGCTAAAAATAAAATTATTTAAAATTGTATTTATGCATTTTCTTTTTTTTTTACTTATTATTAATTATTTTATTTATTATTTATTAATTTTTTTTTTCTCCGAATTCAATTCAATGGTGTTTTAGTCTGATAATCAAGTTTTTATAATTTATGTTGAATAATGACAGAAAAAATCTATAAATTATGTAATTAAAAATAACAACTAATCAAAATTTAATATACTTCTTAAATTGCTTAAATAATTTGTCATTATATAGTGTGTATTTATATATATCGAAACTCACCATAAAATAACGAAAATCCAAAATAAAAAATGTAGAAATATTCCTTAGGATGTCCTTAATAATTCCAAAATGCAAATCCAAATGTTATGGTTTGAGATTGTATTTGTCTAATAACTGTGTATCTTTTTTTATCAGATGGAACTGTTATTTTTTTATTTTTTTTTTGTTGTGAAAAACACTTGTTGTCCCGCGAACCGACGAGTGGCAAGTGTTTTGTAGAACTTTTTCACTGTTGCGCAGTCGAAACGCGACGAGGCATTCAAGAATAAAAAAAACGTCTGCGGTATTCGCAAATATTAGATGTCGCCGCCTCTCCGAGAGTCTCTGCAATTGTCGCTCGTTTGCTCGTTCGCTCAGCCAATTACCAAATGCGATTCAAGTGTCCGTTAGAATCAGAACCAATATGCGCGAGGCGTCAGCGTCAGCGTCGACGATCGACTAACCGAACTTGGCGATCGACTCGCTCTGATATTGAAAATTGTATAAGAATTCAGCGGCGAATGTTGACTGTTCTGTGTGTGCGAGCGAGAGACAGATTGAGACGGAGACGAAGACCGAGACGAATTCAAGCGAGCAGCATACGACTTGTGTGTTTTATAATTGCGAGCTGAGTTCGCGTATATGGCGTATGCGTTTGTGTGTGTGTGGGTGTGTGACGCTGCGACGTTCGTTCTGTTGCTACTGGCGTCTCTAATGCCGGCAGAGCTTTATTCAAGTTTAATTTGAGCTCGTTGATGTTGTTGCTGCGAATTTGTGTATCAAACGTATGTATTTGTGTGTGTGAGTGTTATTTATTATCTTTGCTGCTTTTGATTATGTGTGTGTGTGCGTAGCTGCGCAGCACTACGA
The DNA here is from genome assembly GCA_035044325.1 of Drosophila nr. medialis 2 BK-2023a. Classification (NCBI taxonomy): domain Eukaryota; kingdom Metazoa; phylum Arthropoda; class Insecta; order Diptera; family Drosophilidae; genus Drosophila; species Drosophila nr. medialis 2 BK-2023a. The sequence goes on from JAWNMH010000348.1 coordinate 666,064, forward strand.
CGATTACCGCTGTTGTTGTTACTGTTGCTGCTGCTTCTGCTGCTGCTTTGTTGTTGCTCACATTCACACGCCACTATAAACAATATTGACCTAGGTTATATACTATATACAAATATATATATACTTGTACCTTAGTGTTTCAGATATATTTTTTCTTTCTACTTTTTGCCTATCGCATAATTTTATAGATTTTTTCTAGGTTATATTTTAGCGATATATTCTTGGCATTTTTTAATTGATTTCTTTCATATATTTTTTTAAATTTATGTACATATTATATTTTTATCAGTCTTTTGTAACAGTTAAGCGAAAACACAAATTAATTTTAAAATTGCACTTTTGTTTAGTTTAAACAGTTAAAACACATTTGCTAGTTACATTTTTTTTTTAGCTTAAGCGATGATTTTTTTAAGGCAAAGGAGATCAAATAACGTTTATAATTTTATTTTTCGTTTTATAACTGTCAACAGCAGCTTTTGCTTAAGTTTGTTGATGTTGTTTTTTCTTTTTGCACGGTTAAAAGCTTTCTAATACTATTGAAAGTTCTTTCAAGAACAGAAACAGAAACGCTGCCTTTGGCCGTGTACCGTTTGCCGTGTGTTGACGCGTCGCCAGCTCGCTGAGAAATACGAAATGGCGGCCAGCGTACACAATATTTTTGCCGAGAACAATATGCTGGCAGCGCTGAGAACAGAGCAGCCGCGTAGCAGTTGCTGCGCAGCTGGCGTCGCAGTATTGAATAGCAGCAGCTGCGGCAGCGACGGCAACTGAAGAATGAAAGCGCTGCGTGTGCAAGCTTCAATATCTACATGAATATATAAATGTATGTGTGTATGTATGCATGTGTGTGTGAATGTATGTATGTGTCTTATGTGAGCCGGCATTTTAGACAGCAGCAGCTGCTGCGCCTAACGCATACATACACTCAAAGCAACGTAAAGGCTGAGTGCGATTTTTCCTTTTTTGCGGCCGCAATGAATATGTTGTTGTTATTTTCGGTAATTGTTTCGGCTTGGTTGCGTTGGCGGTGGCGTTGACAGCGACGGCGGCAGCAGCAGCGGCAGCAGCTACAAACACGCTTAACTTACTCAATAAAATTTTTATTACGCACACGAATATAATTCGTTTGACGGTGTATGTTTGTATTGTTCTTCGGTTCATCCCAATGGTAGAAATAGATATTAACTATTATTCTTTACTCTTTATTTCTTACTTTTTACATTTATACAGATCATCCTCGAGTGAAATCGTGTAAAACGCTTTTCGCATATTCAACGGTAGCAATTGTAGTCAGTGGATCGCAGGTGCTTGTTGCCTCGACTTTTTGTACCGTTGGCTGTCAGTAGAAGAGTACGGAGTGGAGAATGATACGATTTCTGCACTCCTCAAATTCCTCGATTATTTCATCGATGTCGTTGTCGATGTCGTTTGACTTCGCCATCAAATTGAGCATGTCCGTAATTAGGAAGGCGCCCATCAGTGCATCCTCCGTATTGTTAACAACATTTACATTCAGCACGTGCACGGATCGATTAACAACGCAATTCATTGACTCCATGTGCAGCACAACCAAATCATACACACTCTCCTCCACCGTGATTATAATATCGAATTGTTTTTTGGTTTCTTGAAAGCGTTCTGAACGCTTTTTAATACGCCGGTTGCGGTCCAGCATGTGCAGCAGTCCGTTCTGTGCGTAAAATTTTTTGTCTTTGGCTTCCAGGTCGCGGCAGATTTCATTGTAGCTGGTCCCAAATTCGTAGACATTTGGTTTGTCTAACGCTAAGCCGGGCAACATAGCCCGTTTGCCGGTGCAGTAGGAGCGCACATTGAAGCCCTTTTTCGCCAGGAAACTGTGCGCATCCATGGAACGGTTCATGTTCGATGAGCAGACCACAGCGACGCTCAGCTTGCTTGGGTCAGTCATTTCTACATTGGCAGTGTTGCCAGACTGCGCTAAACACATTTTAAGAAATCGATATATTTTAGAAGATAAGAATGGATAATTACCAAATTCAAAATTGTTTCAATGAATGAATCTTTGATTTTATTTTCCTAAATCAATTTACAATAACAACTAAACAAATACGACTCTGCTCGCAATGACGACGACGGCCGGTGTAGGCCGTAATTTGTATTATTATTATTATTATTATTGTTGTTGTTGTTGTTCCTGTTTTTGTCTTTGCTTTGGTTCTTATCACGGTTTTTGTCAATATTGTTGTTATTGTTATTACTATTGTTCTTTCTTGTATTTGGTCAGTTGTTTTGCGGCATTTCTGTTTCCGCGCTTTATTTTGGTGACGTATGTGCGTGTGTATCGTGTGTAGGGTTGCCAGACTGCGCTGAATAGTTGAGTGGAATTATAATAATAATAATTTACAAGAAACAGATTCTAAGAAATTAATATATTTTATAATAGATAATTATCTATTTCAAAATTGATTAAGTTTAAATGAATCTAGTTAATTATGGTTTTAATAAAAGTAGAAAAAGAAGAAGAAAACTAATAAAACTAACTAAAAGTCAATAATAAAATACGTATTTTGGAAAAGAAGTGGGAGAAGATGAATTTTGTACAGTTAGTAGAGTTTGCCTCTATGTTTTCGTTCAATTCGCATTTTTCGCCCCATATGGAATAATCTGGAATACAAAATGGTAAATTTTCGACAATATCTTTGGCAAGTCAATGCCCCAAACTTTATGGCCTGCCGTTGTCTGCTGCTCTGCACGTCGACATCTCCACATCTCTGCCCCTGCCCCTCTACACCGCTCCCCCTCCCCTGTCGCTACGTGTGACAATCGGTGCGTCTGTTTGTCTTCTACTAAAGTGCAGTCATTATTTGGTTGTCATTATTATTATTATTATTATTACGGGGAGAGTATTGACCCGACAGATTTCTTTTGTCGGACAACATTTATAGTCAGCGGCGGCAAAAATTGGAATTATTGTGCATAAATAAGAAGTTCTCCAAAAGTTCGTTGAAAATTTCTGAAATTGCAATAAATGCAGAAGAAAGCTATCGAAGAAGAAGGAAAAGAAGCAGCAGCAGCAGAGGAAGCAGCAACAGCAGCAGAGGCCGAGGACAAAAAGCAGCGCAAAGCTGACGTCAAGCATTTCCTCTGCCTGCGCTGCAGTCGGCGCAGCTGCCGCTGCTGCTGCGGGGGGGTGTTTGGTTTGTCGATCCGAACGGTGCAATAAATTCAAGCTTCATCCCTTTTTGGCAACGACCAACACCAACAGAAACAGCAGCGAGCCAAAAAAAAACAACAACAACGAAGCAGAAGCAAAAAACAGCAACAAGAACCAAATAACACTCAAACCCAAAATGTCTGCAACGTTGTCGCTTGCAAAGGGGCAACGGCAACAGCAAGCAGCAAGAAGCAGCAGCAGTTTAAGTTGTTCGCGTGGCGGCCGTGCAACGGTTTTCGACAGCTGACATCGGAGGCAGTGCCGCAGTTTTCAACATGTGCTGCACATGCAGAGGACTTGCAGCCAACGGATTCTCAAGAGTCTCTCTCGCTCTTTCTGCACACATGCATATATATATATACATATGTGTGCATGTGTGTGTGTGTGTGTGTATTGTTGCAGCTGTGTGAGTCTGTGTCTGGGCGCTTGCCAGCAGGTTGAATCATTTGGCAAAGATGGGGCAAAGTCCAGCAAAAGTATACATTAAAAGTTGTCTACAAAAAAAAAAAACAGTTTTCAACTGGTTTTTGAATTTTTTTTTATGTTTTGACAAATTATCAAAATATTTTGGCATAATAAAATAATATTTGCAAGCTAAAATTAGTTAAATCGTTTCAGTTTGGGAAAGTTTATTGCATTGGAAATAACATTTTAACATGAATTTGAAACCAATATCATGTTTTCAAAACTAAATTCAATTTCAACATTTTTCATTATTTATTTTTTTACATAATAATATAATCACCGAATACAATACAATAATATTTTTGTCGAGAAAATTATGTTGAGGTAAAAGTCGACATTAATTTCAAAATATCTTGCTTATGTATAACGACGAGAAACATCAAGATACATATTTAAAGGTATATCATCAAGGACCATAGCTGACTTACTCATAATACTGTACTGAACTTCTGTCTATTTCATCTTAAGATATAGATGTTTTCCCCGCTTAGTAAAATTGATTTACAGAAACATATAGGTGGCATGGCAACAATTTTTTAAATACTTCTTTTACCTGATATACGTTTTGATACCTCGTGAACTTCACGTAACGTTAATGATATTGCGGCAGTTTCCACAGAAAAGGGAAGAAAACAAAAATAGTTGTTGATGGAGACTGCTAATATATATATATATATATATAATATATATCGACTTTTTCACAGGTTATAGTTTTATTGACGAATTTACCTCGCTAATCGCATTGCACACTCAAATGTAAGCAGTTAGCTAAAGTTGTGCAAATGTTCTTCGCTTATCATGCTGCTCTCTTCTTGTGTATACAGATAATTAACTAGTTGAAAGTAGTGTTTTTTGTTTATTAATTGTTAGATTATAACTTTAAAATTGTGTCTTTTATTGCTATCGATAATCGATTTATATCGACAGATGGATAAATCGACTCGGCTATGAATGCTGATCAAGATATGCTTCCTTCTGGAAGTTAAATACTTATAGAAAATCAATAATTATTAATAATAATTATGATTGTGGTTATTTTGTTTATCTATTAGTTCTCCAAAGTGTACACATTTTGGGGCTAGACTTTTAATCTTATCTGTCGCCAGAGCTGTTAGGCATTGTTATGCAATTGCATATATAATGCGCCAATAACCACGTGCAACACAAATAAACATAAACAACTCGTGGAATTGCGCAACCTTATTTGCGTTCTCGGAAAGCAGCCTTCAAAACCGGGCATCAGAAGTTCAGCTTTGCTCAAGAAAAGAAAGTACAAAAAATGGTTTCAGTTCTTTTATAATATTTTCTTAAAGTTTTTTTTAACAAAGTAAAAAACAAGAATGCATATAAGAAACAAACAACAAAAAATTGTATATATAAAAATAAATAAAATAAAAATGGTGCAGATAAAATTTGATTAAAATTTAATTTGAATACCTAAAAATAAAACCAATATTTAATTGAAGTGCAAATCCAATAACTTACCATTAATATTCAAGGGAAAAAAACAATAACATTAAATCGCTTATCTAATTTGACATTAGATAAAAATGGAAATGGAAAACTACGTCGCTTAATTTCCAGATATATTATCCCACAGGTTCTCGAAGTAAATGAGTATATTACGTATACGCAGCGTGGCACCTGCATTGGAAAATAGTAGCAAGCTCAGACCTAAACTTGCAGCTGATGTAATCGTTATTATTATGATTGTTATATATTTGTTTACCAAAACGTGCTCATTCATGGCATCAGGGAAGGTAGAGAGATTGGAGAGATCAACAAATACTTGAGCAAATAATTGTAAAGAGCCGTATGGAAAAAGAAACCATTTGCTTACCGTATGTGTATGAGTGTGTGCATGTGTATATATATATAGATATAGTCATAGACTTTTGTTATTTCCATTACGCTTGCTTTAGAATAGATTAGTAAACAGATACATATCAATATTTGTGTGTATATGGGCATATCCAAACAATCGTATAAATAGATATATATGTGAACAACATTAAATGCTTGTTAAGCATATGATAGAAATGATTTGATTGGCAAATGACAATCAGATGTGTATAATTATAGATACTACTCGGCCGAAATTAATTAACGATTTTTTTATTTATTCAGAAACTGTTCCTATGATTAAGGAAAGATACAAATTTGCTTAATTATAATTACAACTAAGTTTTTTAACAGCTTTAAAGTTTGTATATAAACTTAATAGAAGCTTAAAAGGATTCTACAAATTATACGAGATCCGTAAATATGAATTTTGTTGAGAGGCAAATCAGGGTCTTATACAAGAAGTTATCTTTCTCTTAAGCCTGCTGATGTAGTGCAATCTGAAACTAACTGTAACAACGTTTGCTCAAAATCAAAAAACAAATCTTAAATTAACTTTGCAAAGATTACATCTATTTCTATCATTACGAACTCCATTTTGAACGTATTCTCTCGTGAATACCATTTTCGCATGCACTTGTTGTGGGACATTTTGGCCAATTACTCATAATTCATAGTACCTTTTTTATTTTTCGTCTGCTTGGTTTTTTCTGGGCTTCCCCAAATCCATGCAACACATGTTGGACCAATTTTGTATATAGAATATCCCCTGAAATCTATTACATTTTAGTTTGATGTATATTTTGCGTATTTTCTGTGTCGAGTTTTTATTATTCGACAATAAATAAATTTATAAATTAGAAGTGCCTTGGCTGGTGCTATGTGTATATATATACATACATATACATATATATATTATAGATTAATAGTGTACGTTTATAAGTATTTATGCACATCTGTCTTAGTTAATAGCCAAGCGAATGTCGTAAAATTACTAAACAGCTTTGTATTTTAGCTTAATAGTTATTGCAGTTTTTCCAGCAGCAGCTGTTTTTTGTATTATACTCTGCAGAGGGTATTTTGATTTTGTCGATAAGAATGTCACTTTAATATTAATGAAAAAAATTCCCATTTGCCAGAGAATGCCAATTTCGGAGTGTTCAAGTCAGCTGTTCATACTTGATTTTGTTGTTGTTGTTCTAAACAATCAATGGGCATTATATAATTTGTAAATCGTTGAGCTGATGTCGCCAACTGTAAAATAAATGTACATACATTTGCGCAATTTATGAATAATGCCCATTACATTGTAGCATGGTAAGTCGAACGTGTTTTCATTATTGAGCTGCGCGATGTAAATGAGCTGTATATCAATTAGCCAGCAGCAGCAGATAGCACAACAAACAAAAACTGCGAGCACAATGGCAAACAGCAGAGGGAGTGTGACGGCCAGACTGCGTCAATAATAACTGCATTACACGCGGCAGCGACAAAAAATTATAGATACTCTCTCCCTGTCTCTCACAGAATCGCATACTCTCAAACAGACTCAGACAGACTGAGAGCGCGAGAGAGAGAGAGAGACAGGGCTCGCGCACACTATGGTGCTGCATTCGTTGCTTCCTCCCTCTCCGCTATTGCTGCATCGTTCTTTTCTCCTTGTGGCTTCATGCGGTTCATTGACCGCTGGCACGTGCGTTGAAAACCCGTGCACATCCTCTTGCATTTGTATGTGGTCTATGTGGAAAACATTGGCATTGCCTCCAAGGCGGGCAATACACGTTGCATTTTATCGCATGCACATGTCACTAGCGCTCTCTGTCTTTCGCTCGCTCTAGCACTATGCCAGCTACACACAAGTGTGTGTGTGTGAAATGGCTTATTATAGCCCCCGACTGAATGCCGCAGCTTGTAGTTGTTGATGTTGCTTGAATTTCTTATTTGCTTTACAGTTGCGCGTGGCCTGCACTTGTGTGCGTGTGTGTGCATGTGTTTTTTGTATTTTATTCTCAAGTAACTTGCATTAATTTTCCGTTTTATTTTCGGCTACTTTCGATGTTTACAGTTATTTTTAATTTATCGCCTTGCCTACATTGCGGGCCTCTTAAGTCATCGCCCATTCTTGTCGATTCTAATGCGATTTGCAACCGATAGATTGTTTGTCTAACTGCAAATGCATACATTGTATTTTGCACGTATGCAAGTAGGCGTGTTGGTATGTATGCATGTGTGTTCATATCTAATAACGAAATGATAAGAAGAATTGCACACCATTGTTTGCATTTGACCATCAACTTGAGCTTCCGGGCCAACTACTAGAAAACATATGACTACATTTCTTATATATTTAATCTAAAGTGCTGGGGACTAAGCTTTAAATTTATGCAAGCACAGGCCTAGATAACTGAATAGTGACAGTGCAAAATTAATAAGTATTTTCCATGTCATTGCTGAGGTTATGCAGCACTTCAACTTTTTACGAATGTTTTATTCTGGCACACTTTTTTACAACCTGCGATTATGTGTTAAATTGATATTATTGATGAAAGAAGAAGAAATTATAAAAACAACAAATATTTTAATCTTTCTCATACATGAAAAATAACAGGCAGAAGCAGGAGATACGATTATTCACCATAACCTAACCCAATATGCGTTTTAACCGAAACTTTCAACAACGAATACTAAGCATAGATCTTATCATTATTATATAATATTATCTATTAAAATAGTTTGTTATTTGCTTCTTTGAATAAATGGATGAATCCATTCCTATTCATATGACTCGGAGTGTATGCACACTAAATGCTAATATTATTTGTGAGTTATTGCTCCGCTTGCAGAGTAAATTTCCGGGAGTGTTAAATTCAAATTATTATTAAGTTGTTGCCACAGCACTTAAGGTGAGAAAACTAATATAACAAATCAAGCACATGTAAACTATCTGTAGTGGAAAAAATGTAAATTTAATTACAAAAAATTATATTATACTATAAATTAATATGCGTTATCGAATTTATAGACATAAAAAACCAATAATACGCATACATAAAGCTACATATGTAGGTATGTCTACGCAGTAGATGCTAATTAAATTTCTAGACATCAAAACAGATTATGAATTCAAACCAGTTGAATTGTTTGGGGCACTCACATCCCAAATGAATATTGAGGTACTACGCATTTTCATCATAATTCGTCGCTTCTATTACGCAATAGGTCTAGACGACACTTTTGATTGCTATCAGTGTAGATTGCAATTTTCGATTTGCGGTGTTTCCGGCCCTTCGCTTACGTAAACAAATCCATCCAGAGTGGTTCCACATATTGCAATTATTCACGAACCTCACACAATGTTGGCAAAAAGTATTTAACGACGTGGGCAACTAAGTAGTCACCTTTAACAATACAGTATCGAACTATTTTTACACTAAAAAAAAAAAGATTAACTAGGAGTAATTTTAATTTAAAGTTTCTCAGACAAAAAACTTTTTAAGGTCGTTTGCATTAATTTTAATTATGTTCTGAAGCCTTTCATATTTTTAACATTTGTCATTCAACAATAAAGTGCAAAAATATTAAGCTTACTTGAAGAAATGACGAATGTTTGTAGTATATATATTTCGTACATATAAAAATTGAGTAGATTTTTTATATAGTTAATAAACTTATTATTATTATTCTAACCCGAGAGTCAAATAAAGGTTAAAGATTTATTAAGTTATATATATTATGATTATATTTTTTTCTGTGCTTTCCCAATTATTGTAATATGATTTGGACCATTTTACATTTTAATACTCAAATTTGTTCATTTAAAATTTTCAATTTAATTCCTCTATTTAAATTCAAAATAATTTGATTTGAAATTATTTCTTTTTGTGTAGTTTGAAGTACTTTGACTAGTCGCAACCTTCAGAAGTGGCCGGTCCAATCTGTCGTACATTGACTTGGTAAATTCTCTCTCTCTCTCTCTCTCTCTCTACACTATTCACTGTCTCATTCGCATTCACATTCACGATCGTTTTTACACGTGCCGTGGGCCGCGTACGTCAAACTTCAGATGTAAAATTGCAATTTTGAGAACTGCACAAGTACCATGTATTTCTGTTAGTTTGTATATATAGTCGTATATGTGTATATATAATATTTTGCTCGATTTTATTATTGGCATTGTGAGCGGTTCCGGTGCCGTTGTACGCTTTATGCTAATGGCCGGAACGTGTTTTCGAACAAAATGCACAATTCGAGATTTTCATTAGAAAATTATTATTTATCGCAGAAAGGAGGCGATTGCTTTTGACTTATGGCTGGGACGATCCCTAGACAAGCAATTTTACACAGTTCTCCACACTTGTACAAATACTATATAATGCCATTCTCAGCGATATGAACAACTTATCGAAATTGAACTGAGCGAACTGATGTCATTTGCTTTCACATAAATTTTTTGTTTGTTTATATGTGTATTTAGCAATAAATGAAAAGTTTATTGAAATACTAAGAATATGCGCAAAATAGGTAGAGATACCTATAGATTGTTGGAACTTTTGTGCCAAAGGGGAAAAGTATTATAATTTTTTAATCAGTTCTTTTTCGAGTTATAAGCGGATCGTTGTATATCTGATATTATTATTGTAAAATTCAAATTTCTCGCATGGATTATTAATTGATACACAAGTTTGAGCTAGTTAAAAGAGAAAGAGGATTACTATAACTTTATTTCGCAACAATCAGTGTTTATCAACAACATTTTATAATTAATTTAAGTTTGCTCGAGGTTTTAATATTTGTATAGATTTATTTTTTAGTGATCTGTAAGTGATTATTAAGTTTTTGTTTATTTTTCCACATAAAAACTAAAATTTTCTGAGTATCCTTTAGCATTTATAAATAATTTGTCAGTGTAACTAAAACTTACTTGTTTGAGTTGAAAGCAGATTAGTTTTTTATTGATTGCATTTTTTATTAGCTTCTGATCCTCTTTGGGTGACTCCAATTGTATAACAAGTGTCAAGGTCCATAAAATACCCCAGACATGATTTAGGAACTATAAAAAGAATAAGTGTGCCAATCAGACGATCTGTAGACCCTGTAGATAAGGCCAAGCAGGCAGGCAAACGTAATACATATAAATAAATAGTAAGAGTTAACTTTTTAAGTGTTGAGGCTAAAACCCGAGATAAGTGTTGGCTAAAGGTCGATGTTGTGCACAGATTAGATTAATCGATCTGTGAGCAGAAGCAGAGAAAGTACTTCAAATTGACTAATGAGGCGTATTATTTTTCTAAGATATCTTTGGTAATAAATTACCCAGAAGGATTTTCCCTTACTTTAGAGTTTTTCTATTTATTGGGCACTTCAGTCACTTCAGCTGTACACAATGCTGTGCATCAGTAACTGGAATTTATAAGCCAGATGCAAATAAAAATCAAGAGAAATTACTTTAACGCATATAAATACACATACATGTGTACATGTATGTATGTCAGTGTGCATACACACATACATTTAAATTACGTTGCCAATAAATAAGCCCCCAAAGGCAATTCCATGGCATACTTTATGGCTGGTGACACTTGGGTCCGCAGTGCCCTGAAGGCCTGGCACCATTTTTTCCTTCTTTCTTCTCTCTCTTTTCTCTTTTCTCTTATCGTTGTTTCTTCTTTTTTTGGCGCTGTCCTTCATTTCTTTGCACACACAATGGGCAAATTTGCTGAAGCGGCTCAATGCGATACAGTAGAGGAGAGGTGGAGAGGGGGAGAGCAAGAGAGCAAGAGAGAGGGCGAAGTTGATGGAAGGAAGCAAATGAAGCGTATATAATCGATACGACGTAGTAATAATTGCACAATCTATAATAAGATCTGAGTGATTAGCTCACTTGCCGCGATATGTCCTATTATTAGTTTTGATGCAACAAATTGGGCACGTAATATCTGTTATCGCCACCTGTGTCTATTCCGAGTGCCTAATAGATTTATTATTGTACATTCACCTCTCGCTTGAGCATTCAGTTCGATTACTATATACTCTATATTGAGCTGTTCTAAGCGTGTTTTTACGTTATAGGTCACACAACTCGTCATGTACGTAAGCGTAAGAAATATGGAATACAAATTGTTTCGTAATTAGAAATAAAAACAGATTAGAAGTATATATATATATATATAGACTAAAACAGACTAAGATCATACTAGATAGATAAATATAAGTCGTGTTCTCTAGTTTAAATTCAAGGGCGTACCCACCTTTACGTAAAGGAGAGCTTGAATTATAATCTTTCAATAAATTTGTATGAACATTTCTGGAAGTACTATTTTTTTTATTTGAATTTTAATTAAATATGAATAATATTTGATTTTAACATTCATTTTCATAATCTTCTACTTTTTAATCGATATTATTATGTTCTATTTTTTTTATTTATTAATATAACAAAAGGTAATCAGCGATCGCTCTGAAAATAAGTATAGTCCGCAGTTTCTTGAAGATTAAGCTGATGAGTGAATCCAATGGAATATCTGGAAAATTAATCGATAACAATATATTTAAAATCTGTCAAATATGGTTATAAATTGTACGTTTCGGATTTTTTCTCTATTTAGCGTTAAATTTGCTGGATATCAAGCAAAGCTAATGCTAAGCAGATTAAGGACACTACTGACAGCCTAGTACCCATTAAACTTCCCTAACTTTATCCTTAAGATACCTCAACCCTTAACTGGAGCACCTTCCTCCCCTGCACAATTAAAGGCACATTAAGTTGATTACAAATGGCCAAGATGTTTGAAAAGTTTTTGGCCTAAGCACATAACCGCCAACTGGTAGTGGCATAAATTACAAATTTTACGATTTAGATAGTCGGGCCCCCAAAGTCAAGGAGTACGCCGTAGATAGGCCCAAGAAATAGGTTGTACTCCGTTCTATTTGGCTGACAGTTTGCGTTTAATGCTCTCATTTCCGTCTTTTTATCTGTTTTCATGTTCAGATGTGTGTCAAATTGCCACCCACCCATGGTGCTACACCCCTACCACCCACCACCCATCACCCGCTTCGCCCTTTCCCTAGGCAAGGTGTGGAAACCACCACCTTCTGAGTTTCTGCATTGTACATATATTTACCGAACGCTGACCGAGAAATTTCCTTGGCTTTGGGGTTGGTTTGGGTTTTTTCCTTTTGGCTTGGACTTTGGTTGCAGCTTTTCGCCTTGGCTTGAGTTTTCCGGCTTAGTTTTCGCTTTTCGCTCAAGTTCAATGACCTTGCACTTTTCTTTTTACTTTCTTGACACAAAAATTTCCTTAACTCGAGTTGGGGGTGGCTCATCTCTCTCCATCAAGGGTGGTTTTCTCTCTTCCTCCTGCGCCGATTGACATGCGCATCATTTCCTTAGCTGGGTTCGGTGGGGTGGGGAGAAAGGAAAAGTGCTCTCCTTCTACGTAGACCCATGCGTGGCAGTCCTTTTTGCTTGGGACATTTTTTATTGTCATACTGGCAAACATTTTGGTTTGTTTGCTTTTTATTTAGATGGTGGGTGGTAGCGGGTGGGGATTGTGGCGTTTTCCTTTGGCATAAACCGGCCGGCATTGTTTTCTGTAGGGCATAATTTAATGGGCTTACGACAACTGAGACGATAATGGGGCCTGGGTCTATGGAAGTCGAAAGGGTAAGAAACATTTCCTTTTTAATGTTTACCTTTTATTTATTTAATTTGTTTGTTTAGCTAATACATAAACATTTTCATTTCAATTTCGAGCCTTGAACAACATGTACAATATTTAAGTTTTCTCGTGTATATATTTTTCTTTAACTATTGTTGCATAAGTTGTCTTTAATTTATTAAGCATTTTTTGTTATTACTTGGCTTCTGATCTTTTAGAATTTGATTGTAGTTAAGATGATAAATTTATGAAAACTGTTTTCCTCAAGCTAAAGGCTTCTGCTGTCTTCCAGCTAGAACTTAACTTTATTATAAACACTAGAAAATAAATTACTCAGCATTTTCAAAAAAAAAACTTTTCTAAACAACAATATCAATTGCACAAAAGCCTTACGGAAAACTCGAGTTGATATGCAATAAATTTCCACTTGAGCAATGATATCTAGGTGGATACTTTATCCGATCACAACAACACTCAAGTGCAGCCTCCCCCATCAAGCTAAGAAATACACCCACCAAACACGAGCCAACAAAAGATCATCGAAGGGCCCCCAAAAAAAAAAAAAACGCCCCCCTCGTCCGAAATAGAAAGAATAAAAGCAGCGCTGCGGGTTGAATTATAAAACCCGAAAAGTACAAAGAGAATAACATAAAAGCAACGGAGAGCGACGAGAAATGCCCCGCACATGAAAAAAATACACACACACAACAACTTATCTAATACTATGGATACCGTTACTTGAGGTCACTGGCCCACACAGAGCAACTGCACTTGTATACTACAACAAACAAACAGACGACGCCGAACAACAAGCGGCACTGAAAAATAAATACAAGCACACTTACACACACACACACACACACACACACACATACATACATAGGCACGTACGCACTCTCGTACGCACTCTCGCACGCACAAGCAAACAATTTCCAGCCGGTTATGTCATGCACATCAAATCCAATTGGGTGGGAAATTTACGTTGAGCGTTTTATCGCATTTGAGTGCGCGAGTCGTTTGAGTGCAAGTCATGCAGGGCAATTCTGTGAGTGGGTTAGGGCTGGGAAATTTGAAGCGTTTTGAGCGCAGGGCACTTGTGAGCTGAGTACTTTTGATGGGTAATTTTGTTATTCCTGCTATTTGTTGTTGAGTGTTTATATATTGGGTAACTTGAGGTAATTTGATTTCGTTGGGTGTTTATTTATTGAGTCGTTTTATGTAATTTGAAACGCAATACAAATAAAGCACTTGGAAAAAGGAAAAAATATCAAAAATATTATTTACTGCAGCTAAATGTTTTTGTTAATTTATGATTTATATAAGAGTTGAAGAAAACAAAAACAAAAAAATTAAAAACCAATTATTTTGGAATTTTATGATTTCATATGGAGTAAGCAATAAAAACGGTTGATTTTAAAGCTTCAGTTGAAATTTCAGAAATATTTAAGTGGATTTTTGTGATTTAAATTATGTAAGTAATCAAAATCAGAAGCAAAAAGAAAACTCAAATTAATTTTTAAAAATCGTAATACTTTTCAAAGTGTATCAAATATTATAAAGCTAATTTAGGTTTTGGCTCATTGGAAAATTTGTAAATCTTGAACACACTTATATATTTATTTATAAAATAATATCAAATCTTTTACACAACATTCAAAAGCTTATCCAAAACTGTATTCTTTTTTTAGCTACCTCAGATTGCGCTCAGCCAGCTAATCTCAACTCAAAACTGCCAGTTTCATTGAAACTTGCGCATGAAACTCACTCAAACTGCCAAGAAATTCCCTCAACAATTTCCCTACACATGATTCTATGAAATCAGCTGTTCGAAATGCGCAAACTCCAAGCGACTACGCAATGCAATTGAAATTGATTTTGACTTACGGCGGGGAGACGACGAGAACACAAAACGCAGAACGCAGAATGTTGAACACTGAACGTTGAAAGTTGAACGTTGAGCGCAACACCCACCACCAACACCAAGTAAACGGACGCCAGGGAAATTTGGAAAAACACCAAAATTGTTGTATGACCCATTTTCAGTTGCAGAGTTCAAAGACCTTTCGCTTGTGAGCTACGAGCTGCGTGCTGCGAGCGGTGAGCGTTGAGCTTCGAACGGACAACCCCAAAAAGTAATGTATGGGGCTTTTGGTGTTGCTTTTACTTTCTGTATCTAATTTAATATTTTTTTTGGTTTTATTTTTTTTTAACAACTGCAACTGTTTTCTAGTTGTGTGGGTGGGTTTCTCATGATGTCACTTGTGTAGTGGAGCCGGAGGGTTGATATAATGCATAATCATCGCACTCGCTGTTATGCGTGTCCCAATTTGTGGATTGGTAAGCTGTCACATTATGGTGGTTGCTATTTGACAGAGCCTCCCCCAATCCCCAACCCCCACCCCACCCCCCTCGCAACCCCAAATGTTTCATGTCCAATTTGATTTGTGTTTGCTTGGCTTAGTTTGACCCACATCTGGGATTACTCAGTATGACTTTATTCATTATTCCATGTAAATATTTTATATGTGATTTTGATGGCATGGTGCGAAGAATATTAAATTAGCTAATTAAATAGTTTTGGTTTGCTAAGAAATCAACAAATCACAAAACATGCAAGAATAATAAACTCAATCAGTTTCTTTGTTCAAGAGTGTAATTTTAGATTCAACTGAACTTTAACAGTTTTTCTAATCCGATTTGATATCAACAAAAATATGAAAATATTTATGGAGCAGTTCCATGTTTACAACACAGTATACATGATATTTACTAAATATATTGGAGAGTAGATCAAGAATAATAATTTGACTCAGTAGAATCGAAGCTGATAATTTTTTGTTTAGAATGACAAACTTTCATAAATAAGCTGTCAGATAAAATGTTAATATAAATCTCTTTATAAACAATTTAAAAAATACATAAAATATACATGTACTTAATATTTAATTCTTGCAAACTTCTAAGTTTACAAGTCCCGAGAATGTATATGAGAATATATAAAAATAAAGTCAGCGAAAAATATATTTAAACAACATTTTAACAAACAGTTAAACAAAGTAGTTAATAAACTTGCAAGAGCCTTAAAAAAGTATCAACTTTACCTATGTAAAAATCTATAAATCGGAGACGGAAACAACAAATCAAGCTGAAAGAACCAAAAATGGGAAAAAACACAAGAAAAGCGAATGAACCACGTCAATCTTAAATGCAGCACGAAAAGCGATCAAAAAATTAATCGCAATATAATCTTCAACCGAAAATTCTTGGGTGTCAATAAAGCATGTGTGTTTAAAGTGTATGTGTGTGTGTGTGTGTGTGTGTGGTTGTGTGTGAATGTGGTGCTCCGAAAAGAAGAAATGAAAACAAACGCCGCAATTCTTGGCGAAGGGAAAGTTCAAGAACCCCATGAAAGCGTCAGCGCCATCGACTCTTACATTTCCACACACACACAGACAAATATACATACGTACATAAATGGGGGAGCAGGAGCAGGAGCTGGAGCAGAGCAGAGGGGCGCCGAAAGCATTGCCTGTCTCACTATTGAATGGACGAGACCTCCCCTTGTGCCCAAGAAGAGGCAGCAGCAGGCAGCTACCAACACTTTTCCCCACTCACCAAAAACGAAAGTGAGTCTCGTGCCACAATCGTCTCGATTCCTCCCACAACACCCGCCACCGAAAGAAAAGTTCTGTTTCTTTTTGCCGTCAACGCAGAAGAGTTCGTTGAACCTGCTGCCCCTGGGCGAAGGGCAAGGGGGGAGGGATAAATTCGGAAGCAAAATTTGTTGAAGCTCTTGCAAGTGGAGGCCGATTGTTCCCATCCCCACTTTGTCTACTTACCAGATATGCTTACCACTCACACACCAGCTCACTCACTCACTTGGTGGTTGAAAAGACTCCTCTTCTTCTTCTTCATCATCACAAATTGGTTCATTTACGTGTGAGCTGGCCACACCCCCCACAACGCCTACGCCTATGCAATGAGATTGGAGTTTCCTTTTTGTTCTCTCTGTGAGTATGTCTGTGTGTGTATGTGTGTGTGTGTGTAGAAAGTGAAAGCAAATGTTGCATTGATTTTTCGCTGGGTTTATTCATGTACATATTCACACTAGAAGCTGCACATATTGTATATTATGATTGTATAATCATATTATACACTTTGTATTTTAATTTAAATAAATTTTCTATACATTTTTTATTTATATTTAAATAAATTTACAAGCCAATGAGCTACTTGGGAAAGCAATAAAATATGCTTGTTTATGGATGAATTGAATTTTGTAAACAAATATTTTTACAACAAAAATTGTTATGTTCATGTGATATGTACATACATACATATATCTAGTCCTATCTCGATTTACCAAATCTAAGACACGTCTTTACAGTTATATAAAATAGATGTTCGATGTGTTAGGGTAAAAAAGTTGTTTATTTAAAAAAACACTGCATTTTGTTGAAAGTTGTGAAGATTTGAGAATAAATTAAGCATGCCCATCTCGGTTCGGAAAGGGTTTAACATTGCCAGACATCTGACTTTTTTACAGCCATTAAACACTTACTAAAATTAGCATTTTATTTGGATTTCGGTCATCATAAATTTATGCAAATTAATTCAATGCAAATTGAAAAGGTCAACAATATCAGAAGAGTATGTTCAATTTACTTCCTTGTCTTTAATGTGTGCCAAACATTTAATTTTTCTTGTATTTGGTCCGCCTGAAAGTATGCAGCATTATTTTCAATATGTAAGCTAACACCGAGCACTCAAAATTGTGCTAAAGTCGACAATTCGTTTATTTCTTTTCAATCAGTATCAAAATATAAACTCTCAAAGTTCATTCCGATTGGAATAGCCATGAATATGTAGATAAATGTTTTATTTCAAACTTATTTCGTTATTAAAAGAATATATTACAACTATGTATATTTTATAAATAATTGAAAATGTATACTGACGAAAGTCTTGGTGTTTATCCGCTGAAACAGAATCAGCAGCTGGCTGATTTTATCTTTCCGTTAAATCCAATTTGTTGAGCAGAGCTGAGAGCTAAACTCCACGTTTACGAGTATAAGCCGATAAACAAGCAGCTGATGGACAAACCACTTGCAAAGTTAAGCTGAAATCTAATAATTCTCAGATCTCGCTTTGTACAATTTGTTGTTGTTTCTACTCAAAAGTTCATCTCTGATTTGTAAACATTTGCTTCTTACTTGTTGTTTAAGTGAGCACACAGCTAAACTCAAATTAATTACATTCCATCACGTGGGTAGCTTTATTAAATGTTAACATGCTTGTTCTTTTTTATTTTTTGCTTCTTACGCATTAATAAAAATATATTTTTAGATGTTATGCATAAATATGTATGTAAATCATTAGTCGCCCAACGATGCAGACTTGCGGCGCATCAATTTGTTGTCCTCTCTCATTAAGCTTACAAGATGTCAATTTGCTTAATTAAAATGAATAAAAAAAGGAGCAACAAACACATTTATATATATATATAAATATATACATACAATATTTAAAAAACGAATTGTCTGCATTAACGTTAATAATACAAGCGTTAAATTTGAAATCGATGCACATTTTGTTTTGTAAAGTGAACACAACTATGGAATAATTGGAAAGCAACAATAATTTAAATGCCCAAAAAAAAGAGGCAAATGAAGAAAGCATACATAAAAGAAAGGTGAAAATTTTAGATATAGCATAAACCAATAATTTTTGTGATAAACAAGCGTTCGTTGCGAATTGTTTGTAGACAATTAAAATGTGTGGACCCCAAACTCTGATTTGCGTGTGTGTCTGTGTGTGTGTGGGTGTGTAGCTTGTGTGTGGTTGTGTTTGAAAAAGACTTATTTAGCTAAAGATGCAGCTGCTATTTGCTAGTCACTTGATTGTTGTTCTTTCTGTAAATTGTGTGTGTGCTGATTGATTTCCTTTACTGCGATGGCGCCGGCTGCGGCTGTGGAGCGAGACGTTTCACAAATCCAACACCACCACGAATGATCTTGGCAATGGCGGACGGGGAGCGAGCGGCCAGCAGCTCAAAGGCCAGGCCAAGCTCGGCAAATGCGTTGCGCGGATAGGGATTGCGACGCGAGCTGTACCTCATGACCAGGTAGTGATAGTAGATAATGGGCGTCATCAGACCAGCGTGAGCCCTATTGGTAAAAAAGCAGATATTAGCTAAGCACATAAATATTTATATAGCACACTACTCACATGAAGGTCAGCACAATTGTGTAGGGCATAATAAAGATCTCGCAGAAGGCGGTGGCCTTCAGTATGTTGGCCGCCTGGAACTCCACAATAGAGATGATGAATCGTGCGCCCCACCAAGAGTTCTGTCCAATTAGCTGAAAGACATAATTAAATAAATTAGCAGCTGAAAGAAAAGCTGCAACTCAGCTGAACTTACATCCAACAGCTTGAGCGAATAGCTAGACGCATGCAGCACGGAGTAGAGCACGACTGGGATGAGTACCAGCAGCGTTGGCCGAATGCTAAAGAAGATCAGCGAGTACATCATATAATGACAGGAGTCTTCGGCAAACAGACGCGCCAGAAATTCGCGACTAAAGGAGAACGCCGGCACGCGCTGATGCAAACGCAGCGCCGAAATTGCCGCATTCGCCAGCAACACCTTGCTAAAAGCGCTCTGCTGCGATCTGCAAAAAAATATGGTCAGCAAGGATTAATATCACAATTAAAACAGCTCAATATATACTAAATAAGAAATTTTATGTGGCTTTCACGGTAGGATTCTTCATTTTTACTAATAATTATTTAACCCATATCTTATAGTTTGCTTTCGGGTCAGATGATAAATCCAAAATTTTTGAATTTTCTTTCAGAGTTTTAGGCAGTCAGCACCAACATAGATGAGAAGATATATATTATTTAGATATACTTACATTAATATGGGCAATATATAGCTGATGGTAAAGAAGATGACAAGGAGGCGTAGCGCCCAAAGCGCCGAGTCGATGCGATTTGTTTGGAAATGCTGCAGCAGCTTTGCCGGTGCATTTTGTGTTGTCTGCTGTTGTTGTTGAGATTGTTCCTGTTGCTGCTGTTGTTGTTGTGATGTGCTGCTGGAGGCGTTTGGCTGTGCATCGCCCTGGGCGCTGTCAAAGCTTGCCTGCTCATTTGTCGTACTCATGCTTATAGTTGTGTTGGTGTTCCTCCTTCAGTTTTCTGCTGATATTCTTAGCCTGCAAAACAAAATGAATACCATTAGACATTTGAACCTTATCAGTAAGCATTACAAACAATCGCACTGCTTATCAATGCCTCGCTAATCGTTGCCCTGATAAAGTTTCTGCGCCTCACCACAACCTACCCATAAAATAAAGTGCAGGCAATAAAACAAAAAAAGAGCAAAGGAACATTACACAAAAAACATTTACGACCGCAACAGAAAATGTTTCAAATATCTTGTTTAGTAATAGTTTATTTTTTAAATTTCGCTGTCAGCTGTTAAATCTGCTAGCCAATTTCTATATTGTTTTGTTATCAACTAACTACTACTACAAAATAAAATAAAATTTAAAAAAAAAGTAATAATTTTTAAAGTGCAACAAAGTGATGCAAGTAATACTTAGAAAACTGATACACAGCTTTGACAGGGTTTTTAAATTTCACGCTCTTTTAATTGTAATTTACATATACATTATAAAGATGTCGTAAACAAAAAACACAAAAACCAGTTGTATGGAAAGTTGGAAGCACGCACACAAACACACACACACACACACTTAATGTCGAAGGCGTGTTCAGAGTTGCCAAATCGGCGGCAATGTTGGGGTTTCTGTCTTGCAAATATGATGTAAATGCAGTCAAGCTGCCTGCAATTATGGTCGAGTTTTGCACAAGCAAAAAAACCAAACAATTAAATATCACTTATTGTCTATATAAAAGCACGATTGTTTATCTAGATTTATCTAACGATCTCAACTTTCATATGAACTGTTAAAATAACTGTTTTCTAGTGTTCACAATTAATTACGAGAGCTGCACTTGAAATCAGGAAGGAAGTTAACGAGGCAGAGAAAATAAATGAGCTTTTCACGAAATCCGAACACACATTAAAACCAATTACAAGATTTTGTAAGTCAATTGCAGCCCCGTTAAATCAGAGTTTGCAGCTAACTTTCCAGTGAATAACAAAAACGTACTGAGGAGAAGATGCCGAGACGGTTCGTCTGTCACTGACGAAGTAATAACCACAATGCAGACGCCGTTACGACATACAGCCGTCAAAACACAATACACAATCGCACACACACACATACTTCGATGTATTTGATGTAAAGGTACGTGTTGGTCAAACAGGTGGCAGACACACAACAGAGGGAGCGGGAGAGATAGAGTGAGAATGCGGTGAGCGAGTGCAAAAGCAAAGTGTGACGAAACGCGAACAGAAAACTAAGCTTGGAACTGGCGGAAAAAGTGTTGTAAATGTAATTCACTGTTGTCATTAGCGTTGTTTTCTAGCCAAACTTGTTGAAATTGATCAAATAAAATAGGAGCGGGCAAGGAAAATGACGTGTTTGTCTAAAATGGATTATTATTATACATTTACTAGCAAAAATTATAGCTTCCTCGAATATGTTTTTTATTTTTTATTATTAATTTTATTTACTTTAGCATTTGCAAGCTAACCACAGAACTTCCTCCATTATGTTATTCATTTGACAACAGAAAAACAAATAAAAAGCATAATGAAATTGAGGCTTTGAATGTACATAAATTAGCAAACAAAATATATAAAATGAAATGACTCCAGGAAACGCATGGTTTTCGCTTTGATAAATAAAATGTATCTTCTTAATAACTTTTCTACAAAAACTAAGCGACGACCAAATCGCAACACTGGCAACACTGACAGATAATAATGCACACAGGTGATATATGGAATACGTTTGTCAAATAGCAGTGACAGTAGTGGGTCATTAGGGGCCATCATTTCGTATGCAAATTGAAGGGCAGCGGATTAATATTGATTTTGAGGTCTTTCGATTAAACTGGGTTGAGTTGGGCGCTGGAATTTGACGAGTATCAAGCAGAAACTGATACTTAACATCGGAACGAACTGATCAATTAATTGTGGTTTCAATTAAGCTTAACATTGTGAAATCGAAATATGCGAATATGCGTCCAAAAATAAGTGACGTCACATGTGTGGCCACGAGGAACACGTCAGCTGCACAATTGAGAACAAGGTGCGCGCTCTTATTTATTGTGTGTGTGACATCCAATTCTGATTGTTCTGATTGACACCGCTGAACTCTCGTGTTTGTAAATGGGTATGTTCAAAATTACAATTTAATGACACAACTATACGCGCATAGAGCGCGTATTTCAAAGGCACACTTCCATTATAATTCATTTCAACATCAAGAAAAACAGACCCTCGAATTGCTTGTTTCCGTTTTTTGGGCAACACGTAGCAACTGCGTATGATGAGCCGGTTGAGCAATTCTGACGACGCGACAACGACCTGCATATTTTGTCTGCCTGTGTTCACATTAATAAATGCACTTATATATATATATATATATATATGTATATATATATATATGTACAGCAATGTATGCACATCATAGGGAAATTAGGTTATTAACCATTGCGGGCGGACTTTTTTTTTTATTCATTTTGAACACACTAATACTAGCAACGTGTGAGGAAAGTAAGCAAGCCAACAAGCGCGAACGGTGCAGCTGCTATATAATTAAAACCTAACACGCAAACTAAGTTTCAAAACAACACAGACTTACCCAAAAAATGTAGCTAACGCACAGCGTTGTTTTACAAAGCGAAATTAAATTAAACAAAATAAATGTGTCGACACCAACTTGTGATTGAATGACTCCCGATATATAATTGTATGCAATACTGGCATGCTTATCGATATTTAGCTATCTGGCAGCACTCTGTCCAGTGTGTACATACCATTTAAAAGTGTTGGCGTGCAGCAACAGGCCAACCAGCCGCATTTAACAATTATATTAATGGCACAAAGTTTTAGCAAATTATAGCAATGGATAATAACGATGAGATGACATTACCTGCAGACACATTAGCCATACTTAATGAATTCTTGGCTGAACGCTCACAGCGTGAGCACGCCGAGGAACAGCGCAAAATTAACAAAACCGGGAAGGATGCACATTTCGAGGAAGATTGGGTAAGTAAATTTTACTAAACACTCGTGTATTTAATATAATTACTGGGCGTCTTCAGCAACTCAGTCAATTTTGGTACAGTGAGCAGACGAAACGAACAATAGGCAATGCAGTGAAAAAGATTCTGGCTGAACAAAGCAACGACGACTTTCGCATAGCTCTGTTATCCTGTCCTTCGCTGTACGCAACCATTAAGAATTTACACGACAAAGGTACAAGTAAACAATAAGTATAAATACATTTTCCGCTTAAGAGCAATTTCATTTTCAGTCAACATCTTTGAGTACGACCAGCGTTTTGCTGCCTACGGCAGTGATTTTGTGCATTATGATTTTAATGCCGTCGACAGCAGTTCGGATTATCTCAGAGCCCATCACAAATGCTTTGATTTAATATTCGCGGATCCACCCTTCCTCTCCGAGGAGTGTATGACCAAGATGTCAAGGATAATAATCAGTCTGCAGCGCAGCAGCGACTCCAAGATTGTATTTTGTTCCGGCGAAGTCGTCGAGCCTTGGCTAGTCGCCAGTTTGCCCGTGCATAAGTGCAGCTTTCGACCGGAGCATGAGCGGAATTTGGGGAACGAGTTCGTTAGTTATGCAAACTTTAATTTTGACCATTATATTATTGACAAATAAATAGCTCGAGTTTGATAGTGTTATGTTATGACTGAAATTGAATGAATCTAGATTTATTTCGCTGTTGCATCGGCGTCCTTGCGCTGCTGCACCAGTTCACGCAGGCCATCCTCTTGGTCCTTGAGCGACTTTTGCAGGAATTCCTTCTTCTTTTCAAGCAGCTCGATGGCTTTATCACACTTCTCCTGCTTGCCCTTCAGCTCGTCCCGCATGTCCTGCACATCGGTTAGCAGGAACATGCGCCCCACAGACAGGTAGACTCTGAAATTAATTATAGGTATAATAAATCTGATTAAAGTTTATCATTGTTGAGCTCACCTGGTGCCATCTGTTAAATTGCTGGTGCCTTTTTCGGTTAGAGTATATTTGTGTTTGCCCGTCTTTACCATGTCGCATTTCATGTCAATCATGTTGATTTTTTTCGTAGTTTCCAACTTGTTAATCTGCATTTCAGTGAAGGCCTGTTTGAGATTTGAGATTTGGGGTTGGGTTAGGAACAAACAGCAAAACAGATGAGTGTGTTTTTTCTTGCCCACGCGCTGCCAAACCGGCAGTCGACTGGTTGCAGCCTTAAGCACATACCTTCTTCAATTCTAAGTCCATTTGTGCCATTTTGTCTGTGTGTGTTTTGGGCTGTTGCTTATTTAGATTTTTAGCTATTTGTCTTAGGCACTAATTCTACGAAAGTTTAAACACCTGTGATTTACACGGGAATTTTTTGTGGATAGCCAAGTAAATTGTGGCGGTCGGTCGATTGAATGTGCAAATATATTGATATATTGTTAATGCAACGCTGATTTATTTTAATATATTCAAAATGTTCACAATTCATATTAAAATTACTTTTTAAATATTTTGAAAGCTCGAAAATAAGCTTATTGACAGAATCAGCAGAAAGTATTTTTATTTATAAAATCACTTTTGTGTATTGCATACTTTTTGGCGTTTAGTGCAATTGCCAACAGCTGTTTTCCATACGATATTTTCCACGAGTTGTCATGTCTACACAGCCAAGAAAAATATTAGTATAGCAGAACCGTATATATTTTTAAATTAATGTCTGAAAATTATCGCATTAGCGTCTTAAGTGGCTAAATATATATGTACATATGTTAGCTGTAGCTTAAGCAATGTCCATAACTGGACAAAACACACGTGTTGCCTGCATCCGAATATTGAACGACTTCGATTGACATCTAATGGAAAACAACAAAATTGCGTGTGAAGCAAAACAACAGCCCCCCACCGAAATTGACATTGGAATTGTGAAGATAGAAAAGTACGCGATTCCCGAATTTAATATCGCCGAGAAGATGGAGTTGCACTGGGAGGAGACGCATCAAAAGGACCATCAGACTAAAACGTGAGCCATTTTTATGCTGCACTCTTCAATTGATATAATTTAAACCAAAATTTTCTTATGTTTTCCAGAATTCATAGAGGTAAGGAATCATATATATATTATATTATAGCGAATCCGATGATAAGGAACTGTTAAGTGCAAAAATAAATTAATCTACACAATAGATTGGGGGATTTTTGATTTTTTAATATCAGTTCCTTTTCAAGCTTTATTTTTAGTATTTGTTTTACTTGTCTTTTTCTGAGCAAGTCTAGAAACAATTACATCTACATTTAATTCATTATTGCAGGTCAAAGAATGGTAAACTGGCGGGAAGCAGAAGTCAATTATCTCATTGATTTAATCAAAAGCCATTCCTATGTTTGGGATACGTCCGTGCCTGACTTTAAGAAGAAACATTTGAAAGCTCATTTTTGGTATCTGGCTGCCGACAAAATAAACGGAGCCCTAAAGCCACGGACTCCATTTACTCGAAGTATGATTAATATTTTTTTCAGTTTTCATTGTATTAATTAAAATATTATTTATCATGTCAGATGATTGCTTTAAAAAATGGAACAATTTACGAACATATTTCCAAGCGGACCTCAAATCCGTTAAGACCAAAAATAACGGTAGCCTTTCCGACGCAGAGGATCATTTGGCAGGAGGCTGGAAATACAGTTCGAGAATGAGTTTTTTGCTTGGTTGCCGTGCGCCGCAACCAACGTTCAACCATATTGATCATTCTGTAAATATTATAACAATATTAGCCTCACTTCAACATTATTTATAACTAAATGTATATAATTGATTTAAAGGTATTTGAAACGTCGGCCAGCTTGTCGGACTCAAATGGAGAAATGGAATCTGAAATGGGATCGGGCGAACCTTGTGTAGTGCTCGAACCGCTAGCTCAAGATCATCGGGATAACGACTTTAATCGATCGAATGAGAATTTTGACGATGTGCTCGAATCCATACCGGAGAGACCGCAGGCCAAACGCAAAAGAAAGCCAACAGAAACGACTGAAAACGCATTGCTTCACAAATTGTCGGGCGTTATGTCGAACCAAACGAGTAAGAAACAGGAACCGCCATCTTATTGCTACAGCAGATATGTTGGTCAGTGCTTAGATAAGCTGGATCCGGATCTTAACTTGGAGGCAAGAGAAAAAATATGCGAAATCTTATTTAGATATGAAAGAGTACAATTGGAGCGACAATAGACTGAACACAATTATTTTGTTTGCATACAAATATGTGTAGCTAGAATTTAAGTAGCCTTTAAACATAATGTTAAATGTAATGCTGACAACTTGAGAACTCGATTCAGTTAGGCCTAGGGTTATGCAAATTGAAAGCCAACTATTGATTCATTCTCTGTAATTTACAATTTGTCATTAATTCGTAGTTCTTATGTCCCTTTAAAGGGAGTTATAGTAATATTATTAATAGCTACAAAAAGTAAAGAGATATATCTTATGAGTAGTTTAAATAACGGTAGTATATAGAACATTTTAATCTGTTAAAAGTGTTTTTTTTTATAAACAATTTTTTGTTTATCACCACAAAATCGGGCTTCTACATATAATAATAAGATTGTTTTTTTCCATTTTTATCAATTCATGTAATTTAATTTAATTTTTAAATTTAGTACTGATTGAGAATGAAAGCCAACGAAGCGATTTATTTAACGAGCGCTTACTGTACGAATTATACAAAAGTCATTAAATATAAATTAAAACTAGAACAAATCGTTTCTGTTTTTTATATATGAAAAATGTTCCTCTGCCGAATATGGAATGGAGGCATTTTAGACTAGCTATATGAGATTAACCTACTTTACGTACAAGAATTGCCGGCCCAGAGAAGCCGGAAAAGTGCTTGACAGCCGAACCACTGAGCTGACATCAGCCGTAGTCGCATTCATTTGCCTGGAAACATGGAAAGGTGGCACAACAAGCTCGCTGTTGTTACTGGCGCCAGTGGCGGCATTGGAGCCGCTTGTGCCCGGGCCATGATTGGCGCTGGATTGCGGGTGGTGGGACTGGCACGTCGCGAGGCCAAGTTGAAGGAACTGCGCGAGAGTCTGCCGAGTGCATTGCGGCACAACTTCATACCACTATACTGCGATGTCACCAAGGAGGACCAGGTTCAGAGCTCCTTCGATTGGATCGAACGTGAGCTGGAGGGCGCTGACGTACTCCTCAATAATGCGGGCATCACACGGCAAACCGAGCTGGTTACACCCGGCAATACGGCAAAGCTGCGCGAAGTAATCGATACGAATATTATGGGCGTCATTTGGTGCACCCGAGCAGCATTCAACAATATGAAGAAGCGCGATGTCGAGGGTCATGTGCTGATCATTAACAGCATTGCCGGCCAGCAGGTGTTAAACTTTATCGACGTGTTGCCCTCGTTCAACATTTATCCGGCCACCAAGTTTGCCATTACGGCCCTAACTGAAACGTATCGCCAGGAGTTTCAGCTGCACAAGAGCAAGGTGCGTGTTACGGGCATTTGCCCGGGCGCAGTCAACACGAATATCTTTCCCGAAGAGATACACTTCTATGTCAAGGACATGGCCAGACTGGAGCCCTCGAACATTGCCGATGCGGTGCTCTATGCACTGAGCACACCGCCTCATGTTCAGGTGAGTCAAATTGCCATAAATCCTCAATTGTAATAAATGTAAATTGAACGCTTGCAGATACACGAGATAACCATAAAACCGATGGGCGAGATATTTTAGGCCTTCACGTGGAATTTGGTTTATGCCGTGCAGAAATATATGTATAAAACAAGTGCGACATGTAATCAACTGTTTGCCTACTTTGATTTCTTTGGCTCTGCAGCTGGTGTTGCTGATGTTGCAGTTAATTTCAGAGAGGACAGTCGATCACGCAGCGCCTTTTCGTT
This sequence comes from Drosophila nr. medialis 2 BK-2023a, assembly GCA_035044325.1. Lineage (NCBI taxonomy): Eukaryota > Metazoa > Arthropoda > Insecta > Diptera > Drosophilidae > Drosophila > Drosophila nr. medialis 2 BK-2023a. The sequence continues at coordinate 694,320 of JAWNMH010000348.1, forward strand.
GAGGGTGTGCATGCAGAGGAACTGACCGTTGAGGAACAGTACGGGTATATCGTAGCGAAAGAGTCGCAGATAGCGCACATTCTCCTTGCGATCGATGAACACCTTCTTCAGCTCAAATTCACCGGCAAAGTTTTGCTCCAGCTGCGCAAGCAACTCATCACACAGCGGACACGGCTCTTTCGTATAGAGTGTCAGTTGGGGCAAACTGTTCGACATTTGCATTTTCTCCAGCACCAACAGAACGCATCGTCCATCGCCCGACTCCATAATGACACAGCCCAAGCTGCCGGCGGGCAAGGCATGGACTGCGTGGGTCAGCACATGGCTGGCAGTGATCTGCTTGACGTCGTGCGTGCTCACATGCTTCACATTCAGCTCGGCTAGCATATTTAGTTGTTGTTCGGGTGGATGATTCACGACCAGCTGCCAATCGTGCACATCGTTCAGTTGAATCGGCTGTTTGTTGCTCAGCCGATAGATTGCCTGTTTGTTGTCATCCTCTACAAAGAATTCCCGCACCACAGCCAGCGGTTGCAATTGTAAGCGTTCTGCTGTTTGAATGGTGGTCAGTGCGAGTGCTGCAGCGCCTGGACACTCCGACGCATCCGACTCATCCTGCGCAATATTTGCTGTTGCCTTGAGCTTCCTGCTGGGCCGCATTCTGGCAGTGATCAACTCACTGGGCAGTATGTCCTGCACCTGCTGTTTAATGTGCGCACGCGTATCGCCCAATATGATGCAACCGTCTGTATCCTGCTGCAGGCATTCCAGCGACATTTGCAGCCCGCTCACCGAACACGCTTTGTTTTGGATCGCATGCGTCTGGCAGCTCTTCAGTCCCAGATTCTGGGCGACGCTGCTGAGCGAATCGCTATCCACAATGTCGCTGGAGGTGCACACAAACAGCTTCTTGAACTCCTCCCGTGGCACAGCAGCGCGCTTGACCAGTTCATCGATGATCAGGCCAGCCAACTGATCCTCCGCCTGGGCATACTCGAAGGAGTTGGGCGTTCGCACCGCGGCTGCGATGACAACTGCATTATGGCTTGGCTTAGGGCTGTAGTTGCGCACTAATTGCCTTATGCTAAAGATAAGTTTAGTTTCAGTGATAGTGGTAATAATAATGTTTATTGGAACGCACCTTTTCAGGCATTGCGGCCGAAATATTGCTGACATTTTTTTTTTTGTTGAGTAAAACAGCTGTTACTGTTATTGTCGTGTGTTGCGTTGCCTATTGTTATTTCGAATTTTCGATTTCGATATCACACGTATACACACACTGATCCGATCAGCTGTGACATTTCGATCTTGACAGCTGTCAAAACAGCTGTTTTCCTCCGAAAATAACAGCAACAAAAACATTTACGGAGCGAAGCGGAGAAAGTTATTTTCAATTTATAACGTTGAATTGGGCAACAACAAGCCACTCACAATAAAGGCCAAGCAGCGCAACAAAACCAGTTATTACGTTCAACTCGCTAGTAATATTTAACACTACGCAGCTATTAACAGTTGAAGTTGCATTTAAATAGACTACGGCTAATAAATCAAAATACAAATGGAATTGACCTTCAAAAAGCCACGACTAGTAACTAGTGCAAACACAGCTGCAGATGCAGATGCTGCTGCTGCTGCTGATGTGGGTGAAGATTTCAGCGATGATGCCGTGGATGAGCCAGAGATGGGCTGGTGGGCACTGCCGGAGCCTGCCCTCTTGCAAATCTTTGCCCGGCTGAGCGCCTATGATCTGGTCCAGGCGGGACTCAGCTGCCGGCGTTGGAATGCCATTTGCAACGATGAATTGCTGTGGCGCCACAAGTTCCAGGAACATTTTCGTGCCTCGCCAAGCATACCGCTCAAGCCAGGCGCAAGCAGCTGGCGTGCCGAATATCAGCGGCTCAGCACAAAAATTCCTTTTGTGCAGGCCCAGCGTCTGGAGCCGAGCGACGGGAGCAATCAGGGCCACACACATCAGGTGCTGCACGTAAGCTTTGCCCACAACGGCGAAATGTTTGCCACCTGCTCCAAAGATGGCTATGTGATCATCTGGAACGCACAACATCCATGTACTGGTGAGCTTTGCCTTTGGCTTTCTTAATCCTGCATTAATTCAGCATCCTTGCTTTTAAATTTTAGACCAATTCAGTTATCATAAACAGAATTTTAATAATAAATTTTCCCATTTGCTCTTTCAGAAAAATATGCGCACAACATGAAGCAGTTTAGCTGGAAATACACACAGTATTCCCAGTTTAATCAGACGGACACGCTGCTCCTGGTCTCCGGGGTGCACTTTGGTTCGCCTCAGAGTACTTCGGGTGAGATAGCCGTCTTCTTTCTGGGTGCAACGGAATCTCATCTGCGGTGCCGAGTCGTCAATCGTCCGTATGACATCTTTGGCACCTGGTTCAGTGATCAGTATCTTATATCCGGCGATCTGCATTGGCTGGCGCATTTGGTGAGCACCTCGGTTCTGTGGCTGAACAAGGCCAATCAGGAGGCGGACTCGGAGCATGTGCCCATCATGAGTCAGTTGTACAAGGTCTACAATCGCAACGCGAGCTCAGTGCGCGCCCTCATGATGGCCAGGTGTCCCTGGCTGGATGACTCCAATGATCCGTTCGCTCGCATGCAGCCAGAAGCAGCCGCCGCTCCTGCAGACTGTGATGAGCAACCCTCGACGTCTGCCGGTGCACTGGCCGTCGCCAGTGGCAATCCTCTGTCGCATGCAGCCAGTTTGCGACGCACGCGCAGCGCTACGCCGGAGGATAACTATTTGCCGGACATCAGTGAGCACAGTCAGGTGCGCAGATCGCGGGCACGACCCGGCCACACAACAGATGCGACCATCCACTATCTGGAGGAGTATAGGCGAGCGGCTGTCACAGCCACGGAGGAGGATGAGATGGACACCGAGGAGGAGTATGAGTCTTGCGAGGAATACGATGAGATGGAGAACAATGTGCCCAAGTATCTGATCTTTTCGACCGGCTCGAAAACATTTACACCCCATCAGATTGGCTTCAAGCGCATTCGCAACGTTTATTTCCCCAAGAAACTGGATCCGGGTCCGACGCTAAAGGAGCGAATTGCGGCTAAGCGTGCCGCCGAGCAACAGCAGCAGCAGACGCCGCGCAACGATCCCGACTGGTGGGACTATGAGTCCGTCAAGGATCGCTTCGATCAGGTGGACAAGGTGATCGATCTGCATGGACATATCATTGGCATGGCACTCAGTCCTGATCATCGTTATCTCTATGTGAACACACGTCCGTGGCCCAAGAATTACAACATCACCAATCCGCTGGAACCGCCGCCAATTGCCCAGGAGATCGACATCCACGTTATCGATCTGATGACGCTCAAGCGAGTGGGCAACATGCTGCGTGCCCACAAAGCCTACACGCCCAGCACCGACTGTTTCTTCATCTTCCTGGATGTGTGCGACGAGTATGTGGCCAGCGGTGCTGAGGATCAACATGCATATCTGTGGGATCGCTACTATGGCATCAGTTTGGCTAAGTTCAAGCACTCGGATGTGGTCAACAGTGTTGCCTTCAATCCGAAAGACTCCCAGATGCTGGTCACAACCAGTGATGATTACACCATTAAGGTGAGTTGTCAGCATTTCTTCCATCTGATCTGAACTGATCTTGCATATCTTATTTTTAGGTTTGGCGCTCCCGTGCCCAGGCCACGGCGTACAACATCCCGCTGAATGTCAGCGAATCCTTTGAGCTAAAGCCCAAAAATTAATGAAAACAACAACTGCCTGTTGTGTACCTGTGTGCAGTGAGGGGAAGTTTCAACAAATTGCATCGACTTGAAATTGTTACTTGAAAAACAATTCCCTTATATATCGTTTTTCCAGATGTCTTTCAAATTGTACTATAGAGATCTTTATGTTTAACAAACAGAACTTAATACATTTATTAGAATCTCTAATTTCAATTTGTTTGGTTTCGTTACTTAAAAAACAATCTGTTAAATTTTTCTTTTTCAGTTGTCTATGAAATCTTTGTTTAAAAAACAGTAGATAATACAGCAATTGGAATCTATAATTTACAATTGGTTTTTTGTGTAGGAAGCAACAATTTTGGGAAATTATGCTTTAAATTATGTTTTCATTTTAATAAACTGTCTATATGAACTGCTGATTTTGATGTTAGCATTCTATTGAGGATGCAAATTGATTTTTTTTTTGTTGTTTGTTAATGTTCGATTAAATGGAAAAATGTTTGGACTAAAGATGATTTATTTTGTGTTTGAGGCTTGTGGATAAAGCGATGGCTTCACTGTCGTCTCTACTTCTTTGACTGCGGCTGCATTCCCTGATGTGTCTTAAACCATCTTCGATTGCGCCTCAGCGGATGTAGAAGGCTGTTCGATTGGGTGACATGAATCATTGTTATTAGCCGCTGGCGGCTTTTTGTTCCTCTTCCGCTTTTCGGGATGGCCAAAGCAATGCTCGCATTCGTCATCATCTTCTGAGGAGGAGCTCTCGCCGAAGGCCAAGGGTTTTTTGTATATGCAACAACCTAAGCACACACACACACACACGCACAAGAACTGCTGTCAATCAAATCATTTATAATAAGTTCAACACTTACATTTGGATTTCATGCGATTCATGTGCTCATTGTCGACGACACCGTCCTGGAAAACGACCCGGCGCTCGTCTCGCGGCTGTTCGAGGCGCAGCACCAAGGTGGGCGCCTCCGCCTCTTGGCTGCCATCTACTTCATCTAGAGTTTCTGTTTTCGATTTATCGGGCGAACTACTTGACGACATCTGAGCCATTTTCGATTAGCAATATAAATAAACAAAACAGCTAAAGAAAAAGCAAATCAGCTGCAGCTTTTACTGGTGTGACCGAATTAATTTTTTCCGTAGCAGTTGTCGATAACAGATGTAAATGTGTTTCGATAGCTTGCGCTGACGCTGTCGCACAGGTGGCGCCACATTGCCCGAGTGACTGTGCAGCAGTGTGGCAACGCTGCACGCAAACGTCAAGTCGCAGCTGTCAGTCGTCTCGTACCGAAAATGTCTGCAATTGTGCGATATAATTTGTTAACGAAACCGCAATTTGGTAAATAAACACAAGAGCTTTACTCATAAATGCCTAAGTTTATCATTGCCTAGCCAAGATGCACAGTGATCGTTTCATTTAACGCGCAGCCAGCTGGCATTTACTAAACATTTCACTTGCAAACAAATTATGTAATTTGTGCGCACATCAAAACAAAAGTGTTGCAAAATATAATTTATATTGATTTTGTACAAAATTGGATTATTGCAGTTGCGGCGCTGCCGTCGACTCTGCAGCTACGCCTACAGAGCACTCAGGCCCCGCCACCCGGCACACCGCCACCACAAACGAAGACCAAATTTGGTCCACTCGCCGATGAGGATCGGATCTTTACCAATCTTTATGGACGCCACGATTGGCGTTTGAGGGGTGCCCAGAAGCGTGGCGATTGGCACAAGACCAAGGAGATTGTGCTCAAGGGACCCGACTGGATCATCAATGAGATCAAAACGTCCGGTTTGCGTGGACGAGGTGGCGCCGGTTTCCCCAGCGGCATGAAATGGTCTTTCATGAACAAGCCCGGCGATGGTCGTCCCAAATATCTCGTTGTGAATGCCGATGAGGGTAAGTGCATGACTAAGAAAGGGCAACTCCTCTATTCTAGTATGCTCTACTACACCAGGTGAACCGGGCACTTGCAAGGATCGCGATATTATGCGTCACGATCCGCATAAGTTGGTGGAGGGCTGTCTGATTGCTGGTCGCGCGATGGGCGCCCAGGCTGCCTACATCTATATTCGTGGCGAGTTCTACAACGAGGCGTCCAACATGCAGCTGGCCATTGCCGAGGCCTACCAGGCGGGTCTCATTGGCAAAGATGCCTGCGGTACCGGCTATAACTTTGATGTGTTTATGCATCGCGGCGCTGGTGCCTACATTTGTGGCGAGGAGACGGCGCTGATTGAGTCGCTGGAGGGTAAGCAGGGCAAGCCACGCTTGAAGCCCCCATTCCCTGCCGATGTGGGTCTCTTTGGCTGCCCCACGACTGTGACAAATGTGGAAACGGTCGCTGTGGCGCCCACCATTTGTCGTCGTGGCGGCAACTGGTTTGCCAGCTTTGGACGCACTCGTAATTCCGGCACAAAGCTCTTCAATATCTCGGGGCATGTGAACACGCCCTGCACCGTGGAGGAGGAGATGTCCATCCCCTTGAAGGAGCTAATTGAACGCCACTGTGGCGGTGTCGTCGGTGGCTGGGATAATCTGTTGGGTGTCATACCCGGCGGCTCCTCCACGCCCATCATACCGAAGAAGGTGTGCGATGATGTGATTATGGATTTCGATGGTTTAATTGCGGCCCAAACATCACTGGGCACAGCGGCCATCATTGTGATGGACAAGTCAACGGATGTGATCAAGGCTATTGCCCGATTAATCTCCTTCTACAAACACGAGAGCTGCGGCCAGTGCACACCTTGCCGCGAGGGCATCGGCTGGATGAACAAGATCATGGAACGGTGAGTTCAATATTTATCATAATTATCTTTTTAAACACATGAATGTAAGAAGAGTATAATGGGCTTTATGTAAATGTTACAAAACATGCAGAAGAAAGCATCTGCGAATATATATAAGGTATATATATCCTTGGTCACAATCTACACCCGAGTATATATATATACATAAGATAAGTTCTCGTAAACCTAGGCAGAATACATTTGCCTCGTTTTATCGATAACTGCATCCGTTTCTTGAATAACGGTTGTTTTTTTTTAGCTTTGTTAAGGGCGATGCGCAACCCGCTGAGATTGACATGTTGTGGGAGATATCCAAACAGATCGAGGGACACACGATTTGTGCGTTGGGCGACGGTGCCGCTTGGCCGGTGCAAGGACTCATTCGTCACTTCCGGCCCGAGATCGAGAAGCGAATGCAGCTGCATGCGGAGCAGCCAAAGCGCGCCACTAATTAATATATACCGTTATAGCTAATTATACTTGAATTATGTTTTTAATCGCGCGTCGTTTCTTGAAAATAAAAATGTAAAGTTCTCTAAACTACAAATAAAATTATAAATTCTATTTAATGGGAAGTCCTTAATGTACTTGATGATATTCTATTTATCAGGCACCCCAAACTTGAGCGGAAAGTTACGCAGACTACGAGGCCCACCAATAATGAATAAGTTTCCTACAGACTTATTTGAAACATTTATAAAAAGGATACGGACCAAAAATAAAATTTTAATGATTTCTTAACCATATTTCAAGTATTTTTTAACATTTCAAAAAGATATGTGTGCACTACTATTAATTTAACTGCAGCTGTGTGTTCAATTTCATAGTATGTGCTTAATGTGCTTGATGACGGCATCTATATCCTCTTTATCAGGCATCTCATATTTGGGCGGAAAGCTGCACAGACTAAGGTCACCGCCAATTTCCGACTCCACGCCAGGGTAATCCTGACAGCGTCCAGGTATAAGTTCATATCTAAAAGAAGATTAAGATTAAAGGGTATGAAGAAGTGTCATACACCCTAACGAATGTAGTGCAGATCAAAAAATTGTAATAAGTAACAAGCGCAACGAGATGGCAAACAACGGTAAAAGTCCCGTTGGTTAATAATCTACGCTTTCCAGAGTGTTTAGCCAGCTGAGAGCTTGGTGCTGGAGTGCGATTGTCACATCAGCAGAGTGCATCGCAATGAGTTGCGAAAATACGCATCGACGCGGGGTGCGAGGTTCACATAATGAAAACGAGGGTTCAGTCTGCGCGAGACTACACGGACAACATATTGTGGCTCGCTGTGATCGAGGCGTGTAATAGAAACATTTGTAGAAATGGATATCAACGAAATCACCCTACCACCATCTCTGACATACATATATATAGTTTATTTGTTATATGATATCATTAACTTACTCTCTAGCTGAAATGATCTGCAGGAGCAGCAGCATCGCCAGACAATGTATTAAATATTTAAAAAACATTTGTTATTGATTTGTTTAACTTGTTTCCGCTTGCACGTTGCAGCAACGACTGTTTCAGTTGCTGTAAGTGCTGTGCTTAATAAATTGTTTATACAAATGTGAAGCAGCATCGGTAATTTTATTCACTTATAGTTAACTAGTTGATGGCCACCTGAGCTATAAATACAACAAAATTCTTGTCACACGACTTGCATAACGCAATTATGATAAATCGCGGATAGACGAACGATTCTAATAACTTAACTAGTATTTGCCATGGGGTTGAAATTCAATCATTACAGTAAAAAATGTAATTATTCAAGTGGTTAGATAAAATACGATGCTGTCTCCTCCATAAGCTCACCTGAACAATGATACGGAGACAAAATAAGTTTTTTAAGCTTGACATTAGCATGGGAACATAAAGCACTAAATACAAGCGATCCCATCGACAGGCGTTGAATCAAATTACTGTCACAAAAGCTCAATGATATTGTTCCAGTCTTATTCTCTCATTTTACAATGGCGTGGGAAAACTGGAACTGTATAGTGGTGAAATAGATAGATAGCAAATATCTACCCCTCCCTCTGCGAACGCCCTGGAATAATGTTCTTCATATTGTGTATAAATTTCAACTTAGCTTATAATTTTCCATATATGTATGAGTTTAACTCTTGTGTTTTCGTCTAAATGTAAATTATAATAAATAAATTATTCAATCATAATTATCATAATTTGTATTATATATTATAACAAAGCAAAAAGGAAAACATAATTAAATGTGTATACAAAAGTTATAGTATTCAATAAAAATAAATTAAATTACGGCAGCGAGGCAGCATTTTTGTAAAATTCATAAATTATTTTTTCCATTCTCTTACCTGTTTTCACCTATATACATATATAGAGAAAAGAAAACAATAAAACACAATTTAAATAGTAGCATATTTATAGCATTTATAGATTCTCATTGGGTTTTTTGTTGTATGAAATTTGAGGCGATCACAAAATGAAAATGCTACAAGTAGTTTGTTCAGTTAAAGTAAAGTAATGCTAAATGAAATACAAGCGAACATAGAATTAACCTTTTGATGAGTACTAATGCCAAGATTGGTATCATTAGATAATGTTAATGATTTGTAATTGAATGTAACGCAACTAAAAGCGTCAGTCAGTTAACAGGTAAATGTTTATTTGACAATAGTCGTAACAATTTACCCAGTTAATGCAATTATTTCCTTTTGGATTCCGATACTGAATACATAAAATATTAACACAATCTATACGAAATATAACATTTACTAATATTTGAATATTATTTGGAGTGGTTGATTGACAATCAAAGACTGAGATATAAAACTAAGTAAGAAAGGGAAACGGAATTCTTCTACATCAGATAGACATACATTCATTTGTGGGTATACCAAGTACATTAACCTTTCGAAAACTAAATATTTTTCTATTGCATATGGATTGAACTGCACAGGTGTTCAATTTACAGGTCGTTTGAACGTTAAAAATGTTAGAAAAAGTGTAGAAAGAATGCTTTTCGACACATTTATGTACAATTTTTTTTTACATTTTTTGTTTTTAACTTTTTTTTCTTCATTTTTTTCTCTTAAATACGTAGATTTGTTTAAATATGTATTTGATTTTAGTTTGTTTAATTGATTTTTTTGTTTTTCTTTTTTTGGTTTAGTTTTAGATCATGTTTCGTTTGATTTGTTTGTTAAACTTGGCTTAAAGCGTTTCTTATTGCTTATCTATGAGAAGGAACATAGTACAATATTATGTATGTATGTATGTATGTGTGTAAGTTATTTTCATTTAGTTTCAGCTTAAAGACTAAACAACATTTTAAACAAGTCACTATATGAGTTCTTCTATATGGATTCGTTATCTGTGTTTCAATTTGTGTTTGCAATCAAGCAACTTGCATGATTAATCTGAATTGCAGCCCTTACATTCTGTTGTAAATAAGCGTTAACAACTATGTATTCATGTATGTATGTAGGTAGTAGCTAAACTATGTATAGAGTATATATATGTATAGTGTATTTATGTATTTTAGATATATGATCTCGCTTGTACATTTGTATATTGTTGCTTTGTTTTGTTTTGTTTTGCCAACTAATTGCGAAGAGCTTTGGAGAAAAACATCAAGAGAGTTCCATAGAGGGGGGATAGCTTTTGGGGGTCGAGTGTCAGAAGTAAAAAATATGTTATATATATATAATAATATATGTATATATATATTTATATATATGTTTGTATAATGTATATCAAGTTTTAGTTTAGTATCACACTAGTAGAGATAATGCGAAGAAGCCTGAGCTCTATACTGCTTCGGTGTTAGCTTTATCAACTTAGGATTGAAAGCCCCCAACGCAGCCTCATTCGTCGATGAGGGTGCCGGCGGGACGGTATGCGAGCGAAAGCGCGAACGCAGGAAATTTTGCATGGAGCGCATCCGGATGATTGGCGCACAGGGCGATTGTCGTAGCGTATTGTGGTTGAGCGCCCAATAGATGACCGGACTGATGGCCGAATAAAAGTAGCCTGTTAAGTATAGATCGAAAAAGAGACAAATTCAATTTTTAATAATAATAATAATAATAATAAATAAATAAAATACACTTTTATTCTAAGTTGTAGGTCCATTTTCTGATAGTTTCTATCAGTTAAATATAGGTGGTTTATATTAAATGTGATAATTGAATAATGAGCTCCACTTACCCAATAGAAGACTGAAATAGACTGAAGTTTTACTGCAGTATTGCTTATAACCGAAATTCTTGTAGAATATGCAGAAGACATGCGGTGCCCAGCAGACGATGAAGATTAAGGCGGACGCAATCAGCATATTGGCCAGATGACGACGCGATCGCAGTGTCGATGTCTGCGGCAGCGGAATACCAGGTGTGGCGGGACCACGGCCGGAACGATGGATGCGCTGCCGCTGTGAATGGGCACGAATCTCCCTCATGGCTCTAGAAGATTACATTCCATTACAATGATTGACCTATGTTTACAAAGTAGTCCGAGACTTACCGTGGCGAAATAGGATTGGTAGACCGATAGGAGCCCGGCTCCAGTGCAGCACTGGAGCCCGGCAATCCTGGTTGTAGATTGTGCAACTGTATATCGCCCGGACTGACAGCAATTTGGCCACCGCCATTACCATTCGATGTGTCGTCGGCGGTGGTGGCGCCACCGCAACCCGCCTGCTGTGCATTCGCACAACCCGTCACGATGACCATGTGCGTCTGCCGGCGCAGTATCGGCATGGGCAGCGGCAGTTCACCGTGTGCCGCCCGCGCCGTCAGCGACAGGGCGCAGAGCTTGCGACGAACCCCATAATGATTGAGGAGCACCCCGACGCCAGGCAGCACAAAGACCGCAATCGTGTGGAACACGATGAAGGATACAAACATCGCATTCGCACCCAGCTCCGAGGTGCAACTGATGCTAACCGGATTCGGTGTGGTGCCCGCCCCAGCTCCCTTGATGATCACCGACTTTGCAATGATCTTGTATGTAAATAGAAACGGCGAACTTATCGCTGCCGATGCAGTCCACGAGAGCACCGCCAGGGAGACGTGTAAATAGCGTCGCTGACGCAACTGCGCCAGCCGAGGATGCTTCACAGTTGCATAACGATCCAGCGAGAGCATGAAGAACGATATTGTGCTCGCCGCCACTGGCATTACCTGGAAAATGGGATTATAAATCATATCGTAAATAATCATCTCGTAAAAAAAGCGAGCTAAACTTTTGTAAATTGCCATAAAAAATTAAAAGTTTTTCTTGTTTTTATAAATAATTTCTAAACATTTGGATAACCATTTCTAAATTAAGAAAGGCTCGACAATCCCAAAAATGTGGCGATTGTTTCCATTTATTGGAAATATTTTCTATTATCAAGAAGCCCATTTGTAGTAGTAGCAATTTTTAGAAAAAAATCCTTTCTAACATTGAGAAGCAAGTAATGAGATTTACTGGTTTGGATTTAATATTCAAAATATTTATTTTATATGCTATTAATCAAATTTCGTAGTATAATATTAATATTAAATTTCATTTTTATTTTTATTTTGAAAACGTTTTTAAGAACTTTGATTTGTTTTTAGTCCACATTAAATGTCCAATTGAATATTAACTGCACAATTATAATATCTATGGCATATACATAAGCATAAACCGATCTTACCTGAACGAAGTGTATTATTTTGCAGAGCAGGAGCGGTAGAGATCTGCTGCCTCGATTCATGGCCAGATTGAGGAGCGTGACTGGCGCCGAAATGCCCGTGACTAGCAGATCCGCAATGCACACGGCCAGCAGCAGGGGATTTCGCAAGCGCACCGACGAAGCCGAACAGAGGGTGAGCACCAATGTGGAGTTGCCAACAACGCCGCCGAAGACGACCAGACCATAGCTGATGGCCAGCAGCAGAATGGTGAACGATGGAATCGCATGCTCTGTGTCCTCACCAGCACTATGGATATCATAAGGATCGATCAGCGTAAAGTTGCCATAGTTATCGTAGTCAAAGTCACGAACTGCAGCATCTCCGATAACTCCGGCTCCGCCCGCGTTGCCGCCATCGCCCGCATAGTAGTTGTGCTCGAGGAGCGCATAGTGCAGCTCTGTGGTATCGCTATCGTTATCGATATTGCTATCGACCGTGGCTGGCTGCTGCTGCTGTTGCTGTCGTCGATATGAGTTTTCCCACCATTGCTGCTGGTTGTTGCTATTCATTCTTCAATAACACTCGTGTATTTTTAATGCTTGGCGCTGCCGATCGTTGTCGATGCGTTTGTCTGGCTGCCTCATCGCATACTAAAGGTGCTTGCTGCTGGTGCTGCATGGAAACAAATAAAAAGACGAAAAATTAAAAAAAAAAATAAAATAAAAGAAGGTAGGAAGTAACAAAATGCCATCATCATCAGTCTTTCATACCCTGCACCTATTGCATGCTGCGCATAGTTCAGCTGTGGCACACTTTGCCCTAATAAGTGTGCTATGTTTTGTATATCGTAACTAGGAAATTTTAATTAAATAAAAATAATATTTATAAACATTGAATGGTTAGTTTTGAGCATTTAATTTATTAAATGTTTAATTTTAATATCTTTTATTCCATTATGTTAAGTTTAGTTGATAAATAAATAATAAACTTAAGCTTGCAGCACTACAAAAACTGTCAATAAATATTTTTATTATTAAAACTGTCATTGTGAGGTATCATTTAGTCGAGCTATTGCTCGAGAATATCATCTTGTTTTGTTTCAACAAGGACACACAAAGTGACAGCCACATGCACACACCCACACACATACATATATATATATATGTATAAGAGCAGAGCCTCTGCCTGACACTGACACTTATGCAATGCGAACAGGGCGCACTCAGAGATTAGTGCTGCGCTTCCTTCCGCCGTGTCCCATTTTGCAGAGCCAAATGAATGGCAACCTTGCACTTTGCGCCCTCGACAAACAAACCGCAAGGTTTGGCGCACCCCCTCCTCTCTATCTCTCTCTCTATCCACCGCACTGCTCGTGGCGGGCAGTGTTCTGGCGCTTAAGCGCCATCTAGCGGAGTGGGACCAATCTGGAAGCTTAATTGCGTGTTTAAGAAAGTGTGGGAGAAGAAAGTGTAGAAGTAGAAGTGAAATTTAAATCATGCTGCATGCTGCATGGGCAACAGCAATAAATGCAGGCAAACTGAGGCTATTAAAAACTTTAATTGAAAACCTTATCAAAGCGGGCGAACGAACGAACGAACGCACGGACGACCAAACAAACCCAACTCATTAAGGGGCCATCAAAAAGTCAATGCTAGGGTGACTCAAGATTTGACCACGACAAATGAACATAATGCGAGCGCTGGCTGTGTGACTCACCCTCGTCTAGCAATGATTAAAAGGCAGTCAGTGCGTGTTTTTCTGTGCGTCTGCGAGTGTGTGTGCTTGTGTTTGTGCGTGCACACAAAAGCTCTGGCAGACAGCGCGCTTTGTTGAAGATGTGTGTATGTGTGTGAGTGTGTTGCTTTTGCTTGCGTCAGTATCTGTGGTTGGCGTTGACGGCTGCTAGTGTGTATCAATTTTTGTTGGTGGTGTTGATATTCCAACCGCCGCCATTGTTCTGCGCAATTTGTGTGTGCTGCATGTGTGCGGGTGTGTGCTAGTGTGTATGTGTGCGGGTGTAAACGTCAACGTTTTTGCCTTTTGCTGTGTTTTTTGTTTCGGCGGCTCATTGTGCGGCGGCTGGATAATGTGACTGACGTTTGCTTAATCTGCTTAATTTGCGTTAATTTAATCGTGGCTTGGTGAGCACACTGCCTGCGTGTGTGTGCTCAAGTATGGGCCACATTGTTGTCTGTGTCCTTTCACCAAAAGTCTTCTCTAAAGTAATGTCTATACAATAGCTTTATATATGTATGTAGGCATCTGTATGTGTGTCGCTTTGTAAATAACCTGTTGGGTTTGACATTGTAATCAATTGTATTGATTGAATTAATTCTGACAAAATACCATAATATAAAAACCTCAATAGTAAAAGCAGTAATTGTATATGGTTATAAATATTATATTTTAAATATTCTTGTATTTTGTATTACTTATGAGCTAATACCTAAAACTTATATTTGTATATTGCTGTTATGCTGAAAATGCAACAAAACAAAAACTGTTCCGCTGATAAATTAAAATATATACAAAAAAGTAAGTAGAAGAGTATATTTCGTTACTGCTCCGCTGAATTATAAAACTATTTATGAAAATAAAAATGAATAATAATTAAAAAGTATAGAAACTTGTTGAATAAAAGAAACTGTTCCGCAGAAATATTAAAATATAAATAAGAGAAAAATATAACATTTATAAAATCGTAGAAAAAACGACGAAGTTTTGCTCAACAATAAAATTAGATAAAAAATACAAACTTAAATAAATCAAAGCAGAAAAAATCATGACTTCCAAAAAAAAAAGCATTGGCAACTCTGTAACGGAGGCGTTAAAGTTTCTTATTGAAAGTCAAATGAAATCTATATTAATTTACGTCACTCAATCGTCGGCAGCAGGCCGACCAGCCACAAAAAAAGGTGACAAAAGCGAATATAGCTGCCTCCTCCCCTCCCCCGCGCTTCACCTGGTGGGGCAACAAAGAATGGACAAAAGTGAAGCCAATGAGATAAAATGGTATCTGGGTTCCGGTGGCGTATGCGTAATACACAAAAAGAGATGGATTCGATTGTTGTGATTGGCCTTGTAATATGAAAAACTGTCAGCCACAGGTGATTTAATAACAAGGCGCCTACGCATACACACGCACACAGAAGCCGACTGGATACACACGCACACTCACACACACAGAGATCGTCCGCTGCTTTTGTCTGTGTGTGCTTATTGATTTGACAGCTAAGAATTTTTGGGTGAATGTATTTGTGAATGTCCAGGCGTCCTTTAGCTTCTTCGTGCCTTCCACAATACAATGTGTGTCTGTGTGTGTGTTCGTTTACCGTTGTCTTTGTGCTTCTCTCTTTAGCTTGGGCAAAAGAATAAGAAGCAGCAGCAGCAGCGAACCTTTTTCGGGAATGGCAACTTGTGCAAAGTTCTGTGCCGAACAATGAAAAGTGCGTGGGCAGGGCAAAAGCAAAAGACACAGCTCCCACACTAACACACATCAACACACTCCGACACACACATTTGTACAGACGAAATCTCATATTGGCCATGTAAAAAACGACGCCATAATTACTAGCCATAAAAAATGCGTGGCGTGGCCAAAAAAAAAAAAAAGAAGCGAAATAAGCTGAATAACAATTAGTGTTGTATCAGAAGGCGGCAACTCTCACACAAACACATACTGACACACACACATACATACACACATCCACACAGTCACACACACACTGAGGTATACGTAATAACTTACAGTTTTGTTGTTGCGGGCTTCATGAGTAATCGAAATGCTAACGAATTTGTTTGCTGTTACTGTTGATCCTGTTGTTGTTGTTGTTGTGTTGCGACTGTTTCTTTTTTGTTGTTTACTTTATCGAAGGCACTGTAATTTACAGTTAGAACTATTTTCCGTTTTTAAAAACTTTAGTTATTGCAGCGGGCGCGTGTTAATCGTTGTTGTTGTTGTTTGTTTTTATATATCAAATACACTTTTAGCAAATATTTTTTAAATTTTTATTTAAATTTTTTTTTTGGGAGATTTTTTTCATTTATAAAATTGTTTTAAAAAAGTTTGTTGTTTGGCGAACGGTAAAACAGTTGTATGCGTGTGTGTGTGTTTTTGTGTGTGTGCGTGAGTGTGTGTGTGAGTGTAGGTGTGTGTGTAGGTGTGTGTGTATGTGTGCGTGTACGTGTGTGTGTGTGTGCTGGAAAAAAAAACTAAAATAAAACTCAGTGTGCGGCGTGCAAAAAGTGTTCCTCAATAGCGCACATTACACGAAAGGACTACGGCGGAAGACTGTCCCGTGTGACAGTGAAAATTGTGCTGAGGCCAAACAGCCAGCCAAACAGTCAAACAGCCGGAGAGCAGAGTTCGGAGTTAAAAGTCGCGAGAGACGCCGACAGGCGCCGAAATAAAAGAGCTTTCGAGTAAGAAAACGACAAAAGCTCGCCTCTTGACTTTCGCTTTCATTAATTTGGCCAGGAGCCTGCTGGGAGACGAACTGAGAACAGCGTCGAGTTGAATGCAGACTATTTATAGAAACAAATATCTAGACGTATAAGAAAAACAAATTAGTATTAATATGGCTTTAAGTTTTTTTTGATTAAAATAATACTACTGTGTGATGAATGTTGACTATTTATAGAAACAAATAGATATACAAATTAGAATTATTACTAAAAAGAAAATGAATTAAGAAAATATCGAATTGATTTAAAATCCAAAATTTTAGTTATTACGGCTTTCAGATTTTTCATTTTAATTTTTTTAAATAATGTTCATATGCTTAGCTGAAAAATAACTCTAAAGCATGTTTGTCTAAGACTCAAATATCACTGTTATTTTTTTAATTTATAGAAAAAATATATGTGGACTAGAAAAAATTGAAGTAATTGTGGATTTAACTTTTTTATAAAAATAATTTTCAAATGCAAATTTAATATGTTTAGCTGAAAACATGTTAAAAACAAAAATTTTAATGCTGACAAAAGAATTATTATTGCCACAGAGTCAAATATGATATTTGATGTTTTTTTTTTCTTTTTAGATCTATACAACTCAGATTTAAATTAAATTATCAATCGTAACTCGTAAATAAGATCAGCTTTTAGAATTATACTTCCTAAAGAGGGTTTTTCCATAAGATAAGGTTTTATTTAGCAAAGACAACTCTTCACATTTGTTCACCAATTTCTGTCTAGATCCCAAAATTAAAAAATGCACACGTAATTTAAATACTAACATGTTTTCTCTTTATTTCAATATATGTTTGTTGTATATGATTAAAATGCATGATGTACTTTAATAGTTGCAACTTGTATTGGATTTACCATCCGTTGTATACTTTCGATTTGTATATATCTTTATATATGTAACTCATGCACTTAGTTATTACATTGTAGTTGTTTTGTGTTCTTTTTGTTGTTGGTTTATATGAAATACTGTAAATGAATCGGTCTTAAGAAATTATAAATATACGTATATTGGAATAGTTGGGTTAGACAATTGTTTTTTTTTTTAAGCCTAATCATGGGCGGCAATAACTTAGAGAAAGTAAGAATTTCACAAAAAAACACTTCATAAATAAAAAATAAATTACGAAAACTAACTACCCAAGAAATATGTATCGTAATCGTAATGCTGATAAACACAAAAACGATATTTGAGATATGAGTGGTGGAGGTGAGTTTAGAGAATAGTAATTACTTTAAACTTATAGCATAAAATGTTTATGAATTATCCGTACTGTTTTTGTTTTCTTTTTTCATTTAGTATAAGTAGCAGCAGAGTTTCGTTGATCAGTTCAAGTTTTTGTAGTATCTATGTATATATATAGAGCAGTATTATTGTTGGCAGCGGTATACTTAATGTTTGTGTTTTCTTCTTTTAATATATATCATCTTTCTTTTGTGTTGTTGCTTTTGCTTAATCTTCGATAATATATTCGGGCATCTTCTCGTACTTCTGCTTGGTGGCCTCGTGAGTGGTGTCCACAAGCAGAGCCGTATGGGAATAGCCCATGCTGACCTGAGGTATTTTAATGCCATCCAATTTGGGCACCTCCTTGGGCACCGTTGACGACTTCTGGAACTCACCGATGCCCAGCTCACCAAAGGTGGGCGATGCGCCCCATGCAATCAGTGTGTCATCCGCTGATATCATAATTGAGGTATTGGCACAGCCAATTGAGGTTATATTCCAACCTGTGAGAAAAACCACACCAGTAGTTTAGTGGAATTCAATTCGTAGCAAATCCTTCTTACCTGCCAAATCCTGCACTGGCTTCGGATACATATTGGCCTCGCCCGTCTTCTTGTTCTGGCCAAACAAATAGAGCAGTCCCAGTTCGTTGATGATCAGGCTGAAGGTTGAACCGCAATAGATGCTGCGACCTCCACGTCCCTGGGTATCAAAGAACTTCATGAGACGCGGCACCATCTCATCCTTGGGCTCAGCATGGCCCAGACGACCAAAGCCTCCAAATCCCCAGCTATAAACACGTTTCTTCGAATCAATTGCTACCTGTTTGGGAGAGAGAAAGAGATTAAAATGTTGATATATATAAATATTGAATAAAGCAATTATTACCGTGTGATTGTTACCGCATGCAAAGTCAACGATCTGAACACCATCGACCGGTGTCACATGACCCTCCTTGCTCTTCTCGATGTAGAGCACAACCTTTTTGGGGGATGTCTCGAAGTGGAATGACAGCTTGTTGGCATTCACAAAGTACTTGGCATCCGTATTGTGGCCCAATTGGCCATATTCCGGCAAGCCGAACGTATGCAAATTGCCCTTAATATCGAGTATGACGGAGAACTCGGCACCGCAACCAATGCGAATGATGGGCGGACCACGATAATTGATCGGTGTGGGTGCAAATACATTGGGATGGGCATTGCCCACACCGCACTGTCCGGATTTATTCTCGCCGCAGGCGTACACGGTGCCCGTGTCAGTGAGGAAGAGCGTGTGATGACGTCCAGCGGCCGCTTGGACAATATTCAATTGCTCTAGGGCTGGTATCAGCGTGGGCTTCTCCACCAACTTGATGTCTGAGCTGAGGCCCAACTGTCCACTGGGATTGCGACCGAAGCCGAGCGCCTTGCGCTCCATATTGATGAGGATTGTGTGCGCTGAAGCGGGACCACTGGCCACAGAGCGATACTGGAATGGGGAGAGAATCATTCAAATAAGCTCCCAATTCCAACTAATCCTCGGCTTACCTTCTCATCCGTGAAGCGATGAAAGTTGAACAGATTTGGACGCACTTTTGTGACATTTTTGCGATCGCGCTTGCCCGTCAAATCCCAGGTGACCATGCCCGCCAACAGCAGTTGACCCGGCGTCTTCTCCAGCGTGGCCAGTAAATCCTCTGGCAATTTGCTGGGCGGATCGAGATGATCATGAGGTATCAGCACCTCCATTTGACCAGCTGATTGCTGTTGCTGCTGTTGGGCGGCGGTGGCGACATCATCGTCGGATTCATCGCTGAACTCGTCCTCGTAGTCGGATTCCTTCTTCTTGGGACGACGCTTGGTGGGACCGGCCCCATTGCCACCTGCCTTGCGCTTAGCCGACATCTTTCTATTACCAGCAATGCCTCGCACTCTCTCTCTCACACGCGCTGTCTCTCTTTCGCTGTCTCTGTCGTTCACTCTAGTTCTTTGTCTTGCCTCTCAGCAGCTGTAATAAAAGAGACCAACAACAACAAACGTTGAGAACCAGAACCAGAATTTGTACGCAGCAGAGCGTAGCGGTTTACGTTAGTGCTGCGTGCGTGACACGAATTTGTACGCATTATTTGCATTAGGGTGTTGCAAAAAAAAAAAACCCGTTAGTTTTTTAACTGTTAGTAAACACTTTTTCCATAAAAAGCGGAATTTAAAATTTGTATATTAATTTTTCAGTCCGACATATTCATCGCGTACTTTTGCGAATATCTGCACGAGCGCATCTCTAAACGCAGCTCTCACACACGCTCTATGTGTGCGTGTGTGTGTATTAGTGTGTGCGGTGGTTTTGCAAGCATGGAAAAACAAAATGAACGCCAACAAAGCCCGCTGCGATGCTAACGCCGACTACGCGACTTTTGCAATTGCCGAAAATCAACAGAAATTGGCAGAAAATCTAAATAAACGTAATTCGAACTGCCCGTTAATGATATGGCGCCAAATGTTATGTATATATTACTATTACTTTAATTGAACAGCGGCTTAAAATCAAATTTGAAATGTTGGCGTCACTTTTTCGAAAACACCTCAAACAAAGGCAACTCAGACAATAAGCCGCATTAGTTGGTCGAAAACGCGTGTATATTTGCTATGTTACGAATTAAATGTCTCTCTGATTTGTATGGCGATTTTATGCAGAAATAACTTACTTTTTGAGTTATACACTTAATAACTTTTTCGTTAAGCGTTCCCGTTCCTCGCGCAGCAAAAACAACAAAACCGAATCTAGCCAGAGGTACAAGTGTGTGCACACTTTGCTAAAGTAAAATGAGCTAAGAAAAATACCCCATCGATTCGATAAGATTTTAATGTTATCGTACACAAGTGCGATGTTTGCTATCGATTGTTGTATTTCGGCCCTGGTGTATTTTGACAACAAATAAAAGATCTGGCTAGAAAATAAATTGATAAAATGGACAGCGAAGACACGGAAACGACACATTATTATCTGGACTGCGAGGGCGGCGTCGAGGAATGGCACTGGAATCAGAAGAGCACAAAACTCCTCGTGGAACTCTATTCGGAACGACGTCACAGATTCCGAGATCCGAAGACACGCAAACGGGCACTGTGGACGGAAATTGTAGATGAGATGGAACGGGGAGGCTACAAGGGAATAAACGAGGATATCTGCGATCGCAAGTGGCGCAACATGAAGAAGACATATCGCACCTGTCGCGAGACAATGAAGAAGAACGGACGTAAGCGAGTCGCCTGGGATTATTACGATACATTCGATGAGATGTTTCACAACGATAAATCATCTACCTCCGCCATCAAAACTGAGAATGAAACTGTTGAGCTGCAACCGCAGCAACAGCTGGATATGTGTGCAACTGTGGACGCAAGCCTGCTGGCAGCGGAGCCCGATCTGTCTGTGAGCCAGGAGCAGCAGCGACAACTGCTAATTCTGGAGCGCAGCAGAATCTCAGCCATAAAAGAGTTGAGCAAACGAATCGAGGAATCCAATGCAATACAACGGGAAAGAAACGATCTCCTGCGCGAATATCTTCGTCAATTCTAGTTATTCTTTACTAATTAAATATATATAATGTATGAATCATATATTAAAATCTACAGCTCTTCAATGATTACTTTTTAAATTTGAGCAAAATATTAATTTTACAATTTAAATACAAACTATTGAAACGAACTTGAGAGATGAGTTGCATTGTGAATATGCTGATGCTGGTGTCATTACTAGATTAATCGACCGATCTGCTGCGCGAATTTTAGTTATAATCCTGACCAAATAAATACATATATGTATGCATAGAATCAGAAATTAAAATGTACATATATTCAATGCTGTTTGTTTTCGAATTTAATTATTTTTGAAATTTCAGCAAATACAGCTTTTATAATTTAGAATTATTTGTCCAAAACTCTGCACGAGTTTATCAGCCAGGTTTAACCGTTATAATAACAGAAATAAAAATGTGCATCTATTCAAAGGTGGAATTTAAAGAAAGACAAATATAAATAATAAAAATTAGAATTATTTTGCGCATTGGAAACACCTCAACTCTAGCTGTAATTGAACTCTTAAATTTTTGTCTATATATAGCTTATAGGGTCTCTTTCGTGTATATTTGTAACATTATTGGAAATCGGACATAAATATAAATAGATTTGAATTTCATTTAGCACAATGTGAACAGATACAATAAAAAATATAGGTTTACTTAGAATTGTATCAGTGGCTGTTTACGAGTCTGGCGATAAGCTTCGATATCAGTCATAATGATTTTCCGATGAAGTTCGTGATTGATTTTAAAATCCTCCGAGGCAATTGGCCTCTTTTTCTTATCGTTGCTGTTGTTGTTGTAGCTGATCGCTAATACTCTGGTTGCTGCTATCGGTGTATCACTATAGAAGATCGCGTTCGCTGCTCCCGGCTGAGGCTGCGACTGAGGCAGTGGTTGTTGTGTACGTCTCTGCATTTTGGGCGTCGTGTGCGGACTTGTGTTGTTATTGCCTGCAAGTGGAAATAATAACGGCTTGTAGCCTTCTCTTATATTTGTGCAGCACAGTTTCTCAATGATTAGCTGCAATATCGCCATTGCAAGCAACTGCACGCTTTGCAGGCAGCGACGCTACTGAAAAATATGTTTGCATGTCACTTGCTTATCTGCACTTAAACACGGCATGGCTGCACTCAACATGGCTGCTGCTCTAGGGGAAAAGGCCGCAGTTACGAAGTTTGTTACTGAGCTTTTTGTGGGGGTAATTCTTTCATTTGGTTTTGCATAAAAAAAGGGCAACTTTGCAAACATTAAAAGTTAGCCGTGCACAACTCTAATTATATGAGATAGGATTAAGTTAGATTTAGCAATGCAGACCTCTAATTATAAGAAGCTCAAGTTCACACACTAGAAATAGATACATATATATAAGAGAGTCGCACTTCTCTAAATTATAAGAGAGATTTAGGCTCTAGTTAAATTTAGCCCTGCAGATAAAAGCTAATTTTAGAATTGTTATTAAACTGTGCAAACGACTTATAATAAAATACTTGAGTACGAATTTAGCCATGTACATCTCTAGTTTTAAAAAGATTTAGTTTAAATCTAGCCACACACATCTATAAGTATAAGGAAGTCGCAAATTAAAATTTACCCATGCCCTCGTCTAGTTATAAGAGTCTAATGTCAAACGAGAACTTCTAAAAAATATCAAAAGCAACTAAGCAATTTTCAATTACTTTCGGACTATTTATGCCTATCTAGCTAGAAAACAAATAAAATTTAAGCAACTTTCGAAAGGGTATTTAAACGTCGGTGTGCCTAAAACAACTTTCACTTTTCTTGTGCACACTACGATTGTAACGGTAAGCTGCGAAAGCAGCTGTTGTTGCTGACGTCACTCACCTGGATAGGATCGCTCCTGCTGCAGATGCGCTTTGGCGTTGCTGGAGCCAAAGTAGCCTGCCACAAAGGGCATGGGCGACATGACGACACCGTTTCGCAAACCCGGGGCACTATCCGGGGGCGGTGGCGCAGGACGATTAAAAGGATTCTGACGCCGGGGTGGCGGACGTGGCTTGCCCACCAGTGAATCCGACGGATCAGTGCGCATCTCTGTAAGAGAAACGTTTAAATTGTTGAGCATTTTATGCAGGTGGTTTTTCGCTTAGTTAAGCGCCTACTGTTTCTAGAGTCCTCGATCTCTTGAATCTGGCGCTGCAGCTCCTCGACAATAATCCGCTTGTACTCGTAGCCTGCGCAGGTGAGGGCCTTCATCCACGCCTCCATGCTGTCGTGAGAGTCGGCAGCCAGGATATAGGTGCGATTCCCATTGAAGGCGATCTCGAAGCAGTAGTTGTCCACATCCGATTCCAGGGACAGCTCAATTGTGCATCCCTCGACGACAATCAAACCCAAAGGCTCCTTGTCCAGTCGCGTCTCGAAATAGAACAGCAAATTGCCTTTGAGCACAAAATAGCGTCTTTGAAATGTCTTGTTGACCACACCGCGTTTGTTAAGAAAACCTGCGACATTAATTATTATTATCATTATAATAATAATCATGCATAAATATGGCCAATTTTAAAATTGAAAACTAACCTTCCATGTCGAACGGCGGCGATCGGGCAAAAACACACAGGTTCTTTTCGTTGATTTTCATTGTGATAAAATTAAAGTTTGCCTGGTCCACTGAATCATGAATAATGCGCTGTTTGCATTAATTTTTTTTAAAATGTATTTACATATATATTTACATAGAAGCGTTCATTAATATATAAGAGGAGGCAGAACAGCTGTTTGATGTCATCGGCCAATGTTGCCACACCTAATTTAAATGTAAACTATCGCAACGAACTCTAGAGATGAGATATATTTTTATTTACTTTTCGGTTTAACATATGTATTGTATTTCATATTATTAAAGTTATTGATTTTTCAGAAAAAATGCGAACGGGTATTTTTGATTCGTCGTGGCCAGAGATGGAGTTCAGCTATCTTAAAGTGATCCGCAATCAGCGACCACGATCTTCTTAGTGGTCTTGCCCGACTGCGAACCGTAAGATTCGATCTGCTTGACAACATCCAAGCCCTCAACAATTTCGCCAAACACAACGTGCTTGTTATCCAACCAAGCGGTCTTCACGGTGCAAATGAAGAATTGCGATCCGTTGGTGTTTGGCCCAGCATTGGCCATCGACAGGATGCCGGAGCCGGTGTGCTTCAGGCGGAAGTTCTCATCGGGGAACTTGTTGCCGTAGATCGATTTGCCGCCAGTGCCGTTGTGATTGGTGAAATCGCCGCCCTGGCACATGAAGTTTGGAATGACGCGATGGAAACTGGAGCCCTTATAGCCAAAGCCCTTCTCGCCGGTGCACAGAGCACGGAAATTCTCCGCCGTCTTGGGCACAACATCAGACCGCAGCTCCATAACTATCCTACCAACAGGCTGGTTGTCGGCGGTCATGTCGAAGAATACTCTGGGTAAAGTGCTCATTTTCGATCCGTTTGAATACTCGCAAACAAATTGACTGTGTGTATATGTTAATGCAAAAAAAAGGAATCAGATTGACTGTAGTGTTGTTAATAGATTAATCGATTCATCGTATAACTAATCTAAGAACGATCTGCTGTGCGAGTATCTCATTCAATTCTAGTCATAGTCCAAACAAATATCTGTGTATATATCATAAATTAAAATTTGCACCTATTCAATGCTGTTTGTTTTCGAATTGGCATTTTTTTTTTACATTTTAGAAAAGCATAATTTGTATAATTTATATTCAAACTATCGGCACGAACTCTGGAGATGAGTTATATATCGTGAATATTCTGTTGCTAAAACAGGTGTCATTAATAAATTAATCGAGTAATCGCTTAGCCCTAGAAATAGTAGTCGATTGCGCAGCGCAAAATTTCACTTGCTGAAATGTCCAATTTGGTGACCGAAGTTGCGCTGTTAATGTTGGGATTTGAGTTTCACGATATAAATGGCGGGTTCCAACCTCTTGAATTCCAAGATTCTAGCTAACCAGCCGTTTCAGAATTTCATTGAGCAGCCTATGAAAATGGAGCCCGAGAACGGCAATGATCAACCGCAGGCTGTAAAAACAAAACAGAACATCATTAACGTTATGGATAAATTAAATTAAAAATTGATGTAAAATATCGCTAAAATCTCAAAACCAATAAAATAAATAAATATTTAAATTTAAATATGTTTAATAAATATAAACTATATTTTGGCATTTTATTCATGATTTCGATTACTGGATTCCGAATAATTCGCGTATTTGAATGATGTGACCGTATTGGGGTTATTCAACTATCGACGGACCAAATATGAGTACGAGTACTCAGAGTGAGGTATCGATATTAGTCACTCTACTAGCAGAACACCTGAGTAAAGGTCGGTTCGACAGAAATATTCAATTTTTGTCTCAAAATTCTGCTTGTCAGCCGTCCCCAAAACGCATATATATAATTATTTATTTTCTATTCCATCTCGTTTCCCCAACGATACAAAACAGGCTGCATAGAGTCGCGCGCCCCGCCGTACGAAATAGACGATAACCGAGAAACGACAAAGGAGTATTTCGCAACCGCAGACGCAACGCTTGCATAATGAAAATCTGGACATCGGAGCATACGTTCAACCATCCGTGGGAGACTGTAACACAGGCGGCATGGCGCAAATATCCGAATCCGATGACGCCCTCCATCATCGGCACCGATGTCGTCGAGCGACGCGTCGTCAACGGCGTTCTCCACACTCATCGCCTGGTGCAATCCAAATGGTATTTTCCAAAGTGGACGCATGCGTTAATTGGCACAGCCAAATCATGCTTTGCCAGCGAACGCTCCACGGTCGATCCGCAACGGAAGCAGATGGTGTTAAAGACAAACAATTTGACCTTTTGTCGCAACATCAGCGTCGACGAGATTCTCTACTATGAATCTCATCCAGCTGATTCGAGTAAAACGCTGCTCAAACAGGAGGCAACTGTAACGGTTTATGGTGTGCCGTTATCCCACTATATGGAAGACATACTCACCTCGTCGATCAGCACGAATGCGGGCAAGGGACGACAGGGCCTCGAATGGGTAATCGGACTGATCAACACCGAGATGAAGAGCATCGCTGATTCGGCGGCACGTGGCACAGATGAATTGATACACAGCACGAGGCGTTCCATCGACGAGGTCACGGAATCGGCCAGAAAAAGCATGGACGAGTTGAGTGCGCAGGCATCGAAAGCGGCAAAAGCAATGCACATTACATAGGGCGGGGAGGCAACGCTGGCCAGAGACTGTTTCTGTGTGTGTGTTTGTATGTGTGTAGGTCTGCTAGTGACTTTAAATATTTGAGAGGAGCACGATGAACGCGAACCATAACAATAATTATAACCAATTTGAATTCTTCTGTTGAAAATAGCGCAACAATTCGTTCAATATATATATATTTTATAAGGTATAACGAAAACTTTCCCATGGTTATCAGTAAAAACCTGCGCGTGTTTATTCGAGAGGGTCACACTCCAACGTACAAAGCCGATAAGGCGGCAGGACAACAACAACTGCATAGGCGGCAAGGGCTGCAGTATCGTAGCAACAAATTATTTATTTATAAATAAAACCAAAAAGTATAGTTTTTAATATTCAAAAAATTGTAAAAGAAAAGAAATGAGAAAAAAATCCAAATAAAAAAGCGAGCATAAAATAAACCACAAATCGCTCAATTATCGAATTACTTGGTTTGTTTACTGCGTATTTAGTTTTTCTGCCAACTATTGGTGACCCCTAAATGATTAAAACCCTTGCAAATATTTAAAAATAAAACCAAGAAGTATATAATGCAACTGTCAAAGTTTGCGCAACCCGCTTTGATCGCGTCTTTATTTCCTGTTGCCATCCGAATTGGTGGCTACGTCACATGACAATAAGCGAGCTGAGAGCTTTTTGTCTGTATAGAGATGGGCGCGTGACATTGCTGGCAGCATATTTGCACATGTATGTGGTGTGTGCATATACAGTTAGTATTGATATTATACAAACAGAAATGTAGTAAACTGGTATTTTTCCCACGCATTTCTAAATTATTGTATACAATTGGACGTGTGGTTGACAAAATACTTAGTAATTTAAAAATATTGTGAATTATTTATTTGACTTATTAAAATGTAGATAAAAATATGGTTTTATTATAGTTAAAAACATAAAATTTCATATAAAATTGTAATACTATAAATTCTTTTGTACGTCCACAATTTACACCCGCACACAGTACCTATCGAACTATATACCCTTTTAGCAATAAATACAGGGTAGCGCACTTTCAATAAAACAGCTGCTTAAAGCTTGGCAGCCCACGTTTCCAATTCGGTGCTGCTAAAACGTGCGCAGCATTCTCAGTCTCAGTCTCTCTCTCGCTCTCACTCTCTTTTGTGTTCTAATACGCACGTGTGCCGCCTATTGTAATCCAATTCGGGTTAGTTATTTATTATTAGTTTCGGCAATAAATACTAAGTATCATGTTATTCGCAACAAATATGTTTACGCTTTCGCTGTTTTATGAGCGCGTTCCAGTAATGGTGAAAATAACAAGAAAACAAGCCAGTGACGCCAGTGCTACAAATCAACGATTGCATTGCCAATGCCGCTGCCGGTCGTAACTTGATGCGTTCAAAAGCTGATCTGTGGTTGATAACCTTTCCAGCGTGGTCGTCGTTGCTGCCTCTGCTCCAATTGCCAATGACTTTGACAGCGTCGCAAGATTCCAGAGCTCAGTCTTCCCACAGAGCGTGAAAAGAACTCACATTCAAAATCCGGCTTGCAAACATAAAAGAAAAGGGCAAAAGAACGTTGTAAAGATTTATCGTCTCTATTTGAAAACCAGTGCCATAACAGGTGGGCGAAAGTGGAAGTGGGCGTGTCTACAGTATTTAGGCTTGCGTTAGCTAAACAGCGTTCTGTGAAATAAGTGAAATGAATTCGGTGACTGTCAAACGGTATCCAACTGGTGGCTTTAAAACTGAGTACATTTTTGTGCGAATTTATTGGAAAGTGATATTTCAATATTGTATTGAAATGATTTGCAAAAATAAATAATTAAAATATGCAAATATTAATCTTCTTAATTTGACAAACGTGTGACAAACTCCATCAGCAAGCTGAATAATTATTCTACACAATTTTTTCATTGTTCTAAATAGCTAAACTCATTTCCAATGTTCGACGTGAAAATTTATTGGAAAGGGAGGCTTCAGTGCTGTATTGGCAAACCTTCAATTAACTTCCGATTGGAATTGAAATGATTTGCAGAAATAAATAAATAGATATAATATTCATATAACATATATTTGATTTGCCATAGACAAAGCCAGAAAATTATAGCCTTAAAAATAATTACGACGCATGAGCAAAATTTTCTTAACCTTTGAAGCTTTACATAAAGTTGATTAAATTTGTGATTTTATAAAATTCAACTTGATGTTGATAAAATGAGTGAAAACAAATATTTACAGTTCTTCTCTTATCACCTGCACTTAGTTAACCAACTAAGAGATGGGCATTCTGCGATACTACGATGTGGCCGCATTCGATGCTGAGGAGGAGCAGCGTATGCTGCAGCGTCTGCAGTCAGTCGATCCGCAGCTGGTTTCCGTTCGCCTGGAGCGTTGCTATCACCTGGAGTACCTGGATAATCAGAGCAGTGGCAGCGAGCATCCTTTGCCACTGGCGGAGTTGATGTGTTGGCTGGTTAAGCAACCCCTTCAAGCGGAGCAATCTCTCAGCGAGCGGGCAGCTCTGCAGCTGAAGGACGAACGCACCCAGTTGCTCGTGGAGATTGGGCCACGTTTCAATTTCTCGACGCCGTACTCCACGAACTGTGTGAACATCTTCCAGAATCTCGGCTACAAGGAGGTGCGGCGCATGGAATGCTCCACGATCTATTTGCTGACCTTTGCTCAGGCGGCGACACGTGAACTATCCTGCTATGTGTCAGTGCTGGGCGATCGGATGACTCAGTGTATGTATACGGAGAGTAATATGCCGCGCGACAGTTTCGATGAGCAGCTGCCGGCAGAGCAGGCCGCCTGGGACTTTGTGCCCGTGCTGGAACAGGGACGTAAGGCGCTGGAGCAGATCAATCGGGAGCTGGGCTTGGCCTTCACCGACTACGATTTGGATTACTATGAGGAGCTGTTTGGCCAGACGCTGAAGCGGAACCCGACCACTGTGGAACTCTTTGATTGTGCGCAGAGCAACAGTGAGCACTCCCGCCACTGGTTCTTTCGCGGACATATGCTGCACGAGGGCAAGGAGTTGCCCCGCACACTGATCCAACTCATCATGGACACGCAGCGCAATACGAATCCCAACAATACGATTAAGTTTAGTGATAACAGCAGCGCCATTGTGGGCTTCAGGCATGATGCGCTGCAGCCGTTGGAGATTGGCGTTCCGGGCGCTGTTGAAGTGCTGAGCATTGAATCAGATTTGATATTCACGGCGGAGACGCACAACATGCCCACGGCTGTGGCACCCTTCAGTGGTGCCACCACCGGCACTGGAGGTCGCCTGCGCGATGTTCAGGGAGTGGGTCGCGGTGGTCTACCCATTGCCGGCACCGCCGGCTACTGTGTGGGCGCCCTCCACATCCCGGGCTATAGTCAGCCCTATGAGCCCACGGGCCTGAAGTATCCCGGCTCCTTCGCCCCGCCGTTGCAGGTGCTGATCGAGGCGAGCAACGGTGCCTCGGACTATGGCAATAAATTTGGGGAACCGCTCATCGCTGGCTTTGCCATATCCTATGGCCTGCAGAATGCGGCTGCACCCCAGATCCGGGAGGAGTACGTCAAGCCCATCATGTTCAGTGGTGGCCTGGGCACCATGCCCGCCTCCATGCGCCAAAAACTGACGCCGGAGCGGGGACAGCTGCTGGCGAAGATTGGCGGGCCGGTTTATCGCATTGGCGTTGGCGGCGGCGCCGCTAGCTCCGTGGAGGTTCAGGGTTCCGGGGATGCTGAACTTGATTTCAATGCTGTGCAGAGAGGCGATCCAGAGATGGAGAATAAATTGAATCGTGTGGTTCGCGCCTGCATTGAGCTGGGCCCCCGTAATCCCATCCTGGCCATACACGACCAGGGCGCGGGGGGCAATGGGAATGTGTTGAAGGAACTTGTCGAACCGGGCTTTGCGGGCGCCATCATCTTCAGCGGGGAATTCAAGCTGGGCGATCCCACAATCACCGCCCTGGAGCTGTGGGGCGCCGAGTACCAGGAGAACAATGCGATACTCTGCAAGCCAGAGGATCGGGAGCTGCTCGAAAGGATCTGTGCCCGCGAACGTTGCCCCATCAGCTTTGTTGGCGTGGTCACTGGCGATGGCCGTGTCACGCTGGTGGAGCAGGTGGCTCCCTCGGATCTACAGCAGGCCCTGCTGCCCGAGGTGCGCCAGAGCTTTGGATCAGTTCCGTTTGACCTGGAGTTGTCGTATGTGCTGGGCGATATGCCCAAGCGCAGCTACGACCTCGCTGAAATACCCATTCCACGCCAGCTGCTGGCGTTGCCCCCGAATATGCTGGTGGCGGATGCACTGCAGCGCGTCCTCAGCATTGTCGCCGTGGGCAGCAAACGCTTTCTGACCAACAAAGTGGATCGCTGCGTCGGCGGCCTGATTGCCCAGCAGCAGTGCGTGGGCCCCATTCAGGCGCCCCTGGCGGACTACGCACTGACCACCGTTTCACATTTCAGCACGGCCGGCATCGCCACCTCCATTGGCACGCAGCCCATCATGGGTGAGTCATCACTACACGCATTTGTCTCTTAAATTTATATTCCACCTATTGTATTTCAACAACTTCAAATATTTTTGAACTAATTTGTTGTTTAATTTAACTGTACAGGTCTGATCAGTCCAGTGAACATGGCGCACATGTGCGTGGCCGAGGCGCTGAGCAATCTGGTTTTTGTGAAGATCAGCGAGATGGCGGACATCAAGTGCTCCGGCAACTGGATGTGGGCGGCCAAGCTGCCCGGCGAGGGTTACAAAATGTACGAAGCTTGTCTGGCGCTGAGCAGGGTGCTGCAGGAGTTGCGCATTGGGATTGACGGCGGTAAGGATTCGCTGTCGATGGCCGCCAAAGTGGATGGCGAAGTCATCAAATCACCGGGCACCCTTGTCCTCTCCACCTATGCGCCCTGTCCGGATGTGCGTGTACGGATTACGCCCGATCTCAAGGGTCCAGCGTGTGGAGGCAAGGAGACCGCATTGCTGTGGATCACCATTGAGGGATGTGCACGTCTTGGGGGATCGGCACTGGCCCAGGCCTACTCGCAGCAGGGCGAATCCACGCCCAACATGATCCAGACTCAAGTGCTGACCAAGGCCTTTGAGGTGACCCAAACGCTGCTGGGAGAGAAGCTATTGCTGGCCGGACACGATGTCAGCGATGGCGGTTTGATTGTCTGTCTGCTGGAGATGGCAATCGGTGGACTAAGTGGCTTCCAGCTGGACATCGGCGAGGCAGCAGCGGCCATTTCCAGCTACGATGCAGTCAGCGACCAGATCGGCAACGACTCCTGCCTGTTGTTCAGCGAGGAATGCGGCTGGGTGCTGGAGTTGGAAGTGTCCCAATTGGAATTGGTTCGCTCCCGGTTCAAGAAGGCCGGCGTACGCAACTATTATCTGGGAAGGACTCGAGGCAATGGCTTGGCCACCTCACGAGTGCTCATCCAAAATGGCAGCAAGACGCTGCTCGATGAACCGCTGCTCAAACTTTACCAGCAATGGGAGCGCACCAGTTACGAGCTGGAGAAGCTCCAGGCAAATGTCGTCTGCGTCCAGTCCGAATACGATAGCCTCAGCTATCGCCAGGCGCCACAATACAAGGCACCCGCCAATCTGCAGGTGGAGCTCACCCTGAAGCGCTGCGTCCACCCCATTCGGGTGGCTGTGCTCCGTGAGGAGGGCGTCAACAGCGAGCGTGAAATGATGGCCAGTCTGCTGAGGGCCAACTTTGAAGTGCACGACGTGACCATGTCGGATCTGCTCGCAGGTAAGCCCACCCCAAAAAGCACGCCTGATTTTAGAGTAAATCTGTTGCAATAAAGAGTTTAATCCAAATATTTTGCAGGCACTACCAGTCTGTCGCAGTATCGTGGCTTGGTCTTTCCGGGCGGCTTCAGCTATGCGGACACCTTGGGCTCCGCCAAGGGCTGGGCGGCGAACATTCTGCACAGCTCCTTGCTGCAACCCCAATTTGAGGCATTCAAAAGGCGTGCGGATGTCTTCTCGCTGGGCATTTGCAATGGCTGCCAGCTGATGACGCTGATTGGCTACGTGGGCGGCACAACAGTCGCTAATCCCGATAACCCCGAGTTGGCTCTGTTGCACAATAAGTCGCAGCGCTTTGAGTGCCGTTGGTCAACAGTGAGGATACCGCCCAACCGCTCCATCATGCTGAGCAACATGCACGACCTGGTCCTGGGCTGCTGGGTGGCTCATGGCGAGGGACGATTCGGCTTCGGGCGCGAGGAGTTGTTGAGTGAGTTGCACAAGGAGCAGCTGGTCACGTTGCAGTATGTAGATGATGAGGGTGTGCCCACCACCACCTATCCCATGAATCCCAATGGCAGTCCCCAGGGCATCGCTGGCCTCTGCTCGCCGGATGGCCGTCACTTGGCTCTGATGCCGCATCCCGAGCGCTCCAGCGCCATGTATCAGTGGCCCTATGTTCCGCCGGGCTTTGCAGTCGACGCAGCCACCCAACTGGAGAGTCCTTGGCAGCTAATGTTCAACAACGCCTACAACTGGTGTGCCCAACTACTGGACCAATATTAACCGACATTCCAAATGTTCTTCACTCCATTCTATTATTGACCCATTACTTCATTACTTCTCCACTTGCCATTTTATTTTTATGCAATATTTAAATATTAAATAAATACAAATAATTCTCTCTTTAAATTACACTTATTTTGGCAAGGCAAGTTGAGCCAATTCTTTCTTTTAAGCAATCTAAAAAGTTGGAGTATACAGATAATATATTTATATATGTTTATAAAATAATATTTATATTCTTGACTAATATCGAAAGCCGAGGCGATTTAGCACTGATCAAGTCGATCTGAGAGGTTATAGCTTCAAAACAACTAAAGATTTAGTAGATCTCATCATATATTACATTTTATGGATAATTTCATCCGTTGCCGATAAATGCACATAAATTGATATAGGAAAAAAAAGCCACAATCTTATAGTTATAGTTTATAGGACTCGAGTAACATTCCAAATCCTCATTTGCAGCTCCAACTCTTGTCAAGCTGGAGGAAACAAAAATGAGGAAAGCAAATAAGTAAAAATAATGTGTGTGCCCCAGCAGAAATCTGGAACGAAGACGCAGCTAAATCCACTTAGGGAAATACGGGGAAAACAATAAATTTAGGAACTTTGTACGTTGAGGGATTCTGATAGGTACATATATTGAGTACGAAGATAGACGGGAACCAGTAGTAAACTTATGCAAAAAACTGATATATAATATAAAAAATATATAATATATTACTGTACAGATATAACTCGAATTGAAGCGAGGCACTCAGAAAACACTAACCTACCCGGCATAATAATTAAATAATCTTAATCGGAAGTTAAGGATATCTACTAGTTGTGTTTTCTTGACTTAAATTCTTAATTGTTAAATAATTGCACACTGATTATTTGTTTACGTATTAGTATATATATTTACATTACTTTTGTACATTTTATGCAAATCGTAAAAAGTAATTTATCTGTCAAAACTCAGCGAATTATTGTGCAAAGTCAATTTGCTAGTAGGCTGAATATATATATACATATTTTACAGATAACTATATATGTTTACTAACTTAACAACAAATTCAACAACTTCACTTTAAATTAAACTTACGCCTAAAAGCACACCCTAAATTAATTTCTAGGAGACTAGTGTGATATTTGCAGCAGACATTTCAAGTAGTTGGCTTTGGCGCCCGGCACCCGCAGATACTTGGAGTTCCAGTCATGCTCGTTGATGTGCAGCACCTTACAGCCCATCATTTCCAGATGCTTGATCTTTAGCGATTCGGGTCCACGCAGCGCAGTCAAATCGTTCTCACAAAATGAGTCCAGCTTCAGCAACAAAATGGCTACCCTGAAACACAGAGAATTATTATAAATTTGGGAATATTATTTAATTTACAGCACTACAAATTTATACTTTATACTTATACACGAGATCAGTATGCTGTCCATTGTGGCCAGCTGCATGGCCAGCAGGTCCAGGCGATCTGCATGCCGCGGCTCAGCAGGAAGCAATCCTGGATGTCGAATTGTGGAGCCATGGCGAGCATTTTACTCAGCAGCATATTGGGAAACTTCGTCCAGTCGAACGGTGTCTGACCGTAGGCCATGACAAAGGCAGCCAGGCGTGCAAACTTGGAGGGCAATCGACCGGCTACATCCAGCTCGATGGTCTCCATGCAGATGCGACTAAGCCGTCGCTCCAGCAGCTGGTGGCGATACGTGCCGCCCAGATTATTGTTGAAGTTCATGTAGCGCTGGCAATGGCGCAGAAAGCTCAGATGCGACTGCTCCTTGACGGTGGCATCCAGTTCCCTGATCACAGCCGACCAATACTCATCGCAGTAGCGTAAATCGGCCACTTTCAGTGATCGCAGCACGCTAAAGAAATGCCCACTCGCATTGGGCAGCTGCCAGGCGGACTTGGACTCGAGCAGCGTGTGAAACTGTCGCATGTACGCATCCCGTTGCTGTAGTGATGCAAACGGCACCGCACAGGAAAGTGTATCTGGAGTGGGCTCTCGCTCGAGCAGCGCTTCCGTGGCGATCTTTAGTGGCTGGACGAGGGACGCCGGCTCCTGGTGATGCAGAAAGGTGCGACAGATGCTCTTCAAATCGCTGGCCTCTAGTTGGGGCAAGCAGCTGCTGAGGGCCAACATTAGTTGCCTGATCAGCGACGTATTCAGATGCGACCAGTTGGGCAAGCTGAGCATGTGCAGCAGCTTAAGTGTTCCCTTGGGCGTTGAGCTGCCTAAAGTGCCGCAGAGGAGCAGCTCCTGCACCCTTTGCTTGTACGCACCTAGCAATTGAGCATCGATTAGTGGATGCAGTTTAAAGAGGGATGTGGAGAGCAGACGCACCTCTTGTTCGCTGTGGCAGCTGGTCACATGCCGCTCCTGATGCATCACGAAATTGCGGCACACGAGCGGCGTAAAGAAATCGCGCTCGATATTGGTGGCCACCAGCAGCCGGGAGAGCGCCGGCAGCGGCACCAACTCCAGATCTTCTTCAATAATTTTCAGAGCACATGAGAGTAATTGCTCCACCTTAGCATTACTGTTGGGGACATGCATTTTACGCAAATACAAATAAGAGCAGATCAACTCGGTCACATCCATATGCTCGATGTGTGACGCCAAATCGGCAGCACCTCCTGCTGAAGTCGCTGCGTCAACGCCTTCTTCTGCACGTCTAACTTTGGGCCTTGCTGATAGTGTGTCCACAGCACTGAAATGCACTGAACTTGATGTGCTGGATCGAACTGCTCCTTTACCATTAACTCGAACAGCTCCTGGGCACTTGTTGCTGCACTAATTCGCAAACTGAGCGCATCCTCCAATTTGATGGCCTCACAGTCGTCCAGCTCTGCTGCTCAGCTGTGCTCTGGTCGCTGCTGTAGGAACGTAACGCACTATGATTGATAGTAAATGGTTGCTGTTGTCTGCTCCTCATCGGCCGAAGAACTGCATGTTTAATGGGCGGCTTGGCGTTTATTTTTACATGCCGGCGCAGCAGTTGACGTGTGTGCAGTAAATATTGCAAACATTTTTTAGGGAGTACGTGGCAAGCAGTTTAAGTACATGTCCAACTCGGCAACTTTAATACACAAAATTTGTTAAATAATAAACAAATTCCGAATTGCAAAATCGGAGCGCGGATACCAAACAGCTGAGCGCAAGAGGGTGCTGCCAACGTGTGTTCGGTTTGGCACATGAACTCGAAAACAGCTGAGAGTAACGAATACTGCCTACTTGTGTTCGGTTCATGAACTTGGAGTTTCTGTTCATGGTTCTTCTTATTGGTACTGGTTTATTTTTGGCGCGTGTCAATATTTAATTTAATTTTTATTTGTATTAATTTATTATTGTGTCTACCTTATTCGGCATAAAGCTTAACTTATTGAAATGTTTTCAGAAAGCAAAAAAACAAATGTCCGTTATAGCTAATGCATCCTGTAAGTTCAACTAGTTGTTGTTGCGAGTAAAACAAGAGCACAACAAAGTGCGCAACATTAGTTGCAGAAGAGCAAACACTGACAAAATCCGCATGCGTGAGTTTTACCAAATACACAAGTTCGAAATGCTCGCTTAACGTTTACTGTGGGCCAGAAAGCATACAACAGTAAATCTCAATTGCATTTGGATTAATTTTGGTCATGAGATTTTTAATGATAGACAATACGTTGATGACAATAGTTAAACAAAATTAAAAAAATTAGTCTACCGACTACTTTCAGCATTTTTATTTTGAAAGAGTGTTACAATTAAGCAATTTATTTATGCTCACATTTGTCTTGCCCACATTCTACTGTGCGCATTTTGAGAGCTTTTCACGCAATGAATTTGTGTGTAGATTTTTCGCAGGGGCCTGGTTTAGAGTATACACACATATTGCAGCCCTGAATCAGCTGGGAGTCGTCTCTAGATTTTGTATTCGCTGCTCGAAAACCAAGAAGTCAACATTTTTTTATGTAGCCCGCAATTGACATAGCTGAATTAATGATGTCACTGACGCACAATCAGGTGATCGCCCTCCAGGTGGGCTACTCCTACAAGGATGCCAGCGACCCCACAGCTGTGCGTGCCAATTGCAGTTGTACGTTGATCCGCTGTCGCGATGGCACCAATATAATCGTGGACACCATGACCGCCTGGGATGGGGAGCACATGAAATCGCTGCTGGCTGCCCAGGGCCTGGAAGTGAATGATATTAATGTGGTTGTCTGCACACACGCCCACACAGATCACACTGGGTGCAACTATCTGTTCCAGCAGGCGCGTCTGCACATTGTGGGCTCTTGTGCCTCCAAGCGGGATCTGTACTTTGAGCATCCCAGCGCACTGGATACGCATGGCGAGGTGCTGCTCGAGGAGACGCCCGGCCACACGCTTGACTGTGTCTCTGTGATTGTGCACAATACACAGTTGGGCGGCACTGTGGGCATTTGTGGGGATCTGTTTGAGCGGCGTGAGGATATTGACGATGCGAAGATCTGGAAAATGGCGGGCAGTGAGGATGAGAAGAGACAGGCGGATGAGAGGCAGAGGATGTCTCAGCTGTGTGCACACATTGTGCCCGGACATGGACCCATTTTTGCGTTGGATGCCGAACTGCGGAGTAAAATTGATAACTATCTGAAACTGGGGGATTGACAAGGTTGACAGCATTGATTGATTTAGTGTGTCTGTTTTAAGCAAGTTATGATATAGACATTAATATTGATAGGCGCTTTGTATTCAGTTCAAAATTAACAAGTTTCTTTTTTCGGCCTCAAAATTTTACTGTTTAAGCAATGTTTCAGAAATCAATAAAGATATTATTGCCAAAGAATAGTGGCAGCATTGGCAGCAGTCCATTTAGCAGCCTCCTTTCGCAGCAGCAGCTCCAAACGGCCCACAGCAATAATATCAATAATGCGCAGAGTCGCATTTCTTCGCAGCCGCTCAGCACAGTGACGTTGCAGCCGGATGCGGCCAAGCGACAGTTGCGCAGTACCTATCGAACGCGTGCTATCGACGCCTATCGCAATCGAAAGATATTCAAAGTGTTTGGCAACTATCAAATGATCAGGCGCGCCTTGGTGCGTCGCGGCTGGGTGGAGAAGCTGCCGGCGCGGCGGCATGCCAAACTGCAGGCCATGTCCGAGGAGGCGCTGCTGGAGCATGCGCGTCGTGGCAATGACTACGAAGCAGTTGTCCTATCCAAAATGATCAGCAACTTTCCACCGTTCTTCATCTGGCAGAGCAAGTGGCAACGCGACCAGTTCAGCGAGGTCAAACCATATCGCAATCGTGTCCGGCGCAGCCGCTCACTGGACTTCTCCACCAAGGTTGGTCTCGCCGGCTGTGCGGAGCAGGAGCCCTGGTTTCGCGAGGAAGGCGTCTGCGGCATGAGCTATCCGCGCTTCTATTGCTTGGGAGCCAA
Organism: Drosophila nr. medialis 2 BK-2023a; assembly: GCA_035044325.1. Classification (NCBI taxonomy): domain Eukaryota; kingdom Metazoa; phylum Arthropoda; class Insecta; order Diptera; family Drosophilidae; genus Drosophila; species Drosophila nr. medialis 2 BK-2023a. Next base: position 732,955 of record JAWNMH010000348.1, read on the forward strand.
CAGCATGGAGGGGCGAGCGGCGTTCATCGAGGATTACCATCAGACACAGGCGCGGTCGCTGCTCCGTTACGTTAAGGATCACCGTCCGGCTGAGATGGCCGACCCGGAACATGGCGAGGTGTTCAGCTCTACGCTTGAGCTCGCCCTCAACAAGGTCAAAACGATGATCAGACAGGAGGAGAAATATTCTCTGGATGATGCAAGCATCAAAATGCCAACGGCTACGGAAATGATGGAGAATCAATCGTTTATCATTCAGTCATCCATGGTGCTCCACGGCCATGCCAAGTTCAAAGTCAACGAGAAGGTGATGGTGGAATATGCCCGCCTCAGCGCACAATATCTCGATCAAATTGAGGCACTACGTCTCGACTATCGCTGGGATGGATCACGCAATCTGTGGATACTCAAGCCGGGCTATCAGTCCCGAGGCATTGGCATCGTTATACGCAGCTCTCTGGACGACATCCTGCAATGGATAAACAACAATCAGTACCGCAAATACATTGTTCAAAAGTATATTGGTGAGTAGCACAAAAAAAGGAGAGAGACAGAGAGAATAAGAGAGTGAAAGTGAGAAAATCAATCCTTTGAGAGTTTCCACTGCACATTTACAAAATAAATTTTAAAAAAAACTTGCATAGAAAGAGAAAGAGAGATAGTGCGAGAGTAGAGCGAGATGGAGAGCGATTATATAAGTTTTGGAGAGTTTGCACTGCGCATTTTTAAAATAAATACCAGAATAATAAAAATTTGATGACAAAAAAAGAGAGAGTGAAGGCAAAAGAGAGAGAAAGAATTTTTTTAAAAGAATCTTTCATATAATAAATTTCAAAACAATACATAAACGTTAAGTATAGTTACTAATAGACAAACAAAAGACAGGGGGAGAGGTAGAATGAGAGAGGTAGAGATAGAGATAGATAGAGAGAAGTAAACAAAATATTGCTATATCTACTTGGTCGGAAACTTCTTCCTCAATACACGCTCCTAATTGTATGCTTTATTTTCCAGAACATCCATGTCTTATATATCGCACCAAATTTGATATTCGTGTATTAATGCTGCTCACGATTAGCGATAGCCAGGTGACAATTTGGACATATCGGGATTGCTATTTGCGCTTCAGCACGCAGGAGTTCACCTTGGATGACCTGCGGGAGTCGATACACTTGACGAACGATTCGGTGCAGATTCGCTACAAGAATAAATTGAATCGAGATTCGCGCTTACCGAAGCACAACATGTGGTCGCTGGATCAGTTCAAGAGTCATTTGCGCCATGTGGGCGCACCCGACAATACCTGGGCTAAAATCTACAGTGGCTTCAAGCAGAATCTGGTGGCTGTGGTGTTGGCCAGCCTGGACGGGACGGAACTGGTACCGAATGCATTCGAGCTGTATGGCTGTGATTTTATGCTAGATGAGCATTATAATCCGATACTGATTGAAATCAATTCCACACCGGGTCCACAACCCTCGACGGAGGTGGTGGCAAAATTTTTTCCGCCGGCGCACGAGGATTGCATACGAGTGGTGTTGGATGTGCCGAGGAATGCCTTGGCCGCAACGGGCCAGTTCGAGCGCGCTTTCCAAGTGGACTACAACGTGGACAAGGCACAGGATGGAAGCCGACCCCCCGAGCTAAATGGCATTGATTGATATAAGACATAAAAGCCACAATCTTATCATTCAATAATAAAAAAATTCATAAAATATAAATAAAAAGATAAAAACATGGATCCCTTCTTCAAACATTTTTATATCATTACTTATATACAGAATTCCTGTTGTCTGAAGAACTAGTGGGATGGTTCGGATGGGGCTGAGCTGAGGCCACCAGGCGGGTCGCAGGTTGCGGATAGCGAACGGCCTCCCTTTAGGGAGGTTAGCTGCGAATAGCGGGCAAAAGTGCCCGTGAATAAGCAGTCCCGGACAAACAGCGGGTACGGTTATTACTAATCGTACCGACAGGGCGCTTGTGTTGCCGCCTCTTTAAACATAGCCTCACACAACCCCCCACAATCCCCCAATAATACTACCTACCCCCATCCTATCCCCACACATCTCACTCCGGGCCGGACTAAGGTGTCAATCGAACCGTGCCGAGAGTCAACTTGGCTGGGGGCCCGGATTATCAAATAGCCCAGTTCTTAACGGTGAGCTCAGGCAGATGGCGACCGCCTGTTCTAATTAGCCTTACCCGGGTATCGCAGATCTCTGCCCGGGCGGACAATACTTTCTCTGCAACTCGTGGGAACATCAACATGAATAAGAATAATGGAACAAAAATTCCGCAGGATCTCCCTGCAATCGAAGTCGCGAGACTAATGGAGGACCGAGCCCTGAACGGGGGGAGGTCCTCGCATGTGGCAGAATATCCTCCACAAAGACCTACTCCAACACCAAGGAGGCCCTTTGCACAGCAGGGGCACGGTCAGCAGGCACATGCCTCAAGAGAAGAAGGTGTAGTCGGAGCATCTCGACCACCACACCCAGCAGCGAGAGCACAGGCGGCATATCGGCCGAAGAAGAAGGGAGATTTCCTCCCACCGAGGGGCCAACCCGGAGGGCTGGACGACCCGAACCGCAGAAATCTCTGCGGTTCACGGGTCAAATGGTACCTGAGGTACCTCCGGCAAGGGATGGCCCCAGATGACGCCCTCAAAAAGGCAAAAGAGCCGAGGGACACATCGAGTGCGGCACCAGCCCCCAAAAGGACTAGCAGTGCTCTGACACCGCCGACGGCCACCCCTAAAAGGTGGTGTTCGACGGTCAAGAGCACTACTCAAGGTCCACCGGGGGCACGAGCGCCGATTAGGAGCAGTCAGGAAGAACTGGACACGCGCCCGAGCACATCACGTGCAGCGGCTAACATGTCCAGTTCAGGACCAGAAGGGCCCCGCATTTCATATGCGGCGGCAGCAAAGAAAGTCAAGGTGGCGGTATTGCCTGTGGGCTACCCCCAGGTAGTGCTCAGCCACAAAGACCTATCTACACTGGAGGAGGTAATCATAGATGACCTCATTGCAGAATATGGAAGGGATCGGGACACCGTGATTTCATTCGCGGGCATTCATTTTAGAATCGGCTATCTGCTGATTGAATGCTCCAATGAACGCTCAGCCAAATGGCTAGGAGACACTGCACCACGGCTACGATCGTGGAAGGGAGTGCCCCTAGAATGCAAGGTGGGAGATGACATACCGTCGCCCCACTGCATGACAATCTTCTGTCCAAGAAGTAAAGATAGGTCCACCGAGTCCCTGTTGCCCCTAATCGGGGTCCAAAACGGAATGGACATTTCCGCATGGAAAGTAATTACTAGGAGGAACGAGGGGGAAGGAGCCCTTCTAGTAATTGGAATAGACGAATTGTCCAGGAGGACGATCGTCGAGAACGGTCACCAGATCAACTTTCGATACGGGAATATCCCCGTAAGCGGTCTGAGGAAGAAGGCTGGGGGGAATACGCAGCCCGCCCCAACAGAGAAGAAGGCCACGGAGGTGCAGCCAGCGGACGGACCGGGCAATCAGCCGGCAATCGTCATCGACCTGTCGGAAGACCTGGCAGAAGATGAAGACTTGGCGGATGTGACGCTCGGCCCAGAAGAACTGGGTGAAGTAGAAGACGGGGACGTTATAATGTCCTCGCAAGAGTTGAAGGAAGAGCTAAGAGAGGAGGAAGAAGCTGACGTCACACTGACGGGCAGCGGTGATGGGTGCAACTCCAGGCCCCAGCCACCATGCAAGAAGGAGCCCCTCCTCTAGTAGATGACGGGAGTCATCACAACGGGCCTGGCCCAGGTAAACATCCACCGTGCCAAGGCAGCCTCGGCTGTTCTAGCGAGGATGTTTACCAAACGGCATCTCGGGCTAGCCCTTGTACAGGAGCCATGGGTGAACAATGGCATTAAAGGTCTGTTCACGGCAAGCTCAAAGGTAATATGGGATCAAAGACACCCAATGCCGAGGGCGTGCATTATGGTAAGGAAAGAAATTAACTTTACTATCCTTTCAGAATTTTTGACAAGGGACTGCGTTCCCATAGCAATACAGGATAAGGGAAATGCCACCCCCCTGGTGATAGCATCGGCCTACCTCGCAGGAGATGAAGCCTGCCCACCAGCGGAAATAACGAAGCTGGTGGAATACTGCCGAAAGAAGAAGATGCCGATAATCATCGGATGCGATGCCAACGCGCACCACACCATATGGGGCAGCAGCGACATCAACACGAGAGGTGAGTACCTCACAGATTTTATATGTAGATATAATCTAGAACTTGCCAATGTCGGATCTACACCGACATTTGTAACCAGAATCAGGGAGGAGGTGCTAGACATCACCTCTCAGTCGGTCCCTTCAGCCACACCTTAGGGACTGGCATGTATCCCGGAAGAATCTATGTCTGACCATAGAATCATTTCTTTCGTATAGAATTGAATACGGGTAGCAGCGTACCCTGTCGTAACCCCAGAAAAACGAACTGGGAAGTGCTTTAGGTGCCCTAGAGACTTCAACCCCGTGATAGCGGAAACTGCGCACAGTAGTCCACACGAGATTAGAGATGGGCTGATAGAAATCTGAACAGCAAATTACGGCTTTGAGCAGAAGTACCCGAGGTGCAGTAAATTCAAAGAGAAAACGACGCACCCTTGGTGAATGAACGCCTGCGTATACCACTGCAGGAAAGTGCCATCGAAATGACAGGCAGCAGAGTCTAGAACATCTGCTAACGAATGGGCATGTGCCAAGTCAACGGTCACTCCGGAGAGACTAGAATGGGCAATTGGAACTTTCCAGCCCTTCAAATCTCCTGGACTGGACGGAATATCGCCAGCTTTCCTCCAGCAGGGACGAGAAATACTCCTCTCACCTGTCAGGAAAGTACTCATCAGTAGCCTAGCCCTCGGATATATACCGAGAGCATGGAGTAGAGCTAGGGTGGTCCTCGGCAGGCTCACCAATTCGACGCACCTTAATCGGCATGAAATGGAAAGCATGGCTATTAGAGCTAAGGCAAAGCCCGCTGCATCCAACGCAGCATGCATACAGAGCAGGCAGCCACGGACACTGCGCTCTACCAATTGCGACGCACCTTAAATGCGGCGATGGGAAATAAGGAAGTAGCATTGTGCGCCTTTCTAGACATAGAAGGCGCCTTTGACAACACATCTCATGAGGCGATTGGGGCTGCCCTCTACAGGAGGGGTCTGGACTCCATCACCAGCAGGTGGATACTTGCTTTGCTGGAGTCCAGACAGGCCACGACATCAACGCATGACGTTACTGTAACAGTCTTAACGACCAAAGGCTGCCCCCAAGGGGGAGTACTGTCTCCGCTGCTCTGGAGTCTGTTAGTGGATGAACTACTTAACAGACTTACCACCAGAGGCATCCAATGTCAAGGTTATGCCGATGACATTGTCATCATGGCGCGAGGCAGATTTGAAGAAACACTCTGTGACATAGTCCAGTTAGGGTTACGAATAACGAGCGATTGGTGTGTGGAGGCTGGACTCAGCCTGAACCCCACAAAAACCATCATCGTCCCCTTCACTAGACGATATAAGCTGCAGAGGATGAGAGAAATAAGGCTATCAGGTAGCCTAGTAGAAATGAGTAAAGAGGTGAAATACCTCGGAGTCACATTTGACAGTAAATTAAACTTTGGTACCCATGTTGAAAATGCGATATCAAAGTGCTCTAGGGCGCTTTATACATGTCGCAGCATAGCCGGCAAATCATGGGGTACATCACCAAAGATAATAAGATGGCTATACCTAATGGTAGTAAGGCCCATGCTAACCTACGGAGTAGTAGCATGGGGGGATAGGGTGCGGCTAACGACCGTGCAAAGACAGTTACTAAAACTGCAAAGAATGGCCTGCATATGTATGACAGGGGCAATGCGCACCTGTCCCACAATGGCCTTGGAAGCCTTAATGGAGCTCACACCACTCCAACACACCATAAGGCTCCAACAGAAAGCAACGCTTCTAAGGATGTCAGTTGAGGGAGTTGGGGGCAATCACATCCTAAGCCACAATGATGCCCAACTCCTAGCAGATGAACTTCCCCTGATCATGCAACCCAGGGACGAAATGTCAGCCGAGTATTTATTCGAGCGAAATTTCAAGGTTCATATGAGCAGCAAAAAGGAATGGACGACACTGAACGAAGTCCACCCTATGAAACCGCACACCATAAAATGGTATACCGATGGATCACTCACCACGCAGGGAACAGGCCTTGGAGTGGTGGGTCCTCGGGTATCATACCATGAGTCCCTTGGGAAGCACACAAGCATATTTCAAGCAGAAGTGTGTGCGATAGGGAGATGTGCGGAGTTTAACCTGAAACGACACTATCGGAATGCGGATATATCCATCCTCTCCGATAGTCAAGCAGCAATAAATGCTCTAAATGGGACGAAAATAACATCTAAAGTAGTCCACGAAGTTCGATCCAAGCTTGACCAACTCGGAAAACATAATAGGCTCACCCTAAGATGGGTTCCGGGTCACAGGGATATAGCGGGGAACGAGGAGGCTGATAAGCAAGCAAGAATGGGGGCAAAGAGACCCATGATAGGCCCTGAACCGTATTGTGGTGTAGGAAAACACACAATACGGCTACAAATCAGGGATGAAGAAAGACTGATGCGGGAACAGAGCTGGGTAGACACACCAGGACTCCGACAAGCCAGAAGTCTCCTAGGTGGCTATAATCAAAAGCGATTTAAGCAAATAATATCCATGGGGAAGAATAGACTCAGAATACTCACAGGTCTATTGACAGGACACTGGTAATTTTTTTAAGGACTCGAGTAACATTCCAAATCCTCATTTGCAGCTCCAACTCTTGTCAAGCTGGAAGAAACAAAAATGAGGAAAGCAAATAAGTAAAAATAATGTGTGTGCCCCAGCAGAAATCTGGAACGAAGACGCAGCTAAATCCCCTTAGGGAAATACAGGGAAAACAATAAATTTAGGAAGTACAAAGTTGAGGGATTCTGATAGGTACATATATTGAGTACGAAGATAGACCAGTAGTAAACTTAAGCAAAAACTGATATATAATATAAAAAATATATAATATATAATATATTACTGTACAGATATAACTCGAATTGAAGCGAGGCACTCAGAAAACACTAACCTACCCGGCATAATAATTAAATAATCTTAATCGGAAGTTAAGGATATCTACTAGTTGTGTTTTCTTGACTTAAATTCTTAATTGTTAAATAATTGCACACTGATTATTTGTTTACGTATTAGTATATATATTTACATTACTTTTGTACATTTTATGCAAATCGTAAAAAGTAATTTATCTGTCAAAACTCAGCGAATTATTGTGCAAAGTCAATTTGCTAGTAGGCTGAATATATATATACATATTTTACAGATAACTATATATGTTTACTAACTTAACAACAAATTCAACAACTTCACTTTAAATTAAACTTACGCCTAAAAGCACACCCTAAATTAATTTCTAGGAGACTAGTGTGATATTTGCAGCAGACATTTCAAGAAGTTGGCTTTGGCGCCCGGCACCCGCAGATACTTGGAGTTCCAGTCATGCTCGTTGATGTGCAGCACCTTGTAGCCCATCATTTCCAGATGCTTGATCTTTAGCGATTCGGGTCCACGTAGCGCAGTCAAATCGTTCTCACAAAATGAGTCCAGCTTCAGCAACAAAATGGCTACCCTGAAACACAGAGAATTATCATAAATTTGGGAATATTATTTAATTTACAGCACTACAAATTTATACTTGGTTATGCGATCCAGCATGGTGGCCTCCACAGGCGGCGCTGGCATCGGTTTCTTATCCTTATCGAAGTGTATAACAAAGTCAATGTTATAGCCATATGGCGTTGTGTGATTGCAGCGAAAGTAGTTCTCATCCTTGAGCAGGTCCTGCAGCAACAGCTTCACATCTGTGCTGAAAGCGGTGGCCACATGGGGTTCTACAATAGAATGCTGGTCAACAATAATAATAAATGAGAATAACAATGAGCCTACTCTTGCTGAGTTGCGCCTCCACGTAGTTCTGCTGGAACCAGGGCACATTCGTCTCGGGTAGATCGAGGCAAACGGTGCGATTCAGCTGCATCACTCGATTCAGCACCAGGCCGGGATAGGTGGCCTTAGAGTAGCAGATTTGTATCTCATCCTCGATGCGCTGTATGAACTTGACGCAGAACAACTGATTGATCAGCTCCTCCGGAATGGTCTTATAGAAGCACAGCGCCAGGCACGACTGCACCAAAGACAACCCGCTCATATGATCAAAGTCACTGCGAGAGAATATCACTTAAAATGGGCACTGAATTTGAGTGCAATATGGAGACGTACCGGAGTAGCACCGAGGCTGCACAGTCCAATGGCTCCAGGGATGCTGGCGTATATCCCAGATTGTAGGCACAGGTGAGCACCTTCTCGACGGTGTCGCCGGTGATGTGTTCATGCTGCTGCGCCACATAGTCGAACATCGACTCCAACAGCTCCGGCACAAAGAAATGCGACGCATTGAAATTGTATGCCATGTCGCGCACAACCCGAGAGTTGAGATCCTTGCATTGCAGACTTTTATATTGCTCCAGCGCCTGGCTATAAGCCTGCGTCTTTTTCAGTGCTGCAAAGATTTCCAAAAATTATTAATAAAAATAACAACAAAATTAAAAAAAAATGTTTTTTTTTTACTTTTTAATAAAATAAAATAGTCATAATAAAAAAAAAAAGTGGCACTTTTTCGGGATTAATTAATTTGGAATAAATTTAAAAAGTAGCATTGAAAAAATACACAAAAAAATATGTTGTTGGAACTCACTTTTCCTGTGGCTTAGGGTGCGCACAATGAGGCTTAGATCGCTGGCGTTTAGGGGCTGCTGCTCCTCGTCGCTGGTGCTGCTGCTGTTGAGATGCCGCTCGGCACACGAGATCAGTATGCTGTCCATTGTGGCCAGCTGCATGGCCAGCAGGTGCGGCACATGCTGGCGAAAGCGCAGCTCGCAGGCGATCTGCATGCCGCGGCTCAGCAGGAAGCAATCCTGGATGTCGAATTGTGGAGCCATGGCGAGCATTTTACTCAGCAGCATATTGGGGAACTTCTTCCAGTCGAACGGTGTCTGACCGTATGCCATGACAAAGGCAGCCAGGCGTGCAAACTTGGAGGGCAATCGACCGGCTACATCCAGCTCGATGGTCTCCATGCAGATGCGACTAAGCCGCCGCTCCAGCAGCTGGTGACGATACGTGCCGCCCAGATTATTGTTGAAGTTCATGTAGCGCTGGCAATGGCGCAGAAAGCGCAGATGCGACTGCTCCTTGACAGTGGCATCCAGTTCCCTGATCACAGCCGACCAATACTCATCGCAGTAGCGTAAATCGGCCACTTTCAGAGATCGCAGCACGCTAAAGAAATGCCCACTCGCATTGGGCAGCTGCCAGGCGGACTTGGACTCGAGCAGCGTGTGAAACTGTCGCATGTACGCATCCCGTTGCTGTAGTGATGCAAACGGCACCGCACAGGAAAGTGTATCTGGAGTGGGCTCTCGCTCGAGCAGCGCTTCCGTGGCGATCTTTAGTGGCTGGACGAGGGACGCCGGCTCCTGGTGATGCAAAAAGGTGCGACAGACGCTCTTCAAATCGCTGGCCTCTAGTTGGGGCAAGCAGCTGCTGAGGGCCAACATTAGTTGCCTAATCAGCGCCGTATTCAGATGCGACCAGTTGGGCAAGTTGAGCATGTGCAGCAGCTTAAGTAGTGCCTTGGGCGTTGCGCTGCCTAAAGTGCCGCAGAGGAGCAGCTCCTGCACCCTTTGCTTGTACGCACCCAGCAATTGGGCATCGATTAGTGGATGCAGTTGAAAGAGGCATGTGGAGAGCAGACGCACCTCCTGTTCGCTGTGGCAGCTGGCCACATGCCGCTCCAGATGCGGCACGAAATTGCGGCACACGAGCGGCGTAAAGAAATCGCGCTCGATATTGATGGCCACCAGCAGCCGGGAGAGTGCCGGCAGCGGCACCAGCTCCAGATCTTCTTCAATAATTTTCAGAGCACGTGAGAGTAATTGCTCCACCTTGGCATTACTGTTGGGCACATGCATTTTCCGCAGATACAAATAGGAGCAGCTCAACTCGTTCACATCCATATGCTCGATGTGCGACGCCAAAGTCGGCAGCACCTCCTGCTGAAGTCGCTGCGTCAACGCCTCCTTATGCACGTCTAATTTTGGGCCTTGCTGATAGTGTATCCACAGCACTGAAATGCACTGAACTTGATGTGCTGGATCGAACTGCTCCTTTTCCATTAACTCGAACAGCTCCTGGACACTTGTTGCTGCACCAATTCGCAAACTGAGTGTATCCTCCAATTTGATGGCCTCACAGTCGTCCAGCCACACCTTAGGGACTGGCATGTATCCCAAAAAGAATCTATGCTGACCATAGAATCATTCTCTTTCGATAGAATTGAATACGGGTAGCAGCGTACCCTGTCGTAACCCCAGGAAAACGAACTGGGAGGGGTTTAGGTCAGCTCTAGAACTTAACCCCAGTAGTATATCAAACATACCCAGAAGTCCACCCGAATTAGAGTGGGCTGTAGAAAATCTCAACAAAAGCATAATTACTACTTTTGAGGAGAATTGCCCGGTAGGGAAGAAATTCAAAGAAAAAGACGCCCCTTGGTGGAATGATAGCCTGGAAAGGCTGCGCCTCACCACACGTCGCCTCTTCAACAAAGCGAAGAGAGACTGTACATGGGAAAGATATCGCGAGAGCCTGACCTCCTACAATAAGGAAATCAGAAAGGCTAAGCGAGCAAATTACAGGAACTTCTGCGAAAGCATAGGAAGTACCAGCGAAGGTGCCAGGCTCCATAGAGTGTTATCTAAACGGACGCCTGACGCAAACGTAGCACTATTGCGTAGGGATAACTCCTACACAAGCAACAATGCACAAAGACTGAAACTGCTCTTCGAGACGCACTTTCCAGGCAGTATACCACTGCAGGAATGTGCCATCGAAATGACAGGCAGCAGAGTTAGAACATCTGCTAACGAATGGGCATGTGCCAAGTCAACGGTCACTCCGGAGAGACTAGAATGGGCAATTGGAACTTTCCAGCCCTTCAAATCTCCTGGACTGGACTGAATATCGCCAGCTTTCCTCCAGCAGGGACGAGAAATACTCCTCTCACCTGTCAGGAAAGTACTCATCGGTAGCCTAGCCCTCGGATATATACCGAGAGCATGGAGTAGAGCTAGGGTGGTCTTCATCCCCAAGGCAGGGAAGAAAGACATCACCAACCCAAAGTCCTTCAGACCCATCAGCTTGACATCGTTTTTACTGAAAACGTTGGAAAAGCTAGTGGACTATAAAATTAGAAGCACTCTGCTAAGGCAAAGCCCGCAGCATCCAACGCAGCATGCATACAGAGCAGGCAGGTCCACGGACACTGCGCTCTACCAATTGCGACGCACCTTAAATGCGGCGATGGGAAATAAGGAAGTAGCATTGTGCGCCTTTCTAGATATAGAAGGCGCCTTTGACAACACATCTCATGAGGCGATTGGGGCTGCCCTCTATAGGAGGGGTCTGGACTCCATCACCCGCAGGTGGATACTCGCTTTGCTGGAGTCCAGACAGGCCACGACATCAACGCATGACGTTACTGTAACAGTCTTAACGACCAAAGGCTGCCCCCAAGGGGGAATACTGTCTCCGCTGCTCTGGAGTTTGTTAGTGGATGAACTACTTAAAAGACTTACCACCAGAGGCATCCAATGTCAAGGTTATGCCGATGACATTGTCATCATGGCGCGAGGCAGATTTGAAGAAACACTCTGTGACATAGTCCAATTAGGGTTACGAATAACGAGCGATTGGTGTGTGGAGGCTGGACTCAGCCTGAACCCCACAAAAACCGTCATCGTCCCCTTCACTAGACGATATAAGCTGCAGAGGATGAGAGAAATAAGGCTATCAGGTAGCCTAGTAGAAATGAGTAAAGAGGTGAAATACCTCGGAGTCACATTTGACAGTAAATTAAACTTTGGTACCCATGTAGAAAATGCGATATCAAAGTGCTCTAGGGCGCTTTATACATGTCGCAGCATAGCCGGCAAATCATGGGGTACATCACCAAAGATAATAAGATGGCTATACCTAATGGTAGTAAGGCCCATGCTAACCTACGGAGTTGTGGCATGGGGGGATAGGGTGCGGCTAACGACCGTGCAAAGACAGTTGCTAAAACTGCAAAGAATGGCCTGCATATGTATGACAGGGGCAATGCGCACCTGCCCCACAATGGCCTTGGAAGCCTTAATGGAGCTCACACCACTCCAACACACCATAAGGCTCCAACAGAAAGCAACGCTTCTAAGGATGTCAGTTGAGGGAGTTGGGGGCAATCACATCCTAAGCCACAATGATGCCCAACTCCTAGCAGATGAACTTCCCCTGATCATGCAACCCAGGGACGAAATGTCAGCCGAGTATTCATTCGAGCGAAATTTCAAGGTTCATATGAGCAGCAAAAAGGAATGGACGACACTGAACGAAGTCCACCCTATGAAACCGCACACCATAAAATGGTATACCGATGGATCACTCACCACGCAGGGAACAGGCCTTGGAGTGGTGGGTCCTCGGGTATCATACCATGAGTCCCTTGGGAAGCACACTAGCATATTTCAAGCAGAAGTGTGTGCGATAGGGAGATGTGCGGAGTTTAACCTGAAACGACACTATCGGAATGCGGATATATCCATCCTCTCCGATAGTCAAGCAGCAATAAATGCTCTAAATGGGACGAAAATAACATCTAAAGTAGTCCACGAAGTTCGATCCAAGCTTGACCAACTCGGAAAACAAAATAGGCTCACCCTAAGATGGGTTCCGGGTCACAGGGATATTGCGGGGAACGAGGAGGCTGATAAGCAAGCAAGAATGGGGGCAGAGAGACCCATGATAGGCCCTGAACCGTATTGTGGTGTAGGAAAACACACAATACGGCTACAAATCAGGGATGAAGAAAGACAGATGCGGGAACAGAGCTGGGTAGACACACCAGGACTCCGACAAGCCAGAAGTCTCCTAGGTGGCTATAATCAAAAGCGATTTAAGCAAATAATATCCATGGGGAAGAATAGACTCAGAATACTCACAGGTCTATTGACAGGACACTGTAGACTGAGAAGTCACCTAACCAAGTTAGGTATTTGCAGCAGCAGGTTTGCAGGTTTTGCGGATACGAGGAGGAATTCTCGACGCACATCCTAACAGAATGCGTCGCCTTAACCAGGAAAAGATGCAGCATCCTAGGGCAGCATATCATGCGGCCCAAGGACATAGAAACCCTCAACCCAACAAAGATCCTGGCATTCGTGCAGGAGTTGGGATTGATGGAAGAGCTGTAGGCTCAGTAAGGGGGCACAATAGACCTTTTAGGTCGCAGTGCAAACTTTTCCCCAATTTTAATAATAATAATAATATATACAGAATTTAAAAAATAAACGTTTATTTACACATGAGCAATTTATTCTGACTGGCTGAAAAGGGCAGGGAGACAAAAGGTAATTTTTTTAAGGACTCGAGTAACATTCCAAGTCCTCATTTGCAGCTCCAACTCTTGTCAAGCTGGAGGAAACAAAAATGAGGAAAGCAAATAAGTAAAAATAATGTGTGTGCCCCAGCAGAAATCTGGAACGAAGACGCAGCTAAATCCCCTTAGGGAAATACAGGGAAAACAATAAATTTAGGAAGTACAAAGTTGAGGGATTCTGATAGGTACATATATTGAGTACGAAGATAGACCAGTAGTAAACTTAAGCAAAAACTGATATATAATATAAAAAATATATAATATATAATATATTACTGTACAGATATAACTCGAATTGAAGCGAGGCACTCAGAAAACACTAACCTACCCGGCATAATAATTAAATAATCTTAATCGGAAGTTAAGGATATCTACTAGTTGTGTTTTCTTGACTTAAATTCTTAATTGTTAAATAATTGCACACTGATTATTTGTTTACGTATTAGTATATATATTTACATTACTTTTGTACATTTTATGCAAATCGTAAAAAGTAATTTATCTGTCAAAACTCAGCGAATTATTGTGCAAAGTCAATTTGCTAGTAGGCTGAATACATATATACATATTATATAGATAACTATATATGTTTACTAACTTAACAACAAATTCAACAACTTCACTTTAAATTAAACTTACGCCTAAAAGCACACCCTAAATTAATTTCTAGGAGACTAGTGTGATATTTGCAGCAGACATTTCAAGTAGTTGGCTTTGGCGCCCGGCACCCGCAGATACTTGGAGTTCCAGTCATGCTCGTTGATGTGCAGCACCTTGTAGCCCATCATTTCCAGATGCTTGATCTTTAGCGATTCGGGTCCACGTAGCGCAGTCAAATCGTTCTCACAAAATGAGTCCAGCTTCAGCAACAAAATGGCTACCCTGAAACACAGAGAATTATCATAAATTTGGGAATATTATTTAATTTACAGCACTACAAATTTATACTTGGTTATGCGATCCAGCATGGTGGCCTCCACAGGCGGCGCTGGCATCGGTTTCTTATCCTTATCGAAGTGTATAACAAAGTCAATGTTATAGCCATATGGCGTTGTGTGATTGCAGCGAAAGTAGTTCTCATCCTTGAGCAGGTCCTGCAGCAACAGCTTCACATCTGTGCTGAAAGCGGTGGCCACATGGGGTTCTACAATAGAATGCTGGTCAACAATAATAATAAATGAGAATAACAATGAGCCTACTCTTGCTGAGTTGCGCCTCCACGTAGTTCTGCTGGAACCAGGGCACATTCGTCTCGGGTAGATCGAGGCAAACGGTGCGATTCAGCTGCATCACTCGATTCAGCACCAGGCCGGGATAGGTGGCCTTAGAGTAGCAGATTTGTATCTCATCCTCGATGCGCTGTATGAACTTGACGCAGAACAACTGATTGATCAGCTCCTCCGGAATGGTCTTATAGAAGCACAGCGCCAGGCACGACTGCACCAAAGACAACCCGCTCATATGATCAAAGTCACTGCGAGAGAATATCACTTAAAATGGGCACTGAATTTGAGTGCAATATGGAGACGTACCGGAGTAGCACCGAGGCTGCACAGTCCAATGGCTCCAGGGATGCTGGCGTATATCCCAGATTGTAGGCACAGGTGAGCACCTTCTCGACGGTGTCGCCGGTGATGTGTTCATGCTGCTGCGCCACATAGTCGAACATCGACTCCAACAGCTCCGGCACAAAGAAATGCGACGCATTGAAATTGTATGCCATGTCGCGCACAACCCGAGAGTTGAGATCCTTGCATTGCAGACTTTTATATTGCTCCAGCGCCTGGCTATAAGCCTGCGTCTTTTTCAGTGCTGCAAATATTTCCAAAAATTATTAATAAAAATAACAACAAAATTAAAAAAAAATGTTTTTTTTTTCACTTTTTAATAAAATAAAATAGTCATAATAAAAAAAAAAATTCGCACTTTATCGGGATTAATTAATTTGGAATAAATTTAAAAAGTAGCATTGAAAAAATACACAAAAAAATATGTTGTTGGAACTCACTTTTCCTGTGGCTTAGGGTGCGCACAATGAGGCTTAGATCGCTGGCGTTTAGGGGCTGCTGCTCCTCGTCGCTGGTGCTGCTGCTGTTGAGATGCCGCTCGGCACACGAGATCAGTATGCTGTCCATTGTGGCCAGCTGCATGGCCAGCAGGTGCGGCACATGCTGGCGAAAGCGCAGCTCGCAGGCGATCTGCATGCCGCGGCTCAGCAGGAAGCAATCCTGGATGTCGAATTGTGGAGCCATGGCGAGCATTTTACTCAGCAGCATATTGGGGAACTTTTTCCAGTCGAACGGTGTCTGACCGTATGCCATGACAAAGGCAGCCAGGCGTGCAAACTTGGAGGGCAATCGACCGGCTACATCCAGCTCGATGGTCTCCATGCAGATGCGACTAAGCCGCCGCTCCAGCAGCTGGTGGCGATACGTGCCGCCCAGATTATTGTTGAAGTTCATGTAGCGCTGGCAATGGCGCAGAAAGCGCAGATGCGACTGCTCCTTGACAGTGGCATCCAGTTCCCTGATCACAGCCGACCAATACTCATCGCAGTAGCGTAAATCGGCCACTTTCAGAGATCGCAGCACGCTAAAGAAATGCCCACTCGCATTGGGCAGTTGCCAGGCGGACTTGGACTCGAGCAGCGTGTGAAACTGTCGCATGTACGCATCCCGTTGCTGTAGTGATGCAAACGGCACCGCACAGGAAAGTGTATCTGGAGTGGGCTCTCGCTCGAGCAGCGTTTCCGTGGCGATCTTTAGTGGCTGGACGAGGGACGCCGGCTCCTGGTGATGCAAAAAGGTGCGACAGACGCTCTTCAAATCGCTGGCCTCTAGTTGGGGCAAGCAGCTGCTGAGGGCCAACATTAGTTGCCTAATCAGCGCCGTATTCAGATGCGACCAGTTGGGCAAGTTGAGCATGTGCAGCAGCTTAAGTAGTGCCTTGGGCGTTGCGCTGCCTAAAGTGCCGCAGAGGAGCAGCTCCTGCACCCTTTGCTTGTACGCACCCAGCAATTGGGCATCGATTAGTGGATGCAGTTGAAAGAGGCATGTGGAGAGCAGACGCACCTCCTGTTCGCTGTGGCAGCTGGCCACATGCCGCTCCAGATGCGGCACGAAATTGCGGCACACGAGCGGCGTAAAGAAATCGCGCTCGATATTGATGGCCACCAGCAGCCGGGAGAGTGCCGGCAGCGGCACCAGCTCCAGATCTTCTTCAATAATTTTCAGAGCACGTGAGAGTAATTGCTCCACCTTGGCATTACTGTTGGGCACATGCATTTTACGCAGATACAAATAGGAGCAGCTCAACTCGTTCACATCCATATGCTCGATGTGCGACGCCAAAGTCGGCAGCACCTCCTGCTGAAGTCGCTGCGTCAACGCCTCCTTATGCACGTCTAATTTTGGGCCTTGCTGATAGTGTATCCACAGCACTGAAATGCACTGAACTTGATGTGCTGGATCGAACTGCTCCTTTTCCATTAACTCGAACAGCTCCTGGACACTTGTTGCTGCACCAATTCGCAAACTGAGTGTATCCTCCAATTTGATGGCCTCACAGTCGTCCAGCTCGTCCATGGAGCTGACCATCTGTTTCTGCTGCTCAGCTGTGCTCTGGTCGCTGCTGCAGGAACGTAACACACTATGATTGAGTGTAAATAGTTGCTGCTGTCTACTCCTCATCGGCCGAGGAACTGCATGTTTAATGGGCGGCTTGGCGCCTATTTTTACATGCCGGCGCAGCAGCTGCAGTTGACGTGTGTGCAGTAAATATTGCATGCATTTGCAGGGAGTACGTGGCAAGCAATTTAAGTACATGTCCAACTCGGCAACTTTAATACACAAAATTTGTTAAATAATAAACAAATTGCGACTTGTAAAATCGGAGCGCGGATACCAAACAGCTGAGCGCAAGACGGTGCTGCCAACTTGTGTAAGAGCGTAACGGATGCTGACTTCCTGTGTTCGGTTCATGAACTTGGAGTTACTGTTCATGGCTCTTCTTATTTGTTCTGATTTATTTTTGGCGCGTGTCAATATTTAATTTAATTTTTATTTTTATTAATTTATTATTGTGTCTACCTTATTCGGCATAAAACTTAACTTATTGAAATGTTTTCAGAAAGCAAAATAACAAATGTCCCTTATAGCTGATGCATCATGTAAATTCAACTAGTTGTTGTTGCGAGTAAAACAAGAGCACAACAAAGTGCGCAACAATAGTTGCAAAAGAGCAAACACTGACAAAATCCGCATGCGTGAGTTTTACCAAATACACAAGAGCTTTCAGTTCAAAATGCTCACTTAACGTTTACTGTGGGCCAGAAAGCAAACAACAGTAAATCTCAATTGCATTTGGATTAATTTTAGTCATGAGATTTTTAATGATAGACAATACGTTGATGACAATAGTTAAACAAAATTAAAAAAAATTGGTCTACCGACTACTTTCAGCATTTTTATTTTGAAAGAGTATTACAATTAAGCAATTTATTTATGCTCACATTTGTCTTGCACACATTCCACTGTGCGCATTTTGAGAGCTTTCCACGCAATGAATATGTGTGTAGATTTTTCGCAAGGGCCTGGCTTAGAGTATGCACACATATTGCAGCATTGAATCAGTTGGGAGTCGTCTATAGATTTTGTATTCGCTGCTCGAAAATGTAGTTTGTGTTTAATGTTGCCTGCAATTGTCAAAGCTAAATTAATGATGTCACTGGCACAATCAGGTGATCGCCCTCCAGGTGGGCTACTCCTACAAGGATGCCAGCGACCCCATAGCGTGAGGTCGTGAGGATATTGACGATGCGAAGATATGGAAAATGGCGGGCTGCGAGGATGAGAAGAGACAGGCGGATGAGAGGCAGAGGATGTCACAGCTTTGCGCACACATTGTGCCCGGACATGGACCCATTTTTGCGTTGGATGCAGAGCTGCGGAGTAAAATTGAGAACTATCTGAAACTGGGGGATTGACAAGGTTGACAGCATTGATTGAGTGATTTGATTTAGTGTGTGTGTTTTAAGCAAGCTATGATATATACATTAATATTGATAGGCGCTTTGTATTCAGTTCAAATTTCGTCTTGCAATCCGTTTCGTAGCAAGTTTTTTTTTTGGTCTCAAATTTTACTGTTTAAGCGATAAAGCAATGTTTCAAAAATCAATAAAGATATTATTGCCAATTTAAATGTGATACTATTAGAAAAAAGGTTTGGCTACTGCTTCAAAATTTCTCGTTTATTGCAACAACAACAATAATAGCAACAAAAACAACAAAAACACAACGAAAGCAGAAGTTGTAATCATCAGCAGACGCGCAAAAGCTCAAGGATACGAAACGTTCGAAATAAAAGAAGCTTTTTCTTCCAAAATGAGCCAGGCTACGTCAAGTACATTTAATACACAGCGTAACCGGTACTATAATCCCGTCACAAGAATACAATCGCTGATACAGAATCTGGACGCAGAGCTGATCACCCTGTGCCGACAATGTTCGCTGCCAAAGAATAATGGCAGCAACGGCAGCTGTCCATTTAGCAGCCTCCTTTCGCAGCAGCAGCTCCAAACGGCCCACAGCAATAATATCAATAATGCGCAGAGTCGCATTTCTTCGCAGCCACTCAGCACAGTGATGTTGCAGCCGGATGCGGCCAAGCGACAGTTGCGCAGTACCTATCGAACGCGTGCTATCGACGCATATCGCAATCGAAAGATATTCACAGTGTTTGGCAACTATCACACGGTCAGGCGCGCCTTGGTGCGTCGCGGCTGGGTGGAGAAGCTGCCGGCGGGGCGGCATGCCAAACTGCAGGCCATGTCCGAGGAGGCGCTGCTGGAGCATGCGCGTCGTGGCAATGACTACGAAGCAGTTGTCCTATCCAAAATGATCAACAACTTTCCATCGTTCTTCGTCTGGCAGAGCAAGGCGCAACGCGACCTGTTCAGCGAGGTCAAACCATATCGCAATCGTGTCCGGCGCAGCCGCTCACTGGACTTCTCCACCAAGGTGGGTCTCGTCGGCTGTGCGGAGCAGGAGTGCTGGTTTCGCGAGGAAGGCGTCTGCGGCATGAGCTATCCGCGCTTCTATCGCTTGGGAGCCAACAGCAAGGAGGACCGAGCGGCATTCATTGAGGATTACCATCAGACACAGGCGCGCTCGCTGCTCCGTTACGTTAAGGAGCACCGTCCGGCTGAGATGGCCGACCCGGAGCATGGCGAGGTGTTCAGCTCTACGCTTGAGTTCGCCCTCAACAAGGTCAAAACGACGATCAGACAGAAGGAGCATTATTCTCTGGATGATGCACGCATCAAAATGCCAACGGCTACGGAAATGATGGAGAATCAATCGTTTATGGTTCAGTCGTCCATGGTGCTCCATGGCCATGCCAAGTTCAAAGTCAACGAGAAGGTGATGACGGAATATGCCCGCCTCAGCGCTCAATATCTCGATAAAATTGAGGCACTGCGTCTCGACTATCGCTGGGATGGATCACGCAATCTGTGGATACTCAAGCCGGGCTATCAGTCCCGAGGCATTGGCATCGTTGTGCGCAGCTCTCTGGACGACATCCTGCAATGGACATCCAACAATCAGAATCGCAAATACATTGTTCAAAAGTACATTGGTGAGTAGCACAAAAAAAGGAGAGAGACAGAGAGAATAAGAGAGTGAAAGTGAGAAAATCAATCCTTTGAGAGTTTCCACTGCACATTTACAAAATAAATTAAAAACAACTAGCATAGAAAAAGAGAGAGATAGAGCGAGAGTGATCGAGAGTGATAGAGAGCGATTATATAAGTTTTGGAGAGTTTGCACTGCGCATTTATAAAATAAACAGAGAGAGTGAAGGCAAAAGAGAGAGAAAGAGAGAGGGAGAGCGAGTACAGAATTTTTTTAAAAGAATCATTCGTAAAATTCATTTCAAAACAAGACATAAACTTTAAGTATAGTTACTAATAGACAAAACAAATAGTCATGGGGAAAGGATGAATGAGAGAGGTAGACATAGAGATAGATAGAGAGAAGCAAACAAATATTGCTATATCTACTTGGTCGGAGACTTCTTCCTCAATACACGCGCCTAATTGTAAGCTTTATTTTCCAGAACGTCCATACCTTATATATCGCACCAAATTTGATATTCGTCAATATATGCTGCTCACGATTAGCGATAGCCAGGTGACAATTTGGACATATCGGGATTGCTATTTGCGCTTCAGCTCGCAGGAGTTCACCTTGGATGACATGCGGGAGTCGATACACTTGACGAACAATTCGGTGCAGAAGCGCTACAAGAATAAATTGAATCGAGATTCGCGCTTACCGAAGCACAACATGTGGTCGCTGGATCAGTTCAAGAGTCATTTGCGCCATGTGGGCGCACCCGACAATACCTGGGCTAAAATCTACAGTGGTTTCAAGCAGAATCTGGTGGCTGTGGTGTTGGCCAGCCTGGACGAGACGGAACTGGTACCGAATGCATTCGAGCTATATGGCTGTGATTTTATGCTGGATGAGCATTATAATCCGATACTGATTGAAATCAATTCCACACCGGATCTATCAGCCTCGACGGAGGTGACGGCAAAGATATGTCCGCTGGCACTAAAGGATTGCATACGAGTGGTGTTGGATGTGCCGAGGAATGCCTTGGCCGCAACGGGCCTGTTCGAGCGCGCTTTCCAAGTGAACCACAACGTGGACAAGGAACTGGATGGCACCCGACCCCTCGAGCTGAATGGCACCCAAATGAAACTCTCCGAAACGTTGCCCAAAATTCGGCAAAATCCTCGTTCGCGTCTGCTGCGCAAGATACTCAACAATGTGCGGGCGACGACAAGTCGCAAGCTTGGCAAGGATAAAAGCACAACGGTTACAACGCCCCAAACCACCAAGGTGCTCGTCGGCAAAGTGGGCAACCCGGTAAATAATACCAAATAATTCTTATTGTATTTTATAATTACTGTTTTATTATTATCCACAGAAGTTGTCCAGAGCGAGCTGGAATTTGAACGGCAAAGTGGGATTAAACTCAAAGACACGAGAGAATTTAGCTCTGCAATACACAGCACCCAAATAATGAATAGCAGTTTGTCAATTATTATACACTGGATTATTAATTAACAATTTCTAATTAACAACTCCTTCCTTAGCCTTAAGCTACCCAACAATTTAAACAACTGCTAACAATCGTCTGATAACAAGTAATTCATTTATTGAGCTGCTTTCAGATATACATATATATATCGATCGAGGACGTCGCCCACAATCAGCAAGCCTTTAACTGGACTTTAACAAGAAAATAGTTAACAATATATATATATATAGAGGGACCTCAGATATTCATGTTACGTCACACGCTTTACATCAAATAAAAAAGAAACGAGCAAAACACGGAGCCTAAGATTTAAATTGATTAGTTTTCATTTCTTTAAGTATTGCATTTATAATATTTCTTTGTTAAGATCGTTTGAATTTGGATTTTTTTAATATTTCAAAATCTATCTAAAATTAATTATGAATTGAACACGTAGTTTACAATAATAGATAAATATTCATATTCAAAATGAATCTAGAGGAGGAGTAAGATGTCTAGGAAGGATTAGGATTATTGAATAAGCTAACTAAACAAATTAAATACCAAAACGGCATCCAATATGAAATTGCTAGAGGAAGGCAATTGGAAAGTTTTGAATTCAATATATATTCTGCAGAAATGTCTTAGTTCATTATTTTAATTGATTTGAAAACAGTTTCTAGTTCAGCTCACGAAACTTAGGATTTGCAAGGTATTTGCAATAATATTTTGTATTTGGAAATAATGTCTTTAAAAATGGGTGGTGGGTGGTGGTTGAGTGGTTGAGTGGGTGGTTTATGTGTGTGTTTCTCTCTTTAACAAGTGGGCAGTGGCACAGTCAACGTGCAGCTTGTGGTCAGCTTGTTGCGTGGACTGATCAGTGGCGTCTGAGTGAGCTGCAGCTCGCTGGTGGCCTGCTTCATGGCTGCGAGAATGGGCTCGCCTCGGTGCAGCGCCTGCACTGAGATGCTAACGGGCAGCCGAGGACCATTCGACTTGCGGCCAAAGGTGCGTCCGATCGCATGCATGCTGGCCGAGCTCTCTATCTCGGATTTGGTGCGGGCAAAGCGACGCGAGCAAGTGTTCCGCCCACTAGCATCGAGCAGTGTGCCATTCAGCGCTGGCCGGGATCGGGAACAGCTCATCGTGGCAGCTGGTGTCACGCTGCTGCTGTTCGTCGTCGTGGTCGTGCTGGTGGTTATATTGCGTAGACTGCGCCATTTGCGTTCACTGATAACGGGCGCTGTTGCCGGTGCCGTGGGCAGTGGCTCCTGTTTCTCGAGCAGATTCTCAGTACCATTGTTGGCATAGTTTTTGATGAGTATCTTGAATTTCTTCTCTGTCGTCTCCACCTGATTGACACCGAAACGGGGACCACAGCTACGCTGTCGCTTCGGTGGCAGAGCAGCACTGACTGCTGCCTCTCCCCCACTGCCCATCGTCGTGTTTCGCTTGTGAGTGGCAGTTAGGAGTTGGGTTATGGAGCGACCCGCCTGCTTCAGCAAATGCGGGGGGCAGGGCGATGTGGGCGCCGTGACAACCGCTGGCGATTTAAATGTAGCCACTGTGGTTGTTGTTGCTGCGCTTGTTGCGGCTGCTGCAGTTGGCTGCGGTTGGTGTTGTGTGCTGCTGATGCTGCTGCGACTGCTGCTCAGTGGCTCCACCATGTACTTCTCCATATACTCGGTGGCATTGAAGGTGGGCATGGCGCGATGTATGCGCGATATGGTCGTTGTGGGCACAATGGCCGACCTCTGGCGGTATACGCTGCTGGTGGCCAGACTGCGCTCCTTGCGCTGCTGCTGATAGTAATAGTGGCCATGATGATTCGCCTTGTGCAGCAGCTGCTTGCCCTTGACGAACAGATTCAAGCCCATGTAGGCGGGCGTCGGTGGCACCACTTGACGATAAGCCAGTTCAAAGTTACCCATATCCGATTTGGGGTCCAAGCGTCGATCAATTACCACTGAAAACAAAGAGAGTATAGTTAGCAGATTATGTTTAGATTGACATCAGTGCAAACCACTACACACAGAAAAAAATTGCCCTGAATCTTAAAAAATCTTTTGGCCACACTTTTGGAGCTAAGGGCAGCTGATCTGATCTTTTTTAAAGTTGGAGGTGTATTGTGGTCGGCACAGCTTGCCTAAGACTTTCTTTCTGGTTTTCTTCATTTTAATTGAGATTTGAATGTGAAATCATTTTAGAAATTATTCAAATTGTTGTAATCCAAAATGGTTTTCTGTGCTGTTAAGAGGCCTACACTTACCCTTGACGACATCCTCGAGGCACTTCGGGCACATGCGAGCCGTTACGCTAGTCGTGGCGCCCAGATCGGGACTGGAGTTGATTTCAATGAGCCACGGATAGAAGTTCTCGCATATCATAAAATCCGCGCCGAACAGCTCAAATGTGTTTGGCCTGCGATCCATATTCTCCTGGGATGCCAACATGGTGCCCACAATGGCCTTTCGCATGCCCGGATAAATGCGCTCCAGCCACATATTCGATTTGCCAATTTGGCGCAGATAGGCTTGGAAGGAGTAACAGTCCCACATGTTCTCACTGGGCAGCCTCTTGTCCCGCTTCCCATTCGTATACTTCTTCTGTATCGCATGGTTCGTCAGATGCACTGACTCGTGATGGTTGCTCAAGCTGTACTCCTGCGAGCTGAAGCGCAGATAGCTCTCCCGATAGAACCACACCACCAGCGGCTGTGTGTTCGTTATCAGGAACCATTGGCGTATATCGAACTTCGTTTGGAAGACAATGAGGGGTCGTTCTGAAAGGCAGGTTTTTTCATTTAATGTTAGACTAATAAGTTGTTAGCCAATTCAGTTATAGATACATTTCCCAACTTTGCAGAATTTATGACAATTTCCTGCATCTGATTTAATTTATATCTTTATTCTATTCTGTAGTTTTAGTTTTAGTTTTCATATTCCTAAGTCCTCAGTAATAATTCTTTATATTACTTTACTCTTTATTTTCTACTATTTTCCTACTATTCGCTCACCTCTCTCCAATTGATATTCGCTTCTCTCCGCTTACCTCTTTCCCCTCTCCCCACTCTTAGCTGTGCACGCAATGTTCTTCATTTTCTACTCTTCCCTTCCAACTGCCTAACTTACCTATTCCTACTGCCATAGGACCTGTTGCATCAAAATATTTTGTTATTGGCAAACCGAAACCTATAAAATAAATAGTGAATCCAACTCGAGAATATGCCACCAAAAATAACAACAAAAGTGGCTGCACTTTTATAAATTCACACACATTTGAATGCACAAATAAGCAGCATACATAAATACATATGTATATAGACAGACATATGTTAATATACATATATTTACATACATATGTATGGGCGATGTGCGTGCCTGCAGTTGTGGGTGGGAAACTTGGTAGGGCTACGCCGTATTGCCAAACAACAACAACAATGTCAGCGCCCCGATTTTTGACCTACTTTTTGCGTGTTTGCTTATAATGCTTTTATTCCAGACCGGAAACATATTTAGAACTATGTTAAGCAAACGATTTTTCGGCGATTTTTGCGAATTTAATTAAATACGGATGAGAATGAGAAGAGATCATGATTTTGGCTTGAAATAGTAATCGGGATATCTTTTGGTTTAAAAAGTGTATAAATAAAATTGACCAACACAGATTGTAGGGATTATTAAAGTTTTAAAAATAGTCTCTTATAGGTCGGAAATAATTAATATTAAATTTATATCATATCAAATGATTATTTTTATGTAAAAAGCTTTTAATCTGTATTCAAAATATATTTAGTTTGAATATTCTTTACTGGAGTCTTTGAATTTGTTTTGATTCAATGTGGAAATTTAAAAATGAAGAATATGATTGGGAATGAAAATAAAACATAAATATAAAACGTAACTGAAGTTTCTGTTATTCTCAAATAAATGGATTTAGTCTAAGACAATATTTTTCAATTTCTTTCTGTGTAGTATTATTTCTCCCTGCTATTTTGACCTGCTTTCGAAACACTAATTTCTGTAATCGTCTGAACTGGATTATTTAATGGCAACTAAAATAAAAATAAGAATATTAAATAGACTAAATTAAATTTAAAATAAAAAGTAATATTTAATAATAATGTAAAAGTAAGAAATATTTATAAGAATTGAAGGAGTAAATGCAAATTGGATGTGAGGAAGTGAGAAAAACCCAAATCCGACCAAAAATAATCCAAAGATTAGCTGCGGAAGGCAAAATGGAGGAGTCTATTGGTGATTGGAGTTAATACGACAAAGAGCGCAAAGTAAGAAATTCCTTGGCCCAGATTCCAATCTGTTTTGGTGAGTCGGATATTGGGGGTTATCTGTCAGTACTTTAATCTAATCCCCTTTGCGAATACTCACCAATATACTTTTGCACCACATAGCGACTTTTTGATGCTATCGATGGATTCACGACGCCCAAGATTTTTTTGAGATTATCCATGAGGAGGATGCCACGACCCCGACACTTGTTCGCCGGCTTGACAATCCACAAGTTCTGGTAGCCATCCAGGCTGTACTGAGGCCAATGGGTCTTCATCTTCTCCACCAGCGTAATGCAGCTCTTGACCATGTGGTCCAGCGTACGCTGGCCATCGTGCTGGATGCGTGCATCCTCATTGACCAGCTGCTGATGCTGATAAAGGAAGGCATCCCAGTCGTGCTCCCAAATCCGGGGAGGATCCTCGTAGTCGATGTCATTGTGCTGGCAGCTATCAATGTAGTCAACCAGTCGCTTGTAGGCAAAGTCTATCGAGGAATAGGGTATCTTGCCGCTGGGCGAGAAGACAGCGTCGCAGCCCTGTTTATGGTACTTGCACAGCATGGCACGCAAGTAGGCCACACAGGCCGTCAGCTTAAAGTTATCCACAAATTCACCCAGCTCCTCGGGACTCCAGACGTTGTAGCAGCGTGGGAAGTACATCTCGGCCATGCCCTCCTCGAAGAACCAATGGAAATCACGCAGCTGACTGCATAGACCCTCCTTGGAGGTGAACGGCGCTCTGTGGAACTTATTGATGGTCATGCCGGGATTCTTGGCCTGATCGATATAATCACATTTCTCCTTGCGATTCGTCCACAAGAAGTCCACGGGCATATGCTCCAGAAACCTGGACATGATGTTCCTTTCGCACTTCAGCACATATTGGCGCCGCGTTTCGCCCGCCTTGCGCTTGGGCAGACGCTGCGTCAGATCCTCATAGGTCATTTGACCCATGGGCAGCACCTTGCGGTGCATGTCCAGCTTCTCCACCCAGCCGCGGGCGAGGAGAGCATTGCGCACCGAGTGGAAACAGCCGCGAATGGTGAAGATCTTGTTCTGCTTGGCCGCTTCCTGCGCCTTACGCCGCAGCTCATTCATGCGGTCCGTGGTGATCCAGGTGCGACGTGCCACATAATTGTTTGGGGCACCCTGTGGCACTCGTACGGGACAGGTGTTCTCCTTGTTGTTGTTGTCAGCTGGCTTTGTTATCGGCGCTGGTGTTAATTGTATGCTGGGCACTGTGCTGTGCACAGCTGTGCTTGGGGGCGTGGCTGGTGTTGGAGGCGGTGGCAGCGGTTGCACCACTGATATCACTGGCGTCCGTGTGTTGCACAACGTGGCACTCGAGCATTTGTGTTGCTGCTGCTGCTGCTGTTGTTGCTTCTGCTGCTCCTTGCTGCCACCTTGTGGCTCGCTGCTCGGACGCGTCGCTTTCTGGAGCAGCTCGTGCATATTTTTTATCCGACCAAAAATCAAACACGATTTCGCCACTCCGAAGCTCAGTGACTGACTAACTAACTAACTGCCTGACTGCCTGACTGGGCCACTAGGTTGTAACTTGTCTTTCTGTGTGCCTGCATGTGTGTGTGTGTGTGTGTACTGTTAATTTTGACTACGGGCGGGCCCATATGGGGGCTGCTTGGCAACCAGCTTGAGCCAGTTAAGTTCATAACTTCAGTTTCGGCTCAAACGACTCTATTAATAGCTACAAGCTTGCGCCTCTCCTATGCAACGGCAGCGCGGAGTCGCAACATAGCCATTCGAGGCATGTGGAAATTTACATTGGGTTAGGTCGACTTCAGTTGAAGTTTGCTTCTGTTTGCAGGAGAGCCAAGGAAGTTCCTTATTGACCTTGGCATAGCCTATGTGGAATATGTTTTTATTATTTGAATATAATATTTATATAGAATTTTTATCACATCGAGTATTTAATGAATTAATATTTATTTATTTATTTATTTAAAGAATATTACTGAATATGGTCAGGAAAAATATGTACGATAATTATGAAAATTAAATAATTACATGTTTTTAGAAACAATTCAAAAAGCAAATTTTTAGATACAATACAAAAAATATCAACTTCATTCCAAATGTGAATTTTGAAAAACATTTTCAATATTAAAATTTAAAGTTAATTTACTCTAAACTCCAACAAGTTTTCTCTCAAATTATTCATTTGTTTATTTAATTCCAGACAAATGCTTTCAATAAAATTGAAAAATTTACAATTTTATAAATACATTTTCAAGAAATTTAAGTCATAAGAAGGCAGAGTATATCCAGTTAGGCTACAAAAACTATCTCAGCATAACTTACGAGACGTTAAGGAAAATTTATGACACGAAAAGAACAAAATACAAATTAACAAATTTAAGATAAGTAGTAGGTAATAAGGTAGTAAGAAGGTGTATAATAAGCTAACTTTTTGAGCAAAGTTACTTGACATTTTGCAGATAGCCATAAATATTATCGGAATTACAAAAAATTACAAAAATTATTAAAAAAAAAACAAAATAAAAAAATGAACTTGATGTACTTTAGCAAGAAATCTTTTATATTTGAGAATAGTGTGGGATCATGATTTAAATAAGCCCAATAAACAATTATAGAGGATAATGGCGATGGGCTCAGGTGATAAAAGAGTTTTGTAAATTGTTCAAATCCAAATAATTTGTTTGAATTAAATCACAATTTTAATAGATACAAATATAAAAGGAAAAAAATAAAAAAATAAATTACAAAGTAATTAGTGTTTTTACACGAATCCCAAAGTCTTCAATTAAATTTGGGATACGAAATGAATGAAATTTTGTTGAAAATAATCTTAAAATTTTAAGTTGATTTAAGATACGAATAGAAACAAATTCTTAGAAACGGAAATGTCGACAAACATAGAAAACAAACAGAGTATTTTTGGGTTTTATATTATTCTAAGACAAGGAGAGCACACTGAAAGTGTTTTTTCTGTGCCCACATTGAAAATGTGAATCTTCGTCGTGTCCTGACATTTTATGCGCAATACTTGTGCTCAGCTTGTGTTGGCGTTGTTGTTGCTGCTGGTGTTGTTGTTGTTGTCTCTATACGTTGCTGGTTGTTTGGTGTTGGTTTTGGTGCTGGTGTTGTCGTCACAGTCGTCGCTGCTTTGGCGTTGGTGACGACGTCAACGCCGTTGCTGCCATCAGACGTGGCTCATATGAATGCTCGCTGGAGCGTGAGAGCCACGGACCGGAAACGGCAATGTCTATGCAGGCCCCGGAGTGGGGTAGAGTGGGTTAGAATGGGTAGGAGTGGGTTGCAGTGGGTAGTAGTTGTAGGTTGTTTCCAGAGCAGGGTCTAGTTGTCTGCTTGTGCAATTTGTACAATGGCGCTTGGCAGCCTTTTCAATTATTTGTAAAATAATCAAGTTAACTGTTACCGCAAAGGAGTCGATGGGGTAAATCAGGCCGGGGCGGAGTAGCTGTAGCTGTACGTCAGGCGATTACAGGTGAGTACCGGATACCTTCCCTTGGCTTTGTCTTTTAATGCTAACTGTTATTTGGTTCAAGGACGTCTCTGCCGCAAACTTAATTCTGCGGCGGCTTCTACACGAGTTGCGACTTTAGCTATGACAGGTGGGTTGGTGGTTGGGTGGCGGTGGGCGGTGGGCGGTGGCATCAAATCCACACGGCAACACCTACATACGTCAGGGCAAGGCTCAACCTTGCGTGCTGCTTGCGAAGTTTGTGCAAATCTCTGTGCTTCACTCTATTTTGTTTATATTGTCTTAAAAATTGCTTGATATTAAGCTTTTAGTAGCAGTCGAGAAAGCAGAAGCAGAAGAGGAAGAAGA
This sequence comes from Drosophila nr. medialis 2 BK-2023a, assembly GCA_035044325.1. Taxonomy (NCBI): domain Eukaryota; kingdom Metazoa; phylum Arthropoda; class Insecta; order Diptera; family Drosophilidae; genus Drosophila; species Drosophila nr. medialis 2 BK-2023a. The sequence goes on from JAWNMH010000348.1 coordinate 762,789, forward strand.
AGACACTTGTTTCTTGTTGTTGTAAGTGGGACAGTAATTAATTTCGCTCCAATCGCTGAGGTAATAAAATCAGCTTAAAAATAGTTCTTGCGCTTATTTTATCGCTCGGATAACGTGAATCATTTGGGGGCGGAGTTTGTTTAAAAGTTGTGTATTGGGGTCAGGGGTGTTTGCAGTTAAGCAGCGAAAGCTATACAGATGAAAGTGGTATGGATTATCACTGGAAAACATTTTTAAAAGACAAAGCAGCTCACAACTTTTACATTTAAATATAGATTTTTGGAATGGTACTTTAAATGTCACGTAGGTAAGCGACTTTTAATTGTTCCAATTCTTATTACATTTTTTTAATTTATGTTTTTGTATTTATTATCTTGCGACCATCGGACAAAATTCCTAGTGGTTAACTTTTTTATATTTATAGCAGGATAGGAATAAATTTGAAAGTCCCCTTAAAAAATATTTGTTACAAATGTTTTGCAATCCTTTTGACTTAAAGATTCCCATTCTCTAATTGTAAGTCCTTAAAAATTTAAGTATTTCACTTAACATTACCATCAGTAAGAGCCACTATTAAATATTATATTATATTTTTCTATGGAACATAATTTAATATACAATTATTTTTAAATAAAAAGCACACACTTTTTTTAATGTAAATGATCTTTGCTCTTTCAAATATTCAATAAAATATTCAAGTAAATATACTCAGCTTTTCCAAATCTCTACGGTTATTTTTAGAAAAGGAGAAAATAATTTTTTGAATTGTTTTATCCCATCATGCGCAATAATCTTATTTAAATTTAAGTAAATTTGTTTTTAAGTAACTTTGACTCCACACATAACTGTTTTAATTATTTGAAAGAAAAGAAAATTAATTTTAAAATTAAGAATCATTATGGATGCTCCAAGTTCATGATTTGTTTGATAACTGAGAAATGAAAACTTGCATATTATCCCATTTAATACAATTTATTATTATTATTTATTATATTATTATTTTAAAATGGGCCCCTGAGAACCGCTATAATCCGTCCCTGTACGCGATGTTGAACTTACGCACAATGCATTGAACCCAAAGAACTTTGACTAATGCGCGCGTTAACGAAAGCTTTCAACTGAGCAGCAAAGCACTGAAGCTTTTCTCCAACATGGAACATTTTGGTGGAGAACATCGCGATAGAGAGAGAGAGAAAGCCCGTAAAAATGTTCGGCTAAATCGAACGAAATCAACCGAACACCAAATATCCATCCATGCACGAAGCGTTTGCCTAGCGACGATGCAACAAATATAAAATCCGAAGCGCTTGGAAAATGTGAAAACATTCATAACGGAAAACTCCTGACGTGTGGACGTGTTCGTCGTGCTCTGTCTTTGTCACGTCTTTCGCTGCTTGTGTTGTGTATTATTTTTGTGAGTGCGTCTCGCTCTTATCGCTGCTCACTCGCTTCTTACCACACTTACTTATCTATCAAGCAACCACCTAAAAATATACAAATCTACAAAAACCATCAACAAATTTCATTAATACTATATTGCGATATTCTTTGCCGCGTTCTGGTTTTTAACATTGTGAGCAACCTTGAGATTTCGCGTTGCAAACAAACCAACTTGCCAACTCCACAAGTGCAACACGAAACTTAAGTATTTCCAACCACCATTTGCAATGTGACTTTAAAAGTGTGATCCCTCTCGCCAATTGTACTTTATTGTGTTGCCAAGCAAAGATATATATTTCAAAAACCTCATATCAATTGCCATATCACGTTGAAACGTTGATCAAAGCGCTGTTGCCAATACAAAATACAATTAAAAAAATTCAAAGTGGGTCTACAAGTCGAATTTGGATTACGGCAAAGGACGAGCAGCTGTTGCCAACACAGCGAAATGTGCACTATCGGTGAGTACTTTTACTTAATGATGAGATATTTGCGTAAATTATAATTCAGGGAAAAGTTAAGGTACTTTTGCCGATCCTAGAAAAAATCTTTAAAAAAAGCATCTTGAGTCTGAGTCTCAAACAATGTTTTAAAAATATTGTTTTTTAGCTAAAGTAATACATAATTAATAATAATATGATGTCGGTTGTAGCCAAAAACTATCTAGCCAAAAACTATCTAATGGTCATGTTATTTCTAAATATTTTGGAGTTATATTTAAATATTAAATTGCATACATTATTTCATTTCATTATTTTTTATATTATTTATTTATTTAAAGTAGACTAAAAAGAGTCAATTGTTTTTCGGGTTTAAAGGTTCTAAAAAGAAAAATGTCTAAGTTAAGTTATGGTTTAAATTATATAAAATTAAAAGGGAGAAAATAAATGTAGAATGTAAATTTAATGAAACAAAAATAATATTCAGGGTATATAATATATAAATTAAATGAGGGTGAAGGTAAAATGGTCCAATATTTATTGCAAGAATTAGAAAACCCCAGAAAAAATTCAATAAATTTCCTTATTTCTTATTATTATTATGAGATTCTAAAACTAACTAACCAACGATTTTAAGAAGATGAAATTGACAGTAGAAAAAAGTTGTTTAGTTATTTTTCCTCCTAGATTAAGTTTATGCTAAAATTATTATAAAAGTAATATTAAATTTAGCTTTATATAAACACACATTGATGTTTTATTGTATTCAAGCTCAGAGCACCACCACAAATAATTAAATATTTTGTATATGAACTATATTATGCAATTCTATGATTAACTTGAGCACTTGAACTTATGCTGATATTACTTATACTGATTCCTCCACTTGTACTTTGAGTTTCGGCTATTTGTGAATTACGTTAAAGTTTTGATCTCGATTTGATACCCAATTTACTGATTACCTCTTATATACCTATGTGTTATGTACTTTATCGATCAGCGTAGTTGCAGATTGGGATTACGTTGAAGTATTGTTTATATCTTTCCTATGACGCTAATGCTCCTGTTGCACAACTGACACTTACATAACTTGACATCCAATCATTCCAGAGTTGGGCAACTGACAAATAAAAAAGAGCACCCTAAGAATTCTATTCTATTCTATATATAGACGTTCTATTGAAGTAGCTTAACAATATACTACTATCGGTAATCAACGAAAGCTATGAGCTTTTTTTTTGAATTAAAATGACAAAAGGGGTCGTTGGGGCATTAAGGACGTGGCCATATCCTGTGGTGTGTGTGTGTGTGTGTTAGTGCTTGCTTTTCAATTATCCTAGCTATGTGATCTAAAAATAAACCAAAGCAAGCAACACACATAAACAACAATAACCTTATATTTGTGTTGCTCAACACCCACACACGACCAGAATGCCAAACGACGTCATTGTGATAAAGACGGTCTCCTGTCTGGACTGCCTGTCCGTCTATCCGTCCGTTAATTCGGCACAAATTCTGCTGATCCAAATGTTATATTAGATAAATATAAGCCGTGAAAAAGTGAAAAAAAAATACCAGCGTTAAGTCACAGTCGAATGACGCACGATGCCGCCACTGATTCTCCATACAATAGTTAAAAATATACCATACACAGTTAGTATATGCAGATATTTGTATATATATATATATGTATATATATATGTGTGTGTGTGGGTGTCTTGTGTGTTGTATCCTTGAATGACAGTGTCCTTTCGTGACACACCTCACCGCACCTCAGTTAGCCATGTTTCCAGATACAAATGCGCTTTGATTGCCAGCCGGGCAGAAACACTGGCCAGAGTGCCACTTGCTACTTGCCACGCCACAATGGGTTCGTTGTGCGACTGTGGCACAAGTGCCAGTTGCGCAGTCGGGGTTGGGGCATTTTCATCTCAATGTTGCTACATTGTATGCCATTTGTTGTGCGTGTTCGTGCGTGGGTGTATCTCTCTCTCTTTTTGTGTGTGTGTTTGTGTGTGTGTTTGCTCGTATTAGCCACGCTTGACATGCTGCTCAATGCGGTTTGCCTGCTTGTCTGTTTGCCTGCCTGTTGTGTGTGTGTGTTATCCCCGACCCGATCCAATTGCGGCATCCAAGCAAATTTCTCGTTGGCGTCAGCTAAAAGTTCAGAGTTGAATTCGACCATCCATAATGAGAGCAAATTCTATTAAAGCAAACACTGTCCACAAATTGGCATTAGTTGCAGTTAGATAGTCAACAGAAATCAAGAAATGATCAAGCATATACGCCGAGAAAAAATTTGCCATACCTTTTAGAAAATGGTCAAAGGTAACTCATCTTATTGATGAGCAATCTTGCGAAGGGTTATATCTTTCTAAGAAACCAGAGTTTTTGATCTCCTAATTGGTAAATTTATTTAAAATTTCGCAAAAATATGTTCAATCTAGAGAAGACAAAAGCTAAGCTCTAACATAGCAAGTCGAAGACTAATTTTCTTTACTATCTTCTGAGTTTTTCACAGGTTTCATGCCAAAATTATTCTCATTGATTCAAGATTTTAAATTTCTAATTTGAGGTTATATGCAAGATATTTTCTTAGAGCCTGAGATATTCGAGAATCAAGATTGGTAGTACTGATTTTCGTATTTATCTTTTTGGTTCTACAATTTTCTTAAACTTCTTTTACTTCTTCAAACACAGATGCAAAATGTTTCTTAAAATGTACCCCATATAAGAAAAACACATTTTGATTATCATTATATATTTATATTTTATATTCAATTATTAAACGAAAAATAAGTATTCCAGTTTACTACTATCAGTTGAACATAATGTAATGTATAATTATGTGTATCACCCTTGACATTTAGTCAAAGTTCGCAGGCAAATTGTGGTCGCCTACGTTGTTGGCCTACGCAAATTATGAGCCACAAAAATGGACACAAAATTAATCAGAATATTGACAGACTGATGAAAGATACGCGGTCAGGTCTCCGTTTACTCAGATACTCAAATATATAGGCAATTACGGGGGCAACACTCAAGAGGTTTTCATCTAACAACAACTGCGAGGGCAGACAATGGCAACGGCTGCTGGGCATTATCCTGCTAATGGCCAACTTAATGGCCACTTTAAGCTGCATTGTCGTTGAATATAACTGTTGTTTTGTATAACTTTATTTGCAGCAGACACTGGAAAATGCTTAAAATACATTTTGCTCATATAATTAAGTATGCCCATTAAGAACTTTGCAACTTTAATTTGAATCTGATTAAAGTATTACCTTAGTGACAACTATACTTATTATAAAGTATGCTCTTTAGGAACTTTGCAGTCTAACTTTTAATTTTATAAATGCTTGTGCTAACTTTTAATATAGTTTATAGTTTATTATAGTATAGTATTTCTGCCAACATACTTCAAGTTGTCAATTTTGTCGTGGGCACACTTCAGCTTCAGTATGGGACAGGTGGGCCTCGGCTGCAAGCAGGTGCAGTAGACGAACTGTTTCATTAGGAACTCTTGAAATTCCTCATTGCTACTGTCGGCCTTGAGCAGCTCCCGATAGTCCTCAACACTTTCCAGACTGATGGGATCCAGCTGATGCATATAGCACTTCATTTTGAGCACAGCCGAATATAAGTAGTTGAAAATATGGGTGACCATTTGCTTGTGGCACTCGATGCTGCGATGATACTTATCGCCAAGTATAAAGGGCGTCTCCATATTTCTATCCAGCTGTTTGTAGGCCTCATAAAATTTCTTGCACTCTGTGTTAAGATCCAAAACAGCATGTTCCATGACATTGCTGAACATAATATCCACAAAATATGAATATGGAGTTTATTTAAATAGGGAACTTTGACTTACTTGGAGCCACGGAGCACCTCCAGTTTCTCCTCGTACTCATTGATGATCGCCTCCTCGGCAGATAGGGTATAAACCTCGGGATAGCGACAGCCTGGCGTCGAGATCAGTATCAGATATCGCTGGGTTAGCAACCACAGACGTTCGATGATTATTTTCTGTGTCTCCAATTCGCATTGGTAGAACTCATAATATTTGCAATAGCGTTTCTCCATTTCCATCAATAGAGCCAGGATTTCCGCCTCCTTTTCGTAGTGTTCCTTGAGCTGTGGCGTCAGATGGGCTTCATTGTCCTTCGACATCCTGTGCAAATTATTTTATGCTTTTTATGTGTCTGTGTAAGTGTGTGTGTATGTGTGGAAATTCTGTACGCTACTAATTTTGTGCACAAGGCTGAGTTGTCAAGTTGATATAACAGGAGAAGCAAAGAGCAGAACCTTAATTCTACGAAAATAGTACTTAAGCTATAATCTAAGAAATGCAATCAAACCAACCATAAATTAGTCGGAATCAATTAATATCAAGACCAATCAATTTGCATTCGACGTTGATGGTAATTTAATTTGTGGCCAGCAATAAATTTGGTTGAAAGAAGAAAGTGAATGACATGAATAAGATATACTCAAGTCCACGCTAAAGTGAATAACTGGGTGCTAAATTACAAATAAGCCCGATTTGCCCGAATATATAGTTGTTATTAAAATACATAATTAAATAAATATATATTTCTATATTTAATATAGTGTAAGAGAAGCTCATATACGAAAATTCTATATCACAAATTTAGAGTTCAATTAGTTGTGGACTGCAAAGTTGATTCTGCTCTAGAATATATGTACATATGAAATATAAAACAACTCACTTGATCCATAATCCATATTTGATCCATAATTTGTATATATATGAATACCATATAGGGATATATTTGCCAAGTATTTGCTCTGCATCATTTCAACCCATTTGTTCACACTTATAAGTACAGCATTAGCGAAATCAATAAAGTTGAGCACAATTCGAATAAATCGTTTTAAAATAGATTTGTCGAAAACAATTAATATATCACTAATACGTCATGTTGTACAGCCAACAAGCATGTGATGGTAATTTTCACATGGCGCACATCAACAAATCAATATATGAATTTGTTGGGGTACCAAAAGTCAGCCGAGCAGGGAATAGATCCTCTGATTGATTCCGATTAAATACAGCATTTCAGTGCATTGCAAAACCAAAAACGTAATTGAAATTAGCCAATTTCGTATTGCCGGCAATTGCCACTTGCCGCTTGCCACTTGCCAGTTGCCAGTTGCCACCCAGCTGGTACGTATAAAATTCAATATATTTTTAAAATGCGTTAAAATGTTAGGCAATAGGCAGCCAGTAGGAGAGATAAGGAAATCGAGAGAGAGAAAGAGGCGGAAATGGAGAGAGAGAGAGAGAGAGAGGGATTGGGAGGGAGAGGGAGGAGGAGAGAGCGCATTTATGAAGTGCGAAGCCAATTGCCGCCTTTAAATTTCAACAGTAGACGCTGTATATAAATAGGCGTAAACATATGGCAACGCTGTGCTGTGGGAAACATGAACTTGCCCCCGCTTCGTTTTAGAATATTTCAAAATATTTCTCAATATTATTCTCAAATAAACAAATGAATTGTTATATGCCAGGCCTCTAGGCAGGCGTTAATGAATAAATTAAAAATATGCTAAAAAGCGACGAATTAGTAGCGCAACAATACAGACGATGACATACCCTAGACTTAATGACTCGATTTAAAAAATATAGTTAAATATGTTGTTGCAAATAAAATGATGAAATCATTAGAGAATTGAAAGTAAACTTAATGAATGCAAACTAGGAGGCCAGGCTAAGGAGGAATTACAATATACAGTCGTTTGGAGATTTAAATGTTAGATGGAAAAAAAGAAAAACCTTTTCCTTGCATGCTTTCAGGACCTATTTCGATTTTAACTAAACTGCTATTCAAATACTCGCGACTATCCACTTTTATGTCGATATAGAATGGAAATAAAATGTTAAATTGACGCACATTTCGGACACATTTCAATATTCAGTTTGATTATGCATTTTAATTGGCATTGCGATGCGAACACGTGGCGTATGCGCGATGTCTTCTTTGCTGTAACAAAATCGTATTATTCGTCTGCCTCTGCCAAGATGTTTCTTATCATCAGTCCCAGCTAATGGACCAATCTGTCCGACCAGCCATCGGCCTGTCCATTTGCTGTAAGTTGGCTTTTGATTGCGCGCCTCTCAGCGCCTTTTTATTCAATTATTTCACTCAGTTGTGGCAAATTGTATTCATAGTGCTGGTTGATGAGTGCGGTCGTTAAATCACTGAGTGCAACGAACCATTCAGTTTCCTAATTGCTGCTTAAAGTGCTTGTCTTTGTCAATAGTTGTTTATATAATGCTAAAAGCATTTTACTACTGTTTCGATTAATAATAATAGTTTGTATACATTTTGATTTGCATCCTTTGTTTTTGTTTTAATAGGCATGAGTTTGCCGAATAGATTTGCATTGAGAACTTTGCCTATTGAAATGCTGAAAATATTTGTATTCCTTTTACTTTCTCGGCACTTCAAGCGGTTCTGAGTTAATGGTTCTTTTTTTTCTTAGCTTGACATTGAAAATTAAATTGCTTGTTGTTTCTTCCACTATTATTTAGTAGACTTGTTATTTGAGTAAATGTTTGGTGGCGCAAAACGCAATAAATTTAAATTTCCATTAAAAATATATATGTTACTTCAAATATTCTATTTATATTCACATGCATTTCATGAATTAAATAATGTAGCGCTTTGAGTCCCAAATTCTTGGAAATATTTTTGGTTATATGAGTAATTAAAAACTAGAATGCATTTTTTGATCATTTTGTTCTGCTGTCATATCTGTTCATTTTACTTCAAAAATTATATAGAAACGCTGTTTAAATATTTCTGCAAGCTTCAATTCGTTGTACTCCTTGAGTTCTCTCTACTAGTAGTAGTACTGCCAACTAACATATGGATATAATATTAAATAAAAACTTTCTGCGCTGCTTTTTTGAGACAGCCATAAACTGATGAGCTCCCCCATCCCATCAGTGCAGAATCATCCAACATGCTATATGAGTTTTACTGCTCTTTGGCATTTTCGCAAATGTCAAACACGTCTTTGGCAGAGCCGTAAAAACATGATTTATGCTAATTTGATATTTTGTGCGCCACGCTGAAATAACGAACATCAGCGAGCAAGCCGCACAAAGTATGTATTTATTTGACTTGACTTTCATTTTAATGCGCTGCCATTAAAAATTCTGTTTCCAGTGCAATCCCCAATGCTGGATGAGTGCACCAGCATTGTGTATACGCCGCGTTAGCCAGAGCAGAACGCACAATTTAATAATATTGCAGTCGAGCAGCGAGTAGGAAAATCAAATGCAAATTGTGTGGTGTGTTTACATATTGTGTGCATTTAAGAGTGAACATAATTTTGACGAATTGTTAGCAGTAGTTTTTCTTCACAATTTTCTTCGTTGTGTTCGATTTTTCTTTTATTTTATTTTGATTTTTGATTTTTGTATTTTTTTTTCGCTTTCTACGCGTTGAGTCGTTACACAAGGTCGCCGTCGCCTGTCGGCGCGAGATATATTATGGCTAACCAAAAGATAAACTATATAGGCACGGGAACAGAATCACCACCAGCAACAACAACAACAACAACAACTAGTAGAATAAGCAGAAGAATCACACACTGTATAGGTTTTTTTGTGTGTCATTTGGACCAACTGTTTGTCTGGCAGCCAGTCGAGTGTCTGTCTTCTGTCGTTTGTCTTATGTGACGCGCTTTTTGCCATTGACACGCAATAAAAATGTGTACTTAAAAATTGTAAAAATTAAGCATTTATATAGTGCACATCACATCTGTATTAATTTACACTTTTTTTCGGTTTTTTTTTTGTTTTTTTGGCTTAAATTTTGTTTTTGATTTTAGTCTCTTTATGAGCCCATATTATTATTAATGGATTTGTCTGGTTACAAGGCAATTGCTGACGGCCTGACAAATCAGGGACAAAACAAACTGTCACAACAATTCTTCAACTCATCTCTTATATTTTACTGGCCATTTAATGTGTGCTCTAGCAGTTTTAATTGAGATTCATTAGATTTGTTTTTGCTAGCGAGCGTTTACTGTGTCCTTGGCATTAATATTTATTGTTACCATTAAAATGCATTTACCAAACCTTGGCCACACAAAATCTATTAGCTTTAAATAGGACTTCTCAATTTTATATTAGAATAAATATTCTGAATATTTTGTTATTTGATAAAACTCTTTCTATCATAGTTAAATATGATGCTTAAATCACACTTAAAGCGAGAAAATACAGTTGAAGTCGTGTTTTGGTTACAAATCTAGAAATTTATTGATTTTTAATCAAAAATTAGAAAAGCTAGTAAGCTCCAAGTGGAACTTACAAAATATTTGTTGCCTTTAAATAAATTATAAAGATTAAAGATCCAATTTTGATTATTTCGCAATAAATACAACTTTTTGTTTCTATATGTTATAAATGCGTAGTCACTTTATTTATGTGGAAAATTTATTAATCATTTGATCTGATTGCAAGTTATAAAAGAAGTGATTCACATATGATTTTTGATCTCATATATATTATATATGGTTGGTATGGTATGGTAGAAATTAAGCTTAAATCCACTTATGTCTGCTTTATTTCAAATTTAAGTGTTTAAAACTTGATAAGATTTATCTTACACAATCAAAAAGCTATTAAACAAATCCTAATTTCCAAGTAGAGCATACGAAATATACATTGTATATACATATACACTAAAGATCAGATTGGGATTATTTGGCAATAAAGATAACTTTTTATTTTTAGACAAAAATTAATGGGTATTTCAAGCAAGTATATGTTATAATAAAACTTTGGATAAATATGCTTTTTGATTGCAGTAATATATAATTATATTTTTTGCTTAATTTTTAATAACGAATTGAATTAAATTCAAAGATGAAAAAGTTGGCATTTAAATCGTATTTGCTAATTAGAGCTCCAACACATATTTATTGCGTATAAATATTAAAGATCAAATCTGAATTATTTTGCCAGACAACTTTTTACTCTTTTTGTAGTTTCTTGTTAATATCAGATTACAGTATCATAGAGCATCTCAATTGCTATGTCATCTACAGCAGCTGTTGTCACTTGTACCACCTGCTAACTAAGATTTGCCATATCCACATCCCGTTTCAGAATTTCAGTGATTTCAACGTCTCTTTTATGTGAATTTCGATCTCACATGAAAAGTGAAAAAAACGTGGGTGTTTCGCGTCGTTGTTGTTGACGATGTTCTGCTGTTTGTCCGTCTCCTGTACTCCTGTCCAACCCTATACCAGCCCCGAGCAATTCTTTTATTTTATTTTAACTTTTGTGTATATTTCTATTTTTTTATTTTTTATTTGTATATATGTAGTATTTAATAAATTATTAATTTTCGCATGCTTCGCTCATCTGCCAGACACACATGGCATGGGACGTAAGTGATTAAAAATAAAATCTCCGGGGACAAAAAAAGAAAAGAAACAAAAAAGAAAGCAAATTAGAGCAATACAGAATTTTCCACGAAGCTTAGTTCGATTAACATATATATGTATATACATATATATATTTATAATATTTATGGTGGTTGCCCACAAAATTTTGATTGAACATTATTGGTCTTATATACATATGTACCTGTGGACAAACGCATCGAATGAAATAAATTCGCTTGAAATCCAAAAATATATTTTGATTTCATCGGTTGATGTTTTGGAAATTTCCTTTGCAGCCAACTTGGAAAACATAGAAAAGTGTCCAAAGCCATAAAAGCGAGTCCAACGAATCGAAGGAGTATAAGAAGTAATCAGAGAACAGTAACCATAGATAGTTAATGGCAATATGCATTGAAATGGCCCAAAGTAATCAGCCAATAAATGGGTCGACACAGTTCAATTGCCTTTCAGAACTCGTTTTAGCCAGTGCAATAAACGACCAAGAACTTTGTCGGTTTCGCTTATGTTTTCCATTTGCTCTTTTTTCACAATTATTTGTGTTTTTATTTTTCTACTCTATACTCTATGCACGTGATGAGTTAAGTATTGTTATTGTTTATTTTGTTTTCTTTTTTAAATCTGAAAACGAAATACTTATGCGAATCTGTTTACTCAATTGACAATTTGCATGTTTGTTTTTGTTTGTCTGCGTCTGGTTTTTATGGCCCTTCGCCCAAATATTCAATGAGCTCTCTGACTTACAAGTTGTATACAAACAATAAAAATAAATTAGACATATTTTGTTTATAGATCTAATATCAACGGTTTAGTTGTATTATATATTAAGAAAACTATTCAAATAAATATTTATTTAGATAGCAAATAGTTTGTATCATGAAATTTACTATAACTAATGGGTATGCATTTGATCAAGCAGTAGATTAAATTTATTGTGAAATTTAAGCATCTAAAATATATTATTGTTTATAAGTATGCATTTAATTAAGCTATAAACATTTTGTTTAACATCGTACGATTTAAATACGTTATGAAATACCATATAAATCACAAACGCCAAGCCCCTGCTAATATGTATTTTTCTCTGATTTGTATAAAGTTGTTCTAAATTTATATTTATTTTCTACACACGTCTGTTGAACATAGAGTATAATAGTTCAAATATGACTACTGGAAGATTCAAAAGTTGCACAAATGTATTATATTAATTTAATTAGATTGTTTTGATCGCTATATAATATATGTTATACACATGAACTTGGTATATTTCTTTTTTAAGAGATTCCATAAAGATATAGATATGATCAAGACAAAGCCTTTGCTGATCTTTTTACTCAAATGGCTATACATTTTTGGAATATTCTTAGTCTCTGTATTAAAGCTTAACTCTGCTATTGCAACTGAATAGGAATAAAAATATATACATCCTGTCTACACATATATTTTGATATATACTATGCTGGTTATATTGCCTTGAAAGTTTTCTAATACTAATATTTGTGTTATATTTAGTTGTCCATTGATAATATGATAACTTAAATGATCCCAAACGATTCCTAACTAATTCGATTAGATTGTCTTTTGCCAACAAATATGGTTATGTTCCATCAAATCCATAAGTCAAAGATGCGTAAATAATCGATTAAGAATTAGGCCACACAGCGATCCCAGGTATCCGGCAAAGTTTGAATTGCTAATGGGTGTGCAATTCGATTGGCATCCTGTCCTATTTTATTCCAGTTTCGATCAGCACGCATTCAAATGGAACTTGGCAGTACTTAATCACGCTTGATCATCTAATCATTTCCTTTTCCTTGTCAGCATTGAGGAAATGGTCAGTTCACTCAATAGCGCTTGACGTCAGTTCATACCCCCCTCCACCCTCTACCAGTCCCATCGTACACTTACTGGGAATTGCAATCATAATATTAGCATTACTAACAATTATTTACGAGAAGCATTTTCGCATTGATTCATTCTGAGAGTTCCGAGAAGAAGAGTTGATGAAATAACCAAAGATATTAAACAGCGTTTGTGTATTTATTATTCTTTTATTTGTGTATTTATTTTATTTTTATTTTCATGTAGGTGTTTTTCCTTTTGAACTGACCCCTGTATTTGTATTTGCTTACATTATTACTGCGAGCCGCAGAAAGTGGTTTCCCCCGATGGGCGTTGAAAATATCTGCGTGCAGCGCCTTTCCTTCAATACGTCAAGTCGAAGACGGCCCTTCAGCGTTTAAATTATTATTTATTATGGTCGCTTGGCGTGTAATACATTTGTAAGCCTTTTTCAACAGCTTTAGTCTTTTCGTAATATCATCAATTTGATTAATTGATATTGTCGCTTGGTCGCTTGCGTCGGCGCTTGCCTTGACCTTACCTTGAAAACCGGCAACAACATTTTTACTTTTACAACATTTTTTCGTATGATTTCTGTTTTTTTTTTTTTTTGCGTGTTTAATTAAATTTTACTTATAGCTGACGATGTTTATAGGGAACTATTTATAAGAATTTATTTACGAACGTTAAGTATATCATAAAGACGGAACTATTTAAATAAATTATGGAACATAAAGAGCTGCGTGGGCGGCGTCAGCATGTACGTAAACTGACATCGCTCAGTGTGTGCAACTTTTCTTGTTCTCTTGTCCACTTTTTCGCATTCTTTTTTTTCACACTTTTCACGGTCTCATTAGCCGTGACATGCACTTTGCATGCTGACTGCTGACAGGTTTTAGAAAGTGGCTTAAGGATTCACACCGACAGCAGGAGGCTCCCACTCTCTCTATCTCTGTCTCTTTGCTCCTCTCTCTCGCTCTCTCTCTGCATATTCAGCTCATCGTGTGCAAGTCATGTGCGCAATTGCCAAGAGCAGCTGCCTCGGCTGTCTGGTTCAGCACATTTAGAGTGCTGCCATATATCAATAATTTGTGGGCTTGCCTGCTTTTCCTATAAATAGCCCCCTAATACCGGCATGGACCAACTGCACAGCAATCGACGGATTAATCGCATTTTATAAATACAAACTCGAAACAAAAAGAAATTCTATTAGATATGTATAAATTCTACTTATTCTTTTGTTTCGTCGTTCACAAAAAAGTGCTATGCAGGCAAATGCCTCAATAAGCACACAACACATACATATATATATATATATAAAATGCATATATTATATTAAAATATGTATAAAAGTTTTTTTTGTTCATTCTATTGTATATGAAAATATTATTGTTTTATTTAAACATTTTTTTTGATTTTGCTTATTTATTATTATTTTTTTGTTTGTTTTGTATTTGTTTTCTCTTTTGTTTTTGTTGTGGGCGCAACGGAAATTTCGTTTTACACTCGCTTTATATATTTAATTTTATTATATTGTTGTTTTTAGTAAGCACAAATGCGCAGAAGGAAGACTTTGTTGAAGAAGCGTGCTATATTATTTAAATAATGTCTGGGGCGCACTGAACACGCTCTATTTAAAAGCAAAATTCATATTGGCTAACGACTTCATCCATATTTTACTGTGCCAAATATTCCATACAGTTTCCTAACAATATATTGGGCAATTAACTCAGCAACTAAAATGTTATTAAACAATACTTCAGTGTTTCAAATATTTCAACAAGCATAGCTCAAAATATAATCTTGCCTATTCAACTTTTCGTTCATTCAAGTGAGCCCTCCTCCAAAAACCACAAATTCAAGTAGATATTTTCGGCCTTTCGATTGGAAAAACATTTGAGGACTACTCGTAAAACTTTGATTAATTGAAATTTTAACTTATTGCGCTTAACACTTATAAAATTTAAAAAATGAGCTGCTGAAATCGTTATTGCTACCATAGCAATAAAAACAGAAAGTTGTTTAAGTTGCAAGCAACATTTGTAAATGTAACAAAAACTATTGTTTTTGACCCAATTTCTGTAATTGTAAACATCACAGGTGTAAATAAAGAGTGTACAGGCTTTAAAAAAAGTTTTTAATATAATCAGACTACTGTTTGGAGAGGCCAAGGGGAACTCAGTTCTTGTGGCTTGTGGTATCTATGCAAATTTTGCTTAATCAATGTTTAATGGACCACATCAAAGATAAAATTTCAAAGTGGATCTGATTGCGCCATAAAGTCAGATCAATTGTGGCAAATTTGTTGTTGAGCACACGACCCAACACATGATATATATGTATACATCTGTAGAGGGAGGTGGGGGCAGCGGTATAATTGTCTGACCAGCTCAATATCGTAGACAGCACGGCCGACGACGACGTTCTGCGTGTAGAGTCTTGAGTATGACCTGCTCGGACTTTGCCAATTTATCATCATCAGGCACAATAATCTCCAACTAACCCCCCCACCAACCCCTCGGAACTCTAGCCGATCATGAGCATTGTATATATGCGTGCCTTTAGGTATTATTTTTACGATAATCAAACTAAAATCTTGTTGGAAGACGCCCGCACGGCTGCCCCATCTATACGCAGCACTCACATCTATATATATATGAATATATATGAGTGTGTGAGTGTATGTGTGTGCGTTTGTGTATGTGGCACGCCGACCGACAACGACTTGCCGATTGACGTCAGCAATGCCCCCAAAGTCGCAAACTGTGGCGGGCGGGCTGCCAAACAGGCAAGGCGAGGACCGAATGCGAACCGTACCGTGTCAGCGTACAGGGGCGGGGGATGAGCTTGGGAACGAGGGGTTGGCCCGGGGAGGGGTGCAAAGCACAGTCATTTTGGCAGTCAGTCATACAATTTGATGCTGCGCCACCTTCCCTACATTGCGCCATTTGTTTTTACTGTCGCATCAGGTTGGCACAGCTACGTGTTGGAGTTTGTGACAAGATTGTTCAAGATTAGAGAGAACGTCTTTAACTAGTTGGAATCAGTTGAACTTAAATTTATTTAGGTAAGCATTAAAAAGAGTACACAATTTTCGGCATGCTAAGTAACTGTTCCTTTTTTTAATATTTTTTGTGAAAGAAATTAATAAATATATTAAAAATTTACAATTTCAATTAAATATGTATATTTTTATACCCTGAACACATTAAAAATGGGTAAAGAGGGTATAATGGTTTTGTGCACATGTATGTAACAGGTAGAAGGACGCATCTCAGACCACATTAAGTATACATATTCTTCATCAGGATCAACAGCCGAGGCGATATAGACTTGTCCGCCTGTCCGTCGGTCTGCCTGAACTTGTGGATCTCAGAGATTATCTGAGCTACAGACTTCAAATTGGAAATATAGTTTCTCGAATACCAGGCGCAGATCAAGTTTGCTTTATTTTATCGAAAACTGCCACCGTTTCAGGAATATCGATAACACCGAAGCTATAGTCGAAAGTAGATTCTCATATTGATCTCATTTCTATCAGCAGCCGCAAGCATATTCAAAGGAATATTTGGCAATAAAAGTACAATATATATTTAACAACTGGGTTCAGGGTATATCGTAGTCGAGCTCACTCAACTACAGCTTCTTACTTGTTTTTTATTACTTCAGTTAATTTATAAACTTATAAAAATAGTACAACATTCTCGTTAAATAATTGTTTTGACTATTATTCTTGGGCATTTAAAATACGCAATATAAAATGCAATCTCAATTACATCTGTTTATTTTTTATTAGCCAATTTAATTTAAATACGTATAAAAAAGTACACAATTTCGGCATGGTAAATAATTGATTTTTCTCATAGGTCGTTAAGCGCATACTCAATATAAATAAAATCAGATATGAAATTTATGTTTTTATATGCACATACTAGAGTATTCAATTTTCGGCATTGTAAATAATGGTTTTTATATCTTTTTTGCTCTTGCTGTCTGAACAATCTCTGATGCGTTGTGCAGGTCGATCTCCTGACGCCATTGGCGCAGCAGTTGTTGTTGTTGTTGTTGTATGCAATTGCATTTTACAATTGGAGCTCGCTGTCTGTCTGTCCCTGTCTGTTTGACCCACTCTTTGTATAGCTTCTCCGAGCGTTTATAAGGAAATTCAGACTGTTCAATTTAGCGGCTCGCCATGCATTTTGCTTGTTGACCCTTTTGACGGTTTCTATTCTTGGCCCGTAATTGTGTTGTTCCATTGTTGTTCCTTTCTCAACAATAATTGGCATACAACGTTTATATATATTTTATTTGGTTGGGCTGGAAGGGAAAAGGAGCAGGAGGAGGTGTGCAAAAGTGAAAGTTTGATTTATGAGCACACGCAGTCGGTTGGCTTTTGTATCTCTTTTGATGGTTCTTACTGGTTTATAATTAGTTTTTGAGCTCGTGGTCTTCTTGTTTTGAGGGGGACCGCGCTTGTTTATTGTGTATTTGTTGAATCGGCCTCTGGCCTCGAGCCAATCAACTCTGGAACGGAAATAGAACTTCAAATAGAAAACAGTAGCAGTCCCAGTGGCGATCTCCCAATGTGATCCATGAGTGTTGTCCCCATGCTGAGGGGTTAATGGGATCAAGATTGACCATCACATTGGCAGTGACGCAAGTGAGTTTAGTACGTAGTTATATGATTGATCTATTAGCTAATTGAGACTCTTGTGTTGTATAGTTAAAAAGTTGATTTTCACACGTATTAAGTTTGGCTAGCAAAAAAGCATTCGTGACGGCGAAATTAATGGGATTTGTTATGGTTTCTATAAATAGACAGTTGTCATTCGGCTCGGGATAAACATACTATAATTATTTATATTATTAGAACACTTTAAACACTTAAAACATATAAATATAAGAATACTGCTTAAGTAATAACCCTATAATACTATTAAGAGTAGTTCCAAATAATGCTAAGGAGAAAACTAATAAAACTATTAAGTAGTTAGCAACAAATTCATATCTTTTAAATGGCTAATCATCATCATCTATATCATTATTATAAGAACAAACTTTAAGAAAAAAATGCTGCTAATTGAGTAGTGTTCAAGCAGAAATCGAATAATATTAAAAGTTGTTGAAGGTACATCCACATTTTCAATATTATTATTATTATATTATTATTAACTACATACCGATATTAAAGATCAAAATACAACTGTTAGTTTTTACAATTGCTATCCAGATGCTTAATGTTCAGTTTCCTTGTAATAAATTTGCATTCGCAACTCAACTGTGTAAATGAATGCAGCTGTATTCATTTAATAACACCTCATAAATCGCGTTCATATTTTCAGATAGTATCTCTGAATATTATATTATTATTTGTCTAGCAATTAAAACAGAACCATAAATTAAACGCCTCTCATTGAATTCTTTGCAAATATTTGCATTTCTTGTTCAATAATAATTTGTGTAAAAATCAAAATATCTTTGTAGCTGTGTAGTCAGCAATTAGTTTTGAAAATTTCCAATAGCCAAAACACCTCTAGAAAGAATTAGGTATTGGTGGGGACATACAATTGCAGCTCGTCTCTCAAATCATATCACGCCCTATAAATGTCTGATGCCTCAATTCCAGCCAGTTCGTTCCATATACATACATAGATGTATTTATACAATCTATGTATATATATTTATTTATTTGTATATTTGCTGTCTCATTTGCAGCGCAAATCAAATGATTTTTCGCGCTGCCCATAAATTTGCAATGTTTTTAAATCAAACGTGCCTGGGTAGGCGGGTATCGAGAAAATGTAGTGTCCAAATCTCGAATCGTGACTAACCTTAACACTCTGACGTCTTTTGGCTATATAAGTTATGCCACACCGATCTGAGCATTATCAACAGCGTCGATCTACGCAAATTCTGCACTAACTTTGCCACAGACGATTCGGCGACATCGTCGCCCCATTCAACGTGGGCGTTGTTTCTTGGAGGGCTGTATAACAAAGCGATTTCCCATGTTTTCATTTTGCTGCGAAATTAATAATTCTCCTCAGCAGCAATTGTGGCATATGAAAAGCCAAAAGAAACATTTTCACAGTCGATAATAAATCATAAACAAATACAAATACAAATATAAGTATAATGAAAATATTCAAATATTTTGGCCAACATTTAATAATGGGCCCAGATCAAACTGTTTTTGCTTGTGGGGGCTCGAATCCCCGACAAGGTGTGAAATCAATTTCTCATTCTTTGAGTCCAAGCACCTGGGCGGTACTGGGGGAACGGGTCAAGGTTTGTTTTGATAAACAGCAATTGGCGCTTTTGAAGTAATTTCGCATATTTCAGTTGATGATCTTCATATTTCCCTGCTGCAAATATATTGAAAACCTATCTTCCAGTGAAATATAGTTTACTTTCAACGAATATACAATATAATATTGAGTAACAGGATAGATACAATGATAAAAGATAAGAAAGTAATATACAATGGGATAGAACAGTACATATATATATATATAAAATGTAATTTACTTTCTACGAATATACAATATATAATAGGATAGATATGATTATACAAGATAAGAAAGAAGTACTGAATATAAAGAAAAGAATAATTAATCGATATATATAATTGGATAGAATTGGAACTGAATTCAGCTATTGTATTTTAACCAATTTTAAGCAAATTTAAATTAAATTTAATAGAATTTTATTAAGATTTTTCTTTCTTTTCTTTTTTGCTTCTTGTAGAGAAACGCTCCTTCTCTTTCCGGCTGCGTCGCTCGTTCGGCGACGGTGGCAGCACCAACAGCCGCAACAGCAACAACAACAGCAGCACCTGTACCAACCACAACAACCACAAGCGATGCAGTACACCACTGACCCCGACCAGCACCAGCACCGGCAAGTTGGAGGTGCCTGGTGCATCGGTAAGTCGTCGCAGCAGCATTTACAAGAAACCCGATAAGAATGACGGGGGTACGATCCATATGATACCGGATGTGGAACTGCCGCTGATGACGTTCGCCGATCAGTACAATATCGAGAAGACGCTGGCCGAAGGCTGCTTTGCCAAGATCTTGCTGTGCCGGCACAGGCCCACCAATACGACCGTGGTGCTGAAGGCGGTCCATGCGGAGCTGACCACCATCAAGGAGTTCCAGAAGGAGTTCCACTACAACTACGAGCTGTCGCATCATCACCATATACTCAGCGCCTATTCGGTCGCCTTTCAGACCATGGACTATTTTGTGTTCGCCATGGAGCACGCCCCGTATGGTGATCTCGCTTCGAACATTGGCCCAAATGGCTTGCATGAGACGGCCTGCAAACTGGTTGCGGAGCAGCTGAGCTCTGCGCTGGGTTTTATGCACTCCAAGAATCTGGTGCATCGTGATCTCAAGATTGAGAATGTTCTGGTCTTCACGCCGGACTTTGCGCGTGTCAAGCTCTGCGATTTTGGGGCAACGACCAAGAAGGGTTTGCTCGTGCACAAGGTGAAGCATACGTGGACAAGTTGTGTGCCGCCCGAGCAGCTGGAGCTGATCAAGAACGAGCGTTTCCAGTGCTTGCCCATCAGCGACTCCTGGCAGTTTGGCATCCTGCTGTACAACATTCTAGCCGGCAATCCCCCATGGCAGTCAGCAGATTGGGTCAAGGATCAGGCCTATTCAAATTTTATGAAATATGAACAGCGCAAGACGACCAAAGTGCCGGATAATTTCCGGCGTTTCTCGCCGCGCCTAATGCGCTGCTTTCGCAAATATTTGAGCCATGATCCCGAGGATCGCTGCAAGATCACCGAGGTGACCAAATACATGAAGGATCGCTGGGTGGAGTGTCGCATCTCAGCCTCCAAGTCGGCCACGCTGATCTCACCCAATCAACATGACCTGGACTCGTGCATCTATCTCAATCAGCGCGAGGGTCGCCTCTCCGGCGATGAGAACAAGCTGCGCTTCAAGCGGATGATGTCCAGCTACGGCTTGGATGGTCCCATCGATCAGACCATGGTGCGGCGGCGCGTCTGGGACTGGTTGTCCCACTGCGATGCCAATTTCGATCCGGAAATCGAAAGTCTGCACGCATTGGATATGGCGCAGTAGTTTGTCCTCTCAAAGATTTTAGCCAGTCTCGGAATTTAAGAATTTGTCAGATCTATGAGATCGTATATGGTTCGTAGAAATCAAGAAGTTACTTCTCAGAACAACCACATTTTGTTGTTCGGTTCGACGATGAACCGAAACGGTATATACCTTATAATAACTAAATAACTATAGACGAATTTTGCTATGCATATATATATATATATATATATATATATATAGATAACTACATAAGTAGTACGAATTTGAACCAAAAAAAAAATTAATAACTAAAAAAAAAACTAATTGTTATCTATTTAGAGAAAAAACACATCAACGGGCTTTCCACTAGAGTTACCTTTCTACTCTTCCGCAACGATGGTTTTTATTAATATTATTTTTTAAATGTATATCTATATGTTTATGTAGTTTTATATATATGTATACATATTTATTGTGTGATGTACGCGTTACTTACTTTATATACGATACCAACTAATGCAATTACGTAGAATTACATTTTTAAAGTACTAAGTGCAAAACAATTATACTACATAGGGATTTATATATATATATATATATATATAATACCACATATGACCAATTACTAGCTAAGTGTTGTCCTATCTAATTATATATTGAATATATACATAATTAAATCCAATATGAGTATGTAATTATGTTTATGATCCCTGTAAATGCCAGACTTTAATTATATCTATGAGTACTTGTAGTCTAATATACGTTATTTTATATATTGTCTAAATCTACTACTTATATATGAGTTATGTATAATAAACACAGAAGAAAAATATAGAAACCCCAACTGAGTTTTAATTGAAAAATATGAAGAATAAGTTTTTCAATTTAGATGGAATTATAACTTTTAATTACTGCCACATTTAGTAGATTTTTTAAAAAATGTATTTGTTATTTTATTCAACTGTTAGTATTTCAATGGAATTATTCTGAAATTATTATTCCCTATAAGGTCCAACATTTCTCCTAGATTTTAGATCGTGTCTCTTTCTTCTTCGTGTTTGAAATTCACGTCTGGGTTTTTTGCCAAATTTGTCAACAATAAAATTAAATAGGCCGTAGACTATAATATAGTATAGTATGTTGTATTTATACGTACGTATATATTCAGATATATTTATCAAATAATGGCTACCCACGATATTAGTCGTAAAAGCGAAATTTCTAAACATTTGCACAACCATCATAAAAACTGTGCAAAAACAATATGCTTTGTTGCTAAATGTGGCACAATGTTTAAAAACTTACGCTATAGCGAAATAAGAAAAACCAACGATAAATATTTATTATTTGACGCATTAAAAGTTTCACTAAAATCTTTAATTATTTATTATTGTTTAGACTTCTGTGCGTTCAATACTGCAAACAGATACAGACAGATTATAGATGTTTGGCAATAGTCTTGAAGGTTAACCGGCTAATGTCAGCGGCGGTCAGGTCGATGGTGTTATGAAGAAAATCCATAAACAATTGATTACCATTTGATGAATGAATTTGTTGTCTTTGTTGATTGTGTTGTTGTTGTTGTTGTAGTTTTGTTGCTTTGAATTTGGCTATGTTTGCGTTACAGAGTGGACACGAACAGGATGTGACGCTGTCGTAAATCTGCTTATAATAAACAGCAAGGCGAAGGCTGATTGAACAAAAGGTGAACTTGCTGCTGCTGTTCGTGTTGTTTGCACCTGGTTATTTTCCACAGTGCTGTTGCCTGCCATCGAATTCATTTCCTTTTGTTCCTTTCGCGTTTAAGTTGAACGTAATACGATTTGAAGTAAATCAATAAAGCTGTGCTCGCTGGCTGATTGATTGATTGATTGATTGGTTACTTGGTTGATTGACTGCCTGTTACGTTCATTTACCTGTAATTAAATTTGAGTACAACACGGGGCACGTGCTTTTCATTTTGTTTATTTTGCCATGCAAATAAAAAGTGATGGAGTTGCATGCGCTCGACTACAACATACTCTGTAAAGTAAAGTAAAGTGCTTCTTATATAAATTCATGAATTACCTATGTGCTGACAAACCAGTCGTGAAGAAATTTAGAGAAAGTAGCTGGAGACAAGAGTTTATAAAATATAAGTAAACTTATTGGTATCGACTAGATTGCTTATAAATTCAATACAGTTGAAATTGTCTCAGACTTTAGTATACCCGCTGGATAACAGCTGCTTGGTAGATTTGTTTGTTTGTTTTTTGATGATCAAGATTGTTTTGCTTAAGAACCAAACGGCGCATGTTAACACTTAAAGCAGTTTTATGGATTTCTAGTCTATGCGAAGAGTCATCTGAAATTAATAAAAAATTAATGATATTATTAGTCAGTCGCATGATCGGCATATTTCCACGACACGTGCCTTCCTCTAGCAGGCCATCAATTAATTGGAAAGGTGGCGTCCTTGTAGTCCAGATGAATGTCATTCGATCGTTTAGATCTCCATTATTGTGGCTCAATGAATTTGCAAATAATACTATTTAATTTGATTTTATTGGTGTAAAACTGTCCGAAATGCGAGACATGCTGTGCCGCGCGCATAAATTAAAAACAAATCGTACAAAAATAGGTTTTTACGATGCCGCCAAGGCGTCAACTCATCCCACAAGTCCCGTCGCCAAATTTTAATTTTCCACAAACAGCACGTTGTTGTTATTGCTGTTGCTGTTGGTGTTGCCGTTATTTACGAGTCGCATTTGCCATTTCGAATGCTAAACTTAAGAACTGCGAGAGTCTCGCCGCCACATGCGACACACTGTAGCAGCCACCTCAAAAGTATGCAACAGTCTTGGCAGTTTCTCGAACCGAGTGAATGTGACAACAGGTGTTGAGCGTTTCATTTGGAGACGCCCTCTTCTTGAACTGATTCCATCGAATCTTATATATGCATATGGAATTGTGGCTCATCATAGGTAAGGGAAGTATTTGGCTTTATTCTAATTTCAAATCAAGCAAGCAATTACTTAACCAGTCTACTGCTAATATCAAATCGCTTTCAAAATTGTACTTTGTGCGTTCGGATTTAAATAAGAAAACTAGCACAATTTTCAGGCAGCTTTTTCAAATGCATTTCAATTGCATATCTCCAAAGGATGATTACCACCGGAATGGAAACTGCACACTTACCATATGAATAGAGTTTTCCGCACCGCACAATCAATATCTCAATATACAACACACAGTTTTCCATATTTTCGCTTATGTGGCAAGGTAGGCGCCATCTGGCACGCATTTATTTGCAGTTTGTCGAATATTTGCAACACGCTCTGCGCAAATTGCACTCGTTAACAAATCGGTTCTCGCACCAGCTGTTTATTGGCTGCTGTTAATGCCACGTGTCTGCCTGGTTAGTGTCTGGCCTGAAGTGCAAAAACAATAATAAGCTGCTTACGGGCTAAACAAATAGTTGCTAGCGCTATCGGGTGGCTGTGCAGGTCTACGAATTGGCATTATGTTTGTGGCATGAATGTCGAATGTCTAATTAGCTGTCTGCGATTTACATATATATATGTATTTTTATGTATGTATGTGTATGCTCTATGTATATAAAAATGTCGTTGAATAAATGATTGCGATTATTCACAAAAAATTGCATGAAAAATTGCAACAGTCGAGAAACGTCGATTGAATGCCCTTGAAGAAGAATCCAGCGGATTATACGATAGCACTCAGGCCGATTTAAGTGGTATATGTTCCATTATTACCTACAAGGAGATAGAGAGAGAGAGAGAGAGAGAGAGAGAGAGAGATAGTGAGAGCAAGAGATAAACATTTGTAATTTGCGCTTGCGTTTCTTGTTTACAATCTAATACTAATAAAGGCGTGCAAAATCAATTAAGACGCGTGTGAAATACGTCAGAGTGTTGGCTAAATTTAGACCAGCATTTTAGACACCTTGTTTTGGTTTTCATTGATCGATGTTTATTTTTAGCGGGGGCGTGCACTGAATCATCGGGTCAAAACAACCGCAGGAAATGCGTTTTCCACGTAAAGAAAACTCAATAAAAAGCACTATTGGAAACCAAAACAAATCCAACTGCGAAATCAACAAGAAACCCAAAGAAAAACAGATTATCTTCAAGTATTTTGAATACCCTTACTAAGGTCTTAACTTTATAATTATTTTATTATTATTTATTTATTTTATTATTTTTATATTTTTTTTCTTTAGCCTCCAAATGATTTTTTAAAACAAATCAAGGAGAGCACCTATCAAATATTCATCGGAATCAGAAAATCTCGACAATTGATCCGTCTCGAATTTCAATGATATCTCTCTCAATTCATTATACACTTCTTACGATAATTATATTGTGGTGGGTGTGCAAAGCAATAAACACACTACAAAAACCAAAAAAAAAAACATTAAAAACATTATCGAACTAACCTCAGAGCACATTTTCTTGTAGATCTCATCGGTGTCCCAGGGCCCGCGCTCGGGAAGGGCAATGCCTCGCCTACGCAGCTCCTGGACACAGTCCGTCAAATCAAAAATGGGCAGCGGATCGATGCTGGCCTTGGCAACCTTGCCAGCCAAATACTCTACGTAATGTGTGCTACAAAAAAAGCAATTAGCTGTGTTAGCTGTCAAGTCACCAGTGGCAGTTGCCCCAAACTTACCGACACATGCCCGCATGCTTTTCGGGCACTTCGCTGTTGCAAACGGTGTCCACTAGGCCCTGTGGCGTCTCCTTCTGCAGTGGGATGGGGCAACGGGAAGAGGCCCTTGCCTTGCTGGAGCTGCTCGGCTCATCGTCGGCTTCGATGGGTTCCGTATCGAATGTGACCTTGTGCTCTTTGAGCAGAAACTGCAGCTGCAGCGGTATCTTGTCGCGCAGGTAGAACAGGCAGTTGCGGGGATGATGCGCATGCAACCCCAACTTTGAGCAGAACGGCGAGATGTTGCACTTGGCGCCCATCATGAAGGGTCTGGCACAACCGTAGCAGAACTCAAACTTGCACTGGGTGCAGGTGAAATGCATGCAGCCGCCCCTGAAATGAATATATTAATCGAAAATAGGTCTAACATTTTAATACACATATTTGAATATGTATAATTTTTGTTATGTGTATATTTAGAATATTGAAATTGAAAATTTACCTACACACATACATATGTATTAATGTGAAGACGCCGTGATCTCTAGCAATTTAAATAAAAATTCTCAAACTTATACTATTCTTTTCAAACAAAAAAACATTTGCAAATTTAGTCATTTCGTCATTAGTAAAAACATATGGAAAAAGATACAAAGTTTAAAAGTTAAAAGTGTCTACAAATTTGAATAGTAACCATTATTTTTATGGCCAATTCATATTTTTGTTTGTTAACTAAAGTTAACTAAATTGTAATATAAGTGTTGTTATAAGTAGATTTTCTTAAATCACAATTGTGAGGTAATTGGAATCCCGAGTACTGTTTATAGCATATACATATATATGTACAGTGGGTCACAGTTCAAAGCAAGCAGTGTGAAAGAAAAAACGTAACTGCCTGCCATATGCTAATCATTCATAATTTTTCAAAAATTCCAAAGACCGATGGTAGGTATATATATTAACCACCAGAATTAATATATGACCCCAATAAATTGGGGTTTCCATACCTGCTAGGTAGGATTATGTAAAAAAGTTGCCAATTTTTTTCACACTGCTTGCTTTGAACTGTGACCCACTGTATATATATATTATTATTTGGTTATTAGTGTAGAGATTAGTAAGCAACTTGCTAACCTTGCCAACGAATAACGGAACTTGCACTTGGGACAATCGATGCCATGTTGCGCCAAGTGCTCCTGGACGCCCTGGGCCTGCAACTCGGGATCGTTCTCACGCTTCCATTCCAGGTAGGTTTCACAACTGGTGCCCTCATGCTGTCTTTCCCAGGGTTTGCGGCACAGGGCACAGGTCACCGAACCACAATCGGGGCATATCAAACGCTTCTGCTTGGGGCGGGCAAAGAAGCCCGATGAGCACTGGATGCACCACTTAAAGTTGGGATCCTGGAGCAGTGTGCGATCGCGCAGCTTGCGCTGGAACAGCTCATGCACATCATTGTCCAAAATGCTTTTGAGAAAAATGTCCAAATTGGAGAAGTACTCCAAGTGCTCATCCTCATGTGACGCCACGTTGCTCAGCTCGGGCAGCTTACAAAATGGGCAGCTGCAATCGTTGATGCTGCGATCGGTTATCTAAAGGGGAAAAATGCAAAAAAAATTAATAATTAATTCGAAATATGAATTAATTTGTATATAGGCATAAATTACTATTTTAAAGTCCGCCTTCTGCAAAGAGAGAATTTATTTATTTATTTATTATTATCTGTTTACCTGTACAGTGAAGTAGCTCATGGCGCACTGCTTGCAGCACTTGTGGGTGCACTTGAGCATGGAGACAATTTGGTTCATGGGATAGTTGTTCATGCACAGCTCGCACTCCTGCTGCAGCATGGAGATGGCCTGGTCGAGATCCGAGCATTCCCTTGCTGCCCAGAGAGCCACATCCTCCTGGAACTTCATGTTCACCAGAGTGGCTGCAATTTGCGCCTCGGCAATATTCGTGACCAGCTGCTGCTCGACATATTTGCGTGCCAGCACCTGGAATTAAGAGTGGACAGAGCGACTGTATCAGGTATTTACTGTACTCCTCCATGGGATTTACACACCGCTGGATCCTCAATGATGGGCTCCTGGACACTGGCATAGGCCCGAAAGACGGGCATGCTGAGTTTGCGCTTGAGCAGCTCTGCTTTCAGTGGTGCAGCCAGTTGTGCCTCCTCCCCTGACTCCTCTTCCTCGCTGGCCGATGTCTCGTAATCATCGTCCGAGAAGCATGTCTCATGGTATTTCTTTTTGGGTATACGCGGCTGGGATCGTGGCTTGAGCAGTGCGCTTACTGCAGCTGCTGCACCGCTCGTGCTCGGGCCATCCAGTGTGGTTTTCGTATTGAATTTGCTAATCGCCTCACTCAGGGACTTCCTGTTGGTTGGACTAGTCTTGAGCGGCACGCGACTGCTGCTCAGTGTGCTGGACACTGTTTGCTTCTGCAGGAACTGCTGCTGGATGCGTTTGACCGACGAGATGCCCATCGGTGCGGAAAAGGATTTCGAACGCATCGGCAATTTCTTGTTGTTGTTGGTTGCGGTTGTTGTGGGTGTTGTTGTTGTTTTTGTGGTTGTTGTTGTTGTATTTGTGTTGGTTTCATTTGTGGGTTTGGGTATTTTGCTGACTATGGATTTGTTGGTCTTCAGTGTGCTGGGCTTGTTTGTCTTGGGATTTACCTTTTTGGGCTCTTCCAATACTGTTTCGCTGGGCAGCTCGAGCGGACGGGTTTCTGAATCGATAATGGGTGGAGCGGGAATTAGGGGTAGGGCAATTGGCTCTGCTTCCTGCTCATCTGCTGGTTGGGTTTCCAATTCCAGTACAATTTCTACGGAAGGAGTTGCAGTCATTGGCGCAATGGGTTCCGTGGCTGGGGAGAAATCCTGCACCGTTTCTGTAGTTACCACAACAATGGGTTCTGCAGGCTCTTCTATTGCAGCAGCTGGTCCTTGATCCTTTTCATCGGTTGACTTGCTATTTACTTGCTCAGCTGCGCTGATCCTGGCTGTGGAAGAAACCGTCTCAGTCTCTGTATTTAGATCCATTTCATGATTTGTGGGCGTGACTGATGAGGTGCTCGTGACTGTTTCTTGTGTGTCAGCTGTGTGAGCAAGCTTATTATTGTCTGTCTTTTCGTCTCCTTCTCCTTCTGCTTCTCCTTTTTCCACTTCATCTTCTTCCTCTTCATCTTCTTCCATAATGTCCTCGATTTCAGTGGCTTCGTCGTCGCCATCTGCCAAGCCAGCTGCCCCACTGGAGGCTTCCTCAATAAAGGATGCGTTTTCATTGTATGTCCCCTCCTCCTCCTCGCCCTCGCTGTCATCGTACCACTCCTCCTCTTCGCCCTCATCATACTCATCGGAGTAGTCCTCGGAGTAATCTTCGTCATCGGTTGACTCAAACTCATCCATGCTGATCTCATCGCGCATTTGTTTGATTAAACGCTGAGTGTCCTCGACAAGCTCACTCAGATTTTGCTTGGCTGGATCTCCAGAAGGTATAAACTCCTTCAACGGCATCTTCTCCGGCTCGGATTGGCTTGAGTGTGAACTAATTGTTGTGTTACTGGTCGACTTGTTGATGTGAAAGTCTTCTGCAGGTGAATCCGTATTGAGAACGAGCAACACTTCACTTTCGGGTGACTTTGGCAGATGCTCCTCACTGTCCAGGCTGTAGAGCTCGGAATCCGAGGGGTATTCATCGTGTAGCTGCGGATCCTCACCGCTGAACTCGGCTGCATCTTCAAAGACCTCTTCGGAATCGTTGGAAGTTACGACATCTGCTGTCGAGGAAGATGTATTCGACGCCTCCATTGAAGAAGGAGAAGCCGGTTTTATTTCCTCTGCCTGGATTTCTGTATGCTCTTCTGAGTTGCCTTTGTTATCCTCTGCTTCAGCTGGTGTTGGTGTTTTGGTACTGTTTCTACTCTCACTGCGGAGACTGGTTGTGCTCATGGTCCTCACCGGAATCTTTGAGAAACGCTTGGGAATACGCTTTTGGTTAGTTACAACTGCGATTGTTGGTATTATCTCAATCACTCTTTCGGTGTTCAATTCTGTCTGTGATTGATGGACTGAGGTCTCAGCTGTTTCCTGTGAAGCTGAAGCTGGAGTTGGTTGCAGTTGCAGGGCAATACTTTCTTCGGGCGGAGCTGAAGAGCTGTCAGCTGTGGACAACTTTGGAACTTCCGGACTTTGAGAAATTCTTAACTCCTCCTCCGGGTTATCATTCAGTATCTCGACTTCAGTTGGCCTGGGTTGTTCAACTACTTCTGGTGTTCCAATAGCAAAAGTTGAAGAAGTAACATTAACTTCTACTGCTGTATCTACTTTTTGTGCTTGGTTAAAAAATATGGAAGGAGTAAAATCTGCTTCTACTGCTGCATCTACTTCTTCTGTTTGATTAACAGATTTGGAAGTAGTGACATCAGCTTCTACTGCTGCAACAGCTGCCTCTCCCCTTTCAGCTTCTTTTCTTGTGGCAGATTCCGCTTCAGCTTTCCTTGTTTCGGTTTCTTCCCCTTCCGTTTGAGCTGTCTCCACCGCCTTAACTTGATTATCTCCTTCCACTCCAGCCTCGCCAATAGCTGTTGCCATCTTAGAGTCTGATCCCATCTCATTTGTTGTTTCTGTTACTGCTGCTTTCTGAAGTTGCTCAGCGACCTTACTAGCTTCGTCTGGTTGACTCTTTTCCGCCGTCTTGCTGGGCAATCTATTTCGATTATCTGGTTTTTGGCTTTGGTCCCGAGTGCTTGCCTTTTTCGGTAGCTGCGATCGTCTAATTCTTCTATTAGCCTCCCGACTGGTGCTGGGTTTGTCATCTAACTCAGCTGGGGACTCGGTTTGAGTCTTCTTAGGTTCTTCTTTCGGCTTCTCAACTGTTGTTTCAGCTGCAATCACTGGCAGAGTCTCTGCTGTCTTTTCCGTAGGTGAAATGACTTCCTCCACTTCTTGAGCGACAATTGTTTCTGTATTCATTGTACTCGCTAGGGGAGTTGCACCGGAGTCCACTACAGCCTCAGTTGTAGCATTGCTATTGGATGCAAAGTCCTTGAGACTATTGCTCTCCATCTCACTCTCGGCTACAGCTGGCTGTTCTTGCTTCACAATGGCCTCTTCCACTTCTTGCACTTTTGGTGCCACATAACTCTTGTAGACAATATGCTGGGCATCTTCCAAATCATCCAAATCCCATTCCAGTTCATGCCATCTCTCGATGCCCCGATCAAACTCCAGCCTAAAGTTGGCTATTTCCGTGGCATAAATGAAATTAATTGGCAATTCCTCGCGTATCGAGCTCTCCCTTAAGTTTGGCTTGATGAACTCTTCCATGATGTAAACACCAGGATCTTCTGCTGGTGGCGTTGGCTCTTTTTGCAGCACTGCCTCAGGCACAGTTGGAATTGTTTCCGTTGATGTTGTGGTTGTCTCGGCCAGCTCTGTTGGCTCCATTAGCTCCTGTTCCACCTGCTGCACCAGGTTGGGCACAATGTCCTGTATGTGTTGCCAGACAAAGCTCTTGACATCATCGCTGGACTTGTCTTGCAGTGCAGATGGGGACTTCAATGTGCTAATAGGACTCTTGGTTAAGATGCGCATAACTTCTGGATCCGTTTCGTACTCCACCTCGGGTTTGCTCTTGAAACCCTCCAGCATGGTTTCAATTGAACGCAGCACATCCTGGTTCTGCTTGGCCTGATTCTGTTCCATGTTGCCAATAAGTATTTCCAGATTTTTGAGCGTGCTATCTTCGAGTTGATAAGGACTCGGCGTGGCATAAGACGATTTGGCAGGACTGTGACTGTCATCAGTGTACAAAGCATCGAATGGATTGGCAAATGCAGAACTCTCACTGTTCGTCATTTGCAAACAGTCCAAAGCATGTGTGTTGAGAAACTCATGGATATCTACACAATATGGAGAGAGATGGAGAGAGAACATGAGGAAAGCGAAATATAATTACAGTGATCGCTCGCAACTTCGATCTGACAGAAATTCCCACAAAGCACCTATGTTAGTGCCTTAAACCAATTTAATCTTGAATTTATAATTTTGAGAATTAACAATGGACTTTTGGATTTTTTTTTTAGTGACTGATTAAAGTTGGATATTTCTTTTTAGCAGGCAAAAAATGACAAGCAAGTAAAAAGTGAGCATGAATTTGATTGTCTATATATTTTGAGCCAATTCTAGATTTGAGAACGCCCTGCCAGTAATTTCAAGTCAAAACTCAATGGGGGATTGAAAAATTAATAGATTTTGTAGAAATGTGTAATGATGGCAAGCAATTTTATTTAAAATATAGCAAATATGAATTATTTAACATTTAGTTTTTTTCTGGTATTAGTGTAAGCGGTGTGCTCCAATTAAATTGATAATTTTTAAGTAATATATTAATATGAGTTATGGCAAGGAATTTTATTTAAAATATGGAAATTATTAACTATTTTACAACTAATTAGTTGTTTTTCTTCAGATATTAGAATAATGCTTGAAACCAAATTGGTCTCTCTTCTAAATTTCGAGCGACCCCTGTATATAGTGAATATTGACGGAGATATGTGAAAGCTCGAGGCTAGCAACTAACCCGACTTGTTATCTACGGCCGCACTCTCATTCTCCACGCCGTTGGGCGAGCCCCAGATGCGCATTAGAAATGGTTTGAGTTGTGTGCGATTCAGCTCGACCAGGGCCTGTTCCACATTACCTTGATGGGCTGTCAACGCATTCACAATGTCCTCACTCAGAAAGTTTCCCTTGGCGGCCAGTTTGCGGTATTTTTGCTGCCTCTGCTGTATGCAGTCCGCAACGGCCTGCCAAACATTTCCACCCGAACTGCGCAGTGCCTCACGTGCTTCATTCTGCGAGATTGTCCCAATTGTGTTCTCCGCCCGCTCCTGGCCGTACTTTGTGGACAGACTCTGAACGGTCTGGACCAGCTTGTGCCAGTTCTCGCGCAGCCATTGTATGGGATGCATATCGGGACCGCAGTATTTGAGAGCTGCCTCCAGTTCCTCAACTGTGAACTTGTACAGTTCCAGCTCCTTCAGTATGATGTGCATTTCGATTTCGGGGTCCCGAGCCGGTTCGTGTTTGTAGCCTACTGAATCGTGCGGCAGATCAAATGGTGAAGAACTTTGCTAAAAGGGGAGAACGTTTTTGATGAAAACAAATTTATTTGTTAGCGATTATTTATCTATTTATTGGATAAAAATATTAATATTACCAGTTCTTAGTTATTATTAAAAATAAGTGATTCTTTTTTAACATGGGAAACTATAACTTTCTATAATCTAACTAAATTGTGCGGCAGATCAAATGGAGAGGAACTTTGCTAATATGGAAGAACGTAATTAAGTCAGGAAGTAAGGGAATAACGTAGAGGATGATAAATATAAATATTAGTACTTGTTCTTAATTATTTAAAATAAGTGATTCTTTTTTTTACTATGGGAAACTATAATTTTCTATAATCTGGCCGAACCGTGACGTATGTAGCTCAGATGGTGAGCATCTCTGCTAATAGGGAAAAATGTGTTTAATACAAAATAAAATTATTTTTTAAATGGGAAAATATATTTTTTCTGTAAGTCTGCAGAATAATGATGCAGATGGACATTCATGAATAAACATAACTGATTATCCTCGTTCTACATCTTAAATATCCTTTATTTCTCATGGTTAATCTGATCGTTTGGATGTGGAATAAAAAGTTATTTCAACTTACGTGTTGCAAAGATCTCAGATCATTTATGAAATTGGGGCGTCTGGTGAGCTGACCCGTGTTATATGGACCTGAAGCAGTGTCCACATTATATCTCAGATCATTGGCGCTGCGATAGCGTTCGTTCTCCTGTGGGAGCTGTGAGCTGCTGCGATAATACGGTTTCCTCTCCATTTTGGCCGGCTCTGGCGTCCTAAAGTGCTCCTGGACAGGAGCTGCCGCTGGTTCCTCCGACTTGGCGTGGAAGGGCAGCGCATCGTAGGTCTGCAAATAGCGCTAGTTAACCTCGGGATTCCAAAGGATTGAATGCAGATTGATCGTTTACTTGTGTGGAGATGCTTTGCGGTGGTGGTGAGGTGGCCATTTCCCTAGCCTGTCTCTGGACGACAGCGTCATCCTGTCTGGGGGGTAACTCCCTTGGAGGGGTGCCGCCACAGCCTGTGGACACCTTCTGGGCCTGCTTGAACACCTGCTCCGCCTGTGCCTGTATGCTCTCATCCAGTGTATTCCAAATATTCTCAACGGATTCTGGAAGATGATGGATGAGAGCTTTAGTAGGGCACACAACACAACTCAACACGACACAGCATAAAATAATGAGAAAAACAAGACTCAAGGATGTTTAGTTTGGGACTTGATTTGTATTTCGTATAAATGTATTTCAATAAATGCGTTAATTGTAGTTTGAACAGTTACAGTTTGTTATTAATCAGGATGCACAATGCTTGAGTTGAGTTTTACTTTATTCATTGTGGGGATTTTTGTGGGTTTTTCGGTTTCAGTTCTTGGTACCCTCGAAAAATGAGATTTTCTTTAGAATCCTACCTTTGTGTATGAAACCCTTCGAGATTGAACTTTCAGTTTGTTTCAGCTGCGATTTTGTGGTTGCACTTGGCTTCTTGGTGGTGCTTGTGGTGGTCGTTGTGGTGGCTGTTGCTGTAGCTGTGGTTTGTCTTGGCGTTTGATTAGTTGACTTCATGGAGCTCTTGTGCACCGTTTTGGTCTCTGGCTTGGTTGCTGCAGTCTTTGCCTCTGGCTTTGTCTCCTGCGTATTCGATTTCTTTTCTGCGGGTTTTGTGGGTGGCTTGCACGGCGTCTTGCAGCAGATGGCACAGATTTTGACATTGGCCTCGTTGACGAAGGTGCAAAACTCGCATTCCCATTCGTGATCGGGAGTCGATGGCGGTGGTCCCAAGTCATCTTCGGCAGCCTCAACTGTCGCAGCTGCTGGTATCTCTTCCGACTCGCTCTGTGAGCCGGGCACTTTCTCAACAGCCTCCTCGTCGTCGGACTCACTATGCTCCGCCTTGGCAGGAGTCGCGGGGCTCTTTTGAACCACCGCCGCCGCCTGTGTGTTTCCATCCTTCATCTCCGGCTTGCGTTTGAGCTCGTTCCTTTTGCTGGCTGGCTGCGTTTCTGTGGAGTTCTCCTGCAGCTTCTGCTGTATTTTGGCTTGAACCAAGGCGCGTGCATCCGAGCCCTCCGATTCCAGATCCGAGTATATGCGACTCGTTTTTGGTGGCTCCTGTTGGGGTCTCTTTAAGGTACCACCACCGCCACCTCCTCCTCCTTCATTTGAATCCCTGCGCTCGGGCAGCCACTCGCTCTGCACAGACTTGGCAAAGGAACCGCGACGGTCGCGCATCTTGTGCTGCCTGGTGGCCACACGCTGCTCCCCATCCAGCTCATCGTTGCCACTATTGTTGATCAGCTGCGAGGCACTGGACAAGCGGCGCTGACGCTGATGATGTTGCTGATGCTGATGGGAGCGGGAGGCACTCGTCATGCCCGATCGGTTGGAGACAAGGGAGCGACGATCATCCTGATCCGAATCTTCATCGTCCGTCAGCTCATCGTCCACATAGCTGCTGCGTTTGCCACGTCGCATCGAGAGTGACTTGCGACTGGGCGTCGGGGAGGCAGCATAACGGGCACGGGATGCTGCACGCGAGGCAACAGGTGGTGGCATGCCCATTACGCCTGGAAGGGGAATCGGTGAATCAAGAACAGTTTAAGACGGACTCTTCGCAGCTCACCTGGATGCATCATGGGATAACCAACAGCGCCTGGATACATGTTGGGCATCATGCCACGTTGTGTCATAAACACGGGCGGAGGATAATGCGGATGCTGCTGCTGTTGCAGCTGGTGTTGTGGCAAGTAACCGGCGCCAATGTTGAGCGACTGATTCGAGTGGTTGAACTGCTGCTGCGACCCAAACTGGGACCACTCGTCGCCCTGCGGATGAGCGTGTGGATGCGCTGGCCAGTTGGCCTGCTGCTGGCTCTGACAGCCGGCGCAGTTCAGCTGCGCCATCGACTGTGCCTGGAAGCGAAGTCAAGGGATTGCATTCGTTACTCTCAAGTAGTTGCAAGCTTTGTTGCCTGCCCCATGGTTAATGAAATATGCAAATAGTTATTAACAGCACTTTCTCTGATCTAAAGTGCGATTTGTTCTTGAAGATCAGAATTTGTTTTATTTTTCATTTAGAAATTATTTCGAAAAAATCTGAAAATTCATTAAGAATTTTTTTTGTTGCTTTTTCTAAATTAGTGTGTGTTTTTTTCTGAGTGTAGTATATTGGAAGCCATCGTTAACGTCCGCCTAAATCGTGTTTATCCTAATTTATGAAGTGTTGGTAACTCTGTTTGGTGAACTTACTTGCTGCATGCGTTGATTGGCCAGCCAAGCGCCGCTGTGCTGGGTCTCCGCTAGAGGGCGCCGCGTGTTCACCGAGTTGAGATTGAAGACGGAGGTGCTCATTTGACGGCGCTGGGCACCGGCTGCCTGTCGTTGTTGGAGTTGTTGGTGTTGGCGGTGTTGTTGTTGTTGTTGTTGGAGCAACAGGGAATTGTGAAAATTGTGTGAATCATCCGAGAGATCAAAATGCGATGAGTTCAAACCGGATGACATGCTGCCGGAACGAAAATGCGAGGGCGATGGTGAAATGTTTGACCAATGCTCGAGGCTCGGCAGATGCTGCGCAAGGAAATGTACATAGAACAAAAAAGAGAGAGAACCGAAAAGAAAAAGAGAGAGGGAGAGAGAGGGGAGTGACATGGACGAGACGCACACGATACGAAAAAATACGATACGATAAAATACGATACGATATTGATGAGGGGAATACAATTGAATGGTGACTGGATGGGATTTGGTGGCACATATAGGGCTTACCTGCTCGCTGCCCATGCTGGAGCTGTTGGAGATGCCCGCCTTCTGCTGGCGGTATCGCTGCTGCAGCTGCGCCATCCGATCCAGCGTTGCGTTGGCCTTGCTCTTGATCTTCTCCAGCTGAACGGACGGCGGCCGACTGATCGTATCGAATACTGACTTGGGCGTGCCGGAGCGTGAGGAGCCGCCGCCCTCGCTGGGCGCGGGTCGTGGCGGCTCCGGCAGCGGACGATTTGTCATTTGTGGTGGCATTGTGCCCCGCCAGCCGCTGGAGGATTTTAGCGACGGCGTCGGCGATGGCGGGGGCAACATCTGCAAAAGAATTTCGGTTTGGTTTCCATTTCACGGTTGTTTCTTCTGATTTATTTTACGTATACCCTCGCAGACTGTTCAAATTGTTCGTCCCTTGAATTTATCACTTAGTATTAGTATTATCTAGCATGATAGAAAGCTTACCCAGCGAACCAAATTGGACCTTATCATTGGACTCTTTTAATAAACTATGTATTACATATTAGTTCTGTTATAGCATACTGTTCTGATATATCAGACATTTATCAATTTTTATTTATATTATAAAATCTATTATATTATATATAGCTATATTGTGCATTTCAGCAATCCTAGACAATAATTAGTTGGATGGTCATTTGAAATAAATAGTTCTTGAGAAATTTTATATAAGTTTTAGTTCATTTAGGTGTTAGCTTTCAATGATAAATATTTGAATATAATTAAATAATGATTTAATTATTATCCCAAACAGTTTAAATGTTATTTTGACTCAATACAACATTTTATTTTAGTCTTGAAACTATCTTAAGTGAATTTAGGCTACATACGTGTTTTGGTAAGAATTTAACCCTTTTCCTCTCTTTTCCTCTGCCTATGCTCATTTATTTCGATATTTTTACATCAACAAAACTTAGTATATATGTTTTTATTTAGCCGTTTATAAATATTATTTATATATATTAGTAGCCAAACATGGGTTATACGGAATTTAAATATATTTTATTTGTAAATGGATTATTTTCCATTATTTTAAATGTTGTACATATTTTGTGTAAAATGTAGCTGAAAATCGGTACGAATCCTAGATCGTATAGCTCCCACAATAATTGATCCGATATATATGCCATATATCTAATTTTTCATTTATTTCTTAAACAAGTTTTAATTGGTAATTCCACTTATAGAAACAGTTTGACTTCGGTCTGCAAGGGTATTTTTAATATTCGGCGTGCCGAAGACAGCTGATTTTATTTTCCAATTTGCGAGCAGCATAAATTTTTCATATTTGATTGTTGTTGGTGGTTTTTCTTTTTCTTTTTTTTTTTGTTTGATTTATTGAAGCATTAAGAAAATCGATTACAAACTGGTACTAAATGGTAGAACTAGGATCTAGTACTTGGACTGGTACTTTGACTAGTGCGGAGTTTGTATTTTGGTTTATGATATCGTGCAGTGGCGTACCTGTTCCTTCCGGCCCAGAAACGGTGTCAGCAGTCCACGCTTGCTGCGTCTCGGTGGTGCAACTGGCGGCGAGGCGCCACCCTGTGCCTTTGGCGGTATGGGCGGTATGCCCTGCTGCACAGCCTGGCAATAAACGAAAATATATACAGTATATACGGTACATACTTGACCCATTCAGTAATCCTACTTTGCGCACGTGCTGTTTCCGCTTGGGATGCTTGTGGTACATGTCGTCGCACGAGGCGCAGAAGATTTGGCCAGCGCACTCGGCACAGGTCACCCATGGATTCTGTGAGCCGCACAATGTGCACTTCAGTTTGTTGTCTACATAAATAAATGTTGAAGCTTATTATTATTATTATTGTAATTATTGTAATATATATAAATATATTTTTTAAGATAATAAAACAAAATAGATGCGAATGTTAAAACTACATTTCCAAACAATAAAATACTGTGGCAATTCAGTTAAATCTATGATTACGCCATTATTTCTATATAAGTAGGATTCTAATAGAATGTCCCGTACTTTTAGTGGTTTTTAATGAGCCATGTTTCTGCCAAACTAATTTATTCACTAATCATATTTGTAAAATCTGCCCAAGTTCAAGCCTTACTTTTGTGATAAGAAAAAAGAAGTGTTTTCAAGTCCCATCGCAGATCTACTTGCCTGGCGTTTTGGTGCGAATCTGTGTGGTTTTCATTGGTTCATTTGAGTACTGCTGTTGATTGGTAAACTCGATGATTTCGTAGTCGGGTTCGGGTGTGTTCTTCGTCTTCGGTGGCAGGGCTGGCACCTTCAGCTGAGTACCGTTGCCATTCATTGGCGTTGGCGGCGGCTTGGGTCCAATTCGATCGTTTGCCTCGGTCTACAATTGAATTTACTCAGAGTATTAGGTAAAAATTCCACTTTAAATACAGAGAGAGAGAGAGGGAGAGAGAGAGAGAGACTCACCACCCATGTGGGCATTGTGCGAATGTTTCTGTTGAGCAATTGTTGTGACGTCATCATTGTCTTCTTCTTCTTTGACTGGTTGCAGCCGTTTTGTCGTTCAATTCGTTTATTGGACTCCCAAATCTTCTTCCTCTAGTTTATTTTGTTATTTGCTGCATATTTTGGGTATTATGTAAAAAGTGATTAAACAAAACTGGGGCATACTTTATAGAGAAGCCATGTCAAAGATGTGTTTATGTGTAGCTTATTTGATCGTAAACTGCGCCAGTTAATGTCTAGCAAAGTTTTTGTGTTTATTGAGGCACATAATTGTTTCTTCTATGTATACTTTATACTATATTATGCGTATTTTTATATTCCTTTCCCTATATACATATGTATATGTATATTTGGCTAGTAGTTAAATATTATAAACATATTTTCATATACTCGTACATATATGTATTTTATTTTCTTGCGTGTCGAGCACTTCAAAACACTTCATATTCAATTACACAGAACTGCCAAAAAAATATGTACAAATTTTTCTTGAATATTTTTAGCATGCTCACCTAAATTTGTGTGGCAAGTCCCTAGTTAAAATATGAATGCAACGCGAATGCAAACGCCCAAACGCCGCCAGAGTTGCTCCACGAATAAACCGTATAAATATAGGTCAACATTTCTACATTCAAAACAAGTCTGAACTCAGAATGGGAACCGACTAACGAATACTCTGTGCACATTAACAGAATCAACATAAATCTTGATCTATGATAAAGAATTGATATTTGGAGTGTACGATTAGATGCGGAATATATTAGAAATCCTTAATTCCAAAAGACAAATTTAAGGATTTACTAAGCACTAATTTAAGAAGGAAATCAAATTTTCATTCAACTAGGCATTATTTCTTTGTCTAAGTATTAGTAGTGTTAGTACGCTTTGCGAAATTGTGCATCAAATTTGTGCTGTTTATTTATGAAACGATGCGAAAGAGGCACAAGGAAATTATTTGTGTGACTCAATTAGCGCAAAATGACAGCATGCTTAAGTGGAATAGAAACAAGAGAGTGAGAGAGAGAGAATGAGATTGAGAAAACAACATGAAGAGAGATAGAAGAGAGAAAGAGAGAAGAGACAGAACCTTTATTTCAATTTTAACAACGCTCTAACAGTAAAGAGAAATTGAGCAACAAAAACCGCAAGGGAAATCAGAGAGAAATATAAAAGATCAAGCGATAAATATAGAGAATTGAGAGTTGCGTAAATGCGATTTGGTCAATAGAAGCTGTATGATAGATATAGAATAAGAGAAATTTTAGGTACAACAGGAATTGAGTGTGGACAGCGTTTGAATCATTTTCGACTGCATTCTCAAATGAATTATCTTAGCTGATATTGTATGGTATTATGGGTATATAAGACGTATAATAACTATCTAATGCACAGCAGTTATTGGCATGTATAATTTCTGGAATCTATTACAAACATATATGTTAAAAGTTAATTGATTATCGAACATATACATATAAGCTTAAATTATTATTGAAAAAGTTAAAAATTTTAAATTAATGTATTTTTAATAATTGTTTAAGAAACAAGAAATTTAAAATAATAAGAATTGAATATATTTTTTTATAATTAACTATTGTTTTTATAATTGGACTAAGTGGGAAAAGGAAAGAATATTTTTCGAAAATATCTAATTTGGGGTATTTGAAAATATCTATAGGCAAAATGTATTTTTTTTTTATGAAATGTTAACAAGTTATGATTAATTTGAATTTAAATAATAACTTTGCCATACTTCAGATTGTATTTAATTTCTAAACATTATTTTCGTAATGCACTTATTACTTATTGGGCAAAAGGGTTGTTGGAAAAAAATCATAATAAAATATATAATTTGAAGTATTTTCATAGGGTGTTGTAAGAAGTTTAATTAAAGACTAGCTAAGACTGAGCTCTTTGTATACCTTTAACTGACTTATAATTTACTTTGTTTGGGTGAAAGCAAATACTTGCTTAAATACGTGTACAACTTGTTGTCCATCTTATCTTTTGTTTAGAGGAAAATTGTTGAAGACAATTCAGGTGGATCAAACTTATGCATTATTTGTATATGTATCTTGACCACCGCATTCTGTTTTTCCTGCTGCGTTGTCGTTGGCAGCTTCAAGTGGCAGCTGCCCTGGGAGCAGACATACACACACACACTCACATATTTAGATGCACACACACACACGCACAGTCTCGCAGACGAGCGCATGAACTATTTTTAAACACTTCATTTTTTTGATTTTTAATTGCCCAATTTTTGCGCTTATTTTCTGCACAATTCGAATTCCATTATTTTTCTTATAGTATAAATGAAAGTAAAAA
The DNA here is from genome assembly GCA_035044325.1 of Drosophila nr. medialis 2 BK-2023a. Classification (NCBI taxonomy): domain Eukaryota; kingdom Metazoa; phylum Arthropoda; class Insecta; order Diptera; family Drosophilidae; genus Drosophila; species Drosophila nr. medialis 2 BK-2023a. The sequence continues at coordinate 804,364 of JAWNMH010000348.1, forward strand.
AAAAACAACAAGTGTTATTTATTCATAAATTTGATTATTTAGCAGTTTCAGTCAAATGCCTTGAACTTTTAGCTTTTTCCGTTTCTTCATTTCGTTTGAGTTTAAATTTAGTTGTGTTTATTTTTAGCACACACTTCAAGGGGTTTTCTTTTATAATTTGTACGGTTTTTTCAATTTGGCAAATTTGCGTTATTTGTTATTGAACTTTTTGGTAATATGTTGATGTGACAGCCTCTTTAAGATCACTTACATAATTCGATTTTACTTCTTTCCACGTCCCGCCGTACTCAAAGTTGCTGCTGCCAGCTGGTAACACATGAATTTATATATATATATAAACTTATATATAGATATACACTATATATATATATTGCTATTGGTAGCCGCTCGACATTAAATATATTTTTGCTACGGTCTCGTTCGGCGATCGTCTCCTAACAAACTGAATTCTCTATCCGGCTATCTAAACAACATTTTTACTACAAACCCGCAGTTTGCAGTCGCAGTCACAGTCGCAGATGTCGCAGTTCTCAGTAGGAACTATATCACAATATATCTCTTCCTCAATTTCTCAATTTGTTCTCAATGTGTCTCCATCTCTTCCATCAACTGTGGTGTGTATTTTGGTTTCTCTTTGTGCGTCTATTTTGGGGAAATCGCGTTGTTCTTGTAAATACTACAAAAGCCAACGTATTAAAAACTTTGTCGAGCTCGACGCGTGATTTCTAAAAAGTTTGAGAATTGTTTTTTGTATTTTGTTGTTAAACATTTTGCATGCATTTTATTCGGTTGCTGATTCCATTTGTGACGCAGACCGGCGACAAATTTATTTATCAGCTCTGATTATTTTTCGCCTGTTTCCGTTGTGCATTCTGGTTTATTTATTATTGCTATGCTTTTGATACTTATAAATATTAATATTCAAATATATTTATTATATGAGTCATGAATATGAATAAATAGGTACATATATACATATACATATTATGGGGATAAATGCTGCTGATTTTTTAAAAAGTTCAGTAAAAGGCAATTACGGACATTTTTAGAGATCATTGACTGAATAACACAATCAGACATTGTTCGTGGATTCTTTGTACGTGTATCTTACAATACCAGAGTTATGTTTATTTATTCAGAGCGACTCCCTATTGCTAACAAGCAATTATTAAATCTCACCCAATTGACCTCCTGGAAACCTTGAACAAACGCTTGTTAAATGATTATGGGCATTGTTAAAATTTCTTGGTGGGTGTCTTAATTATAATTGGAAGTCCACAGGAGTGCCGCATTGGAAATTCTAGACTAGAAATTAAAATAAAATAATAATTTTGGTCAATTTCCGCATTAATGAAATAACAATGTTGGTTCCTATTAATAATTCATAGGATAATTTGTTCAATTCATGCTTTACTTAATATTCAAATATTCAAACAAAATTGGAAATAATTTGCATTTCCCGCTGAATAATAACATGGGAAAGCTTTAATAATAAAGGTGGAATAAATACGATAAATTTACGATGGCAATGTTTTTGTTTCTAATTATATATTTGAACAACTTAATTATAATTACTTTGTACTTGTGTTCCATATTTTGATTGTAGCACGCTTCCAAAGCGCCACCTGCCGTCAGCGTGGGCACAAATCAAAAAACAATTAACTACTGTGTATCTGTGTGTGTGTGTGCATGTGTATAAATAAGTACAAATAATAAGTATTTATTTATAAATACAATATGCGAATTATGGCCATTGTTGGCGCCCCGTTGCGGCAGGCGGTTCATTTTCGGCCCGTTGCGGCGTGTGCGCAACATGTGGTATGAGTAATTCTAATTCCAATCCCAATTACGTACACAAAAACTGTGTATGGATGTGTGTGTGTGAGTATATGTGTACATGTGCATGCGGCTACAAGTGCAAATTAAGCTGACAATAAATGACATGCAAAACGGATTTGTAAGAAAATGGCGAAGGCGAAGCTCAGTAATTGCAGACACGCATTTCTGATAGGCCCGCTGCGCCCTTTTCCTCTGCCGCTGCCGCTGCCTCTGCCACTGACACTGCCGCCTTTGCTCCTGCTGTGCCTCTGCCGGCGACCTTGTCCGATGTCGACGTTGACGCTGACTGAGACTGCGGCTGCGACGACACAACTGTCGTTCGATTCGTTCGGCTCGTTCGGCTCAGCTGTCAGCTGTTCGTAAACAATCGAAATGCCGGCTGTTGTTATTGTTGTTCTTGTCGGTGCCAGCGTCAAAGCTCCGCACAAAAGCTTTCACATGTTTCATTTTATTTATTGCATGCGAGTTTTTTCGTTGCGGCTGTTTCACACGCGGTTTCTTAAAGCTGGAAACACAATTTTCGGCTGCATTTGCGCAGCGAGCGTTGCAGGAAACGCAACTCAATCGCGTGAATTCCCGTGTGTATGCGTGTGAATGTATAAGTGTGTGTGTGTAGAAATTAAACGATTTTTACGGCGACCTGCGTACAAAAAGTGTGCATAGAAGAAAAATAAAAGTTAAATGTGCTTTGAAGTACAATATTAAAGCACTGTACAAAATATATTAAAGCACTGTATAAATATAATCACAGAAATTGTGACTATAATTGTTGTTGTTGCTGTGCGTCTAACTTCATTTGCGTAATGCTTGTGAACAATAAAAACACAACGAACTTGTTATAAATATATGTAAATCAGCTTTAAGTGTGGAAGTACTGTGTGGAACATAAACTAAAGCCAAAAATAAATTTATAAGTAAATAAAATATTGGATTATTTATATGTAAATGTAAGCAATTTATTATTATGTATGTGGAACCTACATATGTATATAAAAAGCATAATGCAAGAAATGTTTCAAATTAAATAATTAAAACTAAATATTGTTATAACATAATAAATATTGTCAAACATAAAAAATAAAGATTATATATAGTATAATATAGTCGCTCAACTAACAATAAATTCAAAATCGAATAGCAAATGTATCAAAATAAAATAGAAATAGATACATATATAGACATGCAATAATATATATATGTGAACAAGTACGTTTGATTTAAGTATAATTAAAATGCAAGCAAGTTCCAAAGACATGATTAAAGCCAACTACAAAGAGGATTTGCTGCATCAGCCGGATTACAATTGCTGCTCGAGTCCATAATAAGAAATATCCCACTACTAGAGAGAAAGAGAGAGAAAGTGGAATAAAGCAGCTGCTTAGGGCGAAAAATCGATACGTTAAACGGCAAGAACAGAGGAAGAAGAAGCAGCACCAGCACCAGAAGTCGCAGTCGCAACTGTCGCCGCAGCAGTCGCAACAGCAACGTCGACGTCAACGGTGTAAATTGCTTATTAAATGACTGCTAAAAATAGCACTAAACAGCAACAACAATAATTAGATAAAGCGCAACTGAACAAAACTAAACGAAAGTGAAGCATAAAGCATAAAATGGTGGATGCAAAGCCGCCGCCAGCGCGCACCCCGACGCCCGGCGCGCCGCCGGCTGCGTTTGCCGGCGAGAGATCGAAAATCAAACTGTTTATGGAGCGGACGCCGAGCATCGGTGCGCTCAAGTCAAAATTTCTGACAGTGCTGGGCAACAGCAATGAGCTGCTCAATGGCATATCAAACAAGGTAAGGCCTTGATAATGAAACTGAGCTTTTCTTTGCTGCGTTCTCTAAAACAAAACAACAACAGCCACAACAACTGACAACATTGATAGTTGTTGTTGCTGCTGCACTCGTTTGACCTTCACTTGGCCCGGATATTGTTATTATTGCTGTTGTTGCCTTTGTGCTTGACTCTGGCTGACAGCTTTGCAATGCACCTATCTCCCTCTCCTTCCCTCACTTGTCCTTGATTGAAATTAATTATATGAGTGTTGTTAGTCAACGTGTTTGTTCAGCCGTTCATTATGGATTATATCTGTCTCTATCTCTCTCTCTCGCTCTCTCGCTCTTCTTGCTCGCCTTGAGCAAGTGCTGCAAGTGGAAAGCAATCAATTTAGTTGATTCTGTCTTTCTTTAGAGACTCTTGCCAACTGCATCACTAATCCAAGGACACACAACAAAAAAAAAGGTTTTTTGATTTATTTGATTTACGCTGCGCTTTTGTTTTGCAATTTCTATTGAAAGCGCATCCTTTATGTTGGATTTCTATGGCAACGTTTGCCTTGGAAATTGAAAATTTAAAAAAAAAATGCTTAAAGTAAAAAATGGATTAAAATAAAAATAAAATTGAATTGAAGAAATAAAAAATATTCCTAAGGATTCTGGTGATGTTTAAATGCAAATTTATATAATAATCACGTCGTGAAGTGTGTTAAGTTCTGAGAGCAGATATTTTTAATCACATAAAGCAAAAATATATTATTCAGCCTTTTGACTGATTTCATGGGAATGTGTTATAAGCTTTAAGTATTTTGTGTCCGAATCGTGGAGTTCTTACCATTATTTTGTCGATTGTAAAATAAATTCTTCTGTTTAAATCTTTTTTGGTCTTTAAGGGTATGTTGTATGTGACTTGCGTAAGATATTTGATTTTCGTTCCTCTCCTTTGCGATTTATGAGATATATTAATGTTAGGCTTTTATCTCTTTAATTTATGCTATTATTTATATTTATTAAATTTCTTTGTCTTTAGTCTGCTTCTCTATAGATATTTTATTCACTCATTTGCTTTTCTTGCTTTTTCTAGCTGACGCTGAGTAGCAGCAGCAGCGATTCGGATTACTGCGATGACGACGAGGACTTGCCCAAGTGTGAGTAGAGCTCAATATCCACTCACTCACTTTCTTTTATTTCCTCTCCCGCTCTCTTTCTTTCCAGATGATGAGACAATTGACTACACGAAGATCGATTTCGAGGCGCGTCGCGTGAAAGCTCGTCGTGCGCACGAAGAGATCATCTCGGGTCGCTACAGGCAGCCCAATTTGGCACCACGTAAGCTCTGCTTCCTCTTCCCTGCTTGTAAAAGCTGCTAGTAATTAAAATATATTTAGGCCCACGCCTGGAGCATGCGCGCAGTCGCCATGCAAACAAGCTGGGCTCCAGTTCGCCTTCGTCTTCGAGCAGCGGCGGCAGCAGCAGCGATGACAGCAGCTCGGTGTCTCTGCCCGAGCTGACGCCGGCTCGCTCGCATGACGTCAGCAGCACGACGCACTCAAATTCGCTGGAATTCGAGTCGAGGCATTCGGGCGGCTACGAGCGGCAGCGGGCCATCGCAGGAGCCCGACGCAGTGATCTGGACATGCAAAAGGATGTGCAGCGCATTGGGGAGCTGCTCGAGGCGACGTCGATGCCGCCACAAATCGATGTGCAGCCACCCACAGAGGCGGGCCCCGCGCCGCCCGGCCGCCAGCCGTGGGGCAACTCGATACGTGTTGCGGCAAGGAGTCGCGCCTCGAACAGCAGCACGCTGACCAGCCTGCGGGACGAGCTGCCCGATCAGCTGCAGGCCAGTCCCAGCATGGAGTCGAGTGATTGGCGCCATTTCATACGATCCGAGTCGCAGAACTCGGTTCCCTCGTGGGCATCCTCGATTAGCTTGGATTGTCGCGCCGGCGAGGAGCCCGTCAAGGAGTTCATGAAACATTTCACACAGCTGCTCTTCAACAATTCATCGGCTCTGAATCGGGAGCTCAAGTCGGAGTTTGGCGTCCTGCTCCGCCTGGAGATTGGGCGACTCTGGTTCACCAGGTTCCTCAGCGAGCAGCGCAACAAGTCGAAGCGACTGGAAACCTTAACGTTTAATGCCTTGGCCCAATACTTTGCCCTGGCCCTCTTCGAGTGTGGCGAGTGCGAGGATTACGCCCCAGCGGCGATCCTCATGAATCTCTGCTTCTTGTTCTATCACGAAGGTAAATATCTAAATCTTCCCCTTATACCCTAGTCATTTTTAAAATTGGGTATGTAGTATATGGAAATATATATATGCTAAAGTTAGTAAAATTTCACTGATACAATACTCGTATGATAAACCTGTGCAAGTTGATCAAATGTCCTTTCAAATTGATGTTGCAGTTGAAGTTCCTGGCTGCGATGCGTATCGCGAGTATTTGTTTGTTTTGTTGCGCCAGCAGCCGCTGTGGCAGCAGCCGCGCTTCTGGAACGCCGTCTTCGTCGACTCCATGCAGGCCGAGCGGGAGCATCGCCTCAGTGCGCAGCTGCGACGCCAGCAGCGGCGTCAGGCGAAGCAGCAGCAGCGCCTTGACGAAGCTGCAGCAGCAGCAACAGCAGCAGCTGAAGCAGGGGCGGGAGCAGAGGCAGCAACTGCAGTCGCTCGCAAACATGGCGTTGATTCGTCCCCGAGCTCCTCGCATCATGGAGGCGCTACAGCTGCAGCTGTGGCAGCAACAACTCCGTTGACAACGACTGCAACGCCGGCAACAACTAAGCGCAAGTCGAGCAAATGCAGTTTGGGGCAGTCCCAACCCCAGTCGGCCAAGGAACAGGAGGATATCGCATTTCGGCAATTGGGGTAGGTGTATAGCTGACACAAATCGTACCCCAATTCGAGTTACTAAATCAATTATTATTCGCAGTGCATTCACGTGCAACATGCACTCGCTGGGCACCAGCCAAGCAGTGTGCCTCGAGTTTCTAAAGAAACATGTTGTGGCCCTCAATCTCTCCAAGGGTGAGTGCCAAAGAAATCGGTTGCTGTTCATATTTTATATATCTTTACATATTTTGACTTTTAAAAATATTTTTTTAATTTACTTATTTATTTTGTTGCTTTTTTAAATAAAAAAATCTTTTTATATAAATGTTTTGCGATCTTTAAAAATATAAATAATTATTTCTTTATTATTCTTGTTAGCTTTTTCGTGTCTAGAAATCTGTTGCTGTGTTATATGATAATTAACAATATCTTTATTTATTTTCTCTTTCCCATGGTATACATATATATTTATAATAGTATTTGATTGGCTGTTTACATCAGCAGGGTCTCATTATTTTCCGATTGTACAAGAATTACGATTTTTGAAGGGATAATTATGTGAAGTAATCGATTTGGCGAGAGTTGAATAAATAGTATCATTGATCATAAATAAAAATAACAACAATAATAATAAAATATAAAATAAATAATAATAATAATAAGAAGAAGAAAAAATACATTAATAATAATAATATTTATAATAATAATACTAAAATAAATTTAAATATGAGCGAAATATGTTTTCAGAACTCGTGCTAAACTTCTTTTTGCTAAAAATGAGTTCTGAGGATATGTGTTTCCCGACTACTGTATAATTTCGATTTATACCATTTGTATATGGGATTTATTTATTAATCAAGTGCTGATAATATGAATATATTTTGACATATCTTCCAGATTGAATTTAATAGCTTTTATATGGCATTTCACTCTTATAAGTGTAACTAGAATTCTTTTGTGGGTCTTCATATGATTTAACTGTTAATGATTTGTTGAGCTCTTTTTTTTGTAATTTAAATATTTTTTTCATTAGCATCAGATATAGTTTTTTTATATGTATATACATAATTTATATATTTCAAAACTTACGAAAAACACAACCTGTAGCCAGCCCAAAACATATTTGATACAACTAACTTTAAGTTCATTTGAGTGATATTTAATGGTTAAGTTAAGTCTTAATCAAAATCCCACTTATCAAGTAACTAACACTTCCCCATTAATATTGCAGACAAGGCCAAGCTGGTCAGGGACAATATTTATCGTATGTATCATGAGACGGAGCTGTGGGGCGCTCGGCAGACTTAAAGTGTGTGTGTTATGCGGAGTGTGTGTGCGGAGTGTGTGTGTGCCTTGTGCGATGACTTGTCTAAGATAGCAATACCCAAAATTGGTTTGAATACCCCTCCCCTAATAGCTTAACTATCTAAATATTTCCAATTTCGTCTCAACTAAATTTAACTTTTTGACTTTAACCGAACACTAAAAACATTCAAGTTTAAACTAATCTCGATGTAATATTGATATTGTACTCGTATGTAGTTCGAATTTTTACTCGCATTGTTGACTAAATTGAAAACCGATGGAAAATATATGAAACATATTTACATAAATCATACGATGTGTGTGTGTATATTTAAATCAAATTAAAATAAATATGCAGAGAAAACAATATTTATATCCGCAAATTGTGATAATAATATTTTGTGATTACTTTATACTATATCAAAATGAATATTAAGTTTAGCAAATCAAAAAAAATACTACAAGTAATCCACAATTCCAATCCAGTGGGAAACAGTTCTCGAGAAAATCAACAACCAACACCCAACACCAATAATTAACTATACAAATATTCTGTAAATTAGGTACAATAAAAAACACATTTAATGAATACCTACTACTAATAAAGTTCAACCAAAGTACACTAAAAACTAATTTGTACTAACCAAAGTTTAAATGAAAATTGTTTTTTTTTTTTAATTTAGCTACTTGACTTAAGCATAAGATTGCTGGGATATTGCAACTTGGAGAGCTTAGATTCATTGTTTCATTGAATCTAAATTTTCGTTTGGTTATTTTGCTTCAATTTTGACAAGACTTTGAAATACTGCCTTAAGTTTAACATATATTTACATTAATTTCTAAAACCGAATTAAAGTCAGCTTGGAATTTTGGACAATTATAATTTGCTTGAATATAAATTGAATTATCTTTTTGGTTATCTCTGAAAACGCACTTAAGTTAATATACATGAATATATTATAATCAAAAACGTTCTCATTTTGAGTTGGTTTTTATATTCAGTCATGTACAAACTTATAACACAATTTATTTGTTTAATTTCTTAGTTTTATTTGATAGCAGTAAAATGCGTTTTATTCTGTTTGCAAAATAAAATATTGCTTTAGCCCAAATTATTTACATCGAGTGAATTCCACATAATTATCTGAAATCCCTTCTGCTAAGCACAATCAAACTAATTTGATATGGATTTTGTGCCTCGTAGGTGGGGGAAGCCTTCAGATCTCGCTGGCCATAGGAGCTGCATAAAATGTTTAGTTATCATCATCATCATCAGGAGCCAATTTGATGAAGCTCAAAAATCAAATGCATTCTTTTACTGTTTGCCATTCGGTTGCAAGTTGTTTCACTTGTGACAAAAGTCGCTGGAGTTCCGGATTGATTCTCGAGAGAGCCTTGAGAGAATTGTTTACGCCTCGCCGGTTGGCATTCGTGTGCTTTTGCTTAGATCGTATTTGTACATGAAGATCCTGCCACTGGTGTCGTTGAGGAAGGACTTGTCGCCAGGCTGCCATCTGTTTGGAGTTTATTTAAGTTAATAAATAGTTTTAAATATATATTTTATATATATTCACTCACTGCTTGGTCGTCGCATTATTGGCGGTCAGTCGTTGCTCCGGTTCGATATCCTTGTGCAGGCGCAGGATGTGCTTCTTCAGTCCCTCGCTGCGGACACACGCCTTGGGGCAGTGCGGACACTTGAAGGGCTTCTCCCCCGTGTGCTCCAGGATGTGCGCCTTGAGATCTCGATTCTGGGCAAATGGCTTCGGGCAATACGGACACTTGAACGGACGTTCGCCCGTATGCCCCCGAATATGTCGCTGCAGATTATCGTTGGTGGCAAACGCTTTGGGGCAGTGTGGACAATTCAAGGTGCGCTCGCTCGAGTGCCGCCGGATGTGCTTCTGCAGATTATCGTTTGTGGCAAACGCCTTGGGGCAATGCGGGCAGCTTAAGGTGCGTTCACTGGAGTGCCGCCGAATGTGCTTCTGCAGATTATCCTTGGTAGCAAATGCCTTGGGGCAGTGTGGACAATTCAAGGTGCGCTCATTCGAGTGCCGCCGAATGTGCTTCTGCAGATTGTCATTAGTGGCAAACGATTTGGGGCAGGTGGGGCACAGAAACGGACGCTCGCGATCTCCCGAGTGTGTGCGCGTCAGATGTACCTTCAGATTGCTGCTCGTCGCGAAGTCCTTGCCACAGTGGGCACACTTGAATGGCTTTTCGCCCACCGACCCCCCAAACTGTGATTTGGCACTGTTTTGGAATCTATGCCGCCAAAGACAGATAATTGGTATTTTTAATATACAACAAAAAATAATTTATATAAACAAAAGCAGAGCTCGCCAATTAAATATCAAAATCTATTTTTTGAATTCAGTATAAATTTCAAATTTGCATTTAAATACCTCAAAATATCTTTCATTTATAATTTTTTCAAACTTAAATTGACAAATAAAATTGAAAGTTAATATTTTTTGTAAACTATTTGAAATCAAATGCTTTCATTCTGATTTAAAGTGTATTGAAAAGAAAAAGTAAATTAAAATTTCGGATTAAAACGTTTGTGATGGCGGACAATTCCCTTTTAGCGAGCTACTACTGTACTCACTTTTTTTGTGAATGCTTCTCCGGGTGTCGCTCCTTGTTGTCGACTGCAGCAGCACTGGTCGTGCCACTCTGCCACACAAAGCTCATGTCCTGCTCAATCTTCACCAACTGTCCCAAGTCCCTGTGTCGCATGGTCAGCTGCCAGTCCTGGGATTTGAACATATTGCAGATTGCCTCACAGTGCTCCTCCTTGACGCAGCCCACGTCTATCGTTTGCTCCATACTCAAGGCCGTTCTGCGCCCCACTTCCGCTCGCTGAGGTGTACGAGGAGCTCTCGTTGTTGCTGCAGCAGCTTTTTGACTTTCGTTTTCAATTGGAATTTGTGTATTTTGTCGCAGTTTTTATCGCGTAAACAGCTAAAAGCTGACAATAGTGTGAAAATTCCGATGAATCTCTTTTTTTGCTCGATATATCGACTAGCTGTCAGCACAGTTGATCTGCGCATCAGCTGTGCGCTGAGCAGGCTGGCAGCGCCGCAGCAATCGAGTGTGCAGCCAGCGTTGCCACATCGCCCAAAAATTAACTCGATTATATATCGATTATTTGCTTGGATAAGCTTGGCGCAATTTTCAAAATAACCGCTGCATTATTTAACTGAACAGCTAAATTTAAACAAAAAATCATATAAAATAAAAAACCTAATATCTTAGTTCAGTTTTTATTTATTAAATAATGCAACAGAGAAGAATTTTCTTAAAATTTTCCATTAATTTAAATCTCAAAATAGCTTAAAAATTAATTCAAAAATTGTTATTTTTTCTGCTATTTCTAAAATTGAACTAAAGGATATACATAGATATTTTTTCTCAATACTTCTTGCCACATGCACGGCAATTGTTAACAAATAAATTATTTACGTAGCTTTCCTGGGATTTTTAGTTAAATATTTGAATAAATATATATTCGCTTATTTGGGTGAATTTAATTTAACAAATAAACATTTTATTCTGTTTTTTTTTTATAACTTTTTACAAATAATAATGGAACTGACTGGACAAACAAAAAATAAAAGGCAATAATAACACATATAAATACGAACTAAATACAACTGACAAAATTAATCATACTATTACAGGAATTTATAAAATTATAAATTAAATATTATTTGTAAATATTAACTTATAGCAATAGACAAGCCGGAAGCTATAACAACAATTGCGGGTGTACGATTTGAACTCTTGTGATTTTTTCGCTTCGACATTCCTATTTTCCTATTTGTTTGTTTTTCTTTCTCATAATTTCATATTTAATTTTCTTCTGATGCGGGCAGATTTCTGTTATTGACTCTCTTCGTCGATATATTTTTGATTCTCTTCATATAAATATATGTACAATACATTTAAAACATGAAAGCGCCTAAGCTCTAAGTTAACTCTTCTTCTTCTTCTCTTTTCTTAATGTTTGCTGTTCTTTTATGTTTGTTTGTTTGTTTGTTGGTCTCCGAATTTAGTTTAGCAACCGATGACGTTTAATTTTCCCATAAGACTGGCTTAGGTTGTTGCAATCACAAGTTGTTTGTTGACCAGTCACCCAGTTGACCACTGCCTCGTCATCTAGTCCACTGTCAACTGGAAGGTGACCGAGCCCCGGCGATCGAGTAAGCTGCCGCTGTAGATGATGTTCTTGGCCCAGGCACGGCACTCCACCTCTAACATTTGGCTCTCCGGCGGCGCGGCGATTTGCACGGCGACAAGGGGACTCAGATATCCCGGCTGATTCTGATACGGATAGTAGTAGGCGGGGAAGCCCTGGCTGGGATAGTACGTAATATTCTTAAACTGCTCCTTGTCCTTGCCATAGTGTCCATTGCATGTGACCCAGATTTGTTTGCGCTGCAATAGCAGTTAATAGAATAATTTTAGGAAATTTATATTCAATTATAAATTTATTTTTATGACACTTATTTTATTTTGTGCAGAATACTCTTATATATATGATATACCAGTGAACATACCTCTTCGAGTTTCGTGTTCTTGAGAACGTCCCTCAGCTCATCTGGTGTGTAACCATCGACTGTATCGTAAACCTCGGGCTCCCAGTCAAAGATTTTGTTCAGCTTGAGGAAGACGCATGGTGTGCCTGTGCTGTATCCATATTTATTGGCTGATGAGCAGGGTCCAAACTTTGCGATATCGACGACGCAGACATCGTCGGGATGGTGATTTTGGCTGTGATCACAGTGCTTCATCTTGCGACCCTCAGTGTGATTGTAATCTGTAGACGTTATACATATATTTTTAAGTAAATAAATAAAGAGAAAGCTTCGTGAACCAATACCTTTCAAAAAGTCATCGAGCAACTCAGTCCAGTATTCGGCCTCTTTGGGCCTATTTCTATTGAATTTAATAACCGCACCGCGTTCGATTTGTTCGCTGATGGGCCTGAGTCCCATGCCGGGATTGGTGCCAATCAGCGACTTATCCAGCTTCCATTTGGGATGATGATCGTCAATCGTGGAGAGCATTACCTGCATGCAAATCGTGAACATAATGGTAAGGACGATATAGAAGATCGTATAAAATGTGATAATTTGGCCTGTGGATGAGAAACAAATACACAATCTATCAGTTCATTGCAAATATTCAAACTTCAATTTGAGGTTAGTTATAGTACTCATATTTGTATATAAGGGAATTGCAAAATTGTAAGCAATACTTTTTAAAAAAGTAAATCAAATTAAATTCATCAATAACAAATTAAAAATATATATATATTTATATATGTATATATTTGAAGCGTAAGAAACAACTTTTCAATTTGAATAGCAAATCAGAAATGTAATTACAGTTTCAAACTCTTCCCAAATAAGAAAGAATGCATAAATCAAAATAGTTATATCCGATATTGGCTAAGCACTGTCTTAAGTTGATTTTTTTTGTCGATTTCGTTGTTCAATTTGATTACATTTGTATTTGGTGAATTGAAAACATATGAAAACCGCAGCGAATGCAGTAATTACGCTAAAAACAACAGACAGACAGACAGACAGAAGGCGACAAAACCAAATAGTGAACAGTATTCAAAAGGTGCAACTAAATGTATGTGTGTGTGTGTGTGTGTGTGTGTGAGTGTATCTTTGTTGGCATTATACGATTCTCTGTTTACGATAATTTCAATGTCAATAACATTGACGACGAGTCAGCTAGAATCCGTTGTTACTTTCCCACTGAATTAACAGACAAACCCAACCCAGTCCCTGGATACATTGGCCACATTACATAAACAGCGCAGCGTCGACCCAAACACAAGCTGACAGTATTCGATTACGAATGAAACGAGTAGCAAATTAATCGTTTGAATGAATACTGCATACAATGGCCAATGCACAGCACACAGTAGGGCACAACAACAACAACAACGACAAATACAAATACAAATACAAATACAAACGACAATAGCTGAAACATCTATCAATAAGTAATCAATGACGACGACACTCTTATCGAGGTCTGCCTTTTGGGTATACCCATTACGGCATTAATAACCCATTCGATATACAAAATACACAATTAGATACCATTACAAAATCAGTTTGAATTTTGATCGTCGATTTTCACAGCTCATTTAAAATAAACTCGTAAATCGATAAAAATAAAATTCGAACACTTTTTTTTATTGCAACAACTGAAAGGCTTATAAACTCGACTCGTCATAGGCACCCCAAAACTTGCATAACTTTTGGCCTAGTAAATATGTTTTTCTATTCAGTACAGTGCTCCTTAAGATCAATATGAGAATATGTTTGGGTCAAAACTTAGGTGAGTTTGTGTCTTATACAATCTTGATGAAGTTTTTAAAGTCGATCAATTTTGCATTTTTGCAGATGGATCCTTTGGGAGACAGCTGGATACATTGTTTCTCATAGTCGAACTCAATCAACTATTCGAATTTAGTAGAAATGTAAGCATCACATTGAAGGATGCATTTCCAAAATATTATCAAAATATGAAATCAAATAACTCAAAAAGTAAACATTTCTTGACTATTTAAAAAGACAATGAATTTTAGATGTCGTCATACTCAAGGGTCTCAAGGGTATACTGCTGTACAGACTTCGATATGCTGTTGCCAAATGCTTCCATTTATCATTTAGTGTTTTGGCCACTCATCAAATTTATCAAATTTGTTGGGTGTTTGTTGCTGTTGCCAAGCGCCAAAGAAAATGAATTGTGTTCGAATTGTGTTGGCCACTTTTTGGCCTTGGCTCAAGGCGACGCTGGGCTATGACGCCAGCTAGCCAGTTAGCCAGTTAGCCCTGCAGTCAGGTCAGTCAGTCAATATGTCTGGCTGTCTCTGTGTCAGTTTGTCCATCGGTCAATTGTCCAGACTGTCTCCAGGCAAAGGCGCGTGTGTAACCAATATCTAGACGGGCATACGAGTATCTATTGCAATTACATTCTTATGTCTTCCCACACACACACACACACACGCACACACACACACACACGCACACACACACATTCACTCATACATACAGAGTGTCAACAAAAACAGATATTCTGGGAATCGTAATCGATAAGCCTACTTCCACTTGCATATGTCCTTGACAATTACTTCGCTCAGCATAATGGATACATATTATCCACATTTTTGTATACAAATATATATATATATGTATATGTATATGTATAAATATATATATATTTATATCACACTTTCCTTAGTTTGACTTGTCCTGAAAATAAACTCCGCTTTTAATCAAACTGAATAATTGGCTTCTCCTACTGTCCATTTTCCTTCGGGCATTTACATATTCATTTGCAAAGCTTGGGCAAAATGTGGAATCCAATTAGTTGGATTTGGGGGATTTGGAAGGGAGCAACGATATGTCGGCCCCTGTGGAGAAGACGGTTAAGCGAACTTGATTGAACGACCAAAGAATATTAAAAGCGTTTACTTCATTTATTTAATGTCGACCAACATAAGACAACACAGAAAAATTCTAAAAAAAAAAATAAAGAAAATAAAAATAAATTAAAAATGAATAAAATTGAAAATACAATTTAAGAATTTTGCATTTTAAATTTGAATGAAAACGAAACAAATGAATTATAAAAATTCAGAGTGTATTTTATCCAAATATTAAAACAAACAAAAAATAAAAAATAAATTAAATAATATTAAAAGATTAGATAATATTAAAATTCACTTTAAAAATTGGGAAAATACAACAAAAAAATATAGAAACGGACTTTTTGGGGCTTGTAAGAGAAAATAAGAAAGTGCTAACAAAATTGTGTTACAAAAATAATAATAATAATAATAATAATAATAATAATAATAATAATAATAATAATAGTAATAATGATAATAATAATAATTACATTATTCACAGTCGTTCTTTACTTTAAACAATTTGAGATAAGTTAACAATTTACATAATGATCAGACTGATCATAAATCTGTAAGAATTTGTCATTTTTTTATTTGTGATTTTTTTTTATTATTTTCTTTTTGCTCTAAAATTTCTCTTAATGCCCTCAGTAGATTTGAGCTAGGGTAGCTGAACTTTTGGTAGCAAACTCGTAAATCGTAATAAAATTTTAAGTGATTTTTTTCAGGTTTATATATTTTTATATTTTCTCAGATTTTATATGTTTTGTATCTATTTTCGTTTGTATAGAGAATAAGCGAGAAAGCGAGAAAGAGAGAAGAAGCGAGTGGAACATATTTCAAGGCAAGCTGCCATGAAAATGCCAAATGCGAATCGGGCCAAAGCAGATCTGTATACGATATTTGTAATCGTATTGCGTATGCGAACAGAAATTGAAAAGCAAATAGCATTATTTTGGGCAAACTAGACACAGAAGTGAAATACTGCAGACATTGGCCACTTGACTATGTATAAAATAATGTATGTAATATTCACATATATGTATATATATATATAATGATATATAACGTACATAACATGCATAATTGCGGGTTGCCAAATGACAGCTGAGCGATGTCAAAATTATATGATATTTGTCTGCAAGCATAAAGTGAATAACAGTTTTCCATATTAAAACACAATTTTCGAAAGATATAGTAGTCCAATATTCATAATATATTGCACTCGAAATATTCTCAAATAATTCTCAAATGCACTTTATTTGATTATTTTTCGCTCAATTGTTTATATAAAGCTAAATGATATGGTGTTCATATCGGATTAAAGTCATAAACGTAATCTTAACCCAAGAAATATAATTATTATTTTTATATCATTATGGAAACAAGAAAGAAAAAAAAAACTAGAATTTATTATTATGTAAACAAAATTGTAATGCAAAATAAACAATCAAATTTAATGGTTTATGAAGGTATTTAAAAATAATGTTGCATGATTCGGTTTCGGACTGAACATTATTTATTTGTTTTCAATGAAATTAAGATCTTGTTCAGCATATATTTGTAGATAGAGAAGTAAATTTACGTAAATTTTCTTACAAAAGAATTAGTAATTGTTGACATTTAAAAAAAAGTGATTTTCTATAATTAATAAGTTAATAATTTTAAGATTATTATGAATAATCCTCTAAATCTGATGGAAAAGTTTAAGCTATTAAAATATATTGTATTAAGTATTCCATTGTAAAATAAAAAGTTCTTGAATCAAGTTTCGAAATATTTAGCATTCTATTCTAAAATTCCGCAATATTCTTTTCAGTTATTCTTTTTCAGTTTTTAAGATCAAAAAAAAAAATATATACATATATATCTTTAAAAATAAACAAAATGTAGTTAAAAATTGATTGTAGTTTTTTTTTATAGATTTGGAAATGTTGAATAAACAATGAAAATGTTGCCAGCTGCTGTTAGTTCTGCTCAGAAAGCAATGTTTACCAGTTGAATACGGTTTGCATTAGCATATGCCACATTGGGGCACATGTGGGGCTTGCAGAGGCGCCAATGGAACCAACAGCAACACTCTTGCCCCCTAGATTGTTGAACTTTGCTGTGGCGCCTACATAAAAAGTCGAGCAAATAAGTTGTGCGTATAAAACAGTAAACACAAATCAACTGAAACTTTGTTTATGCCGTAAATGCAGCTGGCTAATTCGAGCTGGAGAAAAGATGGGGATAGTTTGAGCAACTTGCAACTTGTTAGGCGCCGCATTGTGTAAGCGGACGCGACTGAGTGTCCAAGTTTTAATCAAAACCTACGCAACTTGATGCGGTAAACCAATGTAAGGAGCCCGTGACCTATATAGAGCATATACATCTGTATATATGCATGTATATATATATATAAATATATATAATACACAAAGGGCCATTGCATGACCAGCGATTGATAGCGTTCTCGTGTTCGTTGGCGTTATTTGAGCTTCCCTGCGAAGGACAAGTCGCGTTAATAGTTCAGCTGCTGCCTGTGGCAGGCACATATGGCTCAATGCCCCACGGGACTTGAGGCTCCCATTTGGAGTTGGTTTTCTCTTGGGATTTCGCCTTAGCGCTTTCACACCATTTATTTTGTGGGTTCCCATTGGTTTGCATAATTGTGGCAGGTTTTATTTACTAAGCCCGCAACATATATGTATATATGTATATATATACATATATCTATATATATATACATATATCTATATATATATATGTATATATACATATATCTATATATATATATGTATACGAAACGTGCTTGGATTTAGATTTTAACCACGAACTGTTTAAAAAAAGACCAACTGTGCTGTTGAGCAAAATAAATTAGAAATGCGCTGGGCAGTAATCTGTAAAAGTCTTGCTTCATTTGAATTTAAAATAAGTAAAAGTTTAAAGAGTCAAATAACAAAAAAAAACTGATTTATTGTTTACATAGGTTATTTAAAGGTGCTGGCCAGAAAATATTGTCTGCAGTTCAGTTCCAGTGCAGGAGGATTAAAAAAAGTGATCCAGGAAATCAAACTGAATTCCAATTCGATGAACGTGTTCCAGTTTGATTCCCTGCTTGAGATGCTTTACTGAATCATCTATTTTAAGTATTATTTTATTTGAATACAACAGTATTTCTATATCTTTCTATATATTGGACTCTACAAATGCCTGCTGAATCTATTCTTTTTTTTATTTTAATTTTAGATACAAATTTCAAAACGATATCTCTTAAAAACTTTTGATGATTTGTGGACTGTTTTTAGTTCACTCTAAATAAATGAATACTATCACTTTTATTAAACCCCCTACTTTAATTTAATTTAATTTAATTTTTTATTTTAGGTTTCAATTTAATAACACCCTTTTAATATAATTTAATTGTTGCCTTAAATCTTAAATATAATTTTATGATACCTTATAAAACCCTTTTACAATTTGTGGACGGCTTTCAGTCAACTTTAAGTAAATAAAAATTAATTGGCCAACAAGTAGCTTTTAGTTATTAAAACAGGATCTGATTCATTTAGCACCACATCCCTTCCCGTCCCTTCCTCAATTTGCATGCGTAAAATCAACCTTTGACAGGCAATTGCAAACCCTTGAATTGAGCTGGCTTGTTTCATGTGCTGGAGGCACACGATGACTCTTTGGGGGCCACTAGGAAGCAACAATTACTGCCAAGCAACAGGACCAGCAACAACTTGGTGTATGTCATCATTATACTCATTACCCCCGTCACGCTCCCCATGCGCAGTTAACCACCCTCAAGCTACGTTTTTTTTATGGTACCCACACCCAATGTGTTAACTGTGTAACCCACACAGCACCACCCTCTGGTAATCCAAATCCTTCGTGAGGTTAGGTTCGGCACACCCTGTGCCCAATGCGTCATCGTTTCCAGTACTAACTAGCTAGTATATACATACATATGTACATATATGCTTATATGTGTATATATACTATATATATACATATATATATATATACAGTATACTTTGCGGCATTTTGAGTGAATTAATTTCACATATTACCAGCATACGAAAAAACACACTCCTCTCGCTTAACCCGCTCAGTGCGAACATTACGGCCCGTTAAGTTAGCTGATTAATTCGAGACAGGCTTTCCGCTTGATTGCCTAAATGTGTACATATATATATGTATATATATTGTTATATATATATTTGTACTTATGTGTACATACATAAATTGATCAACTTTATTTTGCTTTTTGTTTCTGTCTTGGCCAATTGGACATTGACAATATACACAAAAGTTGTATAATGTTTCTGATTTGATAAAAGTTTGGCAGTTTTGTTTTTTTGATTCTGTTTTATTTGAGGTAGGTTTAATGAGTCTCTAATCATATATTTTTGGTCAACGGAATCGAAAAGCAAACACATTATGTAGATTGCAACATAAAACTATATATAATCCCCAATTTATAATATACTTATATATACTTAACTTATATATACTTGTAAATAATAATAGTGGTTAATAATTTGACATAGTTAAATATAAATCATGTTAATTACAATCACAAATGAAGTCCGTTTCATGATAAATTTTGTACTTAATTTAAGTTTAAAAAGTTTGGATTTTAAATAAGAAAGGGTTAAGGTAAAAGTTTGTAATTCGATATTTGTAAAATTGTAATCAATTCCAATAATTTACACATCACATTTATTAGTTTAACTTCATTTTACATTTTAAAATCAGCCAATTGATTTTATTTATTTTAAACTTTAATTTAATTATTTATTTTTTATTTTATGACATTTAAAATATTCTTGACCTGGAGCGATGGTATTTATTCGTAAAAAAAGTACAAAAAAAAGAAATAATTATTATTTTTACAGAAGAAATAATTATTTGCATAATGGAATTATCGCAGCATCAAAAGTACATTTCCATTTTCGAAAGAAAATGTTTTTCACACTATATTTTTTTCTCACATTGATTTAATTTGAAATGGTCATTGTTCCAGCACTAATTGCTTGATACATGTTTAAAAAAAGAACAACAACAACAATTAAACTAAAAAAAAACTATTTAATATAAATCAGCGATCGAAATAATGTTTAAGTGTGTAAAACAGTAGAACAACATTAACAAATTTGCTACAATTTTATTTATTTCTGTTGCGTTTCGAAAACCTTGTGATAAATCGAATCAAACCGGTTTAGCGGCTTTAGTCTGAGTACGTTTGTGCTCTGGAAATGCTTTCATTACAAATGCAGCTGCCTGCATTTTTTATTTAGTTTGACATTCGCTTAATTCATTTTTTTTTTCATTTGTTTTCAGTTTGTTGCACCCCACAACAAGCAAAAAAAATAAATACAAAATTGTCTGTGGATTCAAGTTCTGGCTAAAACCAGTTTGATCTAATAATTACTGGGCATAGAGGGTCACAAACCCCAGCTTTGCTGCTACCCAACTAAATGGTGATTTAACAACACACACCAATAGATTTAGAATAGATATATATATATATATATATGTGTGTGTGTTTGTATCTGTTTTTGACCCACTTAAAGCTCGCCTTTTGGCTCTGATTGATTCCCATCTAATTGGGGCACAGGATGTAGCATTAATTACTGTTGTTGGTCTTGCGTCAACATGAAATCCATTTTAGCAGATCGTCATTGACAAAAATTAACTGAAATTGTTGTTGAGTGGTTTTTATATACTACTATATCCCCCAAGTGAAGGTAGCAGCCTGAAAGTAACCCTTCTGACTGTAGAATAGGTTTCGGATATGAGTATTTTTGCCTAGATGATATATATTTATTTGTACTATAACACACACATACCACACCATACTAAGAAGGCATATTTCATCGTAATCAAATTTGATATGAATGCATATTTTTTTCAGATAACAATGATTATTTATATTGCCAGACAAACGATAAAGTTGTTTGTTTTCATTTTGAAGAATTTGTACTAATGTTTATTTAGTAAAATTCGTATTAGATGTGATCACAGTTAGAAAGAATGTTACTCTTAGCTAATATGCAGCTAAGTTATTGTTCTGTTTTAGCCTAAATTATATTCGGAAAGTGATTACCTATTTCGACCTAACCCCAAAAATATAGAATTATTTTAGTAGAGTGCACATGCCAATCATTATAACCAACAATGTGTTAAGCGAATAAAGGAAAATAGTTGAGGCCATGAAGTAGAGTTAATGATAGGAACAGACATTAGCTGGAACAAGACTAGAACAGCTGAAAAATTATATATATACATATATATTAATATATGTATATACATATAGATATGTATTTAGTATATGTGAGTAATTTTATTTTCGACTCGGGTGCAATGAAAATGCCATAGACAGGTGTGTCAGCAGAGGCTGGGTCAATTGTCGAATTGTTTGGCATGGCAAAATTACCAGGTAATAATGCTGAGAAACGTGACAGCTTTGTCATCAAGCAAAAAGGCCAAAATAAAAGCTCCGTTGGCCTTTGGACAACATTTTCTGTGCTTATCGATAGCTTATGGGCGCAAAATTAAGTAAACTAATTATGACTTTAGCTAAAATACCAATTAAGTTAAGAACTTATTTGTTGGCCGTTCGCAATTCATAAACAAATAAATAACGACAGTGAAAAATGTGTTAAATAATAAGATATTTTTTTATACAACATTTCAGTGTATGCCTTTTATACTTTTAATACCTTTGCGCCACTCAAAAACGAGTGAAAAGATCAAGACGAGAGGGAGAGGGAGAGGGAGGGAGAGAGAGCGAGTTGGAGACATTGAGAGCGCACAGAGAAACCTTGAATTTGTTTACAGAACTTATTACAAAACGAATGAATTTGATGCAGTGTGCAAGTACAGCATTAACCGTTAATGAGCCCCTCTGTCTCTCTCTCTCACACACACTCAATATCATCTGCACTCTCTCTCTCTCTTTGTCTTTTGCTCATTTACTCTCATTCGCTATACATAGAAACGTGCGTCCGTGTTTATTGGCATAGAATTTTTATCTTTTTGGGGCGACAAAAAAAAAAAATAAAAATATGTTTTGCTTCTGCGAACACCAATTCGAATTCGTAATTCGAATGTGCTTCGATATTGTATATATTGTACATACTGTATACAGTACAGGTATGACGTACATACATCCACATAGATCTATATAAAATTGCTTACTTATGTTAATAGCTTCAAAGCATATATGTAAAATGGAATTGAAAGTATTTGAACTTTAAATGTTGAAATTCTATTTTTGAGTTGCTTCGAGTGAAGGGCAAATAAAACAAATGTTAGCAAAAAATATATAGTATTGCTACTCGTTAAATAATAATTATAAAGATTAATAGAACACTACTCAAAAATAAAAACCAACTTTTATTAAAACCATTAATTACAGAACACATTTTATTAAATTCAAATGAATCAACAAGAAAAAAATTCGTAGAAAAAATATTTATCGTATATATGTCTGAGTACGTATATGTCTGAGTGAGATTGCTCTTTAGTATACTATACTTTTCTAAATACTCTATGCACAAGTGATATATTTAAATGAGTAATATTTTAATGCATATTTACGTATGTATCATAATCAAATCATCAGTTAAACTTAAGGCTGTCATTTAAAGTTAAAGTATTATTGAAATGCACTCAAAAACTGGTTTTCACAAATGCAAATACATGAAATATTTACTTCCATATAATAAGTAAGCAGATGTTTATTTTTCTTATTAGAAGTTCCCCTTTCATACGAATTACACGATTAGCAACTGTACTACAGCTTTTACATAGAAATCCGCAAAATTTGTGTACTTAAAGATTATCACATTTAAAAATAAAATGTAAACTTGGGTGGTGTACCAGCATATAGCATATGTAATATATGGAAATCTGTAAGGCACGCAATTTTATCGAGTTTTTACAGCTTATCGACGTTTGTTATTACTAACTGACTCATATGGCAATGACATCTAAAGAATTTTTTTTTGTGTCGTTTCACTCAAAAATGCAGAGCGAACACTCCAAGTAGCTGATAAGCTCTTTTTATTTGCTTCTGCTCGCACTCATTGCCGATTGACCGACTTGCATTACATATACACGATGTTCATGTGGTGTGTGCGTGTGTGTATATTGTTGTGTGTAAAAACATTTCACTTATTTCGATCGTTTGCTTTCCTTGTGACGCTGACGACTCAGAAGCTTTCGATTGACGTATGGCCAATTTTTGCATATGCAGGTAGCCTTCCAATTGACGTACAACAAGGAAAGAGAGCGAGAGAGAGTCGTGTGCTTTCGTTTTGGAGCATGCTAAGCGAGGAATAAAGCTCAGCTTAGTCAGGAATTAAGAGAGCACTTTTCGAATAACTCTCTCAGCTTTTGCGTTACTCGACGGGTAGCTGTCCTTTTTTAATTATGGGTTCTCTTATACGTATTATTCAATTTTTTCGTTTTGGCGCACTTACCCCAACTTTTTGGCGTCCGACCTAAAAAGGTGCCATCTTTCGGATCGTAGAGAATTTCCGAAAAAGTTTTCCTTTTGGCCGGTTGCGGAAATTCACTGATGTACTTTTCAGCACTTCCGTTATTCTTCGCCATATTGCCGCCCTTTTCGTTCTGTTCTTGATATTTGACTTATGCAAACAGTTATTATGTTTTATACAACAAAAATTACGCTTATGCACGTATTATGTTAAAATTTTATTTTGATTGCGTTTGCTATTTGTTGCTCACGTGGAATTGGAAAAATCTTTAAAAATTATTGAATACACAATTTATTTTTAAAATTATTTAAAAAATGTATTTCACTTAGTTTTGTATATTTATCTGTATATATTTGATTTTTGCTTTATTAATTTAATTTTCCTGTTAATTTTAGGTTAATTCGTTGCTGTTTTAAAAACTGCCGCCACGAAAAATATGTAACCAACGCACACACACGGAGGCAAAAGCAGAGCTAACTCGAAAACTTGTTGGTCTGTGCGTGTTCTGTGCTGCGCTCTCGAGTTATGATCACCAACTGAACAACAAAATGTGGCGGCCAAGCCGACATCGACATCGTGAGCGACGCGACGTCGACGTCGCCTTTTGCAGCTACTGCGCTGCTCAACACTCACACATTCAACATTTTTCCTCTCAGCCAACACGCACACATAAGCGCAAAAAAAAGAGAAGAATCGTTACAGATACCCATCAAAAGTCGCATTCGTCGTAATTATTGTCAAATTAAGACGCAAAGAAATTTTCGCCAAAAAAAAAATTAACTTGAATAGAAAATTTCATTTTCCAAATATTTATTCTTGCTAAACGCAAAAGGCTATTCTCTTAGAAAGTTGTATTCTTACAAGCTGTTACATTTTATTTACACACTCAATATACCCATCTTAATCACTTGCAATGGGTGCAGGGTATACAAAGCTAAAGCATGGGATACAGCTGTTGAACGCTTTCGACACAACAAACACAACACATTGCCAATGAAAAAAGCTCCTTGGGTGCTGGACGTTGTATCTGTTTTCGTTGGTGTTGGTGTTGTTGTTACCGTGTTGGTAGACAGTTTCTAAGGTAGGAGAGGCTAGCGCCTCTCCCAAGCCTTGTGGCTACGCAAATAGAATGACTGATTGAGTGCAGACATTGGCCAGACAGCGAAGTACAGGTGCGCAACGGGGGTTAAATCAAAGCAGGCGGGCATTCAATTTAATTATTTATTTACATTACATTAATATGAAAGTTATGTAACATATATACTAAATATATATTATGTACATATGTCATTAATAAAAATAGTGTAAATATTAAATTATTTATTACTTTTTTTTTTTTGGTATTGTATTTAACATTCAACCTTTAAATATTTTTTCCCCTACGCCCCTTATAATATTTGTAATGCAAAACTGTTGCTTTATTAATGTGCATTAAAATAAGGCACAAAGCAGAAATGGCAAACACACAGGCACATAAACATAAGCACAAACTCAAGCTCAATGTGTGCTCTCTTCTTCTCTTCTCTTCCCTCTCTTAATGCACACCAATATATTAACTACTAACGCACGGCATGCGATGCGATCTGATCCGAGTACATTGCCTTTTGCTTTATTTCGTTGCTTCCCGCTCCAACTCTCTCTGAGCTTGATGCCTATCTTTGGTTTTGTGTGCCATTTTGTTGTTGTTGTTTATATTCTGGGAGCGTCAATAATTATGTTTTCTGTGTTTTGTTTCAATGTTTGTGCATCTCACTCCGTTTTTTTGGGGGGGTATTGCTATACCCTTGCCGAGGATATTTTAATTTTGTCGTGACCCTTGTAAAGCTTTGAACTTTTTTGACATACGAAAAAAACTTGACTAACATGCATATTAATATAATAATAAAATAGTAAGCATAATATTTAAAGTTAAATTTATGTCGACTTCATTTGACTGCGCTCTACAAGGGTGTGCATCGATCGGTGTGCCTTTCTTTCTTGTTTTGTACACTCATGCATGCATACGTATGTAGAAGCCGTTGCATTCGTTTTTTTTGTCGTTTGCTGCTGAATAAGAAGTTCAAATGCGCAAGCCAAAAAAAACTTTCCTTATGGGGGGTGTCCAATATAATAATGTTGTTTTCTTGTTTTCCGTCCAGGGTCCGTATTAGTCATCGTGTCATGTGAAAAGCTGTTGTGAAGTGTCGCAGCAATTTTAAATTATTAATTCGCATTAGCAACCATTGCCGAGACGACAACGAAACGAAACGAAGCGAAAGAGAGCTGGAGCTGGAGAGAGATGGAGATAGAGATTGAAGCTGAAGCGGGAGCGTTGCCATTGGAAATAAGTAAGAGCATGGCCAATCCCTCCCTTGAATGTTGACCTATCAAGTCTCAATCCGTCATTCTCTCAATTTTTATGGAGGTGCTGTTGTGGGCCTGCAGTCTTCAATCAGCACTCTTTCAATCTTTGCGCTTAATGGCCAAACATCATACATTTATTAAATTACACTTGACAACACTTTATCTTCCTTAGGCCCCCCCTCCTTCAGCAGCAGACGCTGAGTCTGTCTCATTAGTTGCTTAGAAATTCATATCTGTGATGTGTGAAAGGCACTTTTGCTTATTACAAGTTAAATTTGCATATTTACATAGAGAGCTATTCAAAGCAGCATTCTAGTAAACTGTTTTGATTAGATAACGAACTGCTCTGGAATCTTTTCAACGTTGGAAAAACATCATTTTCAATTTTGCTTAGTTACTATTAAATTTAAACCAAGCTGAAAATAATTTAAAAAAAAAATATATATGTATATAAAGTCTGTTTATCAAATGTTGAAAAGCTGTATATATTTTAAACTAATAAAAACTTGGAATATTTTGGAGTTTTTTGTATAAATTAAAATGATACAATTTTGCATTTTTCTGATAACATTTTTATAAAGCGGAAAATGCAAAATATATATTATTCCGCTTGGAAATCGATGCGGCTTTGTCTAAATCTGTCATCAGCGTTGACACATGAAAACTACACATGGGAATTATTCAAGTGAACAGACATGAAAAGGGCCTTCCAGACATGTTAGCCCGAGCTGATTACTTATACAGCTCGAAATCATAATCGTTGTTTGTTGTTGTGTTTTTGTTGCTCAACTTCAACTTGAATTCAAGTGTGAGTTGCACATGGGAGGGGTACGCGGGGGTTAGGGGCAAGGGGCACGGGAATATCGTTGCATGAGCTTGCTAAATCTTATGAAACCAGTTTATCTCGTTCAAACTGAATTGTTCAAGATTTTTCCAATACAGTGCTCAATTTTATCGATGGCGGGATGGGTCAACGTGCGCGAAGCTTCCTCATTTGAGCAAACTTTTGATTTTTCCTGCTTAGCGCAGATTTCTGATTTTTATTCAGTATTTGACTTGATCTTCTAGTTTTTTGTTTTGTCATTCCTCTGCTGTGTACTCGGTTGATTTGCAGTTGTCCACGCGGATGCCTTTTTAGCTAATTAGCTGCCAATTAGTCAACCGCATTGTTGATAATGCTTTGGAAAGTAATTCACACAGCAGATATGCTCAATTGTATACCCTAAAATAGACCAAATGATTGCCAATTAATATTGTAATTTTATCTTTGCTGGTTTTATTATTCATTTCACATTATTCATTTTGTTCGCTTGATGTCATCGAAAACAAGTAAAAATGCTGAAGAGAAAAAGAATATATATATACATATATATACACATATATAATTATACATATTTTGCAAATATATATACATATACAATGCTACAGGGAATAGTCATTAAGTCCATCTTTAATAATTTAAATATTCATTTTTTTCATGAGAGATTCCTTATAAATATTTTATATGCCACAATTTTAATTTTATATAAATTCTGGAATTACGTATTATGTGACGTATAAATTGATTTATTTTATTTTTTTTTCAGATACCAATGCTACAAATTTCACTATCTGGCACAATTCTACGCACTCAAGATAGTAGTAATCGCAGAAATATTCATTTCATCTAATACTTATATTAGCACCATTGTCGATTCCAGAAAAAACCCGTTTACATAAGTGGAACTTTTTAAGTGTTATGTTTTGAGCAACAATTCTGGCTTGCTGACTACAATTTTAACACCCAAATATTGACTTTGAATCGCAGCACAGTTTAATCTCTCAAAGCGTATTTGAACTGGACTTTAAGGCAAAATTAATAATATACATAAGAATCGAAGGCTTTACTGAAGTTTAACACACTTCACAATTTGTAATACGAGTTTCCATGGAGTTTGTTAAGCAATATTAGTATTCGATATATAAGTGTTTTTTTTTGTTATTTTCTTGTTCCACAAACTCCTTGAAAAGTGTTCAAGCCAAGCAAAACCTGGCACCTCGAACTGACATTCAGAGACCAGTGCAATTCATTCAAAATTTAATCAAAAACATATATCATGGGCAGTCTGTTAATCAGCCGCAATGACGCAATTGACCAAACTGCCCAGATAACTTATCTCAAAGTAGTAAATATATATATATATATAATATGTAATTAAATACAGTTGCGAAAAAAATAATATAACCATTACGACATTTTATTGACGAATGGAAAAACAAACAATAATTTTTCCAATTTTTTCAAATATTCATTTTGAATATCTTGTTGGGTATGCTCCCCATAGGCACTTTATAATCGTTTGGCATATACATATATTTATAATTTTCATGATTATATGTGCAAATTTTAAAAATGTTGCTAGTGTTTTTCGATAATTTTCTTCCTTTTTTATAAATTTTGATTTTTTTTATCTAAGTTTCAATTATTCAATATTCACTTAAGAGTCTTCTTTCACTTCTAAGAAGGTATTCTTAGTAAGTTCCTTGAAAATATTTCTTGTGTGGTGCTATTATATTTTTCGCAACTGTAAATATATATAGACGATTTCAAATCGATCTAGAATTGTCCGCACTGCACAATAGCAAAAGAAGTCGCTCAGATTTCTGATATGTGATTATTATCTGAGATAGGAGGTGCCTCGAGTATTGTCGCACCTTCATATCTTATCAGCACGTTGTCGTTGCCACGCAACAATGCGACAGCTATTAACTTTATATAAGCCAAACAACGGCATATGCCAAATTATGAGTGGCCACCTCCTACTCTGCCCCCTACTCACCCGCCTCATCCCTACCCAGCTATCAGGCGAGATATCGACTGGGGAGCAGAAGATTTTGCTAAATGGGCAACAAGCAAGAAAGTGTAAAATATTTTGGTTAACAAAATATATTAAATATATTACTCAAATGTTTGCATGCGATCAATTTGGCATACTTATTCTTAATAATAGTATAAATAACAAAAAAGCCAATGTGAAATTTCTTTGTAAGCATACCAAACAAAAACAGCCTAAGAATATTTTCCAAGTTTTAGTAAAATCTACCCTGGCGATTTTCTAAAATTCTAACTTCCAGCGTGATTTATATTTAGTATGTGTACACAGAAATCTTACCATTTTTGTTACTTATATTATTATTAATTATTATTCATAAGAGTTAACATATGCAAACATTTTAGTAAGTTTCAAAATTTCGATTCCAATATAGCAGTTAAGAGTGCAAATTTCCGTACTATTTTCTGAATTTCAGCAATGTTTCTATTTCTATTTTTTCCTTTGTAATAATGAATGGTTATTGATTCCGTTTTTTTGGATTTTGATTTTTCTAAATGATTTTAATTAAATCAGAGAAATTCTTCGGGCGTGGAGCGTCTAGAAACCCGCTTTGAAAGAAAGTTTGACAGAAAATTTTTCCGTTTTCCGTTTATAAAGAGAAAATTGATTTGAATTTGATACCAATCCAACACTAAATTTATATCTACAATTTCTCTGATCTGATTTTTAAAATACTTTCTATGATGTTTGCCGAACACTCCATTTAACTATGTGAACTTTTGATCGAAGGTTTTTGGGTTATTTACTAAATTTCTAACTTATATTTATGACATGCAAAATTAATAAAGAAATAAGATTTCAGAGATTATTTTTCAATTCAAAATTTATGCGAACGTTGCTGAGATTTAAATTAAGTTTAAGTGAAATTATATTATTCAATAATAATTATTCAAACTGATTTCGAAAACGTGCCTTGCCAAACAATTTTGTAATAAATATACAAAATGTAGTCAAAAATTGAATTTGGTCGATAAATAAAATTGCAAAAATATATTTGAATTTTGTATAGCCCATTTTTATTGAGAACAGTTGGAAAATGATTTCAGATTTTAGCCAAAGATGCAGTTTTATTATTCCTAATGTCATTTTTGTTTGTTTGTATTTTGTTGGTTTTTCGGTTTGTTTTGGTGTTTGTTGACACTTAAATAAACTTAAAAACTAAACGCTGCAAATTTTGTTGTTGCTGATTGATTGTTACACATTTGATTTAGACTGGTTACAGCTATTTACTACACATAAATACATATATATATATAGGTATACAAATATGCGTAAAAATATGCAAAAATGTTTTGTTTAGTATACCGTGTATATAGAAGATTGTTGCAAGTGAGATTGTTTCATTTGTTTTAATTGGAAAACTAGTTGCAAAAATTTGTAATACAAAAATGTTGGTTTTTCGCTCCGAAATTGGTCAGTTTGCAGCTTTAGTTCAAAGTACAAAGTTGTTTGTTGTTACATTTGGTCAAAAGGATCCCATTTTGTTAACTTGAAATTGTTCTTGTTAAAGATACATACATTTAACTAATTTGTATGTGTTTTTTTGTTTGTTTTTTAATTGGAGCTACTAAAAAAATGTCGCTGACTTTTAATTTTAGATTTATGTTTTGCATTTAAATGGCAGTTTAATGATTAATTTTAAATAAGCAATAATAACATGTAAATTTGTCTCGTAGTTTTGGAACAGCACTAAATGAGATTCGTACTTGGCTAGCATTTAAAGATTAGGTTTTTTACATCTGGTATTTTATTCGAGATTTCATTCATTTCGCAAAACGGCATTTAGCATATCGAATTCAGCATTATTATTAATATTAGTTAATAATTATTATAAAAATGTATTAAATAGTGTTATAATGCAAAAATCGCTCACAATTCATATAGAAATCTTCTTAGGCGGTAGACTAAATTTTAACTATATGTTGTCGCTTTTTTTTTTTTTTCTTTTTTTTCTGTTTTGTTATATAGTAATTTGTATAAGAAGAAGCTACTTTCAAAAATTGAGTTGTTTCCAAAAAATGTTTGTTATTAATATTTGTTTCGTGGGTTTTGTCTTAACAAGTTTTGTTTTCTTTGTTTTTTTTTTTTTGGGTGTATAATGTAGGGAATGTTTGTGGCTTTAATTTATTTTTTAGATTCTGTTTTTCTTTTGGTGTTGTGGTCCTTGCTTACATTAAACAAACGCATGTCTTTTAATTGCTATGCTTTAACTTTCTTTAACTTTAGCTTTTCATTAAATTGTATTTGTATTTTGCTGATTTGAAGCCTTCTCAGCATTAATCGATCAACAGCTCATAATGCACCGAGCCGAGTCTGTCCTTGCGATCGTGTTTGATATTGCGTGCCCAGGCTTTGCACTCCACATTGATGATAATGCCACCTGATAAGAATCAAGAATTAGTTAAGTGCTTATTGAATATATATTTAACTATCAGAGCGCATATATATCTAAATGGATCACATATGCAAAAAGCACAAAAGCAGCCAGCAAACTGCAATTTTTTTTTTTCAAAAAGCAATCGTTTTGCGTCTTGGTCAGCGTTGCCAGCGTTGATTGCAAGAAGCCTGACAACGTTGCCAGAAGGAATGAACCAAAATTTTAAATTTTAACGGCCAACGAGAATTGGAAGTTCTCTTAATTTTAGAAAGGAATAATAAAATAAGTCTCAAAATATAGAATCTGCTCTGTTAATTAAATAGATATGGCAACAGATGATTTGCTACTCACGCTTGGGGCGCTGAAAGTGCACTGCGACAAGTGGACTCAAATAGCCCTCGGAGTTTTGATAGGGATAGAAATAGCCCGGGAATCCGCGAACGGGCAAATAGTCGACGGAGCCAACATTCTCCTGATCGGCCGGATTTTCGCCCTCGCAGGAGACCCAAATGGTGTTCAGCTGCATGATAAATAATTGATGGTTGTTATTCAAATCATTATCAATATTATTATTATTATAATTAATATTATTACTATTTTATTGTGCATATGTATACTATGTATATATATTTATATTGTTTTTTTATTGCGGACGCTCTCAAATGATAATGTACAGAAACTTAAGCTCCATACTATTCCTTTCCCTAATATTAATATTAATTATTATTAATTAGTTGGTTCGCAACTCACCTTGTGCGGCTCCGTCTTCTCAATTTCGGCAATGTAGGTCTTGAGATTCTGGGGCATATTGTGGGGCAGATCGGTGGATGTGTTATAGAACTCTGGCTTCCAGTCGTAGATCTTGTTCAGCTTCAGGAAAATGCAAGGTGAGCTCTTGTGGTAGCTGTAGTTGTTCTCCTTGGTGCAGGGTGCCCACGACTTGATGTCCACGTCGCACACCTGACCCCTCGGCGGGGGCTGGTTGTAGTCACAGTTGTAGATGTTCTGACCACGTCCAGGTGTTAGGCCGGGCACTTTGTAGACTATTCAAAGAGGGGTGTGGGAAAAGCTTAAGATTTGCTACTTGCGAAATTATATATTATGGGGTTCATATATTGTATACCTAAGATAAATTCTTAACTGACCTCGGCAATATTTGAACTCGATAGCCGAATATATTTTACATAAATCTGAGCAAGGCTTAGCAATGTTTTCAATATGTAAACATGTGACAGAAAAAAATCAATAGTATTTTATTTTAATAAAAATAAATGCTGGACAGCGTGTTGCGTGTTGTCAACCGACCCATTTGCCAGTACCTAGCAACAATAGCAACATTCATAATAAGAAACAAAAATAAAAACAGTTTATGGACACATCCGTGTGTTTGTAGCATAAAAAACTGTGAACATGCAAAGCCCATTTGAACAGCTTTTGCACATTGGCTAATTGCCTGGCCGACTTAATATAATAACAGTTGGCCAAAAGACCTGCTCAATGTGGCCATCGACTTACCGGCCAGGAATTCATCCAGCGAATCCGTCCAATGCTTGTAGTTCTCATGCTGAGTGCCCTTGTACCAGATCAGTGTGCTCTCCACCATCTCAACGGGCGGCAGGGGCCGGAATCCAAGACCTGATGATGCGGGGGGAGGAGGAAAGTAATTTGAAAATCATCTTACAAAAACTTGTTGGAAAATATTTGCTTAAATTTCAATAATTATATTTATTTATTAATTTTAACATTTTTTCATATTTGATTATTATTTTATATTTTATTAATTTATTTATGTAAAGAGTAATAATTTGTATCTATAAGTTGCCCACCTGGATTTGTGCCAATGATCGAGCGATCCAATGTCCATTTGGGTATGCGTGGATCCAAAGTTTGGAAAAAGGCCCACATGCAAATAGCGACGAGGGCGGCGAGAACGGCGTAGAACACAATGTAGAAGATGCCGATCTTAGCTAAATGAAGCAAAGAGAACAAATGGGAAATTAATTAGATTACCAATAACGTTAAACACATTAAAGAGAGCTAAAATCGATTGAGAATTATTAAAGAATCATGAACAAGCAATGTCGCCCCTTCAATTGAGCTGATTAAATTAGGCACTTGCAGCAACAGCGGACCAAAAGTCACAAATGGGTTAAACTTATAATTGACGAAGCGAGCGCTGAGCGCTGAGTGCCGAGTGCCGGTTCTTTATCTCATTAGAATCGTAAACAAACTGCACGTATAAGAACGAGTTGCTACTCTTATACATCACGACCGCACAGTTGCATGCCATTGGACAACGGTGAATCATACGCGCTCACGAGTGTCAGAGTATAAGGCTTGAACGTTTTGCTCTTAGACACGTAAGCGACGCTCAACGAAAGCAAGCTGTCTTCGAGTCTGATCGCTCTTCTGCTCACGCACACAGTTGCACACACTGATTGTGCACATAACCTCAACTTGGCCAACATCTTAGACAAGTGACTACAGCTTTTTTCATTTGTAAAGAGAGAGAGAGTTTGAGAGAGAGAGGGAGAGAGTGCGCGAGAGACTCGCGATTGGAAGAGCAACGACATGAGTTTGTCATTTTGTTGAGTACACAAGAAAAAAAACGATGAACGTGCTTGAAATGAAAATGTTTGCCAAAGCATTAAAATATATACGAATAAATACTAAGCTTGTTTTGAGAAAACGCCGAAAAATCTACATAATTTAGCAAATCAGTTTAGTTTCCGAATTAAGTAGTAAGGTTGCAGAAAGATGATTTATAAATATGCTTTAAGAAAATACTATATAAAACGTTAAGGTGTATGGAAGAAAATAATTGATTTAACTAATCGTATTAATTATTTAATTAATTTATTTAAATCTATTAAGCAAAATACGATCTAAAACATTAGAAGTCTTCCACATTCTATTCTGATTTACCCTGATGCAAGAAGGGAACTCAGATAATTAATTCAAATTTTATTATTCGTTATCTTTCGCGGACTTGGCTGTCAGGCATTAACGTCATGTTACTTTGGCAGCTATATAAAAAGTGTTGTTAGCACTATTAGCCAAACTACGTAAGCCCAATACACAACAACTGGCTCCAGTTGGCAACATTCTCAGGCAATGCGAGCATCTATTTGAGGTGCATAAATCAAATGTGTTGCACTTGAGACACGAACGCAAAAAAAAAACAAAAATAAATAAATAGAAATTTGACATTAACTAGTTGATTTATTTGTGAATGGACAGGTTTATTTGAAGTACCCCAAAATAAATGGCTCGGCGAGCCACGTTCCCTCAGAAGAGATTGTGACTCGAGATTTGTTCTATTCACATAAATGAGCCAAATTAAGTTTCAAGTTAATCGGACGACATCTCAATTTTAGTCACGAATACGAAATATAATAACGTTTTTATGGCCATATCGACTCGGCTAATAATCAGTTGATCAAGATTATGTATACTTTTTTCCTTCAATACGTTAAAAGCTTCACAACAAAATTGTAATACTCTCTGTAATGGTCCCATAAATATTTTATCGACTCTTTTAACTAACTACTTTCATTAGCAAAAATGTAATTTATTTTAATTGAATCTATTTAACACTAATTTAGTATGCAAATTTAATATTCAATATAAGAAAAAATTCCAATTGAATTAAATTGAATATATTAAATCCAAACGATTTTACAAGGCCTTCAGATGTAATCAATGTTATCCTAACTATTTGCCCCTGACGACGAATACAAATTCGTAATTTAAAATAAATAATAATAAAAAAAAAAAAAAAGAATGTATTCAACTTAACGTGACTAGAAATTAATTATTTTCCAGATTTCTAAATTAAACAATTAATTATTAGTTATAGCTTGAAAACATGTGATACAGATATATAGATATAGAGTAAACGATGTCCTTTTCGAGTGGCCAGCAGTGTATATGTACATATATTGCCCCACTTCACTCTTCACTCGACTTCACTCTTATATTTGCAGACTTCATAGCTTACCCCATGAACGGCCACCTCGTCCCATTACTGTGCCCTCCTTCGCATTGTATAAGAACTCAGAGAGCCGAAAGGGTTTGGGTTTGCGAAGAGCGAACAGATCCTCGTTCGTATTGGATTGCGGCATTTGAAAGGGTTTCGTCATTTTGGTGGGTTGTGTTGATTTTTTTTTGGTCGGTTTTTGTTGTCTATTTATTTAAATTTGTACGTGCTTCACAAACGCAGCGCAATTTTGTGAGGGGTATTGGCAATTAATAATTAATTCACTCGTTTGCTACTTGATTTTAGTCATAGGACTACGAAGATTATTCAACCTGTATATATTATGAAAGTTTAGCTTATGTTCCATAAATTAATTAAGTTATTTCATCAAATTATTAACCATTTTTTTTTTGGCTGTTTATATTGATTTATGCTCATTTTGAAACACTTGTTTGATGTTTTATTTGTTTGGTATTAGGTTAATTTTTTTTTAAATGATTAATACCTTAAGTAGCAATATTTGTTGCTTGCTTTAAGCTTATTATAATTTTTTTTAGTTAAAATTCAAATCATTTTTGCCCGTTAAGTGTTCATATTTTGACAAAAATTTTCTGTTGGCTTTAAGTTATAACTTTTCGCTAATAACAATGCATTTAGAATTTCTTCTTCTTTTCTCATTTATTTTTCCTATTTTCCACTAAATGTTTTTTGCTTGCTTTAAGTTAATGAGCTAAGTTCCAGTTGTAGTTTTTGCCCCATTACTTTTCATATTATAGCGAATCTTTATTTGTTGTATAAGTTAAGTTATAACTTTTCGCCAATAACAATGCATTTAGCATTTCTTCTTCTTTCCTCATTTATTTTTCCTATTTTCCACTTATCATAAATTTTCGTTAAGTTCAAAATCTGTGCACTTTCTATTTTTTTGCTAGCTTCAAGTTAACCATAACTTTTCGTTAAGTTCCAATTGCATTTTTTGCCCCCCATTAATTTTTCACAGTATCCCTCTAAATTTTCATTTTAATTTTGCCATTCGTATAAGCCCACTTCATTTTAGAGGCATTTCTTTATTTTGGCTATATTTCACATGCTTTACAACTTTTCTACACTAATTCGCATTTGCTTTGCTTGCTCTTTCCCTCTTTCCATCTCCCTCTCGCGCACACAGACTCTCTCTCCCTGGCTGGTTGCTCTCTGTTTTGTTTTGGCTTGCCACAAATTTCTGTACACTCGTTCCCTCGCTCGCTGTGAACAGCAGCAGTCAGAGCAGCAGCAACAAAAACTTTGGCGCCTTTTTGTCCTGCTAAACAAACCCAAAAAAAAAGAAAAAACAATATACGTGTGACAGTACTGCTCGCTGCATGTGGCAGACACTTTTGGCAACTGTTGGATGCCGCATAGAGTGCAACAGATATCAAAGAACTGGGCCAAGATGCCTCCTCTTTCTCTCCCTCTGCCTGGCTGCACATAAATATTTCCGTATTGTTCCATTTTTTCAAATGCCGCAATGGCTTTGACCGTCAGATACATTTGTATCTTTTAACTGACTATTTTATTTATTTATGTTTTTGCATATCTTTATTTTGTTTTTTTTTTTTCTTTTTTTAATATTTTTTCTTAACCGATAATGCTCTTTAAAAAACACAGACACACACGCACACACACACAGACTCATTTGTGCATATGTGTAGCTGTAAAAAGTATCTGGCTTTTTTGTATCTCTTAGCTGCTGCTTTGGGTTTTGAGTTGCTCCGCTCTTAAAGCCGCCGTCAAACATACAAACAACCACACCTTTTTGCTACAGCTAGGGCTCACTGTATGCATGTGTGTGTGTGTGTGTGTGTGTGCGAGTGTGTGTGTGTATTTCGGGTGTGACAAAATAAATATCTTGAGCATAAGTCTGATATTTGTGATATTTAGATATATTGAAATTAATTATCGAATTGTTTCTCTTATTTTAGTTGGAAAACAAAACACACTTCACTTTATTCTACTGATTTTCCC
Organism: Drosophila nr. medialis 2 BK-2023a; assembly: GCA_035044325.1. Taxonomy (NCBI): domain Eukaryota; kingdom Metazoa; phylum Arthropoda; class Insecta; order Diptera; family Drosophilidae; genus Drosophila; species Drosophila nr. medialis 2 BK-2023a. Next base: position 841,628 of record JAWNMH010000348.1, read on the forward strand.
AGGCACTTGGCGAACATCACAAAGGAAACACAACAGCAACAAACAACAAGGAAGAAGAAGAAGTACACAACCAGGCCAGAATGCAAAAGCAGTTGTGGCTAAAAGGAATAATGCTACGTGCTTCTCCTCTTCTGAATTTAGTTTGATTATTTTTTTGTAGAATTGTCTGTTGGAAATGGCCAGCTTCACCTGGCGTTTAACCGCTCCCGCTTTCGCACGCGCTCAAAACAAATGTCAGACTGAGAAACCGTAAACTGAATCGAAGACTGGACCGCCAACAAAACACAGAACTTGGCTTGGCCTCAGTTCACCTCACTCTCCCTCTCCCCTCTCTCTCTCTCTCTCGATTGAGCTGGCGAGTGTGAGCGCCCGTCTCTCTCTCTTTCTCGCTCTCTCTCACTCAGTGTGTTGTGGCTTCGTTGAGTTTGTTTTGAGTGCAAAAAGTAGACTTTTGGCGGCATTTGCATTTTGTAAATGAGTGCAAAACTGGGTGTTTTTTTTTTTTGTTTTTGGACTGCATTTTCGGGTTTGGGTTCGGGTTCTGAGTTGCAGTTCGTAATTGTTCGTAGTTGTTGTTGTTGTTGCTGTTGTGGCACATGTTTTAATTAGTCGCATGCAACGTAAATTATGGTTGCGCTGCATTTAGTGCAAATTGTGTGGCTACACTGATCAAAATTCACTTATTGGTTGAGCTAAGATTCTAAAACCTTGACTCAATACAAACACAGCAGTTAACATTTTATGCTATTGCCAGATGATTCACAAACGAATCATGGGAGTTTGAAATATATAGAGAGAAGGAGAGGGGGTGAAAATTATAGCAGCTATGTTAATGTAATCATTATCAAATTAGAGCTAGTTGATCTTTTATGACAATATTCGGGTCGTAGCGAACAAATTTTTCAGAACAAATAAATTTGTGTGTTGAGTTTCATTTGAGCGATTTGAAAACCGGTTAGAACAGGAGTATAAACTAGTGGTAGTTCTTCTTCGAACCAAAGTAATTTTTCTTAAATATTTGTTTTTATTTCTAATAAAAAATAAATAAATGAAAAAATTAAACATTTTTTATTATTGACACCTAAATGATCCCATCTGTATTCTGCCAAAAAATAAACAGAATTGCTTAAAAAATATATATACATATATATATGTATATATATCGAACCAAAAGAAAGAAAAGAATGTAAAAATTTTAATTTTAGTTTAATTTTAATTTTTTAATTTTTTTTAGTTGTAAGTCTAGTATTTAAACATACTGAAATGTGGTCGAAAATTAACAATAATATTATTATATCAAGCAACTGAACATTATGGGGGTAGTTATGGATGATAAAATTATTTAATTGATACTAACAAATATAAATTATTTAAATATGAATTATGAAAAGATTTAAGTGATGTTATATATAACATCAATACAATGATTTTAAAATCCATAAATATTTTATTATATTGATATATTGATATATTATTATATTCATTTATTATTATAGATACTTTAATTTAAGTTTTTGGTTTTTCTGTGTTAGTCACAATTTCTTGCAGTGCCTGATAAATTATGCACTCGAAGGCTGTCGCTTCTTGCTAGCTTCTAGCGACAAGCATAAATGCATTTGTCAAATGCAAATGTACCGTTAACTGCAGCATTAAATCGCAATGTTTAAAATGATTGTTGTTGTAGGTGTTGTTGTTGTCGTTTCAGAGTCACTCGAATCGCGATGAGTAAACTCGCATTGAGTGACTTTTGGTGGGGAGCATTCATTGCCCACTTTCGCGCTCTCTTGCGCTCTTTCGCTCTCTTCTGCTTGCGCTGTTGTTGTTCTTGTTGTTCCTGTTGTTGCTGTGGAAACAAGGCAAGATCGATTGGATCGCTGGAAGGGTAGTGGCCATAACAAATAACAACGAATATTCTCTCTTTCTTTTGAGTAATTTCCGTATTAGCTCAAGCATAAACAGAGAGCCAAAGAGGGAGTGCGACAGATAGAGAGCGGGAGAAAGAGAGAGCGCATTTGGCCGCGTGGCCGCAATAACCAGTTTTGCTGTTGTTTTTTTTTTGTTTGTCTGTGGCAACTTCATTCAACTCCGTTCGTTTTCCAGTTTACTGCTTGCAGCTCGAGGGTTGCTCTCGATTCGCTACCACAGCTAAGGGTGGAATTTCATGCTGTATGCGTTTTAGCCTGGTCTGAATTTACGCCACATTTACTACGAGAATACTCCGTTTCTTGTTTCCCTTTATGTTTTTTGCATGGAGTCTGACAGTTGAGAATTCCAAATGAGGTTACAGGTTTTTTAGGTCGATTGGAAGTTTGTGCTCAAAACTCATCAGTGTGTATGTGTGTGTGAGAGTGTGCGATTGTGTGTAAGTGTGTGTTTTTGCGTGTGTGACTAACTCCAGACTCTTTTGAAATGATTCATTTGAAATGAGGAAGACCCATTTAAAGTCTACCTAACAGGTAACAGTAACCTGAGCTTGTGTCTGCATTTTGCATGTATGTGTGTGTGTGTGTGTGTGTGTAAATAGGTCCTGCTGTGACTATTCCCACTGACACGTTCCAATTAGCAAATCGTCCAACTGTAAATCGAGCCCAGACTCAACTCAGCTTTAGTTAGTTTTCGCCATTGAGTGTTGTCGCTGTCAATGTGCTGCGAGTTGGACTCTGTTTATTATTACAGTGGTCAACCAGATATAAAAAACATATAATTGCAATAAACTGTGGAATGAGTGAAGTTCTTACAAAATAAATATTAGGCAAAACTAAGCACGTTCGCCCATAAAATATTTTGCATAATGTGAACTGAACACATTTTACAATTCTAAATTTTAAAAAATTAAATTGAATTAAATAAAATATGTCATTGAATTAAAATGTAATACACAAATATTAAATGAATGAATTCAATAATATAAAATAAATAATACAACTAAAATTTAATTTTAAATAAATTAAATAATTGATGTTATACATCTGCAACTGAATTGGGAAAACCCAGAAAAGCTTATACCAAATATGATTAAGCGATAGTAATAAAGTAAAACGTTAAGAAAGTAGAGAGAGAGGGAGTTAAGGAGAGAAACAAGAAGTGAGATAAAATGTGTGAGACAATAAATACATATATAAACCTGAGGAGAGATCTCAAGGAGATATTGTGGTATTAAAGATTTGATTAAAGTAAGATTCACATTAATGACTCACAGATAGCGTATAAAAAATAAATGAATGATTAACAATAATTTTATTTATTTATATAGTTCTAGGGATTACAAATGGAATAAAGGACTAATAATTCCCGTGTGGAACCACTGTATTCTGTATCTAATATATACTCGCTTCTTACTGTGACGGACAGCAACCCACTTGCAACAATGGGTTGTGATTCAGTGAGTGACATGGAAGTGCCCTCTGGCTCAGACCCTTGTTCCCCAATGGCCAACAATAACTGCATTGTGTTGCAACTGACGTTTTCCGTTACTGCAACCAGCTAAACAAGGATGAGTTGTCCATCAGTATTTTGAGATGTAAACAATTTGATTGTCTATCTAAACTCGAATACTTTACATTTATAGCCTTTTCAGATATATGTATACTTCAACACATCAATCAAATTTGTTTAGCCATGTCCATGTATCCTTCCCTTCGCTTTCTGTCTGTTTCTAAGCAAAGTAGTTTCTTAGTTTTAAATCTATTTTATTGAAACTGAATATGCATCCATTTTTTTACTGCAGGCAGTATATACATCGGAGATGGCCAGGTCGAATCCCTATATCCAACAGCTGTTATAGGAACGATCAGTCGAAAGATGAGTTGTTTTTCAAAATAATTGTTTTACAAGATAGCCGAAAATAAACTTGATCAATATTATAGGTTGCTCGGTATTGGTATGAAATATATATATATATCCTATGTAAATCTATATATCCTTTAGCTTCACATAGCAACTATAGGTCGAAAGATTTGTTCTTAATGAAAAACTTACCCAAAATGGGTATTATTATGCTCCTCAAATTTGTACATAATTTTGTATACTCTAAGCCCATCAAAAATTTAATTGCTTTATTTTATCGATAACTGCCTCCGTTTCTCGTATATGGATACATATCGATTTCCGATAGCCACAATATTTCGAGCTTCTCCTTTGATTATTTTCAATTTAATAAGTTATCCTAACCTAACTCACCAGTTCTGCGTATCAATGAGTTTTTCATACTTGGATCCAAAATTAATGAGATCTGACTAGTATATCCTATAGCTTCCAAATCATTAGAAAGATCAGTTCTCGTACACGAGACTTTTTTATTTACCAAGCTATCATAAGCCAAAGATTTTGACAAACAATTATTAACATCGGATTACTATATTAGATAGGAACCGATCAAAGGAACAAAATGTTGGTTGTTTAAATATATAGTGAAATTTGGATGACTCAAATATAGCGGGTTTTCACAATAGGTTAAGTGTTTACAAATTATTCCTTTAGGTTTTTCAAATTTAAATGACATAATTTGTATTCTTGAGGCATACACTTAAATTGGAATTAATATTTTTTGTGGCAATGTTTCAATGCCACAGATACTTTTGTATTCTCTCTCGTCTCTCTCATAAATAATAAAGGAAATATATCAAAATGTAATCGGTATTTTTGTGGTCACATTGATCTAGATTAAAGACATCGACGTCAAAGCAAAGCAACCATATTATTTCTTGCAGTGCTCTTTTGTGCCTAGACATGAAAAATCTTTAATCTTTTTTTTATTAGAAAATATCTGTGTTACAATAGTTGCTGCAATAAGAATAGATTCGACTCCTTTTTGGGGATATTAAATATAACTGTGTGGGACTAAGGTCAAGTGCTTTCAAAATGAGCACAAGATTTATCTCGCTTTCAATACTTTAAAAAATGTCTCATGTTTTTGAAAAATACGAGCTTCATATAGAATCCTTACTCTGCCACTTTGATCCCACATGTACATAAATAATGGCTGAGTTTTGAAGTTAATTTTCGGTTTGATTTTAATCAATTTCATTCGGGAGATGTCTATATTCTTAATTTTCTAAAAGTGTGTATTGGGGATATGCCAAATTGAATTAAAAGCTTAATAATTTTCGACAAAACTAAGTAAATAAATTTGTTACATTTATGCCAACAAACGGATTCAATCAAACTGCAATCAGATTAAAGCACAAATTGCGAGATGCACAAGTAAAATGAGTAAAGAAATTGTCTGTTAGTCAATGTCAGCATTTTCATATGTTCATTTATGAGTGTCGCTGTTGCTTTTGTTGTTGTTATTGTTGCTATTGTTGCTGATGTTGCTGTTGTTGCTGATGTTGCTGTTGCGATTCCATAAATGCATGCTTTGATTGCATAATGACATAATTGACCGGCATATTGGTCGAGTACCCAGTGGCACTTACACACACACACACACACATAAGTGTGCTACTCTGTGTGTGTGTGTCCGCCAAAGGTCAAAGAGAACAGCGCAAACAGAGCTCAGCTAAAAGCTGCCACCGAAGAGGAGAAAGGCGGGAAGTGTGCGACAGGGAAGCTCAGCGGAGCAGCGGGGGGTCAGAGGCGGGCAATAAAAACGGCCCGCCCACTTTGGGTGGACTTTCAAACACAAAGTGTATAAAATTTAATTTTTTTTTTTGTGTATCACACTAATGCGACGACAAAAGGTTTTGATTAAATCCAAACTGGCACAGCTTGAAATTCATCAAGATTTACGCCGTGCGATTTTTACGTAACTGCAAAGTAACAAAAAAAATCGCAGAAAGAGAAAAGAAAAAAGAAAAGCGAATACAAAATGCAATCGATTTTTGCCCCTTTGCAGTCGCAACTTACCCCAGCTTTCGATAGTTCTGCCAAAATATGAGTTTTCATCCTCATCGTAGATCATCTGCTTGATGGACTTCTTCTTGGGACGCTCGGGCGGGCGAGCATAATACTGTTGAAATCCATCGATGCAATCCTCGGTGATGGTCGGCATTATTTTGGGCACTTTTCGATGCTGCTTCTTCAGCGCAACAGCGGAATATCCTCAAGTATATATCGCGATATATGTGGTGTATCTGCCTATATAGACACAGAGATATATCTGCCTTTTTGTAATCCCCGTTCGCGAGACTGATCGACACTTCCCGTTCCAGAAATTGAACTCAACTGAGTCGAGCTCGTGCCATAAACCACAAATCCACAATTCCAAAACGCAAAGCATCCAAAGCTGCGTCGCCGTCGACGCCTGCGTTTGAAGTCGCAGAGTCGCAGAGGCGTTGATCATTATCATCATTTGAGACATCGTCATCATCGTGTTGCACATTGAATAAAGTGTTCTTTGCTCTCGCTTTGCACTGAGGGTCGCAACAGTTTTTTTTGGTTTTATTATCTCTTAGGCGGCGACTGCAGCTTCGGCAGCGGCTTCGACTTCGGCGTCAACGTCGACGTCGACGTCAACATCGCAGCTGGCATCCCATATGCAAAATTGTGCGACGTGTTAAACAACAGCAACGGCAACAAGTGTCGGTCTTAATCAAGACACATTCAGATTTACATGTGAATTCATTTATGTACACACTGTGCTAAGTTATGACACCCAACATTTTAGTACGAAAGCAGTCCCCAAAGAATGCACCAGACCTGCTGGAATCGTCAATGAAAGCCTTACTATATGTTTGCGACAATTACTTCTAGAAAAACCATAATGAATACTAATGAATCATTTTTATTATAGCACAATTATAGCTACAAGCTGCCTAATCGGTTACAGCATGAAGCTTCTTCTTCAAAAACAAAACATAAAATAAATAAAAATAAATAATTATTCAACTTACTTTAAAAAAAGTTCGCTTCAGCTGCTTCTCAAACTGTAGATGTAATAAAAATATATGTCTTTTACATCTCAAAATAAATATTTATACAACTTTCCTTAAAAAAAACTGGCTTCAACGGTTTTTGAAAACAGTAATTAAAATTACTTAATTATATCTGTAAAAAAAACTTGATCAAAAAGCTTCTTTTCAATTTTTGAGTACATCTGATTTATTTTGAAGCTTAAGAATCAATTTAAGACTAGTTGCATCAAATAACGCCCTAAGAGCGGCAGAAATATGAGCAGAATTTGTAAAATTGTTTAAAAAATAACTAAAATTAATTAACAAATTAAAATACGTTTCTTTAAAACCAACACCATAGCCAGAATAAGTTCAGGGAGAATTAATTATTTAATAGTCGAACTGAAATCAAACAAAAAACAGATCAAGAAGGCTAAGTTATTCAGAATTAACTAACGCAAACACAATTTGATATTTGATGATATAACAAATATATAATAATATTAAGAATCCCGAAGAAAACTCGCTCTTTGAGTAAACTTCTTAATTGAGTATAAATGTTGAATCTCAAATCTTTTGGCTGTGCGATACGCTGTTTAAGACTCAAGCAGTTTGAGTAGACTTTGAAAACATTGTTTCGAATCTATCATTATTAGTTATCATTTGAATTAAATGATTGATTGATTAGCTTTATTTATATCTTCACTTACTCATTTATACCTTTTGGAAAGGTAACTTATTATCATTCGAAATTTGCATAGGCTTCATACATAAAGTGCGATGAATACTAGCAAAAAATTCTTCAAGTTTGTGTATAATCTCAAAATTAGTTGGCTTAAATTAATAATTCTTATGCGTCAATTGTATTTAATATTTTAATTCAAGCCAAGCGAAAGTTTTTTTTAAAAAAAGTAATATTTATTTAAATTTATAAGCCCGCTTCAGCTGCTTCTTGAAAATAAAATATATATTTCTGTGCCAGCAAAATATTTATGCAAAAACTAGTTCAAAAAGTGTTTTTTTTTTTTAATTTATTTATTGTCAACTAAAATCAGTCGGCACAAAAAAATATAAGTAAGAAATTTAATTAAATATAATAATATTGAAATAAATTTAAAAATAATAAATATTTAATAATATTTAATAAAAAATATTTATTTATTTAATTTCCAAATACTGAGAATTTGCAATAATATTTATTTGTAATCAAAAATAATCACACAAAATAAAGTTGGTAATGCTAGCTTAAAATTGACAAATGAAAACAATTTTATTTGCAAAAGTTGTGTTTTGCAGAAGTAGAAATCTGTTCATAAAATATTTGATACATGTAAGATATCTTTAATCCAAACCCTTAAATACAAAACAGAGTACAATTGCTACTGGGTTTGGCTGCTCGTGAGCGTGCAAATTAACCAGAAATATGCAGACCCAGACGCACAAACGCCAGCACATACTAATGTCATGGTACTAAGCTGGCATAGGCACTAAGAATTAAGTGTGTACTATGGAAAAGGCATTTACCCCCGCCCAGAGACATGGGACAGAAGACATGAGACATGGAGAGACACGCGCGTGACACAATTTCGCTTAATTGAATTTGAAGACACTGATTATGTGCAGCATACATGCATACATACATACATATTAGACTAGACTACACTAATATATGAGATATCGAGTTGATTATTCAACTGTCCATCTCCCCAACTGTCCAACTGTCCATCCGTCCATCTGTCCATCTGTCCATCAGTCCATTCGTCCAATTGCAAAGCTAAACCGAATTCGTGCAATGACACAATTAAAAGAGATTCACGGCTCATCCCAACTAATTGCCAGATGAAATATGATTTCCTTTGACACTGAGCGTAGTTTATAAAGTCGACTTGTCTCGTTTCCCAGTTGCTGCCTTGATTTTTCAGCTTTTGCTTCAGCTTTAGCTTAAACGGCCTCTGCAGTTTATTGCTATTATTATTATTATTATTGTTTCCATTAGAATTTGTAGCCCGAAGCTCGAAGCTCGACGCTCTGTTTGTATTCGCATGGATCACTTTTTTATACATTAAGTGTGAGTAAACTCACAGCATGCTTGAGTGTGTGTTTGAGTATTTGCCTCAGCTAAGGTCTCTGCTTTCAATTGAGCCCCTACGTAATGTTCATTGAGACAGCAGCAGGAGCATTATCATTTTTTTTTTAATTCCCTTACAGAGGGTACTATAATTGTGTCATCGAGTTTGGAGGAGACTTCTTTCAGAGTCGATGCAGCCATTTTCTCATTTGCCACTCAGCTTACAACGTTATCTTTTTGCAACCTGACATATAAAATATTTATCCAATTGCTGCAGGCAGTTGCTGGAGAGAAACACGATATCAGATCAGTTTCAAAAGGAAGAACGAACAGAGTTTTATGCGGAAAAAATGAACTTGCCGCAAGTGTTATGATGCCACCAACATACGGCAGAAAATAATCTGCATCTGATTACTATATCATAATTGATTCTTATGGCTCAAACTCATATTGAATATATTTCATATATACTTGATAATTAAAGTTGCAAGGGTATGTATTCTTCGGCATGCCCAAGATAGGCCTGCTTTCTTGATTCATCTGTGAATTCCAGCAATGCAAATAAATATTCCACTATCTACTCAACCAAATACTCTGCTTCTTCCTTTTAAAAATCTGCCATATTCGCAAACTTAACTGAAAATCAATATTGTTGACGATAAAAATAATAAAAATGGGTTGTTTATATGGAGAATATTTTATGGTCTTGAACTTGATATTGCTTCGCATCACATTAATATTGTTTATGTATTTTGTTGCCGAATTCCTGTTTCATATTTAATTTGCGAAAAAAGTAGTTGTGGAGTGGATTTTTTTTCGTTTATATGTTTAAATTGTGTATATGTATGTATGTATGTGGGTATATGTACTTTTTCCCATTAAGTTAATCGTAAATTTATGTATATGATTGTTTTTAGTAATAAGTGTTTCTCTTTGCTATTTTGCTTAGATTTCTTTTCTGCGACACAAGCAAGCCAATGGGCACAGAATAACTATCAAACTGTGGAGGAGATATTTCGACAACGTAAAATAAATTATAGATACTCTGTGATTATAGCAACTAGAGTCAATATATAGATCTTAATAGTAAAATAAATGAATATATACAAATTTAGCTTTAAGATATTGCTGGTGCTTCAACGTTAATACATAACTGAAAATTGCATTGCATGTGCAATGTTTTTTATACCCTGTTTTTTATTTGTATATTACTCGATAACACTCAGTAAATTGCCCTATTAAATGAACTCTGGCAGCTGAAAACATTCCATTTTACACGTCTTGTCTTAATTCTGTAATTGACAATATAATTAGGCACTAAAATGCAAAGTTTAATTTGCAATTACGCCATACGATCTGATTGAATGAATCGAGCATTATCAATGGGTACACACATGACTATATATAGTATAGTAAAAACTGATGCAAACTGCAACGAATGCTATCGATAGCCATTGATTGCTTAAAATAGCAATACAAATTTTTCATTTACAAAAAAAAAACGGGAAAAAAAGAGAAAAAAAACCTTATGCAACGGGTTTTTGCTTAGGATGTACGGTTCGCGCATTCAAGCGATTGCTTGTTGCGCTTTATAAATGGCCCACAAATCGACAATTTCCTGTGTTCTACGCCCACCAAGCGCCGCCGAAATTGTCGCTCGACATGTTTCCCAGCATGTTCCCAAATTAGTCAGAGAACGCGAGAGCGGAGAGCAAGCCAGGGAGGGGGGACTACAACTAATGTGCATGTGGACTGCAGTTACGTCAAGCTTTCTGGTTTGCACTGCAAAGCGTTACGTTTTTCACTTGTCTTTGAATGCATGTCTTTTTTGCTATTTGCTTGCGGGGCGTATGCGCAATGTGGCATTTCAGTGGCGACGCCAAACGCTCATTAATGGAACTAATGAAATGCTCTAACAGTGTGTGTGCTTTGTTACTATAGATGGCGCTGCCGTGATACACAATAGATGGCGCCACAATTAAAACGTTTTAATTAGACACAGATCGAATAAAATGTGTTTAATGAATGAATTTTATATCAAACTAAGATTTTGTTTTACCTTCGTATACATACATTCAAGAATATCCGGAATGCAGTTTTATAACGCAAATTAAAATGCTTTTTGTTTTGTTAAACTTTAATATTTATTTCACTTCGTTTCAGTTTCTTACAATATTTTTAGCAGTTGCTTTCGTACTACATTTTACAATGCCTTTCGCTTTTGCTTAAATCAATTGATTTACTTTTATATTATATTATTTTTTATTTATTTCATATAATGCTATGTTATATGTGTGTGTATTTTGTGTCTGTGTATGTTTAACATTGGTTATGGTATGCATTTTATTTTGTTGTATATGTTTAATTTATTTGTAACCTTTACTTAACAATTTAAATATTCGATTTTACGTTTCATTCGCATTTAACATTTATTGGATTCTCAATGTTTGCTTGTTTTTTAGTATTTTATATTAAACTATAGTTAGCAGCTAACGGTTTTAATTTTTATCTTTGCATTTCATGAATACATTTATATAAAAACAAGTTTTTTTCATACAAAATATAAACTAATTACAAGTATTCATATATATTTATATATATATATGTATATATATAGATATTAATAGCGTTCATGGCTGAAAATTAAATGTTTATTTACAATAACTGGACTTTTGAATTTTGAATAAGCCATAAGACATAGTTCTTAAGTTGTTCGTTTGGTTTTGGTTTATTTAAATGCGCAAAGGAATTCATTGTTTGCTAAATTTTACAATACATTTATAAACATAATGTTATAATTAGAATCGATCAAAGAAATGCAGCTGATCTTAACTTTTATCATTTGCTATAATATTTACATTATGTATTTAGTTTGTATATGTATTTGTATAATATGTTTTTCCACATTAGGTAACAGTGCTGTAATTTAATTTATCGTTTTTTTTCTTTTATTTATTATTTTGCTGGGTTAGTTTCTTTATGTATACATTTAATTATGTCTGTGCTTCGGGTAGTTTAAATTAAACCAAAACTTTGACCTATTCTTCGTTTTTTATAGTGAAAAGAAACATTTTGTTTTGAATGGAATTGCTTATTCTCCCCCTAACATTATGAATATCCAACCTTATATCGATTGTTCTACTGTATGCATTGTAATTTCTACCAAATTTTCCACGGTTCTTTGTAGCGTCGAATTGAAAACATTTTATTTTAAAGTTAGCCTAATGCGCATCTTGAAGCATAGGTAAAAATTGTAGTTAACCTTCTTGCCTAGGTCAGATTCGAATGATTTTCGTATTACTTTCAATATTTATCAAATACTTGTAGTATTTAATTTTGGAATAGCTTAAAGCAAAGCTGCCTTTATCTCAAATAACACGCTGCCAAATTAAATGCCGGAATCTATCATATATTTTTTACATACATGTATAATTGAATACTATAGAATATAGAAAATACATTTATCCAAACAATTTGCCAGCCTATGTTTTGCTTTTGGGCATATCTAACGATATTTTGCGCTTAGTTTACGAATAGTTGTAAATAGTAGACAAAAATGGAAACGATATATGTATGTGTGTGTGTGTATGTTAATTAAATGTGATTTATCATCGAATTGATCTCGTGTTACTCTCATTACAAAGTTTCCCAATTACATTTAACTATGCCTTAACATAAGATCAACTAAATTGCACTCATCCTCCTTAGTCATATTCATACATATTTCAGTTAAGTTGTACGACTTTCAACTATATCATGCTATAATATTACCCTCATGTACTCTTATAGTAATAGCTAGCTGACTTTCTTAAATTTTTATTTTTCTGGTAGTCCCAGCACATCTATTTGATCTACTGAAGATCCTGCTGCTTGGGCTGACACGATCCGCAGCACTTCTCCTTGTAACGATGCAATCGACAGAGACCCATGGCACGAGCATTCCGACAATATCGCGAAGTATCGTGACAACCGGACGATTTAGTGACTGTGAATATAAGTTGAGATATGGATAAATATTCATATTGATATAGATATTAACGTTGATTAAATTGAATTTGTATGATGATCAAAATAATTAATACATTATAATACATATTAATACATTAATACAAAAAAAAGACTACATTGCTGACCGTAAAGAATTGAATAAAAGTTTGGGTTGAGAAAATAAAAAAACCTAATTGAAGGGCTGTGCTGAATGATACATTCTTTGTATAGTCTATATGTTGCGAGACATTTAGAACTAGCACAATCACTAAATTTATATACATTTAATGGGATTAGTCTTACTTATTTAATGTAATAATTTTAATCCAATTAAATTTAGTTAAAATGTATAGAGTAAGAACATATTCGAGAATCAATTTTAGTTTTACTCTAATCAGTCTACCTAAAATAACTCCACTGCGCTAAGTAAGACTGATTAAGATAAAATACTCTGTCTCCATTCATATATTCTAGTTAAAGAGCAAAATAAATATAATTTTGCTGCTGCACTCAACTGTTTAATGGGTTAAGCATAAAATCTGCTCAGAAAATACGAAAGTTAATATATTATTTACTTGTAAGTAATTCTGCATATTTGACCACGAGATATGCATTTGATAAGTTATTAACATCGATAATGCAATTCAAAATGTTGATTTGTGTTTTGTTGTGTGTTTGCACTTTGATTTGGATGTGTAGTTGTGGTTGTGGACTTACGCTTGGATTGACATTGGGGACTCTTGCACACCTTCATGACAGCCGGCCGGGGTTGATGCTTGCAGACATTGCCGGCGGGTCGACGGCTGCCATACCAGACACACTGCAGAATGCGGAATTTAATGCCTTGGCGACCACAGGGCGCATTGCACTGTGAAAGGAATTGCATTTGTGGCATTAATAAAAGATGCGCTCAATGTTGCAACATTGCAGGCACAGGCCATACACTCAGACACAAAATGAAAATCGCCCTAAAATAATTTGACAATTTATCATTTCTTTTTTAGAAATACTTTCCATTATTAAAGAAAAAATGCACTTTAATTTTTCGATAAAATCCCTTCTTAAATTCAGAATTAAAGTCGTAAAATTTTATGTCTGATTTAAAATTCACCCTGAAATTTAGAAACGCAAAGCCCAACCATAAATCTAGGGCGATTTTTTTCGGAGTGTAGTCATAGTCATAGCCAGAGCCAACGCTGCCATCCACCCACCTCAGACCAGGGCTCCACACGCCACACGCCCTTGCAGCGCTCGTTGTAGCATTCCTGCCGCCCCGTCGGCCTCTCGTACTCGTCACAGAGGCTGCCTGAGCTGCCGTTCTCATAGCGGCAGCTGACCTGCCGCCGTTGCATGGCCGTGTTGCGTCCGTGGCATCGCGAATGCTGGCAGAGAGACCAATCGCCCTTGGTCCAGTGCGGACAGGGCTCGTTGCCGCAGCTCTGGAACGTGTCAGGCATGTCCAGCCCCTGGGCGCGGCACTGTGCATTCTCCACGAGTTGGGCGACGATGCCATCACCATTTGACAACGCAGTCATCCTCGTCGTTGTCTTCTTTGTTGCCTCACGGCGGCAGCTCAGTGTGCGACGCTGTTTGCATGGATAGAGGTGGCAAAAGAAACAAAGTTAACCGTTATTCTTGCTGCTTTCTTTCCTTGCCGCACATAAAACAATGCCAGCAAGAGGCCAGAACAGAACATAACAGAACAGCAGCCAGGTAGCGAGGCAGCCGGGACAACCATGTTTCGGTCTTCTCCGGTCACTGGCTGTTAAAATATTTAAACTCGTGCTTGATTTTTATGTGGACTCGGGATACACGAATTCTCTCGGTGGCTGCTGTGAAATGTTGCTCTGCTTTGTCCTGCCTGCATTTGGCTAATTATTATATAAGTGTCGTCTGTTGCTTGAGGAAACTGCTCGCACTCTTTTCTAATGCTTGTGCGAAACACATTTTTATGTCTTTTGTAAAGCTAATTTTGCCAGAAGGGTAAGTCACAATTTTATATACATTGTATTACTTAAATAAATATTTACATTTAATTATAATTTGTTTGAGGGAAAGCTTTCTTACAAAAAAAACCACACAAATTTCCTTTTGATAACAAAGCTTTCTCAAATATATTTGAGATATTTATACATATATTTATTCTAAACAAGCCGACGAGATTCTAATGTACTTCAAAAATCGGCTAATCTTTGAAAATATACATATTAAACGTAATTTATATCTTGTTCAGCAAAAATGAATACAAAACTATCTAATGGAGTTTCAACAATTAAAATCAAGATTAACAAATTGACTAAATATTTGTTTGTGTTTGAATGGAATTAAAGACCCTTATTGATTCAATGATTCTAATCTGAACCTCTTGCACTATTTGGATCCCCCTTTTGAAAAGTTGCGGGAACGTTAAATGACTGACAAAAGCAATGTTAAATCGCAAACGGTTTCCAAGTTATCGATGTGGAGAACTCACCTGTAAGCCGCTTCCAGCAGCACCGCATTCCTGCGAACACTTGGACCAATCGCCCAGTTCCCATTTGTAGACATAGTGGCCACTTTGCGACTCCCCCTCGTCGCTGCTGTCCCCCTTGTGGTTGTTGTTGCTGTTTGTGTTGGTTGGTGGGGCCATTGCGATTGTTGTTGCCGTTTCCCAGCGAGCGTGCGGCATGTGCGGCGGCACATCCTCAGTTTGGGGCGGCTCTCTGCTCTTCTGGTTGGGTACGGTAAGTTCCACTCGACCCGCCTCGGTGTGCAACTCTTTGGTTAGCACACGAGCCGCTGATGGAGACGGGGACGGGGAGGCGGAGGGCTCCAAATCGAGACCGTAATTGAGCGCCTCACGTTGCAGCAGATGTTGTCCGCGTGAGTCCTTAAAGCGCTGCAGTGGCCAGAGTAACTGCAGGAATTGGCATAATCATCAAGTTCGGGTTACGTAAGTTAGCTTAAATATTAGGCAAGAGTTTGCTATATGCAGCCCGCATGCAGCATGTGGCATGCAGCAAGCAGCAGTCACCAGGCATCTGACACCTGGCAACTCACAAAAGGCAGCATTAATTGAGCGCCATGTTGGACTATACTATGCTTTGCTACGGTAAATTTGCATGGCCGTCAACACGTTTCCGTTTCCGCTTTCATACCGTGCACAATCTAAGGAATGTGTGTGCATGTTTGGGTGTGTGTGTGACTACGTTTCAGTGCTGCCAAAATATAACTATTCTCAGAACATAACGCAATAACACAAAATCTGAATTGTATGAAAATAAAATACAATTTCAAAAATCAAACAATTTTTACATTTGCATTATTTCCTTAAGCATGCATTATATTTCTCGACTTTATTGACATTCTATATCCCTTACTTAAAAGGAAGCGTTCGAATTGGTCTTTTACATTGGATAAGTATATTTTATTATATATTTAACCTTTGCCTTCTAGCCTGTACAAAATATATTTACACAAAGTATTTCTAAGCAATTAGCAAACATATTTTTTGGGTAAACTTACATTCTGGAAGAACATTATTAAATAAGTTGGCAATATCAATAGTTTAGTAGTTGAGAAGTAGTTTTTCGTGCTTGGAATAAAGTTCCCTCAGACCTCAAATGATCAATGTATTTCAAGTACATTTCTGAATATAAGCAACCCCTCATGACGACAACAAACTCAATAAAAATGCAACCTTTTCAGAATGATTGTTGCCTTTAGCCAAAATTTGATTTTCATTAATTTATATTGATTGTTGGTAGCTTATTCTTCAAATTGCGTTAAAATTTTAAATTGATTTACTCGTGTTAAGAACAATTCGACCTCGAATACTATTTAAGACACCCCAATATATATTGATTCAATTTAATTCGCTACTGAAATGATTTATTGAATTAACAGCTTAATATTGCGAATAATTCGTTTTAAATGAATTCATTTTTCACTTATATCATTATTATTTTTAAAATCTCTTCTGACTAGCGCAATGATTTATAGGCGATTGGATGAATAAATAAATAAAATGAAATAAAATGTCTCTTCCGCTGCTGGTTGTTCTCAAAAATCACATTTCGTTGAGACAAGGGGAGAGAAGTAATGGGGACATGTGGACAACACTGACTGCTGCTCTTCATGCATGCACACTTGAATTGGCCTCATCAATTGCTTCACGTTGACTGACTGCGTACTGCGAAACCCGATTAACTTTTGAGCTCTGTGCCAATCTGTGCACCCATGACAAACCACCCGCTGCTCCCCCTCCTTGCTGGTTAACTAACCCCTCAGCAGTATCGCCCCTTCCATTAGGGCTGTGCAAAAATTTGACTACCAAATGGATTTTTGGGATCAACAATTTTCTAGTGCATATGCAACGCATTTGATTTTTGACTTTTGCCAAACTATCACAGCATCACACCCACCCCCCTTTTGCATCCCTTAAACCGGGTATTGTCTCACTGAAAGTATCATCATCATCATCATCATCGTCGTCAGCGTTGGTCGTTTTCATTTACAGCCCCACCGTTGGGGTCGATGCGAGCCAGCCAAAAAAGATGATTTCCCAAGTGGTACTTGAAACCGACAAATACGGTTCAGTGTTTGTTCTTGTTCTTGTTCCCGTTGTTGCTGTTGTTGTTGCTGTTGCAGTTGCATCTGCTGCGCTTTTATGTGAAACTGCTGGTCCTTCTGCGTGTATATGCATGTGTTGTGTGTTTTGTGTGCGTGTGTGTGTGCCGTTGTCATTTGTAGCTCGACACTAACGCCAACGCCTCCACAGCCTTTTATTGTCACCGCAATCGCAATTGCAATCGCTGGCATTGGCATTGTTCTTGTGTTGCTCTTGTTATTGGCTTGCTGTTGATGCTGTTGTTGTTGCAGTTGTTGTTGTTGTAGTTGTAGTAGTAGGCTGTTGTAGTTGTAGTAGTTGGCTGTTGTTGCTGCTGCTGTTGTAGTTGCTAGTGAGCCCCCTGCCAATACGTACTGTAGTTGAACCAGCCCGCAAAATTGTTGGGAAGCATTTACAGCTGCATCCCTTTCCCCTACTCAGCTGCCCCTGTTAGGCGAAACTTTTGTGCGATGCAATCGGAGAAGGCTAATGTTAAAGTCATCATTAGTATCGTACAGGAGGCCTTTTGATCAAATCAATACCTTCAATGTGGTTGTACTAATTAAATCGATTTTGTGGCTAACCACATATTCAAAGCCTTGTAGCATTTTTTCATGAGAAAAAAAAACAACAAAAAGATATTAATATTTAGTAGTTGAATTTTAATTTAAGAAACTGAGAAAAATCGAAAGTTAGGCAACATGATAAATTTAAGTTTTTTCATTACTGATTAATTATATTAATTAGAAAATGAAAAGTTGTTCAATAAACAGTCGCATTCGCTACTGACTTAGCCTGATATTAGTCTAAGCTAACTATAATCTGATAAATAGCATAAATATAAATATTTATTCCAATTAACGAGAAACGATAAAAACCTTTTCGTAAATCACTTCTTTAAAAAAAAAATAACAAATTATAAAAGTCTGGTTGCGCTGACTCCACTAAATATTTGTGTCAACTTACATGTATTCAGATATGTTAATGTTTTGTTTTCATGAATCAGACTGCAATCATTAATAAAATTTCAACTGGAGTCCCTCATTAGCATCAGAAGGAGAATATTTGTATATTTTTTGCAATCATTTAAAAGGGGAATTTGAGGCACGCACATCGTTAAATTCTCACGCCTGAAAAGCGGTCCAAGCGCTACGACTGACAACCAGGTAACCAAAAAGGCATAAGCCAACAATCAGCCCAGCCATAAAAAAAAAAACAGTTACAAATTATATTCAGCTGATTTCAGAGTGATTTGACTAGCAGATACCCAATATCAATATTTCGAAATATATTGAGTAAAGCTCTGGAATTTAATGAACTAATTAAATCCAGATGTGTCAACATACGTTTTTGAGATCTACTTATTTTTTTGAGGTTCACATATATTTCACTCCAGTCTAAACATTATACCCTATGTAATCTGTACAGGGTATGAAAGCCAACTCATGAAATTTGCAACATATTTTTTTATTATTTTATTTCACTGAATTTAATTTGCGCTTAAATGTTGCATTCAACACATGCAGAGAATGCTGCAATTTGCAAGCAGTTTAAATGGAGCGCAGAGCCAGATAACCAGAACCATAAAACCGCCTCGGGACCTGGTTATCCTGTGAGCCTGCCAACATCCTGCGAGCGGAGCATTAATAAATAGTTGCAATCAAAATTAAAAGGGCAGCAAAATGGCGCAAACATTTTGCAGTTCGCTTCTTTAAATCATTTTGATGAATAGCACTAGAAATCGCATGGAGCCAGGGGGGAATAAGGAGCCCATGTGGGGCAGCTGCAGCTATGTTTATGCAACGTCTGTGATAATTTATTAAGGCGCCTTTGGCGCAGCGATTTTTGGTACAGGCTTTATAAATTTGTCAGATTTGTGGTGCCTACGCAGAAAAGTGAGTGGCGTGATTAATAGGCAAAAATGCTGAGCCATAAATTACATGGCCCGAAGGGACTTTTGTTCATCTTGGCTAAATGGCATGCATAATGACCGAAGTGCATTAGCCTGGCTAACAGCTACTCAGCTCTACAAAAGCCAATCGCCATTCAATGAAGTGATTTAGCCAAAAGACAAACTCACTGCTAATGAGTAGAGTTAGCCAGTTGAGTCAACAATGCAATGCAGAATTCAATCGCCATGAATTGCTGACTGAATATAGAATAAGACATGCATATTGATAGCTAGAGAGAAATCGAAGTGGAGCTCGAGGGTTAATAAGGCAAAAGCGCATAAGAGCAGCAAACAAATTAATGCCATTAAGCAGAAGCTAGAAGCAGATTGCTGACGACAGCTGACGACCGCGAGATGCCCTGTTAAACCAGAATCTTGTGCTTAGAAAAATCGTATAAAATGGTCCTAAGGCAAATGGAGAGCAGTCCCCATTGCTTAAAAAGGAGCAGTATAATCCCATTTATTATGACATTATGTATAGCACATACATATATTGTTTTTTTAAGAATACATAAATTCCAAAACAAATTAATTTTTGTATTAATTTCTCACTTATAAGAATGCTTTTGTTATATTTTTCAAAACTACTTAAAGTGCGGTTGAGCAATTATGCATTTATGATTTTTTGGCAATATGCACTCGACATTTGAATATGATAAATCAATATTTTAGGAACTAATTGTGAACTATTAACATCTGCCAATAAAATAAATATGCCAACCGACGTACGCTTGAGTGCCTTGAGCATATTTTTGATTGCACTGTGGAGCAAAACTTCAATATATAGATTGCAATGGGAAATGTAATCAGCGCTGCACATAAACTAACTATCTGAATTGGAATTATTGAAATAATTTATTTAACAACTTTAGATGTGTTAAGGGTGTGTTACATACGTTTCCTTATCTTTGAATTCGAACCAAATCCCAACGTATGTGTTCCCACAGTGCAGGGCACAGGGCACAGGGAAACTAAATGAAATGCAAATAAATTTAATATTTAATAATAAAGCAAAAAGATTATTTTTTTTGTGAGCAGTCGAGCGGCTACACCGCAAAGAGTTAATCAATGCGCCGCAAGCTCTCAAACCCAAATGTAAAAACCACGTTATCATTGTGCGTAACCCACACACATACACACACACACATACAACATGTGGCTTAAATGCAGACAGCTAAAAGCTGTCGGCTAGTATTCAAAATGGCCGCCGAATAAGCCGTTGGCAATGCACATGCATTTGCATATTTACATATATACACATATGTATATATATATATATGTATGTACATATATATATGTATATATACATATATATACGAGTTTTCTGCGGTTCGCTTCTGTTTGCCAACCGTAAAATGTGCAGCATTAACAAATAGTTTTTGAAATGAGATAAAAATCGCATTGCGAACTATTTAAGTGTCTGTTTAGGTGGTCGGCTGCATTCTAATGTGGCCTACAATTTAACGGTAACTAGCTTTGATAAATGTGCCATCTGCTTCCGGGAGGCAGGCAGGAGTTGCAAGTGTCAGCCATAAACTGGGTGGGGGGTTAGTCCTGCGTCGCGCTTGGCTGTGCATCATAAATTATTTTTGCCAAATCTGCATTTGGCATCAGGGATATATTATATTTCGTTACTAAGCAGTTGCTGCACACAAGCCAGCTTCTCTGCCTAAATCTCAATGGTTTATATTAACCTGCTGCTGCTGCTGAATACGTTTTCATAAGCAAAAACCACGATACAAAATTACATACACACACACGCACACACACACACACGCAGAGCATCAACTTGGCCGTCAGGTGTAAAAGGCAATTTTTGGGCGATGCCGTCGACAGCGTTGACGGAAAGCTAATTTTCTATGCCAAAAATTTGTTTGACTTTGAGTGTATAGTATGCAAATAAGGTATAACTTTTATGAGCTGGTGGGGAAAAGGCAAACGGGGAGGTGGAAATTGCAATCAACCCGCGCGCGGCAAGCAAACTTTTCAATTAATAAATGAAGTTTGCGGCAAAAAATTTTGTTGCTAATTGTTTGTTGGCTAGCACATATACACCGCCATACACACACACACACTCAAGCACTTACAAGCAGACATGGAGGAAACGCTCGACGTTGAGGGCGCGGCACTTACCCAGCCAGCATACCAACAAAACAAAAAATTAGCTTTTTCTGCTGTTGCTGCTGTTGCTGCGGCTGTCATTCAACGGCAGCGAGAAGAGCTCATTAACATTTTTTCGAAATGCATAAGTGAATAATTTATTAAACATTTTACATATAATTTATAAATTTGTGTTTCCTTCATTTTCATTTACTAATATTTTGGCATGCATTCGAATAACATTTCAATTTACATGCAATCTAAAAGTAATATTTGAATCAAGTTAATACTGTTTTAAAAAAAAAGTGTGTTTCAAAAGTTGAGTAGGGAAACATCTAATTAAACTTATTTGAGCTTTTCCACAATTATCTGTACTTTCTACAGATTGACACCCACTTTATTACAGCCTTTTGCAGGGCATCTCCCAGTCGCGCCAATCTCAGCTAGCACAATTTACATATGTTTTTTTTTTTTTTTTTTGTACATTTTATCAACAGATTTATATGAATGTCTGGTGGTTTTTGTGTCATGTTCATAAAAAAATAGTGGGTTCCTTACATGTATGCATATCAAATATTTGCATGTGTGTGTAGATTAATCTAATGAAATTAAAATGTCGTTTGTTTCGGTAGACCAAGTTTTATGTGTACAAATTAGTATTTAATTAAGGGTTTCGTTCTTTTTTTTAGTATATTGTGATTTATTAGTATTTGATTGGCATTTTATGTACTTCAGAGTGTTGTTTGGAAATATAATAAGTTATTCGACAAATATTTCTTACTTTCAGGCCAGTCATAAATTTCAATTCTAATTTCGGGAAATATTTTGAAGGTTATTGAATATTATTAAAAATAGCTAAAGCGATTTGTTCTCAAAGTGCCATTAAAAGTATTCATTACAACTATCTTTAAATATATATATAAATGTATATTTAAATATATATTTGAATCAATTGATATAAACATTGCACTCGAACACCCACACTTCACGCACAATGCAGTTCTCAAATGAGCATTTATTCAGTTGAGTATTTTGGCTTGCATAATTCCATGCTAATTTGCGATCACATTATTATGTTAAATAAAGTAGTTTTATGCATTCGTTGCTTAATTTGCTGTTTGCACTTAATGCAATAATAATAACAATAATTTAGCTTTGGGCATGCAAAGCATTTGCATTATTTTGACTTTCGGTATTTGCCTTTTGCACTTTTGTGCCTGGTTTCATTTCATTCTTTGCTTGTTTTTTGCAGCCCATTAAGCCAATTGTTTGCACATTTCAGCAAAATGCACTAAATGCAAAAAATGCAAATAAAAAGTCAGCGGAAAATGTCTTTGATTGCAAATAGTTTGGCGATGGCGGCGAAATGCGCGCAAAAAGTTCGCCTCGAGTTCTCCAGGAGCTCGTTGGCCAATTGAAAATTTAATGAAAAATTTCGGTAATTAAACGAATATTTTTTAAATTGTTTTTTTTTCTTTGTTGGTGGAGACTGCAACTGTTTACGCGCTGTTTACTGTATACTGTGTAAATATATATATATATATGTTTTTATTTGAGAGAGGTGAATATAAAGTGAAATAAAATGGAAATGGAAAACATATAGCTTGTTGTACACAGAAATATTTAATATTTTACCTACATTGCGTATCAGTAATCAGAAAACAATTGTTTTTGTGTTTCCATTGTGGTGGTTGTTGTTGTTTTCATATTTTTTGTTTATTTTTTTGGTTGTTTTTTTTGGTTGTAGTATCGTTGTGTTGTTGTTTATATTTGTATTTGTGAGGGTT
The DNA here is from genome assembly GCA_035044325.1 of Drosophila nr. medialis 2 BK-2023a. Lineage (NCBI taxonomy): Eukaryota > Metazoa > Arthropoda > Insecta > Diptera > Drosophilidae > Drosophila > Drosophila nr. medialis 2 BK-2023a. The sequence goes on from JAWNMH010000348.1 coordinate 864,942, forward strand.
TGTTTGACATTAAGCATCGCAACATCGCCCCGCCCCCGAAAAAGCGAGCACGAAACAAAAATTCATTGTTTCGGCATACGTATACATAGGTAGGAAAAGAAAGAATAAAAATGTGTGTTTGAGAAATAAAATTTGAAGTGAGAACATCAGAATTTTGCATGCAAGGAAAGACAACGCGAAAACATGCCGAGCAAGAAAACTGCTAAGAAAATTATGCAAGAAGCTTCAATCTGAAAGACCAACTCAGTTCTCCATAATAATAAATATTGAAAACTATTTTGACTGCAATTGCTGAGATTTCTGTGTTTTTGGTTTAACATCAATAACCAGCCAAAAGACCATAAAGTGTTAACACTATCAGATTACGCTTTTTACGTTCAATTAAATGCAACAGCTTCAATCAGAATCAAGTGAAACAACAACGTTGTGTAAACAATAATATGGAAAGGCAATACACGTGCAAAATGAAAAGATAATACCAGATAATAATACTGTTGCAGCAATCCAATGCCAATCGCCGCCAAGTTGTTGGCAATTTAAGCTTGATGGATGGATCTGGTGTAGGTGTGTGCTCTTTGCATGTTGACAAATTTGCTGGCAGAGCTGCTGGGCCCAAGTTCCAATCATACCAAAGACAAATATGCGCAGCCTGTAAATTTATATGCAGAACTTTGGCAATTTGCATGGCACACACCCTCACACACCCCCTTCGCTCAGTGAAGTGCACTAATTACACACATGCACCACGACAATCGGCCTACCTGGGGTAACAATTACAATTACAAAATTACTACACGATATATGGTCTGGTTGGCAAAGTGAAAGAATTTCACGTGTGAAGAAGAAGCGAGAAAAAGAATGCATTTAAATCAAAAACAATCTCAAAACGGAGTAATGAATGCGCACAACAAGAACAAAATCGAAAAACCAAAAAGCGAACGAAACGAAACCAAACCAAACCAAACGAAATGGAACGAAACAAAACCAATGCAATCCAATGCAATCCTGTGCAAAGGATGCCTCCTCACCTGCAGGTTGCTCAGCAACGCCTCGAAATAGGGCATGGCCAGAAGAGTTTTGGTGCGACTGCTGCCGCTGCTGGCGCTCGCTGGCTGTGGAATTCTGTCCTGGGATTGCACTAATTGCGAATGCTATACATAAATATATATACATATATATATAAAGCCGTATATATTTGTGGCATGAAATATATTTTATTGATGACACACAATTCGCAATCGCATTCGTTGGCATTTGGTGGGGGGAGAGAGAAAATAACGTGACAAAGTATTTATTAATAATGGTTTTTCTTCTTATATAGTTGAATATAGTTATGGATAAATGTTGTTGGTCGTGTTGATGTTGATGTTAATGTTGAAGATGAGAAGTGTTGATTGCATAGCCCAAATTTGCTGAACCATATCACAAATAAAAATAATAATTTATTTTCAAGATTATTATTGAATTTATCTCAACAATCAAGATATGTGAAGATGATTAAAACTACAATTAGAGCTAATTCATACTAACTACGGGAGTTTCCTGGGTTTCCTCCAAGCCGTGCAACAAATCTTAAACCAATTTTGCAATGAAATCTTAAAATTTATTCATTTTTTGATTTAAAATATTAAGTGTTTTGCTTTTAATTTAATGTAATTAGCTTATTCATTTTTGGTTTTCTTTTTTCTATGTAAACTAATATTAACATTAAAAAATAATTAAAAATAAATTCACTTAAATGAATTCAAATTTAACAGTTATATTTTTATTAAAATTGTATAATTGCAAATTTTCTTAATAGCATTAAATTTATTTCAATTTCAATGTTCAATATTAGTAGTATTAGTTCTAAAAACTAAATCATTTTGTTAAAACTGGCCAAATTTGGCATTTAACCCCTTTAGATCAGAGAGCATTTGAAGCACATCTGGCTAACAATACTCAAATGCTTATAGAATTTTGAAATTATGCTCGTCACAAAGAAAAACCGAATTTTCTCACAATTCTTTGCAGCCTTTTCAATCTCTGCAGTATTTGGCTGAAATCTGCTTTTGCTATTAGAACAATATCCAATTTGATGCTGGGCCAAAAGAAAAACCAAAAACAACAACAACAAAATACCATAAAATTATAACGCAATTTCGACAGGACTGGAACTCAAGTCAAGCATTTACGCTAATATTACTGTTTATACAACTTGACCTGAGTTCGCTCAACAAACGAGAAAAGACAAACAATTTTACACGAGATTTGTGTGAGCTAGTCGAGCTGAACGAAGCTGCTTTTGCACCGAGCACCTTGCTGCGCATCCTGTTTCCCAGCAATTGAAAAGCAGGACCCACTTGCCACTCCTCTTTCCCTTTGTCTATCCGTTTGTTGTGGACGTCCACTGTGAAATGCTGTTGGCTTTCCTTTTACTGGGCTCTGCTCAATGCAGCTCTGCTCTGCTCTGTTCTGTTCATCCCAGTTTTTGCTGGCAAACGTTACGTATACGTAATTTCATTTGAAAGAGCATTATGTATACGTATGTACATATGTTTGGGCAGTCGAGTTGTAAAATGGGAAAAAATGTTTGCAGCCACAAAATCTGAAATGCCAACAGACACAATGCAGTTGTTGTATGAACGCATATGTATACACATAGAGTAATCTGGTGACATTTGTATACTTGATATATCAGAGTAAAGTAGAAAAACTATCAAATTACGCTGTGGACTGTCGACAGAAAAGGATATGATGCAGCAGACCAAAATAAGGCGACAAGTTAAGCCCCAAAGGCATTGTAAGCATTGTGTCAGCGCAGGGCTCTGGACATGAAACATGTTTAATGTGTGTATATTTGTGAGTGTGTGGGTGTATGTTTGTGTGTGTGAGTTTCTGGTTGTGTTCTGGCGATACAAGACAAGGACGACATAATCATCATAAGTCTTCAGCTCGATAGTTGTTTGCATATATTTGACTATTTACCTCATCTTCCATAATGCTGCTATCCGCATGCTGCACTCCATCCGATTTGGGGCGTCGATTGCGTTCCCTGCCATTCTGCATCCTTTCCGACTGGTTCTGTCTGCGACGTGTGGACGATTGCTGCTGCGACCTGCAAAACAACAAGACAACAAAAACAAACAAAATTAATGCCAAAGCCAAAGCCAAGCCATCGAAAGAAACAACTTTAAAATACTTTACAAACAGATAGTAGGCTAACACTTAATGCCGGAACTGGTTGCTTAGATTTGTTGCACATGTTTTTTTTTTGGCTGGTTGCAGTTGTTGTTGCCGTTGCCGTTACCGCTTGGCTGACTGCAAAATGTCAAATGCACAGGAGTTTTAAATTTTCTAAGCCACGTGTTCCGTCTGCACACAAAAGCACTTCGAGTGGAATTTTGGCTCTAGCTTGCCCCAAACCACATTCCTCACGCCCTACTCCTCCCTCCCTACTCCTCACTCCTGCTTTGTTGTGCACTCCTTGGACTACTTTGCATATTTTACTCTGCAAAAATGATGTCCATTGTGTGTGCTGATGGAAATATAAATTCATATACGAGTAGAAAGGCGGAATTCAAAATAGGCACGGTATATTACAGAGGAGCAGAGTTGCTCTCAAATTTCATTCACTTCCATTGCAAGTATGCAATCTGATCTTAAATAGACTTTATGTTTATATCAAAGCCGGTATGAAAATAATTACTATTATTGTGCAGCTATTAAAAATTAAAAATTTAGATTGTCCTTCAATTTAAATTACTTGTTTATTTATAAATGTAGTCAACAAATATAATTATATATATCTATATGAATGTAATATATAAATATTAATGCATTATTAACGAAGCATATATCATTTACATCTTACTATATGCTACGCTATCTATCTGCTATATTTGATCTCAGTAACCATAAAAAAATTCAATATACTGATTTGCTTAGAATTGAAATAACATATTCTTCAAAAATATTGTATTTGTATGTGAATGAATTTGCCTGCAGCCATTGATTAAGTATAGTGTATCTCAGAGTCGAGCACCTCAGTTTGGTGTAGTTTATCTTTTGTTATTTCAGTTTTATTGCTCTTTGTGGAATTTATATTTTTGAAGCTCTATCATGCATAATTTCAAAATTGTTTACATGCATTATTTTTTAACATTTTTCCTACTCAAAATCATCCATCAACATTTACATATTTCTGGGACTCAGAAAACAGTTATTTCTGACACACACACACACGCACACTGTCCGCCACTGTATCCCCCCCTGCTCTCCACTTTGCTGCCGCTTATATAAACATTATTTCGCCTGTGCGCTGAAGACCAAATAATAATAAACATTGAATAATAAACAATTTCAGAAAAGCATTAAATGCAGCCTAAAAACACAAAATATTCTTCAAAGAACCTGAAGTATAAAAATGCAACCAATCGGCTATCCCCCCTTCCGTCCTCCCTCCACACCAACACTTTCGAGCTGCTGCAACAAATTCACGCCACATTTTACTATTTGCACATTTGCTGACATAAGAATTTGTTTCCGAAAATTTGACACCAATTGAGCCTCCCCAAATATATTATTTGAGCCAACATTTAAAATGCGATCAAATGTGGCACCGCCTCCCCTCCCCATGCCCCTGCTGCCACATTTCGATAGCATATCAATTTATGTGTATATGTATATATGGGGGCCTATATGCTGTTCATTTGAACCGACTTCCCCGAAAGTTTAGCAACACTTTCCAAAACATATTGATGATGAATTTGTAAACCCAAAATACCACTCTCTTCACTGAGTGTGTGTGCCCGTGTGTGTGGGTGTGTGTGTCTGTGTCTGTGTCTGTGTGTGTCGGTTGGGGCTTTGTCCAAAATGCATTTTGCTGTTGGCTGTTTGCTTTTAACCATTAAGCAGGTCGTGCGTATGTCCAACACACTTACACACACACATGCCGCCTCACACACACACACATTGAGTTGTTGTGTGCTTGCAATTTTTGGCATTTTTAAGCTGGTGGCTCTAACCAAAACGAACACGTAACCCAAAATTGCAAAATAAAGCGCACACGCTCGCTGAAACTAAATATATATATATCAGAGGAAGAGGTGTGTGGGTGTGTTGCATGGGAGGGGGGTGGGGGGCGATTGTGGTTTGTGGTTGAGGGGGTGAAGCCACTCAATAGACTTAAAGGTTCAAGTAGCTTACACAGGGAGTAGTTGCACAGCAACCAGCTGCCGCCGAAACAAAACAACCAAACACAAACTACAAGCCCATGAGTATTCGAATATTCGAATATTCGAGTTTTCGAGTACTCGAGTACTCGATGCCAAAACAAATAGGGACGAGTGCAGTTTAGGGACACTAATCGACTATCAAATGCCCTGATTCCCCATCGGAAAACAAACAAAAATTTCAACTTATCAGTGTTGGTTTAGCTGCAGAAATTGAATGAATGGCGACCGAAACTAAAATGAAGTTTTCAGATATTCCAAGTTGTTAAATAATTCAGGTTAGCATATTATAGTTGTGTGAAATTTCTGGATTTGTGCGATTGGCTTTTAAATTATTTTCATAAATTTAAAAAAAGATAAAATTCAAAATGAAATTAAATTAAATTGAAAATATAATTTTTTAATTGGGATAAGTTAAGATGTCCAACCACAAATACATCCGCAAATTGCTGTTTCCAAGAACTATAAATGTTTAAATAAAAAATATGTATAAAAAACCAATTATATATATTTTGCAAACTGTATAAATAATAATAATTGTAATTAAAACAACAATTTACTACTAAAATAATTATATTCATGAGAAACAATAGCTTGAGTCTATTGAAACTTAAATTAAGGGCCCAGGCAAAGAGAGCAGTCAAGATGGAAGCGTTCTTGTACATAGCTTGGTTGATTAAGTCAATACTCCCCATTTAAATGCTGTCCCATTCACTGTCGAGCTAAGCTGGATGGGAAAGGTAAGCATAGCTGAGGTAAAACACATTTAAGTAACCATGAAATTTACTTAGAATTTGTTGCTATTGTTTTTATTGTCGCCCCTTTTCGCCGCACTTGCTAACCATAGAATTGTAGTGTTAGGCAAGTACAAATAAATGTGCAGAGGTGTGTGGCATGCAACACTTAGAAGGCGATAACACGCATACGCAATGTTGAGCGTCGAGTGGGATGGGCGTGGAGCGAAAGGTGGCGTCAAGTGTTCGCCATTAAGGGAAACGGGGAGTGGGAAATGCGAAACAGTGCACAGATAAAGACAAGACAGGAAACAAGCGCATAACTGACCAGGCAAGCATTCAAGCACTGCAAAGGGCCAAACGCATATTGTATACGACATGGCGTGCCACAAGAGGAAGCAACAGACAGATAAGCAAGACAAGGCGAAATGGTCATAGTCATTGCCAAAGGAGCCCAGGCGGCAACCAAACTACAAATGCACAAGTCTTAGTGCAATCTTAAACTACTTAAGCTTCACAGCTTTTGAGCATCTCAGCCAAAGCGGACTTAAAAACATACCAAAGTGCATTTGTAGATGAATCAATCACATTATAATTGCACATGATTAAAGTGAGTCATAGTTAAAATAAACTCAGCAGGAAACCCTTTAATTTGAGCTGATTGATATAAACAAAAAAGGTTTAAGAGAATATCTTAAAAATGCTTATATCTATTGTGGTTTATGTTGCATCCATAGCTGTAGCAATCAAAACACAAACTTAAACTTTATAATAAGGGAAAAAGATTTGTTGAACGTTTTGCGGACCAGCTTGAGTTGAGATATTTGAACACAACAACTCGTCGCATAAAATCTATATATGATTATTTCTCGATAATGTGCCACACTCTTGGCCAAACTCAATTATTCAAAAGTCTTGTCTTTCAAAATTGCGGACTAAGCCAAAATTAAAGTGGATCGCCCTTACTTCTTATCACAAGAAGGAAGATAATTGAGGTTCCATATTGTTGTCTTGAAACAGAATCTAACTGATCTGATAAAACCTATAATTTAATTGCAGTTTAAAAACATCGATATGTTGCAAGCATCAGAAACACCTGTGTTAAATGCAATTGTGGTAAATATCTGCAAGCGTTAATATCTGTGGCACTCAGAACATGTGAGTTTCTCTTCTTTAGTGTCCAAGTCAGAGAATATAGAATATTGAATATAGATATAATAATTTATATTTATCAGTAATTTTCTCATTATTTTTCAGCTATTAAGACTTTGAAAAGTTCAGATATATTTGTTTGACATCGTTATATTTAAAACGATTTGAGTATATTCTATTCATATCTGTTTGTATTGAAAATTTCCTCACTTGTACCAATAATAGGAAAAAGTTTGTTGAAATATATCCATCGTTTTACTTAAAGATTTATTTATATATAATGTATTTAAACATTTCCTTGCTTGATATATATTCTACTCAGATATATTTTTACACTTCTTTCGAACTTACATTTGTGCAGCATTCTGTGCATATGCTTAAGCTTACTTGTCACATCAGTTATATATATATAACTTCCATTTATCATCTGCATTTATCATATCTATGTAAAAAGGTTTTCTTTTTTCATAGCTTTTACCTGCGCTTTTCCCTAATTAGTTGTCATATTTTCCCAATTTCTGTGCCACTCTCTCAAAGTAAAAGTTGAGAGGGAAAAGTTTGTTGTTTTGGGCATAAGGTCAGCAAAGTGACTGTCGTTACTTACCCATTAGGGCCGCCATCAGGGCCGCCCCCTGCTGCCGCTCCACCCGTTGTGGCACCACTCGTTGGTGACGTCATGTCCGCTGAGGTAAGTGCCTCCGTGCCACTGCGTTCACGTACCAAGCGATCTAATGATAAGCGACAGGAATCAGTTTAACAACATTTTGAAATTTATGCTGATGAGAACTGCACCTGAATCCTGGCGTTCCAGCTCCTCGACCTGCTGTCCGGGCTTCGCTTTGACCTCAATGTGAGTCTCCGCAGAGCTGAGTCCGGCGTGACAGGTATAGATGCCCGCATCGTTGAACGTGATATCCAGGATGCGAAGTGCTCCCTTCTTGGACACTTTGAACTTTCGCGAACGCACCAGCGGCTTGTGATCTTTGCTCCACTTGATCTTGGTGCGGTTGTAGCGCTTAACGGGACACTTGATTTTCACCTGGGTGCCAAAGAAAACGACACCAGCCTCGCCCACTCTCAGTGTAACCTTTGGCTTCTTTGGATTGTGCTGGATGTGCGTCGAATTACTGATTTGAATGACGGGCTTGGGATCCTCGGGAGGACACGGTTTTACATTGCAGGGTTTCTTATCTGGCGGCTTGACGCTGGGACACATCGACTCCGGTCGCTCGATCTTATGCTCCTGGGCCATTATCTGTTTGCACTCCACCTTGCGATCCTTGATGCCGTATCCGCAGGTGTGGGAGCACTTGGACCACTCGCCCACCTCCCAGCGCACCGGGCAGTCGAGCACATTGCAGTATTGCCTGTCGGCCGGCGGTGGTTGGGGACACATGCTGTTGGGCACCACCATGGTGTTCTCGCCGCCACGCGTCACTTCGTGGATGCACTGCACCTCACGTGTCTTGATGCCAATGCCGCAGCTCTTCGAGCACGGCGTGTAATCAGAGTAGTTCCAACGCGGCGGGCAGGGTCGATCGTTGCAGGTGCGCACCCGCGCCTCCGGTTTGGTCTCCTGCGAGCAGAGGAAGGGGGAGACAACCCGACCATTGTCCTCACGCACACAATTGATGATAAGCTCCTCGACACCGCCCAGGCAGGATGCACTGCAAGAGGTGTATCCCTGTTCGCGCCACACATACGTCTTGCCCGGCTCGGAGACGCCCACCTTGATGGAGTCACGGGGAAACTGTTCGTCATAGCCATGCGAGGGCAGCATGCAGATATCCTCCACACACCGCTCAACCTCATCGTGCGGCCGGTTGCCCTCGCACAGTGTGTCATTCACAGTGGCCACTGTGCGTGAGTATTCCAGATAGATCTTGCACTTATGAGCACGTCGTCTGATGCCCTCGCCGCAGGTAACGCTGCAGGCTGACCAATCTGTGTCCTTGATGAAGCTACAGCAGAAATAGAAGAAAGATCAAAATAGTTTTCAATTCTATATATTTACGATTATGTCTTAGATATATGAATAGTATAAAAACTAAAATGTGCACTTATTATATATTATATTTTTATTTATACGTATATAATTAGTTTATTTTTGTAATAAAAACTACTAACTACTAACTACTAAGCATGAGCTACAAGAAATATAGACTGCAATGCTGTGGAGTATTGAAACAAAATACAAATAAATATAATATAATAATCTACAATCCTAATATGGCATTCGATAGTTAAACATATAGATCTCATTTAAGATATATCATGTTTAACTGTGAGTTATGAGCCAACAGACATCGAACGCATAGATAAATAAAATAAACACAATTTAAATCTCAAACTGCAATGCTGTGTTTTATATAAGTTAAAACCATAAAGTTAAGCTCTATGTTTGGATAGCAAACAGCTGAGCAAAGCACATAAAAGTTGCCCCTTCAACAACCTAAACTATGAAAAGTATTTCCTCTCTCCCCATCCCTTTCTCTATCGCGCTTCCCTTGACAGCTATACAAATTTGATGCAACAATAGTCAGTGACCACGTTTTACACATTGTATTTCATTTCATGCCACGCAGCATTTGAGTCAAAATTTATTAAGTCACCCGCTGGCAGACTCCAAAAAACAGTGCTCTATGACATGTTTGCAGGCACTCATCGCCAATAGCTATATCCCGAAGGCATAAAAGTATCTGAAAAGGGTAGTAAAGACTTGCAAAACTTATAAATATGAAAAACAAGCAAAAAAATTAATTGTATGCGGCAAATATCATTATAATTCTGGAGTATGTTTCTGATATAGACAGTGTGTCTTCAAATGTAGCGCTCAGTATACAGTTTTCAATATATTCAGCGATAGTCTGGTACATATAAGTTAGCCCAAATTACATTTTAATAAGAAGCCCTACCATAAAAACACCTTTAATTCGCGAAGCTATAGATTCAGAAGGCGCCACAGTAGAGCTAACTATCTCGCAGTGTTTTAAGCCCACTATAACTAATTTTAGCAATTCAATTATATATCGTAATTGCATGGCAAACACAAAAGTTACTCAACAAACGAATAACATGTAAAGTAATCATAAATAATTAGTTACAGGGTATTTCTACAGTTAGACTGCACTCCATTGCAGGAGATGTGGAACTTATTTAACAGCTATATATTATTGTTGGTTTTTCAGCTGTTGTTGGTGTTGTTGCAATGGGCATTGTTTGTTGGCCGGAGTGGTTTTTATGACCGCATTGGCAGTCAATAGAAGAGCCTGGCGCACGCAGCGCATAGTTTTCTGACCACTCGCCAGCAGCAGCAGGAGGGGCATGCCACAGCAAACAGCTACTCCTACTCCTCGTCCACTTCCTCTTCGCACAACCCTGACAAATTTCTCTGCTTGTCGTCACTTATTGATTTGTAGTCAAATTGTAGCCACAGAACATCATGCGAATTAAAGTGGCGCCACTGCTACAGCATCAGCCTCGGAAAGGTCTTCGAAGTAGGTCGCTTGCTTGATTTCATAACCGGCGCCTGACAACGTTCCTCATACGCCGCGTAGGCCAAGCGGCAACCCGAAACGTTTGGAAGTTTTGTTTGCGCTCTTGTTGTTGTTGCTATTTTGCTATTGTTACTGTTGTTGTTGATGCCTTTGTCTTTTTTTCCGTTCGTTTGTTTGTTCGTCTGGCGCTTCGCCAGCGCATCTCACATCTCCTTGTGCCGCACACATTCAGAGAGGCCAAGGTTTTTTGGCGGCATCAAGACGCGACTTTATGGCGGCAGGCGACAGTCGACAGGCCGCCAATAGTTTCAGTTTAGTGCCCAGCAGATACTATCTATACACAACTAAGTTGAATTGCCCTCTCAGCAAAATATATAATAAAAAAAAGCGGCACTTTGTTTTTTTAACTTCCCCCCCATTATGACTTTGGGATGTGCTCGATCTGGACCTTGGGTCAACGCGCCTCAGATTGCGAACCGAAGAAGGGGCATGAAATCTTGCTATAGGCAATTTATCAGAGACTTATTGATAATGTCAGGTGAATCAACAAAGACGCACGAAAAGTTTTGAAGTCTGCAGACAAATTTCTTTCCATTGAGAGACTGCAAGTTATAAGCATAAACTACTTATAAATTTCTTTTATGCAGCACGTCCTCCAAATTCTAAACATTGTTAGCTCCATTAATATACAAAAAAAAAGTCGCATGTTTTTGTAGTACTCAAATATAAGCTGAAAGAGAATAAATTGAATTGATAACTGAAAAGAAAATCATTGCTTTAAATATTGATTTATACGTTGTATTTTAAAGTGTATGCCTAGAAAAAGCATTTCTATTGAATGGCAATAAATGAATAAAATCAGAAATTCGCAAAAATAATGTCGTTGGAAATTATTAACGGATAAGCAAGTAAGAAGGGCACTAGATGTTTCGTATTTAATATATACATTAGCCAAGCACCAATTACTACTAATTTCACATTAAGGTTTGCTACGCCGCTATACTAAACACCATATTGATTACACAACTGATAAGACGACATAGCTTGTCATTTCCTCCATTTCTCCATTAATTGGACTGCATTTCTGGGAAATGTCTAAGTAGTACCGGATATATACTTCTGTCGATTGAGTACTTAAGTTCATTACGCCTCCCAACTAGGACTAGTCGCTCATGTTTACATTGACTAATTTTCTTGAGTACAACGCAGTCATATAAATAATAACCAGCAAAAAAAATACTTTTACATGACTTAGTTTAAATACTCTTCAATCCAAAACTTGAGAGTATTCTTATTATTCAAAAAAGACAAATTAAGACGATTAAGAAAAAGTGCTGTTCATAATTTTATTATATTATTAGCCAGATTTAACATATAATCTATAAGTAACAGCCTGAAAAACAAAATTTCAAAACTACGAAAATTAAAATTCGTTTGATTCTTTTTTAAAATTTATCTAATTTATTTCATACAAAATGTACCTAAATATTCAGGGAACAATCTCATACTATACAAATTAATTAACAGATTTATTTTTGTTATTGTTTAAATCAATGCTAATCAAATTATAAATGTATATTAAAATGAGAACTGTTCCAAACGGCATTTTCATAGCTGGACAACTTAAATTAATAAACAGACCTACTAATCTAATTATCCTGATCAGGACTTCTGGTAACTGAAAGCGTTGCACATACTTTAACAAAATTCGTATACCCTCTATCAAGGATAGAGATGGTCAGAAGGGGGAGAGAGGGAGAGAGAGAGAGAGAGGGAGCGTTGAACAGTCAGAGCTATAATTTATTATTTGGCATACTACACTCAGTATTCCCCACATACCAATTAACAGTTAAAAGCATTTGATTTAGCTAGCTCCAAGCTCGTAGCGACTTCATTAGATGTTTCCATACTTGGCTAATTAAAGTGTTGGTTTATATGCACTAACACAAGCACAACTGCTCCGCACAACGAGTAAATTGGACAGCTTATCGCGGCTACTTTATCGCTTTCCAATAAACATCAACAACGCGGCAAGAAAGCAGCGATGGCAGCACTTTAATTGTCATTAGGCGTACTTTACTGTACTTACAACCTACTCGAGCAGTTTCGTGTTCTTGATGATGATGATGATGATGATGATGTCGTTGTCGATAGCCTTAATTTTAGGTGTCGACACGGCTCAAGGACATTAAGAGGAGGACACACAGCTTAAGTTGAAGTCATGAGAAGAAGGCCCAAAGCAAAGCTCCAAAGCGAGACGCAATACTCGCTAGAGAAGAAGGCAAAGGGGAGGCAGTATGAAGTCTGCACTCGTACTTGGGCTTCAGTTGAAATGTGTCAAGTGAATTCTGGCTGGAGGTCTGAGTCGGAGTCTGAGTAATGACGGATTGTCAGCCACTTACGCGGACAGACGCATGATAGCAGTGCCTTCGCCGGATCAACAATAGACTGGCCAAGACAATATATAAGACAAATATATATCCGGCAACAACAATTTTTTAAATTCAGATCTATTAAATATGTTACAAGTCTCATTAAGGTAGCTTTTAATGTGATGCAGAATTTGTTAAGACCCATGGAAACGAAGGCACATTTGAAGACACAACAAGTCCGAGTTTTAGACAGTATTAACTTGTCAAAACTAAGCCGATTTTCAAGGCTAAGACAAACCAAGTTGGAAGTTTCCCTAGGGCTTGGCTAATTCACGCTGGGCTTTTATGTTTATATCTGATTATGGAACTCTCATTGCAAATGATATGCTCATTAAAAATTGTTTTTTACGGTCTGCCAAGTAACTGAAGCAAATTGAACCAAGCTGTTTCCCTTTCAACTGGGGCAAACTTACTTGATGCTCGCCTGACATTTTAATTAAACTTAGGTATTGCAATAAATAATAAATTGAATTAGTTGTGTTGGGCAGACTCACCTGGGATCCAGTGATGGCACATCTGTGCCGCCACTGGCACCTGCTCGGGCATTGTTGTGATTCTTGCTGGAGCTGCCACTCATGAGACGCATGGTGCGCGGCTCCTCTGGCGTCTCGTGGTGCAATCGACTTTGGGTGTGATGCGCATAGCGCAGAGGTTGATCGGCATAGGAGAGGCCCTCACCATCATCCGTATCCTGGCCCGATTCCATGTCATCCACATCCTCGACTTGCTCATCTGCATCCTCATCCTCGTCGTCCTCATCCAGATCCGAGCTGTCCATGTGTCGCTCGGAGCGCTACAAATGCGAAATAATTGATATTATTTGGTTTGTTTGGGGTTGGGTTGGGTTTGCCGAAAAAAGAAATGAAAAACGCTTACCTCATTCAGCGAGCGACTGCTGCCAACAATGATGGTGCCGCCGCCCTTATTCTGACTGCTAACCGAACCGCCGCCGCCACCGCCCCCATCGCAATGGACACCCGTCGAACACTGCTGCATGCTGCCCGGCTTGGTTAGTGGATCACATTTGGCACTCAGGCTGCCATCCGTCGACTTGCATTCTACGCCACGCATCTGGATGCCCTGTCCGCACGAAACGGAGCACTGTGAACCAGCGGGAGGGAAAGGCGTGGGGAGAAGGGGGAAGCATTAACATCCATAAGCATTATAAATTATTGCAATATGTTTCACTGAGGGCGCAATAAAAATTCATTTGTTTGCACAAAAGCTGACGAGCAGGCACAAAAACCGAGCGATGACGAAGTGCTGTCGTCAAAGTGAAAGTGGCCATTTGGCACCAACCCCTACCCACCCTCTTTGGTGGAAGAAGCAGCACTGCACGGGTTTGGTCAGGCGAGTAAGTTCTACTCCTCCTCAGCTCAGTTCTTTGTGCACGCGCTCACGCATATAAATGCAAATTTTCATATTGTTTGCGTTTTGTCAGTCGCCGGTTAAATGCGGCGTATGCGTAATGTAACGTAACGAAACGTAATGTTTTCAAGTGACTCAACTCATTGTTTATCTACATCCCCTTCGTCCGCCCCCCCATTTTATGCAGCCAACCTCATTTTGTTATTTTCCATCTCATTTTAATGGCTCTTAATTTTGTGGCATATATGATGTGCATACTTATTTTATTAATGTGCAGAAGCATTAAATGTGTTTTTTAATAGGCTCTCGGGCTGGATGGTTCTGGGCTGGTCTGGTCTAATGCCCTTCCATACGATGATATGAATTAAATACGAAAAATGTTACTTTTAGTATTATGTTTGCATATTCTTGGTTGGCATTAGCGAGGAATGAGTTATTCTGTAGCAGACATCATCCTAATCAAGGCCAAAAACTAAAAGATTCATTTTGCCATCAATACTTAAGCAAAAGCGGATTAAAATCGGACTATCATCAGTTCTTATAGAACATATTCGTTCCTCTGCCATACTTAAGCAAGGGTATTATTATATTCGGCTTTTATTTCCGAATACTCGAATACTCGTCCTGTTTGCCATTAACATGCAAGCCGTTAAATTATTTTTTGCAAACTTTTAATTTTTGTTTCTCTTGTTGTTAGTTGATATAGTACTTAATAGGCTGAATTTCAGCTCATTATTTTCAAACATTGTAATCCACTTTGAATTAAAAGCTATAAAAGTCACTTTGGCTTACGTCAAGTTAAGAGTGGCAGGAAACACACATGAAACCAACTAGGCAGGCACCACTGTCCCATATGCCCCCAAACACACAGAACAAAAGGCCAACAATGTTGACCAACATTCAGCGAAAATGAAAACAAATAAAATCCCAACTCTAGACAATTCAATTAAGCAACACATAAACTTGACACCCCTGGCATGTCCAACAACCCCTAAACGAGCCCCTAAGTTTACACTATATATATATATATATATATATATGTATGTATGTAGAAATCGAGTCGCACATTAATAAACTTGCACTTTAAATGAACAGCAGCGAAATGGACTCGATAAGACGGAAATGTCGGGTGTAAATAGCGTATGCTTGTAGAGTGCTGCAGGGCTGGGAGGAAGGGGAAGAGGTGTGGAGGTACTTGCGGCCAGACAAACTTAAGCAGCCAGCTACCACCGCCAACTTGATTAAGTTGAACGGCTATAACCGGGAAGAGGTTTCATTCAGTCTTGAGTCTAGCGGCTTATTACGAGCCAGCAAGCAAAGTAAATTGCAAAAAACACCACAACGAAAACACCGTAAAAACTAATGCGCCGAAACTTAAATGCTCTCCAAGTGAAATCCATATACATACATATTCTCTATTTAAATATGTATTAGATTACTTACAAACAGACAACTTGAATGTAAATATTTAAGTGCAAAACTAGAGCGCGGAAACTTAAATGTCCTTTCACAAAAATATACATTGTCTATTTGTATTCATTTATACAATTTTGCATTGATATTAACTTAAGTTGGAGCCATCTTAATGCATATTTAAATTGTAAATGGAGTTAACCGAATACAAAATAAAACTTAACAAATTTAATATACAAGATAATTCCTCTGTTAACTGCGATGCTCATCGAGTATTTGAAATAACTTTACTCTTGCCGATTTCTGAGGCAACTTCTTAAACTTGAGGAAATCGAAAAGCAAATGCTTTTTTTCTTTTTGTTTAATTTAAGCGCTTTTAACGATCATTTAAAGACATTTGTGTAGAAGTGAAGAATGTAATATATAAGTTAATTTGTGAATAATAAGTATTTCGCTGGACGATTTTCTGCTAGTATTGAAAATTCTCCATGAAGCCGAACATAATAATAAGATCCATAACCTTGAACAAATCTTACTCTTAATATTTATTATTATTGGGGGAGAACTGCCACCTAGTTATACATTACGTTCCTCCTTCTGATCTTATAACTATTCCGTCAGCCATCAGAAACTTTACCCGTGAAGAGATCATTCAGTATTCTAAGTCTGTTACTAACTTTCGATACTAAGTGTTTAAATTTTGTTAGTTAAAAAATGGTAAAGCTTAAAAAATGTGATATCTGTTCATCTTATAAGCTTGTAGCTTACTCGTGAAATA
This sequence comes from Drosophila nr. medialis 2 BK-2023a, assembly GCA_035044325.1. Lineage (NCBI taxonomy): Eukaryota > Metazoa > Arthropoda > Insecta > Diptera > Drosophilidae > Drosophila > Drosophila nr. medialis 2 BK-2023a. The sequence goes on from JAWNMH010000348.1 coordinate 881,529, forward strand.
ATGCCAGCTATTCAGTATGTTCAGGGTCAGCTATTGTATTCTTTTAGACTAATATTTCATTCCTCAACTGATGCCAATTATACAGGACGTTAGTTCAGCTAATGTACCCTAGGTTCTTAGTTAGGGCATATATGAAACTAGTAGCCGTCTGCACATTTAGCTAAGTACACACGGTGGCCAGACACGGCCTCTCGTCATCGTCTTGGTCTACGTCTCCGTCTCCGTCTCCGTCTGCGTCTGCGTCTGCGTCTTCTACCACGTGATGTCTACGACTTGAGTTCAGTTTGGTTTGCGTTGTGCCGGTAAAAAGTGCATGATTATTACACAAGTTGTGTTGTTGTTGTTGTTGTAGTTGTTGTTGTTGTTATAGTACTTACACCGGTCCAGTCCTCCACCTCCCAGTGCGGACACTCCTCAATAATGCAGGTCTCCTGGGTTGGCGGCTTCGGAGTGCGGCACATAATATCTGCAACCTGTTACCAACAGAGGCAAGACACAAAAATATCGAATAGAAAGAGAAGAGTGTGTGAAACATGGATATAATAATATGTCTGCTCTGTGTGTATGTGTTTATGCAAGTGTGTATTGCTGTCGAGTCGACTCGCCACTTGTTATGCAAAATTATCAGCGTTTAAGAGTGGGCGGCACTTCGGTAATAGCCACTTGCATTCCAACAACTTTAGTATTTTTTTGACCAGAGCACCAAGGCATGGCCACATAGCAACGTGTCCCTTTCAGTTTCGCTTACCCTCGTTTTGATGCCGTTGGTCTCCTCGGCGCAGACAACCATCCGCTCACGGTAACCGTGCCCACAGAGGCGACTGCAAGTGCTCCAATCGTCGGTTATCCAACTGCGGAAGAGGCGGACAAGTGTGTTAGAGTATCCTACAACTACAGCATGGAGTGGAGCCGACCGCCACTTTCGCGGGCGTTTTTTATTTTCATTTTCATTTTTATTTTTCAATTTTTTGTTCTTTTTTGTTGAATTAGTTCAACTAAATTGTTTCGAAAACAAGTTGCCAGCTGACCGCCTCTGCGGTTAAGCTAGAAAAAAAAATAACTAAAAATAAAAGGAGAAGAGCAGAAAACAGCAAAAAAGCGTCGACGCCCTCTATTTGATATAATGTTAGACACTAAAGTGCATGGCGTTTAATGCAGACAAATTATATAGTTGGCTGAATCATTTGCAGGTCGTGGTGATGTGGGGGAATGGAGCAAACTAAGATTGAGTTGTCAGTAAATGAAGAAGACGGCATTCCGTAGAGTGCCATAAGATATTTGAAACAATTTACATCGGTTGCCACACAAATTATTCTCTGCAGAACGGTGAATCTTGGAGAATCATTTTCCATTTTATTGCCAGTTTGGTTAACTTGAATGTAGACGGTTAAATATTCACACTGTTCAGAAGTAAGCTAATTTAAATATATAAACAAATAGTTTGGAATAAGTTAAATAAATAAAAATAAATTCAATTAGCTAGTAAAGCTACAAGAAATGAGCATTTGTTTGGCTAACAAAATTCTAATAATGATAAAAATGTTTTTTTTTCTTCGACAATTACCAAGACTCTAATTGTAACTAACCGACAAGAATATTTTTATGTATTTTATACAATTTTTCAATTGCTGTGAATATTTGAAAATGTTTTGTGAATACTAGTTGTCTGTATTTGTCTTTTACTTTAACCTATTTAGTTTTTAAAGCAACTCTAACTTAAATTCTTAAAGCCAAATAAAAAAACAATTATTAAAAATATTTTACACGAATTCTGTAGAGAGGATAATCCCAACTGATATATTTTCTCTTTCAAAGCCAGCACACACACCAAAACTTATTATTTATCAGATATAGCAGGTCCATATAATTGTATATAATCTGTTTCGTGAAATATGTACGTGAAAGCTAGCAAATGATGCTAAGTAAAAGATCTTTCTGCTTGCAATAATTTTTACTTCATGTATGTACATATATTATACCTTATAAAATTTTGATTTTTTTCTTAGGTTTAAGTTTTAAGTATAAAATTCTATCAGTTAAACTAATCGTACGTATCACACACTCAATTAAACCAGCAACTCACTTGTCTAGACCACGTTTGCAATCCATTGCCATCTCGACTATCTTGCGCTATTTGGCAGCTCTCAAACAACACAGCTCAATTGCACTGCTCATGTATAACTAACAACTATCATAAGTCTCTGGCAAATACAGAGATATCTTTGGCAGCGAGACAGAGCCCCAGCCAGCTATTAGCAGCTCCCCAATGCTGCAGTTAGCGTTGCCAGAAACAGAAACCTCAAGACAGCCAAAATCACAGCCAATAATTGATGTCCCAAACGACGGAGAGGGCGGCCCAAAGCCGCGAACAGCAATAAGGAGTCAAAACGCCAGAGAGCTACATAGACGCGCAAAACGAAACAATTAAGCAGTGCTCGACTGGGTGATGCCCCGTAATATCTGATTACTTATCTAAACATAGTTCATAGTTATAAAAAATCTTAACTTATTTATAGACAATATATGTTATTCAAAATCTATATAGCAAATAAAGTTATTCCATCTAAAATATTGTCTCAGCTGAATTGTAGGCTTCAATGTTAACCGCAGATTCAAATTGCAAAAGCTTCAGATATTTATGGATGAACATGATATTTGTTAGCTTATGTGATTCGAAACCTGTATATCAAATATAGCTATTATAACTTACATAAACACTTAGCTGATTATTTAAAAAATTAACCTATTGTTAAAAATTGAACTTAATATTACTTTAATGAATAGCTATTGGAAACTTCGATTATCCCTATCGAGACACAGATTTACTTGTATATTTATAATTTATTTTGTATTTATACTCTCAAATGTTTGCTTTTCACTTTTTGTGTAGACTTCTGGCAACTTTCATTGAACAGGGTATTCAAATGGAAGACCAACAGCAACAATGGACAACCGCACTGAACGGAGATTAGAATTTGAGGCGCTGGGCGCGAGACACTCGCAAAATTGGTGTAAACTTTCGGTTCGGTTTTCGAAAATGTCACAAAACGATAAATAAAGAGCGGGCAGGGGTGAACACAACAGACAACCGAGAAGCAGCCCGGAGCATGGAGCATGGAGCACGGAGCCAGGCACAGTCAGCGTAACCTCCACCGTAGCAGAGACAGACAGACACAGACACAGACACGGGCTGGGCGATAATAGAGCCGGGGTAGGCAATCAAAACGTGCGCACGATAACCAACGCCATTTAAATTGATAGCTGGGCAGGTGGACTCTGGCAAGGTGGAGGACGGAAGATGGAGGATGGAGAGTGTTGGGTTTGGGTTTGGGAGTAGCTTAGGGAGTTTGGGCAACTGTCAGAGCTGTACTTACCGCGGCGGACAGCTGTGTGTATTGCATGGCACCACCGATGGCTCCGGGTGATTAGCAACGCTGCAGAGCGTCTCATCGACATCAGCGCCAGTTAGACGATTCCTGCATATAGGACGAGACATTTTGTAACCTAAGGCGTAAAAGAAATAGCAGAGCGAAACAGAAAGAATGAAAGAATGAAAGAAAGAAAGAGAATGTTAGTCCACTGGTAAAAGGCTAAAATTCGAAATGGCATTTTGCAGCCAGACAAGCGTTGCTGCCATTGCATTTTAAAATCAATAAATGTCAGAAACGGCTTTCAGTGGGTTGGCTGGGTTTTGTCGTGCAACTTTAATGTCACTTAGGCACTTAAGACAGTCACGGAAACGGTAGCACCAAGTTTTTCCCTCGTTCCCTTGTGGCCAAACGGTAAAGTTTTAACCCAACAGAATATTTAAATATATTTTAGGAAACTACAAGAGAAGTTTTCATTCTCTTCACTATACATGTATCTTTCCACAAAGGCTCAATGCTCCCGATGCAGTGAATATGGGAAGATAATTTATATATGTATATAACAATAGTTTACTAATCCCATAAATGTTATGAAACTTTTTTAAAATTAAATCTTTTAAAAGGTGTTCAAGATATTTAATAAATAAATTTAGAGCAATTTTATATTTTAAAGTAATAAATGAAAAAAAAAGCAGACCGCAACTGATTTCTTTTCTTTTCCAAAGTTTTTACTTTATTCTCTTTATAAATATATTATTTATATTATTTGATATATATGTACATGATCAAATATGCTATGTTCCAGATGAATATTTGAAAATAATCTTAAATATGGAAACAATTATTTTTATCTTTCTCCAAGATGTCATACAAAACCTCTTCTGAAGCCACTTTTACCTCAATTCAATTAAAAGTGTTTTCCAGACAAAATAAAAATATTTAAATTTAATTACAAAAATGTTTACCAAATTCTATTTATTTGTCAGTAGTCGAAATTGACAGTGGTTCCCGCAAACAACTTTTACTACTTGAATTTAAGTTTTAACGACTCTTTAAGCTTAATTGGAAAATCATTGCAGTCAAATACAGACGTTTTTATAATTTACGGAGCTCTAAAGTTGGTGATTTTAAACGAAGTTTCTGCAATTCAATCGGTAAACGTTTGCAAACAGGGGGTTCGGAAACGGGGTTCTCTTCTTGCTGCTGTGCTCCAAAAACAGGCACGTCCGGAAATTGGAAGAGCAAACACATAAGCAAGAAGAAAGAGGCTGCACCTTGCCGTGAAAGAGTTGGTGTAGGTGAACAGAATAGGTGGCTTGAGGTGGTCGCACAATGCATAATGCCATAACGATCTGTCAGTTTGAAAAATAGTTGGAAACTGGTCGCTTTCCCTTGCAGTCTATTCGATTGCAAATAGTCCCTTTGGAGCACAGATGGCTCGCCGATTTTCAGCTATTGAATTTCGTTTATAAGCTTCATTGTGTGCGTTCAGGCAACGTCATCGTTATCCTTATCCTAAGTTTAACCCACACCCCCCACCCGCACATCATCATAGACGTCAGTTGGCGCCGCTGCTGCTGCTGCTGCCGCTGCTGCTGCCGCTGCTGCTTCGGCTGCGTATTCATGACACAATTGGCTTAAGGCAATTGGTAATATCCTCTCTTGGCATTTATGTCAATTGTTGGAACGCAAAAAGTCGACTTCATTTTCACGGCAAGAGAGAGAGAGAGAGAGAGAGAAAGAGAGAGGGAGACAGATAAAGATACTGGCATGTGGCATGTGTTGCATAGCTTTGGGGCACTGCCACAGCTGGAGGCAAGGGCGCCAAATGGGGGCTAACTGTGTGCAGCTTCATAGGGGTCCGATGAGTGGATTTATAAAGCTGACTGCACCCAGCATGTTGGCCATATCAAGCTCTGCGCACCAATAGGGAATCTTCCTGTCATTAATATTGATGGTAATTTATATTGAAGCGGAAATGTTGATGCTCACTGCAGATTTCTTGGAAACTCGACATTCAGCAGATGCAGTAGAATTTATATTTATATTTATAGTAGCTGCAGTCGTGACTTTTGCCATTTGTTTAATGTTTACTAAATTCAGTGAAATCAAAGTGGCAAATATTCAGATAGTAATAACATTCCACGGACGGAGCGCAGTCTGTGATCACTGAATGCCTATTATGAAACTCAAAGTTTGAAATTTAAGTTAATACTATTTGATATAAAAGGTTGTCAACAAGATTCAACCAGTCATTATTTTTTAAGTTAAATAGGTAATGCTTAAATCTGTTGCTAAGGACTTAAAAATATATTAAATCCATTAATTTCTAAATAATCACGACCATATCTTGACTTTAAAAAGTGTAAATGCATAACAATATTTAACAAAGCTTTTTTGTAAAATTTTTACTATAGAGCAATTTGATGTATTAGTAACGATGATCAGACATATATATATATATGTGTGTAGAACCTGCAAGTCATATTTAGCCCAGATATAAATGATCATTAAGTGGCTGCCACTTGGTTCAACTGTCACAGTTTTCCATTAAGCATAAAAATAGAGAGAAACGAGACCAAGTTGGACATCAATTGGAGCGGTGTCACGTAGACAGCTAAATGCACTAATAAAGTGGAAGTGCAGCAAGGTACTCGAGATACGTATGTAGCATTCGACATAATTGGCCAACTGAAGTGTGTGCAAGTATCTGTCAATAAATGAGTATAATAAATGCTCATGTCAAGGCCAGGACACGGAGTAGAGCAAATACATGAGGCTTGGACATGGACAGTGGACATTAGTTTGATGGGCACGTCAATTTCGATGGTCCCCGAGGACAGAGTAGAAGGCGACTGCATTTGACATTTAAGTGACATGTGAGGCGGACAAACGCTGAAATGTAATTAAAGCAGCGGATGATGGGAGAGGTGCGAGGAGTGCATGTGGTGGCAACACCCACCAAACTGAAGGTACCTAAACGATATTGCAATTAAAATTGAAAAACAAATTGATTTTGCCAAGAGACGGGCCACGATAATGACTAAGTAAACCCGCAGTACTCTGGTATTGTCGGAAATTAACAAGTTCCGCCTCTGCGGCCATCTTGTTGTTGGCGTTGTTTTTGCCACTGCCACTGCCCCTGACACTGCTGCCCCTTTTCCTTGTGCACCAGAAACTGACATTTATCAAGCGGCAAACCGATTATATCCGTTTGGCATTTTTGACGGCCTAATGGCCGAAAAACTCGCGCAAAGTTGATTAAAAATGCATGGGGCCACAAAAATATGAGAGTGTAGCCCCAAAGTTTGTTCTGCTAGTCCACACAAAATTGACAGGCATTGGGTGTGAGTGTGAATGTGGATGAGGGGAGTGCGGATGTAGATGTGAGGGACATTGGTGATATTTATTTTGGCTTAACGCCATAACCAATCGCAGTCATTATTATCGCTATTTGCGTGTCTGAAAATTTGTATATTCAAAATTCTATTTGAATCGATTTTCCTATTAAGATTAATAACGATTCCCATTTCGTTTAGCAGGCAATTTATTCTCCTTCTTATGCACCGTACATAAAAAAATTGATTTTAAAACGGGTATTCAGAATAGAAGCATTTACAAAATGTTAAAAATCTATCATATTAATTTCCTGGACCAACATAAGAGTTCTAGAAGAATCATAGATTCAAATGTATAATGTAATTTTTAATGTAATATAATTGAAGCCCAGAAGTTAACTGTTAAAGATTAAGTTTCTTACTGTATTTCTCTTGCTTGAGGCTGAAAAGCGTGGTATCCGCTAGTCGAGCAGACTCAGCGAGTTTAATGTGCGTGGTCTTTAATTTAATTATTAGCTGTGGTTTTAGTTGCTTTGAACATGGCTCAACAGAATGCATTAATATCTTATGATGTGCTGTGCTGTGGGTGTGGACTTAATAAATGATAGGCCATTCATAATGAAGAGTGTATATAATTATTATTTTGGGTGATATGCAGATACTCAATGTTTGTAGTAAGTCCAAAAATTACAAATTGTAGATACCAATCAATACTCTGAAACTGTAATGGCTATAGGAATTGGAGTAGCTGTGCTTGTTCGCAAACCCAGTGAACGCTCATGTGAAACAGGTAACTTTAGGCATTCAGTACAACACCCAAGTTATATTACCTCATGTTGCTCATCATGTTGGGCACACACACTTGGAACACTTGTGAACTTTTGTGAACTGAATCCGAAAACTTCTGGCATCGACTTTCAGCTTTCGGCTTTCAGCTGCATGCAAAGCAATTTATGAACCCACTCACAGCCAGAAGGTTGATTGTTAGTGGAGAGCAGAAGTTAACCTTAGGCTGACTAACAAACAAAGTTGGATCGCAGCCGAGACGCTGCCGAAAGGTAGTCGCCAGCTAATCGACAAACTTTACTTGCTAATATATTATTTCGACGAGACTATTAATCACATAATACGTTAGTATATATATGTATGTAGTAACCAAATAAGAAAAGACATCCATAGCGAAAACTTTAAGCATTTCTTTTTTTGCCAACAAATTTGGTGCACAGTCTTCAACGGCACGAAGCAGGGCAGCACAACTGCCACTCGATTGCCATGCAAACATTCAATCGAAACAAATTCCAATTCAATGAAAATAAATGAGCACGACAAATAGCTGCCTGCTACACACACTTACACACCCCTAGTTTTTCATCTTTTTTTTGTATTTTTTGGGTGGGTAGGGCAAGTAAAAAACAGACAAAAATTTGACAGCTTTTCGCGTACGGGGAAAAAGATTACAAACGGCAACGAGGCACGCCAATGCCTGTGGCAATGTTCTTGACATATTCCACTTGTTTATTTACACTAGGGACTCGATTCGACTCACAACTACATAAGTACATGCATAAGAACTAAGGTCTAAGGACTAAGGACTAAGGACCGAGGACTAAGGACTTACCGCCGCCGCAGGTGACGGAGCATTGCGACATCGGTGCCATCTCCCAATAATAGAGCGGTTGCGAACAGGAGTTGCCATCGCCCCCGCACACCCCGCAGCCGTCGATTTTCTTCGTTGAGCCTATTTTCAAATCGCAGCCGACGCGCTGAAAAGAGAGAATCAAACAGAAAAGAACAGTTAGCGGCAAGGAATGACCAAATTTAAATACTCTTCCAAATCAAGAGACACATTAAGTCAATAAATAGCCCAAACAGTCGCCCGATTCTATGCAAACTATATTTATTAAATGTTGAGCAATATCAATCGAAACCATACAAATCGGCTTGCCCTATATACTCTATATACTTTATCTCTAATTGTTGAACTTTTCTGGTCTGATTGAGTTTTCTGTGGCTCCTCCCAACATATAGAATAAGGCAACTTTCATTCCATCTAGCTTATAATTTCTTATATATCTGTTATTAATTTATCTCTATTTTTTATTCTATAATTTGTATGCCGGCAAATTTTGTTATACATTAAGCATACCCTTGGAAAGTGTATTCAAACGATAGGAAAAAAAATAAAAGAAATGCTACGTAAATAAGTGTAAATCAACTGTTAGCGGTATCATATCGTAACCTATTGGCAAACACGCACACACACACACCCACACCCGCACACACCCACACACATGCTGTGGCAGATGTAATAAATAAAATATGGAAATCAATGAGAATTCGTTGCATAAGCTCAAGCGCACAGCTCCGACAGACAAACAGACAAACAGTTGCGCCACTCACTCGAATCTACTTATGACGTATCTGTGAGATTTATGTATATCTGCGTGTGTGTGTATCATTGAATGATATGCAGCTGATGCCTCCTGTGGCAGGTGCCACAGTATTGAATGTTGCGTACTAAACTAGGATATCAAAGGAATGTTATTTAAGACATTGCTTTTTGACATGTGGCATCAGAGTAGCATTTTGGTTAGAAAATAAGCAATATTTTGTAAGCCAAATAGTATTTATGCAGGGGATTAAGATTTTGACGTTTCTGGTGCAGACTTCACATAGTTTACTTATTTATTATCTTTCAATATTCAATGCTTTTCGGTTTGATGTCAGATTGTAAAGGAGTTGAGCTCGTAAATTTTGATCAAAGCAATTAGCTAATAAATAGAAATTAATAAATAAAGTGTGCCAAAATTTAGACTCAAAATTTTATATTTTCAATAATATGCTATTTATATTAAAAGGTCTAGCATTTAATATTCCTTTTGGTAAAATTAAGCAATTAAACTAGCTTTAAACATAATTTTAACTTTTAAAACACTTAGAGCAGGTCCCTTTCAACTGCCTAGAAGTTACTTAAAGTCTATAAAAAAAACTTGTGCGTTGTCCTTTTAGCTGAATTACTAGTTTAAATTTACTAGCTTAAAGCTTAACTAGAGCTAAATATTATGCCAAATAGCACCTGTTTACATTGTGACAGTATTTTTGAGTTGTTACGCAATAAAAAAGGAGCCGGATGATTCCCGGAATTCCCCAAATGACAAGTGGCAATTTGAAATGTAATCCAGTGCTGTAAAAAGCAAATGTTTCGATCCTAACCCATGTCAAGCAAGATCTTTGCTTTAGAATGAAATGTGTTGTGGTACTCCATATATGTGTGTGTGTATGTGTGTGCGTGTGTTTTTGAGTGTTTTTTTTGTGACTTTAGGTCTAAACCGCAAGACAAACAGCTTTAGCAAGAAATAAGCCCGCGGGCCGCATTAAAACCCACAAAACTGGCAACTTGCTGTTTGATTTATTTGCAACAGATACAGATATATATTACATATATATATGTATATATGTATCAATATGTATCTATATATGTCTTTATATAAGTGTGAGGGCTAGCAGCGGTGGCTGCAGCATCAACTTCAGGGGACACAAATAAGGCACAACGCAAGCCACATGACATATTGGCGTTTATTACAACAAATTGGGGTGACGATTTGGCGGCATTATAAAGGCGGGGGGCAGCAATGGCTACGGCGTGAAACTAGGCGAAAAGTCGGATAAGGCCCAACACCAATGCACACAAACACACACACACAGCCACAAACACACACTCGAAACAAATTGAACTGAAACTCAAACAAACCACGAGCAGCTCTTAAGAGGACAAGAGGGAGGGCGAAATTTTCTAGAATAGTGCTGGGTGAGGGGCTGGTGTGGTGGAGGGGCGGAGGGGTCGCTACCGTTGCCAGTTTTAATGCGCCCACAATTTCATGTCGTTTGTTATTGTCGTTGTTTTGTTGTTGCTGTTGCTGTTAGTGTTGTTGTTTCGTTTTCTTGCTTTTTTTTCTGTTTGCTGCTGCTGTCGCCAACTTCGCTTAACATTATTGTAGTTGTATGCCTGCCAAACTCGTCGCTGGCAACCTCCGTGCTCGCTGCAAGAGCAAGGTGCGCCTCAAAAGTTATGCAGACTCCAATAACTGCAATAAAATATGTTGAAAAGTTAAGCTATAAAAAATTATGATAGCTAAAATAAGATAAAATAAGACCTCATCGTCCGAATTTCCCAAAGAAAACTGAAATAACAGCTAACCTTGCGAAGTTGAGCATTTAATAAACTTGCCTATAAGCACACAAATACTTTCCATTTATTTATCAGATTAACACAAATTGAAGCTCACTTCCGCAGCTTCAATTATTAATCAGTAATATATATAAATACTATTGCATTTCGAGCTCTAGCACACACATGTGAAATTGTCTGTAATTCTCTTGGAACTTCTTGGGCGCTCCATTCGCGGCATCATGTCATAGCATGCTTTGTGGCGCGCATTTCAGTGCAGCAGTTGATGGTTGAATTCCGTAAAGTGGCAACCAGGCAAACGCCAGCAGCACGCCTTATTGGCATTTCAATAGCTGCCCTTTGACTGAAGCAACCGCAGCATGAGTTGCAATAGTCTCCACATAACTTCACATCCCGTTGCTACGACAAATATTCCTACTGCCACACAGCCGCATGAATTGTAACCCTGGTCTGCGCCAGCATTATGATTTATTTATACTCACGTTCGTAATGATACAAAGGCGCTTGCGTTATGCAATCTGCATATATATGCATACCTAAGTAAGTATTACACTGAGCCAAAAGGTGAAGGCAAAGGCAACAGCCTTTTTTATCACCACCGACTGCCAGCCTACAAGCCCAACTGCGCTGACAACATCGACATAATTTATCATCCTTTAGTTTTGGAGCACAACTAAGTGGTGGAGCTCACCCCCACACACACACACACACACACACACGCGGGAGGGAAGGAAGCTAACAAGCCTCACACACACACTTACACACTTATATCGTTGAGATTACATCGATTGTCTTTATAGTATAGAGAGACGACTCGGCTCACCTGACATTTGCCCTGTATGCACATATCCAAACTGCCGGAGCGGCAACGTGTCCCATCCTGCACCCGTGCCGACAACTGCACAATGACGCTCTGCTCATCGTAGTGCTCCTCGGTATTGCCAGCAGCCGATTCCGGTGAGATGTCCTCCGTAAGATGCGCCGGATGGCCTCTGTTTTAGCATGCAAGAAGCAGAAGGCAAATATAAGAATATAATCAGTTGATGGATTGTTATGGCTCATTTAATGCCTTTGCAAATGCCTGATTAGACTTTGGGCTTCTTTCTTGATTAAGATTAAGATTACCCCGATGCATACAAATGAAAACATGAAATGTTGTCTTTATTAGGAATTGAATTATTTTCTTCGATTATTTGAGAAATTTTAATAGCTCATCGTCAAGTTGAATGATGCCAAAATACTCCTCCTTCCAAACACAGATATCTTGATACATCTTTATTAACTAATTAATTTCTATAACGGCAAATTAATAAAGTATTTTACTTACATATACATATATACATATAAGTGTATAATGTATATATTTATTTAAATTAATTTAATGTAGGCGCAAATCAGTAAATAATTTTCAAACAATTAAATATGAAAATTTACAAATTATTATATTTTAATTAAAATATATAATAATATTTCTATGCATTTTCAAAACAAATAATAAACCTTCATGACTTCATGATCCTATTTAAAATTACTCGATTTACATAACCAACAAAATAGACAATACTATTATCAAGAAATATTATTTGTTTTGTGTTTGGTATTTTGTATTTATAATATTTATTTATGATTTTTATTTATGATTTTTGTTTTTCATACTCATTTACATTGCTTGGACGGAGGCTGTGAAGCTCTCCCTGAAGCCAAATCTCGACGGAATTCGAAACATTTCCGAGTATAAAAAATAAAAAACAATCGACTTGGAACCAGCAAAAGACATATTAAAAATATTCTATGTTGAAATATAGAAAATAAAAATCAATAATTAATTTATCTTATTGGAAATGACTAAAGCCTTTAAGCTCGTATGTGGTATTTCCACGGAGCATGGGAACTTCCCTTAAGTCAATTCTGGTTCTGCATCCTGGCTTATTCCTCTTATCTCATACCATACGAGACGTGTCTGCGCGACACCAGGTTTCATAAGCCGGGAAACAACACAAAAAATCCACAACTAAAGCTAACATTGCAAATAAAATGACTTTTCCACCATTTGCTGCAAGCATTTTAGTCTGAAAATGACTCAATTCACATTGCCCGCTACACTAGTTGTGCCATTATGGTTTTTTGCCACACGAAGCTTCTTCATTTGCAACTAAATTGCACAATTTTGACGCTTAGCAAATGATTTATAAATCCCGCATGCATGTAAATTGCGAGGCGAAGAGAAATATGCAATCTAACCCCGAACGGATTAAGCGTAAAACTGAGAGCCGCAAGAGCCACAAAACCGAAACGGCTGCCACTAATTTTAACCGCAAATACAAATGGCCTTACAAAAAACACAAGCAAGAATGCTGTATGAGAAAATGTTATCGACTTGGCAAATATCCTGCAAATTCTACGCATTTTTTTATTAGAAGATTGAGTGGAAAGCAGCACTGACCAATTCCAGTGCAAACTTTTACTTAGAGCTAGCTAGCAATTATAACGGAAAAGATTTCATGGTTTATTCGAAATATTTGTATATTAAACTTTAAAAATGGCTTATGCCTTATTCAGACAAATGTATATTCCTCCTTCTGTAGCACTTGCCAAGGTAAAAGGGAAACGCAACAAAAAAAGGGAGTGCAAACAGCTTTTTTATTGTCACGCTGCTGCCGAGAATAACCAGTAACCAGCAGAGGCAGGCAGCTCTGCAACGGTCCAACGGAAGCCATTGTGAATAATGAGTGGACATGCATGGACGGAAAATACATACAACTGAAACTGGAGGCAAAAAGGCAGCCAGCTGCTGGCCGGGCGAACATAAGCGCATTGGTGTGCACATTAATTTGGTATGCAACAAGCTGCGAGCTGCAAGCTGCAAGCTGTGAGCTGCGAGCTGTTTTACCTGCATGTAAGGGCACATGGTTCGACATAATCGTAGTGCGGTGTCCATTTGTAGAGGGTGCCATCGTAGGGGACATCATTGTAGGCGGCACACTGGTTTGCGCGGAAGTCCTGCTGCTCCGGACACGGTTGCATGTTGCAGATGCGATAGCGGGCACTCTCGCCGCGACAGCTGCCCGGTGTGCTGCAGCGACGCATTTGCTGCATAATGCCGCCATCACAGGTGCGCGAACATGTCGACCAATCCGACCAGGTCGACCACTGCCCAGAGCCCGAGCCAGGGCCCGATGATCCTGTTCCGCTGCTCTTGGCACGTTTCTGTTGCTGCAATTGCGGGATAAGGATTTGTGTGCTCAGTTTTTCTAATTGAAAGCTCACAGGATGAATGACATTTTGTGTGTCCATTTTGGATTTTGGATTTTGGCATACTCACTTCCAGCTCATTTTCCAAGTCGGATGCTGTGTTCCATGTGTCGTCGAACGCTTGACTAGCATTCAGTTTCTTTGCCCAAGCGGCGTGGGAAAGCAGCAGGCAGAAGCTCGTCTGCAAAACACAAAACAGAAATAACAAATTTGAAATTAAATTTTGCTTGAAAATTGTGTTTGGCGAAAGTCTTAACATTATATCTATATTCTTTTATATGTACATATATCATCTTAAGGATGGTTAATTCCATGTTCAAAGTTAATCTTTGTCCCAGAGTAAAGAGCATGAAAAATAATACAATACTCCTAGGACCTTAAGTATTTCTCGATTGATCGCGTATACTTAATATTTGATTATCAAATTTTGTTGAAATATTTCGACTATATTCTAAGCTATTATACGCAATTGTCTAGCTGATTAAGTATGTATACTTGTATTGCTGCTGAGGAATATAAATGTTTCGTGTACATGTCTTAATTATGCTGTGACAAATATGCTTGGCTTTTGCCAACTCGCTATTTTACACAGCATACTCGAATTATGTCTGCACTTACTTATCAGCTAAGGCGCAGCAACGTAATCCTGGGACAAACACAACACAACAATGCAGTGCAAACATGTCACCTGGTTTTATTGGCATTTCAAGTTGAGGAGATGACTTTTATATTTGTGTATAAAATTTGTGCCATCGCACGCGGCTTTCACGTTAGTCACGTTAACAATTTGCATTTTTGGCCAGAACACTGCTTTTTATATCGAAGGCACATTAACCTTAGGACACGCGTCACGTATGCCCCCCTTCCCCTTCCCAAGCCTTCCCACAGGCATTGAAAACAATCTCGGCTTGGCGTGTCAAGGGTTATGCCATACGATGAGCGTTGGGCGTGGACCAAACCGTATGCCGTGTATCTGGTGCTTCTGCTGCTGCTGCTGTTGCTGCTGTTGCTGCTGCTGGGTCTGCCTCTGCAGCTGCTTAATGGCGTGTCGTATGCCACGTGCCCCACGACTTTGTTTTTTTGCGAACAACACGTAATCGGGGTTCAACTGGGTTAAGCGTTTTACTAAAATAGACTACCGTAAGAGCAGACAGTTAGCCAAGTACTTATGTGCTAAGGCTCTCTCTTTAGACCCAAAGTACACCAGATTTCTCTATTCGACTTTAAATGGTTCTCAGTAATATATTCATCAAATGAATTTATTTACAACTCATGTTTTTTAAAACTGCAATTCACTTGTAGATCGAGTATTTATCTGGTGCTTTAATCTATGTCTATGGAATGACTACACATTCAAGTATATAGTTTTGAGAATGCTAATTTAAATTCCTTTAATACCATATCAAATAAGGAAAGATTGGAAATATTAGTTATCGATAATAATCGATTATCTTAATATTCTTAAACTGAACTGTTCTCATTACAATTTTGCTATCCTAGATTATGATTACAATCAAAATTCTGTTATCATCTCACTAAAAACATATTTTTACCTACTTTTTAGAAAATATTTACTTATTCTCTGAACTTAACATTTCTCGTACTTTTATATAACAAACTTTCATTTCAAATATAAAATATAATAAAAACATAAATATTTACTAATTTATTTATTTTCAATGTATATTGATGAAAAAATAAGTATAAAAATATAAAATGAATAGAAAACATATTAATTTGTAACATGATTCTTATCCAATTTAATTATGTGCGAAAATTTGAACATTTTTCACTCGTAAAACTTTCCATTAAAAAGTATTTTCCTAACATTTAACTGACTTAACCCTTTGACAACTGAGCCGATTTCAATGCGAAAACTTTTTTGACATTCAAACTTCATTATTGTTTCACTGCCATTAAGCGATTATATCAGTCGTGAATCCGTTATCGAGCAGTTAACCAGGCAAAAGCCTCAATTGCCAACTACAAATGGCCAACATGGATGTGGACCACAAGTCAACTTAACAGCTTGTTTAACTTAAGGCCCAGCAAACAGCCAATGGGCCAACCAATAACAACTGCAGCAGGGCCATCTGATGGTGATCCTCTTGACCGAGACACCGAACAATAAACAGCCGACATATGAAAAGCTAATCTTTAAGGCAAATCAATGGCAAATGGACCTCAGACAAGGCAGGAAAAAACACACACACACACACTAAAGTGGAATCCACATAAATTGTGCTATGCACGAAACACGATCCAGCTAGCCAGTTACAAAAACACACACTCAACGAGCCGGAGCTTAAGACAAAACCATTTTATAGCAGTTTAGCTGGGAATATGTAAAAACCCATTGGGCTTACAAGCACAGGCAGCAGTACAAACAGAAGAGATGGACGAACTGGCAGCTAGATGAAATGTCCGATAAACTGAACGTACTGCAATAAAGGCTGTAAAAGAGAGAGACACACACGCACACAAACACACTCGCCAACACGCACACACACACACACACACATAGAGAAACTGTTAGGAAAATCGGCGTAAAATCTCATATGTCCAACCATGCGGTTAGAAAAGCTACTAAATTACTATTTAAGTATCTATTACCACGTTTCAAGTGTTTGAGGCCCAAGCCAGCACCACCGAACTTAAATCCAACCCGACATGACCCACCCCCCTGCCCAAACACTCCTCTACGCCTGCTCCGCTTAATGGAAATAGCGCTTCAACCCTGGCGACCCTTGCACAAGCCTAAGAAAAACAAATAACAAATAACTAAAGACTGTGACTGGGCCAACAAGGCAGGTGCACAATGAGTACGTTCAGGAAGTCGTGTGTTTTGTAGGTGGTCGTCTTTTTGCGGTTGTTAGGGAGGTGTTTTTTTTTTTTTTTTTTTTGGGGCATCTATATACTGCCTACCGCTCGAAAGAGGAAAAAACATTAGCAAACAGCACATTGGACGAGCACATTTTATGCGAATCCGGTAATTATTTATTTATGAGTTGGAGCAGTTTCAATAACTCACTTTGCCTCATGTACCCATCCCCCAACCCCTCAACCCCCTTCACAACCCAACAAAAACACGGAGGCATATTTCTCGAACATACGTCAAATGTCGAGCAGCTGCCTGTGTGTGTGTGTGTGTGGATGTGCGTGTGCTGTGAGTGCTCAGGACGTAGTCGGCGTCATCATGGCAGGAAGTCATTGTAGGTAGTTAGTTAATGTGCACAGTGGTGCGAAAATTATGAATTTGTTCCATGCGTTTGACTGAAAGGTTAATGGTTAATGGGCAATTATTGTTGCTTAATGCCTTCTGATTAATGCTGAACAAGGAGGAAAGATGGACGAGGAAGTGTTGTGGGCATCAAAAGTTCGCATTAATCTCGCAAGCGAGGTGTCTGCAATGTTATTAAGCGCCTCGAAGAGATTTATTTGTTTATAGCTTTACTGTTTGAAACCAAGAGAAAGCAACGGAAGTTTAAATAATAATAGCAAATGTCCAAGATGATAACTCTAAAGAATGATTAATATGAATATTGAAAATCTGGTCTCAATCATAAATAAAGTTGCTATAATAGATAATAATAACAATACTTAAATAGTTCAAATATGAACATTCTTCTTTCTTAAAACAAATAAGGGATCAAAATTAACGATTAATCGAATAACAAATATTCTGATTGGAAATCTGGTTGAGTTTGGCAGCAGATCACAATTTCAATCTACACCAAACTAAGGAGCTCTCAATCATAAATGCAGAAGTAAAGTTTAATATTACGATGAAATTGGCTTGGATAAGACATAAAATAGTAATTTACTTGCAACTGCTCCACAGTGCAATATGTTTGCCAAGGCTAGAAAAAGACGACTGTCAAGTCGAATTCGAGAGAACATACATATACATATATATATATATGAATGTATCTATATATGAATGTATTCCAGGCTCATTCGTAAGGTTGGCATTTTTTGCATAAGTGCCAGGCGATTGAGGTAGGGATGCTGCTGAACTGCTGTTGCCAAGCAACGTCAGTTAGTCAGTTAGGCAGTCCGTCTGCCAGTTGGGCAGTAAGGCAGCTAGGCAGACAGGGCAGGTAGATTAGACTGTCAAATGTAAGCGGTGTAGTGCTAGTTGATTGTTAAGTATTGTAACTGTATCTAAGCATGTGTGCATGCCTGTATCTGTGTGTGTTTGTATCTGTGCCTGTGTGTGTCTGTGCCTGAGTGTGTGTGTCTGTGCCTGTATGTGTGTTTGTGTGTGTGTGTGTGGATAATGTGTCTGTTGCGTCACGTCGGTTATTTATTCAAAGCGACAGGCGGCACAAAACGTCAATGAGTGAAAATGTTTCGTATGCGCAAAGGTTGAACAACGTTGGCTAAAAAGGAGCCAAAAGGGGAGGGTGTGGGCGGGGGGCAACAGAAACAAAGGTAGACACAGCAACAACAACAGCAACAGAGACAACAACAATAGCAGCAATTGGCAAAGCTGCGCTCAACTTTTACAAGCAGTTGCTATGGCAACAATAAACCCGAGACAGAGTTAGAGTCAGAGGCAGAGGCAGATCGTCTGACATGACAAGGGATGGATAGATGGATGTCTGTTTGGTTGCAGCTAAGGGTTGGGGTTGCGTTTTGGAGTTAAGTTCCGTTTTGGGTTTGGGTTTGGAGTGAACGCTTTTTGTCCATGTGCGAATGCCTGCCTGCCTGACTGCCGGTTTACCTCTGTGTTTTCACGTCTGTTCGCCGGTCTGGGCCTGTCTATCAATTTGACTGACATTACATTGTGATTAATTTTCGACGGCAGCACTTAACACACATATAGCATAGGTCAAATGTCACTTTGCCAAAAGCATTCATGGCTCCCCTAACATCTAACAAAACACTCTCTCAATCTCTCCCTCTATATATATATATACAGCTATAATTGTATCTGTAACTGTGACGTAAGCAGCGCTATAAAAATAAAATTCGCACCTCTTTACCCCGTCGGGGCAGAGTCTAAGGCCATTTAACAGCCGTAAGTGGCCAAGGGCTTAGCCGTTGTTAACTGTTTCCGGTTTGCAGCTTTCGTCCCCGCCAGACTGCCTCGGTCCCTGCTTCGGTCTGCCTAACTCCTATGGCTTCCCATTTGGCCTGACCCCCAACAACATTGCATTGCAACTCTTTTCCCTTTTTTTTTAGCCAATTTTCGTTGCTGTTTATGGTGCAGCAAAGTTGGTTAGGTTAGGTTAGCACAGCTGTTGCTGAATATGAAGCTATGTTTCGGGGTACGCACTTAATTGTTCTCTTCAATCAACAGTACTTTATCACGGCTAAATGGCAAGTGTGATACTTGACTTTAGCCATTTAACTCTTGCCACACCAGACACTAGCTTCTTATAATACCAGCAGAATATCAGAAAAAATATATAATAATATAAAGTCTTACATTTTCCTTATTGATGTTTTTATACCTAGTAAATTATATCACGTGAAGAAAATATTCCAATAAAGTCCATCAGTTTTTCTCTGATTTAGTTATACACATTATAATAATAGGTAAAACTTTTCACTTCTATGCCTTTTATGATTTAACAAAGAAAACAGCACTTTTTTACTAACTTTTTTGAATGTGTGTCGCCAACAAAATATCGCAATTCAAAGACTGTAAAATAAACGAGTAGAACAAGCGAAATTTTTCCACACACGATTCGTGACTCATGTCAGAGATATTTAGAGGACAAATCAAACAGAGCTAGAAGTCAGCAGGAACTTTATGTCGATGAGCACAACAAAAGTGTATAAAACAGCGAATATTTATTTGATGCCAAAAAACTTTGTCAATAAATATCATCGATAGCGAGACAAAGGCGCGAGTAATCAATTGCTTTGTGAATGGGCAGATAAAAAATGGGGAAAAACGGGAACGTTGTCTGCAAATAACAAAGACTGACAAAAAAAACGTAGTAAAAGAAGAAGAACAAGTCATATCGTGCTGCTTTGCATGTCCTGCAGTCATTAACTCAAAAATCGAATGGAAATGAAATTGAAATAAAATGCACGAATTTCACAGGATAGTTTGGGAAGGCAGTTCCCAACTGGATTCGATGGAAACTCAAAGATGGGCGGACAAGTGCGATGAGACAAATGTCTGTCGCCCTATGAATGACCCCACGAATGGATTTCAGGAGAGTGTTACAAATTTGAATGCCGCTGCCACATGAAAATCGAGTGTGCGACCAACAGAGACAGCGACAGAGAGAGAGAGAGAGACGGAGAGTGACAGAGGGAGTAGCAATTGTTGTTATTGTATTTGGTACGTGCCTTTTTGGCAAACGGGCCAACATTTCAAGTGGCAACTGCCAAAATGTCATGCCCCCAAAGCTACAGGGAACACTTGACAAGCTTCGCTGTAGATGTCGATTATTTTTTATTTATTTTATTTATTTATTTTTTAATGGAGAGAGCACGTGAAATTACTTAATTTCATGTCGACCATTCGAATTTATTTATAGGTTGTTGAACATCCAAAATGAATGCAGCAATAATTATTTAAGTATTACTTAGAAGTTTTTTAAATCTATTTGCTGTTTGCAGCCTAAGGCGTAAATTCCTATTCTTCTTTTATTTATTAGAAATCCCATTTTTTCTTTATCTTAGCAGTTTTTTATTTGAGTTTATTTTAATACGTAAAACGCTCTGTCAGCTTAAATATTTAATATATTTCAATAAGCACTTGCTTTCTCGCTCTTGCATAATATGTCTCACTCTAACTGCGTCCATCACCTACCCGCGTGCCTTCTTTCTCTCTCTTCCTCTCTCTTTCGCATTCCCTCCGCACCATGTTCACTTGCTCTCGCCATTTCTTTTTGTCGCTCTCACTCGATCGCTCTCATTGTCTCTCTCTTTCAACTTCTCTGTCATACTCTCTCTGTCTCTGGAACTACCTCTGTTCCTGTAACTGTCTCTGTATCTGTCTCTCTCTGTTTATTTCTTTTATCTTTCTCTCTTTCTCTCTAGCTTACTCTTTCTAACTTTTCTTTCTCTGACTCATTCACTCCATCTCTAAATTACTCTGCATCTTTCTGTGTCTTTTATTCACTTACTCGCTTGTTCTCTAATTTACTCGCTCTCTATTTGCTCTTTCTCTCGCTTACCCGCTCTCTCTCTCTCTCTGTCTCTGTCTCCTTGTTCTTAGTTTTTTAATTTGTAACTTTGATTTCAAAAGTATTTTTAGCTGCATTTTCCGAATGCTACATTCTTGAGGTAACTAAACATATCTTCAATTAAATCTAATGCTCGATGTTGTTGGACAACTTCTCAGTTGACCACTCCAACGTCAATAGTGGGAGAAGCTCAACTCGAATCTACTCCGGCTCGTTTCTGCCATTAATCATCTCCGCAAATAGCACAGCTTCGCCTGCAATTTCTTCGTCTACTTCGACATCGTCGGCCTCTTCTTGTTGTTCTGGCAGAAACACTCACCGCAAAACTTGTCAAGCACTCGTACGCCTAGGCCATTAACACGCCCTCAGCACAACAAAACAACCTAACAAACAAACCAACAAATAAACAAATATCGGACCCAGACGCACGAAACAAACAGACAGACAGACAAACTGACTGACTGACAAAACGGACAGATAGACAAACACTAGGAAAGAAAATGCGAGGAAGGAAAAGAAGAAAATAGCGGCACACGCAAAACCTTGGTCGCAAAGTCAAATTGAAATAGCAGCAGCGGCACGTGGAGGAGGGCCCAGGCAGACAGAAGAAAGAAACGCAATACGAGAAGAATGGGTAAGGAAAATATTTACTACACATAACAATAAATCCACTCGAAAAGTGGGTGAAGAAATACTAGCGAAGCGCACACAAAACGCACTAGAAAATAGAAGTTGGGACAGCGGGGTTGGGGGTGGGGAAAGGGGCAGACATTTTTCCTTGCGGACCTGCCCCATTTATAACAAAAGGCTTTCATGTCCTTCATTGCCGAGGAAAACTCAACGGCACGCAAGGCAACCATTTTTTATACATGAACTGTAACACACACTTCGACAAATTGATACCTAGATTAAATCTTGACGACATGAGAAAGCACAAAACAAATGAACACACAAATTGGAAGCGTTGACTAAAGTCAACTAACTGAATCATATTTGTTTTGTTTTGTTATTCCTTTTTTTTCAATTGTTTGTGATTAAATTCTACATAAGTTATGAAAGTGTGTGCAGGGAGTGCGGCTGCTCCAGGTCACAGCCAGAACTAATTACGAGCACCCCGAAAACGGGAGACAGTTACCAATTTCAGCTGCCAGGTTGGCAGTTGGCTATTTTCTAATTTCAATTTGTCGCTGTGGCTGCATTGACGAGGACCCCACACACAAATGACGACGCCCCAAGTCCATTGACATGCCAGTGTGGTCAGTTGAGTTGCCAACGTTGTCGCTGCTCAACATTAAAATTAATTACCACAAATGGACAAGTCTCATTACTGCTTTTCTGCGTTTCTTTTTCGACTATCCATGTAATGCCCCTGTACATGGTAAATATATACACACACACACACACACATATATGTATATTCGTCCTGACTGTTATTGTTGTTACCAGGCTATTAGATGACTGTTCTCTCCACTGCGACTCTGTGACTGGCACTTCAACATAAAAAAAAAAAATAGAAGAATCAGAATCAGAATGAGAATGAAAGTTGTAAAAGTAAATCATTAATTCTTTTTTTGTGAACTGACCTACTTGCAACAGAGCAAGGCATTTTAGTTCGTTAGAAGGGGTGCTCACCCTTAGCAGACAAAGAAATTGGACATTGCCTGCCGAAGACCATTCATTTTCACTCGAATTATATTTATAATTAGTAGAAGGTAATCTCTTCGTCTGTCAGCTAGAGTTCCTTTAAGGATAGAAGAAACTTGGAATGCATATTTTTCTATGCTTGAGTCAGATAAGGTGTTAACATTGATAATATCAATCATATTTTTCCATTCAAACAAATTAAATTTAATTATTAACTTCAATTAATCTTCATTTTTTGTGCTCATCTGTGTCGACTGATATCAGTCGACATTAAATAAATATATAAATTGCAAACTTCGCCTATTATAAAGCTAGAGTCACCAAACTTGGCAGAAATATTGCTGCTACTTCTACAAATATACTCTCTTTTAATAATACTATAAATTATGAGGAACTCTTCGAAATCTGCTTTAGCATAAATTATGCTTAAAGTTAGTCCTGATTCGGATTTCTCTGTTTCCCGAATCATGGAAAATAAATCATTTTTATTAAATTATTAATTTGAATTCTAAATTATTTGACTTGCAACTTTTTGTAGACTATTTGTAGTACACATAAGATAAATAAATAAATAGAAATAAATGCCATTAAATGTTTGTTTAATAAACACATACATGTACATATAGAAGGCGTGGTATAAATAAAATTGTTATCCCAAACTAAGTTGCCCAACTTGTGTAGGGCTTTTGGTCGCTGTGACCAATTGAGTGTATCGCTGCTGTCGCGAGGACTTTGCCGGCGACCCCCACTCGACCCCGTCTCCCTCCTTAACTGCCACTTTATCATCCCTCATTACAAAAAACCCCTTGCCCCACACTCCCTTCTTTCCGGGCTGCAATACAGCGCCCTCGTAACAATGCCACAGCCACAAAATCGCGTCACTTTAGCAGTTTTTCTGCTTTTTCTATGTTTAAATGTTGTGATAAAAAGAGCCGGCAACAAACAAACCGAGCTGAGCTGCAAATGAGTGAGTGAAGCGAAGCTAGAGCGAAAAAAACAGAAAAGTGAATAGAATAGAGAGCAGAATAGACAAAAGGGGGACAGGAGCCAGAAACTGCAAGCTGAATGAAATGAATGAATAAAAGAATGCAAGTCTAGTGTTGCATGCAGCACAGTCAGCAAAAACAACAACAAATATGACCAAATCAAAGTTATAAACTGATGAGTGCTCGACTGTGAGATACCCTAATAAATGTGATAAAAATTAAATTAATAATAATAATAACAATAATAGTGACCGATTTTGATATTGATTGAATGAAGAAATGAAGAAAAGTTGTCTTCTCTTGATAAGATGGGCCTATATCAAATGTCAAGAATGGTTGTGAGATGTCAGATTATTTAAGATGACATACCTAACTTCGAAGTGATCAATTGACAGATGAACAGTTCAAAAGAGTCGGTTTAAGTGTTTAATTTTTCAAAAAGCTAAACACAAAAATGATCACTTTAAACTATAAAATATATAAATTAGGAAAGATTGAAAATTGAAGATGTATTTTTATTAATATTTTATATGGGTGGGATAACCTTAACATGTTATGCTATAGATATATATGCTATATAATAACACTTTAAGGATTCGAAGACATTTCTTGCAACGCGTCGAAAACCTTGCGACAAAATCATAATCTCCTCTGCAAGGGTAGAAGCCAACTGCGGAATCATGAAATATTTTGTACATTAACAATTGTTACGCGGCTGAGAGTGTATTGGTGTGTGTATGTGTGCATTATGTGACTGTGTGTGCGTGTGTTTGTGTGTGTGTGTTGAGTTGACCCTAACGACAAGTCAACTCACCCGCTCCCGCCTTAGCTGCTTCGTAATATGCCAATAATAGTTGAGTTTGGCATTGTTACCAGCCAAGAGCGAGAGCAACTTGTTATATATGCATGTGTGTGTGTATGTGTGTGTGTGTATGTGTGTGTGTATGTGTGTGTGTATGTGTATGTGTTTGCGTATATTTAAGTATATAGGTTCATGTTGTATGGGTAATACAATGTCGAACAAACTGAGTTGAATTTATGCTTTTCTTTGGCTTTACCCAATTCCAGTTTTATTCTTTCGCCGCTTTTCTTTTGGCAATTACTCAAAGTTTTTGTGCACCGGTCAAATCACTTCAAAGGAAACAGAAAAATAAACAAATTGCAGAACAACATAAACAAAGTTATGTATTTCAATTTGAGCGAAAATTAATTTATCAATTTGTTCAGACTGAAGTTGAATTTCTGCTCTTTGCGGTTGAATATGCTCGGTGTGCAGCTGGTTGCTGGTTTTGTGGTTGGGCTTGGGCTTGTCGGACTATTGGATTGTGTCTGACATTCGATTTGGCAACAAGAGTTTTTGGCTAATTTGGTTAAATCGGTTGAAGAGCATTGCACAGAAATTTGCAAGAAGACAATTATCAATTGAATAAAACACTGCAATAATTGGAGTTTGTGTTTGCTTAATTATAACTTTCTGATCAAACATAGCAAACAAATGGACGGAGAGCATATTTAATAAGCATCAATTACTTATGCAGACAGTCTAAAGCAGACAGTGTCAACGACACAGACAATGTTGAATGCAACGTTGCACAAACAGCAAATACAATGGGCACTTTGAAACTCATGCTTATTAAATGAGTTGAGGGAAAATTAGTATTCAAAGTGGTCTTAATCCATGACACGAGTTAGGTTGATTTAATTGTCAATTTTAATTTTAGTAGAATTCCCCCGAGATACCTCCATCGTAGACAGGCAAATTAGAATTCAGTTACATTATTTTGAGGCAAATAATTATAGTATTGCATATCAGGTTCATAACCTCCAAAATATTAAATACAAATAAAAGTAACATCTGATGAAACGAAAGTTTATCAAATAATCAGCTTAATATCATACAATATATCTGTCTCTGAATCTGTGTGTTTCTTTATCTCACTATTTCTGTGTTTTCTCTATATCTCTTTCTGTCTCTTTCTTTCTCTCTCTCTCTCTCTGTCTCCGTATTGCTCTCTCCATCTCATGCTCTATCTCTGTATCTTGTTCTCTCAGTCCGTTACTCTCCGTCTCGTTTTCGCAGTCGCTTACTCTTGATTTCTTTCTAACTCTTACTTTCTTCTCTCTCTCTCTCTCTCTCTCTCTCTCTCTCTCTCTCTCTCTCTCTCTCTTCTAACTAAGGTACATTTACCACATCAAATATATATTCTGTAACTTGCATATTGGCATACACGAAATTTATTCAAAAATTGTTTTTACTCGCTCTCTCTCTCGCTCTTTCTCTCTATTCCTCGTTTCTCAGACAATTCTCTCTCTCTCTCTCTCGCTCTCTCTGTTGTACACATCATCTCAATATCCTAAAAGTTTCACAACGATAAACACAAAAGTTATTCGTAAATAGTATTCAACAATTTAGATATTTCAGTCAAAGTCAAAACCTTATTCAAATCCTTCAATTCTGTGGCTGCAACTTTCTAGTCTATTTGTGGCACATTCCCCTAAATCTACACGCAATTAACTTTAACAGCATTTTCACACGTCTCCAAAGGCAACAGCAGACCAAGTTTTTTTACAGTTATATACGCGTGCCCACTTAAATATGCAACAATTTCCGCATAATTTCGTGCACTTGCAATGGCTAAAGGGGCCCCAAGGATACATGCAAACACTTCCACTCAAATCCACACACTCGCCTGCATGTGTGTGCGTGGCTAATCACACGACTGACTAACACGAACTATCTGCGGCAGGTGTGGGTTTGTATGCGTGTGTGTGTGTGTGGAAGTGGCTCTGTGAAGTTAACGCTGAGCCTATGGCCAAGCAATTATTACGCACCAGAAGGCACACATACTCCCACACACACCCACACCCACTCCCACACCCAAAAATACACACAGCAGAGGAGCGAACGATGTGTACAATCCAGCAGAGCACACATTTTGGTGGCCAGTCTCTCTCTCTATGTGTGTGTGTGTGTCGGACAGGTCCTGTGGCATGTGCGGGTCCTGTGTCGCCGACGTTGATTAATACGAAGCAATTTGCAGTCCGTGAATTTTGCGATAGCGATGCGTGAAACTGTCATGCGATGTTCGCTTAACCCTCAACTGTTGAGCCATCAGCTGAAACCACGCAGCCAGCAATTTTGATGCGTATGTCGGATGCAAATAGTTGCCTTAAGTGCTGGCTTAACAGTTCGAATAGTTTCCGGTATTTGATAGCCCTGAAACTGAGCCCCTGATCCAGTTGCTCTGCATTACTCTGAGCTCGTTGGTCAGGTAAGCCATTTATCCCGTTCATAATTAACAAAAGCTAGTTGTTGACATGCCATGTTGAAAGCCAAGCTTTTCCAAATAGCGTTTCCCATTTCAATGCATTTTTTTATTCTTCACTTTTGATATATATATTTATTATTGCTAGGCTTTTCATTCTCCATATTGATTATTAATTAACACTAGACAAATATAACTGTTGAAAAATCAAAGAAAATATGCATTGTGGCATTTTCGTTCTGCCACTCGCTGGTAAACCTAACAATTTGACTTTTGCCGTCATTTTCCATTCCATTCGCAATCCGCTGATAACACCGCTCTGGGAAGCTCAGTCAGAGGCAACACATGCATAAATAATGTGCGTAAATAAAATACATCAATACACTTCACGCAACGCAGCTAGTGCCCTCCCCTCCTCTCCAATCCCATCCCCACTCAGAAACATTTTAAAACAATTAAACCAACCAGCTTGTATTCTCGCTGGTTCATTGCTGGATTCAGGCAAAAAGCACAGCATTTATTTAAAAGCCTCCACAGCATACAAATCCAACGGCAAACAAACCAACAAAAAAAAAACACACAAAAAAAAAAGGATAACCTTTAAAACATGGCAGACACTTTTGGGTGCAGGTTGGTTGGCTGGGATGCGAGGGGCTGATCCAGGATTGCATGCAACAACAACCGTTTCAATATTTCATTGACTGCCAAAAACAATTGAAAACAAAAACTAAATTTGGTCAACCAAAATCACGCAAAACACCATTTAATAGCCAACAGAGGTCAAACGTATTACAAATCCCACAATTTAATTGCATTATTAAAAATAAATAGTTTCTAATGGTATGAAATATTTAATGTAGCAAATTAAAAAAGATAAACTTTATTACTCCACTAAATTATAGAGCAAAATAACATAATATTTTGGATAAATAAAAATAATAACATAATAGTTAAACAATTTTTCTATATGTTCAGTTTATCGCTGCACTTGACAAATTTTTAATTACGATAAATTGGCATCAACACATAAAATTAAAAATAATTAAAAAATAAAGCAATGTGCATAAATATATAATAAAATGAAGCTACACTGAAAAGTCAAAGCACTAAGTCATTAAAACTAAAAAGCTAAAATAATAAAAGGCGAACAACAAAAATTAATCATTACAAATTCCACAACTTGATAGCATTATTAAATTCCAAAAGATATGGCAGAAAATGAAAGCTTTTCAAGTGTTAACATTTTTAGACCGAAAATATTTCATTTTTGGATTATCAAAAGCATTAATAAAATAGTAAGACTATAATTAGTTAATAGTTCAGCACTGTTTATTTATTTTTAATTATGATAAATTAGCATCAGTACATTAAAGGTGAAATATTTAGGAAATTAAGCAAAGTACACTAAATGAATAGACTGAGATTAAAAGCTTTACAAATCCCATAATTTAATAGCATTATTGATAATCGACTGGTTTTACTTATTTTTTAAATTTAATAAAAAGATAGAGAGCTTGCCCTTATCGTAGTTAAGGCGACACCTTCTGTTAGGATGTGCATTCAGGATTCCTCCTCGCTTCCACAAAACCGGCATTAATCGCTGCTTTAAAGGCTTTTAGGCAAACTTAAAGGCAAACTAGAACTAGCAACTATACATCAAAAATAAAATAATTTATAAATGAAATAAAAGTCTTGGAAAAAAGATGGAAAAAGAAATTATTTCGTTTTCATAATTTAATTTAATTTATTTTTTTAATTAATTTATGTAACATATAAAAATGTGAATTCTTGTGGCAGTCTCAAAAACGTTACAAATTAACAGGTTAAAAATATAGTTAGCTTAGTTTAACAATTTTTTATTTAAGTTTGCTTATCGTACTCATCAATATAGAATGAGTTTGTACAAGGACGGCAGTCCAACATAAGACAGCTATATACTCCAAATAATCTGAATCATAAGAAAGAAGAAATTGTTTCAAGCAGATGTACTATATCTTCGAGCAAAAGCTCAACATTTTTATCATGTATTTACATTATGGGCTCTCTCTGCTGTGCCTTGACGATTCGTAAGAAAATTACAATATTCCCTGCCGGCATAATAACAATTCAAATTGAACTATACACATATATATGTACATGTATTTAATATCCCAAATGAGCTCAGCAAATTTGAGGTTATGCGAAAACTTGCCTCAACATTACTTATTAACATATCGAAACCATTTCATTGGAGTCGCTGCCACATGCACCCCCAGCGTGACCTGACAACCGAAAGGGAAGCAAGCTCATAAAACACAGCACACCCTCACGCACACCACCACCCACCTCCCCTCTGCTCTCTCTCTCTCTCTCTCTGCTCTACTTGTGCTGTGTAGACAATGTCATTTACATAACATCGAATCGTATTTTGTATTGTTTCGTATCGTTATATATCGAGGGCTGGCAGCCGGGCAGGCTGGCCAAAACTGCGTATAAAGCTTAACATTAAATATTTATAAATATTACGTATACGTAATCGAATTGATTGATTTTGCAATTTCACGCAACTCGAAACAAATGCAAAGACACACACAGAGAGAGACAGCACCAAAAATGTTGAGAACGAGAAAAATGTGCATGATGTGAAAAATAGTCAGTGTTGTTAAAGCAAAACCAAACCAAGGCAAGCCAAGAAACCCCTCAGGCTGGACCTCTACTCCAATCAACCGAACTGTGGGTAACTTGAAACGAACTAAGCCAAATTGGGGTAGGTGTGGGGGGAACTGGGTAGGATTGAGCGTCTTA
The DNA here is from genome assembly GCA_035044325.1 of Drosophila nr. medialis 2 BK-2023a. Classification (NCBI taxonomy): domain Eukaryota; kingdom Metazoa; phylum Arthropoda; class Insecta; order Diptera; family Drosophilidae; genus Drosophila; species Drosophila nr. medialis 2 BK-2023a. The sequence goes on from JAWNMH010000348.1 coordinate 911,507, forward strand.
AGTGATTTCTAACTGGGGCCGAACAAGTCAGCAGCCAAATAAAATACATTATGTTAATGTGCACACAGTAACAAGTTGTATGCTTCCCAGCCACGCCTACACATTAGAGAAAAGACACACACACACACACACACACGCATACACGCCACATGACCTAATCCTTTTTAGTCAATGACCAGCGGAATACATTGAATGTAGAGTTGGGTTTTGGGATTGGGATTCTCTTCTTTTTTTTTGTGGAACTGGCTGGAGCCCCACGCTTTGCTTCAGTGCCGCTATAAAGTGCCGACGCTTGGCCAAATCCGACGAAAAGTATCCGCAATCACACAGCGGCACGTGTTGCTGTCCAACTCAAATTCTTCTTGAGCAAAGCCTGGTTAAAAAAAGGTTCAACCTCCAGGCTCCCCTCCCAGACCTCCTCCAGATCCTTGACTTGTCTTGCCGCCATCTAAATGATTGGTAATTTGATGTTTTATTACATTTTTGCGAAAATTTGATGCTTGTCCTTTTTTTTTGTTTTTTTTTTTTGTGAGTGCTACTTTAAAATTTATGAACATTTCTTTGGGGCCAGGGAAAAAGGGTTTGACGCTTGTTGGCCACTTTACTGCTGTGGTTTATAATTGACACACAGCTTTTCACTGGCAACTGGGCTTTAACGATAATGTGACCATATTTAAGTTGCATTTAGGTTTACGCAAATGATAACCACGATGAAATCATGCTCTCACTTTATATTATTGTGTGGGACACTTAATACTCTTGTGGATACATTATAATTAAACTGTGCTTGAAGGCGGCAACCACATAGCAATCTAAACCAACTTGGCATTATATTACTTTAAGACGAAACCCTTTTGAATAAACTATGCAATTAGTGATCAAATATTGAGGCATAATTATAAACATACAATTTGAAATTTTCAAAAGGTCGTTTGAATTTGAGTTTGTAAATGAGAAGTTGAAATGCAATTTTCCTGGAATTTTAATTTACAAATATTTTGCCTTGAGGAAATGTTAGTTATACTGTGAATATTTCATTAAAAGCCAATCTGTTATTTATTTTCTACATTTTCACACTTTTATACTCTTTTCTTTTAGTCCTGGCTGAGACGAGCTCAACCCCATAAAATCGGTGTAATGAATAAAGTATAATGAAATTTAGATAAGCATTGCTGTATTCAGGGTATATAAGGAACTGCCAGCCAAAAATAGCTTTTCATTTTCTTTTTATACCCATTGAAATGGGAAAAGTGTATAATGAGATTGTACAAATGTCTATATAAAAGGCAGATAGACCCCATAAAGTATATATAATCTATGTCCGTCCGCCTGAGACTATTAAATCTAGAGAGCTTAAATTTGAATATAAGTCGGGTGAATCCTACGCAAGTGCATAAATTAAGTCTTCGAACTTCATTTTTTAATATGGTTTTTATTACTATTTTGATGGATACCCCCGTCTCCCCATACCTCTTCCATTAATCCCAAATTGCAGCACAATTTTTAGATATTTAAATATATCTTGGCATTTTATTGATCAACTCTCGAAAGTTCAAGGATGAAAATCGCATATATATATATCTTTTTAGTATTTGCTTAGTTTATTTCCAAAAAATATCACTCACCACGAGCAAAACTGCCCGAATTAGTTTAGTCTTCCAATAAATGTGCGCTGGCATTTTTCTATCTGTATTTTCTCGTAATCATGGTTTCCATGCTGAAATAGAAAAACAAATTATTTTTGATTATAGTTCAGCGCAAGATTGATTTAAGCTAAAGTTTAATTCGCAAATAACATTTTGGCAGTTGGTGTAAACAAATAAACAAACAGAAACAATAATACACGACACGATGAGAACTTAAGTCAATAGGAGTTGGCCTTTGAATAATTAAGGAAAATATTGTTAAATCGTTGCGCATGCAACGATTAATGAAGGCAACAACAAACAAATAAACAAATAAACAAATAAACAAACAAAGAAACAACAAGCGCCAGCTGAGCAAGTGCCAAGATATATGACAAACGTGATGGTGAGGATGTGTCAAGGATGCGTCAAGCAAGGATGGTGGTCGTGGGAAGGGGGGCAGGCATGTGGAAGTTATGCCAGACTATTTGGGAGCATCCCTAAAAAGAAAAAGAAAAGGAAAAGAAAGGGGAAGAAGAAGAAGATGATGAAGAAGAAGAAGAACAACAACAGTGAGCGTAATAAATACGTTTACGGCACTGAGACATTTGTCATTCAAATTAAGTACAAACGACATTACTCATTTCTTCGAACGAGCCCGTTAAATTTTTAGAGGCAACTGTGTGGGCGTGGCACTCGCCAACAACCAAATGTCGACGCAACAAAAGTAAAATTTCACCAAATTTTAACTGGCAAATGTATTCTGCTGTATTTTCCGCTTGTCTACTTATTTTTTTTTTTTTTGTGCAAATTTTAATGTAGATTTATTCACGTTGATTCCTTGAGGCAACAAGCCAGCCACCCCGCTGTTTATTTTGAATTAATTTCATTTTGCAGTCCAGTAATTTATTTTACGTGCTACAGATGCGGAGGGATGCTGCACGCACAATTATTTAATGTACTTTTAACTATACGCACGTAATTATGGCTATTTAGCTGAATGGTGGTGTTAGCGACCCATGATAAAAGGGGTTTATTAGAGGGTTATTCAAATAAACTAAACGAGCACAATTTGAAATTTGTAGTTTTCGATTTTACTTGCTAAGGTGGGTATTATTGCCAAAGAGTTTTAGTTTTGCTATTTAATTTTTGGTGTAATAAATAAAATATTAAATCAAAAATCATATTTTAGTTCAATTGAATTGTGTTGGGAGCAAATTTGATTCACCTTCTATTGGAAAAACTTTCACAAACATTTACAAGCTGCAAATCTGCTTGTTGACAGTTATTTTTGTTAATGGTATAAATAAGTTAGGTATTTGTGCTATTTATGTATATAATTTCTCATATTTGCTGCTGTATAATTTATTATTTACTAAATGTAATTTTAATTTTCCTTTATAATAATACATACAAGATGAAAATAAACCAATAATTTAAAGTTATTTCTTAAATGTTCAACTTACAAAGTAAGATTAACAACATTCAGTAACTAACCCCAATAATCGATATAAGTCCAAGCCTAATCGATTTATTCTAATATATGTATTTCCCCCCTTTTTTCACAGGGTAACTCACAGTCATGAGCAAAACACATTCACATACATTTGATGCCTTAGAGAGTTGGTTAAAGCAAATTAGAACAAACAAAAGTTTTACCTTATTTTAAAGCCGTTTAAACTGCATTTCAATTAAGAGTCATAATTTATGCTATCCCTTAGCTGACAAAATATGTTGGCTTAATCAATCCGGCAGCACTAAAATGCCCACCAGGGAACACTTAGGGTCGACGAGCACGTACCACAAATTGGAAACCGCTAAAAATACACAAACATGGAACAGTTTTGTGAACATGCCACATTAGGGGCACACATTCATATATCTATCGCAGTGTTGTTAAAACTTTTCCATGTAAAACTTGGCCGTTAATCATGTTATTTTCATATATATTTTTCTGCTCGACTAGCTGTTAAAGTTCATCTAAGAGGCGACACATTCTGGGGTAATTATGACCAGACAGCCGTGAAAAATACTTTTCCAAATGTCAATACTTCAAGAAACGTTATCACCCGACCCCCTATCATCCCCCATCCCCACCCACTCCAGTGTCTGCCAGTGTTGGAATGCGTTGTGACAGGGAATGTTCAGATGTTGCGGTTGTCAACACTTGCGCTTTATGGCGACGACTACACTCGAACTGAAATTAAATAATTCTTACGAAAATTCCTAAAATGTGAAGTCTTTTTTTTAATGTCAAAAGTATTTTCAATTTTTAATAAATATATTCCCACCAGTTTATAAAAAGTATAAATCCAAATGCATAAAAAAAAAATGAAACTAAAATTTAGAAATAACTTTTGAAATTGGCTATCTCATTTAATAATACACATAAAAATTCTGTGGAAATCTTTTTCTGCATTTATATATAATATAATATATAAGAAGATTTTTTAAAAATATTTCTTAATAATAATTTATTAATAAACCAATTTTCCAATATTTCTGGGTGATATTTTCCCTGAGTGTAGAAGACCCAAAATGAAAATAAAAAATCAAAAATATGACTTCAAATGTTACCAGCGATGTCATAAATAAGTAAACGTTGGGCTGGACCCCTCCCCTAAACCAACCCTGCCCCACTCCTGCTCCTCTTGGCCCTTTACCCATCTTCAAACCGCCTGGAATCGCTGGGTGTCCATGTGTCAAAGCTCGCAGGTGATTTTGTGTGCTTTTTTATATGCGTACTTTGTGTGTGTGTGTTAGGTGTGTGTGTATGTGTCAGGTGTGTGTGTGTCAGGTGTGTGTGTGTGTGTGGTTGCTTTGGTGGTTCTTTGAGCTTGGGGACAGACGAAACGTAATGTGATTAATTGGCACAACCAAATGTAATTTTCTGTAATGGATTAAATTTCGGGTTAAATTCGTTCGGCTCGTCAAATTAAAGCAAACGTTGATTTAACTTCTCAAAGCGTTTGCTTGCAACTTCAACAAATGCGTGTGATGCAATCATAAATTTGATTTTCTTTAATCCATTATTAATTGAAAATGTTAAGTTTCAGCACGTGTTTCTTGTCACCTTCAATGGTATACATATGTATGTAGTGCAGTTTCACAGCATTTCTGAGGGAGTCCGATTGCAATGGTTATTTGCATACCGTTGCGAAATTAATTAAATAATTAAAAGCGGATTTTTAAGCAGACTTAAAGCACAAAACGGAAATCAAGCAGCCTCAACCCGACCGAACAAAAGGCAGACAAGTAAAGAATGCTCGAAATAAATTAACTATGCTCATGTTTTTCATACTCTTACTACGGTTTCATTCACTTTTATAACTGCTTGAAAATAAGTTAACTTTTGCATTTGAGTCATTTCAAATGGCATATTTTGATGTTATATCTTATATCAATAATAATAAAATAAAAATGTAATAAATATAATTATAATAAATAAATGTAACCTATCCATAATATTATAATGATCTGCAAAAGTATTTAATCACCAATTTAAGAAAATCTTTGCTTAAAAAAATATGGATTCTGGATTTTTATTTCAATTCAGAGCTAATTTTTTTAGATTTTTATTTAGCATAGCCATAAAATAATAGAAAAGAAAATCGATTTTGGTTTGAACTGTTAGGGTATTGAATCTTCGATCAGACACAAGAGAAACAAACTGCTCTGTTTTATTGTTCCCTTTTATTTTCGTTCACCTCATTCCCTTTGTCATTGTCATTGTTGTTTTGCTTGTTGCTGTCCATTTGGATGTTGCTGCTGCTGCTGCAAATGTTGCGCATTGAACTTTTAATTAGCAAAAGTGACGTCTGCTTAAGCGTGCCACCCTGCCACCATGCCACATCCCCCTCCTCTCACCTAGTTAAAGGCAAGGCGTGTAAGGCGCCAGGTGTTTGCAGAGCAGCGGTTCAGTTCTGGTCGGCTCTGGTTGGGTCTGGTCTGTTGCACACCCCCGCCTCCCCTCCCTTTCCCGTATAGCGTGAATGAAAGCAAATGACAACAAAATGAAATTCATTTCTATGCACAGATTGTTTGGTAGGCGTGGCATTGCATAACATTCTGTTTGTGTTCATGTATGTTTTGGGGGTGGGGGGGACTTTTATGATGCCGTCGACGGAGTCGCCGTTGTCGTCGTCGTCGACAAGTTCATAAATTATGAACAATTAAAATGTAGCACGGGAATTGCTTGCGGGGAAGCTCACGTTGTGAATTTTGGGGTTGGTGCTCGGTTCTCCTATTCTCCGGTTCTCCGCTTAGTTCATCAAAAATGTTTGCATATGCGACAAACAAAGGGTGCGCAGACAATAGAAGCGCGCTACAGTGAAGCCTAACAGATAGTTACTTTGTTCAAACTGTCACATTTCAAAAAAAAAAAAAGATGAAGGAATTATCTGTTTTATTATCTGTGTTAAGCAAATTTATGTTAAGCAATTCTGGCCGGAACTGACACCGTCCACAAAATGCCATTTCATCAGGCAGCAAATCTTGGCAGCTTGCCAAAACAAAAACCCATCTTGTAATGTGAAGCGAGAATATTTGGTTATACGCCAAGCGCATCTGATAAGTCCAGCAGACAAAATGGGAGTAATTAGGAAGAGATTTTTGAAATTTATGACTTTTTTATTTCTTATTCATTTTGTTTTGCCATTAAAATTGGGTAAAATGAAGTAGCTTAAGGGCAGGCAAGTGGCTAAAGAATATATGTCTTTCACTTTTGGAATACATGTATATATGTATGTATATAAATATTTGTCAGTTTGTTTGTTCTCTATGCTATTTAGTCCCTCAGTTTTAAGGCTATGTTGAAGACACGACGACTAAATCATAGCGCAGCCATAAAACCTTCAATCGAAAGATGATTTTTGCATGAACAACTTATTTGTTTACCAGGTTATCTGATCAAGACTCAATAGTTTTGAGTTTTATAATACTTTTAATAGTTAAGCGAAAAATCAATATTATCAGAGCCCTATAACATATAGCTGTCTCAGAAACAATCTGTCTTCTTAGATAGCCGTTATTTCACGGGTCTTTTATTATAAATGGCAGCAAAATTAAGTTCAATAAATTTGAGAATATTCAAAATACAATTCAGTTAGTACAAAATAAATAACTAATCTGCTGAATTTATTATAGATATATAGAATACTTTTGTTACGCCATTAACTAAAGCAAATTAAATGTTCAATTTATTTAAATTATTATTATTTATATTATTTTAATCAATTCTTTAGCAATCTTTCTCCAGTAAATGAATATATTATTTGCTAATTTATATATATTTGTTTAACACAGTTCGACAAGATGTGCTGTCCACAAGGTAACTGTTATTATAATAATTCGATGACTAAGCATGACCCATGAGGAAGATTTATCTATAACAAAAGCATCGATAGCAACCACAACGGTGTCTTTCACAAGGATATAATATATATTCTTATATTCTCATATATATCAATCGAGGCAACCGTATCAACAGTATTAGCGACAGTCAAGTCCCACAATTCCTTGAATTTAGCTTAGCTGCCATTCTGGCATAAGCTCAGCATCCTTAGCAGACCGATACATATTGAAATGAAATATACATAATTAAAGTCCTGGAAATTTGAACAAAATTTTGACGTTATATTTTCGCCAGCAAAGGGATGCATTTAAAAATGCAATCAGCTGAATATAGAAGAGGCTCAATCAACTGATTATTGATAATTAGAAGGCCAGTAACACAGTAAACCAGTTAATTAAAAGTTATCAATCGAAGAGGCGAAAAGTTGCACCTGTGCAAGGACTCGCAGTATTGTAACTACGAACTTTTAAAATTAGAAATAAATTGATTTATATTAATTATTATAATATAATAATAATAATAATATTATAATAAAAATAAAATATATTGCATATAGTATAAAATTTGTATTATTATTTATTTGTAGTTGAAATATATTTAATATTTTGGTTAACATTTGGAAAACCCCTTCAAATACCACTCTGTCTCAGCAGTTTGCTCAGCTGACCCACTAAACTGAAATCAAAACTGCAGGCAAAAGCAATTAAATGATTCCAGGTGAGTCGCCGGGTGAGGAGGATTGCCAAGTAATGCAGAAATACCATCACTAATTAGCTTTTAAGCCACCGCTGCGATCAACCAAAATGTGACAGCGGTTTTCAGTTAATGTCGTAAGCGTTAACGGCGGCTCATTAAACAGCCAACCAAGTCATGAGTGCTTATTAATTTTGACATTTCGATGGCAATATATCATTATCAGTCTAACAAGCCGTCAACCGCTCGTCAAATCGGCCATCAGTAACCACAGAGGCAAATAAATTCCGAAATTGAAAAAAGATGAGAAAAAGCAGAAATACAGAGAAACAACAACAACAACAACAAAATAATTGCGTAGTTAACACGCTAATCAGCTCGTTACCAACTCTTTGATTTACAGCTCACCGAAAACCATGGCCATTTTTCAGATCCACACTTTTCAATCATTTTCCCGTGGGTTTGATGAAAAACGCTAGGAGGGTTGTCAGAACAATCACTGAATTGAGTTATACCCACAATTTCCGACCCTAAATATGGCTTAAATCTTCCATTAAGAGCCAGACTTTTAAGCAAATAATTAAATTATTTAATTAATATTTTAGTAATTAATTTTAAGCAAGTTTTAAACATTGAGTGCTAAGATAGAGAAATAAATATTAAAATGAGTTGGCAAACATTTTTTATTCGGTTTTTCTTACTTTTTGGTTTTGACTTTCAATTTAAAATCTTTTCCCTAATTTGGTTTCAAATTTTTTATTTTTCTTCTCAACTTTGTTAATTTTAAAACATTTTTTAATTAAATAGTTTATTTTTCATTATGACACCCACTTTAGGTACTCTGTGGATAGTATAACTCTTCGAGCACCCCTCGGAGCGCAGCGCACTGCTCATTAACATTTCAATAATTTGTGCATAAATCTTAGTGCACTGGGCGTGGCAGCAGTGTTTGCCAGTCATTAGTTACGGCCGAGAGCAGAAGGTGCAACAACTGCGACGCGGCCAGCGCAAAATGACACGCTCCATTGGACCGCACGCACAGGTAGAAAGAGATGCCAAATATTCAATATAAATATAAAAAGAGACAGACTGAGAGGCAAAACCTATTTGGAAATGCTTAAACATTATTCTGACATCTGCATATGTTTGACTGTTTGTCAGTTGGCTAACGAGATCGACTCGAACCTTGTAGCCCTATTACGAGTATGTCTTGCAGGCATTCCGTCAAATCAAATTTGCAGTCATCGCATAGGAAAAACACGAGAAATTGTCGGTATCCAAAACCAAACCCAAACCATCGTCTCTGTCTCCGACTCAACCACGTTGACAGCTCCAGCGAGCAATAAGTTTCAAATGAAGCCGACTACGACGACGTCAAAGTCGTCATTCATGTCAACGCAGAGAGCGATGAGCTGGCCAAAAATAAAAAGTTTGCGGGGAGTGTGTTGCAAGTAAGAGTAAGCAACATACACGCACACACACACACACAGATTGAGAGGTTGGACTACGATGTCAGCAGCTAAGCAGCTCAGCTGCAACGCTGTCGTTTGCATATGCAACACGTTTCGATTTCATCGAATTTCATTCAAGTATTTCGCATGCACTGAGCAAAATAAGAGTGCGATGTATATTAAGCAATTCAAAACGGATATGTTCGAGTTTTATTTCCTTAAATTACTATTTCAGAATAAATACAAATAAAGTTGTCACATTTAAATAACACCCAATCGAATTTGTTTCTAACTTCCTTTTTAGGTTTTTTAATGTATTATCTTTTGATCGGAGAATCTTAAAATTGGTTTTTAAAGTTCAGTCCTATGTGAATTGAGCTCTTGTTTAAAGATTGGTTGAACATTGTGCTTTTATGTTTACAAATCTATTTTACCGCCACAACTTGACACTTATGGATTACTAGTGTAAAAAAATAAGGGCCAAACTTTTAATGCAATGAAAAACTATGGGAAAACAGTTCATCTCGCACTTAAAGTACTCCAGCGGCCGACGCACTAAGACCATTTGAGTGAGAACACGCACACACACATACACACACTCACCAAAAAGGAGAAAACATATCCATAGAAAAGAAAATGTTTTTTTTTGTCCAATAAATTATTTAGCATGTATAAATCACAGGGGCAGACATAATGCTGCACAGCAAAAGTTGCACAGAAAACATGTTAAAGCCATTCGAAGATTTATTTCGAGATGCTACTCGAGGTTGAGGCAGAGTCAGGCTGCAAGGGAGAAGGTTCTTGGGGGGTTGCATAGGCAGGACAAAGCCAGCTAGTAAGAGCGTAGAAAAGAATGAAGATGGGAAGAAAGAAAGAAAGGAGTAAGCAAAGTTTTGTGGCTGTTAGCGCCTATTATTTGAATTTTGGCCCGTTTCATAAGATTTGCCAAATGCACTGAACAAGTGTCAGGCTGGAGCAGAGCATAGCTGAGCTGAGGGAAACAGCAGGTACCCCAAGAAAAGCACAAGAGGAGCACAAGGAGCACATGGTGCTGGAGTCGGCACCATCAGCACCACAACCAACATCCACACAACACAACCGCCACTTCACTAACCAAATACAACTTGTGCGAAACTTCGGATTCGCGATTTTGTATACCCTGTAAGGCTGATAGACGATATCTATGGAAGGAGGCATCAGCTAAACTATGTCCATAACAATATTAAAATATATTTATTGTTATTGCTGTTTTAAATACCAAATGCAGAGAAAAGGATTTAAAAGAATTTCATTTAATATTTATACAGATTCGATTATATTTATGTTAGATTACACAGATTATTGATCAGGCTATATTCATTTTTATTTATTTATTAAAATTCATACTTGAAATAATAATATTTAATTATTTAATAATATTTAATCGAATACATAACCTAACAAATATGTTTATATTCATATTTATTTATCAATTTAATATTTTGTTATTTAATATTTTTAAATGTATAATTTTTATGCAGGCTAATTTTAATTTTCAATATTGATTTAGAAATATTTAAAATATAAAATAATTTATGTATAAATAAATTATATATTTTATTATTCATTAATTATTAATCATTACAATTAATATTCATATTTATATATATTAATATTATTTTTGATTTTCAGTATAGCAAGTTGGAAAACAATAAAATTTTCAATGTATTGGTTCAAAATAGATTCAAAATACTTTTTGACTTCGTTTAAGATATACAAATTATTTGGTTTTTTAAAGTTATAGGGTATGTGTAGGGCAAGCACAGTATCCTAGACACTCCTTGAGGCTATGCTCTTTGATTTCGTGGCAGTTTTTAAGTGTTTAACTTCGCCAACTGCGAACCGAGCAACTTAATGCAGTCTCACAATTTAATGCCCTGTCAGTTTCCAGTTTCCAGTTACCAGTTCCCATTTCCCAGTTTGGGTTCCCATTGTCTTTGTCTGGATCTAAATGCCTGACTGTCTGTTAAGGAGTTGCATTAATGACAGAACTTCGATATTACAGAGTTGGGTTCGGGTGCAATTTCTATAAAGTGTCTATGCCACACAAGCAAAGACAAAAGAGGGCCAAAAATAGCATTAATGGAGCACAATTCGAGTTTTAAGTGAATTCGCAAATTGGGGCTTAAGTTAGTGGGTGAAAATAAGAGGCGATAACCTTTTAATGACCTGCTTAGTAGTTGAGTACGAAGTAAGGAGCTCTCAATTATTCCACACATCTGGGAGACAGTTAAAAATAGTCACTTTTTTCAATTAAAGCAAAGTTCAAAGTGCAGAAACCTTCAGTATTTTAATACATCTAACATAGAACAAATATATTATGAGCAAAAAAATTACTATCAGATAATGACAAGAAGAACCGAAACTTAATAAAAAAATCACTGTTAGATAATGAACAGAACGTCTAAGATTATCAAGTGAAACATTAACTTTGAAGTCATCCTGATCAGGGTGTAAAATTTTAACGAATTTAGATTCCAGACCCAGTTCCGATTATGTTGCGTAAAGTTTAAATTTTGAATTCTGCTTGGAACTCAGAATTTCATTCAGTTCCGTTGCCCGTTAGACAACCTGCCTAAAACCTTTTCCACTTAGGCTAGCAAAAATGAATTCCAATTGACAATATTTGTACAACATTTAATAAATTTTTCTAGAAATTACAACTTTCTGTAATGCAATGCAATGTTTTATGAGAAGGCAAATATCCATCGCATTTTAAAAGTAGCCCTTTTGTACGGAAAAAGAAATAACATTTTACGCCTCTCAAATGACACTTTTCGTAGCAATTTCGATGCCTTCTGGACAAGTGTTTTTCAATCGTTCCTTTAAGCACATATTAAAAGGCCCCGAAGGTGGCGTAGCTGCAATAACACCTAAGCCTTAAACTATCCATCATCTTACCATATTGTAGCAATCGGAGACACCTAAAAGCTTTGCCCACGCACTTAAAACCCTTTACGATTTCAGGCATAACCATTTGGTTTATTTGGATTTTTAGCCCTGCCACAAAAAATGTACACACTTGGAGAGCTGGGAAAACAAACGTCTTTGCCACTATAAACCCATAAATATGGCAGCTGTGCCGAGACAAACGTAAGTCATCATAAAGTGTGCATACTGTAAAGTCTCTTCGTCTCTCTCATTTCCACTCTATTTTATACAGTTGTACAATTTAATAATGACTGCTATTATGAGGCACACAAGTCATTAGTTCTGAAACCAAATTTTCGATTTTCCAAGTCAATTATAACAGATCAAAATACAGTAAAAACTTGTATATTAGAACTTTCGTAGACAGAAATTCTCTAAAAAAAAAATCATTTTATTAATGCCGAATTTATATAATTTCTTTCAATCAAATTGAAACGAAAATCCAACTTTTTGATGCCTCCAAAATCCCAAAAGAAAATATTTAAAGAATATTCTGCTATATCTACCTAGAAAACAAATAAAACTAGGGAATTAAAAAATCAAATCACTAAAACTTATGTGTCAGCGACGGTTTTTTCAATTTGAAAGCCAACGGACAAATACAAAACTCCCTAAAATATTTCGATTATTCTTCAATACTTGAATGTAGATTTTTTTCTATTTTCTAATTGTATAAAAATCGTTCCACTTAACGAGTGTTTACTGTAACTTAAAGTCGAGACAGCAGACAACACACAAGAAGAATGCAAAAGTCAACGACTGTCGGACAACATGTCAGACATTGCCAGACTTTTCGCGACATGCCAGACAAGGAAGGACTGGCCGCCAGGAAGTTGCAGGAAGTGCATGCAATGTGCGAATGTCACAGCTCACGCATACACACAAATATATAAACATGAGTGTTTGTGTGTGTGTGTGAGTGAGTGTGCCTTATGCAAAAGTTGCGCTCGGCCACCGCATTTCTTGCTTACATTTGGCAACTCTCATTTCATCTCGCCCACTCCCACTCCCACTCCCACTCTCCGTCCCCCTTTCTCTCTTGCTCTGCCATTAAGCTCGTTTCATTGTGTAGAGTGCTGTTTTGTGGCGTGTTACAAATGCAATGGTAAACCCGAGCTGCGTCGTCCTCTCTTTCAATTGCTGCTGATTGCAATGCGTCGTTCATTAATATTTTTGCAGCAATTTGCTTTGCGCAGGCATTCGTAAGCTAAGCTTCAGATTAACACACAAAAATGTCAAAAACGCTTTAACATAATTGTTGCTATTCAATTTTAATTTCTTATTATTTTCGAAAAATATCACAATTTATGTGGCCTATTTATTTGGGAGTGTATAAAAACATTTACTGAACATTTCTATTTATTATTTGCTAATAAGAATATCACAATTTGTGTTTAGTTTGGCATGCGCTGAAAAATATGTGTTCAAATAATAAATACTTAAATAAATAAATACTTGCCAGACAAACTTTGTACGCCAAGTTGTCAAACAAAATATAACTGTTGCCAAAGTGCTTTATTTACAGTTAATTTGCTGCATGATTTTTATTCGTGTTTGCTTCGCAAATTCCCATAAAATACAAAACTTATTTGCTTTGAATTGCTCATACTCAAGTTTACTTTTGATATTCAATACTCTCTGTCCCTCTCTCTCACTCTCGCTCTCCCCTTGTCTGTTATTATAAAATGGCTCTCTTCCCTCTCTGTACTTGTTTCGCTCTTATTCGCTTAACTTTAAATTAATTACAATTAAGTGAGTGTGAAAAAAGAAGAAGCAGAAGAAGACAAGGGGAATGTGGGGAAATAAGTGTTAAAAATGGCCAAAAGCCAGGCAACTTACAACAGTCACGAGTTGAAAGACTAACACGCTAAGCGCTCCTCCGCATTGAATCCAAAAAAAAAAGATTCTCAGTCGCAGCACAAAATTTAACACTGACTGCGCTGCCGGCGGCAATGGCGGCTGCTGTTATAGTTGTTGTTGCTGCTGTTGCTGCTGTTGCTTTTGCTGCTGCTAATCCACTTTTACTGTTCTTCAGCTCACTGCTATTACAAGCACACACACCGACACATACACGCGTGCATACGAATGCGAATGTGAATGTGCAAAGGTAGCGACGAAAATAACGGTAACTTTTTCTGCACGCTGCGCTTTTGTTGTTTGTGTGCGGTTTTCTGCTTCTTCTTGCTGCTGTTGTTGTTGTGGTTGGCTGCTGCTTTTGCTTGGCGCTTTTCGCACTGATTGCTACACACTAAAATCGAATTAAACTTGCACGTTCTTGTCGTTGTTTTTCTTGTTGTTTTATTTTTGCCGCACTTTCCACACACACACAAACACACTCACACACGGAGAGAGAACTTTCGTCTCTAACTTTTACTTTGTTTGGCAGCGCAGAACGCGACAATAGAAGCAAACAAAAAAATTGCACAGCGTAAAAAAAACTTTTAAAAACGTGAAATTTTTTTCGCTGTTGTTTTTCTTCTTCTTCTGTTTCTATTATGCTTTGAGTTTAAGGATTTTCTAATGGGGCTAGGCGACAAAAGTTGCCGTCGCGATCGCCGGCAAACGGGAAAATGGCTTTATTACCCCATTTTCATTTATGTTGCATTTGTTTAAAATTATCTTGCTTATCGTTTTTGAGTTCAAAGAAATAGCGGTTGCAAAACTTTTGTTTATTTTTTGGTTTTTTTTTTTTGCCTTTAAGGTCTTAGGGCAATTTTATGCGCTTGATAAATCCCAAATTGGCGATTTCAAAATTTCCGCTTTATGCTCTCTCGATAGATAATGTCTCTAGTTGATGGGGTGAATTGGGACGTTTTTAACTGAGATTTGCCTTCGCTAATATTCCAGTTAGAAATTGAGATGCTCTTTTCTGATTATGTTGTGGGACTTTTGATTTTAGTAATTTATTTCAAATTTAGTAATAATAAATATAGAAATAATAATAATTTTAATTTTAAATTCATATATATTTTCATTTAGCTGATATCATCTTAATTTCAAATCTAAAATATTAATATGCATTTAATCGTTATTCCAATTTCTATTCTGATTAGAATTGATCTCAGAGATAAGGCCGAATTAATTCCTCTCTTAATATTTGATTTTTTACAATTGTCAGATCAGATCTTAACTGCTCTTTGTGCTGCTTGCTAATTTCCCGCAAAACATTTCCCGTCAAATCCAATTGGAATATTAGTCAAGCCTATTTTCTCAATATCTTTTATGTACAAATTATTATTTAATAATTTTTATTTATTATGCAGTTTCGCTGCATCCTTAACACACACACACAACAACAAATCACACGTGTGTGAGTAAGATTGCCAGTTATTCTTTTTTACCGTTAACACGAACCGCACGCACAGAAAATCACTTGAAAACTGTTCGGCCGGTCGAATCGGATTCGGGCACGAACTGAAACTGAAATTGTCTCCAACTTGCAGCCAATGATGTTGCGACAACATTGTTGCCGCAGTAACCCGTTTGTCGCATTCCTTGCTGCAGTAGCAAGAATGTTGCCACAACGCGGTTTGAGTGGAAATTAAAATCGAGCTCGAGCAAGTTTGTTGCGCGCATGTTTGAGTTGCTTTCGCCACAGTTTGACAGCCATGTCGAGGTGAGTTTGCAATGTGCAGCAACATGCCACATGTTGCTAAATATTGTATTACAACAAGCAAAGCAAAATGAACTCAAAAGATGACTCAACAAGTTTCGAGGGTGAAATTTGTATTTTGTTCTTTTTTGTCTGGCAAAGCGATTAGATGCGCAGACAAATTAAGCAATTAACCGTAAATAATGTGCTATTCTTATTTCAGATTAAGATCCATAAAAATCGAATTCAAAAGAGAAAAGAGAGAATTATGTACAAAAATATTGTTAAATGAAAGGCGATTTATATTTCTGTTTGTTTATGTATGTGTAAACACATTGATACACATATTGACACGAAAAGTAAATTTCAATATTCACACAGTAAACACAATACGAAGAAATAATAAATATATATACGTTGAAATTCTTTCGAATTCGTAATTCGTATTTCGCGCGCTTCTTAAGCAACATTCTTTTCGCCTAAGGTCTCACTGCGCGCTAATCCGTGTCATCGATAGCGCCGACGCACATCGATAGCAGGCAACGCCGATAGCCCGCAGAGACTATCGATAGAGCGTCAGTTTGCAGTCTCATCGCTAGCAAAGCGACGTTGCCCGTTCTTTCCTGTCGATACGCCAGTGCAGGCGTGTAGTGTTTTTAAAGTTGGTCCACGCAAATCAATAAACATCCAAAATGGTAGGTGCCTATAATCCACGTTAATACCACAAAATGCACGCTGAACAAATGTTGCATTGGGGAGCATGCAAATTTATTATGTATGCGCCAGGCAAATGCATATAATTATGCGCTAAAAAAAAAGTGCAGACGTGACACAGTCCACCTGTGTATGTGTGTGTGTGAATGAATGTATATGTGTGTGTGTGCAAGAATGTGTGACACTGATGAAATGCAAGACAAAGAAAATAGCTCAAGGGGAAATTGTGCAAATGACGTATGCAATTTTGGCTATTTAGAAAATGGGGCCTAAATCTGTTGCAGCTGTGTAAGTGATTATATATACAGTTGCATGCGTGTTGTGTGTGTGTTTCTCAAGAAAATATCCAACGCAAGTGGTTATTGTGTGCCTCAACATAACCTCACAAGATCAAGTCTGCCTATGTGTGTGTGAGTGAGCGCTGCCAACGCCATTTTTAATAGCTGGCTCTTTTTACAGTTGTACTTTGGCTTAAAAATTTCCCTTTCTCATGATGACGACATTAATCTTTTTTATTTTTATTTTCTAGGTCAACTTCACCGTCGACGAAATCCGTGGCCTGATGGACAAGAAGCGTAACATTCGCAACATGTCCGTCATCGCTCACGTGGATCACGGCAAGTCCACCTTGACCGATTCGCTCGTGTCCAAGGCCGGCATCATTGCCGGCGCCAAGGCAGGCGAGACGCGCTTCACCGACACCCGCAAGGATGAGCAGGAGCGTTGCATCACCATCAAGTCAACGTAAGGCTAGCCACGCCCATATTTAAAATCTATACTGAATTAATTATCTTTACTCCACGCAGTGCCATCTCCATGTACTTTGAGGTTGAGGAGAAGGATCTGGTCTTCATCACGCAACCCGATCAGCGTGAGAAGGAGTGCAAGGGCTTCCTCATCAATCTGATCGATTCCCCCGGTCACGTTGACTTCTCCTCTGAGGTGACCGCCGCACTGCGTGTTACCGATGGCGCTCTCGTCGTCGTCGACTGTGTGTCTGGTGTCTGTGTGCAAACGGAGACGGTGCTGCGTCAGGCAATAGCTGAGCGCATCAAGCCCATCCTCTTCATGAACAAGATGGATCGTGCTCTGCTCGAGCTGCAACTGGAGGCCGAGGAGCTCTACCAGACGTTCCAGCGCATCGTGGAGAACGTGAACGTCATCATTGCCACATACAACGACGATAGTGGCCCAATGGGTGAGGTGCGTGTCGATCCCAGCAAGGGTTCCGTCGGTTTCGGCTCCGGTCTGCACGGCTGGGCCTTCACCCTCAAGCAGTTCTCCGAAATGTACTCGGAGAAGTTCAAGATTGACGTCGTCAAGCTAATGAACCGGTAAGTTTTAACCAATCGCCCTATGCCCCTCTGCGTCCACCTTTGCTTTTAGCACAAAACGTGTGACGCTGAGCGTGCGAAATCTTCCGATTCTCGAATCTCAAGAGCCGCTCGTGCTGAAAGCGCCACAAGTGCAACAAACAATAAAAGCAGATCAAAACCATTGGAGACGCTGCTGAAACGCTGCATCGGAACCGCTTTCCCAATGTTCAAACGATGCATTTGCTAAGGCAGCGACTCGACATATCCATAAATCTTTATATGTGTTTATCTATATATATATTTATACATAAATGGATTTTTTTATTATGTAGAGATAAAACATAAGTTGCAATTAACAAGCTAACTTTTAACTATTAATATATAATAAATAGGTATATAGTAAATGCGTTTCAAACGTCAGTTTCGTGTCCCAAACAGTCAATGCTGATTAGTATTAAATATTCTCTTGGAACTCTGCTGGATTACGTCATTTATTTGTTAGGCGTTGTCTGATTCTGTTCTTATACAATGTGATCACAGATTAGAAATAAAAGTGGCATGAATAATTGATAATGAAAGGAAATACCAAATTAGGAAAATGAAATTAATAAATATACATCAGGAAAGCGCAATACTTAAAGGAAATAAGATATGGTACGTTTGGAAAAGACAATAGATCAGAGAAAATGAAAAAATCAAATTATAAATTAAAAGTAGAACGGAAGTAGAAAATAATAAGGCATTTTTAACTGAAAGTTAATATAGCTAAAAAGAATTAAAATCATTAAAATGGCAA
The DNA here is from genome assembly GCA_035044325.1 of Drosophila nr. medialis 2 BK-2023a. NCBI lineage: Eukaryota > Metazoa > Arthropoda > Insecta > Diptera > Drosophilidae > Drosophila > Drosophila nr. medialis 2 BK-2023a. The sequence goes on from JAWNMH010000348.1 coordinate 930,017, forward strand.
GCTAAAAATTCGTTGGATATTTTCAGCATGTAAACTATATAAAACCCATATATATTCATCTACCATATATAATAGATTGTAAACATTCTGTCTATTTAAAAAAAAAATCCGGACATTAATGATAATGTTGAATTATCCACAAAAAAAAGGAATATCTTAAATCTACAAGCCGAATTGTAAAATACAAGAACAAATATTAGACAAATTCTTAATTAAGAGTAAAGTTAAAGATTGAATTCATAACTATTCTAAAAACCTGGAATATATATCTAGATATACGTTTTGAGTTTTCTTTTACCCATAAGACCTGTGAAAACTGCAGCTAAATTAAAAAATAAACTAATTTTGTTGTATATTATCGATTTTCACAGACTGTGGGGCGAGAACTTCTTCAATGCGAAGACCAAGAAGTGGCAGAAGCAGAAGGAGGTGGACAACAAGCGCTCCTTTTGCATGTACATTCTGGACCCCATCTACAAGGTGTTCGATGCTATCATGAACTACAAAAAGGAGGAGATCGAGACTCTGCTGACGAAGATCGGAGTGACATTGAAGCACGAGGATAAGGACAAGGATGGCAAGGTGCTGCTGAAGACAGTGATGCGCACCTGGCTGCCAGCTGGCGAGGCTCTGCTCCAGATGATTGCCATTCATTTGCCATCGCCCGTCGTGGCCCAGAAGTACCGCATGGAGATGCTGTACGAGGGTCCCCACGACGATGAGGCAGCGATTGCTGTGAAGACCTGCGATCCCGATGGTCCCCTGATGATGTACATCTCCAAGATGGTGCCCACCTCCGACAAGGGACGTTTCTATGCCTTCGGCCGTGTGTTCTCCGGCAAGGTGGCCACCGGCCAGAAGTGCCGCATCATGGGCCCCAACTATACCCCTGGCAAGAAGGAGGATCTCTACGAGAAGGCCATTCAGCGTACAATCCTGATGATGGGTCGCTATGTGGAGGCCATCGAGGATGTGCCATCGGGCAACATTTGCGGTCTGGTCGGTGTCGATCAGTTCCTGGTCAAGACCGGCACCATCACTACCTTCAAGGATGCCCACAACATGAAGGTAACAACGAACCCTGGTTGTCCCTTGGGAGTATTAGTAAATCTCATTTCTAATCCCCCTAATAGGTCATGAAGTTCTCCGTTTCGCCTGTGGTGCGCGTTGCCGTTGAGCCCAAGAACCCCGCTGATTTGCCCAAGCTGGTGGAGGGTCTGAAGCGTCTGGCCAAATCCGATCCCATGGTGCAGTGTATCATTGAGGAGTCCGGTGAGCATATCATCGCCGGTGCCGGTGAGCTGCATTTGGAGATTTGCCTTAAGGATCTGGAGGAGGATCACGCTTGCATCCCCCTGAAGAAGTCCGATCCCGTTGTCTCTTACCGCGAGACAGTCAACGAGGAATCCAACCAGATGTGCTTGTCCAAATCGCCCAACAAGCACAACCGTCTCCTCATGAAGGCCCTGCCTATGCCCGACGGCCTGCCCGAGGACATCGACAGCGGCGACGTCAGTTCCAAGGATGACTTCAAGGTGCGCGCCCGCTACCTGGCCGAGAAGTACGACTACGATGTGACCGAAGCCCGCAAGATCTGGTGCTTTGGCCCCGACGGCACCGGACCCAACTTCATCCTCGATTGCACCAAGTCAGTGCAGTACCTGAACGAGATCAAGGACTCCGTCGTCGCTGGCTTCCAATGGGCTTCCAAGGAGGGCATCATGGCCGACGAGAATCTGCGCGGTGTTCGCTTCAACATCTACGATGTCACCCTGCACGCCGATGCCATCCATCGCGGCGGTGGCCAGATCATTCCCACGACCCGTCGCTGCCTCTACGCCGCTGCGATCACAGCCGGTCCCCGTCTCATGGAGCCCGTCTACCTCTGCGAGATCCAGTGCCCCGAGGTCGCCGTCGGCGGCATCTATGGTGTGCTGAACAGGCGTCGTGGCCACGTCTTCGAGGAGAACCAGGTCGTCGGCACCCCCATGTTCGTGGTGAAGGCCTATCTGCCTGTGAACGAATCCTTTGGCTTCACGGCCGATCTGCGCTCGAACACCGGTGGACAAGCGTTCCCCCAGTGCGTGTTCGACCATTGGCAGGTGCTGCCCGGCGATCCGTGCGAGCCCTCGAGCAAGCCCTACCAGATTGTCCAGGACACGCGCAAGCGCAAGGGTCTCAAGGATGGCCTGCCCGATCTGGCGCAGTATTTGGACAAGTTGTAAGCGACGGAGCAGCCCCCCTCCCCCTCCCCCTGCATCCACATGCTGCTACTCCTGCTCCTGCGTCTGCGCCTGCTGGCTAAATAACCGAAGAATAAGAATGTGGCGGGCGGTTTGAGGAGAGGAAACCGATCAAAAGCAAAAATAACAACAAGGGTCGCTGTCGGCGTTTTAGAAACACACACACACATTTAAAGAAATTTTGATGATTATTAATTGTATAACAGTAAAACAACAACAACAACCAACAACAAAATAAATCAAGTAAATGATACTACTTTAAGTTTATATAAAAAAACAAACAAGCAAAAATACATCAAGAGCTACCAGTAAAGAGTGATAAGTGGAAAAAGGGGGAAAAGAATATAAATAAATGTCTGCTGTTAAAGCCTGCTGCTGTAGAGCAGAGTGCGGACACTTAAGAGCACACGGGCGATGTTAAAATACAGAAGTAGACGATGGAAAAGGGGCCAACACTTGGCCTTCCTTTTGAGATGCTGTCTTCGCTAAAATTGCAGCTGACGTGCTCATAACTAGCAAATGTTGGCTGTGAAAACTAGCCCCAAAATAGCTAACATAGCCACAAGCTGGCCAAGGTGGGCAGCACTATTCTGTTAAGCCATTAACAGCTGAATTTAACACATTGCCTGCCTGCAAAACGAGGGTTGAGTTTTGCCTTTCATATTTTTATTGCAGTGTGTTGCGTGTGTGTGTATCAGCAACACGCGCCGCGTGGCCAAGTGCAAAATCACAAAGCAAAGCACACAAAGCCAATCAATGTAAATGATTACAAGAAATATGCGACATGCGGCGTTTGGCAATCGAAAACAACAACAGCAATGACAGCATCGTCGTGGGGTGGCACAGAGTGTGAGACTGAGAGATACACAGAGGGAGAGAGAGAGAGTGAAACAAGAACTCCCACACCAATCTGCTCTCTTTGTAGCTCTCTGCATTTGTATGGCTGCACGCGTTGACATGCTAACAAATAAACATCTAATTTATGTGTGTAAGCTGTGTTATTGCAGAATACAGGCATATTAAATTACAGTTACATATTCGATGTAAAAGAGATTTGACAGTTAAAGAGAGCGTCAAATGGATCTTGCACCCACACAATACAATGTATTTGTTTGAGCTTCGCTCTTTGCTCGCGTTCATTGTGCGAAGCCTGAGCAACAATAGCGATGAAAAATATTCAAATCACGACTCAGGACTCACAATTGGGAGAGCGAGAGAACTAAAGTCAGAGTTGAGAGTGTGAATCGTGGGGAAACCACTTCCACCAGATACAGTAACATTGACAGCAGCACATTGTGTCCAATTGGCTTCACGCTCTTCCGTTTAGTCGTGTTTCGGTGTTCGAGGCGAGCGGACGTGTGTTTTTCACCAGATGCGATATGTGCCGCATGCATTGCAATATTTTTTGTCAATAGGTATGTGTGTGCGTGTGTGCATGTGTGTGCGTGTATACAAATGTGCGGCTTGTGGTCTGTGTTATGCTCCAAATTCCAAAAAAAAACACAAAATTAATCGAATGAAATGAATGCAAAAATAGTAAACAATTTGAAACGAATCAAAAGGCAACATTTGTCTGTGTGTGTGTGTCTATGTGAGTGTTTGTGTTTTTATGTATGCGTGTGGAATTCGTAAGCAAATTGCAAAATGCGAATAGAATTCTCTTGTTCTCGGAAGTTGCCGTGTCTGTTTTTGTCATCGTCTCAAAAGCGAACGCCGCCAACGTCTCAGCCGCCGTTTCGTCTATTACATTACAACAACGGCAGCAGCAGCAAGAAGAAGAAGCAGCAGCAGCCCCCGTTGGATGATTGTCGACTGCTCCTTCTCTCTCTCGCACACTCGCTCGCTCGTCAAATATTTTTTTTTGCTATATTTAGCAACATTTCCAATTGGACGATTTTTGATTTGACCTTTTCGCAGTAAAAGCTTTTAACTGTAATTATTATGCGTTGCTGCCAGCGGTAAAAAACAACAACAACATGCAAATACTGATGTGGTGTGTGTGCAAGTTTGAGAGTGTGTCTGCATATGAAAAAATCGATGCCAGACTCCCTGCGACGACGCCAGGCAGGCAACAACTTCATTCAGTAAAGCAAAAGGCAAAGCGACGGCGACAGTATATTTTACAGTTAGACAAAGTTGGAGCTTTGCTTTGACGGTGTGCGTGTGTGCTTGCATGTGTGGGTGGGTGAATGGTTGCAGCTTAGGTTTGGAGTTCGAATTGGAAATGAGTTTATGCATAGCTATATGCAATAGATAACACCGGAAATAAAGTTTTTTTTTCCATTTTTCCGTTTTACAAAATGCAAAAAATAACAAAGACAAAGGCAACGTGCGTCTCTGTATATGTGTGTGTGTCTGTGTGAGATGTTTATGTATAGAAGCATATAAATTGTTTTATATGTGTGTATTTAAGTGGGCGGCTAACAGGGAGGCTAATTTGTCTTTGTGTGCGAGCATTTGTGTGAGTGTGAGTGAGTGCGCCTGAGCTTCATCCGTACACACACACACATATTTATATATATGTAGAACTCCTCTCTACAAACAAAGTGTATAGAAAATATGAATGAAGACACGAAATGTGAAGAGCAAAGGAGTTGAGAGTAAAACTAAAGATTCGCCAAGTGTGGGGGTAGTATGAGGAGGAGAAGGATTAGGAGTGGGAGAGAAGTGAGTAGTGAGAATAGTGTTTCTCACACACTAATGTTCCCATTTTCACACCTCGCAACTCCAAACGGTAGCGAGGGGTGGGGGAATGGTGTACAGGGGAAGGGAGGGGGTGTTAGCTCTACGTGAAAAATCAATGCAAAAAATGTGTGGGACGTGTTACAAACATTTTTAATTGGCTTCTGAAAGTGCGAGATAGTTGAAAACTTTTCAAAAAGTATTTAATTATGAAAGATGGAACAAGAATTCTTAAGTGGAATTGTAAAATACCTGCGAAAAGTTGGAAAACTTCTCTCTTATACCAGTTGATCCTTAGTGACAGATTACATCGTATACAAATTGTCTATAATACGAAGATTTCCACAGCGAATGATTCATATGCTGTAATTAACATTAATTTCGGCTCTAGGCCTACATTTAAATTGAGAATGCTTTACAACATGAAAAAAGTCATTAACAAAATGTATATTTAATTTTTATTTTTTTACTAACTACTTAAGATCATTGCGGTCAACCCCGCTTGTTAACCCAAAAACCCAGATTTACATTGCATCAAATTCAAAAGATTTGTGTTTAAGTTGCTTTTCGCAATCTTGACACATTTTTACAGTAATTTTGGGTATCAAACTGAACGGTAATCAAGATATTATTTTAAATTTGTTGTGCTACTTTGTTTTTGCTGTGAAATTTGACAGTCAGTCGGAAAAATGTCAATCATCAACATAGTGGGAGGGAAATTTCAATAAAGGCTCAAACTCAAATTACAAGGAAATAAAATTGATAAGAAGCTGAAGCCGCCTACAGCAGGTATGATTAAGTTGAAGCCACATTGTTGATAGTCAATAATATTTCAATAGCTATTGGAAAAGGTCTGTTGAGATGATAAAGTATGCATGTTGATGGAAAAACTTACTTGTAGCTAATGTGGCTTATCCACCCTCTCACAAAACGGAATCAATACACATTAAGAAGTCCGTTGAGGTGATAAATTGTTGAAAAGTCTTAACTTAAGTCATAAGCGGCTTATCCGTATTATATAACATTAGAAAACACAATATATTGATGAAAATTCTTACTTATTGCTTATGTTTTTCATACAACCCCAAGAAAACAGAAGCAAAATGTGTTGGAAATTCTGTTGGTATAAATTATTATCCATCCCCTAAACTTACATATATATATTAAAAAGTTGGTTATTTATGGTGGTAGCCGCAACTAGAATGTCAATTCAATGGATATTTGTAAATTATAAGCCATTCATATTGACAAAAATACTTACCTTAAGCCATTAGTAAGTTTTGATGATTATCCATTATCCCCACTCCCTTAGAAATCACAATCAATTGCATTAAGAACTGCTAATCTGTTCAGCGTTGCGAAAATACTAATATCCGTTTAAGCCCAAACCAAAATTGGCCAAGCTTCACATCTCTAATTGAATATTACGCAAATCAAATCAGTCTTTAAGCTAAATACAAAGTGAGAAAGAGAGAGAGAGAGACAGACAGAGGGAGAGAGAGAATTAAGCCGATTATAACTACTACAAAAAGCAAAACAACAATAATTACAAGTTTTGCTATTAAGCATAATTTCTATTCCACCCGATTTCGCCTCCGATTTCCCATCAGCAGCAACTAAAGCATTTGGATGACGAATTTAATGACCTGAAAAAGAAGAAGAAAAAACGCCAATCACTTTCACACATTGCATAGATGAAAATTGAAATAGTCGACAACAAAGACGAGCAACAGCAGAGGCAGCAACAGCAGAGGCAGCAACAGCAGAGGCAGCATCAGCAGCAGCGACGCCGACATCGACTGAGGCAGCGACAGCGAGTGTGGGCACATTGATTACATTTTCATAATCAACGAAAGAGAAAAACACACACGCAAAAAAAAAAAGATAAAAAGTTAAAGTTGCAGTTGGTTTCTCAATGAATATCGCATAATGGAGGCAACACCTGAATCGTGTGGCGCACGCGATTCTGTGGAGGCGTTGGAACCCGAGGCGGACACAGAGACAGAAACGGAGGCAGAGGCAGAGGAGGGCACAGAGGCAATCTCAACAGCAAACAAGATGTCCGAGCCGGAGACAGAGACGGCAACGGAGCCCGCTGCTCTGGATGCGCTCGATGCGGCCAACGACCAACAAAAGCAAAAGTATGTCGCAAGCATCTAAATGAAATTAAATTCAAATTGTGGCACAGAGTGCCTGCCACACTCGGTTGCAGTTGGCCCAGGCCTCTACACATAGCCTAATTACATATACATTTCCATTTCACTTTTTGCCCTTTCAGCGAGCAATTGCAGCAGCAGCAGCAGCAATTGCACTCACTGGAGCCCATCTCACTGGACGATATACCGGAGCCCATCCGAGTGCTCGACGACATCATATCTGAATTCGAGGAGGAGGCGACAACCAAGCCAGCTGCCCTGCACAGCAACAGTGGCGAGAATCAATCAGAGGACGACGGCTACATGAGTCTGAGTCGCAAAAAGTGAGTGAACAGTTTCCACACTTTTTCATTCAAATCCGTACATAAAAACGAGAATTTTCACCAATAAATCATCGCAAGAATCTCGTTTTTTTTTGACCAAATATACCAAAACTAATTTCGTATTAAAATTCTGTTGTTTTGTAATCGATTTTGATTATACTGTTATTCTGAAAACTTATTTCAACTTTAATTAAATAATTGAAAAATTATTTGTATTATAATTTCATATTACAATGATTCAAATCGATTTCAAAAAGTTGAAAAATATTCAAAACGTTTTTCTAAGTTTTCTAAGTAATCTGGCAAAAAGTTTGAAAACCGTTTACCCATTTGCCGTTTTGAGGAATACAGTTCCGTTATCAAATCCCTTTTCGTAAATTTATCACGGAATCTGAATTCGGAAGGTGTATATATATAATATATATAACTTTATATTGGACAATTCGAATGATAAATAATGCCCTGAATTAACAACCGGTAAATAGGGTATACTAAACTGTGCAAATACCTAAATAAGATCTAGACAACTTACTTAAAGTAAACAAAATGTAGCAAGTTTAAAATTGATTTAATTTCAATTAAAATTGTTTGACACTCTGTCGTGTGTGTGTGCAGCATGTCGAAAAAGGACTCGGAAGACGTGCCACAAACGCCGAGCACAGACACCGTGCCCGAGGGCAGTTTCAACGAGGTTGATGGCACGGCCGAAAATTTAACCAAATTATCTGAGGCGGAGCACAGCCAGGAAGCGACAACGCCACTCATACAGACAACGCTGGTGAGTCCACCTACAAACCCACATACATCTGAGCATAGACAGCTAATGGAAAAGCAATTAATGTCCTCTCCACCCCCCTTATCAGCCGAAGGCACGCAGTGCGAACTCAACGCCAGCCACCAACTCCAACTATTCGAGTCTGCCGTGTTGCGGTGCCCGAACCGCCTCCAATCTGTGCGCCGCCTCCAATTGCAACTCATCCAGGAATGGTCCGTTGGCTGCCATTCGCACCGGTAGCTGCAACGGGGAGCGCAATGTGCTGGGCATCGACATCAGTGCCGTGCACAATGCCGTTCTGCGTGGTAATCTCGCCAAGCTTCCGGAGCCCATGCTAAATGAGCATCCGGTGACCATCTACCCGGGTCCATCGGCGAAGGCAAGCGGCGAGGGTGCGCGCAGCAAGCGACTGCTCAACTCTGTGGAGAAGCACAAGGAGGTCTGTCACATGCTGAATCCACATTCCAACAGCTCCACCTCGCCCTCGACCTCGTCGGGATCGCAGCACACGTCGAGTGGCGAAGCATCGCCATCGGCATCCCATATGAATGTCGCCACAGCCAAGCATCTGCGACAGGTGACGGATGACTATTCCGAGGACTCGCTAGAGGAGTCAACCATTTCCACAGATCTGACGCCCGTCAAGCAGAATGGCGTCGCCTGGGAAATACACTTTAAGAGCAATAAGAAGAAGACGAGCGCCACGAAAAAGTCATCTTCGGGTGCTGCTAAAAAGGTAAGCGACTCCTAACGACAGATTAACAAACATATTGTCTAATGTGTCCATGATATAACCTATAAAAACTAGGCTGCCATTGAAGGTGTAACTATAATGGTAATCCATACATGGGTTCACCATTTCCACAGCTGTAAACAACCACATGAAAATTGAGTTTATATTTATAGCCTAAGGTTTGGCAACTATTTATTCGAAATATTGAAGCATTTCTGGTCGAAAATACTGTTCACTGACTAGCAAAGAGAATAAACCCACTAAAATATGGCCATCTTTTAGTCGAGCAGTAATCAAGGCAAACAAAATACAGTTAACAGGCTGGCAAATAGGATAGATTTCTGATAGATTTCCGACGATCTTTTCCAGTTGCTCAATTGCTAGTTTATTCAAACTAAAGATTATTTGAATGCTAATGCTCCAACACAAAATAAGTAAGAATTTTAAATAGGGGTATTCACATTAGATCCTAACTGATCCTAGCTGATCTAAGATAATTACAAACGTGTTGAAAACATAGTTTTAACAGTCAATTTATCGTGTCTTTATAGCAACAGCCGCGAGAGAACAATCTGACCGACTTCAACAACAGTTTCGTCTACAATGAGCAGCAGAGCATGCTGGGCAAGGGCACGTTTGTCATCAGGCGATCCACGGCCAAGAAGCCGCCACGTGCCGTCGATGTCTTTTGTATACCAAAGCCACCGCGCACCTCGCTTGGCGCTGGCGCCATTAGCAATGAGTTCTACACGAGCGACAGTGAGCCCAGCGAGTCGGCGCCACTGCCTCCGCCGCCGGCGCCCTCCGAGATGAGCTCCATGTGCAAGGAGTGCGACGCAGGACCGGCGCAGACGCGACGTAGTTTCGAATTGGCTGGTACCCAGAGATCGGCGCTGTCCCTGGACATAGCCGAGGCGGCGGAGCATCTGGTCAAGAAGCCCATCAAGAGCAAGACGGCCATGCTGACGGAGAAGCGTCTCAGCGCCGAGTCCATGCCCGACAACACTACCAGCAGCGAGGAGTTCGACGAGACGCGCCTCAACGGCACTGGCTACGATCTCTTTGGCTATAACGGAAACGGTAAGTGACGCAAACCGTAGTCTACAAATTTATTAGAGCTTGTTAAAGTGTCTGATGGAAGAGAGGGAGCAGATCTGAGATTTCATCAACTATATATATATCTATACATATATTTGCTAATTGCCTAACTTTTGTAACCCAACCAGATCAACGCGTCTCGACGGCAACAACCCCTCACACGGATCTGGCGCCCACTTTGGAGGAGGACGAGGAGCTGTCCGACTTTAGCTACGGCTGCGCACCACTCAAGCAGATTGAGCACAACATTAGCGCGCTGCTGCGCGGCGACTTGCCTCTGATGGGGCCGGTCAATGGATGCAGTGCAGCTGCCTCTGCTGCGGCCGCGGCTGCCGCCGCTGCTGCTGCTGCTGCTGCCGTTGCCGCTGCTGAGTTGCATGCGAAGCGCGTGCTGGAGTTCCGTCCGGGCGTGCACAAGTCGGAGAGTGCCAAGGAGATGCTGCTGTCGCAGAATGTGGTTGGTTTTGGGCCACTACCCCCGTCGCCGCCTAGCTCCAATCCGGACATGTTTGACTACGATGCGCCGCTGCCGCCTTCGCCCATTGAGTCGCGCAAGCCGCTGGAGCTGCCAGCGTCCGTTGCTGTCTCAGCGGTTCCCGTCAATCGCGGCACCACCGTCGTCGAGGTGCATGCCACCGCCTCGGGGGCAGCGGTGCACAGCAACAGTCATACGCGGCGCAGTCGCGACAATGTGGCTGCAGTGCGTCATTTCAACGATGAACTGCCTCCGCCACCGGCACCGGCCCATCATCAATCGAGCAGCTTTGCGGAGGTGCTGCCCGGGCTGCCTGGTCTGGTACACGTGCCACCGCCCATGGCGCCAGTAGTGCCCCCACATCGTGCCGGTCACTCGCTCAACACCATGAAATCGTGGAGCATTGACTCGCAGTACCGCAAACGATCGCCCAAACTCTTCGGCTACAGCAGCGGCAGCGGCATAACCACGCCCACCGGCCTGGGGGGCCAAATGCCGCCGCTGCCCCAGCCACCCATGGGCACCATTGGGTCGTCCTGCGATGGCGGCTCCGTTGCCGGCACGGGCTCCTATCAGCGACGGTATATCAACTACGGCACCAAGCGCAGCCTGAAGCAGTCGCCGCGCGAGGAGCATCGCCTGCAAACCTCATGTAGTCTTCCCGAAACCCCAATCTTTGCCAGAGGGTGAGTCCCACAGCTTACAGCCGAGTCGTATCCTCCACTGAAATCATCATCCACATTTGCTTACAGCTGTGACATACCACGTACGCCATATCGACGCCAAAATGATCCCATACCCGTCAGCGGCTCCCGCACAGCGCCACGCTCGAGCACCTCGAATAGCATCAACATGGGCAACTCCATCTTGGGCATAGGACGTAAGTTTCGCCATTCAATTTTACCATTTGTTTGGTAAATTTAAATAATTGATGTGCATATTTTTTATATAAAATTGTTTTTTTCGTATTTTAGCTGGCCCCTATGGCACCGCTCAGATTTGTCGCCAGCGTTCCATCAATCACGCCTTAGCCTCCAACGAAATGCTGCGCATGACTGGCGCCCCCGCTCGCGGCTGGTATCCCAAGCAGCGCAACATGCGACCCGCCTCCACGGAGAACATTGATCGATTGGCTTCGGTGCGCGTGTGGGACAATCCGGCTGGTATGTCGGGCACAGGTCAATCCCGCAAGCCGCTCACCCTGCCGCCCAATTTGACGCCCTCCTTCTTGAACAAGTCACCACGCGAGGCGCTGCGCCGCGTCACCAGTTTGCTAATAACCAAAAAGAGTAAGTGCCTCCAAATCAATTGCAAAGAACACTTACATTTGATTGTCACTTCGCAGAGCACAACAAGGATCGGAAGCACAAGGCATACAGCGATCTGCCCATGGATGACAGCAACAGCAAGCACGCCTATGAATTTGAGACAGGTAACTGCTACTCTTTAGGCTTAAGCAGCTGGCTGGATATGGCTACGGGAAAATCTAGTGTCTCATTTTAGCCAGTTTCAAATCGACAGCTGAATTATTAGTTTTTAATGTGCAGCTCAAAACTGGCTGTACAAATATGGCATTTTATCGCTAACAAAATTGGATCAGTTTTCACAAAAGCCTTAAATCTGTTCGGAATAAATTTCAAGAATCTTACCAATTCCTCAGTCAGCCAGACTAAACCCCTTTTATACGATGCGAGAAGATAATACTCGTCTTTGCCCGAGGCAAATTTTTATTTTCTCAATTAAATTTTTAAGATTGACCAAAAGTGCACAAAAATGCCACAAACAATCTTGACTCATTGAACCCCATTTGGGAAATTTTCCTAAAAAAAAAACATTAAAACGTAAAATATATATTCGCAAACAGTTTCAAATCAGCTTTTATAATTAATTTTCGACCTCTCTTTTTCTTTGTAGTGGGCTCCGGGAAGCGCAAGGAGAGCAGCAGTCGCAATAAGGACAATGCAGCCGCTGTTCCCGGCACTACGCCCAAGGCCAAAAAGAAGGGTCTCTTCAAGGCGCTGTGGAAGCGTACGAAAACCACGTCGCTGGATCAATAGAGGCCCACGAAGAGCAGACCCCGACTTGTTTCAGACGAAGCCAAAGCACTGCCCCCACCCCCACCCCCTTCCACTCCAAACACTCCAATGATATTTTGGAGCTATGTGTTTTTAATGATGAACGTTGATAATAACCGCACTTCTATATACACTACATACATGTACAATATGAAGACGGTGTTGGTACTACGCTAGGCATCCCTATCAAGTTACCAGACTCACCTGCTCATCCATGAACTTTTTACACACACCCACACACACACACACACACACACAGACGAGCACTTATTGTGAAGCTCGTTTCGTTTGTAAGTTCGCTCACCTTGAAATTCACTCAATATTGCAAAAGATAACTTATATATATCGTACATAAAGGTACAACTATATCGGTCATATTATAATGCGAGGAAAAAACTGAATAAATTAAATGCACAAATGCCGTGAATCGTAAAGACTGACAAACAAAAATGTAAATGAAATGAGTAAAAACAAAAAAAAAAAAAAATCGAAAAGAAAATTAAATGAAAATTCCAAATATATGAACTTCAAATGCAACACACCAGACCAGCAGACAAAACAGTATTATATATACACTATATACACAGACCACATATGTATATGGGTACCAGATGAGCCCAGACTCTGAACTTGCAATAATAATTCCATGGCCGAAACACACGTAACACACACAATAAAAAGCACGCAACGATGAGCAACAAAATGTAGCAAAAAAAAAAAACAAAAGAAAATGAAAATGAAAACTTAATAATTATACAAGCACTGAATTTATATATAGTATATGAACTCTATATGCATAGTTTGGAGTATATACTGAACCGTTTAGGGTTCCAGGCAGCAGCATTACTTACTTTATATTTATGATGATGTTGGATATACACGAAGCACATTTTTACGCTTCAGTTGCGAATTTTGGGCGTATATAGTGTCAAAGATTTGTTTAAGAACTAGATTTTATCCAATCTTTTGAATGTCACAAGCCAAAAAAAGCAAACACGAAGTAGAATTTCGGGCATAAAAAACTTACAAGAATATTAAATAATAAATTTAGTTTGGAATTTCGAGAGACTAGAATAGCCGAAACGCCCTCCAAATTTCAGAGAATGTTTGATAATACAATTTCCAAAATTTTGCATACAATAAAAATTGAAAACGAAACAAAAAAATTCAAGAAATGCTCAAGAAAACTTTACCAGGCAGCATTTGCTTTTGTAATTTGATAAACAAAAAAAATCGGAATAATACCATTAACTCCAAAAGGTAACGACAACAAAAAAAAAAAACTGTAAACGTTTACTAGTCATTAATAATTAATAAAAAAAGTGAAATATTTATATATATATTGAAGATTATGTATTTTTTATTAACACACTGACAAGCCAAGCGCAACATATTTGGCAGCATTTTATAAAGAGGCGCCCCGCCCCCCTTCCCGCAGAGAAACAGAGCCAGTTGAAAAGTATTATTAACGAATTATTATATTATGCTACAGCAAGTTGGTATTTATTATAATTAATTATATTGTATGTACAATTATTTGTATTAATATTATTGAATATATTTTTTAGAAAAGTAGTGTGAAAATTGACAAAGTACTAACACAAAAAAAAACGAAAAATAATTAAAATAAAAATAAATGAATAAAGCTGCGAATACTTTTACTATAAAAAAAATAAATGTAACATTTTGAGTAAAGTGGTAATGCAACAATAAACTCTTAACTAAAAGAAATATAATATCAGACCCAAAACGTCGATTTTAGAGTGGTTTTTTCATCATAGACTTTTTGACAAAACAAATCCTACTTTTGAGCAAAACTTTCTAAAGCACTAACTAAACCTTGCCCCAAAAAACTACATATGTACATCCCACATTCTCTCATGCATTCAGCTATAAAAGGAATCAATGCTTGAGCGCAAACCACAAACACAAAGTTAAACTTAAAGTAAAAATACAAAAATATGACGAATTACAATAACAATTCAAAGACACACACACACACACACACATACACATACATATGAATTAAAGAGCTATGAAATAAAATGTTTAGCACAGGCAGAACAAAGCAAATGATATAATTTTTTAGCAAGAACAAATGAATTTTAAAAAAAAAATATATATATATATATATATATGAAATTAAAATTAAACAATTAAAAAAATTAAATAAAAATAGCATTGCAAATTTTGAGAAATATGAAAGAGATGCGTTTTAATTGGAAACGGGGGAAATGGGCAGCTGGAAGATACACGTTATAAAGAATCTATTGACTATTTACGGCTTTAGTTCAAAATCTTAAGATTGGACATATATATATTTGATTTGATTTTTACTTGCTGTTGAATTTGCTTTTTATTACACATTCTTTCACAATTTGGATTTGTGCGTGTGTTGAGGGTGTGTGTGCGAACCAGATAAATATGCAATATTTAAAGTGGAATTACGGCATTCGAAAACTCACGCTCCAAAAATAAACGTTTTCACAAAACTAAACAAACGTATCGTAGAATGCGAACAATTTGTTCGACTTTCGCTGTGGCATTAGTTGGGATTACAAAACAAACAAAATTCGATTGCATTATATCAAAGTACGTAAAAAAATTGCCTGTATGTGTAAAGTTTTACTTAATGTTTAACTGACAGTTATTCTGGTTTAGACCTATATCCATTTGTTGTTCTTGTTCTTGTATTCCGTGTCATGAATTTTAAAAATTTAACAAAATATGTGGGGGCTGGTTGCACTGTGAGTTCATTCAATTTGTGAAGAATTTGGTGTCTTTCTCTTATCTTAATCTCAACGAGCTGTTTGGGCCCGTTCGCAGTCTAAGCCATATAACTATACTCGTCACCAGAGTTGGCAGTACGCTCAATATATTGTTTGTCAATTAACGATTCCACGCACTTCTTGATCATTGCTATGTTGGGCGTAAAACTGACTTTCGATAGGGATAGAACCTGTGCAAGAGAAATACGTATTAAGTTAAGTATATATTTATTTTGGATATTAATTATGGTTTTGGCCACCCACCTCCTGTATTAACGCATTGTGCTTTAACACCTTGCGCGCCTTCATAATACGTACAATGGCCGCTTGCAGAAACAGCTTACGATCCTCATCTACCGAATTGATCGTGTGCTCCACCTTTATGGATAATCCAGTGCAATATATTATCATACTATGTGCATACAATACAAGTGATAAGCCAACCACTCACCTCCTGTGGCGTGTCCTTTTGTAACGCCGAACTAATCTTGAATTTCGTGCGCTTATTTGTGTAATCCATATTCAGTTCGATACGCGTGTCACCCGAGAGATTCTCTGAGCTGGCATTCAGCAGTTTGGACTCAATCATTGGCTGCATGTGCTTCTGATACGTTTCATCGTTCAGCTGCAGCGTGTTTTGTATCTCACGGCAACTCAGCGTGTCGCAGGTCTCGAACAGCAAGATGATCGCCATTTGGTACGTCTGCATGGTCACAATGTATGACTTTTTCACGTGGCTCAGCTTAAGTTCCCCATGGCACATATGATGCAGCCATGTCAACTTACGGCCGCTGAACAAATTATGATAATAATCCTCAAACTATGCGAAACAAAGATACGATACGAGCATTAATAAAACGATTGACAACTTTAAGGCATATTTTGGCAGACGCACCATTTTGATGGACTTTTCGAATTCCTGGGGCACTGCAAAGGGTATAACCTGTGTGGAGCCCAAGGGCCAAGCGCCCGCCTGCAGCACTTTAATTGACAGGTTTATGCCTGCAAAAAAAAGAAAGATTAATATTATTATTATGTTCGGACAGAGAGTAGTGTAAGTGTATAAAACGTGCCCAGATCAATGTCGTTGTCCTTTAAGTGATTGTTGAACTTGTTGTTCAGATCTGTGGAGACTGATATATCCGTGAACATGCGATGCAGTTTATTGGTGAACTCATAGCCGCAAGCTTGCTGCAATGTATAAATAAATTTAGATAAATTATAATTAAATGATTTGAGAACTGACCTTCAAGCGATTGATCATGCCCTCCTCGGCGTCCATGCTCTGGCTCTGTTCGTGAATGAGTCGCTTGGCTAGCAACCGGCTGTAGAACTTCTGATAGACATCCTTGTCCTCGATGTATTTGAATATGGTTATGTTGTTGGTGAGTTTCTGATCGATTTCCGCTTCGCAGGTCTTCGATTTCTTTAACAGTGTATCACAGTATTTGGCCACATATTCAGCGCTGCGACATGGCTGCCGTTCGCTGGGTCGTCGATTTATGACACTGGCGCAGGCCTTGTCGAGCGCGCTAAGAAACAGCGAGTCGTTCTCAAAGACATCGGCGATTAGCTCCTGATACTTGTGATGCACCTTCAGCATGTTCTCAACGAACGCAATGTGGATGTTCTCGCCCTTGAGCGCATATACCGTTTCCAGGCCCTCGTTCTTGATGTGCTCGAGAAATGTTTGTATCAGTTCACCCTTTAGATTATCGGGTATGGGTTTCAGCACGATATACATGTTGCGCAGATCCTGCCGCCGCTCATCCGACACCATATCGCGGCACTCCGAGTAGATGAAACCCAATCGATCGTTGATAAACTTACATTCGCACATCTTTCGCAACTTGGGCAATGAGCTGACATGTAAGAATTTTTGCGCCCGCTTGCTCTCGAACTCCAGGATCTTGATGACTTCCTGCATGTATTGGGAGACGCTGCAGCGCTGCAGCAGCTTGTTCGCTTCGTTCGTGTAGTAAGTGCCGCTTGCCTCCAGCATGGGCGATTCGAAGAGCTCCTGGTAGAGCTTCAGAGAGCCTGTCTTCTTATAATCCTGCACCTCCACGAAGCTGTGTATGACGCCATTGATGACCTGCACGCGATTAGAATCCAATGTCCCATTGCTGTCCCGATCCGCCGCAATGCCCTCCAGTATGTGACGCACCAGCTCCTGGGCCAAATACTCAACCATATAGAGGCGCCAAATGTCCAGGCCCAGTTCACCGATTTCCATTTGATCGGCTGCATCGCTGGACATATTGCCGTAAAATGATTCCGTATCGGTAATCTTTTGCTTCTTGATGTGCTGCTGGTTTAGATAGCTGCCAAACAACAGATCAAACAATGTATTAGTGGACGAATCAAAGATCTAAGCAGCAATCATAACTTACATATAGAGCTGGTGTAGATATTTAATTCCCTGGCTGTACTCCACCCAGGTGGTATAATATCGTTGCAGCAAATCGGGCCTGCTGTTCGCGTTGTTCGCATTGGTCGAATCGTGCTCCGCCAGCACCTTCTTGGCCAGCATCTCCTGTACGTGCGACTCGAGGAAGTGCTTTGTCTCGTTATACAGTTGATCTGCCATCGGTTCCGGCTGCGCCACGCATAGCGTATAAACATCGCTGTATAGATACGTATTCAAAAATATATATACAAATATCTGTGTGGGTGACGATGAGTATTCAGATTGCAAACATCTCAGATGCGCATGTGTATTTATTGAAAATCATTGGGCTTTTCTGGCAACTCATGCTGCGGCGCACAGTGGGCCACAAGCTGTTCATTGCATTACAAAACTAAATCTTAACATGTCTTTTTTATCACAAAAATATTCTATTTATAAATTTAGTTTAGATTAAAAAATGTTCAATTTAGTTTAAGTGTTTTTTTTTAACATTTAACCACTGTGCAACATGCTTAAACTAACTTTTACAAAGTTATTGTTCTTAATTTTTTGTTGGTTTTAATATTTTTTGCACAATATTTAAACAAGTTTTCCACTCTATGCGTTCGTTCCACTGTGCAACGTGAAGCGATACTCACCTGAAGCTAGTGTTCCAAACGGCTCGTTCAACTTTGCTCAATGTTATCACGTCCTCGGCGACGCAACGCAAGCGCGGCCATACATCAACAAATTGCACTATTTTTGGCTTGAGCGACATCTCTGCTGCGTGTGTGATGTGGATGTGTGTGTGTGTGTGTGAGTGTGGAAGGATGTGGACTATCTGCTGAGCTGTTTTTTTGATTGAGTGGGTGGGCGATTGAGTGAAAACAACGATTAGCAAAGCAACAGTGGCAAAGGCGTTTTAACAAAGTGCAACAAACGTTGCTGCTGTTTCACAATGACACTGCAACAACAACAACAACAACAAACAGCGTAAACATTTGTTGTAAACGCGCATTTTGTTATAAATAAAGAGAAAATTGCGTCGCCACTCGGAGAACGTTCGCGAGAGGAGGCATAATCAGCAGGGGCCCTAGGCCAAAACTGAGACAAAAACGACAACGGCCTCGGCACTTGCCAGCCAATTGGCCCCCAAAATTGCGGTGTGTTTGGCGTGGCAGAGGTTTGTGGTTCACTTACGCGCTTTTTAGTTACGCTATGCTCTAATGATAATGCGTGAATTTTAGTTTTTTGAACTTTTTTTTACAATCCAAAATGAACTCTTATGTTACGGTGACAGAGTTGCCACTCCACTTCCATCGTTGACAGTGTGGCGATGCAACCCTATAATAGATAAATGCGATAACGATAGCACGCTACACCGATATCTGTCATCAATTCATATCGAATATTAAGTAGCTTTATCGAGCACCTTACAGCTGTTGCCGCTATCAGCCATAAATACGCGAACTGTTTGAATAACATAGTTTTCGTATTTGTAAATTTAAATAACTCGAAATAATTACAACATGTATGTTGATTTATAAGTTTTTCATTTATTTTTTTCTATAATTCGCTAATTATTTGTTTTTTGTTTTTGTTTTGTTATTTAAATTATATAAAAGTGCGTTATTAGATTTACTGTTAATAGCTTAAAACACAACACTTAAAACGTAATGACTAAATTTTCTTTGTTTTTCTTTCATTTTGCTAGTTAGTTTTTCAAATTGCAAATTAAATTAGAATTTGTATTATATGGATAACAGATTTCACAGTTAATCAACCTTTAACTTACATACTTTTCGTTGATTGTCATGCTTTAAGCCATTAATAAATTAATAAAGAATACTTCTGAGAGGGGGGAGGCATAGCTAACAAAATGTATGGATACAAATGCTTAAAAACTGGAATTGCTGTTCGATTTGAAATATATATTGATGCTATTTGTTGTTGTTTGTTTATGCTATGTAAGTTCGTTTGTAGATTGTTTCATTACTAATTCGTTGAAGTTGTCTAGTAAACATGCGTCACTCTATATATTTATATATGCTAATGTATATATGTGTGTAAACTATATGTATATATCAATTTATGCATATTCATGTTTTTATGTTTCTATGTTAACGTTTGGAGTCTATTTTCTTTTGGGTAATATGCTTGCATAATTCATCTCCCCTCGCTTCCGCCTTCTTCTGATGCTCTTTTGCTAAATAGGACACGGTTTATTGCTATCAACTAAAACTAAAATGTTTATAATTATTTAGCATTAATCTAGTACATACATTTGCTATTTTATTTTATCATTATTATTCTTTGCTTCCTTCAATTTATTTTTTTGTAATTTTTGCTGCTTTTGGACTTGCTTGTGGGTTGCATTTGTGTGGTGGGATTCGGATTCTCAATTTAAATGTATAATTTATGTAAATATTTCGACTTAGTCTACATATTTGCATTATGTTTGTATGTATTTTATTTGTAGTTAATTAATATATAGTTAGTTTTAAGCGCATTTCGTATGCAAAATCGTTTCACTTTTTTTTTTTTGTTTGCGAAATTGATGCAAGTAATATTATTTTTTTGTTTTGTTTTTTTGTTAATTCCTAAATCGAATTATAAATTGATTTCAACTACACATCGACTAATAATTGTTGTAAAGCAAATGAATTGTTATGTTACAGTTTCATTAAGTGTAAACTAAATAACAATTTGTTTAAAACAAAACACTCACAATAATTCGAATACTTAGTTATAGTTATATAATTGTTTTAGGTACACAGTTTACAAACTTTTCAAAAGCAAAGAGCAGTTACACACACAAATACACACAACTAAAGATGATCCGACCTTAATCGTCGTCTCGAATTGTTTAAGTTTTTTTTTTTGTTTTTTTTTTTTTGTTTATGTTTAGCAGAATATCACACGAATATAGGCAAACCAAATGTAGCAAGTATAACAGTTGTCTAACAGTTAACTTTTTGTTCATACACACACACACATACACCTACACACTCACTCACACTCATTCACTCACAGTCACTCACTCACAGTCACTCACTCACACTCACTCACACATACACAGATTTTTATTTTTCTTACTCCAACAACGATTGAGATTCGCCCACTGTGCCATTACTCAGACAGGATTCAGCGGCAGATGCTTCCGTTGCTGCATCCTTCGCTTTAAGCTTGAGCAGCGGTGTCTTAATATCCGCCTCCAGCTCCGTGCTGCAGTTGAGATTGCTAACGGGGGCTTTTCCTGTTCCTGCTCCCTCCTCCGCCCCATGCAACTCAATGGCCGCCTTGGGCTCGGCTGAGCTGCTCTCCGATTTACCCTGAACAGCAAAAGGATTTGTATTCGGAAGCAATTATTTTATATATTATTCGCCAAGTTAACCCACCTGCAAGTAGTAGGTCATTAGCTGACCCTTGCCCTTGACGACGACCAAGCCACGCTGCTGGAACGTGTAGCCGAATGGTTCCAGTATCTTGCAGGTCTCCTCGGTCACCTGGACAGCGCCCGCTTTCCCAGTGCTCTCCATGCGCGAAGCCACATTCACCGTATTGCCCCAGATGTCGTAGTGTGGCTTCCGGGCGCCAATCACACCAGCCGTTATCGGTCCATGATTGATGCCCATTTTCAAGACGAAATGATTGAAGGACTGCTCATTGATGCCATGCAGCGCATGCTTCAGCTCCAAGGCAAACTCCACGAGCACGGCCAGATGGGACCAGCGTTCGGTAATTGTTGCATCGTTGCGCAGATTGCGTTGCAAATTAATCCCACTTGCCGCCATATACGTGGATCCAATGGTCTTGATCTTAATGATGTCCTGGAATTGCGGCAATTCCAGCAGCTACAAATATTGATAACATTTTGATATCTATCAAGATTAACATAATATTATCCATCTTGGCCATACCGCATCGAAGTCAGAGATGACTTCATTGAGAAAACGCAGACACTCCAGGCCCTGATTGTTAACTGTTTCCTCCGAGTAAAAGTCTGTAAGTGAGCGCAATTAGTATTCACTTCGAAGTGATCAATGGTAACTCTGTAGATTACCTGAAAAGTTGGGCATGCTGGCAAACAGAACGCCCACCTCGGCATAGCTCTGGGAGTAGAGATCGTCATGAGATCGCTTTGTGTTCTTCATAAAGTGCTCGGCCACGTGCACCGGCAGCACATTGTAGACCAATGCCTCATTTCGTTGTCGCATATCGTTGGCGGTTTCCTTCTGCTCGGCCACCTCCGTTTTCCATTTAAAGATTACGCGATCCTCGTGATCCATCTGAAAGTAATTCGATTCAATTCAAACGGCCAGCTAGTTCAGTTAACGTCACAAATCGAAAGTGTAGCAAGAGTTAAAATCGATATGCCGCGAATAGCACAGATAACAGGGTATCACACAGTCGACATTTTCCGTTCTTATTTTCTCTATACTCACATGACGCGCCAAAAAGCTGAGCGACAATGCGGCAACCAATAGCAGACCTGAGGCACAGTAACGTGTTGATATGAGTCTGGAAAACAAGGACACAAATACAGTTATGATAAGTAAATACAAGTACTACCCCCTACTACACCAGCAAACCCAAGTCCAAACTAAATATACATAAATAATGTTCCATCAGTGTACAAAATATATTCATGTAAATCTTACGGCTGATTTGCTAGATCATCTTCCAGAACGTATAGATCCTGCATGATGCACACATTGAAGTAGCAATGTAGAGCTGCAAAGGACATATGAGGAATTATAGTAAATCGCGCAATTGTTTCGATATCATCATTAGCAACAATTACCAGCTATGGACAAGAGCAGCAAGATCTTGGTCAAATGGGTGAGCTGAGCAATCACAGCGATTGCGATGAGTATGAGGACACTGAAGTTGCTCAGATAGGACGGATATAGGACACGTTCGGTTGGC
The DNA here is from genome assembly GCA_035044325.1 of Drosophila nr. medialis 2 BK-2023a. Taxonomy (NCBI): domain Eukaryota; kingdom Metazoa; phylum Arthropoda; class Insecta; order Diptera; family Drosophilidae; genus Drosophila; species Drosophila nr. medialis 2 BK-2023a. Next base: position 952,663 of record JAWNMH010000348.1, read on the forward strand.
ACCGCGTCCCGCATTTGCTCCACAAACGATTCGGGCAGCAGGTGCTCGGCGGTGACCACCTCCTCCAGTCCGGCCGTGGCATTAAATTCACTCTCGCTCACAATGTGCTCGGTGCGCACAAAGGTGACAAAGAAGAACTGCAGAGAGTCGCAAGTATTACACACAAAATCAATAAGGACTCGAGCTACTACTACTACTACTGCTGCTGCTACTACCAACCATGTCGATGACGTTGCTCAGGCCAATGGTGAGTGCTATAATTATGGCGGCCAGTTCGCGCACGAAGGTAATGTCATTGAATCGCTTGCTCACATCGACAAAGAACTTGGGCAGCATGCCACCAAAGCTTTCCGCAATGCTAATTGCCACCAGCATTGCGATGGGCACCAGCGGTGCCGCAATATTGATGAAGTGCAACGTCGAACGCGGCAGCACCAGGTAGGAGTACAACACATCGATGCACTGCACCAGCAAAGCGGCCAGCAATGGCAGAGAGCTGTACGGTTCCCGGTAGACGGCATAGGCCTGTTCCAGCTGCGGATTCTTGAAGCGCAGAAAGATGTTAGTGTCCTTGGTCAGATTTCTGGGAAAAAGAGAGCAGCAATTTTGCATAGGTATTGTAGCAAGACTATTTAAACTAAATAGTTGAGACCAAGACTAAGACTAAGACTAATATTTGCTGTTTAAAAGATGGCCCTTGAAAGATAGAGTTTTACAAGATTCAAAGGTTTACGAATCGTTAAATTTGATGGGAACTCACTCGTGTCCATCGCGTGTGACGAGCTCATCCTTCAAGCGCTGCTTAAAGTTCTCCAGTTTGATTTGTTCCTCCTCATCTTCGGCGGCCGTTGGATGGTGTCCGTTGATGACGACGCTCTGGGCCAGCAGCTCCTCATCATCCAGGGTGGCATCATTGTCGTCGCCGGCATTCTCGTTGCTGTCGTTGCTGCTTGCATTCGAGTCGGGACTGTGATTGGCATCCTCTGTCTTGGATTCGTTGATTTTCTTGCTGCACGGCGAGGCGAACTGTGCAAATATCGATATAGATATGGATAATAATTGGCAACTTGGCATATTTTACCGGCTTAACCACTTTGGTTATGAAGAAGGTCTTTAGGCCCGCTATGCGAAGTAGCTCCTCGCGCTTCTCACCAAAGGCGGGCTCCACCTCGAACTCGCCATTGAGGAAGGCCAATGTCTTGTCGGAAATGTGCACGCGTCTGTCAAAGAAACAACCACGGGTTAAAAGGTGTGTGTGTGTGTGTGTGTTGAGTATTTGTGTATCAATCAATTTGCATATTGAAGTGACAAGGACAAATCATAGCATGACCAGGCTACGGACATCATCATCAATTATGCAAATAGTGTAGTTGGCGACTAACCCGGCCTTGCCACTCGACTCCATTTTATTGGCCAGCTCAACGTCCTTGGAGTAAACGTCAAACTGCCACTGACGCTGGCCAAGAATGCCGGCCAGTACAGCTCCCGTGTGTATGCCCACACGCATATCAACAGGTGAGTTCGCCTTCTGTTGCACATATCTGTGTGAAAGTGGATAAGTCGATGTACAAACATACAAACATATGCCCACTAAGTCCTGGAGGACCAACCGCAGCGGACGAGACGAGACGACAGGACGCAAAAGGGGTGGACGCGTGGTTAAGTGCAATTATATTTAATTGAACAAACGTTGATTTGACGTCGCCTGTCGCCTGTCGTCTTCTGCGTCCTCTGCGGTCCCCGTGGGCCGGCACATGCTCCACGCTACTCACTTGATGGCCTTCACCATTGAAAGTCCCATGTGCACACAGAGCACGGCATGATCCGGTCGCTCGTCGGGCGCTCCACTAATGCAATAATAGCAATCACCGAGAATTTTGATGCGCAGTTGTTGGTACTTCTGTGGGGTGTAAGGTGTGTGTGTGTGTGTGTGTGTGTGTGTGTGTGAGTGTGGGAGAGTGTGTGTGTGAGTGTGTGTATAAGTTAGTTAGTTATTGCTTATAACGAAGCGAGCTAATCGATCTGTAACTGCGCCTTTCGATAGGCGCTTCAAATGGTGGACAGTGTTTATGGTAAAATTAGCTTAATTACAGGTGAAAACTAATCAATTGTACAAAAAATATAGATAATCAGATAAAATTGTATAAAATGCGTGTTAAAAGGGCAGATCCGGTTCAAATGGTAACTGATGCATTAGGCGTATTCAATAGATAATTCTGATGTGTAATAATTGAGACAATTTTTAACTAAAGTGAACATAAGATGAAACTTTTTCAAATACAATATATAAATATTACAAAATCACAACTCATTAAGCTATCTCTGTGTATAAAAAAAAATAATAAATAAAAAATATTTTGGAATATGAACTTTGAATTTTCCTTTGTTAGAGAGAGAGATTAAGTAACAACGAAAATTTGTATTTTCCATTTAATGAGTATTTGTGGGGTTTTTTTTAGAAATGTCCGAAACGTGATAGAAAAATAAAATACCGCAAATCAAAACTAAAATTGAATATGGGCTTTCAACCCATCCGAACATGATGAAATGAACCGAAAACGCTGCAAACCAATGAAAATAAAGTTGAGAAAAAAAGTAAAAGAAAACACCCACAAATCAGTGAAAAGGAAAACACACAAAAGTCGACGACCCAAGCCCCAACAAAAAAAGAATATAAAAAAGAAACTGCACCAAATTAACTGGACCTAAATTTAAAGGACCTTTAGCCAAACCCGAAAATCGCATTCGAGCAAAAATCAACTCAACACATTTTACACGGCTGACTGAGCCTAACTTTTGTTACCAACGCCCAAGCGCCGCAATAATAAAAAAGAGCCCCCCTCCCACCTACTTAAAAAGAGAAATAAAAACATTAAATATGCGGCACAGAGATGAATAAGAAGAAGACTCAAATTAAAGTTTGGAATACGCAATTAAAGGAAATGAAAGCAAGAAAGAAGGAACGCTAAAGAAGAAGAACAATAAATGCTGTGCGATGCTTATCTTAAAACATCACAATTATCATTACAAGCGATTTTTATGGGGCAGGTGAACAAAGGAGAACAGCTGGCAAAAGAGCAAACAGAAAAGCAACAGAAGCAATGGCAAAACAACAAAAACCAAGGCAGAATATAACGAAACGAAACGAGACGAAACGGAACGAAACGAAACGAAACAGAACGAAACTTGTTTCTCTTTACCTCGGCGAGCCTATCGAAGCGTGCGAAGAGCTCGTTTAGCATTTTCACCAGATCTTGGGCGCTATACGTTGAGGAGATGGCGGTGAAACCGACAATGTCCGCATACAGTATGCTTTTTTTTCGTTTTTTTTTTGTTTTTTTTTGTGGGTGCGAAAAAGAATATAATGGTTAAATTGCTTGCCACGTGGCTTTTAGGTGTTTTCAAATCAAATTTAGGCCTGTATTAATATTGAGACAGTTGTGAAGCACGCAGGAAATCTACTCAAAGCTAAACTATGCAAAAATGCCAATTTATCCACTCGTTCTAATTATTAACTTAATTTCTATTTAAATAGTCGCTGAAGTATTTGGTGTGAATTAGATTTATGAGCAGCACAAATATTTAATGAGTTGATTAATTGATTACTTCTTATATTTTCCGAATTCATATTGTAAAAATCGAAACTGCGAGTCTTGGATTTATCCACTAAATTTAGTCTCACTTTAAAATCCACAAACTCAATTCTGGTTTGATCAATCTAAATTCTGAAGATACTTTTTCAATTTTAGCCAAGATAATACTTTAGGGCTTGAATAAAGGATTATCTGTGAGTACCTCGATTTCTTCTGCTATACAAAAAAAGAGGAGCAATTTTTTTCATATGCTTACCTAACATTCTCGTGCCGACTCATGTAGATCTTTTTGAATGCCTCCGAACTGGATGAGCCCAAATCCTCGCGCATCTTAATGGCCACATGCTTGGGCAGCACGGATAATAGCAAACGTTCCTTAACAAATACATATTCAATAAATACAGTGCAGTTGCAGCAGATGGATAAAAAACACACCTGCTCCGCCGACTGCTCCTCGATGACCATCTTAACTTCCAGACTCTTCTTGGCCTCCAAAAAGGCACGCTTCTGCTTGGCCTCGCCCATAAAGTAATACAATAGGCCAATTAACGCTGCGGTCGCTATCAGAACCGCATTAGCCGCCGCCTGATCGGAGATTAACCCATCCGGCCGGGAGAAGCCCACCGGCAGACTCAGGCAATTGAAGTACGAGCAAAAGCCAACGACTAAGCCCAGAAAAATCAGTGGCAACGGCAGCGTCACATATATCAGAAAGTTTAACAATATGGCCCAGCCGAGTACATCCCTAAAAAACAGATACCGCTCAAACTTATTAATGATACACTCATAAAAAATACTTCTAATAATTTTCAGTAATGTTTTATAAAGTATAGAAAATATTTCAGAAGAACAAAGAGGTACAAATATTTAGGGCAAGCCTTTTAGAAATTATTTAGGGCTATTGTTTTTCTGAGTGTAAGTAAGTGCTTACCGCGGCGAGAAGCTGTCCTGCAGCATCACATAGGCGGCGAAATGGAGCATCGATAGAAACCACAGGGCACGTGGCACAATCGTCAGCAACGATTGATGGAAGCGCCTCAATGAGGGCTGCTCCGAGCCACGTCCGATGTGCAACAGAGCCGTTAGTGCCATATAGGCCAACAACATGCTGCAATTCACCACTGCGGAGATGACAGTAAAATAATTTATTAAGATTAATAAACATAATTTATTATTGCTTATTTGTCATTATAAAACATGAAAAATATAAATAAATATACAGCTGAAATATGACAACATATATAGAAAAAAATTTAAGTCATTTACTGCTTAGAATGCAGCAACTATAAATGCGGCAAGCTCAGCTTAAAGTTCACCAAATGAATACTTTTAGTGAGATATACAAAAATAAACTTTACAAAAATTATAAAATAAATCTTTATTTTTTTAACTTTTTTTTCAGTGTGTTATTCCTTAAGGAATTTCTTCATATACCCTTTTTACTAAAATCTGTATTAAATACCCAGCGAACCCCCCAGATAAACATGCTTCTCCTGTCTCCGCCGATTTAACACCTTTCAATAAGCTCGTCTTGAGAAAAATAATATCGATTCTTTGACACATATTTTCAGTTAAGAGCATCTCCAAGCAACTTAAGAGCCGGTTCCGTTTATTTATCTATCTTACTGCTAACTGAAATAAAAAAGTTATACTTCAGAAATAATAATCAAAGTAATCTGGTTTGCAGGGTCAAAGTGTTTAAGGATTTGGAAACATTAATTCTCTAATCTCATTGAAAGTGATCGACTATAATATACCTTGTACACATTATGAATTTATTATGAAATATATTCGATTGTTATGTGTTTAAAGCCAAATTAAATATAATTTGAGGAGGTTAAATCAAATGTGCAATTTTAAAAGGATTGAAGTTAAATTTATGAACTGGTTAACTGGCTTATGAAGATGGATATAGCCAGCCAGATAGCCAACGATTTATGGGAATCGCAATTGTGCCTTTGATTCTGTTAAATATATATCACCTATTTTGTATATATGCAGTTGCGACACTCTTACAAGAAATGAATTAATTAATACTAATAAATTCAATTTTGTTAAAAAAGAAGAAACTTAATTATTAATTATTCACAATCCTCTGTTTGGATGTCTCTTTTACGATATCTCTTAAACACTTGCACAGAGGGAATCGATATCAGTATAGATGGTATATGTATTTCCCAGCTGTTTAAATACCCCGTCTAAGCAGAGCTCGAACAAGTCTCGAGTTGCAAGATTTTGATGCTTGGGTGCACATGTGCAATTTGTGGAACTTGAACTCACCCCTGGTGGGAAGGGCCTGCTCCCATGGTATGCAAATCGTCCACAGATTGAAGAGGACGGCCGCAAAGAGGAACCACTTGAGACCGCTGCGCCGCTGCTTGATGGAATAGTTGTGATAGAGTTCGTTGAGTACGTGCTGGGGCAGGATGACCACACCGCCACCGGTGATGCCCACACCTCCGGCGACGACATCGCCCTCGTTGGGTGGCCGTCGGCGAGTTGGGGTCTTCTGGCGTTTGGCCTTCTGGCTGTGGCTGGGTGTGGATGCTGCCGTTGTCTGGCCATTCTCCAGATTGGATGCCTTCTCTTCCGGCATGTTGCGAGGTCTTTATTCTTTTGCCGTTGATCGCCGCCCTCCGATTTATAAATGGAGTGTGCTCATTTCCGCTTTGGCGTCGCGTTATCTCCACTTAATTTATATATATATATATTAACGGGGAGCAGGGGAGCTCGAGACGAGGGGAGCACTTCTGGAGCTGTGTGAGACGCGTGGGTAAATAGAAGTAATAATATAAAGCACAAACTCAAATACGAAATTTGTACACAAAACACAAACGTTAACGGTAAATTTGAGTCTTAACATTGTCGATTGCCACAGCCATCTCTCTCTCTCTCTCTCTCTATCTATTTCACACTCTCTAAATATAAATTTGTGCGTGTGTGTTTGTGTGTGAGCGCCAAGGCGGAAGCGTCCTTGTACGAGAGCCCTGAGCGTGGCCCTGTGATTGTGCTTATGCATGTGTGTGTGTGAGAGAATGTGTATGTATATGTGTGAGTGAGTGTGTGTGTGTGTGTTTCTGTGTCTGCCTTAAGCTAAAAGCTCCTGTCGCCGAAATACAGTGGAATGGGCTCCATTAAATTTACTACATAATTCCAAAATGCTTTATTATATTGTCCAAACTATTTTTCTATTTAATGGTTTTTTTTATCTATAAAAAATAAGTTGTTTCAAACTGAATGATTAAATATCAATTTCAAAGTGCGTAATTGTTAGATTTTTATCAAAGTATTTTGGGCTGTCGATAGTGCTCTAAGCATTTACGTAGCTCTCTATCTGAATAATTGATCATAACATCGTTGATAAACTTGTCTAATATTGAAAAAAATGGCAAATAAAGTTAATAGTTCATTCTTGATTACAATGTCCACTAGACAGTTCGTAAAACACAAGCATTGAAAGCAGTATTATTATTTCTATTCACTATCACATCAATTCACAATCTCATTAAATACTTTTAAAGCATGATTAAGCCTCGTTTATATTATGCTATCTTATCATTTTATTACAATTTATATGATTTTATACAAATTATAACTAGAAACATTTGTATTGATTTTTTTTATTATCTCTTCTATTATCTCGTTGAAAATGCCTTCAAACACTCTCAGTGGCATTTTTTTATTTTCATAAAATGTATGTGCATGTTTTATCTTATCACAAGATAAGATAGAAAAACTTAAAAGTTCCCTGTGAACATCGCTCAAATGTTAAAGCCTAATAATTGATATTAAAAGCGCTGGGACTGTGATGGCAGAATTGAAAGTAGGTCTCTAAGTACAGCGTGAAAAATACATCATCCTAATAAAAATTGCTAGAGATGAAATTAAGAATTTTAAATTCAACTTAAAAGCAAAAGCACTTTTTTTAAAGTTGAATTTTGTTTACTTTAAATAAGTTTTATGATTAAATATCAATATTATTCGATTATTTCTCTTTGTGTACGCCATCATTGCTTTCTTTGAACAGTTTTGGGCATACATTTAAGGAAAATAGGTTGCTGGAACCAGCCTAGGATTTTAATCTTGAGCCAAATGTAAATTGAGATATCAAATTTTCATGCGTAGCGCTTAATAACCATTTGCATAAATTATGACATTTTTTTGTATTTTTGTTCAGCCACATTTCGTATGCGCTCACACCACAGTATTATTTACTTCCCCCCCTCACACTATATCTTTCGCACTCACACTCTGTCTCGCCCACACTTGTGTGCGTGTGTCTGTGTTGCTTTCTCTTTTGTGCTACCTGCAGCTAAGTTGTTGTTTCCTCTTCACTTAGCTGTCGTATCCTTATTGCCGAATTCGTTGCTTCATTTCTTGGCATACAAAAATCCTTTACTTTCTAGCTATCCTCTTGGATATACATATACAGTGTGTATGTGTGTGTGTGTGTGTGTTGTGTGTGTAGCTGGCTGTATGTGTTTATCTATGTGTGTTTAAGGCTGATTTGTTCAAGGTTCGTTTTAATGCGTTCTGATTTTGTTTGTGTGCGTTTATCTGTGTGTGTCTATGGGTGTGTGTGTGTGTATTTGTGTTTGTGTGTGAGTGTGTACACAATTTATGCATTTGCAGACAATTTCGCATCTTGTTTTAATTGTAATCAACAACAACAAAAATGTTGAAGCACATTTTTTGGTTTTCTTTTCTCGTTTGGAGGCTGCGAAAACGATTTTAAGCATGTACAGAAAAGAAAATTCGTTCCATACAGCTGCGAGCTGCACACACTTTTCCACATTTTCACACATTTCACTTTTCACAGTTGTACGCGGAATATTTTAACGGAATATGGATATCATATCACCTGTTTTGAATTGAATTTATTAACCTCTCTTTTTTTTAAAAATAAAAAACTATTAGTTTTTTATTGCTGCTGCTGCTTTGGCTGCTGCTGCTGCGAAGCAACTTTTGTCACGAAAGCGACGCGCACGCGGAATTCTGCAACTAAACTAAGACGCACGATAAACTTGACTGATTGTTAAGTGAAAATTTTTGACAGTCAACAGCCCAACAGCTCAGCCAGCAGCAGCAGCACCAGCAGCGCCAGCAAGGACTTTTCATAAGCACCAGCCACTCTCTCAGCTACGGCCTCTCTTTGCCTTTCTCTCTCTTTTTCTCTTGGAGGGAGCTTTTGTCTCGCAAGCTCTGTGGGCGCATGTCTGCAAGAGCGAAGGAGTAAGAGAGAGAGAGAGAGAGAGAGAGAACGCAGAAAAGCGCATACAACTGATAACGGTACAGCTGTGCAGCATGATAACGCCATGTGCAACGACTATTAATGTGCGTGTGTGTGTGAAATGACCTCTTATTCATGCTTCAGCTTGATTACTCAAATTGCCGCAGGCCCATAAAATTAATTACTAAGAAATGTTACTAAAATGGCTATCAACGACAACAGCGCAGTCGACGGCAACAGCGACAGCGACGCCAACGGCAAAAGAAAAAAAGAAAATACAGCACCTGGCCTTGAGTTCTCCACAGGATGCAGCTGTGCATTTGCCCGTGTGTGTGTGCATGTGTGTGTGTTTAAATTGAAAATGTAATGGATGTTGAAAAGGAATATAAGTATTGAATTGAGCGCAATGAACATATAGCTGATAATTCGATTCTCAATTAATTAATATGAAATTTAAATAAATAATTATATTTAAATGATTATACAAAAATAGTATAAAAAAGCATTACTCTAAAATAAATACAAAATTAAGATTAGAATATTGAAACATACATATCTGCTGAGTTAGTTGCTTAATCATTTTTTCTATACCTTGAATTTTTAACAAACATATTTGTATATACTAGCATATCTTTTTAATGATGTTATTATTTATTTCTTTAATGTCAATTAAATAAAATTATAATCTATTTTACAATTCCTGCCGATTGAGCCGATTCCATCAGAAATTAGGTCTTTTATATATGGTTTATATTCTGTTTGCGGAATAAAAGTAATGACATTTAAAATATTATCATTAGTTATCGCAGTTAGTTTACTAAATGTTCGATTCGTAAGTATGCAACACCTTCCCATAATTATAAGGTAATCCTATCTATATAGATATATATACATCTATATATATATATATGTGTTGTGATGGACGCACATGCCAAAAATGAAGCCGGAAAAACATTGTCAAAAAAGGGCGCGCAACGAAAATGTGCATTTAACTGGTAACCAGACCAGGTAATGAAACATAAAAACAGCCGGCTGTCCTGTGACGTTGTCGTTAATCCAACACGCACAGGACAATGGCACGTGATGCAGCTTAATCCATCTGTCTCAGGGTCAACTCAGACTCTTTCTGGTTACCTGAGCAAGTCGAGAAATACTGCCCTAGAAAGTTGTAATTTCCGCTTGGAAAACTAAACCAAATCGCTTGCTTTGATTGATGTCCTTCTACTGTTTGTGCATGTTGTGTGTGTGTATATATGTACTGCATTTGTATTGGTATGTGTCAAACATGGCGTAAATAGTAATTATCGATACTTTTTATAACTACCGATCGATATTTATTTTAATTGCCGCTTAACTAAAGTATTTAGTCTGTGACTAGAGTAATCAAGTTTAGAAGGGTTGCCTGAATATCATTTTTGGAATACAAGTTATTTCAAGTTATTTAAATAAATAAATAAAAAAATTGCAAAGGGTTTTTTGTTTGGAAAACTTATGTTATTTCTTTCGTTTCCGATTTTCTTTGCCACATACCCTCCCTTGCATATAAATATGTTATTTGGTTATTTAAACGATTTAAAATGTAAGTAAATAACGAAATATATAAATAGAAATGAAGCTAGAAACAGACTTCAATTAAAAAAATGCAGCACTTCCTCTTTTGCAACACTTTTACGAGGGAGGTTCCACAGAGCATCCTACAAATGGCAGCTGGCACAAGTCGATACCTGACTTAAGAGCAGATGTGTGAGAAAAAAATGTACTCGATGAAAAACTACTACATATGCACATGCTCCAGAAAATACATTTAGAACATTCATTCATTACAAACTGCATAGCTAGCCTATTTTAATTATTATTTTATATTGTCAACACGATGCATTAAATATGAATTATATCATAAATCGCAATTGGCTATGTCATCGATATAAATGCATTGCTGCTCTACGCAAAACGGACGGAATTCTGTCTCACTTTAATCTATAGTGTTTCGGTATTGGCTATTCCGTTCGCACTTTTCACCACTTTACATATGTGTGGTGCGACGCACAAAGCTCACCACTAAAGTGCCATTTTGAGCATAACATAATGTTAATTTACATTAAACAGGTATCGTTAACAGGATAGAAACCGATAAAGCGGCTTAAAAGTATACAAAATTATAGCATTTAAGGAATGAACCAAATTAAACGTTCTGCTTAGTGAGTAAAATGAATCTTAATCTATCAGAAAATCTAAATTTTTTTTGTGTTGCTTGATAAAAAGAGCCATTTTAATGGTCTTTAGTTCAAAAAGATTGTAAGGGGAGTTTATCGATGACAACTGTTTGGTTTTCAAAACCATCGATACAATGTTAATATACGTAGTGTATATAAAGTTACCTCAGCTTCTGTCTCTGTCTCATTCGGCGTTTTTCTGCGTAACTGTGTGGACGTTTTTCTAAACGGCAATCAAAAAAAATCTGGCAGACATTCAACTTTGTAAGCAGAGCTACCTTAAAAGTTGTCAAGCAAGAGAGCAATTTGCACAAGTTTATAAAATTTGCAAATTCTTTTGAAACAAGACTGCGTATTTGTTTTTTTGAGAATTTAAAAGTCGTGTGTTGCGTACGCGTGCGAAAAGAACAAAAAAAAAGTTAACAACTTTTCGCGCTTCTGTTCGAAAATTAAATTCTTAAAAAGTAAAATGGCTGATGTGGCTGACAAAAAGAAGTGAGTAATTTTATTTGGATTTGTGTGTAAATATGTGTGTGTGCGCCTTAGCTGCTAGCCGCCTATGCTTGCATGTGTGCGTTAAATTTGTTTAAACAATGTATATATGTAGCGGCAATTGCGGTTAATTTCGCAAGTGGTGTACATCATTTTCTTCCAACGGCTTGGAAAAAATTTCTTTTTGAATTTTGTGTCTATCTGCGTAAAATGTTGGAATAGAGTTGTCTCGCTCACGCCAAGGCGGTTCAAATGTGCGCGCAAAAAACGACGCCGTTGAATTTGGCGCGGCGTCATGAGGCTCTCTCGCTCACACTCCGGCCGGCAAACAGCACAGCGAGTTCGTCAGCAGCAGCAGCGTGCTTTTGTTGGTAGCTGCGGCGGCTGTGAAGGCAAAGAAGTAATGTATTGAGTGTATGTGTGTGTGGAGTGAGCAAATAAGTATGTATGCGTGTATGCACAAGTACATTTGTGTGTGAGAGAGCGCTGCATCTGTGTGAAGCATTCAAGTTGCCGCTCTTTTTCGTTTGGGTTTCAGCTGTCGTTTTGTCGGTCTGTCTGGCTCGTCTGTTTGCTTTTGCTGTTGCCGCTGGCCATTAATTTTTCGTCAGTTCGTTTTTTGCACAATTTTCGTTTGTAGCTTAAAGCTTTTGACTTGCTCCCTCTCTTGTTCTTTTCTTTTCAATTCTACTTTGTTGTTTTGTGCTAATGAGCTGCTCAAATTGTGTTTCTCCAGGTATTTTGTCATTGCCGAAAATAATTCGTTTCAATGTCTGGGTTTTTTTTTTTTTAACTTGCGTCGCAGCAGAAGCAGAAAAGATAACCGTTAAAACCTTTTGTCTGTTGTCTTAGGTTGTGTTGGCTAGTGGGTAGAGGGGTGTGTATTGTCGCATAGTGGGTGTTTGTGTGAGCATATATATATATGTTTTTGACCGTTATTTTTGCCGCTGTGCCTTGCGCTGCAATTCGTAGCGCGCGCTCTTTCTCTCTCATTAGCTCCCCGTTGCGCGCATTTGAACGTCAAAAGGTGTGTGCGAGGGAGACGCATGTAGTGTGTTCGAAGCATAAAAACCAGTTTTTTTTTTCTTTTGTTGGCACGTTTGTTGTATTTCAAACAAGTCGCGCTTCTTTTTTGCATGCTTTGCCCTCCGCCACCCCCTCGGCAATCTTGAACATTTTATGCTATGTACACCTATTTTCCGCTTTGTAAAAAAAAACAACAATTTTTTATGAAAGCGCATGCCGCTCACCTTTTTTTCTTCGCGTCCTCTTTTGCGTCGCAGTTTCCACGAGAGTTGTTGCTCCCATTTATCATTTGCGTGGTGGCAGATGCTTTTAATGTATGTGTGTTGGTGTGTGTGTGATGGTATACTTCCATTGCTGCTGGGGGTGGTTGTAATAACGCGGAAGCGGCGATGACGCCGGCTGCGGCGTTTGCTGTTTTTCCTTTTCTGCCGGTTCTCTTTTGTGTTTTATTTTCGCTAATTGCATGTTTCGCAAAAAATTGCGGAAAAAGTGTGGATAAGGAATTTATTCTACATTGTTGAAAATGTTCCAACACTGCAATTAATTTGATAAATTTCTCCTCGCAGCGAGGCCCCCGTGGTCGAGAAAGTTGCCGCCGAGGAGGTTGATGCTGTAAAGAAGAAGGATGCCGTCGCCGCTGCCGACGAAGCAGCAGCGACTGAGACACCGACCACCACAGAAAACGGTGCCGGTGGCGGCGAAGAGGAGTCGAGCAGCAGCGCCGATGGCGCCAAGGAAAATGGCGCTGAAGCTTCATCCGCTGCCGCCGCTGATGCCGTTGATGGCGAGAAAAAGACCGAAGCAGCAACAGCTGCCGCAGATGAGAAGAAGAAGGAGGAGCTGAAGGATACCGTTGCCGCTGAGGAGAAAACAGCTGAGGCCAAGCCAAGCAGCGAGGCAGCAGCACCAGCAGCAGCTGTTGAAAATGGCGCCGATGCCGCCGATGCATCAGCAGCAGCAGAGGAGCCTGCCAATGGTGATTCAAAAGGTGAGTGCTACAACACTCTTATACTTAATTCTATTACTGTAACTAACTGAACTACTTCTCTTTTTGTTGTTTCTTCTACTGCTTCTTCTTGGTTGTTAGATGCGCCCGCAGCTGAAGCCGTGAAGCGAAAGGTTGACGAAGCCGCAGCTGTCAAGGGGGGTGCCGATGATGTGGTTGCCACGCCGGAGAAGAAGGCGAAGCTGGACGAGGCTAGCACAAAGGATGACGTGCAGAACGGCGCCGAGGCCAGCGAGGTGGCTGCCTAAAAATGTTGTCGCATCGCGTATCTCACCTCGCCCCGCGCCCCTCACCATCCCCCCCGCTCGGCTACAGCTGAAGCAGCAGCAGAACTACATATAAAATTACTAACACAAGAAATCACTCACACCAACACAACAAATGCGCTCATCAACACACACACACATACACAATACACACGCACTACTATACATGCAGCTAAATATGTGTCTGTGTGCGTGTCTGTGTATGCGCGTGTGTGTGTGTGTGTATCTTGGCGGTTCTCTAATAACAATCCTGTAATGGGAGCGTAGTCTTAAAAAAAACAACAATTTAATTCTCTCTGACTTTACTAACAAAAATAAAACAAGAAACAAGCAAAATCATTTATCATTTAAAAATTTACTTAAACACAAAACAAAACTTAAATTTAAAGAAAAATCTATATATATATATAAACACAAATAAGAAAAATCAACAAAAAAAAAAGATTTAGATGCGTTTTAAGCAATTATAAAACGAGCAAAAATAAAATTGTAAAAAAATAAAAGCATCAAATTTTATAATAAAAACAAAAAGAACGAAACAAAAGAAAATACAAAAACAAGTCCTGTGCGTCAAAGTGTAAACGAAAAACAGATTTTAACTTAACGCATTTGTCATTTTTAAGATAATTTCTTCATTAATTTTATGTATGATCCTATATTATATATGAATATTTATATTTAAAAAAAAAAAGCTCTGTTTAAAACTCGAATCCTAAAAACACCAACTGCAACAACAGCAAATCAAGTAACAGAAAGCTGCCTCCCATTTTTTTTAAAGAAAATGCTTATACATATATACATAGAATTGAAGAAAGGAAACCATACATACAACCAGCATATTTATATATATATATATATGTATAATGAAAGATATGTCACATTTTTGTATTGCAATCAAATCAACAACAAAACCGAACTCGCCAAACTTGAGCTGAGGAATTATATTTTACATAATTGAAAAAACAAAAAAAAAAACCAAGCTGTACAATTTTCTATTTTATACCTATAAAGTTTATACTGCGTAATTTGTAGCTTAACTTGGCTAAGACTCGAAAACGTTTTTGCTCGTAGTTTGGTATCGTTGACTTTGTATGTATGTGTGTGTGTGTGGATTGTTCTTTAAAACAGTAATTCTATCCCCCCACCCCTTGCTCCATTCAGCAATTTTGTGTAACTGTTTTTTTTGTAACCAACCATTTTTCCGATCTAACCATAGGCAATAAAACAAACACATGCAGAAAGAAAGGAACAAAAGCATATACCTAATTAAAATTAGAGCAGAGCATGTGAAAATGACGGAATTAAAAAACTTCAAAAGTAACCAGTGAGCAGCAGGCAGTAACAAGAATAAGAAAATGGCTAACAAAGCGTAGCCAGCACAAAAAAAAAAACGAGAAACAAAATCACAACAAAAACATTCGAGAACATTCACAAAAATAAATGGAAGAACAAAAAACATAAAAAAAAAGAGAACAAAAAAAAGTAAATTATTCTGTCTACTATTGGGAGGGTTTTTTTTGCGCCTTTCTAGCAACTTCTAAAAGCTCTTTTAAGTTGCTCTCAAAGGTATGCATGTGTTGTTTGTCAGCGTATGTTAGTATGGGTGTAAATGCGTATTTGCCATGAGTGGGACGCGACTGTACAGCTTATGCTGAAATAGTCGCGGCTTATCTGCCAGCGTCGACACACAAAAGCTCGCGTGTGCGAAGCTTGCATATTATTTGAATGAGTAATAGTTTTAATCATTGATAAAATGTACTTACATACATACATGCAAGCTTACATACATACATATTTTTGCATATACATTTGTTATAGCTGAATACGCAATTATTAAGGTAGTGGTAACCTTACGGAAATAAATGTGATCGCATCCGTGCAATGAATCATATTTTTCGAAGGCATTTGGCGCAACTTGAAAGCTTTTACGTCGAAAGCGTTTTTACGTAAGCTAGCGTTGAATCATCACGCACCGAAAGCTTTCAAAAGCTAAAATTTTACAGCGCATTTTCTGACCATGTGAGATCAAGTACTCGATACTAGCAAAACAAATTAAGAACATTTCAAGCCACCCTCCATTCACAATAGTTCGTAAGTGCGCGCGTGCCAGAACGCATGGAGCTTGCTAGAAAAACATGCAGAATAGCTTTTGTAAACATATTTATTTACAACGCAATTGATTGTCTTTGGCACAGAGAGCAAGATCATAAATTAAACTGACTGGAATAGTGTAAAACTGAGCAATAACGTAATCTGAGCTCAACCTCTGTATTTTATGTGAAAAGTAACAATTTTATTCCTACGTAAAATTGCATTAATATTTGAACAATAGCTGTCATAGCAAGCAGCCTTCAGCCGGCTAAAAAAACAGATATAGCAATCCCTGGCGCACTGTTGCAAAAGCTGGATTGCGGGACACATGCTACTCACAGAGTATCGATAGCAGTATCGATTTTCCTGCCTTTTTTAAAAGTATGGATAAGATAAAGAAAGAGCAAAATGTAAAACGAAATCGCATTCGTCTTGGCGCTCTCACACCAAAGCTCCGATCGCAGTAGCAAACGAAACGGGCGCGCAAACAGATGTGGAATAGGAGTCGGAAGCAGTGCAAATAAATACCGTTAAGCAAACAGAAACACACACAAAATACGCCAATTCGTATTTTTGTGTTGTAATTATATTTAGTACAAAAGTGAATTGTGTCAGTGGCTCGAGTGATTTTCGAATCGTTGTTTTTATTATTGTTTTGAGTATTGTGGGGAGTGCGAAATACCGTCAACTACACTCACCCTTTAGATATTTAGTATTATTATTACATACCCTTTGGCCAACGAACGCCACCAGCAAAAGGTAGCAAAAACAAAAAGCCAATCGCCAATCAGCGTAGAGAGCGAGAGTGTGCAACACAAGATGTCAAACAATTTGCAAACGGTAAGTGTGAAGGGTCTGTTAACCTGTTTGCTTCGTGCTGTAGCCAACATAAATACAGATGTACATGTATATGTGGTCATGTATGGGTGCATTTCGTACATTGACCGTCGTCAGTGTGTGTCATCATTGCAATCTTACCATGATTAAAAGAAATGCGATAAATCAAAGTTGAGTGGACTTTTGACGAGAGCTTTTTTTATTTTAATGTGTTTGTTTTGTGTTTTTAATTATACATATTATAAGTGTAAAGTTAACTTATTTATATTATAAATATCGACTGTTGACAAATAATACACAGTTTTTTTAAAATAAATAACTTCACAAAATTTCTGACATTTTTGCGTATTTTCAGCAACATTTCAAACTCTTACTTTTTTTGTTTTCTTATTTGTTTTTTAATTATTTATATATTTTAAATTTAAAGTTGCCAAAAAAAAAGACAATTTTAAATAATACAAATTCAGAAAATGTTTGACAGAAAAGTAGCTGAAATGTTTTTTGTAAGTCGCACAAACTGATCCGCAGTAATCCGCGCTTTAACCGTCCACTGGTTGGTGAAGCTACAAAGATGAAGAGGAGGAAGAATCTCCGGAACACTTCTTCTGTTTCTGCCCTGCGCTTTCAGGACAAGACTCGCTACCCAGGGAGGCTACTCGCTAACAAGTCTATCACTCTTAGAGAATATAGGACAGACCAAAATTGTGAAATTTATGAATGCAACTCGCTGGATCTTAGCCAACTCGAGTGCCCCAGAAGTGGGTTGAGATCCCACACGGTATCACAAAGGGCCTAGCATGGCCTATGTGTGTCGACCGTATGATTGGCAACCATCTAACCTAAATGATCCTAACTTAGTTCTGTTTTTTTCGTTTTGTGATTCATTTAATTCTGTTTGTCAAAATGCTTTTAGTTATTAACACTCAACAGGAAATACATTGTATTGTTATTACTCAATCCAGATTAAGAGTCCTTAAATATTTATTATTATTTATTTTTACAATATTTGTACAAGTTATCTCTGCGTTGAAAGTAATTTTTTTTATTGTGTAGTTGAAGGGAATCCCATTACATTGACATTAATCTAACAATCTCAAAGATAATATTCGAGGACCATAAACTAATTTCGTATCTACGACTTAATCAAACAATCTTTTCAAGGGTATTTACGATTCGGCACGCTTTACCATTGCAGGTTCTTCTATCGTTTATTTTGACTTTGTCATTTATATTCAGACTTCTTGCTAATCGTTCAAGTGACCTCGATTTTTACTTTTTGCTCTTTATCAGCAGATTATTTTTTATTTTTTTGTAATTGGTCAAAAAAGGGTATGCTAAAGTTGTGCAAAAGTGCGTAGCTTTTTAATTATTTGATCGATAATTCGATAATGTCGATACAAATCAATACTTTCGCTGGCACCAACAGCGATCTGCATGTGTACATATGTATGTGTGTACATGCGTGCATGTGTGAGGCCAGCACAAAAATTTAAATGTGTTTGTGTATGTGTATTTTGCAGCTCACCGAGACACACATATACACGCACAGTTGCATATGCATATGCAAATATGTAAGAGTATGCAAATATTTTGTAGTCACATGTTTTTAGTTTTTGTGCAAAATTTGACATCGTTGCTAGATCGGTTCGTTACGAGGGTATAAACTAGTCGAGATCACTCGACTAAAGCATTGTTACAGTCTTTATTTTTCTATTTTTTTTTTGTTATTTTGCGATTATTAACTTGTTGCCATTAAGTTATTGTGCGTATTGTGAAGCTCAGCTCGCGTCAACCGCTAACAAAAACTGTCAATGGGCGCCGCACGGTTTCTCTCTCTGCGAGCAACATTAAGCAGCGCTGCTCGGAGTTACCGTTTAACTTACAGACAGTCGAGTATTTTACTCCGGACCCCCTACTCGCTTGACCCTCGCTCTTGTTGTTATGGTGACTGCTGCTGGTGGAGTTGCCAGCTTCGACGTAACAGGTCACGTGAAGTCGCTGCGCAGCTGGCAATCGCATTACGTTTGCAAAATTCTAGCCAGGTAATTGCGCCAAACTGTTTGTAACGTATTATCTGTTCCCCATTAATAATTGTCTGTACATGAGTGATTGCGGGATTTTTCTGTTATATTTGTGCTGCTGTGAGTTAATTTGCTGGAATTAATATATGACAAACAATTATTTATCACGTGAGATGTGGCAATGTTATAGTTATTATTCGCTGATTTTTGCAAATCAAGTTTATATTTTTGTTTTCGAAATTCTATATAATTTTATTATTATAATCTATGTTTGCTTAAATAACCAATTAATCAAAATTATTTAAATTTCAGATTGACTGATCGAATTTAAAATTAATTTAAGCTTTCTTGCTTGGTGAATTTTCAATCAATTTTTTATTTTATTTGCAATATTAACCGTAGCTTTTTAAGCTACGGAAAATTGTTTTTTATATTCAGGCATTTTACATATTATATATTTTTCTGTGAATGAAAAACTCAATTTGTATATAATCAACTGACTCATTTATAAGGAATTGCAAAACAACATTCACATTATTTCTGTAATATGCTCGAATATGTTTTATCTAATACTATTGTTTTGAACTAATACTATTGTAGTATTCTAAAGCTATTTAACGATTATATATATATATATATATATATATATATATATATCGCGTATGCATAACTAATGTGCGAGATTATAATAATAACACGTAATTCTGAGTTCAGAAGTCAATAAATATATAAATATACGAATAAATATATATTCTGATGACAATGTGAATTATATTGCTTATTCAATTACGTAACAAAAAATTCGTTCTATTTTTTATGGACTGATTTGGATTTCTTTGATTAGACTCTTGATTAGTGATACTATTCTTTGCTTGCTTAACACACGCGCTCTTTTTGCTATATCTTATCTGGATTTCCTCTTATCAATTAAAAAATATGTATTAGATTCAATGCAAATTTTTGCCGACCTACTTATAGTCATGGTGATTAGGAGAGCAACTAAAAATTAACTATGTGCAAAAAGTCTCGTCATTAAAATTATATAGATTGGTTATTGGTTATCTCTACTTCTTTCTTTGGGTATTTGGGTTTCTCGTTTGAGCTAGTCTGTCACACCGGCTTGTATATATAGATCGCACTAGTCACAGCTCTACCAGATATTCCCAAGCTATCCCAAATTAACAGATACTTCGAAGTGCATTCGCACAAAAGAGCCTTACATTAGGGGTTTTGAACCAAAATATCTTCAGCGTATTCGCTCACGATATGCCTTTATTTAAAAATTTTCATTTAAATATTTTCTAATATAAAAAATAAAAATTTCTGAAAAATATAAAAAGGAAATTAGAAATTATTTTCATACCAAAGTATTTTTTCTTATATATTTTCCGATTAAGGAATATATTTCTTAAAAATAGAAGAAATGTTTTCCATGTTTAAGAACTTTTTTCATCGTATATCTAAAAGATAATTTTTCTAGTTTTCAGTGTGATTTTAATTTTAAGGCGACTTCGTAAAGTTCAGATCAATTTTTTTTATGAGCCAATAATTATTATTGGATAGATAAGGCATACATTGTTGAAATCAAGATGGACTTCTGTAAAAGTGTTATGTGAACAGGGATATATAAGTAAAGACTGATTGTGCTAGTTGATGAATTATGGAAAGTTCGTAGATCTTGCTAAAAACTGGGCGCCAGATAACAAATTTGTTGCTGATAAGGCGAAAAGCTTATAGGACCCGGAACTGATTAACATCGACTTTTTGAGCATCGACTTATTGCTGTTGTTTTTGCTACTAATTAAATTAATTGTATTCCAAATTGTAGTGTTAAGCACTATGTAAGCCCTTAATGGGTTTATCACGTTCCAATTCAAAAATTCCTTTCCTCATGTACTTTGTTCAATTTGTTTCTTAAGCTTTTGTTTTACTTTTGCTTGCTCAAGCTGTTGACTCACTTAGTATATATTTTATATTAGCGTCTTTACGACTGATAAGAAGAGTCTGGCTTTGTGCGTTAGTGGAAGATGTTCTTGTCGCGATGGTTGCGTGGAAAATTCCACGACCAATGCGAGTGTGTTTGTGTGCGTGTTGGTCGAAAGTTGTTGGATTTTTGGATTGTGGGTGGATTTGACTAGAAACCTTTTATGAATATAGCATAACAATACAAATATTTATTATATATTATACATATATATTTAAATACATAAAGAGAATAATTTAAATTTAAAATTTATTGTTAAATAAATATATATTTTTTTATATACTTTTCAAATATAGTTTCCGAATATATTCTAGTTTTAGAACATTGTAATGCTTAAACTTAAGAAACGGGAATCGGAAACATTTGCAAGAGAATATATGAAAGACAAGCAAAAGAGAGTTTTGAGTTTTGCGAGAGCGCAACATGTAAGCGAGAGGGTGGAAATAAGAGCGAGAGAGCTATGGTTAGGTAGGCGCAAAGGTTGCCGCAGAAAAAGACGAACAAAAATACTGTAAATGTAATATTGCATTTACCTGTTCAGCACCCATTTATATACACATGCGGTCACTGTAAGATTTAAGAATATTTAATGAAATTTGATATAATCATATATAATCTATATAATATTTATATATTTATTGTATATATAATGAAAATCAACATTTGAAAAAATTGCCAAACTAATAATTTGTTGTTATAGTGACTAAACTATTCAAATGCATGCTCAAATGTGTTTTTGAATTATTCACAAGTACTTAAATTAACTAAGATTATATATAGGGGTGCCTATTTGCTCACCGAAACCAGTTCAACATTTACTTCAGCTTAGCTGTCGCCAGACGTCATCGGTACGCCTTTTACCCCATGGGCCATTTAACATCTGTTCAGAATCACAAAGCATGCAAATTTTGTAGTTGTTTCGAGAAGCAATTGACGTAGTTAAACATATGCTTGTTGCCCTGGCAAATCCCGGAAAGGAATTCTCGCTGTGGTGCTGCAACCACCAAAAGACAACTAACCGCTAACCGCAAAGAGAAAGAAACAAGAGAGAGACACAGAGAAAGAGAGACAGAGAGAGGAGAGCGAAGGGGCGTGAAAGGAGAGAGCGTTAGCAGAGACCGCATCTCGGGGCGTCTATGAGTCAGTTCAGTTTGTGTTTTTGTAGTTTGCATTCAGTTCGTTGTTGGCCGCCCAGCAGTGAGGAGCAGTTGACTTATCGCGGAATATCTTAAAAGACTTGCGTGCATACGGAATTGACTTTCGGATTTTCTTTTTTATATAATAAGACTTACACTTGTTCTACACATATATTATATACACATATTGAATTTTTGATTGGTGAACTTTTGTAAAGTGTAGTATGAGACAACGTAAACGTGTTAACAGTAAGCAGAAAACTCGTCGACAAAAGCAGCAGAAATTGCAAGGAATCGATCAGAATTGTTGCAAGCGACAACGTTGTAACTATGAACATATCTGGCAACACTTTCGCCGCAATGTAAGCCAAAAACTGAATGATACTACTACTAGTACCACCATAATATAATAATATAATACCAGTTATTCTTTAACATTTCTTGATAATTTGGTCAGCTGCAGTTTTTATTTAGCTTCATTATAAAATTACATTTTATTTTTTTTATTATTTATTCATATTTAATAGTCTTTTATATTTAAAATTGATTCATCTAATTCCTTATCACTTTATATCTATACTTAACTTGTTTTACTTTTCGTACATTGTTTATTTACATAGTATTATTTATGTATATGTAAATTTATAAATTCTTATATTACTATTCAGATTCATTAGCCTAAAAGGAATAATGTTATTTGAATTTATTGGAAATATGCTAAAGATGCAAAACTTCAGTTTAGAAACAGAGACTTGAAATCCACCCAGGAAATTAAATTTTAAATTTATTATATGCAAATTAATTTTTTTTTATGTGATTGCTAAAAAAAGCAATTACTAAGATTTCGCTGTAAAAATATGATTTTATTATTTTTGCTATATACTATTTAGGCAGCACTGATTTTAGTACATGTCTAGACCTATTAGAACATGAAAGACCTTGTAGTTTTGCAATAAGATATCAAAGCGTAAACATTTCTAGAACCCTGACGTTGCTTCTTTTCGGTCTCTCATGCTGATTGTATTCCAACCCCTCTGAGCAAAAGCATTTGTTTTGTCAATTTTGCATTTTACTCTCTTTAACTAAAATCTATCTCTCTTTCTCGTTTTATGTGCTCTTCCAATGGAATTGGATTTTGCGCTCTTTGTGGCTGTGCGTGCGTGTGTGTGTGTGTGTTGGCAACACACCAAATAGGCCACACTCGAGGAAATTCGACAGGCGGCTTCTCGCATTTGCCGCGACTATCTAACCGGAAGGTGGAAGGTGGCTACCCCGGAGCAGCTTGTGGTGAAGCGCATCAGGTGAGTTAGATATAATCCATATATATATATTAGATATGTTTGATAGATATATATTATAATTTTTAGTGGCGGCCTCTCGAATTTCCTGTATTATGTAAGTCTGCCCGACTTGGACGACTTTGATGAACAGCAACTTTTGGAGGTGGAGCAACAGCAACAGCAACAGCAACAGCAACAGCAGCTGCAGCAGCCGCAAGCAAATGTCAACATTGGCAAACATGTTATAGCTGCCTCGACATTCGCTAAGAATAGCGGCAACAACAACAATGAGTCGCCTAAGTTGGCTAATGAATTGGCCCAAACGGTTGTCGGGGGCGTTGTCGTTGCTACTGGCGCCGCAGACGATGATGATGACGTGGCGCTGAGCGCCAAACAGGCAAACAAACGGCGACGCTTCGATAGCGACAGCGGCGACTCAAGTCTGCTAAGGCGCCTCCACGCTCCCCCCAAGCAGGAACCGCGTGAGGTAGGTCGGCGTTGCCACTATCATCCAGAACACACGCATTTTTGGCACAAGCACAAATTCAAATCGAATGTTATATAAATATATATATATGTATGCTTCTCTCAACAGGTTCTTTTGCGCATCTATGGCCAGACTCATGGAGACCACGCATTGGAGAGCATGATTACCGAATCCGTTGTCTTCGCCTTGCTCAGCGAGCGCAACTTTGGACCAAAGCTACACGGCATCTTTCCCGGTGGACGCATTGAGCAATATATACCGGTAGGCTAAAACACCAAATCGAATACAGTTAGTGTAGTTGTGTACGGTACACATTATGTATACAGAATGTATATACATAAATCTATATTTCTATTGTAACTTATATAAACATTAAGCATACATCTAAAATCATTCTAAATGCTTAAACAAATCTGCATTTATTAAATGGAGAATGCTAATGATATTATCACTAAAATTAACGAATAGTTGAACACATTTGCCAAGAAGAATAATATAATAATATTTCTTGTAACGATCACAAATAAGTCAAACTTAAAAATATATACATATATATTTTAAAAATGAATGTAAGTCTTGTCTTGCATTGGGCCATCTGTTGGATAGTTAATAGAGAAAGAGAAAATATTATTGTATACCTATCACACCTATATATTGTACAAAATTAGATTGGTATAGGAATTATAATAACTGCATCTAAAATTAAAAATGTATTGTACATATAACTTACTGTATTCCAATTTTAAAAAAAGATAACACGTGATAGAAAGCGCTTATTGACATATATATATTATCTATAATATAATATAATTTTTTAAAGTATTATAAATATCCGAGAGAGAACTAAAGTCACTTTATTTTCATTAGTTTATATACATTGTATAAATTGGTTTTGCTTAGTATTTTTTTTGTACTACAATTATAGGCTAGTCTGATATATATATTATTATAATTAGATATAAATAGGCGTTTTAACATCTGTTTAGATTCACAGCACGCAAATTACTGTTGTTCTCCCGAGAACCAACCCGTCCAAGTACTAAAATCTATTGTTACCAGCTACGTTTCGGTTCAGGTAAACAAATACTTGCCCTAGCAACCTCGGGCAAGGAATGAGTTGGTCTTTGCTAGAGCATTTGGATATATGCTATATATTCAAAAATCAGTTATGTAAGGGTTTCACTATCTTACAAAGCAATAAATTACATCATATTTTACTCTCATTGGTGCAGCATTATTTCCTTTATTATTTATTTATTTGTTTACGGATTAATGTCTTATTAACATGTAACTTTGACATTCAACGTGATGTCCTTTTAAATGCCTTGCTTTGTATAATTTAAATAATATTATAAATATTATAGTTATATTATATTATAATATATGTTATATAAATTATCACCTTTAATGAACCCAACTAACTGCAACTCTTATATTGTATTTGTTTTGAAGGCACGTTCCTTGGCCACTACAGAGATGGGTGATGCACGCATCTCCATGAAGATCGCTGGGAAAATGGGTGAAATCCACAGCCTGAATATACCGTTGTCCAAGAAACCGGACTGGATATGGAACTGCATGGATCGTTGGCTGGCCAGCTTGGAGAGCATCGTGAAGGGCATGATTGAGTCGAAGCCCAATTCGGCGGTACTGCAAAAGCAGCGTGAACTAATGCGCACCATTGACTATGTGCAGGAGATGGCCTGGCTAAGATCGGTGCTCGATTCGGGTGACTATCCGGTTGTCTTCTGCCACAACGATTTGCAGGAGGGCAACATCCTTTTGAGGCAATCGAACAGTGGCCAAGAACGCACACCCAGGGAATCGATAAGCATACTGCGGTGAGGTTTATCAATACAATATATAGTATATATGTACTAATGCAGTTCCTCGATAGATCCAACTTTGATGAGACTCTGGGTGACAGTCTGGATGGCAACAGCAACTTGGATGCGGATGACAAGTGAGTTATCAGACAGTTGCAATTCCTTTGTTCATTTAACACGTGTGTTTCTGTTTGGCCGCTAACCCGTATTTATTTGCCAACTGCCAAATTAGCTCATAGTCTATATACGCATATAAAACTACCTACAATTCTAGATGGCCTCTTGCTGCGGTCGTGATTTGAGTAAAAATGTATAAGGCTGGTTGTTAAAATCGGCCCAAGCAAATTACCAAATACATACAGGTTATCCATGCCATATATTATTGAATATCTATAGCAAATTTGACTAATCGGTTCTAATTGGTTCATATAGTAAATCGCACAGCGCCTCGCCCTGTCCGGAATTGGATACCACAGATGACTCCGCACTGGACTCGAGCTTTATGTCCGATCATGAGCCGGATCTCATTATCATTGACTTTGAGTACTGCGCTTACAACTATCGCGGCTTCGATCTGGCCAATCACTTCATCGAATGGACCTTTGACTATACCAATCCGCAGTTCCCCTACTTCCATCATTACAAACAGCAATATGCCACGGTCCAGCAGCGACGCGACTTCATAGTCAATTATCTAAAGAAATATCACGATGATGAGCTCTTCGAACCCACTATGGAGGAACTCGATAAGGTCGATGCGGAAATTCAGATATTCACAATGCTCTCGCATCTGTTCTGGAGTCTGTGGTCGGTGGTCAATGTTACCTCAGCCATTGAATTTGGTTATTTGGTAAGATATCCCTTAACATACTATAATATACTTTCTAACTGTCTTTTTAAACTGATTCATTTTTCAGGAATATGGCATTGCGCGAATTCTGGAATATCAGCAGTTGAAGGCTGCCTTTTTGGCAAAATGAGTTTTGGCTTTTGAGGATCAAATCTTTGATGGTGGTGAATACGTGACTGCAACCATCAAACCGCACTTAATCGAATCGAAAAGCGTACTTAAGTGGCCTTAACCTTAAAAAAGAAAAAAACCGGAATCCAAATTTAGTCAGGAATCATATTTCCAGCCTAGTTATTGCAGTTGGCAACTAGTTGACAACAACACTACTTCAAGGACCAGATGTGCTATAACTATGGAGGAGGAGAGAAGAATATACAAAATGAATATGATATGACATGATATGATATGGATAGCTTGTGCTATACATGTACCTATACATAATATTCAAATATTGCTGAGAAGAAAAGTCAAAACAAATTAATTTGCAGCTGTGATTATTGCATGAGTTAGGCAGTCGACAATTTTACCTATTTACGATTGTTGTTGCTTTTGTGAAATAGGTGAGGGAGTTGGCGGGTGTGGGTCTAAAGTACGCCCACCCACCCACTACAGTTTAATCCAAGTATTAAGGCAGCATCCACTATCCATCACTACTACTAATATCAAGCACACCAACTAACTTACTTAGCTCTACAATTTCATGCATTTGCACACACACAAACAGACACACAGACAGACAGATACCGGTACACACATACCAATTAGATCGAATTTATTACTTGTTCGAATTTGTTTTCCTTTTGCTTTCACTTTCGGATTCTAGTATTATTTTCAGATTACAGATTTAGTTGCTTAATCCCAAAATCAATTGCTAACTTTAAAGTCGAATCGAAAAAATTGATAGCAAGAAGCAGCAACAATCAACAATCGACAATGAATTGTGTTTTTTATGTACCTACCTTATTCCTTAAATGAATTTAGTTAATTATATAGATATATATGTATACTCGTATGTAATTAGTACTTAGCGTTTTTGCCTCTAATTTTTAATGCAATCAATAAATCAAAAATTTAGTTAAAGTTTAAAATTGATTTGTTTGCTTATACTATGGCTACGAATCTGGAACTCAACTCATTCGATAACTATATACGATTTATATATGTTTGATATGACTACTAAGAATGCAAGATTGTTTGCTTACTAATATAACTTAAAAATAAAAATCGTAGTCATCTAGGGCACGTAGTGAAAGCTTAAGTGAGAGCTTACACAAGGAAAGCTTATGTGCTTCCACGCCTATGTGTGAAA
This sequence comes from Drosophila nr. medialis 2 BK-2023a, assembly GCA_035044325.1. NCBI lineage: Eukaryota > Metazoa > Arthropoda > Insecta > Diptera > Drosophilidae > Drosophila > Drosophila nr. medialis 2 BK-2023a. The sequence continues at coordinate 980,310 of JAWNMH010000348.1, forward strand.
TCAAATGGAAGAGCTTTTCGTTACTTCAGTCAAAAGCTAAGATTGTCCTGATATTTAGAAAATTTACATACTTTTGACACCTTTCACAATTTTGAAATTCAAAGAAAATTTGTGTCATTCGCAGACTGATTTTTGTATATCGCCTTGAATGTTGGACAATAGTCAATACTTTTGGCGCCCCCCTTTTATTCGAAAATAATATATTTAAAATGGAAGATTTTGTTTACAAAAACCAGTTTTTCATGGGAACTTTGCAGAAATGTGGAAAATAAGGTCTAATTTACAGGGTATTTTTCTTACACTATCTTGTTTTGAAGAGAGAAATTGATTTCGAATATATATATATTATTAGAAGTAGAAATTTGTTTTAGACTTGAGGGTGATTTTCATTTTATGTAGGTTTCCCAAATTTTGGAGGGATGCAGAGGGATTCTATAACTAAATTTGCTTAAATATATAATAGGATTAAATTTGTTAAGTAACTGAACGGTGTTGGTATGGTTGCTGAGCTCCAAGGAGCATTATATTTGACACTTATCGAATTTACTTGCTCAATGCACAATCAGCTGTGTGGCAAATGCCTGTGGATTGTTAATTAATTAGATCTCGAGTCAGCTGCAATGCTAATTAAGATTTGGGCTGAAGGGCGGGCGAGCATGCAACTGGGCACTGGACTGTGGACATGGTAGGACAGTGTGTGAGAGAGAGAGGGAGAGAAAGGATGCAGGATTGCATAACAATTCGTCATCATCATGAAAATCAAAGTGCAGCACGTAGCAGCAGCAGTAGACGGAATATATTGAAGCCTCCTTGTCGCATTGCAATCCGAAAATCATTTTCTATTTTGTATTCCCGTGTGTCAACAAATCGGGTCGGGGGGTGGAGAGGGGGCTGTGTGGTTTAGTTGTACTTATTTAAACAATAGTTGTCCCAGGCACAAGGATACTCGTTCAGCACCAGCCGCAGACAATTGCTTTGGATTGCTGTTGCCCGCCCAGGCGTACATTACATTAGACGAGCATAAAGGGCAACCTCTTCCTGCTCCTTGCTCCCTGCTCATTGCATCCCACTTCCATTACCCTCTCAGTCTCCGTCGGCATCCAACTGGTTTCAAGTGCAGTCCGAAACCGCAAGACAAGACAACGCAGCAGCAAGGACATGGGACACTGGATACGAAACATTGTACACGGTACATGGTACATGGACAAGGACATGCAGATAGTCACTGTGCACAGAGAGATAGAGAGAGAGAGAGAGAAAGACAGATATACACTCAGAAAAATAAAAAAAACCTTTCAGAAAAAATTATTCTACTCCAGACTACATAGACCCATCTAAGTATTTGAAAAATTTGCATTATGACAAATGAGGTGAGCTATCTTTGTCCGCACATTTCAGATGGATTTTTTTCTAAGTGTACTCGCCGTCTCACTGAGTGACTGACTGTCAGCAGTTTAAATAGTCCTTCTGTTCGCCCTGCGTTGTTGCATTAATTAAAGATGCGCTGCATTGTTTGGGCTGCATCCTGGCAATTGTGTGATTTGTTGTTGCTGGTGTTGCTGTGGTTGTTCTAGTCCTGTGCTCCTGGCAGCTGCTGCTCATTGTGTTTTGAATTAATGTCAAAGGATTTGCGTAATTGGGCGGTGTCCTTACCAAGAAAATTAACAGCAGGCCTGACGTTTGCCACTTGCCGTCTTTGCAACGCTAAATCAATTGTGCCTCAAGTGCTTCGGAGAGCGAAGCAATTACAATTAATCAAGTGCAAGTCCTTTGAAGGACCACAATAGATCTAACAACTGACATTTCGAATGCCTCGCCAATCATATTATTCATTATTTCTTACTTCAACTACTTTTTCCGCTTCCTTTGTCACTTATTGATTTTATTTATTATATATTTATCCTTGGCGTTTCTCTGTGCTTGACTTGGATGTGCACTCGTTGCTTACACATTTATTTACATTAAGTTGACACTCGCACAACTGAAGATCCTTCGTTGTGTTTGCTGCAAATTCAATCTGTCCTTTGTGTGTCCTTTGGCATTGACGTTGTTTGGCTTTAATGACTTGCATTCCTACAAGGCGTATTGAAATGTAATCGGATTGTAAATTGCACTTGTTAACCCATTAAGAATACTCTAAAATTGGAATGGGAAGAATATTTTTAATATTAAGTATTTGTTGTATTCTTAACATTTTGGGATGAGACTCGGTGCGACCTACATAGATCTATTGTGCCCCTTCTGAACTTCTCCCATCTACTCTGATTCTTTGATGGATTCAAACATTTCTATGAAGAAGGGTATATTGGTTTTGTGCATTTTCCGTCCCAGAATTGATTCTAGAATAATATTATTTTCAGCATACATTACTTAAACTGTATAACAAGGTTAGTTTCACAATTTTGAGAAATATATAAAATTATATATGTATATATATAAATTATAAATATAATTAGAATATAGAAATATACCCTTTGTATAAGATGTGAACGACCCGCCCAAGGACCGGTGATTTTCCAGATAATCCAGTTCGATTTTTTTTCTGGGTGAGGATATCAAGTGATACCAAGATATCACCAAAGTGCTAAGCATATGGCAGTGAGTAAATAAATCATTAAACAATTTGAAAGCCATAAAAGTACTTGGCTTGAGTTGCAGTCAAGGACCTTCGAGCAAGCGTCGACAATCGCAATATGTGAAGCGATAATAGCAATAGCAAAATACAGTTCAAGTTGGTCAAAAAGAAAAGCCAAAGTAGAGAGTTCGAGTTGGTCAGAAAGAGCTGCCAAAGTAAGGAGTTCGAGTTGGTCAGAAAGAGATGCCAAGGTAAAGCGAAATGAAAAACCAAACATAAACTGACACAAAAGTTATAAAAATGCAAACAATAAATCAACTTTTAACTGCAATTGGACGATGGACGTTCAGTGGTCAGCGCCCAAATGGCCAATGAACTGGGCGGGCGAGATGGAGCCGAATACGGTGGGGATCCATAACTTGGCCCAGACGCAGACAGTTGCATTTTGCAGGCGTGGTCGAAAAGAAGAATGCCGGGCAAAGTTTTTGTCATTTCATTTGTTTTTTTTGTATTTGCTTTGCGGAAGTGCGAATCTTGTTGGCAGAGTGGATAGAGACGAAGCCGGAGGGTGGGGCCGGGTGGATCAGGGCAGGCTTTCACGGCAAAGAGAAGAGTCAGAACTTGGTCAAAGTAATTTAGAAGCAGTTTATACACAGAGCAGCTAGCAAACTTAACACAAAACTGACCGCAGAAACAAACAAGAACAACAATAACAAAACAATTGCACAAACCGGAAGCCGGACGGAAGCCGGACGGAAAGATGTCCGTAGGATGGTAGACCGTAAAAATTGAAACTAAAATAAATATTGAGCAAGTTGAGGGATCTGAGTTGTGAAATATAGTATAAACATCCAGGCTTAAGAATAATTGTTTATTTAATTGCTTTAAGCCTAGCTTTGGTTAAAACAAGTTTAAGTTAAGTTGAACTCTGTTGTTGATCGATATATCGATATACAGATATATCTCAGAATATAAATCTGTATTAGGATAACTACTAGTTGGTTTTGCTTTGCCACGCATTATGTTTTCATTTCATGGAAATTTATTTCATGCCTCAATAATCATAACTTTTAGTTATGAGACGACAATTTGATCTAGTACGTGTAAAGTCGTTCCATTCTAATAAGAACTAGACTTCTTTGCTTCTCAGATAAATGACAAGCGAATACATTTTTGTCACACAATTTACGCACTCGGCATTCGCTGGCATTTTACATACATATATCAACTCGACTCGACTCTTGGCATGCTAATTTAAGTGTCGACTAGTCACAGAGCTGGGCCACATCATCAGTCAAAATTACGATTCGGATTCTGCCCAATCTTAAAGAACGTGTACGATATTTAAGAAAATGCTGCAAGCATTCAGTTTAGATAATGGAAAAGTTTATTGTACGATTTATTTAAATGCCATATTCAATCAATGCATACTTTTCAGCGTGGATTTAACAGATTAGGATTTAAATGATGAAAAGATACTAAAGAAAAATGAAGAGCGTTAAGAAAAACAGGCAAAACAAATATATCAATAGAGGTCGATCAATATAAAAATAAACATAAATAAATTATAAGGATTATAATTTATTTAATGTATACTAAGATCAAAGCTCAAATTTTAAGAAAGGTTTCAAAATATACATTAATATTAATTATTAATTAGCGTTTAATCAGTAAAGGATATTTTTCTGAAACCCAAATGTATTTATCTCGAAAAGTATACTACAAAACTAGCTACAATATAGGCAGGCTTTATTTAAGTTGAAAATAACTTGGTAAATCCTTAATTATTTTAGCTGAAAGAGCATTCAAGCTTTAACTTAGCTGCTTTGCATTTTGAGCTTGTTTTTTAACTTAGAAAAACGAAGCTTAAAGTCAAATTTTAGCTTTAGTTTTTTATATTGCAAAAGCAGGGACTGCATCATCACTCTAAAGAGAGGGCGACCGCCCACATGTGACAGCTCGAGGCGAGTCGACACCGCCCACCGCCCACCTACCCCCCCCAACCCCACTCACTACACTCAGAAAAAAGAGCGACCTGATCGCAATACTATATTTCGAAAATGAAAGTTTGTATCTTTCTGTAATCTCTAATTCATATTTTTAAAAACTAGAAATATCTTCTAGTTTCCGGGGCGATTTTCTAAACTTCAAGGTGATCTTTTTTCTGTGTGTAGTTGGTGTATTCGGTTGGAAACCAAACAACCACATACCACATACACACATACCGACACCCACACATACACAATGATAAACATTCACATGCAGACACCGAGTGCGAATAGACCGCAAGCATTCGGAGTTGGCTTGCTCCTTTAGCAATTTCACGCACTATATGCGTATGTGGCAGGCCATACATAATACAAATACGAATGTTCTGAGACAGACAGAGTGAGACAGTGAGAATCAGAGAGAGAGAGAGAGAGGGAGAGAGAAAGGGAAAGGGGGAGGTAGCCAACTTCAGTCTTTGTCACTACTATCTGTATCTTGCTGAATCTTTGCGTGGCATTTTTACGTTTTCTGTTGTAACTAAGCAAACAGCTCGAGGCGCAACAAATTATAATGTACATAATGGCAATGCGTTGCACGCACACACACACACACGCACGCACGCGCCCATACACTCAAACAACTAAAGACTTAAGATATATATCGAGATAAGCGCAGTGCGTGGCTGTAGGCAACCAAAAGAGGTTCCTTCGTTGACCATGTCGTATACTTGGTACATAATGGCGAACTTTGCATAATATTCTCCACATTTACTCTCTGTTTTAGTCTTCTTTTTTCTGAATTTTTTCCGTATTTCATTCCTTCTTTATGCTGCGCTACTTTCGCTTTGTGTTATCACTGACAATTTAGCAGCAGCAGCAGCAGCAGCAACGTCAGCAGCAGCAGCATCAGCAGCAGCAGCGGGAGCCTCAGCAGAGAAAAAATGCCAAACGAACTGTAATCTGATTGCATTTGGCAGCAGCACAAAGCGCCAGCATCAGCGAAGAGGGGGAAAGGGAGAGTGTGGATAGGTAGTTACAGTCGTTGGGGCTGTGGAGGGGGGTGGGTTGAGTGAAGGGTAGCAGCTGCTGATGTAGGTGTCATGTCCTAGTGTCTGCCAAAGGCGTTTTGCTTAATCAAACGTCGCTCTTTGTGTCAGCGCGATGTCAGTGAAGCGCTTTACACCTTGCCATGTCGCTGCCCTCACTCCTCCACTCTTCACTCCACCTGGCCAATACACACACACCCTTCCACACACACACACTCCTTTGAGCAACGCCAAGTCATTCAGTTAGTCAGTCAGTCAGTCAGCCAGCGAGCGAGGCAATCGCTGAGATTGATTATGTCTGCTTTAATCTTGCAAATGTAATCAACATGTTTATGGGTTTTAGACCCACTCGCTCTCCCTCTTCCTCTTCCTCTCCCTCTTCCTCTCCAGCTCTACTTACTTCTCCACATCTGCTCTCCTACTCTTTTTAGCTAGAGGGTTCACAACAACAACAATCTGTTTTTGTTGTCTGACTTCATTTAGTTTACGCGTGTTTTACAATCTTCTCTCTCTTCTCTCTCTTCTCTCGCTCCTCTCTCTTCTCCTTCTCACTCTGTGAATTTTCCTGTGTGTGTGACTGAACTATGTGGCATTTTAATGCTATTATGCCAAAATAATGAATGACTGAATATAAGGTGTGGAGAATCGCTATTATATTGACGAAGCATTACAAAATATTATAGTTTGGCAACCTCAACCAAAATGGGATATGATAAAAATGATTTCAATTCAAATTACATCGAATTAATAATATTATCCCACTGCAGGCGCATACAAAAAAGGTGTGGCAATTTAATCAGTACGAATTGAACTTTAATTTATAAAATCGACCTGAAAGCAAGGAAAAATTTCTGTTTGTTTTTTTAAATAATTTATAAATATACAAAAAAAAAAATTGAAAGAAATTTATTTCTTATAAAAAGTAGAAACGCAAACATATAGAAAAAACCCTATCTAAAAATCAGAAAGAGGTAATGCAAAAAATTTTTAGAAAAATGTACCTAGGAATTAAGAAAAGAAATGTTTATAAAAGAAAAGAATGTTTATAAAAATTAAACATAAAATGCACTGAAAAGGAAGAAAATTATCCAGATCAGTGGGAATCGTATATTCAATCACTTTCTCTGTACTCTGCACGGTATCTCAAAGTCGAGCTCTTCCAACTTATTCATTCTTACTTGTGTAATATTTGAATTTTTGCAATCATTATGTTAAAGATAGCTTGAAAACTGAATATTCTGCATTCAATATAAGCAAAATAATTGAGAAATAAATGAAGAATATTTATAACTTAAGGATGGTTTGGCCTAATCATCATTTGGACAACTTTAAGTGCACTAGTTTTCCACCTATTCCAATTAATCCTGGCTCTACCACTGCCAACTTCGTGCGAGTTATGTGGTCCATTTAAATTGCTAAAAATATAGAAGAGAGATTTGAAAATAATGTTGGAAAAATAATAATTCTTAGTTCTGTTACCATTCCAGACAGTTGGCAAACCACCAACCAGACTTATACATCTTTGCACAATTTTCCGGATCCTTGTCATTATCCCAATCTGGAGTTGAAAATTTCATATTTTTATGTGCTGTTAAGGAATCGTTTGCATCTCCAGAATAGTTTCCAATCTCTTTTAGTTCATAGGACTCTGCCTCATTGCCAACGACAAAGTGACTATATTCGGCATATCTGCTTTCCTTGTGAAAGTCCTCAAGGTAAATAAGCAATTCATGGGGTTGCGATTGCGTCAGTAAGTGAAGTTTCTCTAATCCTATAAAGAATTCTCCGCGCAAGTCGCCGAAACCCATTTTGTACTCTTCCCAGTTTCGATGAAAATTTACACTGCCGTTAATACGGCGCTGAATTACAGTCCAACCTCTACCGTCCAACTGCGAATTGCAAAACACTGAAAATGTCTTCACAACGGGCACTTTAATTGTATACACGTTGGTCGCTTTATCTAGGCAGCTTGCACCATTCTTCTCCTTATTTTCTTCTGCCTTCAATACAGATTGCAGGTTTCTTATTTTTCTTTTAAGCTCGTCACTCAATTTGGCTTGCTGTTCCAGCTGCAGTTCTGCCTGTCTAACGGCATCCTCTAAATTTGCTAATATCGCATGTTGTTCGGTGATATTGGTTAGCAATTCTGAATATTGCTCTTCATTTAATCTAAAAAAGGCTTCAGGATTAGCGAGAGCTATTGCCATTTTAAAGCAATGGGTTCCACATATTTTATCCTTCTCTGTTGGGTATTTTGAGAACTGTGTAGAGAACATTGATTTAGATTACAAGATATTGATTCCATATTTGGAAAACTTACCAAGCTGACTGTCGATGCCTTACTTGGCGTTCCAAAGTTAACAATCACCGATGCCTCACTTGGCATTCCTATTAATGCCATTAGGAAAATTGCAAAAATATTGAAATTCATTTTAATTCAAAATTGAATCGTTGCACTGCTATGCAAATTGTGCACTGATTATAACTTTAACATGAAGTGAACTAAGAGACCTAAATCGGAAATTTCTTGCGATTTAGAAACACCTTATCAGCTTAAAATTGATATGTATTTTGCTTACTCAAACATTGTAAGTTACAGTTACAGCACAAACTTAACAGCCAACACAGTGGCGTCCGAAAACAATGTGCCAACTGTTTAACATGTTTGTTTTGATAAGCGCAAAGCTGTATCAATAAAAATGTATTGAGTAATATTGCAGTGCTTAATGAAAGATTAATAAAACTAGAACTCACATAGGTTTTACCACTTAGACTATAATGAAATTAGCAGTGAGTTACGTAAAAGCACTGACAATCTGATAGTGTCGTTGATCTTTAGTGCAGCTCGAAGTGTGTGAATCCCAGTGAAAAAAAAGAGCGCCATCGAAAATCCATATAATCTGGATTAGCCTGGTATGCGGTTCGAAAGTAGAATCTAGGAATTTTTAGTGCCAAGCTAAAGTTTTAATACTATATTTTCAGGTACATATCCAGGAGAATAGAGGTGATTGAACAATAGACTGCCACCTGTGAACCATATGTGCATACTACCAAGTAAGGCAGGATACCAATAAACACATTTTGTTGTACGTAGTCTGTATTAGGCAAAAAAAATGCGCATATGGGAATTGTTGAAATAATTGAAACTTGCTGACTTGGCGCCACAGCACACACATGGAGGTCAGGCTGGATTTAACACACAGGCAAATGACAAACAGAATTCGAAACCGATGCCACAGCGCGTGAAAACTTCGGATCTTTGGATTGCGTAGCCCGAGAACTGACAGTTCCGGAGTCCGTCAAACTTTAATGATTGTGCGGTGGCGCATAGAGTGCAAAGGAAAGTTCAACACTGAGTGCAGCCAGCGGTCGGACGGGTGATGCACTGGGACGAACACAAAAGATGCTCTGAGAGAGAGCGGGCATGATGGCTGGCAAAGTTTTTGGACGTCTCTTGTAAAACTTCTCCAGCTCAGCGGACCCCGGCGAGGCAGAAATTGAACTTTTAATTTGTTCCAAAGTAAATTTCGGGCAAAAACTTTAAGTCATATTGGCAGTTGGCTGGCCAACATTGCATCTCTCTCTCTCTCTCTCTGTCTCTTGTCTGCATGCGACATATGTGGCGTGAAGGCACGCGTTAAGCTAAAGGGCAAGTTAGTGGCACATACACACACACACGCACATACACACACACACACTTTGTAATGTACGCCGCACATTTTGGGCATTTGGAACTCAAATTGCTTCAATCGTTTTACACTGGCCGCAATCGATACTCCCCCCCCCCCCCCCACTCTTCCGTACAATGCCACGCCCACTCGCACAGTCGCGTGGCAGTGGCAAAAAAAAGTTTTTCAATTAAATTTATGTGCAAAGTAAAATGTTTTAGTTATTAATGTTGCTCGTGTTCTTGATGTTGTTGTATTTTTAGCGCGAAAAGCCACGAAAATCGTTCAACAATTTAGCAACATTGACGAATTGTTGCAAGTGAAGTAATTATTTATGGTCCGCAGTGGGCTGCAATGAGTCTGGTGTGGTTGGCTGTGGTCTGGTGTGGTCTAATCTGGTATTTTGGTGTGTGTGGACACACCTAGTAGAGCCGATTCACATACGCACAGTTTAAAAACTTTAATTTGTTTTATTTCTGATCGGATCTTAAATATGTGGTGAAGAAAAAACTAATTTAAATACGGCAAATTTTACACACTCTGCAGACCGGAGTCTAACTGATCAGATTAAAATTTAATTACTTTCTTGTATTTAGAAAAAACTGAATTTTCTTCCTTTTTTAATAATTAATTGGTCAAAAATGAAAGGAACCCAAGAATACTCGTAACTAGTGAGTAAGATTTAACAGATTTGTGTAAAGTAAGGATAAGGTGATAAATTAACAACTGATCAGATGAAAATCAGTTATCTTTATATTATCTCGGCCACCTTGAAAGGATCTGCTTTCAACACATGAAGCTTCCATCGGAAAAATGGCCAATTAGTGTATTGGTCGACAGCAGATGTCATTGGCTGTGCGAAGATGAGCACCTCGAACATGACCATCCTTTCTAGGTACAAGTGATGCGATGTGGCCAAGCTTCCATTGCTGTGGGGGTGGTTGTCGTCATGGATTATGAGCATCGACCCAATTGCGATATTTGACGACGACGATGCCCATTTGTCTGAAGACCAACGATGCAAAAATTGCTACTTTTGTTGAGGTGTCGATATTGTGTGTTCGGGAAGCGCCCATAGAGATTTTCCACCTAACAAGTGTCCTGGGGTGATTACTGAGAAATCATTGGGATCAGGCGACATAGGCGACAATGGGCGAGAATTGAGGATAGCTTCGATTTCTGAGCTCCTCAAAGGTTGGGCGAGTGTCCGATTGCGTCTGGTGCAGCAACCCTTTTGCGCTCTTAACTGCTGCTTCCCAGAGTCCGCCAAAGTGGGGTGTTCTGGAAACGACACGAAATCAGTAGCACAATACTCTGATGTTGCGTCCCGAGTAGATTGATCAAACAATTAATTAAAACTGTGTAAAATCTGGTTTATTATTTCTGCTCTTGACGAAATCGTACAAATGCCTTTAGCTCCTTTGCTGCACCCACGATGTTAGCTCCTTTGTCACAAAAGATGTCAGTGGGCAGCGCTCGCCGAGCAATCATTCGTGTGAGTGCAGCCAAGAATGCCTTTGTGCATAGTTGGGAGACTACTTCGATGTGCAACGCCTTGGATGCCAAACAAATGAATACGGCCAAGTAAGATTTTGTGGGACCTTATTCTCGTATGCGAATAACGTAATTATCGGCCCACAAAAATCGACACCACAGCTTTGGAATGGGTGTTCCGGTCGAAGGCGCTCCTTTTATAGCGATCCCATAAGCTGCTTTTCCAAATTTGGCCAGATCTATGGCGTTTACGATCCAATATTCGAGTTGCTTATTTTTCTTCGATAAACATATATCACTTCATTAGGATTTCATGGATTAATATTTGAGATTAGAGGGCTACCATCAGAACCATCATGAATTTGTTGAAAATGCTTTACAAGCTTGCTACTATAAGTTAACTACTCTATAATTGGGAACTAAAATTGTGAATTTTCTTGAAATGTATTAAAGTACTAGAAAAGTTATTAGAAAAGTAAGTTGGAAACCTATCTGGAAAAACCCATAGCTCCATTCGCCCCTTTAAATGCCGTTTAGCTCCATTTGCTATCAAGAAAATGTTATACAAAATAAAAGTAAATATGCAAATTGTCCAATGGTATCATAAAAACATTTTTTTGGAAATTGTGCAGATTAGTGTAAAAGTTTTTCGTTGGACAGCACCAGCTCCCAGAGCATCGAAGCCAGCTGCATACGTCATCATCATCATCACCATCATCATAAATGATGAATCGTCAATTCCCGCTGGTCATGTCCAAGTGGCATGTTTTCATTTTTATTTATTTTTTAAAGTTGTACATCAATAAAAGAAAAGGCAAGGGCCAAAAGAAATAAACAAGTTTTGTATTTATATTTTGTATAGCCAAGAGCAAAACTACGAGTCAAATAGGGCGCTAAAGGGGATGGTAAACAAAGCCAATGTAATAAAGGAAAACACAACAATCATATTTTTATGGCAAATGCAAATGCAAAGGGAAAACAGGACAATCGAGCTGAACCCAACTTATGGCCCTTCGCCTTGTCCTTGTCAACGGCCATTGCCGCCTGGATGTCAATGGAGTAAAATTATGATGTAACAGTCAGCCAAACGAATCATGAATACCCTTTAGTATTATACAATTTATTTTAGTTAATTAAAAAATCCTCGTGTGCAATTTATGATAGGTTAGCATTGGTTAAGGGGTATGTTCTAGTCGGGCTCTCTTTTTCCTGTTTTATATTTTTTTATATTATTTATTTGTATATTATGAACCACTTTAAGTAAATTTGATAAAGATTTAAATTATTATTTTAAAATTAAAAAAAATAAATTTTAGTTTAAGGAAACAAAATGAATTATAAAATGGCAAAATGTTGCATAGGTTTGGAAATTCCCGAAAACCCCAAAGAGACCAAAAAATGGTAAAGGTAATAATTTGTATTGGAAAGACTTAACTTGTACGGCTACAAAATGAACTACAAAAGTTGCATGCCGTATTTAACCTTTTAGGGTAATACAAAAAGGACAAAAGTGTAAATTTTCGTATTACCCACGGTAGGTGGCGCTGCTGCGTCTGTGGCCGATAAAATGATTTGCGTACAAATTGGTTCGAGCAAAATTCGATTGAGCTGTGGGAATATTCAGCGCCCTTTTGTTAACCGGGTTAGAGCGCAAAACGCAAAGTGGAAAATATGGCAAAAGAGCAGCAGCAGAAGCAGCAGCCGCAAAAGAAATGAGGAAACCAGTCAACGTTTCCTAACTTCGTAAAGAAGATAAAAGCGATTTGGTCTGGGCCATGGCTGAAACACTTCAATGTCAAAAAATTGAAGTTCCCAGAGAAAAACTGCAAAAAGCTTTTGTGGTTATTGAATTTTTGAAGCGTTCTTTTACTCCGCTGTCGACCTTTGTTGTTGCCCGAATCTTGGACGCTGCCAAATATGCCGGAAAATTTTAATGATTTCCGCCGTTGGAAAATGCACCAGCATCAAAATGGATGCGACCATCTCAAACACAAAAGACAGACAGCATCCAACTAAATGAAAACAAATTGACCACCAACGAGTCAGCAAAAGTCGCGACGTGCACATTCATTACATTTTCCACAATCCCTAAATTTTCCACTTGCATTGGCCAAAAAGCGCTGACCAGACCAGAACACCAGAAAAAGAGATAAACCAATCGATACGTCATCATTAGTTTTCCTTCAGCTCTAAACGGACAATTCCGATGAAGCACTGCGTCATGCCTCGGTGCCCAAATGATGAGCGGCAAATGCAATGAATGAAATTCAAGTATTATATGAGTAAGTATTGAATGCTGATTTTCATTTGTTGGTAAGCATCATTTAAGTTCGGCCATAAAGTAGATTCCAATTCTTTTTTGCTTGCCAACACATCATAGGAAAAGTCTCATCTGTGAAAATGTCAGATCTTAGATTTATCGGTCGACAAATCAGATTTTGTATGAATAACTATTTTCTCTCCAAACATTATAAAGCGTCAATGTCACAGTTTTGCGAGCTCTTCGAAGGATGTTTATTAATATATCTAAAAACTGATTATCTAGTTAGCTAGAAGGATGAACAGACTGTCTGACGGACATGCCTCTGCTTGTGATGCAACCAAGAATATATATACATTATATAGCCTTCTTCAATGCGTTGCAGTTCACTACACACAAAAACTGGTTGGTATACAAACAGTTAGCAAGGTAGTGGGCAATTTCGGGTCAACACACATGCATAAAACTAACTAACGACTTTTTCAAATTGGCCACTATCAGAATTTGCCTGGTTTTTAAGCTCTTCTTTCAGTTGCTGCAGTGAATGTCGATTGTAATCTTCTCCATTTGCTTTGTCAATCACACTCACTCGTCCCCTGTCTCTCCCCCGCTCTCTCTCTCTCTCTAACTCAGTTAATCTCCCGTCTCTCTCTCGCTCTCTATAACCATCTCGTCTGCATACATTCGTTGTCTTTTTGTGCAGGTCATATTTTGTTATTTTGGTCAGTTTTCGTTGCCCAAAAGACCGAATTAATTACGCTAATTGAAAAGCGAATCTGCATACGTATTTGTGTGTGTGCGTGTGTGTGAGTGTGTGTGTGAGTGCATGCATGTGTGAAGTGTGCTTGTGGGAATGTGTGTTCTGTGACACTATGATTAGATTACTTTTAGCCATTTATCCCATACGAAAATCATAAAACATCCATGTACCCCTATGTGTGTCGCCTTTTTTAAATTAAATTATGTATATAACAAATAATTTTGAATATATTATAACAATGTAGGGATGATGTAATTAGTTATACAATTTATTAAAATATAGAGTCGATTTTCAATACGTGTACAAAATATGTTAATGTAAAATCATTCAAAAATAACAATTTAATTAACTTTTTTATTAACTTATTAACTATTATAACTATTACAGTGGCTCAAAAAAGACATCTATCATAAATAGTGGCTCCACATTGATGTTCTCCACAGAGCTGGTGCCCACTTGTGTGCGATCTCGTGGCCTGGCTGTGGCTCACATGGCCGGAGCAGCTGCCTCTCTGGTCTCGCCCGACATCCTGCACCTGGGCATATACTACAAGGCACTGCCTTCGATTATTATGTGCCTGCTGTTCTTCATTTGCGCCTATATTTGCCTCCACCTGCCGGAGACGGGCAATAGGAAACTACCCATTAATTTAGCAGAGGGAGAGCTGTTTGGGCGGGGGGAACGCATGTTTGACTTTATAAGGCCGCAGACTACAGCTGATGTTGATGTCAAACTGGAAGCTGAGTCAGAAAAGAAACTCATCTCTTAATCAATTTCTAAGTTCAATTTGGAAGCATTGCGGCAGCATCTCATTAAAGTATGTGAAATAAACTGCAAACACTTGTGGTGTGCTAGACTACAACATATCCTGCAAACGTGCTGAAGCGTGAGACACCAAAATTAAGGCATGCGAAAGTATTTAAAAAGAAGACTAAAATATCAGAACATAAATACAATAACATATTTGTAAAAGAAAAGTTTTCTTCAAATTAAAAAGTCCTAAGCCAAAAATATGTCATTTTTCTATTTTTTTATACTTTATATAATAAATATAAGTAAAAAATAAGGTAAGATCAGAATTAATCCGTGTACACACTTTGAAATTACTACCCTGGAAATTAGATGCATTTTCTTTTATACAAGCTACAGTTATATGTAGATAATTTGCTTTCTGAGTTAGAAGGTAAGTTTGGCGAGTTTCTAAAATGAAGACCGAATTTTTTTGAGTGTACTGCACTGTAAATAGTCATATGTTTTGCTTTGCTTATCGAAAGTGAAACATATCAGTTGCCTAAATTTACAACCCTTAAGCAATGCTACTTCTCCCTTCTGATGGTGGCGAGAAGCGTAATCAAATTAGTAGACCTGGTGGCTTATCATGGCTGGCACACAATTAATACGATTAATTTTAGCGTTGAGAGCTTATCAGCTGTGGATAGGGCAATATGTGTGTGTACAATATCGTTAGACCGAGTTGAGTCTCAGATGGTTGTGGTTTGCTATTTGCAGTTTGCTTTCGCTTTTCAAAAATCGTTCTTAGCGTTTTCGCCAAAGAGGCAGCTAGCGATCACGTCAACTGGCAGTATACGTGTGGCATCGGCCGAGTGCTGACTGGCTGACTGACGAGCTGGCGCCCAAACAGCAATAACAACAATAATAATAAAAACTAAAGTTATCGAGGGCCACCGTGTCGCTTGAATCTCAACCTCAATGGCTGCTATATTGACGCGCGCCATGGATTTCGATGATATACTGGCCAAGTGCGGCAATAGCCATCGCTATCAGTATCTACTGCTGGGGCTCTACGGTCTACTGATGTTTGTCACATCGATGCACTGCTTCTCCCAGAATGTGATCAGTTTTATGCCCGATCACTGGTGCTATCACGAGCAGCTGGTGAATCGCAGCTTTGCCCAGATCGAGGCCATCTACAATCAGTTCGAGAGACCATCATGCACCCGACTGGAAAGTGTTGATTCAGATGGATTGAATGTGACTGTCAGCGAGAAGCCTTGTGATCGCTGGACTTATAACTATGATTTTGGATTTAAGAGTATGAACACAGAGGTGAGTTATTCACTAGTTTTTTGTTTATTTTTCTGTTATTGAAATATTATTGGCGTTATCTTATCTGGCTGTGTAAACAGCTTGATTGGGTCTGCGATGCGGCTTACAAGCCACGCGTGGGACAATCTTTTTTCTTTGTGGGCTCCCTGTTTGGAACGTTTATATTTGGTCAGCTCGGAGATAAAATTGGCCGGATTAAGGCGCTTATTTTGGCCAATTGGTGCGGCTTTTTGGGCGACTTCTCGACCATCTTTACTGGCAGTTTGACAGCTTTTTCGATAACTCGATTCGTTTCTGGCCTTGCCGTGGATACCAACACATATTTAATGTATATTCTGGGTGAGCATCGCTCTCAAAATCTCTGCAAAAATATTTACTATTTACTAAATCTTCGATATATTTAATTGCAGTTCTCGAATATACATCTCCGGCAATTCGCAACTGGGGTTTGACTATCACCATGGCTATCTTCTACTGTTTGGGCATAGTTTGTTCTTCAGGGTTGGCGATACTCGTGGGCAATTGGCGTCTGTTCCTCACCTGCTCCTCGCTTTCGCTGCTGCTGGTCACACTCTTCTATTTCCTTATGCAGGAGAGCGCCCAGTGGCTGGTCACACGCAACGACATCGATGGCGCTGTCCTGCGATTACAGAGAGTGGCCAAATTCAATCGTCGCCACCTTAACGATGAGGATATCAATGCATTTCGCAGCTACTGTCAGATTAACTGCAACAATAAAGCGCAGCAAGGCAAAGACAAACCAGACAAGCTGATGGACATGTTCAAGACGCCGAATCTGCGCAGAGTATTAATCCAAATGCTGATCGTATTGTAAGTGTTATAGTTACTAGTCCCCATTTATGTGTCTATTCCAATGCTGTCTGTCATTTTAGCACGATTGTTACCGTCGGCTACAATACGATGGCACGCAATGTTGAGGGTCTGGGCATATCACCATTGATAATGTTGGCCCTGACCGCCTTGACGGTGTTACCCTCTGGCTTAATGCTGGCTGTTATGCAGAAGTGGATTGGTCGCAAGGGTAGCGCGGTGTCATCGATGCTACTCACAGGACTCTTTTCAGCAGCCAGTGGCATAGCCTTGACGCTGTGGCAACAACCCGGCGTCGTGCTTTTGGTCTGCCTGACGATGGTCTCGCGTTTGGCTGTCGCTCTCTGCTATGGCTCCACATTGATGCACTCCACAGAGCTGGTGCCCACTTGTGTGCGATCTCGTGGCCTGGCTGTGGCTCACATGGCCGGAGCAGCTGCCTCTCTGCTTTCGCCCTACATCCTGCACCTGGGCATATACTACAAGGCACTGCCTTCGATTATTATGTGCCTGCTGTTCTTCATTTGCGCCTATATTTGCCTCCACCTGCCGCGGAGACGGGCAACAGGAAACTACCCATTAATTTAGCAGAGGGAGAGCTGTTTGGGCGGGGGGAACGCATGTTTGACTTTATAAGGCCGCAGACTACAGCTGATGTTGATGTCAAACTGGAAGCTGAGTCAGAAAAGAAACTCATCTCTTAATCAATTTCTAAGTTCAATTTGGAAGCATTTCGGCAGCATCTCATTAAAGTATGTGAAATAAATTGCAAACACTTGTGGTGTGCTAGACTACAACATATCCTGCAAACGAGCTGAAGCGTGAGACACCAAAATTAAGGCATGCGAAATTATTTACAAAGAAGACAAAAATATGAAAACATAAATATAATAATATATTTAATAATATTTGAACAGGCAAGCTAATCATCCGACTACCTCTTAAGTTTGTAGCACTTCGCTAAACACACTGATTAAAATGTACAAATGTTATAATGCTTACTCTCGTGAAAGCCTTAATAAATGATGTATACATCTGCTTATAAATGAATGCTTATAATGAACTATGAACAATTAACAGATGTAAGATGGTATACAAAACATGATTTCATTATGACCCCACATGAATTTGTTTAATAAATTGAAAACTCATTCATGCATATTTTGCATATCTACAGTGAGTCACAGTTCAAAGAAAGCAGTGTGAAAGAAAAAACGTAACTGCCTGCCATAAGCTATTTATTCATTATTTTTCAAAAATTCCAAAGCCCGATCGTAGGTACATGTATTAACCACCAAAATGAATATATGACCCCAATACACTGAGGTTTCCCCACCCGCTAGGTATAGTTATGTAAAAAAGTACCCTATTTTGAGGGGAAATTTTATTTGGAACAGTATAAATAAAATAATATATTTGCATTATAAAAACTTAAATAAGGATGTTAATACTTAGTATGATATCCTTTAGCCTTAACAACTTCCCTTAACCTATTATTCATGGAAAATACCATATTCCTGGTAGCTTCTGGGCTGATTTTGCTCCACTCATCCCGCAGAGCATTTTTGAGGTCTTCTTTGCTGGATATGCTGGGCTGCTCCGGATGTTATTTTCCAGCAGAGCCCACAAATTCTCAATGACATTTAAATCTGGAGACTGGGCAGGTGGAATTATCACGTGGGGACAGTTCCTGCTGAGCCAGGACTGTACTATCTTGGCCTTATGCTTGGGATCGTTGACCTGGTTGAACCGGAAAGTACGTCGGATTCCTACCTTCTCGGCACTTTGGAGTAAATTTTCCTTTAGTATGTTGAAGTACACATTCTTGTCCATTGTTGTTTCAAAAATCATAAAATTCCCGCATCCGGCTGACGAGATACATACCCAGCCATGTAACTTCCTCCACCATTCTTGACTGTTGAATTTACGTGTTTGGGATTCAGGTCAGTATTGGACTGTCCCCACACATAGTTCCGCCCGTCCGAGTCAAAAATGGTGAATTTGGACTCATCTGCAAATATGACTGTGTTCCAGAACTCCAGATCCTTGTCCAAGTGGTTTTTGACGAACTTCATCCTAGTTCCTATATTTTTCACGCTTACAAAGGGCTTTTTCCGCGTGGTACTGGGGCATTTAAGTCATGTTGACGCAGAAACCTGTGCACAGTTTCCACACAGCACTTTTTCCCCATTTCATCCTGCACGTGTTGAGTCAGTTTTGGAGCCGATAGCTTGGGAGATCCCCTTATTTTCCTGATGATCCTTCGCTCTTCCTCTTCGGTGAAAATCTTGTTTGGTGCCATTCTGCCCTTGTTCTCAATCCGATTTGCGCCGAATGATGTTATACGCAGTTGAGTTGCTCAGACTGACCATTTCAGCTATTTGGCGATGTGAATATTCTTTTTGGAAGTGTTCCAGGATGAGTTTCCGTTGTGCAATGGTAGTCTGTTTGTCCATAGTCCTTTTTGGCTTATTGCACCCGAGATGCAGGATAAAACTAAACAGACTACAAAGGATTGGTCTATTTATACCGAAAATACTCAACTTTAGGTAAAAAAATCCGGGTTTTATGGCGTCCAGGTGCCCACAATGTACCAGCTCCAAATGAACTACGCCTGGAAGTAGGCAACATTTATTTATAATTCTTCCTAGCAGGTGGGGAAACCCCAGTTAATTGGGGTAATATATTAATTTTGGTGGGTAATATATATACCTACCATCGGTCTTTGGAATTTTTGAAAAATAATGAATGATTAGCTTATGGCAGGCAGTTACGTTTTTTCTTTCACACTGCTTTCTTTGAACTGTGACTCACTGTATATACATACATATGACAAAACACCATCTGACGTCGCTCTTTAGTCACTCTTTCGTTAATACCCAGTATTGAAAATATAATCTAATTCTTTGCACAAAATGAGTATTCTTCCTAATTATATTCCAATTGTTTCTTTTACATATAGGTCTATATTTGTAGTAAATAAACAGACTTAAAAAATGTTATTTCCATATGTGTGTTATAGACACATTTTTCATTGTGTGTAGTTCTCTTTGTATTTAATTGCAGGCTCGTTTTATCTGAGAATGACAGAAAATGTGAAATGCGTCGGAATCTACATATGGTATATTGCTTGAGCTTAACTGATTTCACGGCCGCAATGGTTAGCTAACTAAGCTACACGGAAAAGTAAATATAATAAAACATTTTTATGCTGAGCGCGCTTATACTTAAATAAATAAAATTTAATCAAGTTTGTTGTTTTCATATTTCTCATTCTTAACAGCAATTTGCAATTTAAATACGCATTTCACTACATACGTTAATTTAATAAAATTTATGGTTTTTTGGTATTCGTTATTTTATATTCAATAAATAGTTGTAGACATTCTGCTTAGAAAAGTATAAGCAACATTCCTCCCAACATGTTAGCCCCTGAAAGTATGCCGCAAAATTTGCATGAGATCAATTTAGACAATATAGCAACAGAAAATTGACACTGGTTTGTGTATTTGCTAACCCTTCAATTATAAAATCTATCATTATAAAAAAAGGCGTTTTTTAAGCACACAAATTATTTTTATTTGGCTTAAGTTGTGTGTCCGAGAACTTGTATAATTGTTAGAGTGCTTAAGTGCTAGAGATGTCATTACAATGATGCAAATATATATGACTAGGGACGGTTATATTTTATGACATTATATGTGCGATATTAAATATAACAGCTTTCAGATAAAAAGCTCTCACAAAAATTGAATAAGATATCAGATATCATACAGAACCGACAGTAATGATGCGTTCTAAATAAACATTCTAAAACAACAAATTTGTTATATGACTGTCGAATTTTAGATAAATATTGTCTCTCATCGTTCATATAAAAAAAACTTAAAAATCACGCTATTTAGATTTACGAATAGTGCATATATACAGCTGGACATATGTATATAAACACCCACATAGATGCGGAATTCTCGCGAGAGCGGCGCTTCAGATAGACGCCGGTCTCTCTGTGCAGTTTAATGTGAATAAGCGAATTTACTTAATTAATAAAACATTTCTTTCGTAATGGACGGATGGAAACAAAGAGCATTGGTAGACACGCAAATGCGATAAGGTGGCAAAACACCAGCAACTATCTTATCGGAATCGGAATGAGACGTTCGGATTGCAAGTGTGGTTGTGGCTCAACGGTTTTAGTCTTAGTCGAATCTCAGCCGGAGCCGAGTATAGAGTGGAGTAGAGAAAAAGGATCGCATAATGGATTTTGATAAAATTCTGGAAAAGTGCGGGGATGCCGGTCGCTATCAGTATCTAATGCTGCTGCTGCTCGGTTACATTGCGTTTACCAGCACTGTGCATTACTATTCCCAAAACATAATCGGATTTGTGCCTCAACATTGGTGTTATCACGATCAGCTGGAGAAACGCAGTCACGACGAAATCGCCGCCATCTACGCTCCATTTGGCAAGGATGCCTACTGCACGCGTCTGGAGAAGATCGTGTGGCTCGAAGATGGCCACAATCTGACTGTGAGCAGCAAGCGTTGCGATCGCTGCTTTTAAAGAGTATTTAAAATCGTTATTAAGCTGTAATTGTGGCAATGGGTTCTCCAAACTGCAATTGGGAGTCTGCAAGTTCCAATTGAGAAATTTGTTGTCTGTCTTCAATTACCAACAAACTTGTGTTACTAACAAGCGAATTACACACATTTAATGTAGAATTTAATTATGCAAACTAACGAACAGCGTCAGCTTGTGTGTAAAATAGTCTGAGGCAGACAGCCAAACATCGAACTCACTAAATCCACTAAAAACACAGCGAACTGAAAATACCCCCAACTTCGATAGGATTTGGGTAAACTTTGAGAACAAAGTGGCAAACTCCAGTGAAAAACCCAAGCGTGTAAGGGAGCTCTGCATGTGAGGAAACTCAATTGCAATATGCGAACACGGTGAACGGTGAACAATGCAAATTCAATTGGGAAGGAAAACCAAAGCATTTGGTAGTCATAATATTTATGCTCGAAACTTAATGTGGATGTTCGGAAGCCGTTTAAATTTTCTAAGAAAAGTACGCAAAATGCAAATGCAGTCAATGTCAATGTGAAAGAAGAAAAAAATCAGAAAAAAAATACGAAGAAGAAAAGTCGTGCAGCAAGTCCGGAAGTTGACATTTAAGTATATAAATCCAATAAAAATCACATTAGCCTTGCGGCGGAAGCTCGCGTGCAAAAACAATGAAGAACAAGAGCTGACACTGAACTGAGTAGGGACTCGGGGAGGGGTTGGGAAGCGGCAGGGGTAGGTGGCACACGACAAGGGGCGCCAAATCCTCGCGACACATTTAGCTAAGCCACTTGGAGCCACTTGGAGCCACCACCACCGCACCCCCTGCAGAGAACAGAAAAATGCTAATGATAACGCCATCCGCTTTTGGCCTAAGTTGAAAAAGTTGTCTACCCCGAAAGTGCTTTTAATAATTCAAAAGCGGGTCTACTGTAAATGGCTAATGGATCGCCACTCGCTTACCATATTGACTCCGTCATTCGAGCGGCCACTGAATAAGCCTTGAGTTCGAAATTGGCCACAAACCGGAAATGACAGCACCCAATGGCGAAACTTAAAATCAAATCTTGAAAGTGTTGCTCACTCCTGAAAAATGTTTACAGATTGCGTTTCTAAAAGTGCTGTTTTAAAGTTAATACGACCATCAAATTTGTGGTAATGTGATTTATTAAGAATAGTGTTCCTAATAAGTGCAAATTTCACCCATGACAGATTCTGTGGCTTAGTTACAGAATATAATTTCTAGAAATATATAATAAATTACATACAACCCAAGCCAAAAATTAAATAAATAAATGACCTGCAACCAGCAATTTAATACAAAAATAATAGCTTCATAGGCAAATTGCCCTGCAAAAAGTCGCCTAAAAAAAGTATTGCACCCAAATGTAAGGGTCTGCAGGTAAACAAATCGAACGCATATTTTCATTCACAAGCTCGAACTGATCCGAACTGGCTTGCGGCGAATACATGCATTGATAAATAAAATGATAATATAATAATTCTGGCATTGATTATCATCGGAAAACGATATTTATACATAGATTTTAGCAAAACAGAGGCAGTTATCGATAAAATGAAGTAAATTTGGTCTCCGCCGGGCATAATATAATCTCTGAGATCCGTGTGTTCATACAGACAGACGGACATGGCTATATTGACTCGACTGCTGATCCTTATCAGGAATATATATATTTTATGGGGTCGGAGATGCTGCCTTCTCCCAGTTACATACTTTTGCACAAACCCATTTTCAATGGGTCCAAGCTATAAACAAATATACCCCTGCTAAAACCCAACTATAACCAACTGTTATTCTATGAAGTTTTCATATAGTTTAAGAGGGTCACATTTAGTAGGGGATGATACTAAATAGATTCTAAATATTAATTCTCTTGCTATAATAAATAAGTATTTGAAATGTAATGGGGATATATGGCAAAATAATTATGTTAACCATTCAAATTCTATTAAAGCTGATGAGGCAAACTCTCATTTGGTATTTGAGACAGTTTCCAGATTAAAAACTAATTTAATGCTGAAATGCATTCAGGTATAAAACACTTACGGATGGTTCGAGAGGGAAGGGTAGCGATGGAGTAATGCAAGTGACTGAGAATTTGAAATACCTCAAGCGGCTTTCAAGTGCGTGACATTAACCGTTGAATGCCATATTGAAAACTGTGTGAATGAATGAAAGACAGACACTGACACAGCTGGTGGGTGCAGGAGACGGGGGGGGGGGGGGGAGGAGTGGAGGGACTCTTACTGTAGATTCGTTGCTGCAACTCATCATCAACGTCAGTTGCAAAACTTCGCGCTGAAACACTTCATATTTTTTTTTTGCGTCGGCAGCATCAGCGACAGCAGAGGCAACAACAATCGGGCCGAACAGCTTCAGTTACTTTTAGTGCCATGGCCCATCCTGTAACAACGTCTCCAGCTTGTCCTGTTTCGTCCTGCCGCGTCCTGCATAAGTGCACGAGTGCTTGCCGCAAATAAATTTGATTTGCATGTGCAAATGAACGTGGAATTGAATTTTCTTATGCATGAAATGTGCGCATAATTGGTCCATGGAATACACACACTCTCTCTATCTCTCTCTCTGCCTCTCTCTCTCTCTCTAGCATACACACACCAGGCCTTCTAACAGAGAATAGACATACAGAAGAGTCACTGCCAGGCATCAGGCTTTAGAGCCTTTTACCACTAGACAAGTGCCCCAGTTGTGGCTTCGGTCGTAATTGCTTATGTATAAATTTCAATTCACACATAATTTTTAGTATACTTGAATTGCAAATAGGTGGCATATGGCTAAATATGTATACCAGCACTGGAATCAAAAATCATATTAAATTTTAAAATTTAATGTACTCGATTTGCATCGAGATATTTCCGTTTACAAATGTGGAGTTTATTTGTTTTCTTTAAAAAAAATTATTTATTTTACGAAAATTTATAATTTCCAATAAGTAAAGAACTTAAATTTTTTTTTTAAATATACAATTATTATAATAATAATCAATTACGTATATAATTAAACGTTATATATTTATGAACCAGGATGTAAGAATACTGTACGAAATCGAAACTCTTAATTTGAAAAGCTCGTTGCGGAGAATTGTATTGTCAATGAACAGGGTATTTTCTAGTTTAGCATTCACCAACAGTTATTGAGGAAATTTGTTTTGCGAATAATAAGTTTATAAAGAGAAATAATAATAATAATAATTAAAATATGTTTTCCGTTGGTTACAGATTATTTTATTTTCTATATATATTTATTTATCTATATATATATTTATTTTTATTTTTAATCACTTCGGTATTCACTTGACCTCCAGCCAGCGAAAAACATATCTAAAAGGTGGTCACCAAACAAATAGTAAAAATTATTTTTATGTAATTTTAAAAAACATAGTCTAACAAGTAATGGATTAGATAGAAAATTGTGAGTTAGGCTCTCCACAAAAATCTCCTAATTATAAACATATGCCGCGTATTATGTATAATGTTAAAAAACACTGAACTACTTAAAGACTCTTCTAACTCTGTTTCCCTAAAAATAATAAAATGGATTTCATTCAAGCAACTAGAATATGAAAATCACTTTGATTTCATAGTAACCAACTGGCACTGTTCACATTGACTCAAGTGTCAGATTGTCATGTGTTTGACAGTTGTCATTGCCCACTTTATAGGGGGCCAACTGTCTGTCACTATATTACGCCCATCGTACTGTTGATGCTGGTGCTGCTGCTGCTGCTGCTGCTTCTGCTGCTACTGCTGCTGCTGCTTCTGCTGCTACTGCTGCTGCTGCTTCTGCTACACTCGACGGACTTGTGGAATACAAAGCCCACTGTGGGCAGGGCAGCCAGTGCACTTGAGAACTTGAATAATTAAAAATACAATATTGTAGTGCAAACAGTTGGCAAAAACTGGAGCGTTCTGCTGGCAGCTGAATTGATGGCAGCCTTTCTGGCTGCACTTAGCCAAAGATATCCACTTACAGGGATCAGCATCCGAAGCCAACCCAATGACAGTGGCAATCCTGACAAGCTGTGCAAACAATCGGAGCGACGGCACTACGAAAATGCAGCCCGAATCGTGATTCGTTGACTTCTGCTTCTTCTGCGTGGGCAAAGGCAAAACAGGACGTGCAGGATGCAGTGCAGCTGCTCTAACGGCTCGCTTATGGGTCAACGCCAGAAATAGGATGTGCCTGTTTGCGTGTGTGACAAGCCAGTGTCTAGCGATGACAGCGTGAAAACGCAATTCGAAACATGCCCAAAACAGGGTGGCGAACATGAAACTTTAAGCCAAATCGACTTCATTATTTATGTAATTTCTCAGTTCTCATTTGGTATGCGGGCCTAATCAACTACTTTTTTACTCAATAATTTAAGTTTGATCCGATATAACCGTGATAAATTCATTATATAGAAATTTGATTAAATACAAATTGTTTCAAAAATCGGATCACGGGATCAGCTTATTTTAGAATAAGCTTCTAAAAAAAAACACGTTCTCGAAATGAGAAAACTTAGCTTAAATCGGCCTAAGTTTTCGAAAACCGCCATATCTTTTGCCAAAAGTAGCTCACTTTGTTATTTAGAAGGAATTTTTCTTAAAGTGATTGTGTCCAAAACACCGTGTTTTTCTTTTCCTAATTTCAGAGTAGATTTATGTTATATATTTATATATATATTTTACAAATATGCTATTTACATAGTATGAATAATTTTTGTCTCTTCTCTTGTTAATTTTAGTCTTGGTTCGATTGGGTTGCCAACCAGTTTGGACCAATTGTACTTAAGGCATTTGAAATAAAAATTTGTATTAATATAAATTAATAAATTAATCATTTATTTAAGTTATTGTTTATGTTATAATTTCGATATTTGGAATTTATGTGTGACTTCTTATCTAGCATCTCCAACTGAAGGACCTTTTCGCTTTTCGCGTTTGCCATCGTCATTGTCAACGCTTTTCAAGCTTTGTTTTGCACTCCTTGTCGCTGTTAATGGTTACGGTTACCGTTACTATGTTGCTCTTGCTCTTGCTACTACTGCTGCTACTGTTGTTGCTGTTGCTGTTGTTGTTGTTGTCGCTGTTACTGTTTTATTTATTGTTTGCGCTCATTTGAGTCAATTACGACAAACGGAGATTGTTAATTGCTTTGCTGCTGATGCTGCTGCTTCTGCTGCTGCTGCTGCTCGTGCAGCGGCCGCCGCTCAAGTCCAAGACAAACAAGTCACATCCTGTCAGTGGGCGTCTGGTGGGTGGGAGCGTTTGGGGAGCACTCCATTTTGTTTTCTAGTATTTATTCGTTTGCCTCTTTTGGCTTTGTTTTGCGACTGCTGCTGCTGCTGCTGCTGCTCGCCTGCCGCTTATTGTTTGGCTTCTGGTCTCTGTTGGCCTTTGTTTGTTTGCTTTTGGCCAATAAACGGTGTCTCCCCTATGCATCGCATACACTCCCCTCCCCCCCTTCCCCTTCCCCCACCCTCGACCTGTGGCGCGCTTAATGGCGCGTTGCACGTTACATTTGCTCAGCGTCTGCCCCTTTGCTCGTCTCCTTTTCACATTTGTTTTTTTTTGTTTTTTTGTTACTTGGTCGACTTGTTTTCGTGTCTCTTGCGTAAACTTTAATTGGCTGTCAGTTCATTGAGGTAAGTTTTAATTAATTTTTTGACCATGTTTGATGTGTCTTGTCTCGAGATCTGTGTGTGTGAGTGAGTGTATATATGTATGTGTGCATGTGTCTGTGTGTTTCTGTGTCTATTTGTGTGGAGCAGCATATTAAATGCGTGGTTTTTATTCTGGTTGTAGGCGGCTAAGTGGTGCGTTAAGCTTACCACTCAAATGCCTGGCTAATTGTTTTGGCAACATTTTGTGCTGCTGAGTGCTACTTAAGGCCAAGTCAATCTTTTGAAAGAGGATATTTCTTATTTTATTCGTATAAAGTCTAATTTGGATTTTATTTCATTCTGTTGCAAAGACATAAAAATATTTGTAACTTTGTGAAGGGCTTTTGTTTTGGGCCACATTAAAAAGTCTTTTAATCGATTTTTATGATGTTTTTTTTTTGTGTTATCAATGAGCAAAGCCAAACATTTATTTTCCGTATGGTGTCTAAATGCTCAAACGTGGAATTCTACGATCGCCTGTAAGGAGTTCAAAGAAAATGTTAAATAATCTTTTCATTTATAGCAACACTTACCGATTTGCCACACCTGCATATCCTTAGCAATTTTGCTGATTAGAGTCAGTTTCTGTTCCTTCAACTTCCTATCTGGAAATTCTACTTCGGGTGGCTTTATTACTTTAAAGGTTTTGCGGCTTCGATCGCTCGATGGCGTCTTATTTTCGACAGGTATCTTCAACTTTTGGAAAGGAATCTTCATGTGCCAACGGTTAAAATTACCACAAGCTTGAGGCTTATAGTCCACTACATTGCTTTTGGTCTCGGGACCATAAAATCTATTGATTTTCACTTCGGATGGGTTATGAATGGAACACTTCCAAGCCTGGGCCATGATATCCTTCAGTTTCTTAGACAACATAGGCAGCTGCTGCATAGCGCCTTTGATAAGTGACTCCTGCTCTTGACGCTTCTGCAGATAGTGCTCCTTTAGCATAGTATTGCTCTTGCGCACCTGATCGGCAGCTTGTTGAGTTTCGCAGAGCTTCTCTCCATTGATTTTATATTTCTTTGTGATCGCATCCTTTATTAAACTGGTCGCCGAACTTTTGTTCATGATCCTTGAAAAGTCGGGTTGCGTCTTCTGACTTTGTTTTCTTTGCTGCTTGTAATAATGGATATATCGGTGTGGAACGTAGCCTAGCAGAATTCATTGAATTTCAGTATGCTCTGTATTCAGTTATGGTACTTACTACTTGGCAATATTATAGCTAAGGCGTTCGGATTCAGACGGTTAATTTTATTTAAATTTTTAGCGGCCATATCCAGAAAATTGTTGATATTAAGAAACTACTTTTTTCGGTTTAAAAATTTTAGCTACTTTTTATAGATTTAATTCCATTAAAAAATTAGTTGACTAGTTGAGCAGAGAGCATACACAAAACGATTATTTTGGGGGCCTACTGAGCATAGTACATACAAGAAAATATCTAATCCGAACCGAGACAAGCTGCGATTTAAGATCTTGTTTAATGAACCGTTTCACTTAATACAAATTAAAAAAATATTTATTATTATATATATAAATCCCTAATATTATCTTTTTTTGCAACTTAAATTTTATATTAAAAAATTGAGGATTGTCTGCAGACCATATTGAATGAATGCATAAAATAAAGTGAAATAATGTTCAGGAGAAATAAAATGAAGTCATTACTTGGAAAAGTGAAGTAGATTAAGTGCGCCGCACTTAACAAACAGATCCCAACTAATGTCCACTAATGCCGAAAGATGCGCCTCATTAGCGGAATATCCGAATATCCTGGCTAATGTGTATTAAGTGCCTTCCAATTGACCCAACAGAAAGTGCATTAGGTATTTTGTAATATTAAATGTTTGGCAAAAAGGTCAGCCCACCTTTTGATAGAAAACTTTAGCATTACTTGAATAGTCATCATCATCATGATGGTGATGATAATCGCCATTACCATCATCATCATCATCATCATCATCAGGCATGTCCGAAACGTGCTCCTGCTCCTCCTGGTGGCCCTAACGGGTGCCTCGTTTACAAAAATTGCTCACGCACGGGTTCGTTTTGTGGGTATGGGTATGGGTATGGGTGTGGGTGTGGGTGTGTGTGGGGGAGGGTGGGGCCAGTTGGATTTTAAGTGCTGACAGGTCTGTGGTTTACTTTGCTCTTGATTTTGTTTACCATTTACCGTTCAACATTTTCTGCTTTGTATCGTCGCCTCGTCGCCTAAGCGCATTAAAAGTTTTTTTTTTTTTTTTCCTTCGGCAATTTTCCTTATTTTGTGCACTTTATTGAAAGCACATCACGTAGTGCACCTGATTTGCTGACAATCCCTGGACATTCTAAATAGACACCAGCCACAGGCTTAAGACCGGTCTCAAAGCTTCCTACCAACCTACCTGTGCTGCATACGAAATTCATGCGACACTTTGTGGCATCGGTATAATTAAGATTAATTGCTTACAGTTGTTGTTAATAATTTCACTCGCTTTGATACAGTTTTAAAACGTCGCCTCAACTGGCGTCTCTTAAGGACCCTAAAAGGAGAGAACACTGCTTAGAGTTGGAGCTAATGGGACTCGTTGTTTATGTGCATTTTAATAGCTGTGCGCTTTGGCGGAAGATTAAAATTCAGGAACTGAATTCAAAGTGACTTCAACGAAGACTCAGACTTGTCAAGAAACAAGAGAAAATTAATGTGAGAACAATCAATAACTATCGATTTATGACATAACTTAATAATTTATAACTAAATAATTTAAAAAGTACAAAAGTGCAATTATCAAAGATGATATTTATTAAATAACAGATCTCAACACAGCATTCTGCCAAGTATTAACATGTTTTTCTGCACTTTCTTAAGATTTATTCTTGCCTATTGGATGTGATATGAGGCAGTAGAGATTTGCATTCAAATCAGTTTTTAATTTTGTATTTCATATTACATAAAAACATGTGACTATATTTGAATTTCAAGAATAAGATATTTTCAAAATAAATTCTACGCTATCTGACATATCCGAAATTAGAACTTAAAAGTCAAAGCTAAGCATGATATCTGAAAAAAATTTATGATTTATGTATTTTTCGAATTATGCAAATTGCCAGCAAATTGAATATTTAGTTTAGCTTTATCCGGAAGTAGTCACTAATTGTAGTAGTCTCAGGTTTAGTCGCTGTAATATTTGTGTTATAAATGTCCATTTAGTTTCTGCGGCCACAATTGATTCAATTTCATCATTTATCATTTATTTCATTTATTAAATCCCTATACATAAAATCTCTTTTTCAATAGATGCAAGATGACTTTTAGTGTGTTTATGGAACATATTTTGGGTATAGTGATAAGTATCCAGAAAGTTATTTTCTATTAACATAATTTAGAAAGCTACAATTGGTAGCAGCTAAACGCACTTTTCCTAGAGTTCTTCTGCAACTGAGATCCCATACTTGTCTGAATGGGCAAAGAAGACCACTAACACATTCGTCCACCCCAGAAGCCCGGACCGCTGGGGCCGCACCATGTATTGAAGGGTCCCTGGTATGATCCATAGCAGCAATCGTAAAATCCACTTGGTGCGCAACCACCGCAAGGTCCAATGCAGGCCGCAGGATAGCAAGTATACCCAAACATGTTGAATTGGTGGGGGCTACAAAAATAAAATCATGTTACACAAAATACATTTTGATTTGTCGAATAAATTGACACACATTGCTCAAGCTACACGAAATAAGGAAAAAATGCCGAAATTTCAAAAATGTATTTATGAAATTGAGTTCCGAAAGGTTCCAGTGTCGGAGTTAAACTGATTACAATTTTATTTATAAGCAGTCAACATGGATTTTAATTCGATAGAAAGCTCAAAGCCTGCTGCGCAAAAGCCAAGAATAGTTGCCTTGGGCTACATCTATTTTGGTAATAAGACGTATTTGCCATTCTACCAAGTGCATTTCAATAAAATTGAGATTAAGATGATTTTGGGTCTATGTTTTTATTTAAAATAGCTTGATTTGAAATTCATAACAGGAGACTATGTGTATATTATATAGCACCTAAATTTCGTTCTGAAGAAATGGTTAATAGCAACCACCCCATGGTCCGCATGGTCCTCAACATTGAAGCCCATTACGCTTCCCGCAGCACGGAGAACCACATGGTCCGCAGCTCCCACAAGGTCCGCAAGGACCACAGGGACCACAAGGACCACATGGACCGCAGGGACCACATGGACCGCAGGGACCACAAGATCCACATGGTCCGCAGCATGGGGAGCAGCAAGAACCACAGCATGAGTTGCATGGATTGCACATCTTGAAATTAAGTTGCTGTACCGAAAGAATTATAGAAATATATATAATATAGAAATGGGTTTTTACAACTGGAGCAGGGCTACAAACCTTTGGCAAGTTCTTCACGGAAATAGGTACTAATGGAAACAGGAATTTGCTACACAATTGATGAACCACAGTGCAGAAAAGACTGTCACCTGCTGGTAAGAAAAACAAACAGATAATATACAATTATTTCTCATTTGTATAAAAATATTATGTTCACTTACAAACAGTTCTATATTTTTTTTGTTGTTTTCTGTTGAAGCTACGAAAGATGAATGACAAAAAGTTGTATTGACTCTCACAAGCCAAATGTAGTTTTTGACATCTCTTGTCAAAGCCTGCTCGGTATTTACTATTTAACTACTAATTCTATTTAAATCAAAGCTGCTTGAATCGTCATTATTTCTGTATACCCCGTGCAGAGGATATTATAATGTTGTGCTGCAATGAGTAACGCATTCAAGACCATTTTGACCCCAACAGGATATTCATCCTTATTAATATCTTATTGCATCAGGATTAAAATCAGATTCAATCTTATTTATCACGAAGATGGACCATTGAGATGTGAAACAAGGCTATAAGCCAGATTTGAACATACATTTGTATAAGCCATAAAAATATTAAACAATTATTATTAAGTCAATTTTAAGGTTTATTTTGTTCAAACATAAATTCTATATAGCAACAATAGCTGTTAAGGTAACTGAACGCTGCCCCTTAGAAGTTTCCCTATATTTCTTCTGTAGGCCAGCCTCAAGTTCGTTCTACTTGATTATATAGATAAAGGTAACGGAGGTGTCAGCAACATCCACCACCCCAGCATCCACAACAGGAGCCACCCAAGCCATGGCATGGACCGGCAAGTGATCCAAAGCTGGGATCAAAGAAGCCACTTGGGGGGCAGCCACCACAAGATCCAATGCAGGCAGCGGGATAGCAAGGCCACTGACACATTTCGATTATTCGTCGGAGCTGCAAGGGAATGGAGAGATTAATACTACACACTTTTCGAGAAAATATTTTCTGCCTCTTACAGGAAACGGTCTACACGAAAATAGGAAAAACTCCAAAGGTATCAGGTTTCTATGAATTTGGAGAACAGAGTTTCGAAAGCTCTGAGTGCCGGTGTTAAACTAAAAATAATTCATTTCGTGTGGCAAAGATTAGCTGCACATTGAGTGTTCAGTCGGAGTCTGCTGGGGTTAACGACTTGAAAATTTACTAATATTGTATTCTGTGCGAACTTAGTCAAATGATTAATTTTATTTAATTAAAATTTTTGACTTGATTTTATACCTGCACAAAATAAATCTGTGCCAAAAGGGCCATTTGCGGTGATAATTAACTTAAGAGCCACATGAATTAAAAATGCCAGGTCTACGTGAGAACGGCACGAGTGCCAGCGTAGAGGACAAGAGCGGAAATTAATATCTCACACGCTGCGTTCAGCTGAATAAATTAAATGATGTTAGTCGCTACTTTGTCTCTATATATTCTTGCGGTCCTGTGTGCGCTGCGCATACGCCTCGTGTGGCAGCAACAAGCAGGCAAACAGTAAATGCGAGCAAAGGAATAGCGACTTGTCAATGCTGTCAGAACATCGACTCAATCTCTGTCTCCCTCCAAAATTAAGTGCGAAAATGTGCAAATTAGATTTTGTGGTTGACGCAAAGACACACACACACACACACACCTACATACAGCCGAGAACAACTCACCTTTAATTACAGTCAGTCGACGCTGCGTATACGCAACTTTGCGTCTAGTGAACAGCAACAACTCTTTGACACCACGCATATGAATTAATTAACAATTGCAGCCCAGCCTGACGTCCCTGTTCCTTACAAGCAGCCCTCAGACATCTAATATACGCATAAGAGCAATAAATTGATATGAATTGCAGGAGCAATTGGGCTTACCGAATATTAAATACTCTTGCACTCATATTAACAACTGAAAATAAATTGCAACTTTCAGTCCCATAACTAATGCTGAGTTTTCACTTCAAAATAAAAACCTTAAAGCTTCAATATAATTTTTTAAATATTTTATGAAAAACACAAATAGTTATTTTTATAATCTTGTTATTATTTGAATCGCATTCTCAGTTAATGTCGCTTGATGAGTTACATGTTGCTTATAATCCTAAAAATACCCTTTGAAGGGTAACACAATCTGTGGCAAAAGCATATAATTTTCGTGTGTTTAGTGAAGGTTGTCGGTTAAATGCTCTTAATACAAGTATTGGGCGGAGCTGGAAATTATATTCGACGTGATTGATGAAAAGAAATTTGACTAACTAGTTTCTACTTAAATTAGTCGCTTGTTTTGGGAATATTAACGAAATTAAATGGCATTAAGCATTTAGCATCTAGAGCTCGTACTCTCTGCTATAATGGGCAGCTCTTGCATACAATTATAAAGCCATTAATGCCAAACGGAATGACGCAGGACACATTGTTCACGCGCACACCCCCACTTACACACGTACACGTACACACACATACACTGACACTCTACTTGGACGAGCATTGTAATTGATTACACTTGGGACCAGCTTCATTTTGACATGGCCCAAACACCCAAAACAGCCATACCCAAACTGCCTGCATTTAAAAACTGTTTTCCTGTTCATTGTCTGGGATGAGAATAGTATTTTGGGGCAGTGGAGAATAATTTTTTGTGTGTGATGTGCTGCAACTGTCTATTTAAAATGTCACAACCAATAATAAACATGGCCAGAAACACACACACACATGTATGGCACACTTAATACGGGCAATACAGAATTGTTAATTGTTGAATGCAATCAATTGAGTGAATTGCCAGGCACTATTTTAAGGGTTTTATGAATTGCTTTTACTGTCCGAACACTTGAAACATCATTTGTTGCCTGCTGCCAACATTAACAAGAGGATTGTGAAGTGTGAAATTGAATGAGTGCATTGAGTAAATGTTTTCATTTGAGGTACACATCTTATACTATGCATAACTGACATTAAATTAAAATAATTATCATATTTTTGTGGGCTTAACAAAGCCTTTTTTAGACTATTTGCATTGTTGCACTATTCAAATTGAGACTGCATCAGCAAGTGATGTGAGCAACTTTCAGTCAACGTGCCTCTTAGTTCTCCTTAATGTGGCACATCTCACTCATAATTTCAGCAGCTGCATGAATAATGCAAGGATTGGCTGAATGTGAATCTGTCTGGCTGCGAAGCGGGTTCTTATCGCTGCGGGGAGTTGGCTTTATGGCTACAATTTCGCTACGTAGTCGGCGGCGACGCGCAGCCAAGTTAATGCCAAACAATTTGTCAACAATACTTATTATCAGATTTTTGATTGAAATTCTCACTTTTTTTTGTTGGTTTTTGTTTCGTTCTTTTTGCATTACTTGTAGTTGGGCGCTGAGTGAAGATTGATTTGCTACAACAAGAACAACACAAGTGCAAACAAAGAATGTTGAGCACAGTGTGCAGTTGAAGATGAAAATGATTGATTCGCCATAAAGCCAGAAGCCAATGCCAGAGACGGAGGCAGCATGAGGCAGGGGCTGAGGCATTCACTCAGAGTTTCTATTTGAGTCTGGCAAGTTCTTGTTCTAAAGTGGAACGCTTCTCTTTTTGCTAATCATCAATCAATCATATGCCCTGCAATTGCTGTGCCATGCATAAAACAAAAGGCAAATGCTTCAAGTTTGCTCGCCGGAAAGTAGGCAACGACTTTGTTTGAGCTTCAAAGTACGCCAAGCTTTTAGCTGCATGCCTCAGAGTTTTGTGCTGGTTTTCAAACTATGTAAAATAGATAATTATTTTAATATCCTGGAAGAGGTTGCATAGTTGTGTACATAAGTAATCTTGATCAGCTGAGTCGATGTTGTCATTTCGCCCAAATAAATTTTAATAATATTTAATCATATAAGCAATAAAAAATTCTTAAAACCAAGGAGGAAGACAGTTCTTATCATTACAAATTATTTCTGAATAGTAGAAAAGCAAACACCTGTAATTATACACAATCTTTTTTGTAATTCGAAAAATAGTAATGAAATTTGCTCTCTTGTCTAATGATAGAGTTCAGCTTTTGTGTGCTTTGAAGGTCTCGTAGCTCTATATAAAGTCACTCAACTCACTGGCTTTGAATACCGAAATACTGTAAGTTTCTCATAACAGTAATTTTGATTTTATAAACTGTCTAAATTCTTTATAAGTTTTGAATCTAACAGTACTAATATTCAATAATAACATAAGCAACCAAACAGGTAATATGAGAAAATTCTGCCAGATTTTCTAACGTTGTAGCAGAAATTCCTCAACATTAAACACATTTAAATTTTGTTGTCAACAGGGGTACTCCGGTCTTACGGGTATCAAATCTCCATCTTGCCATATATAGGCGTTATTTCTTTTTATTATTAATGTCTTAAATTTGATTCTTTTTATTATTAATATTTAGTGTGAAAACTTCTCATCGTATTAGTAGCCCATCGACTTTTAGGATATTTCCGTTTCTTGGCTCCACATAAGCTCAATTAGATTTTAGTTTTTTTCACAGATTATATGAGCCATCATTTAATTTAGGGCTGCCAACCTAGATAATGTCAATCACTCCAGTTGGGATGCTCAACTGTAGAGCAGTACTGATTCAAAACATGGTGCAGGCAGGCATAAAATAATATAAGGCGAGTGCTTTAATCTACTGTATTTAATTTAAGAGAAGCTTTAATGTAAAATACTATCTACGAAATATAATTTATGGAAAAAGTAAACAAAGAGTCTGGCAACTTATTGGATTCCAGACACAATCCCAGCCTCAGTCGTCGTCGCCATCTTTCTCTGGGAAAGAAATACGAATTTAATTTCAGCTGTCAATCAGCATTCATTACAAGCCATTCATTTTGGCTGCTTTAAAACCGCATTTGAAGCGTTTCGCAAAGAAAATTGAGCATATAACGAGAGCAGGTAAGCATAAGGCCAGCAATACACGAAAAAATACACAGACACAGACACACACACACACTTAAAAGCTGCCGCCAAATTGATTGTAATTGACACTTATTGGACAGCAGACACTGACAGAGCTTCGCTGGTCGGATTTTGTTGTGGACCTTTGTGCTCCTCGGCCGTGAGGCAGCTCAAAATATGTCCGCGCAAATAAATCAATAAGCGAGGAAGGCTGCCATCAAGCACTATCGAGCTGGCATTCGACATTGATTGCATGGACACGAGAAAAACAAATAAAGCGAACAATAAAATACCTTTACTTTGTTCTATATGACAACATTTTAAGCCATAATACCATTAAATATACATTTTGTCAAAATTACTGTTCGATTTTCAGTCTCAAGACTGCTTTTCACATCTGTAACCAAATTTTTCATAATTCAAAGACTTTTAATAGAGACACAAAATTCGAAATTCTGCTAAGAACACATCTTGCCTGAATATAGGAAAATGAAATGAAATTAAGACTAACTAAATAAATATGTAATTGAAGATATTCAATATTTAAATTCAAATCGTCAATGTTTTTGTAAAACGAATTAATCATTAGAGACTTGTGACTTAAATAATAACCGTAGCTTGCAGCACTGGGATACAAATATCTCAATAAATATACATAAATACTTATATCTGACATGTGCATATTTCATATACGTATTGGAGGAATAAATGTAAATTAAAAGCATTCTATTTTTTCTCAATTATTTATGTAGAATATGTCAAAGAAATTTGAAATTTAGGAAATCTTGTGATGCATGAAATTATGGAACGTGAAAATTTCGCTTTAAACAAGAAATTAATTAAAATTTTACGATGCCAATTCTTCGACCATTCTCAGTAGTAAAATCCGTAATATATGGAAAATAAAATGCTTCTGATTTCAACTGTTGTCTGCATTAAAATATTCCCATAAGGGTTTGATATTTTCATTTTAATATTGTGTTTGTTATTTCATGAAATCACACAGTTATTGCTAAATTGCTTGCATGTTTTCACACACACACACACACAGACACAAAAAGACACGAATCGATTTGGCAGTTTGGACTTTTGTTTGCGGACCAAAAACGTGTCTGGCATTTTTTTGTTGTTAATGAACGTCTAATCGATGGCTGCGAGCCGAATTGATTTCGCAAATGTTCCTTTTTTGTGGTCAGCAAATTGTTTTAAATGTATAACAAACATATGAACGAGTATAACACGCCCTTATGCAAGCGCATCCGTGCACCACCCTCTGCTCCACCCACGCACCACACATGCAGCACAAATAGTACAAAAAGTTTTGTTGAATTAAGGGCCGACTTACTACTGGAATCCATAGTACTTACTTACGCCATCTTCGCTAGCCAACGAAGCGTTCGATTTCAGCTGAGCTCTGGAGCGGTGCTAAGTGCAGTTTTTTAAATACCTTCCCCACCCCCCCAATACTCCGCCCCACTCCCTTCCTCAATTGACTCCCATAAAGCCGTAAGCTGTATTTAAAGTTCGGCCAAAGTTTTTAATTTAAATGGAGAAGCGAGCGAATGCTGAATGCTGAATGCTGCAACTGAAGTTGAAGCTGCAACTGCAACTGCAGCTGAAGTCAAGCTCAAGCGAACTCGCTTCCAGTTTGATTGACGCATTGAATGATTGCCAACGCATTTCTCACAGTCGTTTCCCATGGGCCGTAACCGTGCACTTGGCATCAAAACTTCAACGGAGGCGTAAATTTATACGCCTGTCACTTGGACTGTCACCAGGGCCAACGAATCCCGTCTCGAGCTTAACCAATCTTGAGCAAATAATATATTGAATTAAATCGTAAAATAAAAAATATCATATCAAAGCATTGCTTGTTACTTTGTAAGTAGATCTTTTTAAACCAAAATATTCGTTGTTATTTCAAGTCAACTTAATATTAAATTGGGACATTTGCTGCCTTTGCTTTTGACTAACTTTTTATGAGCTTAACCACATGTAAATAAATAAGTTATTATATTAAATCGTAATCAAACTAACACAAGCTGAATCTGTGCTCATATTTGAAGCTAATTGATAAGTAGTTCGTTTCATCAGTTATTTCAGATTTTTGAGTTTGAGCTTAATATTAAATTGTGGCATTTGCTGCATTTGCTTTGGCATCCAAATAAAAGCAACAATCAAACGTCACAGCACAATGAGAGCACAAAAGGAACAATATTATAGAAATATATATGGCATAGAAGTGTATATATATAAATATGTTTATGAAATGCTCATCATATTTTTATAACCACGTAGACATAAAGATTCGCATCGCTACACTTCGTCTAAGGGGCAACGTGAACTGAGCACAGAGAACCGGGAACCAAAACCGAAACCAAACGAATTTGTTGCTCCGTTGTTGGTGTAATCTTTTGTTATGTGACCAATAAAGTAGGCGGCAGTTGGCCCGCAGGCCAGTCGGGCCTGCAACAAATAAAAATGTTGCCTGTGCAGGACACTGGACGAGACGAGGGGGCGTGACGTGTTCCGGGCGGGGGGCGTGGTGGCGTCCAAAATTGGTACGTAAACCCGACATAAGCCAAATGTGCAATAAAAGGATTTGTGTGAGAAATTGCATGAGCACGCATTTTAAATCCACATTAAGTATGTATGTATGTGGCCATAGTGGGCGATGGGCGATGGGCAGTGGGCAGTGGGCGGTGGGGGGCGGGCGGAGGGTGGGTGGAGTTGAGGGCAGGACTAGGTAGCCTTTCGGCAAGCTTGGTGGTTGCAAAGAAAAAACGCTTATAATAAACATGAAATAAAAATGTAATGAAAGCACAAAAAAACACAGCCAAGAGGCAGGGATGGTGGCGTAGCAAATTGTTGAGCAGTTGCAGCGACGTGATTGAGAAATGATTTGTATCCAGGTCATCGTCAGCATCTCGAAGGGATTGTAAATAAATCTAGAGTGGTTTTTGGCAAGCGAGTGCGTTTCATGATCTATTTGGGTGCTTTGTAAGTTGTGTAAATAGTGCAATCAGATCTTTGAATTAATTTAAATGTGTGAATGAAATGTGTGAATCAAATTAATTCTTAATTTTGAATTATCTCTCACTATTTCACTATAGTAATAGTAGTAGTAGTGTAATCCATCCAAATATGTAATCATGCTTGAACAAGTGCCCTGTTTCCCAAGGTATCTTTGCATAACTCATCACTTCTAAATGAATTTATGCACTTAACATTTTGACAATAAGCCAACATCGGACTGTTCTAACAATAGTACATTTAAAGTTTTTGATCATAGTTTTGCACCTAAATCAATCGTACATTTAAAGTTGAAAACGTGATTTTGGGTCGGAAGACAAGTAAAAATTATAGCCTGAAAATCGATATATGGGATAGGTCGAAACTTCAAAATGCCATAACTTCGTCAAAACTCAACTTATTTTAAAAAGCGAAAAAAGCAAAAAAGAACAGCAAATATTTACCGTTTCCATTAAGAATTCAAACTTGTCAACTTGTCAATAGACAGAAATTAATAAAGTGGCCTGTTTTTCCCACACATGACAGTTTTTTTTTATGTATGGCTTATACAAATAAAAATCGGCTGATTTTTTTGCTCATAAGTTTTTAAAAAATACCTGATAGGCAGTCAAAAAAAAAGACTTGTTTTAATATTAAAAAAACGATTTTCAATTAAAAAAATAACAAAATTTGTTCAGTTCTGGTGAAAATGACAGAAAATGTTAATATTTATAAAAGGGTATTTAAGCTTCGCAGTTAAAAGACTAACTGCACTCGCATGCTTATTCATAAAGCCAAAGAGGCCTGCGATTAAAGGTAATTTCACTAATCTGAGCAGGGCACATCGCTACAAGCAATGAAGCTAACAAAGATCTCAAAACGAACCGCGATTTGGTGGAGCTCAGCGGCAATTATGATTATTTGGCCAGCGGCTAATTTTACAACTGCAGCGATGCCTCCCGCAACTTAACCCAGGCCATATGTTCGACCAGAGTTCGACTCGGAGTCAGAGATGCAGTTCCACAAAGAGCTGGCCCTGCTGGACTGAGTCTGAGTCTTCGTGTGGGGCAGGCCGGCAGATAAATCAGGTTTGTGGCGCAGCGGCTGACGCCTCTGGCTCTGCCTGGTTACCAGTGTGCCTTCGAGTCGACCGTTTGAGGTGATCTGTGAAACTGCTTGTTGTCTGGGATCTGGGCGTGTTATTCAGCTTTGTGTTAAGTAAATAAATTGATTGCGGTTCAATAGGCCAAAGCTGATTTATCAAGCGCACTTTGTGGGCTTTAAATATGGGATTCGAGCAAAACTCAGCCAAAAATGGAAAAAAAATAAAAAATAAAAATTGAAAGCTGAATTAACATTGAACAAAATTTATATAATTGGGATTGTACAATGCGTTAAATAAAATTAAAATAAAAATAAACACATAATGAAAAGCAGGCAGCAATAAAAAAAAAACTTTCTCTCCCATGGCGGACTGCAAAAAACAAATACTATGAAAACTTGTTTAACAACTAGAAAACTTTTGCACACAGCGCTAAAAACATCAACTAAATTCCCACACACAACACACATATGGGTCGGTGGTGGCAACTTAGCCGTTTCCCGGAACGTATCTGCAGATATGAATGATTTATTGTATTTCTTTTTTTATTTTTATTTAATATTAAGTTTCTTTATGACTGCTAAGCTAAAATATCACAAAATCGTTATTAGCCACCATTTCTTCGAGATGATTTATTTATTTGGTAAGTAATCACTCACCAACAATATTTTCTGTTTATTTAAAAGCCATAAGTTCACATTAAGGGTAGTCTATGTTTAAAAGTGCATCTTGTTTTCTATACCTTAAGTATTTTTCAGCGCATTTTTTGGCCCCATCTCAGGCGATAAATAGTTGACAGCACTGATGTCGGTTTCTCTGTGCCACAATTGTGCTGCCTGCTGTGCAACAGGGAGGCAAAGGCTTCTGCTTGTTTGTTTACTTTTGCTTGCAACAACTGAATAGAAAGTTTCAAGCGAGCGTTTGGAATTTCACCTAATTTCATCTTATGCCCACTCGACTTACAAAACTGTGGTGGCTCTGTGGGCTTGAATTTGTTTGGTTGTACAAAGTATTGTTGCACTTTAAATAAAGCAGAGCGTTTTAAGAAATTCTACTTGCAAATTAATTCATATTTTTCTTAACTTGTTTGGTGACTTGATTTTATAATTGAAATATCTTTCCCGCTTTCCCAAATGTCAACAAAAATAAAACATATTTAAATTAATATTCATCCTTACAATCAATGTTTATGGTCACAATTTGCCTAGTTATATTGGTTATATAATTCTCATTTTCTTCAGAAACTATGCGTAGATAGTGCATTCAATTTGAACCTTTATTTGCAGTATGCATTAATCCAAAAGTATTCGAGCTCATACATAAAGACAATCACAGTCGCATCACAGACAAAATCAGTGGCGAGAAAATCTCAGCGAGCTTAACTCATTTCCTAATCAATTAAATATTCCGACTTCGAAGGATGGTCAAAGCCAAAATCCAATGAATGCCTTTTGGACAAGGCGAACAAAGGCGCATTGCGATGGCTTGCTTAAGATTCATTCAGCTCCCAGCTCGGCCGAGTTTTCCGAGGTCCTTTTGTGATTGCGTAATTACGTCTAATGAATTCAGCAAAACGAAAACTAAATTGAAAGAGCGCAACGAGCCTTGCCACAGCAAATTCTTTTGCTCAACCTTTTCTTAGACTTTTTATTTTTGTATACTCTGGACACAAAAGGGGTAAAAGGGGTATAATAAAGCTGAACAAATGTATTGGACTGGTTATAATTTATTTGTATTATTATGAATTTTATTATAATTGATCAACATCGTAAATAAAAACTAAGACTTTTTAAAGAGTTGTATCGACTTTATCAAAATATTAATCAACTAAATAGAATTTAATTCGTTTGAAGATATTTGAAATACTTTTGTTTATAGATCTATGACGTTTTGGTATTGGGTATGTTTGAGTCGTTTCTTCATCTTGGCGAGCTGCAGCATAGGATTTGTTCGTGTCGCTTTTCATTTTTGAAGAGATGATGGAATAACCAAAATTTAAGGCCACAAAATCTGGCGTAACACGGTGCAGAAAATACGATTCGGTTTTCTATGCCGCTCACAAAGCCAATTAAACAGTCTGAGCAATCGATTTTGCTGATACACCTAACCGAAAACCCCTATCAGAAGCTGTCAGGACACGCCTGACTCGGTTTTGGAGACCCTTTGCTAACAGCTTCTTCTGCTGCTGCTGCGGCTGCTGCTCCTGCAAGTATTTTAAGCACATTTTGGGTAATTGACATTTCGACATCAATTACCGCACTTTCCTGGCATAGAACTTGCACTTGTCCCCGCCCCGGTTTCTACTTCGACTACTTCCTCTGTTTCTTGTTATAGTTGTTTACTGAGCAAAGTGCCCGTTATAAGAGTCACCTGAAGGCTGTCTGCTAATGATTCAAGTGCTTTTCAAATACTAAACTGGCGATAACCAAAAGCACGTTTTGCCTAAGACTCCCTCATTCTGTTACACAATAATGCGATTATAAATGTTTGTAAATTGTGAAAGAAACTCAAAGTAAACACAAATGTGGTTCCTCATCAATATAAATAATATATTTAAATAAACAATTTAATATTGTGCACAATTTCATCTTATATTATTAATATTTTTGTAAATTTAACATCATTTCTTTCATGTCTTTATTTTATTTAAGTCCCAATAATTTATAGGTTTCAAACTTTATAAATAAGGCATCTCATTCATGAATTTTTTCAATTTTCATTGAGAAGATTAATATTTAAAAAATGTAAAGTTTCTCTAATTTTTATTTAAAATTTGATTTTTATTCTTAAAGTGGTGTCTTCGATGTTAGTCAAAATTTCACTCGCATCCGAAACATTCTTACCCTCAACTGAAACCAGCAGCATTCTTGGCCTGCATTTGGCTTACCAACTGGCGTCAAAGAGGCGCCTGCTTTTTGGGGCAGGCTGCAGAAACAATCTGAATTGTCAGTGGGAGCTCAATGCGCCAGGGCCAGACTCTCAGGCTGCCAAAAGCGGGTCAAGCAACCAAAACTACACACAGACACACATATACATACACACACACACACACTCATTGTTGAAATCGGTACAGTAGCAAAAAAGCAGCAACAACATGGCAGAAAGATGGCCCAGTGAATGCTAGAATTACAAATGCCCTGTAAAATCAAACGATTTGTAAATTGGTTTCAGCTTATGCAGAAATATTTGTATTTACAAATTTATATATATTTATTTTAAATATCTATTTATAAATCATTTGTCGCCACTTAACATTGCTAACATAAGTCTTTGGTTCTTTGGAAGTTAAGCGAAATACTTAACTTTTGTTGAAGGTATTGGGAGATTGGAGGCGTTTGTGGATTAATTGTTACAAAAGAGTTTTAAAAAATGAAATCAATTCATAAAAATAATAACAAATATTAAATTATATTATATATACATATGTCCCCTTTGAGAATGGGTAGAATAAAATTGTATCCTTGATTGAACCTTGATTGAACGCTAAATAAACTAACTGAATGCTTTAGTGTTAATAAATAAAGTATTTCTTAGTGATATATATCTTCCCTAAAAACCACTCAAATAATTCGAATTTTTAAAGCAATTCCTTATTGACACATATATATCCGCTCTGAGAAAGTCTTGAATAAAATACAATCTTTGACAACTGCGCAGCACTCCCTGGAAACGACTCGAATAAAATATAATCCTTGTTAGCTTTTTAGCACTAAGCCCGCTTCACATAGTCGCTTATATACAGGGTGCTTAAGCAGCAGCAACTGAAAGCAACAAAGGAAATGTCATTGAATTTGTACACTATTGCAATCGTAGCGCCAAACTGAAGAGCTGAACAAGCGGCGAGCAGGAGAAATGGAGAAATGGTGAAATGGATAAGCGGACAGAATGAGAGAATTTAATGCCGTTTCCGCCTCTTGTTCTGCCATCGTTTTCTAGTCATTTTAGTAATGGAATGACTTTTGAATATTTGAAGAGCTGTTACACAACATGAAAACTTGACGGGGATGCACACACTGATGCTGA
The DNA here is from genome assembly GCA_035044325.1 of Drosophila nr. medialis 2 BK-2023a. Taxonomy (NCBI): domain Eukaryota; kingdom Metazoa; phylum Arthropoda; class Insecta; order Diptera; family Drosophilidae; genus Drosophila; species Drosophila nr. medialis 2 BK-2023a. The sequence goes on from JAWNMH010000348.1 coordinate 1,024,682, forward strand.
TACTGCTGCTGTTGTTGCTGCTGCTGCTGCAATCTTGAAATCGCCTTGGGAACGGAACTGGGTGCCAGTCGTTGCCGACTCCATTTCTGCATCAATCGTCGCTTTGAAATTTTTATAAAGTCCTCTTCTCCAGCTGTTGCTGCCTCTGCAAGTTTCTTTTTAATTTTTAACGCTCCCTCCCCTGTCCTGCTCCTCCCTGCTGCTGCTGCACAGTTTTCAATTTGCTTGACTTACAACCAGCCAGCTACATATCCATCCATCCATGTATCTATTTCTGCAACTCCAAAGTGTTGTGTCTGTGTGTGTGTGTGTTAAGGCATCAATGGTTCAAGTCAAGTGCCAATGCTACTGCAACATAATCGATGACTGGCAAAATAAGCATCTCGGCTCTGCTTCAGTTTCAGTCCAAATTGTGATATTAAATGTTTAAGGAATTTGTTTCATTGTTTGAATATGCAAATGTTTGCATATTTTCATTGGTCTGTTTTGTTAACCTTAATTTGGCTTGCAAGCTTGGTTGCACATACATTTTAATTAAAATTCAAGTTTTTTCCGTTTTGCCACATTGTTGAGCAGATTTGCCAAGTTTCTTGACGATTTTAAATTAAATTTATATTTGTATAACAAAAAATAAGATTTTGATTTTAATTTGCTTAATTTTCTATATTTTTCAGCAATTAAAATGACATTTTAGTTAATTTATTTATATTTATGCTAAGCAAATAAAATGGATTTACATGTGGATCTCCATTATGTTAATTCGCTACAGCCCATTAATGGCCAAGTGTTGACATTATCTTTGGCCAAAGGCTATCAAAATTGGCCACACATCAACAAAAGCCACAATCCATAAATAATTTCACGTAAGAGCCAACATTTTTATGGCACTATGAATGTGGCTAAAACAGTTGAGAGCCAATCTTTTTGGTTGGACTCGAAGAGGTTTTTGGTCGAGCCTCTGCTCACATATTTATGATCTCTCCATTATGGGTGTAGGGTGGTGGGTGGTGGGCGTGGCAAGCAAATCGAAATCGATGCATGTATGTGAATTTCCATTAGCATTCCATTCCATTCTCATTTATGCGTTCATATTATTTATGCTTGTTGTTTTTCTTGTGTTTGCTTTTGCTGTTTGTTTGCCGAAATTGGCATCAATATGCCCGGCGCATACAGCGAAACCCGAGAATCGAAGCTGCCACTCCCCTTCATGCGTTGCTCGTTTCAGGCATTAATGTTAATAATGCACGACTAACTGTCCATGTGTGTGTGCGAGTGTGTGTGCGAGTGTGTGGAGTGTGTGTACACATGCTAAATGTCATGCAATGTACTCGTAAATAGTTAAAAATTATATTTGATTACCAGGCCAAGCCCGGCTATTGGCTCAAATGATGGCCCAAAACTCGACTCAAAGTAAGCATTCAATTTGCCCTTCCCCACTGCCCACTCCACATGGCTTTTTTTTTGGGACAGTTTCGAATTGAATCCGCCCTCTGCTCCCCTCGACGCTTGGCGCAGTGTGCAAATGTTGTTTCACAAAAATTGAGATGAATTGTTTAGTAGGCAATTTGTTTAAGTGTTGAGACACGGGCCAAAGTCGAGTCATCTGGGATGTTGGCTCGTCCTCAAATGGAACTTAAAAGTGTTTCTTATGTCTCCGGTCATAAATGTGCGTAAACAAATCTTTGCTTCTCCTTCTTCTCGCTGCTTACGAGCATTTTATGTGGGGCCGTAACTGTAACTGAGTAAAGCACTTAATATTGCGGTCTCCAGATGTCTCGGCCAGGACTCGACAGTGCAAGGACAACAGAAAGTGTATAAAGTTGCAATAGAAATAAAAGAAAAAGTTTTAGCTGGCAATTGAACTGTAAACTGTATTGAAATAACTTGTAATTTCCCATTGAATACAAAAATCAAATACGTTCTTAAAGCTCCTGGAATCTGAAAGCATCGAATACAAGCCAAATATAAAGTCACATACATACATAAATTTAAAAATAAGAAATATTTATAAGATTTCTGGGGGTATTTAAATGCAAAATGGTCCAACATTTGTTGCATGAATTGGGGAAAACCCAGAAAAACCCAATCAGACAAAAATACTCACAATACTTTAGTTAGAGTTTTACATTATCAATTTTGAATTCAACGATTTCAATATTGCTTTATCATCAAACAAAACTTAACCGAAAATTGATACTGCTTATCGATTTAATACTATGTTTTCAGTTGGTTACTTCTAATTTGATATTGTCGCCGAACAGAATTCAGTACTCTTTATGTTTCTATTTAGACAACCAAATAGATAAGATCAAAGAAGAACAAGAAAAGTCTTTTTACATTTTTCAACTTACTCCAGATTCTTATGCTAGTAGTCAACGCCTTTAAGCATTTCCGTCAGTGGCTTGAACTGGTTAAGTGACCACATTTCCATAGGTTTCCAATCAATAACATATATATATACATATGTATATATATATATATATGTATATATAAGATATTCTGCTTCTCTGCTTGGCTGGGCCGGAAGGTGGATTCAAATTTGTTTAACTGTCCGCAAATGGTTGTTTTTTTTTTTAAGCTAAAAGGGCCAATTCAATGCCAGTCCAGGCCTAATGCAGTTTTCTTGTTAGCCGCTTGCATTTTAATGCTGGTCTCAGGCTTTTGACTGAAAATTGACATGGAAATATTTAGCAGACAAGTTCGTTCGACATTTCAAGCCAATTAGTCAAATTTGTGCGCTTCGCTCCTAAAATATGCACGAGTGTCCAAGGCATCTCCAGCATTTGGACATTTCGATTTCATTTGTACCAAACCAAACCACACCGAACCGAACCGAACCGGTTCTGACCGCCGTCTGACCTGACCCTAAAATTGACCTTTCAACACCATTCGTGCGTGCGTATCTAAATCTTAATTGTTTGCGCTCTCATCGGACACAACAGACCACAAACACAAACACGAATCGAAGAAAGGATAATTTCTTACAAATTGTTGAACGCGTCTCCACATTTAAAGAGTGGCTGCGTGTGTCTCTCTGTCTGTGGCAGGTGATAAAAGCAATATGTTCTCATCTATCAAGGGGTTTTTCGCCTAATTGAAAAGCCAGACGCAATCAAATAAGCAGACGGCAGGGAAGGAGTCGGAGTTAAAGTTGGAGTCGGAGTCGGAGTAGAAATCAGTCTGTGCGGTCTTCCAAAAAATGGATGAAGCAAACTCCTTGAGATGAGTTGGGGCTTCACACAAGTGTTGAGCATTATGGCCATATCCATATTCCAAAACAGGTAGAAAATTTTAATTGGTCATGCTCAGATTACTTATTCAATGAGGGCTGTGTTCTTATTTATGTGTATGCATAATCCTAATCGACTGCACCCAATAATGAAAAGTTATGTGATTATTTCTGGCTACTCATCCTCTTTAATGGTCGACTATCAGCGCATCATCCAGTTGAGGAACGGTGTGTGGCAAGTAACAGAAGATGATTTCTTACTGCAGAGATAAATATTGTTTTCTTTTATAAATTATAAAGTTGTGCAAGTAAACTTTTCAAAATGCACAGATTAATTCCCACACACACTTTTGTAACTTGTATTAAATTTTCGTTCCCTTTTGTGTCTCCCAGATACTTTTGTAATTCGCAAATACTTTTCTATCACACTGAATCATTTGTATCTTAAATGTGCTTATGTATCCAACCAATATCAAATCAAATTGTATGCGTCACAGAGACTGTTGTTCCACACACTTTCGTAGTGCTTAGCTACTTTTGTATCTCATAGATGCTGCGGATTCTCATAGCTACTTTTGTATTCCAAACATACTTTTGTTTGTCAGAGTTTCTTTTTATTTTTATTCAGATGTAGTTCTGTTCAAAGTCAAAGGTCACAAAGATATTTTGGTGATTGCATAAATATATCTTATATCAGAGATATTTTCACATTTTCTGTTACCATTTAATTAACTAGCTGATTTGTCTCTAAATCGGATATTTCAGTATCCTAATGAATATTTGTATCTCACAGATACTTTGGCTTTATTTTTAAGAATACTTGCAAATTTTTATTTGTTTTGTATCTATCAGATAACATTTACTTTTAGTCAGTTAATTTTGTATCTCTCAGATACTCTTGCATTGTTTGATACGACTTACTACTCAATACCCATTGGGACGACGATATGCGTATATATATATATATATATATATATATCCTGCTGGCTGTCACATCCACCTGCAACACTTTATTATGTACTTTTTTCAGCGAGGGTATAATTACATAATCATGCTGGTCAGTCAACCGAATGCTTGCACGATATTCTCACAATGTGCACTCGCCTTGCTTTATAGAGTATGCCAAATGTTAATGGCAATAAAAAAGGAGAAGAGCAATGACAGGGGAGGCGGAGGTTATGGGCGTGGTGGGGGTGTGTATATGGAGCAGTTAGCATATGCATTCTCATGGCGGCACATCTATCTCGCTCGAACCCAACTCAGACATGGCGATGTGGCAACAACCTTAAAATGCAATTGCCACACATTTGTAAAATGCCTGGCTACGAATTGTTGCTGCTGCTGTTTGTTGCTGCTGTTGTTGTTGTTGTTGCTGCTGCTGATTTGCAATTGTTGCTGTTGCATCTCCATATCCTGGCCATATGAACAATTATGTGTTTGCACTGCTTCAACATCGTCGATTCCGATGGGCAGTAAAAGTGCAGTCGATCGAAAAGTTTTCATTATGTTCAGATTCTGGACTCGGATTGCAGCAAGCTGAATGTTTGCCGAGAGGTGTTGGGCGGGGAGGAGGGGTTGAGGCAGGAACAGTCTACGCTTCAGTTCATTTATTTGCAGTGTCTGTGTGTGTGTGTGTGTGTGTATGTGTGTGTATGTGTGTAACTCAGTCAACTGTTTAGCACTTGCATAGTGCATGAAATGGCCTACGCACGGAGCCATGAAATTGAAATGAAACTGCGAAAAGTAGAGTATTAAAAATATTTAAATAAAGAGCATTTTGTTGTTGCCGAATAGACAAATACTCTTGCTGTAAATTATTTAAATAAACATTTGGAGAAAAATAAATTATCTGGCGTGCTCCAATTTACGCTATTTACGATTTTCCACTTTCGGAAATTGGAGCACGAAAAAAGGCAAAAGAACTTTAAAAATATATAAATATTGATGTGGTTATTTTTAACTTATGTTAAATATTAATGTTTTTAATAAAAATAAAAAATAATAAAATAAGTATTCCAATTAACTATTTTTCGCTTAACACTTAAGTAGTTGAACTTTTAAAAGCCAGAAAACAACAACAAACATATTTAAATATTGTAAGGGGATACTTTTAGCATAAGCTAAAAGTTAATGAATAAATACTAAAAACATATATAATAGTATTAAGTACTATTATTTTTATTTTTTTATATTATTATTAAGTATTATTGTTTGTTAAAAAAATATTGAAAATATTATAAATTTATTTTTTTTTAAATATTATTTAATTGATTGATTTTTTAAAGGTAGACGAAACTACTCTGAAAATATTTAAATATTTTACATGCTTACTTTTAACTTAAGTTAACTGTGAAAGAAAACAATTTTAAAATAAATTTTAAGTTTAATTTATTTATTGCATTTTGGATAATAATTTGAACTTTTAAAAGTGAAAAAATTGCTCTGTAAATATTTAAATTTTAAAATGGAAATAAATACTGCAAATTGATTCATCTGAAATGCAATATTAATTTTTCTTTATAGGAGTTAATTTGTGTTTGAGTTAATAGTGATTAATTAAACATTGGCGTCTCTAACAAGATGATCAAGTAAGCCTCCCCGGAAAATGCGGAAAATTGAAAATACTTTAAGCGGTTCGTCGTCGTCGTCTGCTGCAATTCGACGCGCCATTTGTAAGCCGCTTAAATAGCAAATAACAGCAACAATATAAACAACAATTTAGCAACGGGGCCACGCATGTTTTGGCCAATAGATTTTAATAATAATTATTTTATGCCGCTGGCATTTGCAAACATTTTGGGCTCTGTGGAAAATTAAAACGATGCCACGCCTCATTTCATTTATAACGCCCTCGTCTGGCATTGTTTACTGAGTGGAGAGTGAAGGAGTGCGTGTGTGTGGGTGTGTGCGTGGGTGTGTTTGACATGGAAAACAATCACGTTTTAATTATGAACTGTGAATTCAGTTTTCAATTGCATTTTGTCTAAATATGTTTGCAATATATTGGCGCAATTGATTTCAATTATGACTTCATTTTCCACATTTTCACTTGCAAGCTGATTAATGCAATTCGAAAACAATTGCAAAACATTTACGGAATAGCTGATTTATTTGACAGCTTCTTGTTAACTACTTAACACGTCAGCAGTCTCAGTTTAAATGCCATCTTAATATTTATTTATTTAAAACCATAAATTTTACTTAAGTAAACAGTAAATAATTGAATATATATTTATATATATATATATGTTTCGATTTAGTATTACACTATTAAATATCTGTTAATATGTAAATTTCATTATATATTTAACAAATTGATCGATTTTTTCGTATTTATATTTCAAGTTTCATCGAGATAGCTTGCTGCCGATTCTGGAAACAGACGGAGAGACTATTTAGACTCTGATACAGATATTGGTCAGGAATATGTGTAAGTACTTATGACAATATGTTGAAGTCCTTTCCTTTTCCTTTTTAATTTACAAATTGAATCTTTTATTAAACTTTTGAGAAACATATTTTGGCCATCTATAAATATTATTATAACTTCAAATTAAAATTTTGAGCTTTAAATATGGCTTAGATATTTTCTATTCCAAAAATAGTTTTTAGCTGTAGTTATGTTTTATTATTTTGGTATACAAATAATAAATTACAGTTCTAAATATATATTTAAAGTTGAACACGTATTTTGTAATCATTATATCATTTTTTAGATAACATTTTTTTCTTACTATAATTTCACATCTATGATATATATATTTGGATATGATTTGGACATATTTCTTTAAATATTTTGAATTATTTATACACATTTTTGTGCATTTGTGTACTTTCTCATTAACTTATAAGTAAATAAATAAGGTAAATAAAATGAAACAATTGAATTATTGGCAACAATCAGTTTACTATTTAAGTTATTAATGAATGGCAGACAGAAGACTATCAGCCACATCCAAAAACTGATGCAACACCGCCTCGAAAAGGTACCAAACTGTTGGGTCTCAGACAATTTACTGTCCGCTTTTGGGAGTGTGTTGGCGTTAATAGGATTAACCGCAAAAGTATCTCAAATGGCTGGCAAAAATATGTTAAGATATTTATTGATTTGAATGTGCCACCGAAAAGAAAGCGTTGACAAAATGTGCTGTGGATCTGAGTCCAGACCTCCAATGATGTTGCACGACTTCGCCCTTACAGCATCAGATTCCCCAAGAAATTTTAAGACGTTAAGCGCATTAAAAGAGAAGAGGAAAAATAACTCGGGGTCAAAAGAAAGCGCATTTGACGGTGAGTTGAAGTTGGAGTTGCGCTAGACGACGGTTTCAATCGAACAACTTGCGAGTGAACTCGCTCAAACCAGGTTGCATCAGCATGTTGCCAGCAACCTGTACTGGGTGCAAGGAACTCACCACGCGGTGACTGCCAAACTGTGTTGCAGCAACCACTTGCACAACTGCTTCAAACCGTTGAGCTGCAACTTGTTGGGGCCATTTCACTCAAACCCATGCGGCCCGTGTTGCTGCAACATGCAGACAGCCCAACATTGTTGCCAACACATTCGGGCCACTTCGTGTGCGCTGCGCACACAAACACGAAGCCAAAGCCGAAGTAGCAAGCGAAGTTTGAGTTCAGCGCTGTTTTCCAAACACCGAACAGCGAACAACGAACAATATGGAACACATTGTGCCTGCAACATACGATGCGGCTTTTCATCTTAGATCATGCCGATGCTTCAACCTTGAACAGGGCTCCTCACAGCACAATCTATCAGAATTTCTCACTAAAATTGAAAAACAACTATAAAAAAATTAACTCATTTATAAAACAACTTAAAGTGGTCGATAATTTTATTCTTACAATTCTTAAACAATATATAAAATATTGTAAAATATAAATTATTTAAGATAAAATAAAAATAAATACAATAACAAATAATATAAAGGATATGATAATATTTGGATGTAAAATGGTAGTTTATTGGTTGCAAGAAAATCCAGGAAATAACCAAAATAATCAGTGCAAATATAAATCTTGGAAAAATGTTCAACAATTTGAAATCACTAATATAATTTATGAATTGGAAATGATTCCTTTACTGAATTATTGATTTGTATTAATCAACAATATTAACGCTTTAGCCTTGGAAGATCAAAGGTCAAAGCAGGTCAAATTTTGGTGCATTTGTTAAATTAAATAACTAAACTTTTGCTCAGGCATTAAGATGACTTTAAATACTAAACTGGCTTGAACAAATTTTTTGGTGTATTCAATTTAATTAAAAAGTTTGTTGCTATCCAAGGCATATGATTGAATAAGTATTTGAGAGATGCTTACCCCTGTGCTCTAGACTGATTCCTTATAAGACAAGATGCTGTAATGTCAGAAATTGAAATACTAAATATTTGTGGAAGCCCAATTGCTCACGACTGTCAAAAAATAAGAATTTAATGCACGGTTTGGCGAAAACCGCAAAAGGTTTTTGCTCAACTTTTAGTTTTGTTTTGACGCTGACTGATGTGGTTGTTGTGGCTGTTGTTGTTGTTGTTGTTGTTGCTGTTGTTGGTGTTGGCCAGGTGGGTGAGAAGCTGTTAATTAGGCGCATTTGTTTTGGTTACGCATCGTCGGGCTCATCTTTAATTAGTTATTCATACGTAATTTTAGTCGACAGACAGACAGACGGACGGAAAGACGGACACTCAGACAAACGGACTTAGTCAAATGCCTGCTGACTGTTTTGTGTTTTGTTCAGGGTTGTGTTGAGTTGTGTTTAGTGTTTCTTATGGCATCTGTTTCCCTCTCGCTCGCTCATAGCTTCTTTATTTTTGCCTGGCTTTCACTTCACTTCAAAATTATAATTTTGCTCGTTTTGCTCCTCGCCGCGCCAGGATGTTGTTGTCCTGGCGCCATTTATTCGCCTCTGAGTGGGTCGAGCAACAAAAAGAAGAAGAGAAGAAAAAAATAACACGGGGAATAAATAAATTTGGGTTATGCGTCCGTTCGAGAAAAGTGAAATTAGCATAAACTTTTTTCTTTCCTTTCTTTGGCTTTTCGCTTTCGTTTCGTATTTTTCACTCGCAACTTTTTGTGGCAACTTTGTTGTTACCTTTTTTGTTGTTGTTGTTGTTTCCTGTACGCTGTCCCTTTGCATTTTGTTTGTAATTTCGTGTTGTCTACTTGCTTAGGTTGTTTCTCAAATTTTTGGGCCATCAACTTGATGGCGCCAAACTGTTTAAGGCATTAGTCTTTTTTAATTTTTTGATGCCCGCATTGTCAAATTTCAGTTTCAGTTTTTATGCGTATCGCTCGTAAGTCGATAAAGTTTTATTTCTTTCCATTTGTTACTTGTTCAGCATATTAAACAAAAAACAAAAAACATCTCAATTTAAAAAAAAGTTTGAAAGTATCATCTGAATGGTTGAGTAGATAAGTTCTCGTATTTAACAAAATAATATTTAGCTTATATTTTGTTCAAGATAAGGCTTACATTTTATACATTTTGAAGAAACTTTTCGTGTACACAAAATGAATTGCAAAATTATAATAATTCCCGTATTATTGACAACTGCGGGAAGAATCTTTTGTTTTAGTTTATTGTAAGACGCACTTTTCGATTTTTTCGATTTAAGCTAGTAAGTAAGTAAGTAAGACAGGACACTGTAGACTGAGAAGTCACCTAACCAAATTAGGTATTTATAGTAGACATGAGGAGGAATCCTCATTGCACATCCTGGCAGAATGCGCCGCCTTCATTAGGAAAAGATGCAGCATCCTAGGGAAGCATGTTATGAGGCCCACAGACATAGAAACCCTCAACCCAACAAAGATCTTGGCATTCGTGCAGGAGCTGGGGTTGATGTAAGTGCTGTAGCCTCAGAAAGGGGCAAAATAGACCTTATAGATCGCAGTGCGGGTTTTCCCCAATCATAATAATATTATGTTAATATTATATTGTATATGCAAATAATTAATATTTAAAAATTTATTTAAATAAATCTATAAATGAATAATAAGCAGAAAATGAATTTCAATTAGTCATTTGATGACATACTTGAGCAGAAATTTCATGAAAAATCAAAATGCACGCATCAAGTTTCAATGGAAAACCAATTGATAATGCAAAACTTAATTGAAGATTATTGGAATTTCAAAAATTAGTGGACAAAATATCGAGAAATGAAATTGTGTTGGAATTTAGGTTGGAATTGAAATGGGATAATCGAGAAGAGCTATTTAAGTCGGTTCTATGGCCAGCAATTACATTACTGCTAATTGTACTTAATTCACATGGTATAATATTAATTAATTCATAACATTATATTCAAATAACATAATTATGAATTACAATATAAATTCTTGCAATGTGGCAGCATCATTCAAGTAGGGATGCAACACATATCGTGTGTTTAAATATAAAAATACAGATGGAAATGTTAATCCGATGCCTGGCCGGGCAGGCGGGCTACTATAATGATAGATAATAAATTAATGCAGTGTGCAACACAATTTGTTGCACATTGCGTGCATGTACAGGGGACTTAATGTATCGATGTGAAACTGGTTGACAACACGAACATGAACAACATGCATAACCAGGACAATTCAATTGCTGGCATGGGTAACTACGACAACAAGACCGTTAACATGAGTCTCTGTGTGCGTGTGTGTGCGTGTGTGTGCAACACAGTCTGGCAGCATATTGAGCGACTAATTAAAAGAGCCAACAGTTCAAGAAACCGAAACAAACAGGAGTCAAACATGGAAACAAACAACTCTGACGACAACAAGTTGAATTGTGAATGTACAATGAGCCCAAAAACTGAGCTGCATGGAAAACAGATGACAAAGTTGGCCAAGAATACACATTGGCCCAAACACACAGTGCAAAAAGTATGTAGGTCATATAAAATAGCAGTAGCTCTCTTACATTACGCATTACACATGCATGTATACCCAACTTTTAATTGACAATCGCATTTATAGGCTGCTCACGTAGTTGTTCACATAATGCAATTATTATTCCTCAAATTGCAATTGGACACATCTGACAACAGGTTGCACTAATTATAATGCACTTTTGTGGAGTGCAGATCCACTCATAATTACGCTTGGATTATTAATTAGAATACTACCAACATTGCGATTCTTATTGGGATCTATGTACAAAGTGAAAATCAGTCCAGAGTGGACATATGTTCTGGAATATATCGAATAATGCAGATTAAATTGCATTAAATCGAAAGATTTTAGTTAAATGAAGTTTTTTGACAAGTGTAATTTATTAATTAATTTTATAAATATAATTTGTCTGTATAAAAATATTACATAATTGTTAAGCAGCATAAATTCATAACTATATTCAGAGTTAAATATTGAAATGAGAAACTTTTGTCAATCAATTCTATTGCTTAAGTTTAAACTTTTTCCAGATAAGCCAAATATTTTTTAAGTAGCTTTAAGCAGAAACGATTTAACTTACTCGATTAATTTAGTCGATTAAGAAGACTCGATAGTCTGCTGAGCTAAGCTAGGTAATCTGAAAATGTTGTGATAACGAGGAGCAATCATTAAAGCACCACATGGCGAAATGTATCCTAGGAATGTGTCCTAGGAGTGTATCCTAGGAATGTGTCCTAGGAATGTATCCTCGGAATGTACTCCGACAGAAAGTTTGCAACAAATTGAACTAGAATTTTGTGTTTGTTTGTTTGTGTTTCATATTTGTATTTAATGTGAATTTAAGTTTACTGAATGCAGTCGAAAAAACTGCAAAATCACAATTAAAATAATTAATTTATGAAAATTATTGTGCAAATTGAATTGCTTGTTGCAGGGAATATCAATGGTAAGCCCGATTTACATCCTTTGCATTTACAGTTAACTGAACTTTGGCTTCCACTTGTACTGGTTTATGTGATGCAACTGCGAAATGTGAGGGGCAGCTGGGGATGTGTGTGTGGGGGTGGGGTGGGGCTGAAATTGGCTAGCGCCAAGTTTAATTCTAAACAAATTTAATTGAAAAACTTTTTGGACGCACTGATGGCAATGGTCAGATTTGGCAAAAGTGCACAGCCAGCTGGGCTGGAGGAGCACTTTGCAATTGCTCCGAGCCACAAAAGGATACAAATGCATATGAGATTGTTGGCAAGTTGCAGCTGCGATTGCCTGTTGCCAGTTGCCAGTTGCAGTTTACCAGCTGCAAGTTGCTTGTTTGTCGCGATACACTTGAGGCCCGTTTGCCATTTAGTTTTTCGAGACTTTTGTTGGCCGGCACCAATTGGCCAAGGGAGCTGGCCAAATTTTGTTGTTATTGTTGCTAGTATTTTCTGTTGATGTTGTTGCTACTCTTTTTGTTGTTTAATTACTTGCTTGCCAAGAGTCAAGCAAGTGCAGCAAAACTTTTCACTTCTTGATGAAATTTAAATTATAACTTTTCGAATCGGTTTTTTTATTGCCTACGATTTTTATTTATTATGAATTATGTTGCTGCGGAAAACTTGCTTTTTGTTATTGCCATTGCCAAGGGCCATTGGACCCGATGCACTTGCGCCAAGTTCACTCTTACCAATAGGTCTCAATTAGAGCCACTCAGCAATTTATTTAAAGTTCCAAATGCATACTGAGTTTACCAAGTAATGGAGGAGACAACACTTATTTATTTAAATAAACCCGTTAAGTAAACCCGCTGATTTATATAAAATCATTATTTTTCATATATGATAGCAGTTTTTTTAAACTCTTTATTATTCTATTCTCTGCGCTTTTAGCTAATTTATTGTCGAGAGTTCTTGGTTATCAGTCAACGAGTTCAGCGTGCAGTTGCCAAGCAGTATTATTTGAATTGTTTTCTGCAGTATTAAAGTGTTATTCAGTATTATTTTCAATCAGTACGGACTGGCACACACACACACACACACACACACATACATGAATAGTTAGTCAGCCAGATGGTTGCGATATGGAAATGGAGATGAATTGCAGCTATTCAACTATAAATGCCGTTAACTTATCCCAGTTTCAACTATGTATGAGTTAGCTTATGTGTGTGAGTGTGTGTGTGTATGTATGTGTGTGATTGCAGACAAAAGCAGCTATCTACTATGTGTCTGTGTGTGTGAGTGTTCCGCATGACTTTAGATATTTTATTGGTTTCAAGCGGCTGCTGCAGCGAACTATTCAAAGATTTATATGAAAACTCAAGGATCAAGCTGCAAGTGCTGCTGTTGCTGCTGCTGCTTCTTAGTAGTTGCATCTGTGTGTGTGTGTGTGTGTGCATGCGTGTGTGTGTGTGCGTATCTGTATAAGCATGACATTTGTCAACGGCAAGTGGCTGCCAAGGAGCAAACTTGCATACCACTGCGAATGTTGACGACCAAGTTATGTCCTTGCCACAAATTAATATACATACTTAGTCTCGTACACGCAAGTCTATGTACAGTGACGCATGCCCTTGGTGGAACGCATAGCTGATTAATTATGTTAAATACATAATAGCCAAAATGGAAGAAACATGTAATAAACCAAGATTTGTATATTAAATTAGAAAGTAAAAAGAATTTGGAAATATATACCCAAAAGCAAAAAAAAACTCTTTTTTCTGCGTTCATTTATATTTAATTTAATTTGCCATTTTCATTTATTGTATTTATTTTAATTTCAATTAAATATGAAGATAACATAGGAGAAAATTTCATAAGTACAACTTACATTAAATTTAAAGAATATCCCAACAAAATTTGTCGATTGACAAAAGAGTTTCGATTGTTAAATTAAAATATTTATCAAGAAAATTTAAATTATAAAAATGTTAAAAAGAGGTTAAAAAACATCAACAAAGTCGCTTAATTCAACGAATTGAATATCTTGTGGAAATAAATATTTTAATAATTTCTTCAAAACTTTTTATAATGCTGCTGAACTGTAATATCTGTGTATATAGTGCATATGCCGGATTTGTATGCATTTTTATTTAAATTTTTTGTATGCTCACTTCAAGTCTACCATATGTGTGTGTGCGAGTATGTGTGCGTGACTATGTGTGTGTGTGTGAGTGTGTGTGTCTTATGCACCTATTGAAGGCACCCCTGAGTCTCAGTGCAAGAGCGCAAAGGGAAATCTTCGTCGCTTTTAGTTCTGCTGGCAAAGTGAACATTTTTTTTATTTTCTTATTTTTGGCTTCTTCTGTGGACCACTTTGTTGGTGACTTGCAACTTTTTGTTTTTGCCCGCAGATTGTCGTCGTTGTTTGTTGTTGCTTGTTCGCTGTTATTGCTGTTGATGTTGCTGTTGTTATTGCAGTTGTTGTTGCTGTTGTTATTGCAGTTGTTGTTGCTGTTGTTGTTGCTGCTGTCTTTTTACACTTTGTCGCATTGCAAGGAAGCGTGGAACACTTGAGCACTACTTTTACTTTTGTATATGCAACACTGTGTGCGCACTGCCACACCCTCGCCGCCTCCTCCTTTGCAGTGTGGAAGGACTTTCGGCTTTGGCTCTCACATGTCTGTATGTGCATATGTATGTGTGCGTGTGTACATACGTACTTATCGCGTATCGGCGTTCGCTCAAGCACCTGCCAGACAAGTTTAGTTTCCCCAGCAAAGTCTTGAAGTTATTCATTTTTCTGTTCTTTCAACATGTCCTTGTTCCTACCCGATGTTTGTATGTCTGGGTGTGTGTGTGTATGGGTGTGATACGCAATTAATGTGACCTCATATGTGTGAAGTGGCAGATAAAATGCAAAAGACAGCTGCGACAAAGTGAACGACAGCCTTTCCATGAATGTGCGACAAAACAAGCTATGAGATTTCAGTGTCAATGATAAATTCGCACTAATTTAAACTAGACATAAACAAAAGGGAATGGTTTTCAATGTTGGAATTGCAGTTGTGTTTACATACTTGGCAATAGTTGTTAATGATAGTCTTGAAATTTAATGGTTTTTAACACAGATCAAAAATACTTTACACTTTATAGTTAAGTCTAATCTTATGCAACCTAAACTATCCAATGAAGAAATTAATTTTGCATTGAGTTTAATTTTGGTTATAGTGAAGAAAAAATAAGTGTTTCTTAATAAAGTCAGAATAAGTGTTTCCTCAACATAAATATTTTTAAAGGGCTTCCATTGACAAAATAATTTCTTACTTTAATTTTAGCCCATGTTTGTATACCAGTTTCACAAAATTCGCCATATTCGAAATTATTTTGGAGAAATAAGTAAAAACCTACTTGTTAATGGTATTCTTGAACCTTTATGTTTTTAACACCGATAAAAAATACTTGATGCAGCCAGCTAAGGGTTACACCATAACACTATCCATAAAGTGAATGCTTTAAAAAATGAAAACCTTAAAACAAAATGAAGCAGAAATATTCACGCCACACTTTGATAAACATTCTTCGGCAATAAATACATAGTTGCATTTTACAACTTCATTGTGGGCCACAACAAGCGGGAAAAAACATCATAATGAAAGCATATAAAATAAAATAAAAATATAACTCGACAAAACAACCAAAAAATGAAGAACAAGAATTGGGCCAATGTGGCGTATGCGCAATGTTTAACTTTTTATGACTCTACCTTAGCTGCAGCTTGTGGATGCTGACAACTCTCTAGTTGTTGTTGTTGTTGCTGTTGTTGTTGCTGTTGTTGTTGTTGTTGTTGCTATTGTTGCTGTTGTTTTATTTTGCTACTTTCACAGCGATTGTTTCAAGCTTTACGAGCTTATTTCAGTGGGGGACAATTTTATTGTTATTGCCATTATCATTCTTATTTTAATGACTGAGGCCAAGCCTCTGCTCTGGACGACGCCACCTGTTCCCCCACGACGCCACCCAGCCCCCTTCAAACAATTAAAATAGGCAATTAAAAATTGGCAGTCACGTGTTAATAATGTCGCGACTGTCGCAGAACCCACCTGGCAAGCCCAGGCGAAAGTTTCTGACACTCTAATTGCCTACCCCGTCCCCGTCGAAGACTGTACTTTCTTCCCAACTCATTGCTTTCCTTTTAAACTATTGACAGCTATTATTTGTGCTCCCATCGAACTGGAAGTCGACCTCTATTTCGTGCTTATTGTCCTTGCACCTTACGACTGGCTAATTAGACTTGATGGTTCTATTGCCCTGGGTGTGTATTGAACTGTTGCTATTTACATTTGCACTTTGTTCTGGGCGTGGCACTCGAACGAGAGCTTATTTTTTGAGAAATGCAGACATTAAGGCAACTGAGCAGCAAGTTTCTGATAATACTGATATGAATTTAATATATTGATTAGGTTTAATAATAATAAATAAATTGCCTCAATCATGATAAAGATTATACATGTAAACTAGTTATAATAAACATAATAATTTTTAACTATAAAATATATATTGTATAATCCAGCTACATTTCTTTCACTAAATAATCAGAAAATAATTAATAATCAAAAAGGAAATTAAGCGATGGTTAATCAAAACAAATCTGTTTTTGTACATATTATTTAATTTGAAAATATCAAATAGTAGTTATTATTTATATAATTTAGAAAGGCTATGACCATTATATATAAGTCATTCCTATTAATTAATTATTGGCTGTCTACTATCTATTTTTGAATTTTTATAATGTGAACTGACAGCAATTTAATTATTATATCACAAACCCCAAATTTTGGACTAATTTAAAACTTTATCAAATACAAATGATTTTCAGATAGTGTATATAATTTTTAATAAAATAAATTCCTTGAAGTAAGTCCTTAAAATATCTAAAAATATATGTGGAATGCAGCTCTGATTTTTTTGTGTAATTATTTTAATATGTTTGATTTTAAACAGGACAAATTCCTTGAAGGGGAGGATTAGAATTGGTAAAATAAAACCATCAATTTATGTATGAACACATTGTTAATTTTTGTATAATTAATTTTATGCATAATACACATTTGAAATGCTATATGTAGGAGGGAAGCTCTGACATAAGTGTATATTTCATAGAGTCGGAAATAATCAAAACAGCCTGCCACAAAAATGAACACAATATAATGATTTCCCATTTGGACGGTTTTATATGTGTGTTTAGGGCACACAGAGGGACATGCCACAACACAGATACATTTTCTAAATGCCAATCCCAATCCAATGTATTTCTAGGTCATAAAAGTAACACTCAACAGACAGAGTCCTACACAGAAAGAGTGAGAGATAGAGAGAGAGAGAGAGAGAGAGAGCGAGAAGCACTTGTTGTGTGCTGAGCGAGTCGGTCATAAAAAGCGGTGATAACGTGCATTGATTATGCGGCGCCTGCTCGGCCCGTGATCAAATGCTCATTATAAGCCACTAAAGAAATGCTTAATTACATAACAAGTCGGGCGGCGAACGACGCACAAAACGCATGTTAAAGTTGTCAACGTTGTCGGAACATTTGCAGCCACAGTTTTTTTTTCCCTCATCTTTTTTATGGAGCACTTAAAAAGTTGACGCCGACAACTAGTCACTGTTTGGGACAGTGGTGTGTTGCTATATAGTGGGATAGTGGAACAGTGGGGCAACACCGCATAGTCGGATGTTCGACTAAAGTGTTTTGCCGGCCACTTGCAACGCCGCATCGCATGCTAGCCAACAAGCGTCTGGGTCATTTGGCTAGTGCTCGAAGTGCCATAAAACCCATGTGGCAGCAGAAGCAGCAGCAGCAAGGTCCCCCTCTGTCATTTCGCTCTTTTGCCACTTGCCACTTGCCGCAAAGCGTCACGCGACTTACCGACCGCCTTTGCATGCCCGTTGCGCATTTCAGACACGCCGTTTCATTTTGTTTCGTTCTGTCATCCAATTAGGGGAAGAAGTTTCGCTTTCACTTTGGGGTTTCCCCTACTTCAACGGCCACTTTTGCTATCTCGGCAATTAGGTAACAGGTCGCAGTTGATTTGATGACTGCAGATATGTTAAGATAAAATTTTAATTATCTTAACTTGCTGCTCAGCAGCGAATAAGGAAATACAACTTCAACTTGCCAGCAAAGTTTTCAATCGTGATGAGTGTGCTTATAAACAAAGCAACATTTGTATTTCCCGAATTTAAATATACATTTATGATTAAATCAAACTACAAATTTAAATATATATTTATGATTAAATCAAACTACAAGTTTGATGATGTCAATCAGTTTTTGTTTGTTATTTGTATAACAAATTTTTAAAGCTAAATTTCTTAAAGATTTGTTCGAAAAATTGAATTTTATCCACTTCAACTTTTTTGCAATTTTTATTCATTCAATAAAAATTGGAATGAATTTTAATAATTAATTAGTTGAAGTAGTAGTTATGCTTAATAGAAGAAGAATATTTCATAGCAATTCTGATTTAACTAACGGGAGATGAAAATTGATTGTAAATCTATGATCGATGATAGTTTCAGGACAGTGACTCTTAATGGCTTACAACTCGCTCTCTCTCACTCTCCCTCTCTCTCCCTCTCTCTCCCTCTCTCGCTCCCTCTCCTGCTCTGCCTCTCTCAATTTTACTCTCATTCAATATCGAGAGTTTTTGAAGGCACACAATTTGAAAATGCGAATGCTGCATTCGACAGTTGATTCACTTCAGGCAACCATTTTGAATAGTTAACAATGCAACAATATTATGCATATGTATGTGTACACGTATCTTGTTTAATCGAACAACGGCTCAGAGTGTCATGTTCACTCAAAAGTACTGCAAGTCACAGATCGAATAAATAGAATGGCAAAAAGGGAACCAACAGGCGACCAACTTAAAGACAAAAGCATTGTCAACTTATGTCAATAGACGTCGATGAAACTGTCTGCACAAGCTGCAAAATGTCGATGTCGATGGCGATGTCGTGAGTGTGTGTTGTGTGTGTGTGTTGTGTATGTGTGTTTGACGAGCAAAGAAACTGGAACAGTTCGAGTTTTCTAGCCGCAGCATTTGGCCATATTCATGCCTGTACTATGCGGCCACGTCAGCACAACATTAACAGCAACAATAACAAATTCCTCGACCCATCGAAATTGAAGTGACGAAGTGTGTGGTGTGCTTGCACCATCCGCGCCACCCGCATCACCCATAGCGCCCTCTCTCATTTTGACGACTATTGTTAACAGGCGGCGAATATTGTGGATGACAGGCTGTGCAAGAAGCGGGACTGAATTGATGTGACCCATGAACTGGCAGAGTGAGCCAGCTGAACGCTATACCCTCTATCCTCTATACGCCGTACACTATATACGGTATTATGCCGTACGCTATTTGTGTTTGCCAGTCGAAACAATAAATCCACTTCAGGCGGGCTGAAAGGAGCACAAAAACACAATCCAACAGGCCAAACAGAATCAAAGGCGAGCGAGCACTCGACAAGCCAGAAAGCGAATGCTAAGCAACAAAAAGAGTTCTGAATCCCAGCCCCCAACCCGCAACCCTCAACCCCCAGCCCTTTTCGGTCAGTTCAGGTCTAAGGGACCTCAAGCAGAGTTCGACGCAGTGTGTTGGGCATCGTGAAAGGGCAACTGACTGACGACTTGCAAATCAACAAGGTATCGCTTAGGCTTAGCTTCTGAGCCCCAAATGACCCATTCATAAGACTCGCCAATTGATTGACTTGTCTTGGCCCAAAACCGACTTTTGGGCTAGAAGCATTAAAAGGTTGGAGAGTGTTAATTATTTATGTCTATGTATGTGTTATAATGCTTTGGTTTATTGGAGTTGAGAGTCAAGGTGAAGACATCTTTAACTTAAACAGTTCTTACACATTAATAAATTCTAGAATATAATTTAATATTATGTGTAGAAAAGGTAATGCAATTTTATAGATTTTTCCGTCTCCATAAAATATATATATACTATAACTATTTATGTATACTGTATATATGTATATAATATTAACAAATATTTACGCCATAAATAAAGAAATGTTTTTAAGCATAATTAAGTATTTTTAAATATTTAGTTTAGAACAATTACCCAGCTAAAGATTTAACTTCGATGAAATTATCATTAATTAATATAAATAAATATTAAAGCAGAAAAATATAAGTATTAACTAACTCTTAGCTAGCCAATTAGTTAGTTGCTGATATGATGCTTATCATTCTTAAGTGACCAACTCCATTTCCATGATGGACTTAATTTAATGTGAATATTCACTTGAAGTTAAGGGCAATAGTCAGAAAGCATCTCATTATCGGCCATTCTGGGTTTGGTGTTCGAATTGACTTGAGTCTTAGCCGTGCTTAACTTTTATCAATTAATTCATGAAGCTCTAGTTGCAATTGGCACCGCAGTCAATTAATTAGTACCAGAATACGAGTACGTTTTCCACTTTGATTAATTGGCTATAGGAAAATTCGGAAAATGCATTCAAAAGCGGACAAAGTAGTTCACAACTCGAATCAATCTTCGTTCCTTCCATACTTTGACTTATCACGTTCCTAACCAGCAAATATCCTACCTCCCCCAAACCACCTCCCCTTGCACTCTTTGCAAATTTGGCCACTGTGCCATTGGACTTCATCTTGCCACATTTACGTGGCTGCTTCTTGCTCTTGGGCTGGCTCTGACGTATCTCAGCAATAGCTGTGGCCGCCGGCAGTCTTCATCTCCATTACGTCCTCCGTCCAGAAAAGGGTATATCGTGTCTATATTGGGTTAGTTTGCCACATCCACTTGGAGCTTTAAATATTATTCTTCCTTTGTAAACACAAAGTACAATTTTCAAGTAATTTTACACAACAATAATATAACATAAAAATGTTCCACAGATCTTAAGATGAGACTTGAAATACGAGTACGATCCAATTTGTGGGTTGAAGATTTCTCTGAATAAAATGCTCCATTTATGTATTAATAGTATTTTGAATTGTATATAATATCTGACTATTTAATTAGCATTTGAGACAGATAAAAAAATGAGTACTAAAAGTACTATTAAGCTATGATCCTACGAAAGAATGCAAAATTTGCTTGACTATCACAATTTAAAAGTTGGAGCTGAAATTTTTTATTATTAATTGCAATATGATTTGTTTATAAGTGTATTGCACAATTTTAAAAACCTATTTGAGAGATATGACTCAAACAAACCTGTTATTACTTTGAGAATAGGATATGCTCCAGTCGAAACTGTATTTCAATTTAAGGATTAGGGTTACTAAGTTTATATACCAGTAATGACTAACTATGTAAGTTTAGAGCCCTAATATTCTTTGATAAATAAAATCAATGACAACTCAATTAAAGTTACTTGGCGTACTGGGTATTTTCAAGTCGAAACTGGTCGACTGCAGTGCTTTCATTCGATTTTCACTTTAATTTTATTTTGCATATTGAAGCTGTGGCTAACGCTTCGGGCTTTGACGTCTTTAGGCCTCGACGAGCAACGTCAGCAGCAGCACCATAATGAAGTAGAATACAGAAGAAGAAGAGGAGCAACTGCAGCTATAAAGGTAAAATGACTTGAGTACCTGCGTCGTATGTCGTCGTCTGGCTGCGGCACTTGAGACTGACATACAGGGAACATGTAGTATGTCTAGCTCCTTATTGTTGTTACCACAAACGAAAGAGACAGAGAGAGAGTGAGAGTGAGAGAGAGAGAAGACCTCGCTCATTGTCACAGCCAATTTGGCGACTGATATTTGCCATTTAGTTCAATCAATTTGCCACAATTTCCGCCCAGCAGCTGCACAGCCACATACCTATTGAAACCTAATGGAACAGCTCAATAGCTCAATAGTCCAAACTCTGCCAGCGGCACGTAGGTCATTGATCAGATCTACGCGACACACATAAGAATGAGTTAGTCAGTCGGCTGTCCGCACACTTCTCAAGTGTTCGCAGTAGTTGGCAGTCTAGAGGAGTCAGGGAGTTTTGGGCACGTAGCCGTGAGATTTGTAACTTGTTGAGAGCGCATTCCATGGCGCATGCCAGATTTTATACACACACACACACATATATATATATATATATGTATATACATATTCCTTTTATTCAGCTGGCCCTTTGGGTTGATTATTTTTAAAGTCGGGCCTGCAACCTGCAACCGGCAACCGGCAACCTGCAACCTGCAGCAATCATGAGTTATGACATAATGAGCCAAATTTTTAGGGTTCCGCATCTTCTATTAAAATTCAAGTGTGTGGCACTGCGCAAATAAGTTGCTGTCGCCCCAGCAGTCTCCCCTGGGGTGAGGGGATGGGGCGTCTCCTGTGCCACCGGCGGAAATTACATAGTAAATTTACCACACAAAGCCCACGAAGCTCCAAAAATTTCGTATGTCTTGCTTGACTCGCAAGCAATTTAATTAAAAAATGGAAACGTGGTGGCTGTCAGTGAGTAAAAGGCAACGCTGAAGCGTAGACATATATGTATATATAAAATTATACAGATATATACATACATACATATGTTCATATACACTTACGTTGCAAAGAGACTTGTAGTCTAAAAATGTCGAATAGGGTCAAGGAGTTGTAGTACAATTTTTAATAGTTTCGCTAGGGCTAATTAAAGTTAGTTTCTTAATTATTTAATAACAAAAAATTATTAAAAAAAATAATAACTGCAGTCTTTTACTATAATATTGTGTTGCATGCTAGAGCAGTCCAGTAAATATTCAAAGTTTTAAGTCTCTATCTCTAAGGGTGTGGAAAGAAGTTGCGTTTTTATAGACGGACCGACATGAGAATAAAGTAAATTATTTGGAGAAAGATAAGAAATATACAAAAAATAAATCAAAAATTCAATATATTTTCGATTGTTTTGTAAAATGTATGTTATTAATTGTTCTATTCAACAGAGAAAAGTCTTTTAGGCAAAAATAAAATAAAGAATTAATTTAATGGTTGAGCTAACAACTGGTCAAAATTGCTTTTTATTCAGCCCAACTCAAGTCTTATCAAGTGGAAATTCTCAAAATGTTTGGAACCTCGTTAGATACATTTGCAATTACCAATTGGTGTATGTGTGTAAATGTTTGTGTGTGTTAGCGAGTGTGTGTGTGTGTGTTTGTCTGTGTTTGTAGATGTGCTATGAAATTATTCATAAGGTGCTCATGCCATAAACAAATCTCGATTGTGGTAACATGGAGTTGCACGTTGCAAGGCAGAACAGCACCAGCAGACGGCAAGTATATCAGAAACATACGATTCTGTGTGGCAACAGTAACTGCAAATTCAGCTGCTAGTGCAAGCGCAAGTGCAACTGCAACAGTATCCGAATGTACATCTGAGAAACCACGAATAAGCCCAGGACCCATCCAAATCAGCCGCATGCATTTTATGGGAGACACACACAAAACAAGCCCGGCTCATAGCTCGGAACTTGCCCCCACTTTTTGTCAAGGACCAGAAGACAATGGCAAATGGTCAGGTATGAAAATATGAAAATACAAAATGCGGGCTCATGTGCCCATTGTGTGAGAGCTGATATAAGGGGCTGGGACTGGAGCTAGGTGTGGGGCTGGGACTGGGACTGGGACTGGGGCTGGGGCTGGGATGAGTGGTTACCCATTTGGCACCTGGGGAAATCAAGGAGCTCTCATGCAGGCCTCGTTCTGCTCGGCTTTTGGTGTTGGTCGACTGTCTGTCCGTCCGTCTTTCGGTATGTTTGTCTGTCTTTTCCACTCTGTTGTTGCCATTTCAACTGCAACTGTAAATGAAATGAAAACGACCACAGACAAATAACAAAACATGACAAAAAGTTCGGCCTGCTGTTGCTTGCTCGTGCGAGGCGGAGCAGCAGAGAAAGCGACTACAATTCAAGCCTGTCCAAATGTTGGCCATTTTATTGTGAAAAAAATAACATATGAGAGAAAACAAGAGCTTTTAGATTGTGAGCATGCCACAAATACTGAGCTGTGGTATCTGTTCTCGATTTTTTTTGGTTTCCTACTTAAAGCAGCAACCTGAAACTACCAGCTATGAGAAAATCAATTAAGAAGAGCAGTTCCTTCTTCAGCATAGAAAAAACTGCTCAGGTTCTTTATTTATGCATGTTTATAACTATAACTGGCAATGACGCCGTGCTGACCTCAACTGCCAAACCACATCAAGGAATCGCCAGAAGCGCTTTTACCTGGCCATCGATTTCAATGCATGTGACTTAAGTGGTTTACTTTGAGCAGGTGTTGTTTATGGTCAGCAGGAAAATTCGGCTACACTCTTGGTAATGTTTCATCAAATATGTTGAAGTTTTAAGAACATGCATATTTCTCTGTTTCTTAATCAATCTTTGCTTCGAGCTGCCCATAGATTTGAAATAAATAAAGTAACATATCAATTTTAAGTATATTGCAGTAGAATTAATCCATTCAGTTGATTTTCTTATAGATTGTAAATCAAAATTAAAATGGAAAATAAATGAAATGAATTACAACATTAAATAACTGCATTAGCAAATTAAATTTAGTTGGTATTCTGAAAGTATTTTTAATTACGTTAGCATGTAAAGAAACGCAACATTTTGTGTTTAGCTCAATTAAATGCAAGTGCAAAAGTACACGCACTTCTCCAGTGCAGGCCGTTACTTGTTTGCTTACTGTTGTGAGCCACTGTTTCTCATAAATAAGTGCGTTAATCTATTGAGGGCATAATGACATCGTTGGCTTCAACCTCCACTTCCACTTCAACTTCCATTCCACCCACTTTGAATGCGCATTGACGTATAGTTGGAAAAAACAAACACAAGCCTGACTTGTCGACAGCAAACAATCTGAATCTGTGCAGGGAAATGCGAACTATGTTTTCCACCAGCCATCAGCCAACTGCCAACTAGCAACTTGGCAACTGGCAACTGGCAACACAGCCAGAGGGGCAACCTCCAAGTTGACTGCAAAATTCCCCAACACTGCTTGAAGGCTGCTGTTTGTATTAAATAAGCAGGGTTCAGTTGCCAAAGCAGCTAAGGTGTGGGCTTGTGGGGGCAAGCAGGCGTCAGTTGTAGCCGCAATTTATGTCGACTTCACTTCCGGTCTGCGGGAAATAACTCTTGTTGGCCACAAGGCGAGTCGAGCTGAGCTGAGCTGGGCAGTTGCTCCTCCTCCTGCTGCTCCTGCTCCTGCTGCTCCTGCTGCTGCTGAGAAGTGTGTGCGGGAATTTCTTGTCATCATTCTGCAGGCAGCTGCAAATTAACTTGCATAATTTAAAAGCTGGTCGGAAAATGTTGAGCCGAGTTCATCGGGCGCATTTAAAACATGATGAAAGCACTCATTTTGCCCTGTGGCCTTGCCTACTAAATTATTTGAGAACAGGCCGCATAAATCAACACAATTCTCGACTGGCTCCACTCGGTACTCCCACTTGGGTCAATCAGGGAGTGGAGGGGGGGCTGGAGTTTACCAATCAATCTGATTTCCAGCTAAGACTTCATTTATTAACACTGTTTATGTTTTGCATGTAAGAACTATGCTACTTTGATTATGTGTAATAATAGCATTCCAAGCAGAGATTATTAATCACATTAAAGTTGCTCAAAAATTATAAACCAATCTTGTATTTAGAATTCTTGTCTTATTTTTTAAATTAAAAATATTACTTTTAATTTTTTACTATTTATATTTTTCTGAGTCAGTTGAGTCAACATTTGATAAATGAATAAAAATGTTTGCGTTATTTGTTTAAGGAGATTAAAAGCTGAAGTTATTAAACTTATTAATAATTATGTAATGCAGTTGACAAATTAATCAGATTAAATGAAATTTTTTACATTTACATTTTTTAAACTACATTATTTTAAACAAATTATGGAAACTACATTTGGCATCGTGCACATTTAGCTTTTAAGTTATTCATCACAAACATTTGCTGATCGGATTGCAAAGTTGGTTTTGCCAGCTCTCTAAAATTGCGTCATTCATGTCAGTTGGTGGCGCCAGCGAGACCAGAGTAGAAACGAGTCAAAAATAAAAAAAAATCAAAATAATTGAATTCGGCGAAATGCATAAATTGTATGCAGCGGTTTTTCGAGTTCGGCTATTCGCAGTAAATCTGCGAATTGTTGAGCTAAACCCAAAAGCCAAAGCCAAAGCCAACTGCGGAGCCAATGACTGCCACTTGGCAACATATCAACGAGTAAGGAATAAGGATGCGACGGCGGCTGGTTGCCGCCATGAAAATTTACGAGTGACAGAAATTGTCTCTGTGCTGCATGCAGCATTGCTGCAGTTGCCATCGTTTTTCTTGCTCCCAAAAAAAATGTGGGTCTGCCAACTCAGACCCAGTTACGCTTAATGACAAGACAAATTATGAAATTTTTAAGATGCTTAATTTTTGTTGGGTTTTTGACCGTCCCTTTGGCTGGCATTCAACTAGAAGCTGACTAACAGCAGACAAGCGTTGCCGAATGCAGGGCAGAGGCAGGAGCAGAAGCAGGGACAGGGGCAGAGGAAGGGGAAGGGATGCTGAGTTGGTTGCTTGCCTTTGCGCATTAAGTATTTATGTTTGTGCCAATTTGGATTCTGTTCTCCGTTGCAATTAGACTGTGAGACTGCATAATGCATAATGCTAAGCACAAAGGGAGTGAGCTCATCGATCCCGTTGCCTTGTTGAAAGTGTGTGTTCATTGAAACAAGTGAAATATAAAAAATTATGTAAAGTCTTTATTTTCTATGCTTGGGTTGGCTTTGAGCTTAAGACTGCTGTGATTGGTGCACTGAATTTAAATAAACTGTTCCTCTTCTAAAAATGTACTTGAAATAACATCCAGATGTTTTTTTTCTTCATTATGATTTATAATTTATAAATTTATTGGATTATTCAAGTTTAAAATTTTATGTATTTATGTAGCTAAAAAACAGAATTTAACTAATAAATTTTGTAAGTTATGCCTCTATTAGAAAACATACATATTTATTTGATGTTCAAGGTAAAACCATAATAGTCGGTTCAGAAAATATTACATACTATACGCCCTCGCTCAGAGATTAAAACTGGACCAACTGCAATCGTCGTAAAAACCGATGTGAAATCTTCAACAAAGAGATGTCTTTTCACATTCAAATTAAATGAAATCGAATAAATATTTATTTAGAGCTATAATTAAATTTTAAGTTTTATATATGTTTGTGTATATCTGAAATCGCAATAACAAGTTGGTTTCTTCATGGGAATTAGTTTATTTTAGCTGGTCTGCCAGCTTCAAAGTTTCAATTCATTGTCTACTTTCAAATATGAAAAGGGTCTTTAATCTTCCGCCCAGCGGAAGTAAACTCTTTGCTGCTTGTGACAACCGCCAAGTCAAAGTTGAAAAGTGCATATGCAAATTGAAGCCAAAATTGAATTTCCTGATTAAAGGGGCATTCGTTTAGCAGCAGCTTTAATTACATCGCAATGGACAGACTTCGACTTGTGACTTTTATGACGGTTCGCCGACTTTTTCAGCTGTCATCTTCAGCACCCTATTTTGAATATTTACGGACTGCAAAACATAGAATCAGTCGGACTTCAACTTAATTTGCATAATTTATTGAGCGAATGAGACAAACAATACTAAAAAGCCGACGGGAAGCAATTTAACAACTTCATTCAATCTTGCCTTATCTCACTGGAAGTCTGTCTTAGTCTGCCCCATCCCCTTCCCCTCTTAATAATAAGCAAATTAAGAACTACAGCCGAAATCTGTCTTGTTCAAACAAAGTCTGAGTGTGTGTGTGAGAGTGTGTGTATCTTTTGGAATAGATGGCGGCTGTTTTGCTTTCGACTTTATCCGCCAAGTTGGCGTAAAACAATAAATCCAATAAAACACACATTAGCCGCGACACATTTGACGCTTAACGGGGCTTAGCAAGTGCGAATGCGAATCCCGCCAAGACCACAGTCCCCCCACCTCCCCTACCCACAAACACCACACCCCCGTCTGGACAGCTTCTGCTTGCGTGTTGTTGCCGCTGGCGGGTTTTGGCTTTGGCTTATTTTACCGCATGCGGTGTGTTGAATGTTCCAACCAACTACTCCCGCAACTTTCCCGCTCCACTCCACCCCACACCCACCTACCCCAGCTGAGACAACCCGTCCGTAAGCCATTCAACTTAAAAGCTAATCCACTTATTGGTGCTTGGCTGACACTCGCTCAAAGTAGTGTCTGCCACCTGAAGAGCAGGTAGCTAAATCAGCTCAGGAGCTCCAAAATGCCAGAATCTTAAATATTCGCACACACCCACACTCACATACAAATACACACACACACACACTGCCTGGAGACGTATGCGCAAATATCTGAATTAAATTGGCTGCAAAATTCGAGCTGCTTCAATTTTTGCAACACATTTGACTGAAATCACAAGCTGAAATAAAAGTAAAAAAGTGAAAAATTCCTCACAAAAATGCCAGAGGACTATGCAATCAGTAGAGGAGTGCCAACATTTTTGTGGCTTTTGATGTTTGTCTCACACACACAGAGAGAGAGACAGAGAGAGTGCAAAAAAATAGTATGTAAAAGATTGCAGTTTTTTCCACTTTTTACATTTGCTGATAAATGGGCTGAGAGCTTTGTGCAAGGGTCGCGTGGAGTCAAATTAATTACGCTAATTGACTTTGAAGCTAACAAACCAAAAAACGCTCCACACACACATAAATACATATACACGCATACATATATAAACACATGCATATATGTAAAAAAAGAGATTGGAAATACTGTTAGAACATTAGCAAGCGATTGATGTTCAAACTTGTCGCTACTTCAATAACTATATTCATATTGTAAAATATGTGTGAAAAGAAATGCCACAAAAATGTCCAATTTCCATTTCAGTTATTGAAGATTAAAATATTTGTATACCTGGACCTGTGTGTGTATGTGTGTCCATTCAATTCCTGTTCGCATTTTTGCCAGAGCTGCTGATTTTCAATTAGTAGCGCCAAATGCATTCGACAGATTCCGGCACTCGTTTCTATACTCATCCAACTCATCGATTTCAATGGCTTTCGATGGCATTTGCATTTAAATGCTATAATTATATTCATATCTGTGACAGTTGCATTAATTACTCGCCGTGGGCCTGTGGGGAAATCAGCAGCGAAATTTTGCACATGGCTGACGAACAAAATATTTTCGGGTAGAAATTCTTTTAATATGCTCACTTAATGCATGCCACATGAAGTATACGCCACGTAGCCATCTGGCCGAAAAGTGGCTGAACGGCCAGCAAATTATCGTCGATGTTAATTGCATGATTGAATCGTCCTGTTCTCAAAGGTTGCTCCACTTCAGTGCCAGCCGTCAACAGACATCCGCTGAATGCTTTTCCAGCATCCATTCATTCTCGAGAGACAAAGAGAGAGAGAGAGAGAGAGAGAGAGAGATAGCTATCACCCAGTCATGCCAACACTCACACTTATAGTCACACTTACACTCATACTTGTACTCATGTGTGCACATGTTCATTCGCATCGCTTAAGCCGCTGATGTCCTTGTCTGTTTCTCGCATGCATATTGGTCCACATATCGGCGTTGATTTCGAGTTTTATCACTTGGTGAAAATTGAAGCTTTTTGATTCGAAGAATTGGGGCTATCGAATCAGCTTTAATTAACATATATTACAATACCTCAGCTTCTGCGTATCCAAACTACCTTAATCGGCTCCCCAAAGCTAACGAATTTAACTTGAGTGTTTCAATATAAAACTTGATTGAATTGAGTAAATCTTGGCTACTCGAAAAGTCAACCATTTAAGTTTTATTTTAATAAATATTCTTAAGTAAATAGTTGTGCTATACAACCGAGGGTATATTTTATAGTTATTTATTTATTAGATATGTGTCAGGCATTGAAATCTGTATAATATATAGAACCTACGTGACACCTTCGGTGTATAAATAAGATAGTGAAAAAAATAATAACATACTATATAAATGATCGAAAGTATGAAATAAGTATAGGTGAATTGTGTGTAAGTATGTTGGCTACTACAATTCGTATTTATCCATCTTAATTTCTTAGCCACTTCAACAATTAATCCAGGTGTTTGATAAAATAGCTCACGTAAATACCGGATAACCATTGAGAGCTGAGCGCTCGAGTGCCTGCAAATAGAACCACATTACACGGTCAATTGGGAACTGATTGAATTTGTGCTGGAGCTGGACACGAAGGCAGCGTGACTAGATGCAGATCGATGGCTGTCAGCACAGGTAAAAATTCAATTCAGAATTCAAGCAGGCAACTAGGCCAGGCCACTCTCGCAGTTGCAAAAACCGACGAAAAATAAAAACAACCAACGACCGACAAGAGCTGCTCAAGAGCTTGAGAAATTGTACCGACTGAGCGCCTCAAAGTATGCAATGCATTTGCAAGCAGCGTATATCAATGTATGTGTGTGTTTGTGTGAGTGTATTTTAAACGACATAAATAAGTAATTAGCACATAGTGGCAGCGACATTTCACATATGGCGCATGTGCTATGCTCCATGTTTAATGGCTGCTTAAAGTGGAATTTAGTTTCGAGTCCTTTGTTCCGACATAATGATGCGACCAGCAAGCAGAGTCCTTCCCTGCCCCAGCCGACGTCCTCGCCTAGTTCATACTTATTCAGAAAACAGGCTTGTTTACACTGCATGACAGAAAATGACAGGAGCAGCGACCTTCGCATATCAAAAAAGGAACAAAAAACAGCAAAAAGACAAGAAACAGAAAGAAAGAAATAAAAGTGAGGCCAGTAGTCGATTATTTTAGCTGGTTTCTTTCTGCATCTGGCTTGGTTTGGCTTCTGCGTACGTGTCCTGACTGCTTAAAGCAGCTGCCTGCTTTTAGGCGTGAAATAAGCTACTTATCTGCGGCCAGAAAGTACCACGCACGCCTGTGGCAATATGTTAATAACAAAAGAAATTATCAATTACCTGGCAGTGACAGCCGAGACGCTTTGCGGCTAGTTGAGCACACTGAAATACACGAATATTCCTGCCTGACTGAATTGAGATTGGTTTACTGAGTGGCAGCTCCACATCGATTCAAGTAAGTGAAACTAGTCTTCAAGTTTCTCAGGAACCTTTTGCGGAAATCCTTTAATATCATGCAGAATTTCAGCTAATAAAGTCAAATTTATAATTGTTTTAAACTGAAAACTAAACCAATCAAAAATTAAGCAACTTTATAGTGAAATTAGAAATAAAAATATTTTCGTTAAGAATGTAAAATCGAGGTAAAAGCTAATCATATCTTCTAATGCAGACACAAAATCAATATTGAATCTAGAGGGTGAATTTGAGAGTAGTAGAGTAAGCTGGTGTAAATATATAGACTAAAGAATATTGAAAAATGTGAATTCTTTGTCTGTACTTCATCTGCTTCTTCTTCACAGTCATTAAGGAAATACTTGTTATCCATTTGTCATTCGATTGGTTGTTGCTATTCCGCAAACTAGTGTATATAGAATTACCATCTTAAACCACAACTTCTGCTCTAAAACTTCAGAATACAAGCAACATCAACTGGCCATTAGCCCAAATAAAGCCACATTCGACCATCTACAGTTGGCTAGTTGCCAAGAAAGGAACTTCACAAATGAACAACAAACATCGTTAATTGCCAGCATGTTCTGATAGATAAGACAATTAGAGCTAAAACAAAAGATAAGTCAAGTTTCGCCTCCTATGTATACAGACTATATTCACATGTCTTTAAATTTTATGACTTGGCCATGAATTTTGAATGCAATGAATTTATAATGCAATTCATTTGCTGTCTGCGTTGACAGAATAATAATGAAACATTAAAAAGCCGGCTTGTTTGAGCAAAAGCTTTAGTTTTTCTTATAGTTTTTTATAATTTACATAAATATAATATATAAATGAAAGTTCAAGGCCAAAACGATATCCAAGTTGAAAAGGTGAATGTTAAGAATTTATTGCTTAGTGTTTGTTTTAATGATGCTAAAACGTAGAAAATTACACTTATTTTTTTCTTATGCAATTTAAAATACAATTTTTTAAATTTTATTTTGTTCTGGTTATTTTGAATATACGTCAAATTAAATTAAATTAATTAAATTTCCATTATTAACATAACATTTTTTATTATTATCCTGGAAATGCATTCCACAACATGCCGCACAACTGACTGTCCATATACACACACACACTCACACACATATAAGCTGCCTTTCATCTCATTCACTCTCTATGTTTCTCGCTCTTTCTGCCTAACTGCCTGCACATCTGCTTATGAGAAGCCGCCTCACGCATTTTTTGCATTTCAGTTAAAGGGAAAGTTTTCATAATATTCGTAATTGGCACTGACAGCCACCGATGAAGAGTGAAAATCTGATTTGTGATGGCTTGTTGAGTGCTTCCTTATTTCAATTTTCTAATATTTCCACATTTTCTACATTTGCGAACAAACAAAAGTTGATGTTCAAGTTGAATAAATGTATAAGTGGCAAAGTTAAAGCAAAAGCAATTTTGGCATGCAACTTTATCACTAAATGCCACAAAATGTTGCTCACTTGTTAGGCTTTTGCGTAAATCGTCGTCAAGTTGACACCTTTAGAAACGAAACATTTGGCGACAACGGCTTCCGGCTGTTTTTGATACTCTTCCAGGAGGTAATTTCATTGTGCAAAAAATCGTGTAGAGTATTGGAAAAATTCTTCTACAGTGAACACATTTATGAATAAAAGGATCTGAGTAGTTAAATAGTTTAAAATGCGTTTAATTTAGTTTGAAAAAATTTAAGATTATATTAGAAATATATGTTACAATGATAGAAATATAGATTATATATAGAAAATTTTTTCATTCCTATTTTAAAAATCAGAAAATTTTCTATTTATTTTTGCGTTTTCTTAAATTTTAGCGTTTTTTCTAAAAATTTGGGTTTTGCATTTCTACTTTTGGAATATTTGTTTTAATAGTAAAGAATATAAAATGTATATTTTCGGATTTTTAAAACCGATTTTTTTTCAGTGTATTAACTTTCTTGCTTTAGCTGCGCAATCAACTTTAATGATTCGCATGTGGCGGCAATAACACAGCCGCTGATGGCCTTCCATAAAGCTTATAAATCAAAGCTTCATCTGGTTGCCCCTCATCGCGCCTGCCACATTGATTGTCATATTGATTGCTTCCTTTAGACGCATGTAAAAAGTTGTCGATATAATTTTGACAGGTTTGTTTGAAGGCGTCAGTCCTGTTGTCCTCCTCGTGCTGACTGTACTGGTTGTGTTACCATGAATTTCTTTCACTTATTGCAATAATTTACGTGCTTTTGACTTTAAATGGGATTTGCTGTGTGTGGGCCGAAAAGTACAATCACGCTTCGATACTGTTATCTAGGATATTTATAACTGTGCTTTGGCTTATGTTTCATATTTATGTAATTATCTTGTGATTGTGACTGTGTTCTTATTTCTTATTTCATTTTGCAGATTGAGGCTTAAGAATAAAGGAAAAATATGAAAGCAGTGAATGGAAATCTTAAAGACATTTTAAAGAGCTGATGAGTGCCTTTGAATAAAAGTGGAATTAGAATTCTTAAATATGCTAAGCTAAATATACTCGCTTTGTTTGAAGCTAAGCTTCAAGTGGGATAAACCAAAATTTAATTCATTTAAGTTTTACATAACATGTAAATACTCTGAAACTCTATTGAATAATCTGATTAGATTGAGTTGGAATAATTTGTTAAAATACACTCAAATACAACTCGGTTGACTTAAATTTATGTGTTTTATTTGAAGGACTTGTTAATTTTTTTTTAAAGCTGTTTTTTTCCAAACAGCTTGCAACAATTCAAATTCAAAAGCGAATCGCTTACGCTAAAATGACAACAATAATTCAAGTGACTTCCGTGCAAATCAGACGCACGTCGACAATCGTCAACAGCAGTCCCACAATGGTTAGTGCTGAGACCTGAGTTACCAGTCCCCAGTACCGAGTCCTGAATCCGCTCTGACGTCTGTTCGTCCCCATTCTCTTAACGGCACCATGTGAAATATTCGCCCAGGCGTTTGCCTGGCCCGTGTGCTCCTGTGCTCGAGGAATTTCACTTTCCCCTAGACGACTGGGCGCTACTGCTGCTCCAGCTGCTCCAGAGTGCATTCCGGGCATTCGCATTACTCGTCGGCAGACTATGGCAACGAAAAAAACCCTGCCGCCCCAACCTGCGTTGAGCTGCAATGCGCAAGTGTGGGTGCGGGGCGGTGCGTTGGGTGGTGTTGCGGCGCAGAGAACAAAGTGAATTTATTGCTTTTGCTGTTAAAGTGAAGCACAAAATGACTTCATTAAGCTATGTCGACTGCTGTCGACTGCGTGGTTATGTTTTTTTTGTGAGCACGTGGGATCCGTATGTGGATTTCACTGAGCAGCACCATGCCACTTGTGGCAAATAGAATAACAAACCAACTCTTGTGTTATGCACTTGTAGCACATAGAATAACAAACAAACTCTTGTGTTAGATGAGTTGAAAATCCTAACCGAATTTGTGTTTACTTTTATGATTTTGGTGTGACTTATGAAATTGTATTATATTATGTCAAATTTTGCATAAATTTCATTAAGAGAGTAAGCTATTCGGTCAGTTTTTCGATTAATTAAAAATGTTTATTGAATGTCCTTTTTTCAACATCAATTCGCCAATTTTTGCGAGTAAATAGAAGCTGTAATAAAAAGGAATTGTTAAATACATATACGCCATATAGTATAACTGAGTAAATACGTATCAATTTTGTGAAAAATCGAAAATTGTCATTGGCGTCTGTATCTTTTGTTTATTCTGATTTAATATTTGATTTTATTATTTCACATAAAATGGTAGAATGGCTATAAAAATTATTTCCATATTTCATTGAGAGACATCTCTATTTTAAAAGCAAATACAATTTGGTTGCAATCACTGCGGAAATGTCCGAAAAATATCAGAAGCAATCTACATGCCGGCAGATGGAATGCCGGAGTTGCGTCGGTGTTGGTGGCGGTGGGAGGAGGGAGGAGCGAAAAATACAGGTATCGTTTGCACTTTTTGCAACTATTAAAAATTCAATTGTTAAAAAGTTGTTGGCAGAAGCGTTGCTCTTTCATCTCAACTACTATTTTGAACTGTAGCCGTGGCTGCTGCTGCTGCTGTCGTTGCTGCAGCTGTTGTTGTTGCTGCTGCTGTTGCTGCTGCTGCTGCTGTTACTGCTGCTCTTTTGCTGCTGGCCTCATTGTGTCAAAGTGGTAAATTTGCGGGGGGTTAACGGAAGCTGGGCTTGGCTTATTGGGGTTGGGGCCCATCAAGTTTTAACGCCGGAAGGCTGTCGTATCTCTGCTGTCTCTCTGTCTGTCTGTCTGTCTGTTTATCTGCCTGTTCGCCGTTTGAAAAGTCGAATGTCGAGTGCAGTTCGCAATTCCATTGGGTAAAGTGGTAGGCCCGCGAAATTTAAAAATCAAATGGTTTTTCACCGTTTGGTCCCACTGCGCCAATTATTCACATGGCGCGTAACGATGTGGAAATAATGAATTAATTATTTTTAATTGTTGTTATTTTTGCGTTCTGAGTAATCCATTTAAACGAAGTCTGCTACTTGACTCTGGGACACATTTTACAGACTACTTGCTGTCACACTGTCCCAGCACAGACAACAAATTATCAGGAGCATCGTAGAATTCCGTAGTTGTTTCCTCTGTTTAATGACAGGATTAATTTCATGCTTTCCCCTCGTCAATTAACCAATAAAACATATAGTTGCCAGAACTAATATAAATAAATACTCAGTAAGGAAAAACTCCATTCTATATCCTTTACCACAAATTTAAGAGTGAAATGAATTGCATTAAGAATATTTATTTGGAGCACTCATCGTTTTTGCAAATATTACAGAACTGCTCGTTGTAAACTTTAATAATTTAATATTATTATCAATTAATAAATAATTATCATTACAACGGTAATTTATTTATTATATTCTTTTATACAAATTAAAATTAATTTTGGAATTAAAGTCTTAATTATTTATTACTATTAATGTTTCGCAGTTTTAGTATTCAGTATATTTGAAATAATACAATTAAAATGGCATTCCGCACATTATTTCTATATAGCGAAGTAATATAAATATTTATATTATGTATAAAAATGAGGTTTTCCTCTGACAAACAATTGCCAACTATGTTTTTAATCTGGTGTAATTTAAACATAATTGACTGTGCATTTGCCAGCTGTCCAGCTGCATTGATAACTTTATCTTGCTGCTGTCCTAGCCAGAAAACATTATAGATAACATTAAAATTAACCAAATTGACATAAATAGTTTGTGTCAATGCAAACAAATTTTTTTTATATTTTGCTCAATTTTCGTATTGTACAATGTAAAATTCGATAAGCTTTAAAGTCGGCATTCGCATTTACACAAAATGCATTCAAAAAATATGAAATATTTGCAATGATGGCCGGGAGGGTGGTGGTAAAAAATGGAAAAAAGTGTGGCAACAAACATTTGAGAGAAGCACAGAAAAACAAGCATAACGATCAAAATAAAAAGTTTCAACATAAAAAATTTCAATGACAAATCTGCAGTTGGAAAAATATGCGCGCCATTTCGGAAACACTTAAAAGTTTTTGATTTTAGTGCAATTGTCAACGGGACAGACGATCCCGGCTGCTGAGGCAAACGAATCTTTTAAATGGCTCCACAATACGACGAATGCAATGAAAATATTGAATTGTGAACTGAAAAAAAATAATTTATAACTATTAGTGGCATTTCGACCAATTGACGACCATTAAGCTTTAGCCAACATTTCGCATTGGCCAGGAAATGATAGAAAAACATGTTTATTTTTTGCTACCCGTTGGCAAAATTGTTAAAAATACGATGAAAATTATGTCAGCTGGTCAGTCCCGTTAATATTTAATGGACTGAAAGCAGAATAAATTTTAAATGTATGCCAATAATATGTTTAAAATGTTAAAAATTAAAAGGGCAGAACATTCCAAACCTATTTTATAGTAGTTGAATTAAACTATTCAAATTAAAAGTAATTTTATAAAAGGTGAGGTGAGTGCAACCTGGATAGAACCAGTCGTCGCCGATCTCTAAACAAATCCTTATCTGTATGAACGCATTATTAACGTGGTCAATAAACAACTGACAATTTGTGCAGCAAACCAGAAGGTGACGCCCTTTTAAGTGGTCAGCATACAGCAACAGCCAACGGGTCGGGGGATAAATGCAGAGTAACAGTGGAGTAAACTACAACGGCGTTGGCTCTTTGACCCGTTTAATTTATTCGCTTTGGTCAGTGCGGAGTGGCTAAGAGGCGACGCCAACGTCAACGTCAACGGCAACGGCAACGGCGACTGCGACTCCAACTCGATAATACATAATACCAAAGGCGATTACACTAATGGTGATTGGCTTTGTGCTTTACGAGTAGAACCTGCTCCACACTTAACGGTCGGTGGCAACAACTTTGCCTAACTGTTGATCATCAGCCAAGTTTGCTTGCTAGTCTGCTCGTCTTCTCGTCTGTTCGTCTGCGTGTCTGTCACCAAATTGCGTGGCCCAACCCCTCCCCCATCCGTTCCCCTTCATTTTACCGCCAGTCGCCCCCTAAATCTTCTTTTTTGGCTACTTTCAAGCGAACTACTTATAAAGTCGTGACAAAGTCATTGACTGTTTGCGGCTCGCTTGGCATTTGCATAGAAATGCAATTTTCGGCCAGCTCACGACTGGGCCAAAACATTCAACTGTATCTGGTAGCAGTCGCCAAGTTTCTAGCGCTACTTACTGCACATAATTTTCGGCTTAGAAAGTTATATAGAGCACACAAACACACACACACACAGAGACAAATTCGTGTCGCGTTGAAATCGATTTTGGCTTCTTAAGCCGAAAGGGACGCGAAACCATTTAACAGTTTATCCTCAACTGACAACTGGGTATCGATAGCTATCGCCATCGGCAACGCTGGCAAATGCTTCTAATAGCGACAACTTGTTCAATCATAAATTTCATAAGTCATTTAAGCCATGCCACAATTTGTGGCCAGCGACACAGCATCTCGTGTGCGCTTTAATCGAACAAAAGACTGAAAATGTTGGTACTTCAACTAAACTAAACTTAACTAAACTATTGTTATTCTGTTCTAAAAGCTTCGAAAGTAAATGGGGTGGATCTAATCAGATATATCAGATATATATAATAGATTCAAAATAAGCAAAATTTTGGTTTTTACATTTGTCGAACTAACACAGGCCTCAGTTTAAGAGGTATTTGTCATCCAGCAGGGTTAGATTTCCTATATGCAAATATTATGTTTCAAATCTTAAGATAATCAAAATTAAAATCGATTTATACTCTAACCTAAAAGACTAAATGATATCTACGGCAAGCCGAAGAGCACGTACCCCTTTAGACCAGAGGGAAATTTAGACCGCTATAGACCGATATAGGATGTAGTATTCCGATGTGCAATTGTGACCAAGATAATAATACGCATATTGAGTAAGTTTGATTCGGAAATCTGTTAGTAAAAAAGTTGTGCTCATAGAGAAAATTTGTACCTTAGGGGGCTGGAGAAGTCGTCCTCAAAGCGCGAGGAGCCTCACAAAGACAAAGTTATAATGCACTCTGCTAGGGCGACAATTTTCTTGCCTCAAAAATCAGTTATAAATTTGAAGCAAAATAATAAAAGTTTTTTCCTCTGACTTTGAAATTTCTTTTCCACCGAATCCCTTTAAATACTTGGAATACTAATTAATAAGTAGGCCAATAATGTTATATAACTCCGAGGCTGTGCGAGGGTACGTTAAATACATTTACATTAGCAAAAAAGGTGACGAGTTAATTTTACTCAGCTCGTCTACTTAAATATTTGTATATTTAGAGGTTTAAATGATT
The DNA here is from genome assembly GCA_035044325.1 of Drosophila nr. medialis 2 BK-2023a. Lineage (NCBI taxonomy): Eukaryota > Metazoa > Arthropoda > Insecta > Diptera > Drosophilidae > Drosophila > Drosophila nr. medialis 2 BK-2023a. The sequence continues at coordinate 1,063,714 of JAWNMH010000348.1, forward strand.
AAAATTACACTTTTTTTTACTTTTAGTTGTGTACAATCCAAAATGGCAAGGCTAAGCTTTAAATGTAGTTTTACAACTTGGCATTCGCTACACATATATATACATATATATATATTATGTATATATATATATGTATATGTATGTATATATAACATTCTATGAATAAACATGGTTACGGGAAGCATTGAAAACATCAGCATCACTTTGTGCCTTGCACTTGGCCAGGCTGTCGCGTATGTGTTAACTACACAACTTTCCACAGACAGTGACAGGGACAGGAAGACAGACAGAGAATGAGACAGAGACATAGACATAGACAGAGACAGAGAGTGAGAGACCACAACAGTATCGCAGTTGTGCAGGAAGTTACTTTAGTCAGCTCTCAGATTGAATGACGTTTGTCAATTAGACGCTGGTTGCTGACAGGTTAGCATTTGGTAGACACATGCTGCCGACCTGGTAACCAGACTTACTCAATTTGCACAACTGAACACTGCAAATGAAAACTCAACATTATTTCCAAATCAATAATGCCCTATTAAATGGCATTCGGCTGTTACATGCCAAAGTGTGTATCTTTTAATTGGTGTTTTTTATTAATTGAATTGAAAAACTTATCGTTGTGGAGTCAAAGGTCATGCACGCCTCGGGAAGCCATTCCAAAATTTGACCTCATCCCAATTGCCAGTTTGCAATAAGTCAACAGTATTTTGGTCAAAGTTTCGGATTCGACCTTTTCTCTATTGGCAACCGCCAACGGGTGTTTTGGCTTTTTAATCGATTTTGTTTCTTTGCTTTGCTAGTTGTTATTGTGCTGGTAACAGACAGATAAATTTATTTAGTGTACAGCTTTGTTTGTCTGTTTATTTGATTGACTTGGGTTTTTGATAAAAGCTTTTGCCTCAAGCCATACGATTTTGGGAAAGCTTGCTTTCAAATTTTGCCAAGTTATTTCAAATTTCAAGAAACTGAACATAAATCAGGCCAATCATTGTCAGGAACGTTTGAATTTTATACAAAAGACGCTTATTTCTCATATGTATCACCATTCGTCACTGAGATTTATAAAAGCTAAAGACAATTAAATAAAAATCGATTAAATTTCCAAATAGTATTGGATGTATCTAAAGATAAATATTATAACGAAATATTTTGAAGAGATTCACCTGAAAATTTGTTTGATTTTCTCATCCATTTTTCCTCATATTTTATATTTTAGTAAATATGTATGAATGAAATCGCTTAATCTGACCAAAATAATATTAAATGTAATATCTAATACTATTTATTATTGTTTTTTTTTGTGGCTTCTGAATTTCGCAAATAAGAAATATTAAAGAGAGAGAGAGAGAGGGAAAGATTGAGACAGTTAGATTACACGTTCCATTTGGTAAATTGAACTCCTAATCTTTTTGAAATGTCAAAATTTGTTGAATATTTGAGCGAAATTAAAGCACCAAAAAGGAGAACAGGTTGAAAAGCTACACAAATGTTGGCTAAAAATTGGGCACAAATTGTGCGCAATTTGTAACATACAGTCACACACACACTCTCTGTGTAACTAGTCTCATTTCTGTCTACAGGGGTGTGGTGAGGGGGAGGGTGTGGGCAGCGGTTAGCGGAGCTTGGCTAATTGTTGCAGTGCCAGCGGCTGCTTTGCGGTCGCTCATTGTGTGTATCTACGTGTGTGTGTGTGTGGGTGTGCACCATCGTGCAGCCAGCTGTCAACGGGTTTTGCCCATTTGTACTTGACGCCGACATAAACCTGCCCACCTCTCACCAACATTCGCAACTTACGCCCCCTTAAATTTTTGCAGAGCTTGCGAGTTTTTCACTTTTTTTTTTTTTAATTGCCTGGATTTTTGCATTTTGCATGAACTTAACTTGGAACAGAGGCAGTCTCTGCCGACTTCGCTGGTTAGTGCTCACTGTTCACAGTTCAGAACCGCTTTCGCCACCCCCTCCCACCTCCTACTTGTATTCCCCTCTCGCGTAACTACCTTGGCATTAGTTTGGGTCCTTTGCATTTGAATGCGCATGAAATGTTTTTGGACTTGTTGGCAAGTTTTTAGAATGCAACTCGTCCTGTGTGCTTTGGCGTCCTTTCTACCCACCATCTTGGCCTTTAATCGACTTGTAATTACTTAAGCTTTTGCCAAGCAGCACAATAGCCTCAACATGGCTTCCGACTCTGATGTAATTATTAAACCAGACGCCGCACAAATTCAAATTTGATATGCACAATTTTCGGTAAATGCGTTTCAAGAGTTGAATTTTTTAATTTAAATGGGATGTGCGAAATGCACACATATATATATATATATATATATATATACATATATACATATATGTATAAATAGCAACGCATCCACTCCCTTCCACTTACATACTTAAACTTAAGTACACATTTATATATATACATACATATATGTATATATATATGTACATATATACAGGTCAACAGTAGTTGGCCAACACATTTGCAGCTAAATCGAGAACGGGAAAGCAAACGCTCCCAAGGGCAAATCCAGCTGTCTCAGTGTTGAGTGTGAACATTGTTGTATAACTAAAGTTTAGCACACAACTTTTACAATCAATAATATAATCGTTTGTAAATAAGTTTAAAAGTAGCATCCAAATAAAATAGTCGCATACTGAAAATCAGAATTATTTTGTGTTTATTGTTTGTTGAGCTCTTTTTATAATTTATATATATGTATTTTGCACTGGCTTCAGATGAATTGTTTTTTATTTTTTATACTTCAACACTCGGGATTTTTCATTTGGGAGAGATTTACACTTATATTTTTACTATGACTTAAGTGAATACTAAATTATATATGGATATACATTATAATTACCATTTGAAATGTCCTCAATGCGCCGATGAAACAACTTAAGCTCATTGCATTGTTATTCAATACTTGACAAAGGAAATACATATTTAATGGAGCTTATACAGTCACTATACTATCTAAGTATGATTAAGCAAAAGGCAACATTTGATCATTAACAAATATTGTCAAAGTAATCCACAAATATAAATTGCAATAATTCGATTTCGTTCAGTATTTAGCTTACCACAATTTCGAATATAATCAAATGATCACTAAAGTTAAGTTCTCTATAAAATATGTATTTAAGTAAATACTCTTCTTCTTATGCTTAGCAGACCCCTTTTTATAAATTGTGTTCTCTTTTCAATCTCGTCTATACTCCAATATATTTTAAATCAATATCCACAGCTGACTGAAAGAATCTCTTCTGAATCACTCCCTGAAGAACAATCCCGACGAGACTCTAAATATATTGAAGTGAAAAAGAAATAAGAAAAAAAACACTTAGCAAAATAAGAAAAGACATGTGCATAAAGATACACTTATTTTTCTACTTATGAATGACTTAATTAATAATAAGTACTTTTAAAGTGATACTTTTAATTGTTCCAAATTTATTTATTTATTTAACTTTTCTTCCCAACGCTACAAATATACGCTTATCATTTACTGCTTACTGCTTAACTTGAACTTAGATAAACTTACAATTATAAATATTCTTTATAATTCATTTAATAATAACAATTTGTTAGTTTAATTTTCCCAATTTCGTCACCTCGTAGATAAAGCATAGATAAAGAAATTTAGTGAATAAATTAAATCATTTATCATTTGTGTTAACTGCTTTTTGAACTGAGACACTCGCATTTAAATGCCCATTCAAGTCTTTTTCTACTTGCATCACATTTGTTGTTTGTCAATAATAACGATAAAAAAGAAGAAGAAGAAAAGATGTATACAACGCTTTTATATGTAAAATGTAATAGTAATCAAAACACACTCCAAGCCACCTCTCAGAGGACTATGCCATAGACCCATACATAGATACACTAAACGTATTGGCATGCTGCCAGGTTACTCGACTGAGAGAACGAAAAGGACCACAAAGAGAGAGAGAGAGAGAGAGAGAGAGAGAGAGGGAGAGAGTTGTGAGTTGGCAAGGCCAAGTTAGTACATGAAAAGAAATGCCGCTACACTCGCTAATAAACCGTAATAAACTGACATCCTCTGGCTGTCTGCTATGTTTTTTTTTTTGTTTTTTACGTTTTGTTTTCATGTAGCCACCTTTCGCAACCAGCCTAGCCCAGCCCAGAGCAGCTCAGCTCTGCCTGCGTAATATCTATACTATGCCAAGGCATACGACAAACATTTAATCTGCACACACACAGCAGCAGCAACAATTTTTACAGTACAGGAATATCCAGTGGGGGGAGGAGGAGGGGAAATGTGGAGTCCTTTGTGAAAATTATGCTGCTTGTAAGGCTGGCAAGCCAAACGCACCAAGGCTGATTATGAGATCACTTTGTATGACGTGCTGGCAAACTCCTGGCTGGCAGGACCCAAGCTGTGCCTGTCTCCTTCTGTCTGTGTCTGTGTCTGTGCTTGTGTCTGTGTTTGGGTGTGAGTCCTGCATGGGCTTTAATAAAAATAAATGTTACTTGTAATAATTTCTTGCACGTCTCTCGCAATTTCTGAACCGGCATTTTTGTTTTATTTTTTCCTCCCTGCCTGCCTGGCCCACCTGAAAGGGCGCTTTGCTTAAGACCTAAAACTGAAGCTGGTTGGCAGGCAGGACAAGGCAAGGCAAGGCAAGGTAGGCAGTCTTCACTGTCGCCAACTTCCCGTCTGCTTGCTGGCTCTGCGGTTCCATTGTGCTCGGCTGATGTTGAGTCAACGTTGAGGCGTCTGGCGTCTGTCTCCATGGGCAGAGTGCATAAAATGTTAATAATTGCACGCGTGGTGGTAATGAAAATACACACAGTACACTCTTACAAAAACATAATGCATTCATTTTGGGTTAATAATGTGGACATAAAGGAACCACGGGTTACCAGATCCCCCCCTGCCCGAAACACAAAACCCAATTTCAAAGCCAAACTCAAAGCGTGAGCCAAACCAAAGACGCACCTTTCTTGCTGGCCGGATGTGAGCTGAGCGCATAATCAGCAATCATAACGAGCTCCTTTCGGAATGACACTGAAGGAAGAGCATGTTTGGCAGAGGAACTGGTCGCCATCCCGGTCTCGGTTTATGATGATGGAAAGGCAATTGAGACGAGTCAAGTGACAGCATTCAATTTGAGTTCAATGTTCAAGAGACCAATACAAAAACCATCCAAATATTATGCACAACATTGCTTAACATACACTTACACATATATACATATTTATATATATACATATATATGTATACGAGGTCTGACCAATAAGTAATGAGACTAAGTCCATAAAATACGTATATTTAAAAATTAAGGTACATTGATGTGATCCCCTTCAAAGTACTCCCCTCCCGCAACTACACACTGGTTCCAACGTTTCTTCCAGCTTTCGTAACATTTCTGGAAGGCTTCGACTGGAATGTCCTTTAGTACCCTCGTCACGGCGGTCTGGATGTCAGTTATGGACTCAAAATGCGTTCCTTTCACGGCCAATTTTGTTTGGGGGAACAAGAAGAAGTCACAGGGTGACATATTCGGCGAATAGGGCGCTTGCAGCAACACTGCGATGTTTTTAGAGGTCAAAAACTGCGACACACTGAAGGCACGATGGCATGGAGCATTGTCATGATGAAGGATCCACGTTTTGGCAATCTCTGGACGGACTCTAATGACTCGTTTTCGCAGCCGATCGAGTACTTCCAGGTAGAAATGTTGGTTGACGGTCTGCCCAGGTGGTACAAACTCTTTGTGCACGATTCCTTTGCTGTCAAAGAAGCAAATCATCATCGTTTTCACTTTTGATTTGCTCATTCTCGCCTTCTTCGGTCTGGCTGCACCAGGAGGCAGCCACTGTTGACTTTGCCGTTTTGTTTCGGGATCGTACTGAAAATACCAACTTTCATCACCAGTAATTACACGATCGAGAAGAGTTGGATCAGCTTCAACCTGTTCCAGACAATCCTGTGAAATGGACATTCGCTCGTGTTTTTGCTCTGCCGAAAGGTTCTTCGGTACCATCTTTGCACACAGCTTTTTCATGGACAAATCATCAGTAAAAATTTTTCTGACGGTTTCTCGTTTCAAATTAAGTTCATCAGCCAACATTCGAATGGTTAGCCGCCGATCTTGATGCACGAGAGTGCGCACACGCTGAACATTGTTGTCAGTTCGAGCTTCAACCGGCCTCCCACTTCGCGGTTCATCCCCGACGCTCTCACGACCATTTTTAAAATCTTTATGCCATCGAAACACCTGAGCACGACTCAGGGCTTCATCACCGAACACTTTGACCAATTTACCGTACGTTCCCGTAACAGAATCGCCGAGTTTAACGCAAAATTTAATCGCGTACCGCTGTTCAATATTACTTCGTTCCATATTCGTGACACGCCTTCACGTTGTCGAAAACACAACACAGCTGGAGAACTATCGAACGTACGAAAGCGAGCACATGTATCGATAGAGGAGGGATGGGAGATTAACCGACCGAAGTTTCAGGTTCGCAGTGTTACCACAAGCGCGGCTAAAAAATCAGTCTCATTACTTATTGATCAGACCTCGTATATGGTTATGCCATATTTTATTGAAAGATAAACCCAAATAGAGTGACTCTGCGACTCTTTTTTTTTATAAACTATTTCACATAGTTGTATATTTGAAATAAAAATACTAATACAAAAAAGTTTCATCATTAACATATGAACCAATAAAGATGATACATAAATAAATAAAATTCGATACCCTAAAAATAAGCATTTTCGCCGCTAGCTCCAATACTTTCGATTCGCTTGGCAGTGCATATATAAATAAATTAAGGACACACTAATTAGTTAGACGCGAGAGAAAGATATCCAAGCAGACAGCCCCAAACAGAAAGCAGACATTTTAGACAAGGGAATGGGTAAATAAGACATTGGCAGTGAGAACGTTGTGGTTACCTCAGAGCCTGTAGGCGACAACACCTGTCAGCTGTAATTAAGAGCGAGTATTTTAAATAATATATACCTATATATATATATATATATTGGGAGCAGGTCGTGGCTGTAACCCCAATTGTTAGCTCTGCCGCATAATGTGGCTGCTTCAAGAACTTTTAATCCCATGAAACCTTTGACTTAGCTGCTGAAACTGACACTTATTGGACGGGATGCTAATCACGCTTAAGGCACCCATCCCCCCCTCGAAATTGTTCTACTCATCAAGGTCATTTAACTCTTGAACTCTGCCCTGCCTTGTTGGTGTCCGCCTAGGCTAATTAGGGGCCGCCCAATACCAGCATTTTATGCCATAACCCATTTGTTTCAAGACGACCTTGAACTGTCTGTCGCCACAGCGTCGCACATAACTGTCAACAATAACAGCAACAATAACTCTAAAAACTCAGTTTCACTTTTGCGTGTTGGATGAGTTTTTCGTATTTGCCCCTTCAACTCTAACTCCGACACTGCCTCCATTTTCAGTTTGCCCCCAATATACGACCACTTTTTGCGATTCGCTCGATCGACGTTGTCGTTGTTGTCAGTTTTTATTTTTATTGTTCCCAATGCGAGCAGAAATTTTGACAGCTACTGTTTCTCGCATTGCAGTGCACATTTTAATTTAATTTCTCTTTTGTGTGTGTTGTGTGCTTCTAGTGGCCGTATATATTAAAATATCCGAAAAGTCATCCAGTCACTTTAAATACATTTTAATTGTGAACGATATGTATAAATTACAATACAAATTTGTATATAGGCCCGGCGAGGAAAACAGCTAACAATATCCTAATTGATTGCATCATAATAAAATAATGAAAAATCAGATATGTGTAGATATAGTCTTGACTAGTATTTTTATTATTTAATATTAACTATAAAACACTTACACGCATAATGTTGTAATGAATATTACAAGCTGCAGCTGATATGATTATATTTAAATACTGCCCAGATGAATATATATTGATTGTATCTGTTAAATCACCTGTACACTGTTCACTTGTAGTTACTTAACGGGAGCATTGGTATTTTTGAGTACTCAGTTAACAGCTGTTATTGCTACGAATTGTTGCTCACTTTTCAGCTCCCGCTGAGCTTTGCCAAAGTTTTGGTTACAAGACTTACTTATACAGAGCTTTTGCAAAGGTTTCTGTTTCGCCGTTTGCTAACGTATTTGAGCTTTTATTTGTGCTCCTGCGCTTTAGAGCTTTCATGGTTATTGTAGTTGCTGCTTCACTTTTCCAAATATGCGAATACGAAATGACAACCCTAGCCATATCTTGTTTAGGTGCAAAAGTGTACAAATATATTTTAGAATAGTAATGTTTAAATAATTTTAAACATAATTACAAGTTTTTTATAAGTAATAATTTCTTATTGATATGGAATTGCTTAAAATACATAATTTTTTTAATTATTAGATAATCAATTGAAGCCGAAGTGAAATTAAATGCAAAGCATTTCATTTAGATTATTTGAGTGACGTCTCAGTGGTTTCCACCTTTTAGCCACATACCTGAGTCGAGTAATTAATTTTCACTTACTTGTCATCAATTAATCCTTCGAGAGTGCATGTCGCTGCTTATACTCGCCCTAAACCGACAAGTGGGCTTGTGTGTGGGAGTGTGCGTGGGTGTGTGAGAGTGTGTGTGCATGTGTGCAGTGTGAAATAGCTGTATGCATATTTCTGCTCGTATGTAGTCCAGCAGAAACATTTAATTAATACTTGCAAGCGAGAGAGTACCCTGTATTTATAGAGGTTTATTCAGATTATATATCTTTCGAGAATCTTTCAAGTACACTGAAATCTTAAGACTTTTAGTGCAGAGTGTTAGAGCTTTTTCCTTTCAGACATTCTTATGCCTTGGCAATATTATCTATTCAAGGCGAAGACATACAATTTTAATATGTTGTTTCATAAGAATAAGGCTAAGATATTGAAATATACAAATTCATTTGAATTTCATTTAGGTGGCAGAGTCACAATAAAAATAATAATGTGAAAAAATGTTAACATAAATATTTAAACTAGGGTATACAATTGTTAAAGAGTTTCTGACGAGTATTTAACTTGTATACAAAATTTTACAATTATAAAATAAAAGTACTTAAAATTTATATAAACTTCCGTAGTTGTTGTACTTGGTTAAGTGGAAAATAAAATCGCAGCACATTAATCAGCAGAGCATAAAAACACAAAACTCTTGTATATGGAGAGGATGGCAAGAGGGGGTGGCGGAGAGGCAGAGGGAGGAGCTGGAGCCTAGCACGATTAACCTCAATTTCGACACGCACACTTCAACTTTAGTTTAGACTGTGCTGCACACGGCAGTAAATATACAATTTATATACAACTTTTATACAAAAATAAAATGCTCAACGCAATGAAAACGCAAACACAAACAAAAACAAAAAACACACTTGACAGTTAAGTACGGAGGGAAGGTGACGGATATGGCCGCGGAAGTGAAATCAGGACACGTTACTGGCTCCTGGTACCCTGGCGCTGACAAGGACGCTGTGATAACCTACTCAGCCGCCCAGCCAGCCAGCCACTCACCGATGATGCATTTTGTAGGTGCATCGTGGCTACGCGCCGCCGGCTGAGGTAATCTGCTTCAATTAAGTCCATTTATTTGAATTTAATTGCTTTCCGGGCGCCCCCAATCCCGGCCAGAGATCCGCTCGTAACTTTAGCACCGCCAGATATCCGGAAACGAAAGATGCCCTCCTTTAATGGGTCATCCATTCAGTGGAATATTGGCCCAGAGTGGCTGCCGGATTTCAGGTCTCTCTGAGTTAATTATTACTCCTCTGCCTGTGCGTCTTTTCATGTCGTACATCCATTTAAAGGGGTTTCAGCCCAGCATATTTACTTATGTGTTGACGCAACTCACAATTAAATTCCAGCCATGACATCAAATATTTAAGCATATAATTTAATTAAGTATTTTTTTTAATTATTGTAATATTTTTGTAGGTTTAACTACGATTTAAATTTGACATTTTTAATGTTCATAAATAAATGTGATAAGATAAACAATAAAATCGAATAAATGAAAAACACATTTTAACAAAAAATAAAAATAAATTTCATGAATTCAATTAAAATCGTATTTTTAAATAATGGCAAACCTTTCTATAAATATTCTCTCGTTGTGACATTGATATTGCGGTACTCTCATAACATCGTCACGAAATTCGATAAGTCATCAATAAAACATGAAATACTCTCGACGAATTTTTGAAAATTCGCAACATTCTTCACGACTGCAAAATGAAAGAAATGTACTATATATATTATATATATATGTATTCGAGAATGTAACCAATTTTGGTAGTATAATCAGTCTATTATATATATTATATATATATTTTCGAGAATGTAACCAATTTTGGTAGTATAATCAGTCTATTAGAAAGACAGCTAAGAAGTATGCAAAGAAATTGTTGATATGTAAAATAATTACTATATCTAATCGGAGGGAGTATTTGAATTGACGTTCCTGTCAATTTTAGTCTAAGCAACGATTGGCATATTTATTTATAATCTATTAGTAGAAGCGCATTAAGAAATTTTAAAATATATGTTTTATAAAAAAACCAGAAAAAGAAATTAATTAATTTCATATAGAAACGAGGACTGCATAATTGCCCCACTGTGCCGCATTCAACATTTGCCCACCTGCAATCTCAGTTTATGTTTGTGTTTTATCTGCGGCGCGTGTTTGCGTGAGTGTGTGTGTGTGTGTGTGCGTGAGTACTTTGCGTGTGTGTCTGTGCGAGTGTCGTGTTCATTTGGTTGTTGCACTGTGAGTGCCTCCTTTGATGGTGGCACAGAAAATAAAAAATAAAATGAAACGGTTTCACTATCATTTGCATGCGAGGCGTTCGCAGGGACAAAGGGTTGATAGCGTGGAGGGGTAGGTGAGGCAGACGTGGGCGGGGATTGTAAGCGGTTGTTCATTAGGTTCAATGGAGCAACTACAATGTGTGTTTGTGTGTGTGTGTGTGTGTTTGGTGCACATTAGCTGGGCGAGACAGTAGAAAAGGGCTGCTGGGTAAATACTTTGTTGCCACCAGCGTCCTGTTTTTGGTTTCATTTTAGTTGTTGTTGTTGTTATTGTTGTTTGGGGTAATTGTTTGGTGTGCGGAGATTACGCTACGTATACGTGACGAATGCTTTGAAATGGGTCATTTGCCAGCTAACCTGCTGAGCTAACTAAGTGCACGGGTGCAGTTTAGTTAGGTAACACTGTGTCTGCCATTTACACATGAACATATTGTGTGCTATCGCGTTGTGTTTTCATTGTATTACAAAATGTTTCCTTTTCACATTTGCCACCACTCGATTTCCGGTTGCCGCCGGACTTCTTCCTCACGTCATTAACTTTAATGGGCTTTTAAGCCGTTTGTGGCTTGCGGCTATTTAAGCTATTAGGCCTAATTGTGTTGACTTTTGCTTTGCAACAGCAGTGACAATTGAATTAGCGCCAAATTCATTTAAGCAATTTGAATTTATTCACGCAGACTAGCCGTGGGGCAGGCAACACCAGAGAGAGATAGAGAGAGAGGATTTTACGATTGTAAGTATGCTTTAAGAACTTGCAACTCAAGCGGCAAATGTATTTAAAGTTGGCTAAAACTGTTGGCCGTATTGAGAAAAATGATATCTTGTTGGCTATTTTTTAATTTGTTGTTCTTTCCGGAATTTATATATGTATTTGATATCAGCTTTGTCAGCTATTCGTCTACTTTCATCTTCCTTTCATTTTGGTAACTGTTTTCATAACTTATTTCTGTATGATCTTTAATCACATAATTCTGATTCCATTTTTATTGTCTGGCCGAATCCTTGGCGACCTACTTACAGGTGTTAATGCAAAAAGGTCATCTAAGCCTAACCGTTATGCCGCAAGCATATTCAAACAGCACTTTAAGCCAGGTCCTGATGGAAAATGCGTGACAACTCGCACAAGAGGCAGTTGCAAAACACATTCGCAGTGGCAGTGCCAGTTGCAGTTGCATATATTTAGCATTTGCAGTTCTGGAGTTTCTTGCCAGAGTTTCGCAATGTTTGCTCAGATGTCATTCGCAGGCATTTGCTGTATTCGCTGTTATCCTTCGTCCTGGCGGCGCTCCTCTTTCTAGCAGTGAGCTCGCACAATTTTGTCATTTGGCGTTCATTTAATTTGTTGCTCAAAGTTACTACGTACACCCCCCTCAAACACCCTTCTCCCTGTTCTCTGCTCTCTGCTCCTTGCTCCTTAGTTTTTGACACGCCTTTGTCATTGAGTTGCTTTCACAATCCTTGCAAATATTCGCATTCGCAGAGTTAAAGGCGGTCTCATAGGCACAACATAACGCACTCTCTGTGTGTGTGTGTGTGTGTGTGTGTGTGTGTAGCACACAATTTTATTTGACTTGCGTGTAATTTTGGCACACAAACACACACACGCACACGCACACGCACACAGAGACATGCACTCGTTGGCACTCAGTCACAAAATGGCTGCGCATAAAAAGCGTCTTTAAAATGCGCTCAGGAAATTGTTGCATGTGACATTTTCAAGCGAGCGGCAAACGGGTATCACTTCCATGCCATGCAACTGGCAACACGTGCAATTAATAATAATTATAAATCATAAATAATAAGAATAAAAATAATAATAATAATAATAATAAGTGAAACTTGTCAATATAAATATTGATATCATTTGCTGCATTAACTCTGCCAAATATTTAATTAGTAATTTCAAATAAATTTATTATAAATGTACATGTGTAGATATATTTTAGTTAATGCAAAGAGATCAGCTTTTTATATTCAGCATAATAATAATAATAATAATAAATAATAAATAAATGAGTCACTTGTAAAGCTAATCCCAGAAAAATATATTCTACTTCTGGGGCGAGAGTTGCGAGTACATTTCTGACAATTTAGTGTGTGAAAAGCTGTGAGCATATTTGTGTAAACTATAAATTTTAAACAAAACTAAATAATTTTAAGTTGAAAATATATTAAAGTAAGCAGAGCAATTTTAGCAAACCAACCAAATATCAGCCTAAACAATTTAACAATTTTTTCCATCACTAACAAATTTTGCATTTAGAAATTATTAATTAGTTTTTGTTGGAGCAAATCAATTCATCCAAAATCTCTTCGAAGTTTTATTTAGATCAATATTTCTTGTATGCGTAGTAGTTATGTATTAATATATTTAATATTTAATATAATGCATAATATGTCAGTACTAAATAAATTCCACATAATTCGTAATATTCCAGTTAAAATAAATATTTAAATGCTTGTTCCCAATTCTGCCTTGAAATGTTAAGCAGGATGAAAAATTGATTTCTATTTGCGAAATTGTACAAACTAAGCAATTTTAAATAATAATAAGTTATAAATAAGATAAGTAATATTAACTAGCTATTTATTATATATATTTGAAAAATATTTGAATAAGTTGAATCAATATTAATAAATTATGGTAAAATCCAGATTTCAATTAGCCACAAAGCTATAAAGCATTGATGAAATGTATTTATGTTTATGAATATGTAATTATTTCATTTAATCATTAATATGAGCCTCAACATTTCAACAGCTTTAGTATTTTTGAAAGTGTGTTTAGGCGTCGGTCTTGGCAAATTTATTTAAAATTCGTTTTCTTTTCCTGTTGTACGCTGCTGTTGTGCAAGCTTTGGCATGCCACTCTTGGATGTGTGTTGGTGTGTGTGCTAGTGTGTGTGCTGGTGTGTGTGCTCGTGTGGTTTTTGCAGTTGACACACTAACACAGACATAGCCACACACTCGCACACACACACACAAGTGCAGCTGGTGCGGCACGCAAACACATTTCGTTTACGTTGAATTTTGTGCAGATTTGCCTGGCCTCTATACCAGAACCGAGTACCCCTCCGCATCCTCCACCCTCCCTACTGCCTACCGCCCACCAACCAGGTCCAAGTTGTCCCTGGCTGGCAGTAAACTGTTGAGGTTTTCAAATACCTAGCCTCAATGTTATCCAAAACACATATTTTGATACTTGTTGTGCGTGTGTGCTTAAACGTAAGATTTCATTTAGTTTTTATTAAACACATGAAATGCAGCATAAAATGCTATGGCAAAAATTAATCAACCAAGACACAGATTCGTGGTATCGATTTGAGGAACGTGTCGAGTCCATAAACATTTTTTACGACACCCTGTGAACTTGTATACCAAGTAAGGAGGACTACAAAATCTGCCAAGGTTAGTTATAGATAATAGAGCATGTACGACTTTGTCTTAAGTCGTAGGAAGAGTATTTGAAAAGTCTGTGTCTGATCTGGAGTCGTTGCGTAACACGTATATATAAATTGATCGCTCCTGTTAAGTCCTGCCTTCTATTCTAGCAACGAAACGCTTGCCACAAATGCCTATCATGGACTCATATCTTTCAGTTCCCATATATTTGGTGGGTATTTGGTAAAATGGAGTAAATACGTGGCACAAAAAAATACAAATATTTTTTGTACATTTTCAAAAGGTTTTTTTGTCGCCTTTTTTAACTTTTTTTTTTTTTTTTTGGCTTGCATTTTCGTCTACTTTTCCTATTTGTTGGCATTTTTATAGACAAAATTTCGTTTTTTATTTGTATTTCATTTTTTTTTTGTACTGTGTGCAGCCAAAAACAGCTATAAGGTTTCCCTAGTTGTTGTTGTTGTTGTTATTGTTATTGCTGCATCCGAGGCTTATTTGTCTGTGCCCAATTGATTGAGGTTTATTTGTGTATTTGTTCATTTGTTTTTGCCTGTGTGCCACTTTTTAAATTTAATTTGAGTGGATTTTAAAAGTCAGCCTGTTTTTTATGCCATAGTCAATTGTTTCTTTTTTTGCAAATAGTTTTAGTTAAGTTCATTTATTTATTTTCATTTTCTGCTTGTTGGCCATTTATCAAGCACTGATTTAATTTCATGAATTGTTGGTAGACAAGATTGGATGTATTACGAAATAAACCCCAATCCGTTGATTTATTTATGTGCGTTTTTCTGACATATATATATATACTATTTGAGTAGTTCTTATTATAGATTAATTTTTTTAAATGACGCAAATTTAAAAACAAAGCGGATAAAAAGTGAGAGTTCAGAACATTTATGAAATTTTTATTAATTATTTTCAATTATTATTTTGCCTACCTTTTTCTATAATTATTTATTTTTAAAATTTATTTATTTTAGCTAATTATTAAAGCTTGACTAGCTTGTGGGCTAAACTCCAACTTATTTACTCCTGCTTTTGAAATTTTTTCATAGAATTCAGATTATAGTTTAATGCCGCCTATAAATGCTAGCCATAAATGGATTGCAGAAAGCTTTTCAATAAACATAGAATGGAATTTGAATATTTGTATAAGTCAATCGCGAAAGCTTTTACCGCATTTGTAGAGTTGAGAAGCTTTCTGAAAGCTTTTTATGCCTGTTTTTGTATATCAGTTACTCATAACAGTTCCAGGAATCAGGTCGAATGGTTGTATTACAGTATAACAAAGTATGATGCGAGTAATAGTTATATGTATAATGTTATACGTATGAGTAAGTTTGTATAAGCTATAAGTTATTCAAACTGTTACCAGATATATGTATGATTGTTGTATAACAGGTTGTATAACTTACATCTTATACATGTCCGCTACAGTGTTATATGACCGTACTGTTATATTGCTTTAATACAAATTATATTTATAACTTGTTCGACTGTATTAATATAAGTATAATTTTCTCTGCACATAAAGATAACTTGCTATAAACAACCCTTATAAACTACCCCTTGCTTATAAATAGATATTTTAGTCCAGTTTCCCACCATGAGATGTTATAAAAATTTCCTGTAATTCTACCCCAAAAATCTGCAATGTCTTCTCCTGTTGAGAGAAAACTGAGTTTTTATTCATTTTGGCATGAGGATTGAGTATTTTTCTGGCTCATGTTTGTCTGAACTTAAGTAATGGCAATAATTAAATAAATTATAATTCGGATTTATAAATATTTAATTTTATTTTACAAATTTATAAAGTACATATTTGCTTGTAATACATTTAAATATTACATTTTAATTTACATCCTTTTAACTTGGTGGTTATTATTTATTACTATAATATTGATTACTCCCTTGTAAATGATATTATAATTTCGACATGACATGTTAAGCGCATTGAACAATAGTTCTCCGACCCCATTAATTATATATGTTCCTGATCAGCTTCATCTGGCGAATCGATATAGCCATTTCCGTTTGTCCAGATGTTCTCATCTATTACTCCCATTTAATGCATGAATTTGACTTCCTTTAGCTATCTTGATGATACTTGACAAATATTCGCATCTCTGCTTTAGTCATTCAAGACTCGACGCTCGGCCTGAGAGATCGACTAGGTCATATAGATATATATATATATATATATATGCATCTCACCTTTTCTGACACAATGATATTGAGCTAATATTGAATGATATTTGAATAGATATTAGAGAAATGGAAAACATCAAACAGTTTTATTCAGCCAGCATTTTCTTCGAATGAAAATTATATACTAGACCAATATTGAAGATAAATGGTCCAAGTATGAGATTGGCCTGGTTAAATGGTAAACAAAGCAGTGGTTGATACAAAAAGTCATCCATCGACTAATTGTTCCAATGGGAACTGTATGATGTAGTTAGTTTAGATAGACATGGATATAATACAAGTGATGATTTGTGAAACTGACTTAGAATAACATAAATATTTATGTACACTCTGCAGGGATATTAAAGACATAATATGAAACTCGTCTTTATCCATCTTTCAATTGTATCCATTATTTTTGGTCTGTTGCACTCTTCAGCAGACTCCAGAGTGATTCTGAGAGAGAATTTATTTAAATATATTTGTTGATATTTTGAACATTTCAGCACTAACACAATTAAATGAACTAATAATTTAGAAGATGGTAAATAATTATTTCTGGTATCAATGGCTTCAATAGTCATTATTAAGTTACAGTTTCAAAATGTTTGTCAGTTGCAGTCACGCAGAAGTGTGTTTTGCGGCTTTATAATTTGACCACAACATAAATGTTATAAAATCGTCAACTGCTGATTGCAAAACGTTAACACAAACATTAACACGAGAAACACGAATAACCACTAGGTTTTGGTTAGTTGGTTGGATGGTTGGTGGAGTGTCAAGTGAATGTAATTAAACTTAATCTGGAGATGCCGTAATAGATGTGGCGCCTCCAAATAGTTAAATATTATATATCGTATGAGGAGCACGTGCTCTGCGATGAAACTTTGCCATAATCGTGAAACTAACCGTCGCACAATTTTCACTTCACACTTGCGGCTGCGATTGGGTTTTTGGTTTTTTCGGTTTTTCGGTTTTTCGGTTTTTCTGTTTTTGTATTTTTGTAGCACCTAGCCAGAGGCAACTTTATTAAAAATCACTTACAAATAACTAAAATAGCTGGCAGGGCGAGCACGATGATGAGGGAATGGGTGCAGGGCATGGGATATGATGACGATGATGATGACGTTGATGGGGATGAGGTTGGCGGTTTTCATTTGGTTGGCTGCGGCGTGAATTTAGCATAATTCAGGCAACAGCTGTGGCCAGAAACGATAAAGGCCATGAATGGAGTACAGCTGCAACAACAACAAATGGCCACAAGCCAGACATTTAGCTTGCCGAGCATATATACATACATATATACATACATATATACATACATATATATATTTGGCGTACGTATATTGGAAACTTTATAAACACACAAATATTTGAGAATGACTTCATTTTTCAAATTCCTTGCCAGAAAAAATGGCTATGTGTGTGGATTTTTGTTGCTTTCTTGCTACAAAAGGTGGAGAGCACGTTGAACAAAAAGAAGAAAAAAAATGGCAGAGCCAAGTCGTCGCTGGCAGGTGTTGCATTGAATTAATGGTGCAAATGGCATTTCTATTGCCTGCAAAATTGAGTTGCAATAAATATTTATGCACTAAACTGAAAAATTGGCACAGCAAAGACAGTGTTGAGCTGCCGACAAAGAAAAAGGACACAAAATGAATCAAATCGGCCGGTGTGGTGTGCATGTGAAAATTGCGTATAAATATATATATATATTTCTCTGTATGTGTGTGTGTGTGTGGAAGTCTCGGTGTGAAATCAAAGTTCGCAAAATGAAAAATAAATATTGCCATTACTCTGAAAGGGCTAAGAAAGAGAATGAGAGACTGAGATGGAAATGGAGATGAAAATGGAGATGGAGATGGAAATGGAGATGGAGCAGGAGATGGAGACCCGAGGCCGATGTGTCTATTAATATTCATATATCGGGGCAAAGTCTTTGCCAACAAATCAAATGCAGACGGCGTCTGGCAACACAAACAATGACGAGTTGAAAGTGGAAAGCAAAGCGGTCAATATCCGAATATGCAATACACTCACAACTTTGCTAGAGTTATCTTTAAGGTATCTGATCGTAATTTTATCTGAGTGATTAATAAATATTTGTACATTCTGAGAGAAAATGTGATTTCAGAATCGTTTCCAATGCCGTTTTGATTCTTATAGAATATATATATATATATATAGATAGTGCTGCTATAAATTGATATAATTCTTAATTCATTATATTATTATTTATTTAATCTGAAGCCCACGGAAAACATATTTAAATTATTTCCCATTATTAATGAGATATAAAATATTTCCTAGAATATTATTCAGTCTTTTTATGGGCATTACGGTCAAGTGATTTATTCCCTTATTGATAACAAGATATGCCCCCGTTAAACGTTATTGATTAAAGTAATGTCTCCATTAATGGGAGTTATAACAATATAGTAACGATTTTCCAATTTCAGGCATGACAAACCTTAACTGTCAGTCTCTATGCCGTCTTGGCCGGGTCTTCAATCAAATTCATTGCTCACTGTTTACGCCCGGCCAAAGTGAGAGCCGTTAGTTTTGCATGAGCGTGTCGTTGGCTAAGGAGGGGCTATGGGTGGGGGGTAGGGTAGGTGAGGTAGCTGAGCTTGAGTTGGTCAAGTCGTTACCAGTTTGCCTGCCATTACGTTGGAAAAATCTGTCAATTACAAGTAAGAAAAGCGCAAAAGCATGTCTGTCACACAGTCGGACAGTCAGACAGTCGGACAGACAGCCAGACACTCGCAGACACCGGCCTAGCAATGCGAACAAACAAATCAGGAACCAGGCGAGAACTACTGCAAAAAAGGGGTTACTAAAAAAGTAAGCGGGTTGAAGTAGTCACGACTTGTGACAGGGTCGGAGTCATCCATGTTGCTTTGGCCAGGAATGGGTCTAGACGGTGCTAGATGTTTGCCACTTGAAATTAATTTGCAAGTAGCAAAAGATATAGAGAGAAGAGAGAAACTAATAAATCGACTAATCGGTATTCGCCAGCCTGGGTGCGAGAGAGGGGAAAGTAATCTTTTGCTGCTTGCCTTGACTTAAGCCGTTGTTGATATTATATTCATAATTAATATGGTTAGAATCGATCAGCTTAGTATATTATCAACTAGATGCAGTCAATCTAGCTGCTGGGCAACTGAGACATAAATGCGTGGAAAGCAAAAGCCGTAAAGGGAAAACCAACGGAAAAATCATTGAAAATGTAAGGCTGAAAAAGACGCATGACAGAATTTTTCACGATTTCATTTCTTTCTTCTGTTCCATTTTTTTTTTTGCTTCTTTTCTGTGTGTGGAGGACATGGACTAGGCAGGCTCGGTTTATTTTGCAGGGAAAGCCTGACAAACCTGTCACGTGATTGCTCAACTGAAGCCTTAACCGGCGAACAAGCGAGCGAGGGAGAACTAGAGTTGCAGAGAGAGAGAGAGGGAGGAAGAGAGTTAGCCCAGCTGTTAGGCCGACGTCAGCTAGTAATAATGACAGTCCCCGCTGCAAAATCCACCCAACCACCCCCTCTTGGAGTAGCCAGTTGAGCGCGCTCTGTCGCCGCGTCGAGTGGAGCCGAGGCAGAAGAAACGGGAGCAGGAGCAGCTTGTCCTGGACAGTACCTATGTCATAGCCATGGCGACGATATTTTTCTAGTGGCTGAAGCTTTTTAATTGAATTTTCCGCTATTTACGACATCGCAGCAACTATAAAAGAAGGGAACTACTAAACCAGCGAATGGGAGGAGTGGGAAAGTTATGGCAGTACCTGGAGTGGTGTGGTTGAAGTGGGGAGGGGCAGGGGCATGGGGAAGAGCAAGAGTTGCCAGATACACGTAAAAGGGAAATTGTGTAAAATTGTTCATTCAACGAGCTCTCTTCACTGCCGCAGGCCTCGTGTCTCTCTCTCTCTCTCTCTTTCTCTCACTCTCTCTCTGTCTCTGTCTCTGTCTCTATTGCTGTTCCTGAATTTTGTAAGTAGACCCGTTTTCCACTTGCAAATTCTTTTTGTCTTCCATTGTGCCACGAAAATGGTGTGAAAAGCTTTGAAAACTCAGCACCACTTGTTTTCAGCCTTTTCCAGTGATTTTCTTTTGCTTTTTCGTTTGGGTTTCATTTGGGAAAAATTACGCAAATATTTTCTGCATTAATATGCCACTTGTTGTTGACGCTGTGTAGTTTTAATGCCAAAAATTATCCTGACAACCAAGTGAATTTCCATTGTCCGGGGATTTCCCTTCTGCGCTTGTCTCCTTCAAAACAATTTGAATTATCTTGGGCATAGTCAGAGCAGCATATTGTCTTCCCGTCTTTTACAATTGACAAATTACTAAGCTGAGCAGCCCCGAGCTGGTTACACTCAGCAAAAAAAACTGTGCGCAATTTTAGAATATATTTCTAAAAACCAGCGTCAATCATTTTGCGTTTCTACTTTTCAGAACTATTTTCTCTTCATAAAAAACCTTTTAGTTAAGTTTTAGTATATATATTATATATATATATTCATAGATTTTCCCAATTCATCAAATTTATTATTAATTTATTATTCTAACATTTAATATACAAGCTGGATATCTGTGCTTTGAGGACCTTCAAATAACTAAAGTCCAGCCGCTTTGATCCTTCTAGCTCTAATCTGGTCGATTATACGATTGTGTTTTGGACTTCACAAAGGAAAAACAAAAACAGGCCATTAGTAAAATCAATCGAAGCTAACAATGGGATATATATAATTCAAAGTAAAAGCTAGCCACAAAGTTTTCAAATCGATAAACTGCAAAGACAAATGCCAAAGCAACAAACTAACGAAGACTTAAGTTTGTATTTGTGCCGCAAGTCAAACAATTTACGATTTAAGCCAAATAGTGTACAGCTTCTCGACCGCAACCGACAAGTTTCCCACTCAACTCAATGCAAAGCAAGCTGACAGATGGATTCCTGCCCAATGCAAAAATAAATAACAACAATGAGAATTATCATTGCTGTAGCAAATCCATTTTACTTGATAGAATACGAAGAACATTTTACCCTCGTTTATTGTTTATCTTTTTCCAATTTTCCAACTAGCCATTATGAAAACAACACACGCACACACACACACACACATCCACACTTGGACAGGGAGCACAATCCCTTAACAATGTTTAAAGGCACTCGATTCGCATACATCTTATTCTGGACAATCCCCTCTGCACCGAGCACAAAATACATTTCTTAACTATTGCCAGTTTATTGCATATTCAAATCTATATTTTTACAGTTAGCGAAATCAATATTTATGCTTAATTTAAGATACTTGAATATAGTATTCAGTTGTGGTCAGTTCGAATAAGCTGCTACAAAGACTGCTCTAAAATATTGATCCATTTATTCATTTATGAAAACTTGCTTTTTTATGCAACAAAGAAAAAAGTTTGCATTTAAGCAATCCTTGAAACTTTTGGTAAAAAGTGCATTTTATTTATTGCTTTTTTTATTATTATTATTTTCAATTGAGTGCGTTATTTACCTTGTAAATATGCCTGCAAATGTTGACTGGACCTCTGTTTATTTCCAGGCTTTATTTTTTACATATAAATAGTATGAATAATATTAATTGGCAGATGTACTTAATTAATTCATGCATTGTTCAAATAGTTGTATTTTCAGAGACTTTGATTGATAGCCAGCAGATGAATACACAAACAACTTTCCACTTTGTGATTGAATTGCCTTTAATATCATATTAAATTATTAATAATATAAATGCACACAATATATATATTTCAGCCTACTTCTTCGGTAAACGAAGTATAATTTACCATTATTAATTTGCAGGACAACAATATAACTTAATTGGAGCTGATTAACATCCCTTATAATATCAATAAAAATATTATCTCGATTTTGCATTGTATTGATTTCATTTAGACAGCTTTCTGTAGTTATGGATTCCAAAATTTACTGATTTTTTCAAGGCAGCATTCATTTCATGATAGCCAAGCTATCCATCTGGATCCCATCTGGACTTAATGACTATTCTGATAGGCCATCAATATTATTATTAAAATTATTATTGAAATATAATTTTATGGAAGCCATGTTAAAAATTATGAAATTTAATACAGAACTGTATTTTTGTTAGTCACAATAAATGATTATCAGCCTATTAAGAACAAATATAAAACTTAAATATAGACAAATGCAAACCGAACACTATTTTGTATTATCTATTGAAATTATGCAGAGACTGGGGGACATTTCTGCTCGGTTGCCTGCGATGCTGTCCTCTCCTCCCACTTTTGTTTATCATTTTTGTAAGGGCATAGTTTGCAGCAGGAACTGAGCCTGTGGCCAACAGCCGACTGTACTCGTAGATACAAAAGTACACGTAATTGGGCTAATGGATATTTCGGTACTAACACAATTTTGCTAATAAAGTTCGCAAACACACGGAGAGGCACGGAACTGAAGCTCGAAGCAGAGCAAACGGACACGATAGGGATAGGCCCAGCTACAAGGACTTGGCACAAGGACCAACAGCCAACAGCCTCAGCAGCAGCAGGAGCATGAACAGCAGCAGGCGCAGGAGCAGGAGCAGAAGTGAAGGGTGGGTGAAGGGTTGTCTGCACTTTTTGTGTTGTTCAGTCTCCAGCTCGAACACTGTGCAGCTTCAACATTTGCCTATAAGTGCGTCTCTATGTTTTTGTTGACAACTCCTTACTGGTCGCACAAGCATGCAAACATACACACACATGCACACATGCACACATACTTACACACACATATATAACACAGTTACACTGATAAAGGGGCACTCTGATTTATATTGCATTCAGTCGCTTTAGGCCATCCATTTGCATCTACCCGCCACAGGTTAACCAAAAAGTTAACGCACTTCATTTCCATAAATTGTCGCCACTTCTGTGTTTAATTTGCAAATTAATGCGAAAGTTAATTCATATATCCAATGATGTGGATTATCGACTGAACAGACTTTAAATTTACTTGTTGTTGGCCAATACAAATGGGTGGAAACTAAAGGTAAACGATTTTTGTTACTTTTTGCGTACCTCTCAAACAATCGTAATTTGTCTTATTTATTTTGGTAATTAATAAGATTTGCTGATTATCCGATTTCGAGTTTACAGACATAAACATATCAAGTTAGTGGGAAGCCTCTTTGCGGGATTTGTAAACTCAATGAATTGGAAGGTATCCAATACAATATCACCACCAATAACAACTTGATTTATCGGCGGTATCTGGACACCATATAAGCTAGAGCAAACAAATATAGAATTTTAAGCAGAGTATTTATTCTTATTATTATAACTTTAACCGATTGAATTAGTATTTTGTTTATGTATATTTAATTTAATTTTTACATAACTTTTGCTAGATATACCTCAAATAAATATTTGTTTTGCTTTTAATAATTCAATTAATTTAAGTACTATTCATTTTTTTAATACAATAATATTCTTAAATTGATGGTTTTTTTAATTAAATAAAAATACTGTTTTAAATTTCTAGTATTTTGAAGAATTCTACATTTTAAAAATTTAAAAATCCTTTTTGGTGCTCTATGAAAAAGTCTATTAAAACTCAAAGTTGAGCAAAGATTTTGAATTGAATTCAGGGAACATAAAAAACTGATCTGTTTGCTAACTTGTATCTCTGAACCTATAACTAACTGCTGTTGGTATTTATCCGATATCTACAGAGCCTTGGGCTGCACACTGTTTAACCACTCGACTGTTATACTTTTTGTATGCCTGTTGGCCACAGATGCCAGCCAACACTCACAGAAACACTAAAAAATACTAGCAACATAAGGTTACATTAAATTAAAAATAAAATAAAGCAAAAAATCGGGCAGGCTTACCCAAAAATCGCGAAACTTTTGCTTATATCATTCGGTATTTTTATGCCACGCCACAAAACAACCGCTTTTCGCCGATCTGTCTGTTGTCTATAAAATATCGCTCAAAAGATAGATTTATATCCACTTTATATCGATGTATTTTCAATTTATGTATAGTCACTACTATATAATAATCATTCGTGTCTTTGGGGATCTGGATATAAATAGGACAGATCTGTCGAGGAGGAAGTGGAGCAAATGGCATCACTGCTGTTGGAGCAGTGGATGGTGCATGAGGACTCTACCAAATTTTGGTTAGCAGCTGTCTTTTCGAATGTGGTTGTGGGTGTGTGCACTCATTGCCAAAAAGAGGGAGTGCAGTGTGTAAGAGAGAGAAAGAGAGAGGGAGAGAGAGAGAGAGAGAGGAGGTTGCATTTCCTGCACTTGGCTTGACTTCATTCAGCACAAACAAAAACGCAGCCAAGCAGCTGAACTCATCGTCTCTTTGCTGGGGTTGCCTTCGTTTTGCAGTAGTTAAACTCAATTATTATGCAAAGTCAACAATGTGTATTTGTGGCACCAAAAAGGTGCATAGCTATGTGGCATGGTGCATGCGGGTGGGGTGTATGGAAATTATGATGCGTTTTGCGGCCAAATGCATTTAAATATATTTGAAGCCGAAAGCCCAGAGACAGCAACGCATCCAGCTGCTATTTGATGTGGTTATCCAAACTTGCCTCTCCCCTACCCCCACCACACTCCCTTCTGCCCATTGTCCTTGTTGTGTGACCGAAATTCACTTTAAGAGTTGGACAGGAAGAGGGAGTTTGGTTCGGCGTCACTGCAAATGACAAATAATTTTTGCAGTTTTATTGAAAATGTTTGACTTTAGTTGACAAAAACTTGGCGCACTCCGTTTGCCTTGCATATTTGGGAACTTGTCGTTGTTGTTGTTATTGTTGTTGTTGTTGTTGTGTGTTTTGGGTATTATGATATTATTGTGGAGTTTGTGAAGCTGAAAGCGATTGAGAATGCGGCAAGTAATATGAATATCTTCAGCACAAAAGATGGTTGCTTCTATGCTTAGCAGGCATTGTGAGGAATACGTTGACTTCTGCTCTTGAAATATGTTTTCATTTATTTAATATTAAATATTCAGTTTTATTTGCCTAGCAAATTATTTCCTAGATTCCCTATATTAAGCTAGTGCATAAAAATCATTTTTATTTATGCAGAATAAATTTAAAACTCGTAATTTATTATGCAGCTCATTAAGTTTTATGAGTTCGGTAAACTTCGCTTGAAATTCATTTAAAAATTTCGCTTTTTTTATGTGTACATTTTTAATAGATTTAAAATATAAAATTTAGAATTTTAAGATTTAAGATTTGTAAGAAAAAAATTAATTAAATAATTTATGGTTTCAAATAAAATGATAATGAAAATGTTCTTTTAGACAAAACTTACTTTTGCATCTGCAGCATAGAACATTTATTGGGAAACTTTAAAAAAATTATTAAAAATTAGTAATTAAATGTTAAGCGCACAAATTTTCTTCTATGAACTCAATTTGAATAATGTGAGAGTATTTCTCCGGACATCAGTTATTTAAACTGGTTTTGTTCAACTGCTTTTTCATTTGTTTACTTTTGAGCTTGACAAATTCTGATTTTAAATGATTTATTTTTTGTGCGTATTTTATTTATTTATTTGGACTGTTAACAGTCGCCAAACAGTTGTGAATGATTTGAAATAGTTAATTTGTAAAGCTAAGGAACATAAACAAAATTGTATAAAATAATAAAAGTAAGGAAAGAAAAATGCCGCTGAACAAATGAAATGTGAAATACATATATACGAATTTTGATTTAATTATTCTGAGAGTATTTTCTCAGCATGTTTGTTATGTGAACTGTTTTTTAGGAGTCGAGTTGGTTTGTTGTTGTTGTTGCTGTTGTGGCTATTTTGTTAGTTGCTTTGCTGCTGTCGCACTTTTGCTAACAATAAGTTTTTAAGTAGTTTGACATTTGAACTTGCATCTACTTTTCGAGTACAATAAAAATGCGCAGCTAGCCGGAAATAAAGATGCGACAAGACAAATAAGCAACGGCTCGTCTTCGTCTATGAAACTCCACCCCCATCCCCCCACCGCCCACCACCTCCACCTCCCACAAGGCATCCACTTCTTCGCACTGTCACAGAAGTTTCAGGCAGGTTTTGGTTAGGAGAGGGGAGGGTTGTGGAGGCAGGGAAAACTTTGTCAGCGAAAAATTGCGGCGCAGTTTATTGCAAAAGTTCATTACAGTGCAAATGTTGCATGCTTGTCGGAGCTGGTTTGCTGGAGGTGGGGGATGTGGGGGTGGTGTGATTACTCTGGAGTTGCGCCCTTAAGTCGTTTTTGTCGCTTGCCCCTTTTTGCTGCACTTGTTTAATTATAAAGTGCGAAAAATGCTTGCATACTTTTCGGCTGACACTGATGAAGCGCAGGTGATGCGACATGCAACCCATTCCTGCCACACCTGCCCACCACCACCAAAAATGTCCGTTTTGCCGTCAGCTACAATGAAGTTAAAAGTTTTCTGCTGTTTCTTTTTTTTTGCTATTATTATTATTATTATTTATTCACTCTATGCGCGGCAGTGGCAAAGTTGCAGTTTGTCTGCCAACTAATTTGCATATTCCCATCAACGCAGCCGCATGCATAACTAATATGAAGTCTCGCAAGAGGGGAGAGCTTCCCTCATATTATAAATAGTCCACTGTGATTTTGCATAGTTGTCAGACAGAGATGGACAGCGAGAAGGAGAATGCACAACTTTAGGCATTTAGCACACACGTCAATCATACGACATGTGGTCCGCCGGCGTGGACCCAGCCAGGCTCTGCCCCTGCCCCTCGGCGTCAGCATAATTTATCATTAGCTCACCATATTTGCCTTGATAAATGAAGTGTTTGTTAGTATGCATATATACACACATACATACATATATGTATGTATATCTTTTTTTTTTTGATTTTGTAGATTTGTTTTTTTGGTTTTGTTTTATGGTCAAATTATGCAAATGGCTAAAATCTTCTTTTGGTTTTTCGCCCCACAAAAAATGTCACGTAAATTAAATTGCCAAAACACAGGAAAGGTATTTTCTTAGCTCTTGATTAATGATCAAGAAAAAACTGAAAAAGTCCAAATCCGCATTCAATTCAATTAATTTTCAAATAAATTAATTTTCACTATTTTACATCTTTTTTTTTGGGTACAAATTAATTGAAATAGACAAATCGAATATTTAGATATTATATATCAAAAAAATAAACATAAATTTATTGAATATATATTTAAGTGATATAAATGTATAATCTTAATATCCCCAGCTATGTACTATATAACTCATATAATTATATATCGCATCAATCTTTTTCAGTGATTCCATTTCCATTCGTGGAAATATTTGACGCCTAAAATATATGTTAAACATTTTTAACCTGAGAAAGTAGCTAATTTTTTTAAATTTGTAATTTATTTCAGGTGTTGATATTTGGCATATTTTGACAGTTGAGGAAAGAAATTGTAACTTCAATCAATCTGTTTTAGGGATGATTGAAAATGGTTTTCGATTTATTATTTATTTATTTAACAACAATTTTTGTTTATTGTATAAAATGAAATTGATATGAATTGACAAGTTAATTTTCAGCTGACAACTGCAACTGCAAAACTTGATATTTATTTCAATTTAATATTTGGCATATTTTGAGCGTTTTGTTTACCATTTAATTATTATTTACGCTGAGTATGACTTTCCTGTAATTGAAAGGTTAATTGGATGCAAGTTGAAGGGCCATCAGTCAACTAATTAATTATTACGCTTGCCACATCAAATGTTACTCAGAACTTCAATTCATTCAATTCAACTCGCAGTGCCCCAAGAAAGGCCTTTCTTGGTATTGAGCTGTGCAACTCTTAAATAATTTCTCATTAAGCGATTTGATGTCGGACCTCAATTTGAATTGGCCGATTCACGTTTAATAATGTCATAACTTTTAATAACTTGGCCCAATTTGTATTTTGGGGGTCACGAAAAACTTTACAAAAGTAAATAGTAATGTGATCCGACAAAGTTTTCAATTCGTAGCTCGACTGGCAACTGTTTGCATTAACTGGCCTCAACTTTTGATCAAGTATTTTAGGGCTAATTAAATTCCTCAAAGCCAATCCAGCTCAATGGCCATAAGTCAAGCATACTAACTGAATTACTTGCAGCGGATTCGATCAACTTCTCTTTATACCCATTACTTAACTAAGCTGAATTTTCAACTGGCAGCCAATAAGGTATATATATTCTTGATCAGTCAAATATCGAATAAAGTCGATTTGTAAACGGCTTTCAATATTCGATTTACCAAACATTAATTTCAATTTAAGCAAAAAGAAATAAATAATAAAAATTTCAACTGATATTTAACTCACTTTAACTTATTTCCTCAATCACCTTTACCGTTATCTATTTATTGTGCAACTCATATAACTGTATCTATCATCAATGTATATATTATTAAAATGCACGTTTTGTTAGACAATTTATAATAATTGTTAACAAAGGCAAACAAAAACAAAAATGAAAATTTTTATGTGAAATTCATTTTATTAAAATACATTTTTTATGATTTTTTTTCATATTTTTTAAAATGTATTCCATTTATTCACATTAAGTGACAAAATAAATTATCTGCACTTCAATCGACTGCCATTAGCTGCAATTATTTATTTATATATACTACAAAAATATGCATATTTAATTTAGTTAAAAAGTGCAACAATGAGCCAAGCACTTCCGACTTATTCAGTTGAAAACATCTTCATTTAAAAGTAAATGCAAATCCCACAGAATATCTTGGAGTTCATCACTCTTAAGCTGAACATAATTTATGGTTTTATTTCTTTTTATTTTTTTTTGTGGTATGTTTTTCTTTAATTTTTTACGCTACTCGCTCAATTGGTCGCCAGGTAGACCAGCAGCCTGCGGCGCTCTGATTAGGAGCTGGCAAGGGGGTTCTGGGAGGCAACCAGAAATAACTGAGCCAGGAATCACTTTGGCCCATCAGTAAGTATAACAATGAAGTGCGAGGCACTTCGGGCCAAATACTCGACAGTGAGCTAAATGCAAAACATTGGTCTAAGTATTGCTGCAGGCAGCCACTTGTAGACGGGTGGCTCTGAGTGTGAGTACGAGTGTGGCTCTGAGTGTGAGTGTGGCACTGAGTGTGGTTCTGAGTGTGGCTCTGAGTGCTGTCGACGATCCACCCAATACCACCATCTTGAGCCCAGGCCCACGGATTCACACGATGTTTATATTTGCATACATTTAACCTGAGGCCAGGCTCAGACTCCCTGTTTTGGTTGCTGTTGCTGTTGTTGTTGTTGTTGGCTGCCAGCTTTGTTTTAACAAGTTGCTCTTTTGTACACATTGTTCACTTAGTTATACTTTTCTGCTTTCTGCTACTTTATATTCCTTTTGCATATTTGTGCATTTGCCGTTAATTAAAATTGCACAAGTCGGCGCTGCTCAAACTCCGTGAAGGCTTAATTGAAAGGTAGCAAGAGGGAATTCGCCATCTGACGCACAATAATTGTAATCAATCGGGGATATTCAAGCAGAGAAGTCGAAACACTCTTCCAAACTGGATACCACTTGAAGTGAAGCCAACGGTGCGTATACATCACTATAATCACAACCATAATTAGTCAAATACAATTATCATTGTGTAATCAAATAAAATTATTTCTAATTAAGCATAAAAATGTTATAGATGAAATATTGCCAAGTTATCTTTATAACAATATGAATTCTAGCAAAAACCAAATATTTAATTATAATAATGTAAGTCAGTGAAATAAGGTGAAATAAAGTGAAAGTTGATCATTTCAAAAACCGAAAGAATATCAAAAACTGAAACTTAGCAAATTGAGATCGATTTTTCAATCACGGCAATATTGAATTTAAATCGAAGTTGATGGAGAATAAAAATACAACTCAATTAACTCATTTTTTTCATTATGTAATAAATAAATAAATATAAAAATAATAAATATAATTATAAGTAAAGAGAAGCGATATTAGTGAGAAAATCAAGTCTGGATATAATTTGGAGATAATTTTAAATTGACTTTTATATTTTATATACACGCGAAATAATAATAAGGTTTATTATTAATAATAAAAGTTATTTACTTATTTATTTACTTATTTATTTATTTACTTATTTACTTATTTATTTATTTTTTATTTATTTATTTATTTAAATGAAATTAAATCTAAAATTATATTTAAAATTATAAATTGAAAAAAAAGAATTATTTATAAGATTTCTGGGGGAATTGAAATGCAAAATAATCCATCATTTGGGGGAAAACCCAGAAAAACCCAATCAGACCAAAAAAATAATTTAAATAATTGAAATTATTATTATAATATGAGGAAGCAGAATGAACTTAATGCTTCCACTTTGTCAAACTCAATTCTTGTGTAATTTCAATTGCATTTTTGATTTATGACATAAAAATAAACTTTATTCCCTTTGTAACAAAAAAAAAAAACAGTTTTACATAATAATAGTTATTTATATTTTTTTTAATACTGAATTCTAGAGTTGATTTTAATCTGTTGCATAACTGTTGCACACACACACACTCACACACACTTGCATACCAGAGAACATTTATCATTGGCTCGACAGTAAATCAAAAGTTGTTTGTGTGAGTCGCATTTTCTCATTTTCACTTTCGCATTTTCCATTTCCATTTAACATTTGAAAACTCGCCTTTGTTTTAACGCTCTGCATCCTGCCACTGTGCGGCAAAGGAAAATGTGTACGCAATCAATTGAATTTTATTGTGAAATATATTTTATGAATTATTAACGAGCTCTTTCTCTCTCTCTCTCTCTTTCTCTCTCTCCCTCTCTCTCGGTATCTATATACAACATTTACTTGCATTTAATTCATTTTATCGGCATCAATTTATAAGAATTTGCTGCATTTGACTTGTCAACAGTGTCTCGACAAGAAAGAGAGAGCGAGACAGATACAGAGAGTGAGAAGGAGAGGGAATATTACTAAAATTAAAGCTACAAATTAATTATGCATTTTAAAAATTGGAATGAGAACAACAAAAATAAACTTAAATACAGCAAATATGATAAATCGCAGAGAGCATTTTTATTTGTTTGCAATTGAAGCACAATTTGACAATTGGCTCAGCTGAAATCACGGATATTTGCATAGCCCTGAAGTGTGTCGATTATTAATTTTCGGAACTCCACTCGAATAATAATGCACATCGAGTGTGATTGTTGCACGGATGATGAAAACAGCAGCTGCTCGTTAAATCTAACGATTTGCTCGTGTTTCGCCAATGCTTGCTTGGCTTGCTTACAATTGGCAAGGCAAGAAGAAGAATTTCTGCGTTTGGCTATAAATGCAACTGATTGTCGGCCAGGTAGACTCATTAAACGTTCGACTCTCCACAGTTATTGTTAGTATATAGTATTCCCGATCTGTTGCATAATGCATTCGAGTGAGCTCCAAAGTTGGGCAACTGCTGCCAATCAGCTGATTGCGAATCATTTGAGATCTCTGCTGCTCTTCGTCTGCGACGATGTGCGACTGATGCATCTGCTCTGGAAGTGGCTTCTATATAGATATGGCAACGAATCGGATGACTAGCAGCAACTTGATTCCATATCAATAACCAAAATGAAGCGAAACTTGTGCGAATTTGCCATTTGGGACTAAAAATGTTTTACAAGAAATGCTGAAATTAAAGTTGATACAAAATATTCAATTCTTTTAATATTAAATGTTATTTTTGTTTATAATTAAAACAATTTTTTTAATTTTTTTTATTGCTCTGCTACAAATTATGCACTTTGTTGCACTGGCTCAAAAGTTTAAGGGAGTAGTTGCAAATTTAACACTCAACTGCGATTGCAAACTTGCCTAAGAGAGTGAGAGTGAGAGTGAGAGAGATAGTGCTCAAGTTGCGGTGTGGCTCACTCATTTCCACTGCTCGACATTTGCAGCACTCAAGAGTATTTTAAGAGCTTGACTCACAGATTACTCTTGTTCTCAAGTCCACTCAAGAGTAGTGCAAAATATTGCTCAATTTTCGTTTGAGTTGCAGCTCCAGTTAAAATTCACCACTTAAGAGACGCAAGAGTTGTCCTTGCTGCACTCTCTGATGCTCTTCAAAGCTCACTCAATTTAGCGAAAGCTTTTGCGAACTTTGTCGGCCAAAAGCCGAAATCGAGGACGAATGCAGACTCAAAGCGCGCTTCGTGAAAGGTGCAATTTTTATTTTTGGCACATTTTAGTACACAATGACACCACATATGGCAAAGGTGTGTGT
This sequence comes from Drosophila nr. medialis 2 BK-2023a, assembly GCA_035044325.1. Classification (NCBI taxonomy): domain Eukaryota; kingdom Metazoa; phylum Arthropoda; class Insecta; order Diptera; family Drosophilidae; genus Drosophila; species Drosophila nr. medialis 2 BK-2023a. The sequence goes on from JAWNMH010000348.1 coordinate 1,096,383, forward strand.
GTGTGAGTTTGTGTGAAATTTTATTTATTTATTGAGTGTCGTTTTTTCCCCTTCTTTTTTTTTGTTATTTGTTATTACTAGTCGCAAAGCTTGCAGTTATATTTTTTTCTTTCTCTTCTCACTCATTCCTTGTTTTGTTGGTTGCCCAAAACGAACTTTTGGCTTACATTTTTTGCTTGTTGGCTTTTTAGATTTTTTTATTTTTGGTTTTCATGCGCTTGCATTTGTCAGATTGAATTTAACTGAAATTGAAAAATAAGATTCTCTTCCAGCTGAAACTATTTCCATGTGTGTGTTTGTTTGTTTGTTTGTGTGTTTATGTGTAGAGGGAAGCTTTGTGGGGCTTTATGACGCTCAGCACGCAGCCTATTCAGACATGTTAATTTCGACTTAATGCTGTTTAAGTAAAGCCCCAATATTTGCGCCTAATACGCATACATGTGTAATGAATGTAGGCGCTTAAGCACACACACGCAGAGGGAGAGGGAGAGAGACATGGCAATATGAGTGACTTACATGTGTAAGTCGGTAACACGACGAAAACAGATGCTATCTTTGCATACATTTAGAAGCGCACACACACACACACAGACACACACAGGCATGCAATGGGCAATGGAATTGGGAATGGGAATTGTGAATGGGAATAGGAACTGGCAATGGTTACTGCCAAGGCGTCAGTCACGTGCATTGTGTGTGTGTGCGAGAGAGACAGAGAGAGAGAGGGAGGGAGAGAGGAAGTAAAGCGATAAGCAAACATTGTCCATCAAAAACACACCTACGCATAAATACATACACAAACACATACCTACATTGGTGCATTAGTATTGAGCAGAACATATTTGTCGATTTGCAAATTTAACCTAGGTCAACACACAATTCCCGATTCCACTCAAAGTTCCACAGTTGAACATTTGATCCGGAGGCGTCAAGCTGCCCTCAAGATGATCTTAATATCAAATTAATTATAAAATGCTGATGCACTTTGCAATTTCCATTTCATAATAGTTGCAGAATGATGCAACTACTAATATTAATTATTTTGAATTGCATACTTTTGGGAATAAGCCAGGTCAGCAATACGGCTGTAAACCCTTTCAGAAGATTATTTAGGTTAGGTTAAAGGTCTACACCGTGTTGGATCTAACTCGAATTTTCTTTGAATCTCGTATAGAATTAAGATTCAGAGATTAGACTACCTCGTTGGGTTTATAAATTTCGCAATCTTGGCCAGTCCTGTGTTTGCTGGCATAGATTGATTCCCAAGGCGCCAAGTCGCTTCTTGGAAGTGTTCCGGATATTCTATTTCTTCCAATTCGCTGCAGCTTCTGCAGAAGTCATTATGAGGCATCTGGAGTCTGTTGGCACGAATTCCAGCTAGCAAGAGTCCTGTTTTAGCACGGATTACTGCACAGCAGTTTGTGCGACTGAGATTACACAGCTCTCCACTGAGTTTCGAATTGATATTGGGCCATGTTTGGTGTGCTATGCAACCGCAGCCTGTGTTTGACCTGTGTGTGTACTTTTATCCTTGATTTTCAGCTTACAGGTAGCCAAAGCAGTGACCATAACTTCCTTATACGTAAGGAGGGGTACTAGAGGTCCTTTACTCGATAACTCATCAGCCAGGCACCCAAATTGGGCTCATCTATTCATAAGAAAAGAAATTATTTGGTTTTTATTATATTTGCAAATCTGTTGCTAAAAAAAGTAACAACAAAAAAAACCTCAACAATTTTGAATTTTGAAACATAAATCAAGGCGAAATTTATACGAAATAGATCTTTACAAATTGCAAAAAATAAAAAAAAAATTGTTTAAAAAAAAGCAACATTATTTTCTGCACTTATCTGATCATAGTGCATATTCCTGGACATCTATAAAAATGAGCAAATGCTTCAAGTTGCGAATTTATCTGATTGTAATCATTAAACAAATGAAAGAAATTATAATAAATTATAATTGATTCATTGCTTTTTTATTGAATATTGAGAGCAATCAAGATAAGCTGTTGATGCAATTAAAATATTTTAAATACTTGTGTTTTCTTTTGAATTTAAAATGCATTTAATATTCATTTTTCATTTGTTCAACGATACTTTATTTTGTGGTATTATTGAGTGGTTCAAGTGCGAACCGTAACATTATATATATGTATTTATATATATATGTATGTATATAGATATATGTATGACAAGCAACTTACGAGTGGCTCTGCACTAAATATTCAATTAGATTCAATGTTTGAGCATTTCGGGTTGACTTTGTGCAAACAAACTCGAGCACTTAAAAACATACAGTTGCGGAGCAGATAATAGCACCACCTCCACAAGAAATGTTTTCCAAGGTGTCCTTATGAACTTATGAAGTGAAAGAAGACTCCATAAAAATAGTGAGAGACGCACAAATTAATTTTTCAATTTATTTAATTTGATTAAAATGAAAATAAACCATGTAATGTTGGTATTATATTTTTGGTAACTGTGTATACTTATATATATATGTGTGTGTGTGTGTGTGTGTGTGTGTAATTTCTATACAGATCAATGCTCTGTTTCGTCTGCCTCCGCTTCATTACAAATTCTGTCAATACCTATTAAAATCAAAAATCAAATCAATTTTGTGCTATAATTACAAAAATGTCTGCCGCCGGTCGTAAAGTGCTTCAACCAAATACACACATGAATATTCACACACATGCACACACCTCACACACACTTACACACACACACATAAATAGAGATAGAGTGCACAAACAAATGTCAATTAAAAAAGTAAAAATTGTTGGAAAATAGCGCACGACCTGACTAAAACAAAAGGACAGCCGAAGGGTGGTTCGGTGGGGCATCTATGTGTGTGGTATGGTGTGGTGGGGGGGGGGGGCAAGTCACATTGGCAGAGTAGCGGCAGCAGCAGTAGCAACAGCCACAGCAGCAGTCAGTCAGTTTAGGCCAGGTTTGGTCAGTCGCTTTTGGCCATTTATTCTTGCTGTGCGCCAAACAACTTTCGTCCGTTTTGCAGGTTCTTTGTTGTTGTTGTTGCTTTTATTTTTGTTGTTGGTGTTGTTGCTCTTATCATTTTTGGCAATGGAAAATGGCACAATTTGCTTTGTTGTTTGTAGTGCGGTTTAAGTTTTCAGGAAGGCTTCTGGACCGGCTAATATTGTCCAGTGCCTGAAATGGGATTAAATCGGACGATGGGCAGCTCCTTCTTCATTCAGTTAGTAAGCTGGATGAAAATCTGAAAATCTTTGTTTTCTTCTTCTTCTATTAGTTTTACACATTATCTTGATTTACTCCTCGTTATTATTTTGATAAATTATTATTTTGATCAATTTATTGTTTATTTTGTTATTAAACCTCACTTTTTCCTCTTCTCCAACGAACTATTTATTTCTTACTATTATGTCTTCTCTCTCTGTCTCTCTCTCTCTCTCACATCATTTCTGTTTTTCTGTGTATCATTTTTACACAGTTATTTGTATCCCTTCTTTTTTCCTGCTCTTTTCTCTCCTGACTGTGTATCGTTTTCTTATTATTTTTAATAAAATATAAATTCAATTTTGTTTTGTTTTGTATTTACGATTCTCCTCTTTCCTCTTCTTAGCTTAACTATTTTATACTTTTTCTCTGTTATTGCCATTTTTATCCATTCATGTTCTGTCTAAATTTGTTTTAATTTTTCACTAAACTTATTATCAACCAATATTTGTATTTCAACTTTGCTTCTTCTTCGTCACAATTTTGTATCCTTTCCTTATTGCTTAACTAACTTTCTCATCTATTCTCTCTTTTCTCTCGTTTCTCACTTTGTCACTCGCAGCGTCTTTTGTGTGCGACATCATCCGACATTTTACAAGAGCTCATCAGCTAGACAACAGCAGCACTCAAGACTTCATTTAGCAGCAGGCTTCACTGTACTTGTCGCTGATGGTCAACTGCATGGCGGGGGGTTGGTAGGGGAAGGCGCTAGACTTGGTTGCATGCTTCTAAGGCGTTGCATAAAAAAGTGGCTGCATAATAAATGCCTGACGAGAAGAGAAGATAGAGAGAAAAACATAAAAAAAAACGAAGAGAATGAGAACAAGAATTGGGCAGGCAACACGACAAGTGCTTTGTACTTGGCTGCCAGCTGAATTCAAGAAGCAACAATTACCAAAGCGGCATGAAACCAAATGGAAATGGAGAAACGGCAGAGAGAGCGAGATGTAACAACTGTGATTGAGCTCTGTTACTAACCAAATTTGCAGTTACAGACGTTGACAGTGCGGGAGGCAGGCAGCGATAAGTGCAATGCGCGATAATCGAAAACGAAGCAATATAAACAAGAGCTACAAGGAGCCAGGCGAACACTGACTGCGGAATCAAAGTCGTTTATTCAAGAGAGAGGGAGAGAGAATGGGGACAAATTTACCGCAATATTTAATTTTACAGCAAATGCTAATCTATCTTACTCACTTCCACTTTCCTGATTTAAATGTGTGAAGCGTAGAAAGGAAATTTGTAGTTGACGGTATCAAAATCGATGCTACACTTTAAAGTCGCATTCGAAATAAATCGAAAATAAATGCAATTGAGAAGACGCAGAAGACACAACGTAGATTGTTTTACTACCACCATGAAAGCGGACCTATCCCAACACATCCAGCTCAGCAGAAACTAGAAACTAAATGAAGGAAGCAGAGGAGAACACAAACAAATGACGGTCAGTAAACAACGAAGCTGGATGAATTATTTGTGCGCGTTAGGCGAAAAGTCAGACGGCCTCAAATCAAATGGAACGCATAAGAATCGATTCGATTAGTGAAATGAAATTTACGCCAAAATAAATTTGCACAACTTAAGGACTTGGCGCGCCTAAGTGTATCCCATACATATAGCTATGCCTATACCCTAACAAAGGATATTCTGAATACCCAAAAGCATTTGCACTTTTCTACTTGGTTTCAAGCTACTACTAAAACTTTTACTTAATTATTATAGCATAATTAGGGAGGATTAAAAATACAATTATTTTATGTTTAACAAACTCTTTACCCCTCAATTAAGCAAGATAATCAATTCTGGAATTTCTTTTTTACGCATTTAAAAACAGTAATAAAAATAATAATAAAAATAATAATAAAAATAATTCATATATAGTTTATTAAAATAATTGGAATATAAATAATAATATTCAATAATTGGCAAGTTACACTACACACTCTTCAGTAGCCATTAAATATATGTGTATGAATGCATTTTCGTAAGGGCATTCAAATTTCGACCACTCATTATGAATATTTGTTGAATTTTTTTGTTGTGTGCTTATTTTGTATTTTGCGACAGTCTCCGCCGCTTGTCATGTTGTTGTCCTCGTTGTTGTCCTCGTCCTTGTCTTCCTCACCCTCCTCCTTGTCCTCGTCCTCATCGTCGTCGTCATCGTCATTGTCTCTAAACTTTTGTACGTTCATTAATCTTGTAGAGCGTTTTAACAGTTGCCTTACTCCTGGTGTCCTTGTATAAATGTGTGCTTATTTGGGTGTGTGTGTGTATGTGTGTAGCTGTCTCGTAACTCTCCATATATATATGTATGTAAGTGTGTGTGTGTGACAGTTTTCTTTGCTGTTGCTTTAACTGCGCCGCTTTCCGATGTTGTCTTCGCTGTCAGGACACTTGTGCGACAGTTGTTGCATGATAAGGTTTAATCTATTTAATTGTAATTGATATTTTTGCCAGATACGAACGGGCTGCCTTTTTCACCCATTTATAAACCAAATGAGGCGCCTAAAACAACAGCAACAGCACTCAAACAGGCAACAACTTGTTGGCAACACTTGAGCAACAACCAACAACAGGCAAATCATAATTTATTAAGTGCTCAGCAGCAGAGCCGTAAAAAAAGACGAGCAAACAGAACAGGCTACTTGCCTAATGCCGAACATTGAACACGCTTTCCGAAAACAGATACATATTGTAAATAGGTTGTATAGATTATATATGTATATATATATATATAGGCAACATGAGCACAACTATATCATATTCGGAATAAACATAAGTAAACAAATATATTAAATTGTGGTTTTTCATGAGAATAACATATATCTGACATAATCCTCAACGTATTATAAGCAAGGCAACTTAATTTTCAAAAAATTGAATAAAAAAATAACGCTTAGAATCAAAGTAATTTACTTAATTAAAAAATTCTTCATATATGAATATATGTATTACAATTCTCTTGTCACTTTTCCTTTCAGAATCTAAGAACTGTATTTTCTTTTGCTTATCAACTCATTTTGATCGTGAATACATATCGTTTGCATAGCTATATAATTGATGACAAAGTGGTAGCACCTTTAGTCAGGGCATAACAAAGTCATTTTACTTAGCGATGTGTTCTTAAAGCCACCGCTAAGTGTTAAGAAAATTACACAATTTTCATCTTGTCAAAAAAGAAAGGAAAAGAAATATGATGGGGAAATGATTTTATGCATTTGAGCACACAAAGTTAAGCCAAACTACAAACTTTTCCTATATTTTATACACATCTGTTCGCTTTATTGATTTCGATAAATTATCTTCTTCTTGAGTCGAGTTGTCTTATAATAGGTGTGGGAAACTGATGAGATGTAGAAATCATGCACACTCAATAATGTTTCCGATTTCTTTCCGATATCTTTCAGCTGCTACACTCAGAAAAATAACGCTCTCAAATCTGTTTTTTTCTGGTTTTTTTCTACAACCAAATATGTTTTCTATTATTAAAAAATAAAATTCATAAAAGTAAAATAAACCCTTAAGGTAAAAATCAATCTGAAAAATTCTGGTTTTTAGAAAAAAAAGGCGTCAAATTAGAAAAACTGTTTCCATTTTCTCATTTAAGAAAATCCAATACATAACAAATTAAATAATTAGAAATAGGGTGTACTGTGTAACTTTTGTAGTATACATATGTATGTATATGGGTTATGGAAATAAAGTGTTTGTGTTTATTAGACAATATCATTTTAGAGATGCTTTCTTAAGATTTCACATATTGTTTAACATTGTTTTGAAATGAAAAGTGCAGCAAATATAAGGGGAAAGAAGAGTTTCTCAATCAAAATACCCGAGTTGGTTTTCCCCTACTAACTATTCCGCTTAGCTGGTTTTTTTGAAAGAACCTCGTGATAGATGTGTAATGCACCCTCTCTCCACGGATGCCGAAGAGGCACTCAGTTTGAACGTGAGAGGCTGAAAACGGGAAACTTGCTCCATGCCACATAGTGCTACACGCTCCTTTGTGTAAGTGGAGACGATGAAGGGACGACAAAGACATCGGTGTCGACGTCGACGTCGACGGTGGCATCGGCGTCGGCATCGTCGCCGGCGTCACACACATGGGACACATCAAATGCAGTCGAGATAAGAGAGTGCAAAGTTGTTGATGTGTAAACGGTTTCGGATTTAAAATAAGTAGGCGTGAGTGAACAGGACACGATGCGACGCAAAGGCGGTATGGGGTTTGGGTGTGCGGTGTGGGGCGTGGCGAGCCGTTGCCGTAGCCGTGAAAAAGCCAAAATACAACAGGAAGCCTAAAACAAATTGTAGCGGAAACTCAGCAAACACAATAAATGTTTAATAAGCCAAAACGAGCAGAGAGAAAAGCGAAAGCGATGCTGAAGCTGATGTTGATGTTGATGCTGATGCGATTCCACCCAGAACTGGGGTTACGCGTCAGGGTCTGGGTCTGGTTCAATGTCTGTCCAATGGGGTTTGAGGGTTAGGGCAGGGGTAAGGTAAGGGTTTTCCCTTGTAGCGGAAGTTCGAGCGGAAGCTACTCGACTAGCAAAAACAAAGCTAGTTCGAAAATTCAACATGTCTGACAGATATTTGGGTTAAATCGCAGAAATATTTATGCAGAATTTGCGCACTTTAAACATGTCAAACTAATTTAATTCAATTAGTACAAAAACATGCCTTAAGTGCAAAATGATGTATTGATTGACATGTTAATTATAATTATTTCATTAACTGAATATTCAATCATTTTATTACTCAAATTAAATGGCATTACTTTATTAAATAATTGAAATGTAATAAATGTATATGCAAATTCAGGGTTTGATTAATTTGGAATAAGATATTTATGAATATGAATGTAAGAAAAAAAGATGTAGAAAATAAGAGATAGAGACATATTGGGAGAGAGTGTTATAACTTAATAGAGATAGAATGAACATACAGAATTACTTAAGGAACACTTTAGTCGTTAGTCCTTATAATAGAAAGTCCATAAGAGATAGCTCTACATTTGGATTTTTTCAATTTGGATTATTTAAGTTCTCCCTTGGCAACAAATTAAACTAATCTTGTTGTGTTACAGATTGTTTTTGGTTAAGCGATATACAAAACTGCCTTACATAAGAAATAGGTTCAATTACCAGGCACATTATTCAAGATCGCTGCATGAACCCAAGATATGTATATGCAAATGAATAGCACAATTTGTGCGAACAAAGAGAAAAACATATTGTATGCATTTTTTATAAATCTAAGCAAAACAGCAAATTGCACACGGAAAAACACGAACCAACGGATCCAAAAATTTATCTATATGCACAAACAATTTGAGTATCGTTTCTGGTGGTTGCCAAGCTAAACGACTTCAGTTCAGCGGCAGACACATAAAATGGAGTCAATGTAAAGTGAAGATTTGGTGAGGGGTGTAAATCTGAAAAGGGGTACACGGCGCTGCAATTTTTGACCGCGCATTTAAAACCGGGCTGAGGCAGGCGCCTGAAAGTGTGCTACACAAAAAATCACTTAAGAGGTGAAATTTTCAACATATGCAAAAAGCACAGGCAACAGAAAAAGCAAAAGCAAAAGCTGCTGATAAGGTGTGTGTGCAAAAAGAAGCACAGAAACAACAACAAAATCTTGTAGGAAAACTTTCAGTTAAGAAAAACATACAACAAATGTACAGTCTCGTAAAACTTTGCTTATGGCAGTCTGCCCCACCCCTCTGCAACAAGCTCCCACATGCACACGTACAGTGAGTCACAGTTCAAAGCAAGCAGCGTGAAAGAAAAAACGTAACTGCCTGCCATAAGCTAATCATTCATTATTTTTCAGAAATTCCAAAGACCGATGGTAGGTATATATATTACCCACCAAAATTAATATATTACCCCAATACACTGGGGTTTCCCCACCCGCTAGGTATAGTTATGTAAAAAAGTACCCTATTTTGAGGGGAAATTTTATTTGGAACAGTATAAATAAAATAATATATTTGGCGTATATTAACTTAAATAAGGATGTTAATACTTAGTATGATATCCTTTAGCCTTAACAACTTCCCTTAACCTATTATTCATGGAAAATACCATCTTCCTGGTAGCTTCTGGGCTGATTTTGCTCCACTCTTCCCGCAGAGCATTTTTGAGGTCTTCTTTGCTGGATATGCTGGGCTTCCGGATGTTATTTTGCAGCAGAGCCCACAAATTCTCAATGACATTTAAATCTGGAGACTGGGCAGGTGGAATTATCACGTGGGGACAGTTCCTGATGAGCCAGGACTGTACTATCTTGGCCTTATGCTTGGGATCGTTGACCTGGTTGAACCGGAAAGTATCTCGGATTCCAAGCTTCTCGGCACTTTGGAGTAAATTTTACTTTAGCATGTTGAAGTACACATTCTTGTCCATTGTTGTTTCAAAAATCACAAAATTCCCGAATCCGGCTGACGAGATACATACCCAGCCATGTAACTTCCTCCACCATGCTTGACTGTTGCCTTTACGTGTTTGGGATTCAGGTCAGTAATGGACTGTCGCCACACATAATTCCGCCCGTCCGAGTCAAAAATGGTGAATTTGGAGTCGTCTGCAAATATAACTGTGTTCCAGAACTCCAGATCCTTGTCCAAGTGGTTTTTGACGAACTTCATCCTAGTCCCTATATTTTTCACGCTTACAAAGGGCTTCTTCCCTGGTACTGGGGCATTTAAGTCATGTTGACGCAGAAACCAGTGCACAGTTTCCACACAGCACTTTTTCCCCATTTCATCCTGCACCTGTTGATTCAGTTTTGGAGCCGATAGCTTGGGAGATCCCCTTATTTTCCTGATGATCCTTTGCTCTTCCTCTTCGGTGAAAATCTTGTTTGGTGCCATTCTGCCCTTGTTCTCAATCCGATTTGCGCCGAATGATGTTATACGCAGTTGAGTTGCTCAGACTGACCATTTCAGCTATTTGGCGATGTGAATATCCGTTTTTGTGGTGTTCCAGGATGAGTTTCCGTAGTTCAATGGTGGTCTATTTGTCCATAGTCCTTGTTGGCTTGTTGCACCCGAGATGCAGGATAAAACTAAACAGACTACAAAGGATTTGTCTATTTATACCGAAAATACTCAACTTTAGGTAAAAAATCCGGGTTTTATGGCGTCCAGGTGCCCACAATGTACCTGCTTCAAATGAACTACGCCTGGAAGTAGGCAACATTTATTTATAATTCTTCCTAGCGGGTGGGGAAACCCCAGTTAATTGGGGTAATATATTAATTTTGGTGGGTAATATATATACCTACCATCGGTCTTTAGAATTTCTGAAAAATAATGAATAAATAGCTTATGGCAGGCAGTTGCGTTTTTTCTTTCACGCTGCTTGCTTTGAACTGTGACTCACTGTACATATGCATATACATGTATACATGTATCACATTTTGTGCGTGTTCGGAGTTTAGAAGAACCAGCGTAAAATATTAAAAGCTAGCTAAGATTACAAGAGTTATAACTTGGGCTTTACCTCGTGCATAATCCATAATTAAATATGTAAGTCCTTAAGACTTGCATAATATTCGCTTTAATATCTGAGTGGAGATCGTCCTTGAAGTGAAGAAGAAATCGATGCAGCCTATGTTTAAATTTCAAATATCTCTCTCTCTTCTTCAAAACACACATTTCTAAATTTTACAAATTTTTATTTTATAAATAACAGTATACATTTTTGTGTTTAATTACTATTTTTGCTTAATTTCCAATTTCTTAAAGTATTTTTTTGTACGCTTAAAAAAAATATATTTTGAAATACTTCAAATTTAATTTCCATTTAAAATTTGTGCAGCTTACATAATCTACATTAAAGAAATTAATAAGTTAATTAATTTGATAGTTGTCAGAGCATTAGGCACTCGATAATGTCCAAATTACAAGCACTGAGAAAGATATTAAGTAATATGCTTGTTTAATCGATTCTTCTGAGGGTAGGTTACGTTAGAAGAACTTAACTGTGTGTTACTAGTACTAATAAAAAAAATTGTATAAGTATTAAACGTTTATAAAACTTAAATTACATATACTAATTATTAAATCACCCACAACAGTATGCCATAAAATAGGATGCACAATTACGAAAAACATGTTGCCAGCCAGCCTGCCATCAACTTATCAGCGATCTAATGCGCAACAGAACAAGTTAATCGTTTTTCACGCAACATGTTTTTTCAGTCAGGCAGCTGCTCGGCATGCTTCAAGTCATGTGCCACAATCAGCTTTTTGCTGTCGACTTTCCCCAAGTTTCAGGACGAGCAGAGAGCCTTAAAGTTGCCAAACGAAATTAATTATGCCCAATTGTAAACAATTAAAGCTGCTTCTTACTAAAAAGACACATTTTGATAAATAACTTGATGCAAAGAATTATTAAGTGACAATTTATATGCAATTTGATTAAACGAATTATACGATTTATATTGAATTTCAATCAAATTTCTTAATAATAAATTATTTACAGAGAGCTTTAGTTAGTCAAGAAATAAATTGTTTTATACTAAGAGTCGGAAAAATGTGTAAAAATGTCGAGATGTAAAAACAGTTCAGGGACAATTTGAACCAGTAACCCCAATCAAATCTTGTCACACTTCTTAGTTGTGTAAACTCTTCGATTTGAACCACAAAAATGGCAAAGTGAACAGGGCAAAGCACTTGGTGAACGACCTGGCTGACAGCCACTTGTTGCCAACTCGGCAGACAAGACACATGTTAAAGGACCTGGTCACGCCCACACTGCTCGCCCCTCTGTGTGTAAGTCAAGCGTAGAAGCTGCAGATAAGCAATGTTAGAAATTATAAAAATAAATTGTAAATGTCAGCAGAAAAAAAAACAACAACAAAATGCGCAAACTAAGTCAAGGGAATTGAGGATTACGTACTGAAGGCCTACCATAAAAATTATTGTGTACAGAGTCGAGAACAACAACAACAACAACAATGAACAACCACAAAATGCTCAAGCTGTGCAAACTTTTTAAGTGCAGAATTTATAGCTGGCGATTTGTTGTCTGGCCGACATTTCAGTGCCCTCCAAACCCCCCAACCTAAACCTGCTACACCAACAAGCTGCCCCTTTTTGGTTGCCAACAATTTGTTCTTAAAGATTCAGTAAAATCAATACAATGAAAGCACTTCTCTATTTATCCATGCAACTAAGTTGTGTCTGTGTGTGTTTGTGTGTAGGTGTGTGGATGTGTGTCACTGTTTACAGTGCATTTTAGAAAGTATGAAAAGTCAAGAAAAGTTTGTGGTAAATGAGTAATGAGTGGCTGACATTATGGCCAGCCTCAGCTCGAGAGATGCAACTCGTTGCAAAACCAAAGTCAATGACCCAAATAAAGTTGAAAACACAACTTTAAATACCCTATAAAAAATACGTTTCTTTTTACGAAAGTGTTGCTATAATACGCTAAAGACGTTTAAGATGTTTTGATTTTAATATAACTTAAGATTATACACATTATGATATATGTATGTAATGGAAAAAATAAGTATTTAGTTTTGAACAATTCAATTTATAAAAATATCGTTTCAAACATTAATTTTTTAAGGTAATTCATAACTGAGTAATTGTTATTATATATATATATATATACATACATGCAGCTTCATTTCATTTGATTTTTATTAATTATATTTGTATTTTCATTTTTTATACATTAATATTAATATTTTGAAGAGCTGCACAAGCCTTGCCTGTTTTCTAAATTCATCACTAACGAATATAAAAATTGAAATGAATTAATTAGTTCTTGGCTGCACTTCAAAAGTTCAACATGCACTTGAACAATTTTTAAAGGCTGCAAGTGTGTGCAATGCGAAGTGTGGCAAAGGTAGGTTGGGGACTGTGGCAGCGTTAATTAATTAAATATGTTGTTGGTTAAGCCGGTTCATTCGCACAGCTTAAATTCTTTGGTTTGCGATTCGAATCAACAGAAAGCCGACGCTTCAATATATCAACGAAGACTTGACTTAATTGATTTAAATTTGATTGATTAACTCAAAAACACCCACACACACACACACACATCCATGAAAATGTGAACGAGACATATTTCAAGAGGTGGGCTTGAAAACAAACCGTTGCCAAAAATCATTTCACACCGCAATTAGGCCATTTGAGCTGTTTTCAATATCGAGATATTCAAATTGCAAGTACAACAAATAAATAATTAATTATGAAATGAAATTACAATGATAAAAACTAAATATATATATATATATATATATTTATATTTATGTGAGTTTTTTGAGTAACTTCATAATAATTTATTATCTTTCTCTTTATAAATTAGTTTACATAAATGCATAAATTAATATTTTATTTACAAGTTAATTTTAAGTACATTTTTTTTGCTTAATTGGCTTATTCACAGTTGTCATTAATTTCTCAAACCAACCACCCATTTACACACACTCATAACACACACACACTCACACACACACTCCACCATAAAGCTGACACAGTTCCCCACTTACTGTTTGAGACCCAAATGTTGCCAAACGAGTATTAAATTATTATTATATTATGCAAAAAAAAATAAAATAAAAATGGAATAAAAAATAAATGTGAAAGAGAAAGGATGCCATCAAGTCATTTTGAGTCCTTGCCAGTGACTGAACTTTTATGCGACTAACCCAAAAATCTGACAGTTTATTGCAGCCAGCAGATTGAGATAATAAACCTGTTCGGATATGAAGTTCAAGTTGCCGAGCCAAGCTAAAGCGAGTTAAAAATTGTTGATTACATTTGAATCCCAGTCATAACTGTCAGAGGGTGCCGCAGCTCAGTTTCCCACTGGATGCCATGCCACAGACCCATCATCCCATCGACCCATTATGCCCCAACCATGCCACATCATCTGCCATTGATGGCAACATGGCGTATGTGTGATGTGTACCGTGGCTGTGCAAAAAAGTCGACTGTCATTATGTCATAAACATATGAGCATCAAGCGAGAGAGGCTTATACTTAAAATGCACTCATAATAACGCAGCCAACCCCTCCCCCCTAAAGGTCCCCTTTGACCCCTCATTACACACGGCATCAATTTTGTCGGCCAGTTCGGTTTTTGTGCTTTCAACACGACGCAGAGTGTCCGATACTATTGACACGATATTGATGACGCCTAGAGGGTCAAAAGTTTACACTCTCCTACACTATTTTGGTTTGAAAAGTGCGAATCATTTGGGAAATCTATATATTCCGAGTTTGACACTTAGAAACTGGAAGATACTTACTATTTATTATCATTTATTTACATTATTTATAAACAATAAAATTGTAAGTATATTGCAATGAGATTTAAGTAGTGTAAAAATGAAATTCTGTCTTCAAATGAATTGAAAATTTTCATATCAAAATTGAATTTATTCATTTCCATTTCATTAAAAACAATTCTAATTCTATAACAAGGGGTTCTGGGGACATATTTACATCAGCCATGCAAATATTAGTGCTTTTCCAATTCTTCCCTTTTCTGGAAGATACTGCAAAGTCAGTTTCGTGTACAAGTTGCAGTCAACTAAGCGAAATAATTTTTTGGGGCACAGCCATCGCCATTTGCGTGATTTAGTATCATATATTCGCTGACAACCTAGCAGCAAATACCAAAAATATCGAATATTTGGGTCCACCACAAATGGACAGCAATTGACCCTGCAACAATAACAACAATTGCAACAGTGGGCGTGCCTGCAACTTGTCGCTGCAACGCCCATGGCAACGAAAATGAATTCGAATGTTTGAAATACAGGTGAGTGCACACAACTGTAAAATTATATGCCAGACGCGTGGCACAGCAGAAATATCTGATGTGCCGCTTGGATAGCCGATACGATACTGTATGTGTTGCGGCACACACATGCCCAGGTGTACAGGTGTACAGGTGTACAGGTGTATACCACACCCCATGGTTAGCGGTCAAGTTACCAAAAGTTAACAAATTTTAATTACCGAATTGAAGCTTGTGGCTATTTCTGGTCAATGTTTTTATTTTTAGTTATTCAATAGTTTGATCAATGTGCACAATATAGAAAACTGTAGTCTAATACATATATATATATAAATATATATTCTCGTGGAAACGAAAAAGTTATCGATAAAACAAAATAGAAAAGTTCTGCGATGGTTTTCGAATTTCTCCTGCGTTGAAATTGTATAGATGCTGAATATTATGTTAAGCCCTGTAAGAGCGATATGCGTTTAAGCTTGTGAGGTCTTATCGCTATCGGATATCGATTTCTACT
The DNA here is from genome assembly GCA_035044325.1 of Drosophila nr. medialis 2 BK-2023a. Taxonomy (NCBI): domain Eukaryota; kingdom Metazoa; phylum Arthropoda; class Insecta; order Diptera; family Drosophilidae; genus Drosophila; species Drosophila nr. medialis 2 BK-2023a. Next base: position 1,111,925 of record JAWNMH010000348.1, read on the forward strand.
GGCAAATTTAATTATATTCAATTTTTAATGGGTTCGGTGTGTTCAAGCAGACAGACACACGGAGAGACGGACATGGCTTAGTCGTCTTGTCTTTCGATTCTGATCAAGAATACATATATACTCTCTCTCTCTATATATATGTATATATATATGCCTTCCTTTTTTACATACATCTGCACACACTCATTGCACCCGTTTTATCAGTTTTTAAGTGCTGCAGGGCATAAAAAAGTGCATTATTTGTGCGTCAAAGCTGACACCTGCAGAGCATATTTATTAGCTGTATGCTGAATATCAATTATAAATTTCAGTTGTGTAAATATGAATCGATTATTATAATTGACTATATCTAATATTGCAGTTGCTGTATATAATAAATATAAACAATGGCATGTAATTATTCTCGTGTTCAGTGAATTTATTGCATTGACACATGCATTTTAAATTACAAGAGACAAAAAATAAATATTTTCAAAAACTGTTTTTAATTTGAGCTGAAATAATTTAGCTATTGGAAATTCGCAATAATTGTTTTCGTTATCATAAAATGTCAACTAAAATATTGGTCTAAAGCAGGTGAGTGATTCTTGCAACACTTTGGCAGCAATTCACTTGCCTTCAATTGATCCCTATTTTGAACCACAATTTGGCTTTTCAGCTGATGCAATCAGGCTTTTAATCCTCTTGGCCTAATGTCAATCTGTGAACATTATCATGCCATCAGACAGCCGCATGACAGCACCCAGGACATAGCCTAACTTGTCTATAACTTGCTCATTTATTAAGTTTTAATAGACTTTTGCATGCACACAAATACGGACACAGATGTGTGTGTGTGTGTGTGTGTGTGTGTGTGTATATGTATGTGCTGCCCACAGCTTAGCCACAAAACAAGCCACTCAAACCAGCTGAAAATATGCAAAGAATTATTAGAAGTGAGTGTAGAACTTTATTTTTGATGTGGATGAGAAGGGAGAAGGAGGACAACAACAGCAAGACGACGACAAGTTGACTAACTGCCTGAGGGGGGGTGGGAGTCGGGGCATCGACACTACTACTGCAACAATTCCATGTATGTGTCTTATGACATTAGAAATTTTGTGGCTTGGCTTTCGCATAACAGTGCCAAGTATCCAGCTGGAGATACTCCATTGCCAGCTCTTGTCAACTCCGGATGTAGTTTTAGTTTTTGCTCGACGCGCCGTTGGCCGGGGCATATGTAAAACTTTTAGCAAACATGACAACACAACCGAATAATATCGCATGCCATAAATTACACTTAAGTATTTAACAGCTTTATAGAAAACAACAAACAGGCCACGCCCACAAACCGGCGTCGAGCAAGCAATAAAACAGTCGAGGCGGAGACATAGACGGCGAAGAAAATCCGCAGCTCTGACTGCATGGCATATAAATACACATACATACATATGAGTTTGTGTGTGTATGTGTAAGTCTAGAGAATAAGTGTAATCTTTTGTCTAAAAACATTTTTAATCAAAATTCCGGTTGGGTGTTACCCAGCTAAACTCGCTTCAGTTCAGCTCTCGCTCGGGGCGTGTCTGCATGAAAAGCCAACGTAAATATTAAACGAGTTGTTGCAAAAACTGAAACTAGGAACATGTCCAAAGAAGTTCACAAAACGTTTAAATTGCCTGTGATCCCATAATTGATTATATACCATTTTCTGAGCTCACTTGTTGTCCATTAAAGCTCATAAGAAAACCTGCTTATTTTTCATAGAATCCGAACAAATAAATATATCGACATAAAAATCGTTTTCTTAAATAATTTCAACACCCTTGTAAAAGGTATTTTTAAAAATTGTTTATAAAGGATTGCAACTCGTTTCAGCGAACGTTTCCATCAGTTTGCTTTGTTCACTCAGGCCACACCGGATCGGACCATTATATCATTGCCATAGGAACAATCGTTCGAAAGTCTAAAACTGTGGGATCGAGGCAAGACTAGACATAAAAAAATAAAATCGAACGAACGAATGTCAAATATATGGGGTCATGGACTTCTTCTTCAATGCTTTCCAATTTTCATGACAAAATCGTAATACCCACTGCAAGGGTATCAACAATAATGTTATCAAAGCTGTACACTATATTTGCGAACTACGTATTTAAAATCACAGTAATCAATATATATTCAATCGAGTCGGACTATCTGTAATTAAAACCCAAAGTTAATTGAAAAATCCCACTCTGAAGTGTGCAACTGATAAGGAAATCTGCATTAACTCTCAGTACTATTTAGGTTTCCAAAAATATACTCCTTAACTAAGCTATTGAAAGCGTCATGATTAATCAATTCGAAGAAGAATTGCTATCGTCGGCACATCGAAGATTGCATACACTTGCAGACCGGTGTCAACCTGATTATTTATTTTTAAATATAATAATGCTTACGAGAGTTTTTTATGATAGTTTTGATTAAAGACAAAATATAAATTATACTGCTTATATTTTGATCCCGAAGGTATACGTAATGCTGTCTAAAATCAAATGAACTAATGTCAAATCGAAGCGAACTGTTAGGTTATACAACACAGTAAACACAAAAAAAATATGAATATCAACGTAGATGATGACGAGAGAGACTTCGCCAGTCGGCGAATCTAGAATACGTTTGGCGAAGAGCGGGATTAACATGCGGCGACGCCTAGGAAGAGAGTCTCAGTTCGTCCTTTGACGAAATAGGTTGTGAGAGCTGTGTCGCAAGACGAGAAACACCAATAAAGAAACGAAGTAATAACATTATATTCATATTATTATTATCTGTTACAACAAGAACCCCACAAATATATATTTATAGCTTGGTCTGTACGCTAAGACAATATCAGTTTTGGTATTTGGGCTTCAATGTTTAAATTTGGGTTCTGATTCCAATTTAAATTCTGAATTTCAATCGGTAAAAGTGCGGTTCCGATGCCGATTCCAACTAAATAAACGTTTTCTACAAAATACAAATAGTTCCAACAAAACATATCTAAAAGAAGGCTAAATAATACATTAAAATGCTGGAAAATAATAAATAGTCATTCTAAATTGAAGTAGACAAAATGTTATGCATTTATTTGTGTGAATTTAGCTCGGCGCTGGTTCTCTCAATCCAGCCAACCAGAGGAGCAACTTCAGCGTATACACCAGGATAGTTTTTCCTGGCGCAGCCTGAGCCCCAGGAAACAATACCGATCTGCTGGTTGTGGGCAACAAGTGGGCCGCCGGAGTCACCCTGGCAGGCATCCTTTTTCTCGCCATTAGCGCAGACCATTGTGTCCAGTATTTTATCGCCACCGTAGGAATATACATCGCTTCCACATTCTTTCTTTTGCAACACCGAAACGTCAACCACCTGCAGTACTGTGGTCGATCCGCAAACCATGAAGCAGGTGGTGCCCCAGCCGGTGACAACAGCCGGAGTACCCGACTTTGGTGTCTCCTTGGCCAACTCGACGATGCGCACCTTTGATGTCTGGCGCACTGGCGTGCTCAGCTTAACCACGGCAACATCGTTGATCATCAGTTTACTGTTGTAGCCCTCATGGAATTTGAACGACTCAACGCTGATCACTTCGCCATCTTTGTTGGAGTAGGTGGAGCCCAGACGCACCTGCATCTCGGAGGCCTTGTACGACTGCATGCAATGGGCGGCTGTCAGGACGATGTTGTCCTTTATCAAACTGCCGCCGCAGAAGTGGTTGCCGTTGGTCCGCTGAATGGACACCTGATAGGGATAGTGCTCAATTGTGGTCGGCTCGCCACTCACAATGCGTCCGAACGGATCATCGATCCCCGGCATTGCCGCGCAGGCGGCGATGCAGGCGAACACCCCAACAACACACAAAACCAATCGATTCATTCTGTTAGCACAACTAAACTAAACAGAAGTCGCTCGGCCGCCTTTTTATACCACTCAGTTCGATCGACATCTTATCAGTTGCTGTAGATTAAGGGCCATATATAGCACAAAATCTTCTTTGGCAGCCTTTTCAGGTTTACTGATTAGCCAGTTCTGGGAGCACGAGTTTTTAAACGTCATATACCACAACACACCTACCACAGAACATGACAACTATAGTTCATTTACATATATAGAAGACCGGTTATCTTTCACACACCGAAATTCCATACTCTTTTATAATGGAGCTTGTCAGCTTACCTTCAAATATTACTCCGCATAATTGTTAGTTTGAAATGTTATTATTTTTCTTAATGGTTTTTTAGGACAGTTTCAAAATGAATATAGCAGCTATATGATTTAGTGGTCCGCTTTGGTCAGGTTGATATATGCATAGTTTCAGTTAGATAGCTTTAAAAACTAAGGCAGTCCGACTCATTTAGCTATAGGTGTGGAAAATGACATTCGAAGAAAAAGACGTGATGACAAAATCGTAATAACTCTACAAGGGTATCAACATTGATGTTATGAAAGCTGAACAATAAATCTATTACGAACTACGTATTTATAATCACAGTAATCAATATATTTTCAATAGAATGGACAAACCCAAAGTTAATTGAAAAATCCTGCACTGAAGTGTGCAACAGATAAGGAAATCTGCATTAACTTTCATTACTATTTAGGTTTCCAAAAATATACTCCTTAAATAAGCTATTGAAAGCGTCATGATTAATCAATTCGAAGAAGAATTGCTATCGTCGGCACCAGAGTCAAAATTATTTGTATACCCTAAACCCATTCAAAATGGGTAAATGGGTGTAATGGTTTTGTGCAAAATTATGTAACAGGCAGAAGGAAAAATCTCCGGCCCCATAAAGTATACAAATTCTTGATCAGGATCAACAGCCGAGTCGATATAGCTGTGTCGTCCGTCCGTATGAACACGCGGATCTCAGAGACTATAAGAGCTAGAGATTTCAATTTTGGAATACAGGTTTTTGGTATACCCGACACAGATTTGATTATTTTATCAATAACTGTCTCCGTTTCTGGAAAATCGATACATTTCGATATCCGATTTCAATGAATATGCATATTAGTGATCGCATGCCCAAATTTGATCAAGATCGCAAAAGAAACACCCAAGTAATGGGTAATTGTATGCATACAGGGTTCAAGGTATATCGTAATCGACTACAGCATTCTTACTTGTTCAAAATCAGATAAAAGTATCAATTACACACATAAATTATTTACCTATTATTATTATTAATATTAAGTTATACTAATGCTTTTATTATCTAATTTTGAAATTTGTAAAGTTCATTTTATTGATTCATTCACTGATTTTACAGAAGCAGTGATTTATGTATATGTGTACATGTAATCTTTGTAATATTGTTATCTGTTCGCTAGTTTCTAATAAATTTTCGGAGGGACAAGAGCAATCAGTGCTCATAGAAAACGTGGCTTTATCTTATCAAGTGGCTAACAAAGCAAGCGAGTAACTTACCACAAGTGACAAGACAAGACCCAGCAAGAAAGACAAGACAAGAAAAGACAAACGGCGACCAGTTGAGCTGACCATGTAAAGAATTGAGGCAAAAAGTGAGCATGACCATGAATTTGAGCTGCCAAAGTTCATTTTTAATTTACAGCACAAAAAACAACAACAAAAACAAAAGGGAAACAAGAAAGCGGAACAACCGAACAATCCATATAAGCCCGCAGCACACAAGAGAGCTCCGCTGGTTCAAGTCCTGGCTACAGCATGTGACTTTAAGGGATGGAAGAGAGTGACGGGAGGAGAGTGACGGGTGAAGGGTGAGGGGTGTGGTGAGTACTCGTTCTTGTGTTCAAAGTTGTTGATATCTATTACTGCAGATTTGAAGTTGTTCGCCGGCGTCTCAACTCACTTAACTCGCAGGACGTGTGTGGCGAGGGCTGAAGAATGGGGAGGACTTAAAGACAGTTGCCAGCTGAATGAAACTGACTTCAAGCTGGGCGGGCAAGCTTGCAGCTTCAACTGACACAAACAGCAACGAGCAGCGAGCAGCGAGCAATGAGCTGTGGAAAGTGTGTGGGCGACTACACAATAAACAATTTCTGAATAATATTGAATAACCGCGTTTTTATTACAAACAAAATTGGAGTTTTAATAAATACTCGCAGATTTTATTAAATGGGCAAGCAAACGCATTAAACTACTTTTTGGGTTTTTCTCGATAATAGATATTACATAAATTAATCTGATTATAAATTAAACGAGTTTGCGAGATGATTTTTTATTTCAATTTCAATATTTCAGTCTTTCCAACAGATCTTAAGATTGTGAGTCAAACAACAAGAAAAAAAACCAGAAAACAAAAAATGAGCAAAAATTATTCTGGGAACTTATTTTATACATATGATTTTTATATATTTACTTAAATTTATCACAAACCAGGTTAGTTTTGTGCAGTGCACACACAAAGAGAGACATATCCACACCCACACATGGGCAGACTCATGGGATGACACTTGCTTGGTTTGGTTGCTGCCACGAGGCACGTAGCGCATTGCAGTTAAGATTTGGATTTGGTTTTGCCAGTTCGCTGGCTGAGCATATCAAAGGAAAAACTACAAAACACTTATCTGGGTGACAAATAGAAAAGCGGGCGCAGCACATCCCAACAAGACGCCAGCATTGAAAGAATAATATCTTTGAGTAGATTAAAAAGAAAATGGAGTAGCAGAAGAAAACCGAACAACTCGAAAATGGAGCAACACAAAGCAGCAAAATGACGCACGTTGTCGTTATAATAAACGAGTTGTGAGGGGCGCAGGTGACAGGCCAAGGCTACACATGTGTATATATCTGTATATATATATATATATATATATGTGTTTATGTATTTTCGTTCATGTATGAGGCCTAGACAGGCTGCGGGCGCTGCGTCCACATTTGCCATTTTGTTTTTGCCATTTGCTTCAATTTCCTGCGTTAGTAGATAGTTGACGAGACTCTGCCACGCTTTGCGACGCGGGCATACTTCCAAGCCTTAAGTGTTAATAAGACCAATAAATTGTCTGAAATAACTATCTATAGATTAAGTGTTATAAATATAACAAAATACAAATTCTCATACGAAATACAAAGAGCTTTTAGTCGGACACTTATTTTTTACAGATAAAGTTACGTTATAATAAACGGCTTTTGATTATTTTCTTACTTATTTAAGAAAGATTTTAAGTACATATAATTGAGATAAGAAGCTTTATAAAACTATATATTTTTAAATTAGTTAAATATAAATTAATTTGCAACCAAATAATTGCTGGAGTTGAAGTCTTAAAATATTGCAGTTAGCGAAACTAAAGAAATTTGTGGAAATAATTGTAAGGAAATCCCATTGCTAGAGCTGACAAGTGGACAGATGGAAAAAGCTATATAGTAAAGAAAATATATACTAGTAGGTAAGATCGAGGATGTCTCGTTCAATTCATTACTTATCTAATCAGAACATTGTATAGACAAATTTATTATTATGCTATTACCCAATCAATTAGTTGTTGAGTTCAGTACAAAAATCAAAAGCGGTTCATCTTACCACATGCCGCATATACTTGTAGTTAATATTCGCAAGGCAACTCAGCTGCGGCTTTATCCTAACAAGATCGAGTTAGAGCCAAAGTCTATTTGTGCTGTTGTTGGGGCTTTGCCATTCAGTCTGACATTTTCTACATCACTTAAAATCATTTTGCCAGTTGTGAGTTGTGCTTGGCCTCACGCACATGCCCCTTAAGCATTTGTTGTATTTGCTTGTGTGTCTCATGTGTGCAGATTTGTTTCCTTATCAGCTTCGTGTGGCATGCGTTTCAACTGTTTGCCGCAGGACCCTCAAAGGCAACGCGGCAGCAACAGCAACAGATGCTGCAGAAGGTTGAGGTTGAAGGAGCGCAATGTCAAGTGGATAAGTCGGAAAAAGCCTCGACGTAAGCAATGCAGAAATCTGGGATTAATTTAGCGATAAGTCCATGAGCTGTATATGTGAAAAGTATGAAAACTCCCTCAGTTTATTGGCTTATTGTTTTTGCAGTCCCCACGCGAATTACTACAAATTTAAAACGTTCTGTTGCAAGCCATTGAAGTGAGTCTTTAGCATATCCATTTAGTATTTTAGTGAGTGTAGATTCCGATATATGTTTGGGCTAATATTTTAAATGATATTGTTACTCTACTTTACTTATGTAGTTGCACATATTATTCAAATTATAACTATAGAGAATTCTACAGAAATAATGACTTTGAAATTGATTTGAATCACGCATTCAATTTACACACATGAATAAAATAGCCAATTTTAATCAGCGAGTCATCTTAAAACTCACCCAAAAGCGAGAGAGAGAGATAGATAGAGAGAAAGAGAGAGAGAGATAGAGAGAGAAAGAGAGAGAGAGAGAGAGAGAGAGCTGTTTTCAGAATGTAGATTCTCCCATAAATTAAAGGATCATCTCTGTGCGTAAACAATTTATAAGGCAACAACATGCAAATCATATCACTGCATCTTTTGTGTGAAGCTTGTATGCTAATTTTTTGAAAAGGAGTTTGGTTTTTGTTATGGGTTCATTTGCGATATAAAAACACGACCGTAATAACAGGAACAACAACAACAACAACAACACCAACAACAACATCAGCTGCAGCAGATTAATTTGTTATTAAATTACAACACAACAATATCTAATTTCAGAGGAGACAAACGCGTGGGTTGCATTTTATTTCATAAATCTCATGTGTCTGTGTGTGTTTCTGCGTGTGTGTGTGTGTGTGCGGTAGAGTTACATTGGATAGGATCCAGCAGTAGTAGATCCCTCCCAGGGGTAGGCCATTGTTGCCGCTAGCCAGTCGGCCTATTAACCACATTTTAAGCATAATTGAATTTTGTGCATAAATTTCGGTTTATGGGACGCTGGGAGACCACGACCCGGCCAGATTATTACATTATTTACTGTGCAGAGCTGACAGCCAGACGGTAAGAGGATTGGGATTGGATGGGCTTTTGGGGTTGGCAAGCCGATCTGGGACTATTGGCCAGCAGGTTGCTTTGGCGCCCTGCTAGGGTCAGACGACAGCACATCAATTTTATATGACGCAAACTGTGGCGATTCAACAGATTGGTCTGGCCAGCCTGCAGAGCAGACCTCAAACTGCCAAAAAATTATTTATTAAATTTGCTTTTTATGAGCCACACGCACACACACACACACACACACACACACACAGACAAAGCGCTGATCAAAATGTTGCCAAAGTTGGCAATTGTTTGCAGTCAATGTCTTTTATTAAACGCTGTCTGGTGTATTCTAAGATATGACCCAAACAAATGGAAGCTAGAAATCATATGTCATATAAAATATAAATATAACTAAAATAATATAAAAATAAAATTATATAAAACAAGGTTAACAACTGTAAATAGTCTTTAACTGGCGGTGAGTGCCAAAGAGCTGCTTCAAATATCTCAAAGAGAACTTGGGAAAACTTAGAACTTAGGATAGGTAAAAAATATAGCTCCAAATTAAATGAATATTCAAATTGAAAATGAAATTAATTTAATGTTAATTATGCAAATATACGCCTTACTTTCTTTCGCGTTTACAGAAGTTTATTCAAAAATAGTTTATTCACTTTAAAAACACTGTGAAAACCAGAGATTTACATAAAAAATGAACTTCAATTTTTTTTTATTATTGTCACATAATACTGTTGGAAATTAAAATTGGATTAAAATCTTTTATTGTTTCGTAGTAAATTTCAAATACTTACTTCGAAAATAGATTTTGGTTATGTATGATTTTGGCAGATGCCAAATTAAATTTGATTCCGAAACCTAAAGCAAATGTTCATTGACAGCATTTCGCTGGATACCTGCATAAGTTCACTTTCGCATAGAGAGGCAGCGATGGAGAAAGTAAGCAGAAAGAAGGGAAACAGCAGGCCAACAGGCAGCACATCAGCTTTTTTATTAGCTGCAAAATAAACACTAAAAAACACAAAACCGAGTCGAAAATGGGAGAGAGAGAGAGAGAGAGAGAGAGAGAGAGATGGCGAAAGTGAGGAAAACACGAAAATAAACAGGCAACAACACAAAACGCAAACAAAGGCGGCAAGAGTTAAGTTACAAATATTTACAACGCGGCGCAGGCAGACACTCCTACTCCTCCTCCTCAACCCCATCCCCTCCAGCGTCTGGCGGCTGTTATTTGCCATTTGGTAAGACACTGGCAAGGAGCTAGAGTAAATGTTGGGCTGCTCCTCACCGAGGGTCTCGCAACTTAATAAATCTTATTAAAGTACGCGCCGCGCAACTCTAAAATATGCCATTTTCTTTTTCGCTTGCCCTTTTTGCTTCGCCCTTTTTTTGTTTTTGAAGCCCCGTTTAAAGGGCTGAAAGGCAGCGTCCTTGCTTGATTTGGCCCGACTTCCTCATTTTGGCTTTACATAAGTTTATTTCCTATTTTACGCTTATATCTTTTTCCCTTCACTTAGATGTGCATTTTGAATGTAAAAATCACCATGATTTAACGAGGTATATCTTTGCTTTTGATATACATAACATTTTATCTATATTATTTAAGTTGTTTTCGAATTTTAGATAAATAAAGTTTCTCGAATATTATTATTGTTTATTTTTCACCTGAAATCCATTGTGAATTTTTGTAAAAAAAAAATGTAACCACAAAGTAAGAAAGACGAATCCAGAGTTTATCTATTTTCTTACAATTATTTAGAGATATATTTTTCATTCTAATTTTTATTATATGTTTTATTTACATCGATTTTTTAAATATAATTAAATCTCATAAGCTTACAGAACAGTAAGAACAGTTTTACTCTCCGTATGCTTCATATCTCTTGATTTTTATTATCTGCGTACTGATCATTTAAATACTAAGAAAGCCTAAAAGTATGCAAGGATTTTTAATATACATTTGTGGAACTAGGTTATATGTGGAACTATTTAGTTCGGTGTTCGAGATATGATGTTCTAAACAAATATATTTACTAGCAAGTGTGACACGTAAATCTTCACATGCCTATTTCCTATATATATATTATATATATTCATTCACTCGCATAATATTATAATACAGGAAAATAAAATGAATATTCAAATCAACATACAAAAATGAAACAATTACAAGATTCATAAGGCATAAGAAGGCAGCTTTCTCTTTTCAGTAAAAAACACACAAGTAATGTTTTCCTACTTAATCGGGACTATTAATCGCAGCATGGTCATTATATAAAGACATTTATCTTGGCTACATATTGCTCGAGTGACCGAGGGTCCTCGACAAACTCGCATCGAGTCCCTTTCCACTGAGTGAAACCTTTCAACCGCCACATAAATTTGTGGTCCTAATTCAGTGCGCTCAATTTTGTTGGCCTTTTTGTGGTACTAGCCAGTTGCCGGGTTCAGTAAACAGACAAAAGTGTGGTCAATGCCCAACAAGAGGAATAAACAATGCCAACTTGGTGACTGCTTTTGCCAATGTGGCATCTAAAACAGATTATCGAATTAGTTTGTTTTTGTGGCAACTTTTATTAGCTGTTTAGCACATTATTTGGTTAAGGCAATTGTTTTGTACCCCCAGAAACAAATTCGAAAAAGTCATTGATACAAAATAACACAAATCATGCTCTACTCGAGACTATTCGACTAGTATATACCCTCTACTCTGAACTTTGTTTATTTTAAATGTGCTTAGGTGTGAACAGCAAAAGGGTGTTCTTCCAGATGGTGCTGCAATGCCTGTAATGTTTCCTAAAATTAACCAATTTTGATTAATCGGCTTTTCTGATAGCGTGCTTCACCCAAAATAATGCTGGCTGAAGTGAATTTCAAAATACAATTGACCACGTTCCTTATCTTATCAGCGCGTCAATGAATTTATTCCATACTACAAATAAGTCCAATTATTTCGGGAAATTGACCAAATTCTTGCTTGCTAGTATTTTAGTGGCTTGCAACTTTAGATTGGTCTAGACGTAGATATTCTAACAAGTTTTGAGAAGATTACGAATAAATTGGTTATACATCGCCTTAGTATAAGCTTCAAAATGGCAAATCGCTTCCATAGATTATTATTCGGATACAAATGTATTTTTGTATCATGGTTTTGAATGTAAATTGTAAAAGTACTACTTTCACTGTGACTAACCCAATATATTTCAAAATGTAATATCAAATTTATTAGATATTTAGTAAGTTGAACTCTCAAGCTAAAAATTGAAAAATGCCCGTTATAAATATTTTATACCAATCACTTTCCCGCTAGATGCCCCACAACATGTCCACTTCGTCCACTTCGACCTCAAGCGACAAATGACAATTCCAATGTCATTAGTTTGAGTGCGACTGCCGACCTTATTCCAAGGTCTTTGCCAATTGAGGAGTTGAGGAGTGGGTGTGTGTTTACTGTGTGTGCACACACACATTCGGTTGTTAAACACACATGCATGTCATATTATAGAGTCAGCAGCAATATACGATTATGATAAGCCAATTTTATTTTAAACACCGATGGAAAATGACAGCGCCATCAATCAAATTTCACGAATGTCGGCTTGATTGATTAAAAGATAAGTGTATTGAACAATGCTTTAATATTCGATATATTTTTCACATATACACACATACATATTGCTTGTGCTCTGGGCACACTTTCGATATATATATATTCAAACAGTGTTGTGTCGTTCCTCTGTGACATACATATGGATGTCTTCATATGTATTTAAAGCATGCGCTATTTTCACACATCCCTATACCCAGCACTCTAAAGATTAAAGAGGAGGGTTTTTTGAGAATTGCGAACCAAATTCAATTTAACGTAGCTCACAACAATTTCGATCCCAAAGTTCACACATTTTTTGCCTATATATGCATATTATGTGCTATAAGCAAAACACTCTTTGAAGAAGGCAGGGGAGATTACCACATGATAGCACCACATTATTCACAACAAATAAGTTGTAAATGCAGTTTAAGAGGCTCTAAATGTGGCAAGCAAAACATTTGCAGGTCCAGGATATATTGTAGTCTAGACTCGCACTTCAGTGTTTGCTCTCTGACTCCTTTGTCACTCTGCGTGGCATGTTGGCCGTTGTCCACTTCCACAGCCACTTCCACTTCCGCTGTTTGGCCTCAGTAAACATGCTACGCCTGGGAAGCTTTGCACTTGAGCAGATTTCTTTTGTCGCGACCCATGCGACTGCGGGCTGCCATATATTTCTCATGAATGAGCGCGTATAGCTCTTGCTGAAAGTATCCATGCTGCGGCTCGGCACTCTTGTAGTCACGTCGTATTTGCTTATCCCGCTGACGGAACTCGCGCCACAGCCCCAGCAGGGTCAGCCACTTTTTGTCAATAAAGTCCAGAGTCCTGCGCCCGGACGGCGATTTCTTATAGTTGGTAATCGCGTGTAAGATGAAATTAGCATTGATTTGTTGCTGCAGCGTCAAATGGTCCAGTTGCTCAAGCTTCTTAAACGGGTAGCTGGAGCCCAGATTCAAGTCCACCACATTTGGCATTTCGCTTTGTTTTCTCTTTCTTTTTTATCTGTGGATCCGTGAACTTTATGAGAAATTGTTACTTTTTCCTGGCCTAGCCGGCAAGAGTAAATTATTATTTTTGCCTTGTGCACTCGTATTTCTTATGTGTCTCACTATGCACACTTTTGTGTATACTAAATCATTGCCTAAGGTTGGCTGCATATTTATAGCGTGGCGTTGATAAAAACACACAAATTCGATTTTAAAAGAAATTTACCCCTAATGGGCTGATAACTAATATAGCCAAAGATTATTTTTGTTATACTCTAAAAATATAAGTTCTTCACGAGCAGATCAAAAACTTAATTTTATTTACTTATTAAATTGGATTAAGTTCCGTCCACAACTTAAAATAAAAACCCAGAAAAAACCAAAAAATTATATTCTAAATAATAATAAGACGAGAAAGAGCGCAGGCAGAAAATGTGAAATAAAGAATGAGAGAGGAACTAATAAAGAAACGCAGAAAAAACCAACAAATTAGATTAAAAATGGTCAAACTTTAGTAGTAGTGGCAATAAGAGGCGAAAGACGTTAAGAGCGCAGGCAGAAAGAGTGGAATCAAGAGTGAGAGAGGAAATAAAAGAGATATTATACAAACATTCTCAGGCTCTGAACGACTTCGTGAATTGGTATTAACACAATACTGACCACACACCTGCTCAATTGTTTGGCCAATCATGTTGGCCAATTGTTGAGTTGTTGGTAGTGAATGGTTGATCAAATCACGCACATGGGAAAGACCGAGTTTATTTTAGTTGCCTTTGATTCATGACGTTTCAATGTGCCCAGCGCGCTATCAAGAATATTGCTCACTAAGCATAATGTGCCACAGCACATAGCACACACACACACACACACACAGACACCAGCACATACACACACACACACACTGCACATACACGCACAACCCATCGATACCGAGCCTGGTACATTAGCCTACTCAACAAAATCGTTAGCCAGTCAGTGAACACAATCGTTAAACATTACACTAGGCAACAAAATTTTATCACCCCCTCGTGGGTGGATGGGGTAAGCTGGTAGTGTAGTAGGGGTGTTTGCGACATGTTATCGTCAAGTGTCGCCAGTTCTCGTCGCTGATAATTGCAATGATTGTTGCCCCAAACACGCCCCAATCATCATCTACTCCCAAACATTCACTTGAGTGCTGAGTCCATGGATGTAACTGCGACTTACACCGTACTCGAACTTAATAATGATTTAATTACAGGCGTCGAGGAGGCATCAAGTGTGCCTCTTATCATATGCAATCACTTTTTGACTTACCCAAAAGGTGGCAGAAAATGGTGACTAAAATTGCTAGTGGTGCATAAAACTCGATGGTTACTTATGCGGTGATCAGCGCACTGACAAAAGTATGCAGTTAATCCGATTCAACTGGGCTAAAAAAGGATATAGAAAGTAAGCACAAGTGAATGCTTCTAGGCTATGCAATGAAGATAAATCACGGCGGGATTAATATAATATGCTCACCCAGGGAATTAAAAATGCTGATTGATAATAAAAGATATACTATATTTATTGCACGTTTTGTTATTACTTAGTTAAAAGTTTAGCCTTGTGTGTCCTTATCAACTTAATTATGAATGAAGCTGGCTGTTATTATGTATACCACAAATTAACTGTGAAAACCTAACTAAATATTTAATATTTATATTTAAGACTAATTAAAATAATTCAGAAAACTAATTGATTTACATTAACATCAGTGGAAAGATTATATTTGCCACACAACGGCTGTGGTAGCTTCTCAAGCTTGTCGTCTATCATAAAAAAACGCATAAAAAATGATAACTTCAAATATAGATCTAAATAAATATAGTTAGTTCTCGAAAGATAAGCGGAAGAACTTTATTGATGATGGGATATAAAATTCTGATCAGGGTCTTTAATCCATCAGGAGGATTTTCTTATCCAAAATAATGTCGAAATATTATTGATGATTGTTGATTAATGTTTAAATAAATTATAATTTTAGATATAAAACGACGTTTACTTAAAATTAGTATATTTTCTATTCAGATAATACTAAATACGATTACAGCGCTTTTCCATTTGCAAATATATTAATATAATGTATAATAAAGTGAATCGTAAATATCGTAAATAAGTCTATTTAATTTCTGGCCTATGACAAATGCAGCCACCACATCCAACACACATGTGTAAGTAGATACACAAGTCTAATGGAAGTGTGCATTTTACAAATGCATTTCATTATTACAAGGCTGTCTAATTGCGATTTGTTTGAGTGGTTTTGAATGGATGGCTTTTAAGCACTATTTTCAAATGATGAAAAACAAATGAGCTGTGAATTATTATTATTTGCTGTGTTTGCTGCCTTAGTGTATATTTAATTTTAATCTGTTATTTTAGCATGGCTTTTGGTTTGCCTATTTAATTTGCAATATCAATTGAGAGGATTTACGAGCATGTTTAGCGGTCATTCAATCAGCATTCGAACATTTGCGATTATAATTGTGGCAGATTTTATTAAATTGCAAACTAGTTTGCGAATCATAAAAAGCAAAGCTCATAATGTAATGGGCAATTTAATTCGATGGATTATTTATTCCCATATTTGTTGCACGCTTTACAAGTATTTTTCGAAATGTTGCATTTTATCTAGTTTAACCATTGTGCCACAGCAAGAAGGGTTCGAGTCATTTTGCTCGCACCATATTGGTCAATTGACTGTGAAAAGCTGTTGGAAAGGAGATAGCGAGTGACCAACTTGGCTAATGTATTTCTAAAGATTTTTCCATCAAGTAAATTCAATTCACAACAGCAGCTGCTACCCGCTGCCCTTTAAAGTAAATATCATTAGCATTATGATGCCACGCAGCTTGAAGCTCTTTGCTATGTCACAGTTCACGCCAGCTGAGTCGCTCTTGCAAAGCAGCCCCAACTCTGCCCTGCCCTGCCCGCCCGCCCCTAACAAAAGCTTCAGCGTCGTTGCCATCATGAACAATGTTTACCTTACTTCATATGCACATTTACACACACAAACATGGGGCAGCACTCATACGCAATGTGGTACACATACAACCTGAGGACATGTTTTCATATACAAAACTCTGAAGATAAGCAAATGAGCCTGTAACGAATTGAATTTACTCTCTGGCTTCCATCTAATTAAGCACACTTTTATAATATTATTATATATAAAACATATTTTGGGATGATTAAAATACATTTCTTATAAATATCAGCTAATTATTTGTGAAAGAGAGATCATTTCTAAAAATTCAATTAGCTTTATAGACTGTTAAGCATTTGTAAGATGAAATTTAAACTATAATTTTGCACAATTAACAGATTTGAAATGTTTCTACGAATTTAAGTACAAATTCAGAGCTTACATAAAAAAATGAATCAATTAAAAAAAATAGCAATATAAAGTTGAAAAACAAAATCTTATATAGTTAAAGAATGTCATAAATATACATAAATTACTGTTGGCATTTTTTTTAAACATATTTCACATATAATCACTGCTGAGCAGTTAAAAAATTACTCAAATTATATATTAAATTTGATATGCTCTCCTTGAGGGTATTCAAAATTATGGGGAAATGTAGGCAAGACCAAAAGGCAACCAACGATAACGCATTGAGTGAAAATCAACATGTGCACAAACACGCAGTTGCTTCTACTCGTAAATCTAATGCCTACTTGTAGGCACATATATTTTACATACACTCATATTGTATACATACACACACTCATATGTGTGCGTGTGTGTGTATGTGTGGGCGTGTGTGTGTAGTTGTGCATGTGTTGCAATTGAGTTTGGTAGCCCATGAAAAATGCATGGCAACTTTTCCATATTACTTAAAAGACAGACGAGACCAGAACGCAGTCCCCGCACATCCAGCTCAATATTTTAATACCCTGGCAGTAGATATTTTGATACTCAGAAGAGTTGAATGCGATTACATAAAGTACATAATATATTTTAGCACCTGGCTAAAGTATAAGTTTTATTTTTCTTTCAATTCTTACACATACTATATTACTTAATGTTGGTAACTTTCAGTAAAGTCTGATCATAAATATTTATTTTTTTTTTTTTTTGTGATTTTCTGATATTATTAGACATAGGGTTAATGTATATAAAATAATGAGAAAATTAGGTATAGATATAAGTAGATAATGTATAAGATGCGTAATGTATAAAAATTAATTTAATTTCTATATGAAATACTAATTTAATCTAAAACAAAATTAGTGTTTGAAAAAGGTTAATTCAATTTAAGTAACAAAATAGAAACTTAATATTAAATATAACTTAGACTTTATTATAAATAATACAAACAATGTTTAGTGCTATATTGCATAGCAATTAAATGTGCAATAAAGATTAAATGATATGTATATATATATATCATATGATACAGTAACTTAACCTTCAATAATGATTAAATTACTATACCACATTGCCTTAGTAATTATTTGTATGCTATAGTGTTTGCTATATACAAGGATATTTATTATTCGACTGCCCTCTCGACTCGTGTTACCTGCTGGTTCTACATGCTGAAAAGGACACAAGCAACACAGTGCAACATGGTGTGTGAGTGTGCGTGTGTGTGTGTGGCTGTTTCCAGCTAGAATTTTATTTCATTGAATTTTTATCAATTTGTTGGCAGGTAAATTGAAACAGCAACACACGCATCCAGAGCCAACCACACCTCTCAGCCGCTATTTTTTGCATGTAGTTAGGCTGTTTACTTTGACGCAAACCACCACCCACACCAACATCAACACACCCCACCCCCGACGACTGCGCAACTTGGCTGCACTCGTTGTCAGGTTGCAACAGCAGCAAAAATCGTTATGAAATTCTGAACAGCGTATGTTTGTTTCCGGCTTGTATGACAAGTTGTTAGACATTTGACTTTTCTGCCAAGCCAAAACGCCCCCTAAGGCCCCCCCCTTAACTCATTGAGCTCATGGTTTAAGCCATTGATTGCATTGCCCGAGCATCTTTGGCTTTTGGCTTTTAGTACAACAAAGTTTTTAAGTCTTCGTAAAATGTTTTTTCATCTTGTTCACTGTGGAAGCTGCTGACACAATAAGCCGAATGATGTTGACTGAATGCTTGGCTGGATAGGCTATTTTGCCATTGTAAGCCCGGGCATTAAGTACCAGTGAGTAGTATCAAGTCGTAGACACACTTCCACAGACCATGTTCG
Source organism: Drosophila nr. medialis 2 BK-2023a (assembly GCA_035044325.1). Lineage (NCBI taxonomy): Eukaryota > Metazoa > Arthropoda > Insecta > Diptera > Drosophilidae > Drosophila > Drosophila nr. medialis 2 BK-2023a. The sequence continues at coordinate 1,130,658 of JAWNMH010000348.1, forward strand.
TGGGTTAACAATGTACTTCACCCATTCTCATTTGACAAAGTGCTTATAAATGTGAATTATTGCAGATTTCTTTAGAGAGCCTCTACCTGGAGCCAATGAAGCATACATTTAAATCATTAAACAAGGTCACCAACCAATGAATAATAAAAAAAAAACGTTTCAAAATGTATTTAGATATTGAATTGAAAGCCTGTAAATAAGATAGAGTAAAGAATGAATTTGGATGTTGATTAAAGACATCCATACGTAAATAACAAGGTAAAGCATTTCATTTTACTATTTATAATACCTTTTCCTTACAGAATGTGCTTATTTCATTTTATTTGCTTCAATTCAAACTTTATCTTCATTCCACTTGCAGCACCTTTTGCGTTTTTATTCATGTCATAGCCTGAAGCGCTAACAATTCAGCTTTATTTATGCACCAAACGCTTCTTTTTGGGGCACTTTCAATCAACGTTCCACACACAAACAAACAAACGCACACACACACGCACAAGCACTCACCTGTGCTCACTGCAGGGATACGTTGTTTGTTGGAGGCGCAACAAAACAAAAACCGTTTCATAGTTTTGCGAATAAATTAGAATTTTGCTACCGCCGCTGGCAAACATATTAGAAACCTCTTGAAATGTGCGTGTTACAACTTCAAGCATGCAAACTCTCAGATACACTTATGTGTACATACACACACTAACACACACACCACCACACAATACAAACAAGTTGCCTCACGTACACAGCGCCCTCCATGTGAAAAGTGCGTGTAAAGACTGAAGGGAGCTGCAGAAATTTGAGTGTGGTATTTGTCCAGGCAAAAATCGCCGAAATAGCAACAGCCAGAAGCAAATAAGAAAAGGCACAAAAGAAATCCCAAATTTGTCTAACACCCAATTGGAATTACCCTCTCTCGGCATAATGACATCGTGGGTAACATCTGTACACCCTGTAACTGTAGACTTGTTCGAAAGCCCTTATAAATATTGGAAATGTTAATATTAATGAATATGAGACTTAGGTTTAGACTATATTTGTAAGAAGATTATATGAATATGAAGATTAGCTATATTTGCAACTAATCTTCGTATTAATAATTTCGTTACATAAGTAAACCAAAAATAAATAACTAAAATTATAGTAAGAAAACAATAAATTTTAGATCAGAAAGAGTCCATAAAGTTCAAGCATATATTAAAAATAAAATATTATTATTATTAGTCCCGTATTTTAGATAATTTAATAATATGTATACATTAATGAGTGCCCTAATACAGTTAATAATACAAGCGACTTGATTTTTTAATTATAATATGCTAAGGTTACCATAGCTAGGAATCCGTTTACCGTTTTAATTTTTAAACATGTCCAAAGTTTTTTTCAGACTTCTTAAAATCAATATTAAACAAAGGAACAAAAGGGTAATTTTATATTAAATCTCATTAAATATCATACAAAGGACAGACAATATATGGTAGTAACTTGCTTCTTTGCCCTGGCCGAATACTTGTACAAACTTGTATAACTGCAAATAAACGAACATGTCTCTAATGAGTTTTCAGATTGGCTAAAAGACAAACAAGTTGAATACAACGAATTTCTACAAATTTCACCCACTATTAAGTCGAATTTTCAAAAGTTCGAAAACTTTTGGTTCAAATTCAGTTTGGCTGAATCTTTTCAGTCAATTATTATATTTGAACAAATTAAATCTAGTATTAGTATAGTAGACACACATTTAGTTAATTGAAGTTTGAGCTTTCAGACATGCTCTCTCCTTGCATACTCGTAGATAGAATTTGAGATTGCATCCCTTGTCACACGTATTGTGTGCGTGTGTGTGTAAGTACCCACAATTTAAGGGTATTCTAATGCTGGAACTAACCAAACACTGATCGTCGGTTTTGCAACAAAAGCCATGGTCTGGTCGTCGCGTCGCTTGACGCCTACTGCCTACCGTCTACCGCATCGAGTGCCACAGCAGGAGGCAACTTTTTACGCCCTTGCCTCCTATATCTGCAACTTTGGCATCGCCATTGGCATCGACTACGGCTGCAACTATGGCTGTGGCATTGACTACGACTATGGCTGCGGCACCACATGCATTTCAATTAACGGCAACCGAAAGCACTTCAAGCGCAAAAACACGCACCGCTCATACAACCACCGTGGTGGCACGCCCACCACATTGATAGGTGCTAGCTGGAAAAGCAGTGACAGCAGCAGCACACTCAGAAAAACGATCGTCATGCCCTTTTACAAATCATTGTCGATTAGCCCCAAACGCAGCTCAGCTTATTTTCCAGAAGGTGAATTTCCAAAAACTTTGGGTTCATATTTCCCAAATCCAAGGTATATTTTCTAAAAGTAAACAAACATTTTCAAATTCTAGTACGTTTTTTTTCTGAGTGCACAGTTGTTTGTCACTCGGTTATTAAAATGATTAAGCGCAAATATAAGAGACGTCAACATAAAATGAGTTATAATTACGATATATTGAAATATTTCTGAAAAGTTGAAAACAAGTAAACATCATATTTTGCAAGCTTGTGTATTTAGAGTAAACGTTTCGAACAACAGGAAATTTATTACGTAAATTTCGAAGCTATTTCCAGCAAACTTTTTGCCTTTAAGGGTGATTTTCGAAATTCAGGTAAACTTTTTTTCTGAGTATTGCAGCAGCAGCTGTGCCCCACCTGAAAGACTGACTGCAGCTTTGCTTTTCGGCTCGATTTTTATGTGTGTATGTGTGTGTGTGTTTGGGGTGTGGTGTGGGTGGAAACGGGTGTGAAAGGGGCGTGGCCCGACCTGCGAGTATCCACTTTGTTTATGCTGCTGGGCTGCACTTTATCAAAGAGGCGGCGAGCGCTAAAACAAACTGCGGTCGCCGTCGCCATTTTGACTTACCGGGTGCATTTTTTTTTGCAACCCCCACCTCCCCCAACCTATCCCTCTCTCTGCATTTACCTTAGCAACCGTTGTTGTATTTTCGTAGGAGTTAAAAAGGTTTTCAGCTGACACGCGCACGCACTTCCGCTTTTTCTTGTATCTGGCTTCTGGCCAGCTACCCCCTCGCCCAATAGTCGCCTAGCCAACACTATTCGCCCTTTGGCAGCTTAAGGCTGTTTTGCTTGCTCTTGCCAGATGGAGATGCGGTGGAGGGGTGGGGGGGTGTATACAAACATACAAATTTGTTATTCATTGGGGACAATTTTGCCAGCTGCATATGCAAACAATTACCGCAAAATAAAAGGTAAACAAAATAACTTCCGAGCAATTTCGCGTACAAAAACATACATTCCACGCCCACGCTCCCCTCCCCTTACGGCCAGCTTCTCTCGTTTGTCTATCTGCAAGGCAAATACATAGCTTTTGGTAGAGCAATGTGGGGCATGTCGCTTTTTGAATGCCACTTCTTTCACAACATGGAACTCAGACCATGTACTATGTGCAAAAAAGTCAAATTATTCACAAAATATTATTATTATTTTTATTATTATTATTATTGCATTACATTTAAGAAATGCGCTCATTTCTATAATTAATTAATTAAGTTTGATAAAAATTTATATTTTATCGAAAAAACGATAGAAACTAAAAGGGGAACTTGTCAAAAGGCGTAGCCTAACTGACCAGCCACTGGTTAGCTGGGCTGAAAGCTAAGGTTAATGCAAGTGTCGGCAGATGTTAGGGCCGTGTTGTGAAATTGATCCGGCTACCCCTCCATCCTAACCCCTTCCCCACATCCATTGGATGTGTGGTATGAATCATTCTGAGCCGCTGGCGATGCAGCTTTGACGGCTATTTTTTTGCGAACTTTCAACTTTGCTTTTGCATACAGAAGGTCAGTCAGATTGCTGGGATATAGTCTGGGCTGCGATGGGCATCCCACAGTTCCATCTTTCTATCCCTACGCCAAAGGTCAAAATTACTATCTGTGTATTTGTAATTTCTAATTACGATTTTTCATTCACTCACAAAAAAAAAATGGAAAACTGCGCTAAAATCTAATTATGGAAAAATGTTTGTACACTTTGCGAAATGCTAATTAGAGCATTTAATTATTTTTCGGCATATGAGTCGTATACACAATGTGATATTTTGCGCAAAACCTCATTTCGATTTGTGTAGGCAGAGCAAATAAAGTTAACGCGCTTAAAATGATTAAACAAACAATTTAATTGGCTGGCAAATCAAAGAAGAAAAAAAACAAATGAAACATATATATAATTTAGGAAAATTTGAGGTTTTGTTTTATTTAATTGCGAAAATCTGGTTAAATAAATCCACATTAAAAAAACAATGTTTTCATTTATTTCCAAGAGTAGTTCGAAACTATGTGACCACTATTGGAAATTATGGAAATTGATTAATTTGACAAATTATTATTATTTAATAATATGTAGTAAAGAAACATTTCAACAACTTAAGCAATTTTTAATATCTTTTAATTCACTGCAAATTCATTCAGTTTATTTGTTATAGTTTTTATTCATCGATTTCGGCTTATCACAATAATCAAATAATTTATAAGCAAAATGATTAAAATACTGCAAATATTTTATATTTCGAGTGAAAAGGAGTTAACATCTGGTGTTTCATAATTTGTGACATTTATTTCATTTTGTTGTTATATGGCTATAATAATACGTGCACAATTTATAATTTCTTATTTGCTTTCTTAATGCACTTCTTAAGCCTCAGTGAAACAATTCCAAGCAATTAATTTACCCACTTAACACGCAAACTTTGAGTGTAAATATTGGCTGCAGTCTGCGGCTGCTTCCCACTTTGCCCCTGTTCTCCCTGTTCCCCTGTTCCCCCACGAAGTCTTCAATCGGTATGCCCTTGCCGCACCCCGCTAACTATACAATTATTATAGAAAGAAATCAGGCGTCAGCTCTGGCAACTTTTCGAGAATCGGCAGTGAGTTGAGCTGAGTTCAGTTTAATTTCAATGGGCACCGCAATTGCCTTTAAAATGCAATGCTGTTGAAAAAAGACTCGGCTTCTTTTTTCGTTTCGGTTTGGGTTTCTTTAATTGCTCCACTCTTAAACTTCAAATGCAGACGGGGAACTGTGTGCGATAGGAAAAGAGGGGGGGTTGGTTGGGTGGTGTTTTTATTTTCATTGCATACCACGCGGCGGTGTCAGCATGCCGCTGCGCACTCCCTTCTCTTGGCCAGGCCAATAAAATGTCTGGGGTCTGGCAATGGACGCCACTCGGTTGTACGAGTGCTCCGCTGTGAATGCGTCCTTTTTATTGGCCTGCGCTATGGGTTTGCCGGCTATGAAAAGAGCTTATCAGGCAAATTTTGGACTTGTGTTGCGCCGGCATTATTGAGAAATTAAGCGCGAAGCGTGTGCATTTGTACAACACGTACTTACCTACTGACACCACCCCAAGGTGCTAAATAAAAAAATATAAACAAAAATAAATGAATGCTATCTCAGCCGAATACTTAATACGCTTACCATCTGCCATAATAACACTTTCCCTTAATTAGATTGGTCAGCATAACCAGAACTCACACATTCTCATTTTTAAATTAAAAAAGAATAAATAAATTAATTAGTCGATTGTTCGTGTATCACCAAATAGCTTAAGTGTCAGAAGACAGAATGACTTGGCTAAATCGACTCAACTAGGTATGTTAATCAAGAATATATATAGTTTATTAATCAGAGATGTATCTTAACTAATTGTATCTACAGCATCATATATATATAAAAATATCTTTATAATTATTCTTGATGCGCATCACTCAGCGAGTCGATATCTGGCCATGCGAATTAGTTAATTATATTTTACATTCGTACATTTTAGGCATCAGATTTAGCTGTTAAAATATAGCTCAAAGCCTAATTAACTTAATGGCATAGATTCAGACAGACTGATATTGCTATATCGATCCGCTTATGTGTATGGTTTTTTAATCAGAGATGTCTCCGCTAGTGCGTTACACACGGCACGGTTGAATTGTAATAACCCCCAAGCCAGGGTATGAAAAGAAGCTAAAGCCGGCCATAGTAGCAATGAAAGCAGTCGCGTTAGGGGAAACTTTAATGATAAGCGTAGCTGGCGGAAGCGAGTAACGGAAATATTGTAGGAAAAGAACACGACAGAATGCCATGAAACGAGCTGGTGTAAGAAAATTATAAGGACAACCTGCTGTGTGAAAACATGGCTGGTGAAAAACCACAGGTAGCCGGTATGAAAAGAAATAAAATAGAATGGGAAAATTGGCATAAAGTGATGAAAGATGAGAAAGATTTGAAATGTGATAAGATTTAGAGCAAAACAGATAGACGTAAAAGAAACGTAAAGAAAAACATTTCAAATAATGTCGTAACTTAAGACCTTTACCACATCAGATATTAACATCTAGGCTAGCAGAAATAAACGGAAAATATATGATATTGTCTTACATGTCTCATATATCTATGTATATCTAAAATAATATTTGAAAACAAAATATATTAACATATAAATAGAGAAATTTATTTAATTATATTACGATACAAATAGAAACAGTTAAAGGTTGTTTGGAGTTTGGTAGATAGTTGAGCCAAGTTCAGCAAAAGTTTGGCTATAACCGAAAAAGATAACTCTTCGCAAATTAGGTTTGGTGGACACCAGCTACAAGAATCCCACTTTCACTCAGTACGCATTTAACTGGAAACACTTCTGAACCACAACTACTTGTAGTGTCAGTTGGAGCCACGGACAAGTGACAGTGGCACAAATAAGTCACTGGTGATTTAACGAGCAGCAAGCAGCGGCAGCAAATGCAGCAACTCGCATCGGTGCAAAACCAAGTGGGCTCAACAAACATAATCAGGAGCTAAGCAATGGGCAGCTGAACTGCTAGCCAGTGGCAATGGGAGTCAGCCCAAAAGTATGCAACAATTTATGCCTGTTTACAATGGCAATTGGAGGGTTGACCAAATGTAGTGGGTTTTAGCTGGGCGCTGGAGCTTAGGGATGGGAAGCTCGGGTCTGCTGTGAAAATGACCAATGTCCCAGGCGCGTTGCATACGTTGGAGCACCGCAGAGCATAGACAAACATTGATCACTTACAGGATGCCCGCACTCGGATGAAGGGGGGATGAATGGTTAGAGAGAGGTGTAGAGGAAGGTTGCCAGCTGGCAGACGGGCATAAGCCAACTGGCCGTTTTGTCAGCTGCACTGAACTGCTGCTGCCGCCGCATGTTAATATCGGGAAACTGCAGCAGCAACCAGACAGTCAGCTATGCAGGCAGACAGTCAGAGAGACGGACGGACAGACGGACGGACAGGTTAGTTCGGGACGCCATGGGAGCGAGCGAGCTTGTAGTGTGTTGGCGTCTATTGGCCAATGGATTAAAGGCTGACCACGTTGGCCATGTTGCGCCGTTTGTAGTTGTTGTAGCACAACTGCCCCGACACCCGGCAGTAGCCAGTAGCCAGTAGCCAGTAGCCAAACATGTGGACAACCTGGTTAATGGCCATGTCCTGCATGGGCATCGATAAAAACAGACGCTGACTAACGGTGGCGCATATTGTGCTTCCTTTTTTATCCCCATTTTTCCTTTTTCCATTTCTAACATTTTACAACACAAACTTTAAATTATTGTTGACGTTTTGCTCCAACTGCGTTTCAGTTTAAGTTTTTCGCAATAATATTAAATTATTTTATTTTTTCAAAAGCTTTAGCTTGGTTTACTGCGTCAGCTTTTCAATTTTTTGTTTTTTACATTTTTTTTCTTTTCCACAAAAAATATAAATCTATAAAAATAGTTTTCAATACTTTATTTGAAATATAAATATGGATATGAGCATGGAAGCAATCAATTAAGAATATACTTAAAATGTTAAATGGATTTCATAAGAAATCGAATGCAACAATTATTGTTTAAAGTATTTTCAAAATCAACTCGTCAATAAAGTCAGACGTTAAATAAACAAAAAAAAAAATCTTATTTATTTTAAGCAATTGATATTCCTAATTGAATAATATGTATATTTAAAGACTTATAAATGCTATTAAATAAATTTTGTACTCGAGCTTAAGCGATTCCCTTATTCTGTGGACTGGTAATGACTCCAGCCACCTCACGGTGGCCCCCTCCCTTCGACCGCTGTAAGGGTAAGACAAAATGGCGCAATTAATTAAATGCATGCACTTTATGGACGGGGTGCTCTTAGGGCAACTGCTGTTGCTGCCTGTTCAATGTTTGCCTGCTGGAAGGTGGTTAGTAGGTTGGGAGGGGGCAGCGTGGCTCAAACGCTTAAAGTCAAAACCACACAATCAGCTAAATAGCAATCGGTGCCTGGCGCCGACGTTGTTTGTGTAAGGCGCGGAAAGCTCTTCGCCCAAAACTGCAGGCAGCAAATCTGCCTGTCTGGTGGCAGCTGGAAGCGACACCTGCGCCTGTTCCTGCAATAACAACAACAATAACAACAACCGTAGTAAAAGGAGCAACAGGAGTAGGAGCAATAGCAGCTTCAACGTCAACTTAATTTTGCTAGTTTAGTTGTTGAGTGGCGGCTGTGCGGCAAATTAATTGACACTCTGCCAAAATGTTTGGTCATATTATTGGCAGCGGAAATTGCCCTTTCTACATCGCAGACTAACTGAATAAGGACTTTGATATAATTCAAACAAGCTTTGCCAACATAGATGTACATAAACTTTATGAACAAACACATCCATTAGCAAAAAAAACCATTGAGTATAGCAAATATACATAAATATTTTTAATTTAACTGATTAACAGCTAACCTGAACGTGGAGTATGAGAAAAATATTTACATACTTTTGCCAAAACTTCCATATATCACATACATAACATTTATATGAGTACATGACGTTATCAAAATCGTCACATTTATTTTATTTTAGGGAGTGCAGTTTTTAGCACCCACAAAATGTTTTCCGCACTACTGCAAATCTATAAATAAATTGTAATATATACACAAGCCATAATTTTGCCATATTTGTGATTGTTGAGATCGTTACTATTGTTACTATCCCAGCAAGGACCTTTTTATTTCGTTTTAGGGAATCATTTTAATTAATCGTACAGGTCTCAACTGAATATCGAGTTTTACTAGCTTAAGTCAGTCCACCTCAGCCGACCCCTCAGTTCTGTTATGTGTCAGATATTTACATAATCGTTTGTCCGTTTGTTGATAACATCCTTGAGTTGGGGCACTCATTCACTTTGTGACTGTCAATCAGGTGGATATAAAAAAACTACGAACTAATACTTTGTTGCCTTCGCAAGTTGCCCTTTTCCAGAGAGACGGAGAGAGACAAAGACAAAGACAAAGCTGGAAAAGCTTATCGATTGAAAATCGAATCAAATCAAATCAATTTGCAAGCTGCGCTCGTAATGGAGAAATATGCTAAGTTTCGACTGCTTGCAAAAAATAAAAAAATCTCAGCAGACAAGACTCTCAGCACAAGCTCCACTTACTTTCAGAATAAAAGAATCCCAAAGCCACAGTCAACCCCACCGCCTCCTCCTCAAGGTGCACTCATAAATCTCAATTTTCAGCGCCAATGACTGGCAAAAGTGGCTTTTTGCACTATTTTACTTTTTTTTTTTGCTATTTTACTTTTGGCGCAGCTGCGGACTGGCAAAAATTTTTAAATTTTAAAATTTCTCACTGCACAGCAATTACAAAATAAAGGGGTTGAAACCAGAAAGAAAAAGAGAAAAAAAAACAACCAGACTAAGCGTTTGCCAGTTTTATCTTTATTTCGACCTAGTCTACTTTATCGCTGGTTTGTTCTGACCATATCTTTTCTTTTATTTTGTGGCAAGCGGTGCCATTTCCGCCATAAAATTGGCCCCTTCCCACAAAAACAAAACCCATACCCGTACACCAAAAGCCCCAAAGCCGCAACACAATTCCGACCAGGCCCAGCGATCATAAAAAATTAACAAAATAAAATAAACAAAGCAGAAATATTCTAAACGGCTGGCAACAAGGGCAGACAAAAAAAGGGTAGCAGCTTTAGTTCAGCTCGCCCGCAAAAATCGTAAAAATTAAAAGTATCTCACAGATACAACAGTTGCACCTACATACAGATGTATGTACATCTGAACATGCGGCAGGCAGCGCTTTCACTTCTCGCTGCTGTGCCATAAATATTGCTCTGTGGTTTCGGTCATGCAACTAATTACATTTGCATTTGCTTGCAGCGGCTCTCGAATATTGTCCGACAGTCCCAGCGAAAATTACACCAACAATTTCAGATATTGTGGTCTGCCCAAAAAGACGAGGCTAAGGCAAAGCTTCTAAACAAAAATGGGTTGCCAATAAAAAAAATGTTGTAAATGGAAATTTATGGAAAACTCTGGTAGACAGATGAACCGCAATTTAAAAAAATGAATTGTAGTTTTTTTCTCGCTAAAATTGCAATCCGCATACATAAGTAGCTGCACTCAACATCGGCACATTAGCTGAAAGATAGCAAACTTCGAGCAAAATTCTGTTTTAAATCAGAAAAACGAACGATTTAAATTCTAGTGTTAATTAAATCCAAAAAAATGCTTACCATACTATAATTAACATAATTAGAAAAAAAGCAACTTAAGAGTTATGTCCATAAAAACCCCATACAAAAATCCGCTGAAATTAGACAAATTTTTAATACATTTTGGAAAAAAAAAGTTTTACAAAAGATTTAAGATTACTTAGTTTTTAAAATTAGTAAAAACTCAACTTCAGTTTAATGTATAAACATAAAATCTGTTGTACTTTAATCAATTTTGTAATATATTTTTATTTCATCCATAAGCATTGTTTATTATGTAATATATAAGCGGATGACCAATTAGCCATTTAAAGTTACGTTTTTTCGCACTCATTTTCATGCTGTGCTAATTGGATCTAAATTAATGACACATGCAGAAAAACTGAATTTTAAAAATTAATTACGCTCATAACCTGTAAATGTTTTTGCAAAGATTTATCTCTGCTTTTGAGCAACGTGTAATTTTAATCCCGTCAAATCTACGTTTTTTTTTTATTATTTTTAAATCAGAAATCAATGCAAATGACCAAACTAATTCATATGTCACTCTCTCTCTCTCTCACTCACTCTCTCACTCCCTCACTCCCTCGCTCCCTCATGTATAATCCTTAAAATTAAAATACATTTACAAGCATTCCCCGCAATCATATGTGCATTCCCTGCCAATAACTTGGCTGTGTTTATTTTGTTACTTATTATTTTTTCAATGCCACACACAAGAGCAGACAGTCAGGCAGTAGGGTCGGCAGGGTCAGCAGGGGTAGCTGCTGGTTGTTGCAGGGTAGTGCTGGGCGGTGCTGAGTGGTGCAGGTTTGTTGCAGACGGAAGCGAACCGTTTAAATGCGTAATGATGCTAAGGGTCAGTTGCTGGGTTGTGCGGCGGGATTTTAATCAGTAGCAGCTCAGTTAAGGTGATGTTACGGATACACACACACACACACACACAGGCAGACAGACAAAAGACTAATTAAGCTATTTATTAGGTTTGAGGTTAAGTTCAGCAGCAATTTGCTGCAGTCGTCTATTGGTTTAGCTCTCTCTCTCTCTCTCTCTGTCTGTCTCTCTATCTGCTGTTCAACCTGGCAACTGGCTCGCAACCAGCTGCATGTTTATTTCAGTTGACTTTGTAAGTCTACCAGTTGGCCAAAAGATCATCATCATGTTGCTGGGCAAGAATCAAAGTCGCTTCAGCTTATAACTTGAACTTGTTTGTCATCTGACAGGTACTGCGGTTGACATTTCACCATTTCTACTCTGCATTTTAAATCCCTTTCAGAGAGTATTCTAATTTAGTCGTGCAGCTTGTAACTTAAAACTTTAACAGTCGACTGATCAGATCTTATTACTTCTAAGATTAAGATTGTCAATAATAATAAATAATAAAAAACATTCATATATTTAGATTTTAATACTAAAAACCAAAAAATGCTTCTAGAATTCAGGGGGGATTTTCTAAAGAAATTTTCCAAGTGTTTTTTTATGTTATTATGCTCCTCACATAAGGATAAATATGATCAAAATCGAACCATCGCTCGGTTATTTACTGATTTATTGACTCCGGCCCGCAAGGGTATATCATTTTCGACGAGCCTGCAATGGTCTTTAATCTTGTTTATTTTTGCACTTGCTCGCAGTTCATTAAAGTTAAATGAATCAAGTCAAGAGCGAAAATTAAAAAAAAAAAGTTCAAAAATTCACTGGTTGAGCTGAGTTGTTGTTGTCTGTTTGTGGCTGGGCCGCCGGATTTGTCGAGGTGTTGATTATGACCTGAGGCGCACTTCAAATTGTTGGGTGGCAAGCGGATAATTTGTAATCATGAGCAGTATGTTTTAAGCTTCAGTGCTGTTTTGAAGTGAGATATAAATAAATTAAGCAGAAACTTCAATATCTATGCCAACGAACTATTAAATCAACATTATTTTTCGTGGTTGATGCTCCAAACTATTTATACTTTGTTACCAAAGGTTTCATAGTATTTTGGATTTGTACAATGTCCGTCATGTCATCCATCTGTCTGTCTGTCCGTCTGTTCATCTGTATGAAGGCAGCTTTTTTCGACACCCTTACCCCATGTTACTGGTAACTTCCGTGAGAAATCGATAAAAAATTAGATGGCCACGCCCACTCCGACTTCCTAATCCGATAGACCTGTTAGTGTAAATCGATAAGACCATATATCTCACACAATTTGAAAGCTAGTCACCAAATTAGAAATAGATTTTCAGAGGAATTTAGCTATTTTTTAAGACTGTAAATATCAGAACAGTTTTATGAAGTATTCAAAATGACTTACGTTTAAAAAATAAAAGTCATATTTAAGTTCAACACAACTTATGTTGCACGATAGTTAAAATGTATTTAATTCATTGATTTCATGAATTACATTTTATGTCAAAACAATTTTCGATTTATTTAGAACACTCGAAATTCCCCAACAATGATGCACACTTATTAAATCACAGAAAACAAAAAAGAAAGTGGGGGAATGCTGTCCAGTACAATCTGCATATGTTGTATGTGTATATTACTGCACAGTCGATGCTTCTGTTCTTTGTTCTAAATGGTATCCATGCCCAAGGGCTGCCATTAACAACAGTAAGCAGCCGAAAGCAAACAAAACAACAACAACAGCAACAGAAACAAATTGTAATGAGAATAGCGACGGTCGCCGTCACGATAATTATGTATGAAGCAATTATTTCGCATGTCCAGCAATAGCACCAACAAAAGCGAAAGCAATAACAACAACAGCACACAGACACACACACACACACACACAAACACACGGACACTCACGCATGCATGCATGTGGCAATAACTGTTATTGTTGTCGTTGTTGGGTTCTACGTGCGATCCACACAAATTGAAACCCGACGAGGCAGGCAACAATTTGTTGCTGCTGTTGGTTTTGGACAACAACAACAAACGAGTTAAATGCCTGACTGACGTCTATAATTATAAAGTGGGCAACAGCAACAACGACAACAATGAAAACAACAATTTGCGCGAAATTTAAGCACGTGCTACCCCACCAACAACAATAGGCGAACAGCAGCAGCAAAAAAAAAAAAAAATTAAGTGGAAAAATGTGTATAATTAAGTCGCCAGCCCGAAAGTAGGCAATACAAAATACCCAAAAATACACCCAAAACCCAAACACACACACAGATAAAGAAGGAGCCAGATAAAGGGAGATAGAGATTGGCACACAGACTGCTGTAATTGCATTTGTATATGTTACATTCATCCAGTTCTCGTATATTTTATTTATAAATCGGATTTTTAAAAATCGAAATTGTTTTTATTCACTTTGGTTGCTGCACAGCATTTGGCTATCAGTAAATATTATTCACTTGCATATGGGTACTTTTTTTTTGTGCACGCACGAACAAACTTTGAACTACGTGTGTGTGTGTGTGTGTGAATTTTTTTATTATGTTTTTTTCTTTTTACATTTTGGTGAGTGCATTCTAAGCTGATTTTCATGCCTCCATGAGTTTATTTTATTTCGTGTCCTAGCACTCTTAATACACCAGAAATTTATTTGCGTATTTCTTGTGCTGAAATTATATTTACCTTTTCCCTTGATTTATTTGTGCAATTGAATATCGATTACAAATTCCTCAAATATCAACTCTGATGCATTTATTTATGCATGATAAACAAAGTAAATCAATCTGCAAATAAATTGAAATTATGAATCAACCGCACTGGAATTATTCAAAGCTCACTTTCACATTGCTTAAAGTATTGAAAACCGCTGATACCATTAAATCTCAATCAATCCTTGCCTTTCTCTTCTAATTATCGTTTTGATTTCATTCCCGAATCATTTAATATTCAAATAATGAGCTGCAATCGCGGTTGCAATCAATTAATTTAATTTAATTTCATTAATCATGAAAATATATATGCATAAGTGCATCGAAAGCAAACACATTGTGTGTCCATGTAGATCTTAAATTAAATTGGCAGTCTTCTCACGTTTTTTTGTTTTTTGCGGACTCCTGGTAAATCCCCGTGTGATTCGTCTTCAGGGGGGTTACTGACAGCGTCCATTTAGCTGCTGATTTTGAGTTTTTCATTTTATTACATAAGATTGTTGTTTTTCAATGCCCGATTTACTCGCCCCTGTCGACTTCTGATTCCTGGCTAAAATAATCATTGTTCGCTGACAACATCCACATCCTGCATATCCTTGCTAAGCCCTAAAAGTCATCTGAATAGCAAACAGCGACGCAAACGGCTGATAAGCAAGTCCATAGAACAGAGAGTGAGGCGCTGATTTACGGGCACTTGCGTTGCGCCCAACAGCAACATTGGCAACATCAGTGTTGGCCATGTTTATGTTACCAGTGTCACAATGACCGTGCCACGCCTCCATGCTACGCCTACCGAACGCGTTCGCCTGTCGCTGATTTCGCATGTAAATCTTGGTGCATTAATCCGCCAGCCTTAACGGCAATTTTTGCTGTTATCGTTGTTGTTGCTTAAAGCAAAAAAGAAAAGCGCAAACACACATTACACACACACAACACACACACACACACATAGATACAGGTATGTGTAGCCTGGCATATGTTTGAGCAGAGACTGCGAAACTGAAATTTAATTTTAATGCACTTAACACATTTTTCACTTATGCTGGTAAATTTATATGTGCACTCGTATCCACATTTTTAAGCACGGACATAAATTGATTTTTATTTAATGATAATGTAAGGAAGTTGTTTCTGGCTTTTTTATTCCCTGTACGTTAAGTAATTTGTATAATGGGTGTTTTAAAGTAGATGTATCAGTCTGAAGGCGGAGTTTCACATTTATTAATTTCTGAAATTGAACCTGGTCATTGTTTCACAACAAGTACACATTTATGGAGGCCATTCAATATTCGCGATGTTTCTTTATAAGGTATATAGATACTTGAATACAATTATATAATATTATTAACACATTACATTTTCAAATTAGCAAAAAATTGACCGAACATTATAATCGTTGCATCGATTCTAGATATGTTTCGAATCTTGGTTTGGCATATTTCTTCCTTTTCAGCAAGGCTCCAATGCTACAAAAAAAAAATAGAAATTAAAACAAAAAAAGATTCATTTAATTTAAATTAAGTTTGATATTATTAAATGGGTGTCTCTAATCGAGTACTATAAACAGAGTACCCTGTAGTCTAGCACTACCAGCTAATGTAATTATAACTGATTTTTTTTGCTTTTTGGGCTCATTAAGCGCTTTGGGCAGGAGCGATTAACACAAGCTGCTGCGCATCCTGAGGCAGATAAACCCAGAATTAAAAAATACTATAGCTCTACTCAAGTTGGGTTGTTAAACTGTTGAGAAGCAAAAATTAGCAAATGATTTGAAGAGTTAAACTAAAATGCAATTATCAGGCTACTTTACACAAACGGAGAATGTGGAACTGAAGTAGATAATTTCAAATAAAGACTTAAAATTATTATTCTATACTATTATTTTTATAATTGCGCATTTCAAATGTCATAAGAGAGAGAGAGAAGTAATTTTGACGGAATCCCAACAGCTATGAATAACGCATACAAAATCGCATTCCCTTCAAATGCCAATTGAACTTTTAAATTAAATACAGTTATACACACTCTCGGTCCATCGCCTTTAATCACATCTGATTGTATACCGTTACTTTTGCTTTTTTATTAGCAATTCATGGCACTGTTGCGACGGCTCCAACAAATCAAACGCATCTCACATACAGATAGGCTGCAATTGTCTGCCAAAAAATCTTTACCCATTGAACGGAGCAGATAAAACTCCTGTAATCACCGACAAGCAGAAAATTTGAATACTCTTTGCTACTTTATTTTTTTATTATAATTATTATATTTATTATTATTATATTATAATTTGAACATTAATGATTTTCTTTTACAAAAAATGTATTTAAGCTGCAACATTTCGATGGGCTTTCTCTCGATTTGTTTCTTATAATTAGACTCTTTTCTTATGGAAAAGAAATTTATTAAAATCAAAATTCTATTTTGTAAAACTACGTAAGAAATAGTTTCGAACCCTAAAGTGAACAATTTTATTTATGCTCTAGTCGAAAAAGTTTGAGTAAGAGATACCCTGAAGCCAAGTCCTTACCTACACAACTCAAAAATTCGCTTAAATGTTATATATATATATATATATATATATATATAATTCAGGGTCCTCCGGTTTTATAACTCAATTTTACACGTCTTATCTCGTGAATAACCTCTTCGCATGTATTGGTGGGCGTAACAAAGTGGGCGTAATAAATAAATCATTGGTGTTTTTCAACAGATCTTGATAAAATTGTTTCAAATGATAGACATTATGTCAATCTAAAAATAAATCCCCTTTAAAATGTTGGCTATTAATTATATCAAAAATCGATTATTATCGATATTGGGGAAAGAGACAAAGTTATCGATCAAATTAAATGAAGCCTATCTTCCTTCTAAATTTAAACTCTCTAGCTCTTGTAATCTCTGAGATGTGAGCTAAATCGTCTTGTCTTTTGAGGCTGATCAAGAATAGATATTCTTCTGGGGTTACATACTATTGCACATATCCGATATTATGATTACTGTCACTAAATTATTAGTAAAAGCTGAGCTCAGTGAGGGTATTCAATCTTCCACAGGCTGCTTTAATCTGTTTCTGCTTGTTTTCAGTGTCGTAATTGTCCAAGTTACGCACATTAATGTCAGTCCAGACGGATATATATATATATATTATATATTGTATTCAGTGAGTATGTCGCACCTCCGCTTGGTTGTAAATGCCGCCGGCATCGTACAAGTCACAGTCAAGTGGTTTTTTGTCTCCACTCAAGTGTCAGGACAGTCCTCGTCACGAGGCTGCCAGGCGGCCAAGTGACGTGAAGCTAGTTGAAGGACATTTTGTGTGTGTGTGTGTGTGTGTGTGTGTGTGTGTGTGTGTGTGTGTGTGTGTCAGTGTGTGTGCGCGTGTGTGTGTCATTTTCACTTCCACTTGCTCATCCCGCATTCCGCATTGTTACACACACGTACATGAACATATACATGGACATCCTTGTTCGTTGGCTACTAGTGTGATTCCTGCGTCTAGTCGTAAATATTCCTTGGACATATTCAGTCTTGAGCATCATCCTGGTCAGCTATTGTATAGCAATTCTCATCAACTTAATCTGCTGGACCGGATTGTGATTAACTTCCGAATTATTTATCATGTGTCACAGATAGACATATAATTCAAGTAATTCATCTTATTAAGAATGATATAACAATAATAATAATTGAAATACAGCAAAAAATTGAAGGAATATTTTAATTTAAATATTAATTTATAAAATATATTGTTTAATAAAATTACAAATATTATTTGTATAACACTATGTATTTATACATACATTGTTTTTATTAATATTTATAACAAAATATATATATAAATATATCAGCGCCATCATTTTAAAGGGTATTAAGTCATTGTCAGCAACTAAACAACTAGCTTTTATTATCTGGCTAAAATATATTGATAGATGAGCTGAGGCACTTGGACTTTTCATTGCTGTTTTTCGTTGATATTTAAACTGGAAACTGAATGCCACTCTTTGCCTTTGAGTTTGTTTTGAAGTGCTTGCCTCACATTTTTTCATACTTTGGCTCAAATTTAGGAGCACTTCCTCTCGCCTCTGTGCTCATCTTACAGTTGTTAGCCAAGGCTTAAAGCGCAAATGCTTTCAATCTTTAAATGTAGCTTAGGCTAGTCTCAACTGTCCGTTTTATAACTTGGCATAGAAATGCATATTTCGAGTTGCCTTAAAAGCTAGCCTTATGACAACTTAAGCAGAGAATTGTTTTGTTCCATAAAGTATAGTTAAATATTTGATTTGAAATATTATAAATTTACTATTTATCTGTGCTCTCATGAAATAATGCTTTTATAAACACCACAAAAAAACTAAATAGTTGTTCCATTGTTATGCAGAACAGGTTTCCTCTTTACTTATACATATTGTAATATAATTTACATTGAGTTGTTGCTTGTTGTACCAGATGTTTAGTACCTAGATTTCGTTCTGAAGAAGGTTTTAGCAATAAGGTCCACAGCCACCACAGTAGGATCCACAGCCATAGCAACCACCGCATCCGTAAGAACCGCCGTAGCAGCCACTGTATCCGTAGCAACCGCCATAGCAACCATAGCATCCGCCATAACAACCACCGCAAGGACCGCAGCACATCTTGATTAGACTGGGAATGACTCATTTTCTATGTTCAGGAGAAGGCAATTCAAGAGTACTTACTTTTAGTTCAACTTCTCCACGGAAATAGGTACAAGGTGGGATTTAAGAGACTGCTTATGGATTTCAGAAATTGGTTCTGGCTGAAGGAGAAGCTTCCGGAATCCAATGCAGTCGATGGTTTATCTTACAGGAACCTTAAAATTTCAAAATGAAAATTAAATAAATTTTTGTTTAAATAAAGTACAAAATTTGTTGTTTCACACTCACATTCCCAAAATATTCACATAAATGTACAAACAAAAAATTTGTTGAGATGTTTACGGAACAAGCCTGAAAAGCTGAATAAGTATTTGAACAGGGTCCGGGAGCTAGGTCAAATAATTGGAACTACATTTTCAGAGCCTACTTAAATTTGGATGTGAAGAAGAAATGTGAAATCAAAACTATTTATTAGTCATACCCAAGTTAAGTTTTAAAGAGACAAAATCTTGTTTAAAATAAAATTAATTACAGTTTTAAAGAAGATAAGAATAGGGTAAATTAGGTGAAAAGTTAATGAAGGAATAGGTAAATGTAAAACACTGAGCAAACTATTGGCTGCAGCATTCTTTGGTAGCGAAGACAATTTGCGTTTCTTGTTGGGAAAGTTACAGATCTGCCTAGAATCCTGTGCAAATTGCAGCCTACAGCGTAGAAGGTAAATATTATGACGTCGCGAGTTGCCCTAGCAACCAAAAACCGAGAGTTATCAAAAGGATTACTTGAACTCTTAATCTTCTAAAAATACTTGGAGTTCGCTTGTTTTAAAATGCTTCATTCCCAAACAACAATTGATCAACAAGCAAAGGTTATTTACATGTTGAGTCCGTTGCTGCAATAAGCACAGGCGATGGCAGTTCTGTAATCAAATCGAGCGTTTGATGATAGGGATCTTC
This sequence comes from Drosophila nr. medialis 2 BK-2023a, assembly GCA_035044325.1. Lineage (NCBI taxonomy): Eukaryota > Metazoa > Arthropoda > Insecta > Diptera > Drosophilidae > Drosophila > Drosophila nr. medialis 2 BK-2023a. The sequence continues at coordinate 1,150,361 of JAWNMH010000348.1, forward strand.
AGGATGGATAAGAAAAATAATACTGCAAGAGGGATCAGATATAAGCCAATCAATCAATTTATTTGAGCTGAGTGTCACCAATACCTTTCGTTGAGCGCACTACACAATTTCTGGAAGATTAAAGTCACCCCATGCAATCAAAGAAAGCATTGAGGAAATATATTGAATAGGGGTTAGTTGAGGTTCCTTTTAAATTAGGAATAAGCTTGCCTAACTTGCCTTAACTTGGGTATGACTAATTAGTAGTTTTGATTTCACATTTCTTCTTCACATCCAAATTTAAGTAGCCTCTGAAAATGTAGTTCCAATTATTTGACCTAGCCCCCGGACCCAATTCAAATACTTATTCAGTTTTTCAGGTTTGTTCCGTTAACATCTCAACAAATTTTTTGTTTGTACATTAATGTAAATATTTTGGGAATGTGAGTGAAACAACAAATTTTATACTTTATTTAAACAAAAATTTATTTAATTTTCATTTTGAAATTTTAAGGTTCCTGTAAGATAAACCATCGACTGCATTGGATTCCGGAAGCTTCAACTTCAGCCAGAACCAATTTCTGAAATCCATAAGCAGTCTCTTAAATCCCACCTTGTACCTATTTCCGTGGAGAAGTTGAACTAAAGTAAGTACTCTAGAATTGCCTTCTCCTGAACATAGAAAATGAGTCATTCCCAGTCTAATCAAGATGTGCTGCGGTCCTTGCGGTGGTTGTTATGGCGGATGCTATGGTTGCTACGGCGGTTGCTACGGATACAGTGGCTGCTATGGCGGTTCTTACGGATGCGGTGGTTGCTATGGCTGTGGATCCTACTGTGGTGGCTGTGGACCTTATTGCTAAAACCTTCTTCAGAACGAAATCTAGGTACTAAACATCTGGTACAACAAGCAACAACTCAATGTAAAATATATTAAAATATGTACAATTAAATGATAAATGGAAATAGACTTGAAAATCGATTTATTTTAGTTATGTTAAATGATTAGGACTGCAGAAGCTGTGTAGATGTAAGAAACAAAGTAGGCTCCAAGGTATCTGGGTAGGGTTTAAGACAACCTTCATTTACAGTTTTAGGCCAGTTGAGTCAACATCTAATCAAAATTAATTTTATTTTTGTTTTAAATTTTTGGCAAAAATATATTTTTTTTATAGGGAGTAGTTCATTTTTGACGGAAGTTGGAATAACAAATATTAACAATAATTTCCGATTTTTCCTGTATTGTTATTATTGTGATTTCACTTCAATCAAGTCAACAAGTCCGTCGTGAAGTTGATCTAGAAGTAAGTACTCTATAATTGCCTACTAATGAATATATGAAATGAATCATTCTCAGTCTAATCAAGATGTGCTGCTCACCTTGTTACTCGTGCAACTACTCGTGCACCACACCTTGCAACGGCTGCTGCAGCGGCTGCTGCGGCTGCAATGGCAACTGCGGAGGCGGCAACTGCTCTGCCGCATGCTTCAGTTATCCCAACTGTGGAGGCTGTTGTGGACCCTGCTGCTAGGAGCGTCTTCAGAACGAACGAAAGAAATCCATTCAAAACATATAAACTCAAAGAAACGGCCTTGAAAATGCAGACGATAATTAGTACTATGCAGATAATTATTCATATATATACAATTATAAATAATTTGGGATCTTATTCTGGTACAAATCATGAAAAATTATAAATTTATTCAAAATTTGTATTCGGTTCCGTGTTGATACCTTTATTTTGACGGTACAGTACTAGTAAAAATATATATACATATATGCTGGATTTTATATAGTATATTTATAATTTAGTATTTTTTATAATTTCGCGCCCATTTCTGATATATTTTTATAATCAGAAATATAATATTAAAATTGAACTTTTATGTATGCAGTTCATAATCAATTTTAATATAGATTTTAATAATGATTATAAGAAAGCTAGTTTAAGGACATTTTGTGTATGTGTGTGTGTTTGTGTCATTTTCACTACCACTTGCTCATTCCGCATTCCGCATTGTTACACACACATACATGAACATATACATACATGGACATCCTTGATCGCTGTGATTCCTGCGTCTAGTCGTAAATATTCCTTGGACATATTCAGTACTGAGCATCATCCTGGTCAGCTGTTGGGTAACAATGCTCATCAGCATAGGTCATAAACAGCAAAACCCTCTCACCTTCTGCAACTCCCTCCACCACCCCTCTAGTAGCAACATTAGGGATATTTGCTTACAATTGAAATTATGAAGTGAAATCGAAAACAAGATCTTTATTTTTATGTACGCGATAATTGCTGTTCCAATTTGAATGCGTATTACAATTTGAATATCTATAATTCAAAATATATTAGTTCTTAATTGAAACCTATATGTATTCAAATTAACATTGCTGTTTCAGTTATCACATTTTCTTTCAGACATAACTTGCTAACTTGGCCTTAACATTTGTTCTAAGCATTTGCCAAGCATGAGCGCAATATGTCATCGTCAATAACCAAACAACCAGCACTTAATATCCAATTGATAGATGAGTTACAGCACTTTTTGGCCTTTTCATTGCTATTTTCCGATGAATTCGATCTGAACACTGGATGCCGCTCTTTGCCTTTGAGTTTGTTTTGCATTGCTTGCCCCACGTTTTGTTCACAGTTCTGCCTCAAATTTGGAGCACTTTCTCTTGGCTCTTTGCTCAGAGTTTAAGGTCCTCAAAGAATTGTGCGATATTTTGGATGACGCATTTTAAATTTTGCTTTAGCTTGTTAAAGCTTTGAATTTTATTTATTTGAATTTTGCTTACTTAAATTAATCATTATTATATTATTTTAGCACAAGACTTTGGCACTCTAAAATCGGAATTCTGAACTTTCACCCATTTTCTCTTTAAGTAAAATTTAAGTATGCTTTGAGAATTCCGTCGTAACTAAAATTTTTATTTTTCTTTGGTCCGCACCAATTCAAATTTTCATTCAGCTTTTTGGTGTTGTCCAGTAAACATTCCAAAATATTTTCGGGGAAGTTGAATTTTATAGGAATGTGAGTTAATATGTACTTAAAAAATATATCTATATTTTATTTAAATTTTCCTCATTTACAAATTCAGATTGACGACTTTTCCATAATTTGTTCAATCAGAAACAAAAAAGAAATGGTTCTTTCCGAGGCAGCTAAGGAGCGTTTGCGCGTCGTTGTGGACTTCCTGCTCACCACATTCCGATTGGGTTTTATGCCAATGGTCCTCTATATGGGATTTTCAAAGGGTGCAGAACCCGGCATGCCACCACTGTCGTTTCTGAGCCTCTTGTGGTTATAAGCAGCGTTGTCGCATTACGAAATGTTATAAATAAATAAATTTTTGTCAAACAATTTAAAATGTGTGATTCCTACAAATGCAATTTTGATGCAAATGCATATGTATTTAAAATAAAATGTTTTGGATTCCAAAAGCTTGTAATTCGAAAATATTTTCTGAAATCCTCAAGCAGTCGCTTAAATCCCATCTAGTACCAGCTTCCGCGAAGAAGTTGAACTGAAATACTTGGAATTCTCATTTTGCAACCTGCTTAATTCCCGGGAAATTATTATTTGATTAGTCTTAACAAATCTAAATTACGGAACAAAGGTTATTTACATGTTGAGTCCGTATATCTTCCGTCTTCAGGACGGATAAGTGGGGAATATTAATGCAAGTAGGATCAGACATAAGCCAATCAATCAATTTATTTGAGCTGAGTGTCACCAATACCTTTCGTTGAGTGGACTACGCAATTTCTGGAAGATTAAAGTCACCACATGCAATCAAAGAAAGCATTGAGGAAATATATTGAATAGGGGTTAGATGAAGTTCCTTTTAAATTAAGCATAAGCTTGCCTAACTTGCCTTAACTTGGGTATGACTAATTAATAGTTTTGATTTCACATTTCTTCTTCACATCCAAATTTAAGTAGGCTCTGAAAATGTAGTTCCAATTATTTGACCTAGTCCCCGGACCCAATTCAAATACTTATTCAGCTTTTCAGGCTTGTTCCGTAAACATCTTAACAAAGTTTTTGTTTGTACATTAATGTGAATATTTTGGGAATGTGAGTGTGAAACAACAAATTTTATACTTTATTTAAACAAAAATTTATTTAATTTTCATTTTGAAATCTTAAGTTTCCTGTAAAGATAAGCCATCGACTCCTTTGGATTCCGGAAGCTTCAACTTCAGCCAGAACCAATTTCTGAAATCCATAAGCAGTCTCTTAAATCCCATCTTGTACCTGTTTCCGTGGAGAAGTTGAACTAAAAGTAAGTAGTCTAGAATTGCCTTCTCCTGAATACAGAAAATAAGTCATTCTCAGTCTAAACAAGATGTGCTGCATTTGCTACCGCTGCTGTTTCTGATGCCGCTTCTGCTGCTGCTGCCACAACCGCTGCTGCTGCCATTTTTGCTGTCGCTGCTTCTTGTTCCTGTGCTGCCGCAACCCATTTCATTTTCCGTTCTTCAACTGCCTCAACCAATGCTTGTAGCGCCAGAAAAGCGGCGGTACTAGCATTGTTAAAGGCAGTTGAAGCACGGGAAATGAAATGGGTTGCGGCAATAGCATGGCGGTACTAGCATGGCTGTGGATCCTACCGTGGTGACTGTGGACCTTATTGCTAAAACCTTCAGAACGAAATCTAGGTACTAAGCATCTGGTGCAACAAGCAACAACTCAATGTTAAATATATTAAAATATGAAATATTAAATGGAAAGTCGGCATTTTATATAATTTTTGTATTTTAAATATTGTATTATTTAGGATATTATTATTTAATGTATAAAATGTATAACAAAGTTTTACTCTACAATAAATAACTTAAAAATAAAACAAATATAATTTTTTTTTATAAATTTCGTTTACTTATATGCTTATGTCAGTTAAATTAGTCGTCGCCCAATTTGGATAGCATCATTTACAGTTAAAACCTAATGCGAAATACTCTGATATCATAAGTAATACCATCTGACAACATCTGGGTGACACAGAACAGGGTGTGTGAAATACCCATATTTTAAGGAGATTTTGTGCGGATACGAGGAGGAATCCTCGACGCACATCCTAACAGAATGCGTCGCCTTAACCAGGAAAAGATGCAGCATCCTAGTGCAGCATATCATGAGGCCCAAGGACATAGAAACCCTCAACCCAACAAAGATTCTAGCATTCGTGCAAGAGTTGGGATTGATGGAAGAGGTGTAGGCTCAGCAAGGGGGCACAATAGACCTTATAGATCGCAGTGCTAACTATCCCCAATTATAATAATAATAAATAATAAGGAGATTTTTAGTAATCTACCGTCCTATTTTGCCTAAAAAATTGGATTTTAAAAGAGTGTTACCAGTAATATATACCTTTCGAACTTGGTGACCTTAGCTTTTAAATGAGAGTTCCATTTTACATCCAGTTGAAGTTTGAAAAGAAATTAAATAAATACGTTTTTATATAGAAATAATAATATGATAAAAAGTTTATAAAAGTTGCATTCCTTAGTTTGCTAACTATGGAGACAAAAAAATTCGATTATAATGATGTGGAAACCAATCGCACGTAAATTTAACTTTGGCTCACCATTTTGAAGTACATTTTTCAATATTAAACTCCCGTATGGATAAGGAAATATTATAGGCAAAGTAGGCTGTAATAATGATCCCAAATGAGATGCCAGGCAATAATTTACTTGACTTTTCGGGCTTGTGCAGTCAAAATCTCCCATCTTTTTTGTTGTGTAATTGAGTGTGAAGTTTTTGGGTAAGTATTAAATTTATAAACAAAAAAAATGTATTCCTAATAAAAATAAAAAAAATAATTTTCCGATTTGCGTAATAGATTGAGTATTTCCATCTGAACTCGAATAGTGCCTATTTCCGTGAAGACTTCACACACTTGCCAGTCACGTTCCACATCGTTAGTTCCTCCACGCCTATCGAAGATGTGCTTTAAGCGTTATCCGTGCTGCGGCGGCTGCGCCTCGCCCTGCTGCTACCCACCACGACTATGCTGTGGCGGTTGCGGACCCTGCTATGGTGCCGGACCCTGCTGTGGATGGTATGCACCCTGCGGCGGTGGTTGTGGACCTTGCTGTTAAGCAAAAGACAGTCTTCAGAACGAAATCTAGATACACTATTCAAAAAAACGATTTGTAAATTAGTGCCCTAATTCCAATAAATAAGAGAACACCAATGCATAAATAACCTTAAGCCGTTTAAGTCCCAGGATCTGACAATATATGTCCAGCCCAGCTGCAAAAAGCGGGAGAAACAATCGCTTTTGCAACATAAAGCATTACATTTTTACTAAAAATAGCGCCATCTTGAGGTAAGCCAACGCACATTTAAGGTTGGAGTTTGTGCTTATGCCGACGCAGGTTGCACGTTAATTACAGTAGATGGCAAAATTGCGAACAGCGTGTGCCGTCCAATTTTTGCCGAGCGACACAGTGTCATTTGAGTTCCCGTTGGGAATTAACAGCATGTTAAAAATAAAATACCCATTTTGAGTATAACAAGGATGCAATTTAATATTTTCAACAAACACTAAACAATTAAAGTAACCAACTTAGGCAGTTTCTTAAAAATAATTACTGTTTTCACCTGGGCACGTGGTAGTCGATTGAGTCACTTTGCTTACATATGCTGAATGTTAACATTAAAGAAACGTTAACATGCCCATTTGAGCATAACATAACATGCGAGTACACAGCACAGAGAAAATTAACATGATATGTTAGCATTGATAATTTTACAAGCGGACGATAAAGTCGCGTTTTGGGTGCGTTTGCAATTTGCATAGTGTTTCCTGTGTGTGTGTCGCTCTAACAACTTAATAATATTAATAATAATTATTATTATTATTAGTTCGATTAAAGAAAACAGCCGCACAAGTTTTGTGTGTGTTTCAACAAATTTTCCCAAGTCGTTCGCCGAATTTTGGTTCGTTTTGAATGCTTTTCGTTTCGTGGGTGGCGTTTTTTCTTTGTGGCCTTAACAGAATTTAACCTGCTGCAAATCGAAATCAAACAATTTTCAATATTAAATACAAAAAACAAAACAAAACGCGAATCTAAAAATTCTCTCCCTTTTTTCGGTGAGCAACAACAACTGAAAAGAAGTAGCAGCAGCAGCATCTATTTGTCTGTGTGTGTATGTGTGCCTCTGTGTATGTGTGTGTGTGTGTTGCGTCTTTTCACCACAAAAATGTTTTTTGATAAAAGTGCTTAGAATAAATAAAGTGAAATGCATAAATTAAACAATAAACAAAATAAAAAACTTGTCATAAAATTAACTTGCATTTAATGCTGCTGCTGCTTCTTCTTCGTGTGTGGCAAAATTATCAACAGAATTCTCTAAAACAACAAGAAGAAGAAGAACAGCACAAATCGGAAAACAAAACAAAACGCAAAGCAAGAACAACAATAGCAGCAATAACTGTATTTAATACGACGCCCCGTCAATTTATTTCTCTCTTGCACCAATACAGAGAGAGAGAGAGAACGGCACGTTCAATATTCGATTTTTATGCTCACATTGAGCGAACCAAATTTCGTTTTTGTTGTTTTTATTGTTGCTGCTGCTCATTTTTATCTCATTGTGTTTCGTTCGCAAAATGTTGCTAGTTTTGTGTTTTGTGCGCGCAAAAAGTGGCTTTAATCGAAATATTTGTTGTTTCCCTCTCTTTCTCACTCGATGTCTGCTTTGCGCCGCGCGCTTTCAACAGCTGCTCGTGACGTCCACAACAACAATAACACACCCCACCCACAACCTGTGAAAAGATTTGCAAGTTGAAATTATTGCGAGGTGAGTTTCAAAACTATTTACAAGAGTTGAATTCGACTACGATTAACATTATGCAAATTTATTTTTAATGTTAAAGCTAACATTTTATTTATATTATTTCGGATTAAGTATTCTCAAAGAAAAAATTAAAAAAAAACAAATATAAACCAACACAAAAGCAATTACCATGAAGCCGAAATAATTATACAAATCTCGCACTTTAATTTTTTTCATTTTCGTTTGTTTATTCGTCTGAAACAAATCGAATGGCAATAAATTGCAAATTGTTGCTTTTCGTTTTTAGCGAATTGTAAATACATTTTTTTTTTAAATTGCGCAAAGAAAGGAAATTTCACTTAAAATCAATGTACATACGCATAAACAAATTCATGAATACACTCACAAAATTATGGATGTTTACTTGATTTGCATAAGCACACGAAAATCAAATCGAATGAAATGCTTTGAACTTGAATTGCGCACAAAGTAGATACAAAAATATACAACTACAAAGTAAGAAGGCAAATACGCATACACACACACACACACACATAGTCACACAACTACTACACTCGCTCGTCTTCTAAGCGCCATTCAAATCTTTAGAATACCCTGTAGCCATTAAATATTTGAAATGGGGTATTATAAATGAGTCTATGTAGTTGACAAAGCATTAAGAGGAACCGGAATCGAAAACCAATATGAACTGATTGAAATTTAGTAACCGAATCGAAGTCTCAATTCAATATTCTCTGATTCCTTGACAGCGATTCAAACCGAAATCGGAATTGGAATTAACTTATAGAAACTCAGACCCACATTCGACATTCCTTGACTCAATCGATTCAAGCCCATATCAGAACCGTAAACTGCAATTTACTGATTTAACTTTAAACGAAACCTTAAATTTTAAATAAATTTTTTTTTAATTTTGTATAAATCAAACTTAAAAAAAGTTGTTCCAAATTGATTTGAAATTTACAGGGTGTTTCACAATTGAGAATATTCGCTTTCCTACTTTCTTACTTGTTTTTTACCTTTTTTTTTGTAAAAATCTTGCTGAACTCGTTCCGCAAGTTCAGTGCTCTCTCTCAGTCCCTTACTCTGACCCCCTTTCTCTTCTCTCCTCTCTGTTTCTTTCTTTGCTCATTCCTATGTAGCCCTGAGAATTGAATTGTGCCCCCAACCCTTTTTCTTTTTTGCTAGATTTGCAATTGTATCACTATCTCTATCTGTTTTTGTATCTGTGACTGCAATTAGGCAATTAAATTGCGCAAGCTGCCGGGCCCCGAGTACACAAATTGATCTCTTCCGGCCACAAACCGTAACGAGCGTGCTTTATGCACAGGTGCAAAGGTAAAGACCTACACAAAGCCAAAGTCAAGGGTTAGCCTACTAGCTAAGCGACTGTCAAAGTTGAAAGTTCACTTCTGCCCCATCAGGATCTCGCTCTCAAGCGAGTGCATTTAGTTGAACGTATCCTCATTAAGGGTCGCAGCTTAAGCTGCCATAACGAAGAAGCCTTCAATTTAGTATAATCCCTCCACCCCACATCCACCCCTGCCCGCCCCCTCACCACAATTGCATTAAGCTCATTGGCGCTGATTTGATTTTGATTTGATTACCATTCCCGTTCCTCCTCCCCCCGCTTCACTCGGCGACAGTCTCAAATTGAAAAATATATATATATATATAATTTATTTCAGCCTGCAGCGACAGCTGTGAATGGGATTTAGCTATGAATGGGATTTAGTTATTTGCCATATTTTATTTTTTAGGGAGTTACATGTATGAATGTATATAAATCTATATGTGTATGTGTGTTGGTGTCTGTCTGTGCAATAAATAACAATTTAGTAAAATCATCTTTTTAAGAAGATTTATGAGGATGAAATTCTTTCTTAAATGGATTTCGATTATTTTTGAGCAATGAGTTATGCAATTTCTTACAGCACAATTATTTAATAAAAACTGTGAAATGTATTTAATTGGATGAACTGTACGATATAGTAGTTTAATGGAAACTCGTTAAGGAGCTATATTCATTACTATTTCAGCTATCACAATATTTTTTCATTCATAAATGTTCTGGAAATGAGTTTTAAATGATTGGGAAAAGCACCTAACACCAAATAGACAGTCTTTCAATTATTCAATTGTTATTATTAATAATTATTAATTCATTCCATCCACTTTATCAAAGAACCAAAAACCCCAGAGCATTGTACTTTGCTGAAGATATTTAATTATTATTTGACATCCCAAAAAAATTAATACTATTTATTGGGTTGAGAGAAACGGAAGAGATTATTCAACTTTTTGTGAAGAGGCGTGGCCGAATTGTACAAAAGAGGGCCCCATTGATAATTTTCAATCTAAATATATATTCATATATATATGATATATTAAATCTAAATCTATGCAAAGTTTCCTCCACTTAACATTATTTTAACTAAACTAAAGATTTAAGCCAATTTTCGATTATTGCCTACTGATTTTGAAATGTTCTCAAATTTAAAAATGATTAATTTAAACTGGCACACACTTTTTTTGTATTTTGAATTTTTGAAACCCCATACAAATCAAGTTTCTCTGAGACATGTCAAATTCTCAACTTTCGTCTAAAGGAAAGGGAGCTAGGCTCAGCGGGAGGGCTTGAGATTAAATGGAGAATCTCTCTCATCTGTCAGTTTACAAGCTTTCATGCTTCATAATAACCATTAGGTTATAATCTGCTTTCATTTCACCTGTCCACTTCCTCGAAATCTGAATTTCCACATCTCGTCATCATCATTATCATCATCATCATTAACACACACACTTGGGCCCAGTTTACATCATCTTTGGGCATGTGAAAATCGTTTCCGACTTCCGCATAAGCGTTGCATTTTAGCCGACTCTTGTTTGTTGGACAAGTCACTGGTGGCATATTTCCTACACACCTGCCAATTGCCTGGATGCCACTTATTGATTTTACAGTTACTCTGCAATGCTGAAACTGAAGAGACACCAATGCATGCCCTGTAAATTAGATGTAAAACAAATTTGATACTGCAAAGGATGTGAATAAAGGCTTATATTTCGAGGTAGAACAGTCTTAAGCTTGAAGAAAGCCTTTACAAATAGACTTAATTTGCATATAGATAGTTCTTATATTGCGCTAGATTATATCAATAAGTATACAAAACAAAGAATAAGTATAAGAATCTGTGAGCCTTCGTCCTATGTTCTCTCTGCTTCGTATATTCTTATACTTATATTTTACCAAACGATCTTTATTTCCCTTTCACATATTACAGGGTATCGCGGACATAAGAAATAAGTTTGTTTTGGTCGCGTGTCGAGCACGCGTCCAGTGTAATATTCCCTCCCTTCACTCACTCCTAATGTCCGCATAATACCGTACATACAGTAGTCACTGGCAGGAGAGGGAGTGGGAGAGGAGGGTGTCATGGTTTGCTTGTTTTACCGGCATGCGTCAGTGCAGAGGAAGAAGGAGAGGGGACAGGTGTAAAACTAATCTGAGGGTTCACTTCTGCTGCTGCATGTGTTGTGAATGGGCTGAAAAAATCAATTTGGCCCGCTTTGTGGGTCAACCGACATTTCTTTGGCTCGTTTCGTGAATCAACTTAAAATGTACTCCACAACTCAATCCCAAGTTATTCTTCAGGGGCGCTGAACTTTGAACGGGTAGTGGGAGGGATGGAGTGGGAAGGGAGGGGAGTGGTGCGTGGAGCAGGCGCTAACTTTAAAGCGTTTACAGAGCACTAGAAGGCGTGGGCTATAGTCTTCAAGCCCTATAGCTACTCTACAATCCTCTCTCTCTCTCTCTCCACTTGAGCTATCCATTCTCCACTCCCCCTTCATTTTCCTTTCTCTTTGCGCTCTCTTACTCATTCTATTTACGTTGCCTGCTTTTCATTCAGTCATTTTTTTCGCATGCTGACAACTTTGTCGCTGTTGTTGTTGTTGTTGTTACTTTTATTTTTAGCCTCTTGCTGATAAAAAAAGTAATGCGAACTCTTTGGCATGAGTGTGTTTGTTGTTGTTGTTGATAAGTTGCGCTTGACTGAAATCGTGTAGATTGCTGCGACAGGCGGGGAATCTCCTTTGTATGTATGTAATATACAATGTACTCTGAATAACTGACACAGAGGGAGATACGTAGAGAGATAGAGAGAGAAAGAGGGAGAGAGGGACAGAGTGTTTTATATATGTAAAGTTAAAAGTTACGAGCATTCTGTCAAGTTCAATTTATAAAAAGCGCTTGATAACGATTATTATTAAATATCACCCAAGAGCCCAATAAATATTCATTTTCATAAGAATTTCATTTGAATATCACATAAAGCTAAAGAAATTTTTATCAATGCAGCTGGGAAATCCAACAAGGGCTCTTAATGAAAATTCGAACATGGAAAATTGAACATGGGGTTTTTTTATTGCTGACGAATAAAAATGTGTAATTCCAAATTGTAATATTTTTGATAATAGTTTTATAAAATGTATTTCTATATAGGATTACAATTTGGAAATAAATTCCTAAGCTTATTCAAAGTAATATAAATTGCCAAGGAAGAGCCAGAATTCTAAGAAATAAATAATAAATAAATCTCAACTTATTTTAAGTGAAATCGTGTATGCCATAAATCAATTTCCAAGAATCAGCTGTGCTATTTCTCTTGTTTCTATCGAAAGAACTTGATATCAAACAAGTGCAATAATTTTAATGTCTGCCATTTCTATTTAAACCGTTAAACCAATCAATTTATTGCAGTTCCCTGATAAAGACACAATTTGATAGCAGCAACTTTCGATTAGCGATCTTTTTAATGAAAATAAGACACTACAAATTACAAATGACAAAATCATAAAAAACAAAGAAAAGAGAGGGACCCAAATAGCGATAAGCTCCTCCTCCCCTCACCCGCTACCCCCGCCGGCCACCTTTTCGCTGATAAGCCAAAGACGACCTTGACTAATAAAAGTCAACAAATTAAATTTAGTGCCCCACAACAACCTACAAATATGTTTCGCATGCAAATTGGCTTTGTTACTAATGAAAAAACTACAAAAACTATCAAATTAACAAACAAAAAACGTTAATAAATGGGTAGAAAAAACCCTCAACTTAAATAGAGCACAGGCGATTTAAATAAACCGGTTTTGTTTCTTTTTTTTCAGGGTGCACAAGCACCGAAAAAACACACAATAAATTGGAATTTCAAAGACAAAGCGAATAAATTTGCCTAGTGAATTTGAAAAAAATATATATACAATACATACAGTTCCGGTGAGAATTATAGAGAATTATAGTACTTGATTATACATCTTTAATGACAATTTTTTCTTATAACTCTTTTGGTAGTCTTAAAAAACTAAAAACTGAACTGAATTCATTTTACTACTCGACATAGTTACCGAGTCTCTGTTTTAGTTGCCCATTACTTTTAAGATCTAAAGTCTGTTTTCATAGCACTTCTTATATTCCCTTTCATTATAGGATAATTTAACTCCTCCTTAAGGGATAGTTTTAGTCGAACTTTTTAGTTTACCTATGCCATTTATACTTTATACAAATATAACTACTACTTCATATAAGCATACTCTCAATTTTTCCCTTCCGATTTCATAGATTATTTTACGGCCTGACATAACTCCTCACAATCATTTTGTACCTATTCATTTTATTGATTTCCTGTTTAGGGCTGTTTAAAATAACACAATTTTACTTGACTTTTGTGTATAATCAAACATTCAACAAGGAGTTCAAGAAAAAGCACCCTTACCAAAAATTAAATGCCAAGGTTCACAGTTCACCAACTAACATTTAAATTGCCCTTAGGATTATTTTTTTTGGGTCTGACGCATCGAAATTTGTTTGAAACGAGTTCAAAGAATGTCAGCATAGATGACTTAATAATATTTTCTACAATAATTGACTAACATTTTGACCGCAGCTGTATATGGGAGAGACTCTTTAGAAAAAAACTATAAAAATCATTGTGATATCAGAAAACTGGTTTACTTTTACTTACAGGTTATATTATTCCTATATATATATTTGATATTGAAATATTTAAATGTATTTGGAAACTTTCATTATATTGGTTAATCATTGCAACAGATTCGATCAAAATATTGTGCTAGTTTTACAATAAAATAGATAATTTAATGCGTATAAATTCAAAATTTAAGTTTCATCAAACCAGCTATAAACTATCAACTTGATTAATAAATAACTTTGACCTTTGGCTGAGACATTGCATATGTAAAATTCAAACTAACAAATGACAGTTTTGTAAAACCATAAATACGTTTTCATAAGTAGACATTCACTTTTCTCTAAACCAACCAAAATAAAAACAAACATGCGCACAGTTCTTATGGGTATTCAAAAAAAAACAGTTGTCTAAACTTAAGAATGTTTTCTTAAATAAAAGCTATGACTTCAAATCAATTTTTTGTCAAGACAGTTGACAAAACAAATGTTCAAACGTACGTGAAAAACAGAATGTATCATGTGTGGTATATAAACTACAAATTATGAAATGTAAGCGAAAATAAATATAATATTAAAAAATAAATTATGAAATATAACAGAGGCACAATATATTACAAAAAAAAAATAAATCAAAAACAATTTGCAAAACTGTTATTCTCATACACAGCAGCTAACAGACTAAAGCAACAACAGTTTGCTGTTAACATAAACATTCAAGCACATGCTTTTGTGCAGAGTTCATGGCGCTGCTAGCTGCATTTGTAGTAGTTAGTTGCATGCATGTAATTTACATATACAAATACATGTCTAAATTTCTAAGTGTGTGTACGTTTCATTGGCGACATTGCGACGTCATTTGGAAGACGTCACTGGGTCGCAGACTATGCTGTGCATATATGAATACATGTATGTGTGTGTGCAGTTGGGGTTGGCCGTTAACAACAACAACAAACAGCTATGCAATGGCAAAAGCAGCCGCACTCTGTCTGTCAGTCGCTCGTTCTCTCTCACTCTTTGTATAAGACTTTTGCCGTTTTCAATGTGAGAGAATATTCGTCGTCGCTTTTGGGCACGGAAACAAGTTCCGCCTGCTGCCTTTTGTCTTGCCACCGTTTTCTGCTTCTTCTTCTAGTTGTTGCGGCAAATATTTAGCGGTTCTTTTTGTATTCTTTTTTGTGCTTTTTTTTTTGTATGTGCTACAACAGCTGCTGCTGCTGCTGCTAGCTTTTGGAGGTTATTCTTCTATTGCCCAACAATTAAATATTTTGCTTTGCGCTTTTTGAAACTTTTGTCTAACGAAAATGTTTCCTGTATTTTCTCGAGTTTTTAGATTGAAAACAAATTTCACAAGTATTTACACACAATTCGTAAATACTTCGAACTAATTTTACAAACAAATACTCGAGGGACTCAAAAAGAAACCCTCTTGACCACTTAATTCAATTTGGCAACACTTTTGTTTATATATTTTTTAATTTTGTCATCTGTTTTTGTTGCTTGCCGCAAGTCAAAAATGACTGAACCGGTCAACAAACCTCTGAAACACCAAAGTATATTAATTCAGTAGCGTTACAACTGTGTCGAATTTAAAAAAAAATTTAAATTAAATTCAACTGTTGCTCTCTCTCTCTCTCTCGCGAGACAGACCCGTTTTTGTCATTTATTATTGTATGCACTTCATTTTCTTCTTCTTTCTCAACTGTTGTTTTTGCACTTCAAGTGGAGAGGGGGAGGGAGGAGTACAAAGATGAGAGTTCGCTTATGAGTAGATTTTGAAATGGGGCTGTTCGTTAAGTACTCGATTCTACACATTTATATTCACAGACTTGTGCAATACTTGAGAAGTGCCCCTCGTTACAGTTTTTAGTTATATATGCCGCATCAAATGTTTTTCTCATCTTTGTCACATCTTTTTTCAGTTCATCTTCGATGTACTTTAATCATTTGTCAACCTTGGCCTGAATCGATATTTAAAAATATGTTATCGATAATTTAAAAATCAAACACTTTTTTTATTGCCAGCTGATCTTTCTCATTGCGTGACATTTATATAAATGAGTTTTTATCAAATTGAAATTTGCCTAAGAATGAATTTATTTTATATATTCGATTATTTGTTATATTTTCAATGTTAACTTAATTATGCATTTTAATTGTTTCACATTTATTTAATTTTATTCTTTAATTTTCTAAATTTATTTTGAAAATTTGAATTTGGTACACTACCTTTAGTGTAAATTAATTTAAAAAAAACTTAAATAAGAAAAGACTTTTGTAAATGTTATCGGTTGATGTCATCGATAAATGCTTAAGTAACTTTTGCCCCACACCTCATATTCATGGGTGCACTTAAGGAACAGCCCTCGCTTTGGTTGATGCATGCAACTCAAGGACGTTCGGTTGCAACGTCTCCACACCGAGGCACATACAGTGCAAACAGTGGGTAGCAGAAGTATGTGCATAACGTTCCGTTCCAAGTATTTATTTTGTATGCTTGACTGGTTTGTGCGGGGGAATTGTGCACTGCAATTGTGTCTTTTAATTAAGTTCTGCCACTGACTGGCTGCCTGCCACTGCCACACAGAGTGGGGCATCTGAGTCTCGTTGGGGCGTGTCTTCAACACATGGTTGTTGTTATTAGCTATGCTTGAGGGCTTGAGTGGCTAATGTTTAAGAATCAGCGCTGAAAATAATGAGTTTATGAAAAGGGAAGAGGAAAAAATGGAGTAATGACACGATTTGTAGAAACAATTATGCGAACTAGCGCTTATTTTATACTATGAAGTAATATAAGACACGAACACTTAGAAAGTTTCCTTCCTAATAAACAATTTTTGAAGTAATGTTGGCGTATTTCTCCTGTGAAGCAGACACACTTCCGGAAATACGCATAATGATTTCGACTATCACTTAATTATGATCAATCACCTCTCTGGTTCTGTCTCTGTTTATCTCTCTATCTGCTCTTTGCTCTTTAACCAACACTGAAATCTTGTTGTGGTTCTGGTTCTTCACCATTGAGTGACCATGCGAAAGATGTCTTCGGACTGGCAACTCTCTTCAATTACCCCCTTCGGCTCTACACACCCGGGGGCATCGCCACTGTAATTTAATCACTTTTCACGCTGGCACTCGCAGCACTCAAAGTCTCAAGTGTCCGCAACTCGTTTGGAAGTTGGAGCTTTACTTGGACACAGAGTTGCTCTTTTTTTATACCCTCAACCCATTGAAATTAAGTGTTCAAAAATGAACACCTTATACGGTAATTTTAGCTATAATTATAATAATATATAATAAGAAAAATCATTGTAAAAGAAGACTACAATCTATAAAGTTGTCGGGCCTAATAATTAAATGATAACGCCGATTCTCGGCTGGCCCTTGGCAGAATGTTCAAAAATGAACACCCTGTAGATACATAACAAATGAATACCCTGTATGTACTAGTGTAAGTGTTCAAGAATGAGCGTGTGTGGCTGACCCATGCAGGGCCAGCCTTGTTCGTCGCGGGAATTCGCGACTACCGTTATTTGCTGGCGACGGCTTGCCGCCAGCTCGCGGCGCGGCGATCTAGCTGCCTTCATCGACGATCGTCGCGACCCAGCCGTTATTTGGTGGCGACGGCTTGCCGCCGCTCGCGGCGCGGCGATCCAGCAGCATTCATCGACAGGCCTCAATCCAGCTGCATTTTACATGTATATTAGGTTAAGCATTTTTATATAAATAAAGAGCCTGCTCGTCAGAGCGGGCAGTTCGATCCTACAAGTCGACTCAGTTTAATCATACAATTAAACATTTGGTCCTTCGAGACTCTCTATTGTTTTCCCCCACCAGTGGTAAGAGACATAGAGTTAATCCAGCACCTTAAAGTCTGATAGTCAGCTACAGGTTGCAAAAATAATTTACTTTGCGCTCCCCCAAGAGTGGTAAGAGGCATTGTATAAAATAATTTGTTTAAACAAAAAAAAGATTGTTTAATACAAATAATAAAACACAGAAAAGTGTTGGGCGTTTTCGAGGCCCAAAAACATCGAAAGTGAAGTGAAGTAAAAATCTTCGTGGGAGAAAGTGGAGTGGAAAAATAAAACTTCTTCATCGCGGGAATTCGTCGTCGACGCTGGACAGAATTCATCGCGGGAAATCGTCGTCGCTGGACATAAAAATCTTCGTGGGAGAAGGTGGAGTTGATAAATAAAACT
Source organism: Drosophila nr. medialis 2 BK-2023a (assembly GCA_035044325.1). Classification (NCBI taxonomy): domain Eukaryota; kingdom Metazoa; phylum Arthropoda; class Insecta; order Diptera; family Drosophilidae; genus Drosophila; species Drosophila nr. medialis 2 BK-2023a. The sequence continues at coordinate 1,168,352 of JAWNMH010000348.1, forward strand.
TCTTCATCGCGGGAATTCGTCGTCGTCGCTGGACAGAATTCATCGCGGGAAATCGTCGTCGCTGGACATAAATCTTCGTGGGAGAAGGTGAAGTTGAAAAATAAAACTTCTTCATCGCGGGAATTCGTCGTCGTCGCTGGACAGAATTCATCGCGGGAAATCGTCTTCGCTGGATAAAAATCTTCGCGGGAGAAGGTGAAGTGAAGATAAAATAAAACTTCATCGCGGAAAAATCGTCATCGTCGCTGTATAAAAATCTTCGCGGGAGAAGGTGAAGTTGAGATAAAATAAAACTTCATCGCGGAAAAATCGTCATCGTCGCTGGATAAAAATCTTCGCGGGAGAAGGTGAAGGTAAAGATAAAATAAAAATTCACCGCGGAAAAATCGTCATCGTCGCTGGATAAAAATCTTCGCGGGAGAAGGTGAAGTGAAGATAAAATAAAACTTCTCATAGCGGGAAAATCGACGTCGTCGCTGGACATAACTCATCGCGGGAAATTCGTCGTCGTCGCTGGGAGAACAGGATAAGTGAACATTTAATCTAAATTTTTATATATAAATTAAGTTTGCTTTAAAAAAAAAGAGATATATAAGATGGCAAAAATGTTGTCGAATAGGAAAGACGCATTAGAAAAAGACAGTGAGGAAGAATTAAGGGATATTATAAGCCCATTGCAACAGTATCTAAGGGAAGTAAAGGAGGAAATAAAAAATACTAATAATGATAAAATCCTAACATTGCACAAGAATAAAATTTATTTTCTCTGGGACAGAGTTTTACAAAAAACGAAACAATTTGATAACAACGCTCATATTAGGAATCAAGTCGAAGAATTAAGGTTCGATGTAGGAAACATGCTCAGTGTATGTGAGCAAGGAACAAGTGGTGGTAATGTTGGGGTTTCAGGAAAACTACCAGCATTGCCTAAAATTGAAGTACCCATGTGGATACAAAATTTTATTGCAAACAACTGCAGTGACAAAACAGTCGGGGAAACAATTAAAAATGACCTTTATATGGACGAAACAATAGCAGGAGCCGACATTATGGAAGAGGCTAAAAATGAAGTTAAGCTAGTGTTAACTGAGCTAGGAAATACAGATACAGAGATAATACAAAGTATTCCGATATTAGTAAAAGAGAATATTGAGTGGCATTTTATTCCCCAGGCAGGACCTCACTTCGGAGGTATTTGGGAGGCTGGGGTAAAATCAGTAAAATACAATTTGAAACGGGTAGTTGGAAACTCTCAATTAACATTCCTAATTGGAAGACCAACATTAGGAGCAGTAGAAGCTATAACAGAAGAAAGGATAGGAAATCTTGATAGATGGAAATTAATTAAAAAGAGAGAGTCCTGGCAAAAATGGAAAGAAAAGTATTTTGACACTGAATCAGAGATATAAATAGAAGCAAGGAGGGAGCATGGTGTCGCACTTGCTGACAGGAAGCGCTGAGAATTATAATATAGTTTGGGAGTTACTAACCAAGCGATATGAAAACAAACGCAAAATATTTTCACAGCAGTTGAATCGTTTAATTGAGTTGTCTTATCAAAACAACGACTCAGCCAGACATTTAAAATTTTTTATTGATTCCATTAATGAATCAATACACATTGTTAAGTTAAAATCGAATTTAACTGATGAAGTAGATTGCATATTCGCACAAATAATATTAAGGAAATTTGGTAAAGAAGCGATGCAAGAATTTGAAAAATTATTGTAAACAATAAAAAAAAAAGATTACAAGCCATAAAGTTGATCGGGCCTAATAATTAAATGATAACGCCGACTCTCGGCTGGCCCTTGGCAGAATGTTCAAAAATGAACACCTTATACGGTAATTTTAGCTATAATTATAATAATATATAATAAGAAAAATCATTGTAAAAGAAGACTACAATCTATAAAGTTGTCGGGCCTAATAATTAAATGATAACGCCGATTCTCGGCCTGGCCCTTGGCAGAATGTTCAAAAATGAACACCCTGTAGATACATAACAAATGAATACCCTGTATGTACTAGTGTAAGTGTTCAAGAATGAGCGTGTGTGGCTGACCCATGCAGGCCAGCCTTGTTCGTCGCGGGAATTCGCGACTACCGTTATTTGCTGGCGACGGCTTGCCGCCAGCTCGCGGCGCGGCGATCTAGCTGCCTTCATCGACGATCGTCGCGACCCAGCCGTTATTTGGTGGCGACGGCTTGCCGCCGCTCGCGGCGCGGCGATCCAGCAGCATTCATCGACAGGCCTCAATCCAGCTGCATTTTACATGTATATTAGGTTAAGCATTTTTATATAAATAAAGAGCCTGCTCGTCAGAGCGGGCAGTTCGATCCTACAAGTCGACTCAGTTTAATCATACAATTAAACATTAAGTGAAGAGGGTATATTGAAGTTGTGCAAAAACAATAAATAGGCGAGAAGAAGCATCTTCGACCCCATCTAGTAAATAAATTCTTGATCAGTATCAAGAGTCGAGTCGATTTTTAGACATGTCCATCTCTCTGTCTGTATGAATGAGACTAAAAGAGGCAAACACCTACAATTTATAATCTAAATACCTAACATATCAACAATAATCGATTATCGATTGCAATAAAATCTACAGTTTTAAAGATATATCTTTCGAATCGGGCTTGTAACATTTTCATCAAGATCAATTGCAAATCAAAAACATTCCTAGACATATAATTATTTAAGAACTACAAAAATAAAGACTTGAGTTTATGGTATCACCTAGTCGAGCTCTCTCGACTAGAGGATTCTTACTTGTTTTATGTTAAACGCAGTTGGACTTTGATTAAATACAACGCAGATTCAGAGCTGCGGCTACTCTGGAATTTATGGTAGCTTGTGGCTTATGCCGTCGCCACCTTGCAAAATGAGAAATAATAATAGTAAAGAAAAAAATGTTGTTACTAATTTACGGCCTCCATGGCTTCTTCCAGTACTCAAAATGACTTCACTCGGTGACTTCAACACTCCCATTCCAAATCCCCAATTCCATTTTCAGTTGCGTGTCGAGTCATTTGCCATGCCAGTCGCGTAATCATTTTGCCAAAAAATAATAAAAAATGGAGCAAACGTAAAAAGTGTTTGCTTTGCGGCTTAAAATTGTGCAAAGTGTTGTTAAAAAAAAAAAAAAGAAAAGAAGCAAAAAATTAGGCTATTCGGTTTACAACTGGGAGTTGTCGAGTTGTCACGAAAGTTGTGTTGGAAATGGTGCTATTAACTCTTTAGTAACATGTATGAAACTCGGATAACCAATTTGCCACATATCTTATGTTGCAACTTTGGTCTAATTTAAAAAGCTTACACTGAGACTATGAAGTTTCAAGTTTTTATATTTATATTTTATGTTTTTCGATTTGAGATTTAATTAGTAATGATTACATTTGAGGGCTGATTATATCAGAGATGTTCTGATTATTCCTTTACTCCTTTTGTTTTGTATTTTTTCTGACAAATATTTTATTATATTTATTAACATTTTGCTGCTTTCCAAAGAATAAAATTATTAAATTAATATAACTTTAATTTTGTTTTATTTTCGATTGATAAAATTATAACATTAAATAATTATCTCAAATTCTCGCTTCATTAACTGGCAGGCGCCCTTCGAAAATAAGCTACTTCAGACGGTTGGGTTTTCAAATCATTAGCTCAATAAATAAATAATATTAAGAAACCAATCGAAACGCAAACTTGAACCGAACAAGAAAATGAAAAGCCGAAACAATGCTGCCTCCTTTTGTGTCCATTGTCAGAAATCCAAGTCAGGGCCAAGGTTGCCTATCGGTATGCGACGACATTCTTGAATCGTTTTGAAATACAAAAACAATGTAAACCATTTTTTAGTATGCTGGACAGGTTCGACATCAATTTTAAAGAGCGCGACACCTAACGAAAAAAAAAAATAATTGGAAAACCCCAAAACTGGCTTTTAGGCGCTACAATTGCAGTTTCAGTGCGCTGCAGTCACCTTCGAGCTTGGACTCCGACTCGAGTGCAACTAAAATTGCGTCCCAGTTTCGACAATTGCCTCAGCACCTTCAGCACCCTTACCCCCTTCGCCAACTCGATATTTTCAATTGTCTAACGTGGGAATGTCGCCCAACTAAAACAAAACTTGTCGTTGCCATCGGCTTATTTTCAAATTAAAGCACTTCCGCATTTTTTGTACAGTCGACGGATCGGATCCCAAATAAAAAGGGGGCCCCACTCCACTAGATCCAGAGAGAGAGGTGGTGGAGAGGACTGGTTGTTCAGCTCATTTCCAAAGCCGGAAAACATTTGCTGATGAGCTAGTTGAGCTCGTCAAAACAAAAAGCGTGTAAAATTGCTGAGCAAAAAGACAACCTTATCAAATAGTATATACCCTGTAATAACGGTGAACATGTTGCATAAGTAAAAAATAAAATAATATTACTTACAGCGTATTTTATTATTAAAAGTTTAATTTGCCTTACTAATCTGAACTACGAAATATTATTTTCGTAAGCATTCCAGAAGGTAGATAATACTTACTAAACTTACAGGGTATATTTACAGTGTCAAGTGACAACTTTTGCGTGGGCCTTTTTATTTATTTATGCACATTTTGCATAGTTCGTTTTCTTGGCAATTATTTGCAGCGGAGCCGAGAATAGAATGCATAAAACAATGCAATGAAGTTGAATAATACTCGTAGAAACTTGACACCACTCACCACCCACTCCGCCAGCCTTCTGGGGGTGCGACCAACTGTTTTGGGCATTCATCCAAAGTGGAAGCAGTTTCAGCAATTTGCCTTATTCATAAGTTCCTCAGAAATAGTTACACTAGTTAGTTACAATATGAAAAGAGGCAAAACTATATTAGGAATTAATTCGAGACTATTGTTATTTGTAAATATTAAATTTTAGTCAACAAGAATTGGAAATGGCATATTTTATATATTTTATTTATATGACTTCGTTTAATTATTTTTTTATTCATTACATGAGTATATTCTGAGACATCGTTGGCTTAAATATATGTTGCAAGAATGAACTATAAATAAAAAAGACATCACCTAAAACAAAATCCACTTAAATCAACTATTATTTTTTTAACAGAATTTTTAAATACATTTTTTATAATTCTTAAAAAAAACATATGTATAATTTAAAATAATTGTATGTTCATAAGCTGGGAAAGAAATCCATTTAAGCTAAATTTAGATAAATCAAGTTTTATTTATTTAGGAATTGCTCATTAGTTAAAAGTGATTTATGTAGTTCTTATTGAACGTTTGAAATGATTCCCAATTGTTTAGCTTCGGAGTACATTTTTGGCAACCTAAGCGAATATCTTCAATGCTCTGTCTCTTTCTGGCCTTTTCCACAAAACTATAAAGACAGCCATTAGTTGCTGCAATGACCTTGTGCCTACCAAAAACAAAGAACAATAAGCCCCAGTCTAAGGCCCCAACCATAACCAATAAAAACCTATCTCTCAGCGCATACAAATAAATCAAATTAAATGAGCAAATGGTCGAATTGTTCAGTCGCACACGAGCCATATGATAAACAACAACGCCCCAAATACAGAAACAACAACAATAACAACCATTTGTTTAAGCAAATTAATCAGATGATTGCAACAAAGAAGTTGGCGAAAAACTTTTAGCACAAACATATAAAAAAGAAAAGAAAAAAATGTATGTATATAAAAAAAAGTACAATTTGGCGCAAAATGACAGAATTTTCAACCAAATGAATGAAAATGGGTAGCAGGCAGGCAACTGTAGTCTCTCAAAGTTTTGCCTGATTGACAAGAAAAGTTGGCCTAATGGATGTTAGCTGTATAAAAATTCATACGATGTTCACATATTTGCCTTTAATTTATTATGATGTCAGTTTTTGTTAGACTTTCTAGACTTTTTATTGGGGTCAAAAAACAGACTGTTCATTATGATTTATTATAATTTTTGAGGTGAAATTAGAGTAGAGATGGGAGCTACGGGAGCACTATAGACTATAAATAAATACCATAAGCATTGTAGAAGTGCGTCAAAGATGGCGACATGGATGTGAAGGGAACCTAAAGATATTCTGTATTTTTCTTGCGGTGTATTTTAACCTAATATAAAATCACCGGTTTACATGTAACTAACTATTATAAATATACAAATATTTATATATATTTGCAACACATATTTTAGGTATAGTTATTAAAATAATACTATTTGAAAACCCAATCTAATCTTACTTGTCTGATAATACACATTGGACTTGAAATGCAAATGTTTTCATGAATATTACAAGTATTTACATACATAAATGTAAATACTCGCTCAACGCCAACTTGTCCAATCACCTCGTCACTTAACAATGCCAAGTGACAGCGATTTAATATGCTAAACAACTCAGCAGCAGCAACAACAACAACGAAAACAACAACCTGTCAGCCCCACTCCAAAGCTGTTTGTTTGTTTGTTCCATGGCTACAGGAATTCAAATAATAACAATAAAAGCATAACACTAAAAATAATATTATCTATCGCTTGGCAGTCACTTTTAAGTACAGTACGCTGGCTTTTTAATGAAGCATAAATTCTTTATCATAAATGAATTTGCCAACAAGTTTTTACATTTTGGCAACAACTGTCGACACGTGTCCATTAATCAGCTGCTATCTAATTGTAAAAGGGATGGCAGCACTTTGCGGGATTTCATAGCAGGCAGCTCTAGGCAGCGTTAACAGGGATCGCTTAGAGTTGCCAGACTGTGCAGCAGCAGTCGTCAACTATTCGTTGAGCTGGCCTGCAGCACAGTTAGTTGTGGAGAGTTTTATTTAAGATGCCGTTAATACAAGAATGTAGTGATAAATAAAGTAAAATAAAATACAGCAATAAAGATATTATCAATAAGTTAATGAACATCTACAACAAAAAAGAAAAAAACTATTTAAACATGATTTAATTCCAATAGATAAAAGATAATCATTAATTAGAATTATTTATGTTATTGTTAAAAAAATTTAAATTTTTAGATTTCTAATTGTCTCTATGGTATAAAACAAATATTATTTTTTTATTCTCCTTGACTATGATATATATTTAAAAGAAAAATCATTCAGTTTATTTTAACACAAAAAATGTTAAACTGTAATTTTTCGGTGTCACCAAATTTGATCAGTGCCTGCAGCGGACAGATGCTAAATAAAAACCTAATAAAAAACACTTATTTTCATAGCTTAAAATATTTACAACGTGCACGATTAAATATAATTTGAGGCGTGATTGCGTCTGTTCTTTATTTAAACAAAGAACAGTGCAGTCTGCTTAAGACTACATTTTCATTGTCTTGTGCTGCTGTCTTGCAGCCAAATTGGAACAAACTGCGCCTCAGCTGAATGCATTTGTGTTGAACTTCCGTGTAGCTTCTTCTCACAACGCATACCAAAAAATTCCAGCGCATTTAATGGCTATTGGCTTTCAATAAACGTACACAAACGATCACACACAGTGACAGACAGACAGACAGACACAACCATCCCACACACATACCCATTTAGCCCCAAAATCAGAGCATTTCCCCCTGCCCCATTCTTTGTGCATCTGTGTCGAAAAATTCAATTTCGAAGTTTGTCTTTCGTTTGTTTTTCGAAACTTTATTATGATGTCAGTTTCAGTTTCTAAATATATTTATGTTGAAGAGATTGAGATGATTTTTCCACATTTGTCTTAATCACGTGCCAGATAATCGCAAAGTCTGTCAATCTCTCTCTTTCTCTCTGTATGTGTGTGTGTGTGTGTGTGTGTAGAGTGTGTGTGGGTTTCATTTTCATTAGCGAAATCTGAAGACAGAACACGTTTTGTGACATGATTCATTTTTGCTTCTTGAAGTGAAGTGAAAATTGTAGAAAGTTGAAGTACAAAACTTGAAACAATTGTCTGTCAGTCATACAATCAATCAGTCAGTCAGTCAGCCAGCCAGCTGCTGTCTGGTAATGGCAAAAATTGCAATTAATTTGTGAAGATTAAAAACACGACACGACAATTTCATTTCATTTTAAATGCCTCAAAGCTGATGACGTCGTCAACGGGCGAGGGGAGGTGGTAAGTGGTGGATGAATGTTGAGCACAAATAGCCACAAAAAATTGGATGTGCATATAATAAATATATACTCAACATTTCACACCCACATTATTATTTTTATTTATTTGATGAAACTTTGCCCTGCATCAACAACAAAAAATGGAAATAATACATTTCTTTGTGAATTGACAGCCGAAATTTGCTTTGCACCAGATTTGATCGCTGTCTTCTGTTGTTCAATTCACACACACACGCACACACACAGTAATAATAATAGTAATACTCTTGTTGTATTTCCTTATCATTATTATTATTTATTTCCCAATAATGTGTTTTGAAATTGTTGAATTGTTGTATTGTGTCTTTTGTTTAGTTTTTTTTTTCATGTCACTTGTCTGATTTGTGGCACGAACAATTTTTAAATTATGCACACCCACTGCCTCCCCTGCCGCCCAGTCCCAGTCCCAGTCTGCTGCTTATTAAGTGTAATCGTAAATATTTGCTGAGCTAATGATAATATGATTTTTTGTCTGTCTTCGCAACTTTTGAGTCCATGCAATTTTCGCAAAGATTGTAACTACAAAATGTTGAGCCAGCGAATTGTGCAATTTTGTCCACAACAAACTTCATAATAAGAGTAGCAAAAATGAGGTTTTCAGTTCACATTCCCTGTATAGACTATTGCGAGTGCTGACCTATATCTATACAAAAGAACAAGTGCCAAAAATTAATCCGCTTCGATTTGTTTTCCTAGCCATTGATAAGATTTAAGTTAATTTTTCGTCTATTACTTTGTCTGATGTCAGTTGAGAGTTCATTTCAAGTTGCTCTCAAGTTGTGTACAAATTCCACTCAACGAATAATTGCGAAAAAGGCAAATTCCAGATAATAAGCTCAGCTGCTTCAGGCGAATATTTGATCTGCGTAAACGGTAAAAAATCAATATTTAAACATTTTTGTATTGAGTGCAAATTCGTGGAATTTCTATGTACACTCTTCAGCGTTTTATATTGTTTGCAATTTGTTCAGCAGCAAATAAATAATTGCTCACTGCAAGTTAACTTGAAGCATATATGTATATATATATTCTATATATCTCTGCTTAAGGCTGGAAATTATGTGTGTGAGTGTGTATGTGTTAATTTGGCATATAAAGTTCAACAACTTGGCAGAGAAGCGGCATTCCATTGACTTCCGCAGCACTCAGCGGGCCATTAGTTCAGTTCAATTTGACTGCTCCTCGGCTCAATTATCTTTTTTTTTATTTTGAATTTTTTTTTGTTGGATTTTGGGCTTTTTGCTATGCATCAATCATGGCCCCGTATCCATATCGCACTTGTCGATCGCTTCAGATTTATTGTTGCTGTCCCAGGTAAAACAGTGACCATGGGCCATGTAATATAATAATTATCGTTCATTATCAAGGTGCGCTTGCATTACGTCGTCTTCATTTTACTTCTGCTGTTTACCTATTGTCCAATCTGTTTTGTGTTGTGCCTTATCTGTGTGCCCCTTTTCAAGTGCATGATTTGAAGTCGTCATAAACACAAATTTTATAATATTTATCAGAGTGCTTGCACTTTAAATACAGGTTTATCAAGAATGCTTGTGATAAGCAACTTGTCAGCAATTATTAATCGATGATGTGTCATAAATAAACACGAAGTAATCGAAATCAATTTGTATTTGTAAACCTACTTGGGTAGGTTTAATTTGTTTTTAAAAATATTAATTTTTACACTACTCTTGAAAACTGTGTATTACTCCGTTTTGTAAATATCGATAAGAATCGATTTCCGATAGCAAACTAAATTTCGCACTTTTAAAGATATTTCTTTCTTGGCTTCAGGATATCTCTTAGTCGAGCACTCTCAACTACAGCATTCTCACTTGTTCTTTAATCAAATTCGTTAATAATGTGGCAAATTATTAATAATCGTTTTCATTTAAATTTCGGAATCTGCATTAATTAATTATACATAATCAGTTTGAATTCATTTCACTTAAAAGACAATTTGTTTTTAATTGGTTTCAGCTGAAACTCATTCAATTATCAAAATCCAATTAAGCAGCAGGTGTTTAAACACAACATTTTTGAATGCGTAGGAAACGTTGAATTCCAAAGAATACAAAATATCAACAATATGTATATATATATATATATAAGTATATCTGTCTATCTACTTCTTTAACTATTGTTTTTATTATGCATACCCTCAACTCAATTAGTTAATACTACAAATTGCATAACAACATTTAAACAAAACAAAAAATGGGTAAACGTAACTTTCGAATTTAAAACAAATATGAATGCAACTGTTACAAAATATATAAATACTAACTGCCGAGAAGGCCGATCGTGAGGGGGGGGGCAACAGCCTCCAGTTGCGTATTTGCCTAATTACTGGGCGTTTAGCTGAACAGCAAGGAAAAAAAGTTGAAGACAGTCGCACTTCAGACTAAACAATGGATCATTAATAATCCGATTTGAAGCTTCAGCCTCTGTGCCTGATTTATGGCGAAATCTTGACATAGTTACAGTGCCTGCAAAATGTCACCCACACGCACACACACACACACAATGAAATCCAATCAAAATCATTTTAGTCGCATCACACTTGATATCACACAAATTCAGCATTTATATTAAGTCCAATTACATGACACAAAAAATAAAAAAAAACTATTGCGAAATGCTGCAAATGATTGACATGAATACATCTGGCGGCTGAAACTGGTTATGTCATATAGGGGCAGGCTATATATGTGTCAAGTGAGGCAGCTGCTCAAGTCTCACCAAAAAGCCACCCAAAGTGCCGGCCAGTCTGCCAGTTGCCTGGACACGAGCCGAGATTAAGCATACGCCTCGTCGCCAAGAACAACAACAACTTCGCTCGAGGCTGCCCCGTGTCACAATTAGAATTTATCGCGTTTTGTGTCGTGTTGCTAAGTAAAAAATATAAGTCGATTTAACTCAGTTGCATAAGTCGGGCGTTCATATACACATTATATGTGGATTATAACTATGTGTGCTTCTAAAATTACGACACACACATATGTTGCATGTTTTCTTTCTTCTTCTTTTTTCACTGTAATTGTTTATTTTAATTTTTTCTAATATGCCCTGCATGCAACTGCAAAGGTCAGCAAGTATTGACGTAATTAATAATTATGGTAATTATTTAATTTTAGTTTAGCTTTTATGACTTTAGATTTTACTATTGTTTGCTGTTTGATGCCTTTTTTTTTAATTTGAAATATATCGAAGTATAGAAAAGACAAAGCATATTTAAATTCGATTTTCAATATACAACTACAAACAAATCAACGAGTATAGGGTATCAAAACAGGGTATCTGCCATTCGAGTATAGGCAGCGCAATCATTTTAGTTTTTTTTTTTTTGTTATTTAATCATCGGTTGAATTGCTGTCGAGGTTTTTTATTTGTTGTTGCCATATTGCCTTTTAAATTTTTTTCCTTTTGTGTACACAATTGTTTTCGATCATATTTTAATTGCACTTGACGCCAGACGAATCACGAACAATATTTTGTTGCTTTGACACATTCAAATGGTGCTTCAGCTATGAAATTGCTGCTTTGAGCAAATAAAATTAACGTATTCATACGGAAATTAAGTTAGGCTTTAAGAGCTTAAAGTTTATGGCTTCAATTGAGTTGCTTAAATTGACTAAAAAATAACTCAAATATTTTTTTTTTACTTAAGATACTTTTACTGAAGATATGGAATTATATTTAATTAATTAATGCGAATTGAAAATGTCCATAAATTAAATTCATTTCGTGCAATGAAATCTTAATGAGATTTTACAAAATGCTTGGCAAGAAAACATTTGCTCAATGAGAATTTCACCATTGTTGTCAGTAGTATAATTTATGTGGTCTTTAAATGCAAGCACAACAATAATTATTAATTTATACAACTGTATTTGCAACCGAGCGAAAACCCAAACGCCATTTGCCATAAATGCAAATTCAATTTAATTATTTTTTTTTTTTTTTACTTTTACTTGTTTGCGGCGAGCAAATCAAATGAGTTTTGCCAAATATGTAAAATTTGCAAAAAAACACACTCGCAAAACGAATCAAAAGCTGTAGAATAGATACAGATACAGACATATGTATATAGATATAGATATATATATATGTACATGTTCATACGTATATATCCGACTCAGATGTGCGCCCCTCAGTTCGAGTCATTGAACGTCAGTGCAAATGACTTCATCATCGATGTGTGGCTGATGACAGCAGACAGCTGACTGTTTGAATTTGTATCTGCAAAGAGCCGACCGATACTCAAAGGTGGTTGCCAAGTGCTGTAGATATTTCCATATTTCCAGCACGATAAGTTTGCTTGCCACAGAATGTGTTTCGGAATGTTCTAAATAAAGTTCACCTGGCACAGGTGTTTTTATTTGTAAATTCAATTTTGCTCAAAACAACAGGCTAGTGAACCTTACAGACTTTTCATTGGGTGTTTTCGTACAGTGACTATCCTTCAGTCAATTCACTTTACTCCAGTCTCTGATTTACCCATTTCGTGTGTGCATTATTTAAACATATATACAAGCTAAAACTGTAGCGATTATAGGCCCCAATGAGTTTTGAATTTTTTTTATTTTTGTTTGCAGCTAGCATGAAAGCAAAAGTATTAAAAATGCACGAATTGTGCGCAAAATTCGCGTGCTGAGGCCACATTTCATTTTCATTTAATTTCGCACTCTTTCCCCAAACTGAGAGAGTTGCTTTTTGTTAATTATACTTAATGCTGCTTCTGTGCTTTGAAATGGCATGTGCGAGTCTGGTCATAGCCCTGGGTAATTGGCATATAAAATTCATATATATATATATATATAGTGTGATACATTTGCACAACTCCTCACTACTTATGAATAATATATTAACTATGCTTGTACTTACATGTAAAAATGTTTTTAATCTCTTTTTTTTTGTTTTTTTTTTTTTTTGTTAACAACATGCCAAGTCAGCCACGAATTAGCCTCATTTTCAGCTGGGGGGTTGGGGTTGGGTTTTGCTTTGCCTTCTTTTTCACTATTAATTAACGCGTCATGCGTTAATTTTTTGTGTCTTTGTCTTGCTTCGCGTGATTTCGCACGTTTGGGGCAGTCATCAGTTTTTTATTTGTCTAGACTCCATGCATATTCATACATATGCATATTCGCATGGTTAGAGTAATCATTATGTTGTTGTTGTTGTTGTTGTTCGCCTTGTGAACACTTAAAGTGGAACAACCAGAGAATTGCCATCAGCGGGAGTCACTACCTCACATGCCCGATTCGCTCGCCACAATTAGTGCTGTAAAACGCTGCAAATAATTCCAAATATTTATTTTATTGAGACTTTTCTGCATACGCAAAATACTTTGTGCAAATAATCCAAATGTTTATGTTGGAATTGCGCTTTCATAATTTATTGCAATATTTTATTCAGATAAATTTGTTTGTCTTAACAATCATTTAAAATACTATGACACATCATAAATTTCGAAAATAATAAATTCTGTATTCAATCGGGTTCCATTTTTGGTTGACTTTTTGTATTTTTAGACTTCTACATCAAAATGCATGGAATACATCAGTTTTTATTGCTACTTCTAAATCATTAATTTTCTTTTGATGTATTTGCATTCCGATGTTGTACATAAGCTCGATGAACCCATCAATATGGCTCACTCGTAAATCTGAACTCTGAAGTCTTGGGTCTTCAGTCGCAGTATGACAATTCAGTTTTGTGTACACGTATGTGCACATTATTTGCAACACGTTGCGCGCCACGACAAAGGCGATTCAAGTTTACAAGTTATGAGCACATAAGATAAATGCATTACAGCAATTGCCCCTGTGTGTTGCGTTGTTTGTTGTGGTTGCTTTTGCTAGCTGCTGTTGTTGCTATTGTCATTGTTGTACGTGAGGAAATACATTTACTCCAAAGGTACAAACTTTTCCACTACCTGTCACTTGAATGACTTACGACACTTTAAATGTCTCAATTAAAGCGCCGTTCACCTGCACAAATTCAACAAATTTATTAAACGATTTCTTCTTCTTCTCATTTGCAGGTAAGCAATTTGATTGCACTCATCTCTCCTCTTCTAAGTCTGCGGCATGTAAGTCTCTTATTTCATCAACATCAATAAAACACACCCAGCAACTAGCTTCCGTCGAGTTTTTCTCGTTCTCTTTATCATGCACTTCCTCTCCGATCCCAGCCCAAGGTCGTTGAAGGCCTTTTGGCGCTTTTGTTTGCTCTTTGATTGTATGTGTGAGTGTGAGTGTGTGTGCGTCTGTCTGTGTGTGTGTGCATTTTTTATCGCCACACGTTGTTTGAGGCTCTGTAAACACGGCTGCATTGGAACGGAAGATTGACTAAAACATGCCCTGTACCTAATTTGTTTATACATTTATTTGTCAAATGTTCACCAAAAATATAAATAATTTGATTAAAAATCAGAACAAACAAACAAATATTAACCAATTAAATGAAGACGTAAAACATTTTTTAAAATTACGATTGGTGTTTGAATTACAAAATTGTCTGAAACATATTGCTTGAATTGAGGAAAACCCAGAAAAAACTCAACCAAGATTTGCGCTGAACATTTGCGGGGAAAAACCCAAAAACAAAAAATAGTCAAAAGGATGGCAAAATTTGGTATGAAACCAAAATCAAAAATGCATGCGAAAACTCACAAGTCAAGATGCATTTTTTAATAATGAAAAAAGATTGCTTGAAGTGGATTGAATGATTCGCACACAGTTTAAAGTTTGAACAATTAGTGAAATGAATTAACTTAAGATTATTTGCTAATACCTTAAAATAAATGTAGTCGAATAATTGTTGCTGATTTCCGATCCAGAAAATACGAAAGTAAAACTAATTCGAAATATAAAATATTTTGCCAAAGGGTATTTAAATTTCATCATCCAGAAATCTGTTTCCTTCGTTTTATCTAATTTCACCAAAGCTGAGTGCGTTTAACTAATTGGTTTTTAAGTGCAAACTGTGCTATAATTTTAATTTAGATATTGTCAACACAAGTACACATACACATACGCACACATATATATGTACAACTATATAAATATGTATACTTATATACAATGTATTGTGCTTTCGTGCCGATGCGATGAATCATTCTGAGTTTATGTTAGCAACTTTATGGCTATTGATTAGATACTTGCGCTAAAATTGGGAAATCGTTGTGAATCGGTTTATTAAATGATCATTTTATTATTTAATTCGCGAATGTATGTATGTTTTATACTATCCATATTGTTTTTTATTATGTTGTGCGTATGTATTTATTTTTATCATGTGAAACAAAAAATGGGGCTTACCATGGGTATTTTTTTTTTATTTATTTACCATCGATTGTGTGTAATCCAGGTGAATACCAGACTGAATCAATAGAATTCCAATAATATCATTCTCAGAAACACTCTACTCAAGCCTGGATAACGATATAATGGAAAAATATGTTCACGAGCTATAATAAGATTTCTTTGTTTACTTTTCAACAGACATGGGCGCGTCTCTTCATGAGAAATTCCCCATGATGGCATTTTCCAGGCGTGCAGCAAAATGTTAATATTGCAATTATTTATGTGATTTTTTTTCCTTTGCCTAGCCATGCCCTGCAGTATGTCGTGTTGCTGTTGCTGTTTCTGAGATGGTTTTTTTTTGTGCTATGATTCAATCGAGCAGCGTAAATGTCAGAAATTCTTACGCTCGGCATGCGGAAACGTGTCGGGGCAAATGCGGCGTATGCGCAATATATTTGGGTCAGCATGCAAATAGATCACCCACAGAGTCGCAGAGATAGCTAGATAGATACTGATAGAAACTGTTATGCAAAATAGCGGCTGATTTTCGAGTTTTCTCTTTGTCTAGTGGATTTTCAAATTGAAATTGATGCACACACACACACACACACTCGCACACACACAACCATTCCAGAGCCGCCAGCTGTGCAAAGTGGCAAGCAAACAAACAAATCTCTCAGCAAATACAAACAAATTAATATTTATACAACTAGTAAAACAATTGCCGAAAATACAGTATTAATGAAAGCGACTAGTTAATTAACGCTAGCCAAGCGAAGCATGAAGGTTTCTCCTACACATTTTCCCTCTTAATAATGGGCCAACAGTAAAATGTCTCAAGTGTGACCGTATTTCGCAAAATGTGTCTCTCTGTAAAAGAAGCCAATAACTAACAGAAGTGAATCAATCACCGTTGCATGCGCCGCTGTAGATACGAGTCTCAAACAACAAGCACAAATGAGTTTCGCGCAAGTACACATACTTAATATTAATTAGCTTCGTTGAGTCATCTGACCGATCCGATACGTAGTAGATATGTGTAACATGTACTTTTTACTAATTTCGTGCAGAAACTGCCGCATTTGGATGGGTGCCCAATATGATTTATGTCCCGTCAAGTGCGATGTGTCATAGTCGATGTGAACGGCTCACCCACAACTGCTTATCGACTATCCATTTAATGGTAGGCGCATATAGATAATGTACAAAAAAAATAGATTTTATGTATAAATTTGGCACAACATTGGTAATAAAAAAATTCCCGAAACTGGTAAACTTTGGCTTATCTAAAAATCAAATATTTGCTGCTCTATATCAAGGCATATATTCCTATCAGCAGATTATTACGCATTCTTATGCTACATCCGTTTTTCTGTTGTTGCACAGGCATCGCAATCCTTTGTTTTTTTTTATTATTCATTCATTCATGCCTATTTGGAGGTGTTTCCTGGAGGAGCATTCAACAGACAAACGGAGCATTAAATTGCAGACGTGCCTGCGCGTTGCTCAACTGCAATCGAAATAAAAATCAAAAGTAAAAACGGGAAAACAATTTGGATTTCATGTCACGTACGTGCGGCAGACAACAGACAACAACAACAACAAAATTAAATAAATAAATACAAAAACATATTAATGCCATCTAAGACATTAGCAAGACAGAGATAGAGAGAGAGAGAGAGAGATGGCACCTCAGTGCCTGTACCCCTGGCACCTCCCTCACTTCCACCCACACTACTGGATTCCCAGTAGAATATTTCAATTTTAATTTGTAGCATGTATGCAAAGTCAGTCGGATTTAGCTAGTGTTTCTACGCTCTGTAGCGGATGTTTATGCAACCAGGCAAAGGGGGAACACCGCTGTGGGTCTGACCATTTTGGACAGAATCTCAAACGGAAATTACGTTTTTAGTTATTTTGAACCCAGTAAAAACTGATGCAACGGGTATAATAGAATTGTTGAAAAGTACGTAACAGGCAGAGTCAACTATATACATGCTCGATCTGGTTCAACAGCCGAGCGGATCTGTCTTGATTTCAGAGACTATCGATAAGAATCGATTACCGATATCAATAGAAACCACAATTTTAAAGTTATATTTCTATAATATAGAATGTGTATGACATTAACATTAAAATAATGAGCTATAAACATTAGGTTAGATGTGTTAGGGTATCCTTTATTCGAGCATTCTTATGTGGCTTTTACTTTTTTTAATTACTCATTTCAAGTTTAGATAAGTCTACTTCGTAAGTTATTGATTTTCCACATCTATATTTATAGTTTCCCTGCGTGTTCATTTTTCAGTTGTAGCCGTGCTAAGCTCTTGTCTCGAGAGAAGGTGTGGGTGTGCGAGTGTGTGTGTGGGTGTATGTGTGGGTGGGTGGGTGTGTGTGTTTGTGTGACTGCTTGTGGGTGCTTTTTTTCGCCAAACAATGAACTATTTCAAACTGTCGAGTCAATTAAAGCACAGTTAGCAGAGGGTTCGCGACGTGGTCACGCTATGTGCATGCTGTATTTAGACCAGGACAGCAGGTAGTTATCAAAGCAACGTTGGACGTTAATAATATATGGCAGAATGTCAAAGACAAACTTTTCAAATCACATTTACTATGCACGTGGACACTTTGCCATAATTGCTAGATTTTCTACATGGAAATGTTCTTTGAAAATGCATTTGAAATTACACCTAGATGGACATTAAATTTTAATGTCAAACTCAACCGAAGCATGGAAATAAATTGGCTTTGGCTGTTTGGGGAGGAACGACAGGTTATGTCACATCACTTAAGAGCTTATTAGTCAAATAAATAAGAAACAAGAAAGAACGACTATTTCAGGCATTCTGAATAATTTATTATACTGCCTCGAATACCGGAGTCAAATGTCCGACGTTTATATTTCACTATAAAGTTAAGAAACTCCGACTGATTGCTGATCTGATGTTGATTATTTGAGTCAAAATATTGAACGTATGATAAGGTGCATAGAGCTGTTGATTTCCAAGTTCTAAAGTTCCAATCGTCCCAATATTATATGATTTAGTATTCGACATCTATCTGGTAAGTTTTGTACAAATATTTTGTTAAATTCAAATGTTTTTTTTGTATCAAGAGGTTTAATCAAATTTCAATTCTGAGGGAAAACTTTGCCTGGAAAGATATGAACAGAATCAACCAGCGATAATCAATAATTATATGTTCGGCATTTAATCTGATGGTAAGGTTTACTCAAGCACTGACAAGCTAACAATGCTGACAAAGCTAATATCCGTAATCATATAGCTAGAGGCAATACCACGTGTGGTGCTGTGCTGTGCCCCCAATAAACTTGAACCTCAATGCCAACTGTGCACAACACACTTTAGAGCTGGGTACACTAACAAAATCAATCGCGTTTCACCCACGAATATATTATTTTATAATCGTTGATAACGTGACATTTGCGGCTTGCCAGTTTGTTGTACACTTTCATTATGACTATAATATTATAATTAACCCCGCCACACAAACAAAAAGTCTAGTGCTTATCAGTGCTGATACCTCCATCCTCAATGGATGTGGTTATTGTTGTTGTTGTTGTTGGGGTTTGTTATTGTTGGGGAAGCAGCGCTTAACTTATCAGCGAGAAATGTAAACAAAGCCCGGAGAATTTGTAGCTCCAGCAATCTAAAGTTCATGCGAATTCTTCGTGTTCGTATTCGTAACAGCGGCACCCATTCAATTTAGTGTAAACAATGAGTTTAGTACTTACGAGTAGCTCGCCTTCACCCATCGATAATTTATATCTTTTGCAATTTCCGCGATTGGCAACATTATCAGTGCCTGGTTTTGGCCACAAAGTGTTGGGTACAATAAAACATTTACTCTATTAAATGAGAAACTTTTTGCTGTTATTCTAAGAAAATTGAATAAGCGTGAAATTAATTTAATTACCTGATTCTACTATCAACATTAAGTTAAGCTGTTGGCCATAAGGCACAATATTCTGTAGATTCGACCTTAAAGTAGATTTCATACTAAAGTATTCGACCGATCCTAAGAAATTCGAGCCGAATAAAGTAGGGCAATATCACAAACAGCGAATATTTTAAAATAGAATTTTAATTAATTTTTATTTACTTAAATTCACATTAAATTTAATTAAAAGTTGGGCATATTGGAATCCGATCATAAGTCTTCTCATAGTATGTTTCAAGAAGTAAATCCTTGACTATATCGACTATATTTACTGTTCATAGAGACTTTGTTGTTTACTCTCTCTCTCTTATCTTCAGTGTCTATTTGTCTTTTTAGAGAGTTGCTTATCAACACTTGTGCTACACATATAATTTGTTTATAACGTCATTTGCCACTTTGGCCATTTGCCATTTGCCATTGGAAGTTTGAGTGCTGTTCTGGCCATTGTTATTTATGTGTTGGCCTTTGAGGAACATTACTTAACCGAAACACAACCATTAGAACTACAAAAGTTTGTTATGTGCCATTAATCAGCCAGCACAATAGATAAAGGACAATTTGGTTGTCATGTTGTTTCTCTGCTTTGAGTTGCTGCCACATCCTGGCTAGCATTGAGTTATTTGTAGTATGTGTATATAATTTTAATGAGTGTTGCTTGTGCTTTTCATTTAATACGCCGCCTCTCCTACATTATTATTGACATACATATTCTCGTTTATGATGTTTACTTTTGGCCATTCATTTGTACAGTAGTTTATTGACCAGGGTCAACGGAAGCCAGCTGCCTTCAAAGCAACAGGGGGTTGGGGGTTGGGGGTTGGCATTGCGTCAGCGTCAACGTTGCGTATGAAAAGCATTGAAAATGCGCACCAGATTTCTTAATGACTCTTGACTACTTAACACATTTATTTAGTCATTTATTTTGGTTTTAGCACAGTTTATTCAATTTTGTTTTCTTTGTCTTGAGTCATTCACACTTTGGCCTTTTCAATTGGCCGCCACTCTGTAAGTTGCATCAATTTCTTAACTATGAATTTACCTTGCTTTTCTGAGTGTATTGCGCTCGCTTTTTACGGATTCAGTCTTTTTACTTTTTTTGGCTCAATGCCAACTCGCAAATGGTCTGTGTCAGTGTGCCAAGTAAACATTCCATAAGAATCACATAATCAGTTGGTTTTAGTTTAAGATGCAACGATTTCAATATACCCTATGCCACAATTACTTGTGCATTAGAGTTGCATGCCACAATATTTTCCTATCGTTTAAGACATTCATAAACAAAGTAAATCATTTACTTTTGTGAATTGATAAGCAAGTTGAAAACAGTATGTTAAACCGGAACTGATTGCAGGTTCCGGTTCTGGCCCGGAAAGTCGTATGGTTCCGGTAAAGCTCAGCAATCTTTGGTACACTCTATTGGCAGCTTACAATATAGACAAGAGTTTGAAAAATCAAGTGAAAACTACCAATCCTCTGTATTAAATTGTTTCATTATATGGTTTTCAAATCGGTATCGGTTATCGTGCTTATCGTGTCGAAGTTTCGATAAAAAATTATCAAATGGTTCCACATTTATTGCAGTTTAACTGAACACTTATTTAAGTATTATCAATCATAATACTGATTGCATATGCATATCAGCTTTACGAGGCTATAATTCGTGCTCGTTTTTAATTATTTAATTGATTCGTATATATGTTTAATAATACCGATTTTGGATGCAGTACTTTCCCAGCCTATTTTCTCTTTGTACACTTTAAAGTCGTGCTCGCCCTTAAGCCGCAAAAATGCCGCAAATAAGCTAAATTATCCATTAGCATGAGAAACGCTCATTTAGAGTGGATTGCATCGATTTTTCGTGTGCCCCTGAAATTGCAGTTAATGCTCACTTGTTTGACACTCATTATCAGGTAGTACTGTAGTACTGAGTACAAGTTCTAGTTGCGCTCAAATTCAAATTGAATCGCTGCAGTTGGCAGTCGAGGCCAGCGGTTTGGGCCATGTCAAAAGCAAGTTGTTCTTGTTTTTGTTGTTGGTGCTCATTTGCAAACACGTCATAAATCCGGCAAATGGTGTAAATCATATTTCTGACGCTGACAACGATGATGACGTTGTCAGCTGTCTGGCATGAGCAACGCAATCTCCGCCAATCCATTGTTTATCTAGCTGTCTACCGCCTGCCTGCCTGGCCTGCCTGGCTATCTGCCTATCTGTATCTGTGGTTAGGTGCACGCATCCATCAGATACAAAATCTCTAATGCGAATTCATAAACACACGCTACAATTGCCGTTATTTTCACATAAACAACTGTGCGATTTCTCATCGTGTTTATGTTTATTTGTTTTGATTAGTGTGCCATAAATACAATAAAAATACTTATCGGTTCTACTTGCATCTTGCTTTGTGGTAGTTGCTATCCTAAGCGGTGTCGATGTTAGTTGCTAAACAATGCCATGCCAGATTCAGATTCAGTATCAGATTAGCTCATCGCCAGTTCCGACAAACACTCAGCAAAGACACTCAGCCTCTCAGTAAATACGAATTGCATATGCATATATCTTTAATCTCGAACCAAAGTAGTCAGTTAACAAAGTAAATATAAGACTACGTGAACAATTCTTCCGGATGTTATCCAAAAGCTTGTCAATTTAAAGTATCTTAATAGAGTTCTTGTGTTGTGTTGTGTTTAGTAACATATTTTTATAATTAAAACAAGAATTTTGCTGGCTCCACGCCAAGTATGTTTAAGTGAGTCATTATCAAAGCAAAACATATGACTCATTTATTTATTACAGATTTCTGCAGCATAATCATGGATCAACTTTAGCTATGTTTACATTTTTGACTCAACTCCAACTCTTTCACCTGTGAAATTCCTACATAAATTTCACTCAACAAGTCACACGTCAAATTCCTGACTTTTAAGATCATGAAGATCAGTTTTAATGCTCTTCACATTTAATACCATACGTAATGCAGCCATAACCAAACACATCGTGTTTTATACTTTCATTCATTTGCTCTCATTTTCAACCCATTTTCACTTGCTGTCGTTTTCCAAGCACTGATGATGTCATCTATCGCACATTTTCGCGTCCATTTGTGCTTCCTCTCCAGAAATTGTCGTTTATCGCACAACAAGCTGACATTTGACAGTGAAACACTTTCGTTGCCCCTGCCGCTGGTGTGTTGCCTGTCAGCGCTGCTATCTGCGTCTGCGTCAGCGTCAACGTCAACGTCGAAGCCCCGTCGACGCGATAATACTGATATTTCTGTTTCTATGTTCCATATTCCCGTGGGCAGCGTAAAACTCATTTTTTCTTCTTTTTTTTTGATAAGGGCGTAAGGGCGCTTAGTTCAATTTGACTGCTCGCCGCGACAACAACTCACATTTCCCAAATAATTATTAAATATTAAATAACAAGCGAAAACCCAATGAATATTATAAATCAATCGATTTTGGGAGCACAGAACTGAACTACTTTAAAAATATGCAACTTCAGAATCCATAGAACAGAGGGAAGGAAAATTTGTGAGTGAAAAATTGTAAATTCTTGGCAGTAATTTACACAATTTGGAAAATACATAACAATATAAATATAAATTTAACAACCACAATTAATAATGAATAATAATTAATAAACGGGGAAACTTATAAATAAATCAAAATAAAACATTATAAATACATAAAATAAATAATTTAAAGTCGTGATTATGTTCATAATAATAATTTTTGTAATAATTATAATAATAATAGAATATGTTAACAAACTATAGGTGGAGGGAGAATTATTAATCAATAGTTGCTAGTTGTTCATGTATTGTGTGTATTAATTGTTTCTAAATAAGTTCAATTTCCATAATGACAACTTTTACAACACGTTCTACAATTTAACAGAAAAAATAATATTTACTTTTTTTATTAACTTAAAAGTTTACATTTCAATTTACAACATTTATATTATAAATGAATGTATTAATGTTTATTATTCATTAAATTTTTTTTTAGAAAATAGAAACACATTAATTTGTTTATTTAGGTGAGCCCTTCCAGCTTCACTGAACAAACACAACCACAAGCACAGATTGAGTTGAATATAGTTTCGTTCCTCAGTGGATCAGCGGTACAATTAATGTACTTCCGCTTTATAAGCAGATTCCGTGATGCTTGCTCAGCAAAGCCTACAAAAAGCTATATAGATAGTGCAGGGTTGCTATCGATGTTGCTGATAGTACCATTGATAGTTCTTCAATGACCTTATGGCCATTGAAAAAGGAGAAAAGAAAAAACAATAAAATGCACCCCTAATTAAAATTGACATTTGTACTTGGAAAATATTTCTGTAAGAGTCGCTGCTTTACTCTGTAAGAGAAACTCAAAACACTGCCTACTCATGTGGTTTACTTTACTTTACGAGCGATTGCTCAGTTTACGTGCCAGTAAGTCAGAATTACACAGCTCTCAGTACACCCCACATTAAGGGTGCACCACCAGTGGTTAATGTCAATTTGCCCTCCAATCCCAAGAGCGCTGCACACTGCTTGTCAGCTAGCTGGCTGGCTGGCTGGGGCATTTGTTGCGCAATTTGTGCACTCACTTCATACATTAAGCGTAGCTGAAAGTGGGTCAGCGTTGGTGGCTGTGGCTCTTAAGCAGAAGATTTTCGGAGTGATGACAGTAATTTACGCGGCTTGCTGTGCCTTGTCTTGGTCCTTGTTGCCCTTCCAGCTGGCCCACTTGTTATGTAGGTGCTGATAATGTGGCCAAGCCAACATTGCTCAACGTACTCCAGCAGCCACCACCAGACACAGGACAAGCTGGTCGCCCAGGTGACAGTGGCATTCATTAGACGTAACCTCATTAACACTTGAGCACCACACAACGGGCAGAATCCTCAAAGCAAGCACAGGCAGACAAGTTGCCGTGCTATGAGATGCCCTCCAAACAAAACTAAAGTTATTTATTGCTTAAATATTAATGTTGTTCCACTCAATAAGCAGACAATACTATATTATATATTGTATATTATATTATATATATATATATATTGTCTGCTTAGTGGTTATATACAGACTCTCAGCGCTCTTCATTTACTTGATGTATCCAAATTAAACAACTCTACGCAGTTTATGGATACTGGGTATTAAGTGCAAAGAAACTCAAATTAAGTTTGCGCTCTTAACGAGTACTGCTTGTAAAGTGTGTG
Organism: Drosophila nr. medialis 2 BK-2023a; assembly: GCA_035044325.1. Classification (NCBI taxonomy): domain Eukaryota; kingdom Metazoa; phylum Arthropoda; class Insecta; order Diptera; family Drosophilidae; genus Drosophila; species Drosophila nr. medialis 2 BK-2023a. The sequence continues at coordinate 1,192,955 of JAWNMH010000348.1, forward strand.
TGTGTGTGTGCCTGTCTATGCGAGTACTTTTAATGAGTAAGGACGAAGATAAAGCATAGCGGTAGTTAGGTAGTCTAAAACTGAACGTACTGTTATATATATGTGTATATGTATTTAGCTGTAATCAATTTAAACGTTTGCGAGACCACTTAAAATGTCAAAAGTGCAAGTTAATCAGTTGCCAGTGGCAACCAAAGTCAGAGCCCAGTTAATAAGATTTGCAGCGCATTCAATGTTTCTTCAAGTACAATCTACATATAAATTTGCCCTGCCTCCCCATTCAAAGTCGAATCCATTAACGCTTGGCGTTGTCAAGGTCAATGTCTCTAGATGTATTTATGACTCAGCGTCTCTAAGATATTGTTTATGCGTCTCTCTCTCTCTCTCTTTCTCTCTCTGTCACTGTCTCCCTTTCTGTCTCTGCCACTCTCTCCCTTTCTGTCTCCATCTAGGCACTTTACGTTTTGCGCGCACAAAAGAGAAATCACTCAAGCATCCAGTTTTTCAATCATGGCACGTTGTTGCCTCTTCTGAACTTTCAGTTCAGTTCGTATCGCTTTGCAGCCAACTTGAGCACTTTGTGCAAGTCGAGCCGAATAATCAGCTCGTTGAAGGGTTAAGTTAGCACTGCGATTAGAGCCAAATGTAAAAACTGTGCTAAAGCCACATATAATGCTGGGGCACAGATAACTACATAATAAGATGGCCATATGAGTATGGGCGGAAGCAACATTGAAACATTGATTATATTTTAGTTGATTAGATACATTAGCAACGATAATACTGAAACTGGTCCATTGAAGTTAAAGATCTTGGAATTCTCTTTGCTGCCAGACACAGCTGAATTCTCCATTTCAAGGCCAAGGATGTACTCGGAAAGAAAGATAGAATTTAATGAGGTTTTTACCCTCCAGATTCTCTATGTCTCTTTGGCATGTCCGTCATATTCTTGAATACTAAGCTTGAATCCCAATCTTCAATTGGAATCGATCTCCACTAGCCTTCTTCTTATTATCTCTTAGTCTTCCTAAATAGGTTTTTTCTTCCTTAAATTTCATTCTCAATTTTAGCATATCTCCGAAACATCTCAAACCCATGTTAAATAATTGCAATTCTTTCTCTTTCTATATTTGCCCCTCTTCTCTCTTCATTCTTAACAATTAATTTTCTCTATATTATCTAAATCATTAACATTTTTATTGGTCTGATTGGGTTTCTTTTTATCCTTGCAATAAATGTTGAACCATTTTACATATAATAATACCTCCAGATTTTTCATGTATTGTATTTAATCTTTAATCTTGAATTTAAGCTGAAAATCTTTGCAGCACAGCTTTGGCATTTATGCTCCATTTTTTAAGCACACAGTAACTATTTCTTTTGTCAGTTATAAAAATGTTCAAAAATGTACTCTTAGGCTCGTTAACGCTTCAGTTCTTTATTCAGCTCATTTGGCTTTATGCTGTGCATCTTGATCCATCGCTGTTGCCAATTTGAGTTGATGTTTGTTGCTGTTTAGTTGTTGTTTGCTGTTTGCTGTTTGCTGTTTGCTAAGCATAAACAAAAAACTTCTTATCTTTGGGCTTCCGTGCTTATCTTTATGACCAGAACGCTCACTCAACCGACACTCGGAATGACCTCGGCTCTGACATATGCCAGCATATATATATATATATATTTATGTTTGTGTAAGTGTGTGTGTGTGCGTAAGCCTTTCAAAGAATGCTCTTTATGTGTTTTGTTTTACACATCATTAGCACTCAAATAATTTGAGGAGGTTAAATGAAAGGGGGGGCGAAATTTGAACTCATCAGCAAGCATGAAGCATTAAGCGGGAAGCCAGCCAAGTGAATGCGAAACATTTGAACATGTGTGCAACAGCTGCAGCGGCTATCGGTTGGGCGTGCAACACAGCAGGGGGGAACACAGCTCGTGACTTCTTTAAAACACTTGTTGCGAGGGTCGATCGTGTTGTATGCTTTGTTTGCGTTGCACACAACTCTGCAGTGTTCATGTTTATTAAAGCTGATACCATTTAATCAGCAATGTGGTCTAAACACCTGAAGTTAAAAATACTTATTTTTGCGGATACATCTCGAGTGCAGCTGCAGCTCTTGCTACGTAACTCTGATAAGATAAATAAGTAGCATCTTGACTATATTGCCATGACCATCATCAGGGGAAGAACGAACTCTTTTGTCACTTTGTCGCTGCTATTATCGGTCTGTCGCAAACAGATACATTTGTATCTTAATGAGCTGCTACTTCTAAAGATAAACTCGCAAATTGACGCTCACTTTGGGAGCATCGCTGTGAAATGAGAGCAGCAAGCAGCTTGTGCCAAATACCAAATGAGATAGCTAAACCCAAATAGCTCAAAGTGGGCATACAATAGAAAATGAAAACCACACAGTTTGCCAGCTATGCACAACAATTGGCTTGTTATTGCCCCGAGATTACGCAATATACCAAATCATTGAACATGCTCAACATTTGCACTTACATGTGTAGCATGTGGCTATTTTGCTGAATTGACAAGTCACAGTTCAATGTGAACATTTGCATCTAGCATCATGTATATGTATATTATAAATATATATATATAAATATATGCAATTCTATTGTAGATACTGAAGATCAAGATGTAATCATGCACCGTCAGCATGCAGTGTGATCATCAAACAAGGTTGGCATTTGTGGTTTATTATTATAACAACTGGTGGCATGCACTCGACTTTGCGATCTTTGCTTATGATACTACTCTACACTTATCCCTTATCTAGAGATTATCTTTATATCTTTATTGATTGGCTACTCTTTTAATTCTAGTTACTTTGATTAAACTTTCTTTCTATGCTCCCAATGAAAAAGATAAAGCTATTGTTTCCTTGCCTTATAGCTTTATATCGACCTTTATCTTTGTTTTTACATTTTGCCCATTTTCCCTGTTCATCAATTCATCCTCTATAAAATACTCTGTATTTTTTTATTTCCTAAATAATTCTTTATTCATACTCACTGTGCATATGTTTATCTTTCTTTGATCTTTTATAACTTCTTCCTCTCATCTGCATATATAGTTTGCTCCTCTGATTTGCTTAGTTGCTTAATGGGGAATATTATAATTTATAGATTCTTGATCAGCACTCCAGCATTATCCGATTGTTTAAGTTCAAGTTGATTGCTAATTTCAATGCAAATCGATAGCAATAAAACGGCAAATTCTATATACATATAGAAAACTTTCTAATCGAGAATACATTGACATCAGGAGGGCATCTTATAGTCGAGCTCTCTCGACTCGTGCATTATTACTTGTTGCAATTTGTGTCGTCGCATGTTGAAATCAGACACAGAAGAGCCGCAATGTGTACACTCGTGGGTGAACTGTGACACGATATGTGGCGACGTCTGCTCAGCTATGATTTTAAAATTCAGCATTTCAGATAACTCTTAATTCGCCTGATTCGTGGCGACAATTTCGCGCTCGTGGCTCGTTAAGAGTTCGCTTGTCATTCGCCGTCGGCAGTTGTTGCTGTTGTTGTTGTTTTTGTTGTTGCTTTCGTTATGGTTTTGACTTTGTTGGCCAAGTCGTCAGATGCAGATACGCAATATGTGTGCATATATATATATATAGAGATTGGGTATTTATTGTGTGTGGCATATTTAGCAATGAATTTTGTTTACCAGCTAACGTGCTCTGGCTTTGCCTCTAAGTTTGAGGTATGCACATTTTCTTCTCACACATTTAGCTGCTGCGTCATTGCTAATAAATAAACGAATGATGCGGCAAGCAAGGTAAAGGTCAAGTTGACCTAATCAACGGCAATTTTGTGAACGCTCGTTAATTGACTTCTGCGCCACACTGATTGGACTGGATGGCAGAGAGCAATCAGTTCCCAAGCAGCTCCAGTTGAATTGCACTTGTTTTCACATTTGTCAGCTACACAAAAAGAGATATAAATCACCGAGCAGAGCTCTGAAATCAGTGTAGTCCATATAGACTCAAGCTACCACATTAAAAAGCCATCAGGACAAGGACACAAGGAACACGAAACTAGTACAACAATCTGCATGCCTTGCGGTCTTTTAGTTATCTGGTCCAATCCACACCCACAAATCCGATAAAAAGCAAGCTGAAAAGTGAATAATCCAATTACAACAGTGAAAAGGAACTGAAGTTAAATACTGTCAATCAATAATACAGATCTGGGCTATGTGTTAACTTATAATCTTCAATCGAATCCGATTTACAATCGATTAAACTCAAGTCTTAGAATTAGATATATATTTACGCATTTTGAATTATAGGGTATAGTCAAGTTGTCGGGCAGTCAGTCAGTCAGTCAGGTTTACGTATAAGTCAAGTTATCCCCAAAGGACCCGGCAAAGAGTTTGTAGCTCGGCAAGGTTTATTTTGGGTGCGGTCACATGTGCGTGTTTAAAGATAAAAACGGCGAAAACAAACGCTGCAAGTGATTTGGGGTGCAACTTCCTTCATTTTTTCCATTGGGGCGGGTCTACGCCCCAAGATACAGTTTTCCTGCGGCTGTATCTGGGTTAATGGGTTCGGCTATGGGATTGTTTACCCAGCTGATTGCTCATAATGGACGTAATTGGTGTGGCACGGATTTGTTTGGATGGCAATCGAATAAGCTTAAGATTCTGAAGAAGACCTGAATCTAAATCTTTAATTTGACTTGAGTGAATTGCATAAATTGAAGCATGTAGGCCAAACATCATTAGAGCTTATAAGTTCTTTGTTTGCAGATTGTTCAGTTGTTCTCCTTTTGGAAAAATACTCAAGGGATCTCAGCTAATTTCTGCTATTGTTTTACGAATAAGATTTTTTCACAGAAAACATAAATAAAGTAAGAAATTGAAATTTGCTTTGGTTGATTTATTAATTTATTGTTCGCAGTTGTTAAACTATGCAATTTGTATTCGATGCATTTCAGAGTGTGTTCCGCTTTGCGAAATGAAACACAACTGTTAATATAGTATTATTAACTTGCAGTCACACTACACATTTCAATTAAGAACATTGTCTGAAATTCCCGGAACATATCAGATACAAACATTAATCAGCTAACTAAAAATTTCGCAATTGCGTCACATCAAATAATTGTTGAGGGGAAAACCTTACAATTTCCTCGTATATAGGCGTCTAAGAAATGTGTTCTTGCGAGTGTTTCTTGTATGTTATTATAATTATTTTTATCCGTCTATTTCTATTTTTATACGTATGTTAATTAGCCGGCAAATATAAAGACGACAGCAACTGTGACGCCGATGAGTGCGTCATAAAAGTTCCCGAAAATCAGCGATACAAATTTTGATAATTGATCAAAATGTGGCATGCACACGCAAAGTCGACACCAAAAGAACTTCTGTTCCCCACGTTTGTTTGTTGGTGTCTTGCGTGTTGCCCTTTTAATTATTTAAGTGGTGCAGCTTAATTTATGCGATCAATTTTACTCACCTTTGCCGTGAGGGAATGATTGAACGCTCTAGCGTTGCGAAAACTTTCTTCCATTTGCCAACATATATATATTTCGAATACTCGAATCAATGCATACCCTATAAATCTGCATTAGCATTAGCACACATATGATCGTTCAAAAAATCAAAATAATGACTGGTTGTGAAATGTACGTGTTCAAAATATTTATTGTTCAATTTTAACAAATATTTGCTGCTGTTTCTTTTTGAATGAGAATATTTGCTCCACGCGGAATACGGCAATCTACTTTTCTGGTGTATTGATTCGAAATATTTGATTAAGCTGTCAAATCAAAATCGATCAAGAATGAGGGTTCCTCATATCTACTCTTCCGTCAATATATTCATTGGCGTATTTAGATGCTCGGTGCTCGAGCTAATTTGAGATTGAGATTGCCTCGTTCCTGAGATGACTCCTCTATGGTGACCCACTCAATTCATTCAGGTTGAATGACTGCCTTAGCAACGTATATAATATGAGTGTATAGCTACTGAATTTCAGTTCATTACACACAGCACTCTTAAGGTTTTTATATCTCTATTCAAGTCACACACACATTTCCCCACTAAATTCCAATATGTAATTCAAAGCATCCTCTCTAACACGTTTTTATTCCTTTGTATTTTGCAGGTGGACGCGTGAAGCGACTTCAAGGCCAGAGCCATGCACACATCCTAAACATGGCTGTCAAATAGCTCAACACGAACACACAATACTAGGAATATAATAAGAAATATAGAGAAAAGCCTCACAGATCGAGAGCAACGTCAACAACAAATTACGTGGAGTGCAACATTTTCAAAGCCCAAATTTCTGAATAGCAGCAACAGGGGGACAACAAGCAAATTAAGCAGCCAAGGAGTTGGCCAAGGCGGCGCCTGTCAACCGCCTTAAAGCAGGCAATAGTTCAGTTAATTTGGGACCGGGTGGCAACGCCGCAAATTAACAGCTTGAAGGCAAGCAATTGATGACACTACTTGGGCCTAGCGCCCCTGGCATGGCCTTTATGATGAAAAAGAAAAAGTACAAGTTCAATGTGGAGGTCCAACTGCAGGATCTGGTCGAGGTGGCCCTGGTCAATGAGGTGCTCTTTGCCAAGATACGTCTACTGGACGGTGGCTCCTTTCAGGAGTACAGCAGTCGGTAAGTTTAACCCAAAATATTAAATATTTACAAAACAAATAGATAGAATGAATTAAGAAAGATGAAATTTAAAAGATGCTTTAAAATATATATTTGATCAACTTGAAGTATATGAAATAACATCCTTATTTATACTTACAGCGAGGAGGTGAAGAATCATCGCGTCGAGTGGAATCGTAGCTTTGAGTTCCTGTGCAAGATGAGCGCCAATGCCTCGACTGGCGTTCTGGATCCCTGCCAATTGCGCATCTCGATACGCAAGGAGATGAAGGGCGGTCGGAGCTATTACAAACTCGGCTTTATCGATCTAAATCTGGCCGAGTTCGCTGGCGCAGGTCTCACTTCGCGCCGCTTTCTGCTCGAGGGTTACGATTCGCGCCATCGCCTGGATAACTCCATGCTGAGGGTTAGCATTAAAATGCATATGCTAAGCGGTGATATACTCTTCAAGGCGTGAGTAGTCTAATCCTTAAACGCATATATATATTTCTATGCTGATTGTTACTTTTTTCTTTTACAGTCCCACGCCTAGCCTGAAGAACAAGCCGAGCAAAGCCACCGCTGATGATCTTGTTAATGATGGCGGCTGCAGTGGATTGCAAACGTCAACGGCTACAGCGCTCTCCAGCATTGGTAGCGCCAGCAGTGGTGGCTCTGCCATTCCTCTGGGCGGCAGCGGCGCGACTTTGGGCGGCGTTGCCATCTCAATGTCTGCGCCGGGGACACGCCCCGTCTCCAGCACAAGGGAGGAGGGTAAGTCCTCATTTTCAATTAATTGCATCTAAATTTATTTATATATACATATTTTTTTGTTTTAATAGTAGATCTCGACGTACAGGCAGTGATAGCGGCCATTGTCACAGACTCTGGCCTGTCCGAATCCTCAGAATCGGGCGTCACGTTGACCACGGATAATCTGCAGCAGCATGTGATTGCCTCGGCCAGTGCCACCACGCCAGTCACCGTCGCACAGACGATGCCCGGCCTGGGCGTCATTGGCAGCAACAACTATGGCACCACTGGCACCAGTGCTGCGGTTGGCAGCGGCGTTGGTGGTGGTGTGGGCGTAGGCGTTAATACCGCTACGCTAATGGAAATGGGACACTCCAGAAATTCCAGTAATACTAGTCAAGTGAGCACATTCATATAATATTTAACAACACTGGTCGCTGGCAAATTAGAAGAATATACAAAAATCATAATTAGAATTGATAAACCACAAAGTATTCAATTCAATTTGCATATATTCAATTTGCACAGTGGCACAGTGAATGCACAAGTGAGGTATGGAAAACTAACGATATTCTTGTTCCCCTTCAGATGTCAAAAGGTTCGGGATATAGTAGTTTTTCGCACAGTCAACATTCGAGGCAGAGCTCCGAGGGTGACTCGGGGCATGCTAGGTAAGTAGTTAACCAGCAACGACAACAACAACTGTGACCATATACCATTTAGTCATTACTTAATGCTAAAGATTTGTATAAAGCCTTGACATTGAATTTGATTTGTTTTGCCCACAATTCGCGACAACTATTTAATTTACATAAATAACCCCTTCTATTACAACTACCTTATAAATATCTTTGTTATGCTCCTCTACACTATATGCGCTATATATGCTAAAGCTGTGTGTAACCTTCAAATACACACACACACACACACACACTATTTACATAAACACATATACACACATGCCTAGAAACTCTTACAATGTTTACTAAAATTACTTAAAACAGTCTTAATACACACTTAAACACTGTTAACACACAGACAGAACGACACACAGCTCACAATTTCTTTGATTTTTCTTATTACCTTTTAATTTGTTTACAATATTTGCATAGTTAAGGTAATATCTTAGTAGCAAGTGCTGCAAATTTTAGAAAATATTGATAATAAACTTAGTCTAATTTTAAAACTAGCTCTAGTTACAAAATGGTTCATTTAGGCTCTTATCATGTTCGTTCTTAAATTAGCTCACAACTATTTTCTAGCTATCGATTCTCAACATTTGCATAAACAATAAATTCAATTTCATTGTTAAGTTTAAGGTCAAATTCTGAGCAAAACAGCAGTAGCAAAAACTATACATTTCCCTCTCCCTGCTTAAACAGACATTTGCATATAAGTTGTAGTGCGTAGGCAGGGGAGGGTGGGTTGCCTGGTGGGTTGGGTGGTGTTCGCCTGTGTGTATGCATGTTGGGTGCATCTGCACAACGTGGACATGGCTGAGGCAAGAGCATTGTTTACTCAATAGAAATGCACAGCCGATGACTTCATCGGGCAACGCAGCTGCTGGCGTCATGTTGAGGAGGCTCTTCAAAGGTCACGTTTCACATTTTGCTTCGCTGTAATTAACGCATTTTTCGCGTGTAACCTTTAATTTTATCTGCTTAAGTTTAGATAGTTGCATAATTTAAGTAAACTGAAATTGCAACTATTTGCAACATTGTAAAAAATGTTCAAGTAGTTGCTGCTGGTTAATATGCAATTACACAATCATTGCCATCGGTCACTTGTAAGGGGTGGGGTATACTACAATAATATACATCATGTGCTTAACTAGGTTAATCATCGATTAGGGCTATATATTTTTGGTAATTACATACTTTGAAAATGTATTGCATCGGACAACTCGCAACCAACGAGTAGTGCACCATAAATGGGAACTATATGTGTATTACTTATGAAAACACAAACTAAATGATCAGCCTCGTTCTACACTTAAATGAATGCATTTCACAATTTTCTTTTACGTTTTTCCACATTTGGTGTAGTTTCCAAACTAACTTTCAAAGTGCACCACGCCTAACGGAATTTCCAAAAATAATTTCATCCATTAAACCTGCTCGAGTTTATTTAGTTATATGAACTATTTCATGATTTGGTGTTAGCTTACATGATAATCAACAACATAATAATTAACTGGTTGTTTCTAATGGGCATTTCATAATCTGGTCTCACTTTAAAGTAGCTTTAGCGTTTCCCTAACTTAGTTTTATTGTAAATCATATTTTGCTTTTGGCTAATTTTGTTTAACACTTTTTGTTTTTTCTTCTTTTATAACCAACATATATGTTCTGTATATACTTTGAATAAATAAATGAACAATAATCGGGTACATGGCCAACTAACCAACTGTAAACTAAAACATATTAACCTTCATGTAAAACCTTACAAATTACAATTGTCAAAACAAACAACGAACGTCGCCCAAAAACGATAAAAAAAAAACAAACAAACATACCTCAGTCGATTTAGAAAATCCGTTTCTCTACTCAATAGACTCAATAAGAGAGCTATAAATGCCATGAAATTGAATATACCAGCGTTGCGGCACAAGCACAATGCAGAGCAGCCTCAAGGCGTCGGCCTGGGCCTCGGTCTGGTGCAGGAGCATCGAGTTGGCCCCGCTGCCCCAAAGACGCAACCGGCCAACCACCAGGTGACTGTCAGCCTGAGCACCACCATCGAATATGTGAGCGAGGAGCAGCTCTATCAGACGCCCAATGCCACAATGAATTCCAGCCATCAGAATGCTGCCGGCTACGAGGACTTTCGCACGCCGATGGCTGAGATGCCGTTGCCGCTGTTGCTGCAACAGCAGCAGAACACACATTATCAATATGATAGCGGCGAGACAAGCTCATCCGATGAGTATCCGCATGAGGACTCGGGCGACAATGACTCTGGCCTCGAGGAGAACTATCATACGCCGCGTGTGGCCAAAATCAAATCCATGGAAAATTTATCCATACTCGAAATGGAATTTCACAAGGCCTCCATGGAGCTGGATAGGAATTCACCGCGTCGGCTTAAGCAGCTGGCGGAGCATGCACAAATACCCAAAATGAAGTCGCTCAGCAATCTCTGCTTCGACGATTACTCTGAGGCGGCGGTGCGCGCAGAGTTTCAGCGCATACGCGATCAGTCGCTGGAGGAGCGTTTGCGTGTTCAGCAGCACAATCACCTGCATATCCATCATCCCCTGCATGGCTATAATCTGCGCAAGAGCTCCACCGCATCGAACGGGTCCTCGGGTAAACTGTTTGTGAAGCACCAAACGCACCAGCATCAGTCGAAGGTCGGCAACGCCAAGTTCATTGGTCAGGATGGCGGCAATGATAGCCCGCTGCCCGCAAATTATCCCATACAAAAGATGCGCTCCATGGGCACCATACCCGATGTCCTTGGCGAGCGCGTTGAGCCGGATCCCTTTCTCACGCCCACCTCCGAACGCCGGCCGAGCTTCAATCGACTCATACAGTCCGCTGACAAACCGGTCCTGGGCGCCAGCTATGTGAATCGATTGCTCACCTACGATGTTGTCGACTCACCGGCGGACAACTTCACAAACAACGCATCCTTCATGTCGCGCACACCCTTCGAGCGCGCCTATCGTCGCACCATGTTGCAGGGCAGCTCATCCACGCCACTTTCCAGCGCCACACAGGAGCAGCAGCACCAGCTGTTCATCCAGTCAATGGTGCGGCCACATTCCACGAATGCTGCCTACGAGCTCATGAGGTGCGTCGCGTTTTTCATTTGATATCCATAAACAAAACAAACAAAAAAAAAATAAAACAGAAACTACATATTTAACTAGTTGAGCAGTTCGACATTGCTCGTTAAGCGTTAATCGTTACTCGTTACTCGTTGCTCGTTGCTCGTTAATCGTTGCTCGTTAAGCCTGGAACGTCTTGGAACTGAGTTTAGTTCAGTTCTCATTTCACACATGTTCGCTTCTGTCGCGTCCTGGCCCTGTAAAATTGTTTATCATTTTCTTTTATACCGTCTCTCTCTCTCTCTCTCTCTCTCTCTCTCTCTCTCTGTCTCTCTTGCTCATTTGTTTTGTTTTGCCCGTTGTTTTCTTTTCCTGTTTATGTTTTATTGCGTTTCGTTCTAGTTCAAGTTTATTTTACTAATCATAATACCCCGGGTTTAGTTAGACTTAAGCTAGTTTTAAGACACTTATGTTTTGTATATGTATTTGTATATTAATTTACCATATCCCCTATATCACAGGGATTAGTCACCCTATTGTACAGTTAACAGTTGTCGCTGGTTCTACACTTACTAAGCACTCACACTTGACACAATTGAGGACACTAATTTAAATGCTAGCTTAACACGGACAACTATCTCACAAAGGGTATTAGAATTGTATGAAAAACGGTTATGTTTTTCAAGATGATCTTAACCAAACTCAATTCTTATATTTTGGCAACATGGAACTTTATCACTCTCCAGCAAGAATTGGTCGGTTCGATTTCGATCTATCAGATTATGCAATTTTGTGCTTTTATTGTTACGATTTCCTTTTCAATGTGCCATGTTGACAACTTAATTGAAAAGCACTTAAAATTTTCATTGCTTCAATTTGCTATTTCCAACTACTCTTTGTCTGGCGCATCAGTTTTTGCTCTGCCTTCCCTCAATCGGCCTGCAAATGGTGAACACTGATTGAAACTGGGGCAAGGATGTGTCCACACTTTAGTCATGTGACGCTTGTCTGCTGTTGACCTTTTGTTTAGCAATTGACCTTCGGCACATTCTAAACTCTACCTTGGCCCCCATTTCGTTTGGCTAAAAATAACAGTTGAAATTGTTTTTGCCTGCAGCCCAGCGTTACACATTTCAGAATAGTTTCTGCCTCAACTCTAGCAGTTGACAAAGTTATATTTCACATTTTTGTTTGAGTCGGGTGTGCAATAAATTTGCTTAGCAACAACTTACGAGTTAGATAAACTTAACGCAGGCTAAAGGTCAATATCGTATTTTCTAAACGTTTTTCATTCAATTTGACAGAACATTAATCCAATTTAATTGGTAAATAAATCTGTGTGCATAGATTAATTTTTCATTTGATTTGATTGCGTTCTTTTAATTTGTAGCTTGATTATAATATTATTTTGTACACATGCGACACACCAGACACACACACACACACACACACACATATGTATACCCATCACAACATACACACATATAACAAAAAACGCATAAATTAAAGAATCAAATGCTTTTTATCAAAGTCCCGGCCAAGTGAAAAATGGCTGCTTACGTTTCTTGAGTTGAAAACGCATATTTATGAATGGTATATGAATACTTGAAATTCATTTTGGGATAATTTACTCATCATGTTTATATTGTGCATATTTTGCATATGTTTGTTTTTTTTTTATATATATATATTTCTTATGTCTTCCGATATACTAAATGCAAACCGTTAAACGCTTTGATCTGTAACTGTGTCTATCAAATAATCCAAATCGAAACGCGTCATTCGCGTGCAACACAAACAACAGAAGCTTCAGCGGCGTGCCTCGTCGCCTCTTCGACAATAGCGGCAACAGCAACAACAGCGGCAGCAACAGCAACAATTGCAACAACAGCAACAACAATAGCATCAGCAACCGGCAACAGTCGACAGCAGCAGCAGCAGCAAATGCTGGCAGCTATGGGCTGGCCTCCAGCTCCTCGCCGTGCGGAACTCTGGCCAGCATCCACTCAAATCACTCGGCATCCTCGTCGAACGCCAGCAACAGCAGCAGCAGCGGCGCCCTTATCACCTTCCAGTGCAATCCGAACAGCAACCAAGCAGCAGACACAACTGATGCCCCAGCACAGCAGACTCTGGTGGGGTCACCCAATGGACATGGCAGCAGTCCCAGGCTGGGCAATGTTGTATCCGGAGACGCGCTCAGTTCGCTGGCGGCCAGTCCAACAGATGCGTGCAGCATACGCTCGAATCCATCGGCTGCCTCATTGCTACTCTCCACATCCGCCGCCGCAGCGGAGGCATCCGCTCTCACCTCGGCCACAATGATGTCCGTCTCGGGCGCAACGCTCTCTCCGCTGGCCACCACACAGATCATACGTCGGCCCAGCGTCACCATGATGTGGGTTCTCTTTCTCCATTCCAAACGATTTGTACTTAGTTGCCTGCCTCATTGAATCTATCCGTTGTCGTTGTGCTCGTACCTCAATTTGACACCTGATTGTGCCATTTATAAATAATAGAGCTGGAATACTTAAGTGTGGCGTTCAATGTAGTCGTGTCAGTCCGTAAATCAAATACCAATCGAATCGATTTTGTCATTTCTGATACCATATTTTCCATATAGATCAATAGCCAATAAATATTTCAGAAAAAATTCAATTTTATAGCCTAACAAATTAATAACTACAGTTAAATATTTAGTTTTATAAATAAATATGTACATTATAAAAAGGGGTTTCTGAAAATGCTGTCCAAATTACAGTAAAACCTAAAAATAACGCACAAGTGCAAATCGACAATACTTAAAGTAGACAATTTAAATATTTATGGAATCAGCTAAATATATACACAAATTTCAAATAGAGTTTCTCCAAACAAAAAGTAAACGCAATTTAGATAACTACTATGGCATCATAGTTGTCCTTGCCAGAAAAGCTCTATTATATATAATTTATAATTTGTAAAAAATATATTTATTCCGAATATTATAAGTAATCGTTGTGTAAACTATCGTCGTATATGTATGTCTTATCAAATACCGAGTTATTATTTTTTATTATTATTTAATAATTGTTACGTGAAAAAAAACTATTTTTATTTCTGTTGATTTCTATGCTTATCAAAAGGGGGATTTTCCCCACTTAAATCGCACGCAGTTTTATCAACTAGTATTTATTAAGTGTCTCGTTCGTTCATCACTTTTTGTCAGCAATATTCAAATAGTTTTAAGCATAGTTCACCCCGATACACGCACACAGCATTGCATGGCATGGCCAGGTTTTGTTGCCTTACATTGTTGTTCTTTGTCCTCCCTCTCTCCCCAACAAGTTGCCCCAAATGGGGGGTTGACCTGAAACCAGAGAGCAACGCTTATACTCTCTTTATTACGCTTACTTTTTATTTATACATCGTATTTATTTGACATATTTGTATTTGCTTATTCGTGTTGTCATTTCAATTTCGCAGGAATCCCAGTTCCGGTTCGTTAGTTATAAGTGAAACAGGATCTCTAGATCGCACGAAAAGCAGCGGCGAGAAACGCAAGAAGGGCGCCCTCGATGATGGGCCCCGAGTTTCGGATCGTGTCGAAGAAACGCGCGTCAATCCCAACTCTCTGATCGATGAGATATTGAAGGATACCAAGCTGGATCAGCTGGGCGAGTCAGCAGAGAGTAAGTTAATTCACTTATTGATGGCATATTTTCAAATTAAACATTTTTCAATTTTATTCACCTAGCATCCGGCCTGCAACTGTATATAGCGCGCGATGGCACCGCCTCCTTGGGCGGACATGAGGTGAAGTCGAATGTGCGGGCGGGCGCCTTCAAGCAGGTGGTCATGCAGGATCGGAGATAGTAGCGATTCAACGTATCCTGTCTGTCTCTGTCTGTGCGCGTTTCGTTCGTAAATGTATTAGAAGACTAAAACAAACCCACAACAAAAGGAAATGCAAAAACAAAAAAAACAACACGAGTTTTGAAGTATATACATAAATGTAATGATTAAATTTTTACATGATATCTACTTGCAAGCTAAAAGTGAGAGTAAACATATATATAGTATTACCTATATATGAGTATAATTATATATATATACATGTATGTCATGTCAAAAGTACACTACTATAAATGTAACTAGCTATATGTATATATACACATGTATACATATATATATATATATATATATATATAAATATGCCTATATATCGATATGAATAATGTGTGTGTGTTAAGAGTTTTGTCAGACGAAAACAAACAAAAACAACAAAGACAACAGCCACCCATGCCTTACAACACAATGTTAGCAAGCGGATCTGCCGCTGAATGTTGGCATTTTAGGTTGAGCATAGCTGTTTGAGCTTCTGGAAGTGGTTGGGCTTGCTTGAAAGTCGGCTAAAACTTATATTTTACAACAACATAAAACATTGAATTGTATTTGCACATTTTTTTATTTATTTTTTAATTGCTTAACACAGCGTCCAACACACTTCCAAAGTCAGTCAAAAACTAACACAAATTTATTGTATATTGTGGAAACCAAAAATGAACTTTTGAAATGTACTAAGAGAAAAATGAATTCAATTTCGTGCACTTTAAATGTAAATAGAGAATAGATTAAAACATAAATAATAATAATTACGTACAATTTCAAAATTAAGGAAAATGCTTGCAACCATAAATAATTTATTGCTTCCAACACACAATACAAAAAGAATATTTCTCATTAGTCCAAAACAAAATGCAAATTTGCTTGCCACACACAGAAATTAACGCAGACCCAATTGAAGAAGAGAATCAAAACAACAAAAAAAAACTTCCGTTGAGCTATATATTCACAAATGCCATAATATATGTACGCTGCTTCCATTTGGAAAAAACAAAAAACTGTTTGCTGCATTCAAGATTTCACAAATTATTATTATGCATATTTTGAAGAATTTTTTTGAAAGTAAAGTTTGCATTTTGCTTTTGAATCTTAAATACAATGAAAATAGTATTGTTATTTTTGCTAAATTCGATTCTTAGCGCATAGCTAGTAATATAAATGCAAAACATTTTTGTATACTTCTACAATAATCCTGAATATTTCAATTCTGCAACTGAGAACTTGTATGTATAAAATAAAAATACAATTGTGTGTTAACATCAACTAACTAAAACATAAAAATCAAAATGCAATTAGTTGTTAGCTTAGGTCTTAGTTCTGTAATGATGAGTGTGTAAAATTGCTTTAGTTATTTTTGATAATTTGTAAAAAGTGAAGAGATGTAAGCCAGGTAGCTCGAGAGCTAGTTTTTTAAAATGTATATGATGAAAAATAAAACAACAAACAAAAAACAAAAACAACAACAACAAAAAAACAATACAAATGGTTGATAGTCAAGCGAAACGAGCTGATCAAATATTGTTGGCGTTATGCAGCTAAAATCATCCATTAAACTTCCCTACAGTAAATAAATATTTTTATTGCTTTATTATTTAAACTTGTTATTTTTATTTTTTATCAATGCACAGTTCAATATTCAATTGATTGGTTGATAAGCCAGCTTTACATGCAATAAATGCAGTCTGTAGTCTGTTCAGATAACTCAACTGATAAGCTGTTTGTGGCCAACAGTATTTGGTTAGCTCAACTGACAAACTTTGTGAACATTTTTGAGCTGATCTTAAGATGAAAGAAAACTAAAAAAGAAACGAAAGAAACAACAAAAGAGAATTCAAATACAAATTAAAAAACCTACATATGTGAAAAACAATTACCAATAAAGTGAAAATCTAAAAAGTGCTGCAAATTTTGATTGAAGTTTGGTTTGGGGCAATCTCACAGCTGATCCTTGACAAACCGCAAATATGTGCCCCCGGCAGCAGTCAGCACAAAGGCCTTTGGATCGAATTTCATCTCAGAGAGTGTCTTGGCGCACGTCTCCACGCGATAGTTCTTAAGTATGTAGAACAGACCCACCTGGAAGATTAAAGGTTGTTTAAATGATAAGCAGGCAGTGAATCAAACTAAAAACGCACCTTTATCTCCAGCAGGCCCAATAGCGTGCCCAGACAGCCGCGAGGACCAGTGCCAAATGGCAAATATGTCATGGGCTGATGCTGCACGCGTTGCTCCGGCGAGAAACGCTCCGGATCGAATTTCAATGGCTCAGGCCAATACTGCATGGACAAGAATATTTGAGATTATTTTTCAACTTCAGGTTTAGAAATTAGAATCGTAATATGTGATAAGAATGAGTTGTTCTTATCCAAATTCGCACCTGCTCATCGCGATGCAGTCCCAGCACAGATATATAGACTGGTGTACCAGGCGCAAGGCGCATGGGTGAGCCGCAGCTCCAGGCGGACAAATCATAACCTGCTTTGGAGTTGCAGCAACGATCTAGAAATGCAGTAGGCGGATACAATCTGAGCACCTCATCCACCACCTGGCGCAGATACGGCAGACCACTAAGCGTCTCATAGCCCAACTGACCAACATTATCATTCTGTGCTACCGCCTCTTTCAACTCCTGCCTGAGGCGCTGCTGTATGGCCGGCTGTTTGGCCAGCTCGTAAAGGCCAAAAGTGATCGTCGAGGAGGAGGTATCGAAGCCAGCCAACAATAGAAACGCTGCCTGGGCTACAAAGAAATCGCGGCGATGCACCACGCTATCCGGCGGCTGTGTGCGCTGCAGTTGCAGAAATATGTCAATCAAATCATGACGCTGCTCCCTGCTGGCCGCCCGCTGCTCCAAGGCCCAGTTCATGGACTGACGCATGAAACGTTCGTACTCCTCCGAATACAAGTGAGTGCGCAGCTGCCTGGAGCAGCGCGGAAAGAAGAACATGGTAAAGAGATGCAGCAGGCGCTTGGGTCGCGGCTCATTCACCTCTACGCACATGCGACGAAACTCGGCGTCCGGCTGCTGCAGACAGTTGGCGTCCAGGCCAAAGGCCAACGAGGCTATGATGTCCGTGCTGAATAGCGCACTCAGCTGCTTGACCTCCAGCTCCAGCGAATGTCCATCTGTGCCACTGGCTGCCAGGTGCCTGGCCATATGCTGCTCCAGCTGCTGGCCAATCTTCTGCAACAGTCCGTACATATGACGCACTTTGCCTGCGGCAAAGAAGGGCGCAAATATCTTATGCGTCTCGCGCCACATCTCGTACTTGGAGAAGAACAGATTCTGGGAACCCATCGTATCGCCAATGGCATCTGTGGTCTCAAAGCGACTTGAGAACTGTGCAAAATCCTCGACCAGAATGCGTTTAATCAGCGCCGGCTCGCGCAGCAGCAGCGCATGATTGTGAAGCACATGAATGCCCAGGTAGGCGCGGCCCTTGGCACTCGGACTATCGTACAGCTCACGGAACTGATCGCCAAAGCAGCAGCAGCTGCGCAACAGACGCCACACATTGCCCACAAAGGGCGTGGCTGGAATATAAGGAACACCCCGACGCTGCCAGTGGCCAAAGTGCCAGCGTTGCCACAACCAGGTAAGCAGAAGAATCCCCACGAGATAAACTATAAGCATTTTGCTGCCTACGATGAGCACAATCAAAAGTTGACTAAATTAAAATACGTATTTTTCATTCGTACGTTGACTGCAATCAAAAAGGCGAGAGAAATGTCAATAGATAAGAGTGCAGCGCAGTAGGGTTAGTGCAATGCTCTCCGGGTGGTCAATTACACAGTTACTCAACAAATAACGCACACCAGACAAACATGTCGAAAATTTCAAAAATTATTCATTACAGAGGTGCTGGTGACAAATGCATGCAAAAGTATGCAAGTTCAGCAGCGTAAATAAAATACTGCATAACACTGGGGTCAAATGCATTTAATTAATAAAAATTCAGAAGTATTCTGAAGGTAACAGAATTTGAAAAATTGTTCCAATTGCATTGAACACAGCTTTAACCTGTAGTTTGGATTTCGACTGAAAATTTCGAAGTCACTTCGTAGAATTGCCTATCGATGGAGTAGATCCTAATGCAAATATTTTGAAAACCTGCATGCACATTTCCGAGTTATGGCTTTATTTACGTTAACAATAAATAAGAGACAAATTAGTCGATATTCATGCATATATAAATAGGACCTAGAACAAACAAGGCATACTGATCGGAACTATACATTGCACAAAGAATACACATTCAAGATTTTGAAAAAGTTGTAAAATCGTTCTTTATTTTACGCTTAAGTCATAGAATTGTAGGCACTATAAGCTGCTTAGCATGGCGCTAATTGCATTTGCAGCTGCATCTGTCGACTGCTTTTGGGCTTTTAACGTTTAACAATTGCATCCGTTGCATTCGTGTAATAAATCTGTCCCCCTCACGGGTGGGAGTTTGTACAATTTATGGCTGCAGTCTGTGGTCAGGCGCAGCAGCAGCAACCAAGGGAATTGGGTTTGTTGTAGCAATGGGTTAAATTCATATCACGACCAGCAAAAACGGTTATGAGCCATGCAGATTTGGATGCTGGCCGCTGGTGTTCTGCAGTGCCTTGGCCACCTCATCCTGCATTTTGCTGGGCGGCTCCGAGACGATATCCGTATGCATGGACAGGTACTTTAATTTGTTTGTTACAGCTGTGAAAAAAGGTGCGAATTAAATGAGTTGGAATAAAGTCCCAGCTTTATGTTATTTTATATACTTACCAGGTCGCAAATCTATGAGAGAACAGTGCTGATCCACCCAGAGAAAGGCGGTGCGACGCAACTCATCCAAACTGGCGCTGGAGACGGTTGACGTGTAAGAAGCTAACAATGGCTCCAAGATGAGACCCAACTGGAACAATGTCAGTAGTTAGTTAGCACTACAGTGTGTATCGGAATCTGTTAGTGGGCAACTTACAATCCAGAACTTCCAATCGCTCATTGTATTATAGCGCACATAGACCTCATAAAGCTGACGCACATTCTCCGTGCCCTGTCGTGTCACTGGCGCACCATTCGCCGGCAGCACAGAGTGCAAATGCCTAACAGATGGAGGAATAGATAATAATTAGTAAATGCCCAAAAGAGACATCTTATTTATGTGGACGTACATCAAAGAGTTGTTTAGCGAGTCGCGCTCCATGCGCAGTGCTTCGATTTTGTCCTTACGCACGTTGCGCTCCTGTCGCAGCTGTTTGATGTGATCGGCGCCCTTCTGCAACATGGCCGCTTTGCTCAGCTTGGCATTGGGATTCTGTTGCAGCTGCGGAATGAGCGCGTGCAGCGTATCGAAGCCATTCTTGATATTATAGCGTCTCTTCTGCTCCGCATGGATGTGCCCCGCGCGACGTTGCGTATCGCGTGGCTGATACTTAAGGCTGCTCGGCGACAATGGCGAGTCCTGCGAGTCATGGAACGGCGAGTCGGGCGACAGGCTCAGACTGCTGCCCAAATTGCTGGTGCCCTGACTAAAACTGAGCATCTTCGTGCCGGGCGGACTGTGCAGCGCCGGCGCAGCGATCGTCACGGGCAGCGAGACGGACTTCTTTGGTGAGTGGTGCTGCGATGGCAACGCCGCAGGCCCTGACAACGGCGCCGTTGCCGCATTGCTGACAGCATAGAGCGATTGCGCCTGAGGTTTGCTGTTACTACTGCTGCCTCCGCTGCTGCTGCTACTGCTGCCGCCGCTGGCTATGGCATGGACGGACGAATTTGACTGGTGCGACTTGTTCGCCACGGCAGCCTGCAGGCGTGTATCTAAAATGGATGAGCAATAGAGAGAAGCAGTTAGTTGAAGCAATGTGGTAGTCATTTAAGATAGATGATGATTACTAGATTGATGAACTTACTCGACGTCAGCAGTTGTGCTAGCGTGCTATTGAGCATGGGATCGCTGGTTGCCTGTTGCATTTGTTGTGTGACGAGCAAATTGCTGCAGCTGTTGCTGATGTTGCCGTGTCCATTGTTGATCGGCGAACCGCCGCCGGCGGCAACAACTGTGTGCTGCTGGTGCATTGAGTTGCTGCGAACCCGTGCCTTGCCCTTCACATGATATTTCGGCACGGCGAACTGTTGCTGCTGCTGCTGTTGTTGTTGTTGTTGTTGCTGTTGTTGTTGCTGTTGTTGTTGCTGCTGCGGTTGTTGCTGCTGCTCGTGATGGATAAGCTTGGGCAGCGAAACATTTAGGGGGAGACTATTTGAGCGATGCATCTCCTTGGGCAAGATAGTTGTGTTGGGCGTTGCCCAGGAGGCAACGCTGACGGCAGGTTGCTGTTGTTGCTGCTGCGACTGTTGCTGCTGCGGTTGCTGCTGTGACAACAGTAGACTGGCAACAGTTTGTTGTTGCATCTGCATATGTTGCTGCTGCTGTGAAGTGTTCGCCTGTTGCTGGCATGTCAGCTGCATAAGTTGTTGTGCGGTTAAACTTAAGCCCAACGGCAGCGACTGTTGCATCTGCAGTTGCGGCGGCTGCTGCTCTTGTTGCAAATAACTTTGCTGCTGCTGTTGCTGCTGCTGCTGTTGTTGTGGAACGCGTGGCACATTCAAAAAGGTGCCGGTCGACGCGGACTTCTTGAACTGCGGATATGGTTTGTAACTAATTGAATTGTAGGCACCATCGTTTAATAAGGACAACATTTCTGACTGATGCGGTTCCACTTTGACGTTAAGTTGCTGCTGCTGTTGCTGCTGCTGTTGCTGCTGCTGCTGTTGCTGGTAACTATCCGTATAGTTGCTCAAGAAACTTTGTGTATTGTAAGCGTTTTGTTGCTGCTGCTGTGTAGGAAAGTGTAGACGCGGCTGCTGCTGTTGTTGTTGTTGCTGTTGTAATTGCTGCTGCTGTTGCTGTTGGGGCGTCTGATACGCTTGCAACACGGCGCCGCCACTCAGATGCTGCTGCTGGTTCTTTTGCTGCTCGGCCAGCATCTGCTGATAGAGGTTCGTCTGGTGCAGCGTCGGCTGTGCCTTGTCGTAGTTGTGCGGCTCCCGACGGAAAGGACGCTGCGTATTCTTAGCAACGCGTCCATTGATGACGCTCTTGCCGGAGAAACTGTCGCCGACGGAGCAACGATTGCTGCTGTCATTGCTGCCAATGGCACCAAAGTGCTTCACTGTATGCAGTCGCGTCGCCTGATTGTCGCCCAGCAGTTGCTGTTGCTGCGATTCGTTGACCGCTTGTTGCGCTTGCCTCGCCGCCGCAAACTGTTGCCCAATGTCGCCGTAGGCCATGTTGCCAATGTTGGGCGTATTCAGCTCCAGCATGCTGGCATCCACATGAGAATTGCCGCCTCCGCTGCCACTGCTGGTTGCCACCACATCCATCATGCTGTCGCTGGTGTAGAGCGTGTGCGGAGCGCCAACAATTGCCGGCAAGCAATAGTCGTCGCCCTTCAGCATATCCGCATCGGTGCCCTCCTCGGGCACAGGTGGCAAGCGCGACGAGGTCGTGGTGAGTAAATCTATTGCAAAACGAAACCATAACTACTATTAATAAATATATTATGGTATACATATTTTCAAAAAATACCTGAGAACGTAATATCGATTTCATCTAAATTCGGTTGCAACGGGCCCAGACTTGGCTGTATAAAATCTGCAATGCCTGCACCTCGTGCTGTGAATATACAATTAACAAATTAGCCAAGCGTTATGGTTGAATCCAATTTAAAGTCTAGGCACTTACCGATCTCTCTGGAATCGGGAAAGGGAAATGGTCCATTTATTGCCGAGAACAATGTGTCTGTTGTCCAGTCGTCTGGCATTAAGTTTCTATCGTTTAGCGGTGACCATTCCAAAAAGTCCAATTCACTTTTCTGTAAAAGGGACATTGAGGTGAGAAAATGCTTAGAATGGGAAAATTTGATTATTTGATCATAAGCGCTAACAAAAATAATACTATATACTCTCTGTAATCAAGCTCAGATAAATACAAATTCAAAAATTCATTCAAGTTTTATTATGAAGAACTTGTGCCTCGATTGTGTAATATTTGATTTGAATTCGCAGCTGGATCATTTCATCTCTCTGCTGGACTTCTACGTGCGGCTATGTGCGAGTTTCATAATCTTCAGCTACAGCACCTTGGTGCACCTGATGAAGCATCTCTTTGGGGCGCATGCAACTCAGCTGCACCATTTTTTGTGCGCCAGTAAAATATGTCTGCTTGCACTGGTCAACAATCTGCATCTGAACGATGAACTTCGACGCATTGGCCAGCCGGAGATGGTGAAGGAGCAGGAGCCCATCATAGACGCAACCCGCAATACGATTAAGATTTGCAAGGAATGAATACTGCTGGTGAGTTCGATGGTAGCTGTTGGCATCTATATGTGTTTGCGAATGTTAATCAGCGATTTATCTGACGAAGTAAGTTCAATAAACAGCAAGTGGCAAAAACGTGCTACGTGCGTAGCAAGCTCTAATCGAGCGTAGCGCTCTAATCGATGCAAAACATTTGCGTTTCCACTTTTAACCTAATCTCCCGTTTCCGTTTTTCGGTCCGCTAATTTACGTATAATTTTGTTAGCGATGTGAATTTAAATTCCACATTGCAACAATTTTGGTTTTAATTGCCATGGTAAATTTCTAAAGACTAACTGGAAGGCAGATACTGCTTGGGTTGAGGCGCACAAAATATTCTTTATGTTATTTACAACATTTAAATATGTAAGGATATATTTATTTAAAATATATTATAAATACAAGCGTGTATGAAACTTAGTTCTCTTGTTACAGACACCACATGATAACAATAATAATTATCCTAGAAGCACACTTCAACTATGTAATTCATTAGAGCAGCAATTAAGTTAAGTTTTGTTTGCCGATTTCATAATGTATCGTTTGAATACGACCATTCTATGTATTATTAAAGAGCATAATATTATTTCTGATAAAATCTCAATTCAGCTGATTGAAGCAGCAGCAGTTAAATAAAAAGAAATTGCTGCAATAAGCGCAAATTCAGTTGCCAGATGGACTTAATGTAAAGAAGCACGCACAAATTTACCGCTCACAATGAAAACTGCATCGCGGCGGGGAAAACTTTTTAAATTTATACACTATCAACGTTTTCTGGGTCTAACCGATATCGATTACTCAAAAAGTGCAGAATGCTATGTGATCAATGGAAATTGGTGTTCATATTCCATTCAGTTGCTTGTGCAGATCATTCAGGTAGCTTGCTTTTATAGTGCGCTCGTCGGACGATTCGCGGATATGAGTTCGGAAACGGGAAACTTGTTCTATCGCATCTATATTTTAACCGCCCCAATCACTCAGATATTAGTAAATATCTGGCTACGTTACCAGCAAGAAACGCAGCGAACTCTCGTGCAGAGAATAATACGATTAGCATGTCGTCTAAACGTTAATACAATGCAATTGAGTGGTCCTCGTTGGCATTACCGCTTCTGGATAGGCATCAGCCTTTTGTATGCCTTCGATATTGTTGTAGCTCGCTTTTACTGGATCACTTGCACCGATCTCGGCTATCATCTCACCATGCTGGGTTACATTGTTCTGCTTGTGCGGACCAACTACATCGTCACGAGCTACACATCCCTAATTCATGTTGTGATGGTCTTGCTGCAGGCACAAGCAGATCAACTTCGCATAGCTCCACTTATATCACCAGACGAACTGGCCAACAATTTGAGCATTCATGATGAGCTAATGTTGCTCTGTGAGGAGGAGATTGTTCTGGTTTTTGGCATCTCTTTCATATTTCTTTTTCTATATACTGTACTGGATGCAATATGTGTATGTTATATAGCCGCATTGGAGCAGCGCTTTTCGCTTGTGGAAGTCCTCTTCGTACTTAGCTGGATAATACCTATTTTCTGTTCTCTAAGTATGCCTTTGATAATCAATTCAGCGGCCAAACAGGTGAGTAGCAAATGGCTTTAGTTGCTACCTTAATTTTAAGTGTTACATACAAATTTCTAAGATATCGTAGATGTGGCTAGTTCCAGTTCAGGTCAGATCTGTTCTGAAGCCGTTCGAGCTTAACGTAGTTTGAAATTGTATTCCATTCAATATGAATGTGGGTTGGTCTGAGTTATGGTCATATTTTAAGATTATCTGTGTATACCTTCTTATTATAGTATAATAAATAAGGGCAATCAATTAATTAATTAAAATTTATAAAGATCTTCCGACTGATTTCAAATAATTGCATTAATGCAACACACTCATTCAGTTATTCACAAGACGTTTCAGAAAGCGCAAGTGTTTTTTCCTGGCAGAATGTTGCGAAGTGCTCGGCAAGGAAAACTTTTCACATTTATACACTATCAACGTTATTTGGGACTGACCGACATCGATTACTCAACAAATTTAAATTGCTATATAATCAATGGAAATGGTTTCGTCTACACTATTCAGTTATTGGTGCTGATTATTTTGTTCTTCTCTGCTGTCGGTACTTTATCCACAAATCCCATCGAGATTGCGGATTTGTATTCAAGGACTATTAACAAATTTAATCACTTCCTCGTCTTGCTCCTGCCGATCACTCAGATATTTATTAATATCTGGCTACGCGCTCAACAAGAATCGCAACGGAATCTGTTAGAGATGTTGACTCGCTTAGCCTGGACTCTAAAAGTGAACACATTGGAATTGACCAGACCTCGATGGCTCTACATCCTCTGGATAGTCATCAGCGTGTATTTCTTCGGCATTGTTTTACATTACGCTTTTAATAGTTGGAGCGTCTATAACACTTTAAATTTGTTATTCAATATGAGCATCTATGTGCATACTATTCGCACGAACTATATCATCACCAGCTATACATCCCTAGTTCATGTCATTAGCGTTATGCTCCATACACAAGCAGATCAGCTGATTACTAAGGATGCGGGATCTCTAATATCGCTGGAGGAACTGGTCGACAATTTGCGAATTCATGACGAGTTATTATTTCTATGCCAGGAGAAGATTAGTCAAGTTTTTGGCGGCGCTTTTGTATTTATTATGCTATGTTTTGTTCTGGACGGTTCATGTATTTGCTATATGGCCACATTTGGGGAGCACTTACCATTACAGGATGCGATGTACATGTTCAGTAATGCTGTACCAACTTGTTTGTATTTGTGTATGCCCACGGTAATCAACAATCTGGCAACACAGGTGAGTGCTTAACAATATTGATTGTGTCATTTCTTTGCACCCTTCCAAAACAATGGTTTAGGTGGGGTTTGTCGGCTGTGCCTTTTAGCTGCGTTAAGTTGAAAACTTATTCCTTAGGTCCTTAAGTGCTGACCAATAGCTGAAAAAGTTTCGTGCCACTCTTGACAATCAGAAGAGAAGATACAATTCTTATAGCTTGTGCGGGATCAAGTCGTGTTCATAGAGTCCAAATGGGCTTGACTACTGAATTGACTGACTTGAAGAATTGACCATATTTGGGGACGTAGCCCAATGGTATTCCACAATTGCTAGTTTTGCGGGGTATACACTGACAATTGCTAATTTTCCTTTACTCACCAAAAATGTGAATGTTATCTTTTAAATTGATGTACACAATCCTGGTATGCCCCAGTCGAACCCCTTATTTATTATACTGTAAAATATATTTGTCCTTGTCACTAGCACCCAATCAATTAATTGATTGGAATTTATAAAGATCTTCCGGTTGATTTCACGTAATTGCAATGAGGCTATCCACCAATTCAGGCAGTCATACGATGCTTAAGAAACCGCAGTTGATTTTCCTAACAGAATGTTGCGAAATCCAGGAATTCTTAATATTTATGCACTATAAACGATATTCTGGACTGTCCGATATCGATTTCTATAGAATGGCAACTGATGCTGATCAGTTTTTTCAGTTCTCAATGTATTTATCGCTACGATAGCTGCGACATATGTGCACCTCTTGTATGTATTTTTCCCCAGTTGATATCATAACGACCTAGATGCAGGCACAAGCGGACCAGTTTCACTCCATTAATGTTGCAACACTTATATTTCTGGAGGAACTCAACTACTTATGCTATGTTAGCAAGAAATTGCACAAGTTTTTAGCTGTTTTCAAAATATATTAATGGATGCTATACGTGTGTGCTATGTATCAACGGGGAGCGGGAAATCACCCGACCAGTTGGCTTATACCAGTTTCTTTTCATTTGAGTATGCAACTGGTTGAGAAACTGTTTTAAATTCACACAAACTGTTGGCTTTTAAGTGGTAAATGAGATTATATAGAAAATACCCTGACTATTGAATATTAACCGAATTCGAATCTATGCAAATTGGAAAAATATTATAATTATACAGAATATGCAGAAGCCAACTGCCAGCATGGATAGCTAAGTATAGTTTGTTAAGTGTCAAATTTCAATCTAATGACAAAACAAACCAGTTTCTACTGCCTTTTGATTCTACTAATTGAAAATCCCTGATGATTATGTATCAATATAAAAAAGGGCCTCTCCACCAGGAAGCAACATAGCGAACAAGAGAGCATAAGTATTAGAATGATTTACACTTCGATCGGTCTTCAACTCCATTCGATTATTCAATAGTGGTCACCATACAATTTCATTTGTTTAGTGGCAGGCACTTAAAAAATGAGTTGATTAATTAGGGTATATCAGATTACCTAATATCTAGATTTTATGTATATATTGTACGCAGACATTGTCGGATAATCAGTTTTATGAACTTCATGTCGTGTTCAGTTAACCATCTGTCTTGGGCCAGAACACACAGAAAAAGTGCTCTTCAGAAATGCAGCCGCAAAGGTTGCTCGCTTTCTTGCACTATCAGCGTTTTTTAGGCCTGACTGATATCGATTACTCAGCTTGCTTGCATCGCTATGTGGTGCATGCCACTTGGTGTTCGCGCAGCGCACAGCTGCTGATATTGTGCATCATAATGGGTGCCATGTTTGAAGTGCTTACCGGTTTCGTTGATTTTTTGGGCATGGAATCGAGTGTGGGTAAATCATTTTACCAATTTGTTGTCCTGACACAAGTGACAACCGAGATATGGCTTTATCTATGGCTACGCCTCCATCAACACTCGCATCAGCATTTGCTTAATAGACTCACAGATTTGGCTTTGCGCCTCAAAGTGGATACATTGGCATTAAGCCGGCCCCATTGGCTATATCGAGCCTGGTTGGGCATCAGCCTATTCTATCTCTTGATGTCTGTCAACTTTATGATCGGTTATTGGAATAAGATCGATCATATAAAGCATTTGTTCAGCATTCTTTGCTACTTCATAAATGTCGTGCGGATCGATTTTATCATCAGTTGCTACACATCCCTCGTACATGTCATAATGATCTTGCTACAAGCCCAGGCAGATCAGCTACGAGTTGAGAATCTGATAAGTATGGATGAACTTGCTGGCAACTTATGCATTCACGATGAACTGCTATTGTCGTGCCAGGCGGAGATGGTGCAAGTGTTTGGCGGAGCCTTGATATTTCCATTTCTATATTTCGTAATGGATTCCACATGCATATTGTACATATCAACGTTCAATGATCGGTTCTCATACGTCGAAGCTACACATGTGATTTCTTGGTTAACGCCCCTCTGGATCTATATGATTATGCCATTGACAATTAACAATGTGCTCAAGCAGGTGAGTCAAAGCCTTGAGTTGAAGCAAAATACAAATCAGACGCCCGAAAGTGTTGAGACTCTTAGTTCTGGTCAGAATCATTTTACTATTCAGTTGACAATAGTAATAAGTAAACCGCTGAAGTAGTTTCTTAAAATAGTTGCTAATGAACTCAACGTATAATAAATAAATAAGCTCATAACAAATAAACAAGCAGTTGAACGATTCTCGATAAGTTTTAGGAAAAATGAGGTATGGTTTAAATGTATAAAGATCCTTACCGTAACTTAAGCAAAAAAAATGTAAGACATTCAGAATGCACTTAATTAAATCAAAATACTTAAAGCATAAATTCAATAGAAAAGATATTGCAGTCAGGAAAATCAAAGTGAATATGAAAACAAGTTCGAATATAAATAATCATTTTTAGTACCACAATAGTTTTGTTATTTTTTGCCCAGTGCTGAAGCGTAACAAGGTTAAGTGATTGGTTCGCAACAAGCAACATAAACAACATAAATAACTCTTGGCCTGATTGGGTTGCAATCAGTTTTAGTCAAGTGATTATTGGAGCATCAACCATGATTAAGTATCAGCAAAGTGAACTCTATCCTTATTACCTCATTTGCCGATATCTAGGCATCTTCTGCATTGATTACAACCCGAGAAACGAACGCTTTCAATTGCGGCGCAGCCTCATTTGCTATGTGGTGCACACACTCATGCAAATCTATTTGGTCACCTGTATGGTGACGCTGGTGTATTTTTGGACCCTGTGCTTCAAGAGCGAGATAACTGCAACTGGCAATCATTATGAGCGCTTTGTGCTATTCGCTGCTCTGGTCACGTTATTCATACAGAACGCCTGGCTCATCTGGCTGCAGTATCTGCAGATGCACATCGTGCGCCAACTGGAGTTCTATTGCAAAAAATATTTAATTGCCACGCGTCTGGTGCTGCCCAAGCGGTTGCTCTGTGCCATTGTGATTGTAAATGTGCTCTACTTGTGCAACTATTTAACGACCTGTCTGACGGACTGGCTGGTAAATGCCTCGGCCTGGTTTACATTCAGCACCCTGGGCTTCCCCTTACGTACCGTGATCAGCAGCTTTATACAGGGCTTCTACGTCTGTCTCATACACGTGGTGCGACATCTGCTGCGCCACAATCAAGAGCAACTCAACATGCTGGTCCATCGGTTGCAACAACCGAAGCGAAGCTGCAGCGATATTCTGAGACTGCGCCGCTGCCTCGATCTGCACGATCGTCTGCTCGTCCTATGCACAGATGAGATGAGCATGGTCTATGGCTTTATCATCTGGCTGTGCCTGATCTTCTCTTCGATTGATGCAAGTAGCATATTATATATACACTTTTTTACGTCTACGCAACAAAAGGGGGGGTTTTATAACATTATTAGCCTCCTGTGGCTCTCACCAACTCTAATGACTGCGGCCACAGCCCTGATGAGCGACACCGTCCATGTGCAGGTATGTTCTAAATTGAAAATTCACTTGCTCATATAGCCAAAGTATTTGGTAATTTTCCTTATAAACATGAATTGCTCGAAAGACATACCAATCAAAAAGATCATATATTTAAATACAGTTAGAGTTCAAGTGATATGATAGGAATAGTGGAATCGAATTGCCCTCTAAATTCGAAATAAAGCTAAATTAGCCAATTTTGGACACATCTTAAAGATGTATTTCTACCCGTTGGAAACAACTGCCTCAACTTAACCAATATTGAAATGAAGTTCAGTTCAACTAGTATGGGGATTGGATCATTCCATTGGATCATTCATTTCCCTGTTCGTATACAGAGTCAAAGGTTTATATTCTGAATTGCCTAGAGCTAAGTTTGTGAACATATTCTGGAAACGGGTTTCACATTTTTCTGAAAGAAGAGACTCAAAAAAGTTAAAACGGCTTGCGTTATTTCAAGGTCAGAGTTGAAACTAATCCTAATAATAACATTCTGTGGATCGAAAATAAAAACAAACATCGACGATTATCACAAAGTTCGTCCTTACTTGGCAAGTTTATGAATTTAATATTGACCTAACACTAACATGACAACAGCAGTCACACATTTTTTGTATTTATCGGGTTTGATAATATGCTCATCCCTTGGGTGTATTCAAGTGAAACATCTTAGCGTAATGAAATGTACACAAAGATAATTGTTTTATTATGCCAACCCAACCACATGCCACATTTGACAGAGAAACTATTGACTGATGTGTGTAAAAGCTAGGGCAAATTTACGCAGTCGTTTGCCCCTTTTCAGTCATGTTGAACGGAGTTGAGCTGCGCGTCTATTTGCTTAGCCTGAAGTGTATCGGTTTACTTTGCGCTACACGCGATGACCGCAACGGGTGTCTGATTTACGCTAGCCAGAGTGACCAGACCTTGGCAAAAGTCGGTCTTGTTGTGGCTCAAATTGGCGCTTGGGTCTCATTCGCGATTCTAATGCTAATGCCGGAGAGTTTTAAGCTGCCCGGATATGGTTACGTTGGAAATACGTATTTGTTGCTGCAATGTGGCATTGCTTGCATAGTCATATCGCTCGTCTATTTATTTTTCTTTGTTAAACGTCGCCGATTATTGGCGCTGCTCTCGCTGATACTCTCCCACAATCGAAAAGATCTGCACAATTGCTACGCGAGGCTCTTTCTGCGACGCTATTGCATCTATGTGGGTCTGGCTGTGATCTGTGGCCTTACCTACAGCAAGGCTTATAGGCACGCGGGGATGCCGCTGGTGGCCACTGTGCTGTTGAGCTTTGTTGCCACGTACAGCTTTGTGCTGATTGGGCTTATCGTAGTTCTGTATAGCTGCCTGGCTCAAGTCTTGGCTGCCCTTTTGCACCTCTACAATCGCAACTTGATGGCTGCAACAGCGATAACAACAACAATATCAACAACAACAACAGTAACAACGACAACAAGTGCGACAACGATCTTGCTCCGGTGCTTATGGCAACGCAATCAGATGCTTCTCGTTCGCCATGAACATCTAAACTCGGATTTTGGGCTGGTCATGGCAGTAATTACGGCATTTGTGCTTTTTACGACACCAGGTGCTCCATTTTTTATGATCACCATTATCTTTGAGATGACGAACAGCATTGAAATAATGCACTCATTATTCACATGCCTGATGTGGAATTTACCCTGGTTTTACGCCACGCTGATAATATTCCAACCAGATGGGGTATTGAAAGAGGTGCGTACAGAACAATAACGTTGTGAACTTGATAAGCAGGTGTTCCCTGCGAAATCAGCTGAGGTATGCGAAGAACTGAGTATAATTCTTACAATGCACTCAAGAGCATGAATTTTACCAATTTCATTATTACGAATTACGAATGCTCAACTGCTCAGCTTGAGGTTTCGTTTTTTGGTCATAATATCAGCCCTGTTTAACTAACCGACATAGATCATTGGGCACCTATTTGGATATATACTTTCGAACTTCTTACCAACTTCGGACCTAAAGCATTTTTAGTAATTTCAAACATGTTCTGAAAATTATTTGTCATGCGATCTCCGAATATGACCAAAATGAAAACCGCACTGAAAAGATTATTGTTATAGAATATTTCTCAAAAACAGAAGCTTTCCTATTTCGCTTCATTTTTTAAATTTATTTCGAATACCGTTGGGATTGGTCCTCAAGCAGGATTTTGTATTTTTGCTTTTTGAAAATTAAATTCTTAAAATCTCAACCTTAATCAGCTATGTATGATAATCTATAATATCAAATTGATGCGCCTTGTTGACACAGCTAAATAACTCAGTCGAACTATCAAAATTCCAAGGCGTATTCGAACATGGAATTCCTAATCTAATTCTTAGTCAGCTATATATTATTACCTGTAAAATCAAATTTATGCGACGTGTTGATTTGTTGCAACTAATTGAGTCAACTAATCAATAACTGAAACAAACATAGATATATCCAAATGAAACATCAATGCACTAAGTTAATTGGCCTAGATTCGCTTTGCTTGGCATGGTTAGTCAACGCCAGAATGTCTGACAGTCGCGACCTGCGCTTGTACCTGCGAGTCCTGTGCGCGGTGGGTGTGATTTGCGCTCGTTTCGATGAGGAAGCGTGTTTGCTACAGTCAACACCAGGCAGTGAGCGCTATGCCCTGTTCTTCAACCTGGCCATAACAGCGACATTGTTAAGTTGCTTTATGCATGCGTATTTGAATCCAAAAGATTTTTATTCGAGTATCTACAATGAGACCGGTAATTTCTACGAGACAATCATCTTGCGTTTGAGCTGCATCGTCCTCTGCCTGCTACACATATGGTTCTATGTACGACGTTATCGCCACTTGCATCTGGTGCAGAAAATGGTGCAGTTGCATCGCGCGTGCTCCAGTCCCGGCTCAGTTCGTCAAATTCAACGCAACTTTAACATCTATATGGTGCTTGTGCTGCTCTGCCTGTCCAACTATCTGTTTGGTTATCTCCAGTCGTGCACAATGTCCTTGGCCGTCGTGATCTTTGTGTTTATCTATACGTATGGATTTCTGGTGATGGCCCTGCTACTAGTGTTCTTTGTGTGCTTGCAACACATTGCCGCCGACGGCTTGGCGCATTGCAACACACAGCTGGCGGAAACTGAGTCCATGTCGAAATGTAGACATCTGATTTATGAAAGGTATCAATTACTGGATAGCACTGTCGTCGAGCTTAGTAAATGCTTTGGTCTCTTGATGCTACCCATTGTGCCACTGGGGATATTCTTGGCACCTGCTGGGCCCTTCTTTCTCGTGAGCACCGTTATGGAGGGCCGATATCATAGCCTTGCTGAAGCTATCATGCTGTGGATTACCTGCAGCATTTGGAATGGGCCTTTGGTGTACATGATGGCGCTCATGTTGCGCTCCAATGTCATTTCAGTCGAAGTGAGTAATTGTGTCCAAGTTTGCCTTTCAATTTGCGGTAGATATAAACTATTTGTCTTACTTCTGTAACTATAGCTCTTAAATGGTTAGGGTCGGTAACTTCGGAATCAAAGTATAATAAGGACTGTTTAAAAAACTCATATATTTTATTGTTATTATGTGTGTATTTTAAAGTACTATTATTTAATAATATAAATAATAAGAGAAAATGAAAAGAATTCTGTATATACTCGTACATATAAAAATACCCAGGAATTTAGAAATCAATTTTTAAATTCTGAAAGAAATTGAGTTAAAAAGAAAGACTCCGATTTTAGAAATATGATTTCAAAATAATAAGCTGAACTACCTTTGGACCCAAAAGCATGACAATTTTGTGAATTTTTGACGATTCTGAAACTTTTTTGAATATCATTAAGTTAATAATTTTAGAAACTTAAGGATTGTAAAAAAAATTCTCATCTCCCGCGACCAAATTTCTTAAAAGCATTTCGAAAATTAAATTCTTAAAATCTCATTTTGATAATCTATAAAATCAAATTAATCCGCCTTGTTGACACAGCTAAATAACTCAGTCGAACTATCAAAATTTCAAAACGTATTTGAACATGGAATTCCTAATCTAATTCTTAATCAGCTATATATTATTATTTGTCAAATCAAATTAATGCGACGTGTTGATTTGTTGCAACTAATTGAGTCAACTAATCAATAACTGAAACAAACATAGATATATCCAAATGAAATATCAATGCACTAAGTTAATTGGCCTAGTTTCGCTTTGCTTGGCATGGTTAGTCAACGCCAGAATGTCTGACAGTCGCGACCTGCGCTTGTACCTGCGAGTCCTGTGCGCGCTGGGTGTGATTTGCGCTCGATTCGATGAGGAAGCGTGTTTGCTAGAGTCAACACCAGGCAGTGAGCGCTATGCCCTGTTCTTCAACCTGGCCGTAATAGCGACATTGTTAAGTTGCTTTATGCATGCGTATTTGAATCCAAAAGATTTTTATTCGGGTATCTACAATGAGACCGGTAATTTCTACGAGACAATCATCTTGCGTTTGAGCTGCATCGTCCTCTGCCTGCTACACATATGGTTCTGTGTACGACGTTATCGCCACTTGCAGCTGGTGCAGAAAATGGTGCAGTTGCATCGCGCGTGCTCCAGTCCCGGCTCAGTTCGTCAAATTCAGCGCAACTTTAACATCTATATGGTGCTTGTGCTGCTCTGCCTGTCCAACTATCTGTTTGGTTATCTCCAGTCGTACACAATGTCCTTGGCCGTCGTGATCTTTGTGTTTATCTATACGTATGGATTTCTGGTGATGGCCCTGCTACTAGTGTTCTTTGTGTGCTTGCAACACATTGCCGCCGACGGCTTGGCGCATTGCAACACACAGCTGGCGGAAACTGAGTCCATGTCGAAATGTAGACATCTGATTTATGAAAGGTATCAACTACTGGATAGCACTGTCGTCGAGCTTAATAAATGCTTCGGTCTCTTGATGCTACCCATTGTGCCACTGGGGATATTCTTGGCACCTGCTGGGCCCTTCTTTTTCATCAGCACCGTTATGGAGGGCCGATTTCATAGCCTTGCTGAAGTTATCATGATGTGTATTACCTGCATCATTTGGAATGCGCCTTTGGTGTACATGATGGCGCTCATGTTGCGCTCCAATGTCATTTCAGTCGAAGTGAGTAATTGTGTCCAAGTTTGCCTTTCAATTTGCGGTAGATATAAACTATTTGTCTTACTTCTGTAACTATAGCTCTTAAATGGTTAGGGTCGGTAACTTCGGAATCAAAGTATAATAAGGACTGTTTAAAAAACTCATATATTTTATTGTTATTATGTATGTATTTTAAAATACTATTATTTAATAATATTTAGGAATTTAGAAATCAATTTTTAAATTTTGAAAGAAATTGAGTTAAAAAGAAAGACTCCGATTTTAGAAATTTGATTTCAAAATAATAAGCTGAACTACCCTTGGACCCAAAAGCATGACAATTTTGTGAATTTTTGACGATTCTGAAACTTTTTTGAATATCATTAAGTTAATAATTTTAGAAACTTAAGGATTGTAAAAAAAATTCTCATCTCCCGCGACCAAATTTCTTAAAAGCATTTCGAAAATTAAATTCTTAAAATCTCAACCTTAATCAGCTATATTTGATAATCTATAAAATCAAATTAATCCGCCAGCTAAATAACTCAGTCGAACTATCAAAATTCCAAGGCGTATTTGAACATGGAATTCCTAATCTAATTCTTAGTCAGCTCTATATTATTACCTGTAAAATCAAGTTAAATCAAATGAGTCCACTAATGAATAACTGAAGCAAACATAGATGTACATCGAAATGAAATATCAATGTACTAAGTTAATTGGCCTAGTTTCGCTTTGCTTGGCATGGTTAGTCAACGCCAGAATGTCTGACAGTCGCGACCTGCGCTTATACCTGCGAGTCCTTTTCGCGGTGGGTATGATTTGCGCTCGTTTCGATGAGGAAGCGTGTTTGCTAGAGTCAACACCAGGCAGTGAGCGCTATGCCCTGTTCTTCAACCTGGCCGTAATAGCGACATTGTTAAGTTGCTTTATGCATGCGTATTTGAATCCAAAAGATTTTTATTCGAGTATCTACAATGAGACCGGTAATTTCTACGAGTCAATCATCTTGCGTTTGAGCTGCATCGTCCTCTGCCTGCTACACATATGGTTCTATGTACGACGTTATCGCCACTTGCAGCTGGTGCAGAAAATGGTGCAGTTGCATCGCGCGTGCTCCAGTCCCGGCTCAGTTCGCCAAATTCAGCGCAACTTTAACATCTATATGGTGCTTGTGCTGCTCTGCCTGTCCAACTATCTGTTTGGTTATCTCCAGGGATGCTCAATATCCTTGGCCGTCGTGATCTATGTGTTTATCTATACGTATGGATTTCTGGTAATGGCCCTGCTACTTGTGTTCTTTGTGTGCTTGCAACACATTGCCGCCGACGGCTTGGCGCATTGCAACACACAGCTGGCGGAAACTGAGTCCATGTCGAAATGTAGACATCTGATTTATGAAAGGTATCAAGTACTGGATAGCACTGTCGTCGAGCTTAATAAATGCTTCGGTCTCTTTATGCTACCCATTGTGCCACTGGGGATATTCATAGCACCTGCTGGGCCCTTCTTTTTCATCAGCACCGTTATGGAGGGCCGATTTCATAGCCTTGCTGAAGTTATCATGATGTGTATTAGCTGCATTATTTGGAATGGGCCTTTGGTGTACATGATGGCGCTCATGTTGAGCGCCAATGTGATTTCAGTCGAAGTGAGTAATTGTGTTCAAGAGATTTGTATAATTGTAATCAATGTGGGAGTTATACTCCTAGCCGAATACCCTTGGATCTAAATCTAAATTATTAAAAACGAATTGGTTGCATTTAACCAAACAATCCTTTTCTTTCTTTTTTACATAATGCCTTTATATTTAAAATCGATCTCCGGCTAGACAGACATTAAATCCTTTAGATTCATATCTAAATTATGATTATATTGCTTAACATACACAAAAAACGAATATTTATTGTATTAACTGAAATTTTACTTATTCAATGCAAGTTTTTCTGCTCTTTTTTCACAGGCAAACAAAAC
This sequence comes from Drosophila nr. medialis 2 BK-2023a, assembly GCA_035044325.1. NCBI lineage: Eukaryota > Metazoa > Arthropoda > Insecta > Diptera > Drosophilidae > Drosophila > Drosophila nr. medialis 2 BK-2023a. The sequence goes on from JAWNMH010000348.1 coordinate 1,230,184, forward strand.
AGCCAAAATACTTGCAAAGATACCAAGAACTGGCTCGGGTTTGGACAGAATGGTAAGTGCAAATTGATCCCAAGGTGCATAATTAATTTATTTATGATTTAATATGTTTTGCGACATTGCGTAAAAGGTCGAAAAGTTTCTGCTAAAGAACCTCCGTCAACAGCCCATTCTGACAGCCTATGGATTTTTTGCACTAGATAAGAGCACACTATTTAAGGTATGTATTAAATCGGGACAAATAATAAATATATACAGTGGCTCAAAGCTTATTTGGATCAGTGTCAAAGAAAAAAAGTAATTGCCTGCCATAAACTAATTATACATTATTTTTAAAAAATTCCAAAGACCGATGGTAGGTACATGTATTAACCACGAATATGAACGGATGACCCTTATAATCTGAGGTGTGCCCACCTGCTAGGTAGGATTATGTAAAAAGGAACCCTATTTTGAGGGGAAATTTTATTTGGATCAGTCTAAATAAAACAATATATTTTGAGTATAAAAACTTAAATAAGGATGTTAATGCTTAGTATGATATCCTTTAGCCTTAACAACTTCCCTTAACCTAATATTCATGGAAGATACCAATTTCCTGCTAGCTTCTGGGCTGATTCTGCTCCACTCATCCCGCAGAGCATATTTGAGGTCTTCTTTGCTGGATATGCTGTGCTTCCGGATGTTATTTTCCAGCAGAGCCCACAAATTCTCAATAACATTTAAATCTGGAGACTGGGCCGGTGGAATTATCATTTGGGGACAATCCTTGATGACCCAGGACTGTACTATCTTGGCCTTATGCCTTATCCTGGTTGAACCGGAAAGTACGTCGGATTCCTACCTTCTCGGCACTTTGGAGTAAGTTTTCCTTTAGTATGTTGAGGTACACATTCTTGTCCATTGTTGTTTCAAAAATCACAAAATTCCCGAATCCGGCTGACGAGATACGTACCCATACCATGTCACTTCCTCCACCATGCTTGACTGTTGCCTTTACGTGTTTGGGATTCAGGTCAGTATTGGACTGTCGCCACACATAATTCCGTCCGTCCGAGTCAAAAATGTTGAATTTGGACTCATTTGCAAATATGACTGTGTTCCAGAATTCCAAATCCTTGTCCAAGTGGTTTTTAACGAACGTCAGCCAAGTCGCTTTATTTTTTACGCTTATAAAGGGCTTCTTCCGTTGTACTCGGGCATTAAAGTCATGTTTGCGCAGAAACCTGCACACAGTTTCCACACAGCACTTTTTCCCCATTTCATCCACTACCTGTTGAGTCAGTTTTGGAGCCGATAGCTTGGGATTTCCCCTTATTTTCCTGTAATCCTCCGCTCCTCCTCTTCGGCGAAAATCTTGTTTGGTGCCATTCTGCCCTTGCCCTCAATCCGATTTGCGTCGACGAAGCGCCGAATGATGTTATACACAGTTGAGTTGCTCAGATTGACCATTTCAGCTATTTGGCGATGTGAATATCCGTTTTGTGGTGTTCCAAGATGAGTTTCCGTTGTGCAACGGTAGTCTATTTGTCCACAGTCCTTGTTGGCTTATTGCACCCAAGATGCAGGATAAAACTAAACTGACTACGAAGGATTGGTCTATTTATACCGAAAATACTCAACTTTAGGTAAAAAATCCGAGTTTTATGGCACCCAGGTGCCCACAATGTACCTGCTCCAAAAAAAATTTCCCCTCTAAATAGGCTACTTTTTTACATAACTCTACCCAGCAGGTGGGGAAACCCCAGTTTATTGGGGTCATATATTAATTTAGGTGGTTATCATCGGTTTTTGGAATTTTTGAAAAATAATGTATAATTAGTTTATGGCAGGCAATTACTTTTTTTCTTTGACACTGATCCAAATAAGCATTGAGCCACTGTATATATATATATATATGTATATATATATTAATGTATATATAATCTAAACTATAATCGACAGCTCTTTACAGCCATCTTTACATACATGGTAATATTGGTGCAGTTCAAGGAAATGGAAATCTCAACAAAATCACTGCAGAAGGCATAGTTCCCAGCAGTTCAATTAACTTAATGTTGTACTTGTAAATGTTGAATGTGAAGAAGTTTTGACTTACCGAATCATAAGTAAAGCATCCAATTGCTTGTGATTTATAATTTTTGCGCCATTTTCTATATTCCGCTTTGATGACAGCTGCATGACGTTTCCAATACTTTCCCTCAAGCACAACGGTCTGGAAAAATAAATATTTGAATATATAGATAAAAAAAGAAAACATCCAACAAATTGTATGTCAAATAACTTAATCACCGAATTTAGTTAACCAGTATACCTTGCACATTTTGCTAGCGACGCTGTACACTCGTCGACGGCTGAACACTCGACTGATTTCAAAATGCCAGAGCAAAAGCAAAGTCAAAAGCGTGGCATTAAGGTAATTAAATTTTATGAAATTTTAAAACACACTAAATAAATATGGGCCATTTCCATTTAGCCAACTTTGCCCCAACAATAAAAGCCAAATTGTAAGCTCGATAAGATAAATCACTTCATGCTGCTTGCTTGCGGCCCAAACCGAGAGCAGCGATAAGAATATGTACTACAGTCTGGATCTGGCTCTGGATTATCTGACTGATGGGTGTGGCTTTTGAGGTGCTGCCTCCATAAGTCAAGAGTTTGGCTGTTGACCTGTTGCCTGTTGCGATAAGCTAATTATCAGTAATTGTCAAAGGTGTGGACGATGTGTACAGTTGTTCTGTGCATTGTGCATACACAATGTGTACTTAACCAGGCCTGAAATGTGCTAATCTAATAAACAAGCAAAGATTTCGAATAGCATCGTTTTAGTGTCGAGTAATGCGCATCTAATAATAATATAATATAATATAATAATATGTCTAAATGGAACTGCAACACTTCTAAGAGAATTCGCATTTCTTCGATCTTCGCTTCCTCCTGTGCTTATCACCAAACAAAGTTAGACAAGTTGTTGATGATGTCTGAAAAAATGAATACACATTATGTTATCGGCTAACTGGTAATATTGGCAGATCGTATAAAACTGGTTTGTATTATGACGTGTGCGAAGCAACTTACTCAAATTATGGCAATTATTGATATAGTCGTATCGCATAATACTCTTAATTGTATTAGGCTATCTGCTTGATAGTTGGAGTTATAATCTGTGTCTACATGTCGGTTTAATTAGATAGTCATTTGGGATACTTGAACTCTCATTTATACTCCTTCGAGAATCGAAACTCAAATTCATTACTACTGAATTTAGTGTAAGGATTATCTTAACTTTTGCTATTATTTAGATGTTATAGTAGAGATCAGCACATCACATTCTACAATTGAATTTAAAATATTTATTTCTACAACAAATATAAAAAAAAAATTATAAGTAAAGAAATTTGATGTCGCACACAATATTAATCTCGTTCTATAAATAAATTACAACAATTGGTGAATGATAGCCAAAAATAAAACTGTCAGATCTTATCACGTGCTGCCAATTTCTATGTATGTCTATGTATATCTGTGATGACGCGTTGATCACGCGTCAATCGAATGATTATGGCCAGGCTGAAAAAATAACTTTCACATCAAGAGCAGATGTCCAATGCTGTCGGTCTGTATTCCATTTAATGTGGGGGGTTATTTGAGTACATTGCGATAGCATCAATACAGGAGAGCGCAGCTAAACGTATACGTCAGTTGGGAGGTTCAGATGTTGTGATTGGGTTTCGAGTAAATTTGGGGAGAGGGCACCGATGAAAAAATTGAAAGCAGTGAGAGATTTCCATAGTAACTACTATATTAATAGTCAGAAAAGATATGTACATGTTTCGTATGAATCAGCTGAGGCAATCTGATTATGATTCTCTGAGAGTTATGCAATTTTTTATGTAATCTATTTAATCTTATAGTTTTCGTATAGTTTTTTTAGTTTGGTTATGAGTTACTATTTGATAAATAAATATGAGTACAAGCCTTACTTCTTTGATTCTTTTTGTTCACATTTTTTAAATTGTTTTATTTTGACAACGAGATGTTTTTTTATATATCTACTCTATCTATATTTATTTCTTATTATTTTCCTATCTTATGCACAATTATCAAAGGATGCTAGGATTGACTTCTTCTATTGGGATTACTTGGAAATGATGATCTTCAGTTGGGATTCTTTTGAAATTACATACGGCAAAATCACACTTTATAATCTACAGAGCTATCGATACTTCAAATATCACCTACCACTTATGTATATCACATATATATATAAATATATATATATATAACGGACTTTGATATTATTATTCATACTCGTACTACTATTACCTAACCGCGCACATTTAGAACTCTTAGCTAATACATTCCACTTGTTATTACTTACTTGGGGATTACTATGTATGTCAACGTCCAGCGGCGAGGCGAATTGACACACCGGCGTTCTGCGCTTTCGTATAACTGCAAAATTGAGAAATAAAAAAAACACACACAAGTTAGCTGAAATACTGTGTAGCATATAGGAAGCGCGAGACAGAGAGAGAGAGAGAGAGAGAGAGGCGACACAGCAGAGATAAGATTTCAACCAGAGATTAGCGGAATTGATAGCTCCCGTCAGCTCAGGAGAGATGCCAACTGCTTAATTTGCAGTAGCTGCCTCCAAAACAATCCGCACGTGTCACTATTATCAGGAGAGTGACGTCTCTTTTTTTTCAGTATCTTTTTCAGCAGTGACAGCCAAAAAAGATACTCGCACTAATCTACTAAATATAGATACTTTGGAGTACGTCTAAACAAGTGAGGATTAGAGCATGATGAAATGGATAAGCACCTTATAAACATATATTTGACTTGGTTTTTGTTTATCTAGACGAACATGTTGACATATCACAGTTTGCAAAATCACTGTCTCTGCATAAGCAATAACACAAATTAAACATTGTTAATTATTTATATTTTGATCATAGTATCAGTACATGAACTAATAGAGAAATAAATGAAAAAATATCAAACCAGCCTAGCATACTACAACCATAATTGAAGATGAAAACAACTTTATTTATTCTGATGAAATTCCAGTATCTCCAACGACTGAGTTGGACTAAGATGCACATACGTCACTTTATAAATATACCTACAAATTTTCCATTTGCCTTTGTCGCAGTTGCATTCAGCGTTGTCAGTTGTCTGTTTCCAGTTGTTTTCATATAGAGAGATGGACAGATAATCGCACGTAGACAAGTTTGTAATGTGTGAGTGCACTAATGATGACAAACATGGAAAATTTACACAAATTTCGCAAATAGAATAAGAGCAAGTTCAATGTAAATCTTGGTCTAAGTCAAGTTTGATGAAATTTCCAACTTCTGTTTTCTTCAAATATCTAATACAAAAATAATTGCGAAAGTTGCCTTTTTTTTATTCTAGTCAAAAGTCGAATAAGATAATAACGGTAATTAAAGCTAACAGCTGGCAGGTTTTTCTCTGGCAGCATAAATTTGTTTTAGCTGAGACACAATAACATCTCATATTAAACGCATTTCACAAAGCGAGACGCGCCAGACATGCTGCTCTGATAAGGAGCTCAGCAACACGTCGCTGATAAGGACGCACAAGAAAAGTGCGTCGCGAAAGTCAGACAACAGTTGACAACGGGTCAGTTGAGAGAACGCGATTGGCAACTACAGCTACAGATTTAACTGCAAAGCATAGCTGGGGGGAAAGAAAGCCAACAAGCATACAAAAACAACAACAACATCAACAACAACAATAACAATATTAATAATACATGAAACCAGTTGAAAAAGCTAGGCAAACAACAACGACTCATCTCCGATAAAGCGTAATCAGCAGCGATTGTGCTTCGAGAGCTTTTTGTAAGCTTTTCGATTTTGTTTTTGTGGGCATCTCTCAATTTGTGTTGTTATTGGGTTTGCACGTGTTTTATTTCGCGCTCACGGAAATATTCATTAAATTATTATTTTTTTGTTTTTGGCATACTTTATTAGACCCACTGACACGTGCAATGGATGAAATGTTTTAGATTTAGATGCGAACAAATGCAAGTGGATTGAGCATATTCTACAGTGACTCACAGCAAGTTTGACACAACAAAAAAATGTACAGTCACAGCTTTTTGATATCCAAATTGTGCCAATGAATCCCGCTTGCAGGTCTAAGCCATGTTCTACAGTTCCCTTTAGGTTCTTTATTTTTTCATGCTTTAGCATCTCTATTCGCATAAATATTGAACCCATTTTAAGTTTTTTTTATTATGTGCTGGCTAAAATGAGCTGTGTGTGTATATTTTGTCAAATCATATACATTAATGTCATCGGAAATTCTTTGTTATGTAAATTTTAAATAATTGATCCACATTTTAAATTTCATTTAAAGCAAAGTCATGATCATAATATAGTTTAAATGACCATAAAAAATAATCAGAGAACTACCTGCCCGATTTTCGTAATTTTCGATTTTCGCTTGCAACTCTGTCGGATCAATATTGTATAAAACCATACATTATTGCTGAGATGCCATTGATTTGGACATTCTCTACAGAATCGTTAAAGACCAATGGAGTCAAGTACAGTCTCCAGTCTCCAGTGATATTATTAAAATTGTTACTAACGTTAATACAAAGTACAATATCCAGCTTTGGGAGACTATGAAGAGGACTTGGATATTGATTTCTCTAGAAATAGGCCAAAACTTGGTGGACTTTATGTACTACCAGTATGCGTCGGTTATTTCTAATGAGAGTAATGAAAGCAATAGTATGATATATCAGTAAGCCATATGTAGCTTTTAGCAATATTATTTGGCCTCAGGGAAAGTTAGAAAAGCTACTACTACTATTCGACTACTATTATTTTGACCGACTTATTTGGGATAACTTCAGTAATAATTCTTGAACTTGTAACGAACCTCTTTGGCTATGCCGGGCTAGCGCTCAGTCGAGCTGTGGGTTCGTGCAACAAAATTTGTAGAATTTGGTCGCGAAGTGATAGCCGACACACGTTTTATATATTGTTGATAAAAAATATGATTTATTTGGCATTAATTAATTACACTGAATGTTTTGCCAAATGTTTGAGTTTGTCCTTTTCGGCAGTTTGCTGAGGCCTTGGTTCGTTTTCAGTGAGTGGTCCTGTTCGGGAAAGTTGGTTCTAGGCCCCGTACACCAGTTACGCCAGTCCGCGGCTTCGCACTGGTTCGACAGCTTATCATACGGCACTTCGTTTAACCAAAACGGATTTCGCACGTATACTGTCGAACTTCAGGCAGGTTATCGCACGCTTGGCTTGAACTGTGTAGGCCTCGCCTCGTAGCACAACTTAAACGTAGCAAGGATTCACTACTTTGACTTTTCAAGGACCTCAGTGTCCTGTTTGGTTGTTGAAGATATATCTTGCTTGTCGCACTCGCGAAGATATTAACCGTAGCTCCCGCTTACGAATTCTGGTCTTTAGACGATTGGGCAGCGCTTCCCCTTCTCTCTTGTATCGAACTGACTTTGCTCTGTCGCTCGACAGAGGTTCCGCTTCGCGTCTCGGATTTCACTGACTCCCTGCTGTGTGTTGCGGCGCTCCTTTTATAGGCCGGGTCGCGGCCTTTTGTCGGGACTGTACCAGAAATCACGCGATCGCCTCGGTGGCGTGATTTCTGGTAATTTTCCAATGCCATTTGCTGGTGCCAGCCTATGTCTGCCGTTAGTGTGAGTATCGATGGATATATTGCACCCGCAATACTCCTCACACATAACGGCACATGTCCTAGTGAGCATGTGTGGCAGACACGCTCATATGGCTGACAACCAGCGTGCGAAAGGGAGAGGACGAAAGAGAGCGAATTCGCCGCAACTGCAATCAGAGCCGGACTTCGGCCTGATGTGCAGCTACTGTGAGGGGCGCATATAGCACACATAAATATATAAACCAATATATTTATTTGCCATCGCTATATGGCTCCTCACAAACTATAGATAAAAATAAAAACGTATTTGAGCATCACTGTTATTTCGACCGCAGCTGTGTAAATATAAACTTGACCTGCGATAAGCTAAACGCTATTGGCTTTGGTTAATATACATTAAGTGGTAGAACTACTCACATTGCATATGCCAGCAACGCCAGATGACATTATTGAGTCGTATTTTGTCCTTCCAACGCAAACGCACTCCCTTAAAGTGATTCCATTTGGGCGACGTGAGCTTTTGACTGTAACAGAGAGTAAATGTTAAATGTAGTTGAGTAAAGTCCTGCTAATCACATCACGGATACAGATGTGTGTAGTTCACAATAATAGAATGCATTACTTTTGTTTATAAATAATATAAAGTGGAGAATTGAACAGATTACGAGCTAAATATAGATTGCCCCCATAACCCGCCAAAGCGACAATCTCAAAATATAATCTGAATAATTGTCGTAGTCGCAGTTGACAGAATTGACAAATGTCGATTTAATCGAAATACTCGTAAATCTGAGTGCCAATATCCAACAATGAACAATGAACAAACCCTTTGGGGGAGAACCAAAACAATTACTCTTATTAATCAATATATTTCGAAGTATATCAATAGCGCTATCAATGCATACACATCATAAATAATGCTTAACTAATCACTACGCAAGTGAAACACGATATTCTTGTTGTTGTCGTTATTGCTGTTGCTGTTGTGGTTTATTTTATGTTGTTATCGATGAATCGACAGGTGAGCGCATTTGTTGTTCTATTCGAAAAACACACCCTTAACAAAAAAAAAAACAAAAACAAAAACATCACCAATAACAAATGCAAATTGCAAAGCAAACTCGAACTCGCAGCGCATGTGCATCACAGCAGTTGGCTGTGCATTCGTGAAGAATAACTGCACCACCGCACCACCTAACATTCCTTACTAAAATTAATATAAGACAGTTAAATCTGCGTGAATCTTAGACAAATAAAACATATTTATGCGAATTTGACTCAGTTAATGAGAAACACGCGAGAACACCCTTGGCCTCAATGCCATTACTTGCTTCTAATATTATTCTGTATATAAATGTTTCCCAGTTAAAATTGAATCAATAAAAAAATAAATATGTCATCAGTCATAAATTATTATTGAATTACTAATTGAAATAAATAATACATTAAATAATAAATACTAGTTTAAGCTAGAAATCACAGAATCAAGAATTATCGCATGCAATAAATAAACAATAAATTAATTAATGAAAATCTCTGTAATCCAACAAACTTTATGTGGTTTTACTAATTTTTTAAGCTTTCTGATAAGGCATAATGGAAATTTTAAGTTTGTGCATTTAATAATGTTAAGAAATGTATAAAAAAAAATTGTTTCATTAGATATTGGGCAGTTATCCATTGCACAGCAAAGTTTAAAAATTTAAATTAATTAAGTAAGGTTTTTCGGAAATTCTATTAAGACAAACAAAGACACCTTTCAGGACTAAGAAGTGCAGTATCAAGGATTAAATATCCCACATGCCATCGTTTCAATTTCCAAGCGACTCCCGTAAAGAAGAGTATACCTCAAAATGCTGTCAAAAACTGCAACAACTGTACTTTCGATCTAGGCAAATTCGCACCCACTGCGCCTTATCTATTCCAGAACCCAGCCCACAGCGAGCTACCCAAGAGAAAGCTGAATGGAAATCGTGGTAATGATGTAATGCCCCAGAGCTGATAAGACTAATAAAACCAGTATCTACTACTATCTGGATAAGGCCCGGCAACGATAAAATGCAAAAGTATGCTAAACCGCAAGCCGAAAACAAGCAAAGAGCAATAAAAGATATATAAACAAATGAAGCTAAAAATGTTATTTTCTATATATGCGCAGCAATATGCGATCTGCGATGACTAAAAGCGTGAATGAACCCAAAACTATGAACTCTAAATACAATACACAATACGAAGAGCAGGGGCAAACGGGGCTGCAAAACTTGTGTACGTGTTCAATGCGAATTTGAGAAGCGGCCAAAAGTCCAATTTACACATATGTATTTCATACATATATACATATATTTATATATATATATATATATATATAATACATATATTTATATATTTAAGAACAGTGCATGTGCGATAATTATGCTCTGGCCAAAGGCATAACCATTTTATTGTTAAATACGATCTGTGCAAATTTTAGTACTAAACGTTAAAAAAAACATATTCAAAATAAAATAAAAATTTCCGACCTAAAAAAAAAAATACAGTCACTAATAGGAATCCAGGGATCGCAATATAGATGGAAGATTAATAGTTTTCATTTGAATAAAAAAGATTAGACGATTTCCTTTCATCAAACGAATCAACGCTGCTTCTGAGCACGAAAAACTGGAACAGTAAGCATCACTTAAGGAAAAGGATTTTTCGATTTGTTGGCTTTTGGAAAAATATAGAGTTTAGAATTCCATTCCAAAATCCCAAGAGGTACGATATCCATTGATTTGGCAGTACAACGTATTTTATTTGAGCAGATTGTTAAAGCAAAATTCAGACAACTAAGACAGGAGTCGCTGCTTAAGCTCTGATTTGCTAAAACAGAATTTATTTTGACTCTTTAAATATACATATATTAAATCAGAGCATTTTCTCCCTGCTATCTACATATCAAAAAATGTTATCTTATTAAAATATATATGTGTACATTTACTTATATTTTGTGAATATTATGAAGCAATCACCTTATCTAAATATAATCCTGGTGAATATAAATTAATTTGATGAATTTAAGCTAATCCAAGGTAATAATTCTGAGACTTCTTAACGGCAGCTGGTCCACAAAAGAGCGTTACATATCCTCCGCCTCAAGGAAGAAAGAGCTAACGAGTGCTTGGCGGGCAATGCAATAAAGGGCCTCTAGAAGCGTGGAACTTTTGAAGTCTCACCTGATTATGGAAGTTCTCTTCAACAAGGGATTCCCAAAATTGTATGGGTTGATAGTGAAGAGTGATAGACTTGGGTAGCGATCTTAAAATACATGGATCTTCAATACTTCAATACTTACTTATGAAGATAATTTTCGAAGTTAATATTAGTTAGTTAATGTCCATATCTTTGAAGGTTAGTCAGTATAAGCAAAAGCTTTACTCGACACAAAAAAAAAAACAAAATAAATTCATATGTATGAAAATATATTGTAATATTTACAATTATAGAGTCCTTAATAGTCGGTTGACATTTTTTTGAATAGATATTTCAGATTTCAGCTTGCTTGCGTTAATATTTTATATTTTAATTTAAATGTCATTATGGTCAAAATGCTTTTGCAAACGTTGGCAGAAATCGAAGACAAAAACGAAAAACGAAAACGAAGACGTTAATTAAAGCGAAGTTAACAGCAGATGTAACCTGAGCATTGGCGTCGCTGTCGCTGTCGACGTCGCGGCTCGCACCGCCGCAACATGTGCGCCGATTGTATTATGTGGAAAAGTCTTTTCATGAGCTGGACGCGTGCTTCGACAGAAAGGAGCAACGGTAACAGAAAATGCAAATGTAATGTAAGCAAATAACAACAGAAAGAAGCAACACTAACATAAAATGCAAATGTAAGTATGAAAATAACAGAATGTTGTTGCTGCACATAGCACATATTTCTACTATTTCTACTACAGCAAGAAGAAGAAGCAAACTCACCTATAGGCCAGATTCATGCACTTGAAGAGTTTGGTGAGCGAGGTCTCGATTTCGAGTTGTGAGGTTACCATGCTCACCATGCTGTCATCGTCGCACTCGCGATCCAAATCCATGCGCGGAAAATGAACGGCAGTCTGTGGCACATATAACTGGACATCGCGACAGGTGTTTGTCGTTTCGCCGCTCTTGTCGAGACTGGGATCCTCGGGGTCAAGCATCTTCACTTCGCCGTCGTCCTCGAGATCATCCTGCGCCTCCTCGGCCTCGAAGTGCGACACCATAAATTGGCCCGAATGAATCGATTCGCGCTCTGCTTTCGATGCTGCCAGCATTGCGGCGGCTGCGGCCAGCTCTTCTGCTGCCGTGCTGCCAGCGGCACTGTTAACGTACTGTAGCTGAGAGACTGAATGAGGCAGCTGCTGCTGGAGCGAGTGGGAGAGCGAATGCTGCTGCTGTTGATTATGCAGTTGCTGTTGTTGTTGCTGTTGATGATGGGGGAACATGTTGTTTGTACGCTGATAGCTTTCGTATTTGTTCAACATCATTTTTTACTGTTTGCTGTTATTGTGTTTGGTTTTGTAGTCTGACCAGGTGCAAAGGTGAGGTTAGGATTTTCTCCTTTTGTTTAATCTTTCAGGCACATATTATTATTATCATTATTACTTAACATAATTTCATTTTGTTTTGTGGATATATATTTTGTGTTTACGATTTCCCTAATCGTTTATAAAAATCTCTGCAATCTGTAATTTAATTAAAATTGCACGATTAAATTATTATTTTGTATTCTTTGTGTATTTATTTAGATTTTATATTCACACCTCGTGTGCATATTTCATTTTGTATTTTTTTTTCTGTTTTGTATATTAAGGCTTATCAAGCTCAATAATACAAAATTTCTTCGAAAAACTTTAATTATCACTTTTTTGACGCATTTCAATTCACACATTTGTATTTGTTTGGATGTTCTACTATTTCGTTCATATTCCTTTAATTAGCATTGCTTTATTTAAAGCGATACAATTTATTCTGCTTTTAATTTTAATTTTTTATTTTACTTCACTATTCTATGCACTTGTTGCTTGTTTGGTTTTTGTTGCTTCTCTCCTGCTTTTCTAAAACACGCCCCGCTTTTTACGCGTTTGCAGTTAAATGCGTCACAATACACATACACACACGTAGACGTCAGTTATTAGGGGCTGATAATCGCCAGTTGGCAGCCGGCAGCCGTTTATGACTTTTCAATTTGTGAAACGGGACTGATCAAGTTGCTCGAGCAACTCAATAACATAGAACAGAATGAAACCGATGCGATTGCGATTACAGTAATTGGGCCCTGCAGCAATACAACCAAAACATAAAACAGCTGACGCTATCAAGTCTCTCGCTCTCTCGGCCTCGCTGAAACTCTTTCTCTCCCTCTCTCTGCGTGGCTAACATTGACCTGTTGTCTGTCTCTCTCGCACACTCGCGCCTTATCAGCATTGGAATTTTCTGGCGGTTCTAGCCACGGTGAGTGGCAGGGCGTGTAAGAAGAAGCAGCAACACACAAGCATACACACATTCACACACAAAACATATATACGTACGCTGTGCATAACAAATACAATTCCAATTCCAAAATACGGTTGAATTTAAGCACTGCATTCAATTTATCGTTTCATAATTTCGTGCATTCGATGAGCACTTTGTTTTGGGCTGCGTGCACTTTTTGACCTCTGCTTTTAGACACATTTTTAGTTACAACGGGAAAACACATATGCAACATATAAACTACGTACGTATATATGTGTACATGCACACACACACAGACGAAGGGGGCGCGACTGCAACTGCAAATCGCTCGGCGATCACTCATTCAGTTCAGTTTAGTTGCTGCATAAAGAGACGAGTTCAACGCGCAAGCGTGTTTGTTTTCACGTATATGTTTTGTTTGTGATTTAAGCACTCATTTTAATTAATTTGCCTTTGCGACTGCTAATCAGCGAAATGGACTAAAACTGACCAAAACTGCATGAAAATCATATGTAAATGTTGAATGCCAGACAAAAGCTGCCTGATGCGTCGAACTGTTGCTCACTTGACGAAGGAAATTATCGTAAGTGTTAACAAACGACTAACATAATCGATTAATTCATCGATGAACATATTTACCACGGCGCTCTTTTTAAATGTTCTCCCCCAAATAATTGAAAACCGTCAGATTTATTTATGTTTTCTTTAAAGTTACATATTTAATTTGGTTTAAGTAAGTGTGTTTATTTGTTTAACTATGCTCGGGAACAAGTTCCGAGGCCCACACGTCTTGAGGCCATCCAGTTCGACCCTTTGCAGATAGGTAAACATTCTGGAAGTATGAAAATATATTAAAGATAATGTGAGTGATATTTATTTAAAATATATACAATAAAATTTCATTATAATTATTAAATTCGATTAAGTCAATTTACAAGTTAAATTTTGCGAATAATGATAATTTTTTGGTTTTCATGCCATTTTTTTTTTGCTATAGCTGTAAAAGAAACAGTTGTAGATGAATTTTTTATGCTGATCAAGAACATATATATCCCATATATTCCATTCCGTGAAGTGTATCTCAGGATCGAGCACTCTCGACTCAAGCATACTCCCGATAATTTATTAATATTAATAAATAAGTAATAATATTTAATATAATTAACATTAATTTTGAGAAATTCAATACTTTTAATTTATTTCATAAATTTACAAGTTCCATTTTAATAATAATGATTATTTTGTGATTTTCACAGCGTCAAGTGTATCTCAAAGTCGAGCACTCCCGACTCCAGCTTTCTGCCGATTCCGACTCCGATTCCGATTCTGCTTATGGGATTGAAAATGCCGCCTTCAATGTGAAAATCATTTCACGATATCATTTAAATACATACATTAACACATACATATATGTATGTATATATACGTACGCCTGTAAGCATGTATGTATGTATTTTTGTATGCATGTGTCTGATAAACCAATTTTGAGGGTGGTTCTTTTTTTAAAAGATAAACAAAATAAGTGTTTACAAAAGCACTTGACTTCAAAACAAAAAAAAACAAGTATCTATAAATGTGTGTGTGTGTGTGTGTAAATACATACACGTATTTATGTTAATTCGATCTATAAATGTTCACATGTACATATACATATATACAGATGTATGTGTGTATGTGTTGAGGTATCTTCACTTATGTTTACATTCACTTTCAATTATGTATCAATTTATGTACTTGTATGTAAACACACACATGCATTTGTACACACACTTGCATACAAATAAACTGGTTCATTTACACCTATGAATACCCTGTAGAAATTTGCGAAACGTGCTTCGCAACCGATATCGAATTTGTTTATTGTAATTGTGTCTAATGTAAACATGTTTTGGAAATGTTTAAAAAAAATCCGAATAGGCAGATGTGTTTTGTTGTTGTTGTTGTTGTTTTTTTTATTTTTTTAAGACATTGGTATATCAATTTTAGCCAAACAAGTTTTCGGTTCGTTTAACTGATTGGCAAATTGTAATAACATGTAAATGTAAACTGAATATTTAATTTATTTTCATTTTATTTGTTAGACTTTGGTTGACATTAAATAACTTAAAACGAATACAATGGGATTTGGAACAATTTAGAGCATCAATCTGAAACGATTCCGGTGTTTTCATTCATTCATTAAAGAAATTTTTAAATTTGCATTCTGATTCCGATTCTAAATTTCAGTCGGTTCCGATTCCGGTGTGACATCCTGGTACAAATCAGTTTATTATGAATCAGTTTATATTAAGAAAACTTCTTATTCGAATAGTTGAATAAGTCAAGTGAAGATTTGGCAAATCAAATAATGAAAAGCAATCAAAACTTGTTTGTTTTAATAATTCTGAATTTGACTGATTAACATACAACACACGTACACACCCACACATTCAGACATATGCTATGCATGTAACTACTCACCACGGAACACACACACACACACGCATACACATAGGGAGAGTGTTCGATAAATGTTTTTACATTAGCTTAATAACATCAATGTATTTTTTTTTTATGTCTACATTTATTCCCAATGTACACAAATATATGGCTGGCACTTGACGATTTAATTGAGAAAACTTGCAATTCCAAATCCACCCCTGTGAAAAACATTTATTTCTGATACTCTATACATGTTAATGTGCATTTGTGTGAGCGTTTCTCTGTGGTTGTGTAATTGGGCCATGTGCAAGTGTTTTCAAGCGGACGCGTCTGTTAAAACTCCTAATAAGATAATGGGCTAGGGCAGACAAAGCAGAAAGCTGGCTTCGGCTTCCATTTATCATTATATAAAGAGACACGTGCAGTTGCCGCCGCAAAACATTTTACAGTCTGTAATATTAAGTGCATAGCATAACTCCATATTCAGGGACGCATCGAACAACAGTCAATTTCAAGCAGAGTCGACCAACTTAAATAGTTCGTCGGAACTTCTAGGCCATCGCCAAGCTCTTTGGGAATGAACACCAAAGATTGATCGCAAAAGAATAAGATCGAAAGTCTTTCGTTGTGATTTGGAGCCGCATCTGGCCACACTGCCGCTGATCGCAACAATTGCATTTCGCTCAGTGATCGAGCACTACGTTCACATTATTTTTTTTGCTGACGCTCTCTTTGTTTTCTATGCTGATTTAAGCCAGAGTCGTTAAGAGAATTTAAGACCATCGAGGCGGTAAAACAGACACACTGATTGAGCGGCATGACGGGATCTAAAAAAGAGCAGTGAGCATCGATCAAATATTAAGCCCAATTTCGCCGCTGGCCATTTTCTCTAACAAATTAAATTAATGAAATGAAATGAGTGAATTAGAATATTAAAATATATCCGATGTGACAAATTTACCTATTGATTTATTATTATAAACATAGCTGAAAGTAAATAACGGAATTCCTGCACTTCTCATTAGAAAGATATCTAATATTAGCCTCGTATTGCCTTCCAATTGTATTACATATCGTATATACCATGACATATTTCTGACTCAACTGTAAAAATTGCCCATAAACGGATTCTCATATTGATCTCATTGCTACAGACGGAGCAAGAACTTCCTGTACACATAAATAACTGTGAGTATGTGTGAGAAAGTTGACATCCTGATAATCGAAACGAGTGTATATATACATATAAGTTTGTATTTGTGTGTGTGTGTGTGTGTGATTACAATCAATGAGTGCGTAGCCACTCATACATTACTGCACACATACATATACACACAAGGGTTATAGGCTCATGATTGTCGCAAACTGGTTAAATTAAACCCCTTTAGACCTGCTTACATTTCGTTGTGCGGAACCTTCGATTTGGCAATATAAATAGAACTCTTGTTTTAGTCGTTGTAACATTGATTGTGGACAGATTCGATTCGTCCATCGACCTTCCTTCTAAGAAATACAAAAAGTAATAATATTAACATATTAATAAATAATATTCAAATAAATATACATACTTACATGCGCTTTAAAACAAATAATTTAAAATAGAACTTCACTTTTGAAGAGCACCAAATATAAAACAAATAGTTGCCCTCGATTTGCCTGAGCATTAAAATTGGTCAGATATTGAAAATATCTGCAAAAAGCAGCATAAACTTCATTTCCTCATGTTTTCTCATATTTCCCTCATGCAACACTTTTTTACAAACCTCATTGATTTGTTTCGAATCATTATTGAAGGCTTTTCGGTTCGGTAGCTTAAGTTCCGCCTGGAATCCGCCTTTGGGTTCCTGATCTCCATCCAATACGTCCACCAAGTAGTTAATGTACAAAATTGCTAACTTCAACGTTTTTATCTGCAAATGTGAATTAAAATATTAATAGTTAAGTCTCAAAAGACGGAACAACAAAATTTGACATACTGAAGATTAAAAAAGAAAGTCAAGTGCAAAATCCTAGATAGAGGTACTTCGAAATTCATGTATACCACACGAATACAACCAAATACAAATGTCATGTGCAAACTGGGCTATTATACAGGAAAGACTTGCTGATGTCATGCAATTAGATCAACTAAGAAATAACTGTACATTATATAATATGGACTATAATGGACCAAGGTTACTTCTTATTGCAATCAGAAATCGATCACTGTCGATATAATGATACTTTGACGGATTATCCAAGGTTGACTGGAGAACCTTCCTTGAATTACCTTACACAAGTTTTGAATTGTAATAACTGGCAGGAACTGAGAATAAATAAAATTAAATTGGCGAAAACGGAAAAGGAGCCGGTTTGTATTTTTTTTACCATTAATTTAAAGTGTTTTCTGCAAAGTTCTATAAAGACCGATCCATAGATCTTTGGAGTTTATAAATTTTAAAATTAAAGACACTTGGAAGTATTTTCGTCTGGCATTATGCGTAAATATTTACCTTGGATAACTTTGTGTCAGAAGGAACATTTGGGATTCTGTCTCGCAGGCACGAAAAGGCATTGTTAATGCTTTGTGTACGCCTTCGCTCTTTTTTATTGGCGGTGTTTCTCTTTTTTATAGTTCGAACCGTTGGGTGTGGATTGTATCCTAAATTATTAACCGGCGAGTATATTTCACCGACAGCTTTCCTGTTCGAATCTAAAAATAGAAAACAAAAATAAATAGCATTTTAGACAAATGGCTGATCTCAGCCAAATAAAATATTTTCGATCGGGGGAAGTTATCGGATGTCTGCAATAGACTTGTGCCAAAATTTCACATTTGAAAAAATCATTTTCACACAGACAGACAGACAGACTCGACTCATCATAAAAACATATACATATGTCCGAATTTATGCACTTTGTGGAGCCTATATGTTCATAGAGTATTTATATTTATGATCAGCAGCACTAGCTGATTTGATATAGCCATGTCTGTCTGTCCGTCTCATTTTTTACATCCTTTTTTTAATAATTTTTATTCCGTCGGTTTTAAAGCTCTGTTCTTGCGGAAACTTGGCATATGTATTGACGTTTCACTTCGGAACAACTAGGAACAGTTTCTTCAAAGATGTTTTTAACTTGTGGGGTCGATGTGCATGGATGTCATCCTTTCTGGTAAAATCTCACTACACAAATATGGAATATTTACTTCACAGCCTTTGTTCTCATACATATACATATAATTATTTTGCTTATTTCAGATACATACAATCATAAGCATTGATATCGGATATTGGCGAATTATTATAGCCACTGTTGTAATAAAATGAAGGAGTTTCCCGGCACACAGGATTTGAATACTTCGCCATTTCACTCTTTACACAAAAGCCACACTTCAGAATTACGCGAAATTTATATTTTTGCTTATTATTCAATTTATTTATTGGCGTATTCTATTACTATTCACGCGTGCTCGGAATCTTTACATTCTTGAGAATGTATTTCATTACCGCCACAAAAATAACTAAATATCATTGAAGAATATTTTCGAGACCGGAGTCTGTTTCATCATAATTACATATCAACCACACCGATGCCTGAACACACCCCCAAAACCAGCCAATGGCGAACGTTTCTCTGATGGCTCTCATCCAACCAATCGCAAGTCGTGGTGAAAATAGCATTACTTTTTGCGTTTAAGTAGATTTCCGTCATGCCCGCAGAACTCTGTATGTATCCATCTGATACATCCCATCCCTTCAGTACACATTAGCACTTCAGAATGAACGGACTGCTGCCAGACTGATATTGATCGGTTTGATTTTATCCATACATTATCTTTTACATGTGAAAATGAGCTTACAAACAACAGCAGTTATAAAATTCACATGAAGAAAGTAATGCAAAAGTAAGCACATTTGTTACACAATTGTTAAATTGTTAAGCAATTGTCTCAATTTATTTCCCTATTTGCCATGACTTTGAGAAGTTTTTGATATGTTTTCTATATTATTGCATTACTATATCTTTCTTTTCTGTTTTTCTAGATTCTTAAACTAATGTTTCCCATTTATAAATATTATATATAATTTACATCAGCCAGATAAAAATCACCGGCTAATTTTGGAAAAATTACTTCTCTGCGAACCATCCAAAATTTGTCTTTGATTGAATGAATGTAATCCGCTAGAGAATTGGCGGAAAGACATTTCTCAGAATTAAGCTAATGTTCACAAATCCAGCTTCCGAGGTGCAAAAAGTAGATTAACCTGGAAATTTCCAACCCTTTTTCTAAAAATATATTATTTTTCATGAAATTGGCATTAACAGATTTCTGATATATATATATACTCTTTGAACGTATTATATTTTTATTTATTTTAGGGATTCATATCCAGATCATGTCGATTTTGAATGCCAAGCTTTCAAAAATAAACACATGTAGCTATAAAATAGCTAAAACGACAGCACTGCTCACTTGTCCAACCGGTCACAAACCTGATTCAAAGCTCTGATGCAGTTGATAGTGGCAGCTTTAAGCAGAAGCCGAAGATACAAGTCGAGTGTCAACCGAATTTTCAGCTCAGTCGATTTGAAGCAGCAGAATACAGTGAGTCGTGAAGTTCTTGCCGACAGATACATATATATATATATATATTTAACAAATTCTATTCACATAAATATATGTACGTATTTTGGTAAATGTGTATAAATAAATGAGTATTGAATTAAGTACGAAGTCACAGCCGAGTCACATATATAATAATTGCCGTTTGCTCTCTTGCACACATTTGTATTTCTGTACACGAATATGAATATATATATATATAAAAACAATGAGTAAATATACAATAAATGTACACACATATATATATATATATATATATATATATATGTATCATAAATAGTATGTACAGTATAGTAGTATGTATCTATACATTGGCTTAATATTAACTAAACCGGTTTGCCATCTTCATCTATAGAAATAGTCAAGATAGAACGTTATACGAATATTGCATACCCTTTTTGATAGCCTTTTTGATCTGCTGTTATATAAATTTAAGTGTAAAGTATCTGATAAAGTAGTCCGATTTTTTGCACAAATGTGACGAGTATAATAAAATACTTAACTATTGAGTTTGGCTTACATAATGTAATCCGATTTGTCCGTCTCTAAGTTTTATCATAATAACTTTCAAATGGGTAGCACTCAACTCGCAATGCTGATCAAAAATATATATATATATAGTTTTTAGGGGATGGAATAATTCCCCTTCAATGCGTTACAAGCTTATCGACAAAATTATAATACTCTTTGCGGTTTGCCGAAGATTAAATGTTAAATAAATGAATTTCGAGCGATTGTTTCCATATTTGTATTACATAGACCGATATTGATAAGCTGTTGTTATTTTGCTCACAGCATCTTCTTATATATATATACTTTTGTACACTTAGATGTGTTAATATTGAATGTGCTGTAATCAGCGGACCAAGTTTAATCATATGTAGAGGCGAACAGAGGCAGAGGTGAGAAGAGTCGGCTGGCATCGAGACTTCAAATAAATCCATGCGATTAGTTGCCGAAAGAAAATCGAAAAAATTAATGTGAGAGTGGGAAAACCTATGTAAACTTTCAGTTATATCATTACATAATTTAAAACTTGTTTAACATTGCAAAAAATACGACGAAATAATACAAATATTTGTCTACATTTGCGAAAAACTGGGAACGCCCTTGCATGTATATAACTCAAGGAAAAAATATACAAAATGTTTATGTCAAAATGGTATTTTGATATCATCTTTGCCTTGAAATACTTTCGAGTTTATTTGTATTGTTTTCATTGGTATTGTATTTATTTGTATTTACTCAAATACATATATATGAAATTAAATTATCTCTTATTTTTGGGTTAAGAACAAAGAACACCCAACAATTTGACATGAGGCGGATACTTTTATTTTATGTTTTGCTCCATGCAAATATATCTTAAAATATTCAATTCAATTCAAAAATGTATCTTCGTGTGTTGAATATCGATTAGATAGGTGAAAGTTATATTTTTTATCTTTGACCGCAAACATAATTCTACAACTAGCGCAGATTAAGAGAATAATGTACACCAAGCATTGAATAATAAGATAAGGAAGGATCCGGGTGATCATTGGTGGTCCATACTTAGACAATATAGCGAAAAAGCTTGAAAGCCCAATGGTTCCCCCGTACTATGATTCATGGCGGTAATTCGCATAAAGGCGGATGTTGTACAGAGGCATGCCATGAACAGCATTGTAATTATTTATTTTGCACTTAGTTGCCTTTAAGTTGTTGACATCGGGGATCTTTCTGACCATTGGAAACAACTACATACACAAAAAAAAAAAAACTGCTGCTTGTTAACTAATAAGGATTCGGATTTCTTTCAGGACACCAAACTATGAAAATTAGTTGCTTTATATTATGCCTTATGGCATCCGTATCCGTCTGCTTGGCACAAGATAGCTCGTTGGACGTTCTAATTTCGGAGATTTTCAATACGGACTCTAATTCATTCAGTTCGACAAGCGAAACGCCTGAGCCTGTGCCTGTGCCTGTGACAACGACAACTGAAGCACAACCAGTCGTGGCGACCACACAGAAAATTATTTACGAGTCCTGTGGCACGGAAAGAGAATGTGTTCCTCGTTGGTTGTGTTCTAAGGACGAGATAAATACCAGTGGAATAAATATAATAGACATTCGCATAGACACTTCCTCACCCTGCCCAAAGTATTTGGAAGTCTGCTGTGCTCTTCCCAACAAGGTACGTACAGGAACTCGAAATTCGAGAGCAATTCATCAAAATTATGTTAATATTCGTTATACAGTTGATTGAACCAGTTGTACCAACTGGACCTATTGACCAGAATCGAGGCTGTGGTTATCTAAACCCTAATGGTTTTGGTTTTAAAATAACTGGCGACTTTGATCAAGAAGCTCAATTCGCTGAATTCCCATGGATGGTTGCGATTCTGCGGGAGGAATTCGAACTCAACTTGTATGAATGCGGAGGTGCTCTAATAGCACCCGATGTGATATTGACAGCAGCCCATTGCGTTCATACCAAAGACCCTGCAAGCCTTATTGGTAATATTAATAACATAGCTACAGGTATCATTTCGTACAAGTATCGCTAATATTTGTATAAATCTTTCAGTGAGAGCTGGTGAATGGGATACGCAAACGGTGTCCGAAATAATTCCACATGAAGATCGTTATGTCAAGGAGATAATATATCATGAAAAATTCAACAACGGATCCCTTTATAATGATGTTGCACTGCTCTTCTTGGACACCCCATTTGTCTTCCAAATGAATATTCAACCCGTTTGTCTGCCAGATATTGGCGAGAAGTTCGACCTTGCGCGCTGTTTTGCAACTGGTTGGGGTAAAAATAAGTTTGGCAAGGGTAGCGAATATCAGGTCATATTGAAAAAAATTGATTTGCCCGTCATGCCAAATCCAAAATGCCAAAAGAACCTGCGTAATACACGCCTCGGAAAGTATTTCATATTGCATGATAGTTTCATGTGTGCAGGCGGAGAAAAGGACAAGGATACGTGTAAGGGCGATGGTGGTTCCCCATTGGTGTGCCCCATTAAAGGACATCCCGATCGCTTCAAGGCCGTTGGCCTAGTTGCCTGGGGCATTGGTTGTGGCGAAGAGAATATACCTGGTGTTTATGCAAGTGTTGCTTATCTAAGAGCATGGATTGACGACAAACTTGCCAAGAGGCACATCGATGCGAAATACTTCACGCCTTAATCCTTTACCAATTAATAAGCATAAAGTAAACCATTTCCTTTCAATTGTGCAAAACTAAACCAGAAGACAATAAATTGATTTTATAAATATAAAAAACAAAATCCCAATACTACTCATCATTTATGTCATATATGTTTTATTATTGCCAAAATATTCTCTACATTGTCTGTGGAAAATCAAATGGATCGACGATTAGAAAGAATAACAATCTGAGGCAAGCCGACGTTTTCCTATTCTTGCAGACTAGTTAAATCTAAATTTAAATTGAGGCACTAAGCAGGCAATCTTCAAATCTTTTTTATTTATATCTAAAACCAATATTTAAGCAACCAATTTAAGGAGCGGATATCTTAGATTACATACTGGCAACTAGGACGAAGTTAATCTGATGACATTTTAATTCTGCTTCGGAGCTCTAAATATTATTGTTTTCCTTTTTTACATGTTAATTTTCATTTGTTTAGCTATTTTACGTCATGTATCGACCGATTCGGGCGGCTAAGAGGTACAGATACTAACTTCCACCAAGATAGCTTCCAAATTCTGAGACAAAAAAAAAGAGGTCAGACGGACCAGAGACTATAGCCACTCGGCTACTGACGCTGATCCAGTATATATATATTATTTATGGGGTTGGAGACGTCTGCTCCAATCGGCTACAACCATCAGGAAAGTTATTTTAATTTTACTAAATATTTATGATGATAGCTTAACTTTACTAAACTAACAAGTCTATAATATATTATTTATAATTATACCTTTTCATTACAATTATGTTCCTTTTGAACGAGAGGCTGAACAAATCGGGATCTCTTATCTCTACATTGAAACATATGTATTTCCGGAACGAAGTACAAAGGAAGTTGTAAGCTTAGCCAGCCGTGGCTATTCCATTTATCGGAAACTACTATTAATACTATTATGTTGTAGTAGTATGTATTAGCTACAGACATACATATGCATAAATATGCTTGTCTTTATCTTAACTTTTACCAGGGAATTGAGCAAAGTCAAGTCACGCGATCGGGCGCCTTCATTCGTATCAAATATTTCTATTTTCCAGTTTTTGTACTTGAATTTAAGAGAGTTCAGTCCACGTTATATAATTTGTTATTACTTACACTTAGTTACAAAACTTAAGAAGCTAGGTTTCATCGCAACTGGCTAATTTATAAATTCATTATCCACGAAAATCTGATTTAAATGTTTTGACTGGCAAATATTTTAAATGGCGATGCAGACATTAGTACGAAGAGACACATTTTCAACTTATTTATATCAAATATCAAATCTGTGAAGTTCTAAATATCACAAATATAAACATCTGGAAACGATTGGACTTTTTATTCAACTATTTGAAACACAATCCAACCAATAATAAGTTAATTTTGCAAAATTGTAATTTTTGTATTTAATATTTTGGTCTAAACATTTTGTTGGATAGTGTTTTTTTTTTCAAAAATGCTCCAGCTCCAAAAAAAATATTTAAGCATGTAGTACAACATAAGCGATATCGTGTGTAATAATTTGAGTTCGTTCGAAAACAAAAGTGAACTTCGCGCGATTATAAATGCGCCAGCAAATAATCCAGATGCTCATTGCTGCCAAAGACCGTTGAGCTCCAACATCAAAAACAAATAAGCAAAAAATAAAAAAATAAAATTATTTGAGATGACAGCATGCGTAAGATATACTCATTTTTTACTAACGATGTGCTTTTGAAAATATTTTAACATTTCAGATAACCTGCGTCTTTTTAATACTTTTCATTAACTCGCTGATTCTTGCGGGTGAGACGCAAGCAAACTTCTCCGGTCTTAAGGATAACAACCATGCTGTGAATCATCACAGTAGGACGAACACTGCACTCAAGCAACCATTAATTCAGCCAGACTCTCAAGAGTTTGAAAATTTAGACCCGAATTTTCTCGTCAATCGCAGTTATGAAATTCGAAAAAGTCGCTCTAAAAAAAAACGGCAAGCTGCTCACGGTACAAAAACATCGCATCAAAAACATCACAGACCTTCGAACAAACAAAATAAATTAAAACCTAATTTACACCATAATGAGAATAGTGACGTGAAGATATACGAGACTTTTGAAGAAATACACGAGCACATCAATGAGCCGGATGAACGCGATGCACAGCTCGAACTCTCTAACCGTTCTGAGCATGAACACAAACATGAACATGACAAATCTTCGGATGAAACGCAGAGCACTGAACAAGAAAAGGAGAATAAGTACGTTAAGATCAAAGTGAAGCATCATCATCACCATCATCATCATAACCATATAAAGGAGGTTGTAAAATCTGTGCCGAAACCGTATCCCGTTGAAAAGATTGTGCACATCCCGATTGAGAAAATTGTTGAAAAAATAGTGCATGTGCCAAAATTTGTGAACGTTACGGTTGAGAAAATTATACATGTGCCTGTGGAAAAGATCGTTGAGAAAATCATTCGAATTCCGAAACCAATTCACATACCCAAGCCATACATGATTGAAAAAATTATGGAAAAAATTATACATGTACCCAAACCATATCCTGTCCTTAAAACTGTTCCATATCCGGTAGAAATTAAAGTACCGGTACCATATGAAAAAAAAGTTCCAGTTCCTTATACAGTGGAGGTTGAACGAAAAGTGCCAGTTTACATTAACTCACAAGAGCCCTATAAGTACGAGCATACCCATTCCAGTCCCTACACAGAGAAATACACGCCGAAATTCGCTTCTGAAACTGAAGAAACATCTCATTATCCAATTTATTATTCGGAAAAGTCCAATTTCCATAAGCCAAATCCATTCAGACAAAGTTATATTGAGCCTACCGAAAATTACAGTTTTAATAAACCAATCCAATTTAAACACGCCGAAATACCTAGGACGACAGAGTACCAAACAAATATTGAGCCAGCAGAGAACTACAATGTATATAAACCAAATCCAGAGAACTACAATGTATATAAACCAAATCCATTTAAGCAATCAGAAGTGCCTAGGAAATTGGAATACCATAATATTAATCAGCCATCGGAAAATTATCATTTTAATAAACCAATCCAAATTAAGCCAACGGTGTTACCCAGAAAACTGGAATATCAACCAACAGAAATATACAATTTTGATAAGCCGATACCATTTAAGCCAACGGTGTTACCCAGAAAACTGGAATATCAACCAACAGAAATTTACAATTTTGATAAGCCGATTCCATTTCAACCAACCGAATTACCAAGAAAAATGGAATTTCAGAAATTAGAAAATTACAATCTCAACCAAGCAAACCCAGTTAAACAGACAGAGTTACCTAGAAAAACAGAATATCAAAATAATAATGAACAAACCGATCAATTTACGAATATCGAAAACTCAAAGTTGAATTCACCTCTTGAGCCCTCTGCGGCAGATAGCACATTTATTCCGGTCAAGCTGTTAGATCCCAAATCTCAATTTATTGTCGTAACTAATAACGACACGACATTTGATTTCAACCCACCAATATATGGCAATAAGTTACATGAATTACCGATTTCATTTCCAATCGAATTCATTCAAATGCAACCGATGCCTTTCCATGGTCCCCTTACATTAGAATCATCAATTCCGAATTCGTCATTGAACAGTACTTGAAGGAATACAATTATATAACAACATTTTACAACATAATTATAATATTATATAAAATTATATTATTTATATTTTTAATTACTATTTATATATGTAGAGGATAGATATACTAAACTAGCCAAAACAGAGCCAAATCACACACCGCTTTTAACCGCCTACACATCTATAAATCAAAAAACAGAATTGAAAAATGAATAATATCTTAAATATACCTCAGCACCATTGTTGTTTCTAGTTGTCTCTACTCTATCAAACTGGACATTTTGTCGGTTTTTGCCACACTACTTTCCGAACTGTTTTTAAGTCTTCACATTCATGATGAATAAAAGTGTTTTCTGTTCTAAATACATTTAAATAAAAAATAATAAGATATATATTATAGTTTTTGTTACTCTCATATCGCTTTTTTCCAGGAAAATTCAGTTCTCTTTTAAATTAATCTTTAAACGCCAGTGTTGGTTTTCTTATACTCCTAAATTCTAGCTGCTTGATTCGGTGCAGGAATTAAGTTGCAGAAGCTCTATAGTCAATAATTTCCGGAATAGCGCAATTGAAGATTAAGATTGATAGAACGGATCTTTCTAAGGAGCTTATTAGCAATTGAAACAAGATTCCCGAATACAATCTATTAAAAATTACTAACGACTTTAAAAGACAAGAAATCAGGAATGAAAATGTTAAGATACTTGCCGATGAGTTTGAAAAACTCTTTCTTCATTCTCCCTGTCTCAGGAATACAGAATTGTCGTCCTGAGTCACTCCATATTTCCCTTCTCTCTGGGAAAGTCCTGTTTGAATAATTCAACGATTTTTGAAGGTGCACGGCCTCACAGGTTTACAATATCCTCCAAACACGGTATTTACCTTAAAGTAAGTATACAAAAAGTTCAGGCTTCTTTAACTTTAACACTTGTGTCGATTCGTACTTTTGTGAAGAGCTTTAGAAAACTATACGCTTTATCCGACAACGAATTGATGGTTTGAGAAAGGTTGATCGAGACACAAGTTTGAGATGTGCGTTGATCGTAAATAAGTCAGTTGGTTTATTTAAAAGAACGCCTTGAGATAATTACAATGCTAAAGGTTTTCGTTTTATTTTCACTATTATTCTATTTGTCGACTAAAGTCAATCGACAGAAAATATATAAAAAATAAATAAAATTGAGTAAATTAAATTAAAAATGAAATTTATAATTAAATTTTAATTACAAAAATAAGAACATCCTATAAAATATATGATTTATCAATTGATACAGATCGAAACTTGTATTACTTTGCCATGTATTTATAAACATATTTATTTTCCATATTTTGCATGTTCCACTTCCGATGTTTCATTTTAGATGCATAACTACAGCAACGGAGCAATGAGAACGACCCGTATCGAATCGATCAAAATTGATTCAGAATAATGAACCAGTAATATGAACGATTACCAACACTCTCACAGAAAAAAAGTAAATAATAGAGTAAAGCAAATTAAATAATATAATAAAGCAGTCCTTGAAGACGCACAAAAGTTACAAACACAAACTTATTCAAAATATTCGAAGTGAAGGCCAATATTGAAAATGTCTACAGAAGAGCTACAAGCTGATTTGGATAAACTAAAAATAACACAAAAAGATGAACAAATCAAAGTGTGCACCAGAAATCCATTTTACAGCCCAAACATGACTTTGTGTTCCGAGACGACAGTGGCACCAATTCAAAGTACAAAACAATTAATTCACTGCAAGATGCGTAGAATACGAAGAAGGTCGGAGAGCAATGTGGACGACTTCGAAAGCCACAAACAATTGGATTCTGGAATTTATGCAGATCATTTCGACATTGTGAATCCTCTGCGTTGCCAGTCTGGAGTGCATAAGCTCCATTTGAAACGTACCAATTTCGCTACATCGAAAAGGAATCTTCTGCGTGAACCAATTTTACGACTCACCCACGACAATCATCTGCACACGAAATGTGTTTTTGGTAGCCGTGGACAGCGTCGAATGTTCCCATTGAATTTCGATGAGAGGAGTCGCTCCACTTTTCTTAAGCCCCGATCAAATAGCATTAAATATAGTATAGGTATGAATTGTAGCTTTCGCGATCTGATAAGCGAATGCAATATCTTGCTGGATGAATCGAAATCGAAAAAAGCTATTTTGGATAGCACCTGGCAAGTGCCAAAAAACTTTCAGGCATGCCAAAAAAGTGAAATCGGAACGTCAGCAGCCAGCAGCAGTTGCGAGTACATTGAAGATCAGGATCACGGACCCAGTTTTCGGCAGCGACCCATCATCAGCACAGCCTCGAGACTCTCATGCTCCCAGGAGGCAAGCAATAATCCACCAAATTCAAGGAATGGCGACGATGTCACCATTGTCGAGTTAGCCAGCTACTTCGACACAATGGTGCACATTCCTAAAAAGATGTCCTCGATGGCGGAAATGATGTATATTTAATTACTGGCAATGCCAAAATTACTCGTAATTTACATAGTATATATTTGTGTATACATAATTCAATTTCAGTGTTTACTTGTACATACATTTATATGTATATAAAAAAAGATATGTATGTCATTAGATTAAATGTAAATCTTTGTGAGCTGTACATACCGACATTGTTAGTGCTAAGACTAACTGCGGTATCAAATTAAAATTGTGTAAAAATATTGAATTCGAGTTTTGTATTTTCACATTGTCCCAAATCTTGATACTGTCAAATTTCTTGTAGATTAAAGATTTTTAAACAAAGGTCATCGTTGGCACCATAGTGAATACAATTTGACTTTCCGCTATTGCAGAGTTTCGAGATTGTTCCCGAAATCTACATTTTTACTAACAAAAAAGGTCCAATTTACTTTATTTATAGCTCTTCCAAACACGACAGATTTTAGCTAACGCCCGATGGATACATCGTCGACCCCATAAAGTATTAGTATCATCAAATATATTTATATAAAGCAAATTTTCTTGTTAGAAGTATTCACATGCTTCAACCATTTATTTCCAACCTACCCAAGCTTCTACCATTTAGTCTACTGCTGAACTATTATTTGGAATCCGAAAATTAAAGAATCCGTTTGAAGTCGAAACACCCTTTTGTAGCTACCGCAACATAATTGAATCAAGAAATTTTGAATGTTTACTCAGTAGCCTTTGGAAATCAAAACTATTTGGCATCATTGTGAACTGACTCAATACAAAACAATCAGAAAATAAATTCAGCTTATCAAAGCCTTTCCGATGATGCTTTTGGAGTCGTTCGTGCGTGCGCTGGGTGAATTCTTCCTGGGCATTTGGCCTCAGTTGCGCGCCAAGGTCGAGTTTTGGGTGAAGCTTGCCGAGAATCACCTGCTTCAAAATGACGAAGCCGAATTTGATGAGTTCATGCCAGATGTAAGCGAATTGGATTTGTTGCTGCTGCAGCGTGCCAACTCAGCCACCCATTATAGTAATGGAAGTGATCTCAACGACGATGAGCTATTACTGGATACCGTACCTGATTTTGATGAATTGTCAACAGATGAGGATGATGTACCAGCTGGGTTCTCGTTATTATTCGATATCGGATCGATCTAATTGACCTGTACCAAAAACTTAAAAACAAAAAAACTCGCAACATAATGTAACGAAATTGGAAATACCATACATATATACATAATCTGTTATCCTTGAAATTCGATAATTTTACATAACATTTATTTCTAACTTATTAAGGAACGCTGAGCGCTTATTTGAAAAGATGATAATGTATTTCCTCCATAAATCTTACACCTTAACTGCAACGATATAGTTTTTATGGGAATGTTCCTCGATTATTTCGAGGATATGTAATGGATAGTCGCAGATTATCGGAATTAATTAATTTGGAGCCATACGATATCTTACTTCAATTTAAATTCAAGCTCCTAGCTGTGCCACCTTGAAGTGTGAAACCTTTGTGTGTGTGTGTGTGTGACGCATTTGGCAACATCTATCCCAAAGAATCCATTTCACAATTAGTCAATAGCAGACTTGGGCACAGTGGGAAGCCGCTGCTGTACTTACAAAATTAGATCCAAATTCAGCGGATGGTTTTCTCCGAAATTTAGCACAACTATTTAAGCTATTGATTGCCAAAATTTCTTAAGAGTTTAACGAATTCCTTGAAGCAATTCCATAATAGTCATGCTCAGATTCTCAATATATATAATGCTTGTTATTTTTTAATAAAGGACTATTTTTTATTCACTGTAAATCAGATATACGCAAGAACATTTGTGGATGATGGCATAAGCTTATAAGCTAAGTCTTTATAAATATAATTTTATATACTATAGTGTAAACATTCATACATATGTGTTGTAAAAAAAGCAATATGAGTGTATGAAAATATTTTGTAACTTATTTTGTACTTTTAGTTTAGGAACTGGTTTCTTGTTTAAGTATACCAATTTCCTTAAGCATCTGATCAATATCATTCGGATTGGTATTTTCCTCCAGCTGTTTGTCCCATTGCATTAACTGTAAAAGCAGAGAATACGTGAAAAACCTAGATTGTTAAAACATAAATGTATATTAACCAACTCGCTCCAGTTCAGCACGCAGGGCAATAACTGCCTTTTCCCGATCCGCAACTAGCTCCTCCAGATACTGATACCGTAACTTTTTTCGAGCGCGGCATTCCCGTGCACTTTGTCTGCTACGCTCTATATTATAAGCACACTTTTAATGAGAATTTTAAAAGTTCTTTCAATAATTTCATATATTTATTATGCTTACCAAGTTTAGCTTTTACATCCACTTTTTCCGACGATGTTTTCCTGCCAGGTTTTCGACCCCTTCGTCCACATTCTTTGCGTTCCTTAAAATAATGACAAATATATTATTATTATTATGAAATTGACTGACAAAAAAAAACATTTTGCGAATAACTTAGTAAATACATATTTCACATGCGTATTTGTAAGTAAAATATACATATTCATATCCACATATCTAAATAGAAACGACGCAATAAGCGTCTCACTTAGTTCTTTGTATGGGTATACTTCTACATACTGTTGATTGATTTTCTTCCGCAATTGCCATTTGAATACTATCGCAATCCATCGCAATTAGTTTAAATGTTTTAGAATGGTTTAATACTTTTTCACAACTTTTTTTTTGTTATTGTCTTTGAAAAAGTGAATTTATTCGCATTTCGCATCAAACTTTTTGTCTTTGTTTTAATGGCAATCGATAGCAAAAATATCGATAGGGATAGTATAAAGAATCGAGGGGAACAATGTGAGATAAGAACATCGCACAGAGAATACTCTGGAGCCATTAATTGTCTTACACTATATAATGTGTATCATTCATTAATAATTGTTATTAATAATTACTGTCAAGTCTTTTATATTTTATTCAGTAACAAATATTGTTAAAGAAATTCAATTCATTTCTAACTGAGCGTTGCCATCTCGACTGTCATGGCTTGATAATAAGTCCAGTGCTGCCACTTAATCTGCATATATGTAAATGTTATGTTTGACTATTTTTAAATACAAAAACAGTGGCTTAACTTTCGATATTTTTACCACTCTACCAAATGAAACCATTTTTTGATGATATTTCTCCGAAATGCATTTTTATCAAGACCGCGAAACTAAACAGCTGTTTCTACCTTAACAAGTCTGGCAACACAGATATAAAACATGTAAATATATATCAATTTCAAGACCAAATTTACCTAAAAACGTAGCGTGCATTGAGAACTAAAATAAAATGGATGCATCAGAAGAAAAGTCTCCAGAAGTAATTGCCGCAGAGCTAAGGCGTGAAAATCGAAGGAAAAAAATATTACAAACTGCTAAATCTCGATTAGAAAAATTGAACGGCAGCGTTAAAACCTTTGACGACAATCACATTGGTAAGTATGATTAATTAATTTACAGCTATCAGTTAGTATCAGTTCAGATACATACAATATCCACTCGAGGTTTACCGGCTTTTAGCCGGCATATAACCTTGCCGAAATACAGATATGTTCATAATTAACAATAGAATCTGCCAAGTTATGTTGCACTAACCACAATAGGAGACAGGCTTGTTCCTTCCAACTCTCAACATACATCGAGGAATTTTGAGGAATGGATCTTTCAAGGCTTCTTCCCATAAGGGATCGAAGTCGAGTTTTAAATTTACCGAGCTATCCTGAAGTAAAACAATTATAATCCAAAAGAGTCACACAAAAGATTGCCTGAATCAAAAAGAAAGTCCGCACCGAGGTTCATAGTCTATCTGATATCGCATGTGCAACAAAATGGGTATATTTTCATTTAATAATTTAAACTTTAACAAGAATCATTAAGAGAACCTAAATTAGACCTTGGAAATCCTTTGCATTATTACATCTTTATAGTATAAATTTTTAATATAATATATAAACTACACTTAATTTATAAACAATATCTCACCGTTATTTATCATTATAGATTCTGGCACCAACGACGATATGACATACTCCGATCCAGAAGTGGAGCCAAACATTCCCGCCGGCCTATTCCCTCAAGACGATGGGTTGAATCGTGATTTCTTTGCAGCAGCGAATTTTAATACCAAAACTAGTGCCGATACGCAAAGTATATTTATAAAGAGCCGACTTCACATTTTCATAGCATCAATCGCGGGATATATTTTGTCGCATTTTGTTTCAAATTCCCTCTTTGTCCCAGTTGGCTTGTGCATGATGTACGAACTATTTTCGTTGAGGGGTCAGGAATACCCAACTAATTCAATTATTTCGCTAATATTGCCAATTACCCTTCTTTTCACAGGCCCTTTTTTGATCAGTAAAACCAAGCAGATTAACTGTCTGTTTTATATTTCGCAATCCCTCATCGTTAATCTAGCAATTAATATTTTCTGCATATGCTTAAGCAGTCTTTTGTTTCAGTATATGAGTTTGAATCAAATTGTTAATATAAAATAATACAAAATTCAAGTTGTTAATAAGAACGGTGAATAAAGCTGACCCTTATATTAAATAAACAATTTTATATTTCCTTGATGGGGGGGTCTACTTGTTGTTTGTCGATTTGTAAGCTATGCTCAGCTTATATGAAATAATCTGGCACACAAATTATTGGAAAATACACCGTCCAGGAAAACAGTTCATTACTAAATGAGTTGCAGCCGGATTGGAAACATCTCCGGATCGCATCTTAAGCTGTCACCCACGCTCACCACAAAGGCACATCTAGTGGAATTGGATCGAACACATAATCATCTCCCACACTTACTCCTTATTCTAAGCACGCTCTCAAGAAATTTTCAAAGACAGCCGTTGCCCCTGTTCAATTAGGTCACGTGTATATTAGAAGAACTACGCAGATTTTTTGTTAAAATGACGCCCTTCTGTGAAAGCTGAAGCACAAATCGAAAATAAATAAATGAGCCTTTTAAGTTATATGCTTGATTTTTATTATGCAATCTTCATGCCCTGAAAATTGTATAAGATTTAACTATTATTTTCAATTGAGCGCAGCTTGCAATCTGGCGACGATATAAATGCCTTTTTTCCTAATAATTTGTTCCTTCTAATAATAACTGGTGTGAACAACATTCGTTTTTCGTTAATCATTAAAATTTAATTATTGCTGAATTTTCACTTACATACTCCGAAAATACTAGTGGCCTAGTGAATTGACTAGCTGCCATTCACCAGTCCAAGGCAATAGCTATTACATTGGGAATAGTTGCTCCCGGCAGTTCTGCATATAATTACATATGTATTAACTTGACTTGACTCACTTCCTTTTCTCCGATTTAGTTATAGAACATGATTTTGTATGCTTGCGAGAATTATCCAATGTAATGACTGTGTTTGAAATTGTTAGTTGTTAGGTTTCTGAACACATACATATGTATCTGTATCTATAGTATCTGTCAAATTAATGTAAAATTTAAATAAATAATGCGAAAACATATAAAATAGTAATAGGTTAACCCTTGTAAATTTAGAAACCAACTACAGCAAATACGTAAATACAAATTACGATTCTGACATTTTATTAGATTTATGTATTCTAGGTTTTCAATAAACTTAGTCCGTACTGTTTTTTTTAATATTATGTATCTTAATTATTTGTAATAGTTGGCTAATTTAGTTCTTAAATTTGAATGTTTATCGTTTTAAAATCAAAATTTTCGTTTGATGCAATTTGTTGTAAGTTAAATAAATAGTACATGATTTTTTTTGCTTTTTGTTTTTGTTGTGTGTGTGATTGTTTGTTTTTTCCCCAAAAGCCGATGTTCTAGCAAATATAAATACATATGTTTTAGAAGATCAAATTCCCTTATTGATTAGAAACCAAATGTTAATATTTGTGTTTAATATATGTAAATATGTACATATTAGCAATGATTGCTTATGGTAAACTGGATCGAATCAGTATCAGCGCAGACATTTTAATATATTCTTGTTTGTTTGTTTGTTTGCATTAGCAGCTTCAAAATTGAGGTTGGTTGATTTAATAAATCCGAGGATAAATCGCCGGGGACCGGGACCGATAGCGTCCGCCTTGTCCACCACTGTTTCGACCATAGTTGGAGCCGCTACCACCGCCGTAGCGACTGCTCTCCCGCGCTCCAGTGTAAACGTCGCGTCGATTGAATGCGTTGCTGCCACCATCCCTGGAAGTGCCGCCATAGCCGGCGCTGGAGCGACCCGAACTGTAGCCTCGATCCAAATGGCGACTGCTGGAACTGGTCGAGCCGCGCTGTTGTCTGTAGCCGCCGCCGCTGCTGCTGCTGCTGCTGTTTGTTATGCTGTGTCTGCCCACATCGCCACGACGTCCTCTGTCGCCGGGTCCACCTCGCCGGCCCTGGCGCGGACGCCCCTTGGAGATTTCAACGCGTAATTGCGAACCCAACAACTCGGAGCCGTTTAAAATGTCACATGCTTTTTCGGCATCGTCACGATGCTCGAACTCGACAAAGGCAAAACCGGGTGGATTGAACGCAATCCAAACTGAATTCAGTTTGCCATACTTTGTGAACTCGCCTTCCAGATCATCTTTTTTAACCTTATCAGTTAAGTTACCCACATAAACTCTAGTCCCCCGCTGATCGGCCATGTCTTCTTACAAACAAATATATCTGCCTTACTACAGATAATAATTAATCAATATTTTTGCACCACACTACAGCTCGATTTTTTGTATGTACATCAAAAGTTCTCAGCCAGTGTGACCAGATTTTATTTTGCGGATTTGGTTGCTTCTAAACTAGTTCAAAGTGCGCTCAAAAAGTTGATTCCAATATATTTCCATTCCAAATACCTGCTAAGATAGTATCGTTTTGGAATAATGGAATCAACACTTGATGCTGACTGCTTTCTGCTCAACAATACCAACCATGAATATAAGCATTTGTAACGATCGACACATAAATCTAACAAGAGGAGAGAGAGGATAAAATAATAAGATTAAAAATGTAAAATTAAAATAATAATACATTTTCTATTCTAAATTTATTGCTCCGTGTTTTTAATTTTCTTTTTGGCTCTCTTAATGTTATTATTATGTATTAACAAAGACAAAACATCAGATAATGCCGAAAACGTTCATATTTAACTATCAAAGGGTGTAGTATTAATAATAATAGTTTACCTTAGTTTTAAATTGGATTGCTCAGGGGTACTTATTAGCAGTTAATTCATGCTGCACGACTCCTTCTGATTCATGCATTGTTATGTTGGATTCATAGTTCATTTTGATGATGCTCCAGCATCACTTGCAAAAATTTAAATCTAAGGCGAAATCCTTACCAACCGCCTTTTGTATTCGCTTATGCATATGATCACCTCATCAATTTCATAAAATTGTGGTATATTTCTTGACCGTTTCTACAATTAGATCTTGCTAAAGAGTAAAAAGTCAAAAAAAACAGCACACAATTTATGCTAAAAATGAATTATTTATTTGTTTATTAGCGAACAATTTGATCGTCAACTAGCAAATGAGGCTCATTCTGATGTAGCCTGAGTGAAGAGCATTTGAAGTCACTTATAAAATCCCAGCGTTCCGATTTGTGCGATAAAACAATAGGAGCGGGGTTTATATATTTACTTAGCACAGACAATACTTAATTCTCCTAAGATTCAATTTTTAATATGTAGTAATAGTAACTGACAACAGATATTATATGATATAGACTGCCTGCTTGAAATGCTTTTCGTATATTCCAAAAATTATCATTCGTTCCGCAAGACACCGCTGTGTGTTGGATTTGCTTATAGTTAAAATAGTTCTTACTTTGAAGTATTAATTAATATTTGTTGAGCCTATATGCGTGGGTAAATTGTATATATGGTGCATTGAAATTGTGGTGACGGCGTGCACATATTCCCAGTTCGTGTACTCCGTCAAACATAATTGTTGAAAATTATCGATATTTTTTTTTAAGAGGAGCTAGTGTCACCCTGTGTATATCATGTTAGACATTACTATTGGCAGATAACTATAATATATATAAAGTGCACGGGCTATTGTTTAGGTTTTTTTATTTTATTTTATGAGCGTAAGCTAACAATGTTAAATAACGTTATTTGTGATTAACTAGTGATATATGTATGTATGTACGAGCGATACTGAAATAACTTTGAAGACATTTCAAAATCCAATAATAATCGTAATGGAAACAGCCTAAAACACAAAACTGAATAAAATCTGTGTTAAAGCTTGCGATGGCGATATAGTGGCGTTGGAGTGTGTTACATGTATGTACATACATCAATTCACTTTCGTACCTATGTATATACATTACATATGTACGTATTTGTATGTATATAATATAAGTGTTCATATGCGCGTATGGAAGAGTTGGACAAAAGGCATATTTTCCCCAACATATTAAGCATTTGTTGTATGCGTGAACATATTTGCCAATGCACAAACCCGTCTCAACGCTCGAAAATACAGTTTTCGCCTTATCTACTTGAGTTTTGCTTAGCATTTTGATTATTATTGAGAGGCCTGCCGATATACTCGCACACATAAATACATACATATACATAATTTATGTATGTATGTGTGCAGGTATTTATGCTACATGTGCAACTCGATCTTACTTATGAACATACACACCTACATACACACATATCTACATACATATTTATGAACGTATTTTTGTACGCAAAGTTAAATTCGTTTATTTTACTATTTAAATAATAAATATCAAATGTTTCATCAAAATTTTCGTACACCTAACATCAACATAAATAATAGTTTTTAAAATTATCAACGTATTTTTTGCAATTTGAAATGTTTGTTACAATTTCTGTAGCTTGGTTTTGTATTTAGTAATTAATGTACTTCATTTTCAAATTGGTCAAAAGCGTCAAATGCCGTCTATATAAATCAAACAGTTTGTCCTAACTAGACCAACTGACTGACGGTCAAAACTGGTGAAGCTAAAATTTTGAATGAAGCTACCGATTTCGACGGTTTTGGACTCTCTTAACGGTCAAGTGGAGGCAAACAGTTAAATGCAAATTTATGGTTTTTCCAATTTATCGTCTTCGAGCTAGATTTTCAAGATAATTTTTTTTTTAAGTTTAGTTATATATCAAAAATTAAAAAAACTAGAATGAATTGACTAGATATTCAAGGCAAGATACTGTCATATACACAATTTAGAATAACATTTTGTCTTAGCTGTTGGATTTTCAAGATTCGCATTTGTATTTGCTTGTTGTATGTAACAAGCTGATGGAAACATATATATAATCTAGATAAGCATCAACAGGTCGACCTAGTCAGTCTCATTGACTGTTTCTGTCTTGTCTTGTCTGTTTCTAATTGAACCCATTATATTGCTCATAAGTTTAAGATATATTCCATTGAGGTTAGTTAATTAATATTAATGTATAAGACATCCTCTACTTTAAAAATTCTCATTGTAAACTTTTACACTTTTCACAATCTTTTCTATTTGCAGTTGTTAAAGGATTGGACCAAAAATGGTTTATTCAAGAACGCTTGTTTTAAAAATAATGATGTGAAGGGACATATAAATTATGAAACAGAAATCAAAACAAGTAGTTATAATAACATAACAAATATAATTTATAAAAGACAACCTACAACATATTTGGAGACTAATATGGCAAACACAATATCCATTATGTCCAACGCCATACGAAATGTAGTGAGCAAGAAACGCATACGTTACAAGGAAAAGGGATTTGATTTGGATCTATCCTGTAAGCATTATTTTTCTTAATACTATACTTACTACTTACTACTTAATGTATTTAATGTATATTTACATACGGGACCCAAAATGTTGTTATAAATCCAGTTAAATTTATTTCATATTTTTGGATTTTTTTTTGTAGTTTGTAAATTTATTTTAATATTTATCCTTCTCGCCAGACTAGCTTGCTCCATGATTAAATTGCATAATACAATATAAGACAGCAGATTCCCGAGACAACCTATTTTCTAAACAAAATCTTGTGCAACAAAACGTTCGAGTATCTTGCAATAAGGGTGTCAAAAGGTTGCAACACAGATGGGATCATTGCGCACGGTCGATTTGTTGTATTAAAGATTATGTGTTGGGCGTTGACATAGAAATTGATGACCAACCGCTGGTTGTTGACCCAAGCGTAGTTTATTTTTTTTTCTCCTGGGAGTGGCGCTTTTATAACGCACGTTAGTTGGTAAGAAATCGAGTACACAGAGCATCCTGGTTGACCTCGCCTACCCGCCGTTCCACTCATGCAGCAACACATCTAGCTTTAAATACTGTTTGCGGTCTCGTCGTCGGTTGCCCCACGATGTGTGGTTCGATCTGCCTTGTGGCAAATGGATTCTTATGCTTTACTTTGCTCACATTGGGTAAAATCTTACTTATTCCTCTTTTGATCCTCCACCTTCTTAATTGTGCTCACTCGCTTTTACTTTGCACCACAGCCCCTAAGTAGGATTGAGATCTGGTTCCTGAGCAGCCTTTCAGAAACCATTAATTTTGTTGTGCACTTTTCGGCAACTTTTCTTGTGTCCTTTTTATCCCTATGCTTTAAAATGACCCATGAGATCCTGACCCATCCATTATCCCATACACGAGTTTGTCCAAACCATATCAGGAGCTCCTTGTGATTAATGATTTTGTCCCCAATCTTTGGTTGACTTTGTTGGTGCGATTCACACACACCATTAAGAACGATTATTTCATTCATGAATTCTTTAATTCTTGACCTACTACACTTAAAGTGCTATTGTGCGAATTTAATTTTAATGGTCACAATTTACTTTAGAGTTCTGTGAAATAACAACAACAATAACAATAACAATAACAAAAGTCCCATAAATTCCAATAGCGAACAAAAAAATAAATAATATCGAGTTATCATGTTACTTAACAACGATATTAAAAGACTGCAGTTGGGAAGTGATACCTCAACTACTATTGTGAGCTCAACTTTACCTTTCGTTTATATTCATAAAATTACATTATTTTTTTAATTACAGATATTTACCCAAATATTATTGCGATGGGATACCCTGCGCCGGACAAGCTGGAAGGCATATACCGAAACCGCTTAGATGACGTATTCAAATTTATGGAGGAGAATCACAGAGAGCATTACAGAATATATAATCTATGCCTAGAGCGCAGTTACGACATTAGTAAATTTCATGGGGTTAGATATTAAAATCATTTACTGACGTTATCAAAGAAATTTATTAACATTTGCATTTGTAGAGAGTTGCTATTTTCCCGTTTGAGGATCATAACCCTCCCACCATTCAGTTGATTAAAAGTTTTTGTGAAGATGTTGGGAATTGGCTCGATGCAGATCCATTAAATGTTGTAGCCGTGCATTGCAAAGCTGGAAAAGGACGAACCGGTAAGCAGCAGGCTTATGTGTCTTATATTTTTTAATATTGTTTTTCGTTTTTTTTTTCGTATAAATAGTCGAATGAACTTCAAAGTCAAAGTTTAGTTTAATTATGTATGCCTGCATAAGTTAATTGATCTTACATTGCATCTTAAATTGTCTTGCAAGTGTAAGATGCCATCCGATTTCAGTATGCTATTATAACTTAGCCATATCCGATTCGATTTAGTCATATCCCTCTGTCCGTTTATTTGTCTTATTTTATACAAGTATCCCCGCCCTAAAACTATCTCAACGAAATTCCTAGTGCTGCAGGTTATTGGGATCGGGCCGATTGGACAACTATGTCATACAGAATTTTCAGATCTTGTGCAAAAAGCTGTGTTTAACAAGATTTCTAATTACTACGTATTACTCATAACGTGTGTTCCAATGTTTTAACAACATCAATATTGGTCAACTGATATGTATTTTTATATATGTACTTTTCCTATATTCAAATCAACGATAACACCAACCTTTTATTATTACAGGTACCATGATATGTGCATATTTAGTTCATAGTAGATTGATGAGAACAGCAGACGAAGCCCTGGCTTATTATGATGAGAAACGTACGATAGATAAAAAAGGAGTTACAATTCCATCTCAACGTAGATATGTTCAGTATTATTCAAATTTAATCCCAGATGTACAGTATGAAGTTATCAGTCTTTACGTAAGTATGACATAGCTGAATTATTTATATAAATGCATCTTAAACATGTTTTTTATGTTTTTCATTTTCGTCAGGTCTGTGAAATTCGTTTTACTGAGACAAACATCTTGCATAATCTTGGTACAGTGCAATGTTCGATTTCTGACATGCAGGACTCTGCAACAGAGAAAGTGAAGCCGCATGTATGTATTGTTAAATTTATTTTAATTATTTCATTATTTTTTTCACAAAATGTGAAACGCATTGAACGACACAATGTCGACTTCTTTTCTTCTTTTAATTTCAAATAAACAAAAGCATATTTTAAAATTTATTTCTTGCATTATATAGCGACTGAAAACGTGGACAATTGATTTTCAAAAATCTTGTATATTGGATATAAATACTTCGCCATTAGTAGTTGCTGGTGATATTAAAGTCGAACTCACCCAAAAATCATCAAGGAAGGTGATTTGCCACTTCTGGGTTAATACATCCTTTGTGCAAAGAAATTCGTGTATGTATTCTTTCTGTATTTAACTATTTTCTGTATTGAACTCCTCATTTTTATTTTATCAGCTTGCGATACCGATGGACCTATATTAAAATATATTTATACGTTAAATAAATCCGAAATTGATGGTGCACATAAGGACAAAGATCACAAATCGTTTTCGGAGGACTTTAAGGTTAGCAATTAAATATCGATAATACACATAAATATTATATATTATATATAGAGAGAGGACTACAGTGAAACAATGTTGATATTTTTCTTGGCTTTCTTTATTTTTTATTCCAGATCTCTCTTGTATTTGAAGAAGAAAAACGTTCCGAATGTGTTAGCGCTGAACCCACTGTAAAAAATAATTGGAGCAGTAAACGAAGCTCGGATATTTTTCCTGGTGATAATGATAAGAATCTAAACTGTGAGGGTTCTGATTCAAACTCTCCGTCCTCAAGTCGTTTTTTCGAAAGTCCATTTCATAACAGTGATGAAAGAGGTGGAACTAAATCTCACCAAATAGAGCATAACAGAAATATTGTAAGTCAACAGGAAGATCGATAAAAATATAACGAAATACATATACATACATATACCTTCAATTTCTTTTTAGACTAAAAATCAATTTAAAAAATCCACTATCTCAAAATTACCTGCGTTGGCATCGAAACGCAAACAGTCTTCATCAAAATCCCCATTAGGCGTTAATAATACCTCGTCAAGCAAGGACAACAAAAAGCTGCTTATTTTAAATCAACCGTCCGTTACACAACTCGATTCAAGCAAGTGGCATAACGATTCAAATATGCATGAAAATAGCCCCGAGGGTCGGCGTATATTTGATTGTTGTACTATTCCTAAAACTACTGTCGAATCAGAAAGAATCCTCGGACAGAAGTCATACAATTCTTGTAAACGATCATCTCTAGATCATCTCCATGGTGGTGAAGAAGGCGACGAAGATTGGGAATCCGGTGAGTCTATTGTTCACCTACTAGCACCAAAAGTATAATAATTACTTTCTAGTATACCTTAAACAATTTTAAAATATTTGTAAGCACACAACCCAAAAGAGAAAAAAAAGCGAATAAGTTAATTGTCGTAAAACGAAAATAATTATAATTTAACTTTTTAGGTTCCACAAAAATAAAAATGGAGATACATAAATTATATGTTGATCAGAAACAAAATATTCTTTCAATGATACCGACTTCATAACAGGGAGAAGAAATTTGATTGCAATGTTTAGGATTTGATTTGCAGAACACGAAAGGTCTACTAAAATGAGATACCTTAACTCTTTACGGTTACAATGCGCTTAAAAAATTGTAATTTTTTTGGGATTGTATGAAGCATTTCAAACATTTTCTACTTTTGTCACAATGCAGTTGAGGTATAAATCATGCTGGTTGTTGACTTGATCGCTTTGTCAAACGATTTGTCCGAAAGTAATGAGTAGCCAGAGCAATCTTTTTGCTCAAAATTTAAAACATTATTTTTTATTTGACTGTTGGAAATAATCAGCAAGAAAACTGCAGCAACTGTTTGATTGGAGCCTGGCGACTGAACTTAAGAAAGTTTACTTAACCAAATCAAAAATAAAGTCTAAAATATGTGCTTCGGTATTTTTATTCTTAAATTAATATCAGTCCTCCAAACGGAGCATAAATTGCAATCTATTATATCCGATGAGTTCACTTTATCATTTAAATCATGGCAATATTTTGACTATAAGGCTCGTCATCAATTAGCTGATCTTTGAAAGCAGTACACACGGCGAACAGTTCTCAAATAAATATTTTCTTGATTGCTTGTAAAAGGCATATATATAAGTTATATCTTTATTGTCGCGGTTCGATCTCGTCACTTATTTTCCTTCTAAATGAAATCAATTTGTTAGCAGGATATTGAAGATTTTAAAAACAGTCCTGTGTACTCGCTTTTGAATATATTGAATTTTTGAGTACAACGTTCATCGCCGCCCCAGAAAATCACTGTAGCTAAGTTTAAGTCAAATGTTTGGTCTTTTTGGAGCACATATGCATGTTTTTCCCTTCCTATGCATACTTTGAACTCTCCGAGCTATCTTCATGAAGCAATGTTGGTGGGTTTCAAGATATCCTATAATCTGTAATTTTGCTAACAAGTTATTAAACGCAGTACATTTTATAGCCCCAATAATAATAATCTATCGAAATTTAATTCTTGATTTGCTTCGGAATATATGTTTTATAAGCTCATCAGTTGCGCGTGTTATAGTTAGTGTTCCTCACAACTTAGAGTTTCAGAATTGTAAACCATTTAGCTTCATTCATGGCAACAGTCGGGTTTTCTTTAAATTGAAATTTAAACATCAACTTAAATGTTCTCTCAAGTCTGCTAAGAAAATGTTTTGGCCGACTTAAATGCCATTCGGTAAGAGAGACTCCAACATTTGACAATTGCCTAGTTACATCAATTTACTATGCGATAATTATAATTTGCGTCTAACATAGAGAAGACAAGCATTTAAAAGGTTTCCACGCTTATCTGTACTAAGGTTAACTTAAAAGGCATATCGATTACTGTATCGACCAATCTGATATTTCATAATAAAAGAAACTTGCATTTGAAGAATTTTCACTG
This sequence comes from Drosophila nr. medialis 2 BK-2023a, assembly GCA_035044325.1. Lineage (NCBI taxonomy): Eukaryota > Metazoa > Arthropoda > Insecta > Diptera > Drosophilidae > Drosophila > Drosophila nr. medialis 2 BK-2023a. Next base: position 1,274,882 of record JAWNMH010000348.1, read on the forward strand.
GTAAATCTTGAGATCGGGCGAAGGATATTTATTTAACAAAATAAACGTTAACTAATTTATAGTATTAAGTTCACCAAAATTATTGTAAATCATTTCATTAAACAAATATTTGTATGCTTCTTCTTCATACGATAATGTATATTACCATTTCAGTTCACATGCCATTAAGCATGGGGATTGAACTAAATAAATTCTGTGAATTGTGAAAATCAACCATTCTTCTTTTGGGAATTGATAAGATATTCGAAAAGTTTTGTGAATGTGAAAAATCGGAGAACGTGTGTAAAAATCATATTTTAAACGAGATAGATTAGACGATTATGTAAAGTTTGTTGTATCGAATAATTTTTAAATGTTAAAATATGCGAAGACATCTAAGTTAAAATGAACTACGTATATGTATAAAATAGTATACATATTAAACGGCGGTTATCTACACTTATTATAAGCAGCATTCAATTTGTAATACTTATATGTATGTAAACTGTAAATTTGTAATACATATGCATGTAGAAAAGTTCAACAGGAAAGCATTTTGATTTCAATTTTCTCGATATATATTACAGTTTTAGTATCAACTAACATCGACTTAATACACAGCAAAAAGTACAAAGCATGACCATTTTGTAGAAAAATCTGTTGGCAATAAATATGTTTAATAATCAAAAAAAACAACACACACCTTGGGTTCAACGTTGCAAGAACAGATTTTAGCTTGAATGACCCTTTCAAGGTGTGTGCGTGTAAAAAGAGTTGTGCTGATTAACAAGCTGAATGATGGTTAATCAACGCACGCTTAGACTGCAGGACATTTCGTTTTTCGTTTATTTGCACAAAAAGCCCGTCTTTGAAGATAAGCTTTTTATTAGACGGTTATAAAAGCTCATTACTTTTGCAAAATGTGAAGACGACTAACAGAGCTATTTGTTAAGTAACGTTGAGTTGAATTTTTGAAACTGAATATAAGACTCCTTTTTTAGTGAACCCTGACAGTGTAAGATTTGTAACAGGTTGTGGAAAGTTTCAAAGCTCATACAAATTTATTTTGATGTGCGAAAGAAATGTGAAACGAGAACTTGCAAGGATTTTCTACGGATACGGGAATTGAAATGATTTGCGAAGCAGAAATAGTGCGCACGATCTGTGCCTTACGATAACTTAATATTCAAATTCATTTGGTTTACCCAAAGTCTGGCCTATGCGTAATTTAACTTTTACTTAGCTCATTTGAAAGACATATCAACACCGGTGTAGATTCGAACTGAAACCATTTACAAATTATATTCAATAAACTTACCAATGAGTTCAGTACTGCTGCTCCCTGAAGCGTGAAAAGCCAGCAAACGATGCTCGAGCTAGATACGAATGTGTAACATAAACATTTAATACTATAAATCTGTGTAATAAAAAATACAGAAATGTTTGAAAGCCGTTTTTCTGATTCTAACCGAACTTTTGCTACCGAAAATTTTTAAGCTTGAGCATTTAATTTTATTCTAATGCGAAGCCATACCCGTAGCAGGGCCTCGAATAAACTGAAAATCATCGTCTCTCATCTCATCTTCGACATAACAAATTATTGCATCCCGTCCACTTTTAATGAATGAATTAAGGTAATGCAGCACACCCAACAATTTAACAGAGCTTAGTTTGGGTAGCAACCAAGTGTGTGGACCGATACCGATACCGATATTGTAAGTTTTAATATGATCGCAAATGCGATATTAATTTCGAGTATGTTGTTTTCTATTAACACACATGTATTTTCAGTGTATTAAGTTTTAAAACTCTGGAGGTAGCCACGCGATATTTATGGAAAATGCTGGTGTCCTGATGACAGAGGTTCTGTGAATTGTTACTCGCATCTATGGAAAGCATGGTGAGTTTTGTATGGCATCTGTAGCCAGCACAGTCTGATGCAAAATGTATAACAATGACAAGGTGCTCTTTAATAATGTATTTATGCGAACTATAATATATATTCAAATTCTATTCGCCTTATCAATATACATACCTAAGGTTTGTCTATATTTTTAAAAATCATTAAGAAGGCTACAAAATATTGAGGCTTTGCTAGCATTCTAAATTTAATTTTTAATTTAAAAATTTCAAGTTAATAAACAATAATATCTACATTTTTGACCGGTTGTTTCTATGGGGGCTATCTGAACAGTTAGGAGGTCAAGAACACTCCAGAAGTAATAAAAGGTGGCTGTCAGCATAAGATTTTTCAAAATATCTTTATACACAAAAATGGTTTTCGAGCTCTTTCAATGGGATACATAGAAATATCAAACCATGATATACATTAATCCTTTGATTAAATTTATTAGTTAGTTGTTCTCATATGTAAATTCAAGGAATTGGCTGCCTACAATATCAAAATAACGATCTATTATTAATTTAAGAATACATCTCGTAGCCAAATGTGAGGCATCATAGATCCATTGTACGTTAGCATAACACTTACATATGCATAGTCATAATGATATTTGTTAATATTAACATATTTTTGTTTCTCATTGCAGATATATATCACGGGTGATATCAAGATTAACCATGACAAGAAGTGATAACACACCACTCCACACTTTTTGGGTGCCATTATGTTATTTATTTATTTAAATAAATATGAAATACGATTAGATTTTAAAGTTTTCATTGTTGAATATAAGTATTGCGAACCATTTGCTTTGGCATAATTTCGAAAAATTATAAATGTACAATCTGTAGCTCAAAAAAAAAAATCTGCTCGTGCATATTTTTATACTTTGTTCCAAAAGTAACAAATATATGCAAAATGCTATGGTACAACTGCGAAAAGTCTAAAAAAGGGCCTGTATGTAAAATATTTGAGCTTTGGTTATGCGAACTTTTAATGTATAAAAAATCGATGTGGCACTAAAAAATTGTATGAACAATTTTTAATAAAAGATCCAAACTTTCCGAACCCATTTTATAATATTCTCAATGCATTGGGATTTTTAATTTCAGCAATTTTTTTAACTGTAATTTTGTATTTACATTTAAGAATAATCCAGTCCGACGTAACAGACTGTGTGACACTCTGATCTGATCCCAAAGTTGGAAAAGGTCCTTCTCAATTGTTTGTTTAGTGACTAAATCAGTGCATTAGTGACTAAAAGACAAGGTATAAAAGCAGTGACTTCCTTGGGGATATTATTTATTGTGATTTTTTTCGGCGAAGTGAAAGTGAATGTGGGAGTTTTGTGAATTTGTCTTTCACAACTTTTCATAAAAAGAAGTCGAAAAATCTTCACCCGAATTCCGGTTTTTTTTTTGCACATTTAATAATTAAGGAGACTCCGTTTGGAACAGAGTGTTGTGCAGATGTTTACATCCGACTAAATCGATTTTTTCTGTCTTCACACACAAACCACGAATTTGTCTCAATTTTAAAAACATGATTTTTCAAATAATTGTCTAAGTAATGGATACTTTTATTTTATTTCAGGCGAATCAACATATCTGTAATAGAAGTGTATTTTGGACCTATAATACTTGGAGATCTACAGAAATTTAAATTTAAGCTACTAACATTTATCATTAATGTATCTGAGTTTGTACATATATAGATTTTAAGTAGGTTTATAATTATAAAGTAAATTTTTCTTTGTATGATAACTTTATGACGTTAAGTAAGAATAATAAAATACATAGTAATTTGTTATAAAAGGAAGCAAATAAATATTCGGTTTAACGGACAGTCAGAAATTGTTTTACACCTCAGTTTGCTTCCAGCACGCACGTCTCGCAGCGGAAAAAAATATTTATTTCCAAGAATGATCAGCTAACTTTGGCACTTCGAGATTAACATATCTCTTCTGAAAGGACTAATAAAAGTAAGATATGCATTTTGTCTACAAGAACTCTAAGAATGGCTAGCCCGTACGGCCTACAATATGGCTGGCTTAAGCCAAAACAATGCCCAATTTCCATATCTGATTGAAAAAATTGAATAGTGGTAAATCAGTGACCTAGATTAATTTAATCATTTCTTTTCGGTATGTTTAAAAAGTACAATATATTAAAAGTATTAAAATATTATTTTATTAAAGGTGTATAATTATTATATATTAATGAGCTTGTCCAAGCCCCTGCGTTCTATACAGTGTAAAAGAATCATAAACATTCTCCAGCTCTGACAATCGATACTCCTCCAGGCAAACAAAGCCTTGCAACGATGGTGACAGCTTCAGCACACAGGGTAGGCAATGGACAACATGCCTTTTCTCCTGTTCTCTTATGAACAACACGTTAAAAACTTCGACCTAGAAATAGATATAGAGAATCATCAATTGTTTTAAAGATTACTAAACTCAAATTTGAGTTTAGTTTATTGCTTAAGTGTTTACTTACTTCACATTGCCCACAATAATGGGATGAATCGTTTTTACCACGACCATTAAATCGTATTTCGACTCCTTTGGACTTTACATATTCTTGAATATGCAACACATTTTTTAATGACTGACACAAGCACATTCTAAAAATCAAAATATAGAAAGAAATTATTATTTTAAGGTTTATGATAGTTTGTCAGTATGCTTTCAAGTCTTCAAAATCAAATAAAAATATAAGGGTATGTTAAATTTAATTACTAGTAAAATTAATGTATTATAAAATTAGTATCGTTATTTAGGACATTGCCCGATTTTTATTTGTCCGGATTATACAGATTATACTGTAATTTTAGTTGCCGTTATCAATATGAACTTACTTTATTAGCTCAAAAAGCTTTATATCTGAAACCTTAATATTTCTTGCCAAGTTCCAGCTTAAGTGTACCATGGGAACAATGCTTTTAAAACTCTGAAGCTTATTCCACTCATATCGTTCTATGCCAAGAGAATACTGACGTGCAGTTAGTGGTCCAACATTCCATGCAATGTTATTACACCACCCGACAGACTGGACCCAATGAACACATCTGAAATGATATATGCAACAATTATATAAAGTTTCAGATTTTAAACAATTCAGATTGGGAGACCAATCACAAACTTACCCAGCATTTACCCAAACTAAGTCACCAGGTTTTTGTATGAATCGATATACTGGTATGTTTTCCTTATATAAGTCTTCTAAAACCGGCCACCACGATCCGTGTAAGTAGCTGATACTGTTCTTTTCACACAGGTTATGGATTCCACCCCAGTAGGCATCTGGGACAGCGAACCATTCGCAATCTCCGGGTCCAATATTTATGTTAATTGAGCAAAAGTTATTATTTTCTTGATGGCCAGGTGTTCTACTCCCTGGCACCTTCATATATAATTGCACCGTGTTCATTCCCAAAATGACGTGGCCTACATGTGACAACATATTGGCAGCTGAAATTACTCTAGCAAAGGCAGGTAACTTTTGTAATTCACTCAGTTGTGGCTTCCATTTTCGCTCATCAGATAAATCAACATTGGTTCCAAATCTAAATGAAGCAACCAAAAAAAATGTATGCTAATCACAGTGAAAAACTAATTTGAATAGCAACTTTTCATACCTTAGCATTTTACTTCCGTTTTTCTGTTTTTTTCGCTTTAAATTAATATTCGAATTAGATACTGAATCCTTGGAATCGGAGTCCGACATCAATTGCGAACCTGCGGAGCCCTTATCGCCCTCATCCTAAATATGATTAATGATTAACCTTGTTTAATCAATATGCAAATTAATTGTGTATTTATCCATTTACCTTGAGGCTATCTTGAAAACTTGATGCCTGATATTGAGCATACTTTGCAATCGTTGTGTGTGATCGATGTGATATACAAGCCCATACTCTCTTTGCTTGGGATATGTCCCAGTTTTCATCAGGAGACTGATTCACTTGAGTTCTGACCTCAACACTGTGATCGGGATTTGCCTCAACCAAGGTTTTAGTTGAAAAAAGTCCCAAATCTAACTTAAGAGCGCCAGCCAAGCCGCGTACAACGGCAATTGGATGCTTTAGGCAAAACTCTTGTAGCTGCGGGCAGAATGCATTCTTTTTATTTTCCAAGTGAACCGATGGAGTGGGTGGCAGGAGCTGCTCCCTGGTTAGTCTTTGTGGCGGACAATCCGGCGGCGCAGGTGGAGGTGCATTTCTTGTTAGCACTGTAAAGTTTATTGGTGGCTCATCAACCGATAAAAGCTTGACAGCCGAACACAATTGTTTGGAGTCCATTTGTATATTAAATGTAGGTGATGAATCGAGTTCATTATCAGATTCAATTTTGGTCTTTTGTTCTTTATAAATATTTTGAGTATCATCATTGCTTTGTGTCTCGTATTTAACGATTATCTTACCATCATCACTATTAACTAAACCCGGACAATCATCAACTAATTCTGATGAAATATTTTGAATACGCACTACGCAAAGAAAAAAAATTGTAATTATTCAGTTTGTTTAAATTAGAGGTCGATTGTGCTATATTATAACATACCCATTGAAACCTGATCGTTTGTAGACAAAATGCGCTCCAAATCGATGGATTCATTGTTCTCTCTCATGTCGTTATTTGATAATACTTCAGAAAAATATGAATGAAAATTGGTTCTTTCTGAGATAACATCATTCGGAGATGTGCTATTTGTAAGGCTTTGGCGATTTTGAGTGGTTATCGGATGCACAACTTGATCTGGCTGATCAATTATGATTTTCTGGTTTTGTTGTGAAAGTTGCAGCGACGAAATCATTTCCGGTTGACACAAGTTAGGAATTTGATGCTCCGCTCGATTCCTAACTGAGTATTCACTATCGTCCTTTGCCCGTTTCGCTGGATTGCTTTGAGTTCCGTGGTTGTGAGGGTAGGGTGGCGGCGGTCCCTAAATTAATAATAATATTAATTGAATTCAAGGCAAAAGAGTAATCTTTTAGGGAATCCTAAGGAATTTCACGTAAATATATATATATATATTTGCATTTTAAAAAAGTACCTGTAATGATGAAGTTTTTCCAAACTGTCTTTGCTGCATTTGAACGGTTTGCTGTTGTTGACGCGAGTTAATTTCTAATGATATGGGAAGATTCCAGGCCTCTTCAATAGAACAAAGCGTGCGTCGTTTAGACGTTATACTTGGCAGTGGTGCTTGGCTAAGTTGTGTTTCCAGAAATTTTACTCGTTGCGCCAGACCCTTAGTTAGCCCGTTTGTGGTGCTCTTTAAAAATATTGATTTACTTCCTTCATTGGCAGTGATTATTTTCTGAAATAATTAAATAAATTGAGATAAAAAAGATCTTAACAATATTTAAGACAATATTTTAACAACAGAATCGACGATTCTTTTAATAATTAATTACTAACTATATAATACCTGGTTTAAATTCCGTTTTACTGCATTCAAGTAGCACGCATATGCATCCCGCAACTGTCCGCAACTTTCGTATAAAATACCCAGATTCGTCCAGGCCGACCTGTGCTCTTTATCTAACTGAACTGCGCATATGTATGCTTGAAGTGCATCCGTAGGCTGATTTTGCTGTTGATATAAGACACTTTTTTGCGCGCATGAATTAGTTGTTTGCTTACAATATAAATTATTATTGCCAAATAATGTTACCCAATTGAACACCAGGTATCCGCATTTCCTTCACTCTTTTCGACAGAATTGCGATAGGCTAAAAACGCATCGTGCACCTTATTGACACCGGCGTAACATCTTCCAAGTAAATATAATGATTGTCCACACTTTGGATCGGCTTCGATTGATTTTTGTAAAAAACGTAATGCATTCGATTCACGTTCTTTTTTTTCGCCTAGGCATTCGACACAATGATACATCCATCCTGCAATTATTGATTAAAATCAATAATTTAGTTGCTTAAGCTAACAAAATTTATTCTTACCTAATTGTCTATATATATCCGCTTTTAGATCCAACGATATATTCTTATCATTTAATATAAATTCATAAGATTCTTTTGCGGCCTTGTGCTTGTTCTGCACTTCATACAGATGAGCTATTTGAAATTTCACTACAAATAAGTAAATAGTAATGCATTAAAAAATATAATTTTATTTACATCAACATGGAGAACATGCATCGAATATGATTGATCAATCAAATCGGCACAAAACAGTTGGGCGACCGGTAACTATTTGTTTGCTCAAGTGCACTCACGAATCGAGTTCTTTATGTGATTGATCGAGATTCGTTGCAGCTCTCCGCTGAGTGTATGTCATTTTCAATATTAATCTAAGCAATTTAAATTGTTCCAACTACCTTGAAGATCCGAAAGCGTTGAAGGCGATGTATCAACCAACGCCAATTGCAAATGTTTAAGTGCACTACGAAAATCACCATTAGCTTTTAGCATCAGTCCTAAACGTAGATGGACTTCATTCGCACAGGGAAAATATGGGTTTAGGTATAAAAGTTCTTGAAATAATTTTATTGACCTGAAAAACAATAGCAAAATGCGGGTTATAGTTTTATTTGCTTAAATTACGATAAAATTAACCATTTTTTAGGTCGTATATATATATATAGATAAGGGTCGTTCGTTTACAAATTACTTATCTTCAAAAGGGGTTTTATCATTTTGCAAGTTTGAAAAATGTGTGATTGTAATGGTAAACACAAAACAGGTTTAAAAATGCTATACAGATCTGAGTGTAAGTACGAAACGTTTCTAAATTTCATTGAAGTGAGCTAGATATGATGCAGACCAGACTTAGTTATAAGTGGATTTTTATTAATATTCCTTGATAGCAGTGGTCTTTAGACAATTTGCCCAGACTAAGCTAGAAGTGCAGTACACGTTCTTCACCGGCCAAAAAAAAATATAGTCTGATGAATTGCAATATGTCTGCAGGGGTATTCATTTTGTGGCTGCCTACTAACGGTAATTATTATTTCCTGTTACCAAGTAACAAAGCTTCACAACAGAGCCTAGTTTATGCAAAGAGGGTCAAGAACATAAAACTGATAGGTCAGTTACAACTATCTGTTTGTATAAACATTAATATGTTTAAGGAAATTAAGGACGACAGCTGATAAATAACAACACATCGGTGCACATGTACACACATACATGTTATTTGCTTATAAGTTTGTTTCTCTGCAATATAGTACTTGTATTCAGTTATACATTTAAAAGTAAAAAAAATTGATTTGACACATATAAAGCTTATAATCACGCTTAAGCACATATACAAAAAACAGTTATGTGTACACATGCACACACGCACACATATCCAAATAGTATAAACAACAATATAGTTCAAGATTATCAATTTTAGTATCTTACTTCGATCTGGTGGGTTATATGTAAAATTTGTATATTTAATTTGTACTAGTTTTTGGCAGTTGTCACATTTGTATTTTGGCAGTGTTTCCAAATGTATTAATTTAATAAACAGACTCTAAATACACAATCATAAATCCATTTTAATTCACAGACTAGGGATATCAAACTAGATATGTACCAACAAATTTATCGACATTTTTTTTAGCCCGTCGATTAACTGTTGACAGTCTTTTAGAAACAAATGGGAAAATTTGAAACACTCGAGCGCATATCAAGTTCCGCATGTTAACATGTATGCCAAAGATATTGCAAAACAAAAATCTATTTGAGGTCCATATGCAATACTGTACTGATTATTTATAGGAATAAAAGGAAATATGTTCTTCTGTACCATCAGAAATAGAGTTTTAACGACAAATGAACCAATATTTTTGCACTTTTTATGAACGGAATTTGTTTATCAACGAAAAAGACGAAAGTCTAGAAAAAATATAAACGCTAGATACAAATGGTGTCGATTCAAAGTAGAACTAACAAATCAATTTTTTTAATAATATAGAAAAAATATTAATCAAATAAATTACTTTTCTTCAAATAAAATTGGAATTTTTTTTTCGGTTTTAACAAGTACTTAGATCAATGCTGAGTAAATGGCATTAAAATGATTTAAAAAAAAAACTGCAAACTCCAAAAGAATATACGTATATACACACCTACCTGATTTTGGAAAATCTTTCATTTCTTCTACCACCAATACCAATATTATTAAAATTAATTTATTTATCCGAGAGAGTAAATAGTAAATAGACTTTTGGAACTAAGTCGCAATCGCCTATTACGACTAAGCAAATTTAAATATCGAATCTTTTTTAAAAGCAGATCTTATCGTGGTGATCAAGGATACATATATGCATATACTTCCTGATATCAGAGATGCCCCCGCTTACCACTAATCAGGCAATACAATACAAAAAATGACCTTATTTGCTACTCGATACGCTATGCCTGAAATATGTTCTACGCGTTGATTTCGGATCGACGCTCTCATTACCCGAAAACCATCTGAGAGAGCAGGTGTTCCAAGTCTGCCTCACAGACTTTGACTTGGTCAAAGAGCGACACAGATGAAAGAAAAATAAAATAATATAAATCAATCAATAAATTCCTAATGGCTATGCAGATCAAGGCATCTTCTAGCCGTGCACTGATGACAAGAGTACCTGCCATTCAGAATAAAGAAAAGCTTTAAGGTTAACGACTTACCATTTGAAGCAGCGGAATTCAAAATAAACGATGCCCATGCCATAGAGAAATGGGTGATTATTCCAATATTTTGCGCAAAACCGCATATATTTTTGATATGCTGATAGAGCTGTAACGAAAAATAAATTATTATATTGTTCTTATATAAGTTGCACATTATTTTGCAATGTAAGGAGCTTGTTTATATATTGCCTGTAGCTAAAAGACGGCTATATTCAAAGTATCTTTATCTATCTTTAGCTTCAAAACTAAAAGAATACTTTCTATAGGCTGGTTAGGAATTATTAAAAGGTGTTAGCGACAATATTGTAATATCATTTTCTGCTAGGATATAAGCACTAAGCAGACAATACACCAAAACAAGTTGTTACCTTCAGAGTACTGAGCCATAAGCAGATGCAGGTGGCCGAGCTTGCAATATGTGTTAACGTCTACTTCGCCGATTTCCTGCTTTCTCTTGTCGGAAGACATCTCAGCCGGCAATTCAAACTTGAAGTCCTTTGAGTCCAATTCCTTTTTAATAGCATTCTCCTTTATGTGGGGTTCAGTTTTGATCGCAAATTCACTTTTCATATGTATATGTTTTCCTTCGCGTTGTTTGATATTAATCGAATGAGAACTGGCGACTTCATCTTGCAAAGCTGTAATTGTTTGTTGAATAAGCTCCTTAATTTCACTATTTTTTGGGCTCGACAAATCAAGGAATCCATAATAGCGGCTAAGATAAACGAATTAAATAAGTATTGTTTGTGTTTTTATATGACGCAAATTTCTATTTTACCTATCTAGCTCCAAAACAGTCTGAAGATCTTCAGGAGAATATTGAACCATCGTAATTTTTACAAATTTATTAAGTTTTAGTTATGCAGTGTAACTAATGTTGAATTAGTTGCATGTTTATAAAAACTAAATAAATTAAATGTGATAATGTTTGTCAAGATAGCGGCGTTAAGAACGAATGGAATAAAATGAAAATGGAATACTGACTACATAAATCGAAATCAATCAAAATTTTAAGCACTAAACATTGAAAAATAATTTAGGATTATATAATTTATAATTTAAAAGGAGCTTTACAAATAAGGGAAAAATCATACTTATATCTGTCTTGTTTCATACAACGTTACTTACTGTTAATAATTGGAAATCCGCAGTATCTCGTCAAACCCTGTTAGACATGCAAAAATTATGGGTCGTTTTTAAGTTCTAAAATTACCTCCACCACTGGAAATGTAAATTCAAATTCAGATTTTTATGAATAATTCAAGTTTAGTTTTAATTAAAAAATATATATACATGAACATTTAATTTAAATTTAACTTTACAATATGTCATTTATTTTAAAAACACCAAAATAAATCAAATATTCGAAAAAAAAAAAACAATTCTACTTTTAAACCGATATTTGTAGGACGAGCTTTATAAAAAAAAGTAGAAGAAACAGCTGTTGCTTCACCCTAAAATTCTTCAGATATGGATTCGCGCGCTTTGGAGAAACGCTTAGTAATAGTAACGCCTCAATCGTCTATACTTCAAACAAGCACAGTTACAACAGTAGTAGAAATATTCACGAACATCCAAGTCCGTCCCAAGGCTGGAATGATGTTTTTCTTCAACTAGTATAAGAGCACATAAGATTCATGTCACCAACAAAGACTGCTTCATGTCATGGCGCTAAATGCATATTTTTGAGAAAAGAAATCTTCAAAATTGCACGAGGTAGTTTAATGAAACAGATTATAGGCTCGCAAGGGTTAATACATACAATAAATCGAGCGAATGACCCCAGGTCATGTTGTTTTTCTTAATCGTGGGCTTAGCTCATTTGACAATATATTTTACTGATAACGGTTCAGTTGCTGCTCAATTTAACGAAACGTGCTTTTTAAAAGAATTTTCTTTAAAATTTATTGCGGACAAATTCCTAAAATAAAATATTAAAAAAACTTTACGTCTTATGGTTCAATACCTATTTTCAAAAAATGTAAGTAACGGACGATCTTGAATCTCACCTGTGCAACGCGTATGGGTATATTGTATTGCATGGGTGTACATAATAATGGATGTAAGTTATAAGCATATGTGCATACTCAAATTAGTGATATAAATAATAGCTTGAGTACGCATGTACATATTTTAATTCATATCTACGTTCGTTTACATAAATATGTATATATATACATAATATATGTATATATATGTAAATATGTACAAGCATACCGTTCTGCAATTATAAAGTTCTTCAAAAATTAATTCGTGCACACAAAACTGTGAATGGCATTAGCCGGCTAACCAAAATGTTATTACATACTTTTTTAAAAATGTTAGAATTGAATGCACAATAAAAGGGATTCTCCAATTCCTCTCCCTACCTTCAAGCTGAGGACTTTGGGGAATTCCACGCACTATTTAATTCAGGTGCTTCATGCTTTCAATGTTTTGTGAAACATTTGGATGAGCCGGTAAAGGCAGTTGGTTTTCTTGGTTTTCAGTGAGGGCTAATACCAAATTTAAATATAAAATAAAATCTTTCGGTCTTAAATACACAAATTGGAAATCTATAGGATCATCAGGCCGTTAATAAAATCTACATATGCCTCGCAGTTAAAACCACAAACATTTTTTCTGATACACTCTTGGTCAATGGATACAATTAAATTTTGGGATAAGATTACCAAAAAAAAATAAATGTACATATACTAAACTTAAAGTTCGTAAGTAGTTATTATTAGGTTTATGTTTGCAGATGATAATATATTTATATGATTTTTCTAGTCTTCTTTCTAATAGGCCCTTATGGCGCTGATGCTGCTCTAGCTGTTGCTGCATCAGAGCAGTGAGCTGTGCTTACATGGCTAGCATCGCATCCGCTGGGCTCACGCAGCTCTTTGGCAATATCTTTTAGGACAGGAGTCTCCTCTGAGACCAGTGCATTGAGTAAGTTGACGCTGTTGTGCTTTTAAGAACCATAAATAACAGGAGCCGGGAGCTATAGAAATTCTGGTAAACGGGGGAGTGTTCGTAGCCTTCAGAGATTTAGTAACAAGTTTTTCTTTGCTGCCCTAGGACAGTGACTGGGTCTGTATACATGCGATGTATAGAGTTTATAGTTATTTATTTAAGTACTTAAAGGACTAGAGATCCTAAGTCAGTTGGGAGTGATTTAAAATATGGTCTTTTTCAGTTTTAATGAAAGGCTGTACACACAAACGCAAAAGTCACATTTAAGAGAAACACCCAATTTTTCCACTAGTGTACTGATCCCTGAAGTATTTATGTTTATAACAATACGAAAAAAGTTAAAGTAGCCAAAACTATCCGACTATAAGGGCTGCTGCTAATAATTATTGTCGAATAATAATTATATTTCTACTAACCATGGTAAGGTCGAAAAATGTAAAGTTCGTAGATTTGCGACCGGAGATCTTTTTCCACGAAGCTTATGTTTTCAAGACTTAAAAAACACTGTAAACAAAAAAAAAAACTTCAGGCACTTTGACTTTTGTTTTTTAAATATGTAGAAAGTCAATCTGACATGTCATAAATTAATTTTTATATGTGTACTTATTAAGTCCAGGCCAAACTCGGCTATACGCTGCTCTTGCAGTTTACTCACTTCAGGTATCAACATTTGGCAAACGTGGCAGATTGATAGGTCGGACCCAACTGCTGGTGAAGACTCGATTTTGAACGTGGAGCACACTAGTTACTTTCAACATATGAGGATCAACGTTATTAAATCATTGGATAGAAACAATCAACTGGAAGGCAAATAAACACTTTGTATGTACACGCGCATATCACAACGAGCCAAAACTGGCCCAAGTGTGCCGACTTTGAAAACATATTGACAATCATCTATGTCTGGGGTAATTGGACTTTGTGACAGGAATTTACCCAAACACACCCAAAATCTGGCATTAGTTTGTCTCTAGAGGGTTCTTCAACATTTCCATTCCCATAACCATTGGATATAGCATGATTTAGTTATAAAAATCAAAGACCTTGACGCCTCGGAAACACTCTCAAGAATTACCAAAGCAAGGGGCGAAGTAGGAAAACTGCCTTGGCCCAAGAGCACAGAGGATTCTATACAAATATTCATTACTAAAGTCTGTAATGAAGCAAATATAGACCCACACTGAAAAGATACTCTTGCACAGGTCCCTAGCTGTCATTTTATTTCAGGGCTATCATTAAATTTGAAAGTTGCAAAACCCCAGTCCTAGTTTTAAGGTCATATCTATTACATTATTCAGTTAAATTGAGATTGTTTATTACAGGTTTCTTTATTTTTATTTTCAAGTTTTTAAAATAATTACCACTAATTACAGAGCTCATCATACATAAGCTGATTTCGAAGGACCTCTGGGTGCTGATAAAAAAAGAAAATGCTTGTGGATTTTATTGCTGGTCTTTTTGGAGGTAATATATGTATATGCATAGGGTATCAAAATTTTGTTAAGAAATCTTTTTTTCTTGGTCATAGTTGATAAACA
The DNA here is from genome assembly GCA_035044325.1 of Drosophila nr. medialis 2 BK-2023a. NCBI lineage: Eukaryota > Metazoa > Arthropoda > Insecta > Diptera > Drosophilidae > Drosophila > Drosophila nr. medialis 2 BK-2023a. The sequence continues at coordinate 1,289,897 of JAWNMH010000348.1, forward strand.
CGTCCGTCTGTAATAAAGAAATTCCTTTCAAATTTGAATTGCTTTCTTCCAATGAGTAAATAATAACAAATTGATGGGAATTAAATCTTTATCATCATGAAATAGGGTTTTTTTTCTGATTCCAAACTACTATTTTACTATTGCAGGTATCGCGGGTGTACTTGTCGGGCACCCTTTCGATACAGTAAAAGTACACATACAAACTGATGACCCAAAGAACCCAAAGTATAAAGGAACGTTTCACTGTTTGAAGACAATTTTTCTCGTTGACAATGTACGTGGATTATATCGTGGCATTAGCAGTCCACTTATGGGAGTCGGTTTAGTAAATGCAATCGTGTTTGGAGTCTATGGGAATGTTCAGAAAATTTCGGATAACCCCAATTCATTGATGTCACACTTTTGGGCTGGTGCCACTGCCGGTTTTGCACAGAGTCTCATATGTGCTCCAATGGAGTTGGCGAAAACGCGACTCCAACTATCCCGACATATCAAAAGTCAGCGTAAATTTAAAGGAGCTATAGACTGCCTGATGCACGTACAGCGAACGGAAGGCATTAGGGGCACTTTCAGGGGACTGACGGCCACAATACTGAGAGATATTCCAGGTAACAAAAACCAATATATTTTCTCACACATAGACAAAAATAAATATTAATAATTATTTCCTAAGGTTTCTCTAGTTACTTCGTATCTTACGAATTTTTAATGCAACAACAAACCAATCCCAGTGTGCCTTACATGCTTATGGCAGGAGGTTTTGCAGGAATGACCTCATGGCTAGCCTGCTATCCAATCGATGTTGTCAAAACACATATGCAAACAGATGCTCTTGGCCGCAATGCCAAATATAACGGGTTCGTCGACTGTGCAATAAAAAATTATCATAAGGAAGGCTATCCGTTTTTTTTGCGTGGCCTGAGTTCGACATTAATACGAGCGTTCCCAATGAATGCTGCTTGCTTTTTTGTTGTATCAATGGTTTTAGAATTTTGTAAAAAAAATGGAATCGATATGATTTCGCATTCAAAAGAACCGCTTAATGTGGTTGATTTGGAAAACTGGACACAGTCCTACATACGAAATGAGCAAGAAACAGATGGCGAGCTAGTTCGAAAAATAATTTCGGAGAATGGAATAGATATACGCGAATCCTCATATGAAACACATAATGGAAGTTATAGGGATATACCATGGTGACATAAAGGCCGGAAACAAAATCCGCAGCAAACAATCGAATTTTACAAATACATAATATAAATCTTATTTTTAAAAATATTGTATAATTGTAATAGTAAATCAAAAATGTTAACAAATCGTTGATGGTAATGAAAGGTTGGAAGCCGCTTTTAAACTGAATTTAACTAATTTGTTTTATTGCTCTTTTAGTAGATAATCATTACATTGTTCGTTTTTCGGAATACAATAAAAATGTTTAGAGAAATTTTCAAATTTTTAATAACAAATGCAAAGTGTAATAAACAATAATCATACTAGTAAATAATAATAAAAGCATAGGTATGAAACGTTAAAAGCTATCATTGAAAATATTTTCCGGTTTTCCCAATATAATTATTACACAGTAAACCCCTACAAAGTAAAATATTTATTTTACAATAATATTGGACCTCAACGCGCCACGACGTATTGATAAATATAACAATTCTTTTAATTTGCCTAAATTTGTCAGTGGTTCATTTGTTATTCACTTTCGCTTTGAAGCGCTCTGTGAATTTCTAAAAAAGTTGCCAATGGAGTCATTGGAATTTGTGGATACTACGCCGTAAAAGTTGGGGAAAAACTGGATGGCAAGATACACAGTAGACAGATAAAGTGATATTACAATTGTAAGGAACAGATCAAATATGGCTGGTTTGACTCGATAAACGTTAAGCTTTGCATCGATGCCATTGTAAAACATAAAGTCCGGCTCGCGAGCATCGGGTTTATCATAAATGATTTTAACATTTTTCAGATATTTTTCAAATCCGTCCTTGATGTCGTTATTCTGCAAAATCGATTTTACGCCAAGGTATGGCAATATATTGTCTTCACTTATTACCTGTGAAAATAAATCGTGTTTCAAATCAGAATAAATGGAATAAATATTAAGTAAACTTACAGCATCGCCGTTAAAAACATCAGATAATGCATCTATTTTGTACATATAGCATGCCAGAGTTTCTGCAATTATCTTCACAGCCGTAATCGTTTGCTGTGCGATATAGACATCGTTGTCCTTAAACATTGTTGTACGGAACGGACTTCCGGGGGTTTTCGCCGAAGATATTGTAAAGGCGGGATATCTCTTCATGCTGAAACGCTCATGCTCCCACGAAAGCTTCAAATCGGCTAGGTTGATTTTCTTATGTACCCCCTCAACCGATATGTTTTCGGCGTGATGACCCGCGACTGATTTAAGTAGCTTAAAAAAGTGGCTTATTGAAGTTTTTTCCTTTGGTGGTTTGGAAACATGCAGGTATAGCATGTTGGGTTGATTGTTGGTCAAGCTCTGTGTGATCGTGTCCAGGCATAAAACGAACTCAACATTCTGAAATGGTATAAATAGAAATAAATTTACGCAAACATTTTCAAAACGGGTAACTACTGAAGCAAGAATTAGAAAAGAGTCGATTCATCATACTTAATATATTATAATTTACCTGTAAAGACATGTTGTCATCCATTTCAAGCCATTTTTTAGATCCCTGGAAGTTAAGTAACATACCAGAGTCTGAAAGCAAGAATCCTATACGGTATTTTGGCGCTGTACTAATCATGGAGTGTAGTTTACTGAATACTTCTATAAGTGACATCAAAACAGCGGCATCAGCATTTAACGGATAATCCTACAAAAATAATTTATTTATTTATGAGGAGAGTTATTTTAATAATTGGGAGGCGAAATTGAAATGGTTTTGTATTGCGGCGAGTTTTACTTACGTTAATTATTCCAAAAGTCTTCAAGCTTGCTGTTATCAGAATAAGCGGTAAACTACCCTCAACAGAGTTCTCCATATGCTTCAGAGGAAGCTGATTTGGCAAAAATTCTCCCTGAATAACTGATACTTTACTATTCTTGTTCGCCGCACTATTTTGTCCATCTACAGTGACATGGTAGCCATTCGCAGAGACAGACAACAAAAGTTGTCCAGCTGCAGTTTTGTTTTTAGTATCATTATCGATGGCTGTGTATGTGATATCATTGATAATATGTTCCAATTCCTTGTTGAAATGAGCAAAATACACTGGCACCGGTATGGGTTGCTGAAGCATTTGCTGCTCTAACATTAAGACATGGTCCTTAACGTCATCGGCTAAGGCTTGCACGTCCTTCGGCAGCATGACTATAAGGCCGCCGGCTTTCTGTCGAATTTCATTTAAATCGCTTACAGAAATATCAAGTAACCTTAAAGAAGGAAATTCGAATGCATTAAAAATTTACATATATCGTAAGTCGAGTTAACTCAATTACAAGATTGCAAGTATTTTTGTACTATATTGCAAAGGAAAATATGATTATATTATGGGTTGCACAAAAGCAGTTTTTAGTGTTAGTAGGCCTTTTTAGCTAAAGACTTGAAAATGTAAATATATACTTGTATATCGACGTAAGCAAGTCGAGAAAATCAAGAACAATTTATATAAGTCGCTTAATATTGTCCATATCTTTGACAACTAATTTGGAAGTTTGATGACTGAAACCTATTTAAGAAACTGAACAGAAAACAATATAATATTTCCGAATAACTCCGGATCTGGTTTTTCGTATCGTCTGGTGATATTTTTTTGGGGGTTGACGGCACAATTTCATCTATCAACTCTTCTTACCTTGCTAGAACACAGTGCCGGCCAGTGTTCCAAGTATATAAAGATTTTGCTTCTAGAGATATAGCAGAAGATCGAGAACCTATAAGATGTTAAATGAAAACATTCATAGTTAAAACGTATGTACACCTATTATCGGCATATAGAGATTATCATTAATTTATATACCAAAATATTCGCCATTGACGTCAAATTTAATCATGGACATAACTTGAAACTCGCTGGCTAGACATGGCGAGCAGAATATTAAAATCGGCAAAGTTATGAGGAGATAATAGGGCAGTCCACCGCGAAAGATGTCCGCAAAATTGTCAGCATCATTTAACATATTAGATTTCTTTTATTAATTAATGTTTAAATTACTAATAAGTCTTCCTAATGGGATGGCAAATTTGGATTCGATAACTCTATTTATGCCGCATGTATTCCTGCAATTGGTGTTATCGAATTAATAAAACTTATCGCTTATTTTGGAATTCTGGAATGGAACATCATTGTTGAAATCTTTATACATCCAATCCCACATTATTATTAGGACTGAGAAAAACACTAGTTCTTAGCATATATAATACATAATTGGATTTAAAAATTGAAATTATACGAACTTCGAGAACTCACCAAGAGATTATTGATGAGGGCATTAAAAGAATCCATGCATTTCCTACTTGTTCACGTTTCATATGTTATGAACAAAAAATATTTTGATTGCTACCATACATATTGTGTTTGTGAATTGACGAGTTGTCTTAGGTAAGAAATCAATCAAAACCAAGCCTTAAGTACAATCGTTTGATTTGTCATGTGGATCCCAACTGTTTTTATCTGTAGATAATAAGTATAGTGAATAAATACTTTACAATTTATCTCCAATCCCAGGTAAGGGCCAACTCAATAGTTGGCCTGCTGATTATTACGCTGGTTTCTGTTAAAAATTTGACTTTACATTAACATTTTACAGAAACAATTATAATCAAACTGAACATTACGAATTTCGTTTAAAAATAATAGGCCAAATCTATTTTCTTTTTTCAGGTTTATTGTACAAGGTTTTGTCGATCCAGATATTATTATTTCATCGTTTCAATATCGACGCTGATCTACGTTGAAGTTTGAATTTTAAATTGAAGCGTCATGGACTAGCCACTGTGTGATCGTTTGAAAAATGTGGCAACCTTAAAATATCCGCGGCATTTTGGTGAGATTAACTTTGATTAAAATGGAAGACTTTGAAAAAATTGAGAAAATTGGTGAAGGCACCTATGGAGTTGTATATAAGGGGCGCAATCGCGTAACTGGCCAAATTGTCGCTATGAAAAAAATTCGATTGGAGTCTGATGACGAAGGAGTTCCTTCGACCGCTATAAGGTATACTTATTCAAATATGAGGATTTTCAACTAACGCACATGCATTGGAACAATTATTTACAGAGAAATCTCGTTGCTAAAAGAATTAAAACATGCAAACATAGTTTGCCTAGAAGATGTTTTAATGGAAGAAAATCGCATCTACTTGGTATTCGAATTTTTATCAATGGACCTAAAAAAATATATGGACTCCTTGCCACCTGAAAAGTATCTCGATAGTCAACTGGTGCGAAGCTACTTGTATCAAATAACAGATGCCATTTCATTTTGCCATCAACGTCGGGTGCTGCATCGCGACTTAAAACCCCAGAATCTTCTTATTGACAAAAATGGTATAATTAAAGTTGCCGACTTTGGACTAGGCCGATCTTTCGGAATACCCGTACGCATATATACACATGAAATTGTGACTTTGTGGTATAGGGCTCCGGAAGTATTGTTGGGCTCTCAGAGATACTCGTGTCCAGTTGATATTTGGTCGATTGGATGCATTTTTGCCGAGCTTGCCACTCGGAAACCACTATTTCAAGGTGATTCCGAAATAGATCAATTATTCCGAATGTTCAGGTAAGAGTGTAAAAATTGTAATATCTAAAATATCTAATGTTAATAAAGACTGTTTCTTGTTGAACACATGTGTACCATGAAACAATTAAATGAAAAACAAAGGATGGTAAAGAAATATATGTTTAATTTATTTCTAGAATTCTCAAAACACCCACTGAAGATATTTGGCCAGGCGTAACTTCACTTCCCGATTATAAAAATACATTCCCATGTTGGTCAACAAATCAATTAACCAATCAGCTTAAAAATCTGAATGGTAACGGCGTGGACCTCATTCAAAAGATGCTTACATATGATCCAGTTAATCGAATTTCAGCCAAGAAAATTTTGGAGCACCCGTATTTTACTGGCTTTAAAATTGATTTGGCCACTTCAGACTAAGAATATTCGCCTTTCCATATGAACAATTAAAATTAAACTTTAAGCACATGGTTTTAAGCATACGAATAAATGTACCATATAATACATACATAGTGCATTTATTGATATACGTCTCTGCTTGCCCCCTTCATTAGCAATAAACTTTACAAAAGTAATAATCATTGTCTAATTAAAACGAAATTTTAAATTTATATTTCGCTGGCTATACCGCTTTGTAATTCGCAAAGGGTTTTGATTTCAAATGACAAGCAGCGGCTGGTTTGCATACTTGGATGCAAAAGTCAACTGATAACATAACCTAAACACTGCAATAGCAACTTGCTGATTTCAATGAATCACCCACATCATATTAAATCAGGGGAAGCCCCTTTTTCGCAAACTCATCAGTCACCTGATTCAACATCGTGCCGAAAAGCACACTTTGGTAATTATCATGCTAGTGGTTACAACGAAATATTTATTTTATGTGCACATGATGCATATATCATCATTTTTATTTTATACCAAGGAAAATAATAAAAAAAAACGCAAGTTGTGCGGAAGTATACAATTAATTAATCTAAATCAATTCGATTTTCCAAAAACAAATTACCAGTGTGCATTTTAGATTCTTTCATTTTTAAGTGGGAATTTAGCAAATCCTCCATGGTTATTGAAAGTAACGCCTTATTTATATCTGTACTTGGAGACGCATTGCTTCCATCACTTGCTCGCATAAACTGCCTCATTCTATAGACGGAAGCGTTTCGGCACATTTCACGAAGATCCGACCCAGAAAACCCGGCTGTTAGTTTAGCTAAACGGTTACAGTCGACGTCCTTATCGATTTCCTCTGTTGCTAATATTAATTTAAGGATATCAATTCGCTGACCCTCGGATGGAAGGCTTATGTGAAACTGTGCTGGCATTCTGCGAACAATGGCCTTATCGAGGTCTTGCGGCCGGTTAGTAGCGCCCATTACAATCACCGCAGAGTGGGGATCCGTACTAAGGCCATCCCATAGCATCATGAATTGCGTTTTCATCATAGCCGTGGCCTCATGATCATTTGAGTTACGTGCGCGTAGAAACGAATCGATTTCATCCACAAAAATTATGCACGGCTGAATTTTAGCGGCCAGCGAAAAGACGGCAGATGCAAGCTTCTGCGATTCACCATACCACTTGTCAGTAAGAATTGCCACATCCAAGTTGATAAATCTCATGCCAGCCTCCTTCGCCGTGGCTTTGGCAATTAATGTTTTGCCGCATCCTGGTGGTCCATGCAGCAGTACACCTTTTGGGGCTTGCCAAAGTTTTGATTCCTTGAAAAGATCTCGATGTTGCACAGGCAACACAACCGATTCACGTAGGTCCTGAATAACAGAATCTAAGCCAGCTATATCACTCCATTTAACCGCTATGTCGGCTGGAACTATAAGGTGTGATGCAATCATCAGCTCGTAGTCGGTAAACGTATGCGAATTTACGTTGAAGTTTTCTTCTTTACTTAACCTGCAGGAAATAAACACTTGTTATCACAGCATTTCGTTTCAGATTAAACATACCTTTTTAGCTGTTCTTCAGCAAGCAATTTGGATTTCTTTTTGTTTCTACTGGTTGGATCTAAATGATTCATCATCCATTTTACTGAATAATATGTTATCACTGAGGCTATTGAAACTCGTAACAACATTTGAACCATATGTCCTCGTGTTAATTCGGAGCCTCCAAAATTAAAGTGATCCATCGTGTCCTTATTCAAACAGTAATTGCGTTCAACAATATTACATTACTTGTACTTCTCAGAAGTTCAGAAGCAGACAGCTTAAAGGGCTGTAAGAAGAGATGAGAATTACGAATGCAAATTACAAATTAATCGATAACATTATAGAGAAGATTCATACCCGCATTGAGTGTATTCCAACAAAAGGTTGTGTGAAATAATAGATGGCTTAATATTTTCGATATTTTTTTGTATTGTAATTTTTGACTGTTTGCTTCAGCTTTTCAAGGAAAAGTCAATGTATATTAGATATTGTACACATTTTGATACCATTATAAATGGGACGCAATTTTTTGTAAATTATATTAGAATATAAAAAAATAGTGCTGCTCGGCACTGTTGATGCAACATGTTACTTTACATCTAAAAATCAGGTGTGTGTATTGACAGATTTTTTAAAGTCCAGAAAGTCCTGCCGGATAAGAATCGGAATAAATTAATATCCTAATTCGTGTATCTGTATTAAGCCGACTTAACTTTCTACGGGAAAATACAAATATTTTTTGTCTTCATAGAATTTTTTTTGTTCTACAATTAGATAACAATTGTTAGCTGCAACGAACAAATCTAATTAAAAAATGCTTGTTAATTATATAGATAGAAAAGAATGTCCCTGTCGCTAGTTAGGTCTGATACATTTGTGAGTAGTAATCAAAATATGAATACTATCGAAACTCATGAAAAACAACACTGAGGATGACGCACGAAGAGAACAAAGATGGCGTTCCCGATGGTAACACGAACAAAGCCAGCAGAATACTAAAAATAGAAGTGTTATGAATTTTATAAAAAACATTGTTTAAAGAGTTGAAATACTTTAAAAAAAAGCTTTAACAAACAATTTGCCATGTGTAAGCTAAAAAAGGATTTGGCAAACTAAGCGTTGTTCGTTGCAGTGCAAGTTTTGTGCAAATCAAAACATACATACATAGATACATATATGAAGTTTGTGTGTTCGTGGTCAAAAGAAATACAAATCCGATCCACACCTTTTTTTTATAATTTAGACGGTTCGGTTTTGATGCAATTGTCAAAAAAGTGAACAATTATACTTGCCCACCGTCAATAGTAAAACGGCAAATAAATTAAACCAATTTTGTTCAAGTGAGTATGCCTTTCATTAAGCTTGTGAATGAAATTGTCAGATTGCTTACGACTATATTGTAATATACGTACATACATACACACACACATACACACTTGCACACATACACATTTATATATGTATGTTCGTGTAAATATATCAAAATAAAGAAAAAATGTAAATACATATAAAGATTTTAAGCTCAGTGCCGTTTTTTCTTTTATGAAATCAATCATTTTTTATTAAAAGAAATATTACCTTGGTAGTCAAAATTGTCAAATTTACTTTGAATATTCACAATAATTGTGGCTATTATTAATTTCGACCCATACAGTAACACAATACCAAGAAATAATAGCACGATTATTACACCTAGGCGTCTGTTGACGATAGTGGCTCTGATATCAACCGGCTGTCGTCTCGGCTGGTAGGCTGGCGTTGTTACTCAACAGTTGTCAAGTTCCACTCTCGGCGGGGTAGAAAAAATACACTTTTTGTAATGTGCGAGTTTTATCCAATATTATGCGGAGATATTTTTTATTTTATGTACTTTGTCCGAGAAGGAAGATTTTTATATAGTAATTTATCCAAAATTTATATTTGTTTCTCTTGAAAATATGGAATGCATTAGTTGAAGCAAGCAAATTTAACACAATTCAACAACAACAATAATTAATATAATAACGAAAAACAAAGGAAAATGCTGAGAATTAAAATAACATATTGTTCTTCTTTTGTTAGTTCTGGATCATATATTTTTTTCTTTTAAATTAAGTTTTTTCATGTGAATACAAAAATGAAAAAGCAGCGTCTAGAATTTCGATTTTGTTTCCTTTTTTTTTCTGATTTCATTTACTTAATTTAAATGAATTTTGAAACGATCAAAATGTAATTGAGTCGAATTCAACAGTTTTCTGTAATTTATCATTAAGATTACCTTAGCATTTAGATCACCGATCAGTTAGTCAGCAGAATCAGTCTTAGATATAGAACAGACCTAACTCATATATGCATTGCCAAAATATATTCTCTGCTTATGATTCATTTGGTGTATAATTATGACTTAAATTCAAGTAGATAAATGTAGATCGGAAATCAATGTCATCGGATTAAGATCAATTCAAAAAAATGTGGAGCTGTTTCACATTCGTGTTTGCAAACTAAAGGCACATTTCGCCAATAAAGTAGAATGTAATACCAAAGTAATACTCTCTCCTTATAGTCCTGTAAGTGGTTGTAAAATATTGAATGCTATTGGCAAGTGCAATGCTTTTGCCATAGACAGGTGAATATATATTTCCTAATCCACAATATATTCTTGATTAGCATTAATCGGATCCGGCTTAAAGTAGTCAAGTTTTCAGTTTGGAAGCATGTCGAAGTCTAACATATTGGAACACTAGGTATGAGAGAACTATTCGTCAAATGATGAGTTTCTGTGTGCTGAAATCTGTGTTGGTATAGCTGACATATATTCTAATATGTGACTTATTGTAACCTTATATTGTAACTGAACTTGAGTTATAATATATAATATAATGTAATATATATTTAGTTTGATAATACTAAAGTTTTGCTACAAATGGATTGTCTTCTTGCAGGCTTCCTTCTGTCCAGTCACCGTCCACACAAGAACGTCTGAGAGATCATGGCGACCAGTGATGATGAGCCCATGCACTTGTATGAAGTGTTTCAAAACTGTTTCAACAAAATAGCCAATAAGCAGCCGCCTGGATCAGTGGGAACTGAACGGGGTGGCGGCTATCACTCACCGTATGGAGGCCTTGCTGTGGAGAATGGGATGTATCCGAATGACTTTAATTCCATTCACGATGCGAACGGAAGCAACAACAATCGATTTGCGAACACATCAACAACGGTCGATCAATACTTCGATTCGGGAGCAACAAGCAGCGCGGGATGGTATCAATCGCAGATGCACAGCAGTTCTAATTACATGGGCCAGACTCCTTATCAGAGCAATACGCCAATATCTTCGCATCCCATGGACCATCAGCAGGTGCACAATGCTGAAGGTTTATCAAGCAGCACAAGTATTGCAATGCAAATGGGTGGTGAGAGCGGACAAATTGGTATGCACAGCCCGGCATCGACATCCCTGCCGCCAATGAGTTCATTTCGTGGGGGATCCGGCAGCATACCGAACATTGGAGCACCGACCGTGCTCTCGCCGGCCGTTTACAATTCACCGCAACATAACCAAACGACAGTGCAGGTGCAAGCACAACAGCATAGTTCTCTGGCCTCGGCTGGGCAAATTGGCCACCATTCCCTGAATCACACCCCGCTACCTCACGCACATTCACATTCCCATCACAATCAACAGCTGAGTCCTGCAATGCAGAGCGCCGACGGCTTTGGTGGACTAAGTACGGTCGGCCCCAATGCGAAAGTGCCTGGAGCTGGTAATTCCTCGGCAACGTCATTGCGTCAACAAATCTATATGTCAGCTGCAGCAGCGGACCAGAGTATTAGCAGCTTTAGCTCAAACCCATCAACGCCGGTCAATTCACCGCCGCCATTGACGCAATCGGGTGTTGGCGAGGGCAACGTCTCCGGCAATGGATCCGGCTGGAGTCATAATGTCCTCAATGGCAGTGCCGGCTCAAATTATGCCAACGACATGGTGCCCGTAACCAGTTTACATACCATGGCTTCTGTATTTCAAGGCGCACGCATGGAGGAGCGCTTAGACGATGCCCTCAATGTACTACGGAATCATTGCGAGCCCGAAATGTTGGCAAATGTAAATACATCGCTTAATTCGTTGGACAATACTGAAACGTTATCTTCCTTCGTGGCCAATTCACCCTCGTCCCATCTAATCGGCGGCAGTTCCGGCGGAAATGGTGCACTTGTACCTAACACACCGAGTACCCTGACGCATGAGGTTCTTTCGCTGAACACACCTGTTGTGGGCACAACCGGAATTCCATCAGTTGGTGGTGGAGGTGGAGGTGGTGCCGGATTGTCAAATATTAAAATGGAGCGAAATGCATCGACATCGATACCAACAACATCAACGAAAACAACAAAGAAGCGAAAGGAGCCAGCTGGCATCAGTAGTATTGCTCATGCAGGCGTCTCGACCACATCGAATATTTCGAATATGGAAATATCGGATGCGAAACCAACAAGTTCGGTAGAGCCATCATCGAATGCGGCACAGCTGCAACAGCTGTCGCAGGGCGCCAAGGGTTCAAAACGGCCACGTCGATACTGCTCCTCGGGGGATGAGGACGACGATGCCGAGCCGGCTGTCAAGGCTATTCGCGAAAAGGAACGGCGTCAGGCAAATAATGCACGGGAACGCATTCGTATACGTGATATTAATGAGGCTTTGAAGGAACTGGGTCGGATGTGTATGACACACCTGAAATCGGATAAACCGCAAACCAAGCTGGGCATCCTCAATATGGCTGTGGAAGTCATTATGACGCTGGAGCAACAAGTTCGCGAACGAAATCTGAATCCGAAAGCCGCCTGTTTAAAGCGTCGCGAGGAGGAGAAGGCGGAAGACGGTCCCAAACTAAATATGCAACACCACATGATACAACAGCCGTCTGTGAGCACCGTCGGCAATAGTTATCATCATAGCCAGCCTTCACAATTAGTGCCACCACCATCTCAGACCATAAATAGCATGGCCTTACCTGCTAATCAGACTAGTAACGTTCTACCACCACACTTGCAACAGCAACAACAGCAGCAGATTGGACAACACCCACAATAGCATGCAGTTGGCAACGACCTGAAAGCATCAGCAGCAGCAACAGCAGCATCATCATCATCATTATCTTCCATTGCAACCCAATTGATTCAAGACTCGACAAAGTACTCACCAACGTTCGAGTTAGAGCAACATTTATTAAGCAATTTTTTCAGACGTTATCACGCAACCCAAACCATTTCCGAGGCAATACCCCTGTTGCAGCATCCGCAGTTTTAGTTGATTTTTAGTAGTTATTTTGTCGACGGACTCAGCATATGCCAATATACAATTTTGATCTTGTTTATCAATTGTATATACTTTGTGTTTTAATCATGATTGACGGCGTTATTTGGAATTTTGATCCAGATGAAAAATATCTTGGGTTTACATAATTTTGTGCGATTGTCACTGTAGCCACCTTTTAAAACATTCATTCATACATAATTATATAATTAGATCTACGTAGGTTTATTTACAAAAATAAAACAACACAACAACAACAAACAAGCAACAAAAAAAAATCAACAAAAAATGAAAAAACAAAAAAAAGAAATCCCAATTTCATATATACAGACTTTCTTATATTCCCCATATTCTTAGGACAATACAAAGGTATATGCACATTAATTTTCTTAAACGTGTTAAATGCTCGCATGTAATTTAAAAAAAAAAAAACAGAAAAAAAACGAAATATATAATAATAATTTATATATTTAAAGCAACCGAGTACTTACAATAAGTATTAGAAGGAAGTAATCGTTAAATAAAATTAAAGCTAACTGTTAACTCAACTCTTAGCTTTTAAGAAACTTTTTAAACGGTTATCAATTATATAATACGCTAGAGTAGGTTAAACATTAAATCAAATGCTATTTTATGTGCAGCGTTCTAAACTTAACTGACATAGGAAAACAATCGACAGCTAAATGCTTCAATGTCAACTGGCTGCCAAATATGATCAATGCTGCTTAGATAGTTAAAGGCAAACCCATTTGTCAATGGCGATATTCAAAGAGCATTCTTGGCATGCAATGTATATTATATTTCGTACATTATAATTACTTCAATTCTTTATAAATTTCGTTTTAATCGCTATGTTATTAAGTAACGATATCGAAACATATCTAGCTTGTTAATGGTGAAAAGCATTTTTATTTGAAAATTGTATTTAGTTTATCTTTATTCATACATAATTGCTCAAACATTTCAATTATAAATTGTATAAATATGTGTATGTATGTGTTTCTTAGTACATAATGGTTGCCACGCCGTTAATAATGAATAAATGAGGCAAAACATAACTTACATACTCTCGTTTACATGTTTGCTCAACAACACTTTGTTAGATGCAATATGAAAATGTTTGGTGTTGTTGTTAGTTGACCCTGTTCAAGAGTTCATTTCGTTAATGATATAGCATCAGTATGAATTATATTGGAGTGAAATCTGCATCAACTGAACTTTGGCCAGCGAGATATATTTCCGCTTTTTAATACTTTCTAAACACATTTATCTACGAATCTCGCAATTTGGCATTTTAAATTTATTTCGAATAATTAGCTTTGTGCAAGCATTAGAACCTAAGGTCTTTTTTTCCTAATGGTCAGTCCTTAAAAAGTTTCTTGAGTAACGATTGCTGATAAGCGAAATTTATGTTCTTAATCAGTGTTAGGGGCTTCCTATGGAACCGATTAAGAAATTTGGCAGCGATTTAGAGAGTGAGTTACACACGACAAGACTTTTTATTATAAATGACACCCTGATGGAGGAGGAGGAGCCGTCTTTCCACCAGCTTAAAAGCTCTTAAGAAACTTGGAAAATTTTCGCCAGCTGCAGGTGGCGGCCGGATCGTAACACTATATCATATATCTGTCATAAAAAATCTGTCAAAAGAAAAGTTCTTTTATAAACCACTTTTATGTTAACCAAGTTATCGGTTTTAAACCGATTTGCATTGACCTGCTATATCTTATACCCACACAGGAACAATCGGTCGTTTTTTTTAACGTGTAGGGTGATTTAGATATAATCAAGTTGAGTTCAGTCTTCAATGGTATGTAATCTCTGGCGTATCTAAGACATTAGTTCTTCCTTGATTTTATGTGCAGTGATGTACACAAGGCAAATTTAAAACAGCTTTAATGAATCTAAATGGATTTCGTTTTCACCGTTTTCTCACTTGTTAAATAAGTGTAAAAGGGTTGAGGAAATGTTTTTGAAAGGCAGGAGGAAAAGCCCATCGCTATTAGACATAAATGTTTTCTCAGCAGAAAGATTGGCCATCTTTATAACTCATTACTTTCTTATAAAGGAGGCTATCACTGCGAGCAGTAAGTGGTTTTTTGTACAAATCGCTCATGATGTGGTTTGACCAGGTCGATCTTTCTTATCTAGCTTTTATCTTACGCAGATACTTTCTCACACTCCAGAGAACTGTTGCTCACTCGCATTACAAGAGCAAAGGATTCGAGTCAGCCATTTCACAGACAACGAAAATTCTTAAATTCGCCCTGGAAAAAGCATCCTATGATCAAAGGAGGAGGCGACAAGGCCTTTGGCATAACCGCGGACTCTTTTTAGACCTATTAAAGAAATGAAACAATATATGCATTTTCGAGAAGGTGTCCCAGAGACCATCCTACCAGTTTTATGTTGAGCCCAAATTCATAAGCTAAAGGTTAGCGAATGTAGGAGTTACAGATAAAAAGGTTTAACATCTGGGTCTACTCATGGCCCGAATATATATTTCTACATATATTTCAATTAAAAATACTCGCCTTCTTCGGCGCGATTTTTTTTGTCTTTTGGCACTCAGTAATATATATCCAAGGGATTCAGAAATACTACTATGCAATTACACATAATTTATTTTTTTTTAAATCCTCTATGAGTTCTATGCGCAAAAGCCCATTGACTGACTGATCGCCATGCGCAAAGCCGGTAAAAACCGATAAATAATTGTAAAAAAAATAAAACCCCGACTTGCCCCTATCATAAACAAATTTTTTTGTTGTAAATATTAAAATATATTACTTTCTTTTTTTATAGCATTATCGCAACAAAATTGCCGCAATTATCGGCATCATTGCCAACTATCGATTGTCAAAAGTAGCTACATCGATGACGATTAAAATAGCTGGAAATTTGCTTTGATGAACTTATATTTCAGAATGTGATGAATTAATGCGATCAAAATATTTTTTGGAAACGGAACAGCATTACCCTATTTTAAGCAATCATTATCTGTAGGAAATTGTTTTTAAATAAGTTTGTGTAGCCTTTAAGAAATAAAAATATAAAAATCATATTTTGTGGGGTCCCATAATTTTGCATGAAATGTATTATTGCAGTGGCTGCAAAACTCGTTGGATCAGTATATTTTTTAAATACAGTTTTCGTAGCCTTTGCATATATTTTTTATTTCAATAAACTATTTTGGTGTACATTAAGCTTATTCGAAATAATACAAAATACAAATTCCAAACAACGTATCCAGTTTTACAAAATTATTGAATAGCCAGATCTAGCGTGAATACAGCTAAATGGGCAACACTACTTAACAACATAAAGCTGTTATCGACAACACAAAACAATCTACGAACAGACGTCAACAATGATGATAAATATTTGGATTTTTAATTGTAATAAAGCAATTTCCAATGTTACATATTCGATTTATTGAACTTAATATTTCTGTATGCCAACGGTTATAGCTAACAGGCGACTGGCTTTTTCATGTTTTAGCTGTTAATTAAAAACCTGGAGATCAAAAATTAAACGCCGTTTGCGTGACAAGCGAATTAACTTTTGAGAGAATTGCAAACCACTCAATGCGAAACTCACCGGTGATTTCCGTAGCTCCCTTGATTATGACACATGAAGCCGGTTCCAACGTATTCACCTGCACATTATTTATTATGTTGGTTCACTTCAATAAAATACTTTACGAAATGCCCTCGTTGATTTTTTTAAATATTGAAAAGCTTTCCTGCCTGTATGAATTCTGCAAAGAAAAAGTTCATTTAGTGTTGAACTTCAACTCGGTGCTTTAGCAATAGAGCTTTAATTTAACGTGTTGAGATCATCGTTGCCTATAAATCGAAAAAGTTAGCAAAACTACTGTGTGGCTAGGTATATTTCTATACAAATGTGTAAATGTGAATACATTCTTATATTACATTCCATGTATTACATGTATAATGTGCATATCAAAAGTGTTCAATCTAATCTATATATGTACATCTATCTACAAGCGTGAATATGTACATTAATTCACAAACATACATATGCGTATACGAATTTAGACATGTAGTAATTTGTGTTTGTTTAATAAATACGTATATAAAAGTATTTTTATTTGTGTGCAAATATATACACAGGCATATCTTTACCTTCATATATGTTTGTATATATAGTTGTGTTCTTATACAATACTCATGCATGGATTTATGTACACAACTACATACATTTTTTCACTCGTACTTCTTACATACAATTTCTTGTCATGCACACACCTAATTTCTTATAAGAGCGCGATCGATCACAGTGGCTATATGGGCATATTTTTAAAGGTTGATAGATACTTGCGTACAATAATCGGCCTGTATAAATATACTAATTAGACAACATCTACATATAGATAGGTCATGCCTTTCAGCGATTCGTTTTTGCTCGGGCCCTGAACTCACCGTTAATCTCAGCGGCGCAGAGAGAGAAAGAGAGAGAGAGAGAGCACAATTCAGATTTTAAATTATGAGCGATCGTGCATTGTGAATAGTTCCTAGACAATTTGTTGTTGCTTAGATTAATATTAGAAAAATTGAGTGGCTATGTTTACAAACAACAAATAGAAATATTAATTTAATTTACGCCGAGGACTACAATAATATGCTTAACAAGTTCGCCCCGCTGACGTGTAAGAAATACTCACAATACATTTATTGTGTACAGCGAGCTATTCAGCGATATTTTTGTGTTCCGAGGTGTGAAAATATTACATCCATAGCAAGTTAGAGAGCAGCGCTTTAATTGTATAGTGATTTTACTACTAGATCGGTTACTGATAAAGCTAAAAATTGAGCAGCGTTAAGAAAGCTGTCTAAATGTGATATGTGTAGATGCTTATACGATAGTTGCATTGTATTTAAATACTTCGAGTGATATCTTTTTATCCTTAGCTTTTATCTAATTTAGGTAAATTCGTTTGCACAAATAAGCTCTTTAGATCCAGCAAACACTTAAAGAATTTTTGGAAAATTATACGTATTGTGATAAATTTTTCCTGGCATAACTTCAGTTGTTTAATAATATATTATTAATTTATTACTATTAATTGTTATAATAGGATGATGAATTCGAACAAAAATCTTTCGACAAGCTGTGATAGGTCTTCAAGTCAAATCTCAATATACAACTACCCTGACCATTTAAATCCATTTCACGAAGAGGACCATCATAAACGTTTGCGCTTTTGGAAATTACCAAAACGCGATGATGATAGCAGGCGAAGAAGTTTTTCTATAGGAAATCTGCGAGATGTTTGGTAAGTTGGCGATAATATATATTTTAATTGACAAGTTTTCTTAAACATTTAAATTCTCTTTTGTAGGAATTTCAGGTCATTTACCCTAAAAAAAAAGTCATCTACTTTGGGAATTCAAAAAACATCTGAAAGTCCTCCTGTTTTGCGAAGGAATTATGATTTAAATACATCGTATCAACAACCAGGAAACAGAGGTTTAATCCGATCTTTGCAGAATGTGAACACCTCTTTAGGGGTAAGTTTTTATATTTTGTTCTACATTTTCCAATTTCAGTGCCCACCTGTTGCTTACAAAAATGTCGCAATGAAGTTCCAACAATCTGCTACCATATTCATGGGCATCCGTAGATACTTACAAAAACCAGCTGATTGATTATTATTTATGGCTCCTCCTAGACCCTTTTTGGTGGTTCGTAAAAAATATATCCTATTGAAGTAAAAAAAACTGGATTGGGACCTATAATTCTCGCACAAGCTTTTGATCATTCCTTGATCTATCTGTGAACCACTGCACTGTCACAACACTGAATGTTTAATGCATGTTGGTGCTAGGATTACTGATATGTATTTTATGTCAATAGAGTGTGCCACAGTGAACTCAGGGATACAATCCTGCATCCTGCATCGATGAGGTGATGTGTACATTGATGCTGAGGTCCAACAGTTAGATAACAGTACTTCTGAGGCTCAAGGACGTCTGCATGGCCATTTACATATTGTGAGAAGCCAGAATAATGGATGTAAACCCTCACCCTGGTGTATTACTTGAATCTTTTTTTTTTATCATCTTTATTAAAACTATTCATTATTAATGGTCTTAGCGTATTAGATTTCTTTAGGTGGGCAGTATGGTAGTTGGTGCACTCTGAAGGTATTTAGTTGTCTTTAGCTCTAGCAAAGAGAAGCCAGTGGTAGAGGTGGAGAGGTGCTTGGTGACCTAACTATGCTCATTACTTCTTTGAAAGCAGTACGATGACTCAATAGATACAGCTAATTGGTTACTTTCCAAACTGCCAAAATCGCTTGGGGTTTATTCTTTGCCAGAGATCTCACGGCATTCCATAGTTAGGCTGAAACCCATTTACATTTCTTGTGTCTGAGGTTACTCGAAAGAGAATATGATGTCGCTAAGATGATTATGGATTATACTTATTTGAAAAATTATATCAATTTATTTTGGTCTTTTTACTAGGCGGACTCGAGCAGAATAAACAGCAGTCCGGTATACCGCGGTAGCGGTAGATTTTATAGATGTTTGACGCCGCAACTTCAAAACAACCATACGATCAGGTAATAACCCAAATGATTTGGCTTATGTGCACTGTTGTTAAAAATTATATTACTTATAAATTATTATTGTTAACTTAACAACTATGCATATTAACAATATTATTAAACCGAACTGTTCTTGTTTCTTTGAAGATCTTCTAATTCTAGTCTCGCAAGCACTAATCCATTTGAAACAGATATAGACTCTGATGATACTTATGGTGGAAATGTAACAGATACCAATATTAGAAGATCACACAGAAAAAAAAGGAAAGCTCCATTACCTCCAGTTCGAAATGTGGTAAAATCAAATAATTTTTTTTTTTCATATTGTGTCCTGTTCGAAAATTAATTTTATTATATTTTGTTTCTAGGTCGGCAAGCGATCTGCAGATCCTGTTCAGGAAAAATCAAAGGAAACCTGTCAGTCACCGACAGAAGTCGACATCAAATCACTTACAGTAGAAATTGAAAGATTTGTCAATCAATCAAATGAGATTTCTACTAATAAATCGGAGTCTTCCCAGGAACCCGTTGCTCGACATACCGGCACAGCAGAAATAAGCCAATGCACCAGCGAAGATGCCAAGAACATCACATCGAAACAACAACACGTTAACATCGAAACAGAAAAGGGCAATTCCAAAGAAGAAGTTACTATAAATATTGAGTATTTGCCAACGTGCAAACAGGTCGATCGAAATGAAAACGCAAACAGTAATAGTCAGAGTGCTCACAATACTTTAGGGAACAATAACAATATAATTTATAGTCAAAAACATGTTAATATTGATACAAAAAGGGAGATTTCTAAAGAGGTAATTATACCAGAACATAATAATCAAAGAACTTCTAATACGTTTGGAAAATATTCACCCATTATCACTCCCAGACAAAAGCATGTTAATACTGATACGAAAAGGAACATTGTTAAAGAGGAAATTATACCAGTTATACCAAGTGTAGAGCATTTGCCAACGTCCGAGCAACCTCGAACTGTACAACCAGTTGTTAATGTGCACAATAATCAAATTAAAATCATAGAACATAACAATCAAAGTACTTCCAATATTTTAGGAAAAGATTCCAACAAGATCCCTCCTAGACAAAAACATGTTAATATTAATACGAAAAATGAGATTTCTAAAGAGGACATTATACCAGCTATACCAAATGTAAGGCAGTTGCCAAATTGCGAGCAGTCAATTGTTACAGAGTATAGTAATCAAACTACTTTTACAACTTTTGGCAAAAATTCACCCAATATTACTCCCAGACAAAAACATGTTAATATTGATACGAATAAGGACATTTCTAAAGAGGAAATTGTACCAGTTACAACAAATTTGGGGCATTTTCCAACATCCGAGCAGATAGATAAGGAACAAGTTGTTAATGTGCACAGTAATCAAATTAAAATCATAGAACATAACAATCAAAGTACTTCCAATATTTCAGGAAAATATTCACCCAATATCACGCCCAGACAAAAACATGTTAATATTGATACGAAAAAGGACATTTCTAAAGAGGGAATTGTACCAGTTATAGCAAATGTGGAGCATTTGCCAACGTCCGAGCAGACAGATAAGAAACAAGTTGTTAATGTGCACAATAATCTAATTAAAGTCACAGATGATCAAGGTACTTCAAAAGCTTTAGAAAAAGATTCAAAAAATATGACTTTCAAAGAAAAACGTGTTAACATTGATACAAAAAAGGTAATTTTTAAAGAGGAAATTGTACCTAATGTAGGAAATGCAGAGCATTTGCCAACGAGCGAGCAGCCAGATAAGAAACTAAAAGTTGTTAATCTGCATAGTAATCTTATTACAGTCACGGAAGATGGTAGTCAAAGTACTTCAAATATTTTCGGAAGAGATTCCTCAAATATCATTTGTAAACACAAACATCTTAATGTTGAAACGAAAAAGGAGATTTCAAAGGAGGAAATTATACCAAATGTAGGTTATTTGCCAACGTGCGAGCAGTTGGAAAGAAAACAGCAAGTTGTTAATATGAACACAGAACATTGTGATCAAAGTACTTATAATACTTTAGCGAAAGAATCGTTTTATAAGAATAATAACAAAATCGTTCAAGGTTCTGAGTACTTGAATGAGCCGTTAACCATTCTGGAAAATTCAGAGATAAATACCGAAAGTTCAGAAGGAAAATTAAAACCGGCTAAGCCAAAATCGGTTAAGGAAATAATTGATTCAATAAATCGTAGTCAGAAGCTCCTGAAAGAAAGCGCAGCTAAAGGGACTCATGTATATTCTACGTCTTTATATCTTCCAAACGATGTAACCCCGATAGTTGATCAAAACGAAAACAGTCATGAAGTCTGTACAAATGTTTCTAATGGTAACTCAAGTTTGGATAATCCGTTACCTTTGCAACAGAGTTACTTCCAAAAAAGCACAATAAATAAAGAGGTATTTCAATGTAGGGAATCCTCGCCAACAGCATCGAACTTGGATTGGAATCCTTTGCCAAAACCAAAGAGAATTAACAGTGATTCAACAAACTAAGATAGAGTACTTTAACTGAAATAAATAAACATGTAATTTCCGATTCATTTTTATTTAATTTTATGAATAACGCGCAATATTGTTGCATCAACGTTTCTTTCTATATAATAGAGTTTTGTAACTTGACTATTGTTATACACTATGTAATTATATTTGAAAAAATGAAAATACAAATGGCCGCAGTGGCCCTGCTCTCATTACTGATTGAATTTTAATTTTTTTGTATTAACAACTAGGCGATTTAGGCATGTAAAATAAGTCATGGTAAAATAAGTGTACCTATGAGTCTGCGAAACCTAAGCGCATTCAAGCTTGCATGTGAACTCTCGAAAATCGTTTTTTATATTTCTATATTCAACATTTACTTTACGACTACTCCGTATTTATTGTTAAGCTATTCTTTTTAAATCGAGCGATGTGCGCGTCTGCATGTGTCTTGTTATTTTCGCTGTTGGGAGCCCACGCCGACAAACCCTTTTCCAGTACAGCACGGCTTGTATATCGAATGCCAATCAGTAGAGCCCAGATCCCAGTTATATAGTCCAATTGTACTTAAGGGGTTAAGCCAAGATGTTGTAGAGAACGAGATTGCTCTTCCCTAAAGAGGTCACCATCTTGAGGCAGTTGGAAAATAAAACAATTTAAACCTACTTATCTGGAGTGTCCAGCAAAGGCTTAGCTCCATCATACGCATTCTGGAACTCACCCATAATGAGCGACACCTTGGTAATCCCCCTGAGGCTGTTTTGTTTCGAAGCACAGCGGCGACTGGTGATTCTCAGGTTCGTGCTGTTAGGGAACTAGTACTTGAAAATGTAATGAAAATGCCGCAAAGTATGCACTGCTTCTCTTTACATTTGCATATTTTCCACGTTAAAACAACTTACAATTTGCATATCGCGGCCGAAAAGTCGGATCTTCTAGTGGCAGAATTCCTAGGTCATGTCAAATGTTTTCCACTCGTTGAGTTCCCACGATTACAAATAGGTATATCTTTTCAAGATCAGATCCCCTTTAAAGACACTTAGTGTTTTCATATTTCAATCTTGTACATCTCGAACATGACTTTTTTCATACCAAATCGCTAAAATTTCGGAGACCATGGGAACGTCAATGATTTATTTGTATTATATTACTATTTCAAAAGATAATTGATGAAAAATTGCAAATATTGCGGTTTTAAGTGTTTAATAATTTTTCAGTGAAATTAAGTCTTTATTAAATGTCATCAAATTTAAAAATAAACTTATGTATAAACCATCTAAAATGCAATATAAGTACATATGTTGGAGTAAACTTAGCTGTCCATGAAAATTATAAAAATTTATATTATTGACTGAAAGTATGTATATTGTATAAATGGTCTTACATGATATATCCCCAGAATAGGATATTAGGGCTCCTTGTCAAATACAATGGGAGTGACGAGTCTATAAACGAACAAATACTTAAAGCATATTTAATAATTATTCTCATGTGGTTTGTTTACTAGTAGTTTCCTCAGCTTAATACAAAAACAGTTAAATATCATTTTACAATTTTGCGATATTGTTTTTAGTATGTTTAGTATGTGTGGTGTGTAAATGGATTCCAGCACTTTATTAATAGTTCGCCAACAATCCATCAGCAAGCCAATTAGAATTGGACTGCAATGATAGTTATATGGTTCACTTGGCTGTCTGTTGCCTGATCTGCTTTGTAACTGTTTGTATTGTATTAACAACTTCAGTGATCGTCAAAATGAAAATTATGTTTAATGTTGATACAGTGCGTTCTTTGAGATTCCTTCAAATCAGTTCTGTTAGCAAACAAAAGATGTTTTTGCTGTTGAAATTATTGCACCTTTATTATTTGTATTTAAAGACTCCTGCTACTTTCCTTCCTGTTCAATTCAATTATCCTTAGGACTGTGTACTACTAACGCCCTATTGAGTACATATGTACATGCGTATTTTGCACATCCAAAGAATACCTAAAGTAACCAAGATTTAGACTGACATCTCATCAATTGAGGAATACATAATTATTATTACACATAGAATGCCTTAAGAAATTATTATTATTTTTGTTTTTGTTTTTACCATGTATGTATGTATGTATGTACATTGCTATTTCATAATTAACTAAATTATAAATCTGAACACGCGTCTCAATACAAATTAAACGCTAAACTAAGAACGTATTTAAAATGGATGCTATAGCTAATGTTATGGTACAAAATTTGATGTTTTTGAATATACCACGAGGTTTGTGTCGTTTTTTTTTCTTCCTTTCTTCATTTCTTTAATTTAATTTTTATTTATGCGTATATCAATGTTAATTTGAAGAAAAGGTTAATTTCTTCCACGATTTAGCAAATGATTTATGAGTATATTAAATATTTTGTTAATCATATCGACTTAATTTACAATACAAATCGGAAAACGAATATCAAGTATAGTTAAAATAATATACTTTGACATTATTCCTTGACGAAAAAAATAACATTGATTAAAAGACTATTACAAACTAATACTATTTACCTTAACTTCCCCCATCACATGCAGCAGAGATGCAAAATGATAACTTATTTAATCCCATATTAGAAATATTATCTACGATTTTTATATAATAAATAGGTTTTCATAGATTGTGGAAGCTGAAGCTGTTGTATACGATCTTCCAAATTTACTCGACCAATTTTTTGTCGAATCGACCTTCGGCACAGATCCATTAATGGCAAAGGTTCAGCTGTAAGAAAAAATTAATTATTTGTATGATACAAAAAAAGAATGCTTTTTGGGTGTGGGGAAAGAATGTGTTTACGGAAGGAAGTATAATTTGTATTTGGCGAGTCCGATTTGGAACGTTTGAATGTAAAATAAATGACTTCAAAAGTAGTTAATTTAAACACAATTTTAGCATATTACTGATGATCATCTATATATACATGCATATGTAGGTATACTTACGATCTAATCCACCGATATAACGCATTGTAATCTCGCAGTGTCCCCAAACGGCAGAGACAACTGGATATAGCTTTTTCCCTTTGAGGCCTTTGAATGCAATGCCAAGATATTGCTGGTCAACAATGAAGCTCAAGGTTCCCTCGTCCATATCGAGTGCCACCAAAAACTTGTCGGGAACCAAAAATGCTTCGTCATTCTTCAAGATTGCCGGATACGTGACACCGGCCGAATTCTTCGAGTCGTGATACAATTTGTTTCTGCCCAAGTCCCAGCCCCAGCTCTGCTCAGTAGATCCTACTAGACTTTGGTATCCCACAGAGTGCAACGGTGCATCGCCAGATGCCACACCGACCACGGCATGAGTGCCCCTTTGCCTTGTTGGCCAATAGATTTCCCATATGTGCAGTCCTTTTGTGAGACCAATTTTACCGCGAATGCAATCAGTGCTTTGTGCGACGGGATGTCTGTGAAATGTCAATTTATCATCTTCTTTAACAAATATGTTTAGCGATCTGTCCTCCGAGTTCCACGAGTGCTTCAATTGAACTTCCCGGTTTGCAGGAGGCATATCGAGCAAAATATCAATCCGAGCAGGCTTAATAAAATCGGCTTGCAGTTCTCTTGGTATAATTGGCTTGAATGTTGCTTGAGAATCATTACGGTTAACTGTTTTAACACCGCCACTGATTTTTTGACCCATGTTCATGCCACGGCAGCTTCGAGATCTCCTCTGGTCAATAGCAACTTTATAAGATAATCGAAGGCGTTCAAAATCTCTGGCTTCCAAACGAGATAACACAACCCGCGGGGACAGTGTAGATGATGTTGAAAAACTTTGAGGACGTCGCCTATCACTTGACCTAACTGAAGGTGTCCGACCACCCTTATACCTGAAATAAGCAAAATAATCTCAATGTATCATCATCGTCATTATCGTCTTTTACACAATACTAATTTAAAATATAATTTATATCTATTTATTCGTATTGTATTGTAAACCTTGCCTTGAAAAATGTTGTGTATATACACGAGCTTGTGTATGTATATATTATATATATTATATATGTATGCACGAAAGTGCACTCATACATATTAAATAATAAACATTAATATAAATTCGCTACGCACACACGCATACATATATGTACATTTGTATGAATGTGTACAAACACATGTATGCAGCACATGTATGCGTGTATGTATATTGGGTATACCAAAAGGTTGAAGGATTTCACTCACCACATTAAAATATAAAAATTTAATTTGTATGTACATAAATTTGTATACATACACACACGGATACATTAGATATAATTTGTTTCATTTAAGTTTTCAATAAAATGGCAGACATACATATATATGTATGTATTAATGTACATATGCGCACATCATTTTCAAACATGTATGCAAGTATGTGTAAATGTACATGGAGTACACTGCTCGTTTAGTTATAATTTAATAACCAGCTTCATATATGTGTATATGCCTATATAATTGAATATATATGTATATAAACATGTGTTACCTTTTTTTCCCAAGTTCCATTTACAATAATTTCAACTGAGTGTTCCAAATATGTAAATACAAAATGGCGTCAGTACGGTCACCAATTTACGGTAGTTGTGTCACATACGATGCAGTTTTGTAAATGTATGAGTGTATGTGCTTAAATATGGCATTGATTATATACTTATGCGTGAGTTCCGATTTGAGTAGTTTTACATGTGCACACTATTATTATTATTTTGTTTCTTCACTTCACCTTCTGCACTAAACCCCGCTTACAAAACTACTACACGAGTTGTCAAGGTTGCAGCTACACACACACATACATACGTATGTACGAACAATTGTATATGGCAAACACAGGGTGACCTAAGTTTAAAAACTGGCTTCGACAATCCAAAAACATTATTCGATAAAAAAAGGCATAGTTGCACGATAAAATTAGTCGGCATGACGGTTCGTATGTACATATGTTCAAGTATGATTTGTGGACGACGGAATATAGACCTGATTTTTAGATTAGTTAATAAATACACTCATAAGTTCAGATAAAAGGCAAAT
Organism: Drosophila nr. medialis 2 BK-2023a; assembly: GCA_035044325.1. Taxonomy (NCBI): domain Eukaryota; kingdom Metazoa; phylum Arthropoda; class Insecta; order Diptera; family Drosophilidae; genus Drosophila; species Drosophila nr. medialis 2 BK-2023a. Next base: position 1,316,983 of record JAWNMH010000348.1, read on the forward strand.
GTCCGATAAACTTATGGAACAAGCAATTTATGAATGGTGCCAAAAATTCTGCATAATTACAAAATTTACTGCCGAATTTGAAACTGAAAACGCCGATTTACGCAAGATTTGATTTTCAAACTTATCAATTTAAGAATTTACTAACCAACTGACTATAACGCTGATTTATTGACTTACTGAAAACAGTGGTTCTAAAGTTTGTTAGGTTCACTGCTCGATCCCTTCCCCAGAATGGACAAAAGCGTTCATTTTTTTATATTCTTGGGGGCTAAAGGTCAGCGGAACTTGCCGGACTTGCTCACTGAAGCAAATTATTTTTTTAAAATCGATATTCTCTTCAGAACGTACATAGACATTCTCTTTTTTAATATGACTTTGGGTTCTAGAAAGACAGAATGTTGACTAATTCACTTGGGATTAACAATGGAATTCATGTAAACGGCGGAGGTAGAAAAATTGCCTATGTTAGTCAAGAAATTGGCATGAGGTACATGTATATAAAGAAGTAAAAAATATAGATAAGTTCTAATATAATATATATATATAAAATAAGTTACTTGTATACCAAGGAATTTACGCAAGGGAAGATCCGACAAGATAAAAGTAATTTAGCATATTTAGTAACACAGATTACACGATCTCTAAAAAAATGATCAGAGCAAACACTCGGACCAGAAGACAGATTGGTTCTAGAACGGCAGGGAGTTATGGTGAATAGGATAATACCCAGCCACGACTCACGCAAAGAATCCGTGCATTATTAGAGAGGATGACTGCACGAAATACAAATAAATTGATATCTGAAGGATGTATGTAGTCCTTAGTCCAGTACACTATTCAGTTGCGCACTTTCAGCTTGATCAATTCTCAAAATCGTTGTAATAGGAATCTCTCGACTAAAAGCGGCAGATTTATTCTGCTTATCAAAGGTTCGTCTTGTTAAAAACTGATTTCTAACTTCCCCGACTATCAGCGGGAATTCCCCAACAGTGGCATGTGCTTAGCTAACCTTTGTCAAAAATTTTGTATATCTGAATGTCTGTGTAGTGAAAAGCGGAATGATTATAGAGAAAAACTCTGAGAAGACCAGATCATGAAGAAATCAGTATAACAATCGGATTCTTACAGGAAGAAAGATATGGATGGATACGTGAAATAAAGCCAACCACGACATGTGGACAATAGTTTAAGAACTTTGACTGTTTGAGCATTGGTCTAAGTTAAGAAGCATACGAAGGCAGTAAAATGTGTCATCAGTATGTTATCAAAGCGTAAACGGTTTCAACTCTGTTATTCTTCAAATTTGGTGCTTATGCAAAGATATTGGAATAAAAATTAGGTTGGCCGTCCGTCTGTATGAATGCGAGGTATCTCAGAGACTGTAAGGGCCGGAGAACTGAAATTGTAAATATTTATTTGTATTTACCATGTTTATTTACTTGGTTAATAGCTCACCTAGATCCATCATTCCACATATAACCTTTCTAAATTTTCACAATTTTCGACAAAATAAATAATTTTATAAGATTCTGATAATTTTATAAGATTCTTAAAATTGTTTCTGGCAGTCGGAATTAATCAAACATTTGTTTCTGTTGAGCACATCTTATTTTATGGGGGACACACTGTCCTGCAGTGTTGTTCACTGGGTAGGCGATCGTTAAATAGACGCTAATTAAAATCAATACTACGATCTGCGGCAACTTGGGTAGTTCAAACTAGCTGTCAGACTTAGAGCTATCTTGTTTATAGTCGCAGGTTGGACATAACTTTATTCTATACACACGCTTACACACACATATGTCCACAAATATTTATCTGCCATATGAATATTTAATTATTTTATAAAAAGCAACTGGCGATTAGCTGTTTTGCTTGTCATACAAAAACTAGTTTTTAACAAACACTGATGCAGACAAAAAAAAAACACATGTATATAAATCATAAGTATTTAGAAATTGTTTGTAATAATGCCCAATGAAACATTATCAGTGTGTGCAGTGTATGTACTTACATACATACGTATGAATGCAATCAAATCCACTTACATACATATGTATTCACGCACACTTTCCTGTACGTACACATATTTAAGTTTTTATGCGTTTGTGTGTGTGTGTATGTGTCCATACATATTTTGCACATATGCAAATAGAGGTAAAAGTTTCATTCTATGTTACACTTGCATGCATGCACACTTAACTGTGAATTGTGAATAGACGTAGATTCATATGTGTACATATATATACATACATTCTATTTTTGATTGAATTTGTATTACGACAAATTGTACTGTATATGATGTACATATGTATATACAAATCTATTGTAGTGAAAATGCTGTGACCCTTGTGCAAGGCTTTCTAGCAATACGTTGATGACCACCGTATATTGTTATATTTATAGGTGTGCATTGCAAACACAAAAAAAATATATACACTTACATTACTTCCGTCAATTTTACTCTCCTTAAAAAAAAACAAAACAACGGTAGCTCACAATGAAAGAATATAAACCTATGATTCCACGCAGAAACGAATGGAATTAGTACAAAAAAATGAATCAATCTGCAACGATTATTTTCCCGATTGTGTTATTATTCAGTCAGATTAGGGCCTCTTACACTATAGGTTTCACTTAATTGTTTGACGTACAACATATGCATTAAATGACAAATGACAATAATGTTTATAAATGTGTATACCATATACTTTTACCATTATATATTTATTTACATCACGTTTTTTTTTATGGCTTTTACAATAGCAAAACTACGTTTTTTTACAATCGAAGTGACAAATTTAAAAAAAATAAATTATCGAATGACTTTTTGTGGAGAGACAATAAATACGAAAAGTACGCGAAATGGCCAGTATTCGGGTTCCACATTTTTCTCACTTCTTTTCCTTCTTATTCTGATTGCATAAGAGTCAGCTGTCTGAGTATCTGCTCGAAATAGTTAAATTTACATTTGAATGTGACGGAGATAGTATGACAATTAATACGAATGGTGTCGATGTGTGCGAAAGGGATAAGAGAAACTTAGTTTTGTTATGGCAAAGCAAAATATCGTACGTATCGACAGACCTCCACAACGTCTACTTTACGTCTGCCAAAATCGGTATCATAAATATGAGAGACGCTCGGAAAATTAAATTACACATCAAATTTCAACATGGCTGTTTGGGTTTGTTGATCCACGAATTATAATGCGTTCTGCTTTCTCTCATTCCAATATGCCAGAACATTAATGTGACAGGCATATTTTTTCATTTTTGAGTCGTTTCTATTTTAGGCTGCAGCTTGTCTCCTAATTGAAATGGAAAGACGATTAAGTCATCTCGTTTTTTCTTTTCGCAACTGCATCAATTCATCACTCATGCCTTTGTGCTAACACTCCTTCTTTGGAGTGTTTCGATCAACTTCTGAGGTTAATGGGAGGTCTATCAGGATAAAGTTTCAATAACGGCCCGACTTAACACCAGATCGGCAAAGGTGAGTGGTCTGTGATTATGCGTCAATAAAACAGAACCAGATCTCTTGTGGCATAAAAAAAGATTTGTTCACACTTTCTAGTATTATAAAACGAGCATTGTTTTTTGCAGGGGACATGTAACTAAATTGAGGAATGCCGTTTCATATTCCATATCGACTACACTCAAAAAATTAAGCGGCAAATTCTACTCGTTAGCAGAACTGAAAAGCACATAAGCACCAATCGCAACAAGCCTAGACGTGGATCTCATGAGAGGAAGTCGATTCCCATCAAGCCGCCGTTGGATGAAACTGGGTGTAGTAGCAGTAGTCCTAGGCTTCGTCGGATTGGATTGGATTTATTTATTTACCAGCTTGTCTTTTGATGAAGGCCCTTCGGAAATGACTCGGATATCTCTCTAGAAAAAAACTATTCGATGGTGTTGTTTTTTGAGTTTTGTTCCCAAGCTAGCAAACGAGTCAAGTTATTGAAGCTTCGCTTATATAGGAATTCGATTAATATTATTGGCCGACTGCTTATAAATCCGTCTGTGTGCATGAGCGTAATTTTTTGTTTTTTTTTAGATTTTTTGTTTATATTCGTATAGAATGGAGATTATATCCCTAATATTAAATGTTAGTCTTATGTACCCCACGTACTACTTACTCCATCCATTTCAGCTATAGGGTCTAAAAGCATTCCTGAGCACATATGACTGTAAATAAATAAAAGAACTAAATAAATAAAAAGGCTAAATCCCACAGTCTAAGGCGCACATAGTAGTAGAAGCCGATTGTGGTTCGAAATACCGAGTGCTTACAATGACAACATTCACTTCAATTAAAAATACATTATATAACTCTTACTGCAACATAAATTAAGCTTTATTTAATATATAAATGACTAAGAAACATTGTAAACAGTACAAATAAGTTATAAATAAAATGTTTGTTCTCATTTTAACAGGCACAAATAAGTTAGTTGAAACAAACTTAACAAATACTGAAAACTTTAACTCTTATAAAATGTCATCGCCAAAAACATCGCCAAATAATCCATCACCATCATCTTCTCCACCTAAATCGCCTAATCCAAGTCCACCGTCTTCGCCTGGGGGCACGAAAGCTCCATTGAAAGCATCTTCAAGTCGGTCCTCCACACCCATGGTGGATGCAATGCCATATATTAATCGCATCAATACAAGGCGTATAAAATTCGGGGCTCCAGTTGTTTGTTGCCTTGGAGTTTGTAAATCCGAGCCGGGCTTGTTGTGTAAAGCAAATGGCTCTTCACCATCAGAATTTCCATATTCGAACGTTGAGGCGGCAGCAATTGCCGGCAGGGCAATAGACAAAATTAATGTTTGCAATGATATTCGCATTTTTACACAATTAATAATACCGGTTTTTCTTTTTACTAAGGAACCAAAACACGAGCTGTGCTCATATGTTGACAAAATGCGTTACCAAATAACATATGCATGTTCACCTCAACTTTCTCTTATGGGAATTTTTTGAGATGCTTGCTTTCCAATTCTCTGGAAAAATTTCTCTTAAAGTATCAATATGCATTACAGTGTTTGTACACTCAGAACACGAACTATTGTATAATAAATATATACGCATGAACACATACAAATTTATATTTGGTATTCGTTTGTATAATATAATTTTTAAGTGCATGCCTTACCCCTTTTCAGAGCCAATTTCTCCACGAAGTTTATGTCATTTTTATGGTTATTTCCGAGCCAAATTATTGGACAACAAAACGAAAAGAAAAAGTTATCTGTCTGTTTTACTTTGTGATTGTTTCCTTTTTATACAGACACGTTTGCAGCAGGTAGCTTTTTGTTTGTGTGATTCGATTAATATGAATTTGAGAGTAATCCAAAAACGCAGTATTTTGTACGCATCAAAATTTCAGATTCGATTATGATTTTGGCCGTTGCCACCTAAGTGTAAAAAATATAAAACCATATGGTACTGTTACATGTTTGTTTTATATTATCTTGGCTGATTTGCACAAAATGAATTAGGCATACTAAAAAAATAAACAATGAAGAATGCTCTATTCAAAAGATACCAACTAGAGTATACCCAAGACCCAGGTGTAAATAAATAAATAAAATATATAATTATAAAAATGTGATTTGCTAACTGTAATGTTATCTTGAATAAAGAATTTAATATAGTGTTACAACTTAATTTTTTCTGACCATAAGATTAATATAATATAATAATATTTACATTAAATACGAATTGGTTATAGTTATGGTTATACTTATTTGCTAAACGGCCCTCGTATGTTTCAAGGCATTCCACACATACCTTCCACACATGTACTCATTAAATAATAGGTACATTTGTACTAAAAGCGTAATGTACAGCGTGCATGTACACATACATATATGATTATAGAAGTAATTTTCTAAGGACACTCTTTTATGTTTGTACAAGTGTATTTACATACACATATGTACATGTGCAAAAACATTAATATTTTATTACAAGGAGGGGGCAACTCGACTTAATTTGCACTTGGCAATTATCTAACACGTTTTGGGAAAGCACTCTAGGGAAGAATGTAAAAGCACAAATAGAGCGACTTCATTACGCCATTGCTTACCCAGTCAACAAGCCAAAATTGGTTACATTCGAGTTGACATGTTAAAACTGTTCATCATATAGAAAATTTAGCAGCACAGTGGAGATAATTAGGCAAACATTTTGAATAAGATCTAAATAAGTTTCTTATCTTTTTTTAAATATTAACATTGGAAATATTATCAATCCTATTTTACAAACGATTAAATTGCAAATATCTTCATGAACAATAAAATATTAATATTCTCTTATTCTTATTGTGAAAGACTGAAAAAACACATGAAATAATTACTGGCAATGCCAGATTATTTCATGCAATTAGCTTTTACCTAACTAGAGTGTTATTTCATCAATCACCCCATGTGAGACTTCTTGCCCAGACCAGCGAAATGCCGCTTGCCCTGCCCAGGCCCTGTATAAATTATTAGCGAATTAGCGACATCATATTTATGTAACTACTTTTGGTTGGATAAGTCATGCAGCGAAAAGTACTTATGGGTCAGAACGAAGTGCTATTGGGAGGGGTGTGCACACACACACACAGACATTCGTTCAAATACATTCAAACGTTCGATTATATTGATAGGTATACAAACGTAAACACTTAAAGACGTAAACATTAAACATATATATATTTATATATCTATATAAATATAATGTGTATATTTGGGTATGTGGTTGAATACATAGATACATTCGGATGTATGTGTGAAAACAAATTTATTTATCTCTATGTGTGTGTGTATGGATCGCTATCCAATTTTTGCAGCCGTCGTAAGGAAACATGCCTCAGTTAGACTCTGGAACGGCATTTATCAATACGTATTTTCATATTGTGCGGTATCAATCGGAAGATAAGCCAAATTCTTATGATTAAAAACGACATACATGTAACTATAGTTTTGTAAAAAAATATTATTAATACGGCAACTACAAATTGTGATTATTTCAGATGAGTGCATCGTTTGTTTTTATGTGTTTAATTTTCAGTTATGTTATTACAAATATCAGTTCAGTTGAAATATGCTGCAGTCCACAAGCGACTTTATACCGGATCCGTGGATCAAATAGCTCAATTGGTTTCGAATGTACCCCCCCTCAAAATGGGCTAAGTGACACAGACAGTCCAGAGGAAATGGATGTAGTACGTCCACAAGGATATGGCTTGGAAAGAAATAATACAAATATAGAGCTACAACAATGTGTGCGAACTATCCACTCGAATATATCACTATATACTGAAATATCGCTGGTTGATGTGCCACAAAAATCATGCCTTCTCATTGTGGACAACCGTCTCGTTGTTGTAGCATGTGAATCCAACATAACCGAAGAAAACATATTGCAAGGCATTGGAATAATTAATAAATGCTGCCCCCACGGCTATACGTATGTTTCAGAGTCGAACAAGTGCCTTCCACGTGAACACGATTTCAATTTATACTCTCACATTTTCAACAAAACCATGGTTTTTGTTGATGACGCATTTGTGTGCCCCCACAACAAAGTTCTCGTTGAATATGTCGCGACGGCGGCGGCAATCAGCTTCAAAGATAGCCAGCTTACTTTTAAAGACACACGCAAATCATTTACAAAAAGTCAATATTGCATTGAAGCAATCGAAATGGATAAAAACATAAATAAACCAAGAAATGAAAATACTCCGAAATTTATAATTCGCACATGCCAAAATATTAAAGTATGCAAAGCGCTGGCATGCGTCCGTAGGTGTTGCGCCGATGGCGCATTCTATTCGAAAATAAATAGGACAACAGCTTGTAAAGCAGATGAAAACGATTTGAAATTTCGGAGTTTTGAAAGCATGAGTATCAGCGCAAATTTTACCAAACCCTCGGGTAAGTACGCTAGATATATACGATAAGTACTCACATTTCAAGTTCAATTTTTTAATTGTATACTTGGAAGAGAAATACATGAATTCGATACGCATTAAAATTTTGAAATATTTATTTGCTTATCAGTTTATTTTTAAGAACTTTTCCGCTAAAGATTACAAACATTCCCCGGCAGATATCCACCTGTTCATATCTAAATCCAATTATTTATTTATTAAACTGACCGATTGCTTATGTGAGAGCTAAATAGATTATTTGCCAAAGATTTAGAAGAATAATTTCTGAGCAATTTATGTGTTTGATTATCATTTTATAATAACGAAAACGTTCTTATTCAAGAACCACAAGTTTTCCCGTTGGAAAAAGCTTTTCGACCAAGGATTGTTGTTCTGCAATCCTTTAGATACTTCTTCTTCTGAACTTTTAGCCAATAGCCCTCCAATCTAAATTTTCAATTTCCGGTTTCTATAGATACTATACCATCATACAACTTCAAATCGTTGGTCGTTAATATTGGTGTGCCGATTGCATACACGTTTCCTAGGCGTTTCTCTCCTTAACATTCCAAGAACTGTTGCCTCTAATTAATAAAGTGGAACTTATCAGCATTTAGGAAGCGTAGGAAAAAAATTGGAATAGCTTTGACTTAATCAGGAAATGCCTAATGACATATTAATACAACTTGAAGTAAAATGCATTTCTTATTGTTAATTTCAGAATTTGGAATATTAACCGGATTAGAGTGTCCAAAATTTCGCTTGGACCCGGACTCATTTCCTGACGAATCGCATGTAATAAGTGCAACCAACGGATCGCTGTTTGTAGCAAGTACGGAAAAAATGTACTCAAACAGTCAATATTGCATCGAAAAAATCAGAAATACATCGCACGCTGATCAAAAGGTAAATTTGTAATTTTTGCTTACCAAGTAAGAGTGCTCTAGTCACGAGGAGAGTGCTTAGTACCCAGCCTAGAATCTATCAAACGCATTCGTAATTTACTGTCTGCTGCCAATGAAGATCGGATCGTCTTTTTCATGCGTAAGAATCAAGAAAATGATGAACTCATCGCGGTAGTTCATCCACCTGGACGTTCTTCAGAATGCTGCCCAAACACCTAACGGACGGGCTCTCCCAATATTATCATCCTCAACAATGGCAATGATAAGAAGTGAAAGTTAAGCCTGGCTTGACCAAACTTCAAATTTCTGGCCAAATATTATAGTATAAATAAATTATCCCCGATTCCTTATTCCAGTGGCTCTCGATTTCATAACAAAAGTCTTGACCACGTGAACAGTGGGTTGCGACTATTTCAGACAAATCAACAAGGTTTCTTCTAATCAAACACTCGCGGCTAGAGTACAATTACTTGTTACCAATAATTTTGAAATTATTAAAAATTAATTTCTTTTCAGAACAGTTTTACACATTTGTATGCTTTGATTCAAAAGTTTTGGGCAATGATCGCATACGATTCAAAATGTATCCCGTTGGTCTTCTGATATCATGTTGCTTTTACGTAATTACACTTGTGGTGTATACGTCAATTGAAAAATTACGTAATCTTCCGGGAAAAATTCTAATATGTTTGATATGCAGTCTCCTCTTTGCCTACCTCGGAATCGCATTAGGGCAATTAATGCCAACATCGAACAATGACATATGCTTTATCTCAGGTAAAATAAATTTTTCAATTTTTTTTTTTATTGTGCTCCCACAATTGATTGAATCGAACATTCTCATTTTTTGTAGGTTTTTTTGTATACTTTTTCCTAATGGCAGCATTTTCTTGGATGAATATTACATGTTTCGACATTTGGAAGACATTCGGGTAAGAATACATTTTGACTGAACCCATAAGCAATATTCTCCGCATTATTATCCATACCAGTTTTAGTTAAAACTTATTACCTTTTGGAGATGCATAAGAGGTTGTCTCTAATCTCCTTTCTGACATTTTTAGTGAGAGGAATTATTTATTACTTTTGGGAATCTGGAATTTTCGATGTGTGAGACGCGGAAACATATGTAAATAATTTCTTCTACGTTTTTATACTCTGCCACCATATGGATCATATATCGATAAAATCAATAAGTGAAAATCGATAAAGCAGCTGGAATCACCAAGCTTGTCCTTTAAGGAAGAAATAATGAGAGATTGTATCGCTGCTTTCTAAAATAATACAACCGTTCCAAAAAATCGCCTATTTTCATATCCTCCACAATTTTACAGCTGTGATGGCCTTCCCCCACCCCAAATCGCTGAAACCTATAGCTTCCAAACTTTTTAAGCTAGAGTTACCAAATATATAAGGTACTTAAATAAATAATCAGCTGATACTAAATTGGTGTCAGAGTATTCGGCAGTCAGTTATACCCTAATGCAATGTTTTAATTTGCTTTATTTTATTTTCTTTGGTAATCCAACTAAGGCGCAGTTACTTCAAATGTGAAATGATAATATGATTGTCAAGGTTTTGTAGATAGAGTCATTTAATTTGTAAGCTAGATTAATGATTTAATAGATTGAGTAGAAAATTTTCCAACCACAAACACTAAAAGCAACCAATTGGAATCCATTTTAAATGAGTAAAGTTATTAGAATCTTTCTATTTTTATTAATTCTATATATTATTATATTAACAGATCAACCAAATCATCGAATTTACAAAGGAGGGAACAGCGAATGCGTTTCTTGTGGTACTCTCTATATGGCTGGGGAATGCCAACAGTTTTAACAACAATAACTGCATCATTGAGCAAATCTTCGATCTTAAGTGAATCTATCCGACCTGTTTTTGGAAATGGCCGATGCTGGTTTACCTGTATGTATCGTGTATATTTTATTACCGTCTTATTTATATTCCGTATTTAATATTGCAGATGACACAATTGGGTTTGCCAGTTTAATATTTTTCTCTGGACCGCTGGGAATACTCTTTGTCGTTAACCTTTTGCTGTTCTTGTTAACGTTGAAATACTGTAACAAAGTAAAACGTGAAATATTCAGGATGCAGAGTTCGAATGCTGAAAAACATACATTGAAAAGTCGGTTTTTTATAGACAAAACCAGATTCATCATGAACACAAAATTGTGTTTTGTAATGGGAATCACATGGCTCTTTGAAATTGCCAGCATTTTCTTTTATGATCACAAGAAAAACTTTTTTTGGTCAATTAGCGATTCATTCAATGTTCTGCTGGGAGTATTTGTATTTATTATTTTTGTTTTTAAAAGACGTGTATGGAAGGAGATCATGATCAAATTAGGTGAGTACCTTTTGTATGTGACTCTATGTAAGCTATGCCATCAATTGCTATCATTACTGCGGCTAGCTCTTTATAGATCGTGCTGGCACTACGATCCAGGACATATTTCTAGAGTTTCCTATATATTCGCCCATACTTAACTGAATTATGTTAAATTTTTTTTTAGGTTTTCAGTCAAAGAACGATGTGCGAAGAAATGGAAATGCAACACGCCTAACGCAATCAACATTTTTAACACAAAGTATACACATGAAGAAACTTGGTGATGTTGGCGGTAATACTCCCATCCTACGAAGAACCTCTTAGACGCTTAAGCAAACCATATTTATAAAAAGTGAAAATAAATTATAAAATAAATATGTTATATTATTTATACAGAATTCAATAAAATGAAACAATGTCAGTCAAAACTTTGTGTTATATTATAAATCATTTGCAGCTAGCTAGGGCCCCACATCTTCAATACTTGAGAATCCCTATTCCTGTGCCTATCCTTCATTCATTAAGCTAAGATAAGATTATGAAAAACAAGAAAGAACTGATGTCTTATATTCCACAAATAAAAATATGTTCCCTAACGACCAAAATGACCAAGTAATCGGGTAATAGTTGCTAAAAGATATGCTTTTACGGTTCCATAAAATACCAACTCCAATTCTTACATCGCTCTACGATTTTCAATTTGCAACCGTGTTCGATAACCATCGATCAGTGAGCCAGATTAACAGCTGATCACGAACGAATACTCAGAATAAAAACAACGCGAAAAACGAGCAATAAATAGAACTGGGAACCTCAGTCTTAAATTTATACTCATTTAAGTATACGTATAACAGTTCCTTTTTCTATGTGTTCTATTTTAATTAATAAACCATCTAAATAATATTTTTATAACTACGCATGAAAATAATTACAAATTAAAATCCAACTCTACAATTAAATTTCAAAACGAAAATATGGGCACACTTTCTTCTTATATTAAGGGGTGGAATGTTTTAAGGTCCTGCGCATAACATGTATATTTATACACATACATACGTGGATTTATTTTGAACTCCTGAAAATGAAAAGCAAACAAACATCTCTACTCCAATTAACATAGACTCGCGATTGATATTTAATATATAAAAATACTGAACTAGAGGATTATCTACTTTAAAAGTTGGCAAATATTCAAAAAGTGTTGCCAAAATGAGTTTTCGTTGTCAATACCTTCTGGTTCATTATATCGTGCTTATAGCCGTAAATGATATTTATGTATGGTCACAAAACATGACATATGAAAACAATGGGTACGTGAACAGGAACATACATATGCACATAAATACATTCCATTCGAGCCTTTAAATACATTTAATGCAATATAAAACCACGAAATTATTTGAATTTGCAATTTTGCCACATTACACTGCTTTGAAATAATATGAATTTCTCTAGTGAGATTTAGCGGAACGTGGAAAATTTATAAGGCCACAAGATTATTATATATGTGTACATAAATATGTAAATGTATAAGTAAAATTCATCGAACCGGCCGGTAAAATATTTTGTACGCAAAGGAAAAATTTGGTTGCGACTAAACAATTAAAAACAACTTGTTAATTTGTAATTGGAAATGTAAATTATAGCTTCAATAAAAAATATTTATTGACTACTTTGACCACATCTCGTTATAAGCTATATAATTTCTCATTAACATTGGAAATTTCAATATGTTCATTCTTAAAGATTTCATCAATCATCTGGAATATGTCAACTGTATACTGGAACGATTTGTCAAGACTTATTGAAAAATGCTCACGTATTTATAGATCCAAATGTGACCATTAATGACTTAGAGGAACGATTAAAAGCCGCCTATGGAGTGATCAAGGAATCAAAGTAAGTATTTTTAACATTGTCCTTAGAGATGGTCGCTTAAGTTATGATTACCTTTTTAGGGATATGAATTCAAATTGCGGAAAGTATGCGTTACCGAGCTTATGCTTCAGTGCACTGCCGATTTGCAGAACTCCCGAACGGACCAATTTACTATATTTTGCCAATGTCGCTATGATAACCAACAAATACAATGGAAATAGTACGCGAAAGAGAAGATTCGTTTCAAAAGATACAAAAACTACGCATCTGTTTCATAAAAAAAAATCTGTATACTATAACGACGTGTTCACCACGGATGTCTCAAGCAAATATCCACCGACCAGAGAATCTGAAAATTTAAAACGCATTTGTCGTGAGGAATGTGAGCTGTTGGAAAATGAGCTTTGCCAAAAAGAATACGCCATTGCGAAAAGGCATCCTGTAATTGGTTTGGTCGGAGTTGAGGATTGTGAAAAAATTCCACAGCACAAGGATTGCTCAACATTAGGCATAACAATTGAGGTAGATGAAACCGAAGACTGTTATTGGGAAGATGGTTCAAGTTACAGAGGAGTTCAGAACGTCAGTTCATCGGGAAAATCTTGCTTAAGATGGTCGTGGTTGATGAAGGAAATTTCCGACTTTCCAGAACTGATTGGACAGAATTATTGCAGGTAAGTTAAATTGTGAATTATTTGTGAGACGTTTCCAAAAAATTCCCCTTTAATCAATACTTATATTGTCAAAATTCCAGAAACCCAGGAAGCGCTGAGAAGAGCCCATGGTGTTTTGTTGATGATAGATCGTTAGATCGAAACATCGAGCCGTGCGGTATTCCAAAATGTGTAGACAAAATTTGGCTAAGCATTATTTCCATATTGGGATTGATTGGTTTATTTGTTATTATTATATTTTTGATGGTCCTGTTTAGAAGAAAAAGTTCTAGTGGCATGAAAAATATACAAAATGTATGTATCTGAGGTGCTTGCGAATATATATGAATTCTAAATAATTTTATTTGAATTTCAGATTAACACACCAAATGCTGGAAATAATATATATGGAAATTCGCAATCAAACACAAACCAAGATGTCGGCGGTAGAGTGATATTAAATAGTTCCATGGAACATGTAGGCATACCATCCAAAAATATTGAGAAAAATGGACTACTAAGAATTCCACACTTTACATTACAAGATGTAGAATTCTTTGAAGAATTGGGAGAAGGAGCATTTGGTATGCAACATTTCTTTATTAATAAGTAACAGAAATATCTTTAAGATAGTTAATGTACAAGAAAAAATCATACATAATTATGTACCCCTTTAATTTTTATCTTTCATATTTACAGGCAAGGTGTATAAGGGACAACTAACTCAAGCAAATAAGAAAGTTGTAAATGTTGCCATCAAGGCTTTAAAAGAAAACGCATCAGTTAAAACCCAACAAGATTTCAGGCGTGAGATCGAACTTATATCGGACCTCAAGCACCAAAACATTGTCTGCATACTGGGAGTTATTTTAAATAAGGAGCCATTTTGCATGCTTTTCGAATACATGGCTAACGGTGACTTACATGAGTTTCTAATCTCAAACTCGCCGGTTGAAAAGAAATCATTGCTACAGTTGGAATTTCTGCAAATAGCAATGCAAATCAGTGAAGGAATGGAGTACTTATCAGGACATCACTATGTTCATCGTGATTTAGCAGCGCGAAACTGTTTGGTCAACGAAGGGTTAATTGTGAAAATTTCCGATTTCGGATTGTCGCGCGATATTTACAGTTCTGACTATTATAGGTAAGTGCTGAATAAAATACGTGTGTGGATTTGAATAGTCGTTTCTGATTATTATTTATAGAGTTCAATCGAAATCTTTACTTCCTGTTCGCTGGATGCCCTCCGAGTCCATACTTTATGGAAAATTTACCACTGAAAGTGATATTTGGTCATTTGGAGTTGTCCTTTGGGAAATCTATAGTTATGGCATGCAGGTATATCTCAGAGTTCTAGCACATAATTGTAATGTCTAAATCAAACTAATTACATTTTATGCCTTACAGCCGTACTATGGATACAGCAATCCGGAGGTGATACATCTAATAAGATCCCGCCAATTACTCGCCTGTCCAGAAAATTGTCCAACTGCGGTGTATTCCCTAATGATTGAATGTTGGCATGAGCAAGCCGTGAAGCGACCCACATTTGCAGATATATCACATAGATTAAAGACTTGGTATGAAGGCCATATTAAAATCAGTAATCAAACTCCAAAATAATCGTAGATGCATATATAAACACGTAAATACTTGTATAAGAAATAAAGAATAATTTCAATATTCTATAAGTTTAAAATAATTCTAATACCAAGTATCTGGAAAAACTGCTTTAAATTCCTTGCCAATGCCACTTAGGGAATCAATAGGTACAGAAAATGTAAAGCAAACATTGGGCATGAGTACTATACAAACTTTGAACAATATTTTATAAATTCTTAGACTACATATTTATTATCAAACACAATGAATAACATTTTCGTACCCATGACTCATTAATGGGTAATAGCGTTTTAATTCTTTTATATCAGATATTTGAAAAATTGAAAGTAAGAGATTGGTTATGTGAATATTCTTAATGAAAATGATTGTTGTTATAAATAAAAGAGTTTCTCCGACAGATTGTGTGCAGTATCGCGCTGCACGCTTTGACCAATCAAGTAAGCCATCTTATGAGCGTACTGGAAAAAAGAATTGAAAGTAAGCATAACCAACCAAAAGTATTTTAGTGACTAAAGCCAGTTTTATACTTTTAATCATTTTAGATATGTACTGATTCTTTGGAAAATAAGTAAACTTACCAAGCAACATGCAGGGACTCGTACTGTTCCTGGCCAATTGTAATACATAAAACATAGTTTATAACTTAGTTTTTGTATGATGTCGGGACCAAAGTTTGAGTCGTCGCGCAAAACAACGTAATGGACTGGGCTAACACTGCCATGGCGAACCAGTTGTGAAACCAAGAAGAAATCATACATTTGAGATCTGGTGATGCTCTTATCAACGACTGTTCCCGGCAAGGGATTTTCATAATCATTGTTCTTTACCTGTAATTGTTGAATGAACTTATTTAGGTATCATTTGAAAAGTATCGATTATTTAACAAGATCAAAATCCAGAAGGAAACATCGATAAAACAGAGAGATTACTAAGGAATAAACCATGTTTGATGCGATAAGGCATTTACCAAACTTCTGAAAAGCTTACCAAAAAAAATCGAGTATTGGTACGCTTTTGAACTACAATAAACGTTATTTTCATGTTTTTCTGGCATACTGACTCGAACTGAGGAATTTCATAGTGGGCACACAAGTTTAACTGGCTATCGCCAACACCGTCTCTGAAAACAAATGCACAAAAATGATTTAATATTAAATACTTATTATTAAACATTGATTCATACCTGTAAATTATAACATTGTCTGGGAAGTAACCATTGCGTCTCTTATAACACTCTAGGGCGGATTCAAAGCATGCAGTGAGTCCATTCACAAGCTCTTCCTTTTTGGTTTGGATAACGGCCTTACTAAACCAATGGGTGTATGTTGAGTTAAGCGATGCTACAAATGCTGCAATGATAAATAAATTAATCATAGTTGCGATTTTGTTTACTTTCTATTTAATGGCTGAAAGATTAAAAATCTTCAACTTACCAGCTACAGAATGGCTCTTTTGAGATGGATCGTGATATGAGTCGATTCCACAGATCATCACATTTTTAAACGGAATTTTAACAGTCCAAAGAGATCCTCCCATTTTACAGTTCATTTGCAAAATGATCTTTTGCACAATTGAACGATTTTTATTTTCGTTGTATAAAGTCCTGGAGTTGATCACCTTTAAATAATTACAAACTTAAACAAGAGCGAACGCAGCAGTCGGGCGTAACAAACAGCGAAATACTTTGAAATACTCTCCAAGTTTGCCTTTCAATTTGAGGTAGATATGAGCTAGTTACATTCTTCCGAAGTTTGGAAGTTTTGGTAACTGTAGCTCTTAAATTATGGGAAATAAGGGATTTTGAAAATGTTGGAGGCTGAAGTGGGCGTGGCTGCTCAAATTAAATAATCTTCCATCCAAGTTTGATAACTGTAACTATTAAAATTCGGGAGATATAGGCTTCTGGAAATTTTGGAGGGGAGGGGGAATTTTCCTTATTTTTGAAGAGTGTTATAGAGTGTTATGCTTTCAAATTATGTGAGATATGTGGTCGATTTACACTAACAGGTGTTAGGGATTAGAAAGGCGGAGTGGGCGTCAAATTTTTGATTCATCTCTGAGGAATGCTGCTAGTAACCTACTTTCAAAATTTAGGATCTCTAGCCACTAGCACACAGTACCTGTATTTACAAATTGTGAAAGATATGCGTATTTCAAATTTTGAGGGCCGAGGCTCCTGTGGCCAGCGGGTGTGGGCGTGGTCCAAAAATGCATTCGCCGATCCTTTGAGAACCACCAAGTTATCTTCTTGGTTTGGTGACTCTATCTTTAAAATTGTGGGAGATATGCAGATGGGCGCATGTGTGGCCGTGGCCATAACAATTCATTATCGGTTCTTAAAGGCGGCTACCAGTAATACATCAACCAAATAACTCAAAAACTGAAGATATAGCCATTTAAAATTTGTAGGGTCGGATCGAATATCGATTTTCTAGCCAACTACTGGACGTAGCAATCCAATTTTTAATGGCTGGCACAGACCAGTATATGTTCCAAGACTCTATCTCTAAGGGTGTCGAAAAAAGCAGCGTTCATACAGGTGGACAGACAGACAGCGTGACGGAAGGTACTATAATGCCTTCGGCATCTACATATATTGAACTATAGAATTAGGTGGCATACAAAAAATTCATATTATCAATTATTATCATTAACTACCTGTGAAGCAACCGGTATTTCAGCGCAGCAAATTTTTTTTATAGCAGAGTATCTGTCATCTCGGCTATTTGAACATATGCAGACAACTATTTGCGTATGGGTAGAAATGTTGCGACGCAGAGCATTCACATAGGTTTCGACACGGTCCTGGTCTAAGGATACTATGCTGGGTGTACAATATCTCATTCCAAATGATCCACAGCATCGCGCCATATTATTTAAAAAGGCTTTAGCCGGTCGTACGTCACTTTTTGGATGTATCAAAATCCAGTTCCTGAGATGTACGACTTCCAGCATCTCATTGTTCAATGCATGGTTGTTAAATTCTGCCCTCTGTCCAGCTGAAACGTTTGTCTTTGCAAAATAGATTTGTTCAGGATCCATACAACGACCAACTATTCGATCATGAATATTTATGAGCGATATGCCCCAGTTATCAAGAATCTCTTTCGCAGCGGCGTTTTCATTTAAATTTCTAAAATACTTATCGAGAGCCAGCATCCGCTGATTTGGCGAGACCCTTGTGAATGTTGCTATCTCACGCATTAGCTTCTTATCCGAGCGAATTCCATCATGCAGGCCAGTGAGGTAGCAAAGTTCTGGAATTAAGCAAAACCGAATGCTTTCTTCCTCTGAATTTTCATTTCCCCTTGATTTTTTTAAGCTAATTAGTAGGGGTTGTTTGCCATCTCTGATTTTAATGTTGTGGTGATTTTCGTAATATTCCACATAACTGCTAGAACCTGCTCTGGTTTCAAATACCGAATGTGGATTATCTGAGAAACATATATCATCAATTCTGTACGTGCGATTATTATATCGGGTTATCACTATGCTTCCAATTAAATGTTTCTTAGCCTTGTCTTGGTAATTAGACTTGTTGTGTTGATAGATCTCGATGAGCATATCCAATACAGTTTTTTGGCAAAGCACACGATGAGACACATCGCAGCAGAGCATCAGACCTCCGTCGTATTCGTCGACAGCCGTTACATAACCCGGCCAAACCTCTAACTTTGCCGCGGGTATAATTTTCGGACATGAGGAATCGAAATGTTTTCGATCGAATTTCACAAAATTTAGTTTTTTCATGACCCGATCAAATAAAATGTTGTACAATTGTATACAATTCTCATTTGATTCTTTTTTTTTGAATAGTAGTCGGATCTCAATATCTTCGTTATTAGAATTTTTGGAAACAAAAGTAGTCAATTCTCTTTCCATTAAAATCGGCAAGTACAGAGTGGAACCATCAAAGCTCTTAACGTTTCCAATTTTGTCCTTATGCTCATTTAAATACCTCATTCTTAAATGAATAGAGTCAACGGGAGGAGAGTATCGTACTTCATATAGGTAAACTCCTTTCTTTGGGTCAGATTTTACACCTATATAGTTACATGCCAAATTAACCGGCGATCCTGTTGAGGGCAATGAATAAATAAGATAATAAAATACCTTTATCTCCTTAAAGTGACAAAGAGTTAAGTTGAATTCTAGAATATTTCTGTACTCACCTTTTACTCCATTAACAGTGTTAGGATAGAACAAGCCACTTGTAACTATTTTAGACTTCTTAACTTGTGATTCGCCACAAATCGCAGGTGTCTTCTTTAATGGAATACATTTGCTTCCACTGCTGCTACTGAGACCATCAGCGGATGCTGAAAAGGAAGATTGGTTCCTTCCAGTGCTAAATTGTTCCACTTCATTTTTGAAAGTCGGCAGCAAATGTGCGCGTCCTCGTCCAATAGAGACTTTCTTAAAGTTTGATGACAGTTCAGTTGCAACATCTTTCGCATCTCGCCGATATTCTCCGCTCGAACAACTTTGTGACACACATAAACCGCTGTCTATGGTTTGTCCTCCACTAGACGCTGAAATTTCCGAAGCATCATTTTTCTTATGAAACAAAGATAACAAATTGCCTCGACCAGACATGTTCTGCAAAAGAAACTGTGGTAAAAAAAAATGGGAAATTAGGTAAAAACAACAATCCAGAACATAAATGTGTCAACACCTCTAAGTTGATAGTAAAATCTCGCATGGATAGCTAACATACGAGGTCTGACCAATAAGTAATGAGACTAAGTCCATTAAAATACGTATATTTAAAAATTAAGGTACATTGATGTGATCCCCTTCAAAGTACTCCCCTCCCGCAACTACACACTGGTTCCAACGTTTCTTCCAGCTTTCGTAACATTTCTGGAAGGCTTCGACTGGAATGTCCTTTAGTACCCTCGTCACGGCGGTCTGGATGTCAGTTATGGACTCACAATGCGTTCCTTTCACGGCCAATTTTGTTTGGGGGAACAAGAAGAAGTCACAGGGTGACATGTCCGGCGAATAGGGCGCTTGCAGCAACACTGCGATGTTTTTAGAGGTCAAAAACTGCGACACACTGAAGGCACGATGGCATGGAGCATTGTCATGATGTCATTGAACACAGCTTTTTCATGGACAAATCATCAGTTAAAATTTTTCTGACGGTTTCTCGTTTCAAGTTAAGTTCATCAGCCAACATTCGAATGGTTAGCCGCCGATCTTGATGCACGAGAGTGCGCACACGCTGAACATTGTTGTCAGTTCGAGCTTCAACCGGCCTCCCACTTCGCGGTTCATCCCCTACGCTCTCACGACCATTTTTAAAATCTTTATGCCATCGAAACACCTGAGCACGACTCAGGGCTTCATCACCGAACACTTTGACCAATTTACCGTACGTTTCCGTAACAGAATCGCCGAGTTTAACGCAAAATTTAATCGCGTACCGCTGTTCAATATTACGTCGTTCCATATTCGTGACACGCCTTACAAACACGTTGTCGAAAACACAACACAGCTGGAGAACTATCGAACGTACGAAAGTCGCGAGCACATGTATCGATAGAGGAGGGATGGGAGATTAACCGACCGAAGTTTCAGGTTCACCACAAGCGCGGCTAAAAAATCAGTCTCATTACTTATTGGTCAGACCTCGTACTTACTAAAAAAAATTAAAATGCAATGGATCTGATTGAAATTTTTATTATTGTCCACTACACTTAATAATAGACGTTTTTTTCAAGGATGTTCATTTGATGTGTTTGCCTCCAAGGGTCTCATTTCTCATTTCTATCATCAGCAATAGAATTTTCTGTATACATAAGCAAGCATGGCATGGCATGATAATCGTCGCGAGCGTCAATATGTTTCTGTGTGTATTCTGCAGAGCCCCATTACCTACAGTGGGTCACAGTTCAAAGCAAGCAGTGTGAAAGAAAAAACGTAACTGCCTGCCATAAGCTAATCATTCATTATTTTTCAAAAATTCCAAATACCGATGGTAGGTATATATATTAACCACCAAAATTAATATATGACCCCAATAAATTGGGGTTTCCATTCCTGTTAGGTAGGATTATGTAAAAAAGTTGCCTATTTTCTTTCACACTGCTTGCTTTGAACTGTGACCCACTGTATGTATGTATGCACGCGTTTTTCGCAAGCCAGTTCGGGCTTACGAATAAAAACATGCGCTGCATTTATTTTTTACTAATATAATATTAATATTTTATTTATGCAAAAATTATCTTGCACGAACAAATTTCCACAGAATATGTTTGCCAAGGTCTTAGACGAAGGGCAAGACAAAAAAAAATAATTTGTAACGTGATCGGCCCAAAAGGGAATTGGAAAATCATAAGCAGCGGTTGTCCAAGCACTTTGGCAGTCCGAGTGAATTTTGATTCTTAAAATTTCTAAATTGTAGCACTAAGCAGGCAAGTCTTATCTTTAAGTTGATTGTAGTTTAAGTTAATAAATTATATTTTTTAAGTAGTTGCAAGAATTCCAGTAAATTGTTGAAAGCTCGGAAAAAATATCACAAAGATCACAAAAATTTATTTTTCTTCCTGCTTGAAAGCGGCTGAAGGACACAGAACGATGCAAAACTTGTGCAAATATGTCCGTCTTTTTTCGTTGTCCCATGTGCAAAGATGAACACGTCCTATCATTTCAGGCGTCCAATTTTTTCTCGTTATTTGACCGGATGTGCTTGTTTGCATACAAAATTGTTTCAATAGATCCCGCTAATTTTTTTTTTAACTATTTCTAAAAACACCTATACAATTATTATATATATGTATATCTAATAAGACCAATATAAAACGTTAGCGAAGCCTCTTTGCAAAACATAAGGAGAAAATATAAATTACTTTCCAATGCCAAATTAATTACTTAACAAAATTACATGTATAAACAACAAAAGGACAATAATAAAGCTTAGTTTTTTTTTCTAAGAATCGCATAACTTATTAACTTATTAACTTTCATTTTTTTTAACTGTGCACTTTACTTACGTTAATGGTCAATTCAAAGTTAATTTTCAATATATATTATATATTTTATTAATCACTTTTTTTTAGATTATTATTTGTTCTTAAACGCATCTCGTATGTATGAACTCACATTATTTCAAAACTGTATTGGCTCACTTTACAGTTAAACAAGCGGTTTTTGGTTTAGTGATGGGCATTTTACGAGAAATGTAATGGCATCTATGATCACGGTGTGACCAATGCAAAGGTTTCAGTTCCATACGAGAATGCTGAAATTAAAACACAGGGTGAATAGGAATTTAAATTACAATAAAAATATCTTGTTTTTCATTTTAGACTCAGATTGGTATTTCATAATTATATCTACAGCAGTTGTTGTTGCTCATCATACATTTTTCAATTTAATGCACAAACTTATTTAACGACTAACAGGTTGCATTTCCACTTAATTTAAAAATCCCAAGCGTTCCGCTAGATGCGGCTACGTGGAATGAACCTGTTACTAGTTCACTGTTTTAATTTCATACAGTTCTGCTCGATTTTAAACCGATAGCTTTAACTTCATCTCTGTCAAAGTGGTGACCATCCCTACCAAAACATAAACAAAAACTTATAGGTTTCAATTGAGCATATTCCTTACTGAATAAAGATAGTTTTACGAGTTTCGAATATTCAGTGAGATTTTATGAATTGCATTCTTTGGTTTGGTTATATAGAATAAGTAATTTGTATATAATTTGTGTTTAAATAAAGCATTTTATTTTTTTAAAGAAATCCGCATGACTTTGATTTTCTGCGCAAGTTTTTCTATTGGATCAACGATTAACATTGCGAAAAAATAGTACAATAACCGATGTTGATCGTATTATATTTATATTTATATGCACATATGCAATTTGTAGTGTTCATTTAAATTAAAAATAAATTTAATATAATATTATTAGCTCCATCTATAGTGGGCGTAGGCCCGATTGCTTTCACATTGCCTGTGTAAATCGTCCTTCTTTTTGATGACTCGTCCCTGTCCACAAGCAGCGTCCAGTATTTCCCAGGCAAGCTTCTCGGGCAGTTTCACTTTGCGATCCTTTTCGCGCGCTGCATCCAAAAGCCATTTCATGGCCAGGAAATAGGATTTCTTTTCCGTCAACGGGATGGGAACTTGATACTTAACTCCGCCTCTTTTAATGGCGGACAATTGGAGTAATGGACGTGAATTTTCAATTGCATTTATTAGCAGTTTTTCCGCATCGATGACAATGTTCTCCCTGTCTGACTTGGAGAGATTATATCGCTCGATTTGCGTGCGTTTGATTATTTCGAATGTTTCGGTTAGAAGCTCGTTGGCCAAACTTCGATTACCGTTCTTGGTAATATATTTCAGAAGTTTATTCTGAAGCACACCGAAGAATATCGAATCGGAAGAATCGTTTGTGGCCGCCTTAATTGGTATGTGAGCTAGTTCATTTCTGCTGGCCGCTTGGCTGTCCTTTTGTATGACTGGCTCAGCGAAATGCGATGGGTACATCGACATTAAGCGCGCACATTTTGGCAACCTAAAAAATGACGTTCATAAGTTCGGTTTGTGTTTAATTTCTGTATTAATACCTTAAAACGCTCTGAGTATAAAAACTCGTGCTCCACATTGTTATGTACTTATGTAATGATTCATAGAGATGGAATTTAGATTAGTGATGTGGAAATATTAAATGTAAATTTATCGACGTTTGAGCAAGTAATCGATATATCGCACACATTCTTGCAGTGCTGACAATAAATAATTGCCAAAAATGGCTAAAACTAGCTAAATATATAAGCTGATAGCATTTATGTCCAACTTTTTTATTTAAAAATATTTATCACACATTATTACAAAATACGTGTACAATATATATAAAAAATAAAAATTGTAAAATTAAACTCAATACTTAAACGTTTCGGTTTGCATTGTGTTCCTTACATTATTTTGGAAACTTGACTAGATCATTATATCCTATGAAAATTGAAAATAAAGGGGGTTTTACACATTCATATCGATTAGTATTTAACGGAAAAGCATGCGAAGTTTGTAATTTGAGTCATTTTCAACATAAAGGATTTTTCAATGATGAATTCAATTAATTAATTGCGCTTAGGATTAATTAAAAAATAACTAAAAGTTTTTATTTTTCCAGGTAAGCAAAAATAAGTCTTCGAAAGACAGATATACCATTAAAATTGCCAAATTGCCGAAATTTCTGATAGGTTAAGGGGATAGCGGGACTGTGATAAAATGAGGAATTAAAAATACCGATCAGACCCGCGGAAATGCATGAGGCCATTCTATTTGCATATGGCTGCTCCATATTTTAGTGTGAGTCTTTCTTCTTGAAAAGAATAGTTTGAGGCCTCACCATTGCCCCATAGCACCCTTCTCTACCTACATTCCAAACAACATGCCCAAAAACTGATCATAATAAGTGAATAGATAACCTGTTACTGTTTGTTGCCGAATGGGTCGATTGAAAGCAAGAGGTAAACACAAAAGTTGTTAATTTATTTTGGTAAGTCCTGGTAAATCAGTACTGTGTACAGTACATTACGTTATTGCAATTAAAGCTTAAGATCGTGCCCAACAAAATCATATATAAATTGTAACTACGAAAGGCAAATGCAAACCAATTAAAGGTGAGCACATTTTAGAGCCACTTACAGAAACTATGTTAATAACCCCAACAAAAGTTCTTAGCAAATATTCAAACAGATTTATTTATCTTTACTAACAAATACACATACTCGTACATAAATTTGCAAACACGTAGCCATACACAGATACAGACACAGTTGCTGATACAGATACAAAGTTGTACATGTTATGCATTGCATATGTCGCTCGCAATTTAAATGGCAACTGCTCGCTCTTCTGATGCGTCTTCTTTATTTCGCGGCTCGACAAAGACTGACTTGGCGTTCGTTTCATGCTCACCGACTATAAGAAAAGCGAGAGATTATTTATCTGAGTGCGAGCGAGACAAGTAGAGTTCACCCTAGCTAAGATCTACGTGCGATTTGCAGAACTTTCCAATAAAGAGATGTGCTAACTGAATAGCAGCGTTAAACCATTCTCGGACTGTTTACCAAAAGATACTTTTTCAATGTACACTAAAAAGATGTTATTGCAAAATTATAAGACTTCCGAAACGGTATAGAACGTTAAACATGTTTTAAATTCATTTTTACATAAATATTTAAAAAACTTATGGAATGAAAAAAATCAATGCATTCAACAGTTTCCGTAAATTTTCTATACCTGAAATTTATAAGTAGTTTAGTTAAAAATAAGAAAGAAGGGCCCGCCGTACATTGGATTGTAGATCGGATTTAATCCTATCCTATTAAGCCTATCACGATTACACAGCAGAATCCCATTTTTCGGCCGATTGTTCACACGGCAGCTATACGATATAGTTGTCCGAAGAGAATTATAATTTCTCTATCTATCTTGATAAAAAATATTTTCTTTAAACGAGAATATAGTTGTCATGACTATGTTACTCACGCAAAAATACTGATATATCAATATAGCTATAAATCTGAGAAAGCTAAGACTTTAAACTTTGGACAGGCACAGGCAACAAGTTACAAAATATTAAACATATTTAGATATATAGAGGCGGCTAGAGGCATTGTTCAATAATATATGTAACTTATGGGGTCGGAAATACCTCTTTCAATGCACTGCAAAATTAAAAAACAAAATTTCGATTTGATTTTAAAATTATCTAAATTTCTTTACTTTTTTGTTTAAGATAATATATGTATTTGCAAATTTACCTCATTGGTGCACTTAGCACGGTTTGCTATTGCCTTGAAAATGGATTAGCGAGGACTCCGCCCATGGGATGGTTGTCTTGGGAGCGATTTCGGTGCAATACCGACTGTGTAAATGATCCCGATAATTGCATAAGGTAAGTTCAAGTTCTCAATTTGTATCTGATTGCTAAATGTGATATATATTATATTATGGTAAGACCCAATATATCATCAATTAGTCAATTCTCTGAATGAACGCGGCAATCTTGGAGGCCGATCACTACCTTAACATTATTGAATATTATTGAAAACTTATCTATTTGATTTTCTAGTGAACGACTATTTCAAGTAATGGCTGATCTTCTTGTCTCGGAGGGATATGCGTCTGTGGGATATGAATATGTTAATATTGATGACTGTTGGCTGGAAAGACATCGGGCTTCTGACGGCAAACTTTTAGCTGATCACAAGCGATTTCCCCACGGAATTAAATCATTGTCTGATTATGTATGTATTTAAATTTTTTTTAAGCCAAGAAATAACAGCTGTACATTAAGTACATAACATAAACATAGTTTCGTACAACAAGATAAGATTTTCTTGAAATTCGGAGGAATTTTTAGACGGGTTAGAAAGGAAACGGGAAGCCTATACAATAAGGCAAAATAATACACCAGTCTAGAACCCTATCGAAGGGATTATATTAATCAATAAGCATCACCCAAAAAGGGAACATCTTAAGTTGGATATACCGTTCACGAAATGGGACAATTGCCGGTCAGAAGCAGTTGGCAATTGTCCTACAAATATTGTCCATACCTAGAGGGAGAGTACCTAGGCCCTACAAATCTCAAGGCAACTTGGTCAGGGTGCAATGCTTTTATTTTATTTTGTTAAAAAAACTATGACCTAATTACGTTTTTATTTTAGATTCACTCAAGAGGATTGAAGTTCGGAATTTATGAAGACTATGGCAATTTCACATGCGCTGGCTATCCTGGTATCATAGGGTTTGAAAAATTAGATGCCCATCAGTTTGCAGAATGGAATGTGGATTATGTAAAGTTAGATGGCTGCTACGCATTACCATATGATATGGATCGAGGCTATTCCGAGTTTGGAAGACATTTGAATAGCACTGGAAAACCAATGGTTTATTCCTGCAGCTGGCCTGTTTACCAAATATACGCCGGAATTCAGCCAAATTTTTCAGCGATTCAAAGTCATTGCAATCTATGGAGAAATTTTGACGATATCCAAGATTCGTGGGCGTCTGTTGAAAATATTATTGATTATTATGGTAATAATCAAGATGTGATAGCTCCGAATGCTGGTCCCGGACATTGGAATGATCCTGACATGGTATTTACAATGCACATAATATTATTATATTTACGATATTTAAGTAAAACGGATAACGGTTAAATTTCACTGTATAATTAATATAACCGTTTACCGTTAACAAAAACTTTTGTCTATTTCAGTTAATCATTGGAAACTTTGGGCTAAGCTATGAACAAGCAAAGACTCAATTTGCAGTATGGGCAATTCTGGCTGCTCCTCTTTTAATGTCTGTTGATTTGCGAACAATACGACCTGAATATAAGGAAATTTTACTCAATCGGAAGATAATTTCTGTAGATCAAGATCCATTAGGGATACAAGGTCGAAGAATATATAAGCATAAGGGAATAGAAATTTGGTCAAAACCAATTAGTCCGGTTTATCAAAGCTTTTACTCCTATGCTCTTGCATTTATAAATAGACGGTCTGATGGTACACCCTCTGATATTTCAGTAACATTAAAGGAATTGGGGCTTACCAATAATTATGGATATAGAGTTGAGGTAAGTTTGTTTGATCACACATAATAAGTAGTTAGTCGGGAAAAAGGTGTCTATTTCTACACTTCATTCATTATACGAATATGATGAAAAAGAAGTCGCAAGTGCTCGACTAGAAGATACCCCGCACTCAGTTGCTAACAAACATTCGTTGTCCGATCGTTATAATATTTTTTTATGTCACAATGATGACAATAAAATGTGTGAATATAGCAATGCACGACTTAATCTCCAAGAAGAATGAAGATGGCGGCGGTCTTCTAGGCAAGACCCGCAATGCTTCGCTTTGGTACCTCTGGATGCGACAGTAAATGCCTCATAATGAACCTCCATCGGGCCAAAACTCAGGATCTGCGTTCGAGCAGGGATTCCTACTAAAGACAGCATCTGATTCGGAACAATAATGGCATCAGGGACATGTACACAAACAATACGAAGGTGAAATGGAGAGAGACGCTTTTCTTGGAAAACACATTTAATTTCTTGTCCTTTCAGGATTTCTTAAGAGAGACCTTGCAACTGCAACAATGGCTGTGCCCACTTTGCAGAAGAAAAAGCCTGTGTACTTCCTGAAGTCGTGAGCCTGGTTAAACGCTGAACACGAGGGCAGCTTCCTATAATCTTTGGTTGCAGTGACATCAACTTAAGTGCCTGATTGTTTTTATTATAAATTATAATTTAGAAAATGTCGGAAGTATACTGCCATTCGATACTAGAGTCAGCGAAAAATGTTAGGACAGAACCTTGTTTAGCCGGTCCATCAACTGGTACACGTCCGATCCCAGAGAAATCAAAACTAATGACAAATAGCCCGTAATCCAAAAAAAAAACAGCTAGGATTTTTACATCGGGTATTTACCAATAGACTTAGTATAATCACTGGGTATTATATTTTAAAAAGTCAACTGAAAAGCACGATATATATATAATATAGCAAAGAGCCTTAGGTAGAAGATCGTGCAGATAAAACTAATTAATAAGTTCTAAGATCAGAAAGGGTTGATTGTGGTAGATGTGCTAAAGAAAGATCTTTCCTTTCTGCTCTGTACCCATTAAATGGAAGATTATAAATTGTGTGGTAAATATCGACAAACAGATCAAATATCTGTAAGTACCAAGACGGGAAGACGAAAAGTCCTTCTGTTTGCATTTCTTTTCATCTGCCTTTGTTAGGACCCGACAAGCTTATATTTTTTTAAAAATTCCTTAAATTAAAAATACAGTGTATATCCAAGTCGGGCGCTCTCGACTAGATCAATTTTGTTTTTATTTTTGCAGTAACAAATTTGCTTCATTCAAACATTATCAAAATAATTAGTTTTAAAATACGATTTTAATTATAATTATTTTACAAAGAATGAACTTATCTGCTTTTGTCTAAGGGTCGGCATAAAACTGTATTTATCTCAGCATGTATGTACAAATATCTTTTGAAAATCACTTAAAACTTTCTTAAGACTCATTTATTGTCATCACAGCCTAATCACGGTAATACTAACGCAAAAGAAGTAGCGTAAGTCTAATATAATATAGTACTATAATCCAATAGACCTTAATCTGTTGCGGACATCAATAATGACTTCTATTTTATTCTTTCGGCCATAAAAAATTTGTTGTTTTTATATTTGCAGGACCTTTATGAGAATGTTGACTATGGAATATTGTTCCCAAATACTAAAATCAAGGTTAAGGTAAATCCGTCTGGAGTTGTTATGTTAAAGGGAGAAACACAATATTTAAGTAAATTTTAAAGCATATTAATTTTGTATGAATTATTGTTTTTAAAAATAAAAGGTTATTACAAATTTTAATTACAATAATTGCAAGATTACACTGGATGATGTTTTTGAATTGTTTGTAATTTAGTTACTAACCAAAATTTGATACTTTCGATACGCTCGAAAGTTATCGTTATCAGTACTCATACGGCACAGCACATAACTTCTTCTTGCATAGTTATTGTTACAGCCTGCTTAAGGTAAGCAATTATGAATTCTGAAAAACCCGCTTTCTCATAAATGCTAATGTGATTGTCACCATCACATAGTATGTGGTTCGTGGATATGCTAAAAATGGTTGCTGAGTTGTCGCACACACGTAAAAAGATAACAAGAGCAGTGCCGTAGCAGCGAGCAATTCGGCGCACGTTTCATGCCATACAAATGTTAATAGACTCAAAACTCAAAATTGTAATATAAATTGAAGAAACGCGTTTTTAATTATACACAGAAGATAAGGCAATTTATTGGGGATCCTTTGTACTACAAGTGTTTCCACTTAGTCAAAAATTGTGTGTCACTTATCTACAGCTTTTCGTTGTCACTAACAATATTTTAATTGTTTAATGTCTCGATATCAGGCGTTCTTTTTACATTTCTTCAGTTGCTTCTCTTATTGTTTGCCTTTAATTGCAATTACCTGTCAGATTAATGGACAATTCGATGCACGACGCGCCTCTTCATTGTATGCAGCGGGCGCCACCAGCCGCTACCACCGCCATTACACATTTGAATTGCTTCATTACCACTTATAGCGCTCCCTGCTCATACTTACTTGCGCTCTCTCGTTTTAACGAATTTCTTTAAAGTGCAGTATTACTTAATGAATATGCAACAATAGCAATTCAAATCAACTTAACTCAACTCGACACGTCTCGACTTGGAGTTGCGCTTTTTCTTCTGACCACACCAGTTGCAGACCTGTAATTAAGCTGCTCAAGCACCTGTGAAAAACAATTTCACGGTTTAAGTGCGTTGCATACTTGGTTTGTTTTTTAAGGCAATGTCCTTTTCTGATTAAGTGTCATACACATGTATGAATAGTATATATATAAATATATATATAACTTGGCACTTATGGAACTGGTCATCAGAATATTTACAGTAGTTTTGCCTATAAATCGAATGGTGCGTCTAAATCAACAAAGTTCCGAAAAGCGTGCTATAAATTTCGGAATAATTTGTTTGTAAGTGGAATTTTTTAAGGATTTACATTTCAATTAATATGTAAAATAAGAAAATTGAAAACATGCTCCAAAAATTCATAAAAGATAAAAATAATTTTTAATGTAACTTGCACTATTTATTTTATAGTAATTTAATAATAAACTTGCAGCTCTTCAGCTTACGTAAATTTTTTTATTTATCAAGAAAATATGCACACATCTATAGTAACATCTATACATACATCTATATAGTTATAGTAAATATAGCAACTCAGACCTTATTATTATACTCATTCTATATGCATTCTCTGCATATTTACGTTTTCCAATTTAAATAAATTAATACCAACAGTTCAACAGCCATAGAATAAGGTAAAGTAAGTAAAGCCAGTGACCCACAAAATTTAATTGCTCATGAAACATATGCCGGCAGGACCCAAACAAACGAGAAGTGGTAGTATCACCCACATTGAAATCTTTTAAAAGCCAAAAATCAACAGTCCAGCCAAAAAAAAGAAGATAAAATAATAATAATGACAACAAACACAGAGTTCTTTTGGCATTCCAAGGAGCGCACCCTTAAAATAAACAAAGCCAAAATGCTTAAGTAATTCAATTTGGCCAACTTAATGCCGCAAGTTACCAACTGAGGGTTAACAAGCCAGCTTCGTATTTTTTCATTTTTTTATTTCACTTTTTATTATTCTTTGAGCCAAAATTAAATTGCATAATGAAATGTTTCATAGCCAACATTGTTGCATTTGGGACGTCAATTTAACGAATCATGAAACGGCTTATATCAGCCTAGTTCCTGGTTTCTGATTCCTGTGGTCGCTGCTACCAGATCACACATCTTAAGGAACTGCAGTTATTAAAAAGTAGATGTACTTACGAGGGATTATTATATCCAAATATTAATTATATGGTTTGTTTAATATTGAAATATTCGATTGAATATATAATGCCACTTGCTGTTGGCATTTTGAGACATATTTTCTTTTTACATAGAATACTTTACTTATTATACATATACATATGTATATATGTATATGTATGTATAAATTAGTAAGCGTGACGGCAATGTGAGTGCAAATTTGATTTGATGTTCATTAAAGTAAAAGCAAATAAAATAGAAATAAAATGCGATGCGACACATTCTTTATACATTTGTAGCAACATTTGCATGATGAGATTGTTGGATTGGCCCGAAGTGCCACCAGGGGCGCTATCAGCAGCACACTCGAACGAGTGTGGTGCAAGTGGTTGTCAAGTGGTAGGCACCCTGAAGAGTCGCTGTGAAACTCTTCTTTATGCATATTAAGATGCCCGGATGCTCGACTGCTCTCGGATGGGTAACCTAATTTGACTAAGTAGGGCTGGGGGCGAGGGATGAGGGTGAGAGGAGGCATGGATGAAAACCCTTCCAGCATCGTGTTAATGGACTTAATAAAAAATGCAACATTTTGATTTAATTTAATTGAAATTCACGCCACTCGAGCAACTCCATTAGGCAGAAACGTGTCCAGCATCAGCCGAACGCGACGCAAATCAAATTACCTCTGGCCTGGAGTAGGGGGGAAGTGGGGGAAGTTGGTATGTCGGCTCAATAAATATTGTCAAAACACTTGTCAAATGGCTAAACAAAGCGGCAGGGGCGGGGGCCAAGCAAATAAGCCAGTGGATACAGTTTGAAGAGGCTTGTCCATAGCCCAAAGACTTCGGTGGGCGTGCCTATTGACACTGCACGAAATTTAGCAACTCTACAGGAAAAGGGGGTGGGTGGGTGGAGCAGTAACTAGAGTTGGAAGCGTGTCGTGCTCTGACTCGTGACACGACTCAATTTGAATTCAATAAGACTTAGCAAAGAATGGCGGAAATAAATGGATTCAGCTTAACATAAATTTAAAATTAAAAATATTAAAATAATATAAATTAAGTTATACTCTTACTTAAGTTACTAAAGCTTTGAATTAAATAGTTAAAAAAAAATATTTATTATTAGAAATAAAATGTAAAAAGGCTTGAAAAAAGTTTGACTGTAAAAAACTTAGTTAAAAGTTAAAATAACTTTTTTATATACAAGTTTCAGTATTACAGACGGAAATGGCAATACTAATTATGAACATATTCATTATAGATTCGGATATATCTTCTTTTGCTTCTTACATGGACTTGCACAACTACATGATACTCTGTTTATCTGAACAGTTTATCAAAATGATTGTACCATTTGCAACACATGATTGTATCGCGTTGGAAAAAATGCGAAACGCTCTCATCGCTAACTTAAGCGTAGGGCTGTCTGGCTGGCTGGCTGCAAATCAATTTGATTCGATTTAAATTTAAAAGCATCTGCAAGACGTTGTCGGCAATGAGTATTACCCCTTCCAAGCCCCGGCCACAGACAGCAGCCCCTTTTGGCGTTGATCTTGCGCGTGATTTTCATGTTAAGGTCACGTGCCAGCGACGCGTGCCATTGACATAAGTTTCCAGTTTCGAGTTGTAGCCAAAGGGGGTGGCAACGGGCGCATGAAAGGGGTCATCATATAAGGCTATTATTTTTCCTTGCTGTGTGAGTGGGGTGTTGGTTGTGACATGTGTGCAGGCCTGCGTGTTAAATGTTTGATTTAGATATCAGTTTAATTCTAATGCCCATAAGAAAATATATAATGCTGATACCTTTTACTCATTAAATAATATTATAGAAGTTATATATGAAAGAAAAGATATGGATACAATTTATGTACACTTATATATATTTTGATAATCAAACTAACATTAATTTTAAAATATCAGTATAATTCCTATTGTACTTGTTTTTAGTGTAGGCCAGCAGAGCTCTTGCGATTTGTCTAGCTGCAATTGACGGGTTCAATCTCTTAACTGCAATAAAATCCAAAATACATCCTGTCCCATGTCGCGGTATATTGAAAATAAGGTCTCACCTGACGCATATTGCCAACGGATCGTTTGCTCGACCCGACTTCTCGCTGGATAAGAATCCGCCATTGAGGTGTCAATATACAAAAGGATGTCTGACGTTTATTGCCCTGCGGTTGAGGCGCATAAAGTTTTCTTGGGTGTCCATGCAGACAAGCAAAGCACATGTGTGTGAAAATTGTGTGCTTGGAAAATGGAAAGCGGGACATATGTTCTTATGTTTATTGGGGGGCCGTCGACGAAACGGAAACCGGATGTGAGCCCAGGGGCCGCGGTTTTGTGCAAATACTTAACAGTTTGTTATTTCTATTCCGAGTCAATATTGCAAAAGTAAACAAGAGAGGGGAAGCAACGTATACTTTAAGTGGCACAGCTGACGTTTGAGCTTACAATTTCTCATGTTGTGTTTTTTTCTTCATTTTTTAAATTTTTTTGTTGCTTTTTATACCCTTGCAAAGGGTATTACATATGTATATGTTACGAAATGTGATGAAGACATCGAAACTTGGAATAAAATGATCAAGATTGAGAAACTCTATTATATCCATATATAGATGCAATGGAAAGCTTATTTTAACATTTTTCTTAAAACATTTCGGACAAAGTAATATATTCCCAACTCCATTATGCTCCTATCATTATGTGAAAAAATGTTTAACATCACATTATTATAGAAATAAGCACTAAACGGAATAAAAGGGAAATATTAAGTTAATTTTTTCCCAAGCTTTCAACTAACGGCATATTGTATCAAACCAGATTGAAGTATATCCCCACTTGCCTGCAAGTGTATCTAATTTTCGGCACGGAAATTCACTTTTAATATTTTTATTTCTGTCTGTTGGCGTCAACGTGCCCAAAGTCTTTTCTTGGCTCTCTTCTTAACAAATATTTAAAGTGTTTCAAATTTCTCAAAAAAACAAACACAATTTTTAAAGTGCTGTAAACAGTGTGGCAGTTCGTTTTGAACACAAGACCTGAGCGTCCGAGTGTTGCCAACTCGCTCGATGATTTTGTGAGGCGCGTTTTGTGTTTCAAGTGTGGTGGTTTGGGTTGGGTGGCGAATGCGCTCGCTCTGGTTAGTGGCGTTGGTGGCACATCGTGGCCAGGGCCGGGCAGTGAGGCATGGCATGCTCAAGGGCCTGCTTCAAAATACGACAAATTTTCAGCGCATTTCGCGTTATTAACACGTAGTAGGTGCTGCCGTACCGGTTGGAGGTTGCCAGCCTACCCGATGATGCTTGCTGCTTGCTAGCTGGTTTCTTTCGGTTGGTTTTTGGATAGAAGGGGCGACCAGAGAAACGCAACGCTGCTGATACTGTGTAATAAGGAGTTTTCATGGGCTCTTGAGCGTTTACGCTTACCAAGCGAGGACATTTTAATTGAGAGTGTTGCCAGAAGGACCTCGCTGCCAAGAAGGACACGACAACTTGCGGTACTTGGCAGCTGCGTTTGCATTAAGTGCGGCTCGCTCTGCTACCCTCTCTGCCCCGCTTTCTTTCCCCAGTTCCTTAGTAACGGCTTGTTGACTTGATTCTGCCAGAGTTACCCTGCCCGGTTTTGTTTCGGTTTTGGTTTCAGTGCAGGTGTTGATGGATGAAATGCTTGAAATGCCAAGGCAAAGTTCTAGCTGCATCTGGGGGTTCAGTTCATAAACTCAAAGACTTTGAGGTGTCACATCTTAGACTCAAAGTATTCACGAATACTGCATATAAGGGCTTGTCAGGTTGAGCTCTTTACTCCCTAGTTGAAGTCTTAATGCATACTTGGTAAACTGGCAAGTTTAAGTGAACATAATTAAATAAAGTTTGAGTTAATTAATGTATAATGGTCACCGTGGAGATGGCGGGCAGACAATGTATACATACATATATATAAGTGCCTATGCAAATACGTGTTAATGGTTCTTAAGAGTACCATTCTAATAATTTAAAAACGCTGAACAAGTTTTCTCTATTTTGTTTAAGTATAAGCTCCAAATTAATTTAAAAGTACTTAATTTTAAATTGAAAAATGTACCAAAAAAAACTACTGTTTTGTGATAAAAAGTTTAAGCTTTAGTGTTGTAGCAGTTTAGTGTCAAAAACAGATTTAAAAAGAACAAATATTTTCAATACGACCTCCATTGACCTTTGACACTGACTGAAATCCAATGCTCAAGGCTATATAATTTAAAATGATGTGGAAATAGCAAACGACAGACAGCAAATTTAATGTCTTCATCAACATAAACAAGAACAACAACAAAGCAACACTCCCCCAACACAACCACACACACACACACACATACACTTATACACACACATACAGCCAGCAACCAGTTAGCGAAAGTGTTAATATATTAGGCTAAATAGTGTGATAAAAACAGGGCAAAGCAACAACAACAACAACAACAACAACAACAAGTCATTTAATTTATAAGCAATTGCCGTTTGTCAGGAATTTTCCCTTTCAGCTGGAAGGAAGGGAAAGCATCATTAATTTGCTCTGCTAGATGAGGGGAGGCGGCGACAACTGGGGAGTGTTGCGTCGACAATTGCCAAAAATATTTACAGCCAAAACAGACGCAACCTACAACAACAGCAACAACAACAATCAACATCCTCATCAGCTTCAGTCTCAAAAGTTGCTCCCAGCGGAGCAAAAGAAGTCGAAATGAAATCAGCAGAAAATTCAATGAGCAGCCAGCGGGGAAGAGGGGGCTAGGATTGCGGGGGTCGTTAGCCCAGACGATGCTATGGCAGCTGGCAGAATTGCGCGGTGGTTGATGATGACTGCAATTGATGGCAGTGGCAACCCACAACTCTCCCACTCCTTTCACCCACAACATCTTCCCGCTCCGCCCACATGGTTTGCCAGCGAAGGGGTTGTGATTTCTGTTGTTGTTGTTGGTGTTGTTGTTGCGTGCGTGCCAAATGTTATCAGCTGCTCAAGGGGGAGGGGAGTGGTGGGTATCGAGGGTGTCTCTGCTTTCTCGTTGGGTTGCTGTGACGTGCAAATGCCAGAAAAATATTATGTGACATGATAAATATTGCACGCGCGGGGGGAATTGTGGTCCATTGTTGTTGTTGTTGTTGTTGTTGTTGCTGTTGTTGTTGTTGCTGCTTGCTGTTGCTGCTGTTGTCAACATCATTGCCGAAATAATATGACAGATTCATTTATGGCTACGTGGCCTGACAACCATGATGATGATGATGATTATTGTTGTTGTTTTCGTTGCTGTTGCTGTGGTTTTTTCGCATAGGCGTTTTAAGCAGCGGACGAATGCGGTGTTGTATATGGTTTTGACATATCCAACATTTATGCGTCAATTGACGATGATATAGAAATCAAGTTTCTCGCAGCTCGGGCAGTTATCATTGAATTTGATTGGGTGTTAGTCTACTAAGCTGTAATTTCTCTGTTGGAGAAATGTCTCTTAGGCGGTTCTAATCAAAATCGATTTCAGCAAGTAATAGCCATGGCGAAGAACTGACTAAGTACTTACCGGCATCCTGTCATAACAGTGTAAACTAATAAGCCATCGAGCTAAACTAGCTGTAGTTAGTAGCGAACTCTGCCGATTTTGTGATAATGAAATGACATCCGCAAAGCACATCGTAGGAACCCTCAACCCGGCAAAGATTCTCGCATTCGCGCAAAAATTAAGGTTGAGGGAAAAGCTATAGGCTCAGAAGAATAAATTGCATAATACATCCTGCTTTTATTTAAATTCTGTCTCAAGAAAATTCATAATGTTTGAATGTATATTCTTGATGCCATTCTGTCTGATTTCACTATTATTTTTCGTAATTAAGTTATTCTTGAAGTGAAATATAAAATATAAAAATAAATTAAAATAAATGATAATTTTTTGTAATACAATATTATTTTAATAAATTAGGTTTTGTCTGCACACAACGTCATCTTGTCATTGTTGTTGTTGCTGTGGTAGTTGTTATTGTGGGAGTTGCCGGTCTAATGGTAACTTTCACAAGTCGTTGCCAATCAAATAATTAGAGTCTGGCAATGCTGGCCAAAAAGAGAGTTCTGTGTGCGTGTGTGTCTGTGAGTCTTTTAAATAACGCGCAGAATCGCTCTTTTGTTGCTATTTACTATATATATATTTATATATATATATAAATATTCTATATAGCATACATAAATGGCAGACAACAAAAGTTCAACGGAACAAAACGTGCGCTCTCCAGCCAAAAACAAATCAAATACAAAAAGTGCAGAAAAGGCAATAGCAAAAATAACCACAACAACGTAAGCGATGACGTTGAAGGAAAAACACTAACAACAACAACAAATGTAATAACAACGCATCCAAATTGTATGGCAAAAACTTTTTGCAACACTTTGGGGGCAAGTACTAGTCAATGACATTGAAGAGTTACCTCCATAGTATATATACACATTTATATACATATATCTAAATATATATGTGCCTCGGTTGCGTGCTTGGTTGCGGATTAGAACTAGTTACACATAAGTGTTGTGTTTGCAACACAAAATTTAAATAATTGACAATTTAAGTTCTGTGTTGACTTTTGTGGCAACTGAGCGAATTTCAAGCATTTTAATGTTGAACTTGAAAGTTATTTGCAGTCCTTTTTGTTGAGTAGTTTTGAGTATATTCGTAAAGCCATTCAATGACATTCGTCAAGGAATTTGTAGAGCGGCCAAGGGAGACTATAATTTTGTATTTTTAAATATTTCGGTAAGATAATATTTATATCTTACATTAATTAATATGGATTTGGATTTGGGTGTCTCAAATCGTAATTGAGATCGAATAATATACAACATGAATACAAACAATAAGAAAATTAAGCATATGGTTCTGAAAGGATTATTTCTCATCTGTTCTGAAAAGTATGCTATAAAAAGTGATGTAAACTAATGTAGAACATGAACGTAAAATTCGAAATGGTGTAGCATACGTTTTGAGACCTTGGAATATTTTTGCAAATCGAATTTTTGTTATTCAAAATTAGCTCGTTTTTTTTCGAAGCTGCTGCTAAAAAATTAATTGTTAAACATATTATTTACTAGCTCATTCAAATTTGAATAATTTAATATTTATAGACAGATTTTAGGACCTGCAACTATTGAAGCTAGCAATATGAATCCATGTAACCCTCTGGTAGAAGCAGCACCCCCATTAAATGCTGTCTCACCCAAATTGAAATAAAAAATCAGCCATACGGGAAAAATCGCCTTGCACGTGTCCCTTATTTTTTTTTATGATATTGTTCGCATGTCCAGCCGGACGCGTGAATAATATTGAAACAGGACCTTTGGTCACGCTGTGAATCAATCTTGCGGCACGGCACACAGGATGTAAACAGATCTAACAGAGTCCGAGAGTTGTAGTTGTAGCAAATCGACCAAAAACAAGCTGCATAATAAAATATTTTTAGATTTTTTATGATGCAGAAATAATTTTAAATGCTTATTTGAGCAAACCTGCTAACAGCTATGAGTCCTACGCATTTGATTCTCTTACCTCACATTGTTTTCCTTGGATCCCTTTGTACGGGCTACACAAACAAAATGGAGCGCGCCAAAGCATTTTGCTGGGGGTTGTTTGGGACCAGTGCCAGACGCAAACTATTAGCGTTTAGTGCGCATGTTTAAAAAAAATCTCACCGACTGCTCCCAGCGAAAGCCAAACAACAACATCAGCAAGTTGCAGAGGAGCAAACAGCAACACTTAAAAGTGGTTGCAACCCTGCGTTAGGTTTGTTTGTTTTTGTTTTTTTTGTTGCCGTATCCTCGCGCGGCGTGTTCTTTTTTGCGCCATTTGTATTGGCATTTGCAGCGCGTGCTCCAATAAGAACAAAAGGAATCCCCATCTCTGTTTTTTTTCCTGTTTCAGTTTCCGCACTCGCAGAGACAGGCGGCAGCC
This sequence comes from Drosophila nr. medialis 2 BK-2023a, assembly GCA_035044325.1. Classification (NCBI taxonomy): domain Eukaryota; kingdom Metazoa; phylum Arthropoda; class Insecta; order Diptera; family Drosophilidae; genus Drosophila; species Drosophila nr. medialis 2 BK-2023a. Next base: position 1,356,718 of record JAWNMH010000348.1, read on the forward strand.
AAAGGTTATTGAAATGGCATTGCGTTTGGGTTGAGTTCAAAAGTTTAAAGAGTCTTTGCCCGTTCGTGTTTTTTTTTTTTTTTTTTTTTTTTGGCAGCAATTTTGACAGCGGCAAATTTGTGTTTCCTGAACGGGATTAAATATTGCCAATTTTTGTGTTTGATAAATTGAAGCTTAGATAATTTCTGGGTGCTTCGTACGTACCACACAGAGTAAAATACCAACAACTTCAAATCAACAAAATAATATTACTTTAAGCACAAATTATAACAAAAGTAAAACATAATTTCATTGATTGAGTAAGTTTATGCTAAAATAAACTATCTTGATTCAAATTTGTTGTCTCACTTACTCTTTAAGGAATGTATTCTTGACTGATTATTAATTAAAGTTTGCAAATTTCATAAAGATTTCCATAAAAAGAGAAGTCATTTGAATAAAATATATATAAACATGTTTTATGTAATTATCTTTTAAATCTGTTGTACTAATCTTATTCACAACATCCATTAGTAGTGTGCACACTCAATTAACATTTATAATTCTCCATCAAAACTAAATTTCTTCATCCTTAGTTTGTGTAATTATTAATTAGTTGAAAAAATATATGCATTAATTTATGTTAATTGTTTGTATAATGATTTAATTAGAATAAAGTTTCCAATATATACTATAAATGTAATTGTTGTTACTCTCCAATTAATTTCTCAGCTTTTATTTATGAGATAGTTGCATAAGTGAAATAAATTAAATTGTATATTGATTTTTAAGTATTCTATTTTCGAGTTGTGTCTTGGCTATCAGGCATTTATTTAGAGACAATTGTAAAGCTTATTAAATGAATTTTAAACAAAAATGTTTAATAAAATTATTTTGTGGTTTATTCCAAAAATAATCTTCTTAGATATGATTACGGGTCATAGTCCTTTTGAATTATGCTGAGCGTATTAAATGCTGTCTACCATTAAATCTGTTGCCCGACCAATTTAACATAAATAGACAGTCAAACTATCCATAGCAAAACAACAACAATCAATAGCTGTGCATGTTCTCATGGCAAATTATTGAAGATTAACAATCATTAAATTTATTACGCTGCTGTGGCAACAACAACAACTACAACAACAACAATAACAACAACAACAACGAGAGTGGGAATCAACCCTCAGTGCAGGCCTAACGAGCATCATTTGTAGTATTTTTATAGAGAGGGGTTCCATGGGTGGAGCTGAGGGTCGATCTTTATTGGTCACTGCGGTAATCTGTCATCTGGGCTTTAATTGCGGTTAATGCCAGGCGACATTCAATGCGACATTAAAAATCAAATTAATCAAAACCTAAATATTTGCAATCGCCAGCAAAGATCGAGGCCAACTATTGACATAGACAACGGAACAAAGGGACAACGAGACGGGGCAACTCAGAATGCGGGCACACCACAAAAATAGTGGTAAATAATTTTAATTTTCTCCCAAAAAAAAATTATACAAATCTTTCACTTTATTTGTTGTCTAATTATGCGTAATTATCGGTGCACTGCATTCGAACTTGACCTTCCGCCAGGGAATGAGTAGCGGTCTCTGGTTTTCTGTTCTCAGCGACGTCATTTGAATATGCGGGTTCTTTATGTGCCCCCACTCATTAAGCGGAATTTTCCTTCGTTTTCCATATCCTTTTCCGCCACCGCAAATAAAATATAAATGGACTAAGAACATATTTATTGGTTTTTATTTTTATTGTGTCACATAAATTTATTTATTTTATGGTATATTTATTTTTTTCTTGAGGGCATATTGATATTTGACAGTTATTGTCGAACACGGAAACGCCCACTTTTTTTCGTATTTTGTTTATGTGTTGTAATTTTGGAGGGTACTTTTTTTATGTGTGGTTCGTTTGTTGGGAATGTCATTAGGAAATGTTTCCAATAGTATTGCTGGGAGTATTTTTTTATTGATTGCTTGTTGATAACGGAACTTCGAAATATTTGTGTTTCAAGACAAATTTAATAATACAATAAAATATTTTTGAAAAAACAATGAATAATCTGAAAAGTTATACATTAGATATTGTCATTCCATAAAAAATAGAATAAGCAGAAAGAAAGTTGTATCTTTAAAAGAATCTTCAAAAATATTCTATATTGTGATAAGCACAAAATATTATTACACAACTATGACAAAATATATATAATAATCGATCGAAACGAAAATATTAACTTTTTCGCATGATTACAAAAATCTGAACATCAAGATGGGAAAACTTTTAAGATTTGCTAAGATTGGTATCTGTATGCCCAACGGTTTTCGAGAAACTTGGCAAAACATTCATTACAACAAATTACAGTACGAAACAACAGGCGATAAAAATGAACGGCAAAAGGAAATCCAACCACAGGCAGCAGTTAAATGATGCTACTTAGGCGATAAGCACGACCTCCAGTAGCGGCGAAAAAAGAATGCGCCCTAACTGAAGACAAACCCCCCACACAACCCGCCCCCCAACCGAGAATCATTCTTATGCGCGTTATTTGTTTGTGTGTTGTGTCCAAAACAATTTCCTTCCTTAATCACATGGTAACAGGGTCTAGGAAAAATTGCATATTATCTGACCAAGAGCAAAACAAATCGGCCAGAGCGAAAAACAGACCCATGAACAGCGCTTCTAATTGTAAAAGATAAAAAATACACAGCACAAAAAAACACAAAGTTGGATTGGTCAACAACTCTACTTAATGTATTTGTATACTCTTCGTAGAAGGTCTAATGCTGTGTTCACCAAATGTGCTACACCCTACAGAAATGTTTTACTAATGTAAATGTGTTTCGCAGGCGAAACGATCAAAAAAGTAGTTCATGATTAAGTAATGATTATCAGATAATACAATCGCATTTTGTTGCTTCCGCAATTTATAATATTTGTTTCACAACTTGTAAATGTTTGCAAGAGTATTCAGGATTCGGTAGCTTGAAAATAAATTGTGATTCCATTTTTTTTGGGTCAAAAAACCGAAAAAAAGAAACTCACCGAAGATAAATGACGGGCAACTTTTATCGTGCCAGCGAACAGTGACTGAGGATGAGTATTGAGGTTTGTAAATGTGTGCGCTTCTGTGTGTGTGTGTGTGTGTGTGTGTGTGTAAAGAGAGACATTTGCCAGCACTGTAGCATACTTTCAAGTGTCTTTAGAATGTGGGATGTATGCCAACAGCTTGTCGAGTGGGTTCTCTGTGTTTTTTTTAGCAAAGTATTTGGACTATCGATGTCGCCATAAGTTGTGCAGCACTTCAGACCACTGCCACGCCTGCCTCCTCCCCCAACAGCGCCCTTCTCAGCTGGCCTCCTGTCCATGCCTGACCAAGTGCAAAATGTCAAGTTTTTGCGCGAGCAGCGAGCCCAACCCAACCCCTATTTTTGTGAGTGTATGTGTACGTGCATGTATTTTTTTTGTGTGTTGTTCTTCTCCGGCTCGTTTGCGCAACAACTCTTTGATGTATGTAAATTTTGTAGCTTATCTGTATCAGTGCCATGTTCTGTGACTTTAATCGAAAAATGCAACCCTCACGCACGTTAAGCCGCCTGTAAATACGCTGCCAAATCCGCTCTTGCCCACAACCATCCCAATGCGAGAGAGAGAGAGGCAGTTGTAAATCGTTAGATTTAAAGTTGATTATTTCAATGTTTTATAGCCACGCCGGCTGCTCGGTCTACTCGGCTTATCGGCGATCTGGTAACAGGTTGCCCAACTTCTGTTCTTGCCTTAAGCCTCAGAACAAACAATCATTTGATGAGAGGGGGTGGAATCAAAATGTGGTAAGCATTTTAATATTATTGCTAGAATACAAAATAAATTTGGTTCTAGAACAAAATTGACTTGGTATTATTAAGAAAATGTTTCGTTTACTATACGCACATGTGAAATATGCAAGATTCCTAATATTAAGTAAACCAATGTTTCATATTAAATAGATTAATTCACATTCCAAGCAATTCCTTAAAAATGTCCAAAAGATTGTGCGTAATATATTCAATATTTTCGATTGCCAATTAGGCTACATCGAGCTCGTTTAACACCCCACAAAGCTCAGCCAGTCTCTGAAGTGGGCAGTCATAAAACCGACTAATTGGGCATATGGATTTGTGGTCGCTTGGCTCATCAACAACAGGTTGCCACAACAACCTGAAGCGGACTTCTGATTAACGCATCGCTGCACTGTCAAGTTCCAAATTTCATGCAATCAATATATCTTATTTGCATATAGTATATTGTGTGTGGTATAGCTAAGCGTCCTGGACAATTTTATGGATTGCATTGGTGGTTGTAAAAAATAAATAATTATGTCATCAATGGAAGGGTGGATGGCTTTATAACGCAATATGCAAACTACATGTGAGAGTGGGTGCGATTGGGGTCTCGCAACCAAGGGGTAAAAATCCTGGTGACATTTATGTGGTTAAGCAATTTACCCCTCAGCCTTCGGCGACGCATAATTTACAATTGTCAAAGGGATTGCCCGGCAACACTGTGGACGACCACTGATTTATGGAATTTCATAAATTTTCACTGATTTTAATCGTTTATAATTATAGGCGAGCTCAGAGAGAGAGAGAGAGAGAGAGAGAGAGAGAGAGAGAGAGGGAGAGAACTGTTGAAAAATAAACAAATATTATTGCGTTTGCAATTTAAAGCGGTTTTTTCAATTAAATTGAAGACAAAACACAGACACAGGTAATGCTCAGTCTGTGGCACGTCGACTGGTCCTTTATTTGATTGGAATTTTTTTTTGCTGTCCTTTGTCGCGACTTTGCTTTATTTTATTTCATTATGTCTGTCACATATATAATTCCTTTTTTTTGCCCAACATGTTCGTTTTTTTTCTGTTAATTCTTATTGAGCTCCAGTGCTCAGGGTATTTATACTATAAAGCTAAAGCCTGGCTAGCAAAAACGAAAAAAAAATCAGCAGCAGCCGCAGATTGATTTTATTATTACGTTTTATTTCCTTGGAGACAAACTGCCCGCCCACAGGACGCAGCTTTTTTTGTGTCCAACTTCAAAGAAACTTTGGCCGCTCAAGTGTCCTTGTGCTATGCCTGTTTGTGTGTGAGTGTGTGTTCTTGGTCCTTCATGCGGTCGTCGGCTTATGCGACAAATTTTTCAATTTATGTTGCGTTGCTTTCTATCGTACGGCTTCGGCTTTCCATTTCTTTTTTTTTTTATTTTGGCCTCATTTTAATGGCCCAAAACTTGAGGTACGAAGTAGCAGTCGGCACTTTTGCGGCTGCTGCTACTTCTGCTGCCTGAGGTTTGAGGTTGAGCACTGTGCTAGATGCGAAATTGTGTCGAGGGCTTTCGGACAAACATGCTGTCCAACATGCATTTCACATTTCAGAGCCCTGGATGCCAAAAAGTGTTACGAATAAAATAAAATTTAAATACTTCTTTATGGCTCTAATGGGGAACAACACATAATTACCAGTGTTTTTTATATGAAACTTTTTTATTGATAAGGTTAATAGGGATGTTAATTATTATGTGAAATATTGCAATCAATTGACAAATATAATACATAAAGACTATATTTAATGCCCGATAACCGCTGTCAGTTGTACGTTGGTGTGAGATTCTTTGTGAAAAGCACACTATACATCATCATAGATCTATTAACGATTGCCATTCCTCAATGGATGCTGTTGTCAATTTATCAGATTGTGGATCATATACCCTATGCATTAATCAGTTTCGCTGGAGCGTTTGTTTTGATCACGACGACGAACATGAGCAATAGACTGAAGTACACAAATACTGATGACCTTCTCCATAGCACTGCTAATCGGTGGGCTAATGCAGCTGTTGAATCCTTATAAGCTGACTGGCCTATAGCTGCTGGGTTTGATTCATGTGTTTTGGTTTATAGCCAATAGTTGTACCGAGCAGACGCCGTTGTTGCATATACCAAATATATTGATTTTTCTGGTATCGCAATTGCAGCTCACCTTTAGCAATCTGGATGTGTTAATCAGAGATGATGTATTGTGGCACTTGCGCTCTATATGCACTATGTGCTCGTTCTGTTCTGTTCACGTGCTTCATATGCATGCAGCGCATCAAAAGCAACTTTGGCAGCGCCTCACTTAATGTCTGACGTGCTGGCATGCAAGGCTACCTCTCAATAACGCATCGAAGGCGACCACAGATTGGCTTTATATATATGTGTACACTTTTATTCGTATTTGGCTCAAGTGAATCATTTTTGCCTGTCGCCTCGCCCACCGTACCGTTCGACCTGTCTGTCTGAGTGCCGCCGCCGCCCCCTTTTTGGTGGCTCAGCCTCAATCACGTCCCATTCTCAGCGGGTTCTCAATCCGCTGCTGCCACTGAATCATTGACGGCTGCCGCACAACTTTCTGTACGTGACATTCGTTTTGATCTCAAAGCAATTTCATTTTTTTGTATTATTTTATTAATATTATAATCTATTGTCAAAGCTCAAATTCATTTGTAAGTTTTACCATATTTAACTTATATATTCAAATAATTTTTTAAATATTAATACTTTGTCGTGTCTGACTGACTGGGGACCAATGCAATTAATTTTGTCCCAAATGAGGAAAACTTTTATATTTAACCATGCATTTAATTTCAGTTCAGCACCTGGCTGGAAATAGGCGATGGACTATTGACAAAAGTAAATATTTTTTCATATTCAGAGACCTGTGCGTTGGGGAAGGCTGCTTAGGTAAACGTACAATTTTGTATCAATTTAATATCTTTCTTCAAAAGAAATTACTGATTGTCGGAAAACTGTATAAGTCTCAAAATGTTGTAAGCAACTATAAGATTAATGTTTTATGACTTTCTTCGGACCGATCTCCAACTAATTTTGAGAGCAATACGAGTCTCATAGATGGAACAAATTCAATACACGGATAGAAAGCTAGTTATTATTATTATAATTGGGGAAAAGTTAGCACTGCGACCTATAAGGTCTATTGTGCTGCCTTACTAAGCCTACAGCTCTTCCATCAATCCCAACTCCTGCACGAATGCTAGAATCTTTATTGGGTTGAGGGTTTCTATGTCCCATGGCCTCATGATATGCTGCCCCAGAATGTTGCATCTTTTCCTTGTTAAGGCGACGCATTCTGTTAGGATGTGCGTCGAGGATTCCTCTCCGTATCCGCAAAACCTGCATACGTTGCTGCTGTAAATACCTAATTTGGTTAGGTGACTTCTCAGTCCACAGTGTCCTGTCAATAGACCTGTGAGTATTCTGAGTCTATTCTTCCCCATGGATATCATTTGCTTAAATCGCTTTGAGAAAATACAGAAATACAGAAAAACAAATATTCCCATTGCAAATCAGGGGAGTCTTCAAGTGTGTATATTTGGAAATGGAATGCATCAGAAAAATCCGAATGCTTTCATATTTATATAGTTTGGCAGATGAGAAAAGTGACAAATATTATATGAGATCGCAGTTTTTGGACTGTACGAGTTGAGCGAAAGCAAAAAAAAAGCTGAAAGCAGAGTCACATTAATATGGGTGCTGGTCACATTGGTCAGCCATAAATTAAAACTAGAAAAATATTTGCGCGTTAAATAAATATCAATGACAATGACAACGAGCAGGATATGATGGGGCTGAAAATGCAGAAATTTGTGGGAGTGAGCAGCAATTGAAATTGTCAATGTTGTTGCCGTTGTTGCTGTTGGTTGGTCACAACGGATGCAATTCCTACAAAATGATAATTTATGATAATGATGCTTCCGGTTCATGCAGCAGCGAGCACAAAACTGGACGCCGTGCAGCATAAAAATCAGGCGAACACGAAAAATTTGCGAGTTGCGTACGAAAGTTTGGACACAACTGGAGAGGGGTAGCAAGTGGGGGTGGGGGTGGTGGTCGAGGGGTTTGTGGGCTGCCTGGTCTCGCATATTTATTGATAATTTCCGTGAATTCAGCGACAAAGCAAAAACGGAAGTTATGCCATTTGCTGCACGCCTGCGAAAAGGACAACGTCAACGACGCCGACTTCAATACGGACAATAGTTGTTGCTGACCCGGGAAGGGGGGAGTGGTTAGGTGGTTAGGGGGGTTTTCGTAGGCCGTTTTGAATGGCGGCCCATATCAAAGTGCCTATCGATTGCGTCGATTTGCCTTGTTATTGTCTATAAACGTCGCGTCGTTGTCTGTGCAATTGTTTTGACTGTGTCTAGTATTTATGGGTTACGCTTCAGCAACAACAAAAACAAACAACTGAAACAACAACAACAACAACAACAATAGCAATAACAATAACAATGGCAACTGGCCTATTGTTGTGATTATCATAAACATTAACAACAAAAGGATGGCGCTGCCAATGTCAGTTGCTGTCTCCTCTCTCACTTAAGTATTCAGGCTCTATTTGCGCATTCTAATGACCTTGAAAATTAGTTCCTGCTTGTGTCTGTCTGTGTGTGTGTGTGTGTATGGCACATAAATCTTTTGGGGCACGCCCCACTTGTTGGTCTGAGCAAAAATAATTACGCATTATTATTATTGCTTATTTATCTTTTATTGCATATTAATTGCTCGCCAGCATACAAAGTCGTCCGTTAAATAAATGCAATTTATTTAAATGTTTACCATATGTGCGCGCACTTTTGGCATATGGCACGTATCTCGTAATGCTTCCGATTTGGGATAATGCATTAAGTGTAAATAGTGCGGTCGATAAATGGACAGATAAGCAGATATGCAGGCCATCATTCTGGCCAGGAAGCCAGTGTGGTCTTTTATATAGATAATGAAGTTGGAACTTAATATGGAAATAAATATGTAATAAAATTGATAAAAATAATAATAATAATTATAACAATAATATAATGAAAATACAAATACTTAAAAATAACAATAATAATGATGGTGATGTGTTTTAAATAATTAAAGTGATAATAAAAAATGAATATCCTCACTTCACAATTTGTAAATATAAAAAGACTGTTTGTTGTGCCCTGCCACCGCACACACCGTTTAACTTTAGCTGTAAGAAATGGCTTCCAAACTTGCGGCTCAGAAGCTGAGAAAAAAAAGAGGAGCCGCAAGGGTTGCAGATCCGTTGAGCTGCATTGAGGCTGAGCCACTCATTTGCAAGAATTTAAAGTGCACTTTGCAGTTTCATGTGGATCTGAAAATACTTTGGCTTATCTGCGCGTTGGCACAACAGTTGTGGTGGGTGGCTGGTTGCATAGATTTGGCTGGTGTTGCTGCTGCAAAATGGCGCAGCAAATGGAGCCAAAGTTATGAGCGTGCGGGGCAAAATGAGCACAGGAGTTCGACATCCGGCAGGGTTTCTACTTATTTGCGCGCCGAAACTTTGGCCGGGATAATGCGAGCCCAAAAGAACGGAGTGTTTGCCGTAAAGTTATGCGCCAGCCAAACAACAATAAAATAATATAACATTATTATTATTATTTTTTTCTTCTTTTTTTTTAAAACCAGGAGCGTTGCTTGGGAAGACCCGAAATCGCAGCGCTCATAAACTTTGAAGAAATATCGAAAGTTTTCGACTCTGGCCAAAGCTCTACTAGCTGAAAACTGGAAACTGCGAAATGTGAACAGCGCACTGTGAACTGCGAACAGCGAGATGAGCGCGCTCGAGAGACAGACTCACAAAGGCTACAAAACTTATAACGAGAAAACTTTGGCACTTGGTAAATGCGCGATAAAGAAACAAACAGAACAGAACCAAACAGAGCAGAGCCGAAGCTGCGAAAGAACAGAGAAGAGCAGCGGACAAACTACAAGCTGAAGATGTGGGCACGTTGATATAAGCGCCGCAACTTGGATAAAAGAAAGAAACAAAAATAGAAAAAAATAAGCAAAATGGGAAAACAAAAAGAAAGTTAAACGCGCCAATGGAAAACAAGTACAGGTATCATTCAACATGTCGAAAATGCAATGCTCTATCCTTCAACAATTATAACTATATAAAAATCTGAAAATAATAATCACAAATATATTTATTGTATTCATATATTATAGTAATACGATATAGTATACAAGATAAAACTTACCTTTAATTCATCATTCTTATATTTTTATGTTGACATTTAAATATTAATTATTAGTTTTGATTAATTCAATTAAATTTATTTTATTCCTTTTTGTATTTTTGCATTTCAACTAATGTTAACCGACAGTGAATAAATAAATAAATACGAAGTAAAAATCGGCACCATTTCGGTTGCATTTCGATTAAACTTGTAATATATAATAACAAATAAATAATAATTGTACAATAATTGTATTAAGTAAAATTCAATGAACTAGAGTAAGAAGTTGGGTACTTAAACATTAAAATAAAAAGAAATCAAAACACTAAGCTTATTATCGTTTCTTTTTTTGTTTAATTTTTTATTTAACGTGAGTACTTGAATTGATATTTAGCATTGAAATTTGGCAGAGTATGTGAAAATAAGTAAGAACACAGAATTGGATAAAAAGTTGTTCAACCTTACGCACAGAGAGTGCAGTCATTGGAACTGGAGAATTTGCCAGGCTGGCAAAAAACTTGTGCCGCCACAAAAATTTTCCTCACAATGCTACACAGAGCAACTGAAGGATGGGCAAGGAAGCAGGCAACTCAAGAAAACTCATTCGCGCGTTTTAACTAACTAGAAGAGCGGGAAAGAGGACAGAACGGAAAAGAATATACGGCAAAAATTATTATTTACGCACGGATGGTGTCATCTAATTATGAATTCATTTTGCCTGCCGCACAGTACCACAAGGCAGTAGCACCAACAACAACAAAAAACAGCAACAAAAAAATGGCTCTGCTGATAGAAAGGAAAAAAAAGGAGAACTCGGGCGGACTTTCTTGAAGGCGAAGGCAATTTTCTTTTGGCTTTTGCCGCTGAAAATTAACAAACGCGCGCGGGCCAAACAAAATGGCGCCAGCTCGGACAATGCACCTGCAGCGCAGGCAGTCAGAAGAGGGGGCGTGGCTGCTTTTAATGCAATATTTTTCAGCATTTTCTGTGCTAACGATAAAAAGTTTTATGCACGCATTTTCAGCATTTTGCATTTTAGCCAGGCCAAAGAAATTTCATGCTCTTTGAAAACTTGTTAAACTATGATAACCACAATGCTGGCCACCCCCCCTCGCCGCCTCCTCACCAAGCACCGCTTCCACAAAAAAAAGGAGAAATACGGGGCACCCGCGCAACGAATAATAAGCAAGCTGCGAGTACTCGTTAGCTCGCCTCTGTGCAAGTTAAGAAATGCATAAAATTTGTTAACAAGCAAAAAAAAATAAAAATAAAATGCAAAATAATAGTCAAAATAACAAGAAATGGTAGCAATGAGTACCTATGTAGTTTCTTCCTTGGTCACCCGAGACATTTTCTTAGCGGAAATCACTAACAAGCGCGAATTTTCTATATAATTTTAGTTTACGGTTGAAAAATGCTTTATGCATCTTACACCGCAGAATGCTCAAAGGCAAATGCTTAAAAATTTAGAATGTGGCTGAGGTCACAATGCATTCTAATGAGTGCTAGCTATTCAATAGGTTGTTTTAATACATTTCTTAAGTTCATATAAAATATATATGATCTCATTAATTCTTATATAATAATTTACAAATATGAGTGAAAGCATTTGTTGCGATATGTATATTTGTATATGTATTTATTTTTATTTTGTGAATCTTGAATTGAATACAAGAAATGGGTGGATATTAAAAGAGTGTTACCAGCAATATACCCTTAAAATTTGGTGACTCTAGCTCACAAATTGTGAAAGTTATGCGCATTTCAAAATTCTTGGGCCGAGGCTCCTGGGGCCGGCGGGTGCGGGCGTGGTCCAAAAATGTATGTGCCGATCCTTGGAAAAGGTTACCACCAAGTTACCTTTCAGGTCTGGCGACTCTTTCTTTAAAGTTATGGGAGATATGCAGATTTATCGATTTACACTTTCTGAAATATCGGAATTGCCGATTTTTAGGATCGGTAGGCCTGGGGGCCTGCAGAGGTGGGCGTGGCATATCCTGATCTGTGAAGGATATCTCCAACAACCTAGCAACCAAATTTGGGGACTGTGACTTGCGTTCATACAGAAGGACGAACACAGACAAGCAGACAGACAGCATGACGGACATTGCAGAAAATCAATATACCGCGATACCTTCGGAATCAAAGTATAAATATGTTGGAATCAATCATTTAGAAAAATGCAGCAAACACGTTTTGGGGCTTCGGTCAATTTGGCAAAATCATGAAGACAGAGTCAGCATTATTCATTTCAATCATTTATCAAAATCCTGGAGCCAAAAATCTCACTTCTCTTTCAATGCGAAGCAGCGGCTAATGAGCCAAGTGCGTCTCTGTCAATCCATGGAACTGTGGTGACTCAATTGAGCCGAGTTTGAGAATTGTGGACGTACTCGCCTCGTCCCCACTCCGCCGGTCAGTTAAGTTGACAGGCCACCAGCTGAAGCCGATGTGGCCAAGTTAAGTGCGCACATTCATTAATTTACATTAAAATGTAATTAGCGGTCAAAACAGCAACAACAACAACAACAATAACAATATAAAAAAAACTTGGACAAAATGAGACCGCAAAAATGTGCGCTCAACGCATAAACAAATGAAATGCAATTTTTAATAAATTTAAAATCATTTACGTACATTGCCAAAGCTTAACTCAAAACTAATGAAGGCTTCAAAAAATAATAAAAAATTGTTTCATAATGTTTGAAAGTAATTATATTTGAAAATAAGTATAAGACGAAACTGTACAACTATATATATATAAAAATATATACATATATATATATATGTGTGTAATAGGTGTGGCATTAACAGATAAATATGCATTGCATCAACTAATTATATTAATCGCCTCTTTCACGCACATTTGGATTAATTTTTAAATTTCAATTTAAATGTTTATATTAACATTTTACACAATATTAACAGCAATGCCGCTTTTTATATTTTGTATATATATATATATTTATTTTAATAATACTTACTAGTGAATGGAATAATTACAACGATATACATTTAAGAAATATACATTTAATCTCTGTTATTCAAAGTCAGACTCTATTTAATTCGACTTCGAGACTATAGTGTAATATTCATTTTCATATACATTATTAAGAATTGTGTGCATATATATTATAAAACATAATCAGGCATATGCCATATTATGAAGATAATGTATGTTTTACATATTTAGTTACCTGACAGCATATTGTGCTAAACTTATATACAGCCTTTTCATTTCCTCACATATAAAGGTTAGCTACAAAAAATCAGTTTCCAGGTTCTTAAACACAGCTTCATCTTTTAATCCCCAGCCATTAAAATCAGTGCCACAATCAGCTAATTTTGCACACATTTTGATAAGCTTTGTTTGTGCCGTTTCTGTTGTTTTTGTTTGATATTAAAAATATTTTATGCCTCCGCTGGGGGCTGTTGCATTTCTATCTGCCTTTATGTGCATGCAACGCCTGTTTGCTGCCTTCTGGTTTTTTTTACACCTATGCGAGATTGACAGGTGTGGATTGGTGGCGCATTAGCACACCCACACCCACACCCATACACACATACAAACATACACACACACGGTGATAATTATGCGCGTGATGCACATCATCATCATCATCAACATTTGTATGATTATTCACGTAATATGCCACTCGTGTTACGTATGCCACCCCTTGCCTCTTTTTGCTAACCCATTCCGTTGTCATTCCCCTGCCAATTAGGTAAATTGTGTGCTATTTTCAATTTTTTAAATTCAACGCGTTTTTGCCGTTAGCTCTGTCTCTATTTCACAGTGTCTCCTGCTCTATCTCTGGCTGCCTTCCTGGTTGGCTTAAGTGGCTGCCACAGCAGCAGCAGCAGCAGCAGACGGCAACAAAAACAATAGCTAACTGCGATTTGTTTGCTGCCGCCACTGCTCGCCCCAAAAATTAGTCAACTTTCAAGATGGCGTGCTAGCATGGATGTGTGTGTGTGTGTGCGAGTGTGAGTGTGAGTCAGAATAAGGGGTGTCCATTAGCAAATGGAGCAGGCTATTTTTGATTTAATGAGCCATAGACTAATGGATTTTTCTTTTTTTGATAAACTGTAGGTGTTTGAGTTTCTACACGCGCCACTTAAATTGGTTTAGATTTTAGCTGTGTGCAAATAATCACTAATAGTTTCTGCCTGCGAGGGTTGTACGAAAACAAATGAACATTGATGACAAATTAGCTTGAATAATTTTAGGTTTATGGAAAATTAGCATAAAATCGTAAATACATCTAGATTCATGTACAAAACGGCAATACTTAAAACTCTTGAATCTTGAATATATTTAAGTACTGTGATCATATGAACTTAAATAATTTCTTATGTAATGAGCAACCCTCTTTCAGATTTCTTAGGTTTTTCTTTGTCCAACCAACGATTGTCGCGAGTTCACTTCAAACAAGGAAGCATTTGAGTTTTTTGAGTGTGATAAATGTGGTTTCATATTTTGCTGATGTCTTTTTCAGTTGTGTCAGTTTGTTGTCTCTGGTATTTGAGTGTACGTACAATATACCATTGTCCATTGTCAGGTTGTTGACAGCGGGCAGTCCTTGAGTTGTTGTAGGGTATAAATGTGGCAGTGGGTATTGACATAATAATAAGCCAGTTGATATTACAATTTATAATTGTTACAAATAAATTAATTTAAAAAAACTATACACAAAATGTCATATTCTGGAATATGATGTAATGAACATTTTTGCATTGCTTATTATAATTAAAATTTGATTTCAGTTCCGATATAGCTGCATTACCTTGATATATTCCCAGTTTTTTGAATTTTTAAGCTAACGAAAGCAAAATTCTGCTACAATAAGTCGTTGAAGTAAAGTCAAAGACTGCAGCAAAATAAAACCCAAATCCAACTGACTAACCGAATACCGTTCGAGAACTTCCCAACGATCCGGGGTGTAAACTGAAAAAATAAACAAACAAATGCCTCATTACATGCGAAATTAAATTTAAATGTTTGCTTAATGTGATTCCACAGTTGCCTCGGGCCACGGGGCGATCAGGGTAAAAAAGGTATGTTGCCCAAAAAAAATAAACAAACCAAACAAACCCAAGCACATAAAATATACTTTCGTGCCCGAAGCCCTGGGCTAACCAGGGAGCATTTCAGTCTGAGGGCGGTGGCGTCAAGGCATGTTTAGAAACATTTCTGGTATTTTATTTTATTCCTTATACCCTTACTGGGAGTAGTGTTATTTTGTCGAAAGATGGTGTTAACCAAACTTGATAAAATGCTATAACAATTTGACAAACAAATAATCAAAATCTAGCTACAATCTTATGTAGCTTTTAATTTTCAAAAAAATAATATTATGAAAATCAAATTTGGATTAAATTTAAATTTACAGAAACAGTTGATATTCAGTCTGAAAGGGTATGTCATCTTCGGCCAGTTTTTTTGTCTTTGTTTTATTTTTTTGTGCGATGCTTTGTGACTGAGTGGAGAAATTAGATCTTGTGTGTGTGTGTCTGTTTGTGTGTGTGTCTGCGGTCGCCGGTGGACGCCGACGGAAGCCAGTAGCGCCAGTGGCAGCGCTGCGGCATTCGCATTTCCTAAGCCCTGACACTCCCCCACATCGTTCCCCAGTTTTGCGGCAAAAATTTAATATATTTTCTTGGGTGTCTGGCAAAATCATAATAATTTCAATATTTTTGTAACGCTTGTCAGCGTCAAGCTGACAGCACGGGGCGCGGAGGGAGTGGCAGGAAGAGCGTATTAGAGGCAATTGCGCTACAGCAGACGCTCAATTAAAATATAATTTCTGGTCGAATAATAACCAAAAACTGTGAATTTACCGAATACGGGTTAGCACTGAAATTCACATGGCCATAAATTAAAAACTTAATAACAAGCGTGGCGCACGGGTGCGTACAAAACCAGGACATGCCCAATACGTACGTGTGTCCTGTCCCGCCATGTCCTATCCTGTGCTGTGCTGCCAGACACACATCACTTATTCCCTCTATATACCTTTGTCTCTCTCTCTCTTGGTAAGTCGTTCTGCGCTCATCCTGCGGCAGCAATAAATCGCTAACAGCAAATAAATCAACGCGCATAAATTCCAATGTTCAGCGACGAGCCTGACCCGACTTTATTTACGACATTGCGACAAAGACACTTACGGCAAAATGTTGGTCGCACTGGATAAAAAAGTGGAAAATGGAAAAAAATAGAATAGCAAATGGAAAGGACGCTTATATGCGAAAACTTTCGAATTTGTTCGCTTGAAATTTCAGTTTGCGTGTGCTATTTTATATTGTATCCACATCTAAGCGCCGATTTTGAAAACTAAAAATCATTACTTTTTATTCATTGCAATTTTAGAAAATAAAAGATTTATTAATATGCTTTGAGTTGCATATTTTCAAATAAAAACAATAAAGAATTAGACTATAGGCATAATAATCATTTTTCTTGTCTTTAAATTCTAGTAGAGCGAAAAGGATATTTGATTTTATAATCAAAGGGACTGTATAAGTTATATAAATTGTACGCGATCTGAATCGGCAATTGAACATTTTTAGATCAGAAAACGAAAGTAAAAAACGTATCGATTTGCAATTATCTACCTCATCGATTTCCTAGTCCCCTATTGTACGCATTTTGTCTGATGCGGTCACAGACCAGTATATGTTTCAAGTTTCAAGTCTCTATCTCCAAGGGTCTCGAATAAAGTTGCGTTCACACAGACGGACGGAGATACAGCATGACGGACATTCCACAAAACCTTCAGTATCAAAATAATTATCATCAAATCAATCAGTTGCAAATTCCGAAGGTATTTTTGATAGCAACAACAAAAAATGTCACATATGTGGAGAAGCGTAAGGAAACAAATTTGAGTAGAAACAAAAATCATTCGCTTTCAAAAATATCATAAGCATTTTTTTTATATTGATTTGGGGGATATTTAACATTTTCAAAGTTGAACTACTATTAAAATTTAAACAGAACTTATCTTATATATAACGAATTATTAATATTACACTCAGAGAACAAACAGAACAAGTAAAGGACAAGTATATATACATATAAAGAAATAAGATAAGCAAAAATGTCCTAGGCACGACATTGTTAATTGGACTGATTGAGAGCTGTGTGAAATAGTATATCGATTGCTAATGTTTTGATATCAGTATGTCATTTTGGCAAGCAAATATGGTTTTCCAACACGAAGGCTATATAATGTAGTAATCAATATTATATAGTAATTCAATCCGGCTGATTATGATGTGTTATCCTTAAAAGTGAGAGACGGGCAGAAGACCAAGGATCTGGTCTGTATCTATCCATACAGAAACTGTCAAAAATGATTCAATACAATTAGATTTAAAGAAATTAATATAAATAAATTGCCAATTATTTAAAATAAGGATGCATTCAAAATACTATAAAATCATAATTTTCTTATATGATTTATGAATATAAATGTATGTGGCAAAGAAAATAATGCGACCAAAAATTCCCATTCAGTGCAGCAAGCCAATGAACATGAAAAAGGTTGACCTCAGTGTCGTGGCAATATGTCGGCATTCATATCCATAGCCAGGCAGGAAAAAATGTCACATACGTTGTCCGTGGTTAACCAGAAGCAGTTGCCAAGGGTTAAACGGGTTAACCCCATGCCAAAATGGCTGTAAGAACAAAATATATACTACGTGAAAAGCCATGCAGATGAGGTAGGTGAAGCTGCCAAGCGACGAGTATATTTGGCGCATTAAAACAAAAGGATGCCGTGTGCTAGGCAAATAGACAAAAGGATACACACACACACACACATGGTAGTCGCCAAATCAAGCGTTGATTTATGAGCAGCCAAAGAATTGCACTGGAGCCGAGAGGCAGAAAAAACTCAGAAAACTAACAAGGCGCACGTATTAACACCCTTGTAAAACTGTAAAACCGCCGTGAAAAGTATGCTGAATCCGGGAAGAGGAAAAAAGAGTCAACAAATCAAAATGCAGCAGCCCGAGTCGCAGTCGCAGTCATAGTAAAAGTGGACGTCGAACCCGTTCCCTCACCGGCAACTATTAGTTGCGCCACTCGGCGCCGCATACACATACATACGTATACCCAACTATGGTGATAATTTATTTATTTGGGATTATTTATTGCACATACATCATAATTTTTGTGCCTCTGACGGCAACGCCCAGGGCTGAGGATGTGGAAAATATTTTATTACAGCTTCTCGTAGGTATGAGAAGATGTATTCCTTTGCCAGATTCTTTTTTTTAATATTCTGTTTCCATATCTCAGTGATAAGCGGCAGGCTCAAGGATATGGCAAGGCAGCCGAAGAAGAAATATAACTTTTAACAATGAGGGATGAGCCATAAATTAAAAATTCCAAACTTCTAAAAACGTTACAATAAATATATACGATACAACAGTAGCAGGACATGCAGTTGATTTATTTCTGCCTTCGAAAATCACTGAACCCAACCCGAGAAATCGTATATATCTGCATCACTACCAAAAACCCACAGCCAGCCAGCTATCGATGCCAAGGTGCGGCTCAAAGAGACGGAAGTATTTATTTCATAATCGTTGTGATGAAATAATGAAGAAATGCCGTTGATAATCTAAGATACGGCGAGCCACCACTTCGAATCATGCACACTAATATTAATTTAAAAAACAAAAAATGATCAAACTGCAAAAATTTCATAAATATTTATTTTAATTATCAGTTTGATGAAGACTATAATATGATAATTATTATTAACAGAGTAAAGTAAAATAAAATAAAATAAAAATCAATAAATTTGTTTCTTATAAGAACTATAGAGTATTTAAGAGAATAATAATTAAAAAAATGAAAATCATTCTTAAAGTTGCTTGTCCCATCGAACTTTTCTATCCTCAACGCAATGCAGGCATAAATGATCTTTGAAAGACGCAAAAAAGTGCTTAAGAAAAAAATCCGAATACAAATAAAACAAACGCTTCCTCACTAGTAGATACCCTATACTTCATATATAACAAGCCTCATACTATGGAAAATGTATTCTAAATTGTATTATTAATTTTATTTAATTTAAAAAATTTAAAATCCATCCAGAACCGTAACAAAACCTATATGTTTTTGATGTGCAGAGGGAAAGGCATATGTTATCGATCAGGCTGTTGTTAATGATTTGCATACTTTATGTGTTTGGAGATATCTTATTCTGTCTGCACAGCATCAGATACCCTATTTAGCACTTTTGTGTGTGCAAAGGGTATACAAATACGTGGCGCATATTAAATTCTTATAAAATCAGCGCGCAGGATACGCGAACACGACGGCGATGTGCGATTCGAGGACATGGTGGTAGGAGCAACTAGGGCGCTATTGTTATAGGTACTTTTATGATGCCATTGTATCCCTATCTACCGCTCTGCCTCTCTCTCTCTGTCACTCTATTTTGTGCAGAGTGTGAGAGCTCCTGCTGCTGCTGCTGCAATATTAAAAACTTGTTGCTAATAAAAGATACAGGATATGGATACGGACACGGCTGCCAAAACAGTTGCTCACAATGATTATGATGATGATGTTGACATCAATGACATTTGCTGCGGTTCAATAAATTCGTACAGCACTTGGGCAAAAATAAAATAAAAGAGTCCTATATATATAGAGAGTATCTTGTACAGCATGTTTATAGCGCCTAAGTAGGCTGGGCCTCACTGCGCATTTAATTGTCATATGGATGGCTGGCTGACTGGCTGGCTGGCAATTGTCAATATGAAACGCTTCTCATTCAAGCCCATTCAGCAGTCATCGACGACACCGCTGGGACGACACCGCTTGAGTTCAGCTTTTGGTTTGGGTTTCGTTTCCTCGCCAACTCGTTTCCTCTGCATCTCCCTTTCCCGTGGCTTGGGGTGTTGTTTAGCTGCCGGATAATCCGCAACATGTTGCCGTTGCGCCGTTTTTGATTAAAATGACATGACACTCACCCACCCATACACACACAAGCCCACACACTCTTTAGTGTCGCACCATGTTGATTTGAATTGTCTATAAGCTGCTCTTCGCTTTGCCCATCGACTGCAGTATTTGAAGTGCCAAAAAGCGCACTTTGCCATTTTTTTTGTTTTTGTTGTGCAGTGTTGTTGAGTGGGCGTTTTAGTGAAAGGATTTATGTCCGCTATTTGTTTAGCCGCTTAGTTTAGCATTTGCCCATTGTTTTAGGCCAAATAAGCTGTGGCTCGGCTTTTGCACGTTTCAACTTTTTGTGTAAGCCTGTTTGCTTTTTTACCATACGTAACTCGGCTAACACTAAAGTACTCCTTAACAAAATGTGTACTCGCCCTTAGACAGTTTTTGGGTAAGTTTCATTAGCTTAACATTTTATATGTCTATATATATATATATATATATGTATTTAAATATTTGATGAATAATGGAATGTTTCCGATGATTCCACATATTTATATAATTGTAGAAAACATTGCGGTAGAATAAACATATTTAGTTTTCAACTAAACACTTTTCAAAGTATTTCATTTAAATATTTATCGCATTTTTAATAATTATAGTATGACTAAACTGGAGTTTGGGATATTACTTAACCCCAACGAAGTTCAATGAAGTTATTTTATATTTATCTTAGTATTATTGTACGAAAATTTGGACAGAACTTAACTTTATATATTTATATTTTAATAAATTAAATTGCCCATTCTTCTGAAATTTCCCATTAACTTTCACATTATTCGTGGTTGGTCCTCAAATTCCATGTTGTTCCAGTTGGCATGGTTCAAAATGAATGAATTTGAAGCTAATTTAAATGATTGTTTATGATTTTGAGAAGTTCTTTCAATGACATGTATTTATTTTCATTGTGGGAATTGTGGCATAGTTATATACAGAGGTATATAGCTCTGGTCGTTCTTACCAATCAGTTCAAGTAACTTTATTAATGGAATATTAGATTAATATTAGATTTGCAATAAATGCTTAATTTAAGTTTTTTTATTGTATTTTGATATTGTTTCTTAAAATGCCACGCAATTATTCACTGGTCTTAGTCATAGGGATTCGACTAACTATATCTTGTTGAGAAATCACAATTTATTAGTAGTAGTCAAAAGTAACAGCAAAGACTGTAGACATATAGAAGTACTCAAAAAATGAACAAAGCTGTATGTATGTATGTGTGTACTGGGTATAATAGCATATCATCTGTCTGCTGAATTAACCTAATCGACTTTTGTCACTGACAATTATGTTTTTTGTACACTTCATATTATTATATTGAAGTATTCATGTTATGATGTTTTTGGTTGTTTCTATATGTTTGAAAATTGATTTTTCTCGTTGTGAATATGATGATATGATATGTTTATATAATTACATAAATTAACTATAGATGAGTATCTGCTGGAACGTCCAGTTCATCGATATCAGATATTGCTGGCTCCTCAGCTATGCATTTTTCAAGATCGTTTCTGAAAGAATTGCTGGGACTACGCGGAGACTGTAGATCATAAGCAGATTGTGATACATCAAGTTGTTCCATTGCATCGTTTGACAATTCCAAATACTCAGGGCAATTGATCTTTCCGTACAACGGTGATATAGACTCCACAGCAACCAGATGATCAAAGTGCTCGTGCACCCAATTGCGATAGTCGATGAACTTATCGGAAATAAATATAATACGACCTATGGTTAAACAAATTTAAGAGTTAATAGTATAACTAAAAAGAGTAATTTGCCTCTGCGAGTAAACAAAAAAAATTCTTATATATTTTGGAAAACAAAAACCCTATTTCGACAGATTTTTTCAGTGGCAGCGAATATTGTTACTTTAATATGCTTGGTGCTGATAATTAACAATATTTAAATTCGAAAATAAATTAAATTCCCTGTACAAGGTTAGAAGCGAATAAATATTATCAAAACACATACCCAGTATGGATGAGGAGGGCGCATTTGATGGACACACCGCCTGGCTGAGCACACGATAAGCCCATTGGAAGGACTGCTTGATGTGGACAAGGGAAATGTTGCCGCGAATAACGTCATTGTCGGACAACAGAGGATTTCCAATGTGCAGCTGCGAGGGGCTGCAGTCAGTGGCAATGTATTCCTTGCTCTTATAATAGCCGCCATCCTGTATGAAAATTCCCAATTGAGAGTAGTTAAAGCGCAGACCATATAGCTCGAAGAATTCCAAGAGCAGCACACCCAGATTTACATCCTTATGTAATATATCACGCGGATGCAGTTGCAGAAAGCTGATGCACATGAGCAACAGTAAGTAGGATGAGAGGCCGCCAGTGAATACCTTGTTCAGATCGCGTTGCAGCAGAAACTGCTTCAGCACCATCACCAAATAGCCAAGAGCCGGATAGTCATGCTTGAACATTTTGATCAGCTCCGCGGACTGGAGGCCATCCGCCATATTAAACGCGAGGTCCACCTTGATCTTCGTTTCGCGATCTGTGAATTTTATAATCGGCACAGTAGCCGTTGCCAACACACGCAGCGTGCCAGCCACGGCAATGTTGTGCCTCAGAAGCTCCAATTCGAGGGACCGCAGAGGCAGCTGCTGCCAAAATCCTGATAAGGAAGCAACAACTCAAAATGTTAAGATGCTCGATTTAGTAATATTCAACTGTTAACTTTGGCTTATCTACAGTCAATAAGTTAAAAATTTGAGATCTTGTGCAGCCGATCAGTATATATTATATCTATAAAATTTTGGTTTTTAGTGCTAACGGATATGTATCGATATTCGTGAAACGAGCGCAGATATCGATCAAATTAAATAAATTTATTGCCAAATTTGT
Source organism: Drosophila nr. medialis 2 BK-2023a (assembly GCA_035044325.1). NCBI lineage: Eukaryota > Metazoa > Arthropoda > Insecta > Diptera > Drosophilidae > Drosophila > Drosophila nr. medialis 2 BK-2023a. The sequence continues at coordinate 1,379,589 of JAWNMH010000348.1, forward strand.
GTTTAACTCTTTTAGTCTCTGAGATTCGCGTGTTAATACTGAAGGAAATGTCTCATTCAATTGTTGATCCTCATCAAGAATATACAGACTTTATGGGTTCGGAAGTGCTTCCTTCTACCTGGTACATACTGTTCCACAAGCCATTATACACTTCTTAAAAGTTCCATAATAGATTTAAATTTGCGAATACTTTTTATCTTATCTTCTTATATTCTATCTTAAGCATGCTGAAGATTACCGACTGGAGTCTACATACATACATACTATAATTATTCCTATCTAAAACTAAAAGATAGACCGATGTAAATATGGCTATACCTTAAGAGTCGCAGATATATTCTTCTTCAAAGAGACAGATATGCCAATTGAAAATGAGGTTTTCCATTTCTGGAGCGAGCACTTTTGTAATGCATTTGTCACATTACTTACCCAGCACCACGAGATCAATATCTGAATTGGGCAGAAAGAGTCCGGTGCGAAAGGAGCCAAAGAGCTCCACCACCGCCTGTGGCCACAGAGCTCGAATGATTTTCTCGATGCGATGGATTACTTCATTGCGTACAGCATGCTCGGTGGGTGTGGGCAATATGTAGCGATAGAAATGATCGATCTCCTCGTGCAACCCGATAATCCCGTCGCCATAGTTGTAGCTGGGTTGTCTCCATGGGAAGCCGCCGTACTTGGAGGTATTTTTTTTTTCCAATTGTGCTTGCATTATTTTGTTGCTCCAATTGTGTCGAAAAACAAAAAACAGCTGATCCAGCGTTGCCACCTACGATGAAAAAATATGTTTTGTATTAGTGGCTTGCGCGTGTCACGTTTTCTGCAGTCACGCACGAAAATTCATTGGGTTTGGTTTAATGAAACATTAAAAGTTTTCTACGCTAATTGTAAATTAATTTTATTTTTTGATATAAATCTGGCTCAGTTCATTAATGCATAAATACTGCACTGAACACTAATTTAATAGTGAATAATTTATCCAATCTACTGTGTTTAATGTACGATTAAACGGAGTCGACTTGTAGGATCGAACTGCCCGCTCTGACGAGCAGGCGCTTTATTTATATAAAAAAGCTTAGCCTAATATACATGTAAAATGCAGCTGGATCGGGGCCTGTCGATGAAGGCAGCTGGATCGCGGCCTTTCAAATTAAGTTCATCAGCCAACATTCGAATGGTTAGCCGCCGATCTTGATGCACGAGAGTGCGCACACGCTGAACATTGTTGTCAGTTCGAGCTTCAACCGGCCTCCCACTTCGCGGTTCATCCCCGACGCTCTCACGACCATTTTTAAAATCTTTATTCCATCGAAACACCTGAGCACGACTCAGGGCTTCATCACCGAACACTTTGACCAATTTACCGTACGTTTCCGTAACAGAATCGCCGAGTTTAACGCAAAATTTAATCGCGTCGTTCCATATTCGTGACACGCCTTACAAACACGTTGTCACAAAAAACAACACAGCTGGAGAACTATCGAACGTACGAAAGTCGCGAGCACATGTATCGATAGAGGAGGGATGGGAGATTAACCGACCGAAGTTTCAGGTTCGCAGTGTTACCACAAGCGCGGCTACAAAATCAGTCCCATTACTTATTGGGCAGACCTCGTATATGCTTACTTTATAATAGCCTGAAAACTTGAATAGCTTGACTTGGCTAATTTCTAAGAATGTAAATTGGAAAAACAAATAATTTAAAAATGCTTTTAAAATTACCAAGGCCACCTGCAGACGGGCTAAGTTAATTCTGGCACTTACTCGCTTATCTTATAAAATACACAAGAGGACTCCCGAACTTGTCTTGCATCTAAAATGTTTTGAGTTTACTGCACTACGAATACGTCCAATTTTTTTTATAATTTTTTTTTGCCATATAAATATTTTCCGCTTAAATAAAATTTTCAACCAAATAAGCTTGAAATCAATTTATGCCATCCAATGGCGGGGCTCGCCACTAGACGGCTTATTTAAAGACTATTTGTAAGTTATTGCTTAAAACATTGCTTCATTTATACTCTTATCCCTTACTCGACATAGGAATAATATATACTACACAACAGCTTATACATACATACATGTATATCAAAAACAGAAATGTGATTACGGACTTTATTTTGGTATTCCAAATGCTCAAATTAAATTGGCTTCAAGTTTTATTAAGTATTCGTTTTCTTTTAGAATTGCCAACCCGTCATTTATACACTACGGCAAAATTATAAATTAAAATTCTATAATTCAGTAGATACCAAAATTCACAAATTCGAGTGCTGGCATGAGTACGGCGTACAACTATTGCAGAGCTGATCCAGTGGATACAGCCCCAATCCCACTCCTAGTTCACTTGCCCCCGCTGCATAAAAAATCTGCGGCTGAGCCGCCGTAAGTCCTTTGATTATTTGGCGCTTGGCGAGCTTTCCGCTCCGCCCATCTTTTTGGATTTTTTTGTGCTGGGTGGAGGTTGCTTCTGCGTTATACATATATATATATATATACATATATATATATATATATACATACATATATTATATATATAAATATATATATAGAAGTAAGTTCTGCCATAACTATATGCCTGATATTGTTGTTGTTGTTCTAATGCTGCTAATGTCTCGCACTCGAAAAAAGATTTGCGCTGAGCGCTCAACCCACCTAAATACTATATTGCCTGTGTTGTCCTGCACAGGGCTCGTCCTGGGCTTTTATATTAAGTTCACCACAGGAGACTTTAATCTGTGGCTACGACGAGGCTGCCAGGCACTCCACTCGATGCAAAACAATGAGCGAATTCATGGCATATGTGTTCTGTGTGCGTCCTGTGAGCTGACGGAAAAATTATTTAATATTACCCATCGGAGGCGGTGAGGCGATGGCCTAATCCTTGTGCGAGCATTAGACATGGAATTTAATTTAGTTCAGCTGAGCTGGCAGTACTTTTTGGACTTGGAGTTGGCTAGGGTTTCTCAGCAGCTGGTTTTATACGTACACACTTACATAGATATGCATATCTGTATGTGTGCCAAATGCCCCATGCTGTTGCAGAAATCTGTCAAACTTGCTGCTTCCTGGCGCTTTTAATTCAAATGAAAGCCATACAAGGCTGCGGCTTCGGGCCGGGCTCAGGCCCACATATAGATTTAAATTCTTTGCCCAGTGTTTACTTGCAGATAATCCAACTTTGATTAAGTAATTTCGAACGTTACAGCGTTTGTAATAAGTTTGGTGTTGAAATCCCAAGACTCAGCCGTTTATTCCCAAGCGTGTTGCCGGCTTTCAAGTGTGAGGGCGTGGCTGTGCGAGTGGGCGCATGTCGTATGCAGTATTCAAAAACTCTCCAAATAACCGCCCCGTCGTGAGCCTAAGACAATGGCAGGTTTTTATTTCCATTTTTTCTTTTTACTTTTTACCTTTAGGGCTTCCTGCTGCTGCAATTTGTTTTTATTTTTCGCTGATTTTCATTACCCCATTTACCAGCTTAATGCTCAATCATGTGGAGTTTCAATAAGTGATTGGCACCTTGGTTGTCATATTGAATGTATACGTACCAATTAGAGAATAATTGAATACTGTATATTGGTGTTCTTATTAGTTATGTTTCAAAAATAAAATACTAAAGTGGATGTCCTAGAAATAGGCAAACAGTTAGTTATTAATTATCCATATATTTAAAGATTGTATTTAAATATAATGTACAGTTTATGTACATATATGCTTATATACTAGCCGGTGCTCAAATGCATCCTACATTAAAAGGTAAAACTAGTTGTAACGATATTTATTTAATATTCAATATACAGATTTTATGAAGTATTAAGTTTTGAAAACATTGATCAAGTAGGACGCACTTAGAAAAATGCATTGCATGAGACTGAAGTGCGTACTGAACGATAAGCCCAATAGAAACGAACTATCAACATCGATCCTCAGAAAGATTGATACATATTTGAAGACGATATTCGATATTATTATCAGTATCGGCATTAAGTGCCATAGTTTCGAGGGCTCCCGAATTTGCAATATAAAAAATTGTGGTTCATTCTCAATCCCAGTAAGTATATTATTGTGGAATCCATCGCCGGCAGCAGTCAAAAATCTACGACGGTTTCGAATTTCGCGGAGGTTCAGTATTTCATTCCTGTTTCTTGGAAATTGTCCTTCGCGCATTTGTAGAAAGGCATTCAAAATCTGATCATTGGGCAACTCCATTATTAAGCTGGGATTACCAAAACTTTATAACTATTTCGACTGGAAATTTACAAGTTTGTTGAAATAATGTATGTCATTTATGTCAATGTCATTTATTGACAACTTTGATAAAGGAAAGTTTGTCAAATTTCTTGGATGCTTGTGTATAAATGGAAATCAAAGTCTTGAAAAGCATATTCAAATATTAAACAACAATATTATTGGCTAAAAAATTCATTCTTTATTTGGAATGCGTGAAACATTTTAATATTACATATAATAAACAATATATAATAAACAATATATATTTTTATTTTTTCGGAAAGAAAGATTTGAAACAAAGAATATTAAATCTACACTGTGTAAAGGGCAAAATGTATCAGGTCTACAATTAGCGAATATAAATTCGGATTACATTAATTCATGCAAATGTGACTCTTTGATTTATATATATATATATATATATATATATATATATACATATATATATATACTTTTTCTTTATTTTTATTTTTTTGCAAATTTAATGAGTTGGGACAACAAAGCCGTGTTTTAATGAAGCAAAAAACGGCAATTACTCACGTTTTTTAGCACTATTGCCAGTGCTGATAATGATAATGAGGATGATGATAGGAGATTCTGCCTAGTTGCCATATGCTGCTGGCAGAGATAAGTGAGCCGAGAATCGCTTAAATGCAAAACTCATTAAAATAATTGCAAAATGAAAAGTATAACAAACTCGATGGCATCGCGGATGGCTGGGAGGTATGGGGTGTAAGGGGTTGAGCATAGTACGCACACTCATTAAACCAACCATAAATAATTAACAAAACAATTTATTTTCAAGGATGTGCAGGACTCAGTTCCCCTTCTCTTAGTCACTCACTCACTCACCCTTGCATCCACTCAACCTGCCTGTAATTGCTCCGCATTATCCCTAGCGACAGAGAGAATGCATTTCATGCGCTCTATGCAAACTTCAAAGCTCATTTATGTGAGCAGACGCTTTGCGCTGGCCAAAGATGAAAAGCAACACACACAAAAATCTCTGCACAATCTGGGCAAACAAACAGCCTAAACAGTCAGTCTAAAAGTCAACAAGCGATGCTGTTGCTGCTGGCTCCACTGCTGTCCACTGATGCGCGATATCTGAAAACACTTAAACAGCACACACGCACACATACACACACACACACACACACACATGTACACATGCATGACGCATACGCAACGTGGTACGTGTGTAGTTTGCGAGTCATTAAAAGTAAATAACCTCAAAGCAAGCGGCACTCTCTGGCACTTGAGGTCGTTTAGTCGTTCGGTCGGTCTGCCTAAAAGAAGTGCCCTGCTTTGACCAACACCCTGCCACCGTCTGCAGAAGCTGACCTGTCATCATGGCCATGTCCAGTGCTTGCACGTGTCGCATGTGTGTTTGTTGTTGCTTGTTGTGCTCGCCATTTGTCCGCAAACACTTGTAATTAATTGCGCATGGCCGGCAAAAGTCAGCTAGTTGCATTGCCTCAACTCAGTCCCTGTTCACATTATACAGGTTAAGCGGGTGCCATAACGCTTTGCCTTCTGCAGGTGTGCCTCCGAAACGTGGTTGGATTAATACCCAGTGCAGTTATACGGTGTGGGTATTGAAAAGGGAGTAGACAAGCTTATAAATACAAATTAAAGCTTACTTTTAATGTTTTGATTGTTGCTGATCGATTGCTTGTGTCGGGGGATGATAAGTATTTAACATTTAATCCAAAATTATATTTTTTTCTAATAGTATAATTATACTCCGATACCGAAGGTGTCATAGTATATTGATTTTGATTAATATTCGTCTTGCTGCAAAAATTCACGAAGCAGCTACAGAAAAAAACTTTAAATTGGCTATGAATTCAAAATCTCCTTTAAAGATCGGAGTTTCTTGGCTACAGCCACCCTATTCTGTGGCACCTGTTATCAGGTGGTATTACTTATGGTGTCAGAGTATTTTGCTGTCACGATCTCACTTGTTTTCACTGTGTGTATGAAACCTGCTCTTATCGATGACTTTATTTATATTGTGGTATCATTTAACAACAAATAATAAATGTAAATATAATGTCATATTCAAATCTGCCTTAAAAAATTAACAACACTTGAAGATTCTATATTATACTTTCGATTTGATTTCGAAATATTTCATTTTAATAATTTCCAGATTGAGGTTAAAATGGTATTTTTCTTAAATATATTTTCAGTTGTAACACATTTATCGACATTTCTAAAACTTGAAGGGTTTTCGTGGAGATTGTGAACATATAGAAATTTAATTGTCGTAGAATTTACTTCTCCATTTAGCGTTAACAATCCAGTTCTGCGAATTGTGCTGCATTTGTCATTCTCTAAACGAATTTAGCATAATTAATTGGCGTGTCGAAATGTGTGTAAATGGAGCGCCTGCATTGCCTGCGGCTCCGGCGTGGCTCCGGCGTCTAAGGAGCAGCCACTTCACCAAGCGCAGGAGCAATGCAGCAACATTTTTGCCTGCTATTTACATAATGCTGCGAATGCAAGCATTAGCTCCTGCGACTGCGACTGGCTAAGACTGTGGCAGGGTCCTTCGTCAGCATCGTCCTCGCAGCTTGGGTGTTCTCATTAGCACGGCTCAAGAGCATTTCGCCCTCGGGTAACTATTTAGCACACACAACAACAGTGAGCACAGAGAATGGAAAAGTATTCGTTTGAGTGCGTCAAGTACACAGTATAAACATCGGCTTGTGTCCATTGTTAAAATTCGTGTTCATGTTGCTGCATATTTTTTTTCTGACAAACCCGAATGGATCACAACTATTTCATTTCCATAACAATACTAATTATTACATTAATATTACATTGTTTTATTACAATATTATATTATACTCCATCCGAGTGTCTAATTTTGGTCAATTTAAAAAACTGTCAAGCCAATTTATACACTTATTTATAGAAAAAAAAATTAAAATTTGGTATACAAAATTACTAAATTTAAACATAATAAATTATATTATATAATAAGATTTTATTATTATTATTTTAAGTTTATTTTTATTATTATTATTATGCATTGTTTTTAAACAATTATGTAACTTTAAAATGCTATTTGTATAATAAAATTTATGTCTTCGTTTAAACTGGATTTGTTTCATGGACAACTAGCGTTTTATTTTAATTGATATACATTAAATAGTATTTCAATCAGGTAGTTTAATTGAAATCTTTTCCAGTTTCTTAACACTGCATCAAAATGCATTTTATGCCATTTCTTATCAATCGACACCGTCACAGCAAAGTAGAGGTTTGCGAGCAGGTGAAGTGGTGGCTGCTCCTTCAAATGAGTAATTAAAACATTTTTTCTTTGCATTTTCTTTTCTGTAGTTTTGGACTAACTCGTTTTTTCTGCAAATTTCACTCAAAAGTGCGTCTCTACTGAAATTTTTCAATTAAAAAATAAGATGGATGGTGAGAACCTCTCTGAAAAGATGACGGCCATATAAGGCACATATTGCGCTACTTTTATATTTATTCCTTCAACTTATTGGTAATGAGTGAAGTTTAATATATGTTTATTATTGTTATAGACGAAATTAATTTATTATTCTCAAGAAAGTAATGAGAATAATAATTATGACAAAATATGAAATTTTTATAATTATATAATTATATATAATCAGCATGAAAAAATAAACCTAATTAAAAATATTTATTAGTTGTTATTTGTTTTCATTTTTATAAACACATCAAGAAGATTAATTAGATAAACATTTTTTGAATCAAGGTCCATTATGTATATATATATAGTTTTGTACAATAATCCAACAGAAATCAGTATATGGCGTCATATAAAAATATATAGTAGCGTATTTGTATTTCCATTTAGGCTCCCCCGTTCAATTGCGGCATCACCAGCAGCACCTCAAGAGTGCCAGCTTCAAGTGATGAGTGCAACTGTTGTTGTTGCTCCTCTTACTGTTGCTGTTGTTGTTGTTGTTTTTCTCATTTGATGCACTAAGTTGACAGTGTGTTCTCTGTCACCTGTTTTTAGCACTTGAAGCGCGGAGGCAGCCGCCAAACCAAGCTAATTAGTACGCAAAACACATTAAGTGGCAGGTAGAAGCGTTGCCGCAGCACTCATGTTGGCGACGTTGGGGGTAGGGCTGAGGGGTAACTTTATCGCGTACCTCTCTGTATTCATTGTTTTCGCAACTTTCAAAATATTTCGAATGGAAATTTTTCTAGCATAAAAGCAGCTTGCTCGAGCGGCAAATATTGACAACCTTCACCTTCATTGATGCCCATAATTAGTGAACAAAACATAAATCGCAGAAAGACGAGGAAATAAACCAGGAGAGAAAATGTAGAAATAATAGCAGGGGCCGATGCTTGCCGCATGGGAGCAGTTTATTAATCATACGCCATGTTGACGCAGTCTCATTTCGCGCAGCATCCGTTGCTCCAGTCAGACCGTGTCCTTTGTGTGAGCTTGTGCTTGTGTTGGTCTTGGTGTTGCTGTTGGCGTTGGCTGACTGTGTACTAATTAAGCCTTCGATTAATTTACGCCTTTTGGCCTCAAACGCCAGCCATAAAAACAAAGAAAATTAAAAGCTCGCCCGAACTTCAAAAGCCGGAAACGGGTCGAGCATTGAAAGGCCGACGCGTCGTCAGCGATGGCCAAAGGCGGCTGGGAAAATGCGTTAATGATGCCATCATCAACATTGCCATCAACACCCCGACGGCTGATGACACTGTCTGTGTTTAGTGGCTCCATCCGTCACTTCATTTCCCCCACGCCCATTGGCAGGCTCCAGTTTTCAGCTCCTGCCTGGTTTACGGCCAAGGCAGCCAGCAACATCAAAGCGTTGAAGCTTGGGAATTGTTTGTTGACACACCGGATAAACGTACCGCTCTTATAGAACTCCCCCTCACTCTCCAACCCTCTCCCTACAATCGAAAATATGTATTATTTCGTATTACGTTTTTTTAATACCCTGACTGCTGCGTTTACTGATAAGCCTGGGGATTTTATTATTGCTTTTTTTATTTCCATACTCCCCTGTGCTAACTTTTTTCTGGCTGCCTTTCGTTCTATTTGACAGCTTGTTTAATGCTTCGGTTTATGGAGTTTAAACAATGATACAAAATTAACGTTTAAAAATTAATCTTCAATGCTTATTAAAGTAAATAGCTTATTATATGCGGAAAGCGATCGAATTAACAATTTAAATAATAGGAATGTTCGTTTATTTATAATAAAACAATACATAATAAAATAAAATATTATTAATTACTTTGAAATGAACTATTTTCGACATAATTCATAATAAAACACTTCTTACATCTTTCCCACACATACTTAAAATTTTAATAGAATTAAATTCTTGTTTTTATTTTGCTCAAATATGAACTATTTTGCGTTTCAAAAATATCTTAATGAAACTCACAATGAACTTAACTCAATTTAGAGTTAAAGATAAAAATTTGTTTTAAATTGCTTCGAGTTATAAACTATTCGACAAAGCGAAGCTGAAGTTCATATGAAAATACAGTGGATTATTCTGTAGACAGGCTTCGATTATATAATGTAGTTACTTTTGTATAGAGAGCATTCAGCTGCTTCATGAACTAAACCAACTTTACTAACCAATTTCAGCTAGCCAAATGCAAAGGCTGGCATTTTGTAATGCTATATGGACTCATAGAATGTAATGTTAGAGCCCAAATTCGCAAATCAAACTAACCACAACGCATTGTGCGACCCTGTGCAGAAATCCAACTAAAAACCCACAAACGCACAAACTAACTCCATGGAATATGTGCGTGCGTGTGTGTGTGTGTGTGTGTTGGCTTTGAATTTGCGGAAATGAATTGGTATTTAATTAATAGTTTTACCCTGATTAATCTGCCCTGTGCGCCGCCCTTGAAGCCACATGAAATGCCCGAACCACATATCCGACTATGACGAGAACTCCCTCTCTTTATCCCCCTCTCACACTCGCATATCCTGCCGCATGTTGACCTAATGAAGTTGCCGTATAATTGTTGCTCAGACGTTGCTCATTGAGGCAGTTGTGGGCGGGCTGTGCTGGAGTGGGTTGGTTGTGGCACGGAAATCAAATTGAAATTAACGTGCCAGGAGGGCGAGAGGGGTGATTGGGTGGAGTTGAGCGGTGCGAGTTTGAATTTCAGTTGCTTGTTGTAGTTGCTGCTGCTGCTGTGGCCTGTTGTTGTTAATTTGATTGGATTCTGATGATGGGGCGTAGCAATTGCAACGCCCACGCACACGTTTCACTATAGCAGCAGCAGGTCGCTTCGGTCTATTACTTTAGTGCCCGAACTTTGATTTTTGCCGGGTTGGCCCAGCAGCAGCAGCAGCAGCAGAGGCAGCAGCAGCAGTGGCAGCGGCAGCATCAACCCTTGTGCCTGTTTTGATTGTGTAATGCAATCACGTCGTTGTTTTGCCCGATTTTTTCCTATTCTCCTCTTCCTTTTAATACCCTCTACATTTGAAATTGGCTCAAAAGGGTATCCTTAAGTTGGGCGCGACCTGAGCCAATATAATACCCAGAACAAAAATTCACAACATTTTCTAAATTCTAAAAAATTTAAAATTTTTCTTAATATAACCTGGAAACAGATTTGTTAACGAACGTGTTAATTTTGATTTTCAATTTGTAAATTCTGGCACTGTAAAAATTTGTTCGTTTTCATTACCATTGAATACATTAGAATACCTTTTTGAAATTAATCAACCAATTTTTCGAGAATAAAAGAATCTACAAATATATAATCAATAAACGCTTAATTAAATTGTACCTACGGGAAAGGAGTCCTGGAATCAGTATTTTTCGTGCGAATTGAAGCTGGGTCCAGAGTATCTGCCAGTCGAATACTCATATTTGCATTTTTTTTTTGTTAGCCTCTCCCTGTTGGCTGCGTAAGATGCAGCGGCTAAGGTAAGTTAAGCAGAAGGGTCTCTGAATTTTAATTTTTCGACAGCATTCGGCGCTGCGCACGAACAATGTGCGTAATCATACGTGATGATGTGTAGTCGACAGTAGTCGAACTTGTCGTCATCAACATCCGCAACGGGGCGTAGTGGGGTGTGGAGTGGGTGGGAGTGGCACAATCGCCCATTGTTGTTGCCTGAATTGGAAGACATTGATGTGCTGTCAGCGTTGATGCTGCTGTTGCCCCTGTCGTAGTCCTTGCAGCACTTCATAAAATTAATAAGTTGATAGACTTGCGCGTTTCTTGCTTGATTGAACTGGGAATTTGGGCTCGATTCGTGCGATAATGTACTCAAGTGTGGGGTCAGATGTGAGTGTCTTTAACTGCTTCAAGTGTTGGTTGCCTAAATATATTAATACCAAATAAAAACAAGAAATAACAATCTCTGTTTGGTTTGATTTGACTATTATATATAAGCAAACAAAATTATATGTTAAGAATATATTACAAAATTATTGGTTTCAATTTAAATTTAGTTTGTTTAAAAATTATTTATAGCCATTACAACATTTTCGTATTTTTCAAATTATGATTTTATTGAAAATCTAGATATACATTTGAATAAAGTTCTTTGATTCTGATTATCTGTCTATTAATGTTAAGTTATTGCCAAACAAAAAATTAATCCCATAAATTATAAAATACATTTATATAAATTAGGTTTCGTAGTAATTTTTTTCTTTCTGTGAACCCAATGAAATAATTATTGTATGGGAGATATTAGTCTACTTTTTGTATCTACATATGTACTCATATATATCTGTATCAGGCAATGTATTTCAATTGTTGTGCCTTGCCAAACTAATGGCCGGAATCATTAATCAAACATTTGAGCTATATGTATAGCGATTTGCATATATCCCACAGTACTTAAGTCAAAGACACCAAATTATAAAAGTAGATTGTTGGCAATCGTTATCAAAGATAGTTGAACATTAAATAAAACTGGCAGATTCCAAATAATCTCTCAAATATTACATCAAATCTTTGGCTTAATTAAGGAATGCTCAATTTTTTTTTTTAATTTTAAAAAGTCTGGTAATAAAAAATCTGCATAAATTATATGCAATTTCTGTTGGTTTTACTGGACGCCCTATTTTAGTTGCTGTTGCTCAATCACGCCGCTGGGGTCTTACAGGCTGCTCAGTGCTTCCTGCAGGAGGACACGGGCGCTCGCCAGGATGCGGCTGTCTGCCAGGAGCTGCCAACGCGTTGACATGCCACGCATTTAAACGTCACCGGAAATGCCTTTTGTTCTTAGACCGCGCTGCTTACGTCTAGCTGGCTGACGAACTGACAGACCTTGGGCCGTTGTCAACAACCCCCAGAATTAGGCAGGACATGCGCTTAACTGCCAGCAGGGTTCAAGTGTAGAGGGCTAAAATTTAAAAAAAATGTATATATTTATATATATATTTTTGATAAAAATAAAAATAAATAGTGGCATAACATTTCTTCCAAGTCACACATAAATATCAACTGCACCGCTCAAATCGAATGATTGCGCATTTCACATGACATTGGCATAATTTATGATAGTTGTCCTCTCCCGCCTCACAAAAATCCTTCAAGTGAGTGCAAAAATGTTCCAGAAAGCTGTCAATGACATTAAGAAAGGTAAAGAGGAAAAATAAACGTCATTCGTCATTCTTATTGTTGCCTGTCCTCTTCGTGTTGTTGTTGCCGTGATTGTCCTTCGTTCTGGCTGCTCGTTTCTTCGACATTTTTCAATGGAATCGAGTTTTGTAGGTAGCAAGCAGCAGGTCTCTGGCTAAAAGTCAAACTCTGTTTGTTATTATTACGAGTATTTTTTTTATTTTTTGCTTTGTTTGCTACTTGTTATTGTTTCCTGCCATTTCTAACTCTCCCTTTTGGCATTTCTATAAGATCTTATTGAAAATAAGAACCTACAACCGGCCTTGCACGGGTCTTGTTTTTTTCCTTAAATATAATGATAATATTCTTTAAGGTGCGTAAAAACGTTGAGGTTTTAAACAACACGTTTCAACATATTTTGAGACCTTAAGTGATGATTATAAATAAATGTTGTATTGAACTTTTTCAAACAAGTTTATTTTCAATCGACTGAAAGTTTATCTCTACCATAATCCCTTGTTTTGCACTTAGAGGGTTCCAAAATATATACAATTTCTTTGATTTCGAAGTTTCGTACAATAGGATTCGTAAATTTCATGAGTGGTTCAGTCACTCATTCAGTCATTCATTCGGTCAGTCAGTACAGACTTTTTTATTTGTATGGATTTCTAATGAATTGGCACTGTACTGTTCATTCAAAAAAAAATAAATAAATAAAATAAAACTGGTTGGGTTCGCTGTCAAACACTTAAGGTTCGTTTTACCTTTTTATTTTACTTTATTTTGGGGTTTTTTTTTAGTTGTTCTTAATGGGTTTTGTGACCTGATTTGATGACGTGCCCTTGGTCATGATATGGTAGAGTGTTTATTTAGTTATATACATTTTATGCTCGCACAACTTTAAGCAAACAAACATTTTAAAAGCCGCAAAGTGTTTGAATTGTGAAAATAAAAAAACATCCAATGTGAGGAGGAAGAAGTTTAATGTCATTGTGTTAGTTTTGGCTTTGAGTGCTCTAAAAACGAGGGCTGTGACAAATATTTATTTGCTCTCCACTGTCACTTCCCATGTAACTTTATATGTAGCCCCGCAAAGCAAAACTCGAAGCATTTTCCTCTCCATATGCAGTCGATTCACATGTAAACCGAAAACTTTGCTAAATGCTGCCTGAAAAGTTGCTCCTACAGCACGCATAAAAAATTGCCAAAAAAAGAGAGAAGAAACAATTCATATAAGCACAGTACAGTAGTCGAGAGTATTCGACTAGGAGATACCCAGTGATTTGAACGTTTTGAAGATGTATATGCAATTACTTATTAGATAACAATAAATTTAAGCAAGAACCTCATTTCAAATAAAAAATATCTAGTCTTATGAGTAGATATATTTTCACAGATGCGTTAAATGTTTTCACTTACTTTGAATATAGGGTATATAAAAAATATATATATTTATTAGGCAACAAAAAATGTTCGCACTTGCGCCCACAAACAAAACAAACGCCAAACACAAATAACAACAGCAAAAGTGACTTTGCCAAGTGGAAAACATTTGCATGCCTATTAGAGTTGTGGCTGTTGGGAGTGGAGTGGAGAGAGAATGCCCAGAGTTTTCCTGGCACTTCTTGGACTGGCTCATTGGATGCGAAAATTGTTGGTAAAACAAGCGCAAACACCTGCCAATTGTTCGGTAAAATCAACTGGAAGTCATTGAAAGAAACGTCTTAAGCGTCTTTTGATTAGTTGACTATAATTTTTCCATTCAATGAATCGTAAGGCGCCAACAAGTAGTCTTTAATGCGACTTGAATTGTACTTTACAAAAGATTGCGTGGCAAGACTTTTGGCAATGTATTTTTTACAAGGTAACTTATTTTTTATGTAATGACATTAGTTAACATAGTATATTCAATAGAAGAGGTTTTATACTTCAATCTAAATGTACCAAATTAAATCAATTCTTATAAGAACAGTTTCTATTCGAACTATTAAATGACTTATTCATCTCCAAATTAAACACATTTTTCTTATTTATTTTTATATATATATATCTTAATTCGAAGTGAAATAAGTTATCTTAATATTATAAATGTACATATTTTTTGTTTGATAATTTTTACGAGGAGTCTGGCTTGTAGAACCATATCTGCATTGAACCTGAAGTTATGTGGCGTTTGTCTTGTCAGTTAAGTGGAGTAGTCAGTCGGACCACTTGACAGGAACTTGGCTCAGAGACTGACTACCCGGACTGAAGGAGGCTGACTTACGCTTAGGCGCGCCCGGTGAGCACGGAGCAGCGAGACGAATGCTCGACAGGAGCTAACGCTGTTGAGTGGGTGATGGGTGAAATTGGAGATGGGCTTGGCTTGATTTGCGCTTGGCTGCACTGCCTGATACTTTGTTTAAGTTTTCGCTCGCATCAAAAAAAAAAAAAAAACCAACCCCCAGCCAGCAAGAGCAACGCCCATGCACTCCACTTGGGACAACACCCCCACAAGCATCCCCATCCACAACCCCCGTTTGTGCAGACAGACAGCGGATTGCTTCCAATTCGTCGCGCAGTCGGCGGTGCAAAGTATTTGCCAACGGCATCATGAGTGCTAGGGATTAGTGCCCACTCATGGCCCGGCTTTGGCTTGGGTTCGCAACGGAAGGCATTTTTGCACAGAACGCACAACCTTGGGCTGCTTCTGCTCGCTGCTAGCTGATCCCTTTAAAGTAGCGCTAAAATGGAGATGGAAATATATACAAACACATTCACACATATACATAGATATATATGTATAAAAATTAGTTAATACCGGAAGTCATCGCACTGTTTTATGCATCCGCCTTCAAGTCTGAGCCTGCGCACTCGACTGGAAATTGGTTGGAACTGTTGCTCTGTCTGCGGTTCGTTGGCTAAATTATAATTTATAATTTATTGGCCAGCGTCGATTTATGTGCGTTTTATGGTCGCTAATTAGTGGGGGCTAAGCCAACAATCAGTGAAAATGGCAGATTGAGTTTCAGTCTGTAGCTGACAATGAAATACGAGTATCTCTAAGGAATAAACGAGATTATGAATATGAACATAGCATTACATATGATTGGTTTTAAGTGTAGCTTATAAATTAACTATTTAGGTGTGAAAAATAATATTATATTCAAAAAATAATTTTTAAAAATAATATTAACGGCACACTTTACTCTCGTTCGTTGAACAACCGCATATACTCATATAATTATTACAATTATTTTATGACAAAGATATTTAATTAGATATAGTATATTCTTTGAGTCTCGAATATAGTAGTTGATTTCAAGAATTTTAATATTAGATTCCACATTTTATGGTACATACTTTTTATTTATATTACAATTAGTTATCACAAATATATAGAGCTGTTGTTTAAAAAAGAACCAAGAAATATGCTTAAATTATAGGTCGGTTAAACTACACACCAAACTCAAAATGCAAAAATTCCTAACCAAATTCAAGTCCATCAAAAGAGAACATTTTAAAAATAATGCGCTTGGCAGGCGACATGGTCAAGATGGTTTTTAGGTAGGCATGCAGGAGGGGGCGGCAGCATTTGCCGGCACTTTCCAATTTTCATTAAAATAACAGAGCCGACGCGCTGGGCGGCCATTATTTCGAAAGCAGCTCCCCATACCCAGTGTCCCCTCTTCAATGCTCCAAAGCACTCGCAGCGACCATTTTTCCCTATCAGTGCCAAACCCTCGAACATTTTTGTGGTAGGAGTGTGGATAGGGGAGTAGAAGCGGGAGGAGATGGGCGGGCATGACGCTCGTCTGCGTCTACGTGATTGCTGCGCGTTGGCAAATGTCTGTGCTAGCTGGCAAGCCATGCTCCATGGAGCAACCTGCTGCCCACCCCTTGGCCCAAGTTGGGCTCTCTTTGGTTCGTTCCATTCGTTAGTTCAACGCACACTCGGGAGTATGGTGAAATTAAATTGGGGAAACTTTAGCAGTCCTCGGCTGCTCTGGATGTTGAAGATGATGATGACGATGATGATGATGATGATGATGATGATGGTGCTGATGAGTATGGGAATGATTATGATGAGGATGGCAGCCGTCAACAACGTCATCCACAAACATCAGCAGGCAGGCAGCGGTTGGTTGTTCGGTTGGACGGCAGGTTTGGCCCCGCTGCTGCTGCTGGCTTAAATCCAATCCCCGTCCCGCTGAGCAAACCGGCCCCCAGCTTCGTTTGGGACTTCAATTTTTTATTTTTTCATTTCTTATTTATTTTATTTTTTTTTTGTATATTTGACGTTCAGTGCAAACGAAAGCGAATGTAAATTTTTCCACGTTGCCTTTTGGTTTGTTTAAAAATTTAAACTTGTCGTTTGCTTGGGATGAGGGTATGGGGTCGGGAGCAGGAGTAGGGTGGAGGTGCTGTGTTCACTCGTTTTGGTTGTTTTAAGCTTTTACCTGGGCCTCCAGCTTGTGTTGTTCTTGTTCGAAAATTTAATCAGTTGCCAAAGTTTTGCAATTTTAATTAAATTCTCCAAATTGGTTTTGACTGCTCTGCACCAAAGTTTTTCGTTGCTTCAGTGTGTATGTGCCTCATGCCATTGTCGTCGCCGTCGTCCTTGTGCCCAGCCTTACTTCTGCCTTCTTCTCTTTCGTACATTTAGCCATTTTACAGTGTCTCTTTTTCATTCACTCGCCTCTGGTTTGGAGGTTATCCAAATTGGCAACTTTGTAGGTAGACGCGAAAAGTTTTTAATTGTTTAAGAAATGCAGCGCAAGTTTTCAAGATATGCACTGACAAAAACTATATTTCCTTGAGCTAATACTAATAGCCACTTAATGTATTTATAAATAATCAAATATTTAAAACTAACAAATTAATATGCAATACTTTCGAGTGTCTTCTAATTGATTTGATTCAGTTTGGAATACAATTTTGCATGATTTAATATTTGAGTAAGGAAAGTAAAACATATTTTTACTTATATTTAGAACATTTTCTTATAAATGTTAATGAATTTCTCATAACAATATGAGCAAATAAATACAGGTATTTATTTTTTTTCATTTACTGTGTAATTATACTTACAATTAATTACATTTGCTCACCTGATTAGTTACATATATTTTTTCCTTTTAGTGCACAGCAATGCAACACAAAACGAGAGGAGCGAAATAAATGAGATAAAAACTTTTGCTCATTTAATGTCGCCATTTTCGCTGATACATAGCCATAAAATATGGTCTGGTGAATCAAGATGAGATAGTTGTGATATCAACTATGAGATACTCTCTATTATTGTAAGCGATTCACTTGGGCTGTCTAAAAAAAAAAAAAAAATACAGCAGAGTATTGCTTACGTTAACTGGTGTAACAGAAAAATAGTTACGTAAAACCAATTATTTTTTTTTTATCGTTTTGAGAGACTGAATTAAAAAATTAGAAATTAGATGCAAAGTAATTTATATAATTTGAATACTAATCAATAGAATTTTATACAGCTATTATAAAAAAAATATATAATAATAATAATGATAATAGTAAGATGAGAATCTAGATATTTATTTCGATTCTTGTTGTATTTACTTCACTCCGTGCAGGCGTTCAATTTCCCAGTCTCATAATTTTTACAAAGATTATATAATCAATTGAATTTTATTCAGTTAATATTTTAAAACACTCATTAGGTTTAAAAATCTACTTACCAATTTTTGTTTGGTTTTTGACGGAATAAATACAAAATGCATATACTCCATTTAACTATGGCTGGTCTAGGGTGTATTCAGGCTGACCCCAGCGGCGTCATCGCTGGCGACGAAGAAAATGCGAACACAAAAACGCCATTTAGCGCACAGGAAGCAGTTTTAAAAGCGCGCCTGGCAGCAGACAACTGGCGGCAGAAGCCAGTCAGTCAGGAAAGGCGTCGTCGCGTCTCTCAAATGGTGGGGCACACGGTATACGAATCGTATTCGGGTCGAATATGGGTATACGTTATATATAAATAAATATATATATTTACATATATATTTTTTTAAATACATATGTATGTTTTTATAAACATATATTTAGGGGCAGGCTGCAACGCAATTGCGTTTAATTGCGAAAGAGGCCAACAACTGTCAGACAAATTGCGCGAAGAACGCACAAAAAGCAAAGTGAGTAAAAACTTTTTGGCAAATGACCAAATGACCAAATGGATGCGAGCAGCCAACTATGTGGTACTTAACAAACTGTTTGAAAACCTCTTTTTTTGCCGTTTTTCGCTGGCGCTTGGGTAAACACATCAGTTGCAGATCACATTTGGATCGAGGAGCACAAACAGCAGAGTGCTGCAATTGAGTGCTGTTAACACAGACAACTATCTATCTGCCTATCTATATCTATTTATCAGTGAAGCGAGTAGACAGAATCGAGCATCGAGGGGTGCGCTGAGCGCGAAGATTAGTTGATTGCAGCAATATGCTCGCTGTCAGTGGGAGTTGAGTTGGCCAACCCCCAAAACTGGGATTCGAGCACTGAACAGCTATCTCATCGCTCATGCGAAGCTGAAATTAAATTATCTGCCAACCCTTGTTTCAAAACTCGTCGTCTCCCCCTCTCTGTCGAGGCAAGCTTTTATTCCAATCAGATTGTTTCCGTGGTTGTCTGTGTCTGCAAATAGGCTTTTTACTTTGTCGCATTGCCAACTGGCAACTGCCTTGCGGATTGAATTCGAATTAATTCCATTGACCTGCCCCGCTAACCCCGGCGAACCCACAAGCCAAGCCAAGGCCTCATCATTCCCAATCATTATGCTCATCGCCCACACGTTTCCCAGCTGATCCTTGCCCAGCATCGCCTTCGTCCCCTTCACCAACTCCATTTCTATCTCCACCTCCAGCTCCTGTTTGCGGCGCGTGTGCGTGCGCCTGATTAACATATGTCAACAGTATTATATAAAGTGGTATTTTGGTCCTGGGCATTTGGGATTGGAAATGCGTTTGCCTTTGCGATTGCGATTGGACTGCGCTTGCAGTCAGAGTCCTCTCACATGTTGCTAACAAATTCAATTATGCCCGCATATCCTTATTTTCGTAAGAAATTAACTTTTAGTATTATTTTTCTACCCTAGCCCTACCCTTATGTGAGTCCTGAGTGTGTGTGTATTTAGCAGGTAGTTTATTATTGGGATTTTGGAGAACTTCACTAGGAAATTTGTTTGTAAACATTTTTATCTCATATAAATTTATTGAAAGACGATGCTAAAAATCGTTTCGTTAACATTAATAACCAGTGTGGCGAACACTTAAATATATACTTATTTTGAGATATTTGGAAAGCTCTTAAATTATTTATAATTAATAAAAATATATTTATAGAACAATATTTCTAACAAGAAATATTAATATTTGGTTACTTACAACGATATTATTAACAAATATTTTTAGTCTGCATGACTTTCCAAAGTTAATTGTAATACTGCCAAGTATTTACCGAGTATATTTATATTATATTTGAATACGTGTATTCACACAAAAATGTATGTAATAAAAGTTTATAAACATAGTATGTATTTATCATTTTTGTATTTAAATATATTTAACTTCTAAGCCATTTCTACAACGATGCCTAAATGTGAAAGAAATTGCATACGTTACTTCTGGCAAAAACATTTATATTTCAGCAGACTTATTTGCTATTAAAAACAGCACAAATTATAGTCTTCATATTAAAGTAATGCTGCTTGTTGCTTTTAACTTTATTGACGACAGCAATATGACCATTGTACAAAAGAAAAATGACACTTAAAATTGCGCCCCCATTTTGCACTGCGTTGGTCAACCACCAATAAGCTCTAGAGCCAACAGCCACCAAATGCAAATGAACAGCGGTGCCCATTAAAGCCCACACACATATACACACATACACAATGAAAAAAGAGCATGCCAATAACTCGTCTAGACCCCACCTTTACCAAACCCCATGCATAACTGGCCAACGGCGACGGCAGCATTGACGCAATAAATCAGCGCGTTGGCCAAAAGGCTCCAATAATTGAGTGGCGCAAGAATTGGCCAAAGGGTTGCACTGTGTGTTTGTGTGCGTTGTTGGGGGAGTGTGGGGGCTAATAAGTGTAGCAATAAAGTAGGAGTGCGACGTCTGTATGCCACTTAGGGATGGGCCAGGGTTCAGGCAGTGCAACTCGGTC
Organism: Drosophila nr. medialis 2 BK-2023a; assembly: GCA_035044325.1. Taxonomy (NCBI): domain Eukaryota; kingdom Metazoa; phylum Arthropoda; class Insecta; order Diptera; family Drosophilidae; genus Drosophila; species Drosophila nr. medialis 2 BK-2023a. The sequence goes on from JAWNMH010000348.1 coordinate 1,400,569, forward strand.
TGGTCAGACACTCGAGTTGGCTGAGTTCAATGAGTTGGTTTTCAGTTTTATTTCTGTTTTTATATATATAAATTTTTTTTTTTTTGGAGGTGCGGTCCGCTTTTAATTAGGCGCGTAATTTATGAAATATTTGTACGTGCTGTTCAAGTGGCTGCCAAAAGACTGCCTGTGAATCCTAACCAGCTCGTGTAGTGGCAATCGGCATTTTGGAATTTTTTTTTTCTTGGTTATACAAGTTTTTTCACCCACTTTTTAGCATCGGTCGTCTCGTTGGGAAACAATGGTGAGCTGGTGCGCCTCACTGCTTCAAGCATCATAGAGAACTGTGCTCCTGCACTTCTTCCGCTCCCCCACATTCTCGATCCCTCTCTCTGTCCTTGGCTCTCTCTCTCTCTCTGTCACTCTCTCTATTTGTCTCTGTGCTCTCTCAATGGTCGTGTGCACTCGAGTGGCTGGCGAAGGGTTCATCATCATCGTCGAGGTATTTTCTTGTTGAGGAGTTTTGTCTTTGCTGCCGATGCTGAAGCTGATGGTGATGCCTCTCCTGCCACTTCTGCACTTGCCAGCCAGCCATCCAACCTGCCTCACTTGAAATATTTGTGGTTGTTGTTTGATTGAAGCGATTCAAGCCGTTTGCAACGGAAGTGTGTTTGATTAAACGCAGAAGGACAACGCATTACCAAGCCATGCCATCGTTTTGCATCCCTCTGCTGCTTTTTGAATGCCAGGTAAAATTCCTACCTATCAGTTTGTAACGAGAATTTCTTGTTGGGGCTTAACAAGTGTACCCAAAAATCTCAACGACTTGAGCAAAATTCTCTCAACCAGCTGAAATGTATAACCCAATAATTGAATGTTTTCTAAGTAAAATATGCATATTTTAAATGCAGTTAAAATATTATAATACGTAGGTAAAATTGTATTTTATATTCTTTAGATCATCAAATGTATATCATAAGAAAAATTATTATTATATCTTTCAATATAAAATAAACCAATTATGTTAATAGATTTTTTTATGTTTAGTCTATATTCTTTTCCAGAAAATTGTCAAAGCAATTCTCCCATTTGTATCATAGAAGTTAATAAATACAGATCTATGATGAAGATTTTTAGTAATCTACCATCCAAGATTGCCCTTAAACGTGCGGTAGATATGGGCTTTTATTAATTTAGGGAGCCAGAGTGGGTGTGGCCAAAACAAACGTTGGGAGAGTTTCCTAGTAACCTTCCTTCAAAGTTTGGTACCTTTATTTCTTAAATTACTGAAGATAAGGGATTTTAGGAATTTTCGGGGGCGTTAGTGGACGTGTGTGAAAAAATAATAGATTTCTAGGGCGAGGCTTAAAAGTGTATATGCCGATCTTTGAAGGTTACCAGCAAGTTACACTTCAAGTTTGGTGATTTTGTTTTTTATGAAATATTGGCTTTGGCGATTATGGACGCAGGTGTGGGCGTGGCTATTGAAATAACTCAAAAACTACGGAATATATAGCCATTTAATACGTGACATATGCCGATTTTTTAAGAACATCACCAACAACAAACCAACCAAATTTTGTGACTCCTACAAGATATAAAACGGTGTCAAAGTAAAAAAATAATCAATAGAAGGAATAAATAAGCTTATTTTGCTCTTTAATTTAAGTATGCTTACATTTTTGGACCATATAGTCTAAGCTTTATGTAGCATCTTGCTTTAAATAAAATAAAAATACATTAATAGTCCGATCTAAATCAAACTTAGCAAAGATGTGCTATAATTTTCTAACTGATAACTTTCAAGAATATTAACATTCCAAAATCGAACGATTTTCCAGCTGCTAAACTATTATATTTTTTGAGTAAACATATTAATTTTTTGATAATTAATTGACAATCGTTCCGTTTATTTCCCATTGAGCTTTGAGGTCTCCAGTTGGAGCATCATTAATATTGGTCGACTTTAATGCCATATCGATTTGTTGCTTATGGCCATTTGACTGCTCCTATCCTGTTTGTTGTTGTGGTTGGCGTTTTTTTTTTTTGGACTTGCCAAAAGCGAATAAAAAGGCGGAGCCATGTGCCACATCCCACCACATTTGAGAAACTCGTGGCCATCTCGTTCGCTCTCTCTCTCTCTCTCTCACTCTCTTCCTATCTCTATGTATTTCTATCGCACGCTGCTTGTGGTGTGACATTGTTGCCACTTAATCCGTTTATCTAACTTCGTACACCGCTGGACTCGATGCCAAAACTTGCAGCGCGTGGCTAAAAGCCCCGATTTTTTACAGCTCTCCACATGGCGACGACGACACCGACAACAACAACGACAACAACAACGACTACCTCGCATACTCCTTCATCCACTCGAAAATTTGAAATGCATTCGACCGTACAAGCTGCTGCTGCCCAGGCCCGTTCCTCGGTGGACTTTAGTTCAGTCATCGTCATCGTCAGCGACATCCTCATTCTGCGCCTCATCCCCATCCCTTTTCTCATCATCCTCCATGCCGACATCCATTAGCAATCGCAGTCATACAGACTTCCGCATCATACTTTGAGCTTCCGCATATTTTATGAGTATGTGTGTGCGTGTGTGCTGTTGCTGTTGTTGCTGCTGTTGCTGCTGTTGCTGTGTGCGTATGCGGGCAAATGTCGCAGTCTGTACACAAAATGGCGGACGCACACGACATTCCATCTCCCATCGCAGGTCCATGTTGGCCATGCGCGCAGTTCGATAACCCCAACTCCCAGAAAAACTTTGGCATCATCTGTTTTGCCTGTCGCCTGGCAGTTCCCTTTCTTGAAGTTGTTGTCGCCTCGCGCATTTCGCGGATTCGGCCATGTTGTTGCTTTTAGGCCACTTCTCACCGATTCCAAGCCCTGACCATGTTTCAGATTTGGCGTTATTTCTGCCGTCGTGATTTTCATTTGTCCTTCGATTTTTTCTTCTTATTTTTTTTAAAATCCTGTTGTTGCCAATGTTCCTGTTGTTCATGTTATTGTGCTGTTCCTTTACGTTTTTAAATTGGAAAATTATAATAAGCTTAAATTTGATTGAGTTTCTGCGCAGCACTGTGTAGACGACCCCACAATCACCTAATTTTCAATTTGGAAGTTATTTATTTTAGATTTATAATTGCAATTTTTTGTAAGAAATATGCAATTGATGAAATAGAGGCGAAAAGCTCTGCAGATGTGAATAAATGAGAAATGGGAATGATACTTCTTATTGCATTAGCTGATTGAGATTTTAGACTATCTTAGTTGTGGTTCTAGATAATTAAAAATAAATTGCCCCAATAGTTAATTGTTCTTACAAAAATAATGGAGAAGCCTTGAAGGGTTCTTTTTAATAATAAAATATTATTTAAAAAATGGAAGCGGTTATGAAAACAACTAGTTGATATCGTAATATTTCAAAGAAATGTAATTTAACAACAGTTTGACATTACCTTGATTTAATTTATACCAAAATGAATTAGAAAATAATTGAATTGGAAAAACTAATAAGAGAAAAATTAAATTAAACATTTTAGGAAGGGACATATAACTATTGTAAACACAAGATAAAATATAATTCAATTAATTTAGTTCAAAGTTTGCATATGTATTCGAAGCTTGTTCATAAGGGTGTTAATTTCAAATTCAACCCTTTCAAAACCATAATTTTAAAATATGTTAAGCTAAAAGAAGCCCCGCAAACGACTCCGTTTTGGGGCACATCTACCACTGCCAGACTGAACAAAACCGAATAGACAAATTTAAAGAACATAACAAACAAAATGCGGCACTTGGCCTTTGCTTGAAAGGCCTCCGACAAAATATGACAAATTCGGCTAAACAAAACAGGAAACAACTCAAAACTCTGCCGAACAAAATGCGTACTTACAAATACATTTACAAATGTACATGTATATATATATATATATATATCTATAAATATGTATATATCTTATCTTGAGGCCCCCACAGAGCGCTTCCTGCTCGCCTCCGCTCAGCATCTACCTCGCTGTTGGCGTGTTCAAATGCAAATCCTGGGAAACCAGTAAGGAGCAAACTTTTTAAAGTTCAACACCTCTCTCCAGTTCGGCAGGAACTTTTGCTACCTTTGCCATAAATCATGGCCGGCAAGTTGTAGGCTTGTATTCTCTGTTTCTCGTATTTCGTTTCTTTTCGTATCATTTCTTTTTTTTCGTACTTGCGCTTTGTTTTGCGAATACAGCATTTCCTGAATTTACCTTATTCCTATGTGCGCGTGTGTGTGCCTGAGTGTGTGTGTGTGCGTGTTTGTTTCGAGAAGCGTCGCAAAAACATAAATCCAAACGCCAAGACAAATTTTGCAGATCCGCCGTTGGCTCTTTTTTTTTTTTTTGGGTGGGTGGGGGTAAACTTTCGTAGCAAGTTTTCTGCCTTTGCTGGTTTCTTCAGATGATTTATGCCTGGCACGCCATTGGGTGAGGGTGTCTTGAGTATCCTGTGTGTCCTGGGTGGGTTCAGTGCGGCCGTGCAAAAGTTTTTGCTGCGCGCAAAAATTATGCGGCCCGACAAGTAAGTAGCTGCTTCTCGTATCTGTAACTCTAGCTAGCTATCTCTCTCGCTCTTCCACTCTCTGTCGCTCTGTCTGTCTCTGTCTTTCATACTCTGCCTGGGTCTCGCTCAAATACCACCCGTTGTTCTAAGCCATTTGCGTAGATTGCCAGCAATTTGCTCTCAAGATTTCCAAGTTGTAGGAGTGGGTCTTGTGTCTGTTTCAAAATTATGTTTGTGCAAAAGATTTGCTGGCTGTGTGGCGGCTTGTGTGCGTGGTTAATGGTCCTGGTCCTTGTTTTGGTTCTGGTCCTGGCCATGCTTTTGCCTAATTTTAGTGCTTTCAGAAGATGCTCGTCTTGGGCCAGCAGCGGATGCGCAAATGTTCCTTTATGGGAAAAGCCTTCGCTCATGAGCTTGTTCATCCGGCTCAGCTTGGGGTCTGCAAATTGCGTTGAAATTAATTGCAAATGGCGCATGATTAAGGGGAAGTAATATACGTCTAATTGTTTATGATTTAATGATTTTTCCCTCTACATTTAATTTGAATTTTGTACTGGAGTATGTGTATGGAGAGATGAGATGGTGTAAAAAAATATCAAAATAATATTGTAAGATATTAAATACTTAAATTTTGAAGAATTTTGTTGAAATCAACTTTCATAACTCGTATGACTTGCTGACGATATATGAAAGTTAATAATTTTATCTGATTTTTAGTAGAAAAAATGCCCATTTTCAGTTAAAAATACTAATTACTTAAAATTAATTAATTAATACAAAAGTAACACACTTGTACTCTTATACAAATTAAGAAATTAATTTGAATATCTTGATTTCAGCCTATTAAAATGAAAAGCATTTTTATAATAATAAAGCCATATTCTGGTAATTGAAAATAACTTTACAAATAAATAAAAAAATTGAAAGCCTTCATTATTAAATAATAAAATGCAAGCTTATACACTTTAGTGAGATAGAACAGAAGTAATGAGGACTTACGGGAACATTTTGATCTGCATATATCCCTTAGCCGCCTGACGGATGCTGGGCAGGGTCGAGAAGCTATTCTCAGGGCTGGTATTGGGAAATGTAACCCTACTTAAAATAATTACTTCGCCTTAATTGCGCTGTCAGTTGGTGTCTACTTAAAGAAATATTATCCGGCACATCGTAGACATACAAATATTGTGCTTATGCCGTCGTTATAAATGCATTTATGAAAGGGTGAAAAAAGCCTCATAAGAGCTATTCCCGACGAGTGTACTCAGCATACATATGTCAATTAAGTTATAATTCCGGTTGCCATCGTGCTGAGTCTTGCCAACGACTGAGTCTGTCAATCATGTCTTTCACCAAATATGTCCACTCTCCATGTGCCTTACTGACTTCACTCATTATTTTTTTTCTACATTTTTATTTTTTAAAGACTAGCTCGCTAGACATGTCAAGCTGGCTTTAAGACAGCTAACAAGAACAACACATGAAGTTGTCAATGTCTCAAGGGAAGGCAGCCGAACAACCCTCTCGAGAACACTGATTCTGTGAGAATAGGTAGGGGGCCCAACAATTATCTGCTATAATTATGCAATATTTTACCCCCCTTGAAGTATTCGTTACCTCAGCTGAAAATTCTCATTTGCCAATTGCCTAATTTTCTGTATTTTCTCACACACTGACGGCGCTGGCGTCTGATTGATTGGAAAACTCTTTGCCTCAGCACCGTTTTAATTAGGCACCGCATCGCATAGCCTCTCCTCGCCGCCCCTCTTCTATTAGCGCTTCGCGTTGGTTGCCATTAATTGGCTCGGTGGCTGCTTTAAATCCTTGCCCAGGGACGCCACTCGATGTCGACGTTTGCGCTTTTTGTCCCAACTGCCTCTCGCTCGCAGCTAGCCTCTCCCAGCTCCTACTCCTTATGCACGTTCTCCTCCGCCTTCAGCCAATTTGCGTGGCTCGTCCTGCTCCACTAGTCCTGGCACCAGCAGCAGCAGCTTCTGTACTCAATTGCGTGTTAAGTCAGTCAATAGGCGCCGCTGCCAATCAGTGCTTCAAGTTGCCGCCTCGACAGTCTCCACAGCACTGCTCCCCCGTTTTCGTCCATTTTACCCAGCTGGCAATGTTCTTAATAGAAAAGCGTTTTTTCAATTATGTTAGCCAACTCCTTTTTGGAGCAGCAGCAGCGGCAGCAGCAGCATCATCAGCAGCAATAGCAACAGCAGCAGCAGGCTCCTACTGGGACTGGATGGTTGCCATGTTGTGTACCTTTTAATTTACTATTTATAATAAAGTTTTACATAAGGTTGTAACAGGCAGCAGGAAGGAGACAGAGGGCTTCTCCGACTATTAAAGAATATATATTCACGAACACATAAAGGTCTGTTACGAAACATCGGTAAATTATTGTTTGCCAAATGACAGGTGATGATGATAGGTGGGGACTTGGGTACAGGGAATCGCATAGTCGAGCTCTCTCGAATAGAGCCTTCTTGTTTGATCTTCAAATTTTTAATATCCAAACAAAATGTTTAACTTATTTCAACATTTCTAAAAAATATTTTTGTAATATGTAAGGTTGCGTTTTTAGGAAGTGTATAGGGTATAATATGTATTTTTGATGGAAACGTGTATAAGAATACTGCATGGTGGAAATAATTCAACTTTTTTTTTGATAATACAGATTCTTGGTGAAAAATGTGTATATTAAATATTCTTATAATTCAGACAAAATAGAATAAAGCATATACACGGTATTTGCAAGTTGAGCAGGCAGCGTCTGTGCTTATACACTTGTTTCCTTTTCTATTTTTTGTAGGTCTCCACCGTCCATCAGTGGCAGCAGGACGATGCTGGCGAGCATCCTGCTGTTAGTATCCAATTAAAATCGAAAATTAAATGTCAGGCAACAGCAGAACTGAAGCAACCCACAACAGCAATGCGCTGAAGCTGGACTGGGCAAGTACCAAGACCAAACTACCTAGAGAGTAGTGTGGGTTGAGTGGTTGGTGGTGTGGTTGGTGGTGTGGTAGGGTGGTGTAGGGTGGGGTGTAGCGTGTGTTGTTTGTGGGCGCTTTGAGTGGGCAGCTAAGACGCTTACTTATTGAATATTTGCAAGGTCCTGCGGCTGAAAAAAAAACCTAATTGACTTGACCGTAAGCAAACAGTGGCAAGGCAGTCTCAAAAATGCATGAGTAAAAACTCAAACCCACACACACACACACACACACACGCACGCACACACAGTAAATAGACAAACATAATCAAAAGTATGTGCCAGAGGTCGGGCACTTGAAAATCACGCCCAATTTGACGTGCGCCTAGTGCAAACATGTTTACACACGGCTGCGGTCGCCAGTACTCCCAAGTAGGGCTCTGAAAAATCCATCTATATATATTCTCTGAATAATTGATAACAACCATCTATGCGTGTGTGTGTGTACGTGGGGGGTGGCTGTGTCGCTGTGTAAACTTCGTCATTAATGTCCCCAGGGCGCTTAATAAATGTACATATGTATAAGTGTTGATATTCGTACCACATACTAACATATACATATGTACATATACTCCCATAAAGGTACCGACCTCGACAAAAAATCATGAATAAGGACTGCACTTAGAGTTGACAACGTGATAACAAATCTAAACATATAAACATTTGAATATTTTTGTAAATATTTGCACTTCTTGATGTCAACTAATATGTAATAATCAACACAAAAACATTATGCATACCTTAACTATGGTTAAAGTTGCTAAGTCTTAATTTGGAAAACATGCTGGTTTTTTAAGTTTGGTATTTATCCGATATACTAATCCAGATCTTCCATAGAGTATATAAAAATATAAAGGAGAGCGGGTTTTATTTATTTAACAATAACAGTGCTGAACTCATATAAAATGGATTAAATACTTTGCATACTCAATAATTTGCAACGTACTTTAATTATTGGTTATTATATGTTTGAGTAACCCTTCTTGACATAATCCATCCATGACTTTCTCACGTGCTCATCTCTAAAGGCCAACGTTATTGGCATCGTCGACTTTCGCAATATTTTCTTTGTGCATTTTAAATGCTGTGTGTGTTTTGGTTTATTAGGCGGTTAAGTCAAGAGTTGTGAGTACGTTTGCCGGAAACGGTTTTATATTTCGTATAATATAATAATATATCAAAAACTCAGGTGTAGCAAACGAATATGAAATTTCTTAATCCAGAAAACTACAACTATTGAATTGTATAATTTATATCTTAATGGTGCTGATTTTATCTAATTGTTTCTTTGTTTATTATTTGCATACTCTCTGTTTAATCGGTTAATTTTTACTCTTTTCTTAAACATGTTAGAGCCTCAAAAGTTTAAACTAATATTGCTCATAAAAGTCCTACCCATTTTATAAGTATTTTATGGATATCACAAATGCTACGCCCATTTTATAATTATAATCATGGGGGAATGTGAGAGCAGGAAACTAATGTAACTAATGGCCAGCGATGATTAAAATTATATACAAAATTATTCAAGCATTTATACCAAATGCCAAAGCTGAGATGGATGGGTAGCTGGCTGACTGGATGAATGGATGGATGGTTGGTTGGTTGTCAGGCTGAGCTAATGTGAGATTTTAATGCCTGGGAATGCTTTAATATGACGCTTATGCTTATGCGGCTGTTTTTTAATAACACGAAGGGCACGAGCATTGGAAGCGTGGACTAAAAAGGGAGCAGTGAAAATCGCATGACACAATATTATAAACAAGAATGGAAAAAATATGATATATACTGTATGTATAAGGAGATTTATTACGCAGCGGAGGAGGCTGCTGATGACGGACCATAAAAAAAAAATGCAAAACAACATGGAAAAAGCAACGTAGCAGCGGCAAAAATGTATGTAAGTACGGACACGGACAGCCCAGCAACAAGAACAACAACAACAACAACAACGACGAAGACGAACTACAACACTGCGTGCCATAAAAACCATCAATCATTTTGAGCGAAAGGGGCAAGCGGAGGCCGAGCCTGAAGCTGGATCTCTGTTGTAATCGGAGTCGAAGTCGAGTGTTGTGGATGGAGTCTTGGGCGGTTCGGTGGTATATTAGAATAATCATCAGCGTCATCATTGCGGGCGCTGTGAGGCTGTAACTGAAAGCCTCATGATTATTAAATATGTCAAATCCCAACCGAAGCTCGAACACAAAACCCAGCCAAAACCACCTCAACCGCCTTCATCTCTCAGCTTCGCCTCCTGTCGAGCTAATCGATTTATTATACTAACCAGTCGATGCAGCAAAATGTGGAAGTGTGCAACTGTATCCTGCGAAATGCCCGGGCATCCTTCAAAGCAAATGAATCGTGTGCCTTGCGATAGCTCACTAAATCTAACGTCTAAGTGACACAAAAAAAAGATGATATACGTACATGCTCAAGCGGTAAAGATTACATTCATTCAAGGAACTATAATACACACTTTGAGCTTATTTCTTAATAAAGAGGCGACACACAAAAAATAAAGACAATAATAATAAATTAGTTGAAATAATAAAATTGAAAAAGTAATATTTTGACAACGTAAATAAAAAAAAAAAATGATCAAATGACATGTGAATGAATACGAAATGTTATTCCCGAGTCAAGAAGCTTAAAAATTAAAAATGACTCTGAATAATAATAAATATAATAATAAATTCTACTCGTAATCGAAACGGATCATACAAAGAGTAATATAACAATGCTTAATGGTTTATTTATAATAAAAAATAAGGAGTTTATATATTTTGCTAAGCACTTATAAAAGAAATAAAAATAATTTAACACTAAAACTATACTTGCTTAAATCAAAATTAATTTCTTGTCGGGCAATAAATCCTTGAATTTCATCACATTTGGTTAATCAATTAGGCCTTGAAAACATGTATAAGTTTATGAACAATTTCTTATTAATACTTTTAACACTTAACAAATATTTAACTTATGTATTTTAGTACACCATTTTCTGGTCAAGATGTTATATATGCATTTAAATTGTTAACAAATTAGATAAGCAACAAAAAAATAATTATTATATTCCGAAACTAGAGTTAATTATTGTTATTATTATTTATTAATTAAATAAGTTAAACTTAGAAATAACTGGGAAGGCTTGAAATGAATAATTAGCAAACAATTTATGCTTATAAAAATGTTCTCAAGCTTATGATTAATGGTAATTTCTAGCTAATTAAATGCAGACGGTATGCAGAATTTGAATCAGAATAAATTTAATTTTTTATATGTGTATTAATTTGAAAATGCTTGGGCAACACTCACACTTAAGCCCAGGCAAACCTCCACTTTAAACAGTAGTCAACTGCCAGGGGTAAGAAGACGACCTCCAACCCACAACAAATGCCTGGAAGTCGAACCGGCAAACTAATGGCGTTCGCGTTGGTGATGAGTTTTTGGTGTTGGGTGTTGGGTGATGTTGATGACTTCGGGCGACACACAGCGGGCGCATCGTGGCCAGACACGTGCCGCCAACTTGGGCAAGCGCGTGTGCAGCATCAACAACGATGAAGATGACGATGGCGACGACGATGAGTTTGACGATGTCGGTGGTTGGGAAGTCGGTTGGGTGTGTGTGAATATGGCCAAGAGCCGCAAGTGAGTGAGTGCTTGTGGTCAAACCAAACCGCCCAATGCAGCCACTCCTCGCCCCCTTACGGGCATTAACATTAACATTATCGGCAACGCCGCCTGCGCAATAACTTTTGACATTAATGACCAGCCGAGCGGGCGACAGCTACATGTCCATCAGTGGCCATGTTTATAAATTGCCATTTGTAACTACAATATATTTATATATATGTATTTGTTTGTTGGGCAGCTTTTGACACTTGCCTGTCAGCGCAACAAATTTGTATCTATGTATTTCTGTATCTTAATACATGTTGCCTTCCTGACGGCTTTTATCTGTGAACTTTGCGCTACAATGCGCGCCACTCCGAAACTTTTCACTTCATCTTCATCAAGCTCGCAAGATTGATACGCGATAGGCAAGCGAGTATCTGGAGTTCACAATCAGATCAGTGAGCGCATTTATGGGAATATGGGATTTCTAATTCTACTGCGGCACCTACTTGCCTAGCTGTCTGTCTGCCACACACATGATTCTATGTTTATTATTATTATTATTATTATTACTAATAGTAATAATAATAATCCATTGCGTCTTACGCTTCACTGGTCTTTGGTTCCGGTTTATGTTAATGCATCTAAGCAGTTTATGCATGCATGCGCTTCTATATCTATACACACACACGAGTTTGTATGTATTTTATATATACATACATACGTGTTCAGATTGAATTTAAATGTTCAGCCATAATGAACGGAGTAGTTAATGCTTTAGTAAATAACCAGTCCAAAAACAACAAAACTGTATAAGCTGCATAAATAAATTAATTCTTAAAAAATAATTAAATAAATTATTAAGAAATATATACTTTAAATGAATGCACCACACTCAATTAAAAAAGTACATACTTAAGAGCTATTTTCAAATCACCATATTATGATCATTTTATTAATTGATAATATAATAATTTTTGAGTATAAAATTGGCATTTAAAACAGCTTGGAAATATTAACTAAAATTGTATTTAACAATATTGTATTTACATTTACATTTATTTATTTAATGTCAGTAGATAAAGCCTTTATACACGCTTGGAACTTTCCAATTAATAGTACATAGGTAGATTACTTTATCAGTATCCACTCACTATTCTTCACATCAACTTCAATTTTCCGCGCATTGTCCGTTGAGTCGAGCGCGTCATGAGGAGCAGCAGTATGAAAAGGAGAAAAACTTGAAATTAAATTTTGTTGCTGACACCAATTTTCAAAAACAGCTTTTCCTGCCGTTTGACATGTTCCTAATTGATTTCTTTTTTAGTTCTAGTTTTATACCGTGCAAACATTGAAAAGTGTAGAAAAGTGTATGACGAAGTTCATAACAGGCAGAAAGTGGCATCTCTATGTTTATATTCTTGACTCGTATGTCATACGCACATAAAGCTTGATAATATTATCAATAGCTTTCAGGGTTTTAGAATTTTAAATATGTCGGTTTGTTATTGTCAACTGTAAAATTAGATGTTTACCAAAACACGCAGAATACATTCATACATTCATGCATTCACTTACTTGAAATCAGGGTATCGCCTAGTCGAGCCCTCTCGACGAAAGTATTGTTTTTTTTTTTTTGGCAATTTAATTTTGCAAAGGCATTGCGTTTGGTTGGTTGATGGCTGCCGGATTGCCCTCAGCTGTGGAGTGAGTGAGTGTTCTCGTGAAAGACGCAGGACGAAATCCTTTTCAGCTCATGTTTCTTGGCCATTCAACACAACTGGAAGGTACACACACTCATACACACTCACAAGCACACGCACACGCACACGCACACGCACACATGAGCACCCCGTCTTGCTCTCGTCTCGTTTTTTATGCGCCACATGTGCCAAAAGCTTTCATAAAGCAAACACCCACACACACACAAACAAACACAAATATACGAGAAAGCGCTGCATTGGTTATGGGAATTTTTGATTGACATCGGTTCAGGCCAGGCACACACACACACAGACCCTTCACCCTTCTCGTAACCCTACCCCTCCCTCGCCAGAAACTATAGCTAAGCGTTAACTACAGTCGAGTTTTCCCAGTCTGCACCGCCTGTGGCGCCTCTTATGCAATATTGACATGCCAGGCAAGCAAACACACACGCTGCAGCAGCACGTGGAGAAGTTGGAACTGTACCTCAACGTACCACACATATATACATATGTATATGTATATTGGCAGCTGCCCCTGGTGTCTGTAGGTGCCACGACTATACGACGTTGCTTCCACTGCATAAATGAAAAACTTTTCGGTTAGCACTCAGCGCTACCCAATTTTCTTTTTGCTCTTGCCAAAATACGTGTATGTTTTTCTTTAGCCAGCATACAGCCACCCCACCTACCTACCCACCCACTCCCACTCCCACTCCCAGTTCCATTCTCAGTCCACCTTTGCCTGTGTTTGCTTTTGAAGCAGCGCAAATTAGTTTTTTCACTTATGTCGCGTTTTTGTCGGGCCGCCTTTGTGCGCTCGTTGCTTTTAACGTTAAATGACGAAATAGCTTTACGGTTCATTGATGCACATAGCACACACCCAGACACTGCCACTGACACACACACATACACCCACTCGCCCTCACCCTCACTCACCCTCACTCATTCCACGGACTGCCTGGCAAGTCACACGCCCAATTAGTGGCGAAAGTTTAGTCGTTTAGACTACGCAGACGTTTGCTAAGCTTCATTGAATTTTCACTATAAACTCGTATTTGCATTTGGCCATGTCCAGCCCCCGTCCTCTCTACCTCTAACTCATTCTTATCACTTGTAGATTTTCTGTACAGCGCTCACTTTTTCGGCTACTGTTTTGTACATAATAGTCAACTCTGTTTGCTTGGGGCCAATGAAAGCCGTTAACTTTAGTTGGAACTTTCAAGCGTTGATTTATTCAATCAACATGTAGAAAAAAGAAATAAGAAAAGTCTTTTCAATGGTGTCCACCTCTGCATGGTCAGCCGGGTCGCTTTTCTTTTAAGCCCCACCCCTGCAGCTGAAGCATGTGAAATTGCAGCAGTTCAAAAGCAATACAACTGATAGAAATGACTTTGAAATTTATTCTGAAGCTCTATTTGTATTTACATATACATATGTTCACAGTTAGTCAGTAAGCTTTAATAATAAGAAGCTTTGAGTGAATCTTAGACTCATCTGCAGCTCACAGATTTGCGACCAATCTAATTAACTATAGAACTATTTTCATTCTGATTATTTGTTAAAAAAATATGTTTCTCAATCTCAGAACTATTTCTTTTAATTTTTTTTACTTTCCTTTAATTTCATAAATATTTATTTTCCCAAAAATAAAATATATTTTTTATTATTTTTCCCCTAAGAAATACATTATTATGTTCTTTATTTCCAAGTCGAGTTTTTATTAATGCTAAAAAAATTTAATTTATTGAATGGTTGAAGCTGATGCTTTAAGCTAGTATGATAAATATCCCCAAAAGCATCCCCTTGTTTAACAAGAAAAATAAAATACCTGTCATGCCTTAGCCTCACTGTTACATTTGTAGCGGTAAAGGTAAATCATCAGCCAAACCGCACCGTCTTATATTCTCTGGCATTAATCATACAAATGCACAACCATAAGTTCGCTGTATGCTCGTAAACTAAACTACTTAGGAATCCATTAGATGGTTAAACGAATTATGCGTGAACTGTAACGAAATTACCAGCATAATTTTACACTTGCACGCAATTTCATATTTTACGATTTAAAGATACATGCCACATGCCACATGCCACATGCCGCATGCTACATGTTCCACAAAATGCGTGTCTGACTTCGTCTGCGTTACAGATACCTACCCAACCGGATTCGACTGAACCCAGCAAACTAACTATCTGTGTTGAGCTGTGTTAATGCATGTTTGGACAAATTTATGGGTGATTAAAAGCGACCGATAACACGCAAGCCAAGGGCTAAATCAATACCAGTTCCCTAATATTGATTGCAACTCAGAAAAGTATGCATCCACTTTTGGATATCCTGTCAGCACTGCTGCAATGAATACTTTTTATGCTGATCACACATTCCGAACTAAGTTATATTTTGTATGTTATATATTAGTTGATGAGCTTTGTTAAATATAATAAGGAAGTAAAATTATGAAGGGTATAAGTATATACACAAGCAAACATAATAAAAGTTTGACAAAAATGGCTTAAAATATATTTTCTGATTTGCCTTTACTAATATTTGAATAAGTTGCATAAATACTAATCCAATACAAAAATAATGGATACTAAATACGAATACTAGAAATGAATGACAATTTGCTCTGATTTTTTACAAACCATTTTGAATATTAGTTTTTCTAAATATTTTATAGAGCACAGAACTAAATGTACAATTTGCACTTATTATTTAAATGTTTAAAAAGTTGCTTCGTTAAAGTATCGATTACATTTCAATTAAATATAATGCTTAAGGATTGATATTAAACTTTTTATGAGAGAATTAACAATGACAGTGAATAGTGTAAAAATATCATGATATCTTAACCAATTGCTTTCGATTTCTTATAGCTTACCTCCTACCAATAATATATACGCCCTTTTTATATGCACATTACAGAGCATAAATATTAATATGACATATGAGTGCATTTATAACTGTAGCAGTCAAAGTGCCAAAGACTTTGAGTTTAATTTCGGCTTCTGACTGCTGTTAGAAAGAGTGGATGAGAGTGAGAGAGCGAAAGAGATAGAGAGAAGGAGAGAGTTAGTTATGCAAATAGAGGAAGTTGAAACGTAGAAAAGGATACATTTTGTTTGTGTCCGTAGATGAAGCAGCTACTGATTGTTGGGGGCGCCCTTTAGTCATTGACTTCTATGCTACTTGTTTTTGTACTTGGGATTGTTCCTGTTGCAGTTGTTGTTGTGTTTAGTAGAATTCCTCGTTGTTGTTGTTGTAGTTGTTGTGGCTCGTCCATGCTTCTTCCTGTTTGGCGTGCAGGCTGTGCCAAGTAAACTAAAGCTAAAGTGCACTGGACACGCCGGCATCCTGTTGAAATCATCATGCAATTTGAATTGCAAACATGCCAAAGCCGACAACAACAAAAACAATAAAAAAAAAACTATTTAAACTCTGCACATGTGTGGAGTAGTGTTCGTGTGTGTGTGTGCATAGCAACGTGACATTTGCATGCGCCTGAAAGTATGCAATGTGCTGATGTTGAAACTGGTTGGGTTCAATCTTTAAAGGCAGTCGAGAAATTAAAAAATCCACTGCATAATGCTTCGGCAGTGCAGGAAGGAGCGTGGATCAGACCAAAGTCCAGTCATGGCCTCAGGGCACAGCTCCACAGTAGCTGAAAGAATTATGGGGTTTGGGATTGGGGTCTCTTAGTTGTTTTTCGGTTATGCTTCGGTTTTAATTTGCACATGGGGTAAGTTAACTAAACATGTGAGTTTATTTTATGTTGTTGGCTCGTTGTTGGTTTCTTGCCTGGCTGCACACGTTGGTCAGATCTGAAGTGGACTTTGTAGTGGAGCAAGCGGAGTGGTGGCGGGTATGGATGATAGCAGCATGGTATAGGATGTGTTTTTGCGGTATGTCGCATAGACTGAGTCGCACTTGTAGCTAGAACAAAGGCCGTTTGGGTTCATGGGCCATGAACAACTGAACTGTAAGTCGTACTGCGAACATGTATATATAAATATATATAATTAGATATACATACCTACATATATATATGTATATACATATATATATAAATTTTAGTGCTCGTTTGATGTTTTCTTTAAATTAATTTCAAAGTCAGCCAGTGTTAAAAGCAGTCAGTTAGCTGCCACATCATGGTAGACATTCTCAATTGAATTAATTTGCTAAATCGAAAGGCATATGTACTTTTGCTTTTACACTAAAATATTTAGTTTTTCTTAAACATTTTTTGATTCATTTTTTAGATATCCTTAAATATAATCATATTATATTTCAAATATATATAAGAACCATTTTAGTTAGACTGTACAATACTTTTAACAAGTGATTTTTTTTTAAGTTTTACATGTAAATTTTCTTATGTGAGAATCAACTTTTGAGAACAGGAAATAAATGAATAGTTTTGTACATAATTTACCAAAGAAATTTTATTTTCGTATGAAAATCGTATCCACATAAATGTTAAGCAAACTGTTACAATGATCCCATTTAAACACTAAGGTTTTAATGGTTTGCCGACCAATGTAGGCACACTTAGCTCAGTTTTGGCCCGTTGTGATACCGTAGATCTCAAAGATAAAGTTATAAGACAGAGAGAGAGAGAGAGAGATAGAGAGAGAGAGTGTAGAATTATGATAATAAGAAGTATACTAAACTAGAAAACAACACAATGCCTGCAGCGGGACTCGCGATATGAATGAGTTCTTACATACAGGATAAGGCAAAGATTCAACGCTTACGACCATCAAGCCGGATCATTTAAACACTAATGGTAGCTATAAATATTATTACTATTTCTTTATGTATGTTTAATGCTTCTATATTTACTATGTATTGTTAGAATATCCTCTGTTTGCTTTACATATTTGCCCCCACTTTGATAAAAAGAAGCACAAACGGCAGCTGTTCGCCTTGACCCAATCGAATGCAATAAATCAGCGAGAATGTGCTGACATTTTTCTATAAATAATATTGATAATAATAACCAGAAACTTGAATGAATTGCAACACGTGTTGGTTGGGTTCTGAGCAAACCCGAATCACTCGATCCACACAAGATCGAGACAATAGCAATGATCGCGAAAGATGTGGAGACAATGCGATCGTGTTCATTGTTGCCCAGGGTTATCAGAAAGGTGACGACGACAACGACGACGACGGCGTAGATGTTGTTCAAGTTGAATGGAAGTTCTCCATTCTGTTACTTGAAGAGATTTTTCATAGAAAATTCATATGCTATTTATATGGCGTATGTGGCACACGGCGCTTGAAAGGTGCTTCAACTAGGGTTGCCAAGCCGTCTGCTGTCGGTTTGCGCCTGCGCAGCGGTATTCAATGTGGCAGCTGCGCAGATTGCAGAATGGACCCCAGTATATGCCGCATGCCAAAAAAGGGTGGGTTGCTTGTGTTTATTATTATTGATTAACATGAGCTATGTTGACATTTTATGAAGTGCGTGGGGTACACTTAGGGGTCCTAGGTGCCTAGCAGATGTTCGACTTCTAATCAAAATTAGACATTAACAACTATTCCCAAATATATTTTTGGTATAAAATTGTAGTTGCGGATAGTTGATTGATAATAATTTGAGCCCAGGTCGTATATAATGACAATTAATACATTTAAAGCACATCAAAATTATATAAAAATATTGTATTTCATGTTTTGTGTACTGCCGGCATTTTTCTGTGCCAACTGATATTATAAATATACAATAAATTTTAAAATAGAGTCAAGTAAACAACATTTCTTACCTTTCGCCTATCATAGTCATATCAATCTGAAACTTGAACCCTTAACCATATTTTACATTTAGACACTAGAGTAACTATTTAAAAAATTATCTTAAGCCGTTTTTATCTGAAATGCCTTTGGACTCTGCCGACCAATGACAGCCATCAAGTCAACTCGTCCTCTGCCCATGCTTGGGCCCAAGCCTAGGCACAGTTTTCGCATTAATTCAGCCCTAAGCCTCCAGGAAATGCTGCACTACATTTGAGCCGACTGCCAACAGAAACTGGGCTGATGGAGAAAAAAAAGAAAGAACCAAAAAAAAAAAAACTAGCTGAAATCAGAATTTCAGAAAATGAGAACAAAACACGACACCGCTACTGCAAATCAGGACCCAGCAGCAACCCTCGATTTGGGTCGGAGCACCGAGGCCAGGTGCGCAATCAGCTTTGTAGGCGATTTGTGAGGATTAAACTGCGCACTGAGCGAATGAGTGACTGACGGAATGAGTGAGTGAGTGAGCGAGAGAGATGAAACGGGACAGCTGCCTACCTGCTCCTGGGCCATGTAGGAGGATCAATTTGCTGACTAAACACGCATGGAAAGGTGTAGCCGTAAAATCTGTCAGATACACACACACATAAAGAG
Organism: Drosophila nr. medialis 2 BK-2023a; assembly: GCA_035044325.1. NCBI lineage: Eukaryota > Metazoa > Arthropoda > Insecta > Diptera > Drosophilidae > Drosophila > Drosophila nr. medialis 2 BK-2023a. Next base: position 1,419,791 of record JAWNMH010000348.1, read on the forward strand.
AGTGGGAAAGGAAGCCATGACAAGCAGAGGGGATAAATCTTTCATTTTTTGCGTTTCAATGCGTACTTTGAGCAACTGCCGCAAAATTGCTAAATTGAATTGGAAGCGCTGCAGCTAAATGTAAGCACTATACAAATTTCATGCTACTTGGTAATTGGCAAACAACCAGCAGGCAAGAAGAAGCACAGTTGGCAACAGTGCTCTCAATATTGAGTAAACCCGAAAACAAGTTACGACATGTCTTGCCAGGTGGCCCCTTAAGAGAAATCTATGATAGGGGTTGTTATATTTTATTAACGCAAAGTTTTCTTTCTTCGTTTTTGTTTTTTGCACAGCTATTGCGCAGTAGCAACGAGTTTCTTTAAAAAACTACGCATGTGTACAGTTTAATTAAGGTGGAGAAGTTGTCACAACTGCGCCTTAATGTCTGGCGAGGGCCGAGTGAAAATCGATTAAGTCCATTAGTCTGTCTCGGATCTGTCTGACACTTGAATATACATGTATATATACCCTGCCAGTCGACACACCATCATCGATCATTGTCACGGTTAGTGCTGCTGCCTTTTTCAGGTGTGCAACACACACTTCTGCAGGCTTGCAGATGCATTCGCAGTCAGCGAAGCAGACAGAGATAGATAGATATGAATACTTGTCATTTTATTGCTATGCTGGGAATACTTTTCATTGTTTCCGTTGCGCAACGCATTTCTGCAAATCTATTTGTTGAGTTTGAATGGTGTTGTTGGCTTTTTGGCAGTTTGCTGCAGGCGATTTTTAGCTATTCTTTTGCAGAATTGTAAACTCTTTTCATGGATTTTGACGACTTTTGTCATTGACTTCATGGCTTATATAAGAGTTGTAAGAACAGTGGAAAACCTATGACATTTCTTTTAATACGAAATTATCGATTCTATTACATTATATGCAACAGGGTGTTAAACCTAACGAAGAGGTTTATTTATTGCGATCCGTTGAAAGAGTGGGTTGGAATGTCTTTGTCTTGATTATTGGTTACGCATTTTATTTGGGTAGATAATAATGTTTTTTTTTAATTATAAATCGTTATGTTAAACTATGTTAAACTCTAGACTTAAGTAAATCCCAACATGAAGTTAACAGATTTTGATTTCTTCACTTAATTTAATTAATTTATTTATACATTTAATGCTAAATAAAACAAGTAGATACATAAAAATACATAAAAATACATTAAAAAAATGAAATATTTATGATATTAATTCTTAAGCTAACAATATTAAAAACTTTATAAAAGTTCTGGGGGTATATATGTATATAACTATAGTGATTATTTCGAAAATAAAAGGCGTGGGCAGATTATCCAGAATCGCATTGATTGTTTTCCCATTTAGCTATTTTCGCACGCGCATCTATGCGGTTCTTCCAGCCAATAACACAAAGACTTTAATGGAAAGTGATCATTATATTATGTTTATTAGCCATCGACTCCCACACAGTTGGAAATCTGAATTTACGACTATGCACAATTTTCCCAGCACTGCCAAAAAGGGGCTGGGAGTTCTGCTCACCCTACACAGACACACATATAGGGAGAGGATGACATGCTCATCTAGGCAACCCAGCTCACATCGGTTCCCATTGACAATGCGTCAAGCCAAGCCGCAGGATATATTCAGCTTGAGCAAATACAATAAATACCTGTTGGTTGCGTTTTTCATAGATATGTATGTCTACGAGTATAGGTATTTGTATGTGTATGTGAATAGTACTTATATCATGGCAGTTCTTTCCGCTATTGTTGATGATATTGCTCCCGTTATTGTTGTGCTTGTTCCTGTTGTTGTTGTTGTTGTTGGTGTGGTGCTTATTGTCAGCTGTAAACTGTTAGCGGGTACAAGCTACAAGTGACTGCTCTGAATCTCACTCTCTCTCTCTCTCTCTACCCCTCTTCCTTTCTCTCTCTCTCGCTCTCTGCGAACCCGAAGAACAGTTAGCAAATTTCAACAATACTGTCTGTGTGTGTGTGTGTGTGCGGTACTTGAGAAAACGAAATGAGATGAAGTAAAAAATGTTTAAAGGCAACAAAAAACCATTGTATAAAATTGCCTCTTCTCTGGCATTTCTATTGATTTTTGCACTACTAGCAGAAATGCAATTCATTTTACACACACAAAATAGCAGCCAAATTTCGCTAGAAGTGTCGCCGGTTTTGGGATGGGCGGTAATTTATGGTAGCTAATGATTTCAATCGACTTTTCACTTCTTGCGCATTTAAATGCATATGAAACTGGTCTTCAAAGTTTTTCCACGCTCTTTCACACTTGCTGCAGGCTATTCATAAATCTTTCTCTACTTTTTTGCTTATGGGCCAAAGTTGGCCTTTCGCCTTCTGACTGCTACATTAGAGCAAGTTTTGTCGACGTCTTGTCTGGCCTCGAAAGTTGCATAAAAATTTCAAATATTCGGCTAATTTTAACAGCTTGGCAACCCTGTCGTTTGATGTTGATGAAAAACCTGATGGCAGCTGTTTGCCACACAAAAGGATTTGACTTTTAATTTTTATTATTGAATTTATTTTTATGACATTCCAGTGAGCACAGCGAATTTAATGTTGTTTTTATCTCTCTCACTCTCTCGCTCACTCACTCACTCACTCACTCACTCTTTTTTTTTCATATCAAGACAGTAAATTAAGCGTGCAATCATAAAAACTGGCAAGGTGTGAAATTTTATGCCAGCATTGATTTATGCACGAACAGCAGATTCCATTTCCAGATGCTGCTCACTGGGATTAGCTCCTGATTTAGTGCTTGGAACTGACCCCAGCGTTTCTCAGATACATACATAAATACATACGTATACCTTCATATATGATGGTAATTAAATATTTTTATGAGCAGCGCCTTTATACTTTAAATTAAGGAAGGAGTACAGAAGTTGACCAGCTTGGCTTCGTATGACTGGATGTCTTAGCTTAAGTTTTTTGTAAGATAGTAAGATCTATAAATGACATCTTTGTCATTTCTTACATTGCTGTAATTATAATCGATTTACAGAAAACATATTTTTCTAACAAGCATAAGGATACATTTTCACCTTCCATTTGTTTACTGCCTTACTGCTTTATCCTCATAATTTGCACAAAATGCATCATTTGAAGCCTCCCCAAATCAAATCTACTTAGCGCACTTTCCAAGCAATTTAACCAAAAGCAAAACAATGCCGGTGCACACAGCAAATGCATACAATAAAATCAATCAACAAAAACAAATGCAAAAAAATGCAAAAAAAAAACATTAAAAAGAATTTCTTGCCAACGCCTTTTGCATGCAGCAAGTTCAAGTCATTTAAAAGCAATCTACAAACAAGCATACAAACAAACTGTATGATATCTCAGCCAAGTTGGCCCTGCTCCAGGTCGACAGAGTGCACTTTGGCTTAGGTAGCTTCAACCCAAACCCCAACCCCACCAACTCCCACCTCAAACATACCACAACGAACCGGAGAAGTCGTCATCGAGTGGGCCAAGGATCATAAGTAAGCTAAGCACTTATAGCCCAAGTAAATGTAAATACGGACATACATACATATGTGTGTATATGAGCAGTGACTTTCAAACTGTGCGCCAACGAAGTGCAACGAACGTTGCAGCTTCTGGCAAGGGCATCACTAGACACATTCATACTCACACTCACATTTTAAAATGCATTCGGATTTTTATACGCTTGCAGTGGGTATTTGAATTATACTATGTATTTAAGACGACATCGGCTGAAGCCATAAAGCTTGATATACATATGTATTTGGTTCACCTACATTATCTACATTTCAATTAATTCCCTTTTTTAAGCTTAAATTTTCTGTTATGCCTATATGCTTAAACTAAATATTTAACATTAAATAAATTAATGAACTATTTCACATTTCAATACCCAAAGATTATTTATTTTTTAATCTTAAATATCAATTTAGCTATGTACTTTTAGTTGTGTAAAACTTATTGTGTATATTTCCTGTGAACATAATTTAATATTTTTGTTTTTAAAACCTTTTCCTAAAATTTTGGACTCTAATTAGTTCGCATTAAATAAATAATAAAAAAAAACAAACTAATGTTCAAATTGGGAACCAAATTTTCCTTGCCATGTGCTTGGTATTTTGTAACAAAATTGAGATTATTTCGGTTTACTAAATCGCATATCTCATTTGAACAATTCGAAACCCCAAACAAAAGATATTTTGTATAATACAATTTTTACTGTTATCTCTGATTCTGTTATTTTTAGCAATATGAAACAAGTCCGCGAAATTGTTTAATTTATACATTTCACATTTCTGCAAGGGTATTTAATAATCACCAGACTGCGGCTAACTGTTATTTCTTGCTGCACATGAGTTATGTTACTTAAGTTCTTGCGCGGCATCTAACGTTGCACTCTCAAGGCACATGCACCTTATGGGGCTGTCAGCGCCAGCTAGCAATCCCCAGTCCTCCTCCAGCTCCCCTCGGCGCAGTCAACCTGTCTGAAATGTAACCAAACGTGGCTTGAATGTCAGTGGCAGTTGTTAGGCAGTGTCGGTGGTAAGCTTGGGGTTCTGGAGTTGATGTGGCGGGTGGGTGTTGCAAACTGATGTTGTTGTTGTTGTTGTGCTCAAGTAATCAGTACTACTGTCGCTTATTGTTTGTCTGTCGTCGCTGGGATGCCCTGGTCTGGTCTGGTTTGGTCTTGGGCGGGGGAACTGCTATGGTTGGGGGTCTCTGGCAATGAGCCGCTGCCTCGCCTTGGACGCCAACTGGCTCCCGCTCCCATCCAGCTGGCAACTCTCTGGAGCATTTAGATTTTTTCATTTGCCGCTGCTGCCTATGTGTTTTTGTTCCTTGTGATTGCAACAACGCCACTTTGCCTGCTAAATTAAGTGCTTATTTTGAGTTTAAGTTGTTGCAATTAGACAACAAGCGAAGTATGCCCCACGCACTTGGCTTTGACCATGCAAGTTGCGACAACTACTTAGTGGTTGATACTCATGAGACTCACTCTGAGTGGCTTGAAAGAGCATTCATTGTGCTTACAATGAACATTTTGGAATATTTGGGAATGAGCTGGAATAAGAACGAATTTAATTAACAAACTTTGTAGACTTGTTCGCCATCAAGTTGACATCGAAAGCAATTCAAATTGTCTATGTAGAAAAATTAGCCGCATTTTGTGAATTTACCTTTTTTTATTTGCTTGACATTGCTAATCAAAAAGAACATTTTAAAACTGGGAAAAAATACATATTTAGAGTACATATTTCATGGGGATATATAGAAATATGAGACAAATAAATATAATTATATAAATATATAAATTGTAATGAAGTATTTAAGTTTCTCTGGCTACGTATTAATGAAGTATTTAAGTTTCTCAGGCTACCTTTTGACATATTTGAATAAAAATAATACTCCTTTTAGATATTATTAAATATTTTTATGGCATATTTATAAAATATAAATATAATTAAATATAGACATACAAATTAAGGATGCTAAATGTTCATAGGAAATGGAGTTAGTTTAAATCAAGACTTTTTTATTATTTGATTACAATAAATTTTCATTTATTTAAAATTGCTCGAGCATCCATAAATATCATATTAAAATCACCTTATTACTCAGAAACTACATTTCTCAGACGCAAAGGTCTTTTTAAGAACCAGTGTTTTTATTTTCTGAATTTTGGGGGACATTATTCTAAAACTAATTTCAAAAAACTTTCACATTCCTATAAATTATCCAACTATGGTACGTGAACTATAATTTTACGTGACTTTTCTTATTTTAAAACAGTTTTTCTTTGTATTTCTATATTTTATAATTTTAAAATGTCTGAAAATGACTCTATTTTCAGAGCTATTCTAATTCTCTTTAAAGTTTGTGTTGAAATTGCTCTTTTGTATTTTGGTTATTTATAATTTATCAAGTGTAGACAACTATCCATACTTCAACTGCTGACTTTAAGGTTTGAGCAATTACTTTGTGGAAGTCATCGGAGGCAAAGTAATCAGTTCTGTGTAAGTATAAATTGCTTTAGTCGGGCAGAAAATTAGCGCATTTAACTGTGGCAATTAGATGACGTTGACCAAAAATGTAGCTCCACAGCATATAAAATACACAAATGAAATGGCAACTTAATAGTGGAGCCCTCATCCTCACCCTCACCCTCACGCCCACACCCAAAACCCCACTTAACCAGAGTTGGCTGGCAAAAACCAAACAAAACAATTGCGCAGCTCAGCAAAAATTTGACTGTCGAACTTTTGGCTTTAGTGCCTGACTGCTTGGGGATTATTGGTGGTGTCAATTGCCAATGGCCATTTTTTGGTAATTTACGCTGCTGTCAGAGCTCAAGTAATTTCAAGTTGCTCGCAACTCAATGCAAATGCTGATGATGCATTTCCTATTCAGAGGCGTTCAAATGCTGCAGCAGCAAATTGAAAACAGCTCCTACATGAAATGATAGTACACACACACACACAGACACATGCATACATGCATATGTATGGCATACACATATGTATACTTTTACATATGTATGTATATATCGCATATAACCTCTATTTGTATTATTTGTCTTGAAAGCTTAATTGAATGAAATGGCAAATGGCGGCTGCAAGTGCGACAATTTCAGCTGTTCTTGCTTTTCTTTCGTTTTTTTCTTTCTTTTTTTTTGTATTTTTGAGACATTTTATTTCACTGTCCGCGCCCCCGTTCACTTCCCCCTCCTCCTTCCGCTGGTAGAAGATGTACGTGGACATGGACGACAACGACAAATTGGCAGCCATATTAATAACATCTACGTGATGTTGGCTACTTGGCGTGGGAGTTGGGGACTGTTGACTGGTGAGTGGGGGAGTGGCTAGTGGTAAGGGAGAGGAGATGGGGAGATTTGCAGGGTGCACCCTGCACATTGTTTGGTCGCCTTGGCCGGCCGGCACGTTCATTGTTCGCATTTTTCTGTTACTTGTAACAGCATTTCAATGGCTCACCAAGAAATGGAGAGAGGGAGAGAGAGAAGAGAGAGAGAGAGAGAGAGAGAGAGAGGTGAAGGAAGAGGATAGAGTAAAAGACGATGCCTGTGACGACAACGTCGGATTTCTTATAATATATACCCTGGAGTGGGAGAGGTGGAGGGGGTGGGGTTGGGGGAATTGGGCAGAGATGAGCATCGCAGCGAGCAGCAAAAATGCCACGCGGTCAGCAAGTTCTTTGTGACAGCAGAATGTGCGTGCGAGCGCCATAAAGAAGTCGTTCCAGTTTCTTTCACTGATTACAGTGGGTCTAAGTCGAAGTAATCGCTGGTAAAAATATGTAAAGATAGTGGATGGTATTACTATATAATATGTATACTTTTTTAATTTAAGTTACATTTTAATAAAAACATAAAATATAATAAACTATAAATTAAATTAAATTAACTACTCAATATTCTAAGCCTTAGAAACTTAGTTTAAGCAAGAATGCCCTTGAAAAGTCGAATACTTTTCGACAAATTGAAAAATGCGCCAACATTCTATGTGTGTATAGTAAAAAAATCGTATATCCATCCATAACGCTTAGCCAAATTTCAATCAAACTTTGACATCACTTCAATATTGTGCTAAGTTAAATTTACTTACAGTTTTTAGGATTAATTAATTATTTTATTCTACTTAAATATTGATAAATCAATAAATATTTTTTTAATATTGGATTTAATTGTCTTACATTTTTATACATATTCTAAGCGAAGTTTGTTAATTTTATTGAGTGATAAATATCATTATGTTTGTATAAACTTGTTCCACAGTTCTTTCATAATTGTAATAATGCCCACAAAGCTCTCGAAGATCTAGCAGGCAGCAGCTCGAATTTATTTGTGTTCAAGGTTCATAAATTATAAACCAATCACAATCAACTTTTGTGTCGGGTTTTTTGGTGCGTGCTTCAGATTATGGCACTGCTTAATTATAAATAAAAAAAAATAAAAAACAAAAAAATTTGCACAAATTTCAAATTTCTGGTGTTTATTTATTAGAACTTTTTTGGGATTTGAATTAATCGACATCCCACTAAATGAAGTCATAACTGTTAAATGCAGAATTTTAATCGATTCACAGTTGATTTATTTAATTCTGGAAAAATAAATGTTTATGTATTTGGCCGAGCCAGCTAATGTATTTGTAATTTATAGTCAGTTCTGGGATTTGTTAATTTATTTATATTTTTGTTTTTGCATTATTTAGTCTTAAGTTATGCGAAATGCCTGATAAAGTACTACTCAGGGGACCGTGTAAAATGTATAATATATGACGCGAAAGTCTTAACTGTAAGCGCTGTAAATTACGACGTGATAGGAGACATTAGTATGTATTTAACAAATAACTCGAACTAAAAAAAACATGAATATATTTTATCAACAGCCGAAGCGAACCTTATGGCCATTTGCATATGAAATGGTCTAATCTGCAGAGCATGGCACATTTGACAGTTCAATATGCCCCAAACGGATCCAATCCAACACAATCGCACTGTGGTATCCATTGTCTCTTTCTGTGTATCTCTATTCGACACGCTTCTTTCTTGGCTTCTTTCTATTGAGACGCACGTTCGTGCAAAGTGAATGGCAGTTCGTTGATCAGTGATCAGATTCATCGCTGGAATTGCATATATACTAATGAAATTGTGGCATGCGTATCGGTATTATATTTATTTTGACTTCAATAACCTGTCAAATTTGAAGAACGGTCAAAGTTTAAAGATTTATGATATTTTGAAAATAAGAAAAAGTCCACCAACAAATGGGATAATTTATTATGTTCGTTACACTCGTTGATTTGATCATAAACTATTTTATACCCTACAACCATATATACTTCGATATATCTTTATAGCGATTCTTAGCTATATTTATGAAACTTTGTGGTTGTCGTTCATTATTAGCATATATCACCTATCGGTTGTATTTATCTATTTGGATATTGCTGAAAATATAAAAGATAATTTGGATCCCAGCAAAAAATATTGATTTAAATGTATAAACAAAAATTAAGAACAATGGGCTCAAACGGTAAATTTGTATTTGATCATAAATGAATTATACAAATGTATTTTATAAATCATTTTAACTGATAAACAATTGGGGTTGGCATTTTTTCTCAATAAATATTACCCTTTATTGTGGTCTCTGCCAACTTGTGTCTGTGCCTAATTCACTTCAAATCTACCATCTGCAAATACGACTGCAAAACGACTCAAATTAGCTCCACTTTGCCCAAGACGAAGATCACAACCAGTTTCTTAGACGCGCCCCGGCCGAGTGCGCAAAAAAAGTGTTCGAAAAAAGAACAAAACAATAACTCAGATTGGCTCAGCGCCGGCCATTAAAAACTCATCACCATCCGCGACCAACTGGAATGAGCAGCAACAAACAACAATCGCGACAAGCAACATAAGCGACATTGTGGATGGGATGTGCCCTGTCGTAGAGGGAGTGTCCAAAACATGCGTCGAACTTTGAAAACGCTTCACTGCACAGCCTTGGGTTTAACTCTGAAACATGTCTAACTACCTATATACATATATATGTATATATATATGTAAATATGTGTATATTTTTATATAAATTGTATGCAGCCTTAAGTTGCGCCATTTTCTATTGATTTTATTAAAAGTTTTGACATGGGGACGCCCACAAAATTTACAAAATATTTAAAACCGAACATCCGCCAAATGAATTTCGCTTGCATTCTTATTCAAATTAAGGCAACTGCTTCGTTTTTCTTGGTGTACAGGCAGAGAGTCTGAGCAGGGACTCGCCCTCCACACAGCGACAGCGACTGGGGGGAAGAGAGGGGCACGTTTTCTCACGAGCGACGTAATTACAGTTGTACTTAAACTGTAAGAAACAGACTAACAGCAGCAGTAGCAGCGATCCGTATCGCTATCGTATCGTATCGCTGCGTACGCATCTAGCGATCCTTCGTCTGCGGCTTCGTTTTACTTGTGGATCTAATTGCAAATGCCCAACAACAACAACAACACCAACAACACGACCTTTTTTTTTGCCCAGCGACTGCAATTAAAATCCAACCAAGCAACCATTTAGAGAGTCTCAATCTCAGTTCCAGTCTGAATTCTGTAGTCTGAGTCTGTTTCGTAGTCTTGGCCCGAACAGCATGCCGGAAAAATCGACTCAAATTTCAGACCCACACACACACACACAAACACAAACACACTCACACAGTTTCAGCATCGCACTCGTCCTCGATTTCGGCCTCGACTCGTTTACCCTAAAAAAAACACAGGGTCTGGCAAAAATACTTGGAAAAATTTGCGTGCCCTAATGGCGCTGAGAGAGGCAGAGTACAGCGCATAATTGCCAGCTGTCCAGTGTATTCCAAAAAATCAGAGAATAACCTCTAAATTTCTGTCAAATTAGACGAAGATTTTTGCATCAAAGCGCCGTCTTGATTGATCTGTTAGTCCGCAGCGATTGCATGGGGTAGTTATTTAGCATTAAGCTGCCCTAATTGTCGGGCACTTGAATTTCCCAAAGGCAATCTGAATTCCTATAGATTGTGTATACAATTTCATGCGGTCATGAGTTTTTAGTGTAATGTGGCTCTAAACAATGTTTAGCAGAGATTTATATTCCATGGATGGACGATAAGAGCAGTGCAGGTGGTCCGAACTGGTACGTAACAGGGTTCGATTGAGGATAGCACAATAGATAGCACAATTTTGTTGTATTATGTAATTGTTAAAATTGCGAATTGCATATGTTTTCGGGATTACCTCATGTTTTTGAAGTAATGCTTCTATTTCTAGAACTCAAAGTTGTGTCTCTAAAAGCCATGGTTTTTTTTTATTAGAGGATCTTATATTTGGAACAGGGAGTTTTATATTTTTTTAATATTTACATAGAACTCTAACGTTAACTTTTTCTAACTTAACTTTCAGCATTAGGTTTTTGGGAGTTCACATATAGAAACATGTTAGATAGCTTAGAAAAATAAGAATTTGCAATTCTAATTTTTATAAATAGTTTTTATTTTAATGAAAAGAAAAGGGGAGAGAAAGAACCTTTCAGGAACTCTGTTGCTCTTAAGCATAACATACACTGCAACAAATATAATACTGTATTTTCCCACTTGCTGGTCGAATTGAAAAAACTATTTGCGCTCGCAAATAGTAAAATGTCAATCAAAACAAACAGTTTAGTTTATTCAGATCATTTTAAGCATTTTATTATGAATCCCTTAAGCATGCTAATTTTTCAACTTCAAACACAACTTTTTAAATATGTAAACACTGTTTTGCGTATTGAAATTTTGTATACATTATTTTATGAATCCCTTAAACATGCTAATTCTTCAACTTCAGACATACCTTTTTAAATGTGGAAGCCCCTGGGGGACAGCTTGCCCATTTGATATTTGGATGCTTAGCCAAGCAAGTGACAAATCGACAACTTTCAGCTAACTAAGCGAGAAAGAAGTCTCTCGAGCATGGGCAGTGTTCGTGGAGCAGTTGTTCATACAGCTTGTCGCCTATGGAAAGCATCAAACTTGGGCGAAACTTGCTGACTGGCAAACAACAAAATAGGCGCCGAATCAGTATGAAAGAGAGAGAGAGGGATAGAAAGAGAGATGAGAGCATCTTAGAAGTGCTCCGGGCGTGAATAAATGAAGTTTGCAAATTGCACCACGCCTGACCACCACCAAAAAGCAGCAGTTTCAACAGCAGCAACAGCAGCAGCAGCAGCAGCAAGTCGCAATTGCTAGACATTACGAATGCACAACTTTGTCCTCATTACTCAAAGACTGAATAGCAGTGAGTGCAATATGTATCTGTATGTGTGCTTGCGTGAGTGTGTGTCTGTGTGTGTGTGTGTGCCCCTAGGTTAAGGCGTTACGACAGAGCCGAAGTTATGGCGTCTGTCAAAGTCATTTCGCTTGCAAAAGTTGTCGTCGCCTTCGTCGTCGACGTCGTCGTCGTCGCCGTCGCATTGTCCGGCGCAAGTTGCCCGCCGCTCGGCAGCTGCAGCTGAAGGACAACGAGAATGATGACGACAACATCTGCATTGGGTCGTGGTCAGCCTCGCAAAGCTTCCCAGCTGTCAGCTCGTCTAGCAAGTGTCACTGCAACTTTTTATACGCTTGCTGAGGGTATTCTAATTTTATCGCGAATTCTGTAACATGCTGAAGATAACATCCCTAACCGCTATAGATCGATATATATATATATATGAATATATATTTTCTATATATATAAAAATGAATAAATATAACTACATACATGTTTTTATATTTTCATTCAGAATCACAAACAGATACAAGTTTCTTCACATCGAAAAATAATGAAACCTAGATCAAGAAAAACTTTATTATAAATACAATCTGCCATTTGAAATCTAATCTTAAAACTTATTCTTTGTTCATTTTAAATAAATGAATAAATTAATATATATAAATATAAATAAATTTATATATATATTCTTATTCAGAATCAAAATAGAAAATGTTCTTAAATCAAGAAGAATGTTAAATCACGAAAAAATTAAGTTTCTTCTCTTTATAATGCTTCCTTTAAATTTAAGAAACTTCATTTTTCATTCAAACATAATAAATAATGCTTGAATCTAAGTTGTCAACTTTGGTTTTAGAATGATTTTTTACCTCAGTCACAAACTGAGTCGTATTTTGCAGATATTAAAAAAATAATGATATTTTTCTCTATAAATTCTTGTCACATTTTTAACATAATTTAACCAATCATTGTCATTATTTGTTAATAAGTAAACTTTTGCTGCAAGGGTATAAGGCTAGTCGGCTTGCAATGAATACTTGTTATTTCTTGTTTTCCCTTTGTACCCTACTCCGCCCCTCTGCTGGACACTGAACTGGACATGGATGCGGACTGGGACTCAGTCTTGGACCTTCGCTTCTGTCTGTGCGTATTCTCGGTTTGAGTTTGTGAAAGATTAAAATCTGCAAACAGTTGGCATCAAGTTTTCAAATTCACAAATATTTCATGTGAATAAAGTCCGGTACGTTTTCATTCGGCCGTAAGGCATCATATGCAGATTAAATGATTTAAGGTCAGTTGGACTTTTCTCTCGGCAGCGCAGTCACAACTCATAAATAATGCTCTATGCAAAACCTTATAATCTGACTTCACCTAATTGACAGAAACTTATGTGCGAAATAAAAAAGAACATATTTGTGCTAAAAATGTATTTTTATTTTAAGTTTAAGTTTTATAGTTTAAAACTTAATATTTGCCTCCCCAGTCACTTTATTCTTATATACTTATTTTTTTGTGATGATTTAAAAAAAAAGTTGCAATTCACATTATTAAATTAAAAATATATATATATACATATATACTATTTGAAACTTATATAATGATACAATGAAAAAACCTATTTTTGATTTTTGCATTCACATATTTTCTTTTTAGTCTTTAGCAATGAAAACTATTTGTCATAACAGATTCACTAACTAAATTAAATAATTGAATAAGCGCTTTTACCGCTTTGGACTTAAGACGCTAGGAAAATGTTTCAAATATGTCGTTATAATTCAAATAAAATGCATTCTTAACTTAAATAAGCTGAAAATCGTAATTCATACTAAACTATCATTTTAAAAAGTGTCACAATAATGCTAAATGATTTTTGGATATTGTTTCTTCAAGTGGCCGATCTGGAAAAGCCTTGGTTTAAGAAACTAATAATAATACTATATAATCTTCGTATTATTTATCTATCTATCTTTGATTACATAGCTATTATTTATATATAATTTAATATTCATATTATATATAACTTAATGCTCATATCTGGTGCTTGGAATCTCTTTTAATAGTTCAAAGGCAGTTGCCCGCCCATTGCTTGGTCATTTGTCAGTTTTCTTGAACATGTTAAGTGGCAATTGCTCATTTAATAAAACTAATCAGCGCAACCCAAGAAACAAATCAGAAATAATACGGACGGCTGTCTCTTTAGAAAAGCGTTGACAATCTCCATTTTAGCTTCTAGAGCGGATACGACCAATTGAATGGGACGATGACTGTCTCTGAGTGCGACATAAACTCATATGTTTATACGTACATACATCATGGAGACGAGATGAGCCCATGGACAAACATACATATGTACATTGGCATATGCGATTGCCCAACACAAATTGCAGCCATTTAATTCAATTTAAATAAATTTAAAATGCGTCCAACTTGTTGAGGCACTCGACTCAAGTTAAACATCTGATTTGGATTTGATTGGACTTAATCATACTTGCTAAGAAAAGTGCAGCTAGAGCAGCGTTAAGATTGACAATGATCGTATCAATTCTAAAAATCCATTTAATCTATATCTTATATATCAAATATCTGAATAAGCCAAATGGGCAAATTTTATATTCAGCTGCAAAAAAGAAACATTATTTATTTGTTTTCATTACGTTATTACATTTGTTTATAATAAGAGTTAAACTTAACTTTCACATAAATGGAATCAACTGAAACGGATTATAATTGTTTCCATATTTAATTCCGCATGTCATCTAAAAACAATTTTAATAAAAAATAAAGCTTAAAGTTAAAAACTCAATGATGCAAATTGTAAAGTGCATAATTAAATTAAGGTTTTAAATGAAAATAAGTAGAAATGTAAAATGGTCTTACAAGGATTGGGGAAACTCTGAATAAACTTACAAATATGTCTGTGCAATTTAGTTTAACATAAATTTTACAACTTGTTCAAATAAGTTGTTTAATTTAATGTGAGAAATGTGTGACACTGATATTAAATTGTTTACTCTGAATTGTTTCCAGTTGTCACTCCACTTTTCCACACACGTTTTCATACCTTTCAATACCATTGTTGTGGCTGCTGCTGTTGTTGTTGTTGTTGTTACTGATACGCTCAGTTATTGTTTTGTTGTTCTTTGCTTGATAATGATTATGATGTTGTAGTTGTTGTTGTTGTTGTGGTTTGCTGCACTTTGCATTTATTTATTGTGGTGTTCACTCTCGCTTGCTTCTTCGGCTTACTCACTTTTATTGCAAAAAAGTTCAATGACACAAAAGTAATGCACAACAATGCAATAACAACAACAATAACAACAATAACAACAATAACAGCATAAACATCTTTTGCTCTGTGCCGTTTCTTTCATTGTTCAGCGCTGACTCCCCCTCTCTGTGTGTGTGTGTCTGTGAGTCTGTGCAAGCGGGCGAGCAATAACACACAGAGTGTGAGAGAGAGAGAGACAGAGAGCAAAATATTGAGAGAGAGGGAAAGAGAGCGTTGAATAGAGAGCATGCCAGTATTTGCATCTTTCACTTTTTAACTCTTTCTATTGTTGTTGTTGTTGTTATTAGGTAGGCAAAATGTGGGTCGTCGTTCTCTCTCTCTCTCTCTCTCTCACTCTCCTGCTCTCTCTGTCACTCTGTCACTCTTTGCCTTGGAATTGACCGCAGGAAAATCGATAAGTGAGTTGCTGAAGCGTTTTTGGCGACTGCAGTTCGTTTTTATTGTTTGCCAAGTTCAGCGAGCCCAAAAACTAATGCCATTTTATTGTCCAGCGACAACTTTCACTCTTGCTTAGTTCGAGTACAGCAGAGCATTGGAAATGAGACAGCAACAGCGATAGCGATGAAGAGAGAGAGAGAGAGAGAGAGAGAGAGAGCGAGTGAACAATCAAAGTCAAAGTGCTCTGTCCTCATCATCAACACGTTTTGCAATTTCTATGGCCAGAACTTCGCGCTTATCATCAACATGCAATCAGACACACCCACACACATACAAAGCAACACACACACACACAGACGCACACACACACAGACACTCATTCATTCATCCATTCACTCGTTTGTTGTCTCGCTATTGCATTTGGCAAAAGCTAGACGATGAGAGCAACCTGTTGCCGAGAGACTCTCAACACTGAAACTGAACTCAAACTGAACTTCGCCATGCAATGCAATTTTCAACCACGTCATCAACAGCAGCAACAACAGCAGCAGCAGCAACAGCAACAGCACCAGCAACAACAACAACAGCAGTAATCACAGCAAGAAGAGGCAAGCATTTCGAAGCCCTGCCACGCCAGAATGTAGAATGAATACATTCAACAAACAATTGAAATTTCGTATACAATTGCGAATTGAATGAGGAAATGAATGTGTAAAATGAGTAACAAATGTATGAGTGTGAGTGTGTGTGTATGCTTGTGCGTGTGCGTGTGCGTGTCTGAGTGTGTGTGAATACATATATTCTGTGCCTGTGTGTGTGTGTGTGTTTCGCTTCAGTCTGCAAGTGTCGAGTCAGGTCGTATACGTGTTTCTTCTGTTCGTTCCACAGACCCACCCACAACTTTTACAACACACGCTTTGCCTTTGTTTTCGCAGTCGCTTTTTCGGTGTTGGCAAACGCATCAACTCATAAAACACAGTTGCAAAACAGCGTTTAGTTATTTGCTCAAGGTTAAATACAGTTTGCTCTGCTTGTTAGCTGCTAAGCTGTTGAGCTACCAGCTCTTTTGGGGCGCCACAGAAGTATGCAACAAAAGTTGTACGTATTTATCATGCCAAAAAGATGGTAAACGGTTAACAAATGGATAGGGCGAGGGAAATGATCTGGAAATACACTAGGGTTCAGAAAATATGGATGTATAAATGATAAGCAGTATCATTTAATTTCATTATTTTGTATCACATCTTATTTATACATACACAAATTCGTTTCTTAAAATAAATTATCTGTTAAATTTAATTTAAAATAAAATAAGATAAATAAAGTGAACATTTAAATATGGGAAAGAAGTCAAGGATTTCATCAAACATAAATTATTTAACCTGTTCGGAGTCGATGTATAGATTTTTTGATTTGATTTCTATGTCATGTATTTAAAGATAACTTTGTCATTTATTGGATGCCATAATATTTTTAATAATTTTATAACTGTAGGAATTATTTAAAACAAGAAATGCAATTAGAGCATTTCCTTGCATTTTTAAAATGAAAGAAAAAACAAAGCTCATTGCGATTTTGTTAATAATTTTACAAATGACGACTATAATTAATAAAAAATAATTTGTTAATTTATTTCAAAGAGATAATTTTATTTAATTAATCAACCCGTAATTACTCCTAATTAGAAATTCAGATCTATTCAGTTTTTTGCTAGATTTTCATTCAGTTTCAGTTTTGTTTTTATTTTTTGATCGAGTTTCTTTATGCTTTTTATATTTGCTGCGTGTGAAGTTCAAGTGTTAACAACTTTACAGGTGCACATGTGAGCTGTGCGAGAGCAAGAGAGAAAGAGAGAGAGATAGAGAGAGAGAGAGAGACATATCTTCTATGTGAGTGAATTGTGCGAATATTTTTGTTGAACTTGTTTGCTTGCCAAATGCCTTTTGTGGCTGCTGTTGTTGTTGGCTCCTCTTGTTGCTTTTGCCATTGTCCGCCTGCCTCTTGTTGTTGTTGTTTTTGTTGCGTTTTATTTCTTTTATTATGTGCGAATGTTTGTTTGTAATGCTCGGCGCCATTGTTGTATTTGTAGTGTCTGTGTGTGTGTGTGTGTGTGCGTGTTTGTATTTGTATTTTTATTTCTTTTTTTTTTGTGCGAACAATTAAAACTCTTTGCAATGACCTTGACTTTGTTTTTTTTTTTAGTGTGTGTGTGTGAGCTTCCTTTTCCATTCACACGCGCCCAGCACGCTCAAACGTCAAACATAAAACACAAATAACAACAACAACAACAACAGCAAAATAAACAGCAACAAAAGCCGTCTGAGTGTCTACTCGGTCTGAGACTCGAGTCTGGAACTGAGTCTGGGCCTGGGTCTGGTTCTGTTTCGGTTTTGGTTTGTTTTGGGCTTATTATGTGCTCTCTTTATTTTTTTATGAAAAACCCCCCAAAAGAATCGAATGGCTGCACAAATATACAATAATACATAACAGCAATAGCAACAACAACAATTGCTATGATAATGAACAAGAAACGTTTCCCAATTTTTTTTTTTTTTTTTGTATTTTATTAAAGGCTTTTAGCAAATTTTTGCGGTTAAGATTTGCGTTTTTTTTTTGTACCGTAGGTCAGTTACTGGGGCAGGTTTTTTTTCTGTATACTTATTTTTTCATTGTTTACGCCTTTTGTTCATTGTCAAATCGTTTGCAATTGGTCATAAATTTGTTTTGTTCGCATTCACACATCGTATTTTGGGTTCATTTCAAGATTCTTGCCAGCTCATTTTTGGGTTAGTAGAGTACCAAGTGCTTTGTAGGGGTAGGCTTGAGAAGGGGTGTTTTCGAACTGAGCCAAGTCCAAATGACTTGCAGTTAATTAACATCTAAGTGAAAGAGCTGGTCAAATCAGGGAACTCTGTTTACAATCTGAGAATAAACAACATTCATATGTATTCATAGAAATTCTTTCCAAGAATTTTTCGATAAAAGCATTTAATAAATTCTAGAAATACAATACTGTAAAAGTTTAAGAGGCTATGTTAAAACGGATAACTTTTCAATTAATTTTCAATTAGTTAAAAAAATTGAGAATTATAATGATATGTATCGAATTGTCCAGTTCTTATTATAAATAATTTAAAATACTTTCCAAATCATATTCACTTATTTAAAAAATTCAAGAATTAAAATAATATGTTTACCATCAAACTGATGAGTTTAACTTGTTTAAAAAAAATTAGATTTATAATATATAATCTTACTGTGAAACTGTTGTAATTATAACAACTTAGTTACATCATTTATTTATTATTATGTATATTTATTATATATTGTTGACTTATTTAAAATATTCGAAGTTCGTAATGTTATTTATCAAAGATAAGGTTGTATATTACAAGTTATTTTAATTATTTTGCAAATAATGTTCACTGATTTAAAAAAATCGAGATTTGTAATGGATTATCTAGCTTCTATATTTACTTACTTAACACAGACAATAAATCATTGCTTTCGATTTTAAAGAAATTACATACTGCCAGAAATTCCATCTTATCGAGTAGGTAGTTGATTTTTTTAAACAATCACTTAGTTGACTCAACTGCATACATTAAGTGGAGTACTTACCATTTTTACCTTTAGCTTGAGCTCATTACTGACGCAGCCAGCCAAAGCTGAAATAGGAACAGAACCCAAAACCAGAATCGCCAGATACTTTGCACTAATGAAAACCGGGGCATAAAATTCCAAAAAAGTGAAGAGAAAAAGCTGAATTACGCATATGTGCAATAAGCGTGGTTTTCGGCAACGAGGAGGGGATTGGGGGAGAGGTGGGCAGGCTGGCAAGACAATGCGGTTGCCTATTCACATGTGCAGCTATAATTACACACACACACACGCACACACACAGACACGCACACATAAACACATGCATGTGTATTTGTATATTGCAAAGGACGCCAGACCGCATCAAAGTCACAAGCACACACACACACACACACACACAGCCACACACATACACACAGACACACTTGTGCAGTTAGTTTATAACTGTTACTGCAGTGCACTTGGCAGCACTTGCTTAATACATTCTGCCAGCCTGACTATTTTTTAGAGCTCCATTCGTTTTTTTAATATACGCAGCTACCTTGGGCAAACCCATTAGGTTAATAAGAAGAAGAAGAAGAAGCTGCAGCAAAAAAATACAAAAAACAAATAATAAAAGAATTGAAACTATGCGCGTGAGACGTAAATACGCCGCAAACACTGCTATGCCCTCACCCCCAACTACCCACCCCTCTCCCTCTCCCCCTTCCTATTCTCTTCCAGGTGCTGCCCGTTTCCCTGTCAGCCATATTTAAAGCGTGCGCAAAAATTCCGCAAGACTTTTTGAAGCTCTATTCCCTTAAACTGAAAACTGGCAACGCAGCAATGTGCCATAAAAACGACTGCCCAGCGACGACATTTTTATGGCAACTCAGGCAGCGCAAGTAACAACGCGACGGATCGATATGCTGCGCAAGCGAATGCGTTATATATCGTCATCTCTCTCTCGCGTCACGCTCATTGGCTCCATGCGCTGCGCAAAATCCAAGCCAACACAGGCAGAGCGTAGCGTTTATTTGATTTATTAGCATTACTAGCGTTGTCTTTGTCTAGCGCTCACGCCTGCCCTGCATAGCAGAGTAGAACTGGTTTGCAAATGCCGTCACACACACACGCACACAGGGTGGCTAGTCAAACGGGTCTGATGTGTATGCGTGTGTGTGTGTGTGAGCCTCGCTTAGCCTCAGTCTCAGCTGCTGGCCAGTCAGTCTCTCATTCGTCTCTCGTATTCGCTGTCGTCAGCACACGCGCACGCAAGCGAGCAAACGGATTCTCGAGATTCGTGAGTTTCGTTTCGACGCTGTTTTTCGCCACACACACACACACACACTCGCACACTCACCTCGGATTTTTTATTGTCATCGTCGTCGGTTATTCGCTTCGTTTTGGGGGCGCTCGTCGTTATCGCTGGGAACAGGTTTCGCCGCTGTCCGCAAACTCGACGACCAAACAGAAAGCTGCTCAATTCCGCGTTGTGTGGAGCTATTTTCGGCGCGCTGTTTTTGCTGCCCAAATAGTAGCAATAAATAAAATAAAAAATACACACAATATACAAAAAATCTACAAAAACAAATTACGAATCTGCCCAGCAAATTTAACAAAAAAACACTTGCATCAATTTCTCCAGAAAGCATTATCGCGACGCGTGTTAATCAACCAATTTTCAAGTGTTTTTTGCGTTTAACAGCCACAAAAAAAAAGAAAAAAAGCTTAAGCAAATAGCAAAAGCTGTTCCCAAAAAATAATATATATACACATATTTGTATGTGTGCGTGTCAACTGCCTGAACTCGGAATTATAAATGCTAAGAAACGAACAAATTTAATTGGCAAACTCCAAAAATTGAAAATCCAACAAGTGCAACATGGTTTCCATAAAAATGTTCAAAAAAATGCAAAGCCAATAAAATATCTGCTACGAAAAGTTGTAAGAAACAAATTAACCGTGCATAGGCGAGAGTAACTGTAAAACACAAAAGTATCTAACAGATACAATTCGGATTTAACGCATCTCTTCCACAAGTGATCTGAAGTCGCATGTAGCAAAAGTATCTTAGATTGGATATATATATATATATAGATATATGTGTATAGCATCTACAGGTGCTTCAGCACAGCGAAGAAAGCATCTCAGGCTAGAAAACTATCTGAAGCTGTTATCTATCGGCTGCAAAGTATCTGCAAGTCAAATGGAGTAAAAAACAGCTTAGAAGATCGCCAGGTTACAACTACGAAAAGTGTCTGGAGCAGCTATTGAAGATACAACAAGTATCTACAGCTGTGAAAAAGTATATACAGCTGTAGTTGAACTTAATAACGAAAGTATCTATGTTTTCAACAACAACTTAAACTTTTAACTGCAACAAACAAAGAAAAAGTAATAACAATCGACAGCTGAGACATAAGCAAAACAAAAGTATCTACAAGAAAAGTATCTATAGAATTTGATGTGTTGCAATTGCTGAGCATCGTATTTTGCGTACTGTTGCGATCGAGAAACTAGCCCAAAAATGCTGACCATGGAGGCGGACATGAAGTGCGGCATTCTGCCGGGCCAAATGGCACCGTTGCACGCCGGCCACGCCCATGCTGCCGCCGCCGCAGCCAGCTCGTATTCGGCGCTGGCGCCACTCATGAATCTGGGCCCGTCGCACTTGACGCACTCGCATCTCACCCAGCACAATCATCACAATCACCATCATCATCACCATCACATGAGCGCACACATCGCCGCCAGCCACAGTCCCAATCCGCTCAGCTCCCTCCAATCGAGCATTGCCAACACGCTCAGCGGCAACGTGCAACAGCAGCAGCAACAGCAGCAGCAACAAAGTTCGCCGTTGCACAGCTCCAGTGAGCTGAGTCCGACGCAGAGCAGCATTGGCAGCCATCACATGACCTCACCAGTTAGCCAACACCAGCAGCAGCAGCTTACCCAGCAGCAGCAGCAACATCCCACGCTGATGGGTGCCGGTAGCGCTTTGAGCAACATGACTAACACCAACAACAACAATAATAACAACAACAACAACAATGCGACAGCCAATAAAAATCAACAGCATGCGGATCGGGTGAAGAGGCCAATGAATGCATTTATGGTGTGGTCGCGGGGCCAGCGTCGCAAGATGGCCTCCGACAATCCGAAGATGCACAACTCGGAGATCTCGAAGCGGCTGGGTGCCCAGTGGAAGGACCTGTCCGAGGCGGAGAAGCGGCCCTTCATCGACGAGGCGAAGCGGCTGCGGGCGGTGCACATGAAGGAGCATCCGGATTACAAATATCGGCCGCGTCGCAAAACCAAAACGCTGACCAAGACCAAGGAGAAGTATCCGATGGGCGGCATGATGCCCGGCCAGCAGTCACTGGCCGAACCGGGCACACCCACACGTGGCATGCCACAAAGTCAGGCTCTGAACGGTTCATCCAATTCTGCCTCTGCAGCAGCAGCAGCTGCTGCCGCCGCCGCCGCCGCTGCAGCCGCGGCGGTGCAACGTCCGAATCTGCATCAGATGAGTGTACCAAATGGGTACATGCCCAACGGCTACATGCATCCCGATCCCGCTGGTTACCAGACGCACTACATGAACTATGCGCCGCGCTACGAGATGAGCCACATGTACAACGGATACGGCATGTATGACACCGTTGCCGGCGGACAAACCTCGCCCTACGGCAGCAGCAGTCTACAGCAGCCCGGCTCCCCCTACGGACTCCAGCAACAGCAACAGCAGCAACAGCAGCAGCAACAGCAGCAGCAGCAACAGCCTGGTAGTTCTGCCTCGCCGGCGCCGTATGGTGCTCAGGTGTCCTGCCAGAGTCACAGTCCCAGCGATTCGAGCATCAAGTCCGAACCCGTCTCGCCCAGTCCCAGCGTCATTGCCCTCAACAACAACAACAATAACAGCAGCAGCAGCAACAACAACAACAATCACATTATGAAGCGCGAATATGTTGCAGCGGGCGCCGGCGCCGAGCTGAACAATCTGATGAACATGTATCATCTGCACGATGGCCTCAGTGGTGGGGTTGGCGTGGGGGTGGGGGTGGGTGTGGGTGGTGCAGCGGAACAGCAGCGTCATTTGATGCACTATCAGACGGCTTCGCCGGACTTGCAGCAACAGCAACATGTCATGCAACAGCAGCAGCAGCATCCGCATCAGCAACATGCGCACCAACAGCAGCAGCAACAGCAGCAGCAGCATGCACACCAGCAACATCCGCACCAACAGCAGCAGCAGCAGCAACAGTTGCACCAGCAATCGCTGCGGGCAATGGCGCCCCTGGCACACATGTGAGAAATGGCCAGCGCCTATGGAGCCGCCGTCTCGCCGCCGCCGCCGTCGGCAACAGCAGCTGTAAATGGCAATTACAACATGCCAGGAACAGCAGCAGTCGCCGCAGCAGCATCTGCACAGCAGCAGCAACAGTTGCTGAATGGCCGGCCGAGTCCAACAGCGTCGGGCTCGTCGGGCGGTCGCTCCTCGGCGCATTCAAGTGGTCATAATACGGTCAACGCGCATTCACCCGCCTTGGCTGCCGCTTATCAGCTGTCAACTGCCGCAGCGACAACAACGGCAACATCAGCAGCAGTAGCGGCAGCAGCAGCAGCAGCAGCAACAGTTTCCTCCTCCACGTCCGCGGCAGCGTTGAGCATGCTGGACATGCAGCAACAGCTGGAGGAGCAGCAGCAACATTATCTGCAGCAGCAACAGCAACATCAACAGCATCAGCAGCAGCATCAGCAGCACCAGCAGCAGCAGCATCATCTGCAAAACCAGCAACACTTGCAGCACCAACATCAGCAGCAGCAGCAACAATTGTATCATTATCATGCCGCGCACTCGCAGCAGTTGCACGAGGCAAGCGCTGCCATGTTGGATATATCCACATTGTAAATTATTGCATATAAACTCTACACTACACAATCGAACACACAAAACACACAACATACACACAACATGCACACACACACATACAAGCAACATACACACAACATACGCACAACATACACACACACACACAAACATTTAGCATAAAATAAAAATAAACCAATTTTTAGACTTAGTTTTTAGCACTTATAAATTCAATTAACAATTAAATACAATTATAATAATGTAATGTAAAACCTAAATAATACAAGCATTTTACAATTAAGCATACGCACTGTTGTACCATAAGAAGTGAACATCTTTCCCCCTCCCCAACACACACACACCTTTCCTCCTCCCCACTCGCCACCCACACACACACATTCCACACATTTTTTGCTAACAATAAAAAAGAAAAAAAAATACCTAAACAACAATTGTGTGATAAAAAAAACTAAGCAAATAAATTGTTTTCATGTTATTTTGAACTTCTCTTTATTTTTCTGCGCTGTACAAAAAACTTTACAAATATTTCGCATTTCCACAACAAAATTCAAAAACACACATAAAAATGCATAAGGTAATAACAAAAAAAAAAAACAAAAAACAAAAAAAAAAACAAAATAAACATTCTATTTTATAGATTCTCTTATACATTAAGTAATTCTAATTATTATCTATTATATAAAAAAATTTAATTATAATTATTAATTATGCTTATGAATACTGCAAAGAAGAAATGAATCACAATTAATTGTAATAAAACAAAAATTATTATTATTATTATTATTAAAGGCAACAACAAAAAAATGTTAGTAAACATCAAATTGATAAACTGAAAATAGGCGCATGGCTTACAAAAACAAAATCATTCAGCCAAGACGTCTGGAACAACCAGATAAAAACCAGAAAAAAATCCACAAAAAAACACACAAATAAAAGAAAAATCTTTTCAAAAAATATAAAATCAATTGTTTTGAATTTTTTGTTTGGTTTGTTGAAGTTTTTAGCTCGCCTCAATTTTGCCGTCGGCTAAAATGGATAACTATACCTTTTCAGCTTGAAATATTTTCGCATTTTTTTAACGGCATTTTTTTGATCGGTCAAGTTTCGCAATGTTTGCAAATGTGGCAAAATAACAAAATGTTGAAATGCTCTTTTGAAATTTGAGATTTACGATGAGATTTTATTGTGAAACACTTAGTTCCATCAAAATACTAAAATCATTTTTAGGTGAGCGCAACGAAACTTGCAGATGTATACTGAATGTATATATATATATATAAACAATTCGCGTTCAGACCATAAAATCGAATAGGATTTGTTTCGAGACTTGTTTTGCGGCATTTAAATACAAATTTTAAGTCATTAACAAATTAAATGATTTAACAAAATTGGGAATCGCTATTAAAGTTCAACAACATAAACGGACGACTATGGAAATAGGTGTTTTATAATGTTAATTTAATTTGGTATTAAGTTCGTAAAGGGCCAACAGTCTGCATATCATTTCTGGTAGAAGACTTCATTAAAAAATTTCTAGAAATGCATTAAAACTTCAAAAGATTTTACATTTTCTAAAGCTGTCATCAAATTGGAAGTAAAATTGTGATAATTAATTACAAAGTGATTTGAAAAACTTGCTAACATCTTCAAAATATATTTACATTATTTAAAATAAACTATTGCGGATTATGTTTACTAGGAAATCAGTAAAAAAAGGTCTGAATCTGAAAAAAACCTTCGATTAACTTTGCTATTAGTCTGTTGGTGCATAAGGCAGAGACTTGCAAAATGTAGTTTTTCTGAACTTGGCCTAATCTGATTTTAACATAATGCTACAAATCACTAAGGCAGTAAATTACTGAGCTATAAATATTATTTTTCAATAGCTTAATTCACTGTTTTTTTTATTGTCATCAAGAGATAGATATTTACTATGTTTTATAACCTGCAATTTACGTGACCGGAAGGAGGAGTTTTGTAGCTGCCGGCGTTGATTTAATGGTAATTATATTAATAATAATAATTTACATGAGTGCATTTTGTATACACAAATAATTCACATTTTATATATATCTAATTATGAAATTTGTTGATGCCTTTCGAAAAATCGCAACATATTAAATACGACTTATTATTCTTCTTCCTTATTTTTTTTTTATATATTTACGACCCATGCAAAAATAAATGTCGTTTGTTAAACTTTCAAATGTATTGAACTATGATTTGCCTTTCCAATTACAAAATGTATGTTTTCTGTGCAAACAAACTATCTAAATCAAATGACAGTCGACAGTCACTTCCTTTTTAGCCAGCCATCGACCTTAGCCATAAACCCACAATCGCAATCAAGCTAACAATCCATTTTTGATATTACTAATTTATGCAACAGGCATTAGGCTAAGCTGCTCCCAAATGGACCATACTCTACCGTGTCGTAAACCACTAGCAAGCGTGATTTTAATGTGAGTACGCGACTAGGAGATACCCTTATGACCATTTAATATATATAATACTTACTTTAGTATTTATAATACTTATGTTGATCAAAACATAAAAGTTTTGCGTTACATTTAGATTTTCGAATCGATTAAATACGATTTCTAATATATATTTAGTCAGGTTCAAGTGTTGCAATCATAAAATTCATTATTTAAGCTGTTATATAGATTATAAACTTAAAATAAAACTCTAACAATAAAAGCTGAATTCATAACAAGTTGAAATAAGTCTAACTAAGTATAATAAAAAATAAAAACCCATTTAAAATTTATTGAATATATAGACTTAACTAAAATATTTATTTGTTTTCTTGTCCAATTTTGTTGCGCTTATGGAATATTAAAGTTTTCATAAATGGCATTTTGCTGAATTGGAGTTGGAAGTAAAAATGTTAAAACAAAAGCAAAACGGAATTTCAATTAACATATGTATAAAATTACGCCCATTTTTGCAATAAATTTCTTAATTGCAAAAAAAATTCTTTTAGCCTAATCCGCATTTATAATCTGTGAAATATAAATTTTAATACTACAATTTACATTTTACGCAATACTTTTCAAATCGAAGATTGTTGTGAAAAAATAAATTAATCTTTAATATACGTCATTTATATGCTGCAATGAACAGCAGATACACAAACAGATTAAGATACAGATACAAATCTCTCTCAGCTCGAATTCGATTGTGTTTGACATGCAAATCGTTTGCCGAAACGTTTTGTTTACTTTCTCGCTCATCAGCAATGTTTGATTTAGATTTATTTTGTATTTAGTTTTTGCTGACATCGTTGTGTGTTTTTCTGCTGTTATAATTAGCTTGCGTTTTGTGGAGCTTTGCTAGCTGTCGGCTGTCATTTGTTGCAATCAGTGAGAGAATTAAGCATCAGCACTTAATTTTGCCATGCAATCAACCTCAAAATTAAATTCTAGTATTTAACAACCTGCACGACAGGTTCGAGTGTTGCAGCTGAGTCATTCTCGCAATCAGAAACCGCATCACCGACAGACAGCGGCAGATCGTGAGAGTTTCTTCTGCTATGCACAACTTTATTTATATCTATTCTTAAAATTTATTCGATTAAGCACAAGAGTTCTTTATGGTGATTACACAATATATATTTTTTGGTTGACTTTAGATAATATCTTGAAGTACTTTTTTGTTGTCAAACTCATTAAGAAATTATTTTTTAAAATCAGAAAGTGATTCTCGTCGATTTATATTTATAAATTTACATATTTTTTTACTTGGTCGTCATTGTTAAAAACTGATATCGATAGCAAATCGAGGAGAGATTAATTGGGCTAACTTAAGTCAACACTGCGTCAAAAATATTATTGTTATATTATTATTTATAAATAAGTTAAAAATTCTTAAGTGACACAGTGAATATATTCCACTTTAAGAATGAAAAAACAATATTTGAGATTAAATGGACTGGTTAAAGTCAACGCAACATATTACGTATTTTATATTTAACCTTAGTCCATTTCCCACTCTCTTTGTTTCTCCCTCTCTCTCTCTCTCTCTCACTCTCTCTGAGTTCCGCTCGTTGTTTACTCTCTTTAGTGAATCTGTTGCTAAGTGCACCCTTCAATTATCAAAACAAAAGCCCAGCGGCGCCTTCAAAGCACAACGACTACTCTGAAACCTAGACAGAGACAGAAGGAGTTAGTGAGAGTTGATGGAGTGGGAGAGGGGAGAGTGAGGGCGAGGGCGAGGGGAAATGAGTGCATAAATTGGGAATCCAGTGGAGAACAGAGCTGAACAACTAATTAAACTTTAACAATAGAAAAGTTAGCAAACAAATGCCATTATGCATTGCAAGCTGAAAACTGTCTGGGACTGCTTTTCGCTTTTCGCAGCATAGAGTTCGACTGGGGCCAAAAAGATGGCGCCCTTTGAAAGGGGGACACACTTATTGGCCGACACATATTTCAAAACTAGGTTAACAGACGGCGCAATGCTATAAATACTCGAGTTGATTCATAAGCCTAAAACTGTAACCAATGCTCTGGGCATGGGTTAGTTTTATTTTTTTCTCTTCATTTTCTTGCAGGCCCTGAAACGTACACAAACAAATCGGATTAGTTGACAAAAAAAAAATATATAGAGGAAAATATAAAAAAAATGTAAAAAAAAAAATCCAATTAGTCGTGCAGCTCGTGCAATGGTAACACTTTTAAACTGTTGTCAGCTCAGAAAGATACATAAATATCTGTATCTGTCTTTTTTTTTTTGGTTTGTGTTTGAGCATGATTTGATGGATGTGTGGCATGCGTAAGAATTTATTGGTCGCCTGATCGATGGACCGCACATTGATTTACGAGGGTTGACATGCAAAATTGTCAGACTGCCTGGCGACCTGAAAGAGCGACGGATCCTAAGCCGCACACCTGCACACCTGCAAAGGTAAAGGCCGGGAAAAACCCCGTGTCGAGGTGCTCACACACAGGTACAGACAGAGAGGGAGACAGCGAAAGACAACATCGTAATGAACTTCTAAAATCCACGCCTCGCTGCAAATCCCAGCAACTGCATCTGCTTTAAAGGGCTGCAATAACAAATCCGTGCAAAAACAATCAGTTCTAAGCAAACAGCGCACATTATCATAATCACCAATAAAACTCAGCCGAAGGCTTAGCCAACTTAACAGGTTGTGCTCTCAGCCAGTTGCATTTTAATACTTCCTCTGCGATTTCTCAGTACTCAGTGGCAAGGCGCATAAATGTCACCCGCATTTTGTGCTGTTCGAGTACTGTAATTTAATCACTTTCGGGGCCCAGCATAAAATGCGCAATCTGCATCTGAGAGCTGAATGCTGCCCTCGGATTGATATTTGCTGATATTGCTGGCATGCTAATCGCTGTCAAATTACTCGTATATTTTTGCATTTTTATGGCCCTGCTCTTCTATTAATTTGTTTTTTTTTTTCCTTCATTTTGTTGGGGTAAATACTGCCTGCAATTAGGCGTTTAGTCACGCCCTGATTTGACATTGATATGCAGCATGTAGATGCAACTATGTAACTATGCGGGCGACCCAGAGGGAAGCAGGGTAGGCCGGTCCGGTTGATAAGAAAAACCCAAATGCAACAAGCAAACTGTCAACATTTGTTGCATGTGAGTGAAACTCTCATTGTACGCTCAACAGCGAGCTACAAGTTAAGACGCTGTCTGATGGTTTTATATGAAGTACTATTTTATAATGTGATATTGAAGTGATTTGCAATTGTTAGACATGACATATATGTATATATGTATTTAAAAACGTAAAAACCATATATGCACTGCGACATGCTAGATCGACTCTGCCCCTTTCTGATCGTAAAGATTTTCCATCAGTTCTTGCACGAATAAAACAATCTTTTTGGATTGAGGGTTTCTAGTCGTTAGAACTCAGAACATGCATCCCTAAGATGCGACATATTTTCCTAGTTCCAGAATCTGCTAGGATGTGCTTTGAGAATGCATCCTCGATTTCGCACAACCCGCATATTTCGCTACTATAGTTACCCAGTTTAGAGTTGTATTTATAGTCACAATAAATTTAAAAACAAATATATTGTCATATAATTAAATTAATTAATTCAATTAAATTTCTATACACAAGTAAGAGTAAGGGTGGTAATTCCCTGATCCATTGCTACTTCAAGAATCTTCTAAGCAATCCAAATTTCAAAATCATTCCCAATTATTGCAATTAATTTATTTATTTAGAAAACTTATTTAATATATTTGTTATATTAAAGCACTTGCATATTTCCCACATCCTTATGGTGCTTTGCATATTTCTTTGCTCTATTTATTAAAAAAAGAAGAAAACAATTTGCAAATGCACAAATTGTATTAAGCTTGGAGTTAAGCTCGCAGGCATAAGCAGGCAACACTGCTGAGCACTAGTGCCACTTAATTAAGTCGGCGTTTTATTGTCGTCGTCGTCGTCAGCGTCGCTCAAGTTAATTACTCAACGGAGCAGCTTCATGAGCATCTGCGTCCCCCGCACACACAGCACATGTTCCCACTCCCACTTTGGTACTACTTTTACTGGCTGGCAAGTGAGCATAACAATTCCTCGACTGCTGGCAACTTCATCCTGGCGCTGCTGGGGGATAGGATGGGGATTCTGCACTTTGGCGCATTTGTTGATTCGCGCACTTGAGCAACATGGCAACCAGCGGGGGCAAAGTCGACGGCGAGTCGTCAGCTCTTATCTTAATGAGCTTTATGCATATAATTAAATAAATTGCACCTCTCCTTAGGCGCCATGACAACTGAGCCGTTGAGCTCATGTACGCAGCAATTTCCTCCTACCGAAAGGGGACAGTGGTAGGGGGTCGAAACGTTTATTGCATTTGCCATGGCCCCACCCCAATGGGGTGCCACATGCTGCCGGACCGCACCCAAAGCGAAATTCATTTTTAATTACATACATTTTTTGCTGTGATTTTCCCAAATCGATTTTGCTAACCTTTTTCTCATACATACTGATACATTGTTCATACACATTTATGTATGTAGTATATATATTTTTAATCAACCGCGCCCAGTTGCTACCTTTTATATTGATTGGGGCGGCAGTTTGCTGTGCCACAAAGCAGTTCCAGATTGTTTTTTCTACCTGTTCGCATTTATTTATTTACTCTCATCGCCGTCGTCGCATTTCCAATTTTTCGCTTGCAAATTGGAAAAGTTCAAACGCACATGCTACGACCAAACACACACAGATGCAGTGCCAAAACCCAAAACTCGGACTCTGTTAAAATTCCAATCCCAATGCCAGACTCCGACAGGAGCTGACCAGACATATGCATGAGCTCAAAAGCTACAGATAAATGCCAGCAACAACAACAACAACAACAACTGCCGCTGAATTCTACTGAATCTGACCAATTTACAGTGATTTGAAATGACACATAAAAATTTTACTTTTATTTTTCCAAATTGGTTTCTTACTTGTATTTCACTTTACAAAATTGATTAAAAACTTAGTAAACAAATTTTTTCTCTATTTTGACCAACAAATTTTGCTTATCATTTTGCAATATTGCGAATTACAAACTTTTGCCAATTGTATTTAATTTGAAATGTATTTGATTTGCAACCACTGTGCAAATGTAAATTTGTTGTTATTGCAGAACACATTTACATACACACTCAGAGAGAGAGAGAGCCATTCACATACTTATTTTGAACATTTCGCCATGTCCGGCAAAGCGACGTCAATGACAAGCCCCGGCTGGCTGAGTGACTGGCTGGCTGGACAGATGGACCGACTGAGTGACTGACTGACTGAATGACCAATGCCATGAAAGTCGCCGCCTGTGCTGCCTAGATAGTGTGCCCTGCAGCTTTATGCATGTTTTTGCTTATGTGTTTGTGTGTATGTGTATGTGTGTGTGTGTGTCTGAGCTGATTGATTGATTATTTGTTCCGCATCACTCACCTGGAAAATTCAACTGAAGTGGCAACTTTAATTAATTTGCTTATATATGTTGCCGCCAAGTTGATGTTGTTCATATGGTCTGCCACACTCACACACATACGTTTATATATATATATATATATATACATATGTATGTATGTATGAGTGTGGTATATAACAACAGTTAAAACATAAGCTTGCGAATTAATTGGTTTAACGTATACATGCAGACGGGCGAGGCCTGAATGCGTCTGGGCCGTGATTGGAACGTCCATTGGGCTATGCCAAGTTTAATTATAATGGCCACATACATACATAACGTTTAAATTAAATTTAAAAATATACATACGAGCCATATGAGTCGACCTATTTTCAACGGGATTGATAATGCATAACATTTCATTTATTACCTTTTATACTTTAAATTAAACCAAAATATTTGTGTGTGCAGTATTCAAATGTATATTTACCCAACGAATTGAGTTATTTTTTTTCTGTTGTTGATTTAACATTAGCACAATAAAGCACACATTTAAAAAATAATAAGAAATGTGCAATTAAATTTATTATATCTGTTATATTATGTATCTACTACTCAAACTATATAAAAAAATAAATAGTGTAAAATTAAATTTGGATGTGACCTCTTAACAATATGGAATTCGTAACTATTTTAAATATCAGTTGCTAACGCTTCCATTCACCAAAGCTTTCTAATGCAAAGGCTCTGACAGCACTGTAACAATGAAGCCATCATAAACTTACTTGCAACTTGAACATCATACGATTCTAAGACTAAACTTTATTGGCCGGCCATCATTTCACAGCTCAGAGCACAATGCAAACAAATAAATTATTGTGGTATAAGGAGCCAGTTCACAAATGAAATCTTGCTCATTTGTAAACATTATCGTCTTTTTCAAATCAAAATAACTGTTTTCACACTTTTAAGCCTATAAGATAAGAAATACTAAAACCCCAATGTATGTAAATATGTAAAAATGCGCTTCAGCTAATAATAATATAACAAATTGTGTCCAATAATTTAGCGTGCGCCAAAATACCGTTCAAAGCCAAGATTCCAGATTCGATCACCTTCTATAACAATGGCCTCGGGTTTTCGGGTGTTTTGTTTATGAGTTCTTTTTACCGTTTGTTTCTATTTGATATGCCTCCGACCACCTACTTATTAGTTGAGATTTTATGGCGTTTTATGGCATATTAAGCTATTTATAACAAAATATTTGGGACTTTGTTTCGGCCAGCATTTCTCTAACCAGTTAGCATATTGAGATTTTGTATCTCAATAATGGAAAGGTCTGACAATGAGAATGATAACTAGTCACGCTAATTGCTGATCTATGCAACGGTTTCTAGATTTATAACACCTATTATAGCCGTTAATCGAAATGCTTCTACTATTTGACCTTGCCGATCGAACTGTTAAATGTTAAATGTTAACAGAAATGAAATTTTGTCATATTTTACATATACAATATATATATATATATATATACATACGTATAATATACGTGTTTATTACATTAAAGTTTGAATTTTATTTTCAGATACTGTATTTTAAATACTAAATATTTATTCAAATTTTTCGAAAATTTCGTGTTTAAGTTTCCATAACAAGTGATCTAGTTTTAATATTTCATAATGCTTTTGTATATTGATGATTGTATAGAAATTAATTCTAGAAGTCAAACAAATATTTTAAAAATAATTAATAAAAGTTTCTCAATACAAAATCGAATTTTTTTTTGTACCTATTAGCTATTGATAAAATCGGATATTTTCCTAACAAGTTGCAGCTATTAGCTATTAATATTTATTTTATACTTTTATATAAGGAATGTGAAATTTTACTGAGCAATGTTTTATGCATCACTCAAACTCAAATATGTACAGCTCCCTATAGTCTTTACATAGCTTGGCCATGCACAACGCCAATTCAGCTTACAGCTACCCTTAGTCGATGTCATTGCAAGGGTCGTAACTTCGTAAGGTATTTAAAAAAAAAGAAAAAAATAAAGAAGCAAACGCATTAGTAAGTTAACAGGCAAATGACATTGGCCAGAGGCAACGGCAGACACATCAGACACCAGAGTCCGATACGCGTGTGCCTAATACGTCTAACCCTGAGGTGCTGAGGTCCTAAAGGTGCTGAACTGCTTATTTAAATGCTACACCAATTTATTGTCAACGAGCACATTTCATTCATTGTCCTGCCGCATAATCCTTGAATGGGCTACGTGCCCCTAAGGCAATGAGGAGGTTCCTTAACGCATTTGCAACATATCGCGTCGCCACGCTATGCCATGCCACGAATCGCCTCGCATCGCATCGCATCGCCTAACGACTTCCGTTCGAGCTTTGCGCACGCGCAGATCGCTTCGAGACGGGAAGCTGGTTTCTGACTCTGGCTGGACTCAGCGCCCACAGCTTTTAATGATAATCTCCTGAGTTATGTGTTTTTAAATATAATTTTCGTTGTTGGCGTGCAGACGACGCGTTGGCCCATAACTCACATAGCGCCAAGTCACGAACTGTCAGAGGCAACCAACTCCAGCCCCTCTCGCCTACAAACTGTCTAAGTTGAGAGTTGACTTGTTATTTGTAAATGTTGCACAGTAAACATTTTATAATCGAATATTATTTACATAAAATACCACACTTAATTTTTTTAATCAAATTCGAATATAATTATATTTATAAAATAAAAAGGAAATAATTGTTGGACAGCTAAATAAAAGGAATTATTAAATAAAAATTAAAATTTGCTCATTTTATAATTTGAATCAAATTCATATTTAATTTACATAATGAGCCGAATTATGTTATGTTATATAAGTGTTTGAGTTGATCTAACAAAGATTGAAATTTTCTGAATTAAAAATTGTTGCTTTAAATTTATTTTTATTTATATTTATTTATATTTTGAATTCAAACTAAAATTGTTTACTGTGCAACAGCTTATCTGTGAACTGTCCATTTTGAGAGTTGAGCTTGGGAGAATTTTTTCTTTGCGTTTACATCGTGTTACACATAAGACACTCCCACGGCAGTGTTCGCATCTCATTAATTGGCTCATAAAGTAATGAGACGTGTCGAGCTGGCTACTGCCACTTCTTGGCCTGGCAGAAAGCTTTGCGTGACTGCTGTGCATCCATAAGCGATGCGTTTAACTTTTCACAGGCATTGCGGCAAGTTTGGCACCCAATTTATCAAAACCGGAGCACTCGTCGCCCCGCGGGTGCAGTTCTTAGCAGCAGGCGTGGGAAAGCTGTCACTTTTGGTGTAGGCGAGAATGCTGCGAAGAGCGTGATGAGTGTGAATAGTGCGATCCAGCCGAAAGCTGCAAATATTTGGCCAGCAGCCGCAGTCTAGCGCTAATAATGCGCCTTTATCCAAGAGCAGAGAGCAGCTGCGTCCGTCCGCCACAGAAACACGCTGTAATCCGGCAGCGAAACTTGAGAGCTCAAGTCGCGCACAGATGCCTGCTGATGGAAAAGGGTCGAGCACAGGACCAGGAATCAGAGAAACCACCCCCTGGCTGACTGGCTGGCTGGCTGGATGGCACATGCTGGGCGTGTGCAATCAAATCAAATGAAATCAAATAAAATTAAAATCCACTTTGAGCCTATTAAAGTGTGCCAGTCGATTCGACCTGAGTGAGTCCTGTATGAGCCTCCATCCTCCATTCCGGGCAACTGTCACACGCCGCCGTCGTTAGTTTTAATTGACATGCAAGTCAGCGTCCGTCCAGTCGACCTGTCAATCAAAACTGCACACCCACCCCCCACCGCCCCATAGGCAAATATATGTAGGTATGCAACGTTGCCCTCCCATCCCCACCCCTCCCGCTGTACGCCTCATTATCCTGCTGTCACTCTGTGGTTTGTTGACATACGCGCTTAGTCCAACACTCGATTTGCCAGCAGCGTCTCAACAGCTGCGATTTGAGTCCACATTTCATTTGGTTCTTTTTGACAGTTTTTTAAGTGGTCGCTTCCAGTAAATTATGTATCTCTTAATTGGTGTTCTCTGCGGCATTGTTAGAGCTTTTTCCTGGGGCAGTTGACTAATTTGGCTCAAGTGTAAATAGCTCAGTGTCTGAAGTGTTTATCTTTCTCGATTCATTTAATTTAAGCTAAGCCAAATGGATTGTAAGCCTTGCATAAATATCAAAATACGCTGTAAGCCAATCTACTTAGTACGACTAACAACATAAGTTGAGAAGTAGATATTATGTAGTAGAATGCAATCCATTGATCATATTAGGCTTACATCCAAAAAAATTAATTGTCACAGAGATAAGACAAATGAAAGATTTATTGGATTTCTGGAATTAAATATTTATTTGTCCTGCATTGATCTATTAATGTATAGAAGCTAATAATGTATTAATTTACTTAGATACGTAATTATTATTATTATTATTATTTATCTATAATAATAGATTTGTATCCTATTTCGCTTACTTAAGTAATCAGTATGATACAGATGTCAAGAATGTCAAGAATTTTTCATCATAATCTTATTTATCGAATTATTAAAATATATCTGAAGCGTAAGTATGCTTTCTAGAAAAAGCTACACTCGTTTATTCATTTTATTTGTATTTGCATAAGACTTTGGAGTTTCTTAACACTATAACTGTAACTCTATAGTTATGTGCACTTGGTAGATTTCAACTGCGTAGGACTTGAAGTGCCGAAGTTGAAACAAGTCACGTTTGTCTGGCATCTGCCACATTCTGAATGTCGAGCAGAAGTAATAGGCCAATAATTGCTGTCCGAGGCAGACACAAGCTGTGGCAAGGGGTTCAGCTTGCGCAACAATTTTGCTGTGAGTGTGGCAAAGAAAACAAGTGGCAGCCACAAGACGCCCCATCGTCTTAGCCAGGACAATTGGCAATTGAATTGCATGCGCGATCTGCAAGAGTAGAGTGAGGAGGACCAGTGGAGGGAGCGGGACGTCAGCTGCATGAGCAACTGCTTATCAACACTGGTCATTGCATTAAATGAGCAGTCTGCTGGACAAAAGGAGCGCTTTCTAAGACTTTAGAACAAAGTCTTTGAATTTGAATGCTTCGCTGAGCAGATATACAGATAGACATACAGCTGCAGTTACAGGTAAATGCAGTGCAACAAATTTTGTATCTACTTTCAATGCAATTGGCAATGACAATTTTAAATGATGTATATCTGGACAATCTTGATAGAATCGCAGAGAGAGAGATAGAGACAAATGCAAAGAGTGGGCCAGTGAAAGAGAGACGGAGAGAGGAGATAGAGGGAGATAGAGACGGTAATCACAAAGAGCTGTTAAGGCATATTGAATATATTTGATGTTTTTTCGTAATCTTGGAAGCATTCAAATAATTATGTGGAAAATAATCATTTATTTATTACAAAAATTGCTTATTTAAATTAAATCATTTTAAATACAAATCATTTTAAGGTATGCTGAATACAGTCTCAAAATTCAAAGCAGTTAATAAATGTTTAATATAAATTATTTAAAAAGAAATCCTTCAAATCGATGGAATACAAAATATTTAACAGTTTATACATATTATTAGTTATGAAAAAATTAACAGCAATTGGTTATAATAAAAAATAGTTTATGTCTTTATATAATAATAATTATTAGAAAAAAAATAAACATTAACTCCATTATAATGTGCAGTGTATGTGCATTATATGTGCTGTGTTTGCTCGTTTTGTTAAACAATTTGTTTGCTCTGTCACACGCACATTGTGCCGGGCCAGAGAGCTGCTAATTGCACTTGTTGATAGCCTGATAACTGGGTTCCCTGGCCTCTGCCTGCGATCTGTGCACTTGCAACGTTGCATAAGTGCCAATGCATAAGACAAACTTTTGTCCAAAACACACTGCATGGCTGAAGATGGGGCGTGGCAGCCACGCAACTAAGTGGGCGTTCACTCTGCCCCTAACAATGCCCCCAACAATGGCGCACATGCTGTCGACTTTGTGGTCGTCTTTGGACTGCAACACTCACTAGATGCTTGTTTGGCAGTGCAACAGCAACTGTCATCGCAAACAAACTTAAGTAGGTAATTTGCAACTAATTTTCAAGTGGGCAATTCAACTGTGCTTATGTGTGTGTGTGTGTGTTTGTGTTTCTGCGAGTGTTGACAAGCATTTGCTCATTGCTCATACGCATCGTTGTGCGCCGATTGTTATGGCCAATGGCTCGTGGCAGCTGCCACAAGCTGCTTGTGCCAAGCAAGTGGCAAATTGTAATTAGAAAGGGCCACCAACTAATTGTTGTTCACCTAATAATCATAATATTGATAGAACCGATTCTGAGCCGTGTCGCTGATTTAGTTGAAGTAGCAGCTAAATAAATATATTTATGAAAATAATAAAAAATTGAACTTTATTTTATTAAGTAAAATAATATTATCAAATGTTTAAGGTAATTTTATATATACACATAAATGTAGCCCCCAAAAATAACAAAACCCTATATCTCCCGCAATTTAAGAGCTGCAGTTATTAAACATAGAAGAAAGGCTACTTGGAAACTCTAACAACATTTTTCGATCACGAACACTCCCGCCACCAAAATCCACAAATTCCTATCTATCCGTGTTCCTTGCTACCTGTTATCAGGCGGCATTACGTATGATATCAAAGTATTTCGCAGTCGGTTACGCCAGACTGCATTCTCTCTTATTTTAATGCCTTGTAATTTTTGTTTTATCGTATTTGATTTTTTGGCTTGCATTACTAATTCACACAAAACTTAATTTAAACAAAACTTGACTTCTTCCCGCCCAGTTCTTGACAACTGGCAGTTCCGGCCAATGCCCTTGAAAATACCGCCCACTGACACCACCCTCTTCAAATCCAATTTGGCAGAAATAAAAAGCATATTTTTGTATTCGCGACGCTTTCGCAGGCGGCTAATAAAATTTCCAAAAACGTATAAAATTATGTAATAAAAGAAAAATAAAATTTTGAACGCAGCTTCCAGGGAGACGCAGACATTCCGAGCGTG
Source organism: Drosophila nr. medialis 2 BK-2023a (assembly GCA_035044325.1). Lineage (NCBI taxonomy): Eukaryota > Metazoa > Arthropoda > Insecta > Diptera > Drosophilidae > Drosophila > Drosophila nr. medialis 2 BK-2023a. The sequence continues at coordinate 1,458,696 of JAWNMH010000348.1, forward strand.
ATTTCCGCACATGTACGCGTCATTAAATAATTTCCGCCCTCGCACAACCAAAACCCAACTCCCAAAACTCAAACCCTAACTTAAAAACTCGACGTTTCGCTGATTGCGTTTCACAAATGAACTAGAAATATTGCTACAAATCGAAGCGCATCTGAAACTGGAAATTGAGAAACGCTCGCCGATTTCTCTGATAATTCAAAATATAGCTGTTGCTCTTTGTGAAATTGTGTGGAGGGTAGGGGAGGGGGGGTGTGGGGGTAGGCAGCTGCCCATTATGCAGAGTTGGTCATTAAAAGCGCGGCAGCTTGGTTGAAGCCATCACAAAATTAGGGTACATAGCGGTACTTATTATGGGTGTTAACGGTTTTGCAGCGCTAGCGCCAGTCGAGCCGGCAGTTTGCAAGCTGAAAACTAAAAAACAAACAAAAAAATACATATGAAAAGAAAACAGACTCGACTGTCAACAACATTTGTTGGTCTCGCTCGTCGGGAATAATTTAAAACAGAAACCAAATGTCATTCGCGTTGCTTTTCGAATAACATATTTAAAATTATGCACAACACTTAAACATCAACGCGTTTATTTCACTTGGTTTTTTTTTCTTATTTTTTTGTTGTCTGTTTTTAGTTTTAAGCGGCATCAATCGATGGATCAGTATGACAACAAACGTCGACAAACTGGTTTCTGCTCGAAAAATTTCGAAAATGTTGCCGTTGTTGAAAATGTAAAGCTCATAAATAGTATTAGGTTATCTTTTGGGCTATGCGCTGCGATTCCGCAGCTGGGGTTAGTTAGTCTTTGATAATCGGCGCTATGTTGAAACGCCTTTGCTTATATTTTTTCTTTTGGGAAATTGTTGTTTTTGTGGAAAGTGAAGTTTGCTTAGTGCCCTGGTACAGTTAGTTTGTCGTAGGTCTGTGTGAAAGTCAACTGAACTGACCAGGCCTAACAGAAATTTAATCTCATTATCGAGTCTCATTCTACACAGGGGTTAAGGCAACTTTTTAACTGAAAACCTAACACTATGTACAGAAATGGAGTTATTGGGAATAATATTTTGTCAAAGCTCTAACTCTCACAATATCTAAGAAACTTTAATATTATCTTTTTGTGATTAATTTAGTGCTTTAAAACGAAATAAATTTGAAAACAAATGAATAAACTCGTTGTATATTGTACATTTTCAGCGCCATGGACAAATCAAAGCAGCCCAAAGTCCACTTGTTTTTGGATATTATATATGTATTTATTCATTCGAAGAGTGCAGCAAATGCGAGTTTTTCAAGATTGCTGGGCAATACATTATTTTTATTTATTATATTATATTTCTTTATTTATCGTATTGTTTGTTTAACTAATAAGTATGAAACATATGCCAACGGCTTAGTTTTTGAAATTATATATTGACAAAATCAATTTCAGCAAAATATGGACTGTTTCATATCTATAAGATATTCCCTGGATCTCAGCATTCATTACAACTTATCTCGTTGTGCCCGCAACCGCATAATTTCAGTAGAAAAGCGACAGGCAGTCCAGAAGGCAGAGAGGGAATCTGTTGGATCCGGGCGAGGCCAATCTTATCACTGCCGATGCAACTATCGATAAGCAGTTGCCCAAAATCAAACGGACCGCAAGTGAAAATCGATAGGAGAATGTGAAAACTACACAGTGCACAGTAGTCGCAGCAATGATTATCCGTGCCATTGTCTAATAATTCAAATACCGCAAAAAAAAAAACGAGAAACTGAGATAAAAATCAAAATCGTAAAGTGCGAAGCCAACTATCAGTTTGTGTGTAGTTCTAAGAACATGCGCGCAAAGAGGTTGCAGGGGCTGGTAGCAACTCCTACGCCAGCCAGTTACATCCTGTGGCAAAGGTGGCAAAAACTCGCAGCTACCTGCGAACCAGTCAGCAAAAAAATTTATATATATATGTATGCCCCTATGCCCTAGGTAAAGATTTATTATGCTATACATTTCATGAATGTGTCGAGGGGCCGCCCTGACTGTCTGCATGCGTGTGTGTGTGCGCTAGGGTTTCCCTAGAAAACTACAGCAGCAACAACGGCAACAGCAGCAGCAGCAGCAACAGCAGAACAACAACAAGAACACACGAGCACAAAAGGTGCGCATCATAATGGCTGACAAAAAGTCAGCCTTAGCCTTTAATAGCGCTGAGTTTAACAGCCAACACAAACACCATGGCCCGTACAGTACTCCACACTTGCACTTACAATCCCATGCACAATCCACAATCCCCATTCACATTGGCAACATTCGCCATGGCGACATTCCATACTCCACTTGAAATGGCTTCCTTGGCATTCGCATTGGTCCCAACGTCAACGTGCAAAAAGTGAAACTATTTTAGCTCTTGTTTGGTTAAGCGTTTTAAAGGCTGTCTGCCACTTGTGCGCTTTTTTCTCACTCTCTATTCTTTCGCTATCTCTATTTTTGTTTTTTTATTATTTTTTTTCTGTATGAGGCACCCAGCCAAGAGTGGGAACTGGTAACTGGCAACTGGGCACATGCAAATGCCAATTAACATAACAAAAACGCAGCAACTGTCAGTGTTGGGTTCTCAGAGTGTGTATGTATGGCTGTGTATGTAAGTATCTATGTGTGTAAATATAGATGTGGCATCAAAAGGGCCTTGGGCCATAAATGCAGACTCAGGTGTCGTCTCATGTGTTGTGGGCGGCCTAACGCGAGATAATTATACTATATATACCTGTAGGCAATCTCTGCATTTTCTTCACTTTTTATGCTAGTCGGGCAGTTTCATTTTTAATATAGTAAAAAATGTTATACAGGAAAATACCATTTTGATTTTGTAAAATGTGTAAACTTGTACGCACATAATAGAAATATACGATTATTACCAATTTCTTTGATATAACTGAATGTAATGAAAAATATATAAATATTTATATATTTATTTTCAATATTTTATTAAATTTACATAAATTAAATTTTAGTCATTATTCTCCCTAACTATAACAACATTATAAATATAATATTACAATCATATTGTAGATTATAACCGAACAATGTTCTCAATTTTCATCATTATTTTACAAATATTACAATAACTATTATGGTTATTATTCTGAACAATTCAATTTCAATTTCATAGATAACTAAATCGTAAACCGAACAATGCTCACAATATTCCTCATTACTTCAAAAAGTCAAATTTTTATTACAGTTATTAATCTTAACAATTCTCTAATGTCTTTATCTTTAAATTGATAGAACAGAAATGGGATAACTAAATAAGTAAAACTAATAATTCCTTTTTATTTAAAAACTAACTTTAAAATGTAACCATTATTTCGCCGACACAAATTTTATAGTATTAGTAAAAACACTCAGAAATTGAGTTTCAGCTGTGCTCTCTTCTGACTTCTAAAATATAAGATATTTAGTTGCTCATCAACTCAGAAATTTGTGAATATTTTTTTCGGGTTTTTTTTTCTTATAGCTCGGCCCCCCATTGGAATAATGTGCTGGCACCCGGCACTGTCAGGAACAGAACAGCGCCATTTCTATCACCATCGCACACATTGATGTAGATTATGTTGGACAGCAGCCAGTCAGACATCAGTCCGTGCTCAACCCCAAAAGAGCGGAGAATGGAGAACGTCTGGCAGTGTGTGGGCGCATAAATTTTGTACTCACTGTGTTGATATGAAATATGAATTCGTGATAATGTGTACCGAGGCCCGAGCAACGAGTGTGAGAATCTCTGTCCGCTGTCCGCCACGCGATTGATACAGAAGAGTTTCTGTGTTGCAGGGGATGTGAATGTTTCACAAAATGAGTCATATTCATTCCGTAGCTCAGATTGAAGCCATGGGAACAGTCACTTATACATTATTAATGAAACGGCCAGTGAGGTGTCAAAGGGTAAAGACTTGGGGAACACGAGACAATAATCATTAAATAAGTGAAAATTAAAAGCAGATGGGCAACTTGCCGTGATTTGGAGATAATATTCTTTCGATTTTTAAGATTGCTCTAAAAAATTTATCTTACATGACCACTGTTTATATAAATAATGGAGGATATCGGCCAATCGAATCTATTATACAAGAAGTAATGGTATCATAATAAAATACAGATTTTTTCGTTTTCATTTTATAAAATCATACTTGTTGTAAGTAAAATTACTAGTTTTAGTATGCTTTTTTATTAACATAATAACTTACTTATGCATACATATTTTGAATATATGCACTGGGGAAAGAAAACTATTCTGAATTTTAGGAGTTCGCCATTGTTTGCTTATTTCTAAATAGGAAGTTTGTGTGTTTCTAAAAAAAAAGATTTTACTTGTGTTAGAAAAACTCTGCGTAATTTTCTTCTTACATTAACTTTTTTACGTAGTTTTTTATGAAATATTGGCATATTAACGTTCCATTTATAAAAACATTTAAGAAAAAATCACATAATTTGAAAAAAAGCAATAATATTACGAACATTTTTATTTAAGAATGATTTTTAATATTTCTGGTTGATTTATTTTTCTGAGTGTACTTAATTAAATACAAAAATAAGTATAGATCGATTTTCATCTTATACATATACTTATTTCCTTATTTTTATTATCCAATAATGACTGTTTATCATATCATTAATCTACAGATAGATTAGTTTGATTAGTTTTTTATTAGAGCAACTAGAGAAATCAGCACTAAATATACGCTTCTTATCCAAACAGTAAGGTTACAGCAACCTGTCTAAGTTGTAAACAACCGTAACATATTGAAATGGAACCCAACTATGCCATCCACTTACCAATTCGGCCATTTGAGTGACAACCAACGCAAACAGCGAGCCAATTAATATTCATAAGAATTTTGTTACGCCGCCGCCATAAAAAACATACAAAAAGAAAAAAAAAAAAATAATAAAAATAAAAATCTACATAGTCACCGATGCCGTCAACGTCACAGTCTATCGTCAGCGGCCCAAATCCAAAGGCCCAAAGCACTTACCTCAGCCAACACACACACACACTCAGACAGAGAATTTGGGTTGGAGTGGAGTGAAATAAAATGTATAACAAACGTAACGAATTGAATGTTGTAGGCATGTTGCACTGTCCATCCAAAAATTCACTGGGTTGATGTTGCTGCTGCTGCTGCATACGCATTGATGGGGCGAAAAAAAAACTTGAAAACTCGTCGAAAAGTGAAAATCACACAAAAAGATGTAAATTCGTCATGATGACGTCACGGCTACCAAATTGATTATATATACAGCCAGCGTATCCTTTATTTTTGCATTCAACATAACGCCCCTTGCAGCAACAACAACCCCAAATATCGGGCATCTGGCAGCGCATACACGATGCTATCTACATGCATATCTCAGCTTAGTCTGAGTCTGGGTCTGGGTCGGCACTGTGGTCTGGGATGTGACTGAAATGATGCTTGGGTCTATAAATTACGTATGCTATGAATAAACATTTTGACAGATTTTTGGTTTTTCAATTTAATAGTTTGTTTATTTTTTTTTTCGTAACTCTTGAAAAATGTAAATTTAGATTTTTAAAGCGTTTGTTTTAAGGCGCGACTCGATGATTTAGGAAACAGACTGAAAGCTGTAAGTATGATTAGGCATGCATATGCATGGCTTTGAATGGAGTATACGAATTTTAAGTTGTCTACAACTTGTAAAAGGAAAGAATGATTACTTTATCGAAATAATGGAATATATTAAGTCGTTTCGTTTTAGTCTTGGGTGTGAATTTAACAGTCAGTTGAAGATATTCATAAGTTTATAATTAATCGACACACTTGATATCTATGTTACCTTAACCACTTTTGTTTTGCCTTTTCCTTATTCAGTTTAAATGATACGAATGCTTAAACAACTAATTCTTTTCTAATCGCAGAATATTTATTTAATAACTTAATTTTTTTCAATTTATCATATGTAAGCGCAGATTATTTGAAAAGCAGCAGGCCCTGAAAACTTTTCACCCCAATGACTCGAAATATGTGCGCATAAACTCATGCGAATTTCCAATTTCAATGCTCCATTAAAGATAGCATACAAAGAGAAGAAGGGAGAATGAGCGAGAGAGAGAGAGAGAGAGAGAGAGAGAGATAGAGACCGAGTAGGCAACAAAAATATTTTTCTAATTCACTTGTCAATAATTTGCGCTAAGCCCATAATTACGCCAACAATGCACATCTTCCGTAAAAAATGAGGAGAGAAATAAAAGGGGAAAAAAACTAGAAATCACAAATACGAATACGAATATGGAATACTTAATTGCTGGCAATTTTGCGATGCGTAGCTAAAGCTGCAACCGACGACCGACTGACAGATTCCGGAAACGCTATGCGAACCCTGGACCGGACCGAACCAAACAAACCGAACCAAACCGAACTGTTAAGCCAAGTAGAAAGATCGCAGTGCGCAGCTTTGATTGAAAACGAGGCGAAACGCAATCTGAACCCCCAACCCCTATGTACATACATATGTATGTATGAGTGTGTCAGCCAGACCCTAAGGTTCAGGTTGTTGTTGCGTTTGTTGAGGGTTGTTTGTGGTCGCCTGGTTGAGTGTTGTGCGTGGTTATTGGCGGCTGTGCGCACTCGAGCATCTCTCGGCATAATTTCAAGTGGACCACAACACTCGAGGTCGGCCGGTCTCCAGCTCTACCTCTGCATCTGAGACTGAGACAGACTCTGAAAGTGAGACTGCGTTAACGATTGTGAACAGCGAGTGCAAGTATGGACCGGCATACATACGTATGTTTCAAAACTTGCAACTGAAAGTGTTGAAGTTTTGGAATTTTTAGATCAAGCGGAAGAAGGAAGAGGGAGTTGTTAGTTAGACTATATACTCGCTCAGCCACAGAGCTTAGCTTGGAGTGTCATGCCCAGTTGGCAAATTAGTAAAATTAGTGAAAAAGTCTGATACTTTGGACTCAAACATTTTCACTAATTATATTGATTTAACAGTAATCAAGAATATGTTGAATATTATGAATTTATGCATAACCAAAAACATTGATCATATTTTTATTATATAAATATTCATTTGTTATTTATATAGTAAAAAAGCATTAAGTTCAGCAGTCTGTTGCATACATCTATTTTACTATTCAACATATATATATATTTTTTTTATATATTTCCAATGGCTACAAGGCATAAGAAGTAACCTGAACATCTAAATCGAAGCATCTTCAGCTTTGCCCCGATCTGTGGCATTGCAGGGCCCAGAAGTAAATTCATTTTAATTGGCTGTTGGGCACCATGGCAACTGAATTTGCTGGCTAGGTGGTTGAATGGTTGTGTCTCTGGGTTGGGAAGGTGTGTTAGGTGCTGGCTGGTGGCTGGTGGCTGACGGCTGTTGCGTACGTAACCCTTAAGCTTTGTGTAAAGCCCTGGCAACGTAGTCGGGCAGACGCTGAATGTGCTTGCAACATTTACCTAATTTGTATCAAATTTCCTAATTGCTGGTCACAATCCGATTGGCGGCGCACGTGAGACGCACTTGCGCCTAATTAGCTGCAGGGCCTAAAAAACCGCAAGCAGTTTATTCTTTGATGAGCGACATTTGACAGGTGGCGCCAATTAAACGGATTTATGCATACTAATAGCTCTGTCACTGCCGCCCACCTCCAATCACAACCCTAACCTCAACCCCGACACAGCCAACTTAACTGTCAAACAGATTCCATGCGCTTTGTTTATTTATTTATTTATTTGCATACACTCGCACAACTACTTGACCACTCCGACTCTCATCAGGGAACACTTGACACCTTCGCCAGGCCAAAGGGCAGCCATATATATTTTCTAGTTTTATGGCTCTATTTGCATTTGGCTCAGGTTTCTATTCGGATCTTACACAAACACACATACCCTTGGACACTTGAGAGGTGTGAGCTGCTTTTATTTGGGGTCTGGGTAAGAGAGTAGCCATGGTTGGTTAGTTCTCGAGTGCTTGCTTCGAATGTGACAGCACTTAAGTGTGACCAACGGCTTTGTAATACCAACGGTAAAAGCTAATCCATACAAAGATCTTTGCACGCAAATTAAAGCTCCTTTTCTAATAACAACTTCTTTGAGGAAAATCTTGCACTTTATTTTTGAACTTTAAAACAGATTTTCTGTTATTTACGTAATTATATATTTTTAAATATAAGTTGCTAGCCATCGTAATATATACATATTATAACTTTCTGCACTATAAATAATAAAAAGTGAATGATAAATAACAAAAACTAACATAAATTGAAATAAAACAAATTGTTCCAGTTTTCAATAACCAAATGACTTCAACTGTTACACAACATACGAATCCGAAGTTGTATGTATGTACATATACATACATATGTGGAAAGGCAGTTCTAACTAAACCATCTCATGAAATGACATATATTTATGATCGGAACTGCAAAGCGATGTTGGCTGATTAACTCAGGTGAACCAATTTAACCATATATTAGTTTATGAAAAATGGATTCAACCAAGAAACATGTTCTACGATCCGAAAGATAAAAAACAATTATTATTAAAAGGCTACTACGAAAACGCCTACGCCTATATCTAGCGTTTCTAATATAAGCCAAGTGCCAAAGTTGTGGGATCGGGGTAGCAGAAATTCTAGAACTTAGCTTCACATATCTAGAGAGAGCACGCGGCCTATGCTTTTTGATATTATACACACTCATAAAATAAACCAAACAGGGAAATATCAATATCTAAGCGCTTACCTATTTGACTCACCTTAAAATTTAATAAAGAGTAGCAAACTAAAAGTAAATACAGCACAGTCAGCCCGCAGATAGACTTCTTTTTTAATTTTCTTATGACTTTTTTTTTGGTTTGTCATTGAGGGTGCAACAACAACAACAACAACAGCAGCAACAGCAACAGCAACACACAGCTGCTAATGATGCTGCTGCCAGTTTGTCTGGCCGGCAAGAAAAAGGTGCTACCTACAATGCAAGCATACACATATACACTTTTGTATATATGTATATTTGTGTAGGTGTGTGCGACTACCTGCAGCAGAAATATTTATCGATCTTGGCTGCATTCGAGGCAAGTTATGAAAAATTTACTTTCGTTACACGGCGCACATTAAGCGAGGACGTCATGAAGTCTGAGCCGACACTCGGCCTAAAACGGGTACTGGGTCTTGGTCAGAGTCCGAGTCCGAGCCTGAGTCTGGGACACAGCATGAGGCCAACTGACAGCCGCCTCTTGGCTGTGGAAGAGGAAGAAACGCATTCGTTATTTTTATAATTTTTGTAGCCTGGTCAGGTATTTTTCGACGGTGTGCCGTGAATGAGAGCCCAAAGAGCCTGAGCCTGTATCGTGTGTATCGTAAACTCCTGATGAATCTCATAAATAATATGTATTTCGATTTTTATGCGTGTTGTTTCACACTTCACACACTCCAGCTCCAGCTCCCGCTCCAGCACCGATCCATAAAACCCATGTCAAAGGAGTTAACACACAACCCTATTGCGTGGTCAATGAAAATATTGCTTTGGGTTTTGACTTCGAGTCTTTGACTTTTCCAAGGCAACGCCTACTTAACGCTGCATTTTGTATTATTGAGCTAATTTTCCCAAATGTCACCCAATGTGGATAAGTAAAATGAAGACAACCCCCGTGGAGTTGACCAGCTGCGCAGCCGATCGCTGCTTGGATTCTTAACAAATTTATTTTGAGTCGCAGTCACATCAAAAGATCAAAGTATTTTAGAAACTAATAATATTGTTGCTTGCATTTGAAATGTTAATCAAAAACAATCCTAAGTTTTAAAATGTGATTAGAGACCAACTTACCTTACTTTATGATTCGGTTCAAGAAACTAGTTGCCTATATCTTTAAACAACGGTTATGGTTGCAGCCTTGCTTTGTCATAATTTCTTTAGTTTGCAAAATATTGTTTACAGAGTACTTCAATATGCTAAAAGAAAATGAATGACAACACGATGACCTCCCAATAAATTCGTGTTCTGAAAAACGATTATTGCAGCCTAGGATAAAGATAAAGGCTAAGACATTTATAGCCTGTAGCATAACAACAAAATATTACTCTATTTGACAACTTAACATTATGTGGAAAGTACATGAAGTTAAAAATTTAAAGCTAGTCTAGGGAATTATAAAGATTTTTAAAAACATTTCAAACTGATTTCTTCGTAGAGCCTTTTTTTAAATACTTGTACCTAATTCCAATTTTTATAAGTTTATTGACTGGAGTTAACATAACAATATAACTATATATCTAACCACTTAATATTATGGGGATAGTATTTCAAATTAAAAATCTTTTCTAAAATACCATCGGATTTAGTTTTTAACTACTTATATGCCTTAATGGCAAATTAATGACATGTAAGTTAATACTGCACTTATTAGTTAAATCTGATATCAACTTTCTAGTTGCTTTTCATTAACAACATGTCATATTTGTAGGAGACAAATAAAATAAAAAGCCCAACTACTATAAAATTGGTACCGTTATAAGCCTCACACAGTGTTTTTTAAAACGAAATCGAGTTCAAGGCAATATCTAAGTCATCGCACCTCATAAAAAATGATCATAAAACCAGGCGACATAAAAAATAAAAGCTCAACTCAATAGATTATCATAAAAAGCAATATTTCCTAAAATGTGGAACTCGTCATACAGCTCGTATTTGGAAGTGAAAGAGAAAGAGTAAAACTGATGGTGGACCACCAAGACGGATCTGTCTGGCTGATAGTGAACCCATTCTTAGTAGCATATTGTTGTTGAGATTTAACAACAAATTACAAAATTACGCTAAACGCAGCCTCTTTGCAAAGGTAGCGGCCTTTACGATCAATAATGTCACATAAGTCAGCGATTAAAGTGCCGTGGCCGGCTCAAAGATGAGTTTTATGAGCACCCGAGTCTCATCGTGTTTCTTTTTTCCCTGGGTCGTAAAAAGTTTGTACGGCCTGAGATTGAGCAACGATCGCTGGCTTGAGCGATCGCCGTTCAGTGTTTTTTTTTGGGGCAGGTGCGAAATCTGTAAATTGTCTTCAAAGTTCGAAACCAGCTCTGCATTTGTTGTCGAGCTCTTTTCTGATATGATTTTACGAGAGTTGTATTTTCGTTTTTTACGATCGCACAACTTACAAATCGTTTAGCGCTGGAATCCAACCAGACCCTACCCGAAACTAGGGTCAACATAGAAGCACGTATTTGTATTCAAGATACCCTGCATATCATAAAAGCAACAGTGTTTTATATTAAACATATATTCAGGTGCTGTGCGTCAAAATTTAAGTTAAAAAACCTATAATGAAAACTTAACTTTAGTTATGCTCTGAGTTGTCAACCAAAATAGGGTATTAAAAATTATGCAAATCGCTGACGATCTAATTGTTTTTTGGCAGGAATTTATTAGTGGGGTCGTAAAAAAAAACGATATAGATATGCAAGCCGGTTCCTCAATATTAGAATACACTGTGATACGATTTTTATGACTAACGTCCATAAAAATATTATCAAATAAATTCGAATTAGATGAATCGAATATTATGTTTGAATTTGTTAGTTCAAGTCATAAAACTTGCTTGTCGCACTGCTCCGAATACTACAAAGGAATATAATGTATTAAAATCAATTCCAGAACACAATCCAATAATAAAGATGACCACACACAATGGATAGACACACACAAGTAGTAGTAAGACGCCAATATTAAGGTTTTTATAGATAATATTATTATGATATATTAACTATTAAGGCCTCTCTAGGTCTTATAGATGTTAATGATATTTAATTGAGCACCAGGTTTCTCATGGGATCAGACATTACATCTAAGAGTTGAACATATATATAATGTATCCGTAAAGTTGCAGAAAGTTCATCGTTCATATTCGTGAGTCCTTCGGCAAACACTTGCCGCCTCGCTGTCTGGACCTTTGTAGACACAGTGTCTTGGAGTGAAGGTAGATTCTGAGCATATGGTCAGTTAAATCCACGTTGCAGCTCACGCTCAGCGTGCCACTAAAACTGGACGAAGGACAAGCACAGTTTGCGGCCCAGTCGATTGCAGTGCGGGCAAATCTTTGCCCGGGAGAGATTTCACGAATTTGTAGTAGACAGCTAGACGCCCCGCTTAAAATGCAGTTTCGATGCACTGCATGGGGTGCTGCATGCCGCAGTTGCAGGTGTGTTTGCGTGCAGCAGGAATTTCAAGAGTTGAGCAGCGTCATGTAGTCTGCCAGACACTAGGCCTTTTTTTTTTTGTGAAAGTCATGGCCATGACTCTCTAATGATGCCTGCAACGAAATGTCATTAGTTTTGCACAGCCGCCATTTGAAGTGAGCCGGCAATTGGAAAGGGGGTTGCAGTTGCAATTGCAACTGCTCTGTGGCATGTGAATTCAAGGTTGACAGAAGATGGAAGAGTGTAGGAGTGGTTGACATGGGACTTCTAAATCGGAACGAAGCATCTGCTGTGCTACAAAATCTGATCGATTAATTAAAAGTCATTCGAATTTATAAGTTATACACAAAAAAAAATCATCTAAAAACAGGTAAATAATATGTATATAGTATATATAAAGTATATATTCGTTTTCAAAGATTTAAAGAATTTATCTCAAAAGTTACGAAGAAAATAAACTTTTCGGACAAGTTTTCAATTCATATCCGTTCATTAATAACTATAAGTATCTCAAATATATTCGAAATGTAGTCCAAATGATGTTCCCCATAACAAATCATGCTCAAGTGGGTACGAATTTGTCAGTTTATTTCCTTCACTTTTATCTGTTCATATTCTTACAAGATACCAATGTTAGGTTACTTCAAATTGTCTAAATTAATCCAAATTTTACTTTAAAAATCTTTTTTCCCGATTCTAATTTATAAATATACATATTTCAACCTGTTAACCGGGTAAGGAATCATTGGCCGTTCAATGGCTTGCTTTTACCAAATGATATCACACTTCAGAGTCTTGGCTTAAGGGCCAGTTCATTCACAGCTGCTGTCAGCTAACAACTCTATAAGTAAAATTTATGGCCAACTTTTTAACACAAAAAAACAGTTGGTAGAAATCGAAACGGTAGAACGAGGAATTTCTCGCCTAATGATGGCAACCTGTCTGGGGGATTAAGATTTTATACAATCTTATATTTTGTAGCGACGTGCTATTCTTTTGTTGGACTTCATTTAAAATCATAATTTAAGTTTAATTGACTTACTATTTAATTTTCAAATAAATAAAAGACAAACACAATGACAGGGCCGTCAACATTTCAGACTATTGTCACGTTAAATGACACTTTATCTAGTTCGATAAAGATTCTTATGGAAATACTATGTGACATTGTGCAGGTGCTCCGATGCCCCATTCCAATTCAAGTTTCTTTCGTTCATCTTACGCCCAATGTAAATTATGGAAATCATATTTTCAAAAATCGTAAAAAAAAGTATTAAAAACGTATCTAGTTTAGCTAGCTTCTTGATCGCTTGTCGGAAATCATTTGCCTAAAGTGTTAATTTTGCAGAGATTTCGAAATTTTAAACTTCATATAATTTGCATGGACTCGAAATATTTTGTTGATTTTTTGTTTTCTTTTTTGGCAGCACTCTTACGTTAACAGAGTATTTCAAATAGATAAGTGGATGTCAACATTACAATTGAAAATGATAATAATATTTGTTTTTATTCTTTTTGGTTACACATTTTGTTATTTGATAATTGGGAAATTATTGATGCAAAGCAGGAGTTAAAACAGCAACAATTTCATTATGATAATATGCTCATTAATAAATTGAAGACCGTAAATTTTGGAGTCAGTCTTGACAACATTTCGGTTTCATTAATGGAAACAATCATAAAATAGAATTAATTATCTGTGCTTAAAATATTCAGCATGTGGGCGTAAAAATTAAGTGGTATCAAATTTTACCGAAAACAACATAAAAATCTGTCTTTAACATCTATGAATAAAAATTAAGTAGAGTATAAACTAAAATATATAAATATTTATACATTTGCCCTTTGTTTTTGACTTTAAAAATTATATGATAGTTGACTGACAATTTTAAATATGTTACATTATTATTATTAATAACACAAAAAATATTTAAGATACCTTATTTATGTAACCAAATTAACATGTTATTTTGAAAACAATTCATTTTAAAATAATATTCGAATGGTTTGCTTTTCATTTTCCAAATACTTGATATATACGTGTATACCAAATTAAATTCTTACTGAACAATTCGTATCTCAAAGAAATATAGCTTTAAGAATATCCACTACTATGAAATAAGCCAAAGACCAAGCTTAATTTGCCCCAAGGCAATTTTCATGTGGCACTCACCCAAGTGAATTCGCTTACAGTTACGTAAAATTCCAGTGATATCATATTTTGCTGCAATTTTATACTTTTCTACCGTTCCTGCAGATTGCCAATACATTAACACTTTTTTTATGCTTGGCATGCGGGTGGTTGGCAATTTTTTCGCATCATTTGTTGCCCAGGGGAGTGGCGTGTCGAGTTGGGGGAACGCGTCGCCGGTGGCGACACCCGCAGCTGAGATGCTACATTAGAGCTGGTAGTGCAGAGAGACAGATGGAGAAAGAGAGAGTCCAGGAGCGGCAATGTAGCATAAGCTCGCGCATCATTGATTTCAATTTGAAGCGCCGTCTTGGCGGAGGAGTGCGAGCAGTCCAGGGTCCAACTATCAGCATTAAATGTTATGTGGCAACAACGTCCGCTGCATGCCGCGTCGTGCCCGTGCCCGTGCCGTGTCCGTGCGTTATCTGTTTCCGCAACATGATGTTGCCGATGATGATGATGATGATGGTGTAGAAGAAGCACAGCACTGAGGATGCTGCTGCTATTGCTGCTGCTGCTGATAATGATTATTGAAGTTGCGGCTCTGATTTTTGCACACAAGACTATATATGTATGTACGTAACATAGGTTTGTGTATTTATGATATATGTATGTATGTGATTTGGTCCAGCTGAAAAATTTCAACGCATAAAAATATCTTGGCTGCCGCAACGGCACACCCCTTCCAACAACCACCCGTACCCGGCCGTCAATCCCGCTGCTGTTGCTGTCGACGACACTGTGAGCAAGATGGACTTCCGGTTTCCTGTTTCCGTCTGTCGAAGTTCTTTACTTTTTTTCGCAACAGCCACACTCACCACAGCAGCACCCTGACATGTGTATACATATATAAACCTTTTTTTTATATCGCAATTGCTGGTCTTCTTCTTGTTGCTTAGTGGGAGTGGCATGTGTGTGTATAATGTCTGTGGTGTGGCATTGGTTTGCCGTAGACAGACCATCGCCCATCAGCGTCAATGTTTGATGTGTCAGCAGCCGCCTGTTTTTAGGGTTTGGGTTAGGCGCAGCTCCTTGTTGAGAGGGCGTGGTGGGTGTGAGCTTCGCTTAAGCGCACAGTTTTATAATAAATCGATAAGCAGCAAGGCAAAGGACAGGGGCAGCTCAATCTCAGCTGGGATTTATCTCCCTCCTCCCAATCGCCCTTGTTTTTTCTCTTCATTATGCTATTAAGCTACAGCAACTTAAAATCTGAATTTTTCAAAGGCTTAGCAAAAATGTCAAAGTAACAACAGGCCAGTGAAGCTTCACAGTGGACTGCACTTTATAAAATATTCACAAAAATAAAGAAATCGTTTTTTTTTTATAATGTGTTGTCAATTTATACGCAAGTCTACAACCAAATCTGAGATTGATTTGTGGGTCAAACAGGAAATGGAACAGTTCTGGGACCAGGACAAAAGGACTTATGGTCTCTACAGGGCAGATCTAATGCTTCTGGCAGATCTAATGCTTCTGCTACGCAGATTATATAAGAATTACTTTTAACCAAAATAAAAATAAAAAATATAGTAAAAATTGAAAGTGAAATAATATAATTGAGTAGATTGTGCGTATAGCTATATAACTTCTGATCTGAATATGATAAATAGTAAAATTATATCATACAGTTTTAGAAATATTGTTTTAGAATCATCGACACCAACATTTTCATTTAAGTTGTAGCTATTAAACATAGATAAAAAAAATTGAATTTAAAACATAAATTTAGGAAATCAAAAATCAAGAAAGGAAGAAAAGGGAATGTAAATTTTAAATATTAGAGATAGTAGAGATAAGTAATATTCAGAAAATATAGTCACATTTTTGTCAATGCAATATGAAATGCAGTTCTCACATAAAAAAAAATAATATTTAAAGAATATTACTTGGTAAAAGAGAGCGATCGCTTAGCTAGTATTACTTAACCTGTGGTCATTGCTACACAAAACCATTCAAGCACTTTGTAAGTGAGTACTTTGAGTACTTATGGATTTTGGTTACGCCTCAAGGACATAAGCGGCGATTCAGCCGCCTTATTGGTGCTCCTGGTAGCATTTCGGTCGGTGTTCGGTTACAATCCATAGGCCCAAAGGCCTCGGCAATAGTGACAGAGGGTTGTGTCGGCTATATAGTGCGGCAACGCTTACTTACGAGTATTTATCGATGGACGCGTGTCTGTTTATTAATTGAAGTATTTGTTCTGCGTGTGTGTTTTCTGTGTGTTTCTGTCGCCAGCGTTGCCGCCTGTTGTCTGTTTGTTTTTCTTTTTTTGTTTTTTTTTTTCGTGGTTGTTGCTGGTGTTGCTCCTGTTGTTGTTGTTGTTGTTATGACGCGTCAACACTTGAAACTTGAAACATGCCCTGCTTGAAGTATTGTTGCTGTTTGCTGATGTTGTTTTTGTTGTTCGAGATATTTTTGTCTTCTTGCACAGTTCGTCAGTTGTTTACATTAACCAATTAGCGGGGGTGGCGAACCTTTGACATTTTATTGACATTTGTGGTCTCATATTTGCTTTGACAGACACTCTTTTGTGGTGCTACTGTGTGTGAACTCGTGTGTGTGTATATGTGTGTGAATGTGGTGTATGCTTACAGCTGAGTCCTCCAAACTATCACAGAGTGGAGACGAGAAATTTAACTCAGTATCTAAAAGAAATATATATTATTTGAAAACTAATTAGCAAGCCATCAAAACAAATGAAGCTAGTTTTAACTAAATCAGAATTAAAATTGTATGAGTTATACAGTCCTTACTCCACACAGCTGACGCTGTGAATCTCTCCCTGAACGCGAGTTCCGATGGAATTTTAAATATATTGGAGTATATTCAAAATATTTGGATTATAAAAAAAAACGTCACCAAAAACAAAAGAAAAATATTAAATGTGTTAAAAATACTAAGTCAAATACATTTAATACTCAAATAAAAATAATGTTAGTGCCTGGTCTTATTCAAAAAACTTTAATTTACAGAACAAAGACTGCAGATGTGTATACTAAACATAATATATGACAAACACAAGCAATTCTGTCAAGTATTTGTAGTTTAGAGAATTTAGCTGCTGTATCTATGAGATACTTTGAAACGCTGTTGGAAAGCAGTTTATTTGTTATCAAAACAAATTGCACTGCCAGCAGCAGGCGATTTAGCTCGAACAGGAAATTTTAACGCAGGACTCAAACTACCCATCTAAAAAAGAAGAACATAAGTTAGTATTCTTGTCGAGAGAGGCCGAGCAGAAGAATACCCTGTACTTATGTAGTTGCCTTAATGTACCTGTGAACATACATGTTTTGTTGCGCACACATCAACTATGCTTTTGAAGCCGATCAAAAATATTTAAAACACCCTTTTTTGGTGACGGCATAGTCCCATTCTGCCCTTTGCCACAAATTGGCAAAACGGCATGATACCCTTTGTAACCCTTTTGAATGGGTGCAGGGTATAAAAATGAATATACCACTTAACCTATTCGCACACCCACATAATGATGATGTGCAGGTGTCATCGTGGGCACCTTTTTCCAACTTCAACTCCAACTCCTTTCTGCAAGCAATTTCAAATCTGTTTGAAACTTGCCAACGCGAATACTGCGGAAACGTTGTATTAGTTTGGCTTCTGTATGCAAGTGAGTGTGTCTGCATGTATGTGTGAGGAGATTGCCCATAAAAATTCCATAAAGATAGCGATTTATGTGTGTGAGCAACGAAAGGGTTGCCTACTCGCATGTACTACATTCATATGTGTGTGAGTGTCTGCTGGAAGTCGATGCGTAAATTGCCTCGCCGTGGCATTGATGTGGCTGCCTCCCCGTAATGGCATTTCATCCATTTCTTCGTCATCAGCCATCATCAGCATTTGTTGCTGACACTTTTGCTACTTAGGGGATTGTGCGGTTTTTTTCTCGTTTCTTTTTTATCAGCTGTGATGCCCTTTGTGTGGCATGGAAATGATTTGCAGGTGGTTATTAATCAAATTAATGTGCTTATTGATAACGCTGATGCCCCTTAATGTGGCATTGTTGTCGCCGCTGTTGCTGCTCGGCAACGTCTTAAAGTGGAGCACCACATGGCGAGTGTAAATGCCAAGCTGAGACAAACCAACAATATGTCTAAGACAGGTTACACGCACACTTAACAAGCTTTTAAAAACTTATTATCTTATCCCTATCCGCAGCCAGTGGGGCTTGACAATCCGGCAACACGCGACAGCACTTAATAGAAATCAAACACCAAGAACAGACCACCAAATTAACACATGTGTATAAAGACAGCGCCACACAGTGGTATAGAATTAGAAATATATAGTTAAAATGAACAAACTGCATTTTTTTTATTTGAAGTCTGTCCCAATGGAATGATTATTTCCTTAGGGAGAGACTATAAATACGTAATTAAGTAACGATAAATTTTTGTATATCTTTGTTTTTATATATGTATATTTTAAGGAATTAGCATTGAAATGTGGATTCAGGCAGATTGATATTTGTAAATATTTCAAATAAGTACACTTTTATACCCTGTGTCCATGAAAAGTCTTCCTCGTTCATAAAAAATCAAATAATTATTATATGTATTTATTTAAGTGTTAAATGTAGACCAAGTATCATCCACAAACTTAAACAGATTAAAATTTTAAAAATAAATATATAAGATTAAAAAAAGAGAGATTGAGAGGGAAAAGAAAGAAACGATAGAAAAATATCGGAACATGTGATATGAAATAAATTTAGCATAGTTTACTATTTCAGATTTATCTATTTCATAGTTTTTATATTAAAAGCAAACCAATGTTCACCTATATGCACTTTTTCTTAATTGAATAACTTCAGTCGAATTCGTCCCATTGCATAAGAGCACCAAAAGCGGCTTATTTGGAAATTCCATAACACATACTAAATTAAGACATGAAAATGTCTGGACTTTGTGGAAAACCACTTAAATCACATAAGCGACAGACGAAGATAAAATAAATATCCAACTCTGGTCAAGTCCCCAAACAAATCTATCGCTGACCCCTTCCAATGGGCCCTCTAACCCTCGATCTGTCTGTGCCTCTGTTAGCTGACGTCAACTGATTTATTTGGAGACAGAGACACTAATTATGCGATACGAGAAAACAACAGCAACAGCAACAGCAAACGCAATAGCAACAAATGCGTTGACAGCTACGTCGCATCTTTAATTTCTTTTGATATTATTATTGTTGTTGTTGGTGCTTCGAGCCATGGTCCAGTGAGCAGCACCTCGGGCTGAGCACGCGATACTCGTTCCAGCTTTGGATAGCTGACCAACAAGTGCAGCCAAATGACATTTGGACAGTTCCAGCAGAGATGACAGCCAGTCAGGCAGACAGGCAGACAGACGGCGGGTAGCTTGACAACCGAGTGAAGCGATTAACTTGTAGTGGGAGGGGAAGGGAGGAGCACATGACAAGCTGAGCCGGTGGCTGCACTAGCTGGGGCAGGGGTGATTCAACCAAACCCTCCGACTGCTGGGTTGGCATGATATATAATGATAAATATATACCACTGTATATTGAATCACCTTATATATCTAATATTTTGTACGCTACAATCTAAAACATCTTTTATTCAATATAGAAATATATTATATATTTATTTAAATAATTTAATTAATAAATAATTCTTTAAGCTGCTTTTAACTATAAATTGAATCGACACATTTCTTATATAACGAAATTTATCTTATATTTAATCTGTTTATGTTGTTGAAATAGTTTCAATTTTTGCAGATAAGCGTTGAACACCACTAAATAATCGGCCGAACATATATATATACATTTATCTCATACAGATTTGAAGCCAGCATATTGGTAATGACTGTCTTCAAGAGAACAATCTTGATATATTACCGCTAAGCTCAAGTTTTTTTTAACTGTGGTTGAGCATATGTGTCAAATTGGAATGTAGCTTAATTACAGAAATCGAATACGCCAAGCGCATCAAATGCATTTCCGTTCTGGGAAACATTGTAGCACGTAACGCTGTCGAAAAAAAAAAAATCAGAAATCAGGTCCGTCAGCACCAACGCAGTTCAATAACTCAAAACGCAAACAACTTAATTAGCAACAACAACAGCAACAACAATAAGAAACCGCATGCCTGAGGGTGAAGGTAATTAATTTCAAGCGCATGCCAATCCTGTTGCTGTCCACCCGCTGATTATTATGTGTTGGATGATGTGGTGTCTGCCTGCCAGCCAGTCAGACAGAGCTCCAAGCTATGTCCAAGTGGCAGCCACTGCCTGAGCTGGTAGCTGATTTTTGGGCTCGCCTACGCGACGCGTCTTCGACTTGGATCCGGCGGCGGTGCGTGTATTTTTTGCCTAATTAATGGCGGCAATTTGTAAACGTCGCGAAATGCACGAAAATGTATTTGCCAAAATGAACCGAACACCGCACCCTCCCATGCAGTATTCGTAATAAGAAACTGCAGTCGCAGTCGCTGTTAAAGGCGTTGATTGATCAGCAACGATGAAGATGACGATGATGACGACGACGACGACGGCGACACCGAACGCCGCCTGCAACGCATGTTGATGAACGAACGATCCGTCGATCCGTCGATTTGGCGATTCGTCGATCCACCTGGCATCGATTGCCACGTCTCACAGGCAGGCTTCTTGTGAGTGCTGAGTTTCCCTATAATAAGAACAAAATCATTTATCATCAAATTAAAAAGTAAAATACATTACTTATAAACTAACAAAAACTTTGAATTTTTTGAAAATTGTGGAGTGCATTTTAGTCTACACTAATTAATTGTATTTTTAATTTGGTAATCTTACCACGTCAGCCATTAGTCAATAATCAAATAACTATATATAGTTGTGCATGCCCGCTCGGCGTTGTTTTGCAGGGCATTGAAAAGCGAAAGCATGCACAGAAAATGGTGAAGATATTTTGTTTTTGCGTTATTCGCTTGGCATACATAAACAGCACGCGAGCGCCATAATCATAATCCATAATGTCATAAGTGTCGATCGGGCGAATGGTCGAATGGGCGATTGAGGATCTCGCCTAATAATGTTGTCGCCGATCAACGATCAGCGATCAGCGATCGCGGATCAGTTCAACGGCTTATGACGCTGTGACACATCAAATGCTGCTTGATTTATGAGTATTTGGGGTACAATAAAAATGCGCCCATGAATAATGCCACAGATCACTGATCCAGCCAAAAGAGTTGCCAGTTGTGAGCTGGCAAGGAACGGTGGGTGTATTGGGAATTGCGCTTGATGTCGACCGACGCTGGCGACGCGTCTTGAATTTATGGCGCACCATAATTGTCATAATTTCTGTATGGCCAACAAGTAGCTGACCAACGATCCGCTCCAGCTGTGCTACCGTTTAATTTGATAAGGGCCCAACTTGTGCGCCACATGTGGTGCTCTGGTGGTGCAGCTGGTGTGAGAGTGGTCTTCATTTTGCGAGTTTAAAACTGCGCAACAAGATCGCAATTAATTCACGCGGATAAATCTTCAAGTGCTAACTACATGACAACAACAAAGTAGTTACACTTTTCTTGCCTTTACCTTTAACTTTACCCACACAAAATCACGATCCCCTGATTGCATTCTGCGGCTGTGGAACTGAATGTATGTATGTAGACTGTAGAAGGTGTAGAAGCTGCAGCTTGAGCTTGATCTTGCCGTTCCTCGACAGCGTCGCCTTCGTTTAATTTCAATTTGTTGCCGCACTGAATTTATGACGGTTATTAGCAAAAGACGTGCGGCCAACACATTCCTCATGATGCGGCCTTATGCTTCTTAGGGTTCTGGATTTCCTGTCGGAAACCCCATGGACAACCAGCTTCAACCATTCTCCTAACCGCATTTGCGGCTACCGTACGCCATTTTCTTGCACGCCTGCGCAACTTGCTCCATGCGGTGGCAATGTTTACTTGTCCCAGACAAATTTCATTGTAACTTGAGTAACTTGGTAGTGACTGCGTCCTCTATTGGACCTGAGTCGGAGTCTCCTTATCTCCTTTGGTTTGGTTCTGGTTCTGGGTCTGGTGTGGCATGTAGTCGCCTTTGTTGCTGCTTCTGCCGTTTGTCTAGGTAATTGCGTTTATAGTTAGTCATGTTTCCTGTCTGTTGTGCCATCTTTGAGCTTCTGTTACACTTTCCTCCCTCTCATTTTTTGTTTGTTAAATATTATAAAGCGTCTTGAATTTATTTACTGCTGGCGCTTGTTTGATCTTATCCAGATTTGCCTGATTGATAGCAACTTAAGCTAGAATGGACGTGCTATGGATTTTTGTTGACCTTTGCTTTATTTTAAACGCAATTCCTCAGTCAACAAAATTCTACAGCAAGTCCATTCCTGCTTGAGTTGCTATCATATCTGGCGCTTAAAACCAAGTTAATGTATTGGCATTAAAATACAAGTGAAACGTACAATATTAATCTTGTTATAATAAGTTATATCAAATTAATTATATATGTAAAAATAATTATTTTGTAATTATTATTTTGTAAATAAGCAATAACAATAAACAATTACAATTATAAGTTTTATAACCTTAGTTAGCAAATAAATTATAAACATTTTTTTAAGAGTGAAAAAGGGTTTTGTAATTTTATTGTAACGTATCAGCTTATATTATATTATATTATATTATATATTATACGCACATATTTGGATTTTGATGCAAACGCAACAGGGCCATATCTCATTGATACATAAGGTGAAATGAAGGCTACCAGAAAAATGATCCATGTACGAAGTTTTAGTTGTTTGGTTTGTATATTAATCTGGTTAATGAAGAGAAGTCTTCAAAATATATGAATTTTCGACCCGTAGGAAGTGGGAAGAAGTATTCCCCTTCAGCATATTTATTAAGTCAAGGCTAAAAGGTTCGAAGTTTGAAAAAAATATTAAATGCGAATAGAATCGATTGCTCATCAACTCGACAAATAGTGAGTAATAAATTACTTGATTAGTGCTCATTACATTTCAGTGCGACTGGCTATTTGTGTGGGCCAGCTTAGCAATGCTACATGGCCGCACACTAACTGGATGGATAAGATCTACGGCACGGCTGAGCTAAGACGTTGGCGTCGTTGGCGTATTCCAAAAGTGTGCGGCAGACACTGTGTGACAAACATTTTTTTTTGATATTCTCATTATCAGTTCCATTGCCCCACATGAGCCTTGAGCGAACTGGCTGCCTCGGTGGCAGTGCAGCCGTGGCGATCGAGTGGCAGACAAATGCGCTGTTTACCTGCAGGAACACGCGCACGTTGATCCCTCGCAGCGCTCAAGTCTAAACCAGAACCTATATGCATTAAGTTGTTAATCATATGCGCAGTCGCAGTTGCGGCTCCAAAAATAAAAATGCAATATTTGCTGCTGCAGTCGCATCCTTTACGTATCCTTTTCATAGCCTGCAACATGGCACAATTAATATGCGTCCAGCGATCGTAATCAATTCTGACTACATAGTCGTCGTCGTCCGCCCGCCCTCTCTCGCACACCCGCCTCCACCCCGCCACGACCGAGTGCTGGTAACCTGAACACGTGCGGGTCATTAGTCGCAGTCACGCATTTTGAGCTCACCTCGAACTGCAACTTCAACTCCAACTACTGCCGCAGACACAGCAGCAAACAGCATACATAGTACATCTCACTGCCATGTCCGCTCGCTTTAATAGGAAATGATTTTGTACGCTTCGTTCACCTGGCACTCCAGCTCTCGGTCTCGGTCTGGATATGGGTCTGACTCTGGCTAGGGGCTTACCTTTTTGGCGCTTATGAGCTGCAAAATTTTTATGAGTAGCTGGAACTCAGCTTGGCCGGTGGTTGGTTGTTTTGTTTGGTCTGCCTTAATAGGTTCTAATGAACCATGGCAACCGGGCAGCAGTCGGGCTGCCTGGAAGCAGGCGCTGACTCACTCACTCATTTGCAACAACTGAGCATCGGAAATTAGCTGACCATGCCCATATGATTCTAATTGTATGTATGTTACTTACTTTAAAAAAAAAGAATTCTTATTGTAAATAAAAGTATTTAAAATTTATAATTTACACAAGAATCAGTTTGAATTAAAAAAATACATTTCATCAAAGTATTTCTGTTTCATTAACTTATATAATTCCCATTCAGTTTGATATAGTTTTTATGGTGTCTAATTTGTGAATCATATTATAATATTAAGTTTTACTAAATCAACAAGATTAAATTGTTTGTGTCACGTGTGAGGGTCGCACTAAAAGCAAGCAATTTGCGCCCACCCCCAAATGCATGTTCATACTCATACCCATACTCACACTCCAAATTCACTTATACATACATACACACATGTATAGTCATATTCATAGTCACAATTTCGCTTCAGCACAAGACTTGTGCCCGATAAGAGGATGTTGAGTTGGCTTCCTTGCGCATTTGTATAATGGCAATATGCCAACAAAAACAACAACAGAAATGCCAAATAAGAGTCGGACAAAGGGGTATACCAAACTGAGAGCTATCCTATATTAGTAGTTTTCATTTATTTTATTTTACTTAATGTCGACTACAAAATAAATAAAAGTGTAAAAAATAAATTTAATAACTAAAGTTTCAAATTAAACGATAAGACAAAATAATAATTTATTTATTTCATTTATGAATGTATTTGAATTTAATTTTTTTTTTTATTTAATTACTTTAAGTAACTTTCTGCTTCCAACAGCTAGTTGCTTTATTTATATAATTTTCTTTACACAGATAGCCAATGGTTATTTTACTACAGGGTATGAACAACAGCAGCAACATCACATTGGGCTGCATGCAGCAGCAGTAGGAGGCTTTTAACCTTTTCGACTCGGTCCACAAGCGATTTGTAGTTTGATTTTTCGGCATTAATGATAATTTGGGACACTAATGCACGCATTAGAGCCACGATGACGACGTTCGGAACGACAGCCAAAAATTGTTTTGGTCTTGTGGCACGTGCGCCTTTGCCGCCTTCTTTGCTTGCCAGACGCGAAACAACAACAGCAACACCAACAACTCGGAGTTATGATGAATAAACAAACAGTCAAGAGAGAAAAAAAATGAAATAATAATAATAATTTTTTGACAACAATTTATGCGGCCATTAACAGACGCAATACAACGTGTTTATTTGAGCATTTCGCAAATACAAAATATGTTGCAAGACAAAACAAAAAATACAAATTCAACGAAATAAATAAATATTAATAACTTGAAAATCAATCAAAAATTCAAAGCATGCCAACCGAGTCACCGGTCGCAGTTTCGAGTGCAAAAATCGCTATAACTGCTAATAAATTCAAACACCCACGATATATTTACTGACCGGTGCTGCCTGTACATTGACAAAGTGTTTTTGCTGTTTGCCTAGGCCATGTTTTGTTACTACAAGTGTGGGCGTCTTAGGGCCTTACTGGGTCAAACTAAGTCCAGGGAAAGTGACTAACTTGAAGTTGATTTTTGAAGTCAGGTTTTGTGCTAACAAGCTGACAAACTGATAACTCAAAACAGAAAATGATTCGTGCAATGTTAGTTCCATATCTTTGTTATTTAATATTTCCCTAAGGCTATCTAGATTTGAACTCTAATCGGGTGCACTACTGCTTTTGAATCTCTGTTAATATTCTCCATCGGTTAACTACACACAAAACACATTTTGTTAGCCGTGAACACAATTAAGCTTACACCTGCTTGACTAATTGAAACGTTTGCCTGACAGGCCTTCAAGAGCCAACTCGCCTCCATAATTTAGTCTGCGTGCAAATTATTTGACATGATTCAACAGAAATCGTAAAGAAATAAATTACTTGCATTTGCTTTGCTTATGTACTCGTACAAGCTGCAGCTCGAAAATACCTCCCAATTTATTTTTATTATGTGCTTTCGGTTAAACTCAATTTAATACTTTTAATTATTCTGACTGCATGTTTTTCTAATTACAATGCACCAAATATACTGTGAGTATGAAAGTGTATACTATGTATCCGCAATTTAATCATTTCCCAGTTTCCGTGCGCTTCAGCCCAAAAAAAAAAAAACAAAAAAGAAAACAAAAAGCTAACCAACTCGGCGTTACTAATTACATTCGCGCCAATGTTAATTTGTTACAATTTCCGGAAATTCGCTAATTTATTTTTTTAACATTTTTATTAGTGGCATAAATTCTATGCTAATGTCGTTGTTTGTCATTCTCTGGGTTTGAGTTAAGCTTCCTTTTCAGTTATTTGTTACACGTTTGTGGCAATAAATCCATTTCAGTTGTGTTCATACTGAAGGGCTCATAAATATATAGAGATGTTGGAATAGTTTCTTTTGTACTTATAATTGATTAGCTTAGCTTAATTTATACATTTAGACTAGAGTAGTTTAACTAGTTTGGCCTTCCTCTTAACTCTAAATCAATACAGGTATAAATTGATTGGAGTTGTAAATTATGTGATAAAACATATTATTATAACATCATCGATATTTTAGTAAATTATGCAATTATTTAATTTGAGAATTTAAAATAATGTGCCAAACATTTTTTACTGTAATTCTGTTAGGTTGTGTTCAACTATTTTAATCTATTCTTGTTGAGGTAATTTTTATTATTAAAATAATCAGATATGTACAGAAAACCCGGGTTACTTGTTGACAATTACTGCTAAAATAATAAACTATTTATTCATTAATTACATATTTTAAATATTTTTATTTTTGTACGGTACTTTGATCGATTTTATATAATCGATAAATCGCAATTTGTTTAAAATAAGTAGTGACGTATGACTTAAATTCATAACTGATCGTTGCATTTACTAATCTGTACAATTTACATTTTGATTGAGTTTAATAATAGGACTTAATTTAAATACTTAACAACTTGTCATTCATGAGTAAGTTTGAGCCAAGCTATATACTAGTATTCAGCCATTTGTTTGCACAGCTTATTTGAGCTTGTTTTGAGTTCCATTGCGGAGGTAACTCGATCAGAAAGAACAGCTGCTGCAACAGACACGTGCGTAGCTCATTAACAGCTGCCTGCTAAAAATGCAGTCAGTTGGTAACATTTTGGCATATAAGCTGGGAGCAGGAAATGAGAGAGGGAGAAAGAGCAAGCCATGTTAAACACAAACGAAGCTTCCGCTGCAACTTGCAACACATAATTACATGGCATTTGAAGCTCCAAGCTCCATTTGAGCTTCCCGTTTTAAGGGTGCAGTCTGCAAATTGACTACCCCTGACCAGCCTCACCCTCAGCTGCGCTGCATTATTAATTGCCGCTTTGATTTATCTTAGAAACAGGACAAAGTAGCCCCCAACATCTAAACATCTATGCACAAGCCTTACAGTGAGTGGGAGGAGGTCACATTTTCCATTACGTTAAACTCGCAAATGTTTAATTGTGGAAATGAGAAATATGCGGAAGCGTTGACGATTCCGCTAGAGCAATGTTGCAGCACCGACTGCACTTGTCGCATCACTTGCTGCCAGGCCCGTGCCCGTGCCCTGACCCCATAGCCATACCCAAACCCATACGCAGAGTCAAACTCAGACGCATGCATAGACCCATAGACCTACACCCACATCCTCACCCCTCTTGCTGCTGACACTGTCACTGGCATTGTGACTGTCTAGCCATCAGCATCTGTAGCTGTCTGTTACAGTCGCACTCGCTCTGCCGCTGTTGCTCCGCCCCGTCTCTTCACCGCTCTTCCCCACCCACCTAAATGACACAAAAATATGGGCTTAACCGGAAACGGATGTATTATCTGCGCTAACTGCGCTGCGCTGCCTCGGCTCGGTCTACAGCTGGAGCTCGAGTTCGGGTCGTGGAACTAATAGAATATTATAAATATGTACAGAGATATGATTGTACTTCGTACATACATACGTATATACATATATATGTATATGTATATATATGTGAACCTGTAGCCCAGCGCCTTTCTGACCCACGCCTGAAGCTGACGTCTCTGCTCATCTGTATCTGCATCTGTATTTGTATCTGTATCTCTACATCTGTGCGACTCGTTCGTTACGCTTCCGTGGGCTTTTTGGGTTGTGCTTTTTGCGGCTCGAACCGAACAGTTTCATATTGCTTTGGCCCTCGCCTCGACATGCAAAATCCAACTGTGCTCTAGCCCCCTCTTCCCTCATTGTCGCATTAGTTTGTTGCATGTGTGTCATGTGGCCGGACAGTGGTTCTGGTGTTCCCCCCAACTCCCTCCACATGACCTGCTCGACTGCATTCGCTTGCATGTCTTCCCGTGTGTCGAGCACTTGCAGCAGCGCTTTCACTTTTACAAGTTTTTATTTATTTTATTGTTTTTTTTTTTAATTCAAGATTTCTAGCCGTGCATTGACCCCCAACTAGTATATTCCGATTATTATTGTACGATAGCTGATATAAATCAAAATTTGTATAGTTATTATACTTGCATTTTTAGAAGGAGACACAGCTTCTTCAAATTCAAATTCAGATTACAGATGCCCAGATGCTTTAGACTCGAAATATGTATTCGCATAAATGAAAGTTTTTTTGAGATCTGGGCATATATACATAGGTATATATATGAATCGAAATTATTGCTCATAAATTAATCCCACTTGCTGTGTTTTTAATACCACTTTACTTCCACCACCTGTTTTTCAATATTAAATATTTTCAGTATAAGTATAGGTTTGGGATCTGTTTGCATGGTTAATATAATAGAGCTATACAATAATAAGATTCAAGTACAAAACAAGAAGAATGCATTAAGTTGGAGAACAATCCAAGATCAACGAAATATGTAAAGTTAATGGTTTCATTGAAAAGTCTTACGTCCAACTAAAGCTGATGATTTTAGGGTGGCATTGCAAGTATTAAGACGTAAGAGTAAAAATATTCCATCAGCTGCAGCTGCCTCTCTCTCTGTTGGAAATTGAAAAGTATTTGCATGAGTTTAGCAGGATCAGGGACAAGCAGCAGCGAACTGATTGAGTCATTTTTGTAGACAATGCTGCGACCGCTGTCTGTGAAAGTGATCGTGATACGTGATGGAGGCCGCAGATGCGGCAGTGCACATCTCAAAGATACATTCCATTCTTCTTTTTATCTTTTTTTTATCCGCGGCACTCAAGCGATCAGCCAAATAACAACAAACATTGTCGAGCGGTAGAGTTTGAAAATAGGGAGAACGAGGCAGTCGTTGTCCTTATTATCGCTGCATCCATTGTGGCTGCTTTGTTAGCTTTGATCGTTGCTACTTAGCATTTTCCCAACTGATTGTTGTTGTCGCTGTTGCTGTTGCTGTTGCTCTTGATTTGTGTTTGCTTCACTGCATTTACTGCTGCCAAGCGAACGTCTTTTGTATGACACCAGTGTTTTGTGATGAGACTCCAGCTAGGCAATGCGAAACATTTGGCCAACTGCTATATCTAATCAATTGAAATTAGTTTTTAAAATCAGACAGATGCCTAAAATAAGATAATTTTCAAAATTATGTGGTCTATTTATTTATTCACGAATGTATGCATGCATTCTTTCAGCTGGAGCATTGAAACTTGGAACATATACTGATCTGTACCGGCAAATCGATAAGGCCAAAAATAAGGTCAACAATCGTCCACGGCCACCTCCACTGCCCACAATCTCCCGCCCATAAAAATCCAAAAATGAGTATATTCAGATGGATAGATAGATATCAATCAAGACAAATACGTTGAGTAGAAGGCAGAAGGCAAAGTTGATGCTGTCAAAATTTCAAGTTGACCTGCCGACAAATGTTCAATTGGAATCCAAGACGCTACTTGGATATAGTTTATCCCTATGAGCTGCCACTGAACCACTTTCCTGGGAGACCAGATATGCAGCCGGGTCCACCGACAACACCGCATGAGAGATACTTCCGTCCATTGCCGCCCTATGTGCAACCCAATTTTGAATCGCCGCCTGATGAGAATGCTGGCCAAAGTCACGTGTTGAGCTTTATGAAACGCTGTTATCTATTGGCCGGCACTTATATGATGATCTCCGTTATTCAGCGGCTCCTATTTGCCGCGGTTGTTAAGCAGAGAGACCTCTATTTGCTGCCCGGCTGTATCTGCTTGGTGCTTGCCTTCTGCTCTCTGCTGTTGCTAACTTTCTGCCGGCGACTGAGCTCCAAGCAGTGGATCGGCTTTGTTTTTTCAACGCTCTTCGTGGAGACTGTCACCTGGGGATTGGTACTGTTGCTGCCCATGCGGTCGCCATGGAATATCATGGTGGCTATATTTGCTGCCGTAATCGTACTAGTGTGGTGCTACGTGGCCGGCGCCTGGTTGCCCATGGTTGCGCTGCCCGGCGAATTGACGTTGGCTATGATCCTGATTCTGTTCTTGGCTGTGGGATCTGTTGTGCTCACATTGTTTATTGTCACAGATGAGGCCAGGTATCATACTATTTATTTTGTACTCGTTGGCTGTGTCATGGTGGCCTTGTCTTTATATCAAGCCCAGATCGTTCACGGCCGACGACACTGGTTGCCCATGAAAGAATACTTGAGCTGTGCGGTAAGCATTTATATTCATTTCGATCTGCTCTTCATGGTTTGCTATCACATTATTTGGGTGTACAAATGGCGCTAGTGATGTATCAACAAAATTTATATGTAATTATTTTAAATTTTATTAGTGAGTTAATTGAAATAAGAGCTAGATTAGATTTATATAAATAGATGGCAAAATTAAATAAAACTTCTGGCTAATAAAAAACTTTATAAAGAAATGTCGAAAAATATAACAAAGTAAATGTTTCTTAAATCATTAGAAATTGCAGAACATAAACAATTTATTTAAATAAAATGATTGCCATATTTTAAATAAAAAAAAGTTTTTTTTTTTAATTTAATTTAGATAAAGCAGTTTGGCTTTAAATGTCAGTTCAATAATAATTTATACAAAGTTCCAACAAAATTCATAGGCTGAACTAACAAAAAATGTTTGGAAGATTCTCTCGCGCACAGCGACCTGATCAAGAACAACCACAGCCCCAACAAGAACCACAACAACCACAACCGCATGTTATCTTTATGAATAGATATGGACCGACGATAAATAGAGAACAGAATACCAACGATGTTGTGATAATGGTAGGCGATGAAGAGATGAACTTATTTATTCGCAAGGTATATCTGTACGCGGTTATCTTTATTTTGATCACTTCCATCACGTGGCTGATCCTCTCGATTACCGAATACGACTTCAGCCGGGATGTCCCAGTGCCCTACTTCGTTTGGCTCATGCTGGCATTCAGCTTCATGGTTATACTGCAGTGCTGTCCGAGGACGCGGTACATCTTCCCCATCAACTGGACATTGTCGATCGGTATAATTGTGTTCATAACGCTGGCAGGGGCCTACGTCATGAACGTGTATCCCCCATTACTAGTGGCGGGAGTACTCATAGCAGCCGGCCTTGTGGTGATATTGTTGCACTTTTTTGGTGCCTTGTGCCCTCGGAAAGCGCTACCGAGCAGCCTAATAACTGGCTGCCTAATGCTTATACTGCTAATAGTGCTGCTTGTTTTCATGATGCTAATGTTGTTCATTCAAAGTTCGGTCTACGCACTTGTCTTCTTCATCCTGCTGTTCTGTGTGGTCTGCCTCAGTATACCCAACCACGCGCAACTTATTAACGGACGCTTGCAGATTGTGCCACTCCCTGATATGCTGTGGTGGGCCCTCACCATTTATATTGATTTTATTATGCTGTCCTATTGCATAGCCTTTTTTTATACATACTATCAAGTGAGCAATGAATCAGCGGATGAACTTTGAAATCATCTGTCGTTTAATACGGAAAAGGAATAAATTTTTAAAATGATGAAAGAATTTTACTTCTAATACAGCTGCATTAAAATGTAAAAATCAAATGTAAATATACAAAATCAAATGTATATGCTTTTAAATTTCATTATAATTTTGTAAACACAAGGAACGTATTCAAATTAGAATTGTATAACGCTTCATTTAGAAGTTTTGAAATTGTTGTCAACTGAAAAACTCAAAAATTGTCCATTATGGTATTTTCAATTATGGCGAGTCTTAAGTGCTGACTTGGCTAAATCACATGGAGTCCATAGTGCCGGATGTCTATGGCATGCCACCCGATATGGCCATACGTCACGGCTTGAGGACCTACTTGTTGTTGGCACTCTGTGCCGCCTTCGCTCTGGTGCAGTGGGCTATCATTGGTTACTTTTCGGACTGGCGCAAGTATAGGATGCCGCAGGTGCGATATGGCTATTGGCTGATGGGCACCTTCTTTGGCATCTGTGTGCTGTCGTGCACGCCTATAGGACGCAAATTCCCCTGGAACATGGCGCTAATGCTGATCATTGTGGAGAGCTCAACGCTCTATATTGCCATGGAGCAGCAAAATACAAAGGGTCTGCTGGTCAATCTGTATGCGGGATTGATTGTGTTCGCTTTAGTCACTGCCTCGATATTCTATGGTGCCTACTTTCCCATGCGTTGGCTGCCTGGTGATCTGATGTTGAGCCTTCTAGTTGCTACCTCAAATTTAATGCTTATCGCGTTCTTTCTAAACGCTTACATATTTGAAAATTTCACTGTGTACACAGTTGTACGCAACTATTTTGCCATGACTGCCATCATGATGATAATCTATACGGCAACCATTATACACGATCGTCAGTTCATAGTGCCCAAGAATGAGTATCTGTTTCTCAGTGCGTTACTCTTTTTTGGAGACATGATACTCCACGAACGCGTCCTGGCTTTCTCAGTACACAACGAGTATTATACAGATTGTACACCGTTATATTTTTTATAAAGTATGCTAACAACAAAAAGCAGATGAGATCGAATTTAATTTTTTACTTTAATTATTTAATATTTTTAAAATTTACCGTGATCTGCTCATTTATATATATTCAAATCAAGAAAAATAAAAAATTGTAAATACAAATTGAACGTTGCTTGAGGACATTATTTTAATAAAGCTATTTCCAAATTTAATACTTAACTTAATAGATCATTAGAATATTTTTAGAATATTATAATTGAATAAATTTTTTCTGGTTTGATTGAAGCTCTGCAGTTGAAACAGAAAACTTGGACTAAAGCTGTCATCAATGGACTTATAACTGCTACTATTTATATCAACATCTCTCCAGCGAAACATCTTCGAAACGTTTCATTATTGTTTAGGATCCATTCAATGCGTTATTGTTTCTCTTACGCAAATAATGAACAACTTGAAGAATATATTGTTTTATTTGTATACTGAGAGGGGAAGCGCGTGTTACGCGTTTAACGAGGAATGTGCAAGTCTCTGACAATGTAAATCCAATTGATATAAATAAAAACAGGCAACGTAGTATTTCGATTGTTATAGACAGGGATTGTCTGGCTTTTGTTTATACGAACAGTGGGCTCAATTGAAACAATTCAATGGAAGTAGCTCACAATTACACTAAATGGGGAAAGCTGTCAATCAGTTTACGAAAAATTAGCTTTTGTTTTCGAAGAAATTATATATTCGTATAACTGCACTAGAAGGTCAAATTTATTCAATCAAATGTTTGATTTTTTTTTACATCTTATAATTTATATATTATGCATTGTCTGATTTTAATAATTGTCATTCGATATCTCTTTATAATTAACATTTATTTTTTATATTTGCACATCTGCTGCGAGTGGGAACGACTATACTTTTTTGACAATTCCAGCTGTGTACATTTTGGCAGAGAATACTTCCTGACTTTTTATTTGTAGACTTTCATATATTCACTTTTGAAGCCTTATGGAACATTTACATAATTTTTCAAGTGATATAATAATTATTCAGAATAACGCAATTTATCTGGGATAAATATTAAAGTTGTTACTTTAAGAAACGCAGACAGACTGCGCTTAAAACTGTATTAGCTAGTTTTATATAATTAAAGTTTAAATTGTAGACAAAGATATAAAAATTATTGAAAATACTAATTGACACGTAATACTACAATAACGTTTTGCATTTGAAATATGCAGAAATGTTGAGTATCTCATATATATATTTAATAATTATTATGGACTTTTCTTTAGCTATAAGGCAAACACTTATATTCATTAGATCTCAAGTGCTGCCCATACCAGAACTCCGGCTCTAACTTCGTTTATCAGTTTCACCCCTTCAGATGTTTGGAGGGACACACGGGCATCGATTTAAACTGGATTAAAAGAGTAGCTACAGACTTTAAAAATTTACATAAAGTATCTCCTGCCTCAATTGGGCGCCGCTCTAAGCTGGCGTAACTGAATCCCCGAATGCTGGCTCTTAAAGTGGGAAACGGGAACAGGATTAATAGGCTCGCCGATGGGCGCTCGCTGCCTCGCTGTCCAAAGGCAAACAACAAAGCGGCAGCTGGCGCAAAACAAAGGATGCTAAGGCGTTCGCGAGGTGGCGAACAATGGCCAAGGCATTAGCAGCAAAAGCGCGATTTCGATCCCGATCCTTATGCCGATCCACTTAAAGTCCAAGCGAGGCGAATAACGAAAAAACATTAAGAACAATGCAGAAAACTCGTTATGAGTCACACAAATCTCCGACTACGGCCAAGGAAACTAACCGTTGTCCAAGCTGCGAGTGTGTGAGTGTGTGTGTGCAGCTATTTAGGGCATTGCTTCGATCAAACCCTCTACCCAACCCCCACCCAACCCCTTTTGCTGAGCGCCGTGGCGGTCAGTCGCGAAAACAATCAGCGGGCACAATGCAGATTATGACGAGCATAAGAATCCCTATGACTATGTTTACGTTGATGCGCTGAGACTGAGAAGAGCAGAAGAACAGAAGAGGGAGGTTTGGTTAGAGGGAGGGCCAGCAGCCAAGCTTATCGCCGTAAGTTAGCTTTGGAAAAATCGTACACGAAAATCGTGGGAAATTATCCAAAAGCGCATATCGAATGCAATTAAAGGGCCGCGATTCGCGGTGGTTGCTAACACGCAACGGCACGCAATGCCACGCACTTGGCACCACCATCAACACCACCACCACCAACCAACAGCAGCAGCAGAAAATGTATAATTGTCATTTGGGGTGGAAATGCCAACGCGGAAAACTTGGCCATCACCAGCGGTAAAAGCTGCGAGCATTTTCTATAATTTTCACCCCAAAACGTTGGCCGCTTGTTGCGCGGTCAGCGAAAGGAAACAAATTCGTGATTTACCTTTCCGGTGACAAAAACTGCGCTGCGGAAGTGTTGCAACTTGAAACTGACGTCGCTTACCTATGGTAACGACTTTGCGTGGTACTCCAGTAGGTAGGCGGCAAACGTGGGAAAGTTTTGACGGCAACAGGCGGCTGGCAGCCCAGCGCCTAATGAAATGCAACAAAATGTGTCAGTCCTTTGTGATTTGTGCGCCCTGATAAGAGCAAAGGTGGCGGAATGTAAGGGCCCAGCAAAAACATATGTCACTTATCGGAAACTTCAGCAATAAAAGTAAATCACTGATCTCAATCTCTAAATAAATTGATGTTATTTAATCAATAATTCAAGAAAATTCCAAATTAACAAAAATGAAAATAAATCAACAATAAAAATATTAAATTCTATTTGAGTATTAATGAATTTAATGCTCATTTGACAGTTTTTAATTTCACGAGCAATCCAATCAATCTTTTACCCTACAGAGATATAAAAACGTATTTTTAAAATGTATAGATTAGATTAAACGCTTTTAAAATAAAACAAAATAATATGAGTGCAGATCTCAGGTGTGTTTGATTAAGTTTTAATTTTTAACTTTTATTCACCATCTGCTTGATGACAGTCAGCAAATTGTAAAGGTACAATGAACATGACAGGATTCATTCTGTCCATAGATAGAATCCTAACAGTTTTTCTGCGATGTTTTGCAAGAATTTATTGAAATATATTTTTTGCAAAAAAAATCACATATTAAAAGATTTGAATTATTATTTTAAGCGCAACTGTATGTGGACATGCAATTCTTTCGGAAGGTGTCATACCTTAAACTTTACAAAGCCCTGAAAATCTGAACAGAGCCATTAGTCAACCTTTTAGGATGAGACTGAGACTGAGTTTGAGGCTCGGCCTCAATCCGTTGTCGACTGGTCGTTTTTCCAATGTTGACAAACTGCTGCAAATGAACGACTGGGGCTGGAGGGAAGGTAAAGCCCGTGATTCTACGTCGGCCAATGGCAATTGGTTTAACATCAGCATCAGCATATCATTGACAGCGCTCTCTGCTTAATGCGAAATAATTACAACTTGTTCGCACATCATTCTTCTGAGCGAAGAGAAATATGAAAAAATGTATCTGTCAGCACATTGTCTGTCCTCGACACCATATTCGTTTTCCTCTTCTCCCATCAGCCCGTTGAACTGTCGCTTTTATTTGTTTGCCAAATGACGAATGTGGCCGCTGATGATGACGAAAAGGCGACACTTGCTTCATTTATTTGTATTTTTCAGCAGTGGGCGCAAAAAGTCGGCAAAATTTCAAAGTCGACATCATTAACACCAATGCGCCATTTTGGTTAACCACCTCGATGGAGCCGATGAGTCGCTGGAGTCGCCGAAGTTGCTTGACTCGCGCTGCTGTTGATTGATGTGCATGCGAATTGAGCTGAGTTTCTACTCGGCAACATTGTGGCAGTGCCGGATTGAGTGAGTTAACCAAATTGGTGAACCAGGCCAGCTGGTACCGTCTGCTACCCTCGTGAAACGCCCCAAGGGTGTGTAGCTACCGTCTGTTGTTGTTATTTTAGTGTCGTTCGTCTATGCTAATTTGTTATTTTAAACATGTTTGTTTGCTTTTCCAATGAAAATATTGACAAAAACGTACGGCTGTCAGGCCAGAGTAGAAACTACTGCAACACGGCTAACACCTGAGGCAAAGATATTTTGTATATGTATGTTTGTAAGTATATTTACAGTCATGCTGTGGGTAACGGCAACAACAAACAAGCAAGCCAATTAACGCAAAAGATACAATTTGAATTCGTAATGAATTTCGTATTAAGTTTGTTTTTTTATTTTGCCAAATCGTTGGTAGAAAATGAATAAAGAAACAATTAAAGCGAAATATCAGTGGTATTCTAAAATCATCATTCTCGTTGAATGCAAAACTGAAAAGAAGTGGAAGAGATGTTCTTTAACAATACTTATATGAGCATAGTAGTAACTAACAGCAGTAATATTATAGCATAACATAATATTTATTGGTATAAAGAGAATTGAAAAATAATTAATACAGAATTCCTACTAATATTCTTATCATCGATTATGTAGTATTATAATAATATTATTGTTTAACTTTTAATTTATTGCTATACTATTTATGCTGTGCACTATTTATGTTCGCAATATATTTAAAATTCATTTTTATCAAATCTTTATAAACAGAACTAATACCTTTCTGAAATGGAAAACCAAACCTATCTATCAACTGAATTAAATTAGCCAGAGCAAACTATGTCATTTTTTGCATTTTTATATTCAGCCGACATAAAATATAGTAAAAATTAATGACAAGGGCAAGGAAAGGTTAACCAAAAATACATCGATTCTGTTACCCTTTTTGAAAATGGTACTCTTTAAATTTATAATAGAAATTATATTTGAGAATTTCTGTGAAAGTCCCATTGCACATTGAACTACCCTTAACCCGAAGCTATGCAATTTTAAAGTCATATTACACAAAAAAAAAGAATGAAGAGTAATTGCTCTATGGTTGTCCAGTGAAGTGTCCGCTCTCATAAACTTACAGCTTGTATTTTTGGCTAACCTCATTATTCACTTTCCTTTGTAGTTTTAAGTAATTTCTTGAACTTACCACGTTCTTGGCAGCACACGGGCGGTCCAGTCAGAAGATTAAAAAAACTATCCCAAAGTACAAGAGAAAGAGATAACAAGTTTTTACCCCAATAAGCTATAACTCAACACACTAATTATGAGTTATGAAACAAAAGGGTAAAAAGGCACAAACGCAAAACCAATTGCACATTGACTTCAACAAGTTTTGGGCAAGGCTCATAATCGAGTTAGAGTTAGGTAAAACCGGACCGCAACTGGACGAGAAAACTAAACTAACTGGTTGTTTGCACAAATATTAAATTACCACAAATTTGTCGGCGCAGCATTAATGCAATAATTAAAATCAAGTTGGCAAGAAGTGGAACAGGCGACAGTCTACAGTCTACAGTCGTCAGTTGCAGTTCCAGAAAACGGAAACCCAAACCGAACCACCAATTGAAAGACCCTAACCCCAGACCCAGACATTCAGACAACGCATCGGCTTCCGTTCAAAGTCATGTAACTTATTTCTTGTTATGCTTGAGAAATTCCTTCTTTTTTGTTGCTTCTTCATCCAGTTGACATTGAAACTGAAGTTGCAATTGTAACACAAAACTGAGCTGGGCTCAAACTAACCCAAATAGGTTTCGGAAGCTGCGGTCGGCACCCCGAAACAGCTAGCTGGTAGCTGCAGCTATAGGACAGACGCCCCTTTTGGTCGCCCAGCGAACGGCGACGATATGCCAAATGTGTTTCCAATTTGTACGCGCTGCTCTTTATCCTTATCACATAGAGTGGCACTCGTGAGAGAATTCGGTCGACTCAACCGCAAGTCGAATGCGGTGACATCCTTTAAATGCGACACCACCTCAGCAGGCGTCCCAGTATACCCGTTTACCCGTGTCCCCGTCTCCGGACCACCCCTCGCCCAAATGTGGATTTTAATTATGCTTGACAATGGTTACGGAATTGATTCTCGATATTTGATCATTCGCTGCGGTTAGTTAACGCTCTTTTGCCACCAAAAACACCAAGAGAGAATGAGAGGGGAGAAATGCAATGCACACGACCATATCCATATGAAATTACAATGAAGCAAACACTTGAGTTGCATTTCCGCAACTAAATGTGATAATGGGGCAGCAACGCAATTTTGAGGCGTCAGCGGCTAGTGACAAACACAACCGAGGTGTAGCAAGTCTTGGTCCTTATTAGCTGCCGGATGATTTGCATAACAGTGTGTGAGTTCTCAACTGACCCTGGAGACAGTTAGTTTTGCAGTTTATTTATGAGTGCAGCCTTAATAAGGGAGGCAACAATC
Organism: Drosophila nr. medialis 2 BK-2023a; assembly: GCA_035044325.1. Classification (NCBI taxonomy): domain Eukaryota; kingdom Metazoa; phylum Arthropoda; class Insecta; order Diptera; family Drosophilidae; genus Drosophila; species Drosophila nr. medialis 2 BK-2023a. The sequence goes on from JAWNMH010000348.1 coordinate 1,498,183, forward strand.
GCTTGCATCTGTAAATCAGCAAAAGTTGTCACATTAATATTTATAATTTTACTTGAATTTGACTAAAATTAAATACATATTTAAATTTTGTTTCTCTAAAATTGTATATGTTGCTTAAGTGAATTAATCAGAACCCGTTGTTCAGTATACAATAAATAATGATAATAAATAATGAGGTAATTTATTTTTAACAACCAGTTGCTAGAAATATCATGAGCAAGAATGATATCACGGTATATGAAATCTAACATACGTTCCGTATGAGAACAAGTTGAGTAAAAAATGTAAGAATAAGAAGTATATGAATTTAAAATTAAGTTTATAGTCAAAAAAACGTATCACATGAATTCTATATATACAGTATGTTTTCGAACAGGCAGATGGAAAGTTGTTTTCAAAGTACAGCATTATTTTATTGTGAAAATCAAAAAATAAATCGCTATAAATAAATCCATGTCATTCACATTTCTAACCAAAACAAATTTCGCAACCGCACGCAAACATGTCGGAATTATCCTATCTGGAGATGCTTACAAACAAGGAGTTGCATGTGAAATGCCTGGAGTATGGTCTGCCCAATATACCAGTGGTCGACTCGACTCGCCGGGTTATTATGCGTCACTTGCACGCTGCAATTTCAGGCGTTCCCTTGAACAAAAACAAAAAAAGTGTTGCAGCTGCAACAAAGAAGGCACCTAAACACGTAGAAGCCAAAATAGCACAGACAGGTAGCCGACATGAGCTTCAGAGGAAAGCAAGAAGAGGAATACAATTGCAGCAGCTAAAACTCCAAGCTACAACAACAGCAACTATTATAATAACAACAACAACAGTCGACGCACAATTGCTGATACGCCCAGCGAATATTATCCTCTAGATAACGCATCGATGCGTTCCATTCTAACAACAACCGTTTCGGATGTGGGCTCACAGTCAGAGGATGATGATTACCATCAGTACAGTAAGCCCAGCGTCAAACGTGATGATACGCGTCAGCGTCGCTCAGTTTCGTTGACCAAATCCGATGTTGTGACTACTTCTTATAATCGAGAGGTGCATCAGCAGCATCAGCCACAATATGAGGAGGAGGTAGATATGCCCCAATCTTATACATATCATCGTCCACAGGTGGCATCGCCATCACACATTGAACGCACCTATGTGCCGGGCTTATCAAGGCAAACTCTGACTCAAACACGGAACTCAATCAGCTATTCCAATGCCATCTATAAGCAACCCGAAAACACGCCGCCACGCAACAGGCACAGCGGCGCAGCAGCGCCATTCAATTGGAGTGCTGCACCCACATCCGCAATAAGACAGCGCCAGACCGTTGGAGTCACCGGCGTGCCCAGAGGTCGCCTTCTGCTGCCCACTTATCAAGTGAACACACTGTATCCACAGCTGAATTATTTCTATGATCAGCGCCACATCCGACCTCTGCCAATGGACGTGGACACGGACAGCGAATCGGAGCTGGAGATTCATACCCATCAGCGTCGTTCTCCTGGCGGCCGCACCCTTGAATCCCCGGATGTGAGCCAATTTTCGCGTCAACTGGACGCTCGCAAGCGTTCATCACCCTTGGCCAGACCACAAATTCGGCCCCATATTCAACAACGCGGTCCAAATGCTCCAATGCAGCAATTTCGAGAACTCATGAGATCACTGGATCAGCAATATCATCTGAAGTTTTACTTCAGTATAACTTTGCTCGTTTTTTTATTTGTGAACGATATTGTCACACCCTATGGAAACAGATAATTTTTAGTTAAACCTCATAAGCCTGTCCCAAGCGGCAAATCTTTTTTCGATTTACTTATATCATGTTTAAGTGATGGACGCAATATATATAAATATAAAATATATAAAATGAGCACAGTCAAAGTAAACTTAAACTATACCATGAGCGAGTAAGCTTAAAAGTTACCATGAATTACTATTAACTGAAGTTTAAATAGATAATATTAAATACCATTTAGTTCTGATTTAAGATCTGGTCATTTGCAAATTAATTTAAAAAATAATTTTGTTAGTTAACAGGAATTGTCCTAGCTTATTTCCGATTCAAATTTGAAAAATAAGCATTAAATCAAACTTTATATTCTCCTAAACAATTCATAAATCGGCGATTCGACCTGAAATATTTATTTTCACATTGTCAACGATTTCTACTTATAGACTATTCCTCTTCGCTTAGACAGCCTGACCATCGACACAACACAGATATGAGTACCAAACAAAATCTACTGTTAAAACTCATAAGTAGTTGGCAGCTTTGGATAAAACCAGAAAATCAGTTAATGCTTAGTGAGAGTCTCAGTGTCACCCAAATATCAGGGCCGATAGGAATAACATTCCGCCACTAGTCAGTTTGTCTGAGGATGTGGCATAAGGCTTAGTGCAGTTCGTGGAAATTTGTAGAGTACACAGAGCCGTCACACTGTCTAAGATTCTCCACTTGAGCAGACATAAAAGCAGGTACCTCAAAAAAAATATTTCACTTACCTGTTCGCTCAAAAAGGAACGCCTAAAACTAATTGAGACCGCCCTCATTGAATAATTTTAGAAATTTTTTCCATTGTCTTGCTGCAAAGATTTTATTTTTATTTATATTTTTATTTATGTGAACTCTGCAGACAGATCGGTGCCTGGATGGGGTAATGATGATGTATGGGTAATTTGAATGATTAATGGAGTGCGCTTTATGTCAGTGTTCCGGTTGCTCCGGGGCTCTGGTTGAGGGTCTTGTGTTAGTGTGTGGCATGCGTAAAAAGGATATCGTGGCTATAGGTATGGAATTTAATTAAAATATTTTTATAGTAGCCCGAAAATAGAAGGTGTGTAAAAGTATTTATTGAGGTCTGTCAATGGTGCGAGGGTAAGTAAAGAAAAAATATAATTACTTTGAGGCTAAAAATGGTCGAGAAAATTAAAGAAAAGGTATGTGGAAGGCACATAGACAACTTTCAACTACGTTCAATATGTTGAAAATAAAAAACATACGATTTTTTTTTTATATTTTTCAGTACCCTTATTAAAGGCCCTGAAGCTTTAAAAATAAATAAAATGCAAAAGTAACTTACAAATAAAAAACTCAGTTAAAATTTATAGTACCCATGGGAGTTGTGGCCTCGAACTGTCGTTATCGTTATGAACTATCTGAACGGGCCCAGTACTGATGCGACTAGCATTTTGAGTTGGGAGGGGGTACTGTAGACGGGTGACCAAAAAGGCGCCACATCCTTTTCTGGCCATAATCACCACACAATCAGCCAACGGATGGACGAGCGCCAATGCAGCGGATGGCAAAAATTAACATTTTTTAATGAATTACGTAAAACACAGAGAAAGAGACGGAAAGAGACAGATAGCTATTGGAGTAAACGAGAGCAGCATATAACGCAATGTAACGTAACACAAAACGCATTATGTCATATCGCTGATTGAACCAACCATCCGAACCAAACGAGCCAAGCGAACCGGGCGAATATTGGCGAAATGTTGGCCTAGAACAAAAGGCCAGGTCTGGGCCTGGGCAAGGGCGAGGGCGAGGGCTATGGCTGGGGCCAGGCAGCTGCCCTGTGGTCATTAAAATTTTATATTTTAATTTGATTTTCCTGGGCCAGGCCAAAAGCATGTACGTGGCAATAATAATCATCATGTAACGAGTTTGAACTCGGGGCTAAGCGGATCAGCGACGCGAACGGCGCTAAAATTGGCAAGTCTTCTTTTGCTGCTCTCCATTTTATTTTTGCTACGATCTACTTAGCGGATTATGGCGAGCAATTTAATAATACCCATCTATCTATTTGCCAAGCCTAAGCCCTGATTCAGTTTGAATAGCTAGCTTCCCCCCCTTTTGCACACCCCTGCAAATCAGTCGAGGCGTTTTCATTTCGCAATTCCCATTCACAATTGGAAGCAGCGGCGGCGAGTTTTCTTTTGAGCCACAAGCAACTGCAACGCGTGCATCAATCAATTGTATCCGAAAGATGTGTGTATCTTTCTGTATCATTGACGACGCAGCATCGTAGTGTCTTCAACTCCTTTTCGAGAACATGTGCGGATTTATTTCTTTCACTTGGGTCCATTGAATGCGCGGCTTATTCGATTATGTTGTGCAGCCGCTTTCATTTCCTTTCAACGCAATGATTGAGCGCGAGTTATCATTCACGATTTTAGGCGCACCGTTGACACAAAAGGGAGGTGACCTCGTTGCTCGTACCTCGTCTCTCGTCCCTCGCACCGAACATAAGAACACGAGGACGCACAGTAAGTGCAAGCGGTTTAAGCCACTTCAAAAGCCGCCAGCAAGCGGATGTGTGAAGATAATTGTCAAGGCGGTCTCTGTCGACCTGGAGTTGTGATATTGAGACCCCTTTTCATATTTTCTATTCCATACATATATTTTTGCTTTAATTAAATAAATAAAAAAATTGAAATGACAATTTTGCTAGGGCTTCTATTCAACTCAATGTTGAGTGGCATTTTAAATTAATATCCATGGTAAAAGGCAGCTGCAAGCACTGATGTAATATAGTTCAATAGAAGCGAGTAAGCGTGCTCTATTTTAATTCAATATATTTGATTACATAAATTTAAATATTTTAAAATACTCAAAGAAAATTAGCATAATATTGCTAATAAGCCATCAAATTGGGTTATCAGAAAAATAGGATAAAATGTTACCTTTTTTTTAAATAATATAATTTTTTCTACCAATCATTTTTGTTAAATTAAACATTTTGCCTATTTCTTGACAAAATGGCTGCTGTCAGCCAACAAAATGGCGACGGTCGCTAACAGCATCCACCATAAGAGCGCTGACCCTAAACACTCGCATATCTATACAAAAAAAATAAAAATATGTATATATATATTTGTATGTAGACATATATATACTCGCTCTCAGCACACGTAAACATATATTTATAAATATTTACACATTTTTTCCGAGCCCCTTGGAGTTTTGAGCGTTAAAATAAACAAACCGCCAGCAGCAGCCACAGCCACAACAACAACAACAAATTTGTGTTGTTATAAATTATGTTTGCTCAGAATTTATGCGTATATGTATGTGTACACAAATATATATGCATGTATGTGTGTGTGTGTGTGTTGTGGTCCAATATTAATACCTCCATAATTAATGAGCCTTTGGCAGCGTCGTGTGCAATATGCATGTGCCAAAGGCACCAACATAATTTTCCCCCTCCCTCACCCACAAGCGTCTGCATTGCTGCAGCTTATATTAATGGCACCCCCAATGTCCAAAGTCTATGCTTGTGTGCGTATGTGTTTATGTGTGTGTGTGTGTGTGTGTGTGTGTGTGTGTGAATATGTGTATGTTGTGGCTGACAACATCTGTCACTTGCCAATGTGCGTGGATTTCACGTCGAACGCCACTGGGCGTTCATAATATCAACTGTCCAATGGTTTAAATCAACATAAACATCAACCCTGAATACGTTCACAGAAATTGCATAATCCGCCGCCAGCTTGTAATTATTGTTGGTGCAGCAAAGATTGGAATTTAAATACGGATAGCTAAATACTATAGTCTAAAATATTTAATAAAAATTCGCTGTTTTGTGCACATGATAAGGAGCTATAGCTATATTATCGGTTTGAGGCCCAATATCTCCAAGCGCATAGATACATTGCAATGTACATGTATATATGTATACATTTAGAAGAAATTTGGTAAATTAATTTATAGCACCAATATTCCACAAACCGAAATGTTAACTTTGGTGGGAAATAAAAAATAATGCGAATAGGACATATATTTATTTTCGCATGGGCATGTTGCATTCGCAGCATGCACAGCCAGAGGCTGTTTCTCACACCAGCTGGGTAGACGACCTGGATAGGCTGTTGGACCCGGTTCCAGGACACGGACACACAACGCGATGGGATCACAGCAACTGCATCTGCAACTGCATCTCAAATAGCGAAACCTCAACTCCCCTGGGTGCAATTTCTGCAGAATTTCAGAGAGAATCGTCAGATTTTTCACACCTTCGGCACGGCATGAAGCCTAGCGACAAAGTCGTCTGATTAATCGCCATATATCGATCAGTTCTCGCTCTTTCCCTATCGCAGTAGGTCCCCGGGCCATTGCAGACAGCCTGGCAGGACGGCGATAGTGTACCCGGAATTCTGTAGCCCAAGGCAGCCCCGCTGTTGCTGTTGCTGTTACTGGGCCTGAAGTCAGCACCTGTGCGCATCCTGTGACGTTTCAGGTGTTCACATTAGTCACAAGCACAGACTGAGAGCCGGCGCAGGCAGCGCAGCACACAGGAAGGACAACGACGAGGACATTAACGAGCCAGGCAGTTAGACGCCGCCACCTCTTCGCATGATGCAGCACTATCCATGGTAATTTCATTTGGGAGTGGGGAGAAGGTATCCTGTGCGCATATGACAAATGCTTTTCATGCCCAACTTTTCGACAGTCACGGCCATTTAAAGAGCTCTGGAGTAATGAGCGAGCTTGCTGCAAGGAATATGCCGCATCATCCAGTTACAGTAAATGTATAAAGCTGATTTATGAGTTGATCGAGGCAAGGCTGAGGCTCCTAAACGGTCAGATAATCGCCCATGTCCTTTTCGACACAGTCATAGGCTGGCTGGTTAAGATGGTATATAATGAGGATTATTATGTAGTAGTATTTATTTATGTACTTTTATTTGTCGTAGAATTAAAAGTTTAAATCTTAAAAATTATTACGCTAATCACAGTGAGTTAAAAAATATTAAGATACAAATAGGAATGAAAATATAAATATTATTATTAAATCATAATGAATGTATTTATAATTATATTATAGTTCTATTCCAGTTAAATTGAATTCTCTTCGACAGCACAGATATAAAATATTCAAACAGTAAAACTGGCAATTGCCAAAATGTAAATCTAGTGGAAACCACTTAGGCGATTTTTGGTCATAGAAATCTGTGATTGGTATAGTCCATTAGTTAAGATAGTCATTTACATTTTGGGAATACTCTAACATTCCCACTCAATGAAGCAGATGTTAAACAGACTCCAAGCAGCACACTACTACGAACTACTACGAACTACAACGCACAAAGATTATTTCAAATTTATGTGCAATTTATAACACATTTTATGTGTATTTTTAATAAGTGACATATCTTTCAGCCATCTTATGCATGAAATGCTTCATCCCATTGATTATTTATATGTAGATAGAGTATAGATTATAAATATTTAAAGCAAGTTGCGACATCAATTTGTTTGCGGCAACGAAATTTAAATTTGTATTTATTCGACTTTTCGAATATTTAATAAGGCAAAGCGCATTTACTAATTAATACTAAAAACAAACAAGTCGGTGGCGTTGTACCGACAACAACTCATAAAGATTCAATAAACGCATCACACAAACAGCAACCAGACAGCGACAGGCCCAATTTGGGAAGCCGCTGTCACGTCCCCATAATTCCCCAGAATGTTGTCACACTAATGCTTCGGACCTAAAAATAATCGTCACAGAGTTTGGCGTTCTGCGGCCCGGCTTAAGTTCTCGAACCGCTTTATCAGCTTCGGTTTTTATTCGTTTTGGCCTTTCAAATCTCTTTAAGCGGCGCGTTGACTAATTTTCATAAAATAACGATCCATTTTAAATCGAAAAAAGGTGTGAAGTATTAATAAGATGTCAATGAGAAAATGTTAATAAGTGGCTTTTGCCTACATGATCTTCAACGCGCCAATGTTTCTTTTTTCCGCCTTTAGGCTATGCTTCTAGTCTTTTACTAAATCTGGTCTGCCTTTTAAATTTCTTCACAATTCCTGTCAAAATTAAGATTGTATAAACTTAATCATGGCTCCGTTGAATATCATAATTTAGCTTACTCTTACCTTAGTTAAGCAATGGCAAATATTCACTAGAATCGAATCGTCCACTGATTAAATTCCTGAAAGGTCAAAATGCATTTATTTTATTTGCATTTTTAACACTTGAGATCAGTGACAAATGATTAAATTATTGACACCTTTCGCCCAATTATAGGCTGAATTCATTTTAAATACTTGCTGTGAGTATGTACAAAAATTCCACTTGCATTCTGTAGTGCAGGCAGCGAAGTGAAATAACTTAATAATAAATAGAGGCTAATTAACATAACTCATTTACACAGATGTCCCTCGACTTGGGTAGACATTCTACCGCTAGCCATGAAATATTATACGAAAGCGATAACTTCGAGTACTGTGGTCTCCAAAATTGACACGCAACTAACCACATTTCTCATTTGGTTTCTCATTTGGTTTCTCGGTGTGGTTGATTTGTTTTTAGTATTTTCTTTCTGCTCTTTGTGGTGCTGCTTCGTGGCCCATCATCAACTTTAACTTGCACTCGATGTCTCACCTTTCGAATGATTTATTAAAGTGTCATTAGTGCACGAGTGCTCGAAAAATGAAACGAAACCGAAGCCAAAACGGGTCCAACTGACTCTCTTGACTTTGAGTAGTAGGTGAAGTTGATGCCGATGCGGCTGCGATCGGACTGTAGAGTGCGGTAATGAAGTTACAAAAAAAAGAAAAACCAGAAAAAAAAACAGAAACAAACGATCGCCGCTTGGAAATGGAATCCGATCGTGTAATGGCTGCGTTAAGTAGTAGAAACTGAAGGGCAGCCTCTTGTAAATTTAAATTAAGCAAGCATTGGCATCTCTTACTCACGCATACTCTCTGTCTTTCTCTATATATCTTTCCCTCTCTATGTCTATCCACTCGTTACCGTTAGCCTGGTGCTACGATCTGTTGCCTTTGACCCAGCGTTGTGGCTTTCATCTTGATTGGATCGCCACGACGACAGGCATTGATTTATTTTGAACCATAAAAAGTGCTAAGTTTTGATGTCGAGGCGAGAAAATTAAGTTGTTGTCGCGTTGAAGGAAAGAATTCTTTCCCCCTTTTAACCAGATCTGATAAGGCTCATAAAAGTGACCATCAAAGTTATTTATGACTTAATGTCGTCCATTGATTTTGCCTAGACATAACAGATCAGTACTATGCATATATGTCAATAGTTAATCAGTTGCACATAGTCCAGGGCCAGTTGCTTACTTGAATTTAGTGGGAATTGGATTGGTGCATTGGAGAGATGATTGTTTGAAAGTTTTTCCTATCTTGATGATACTTCAACTTTTACGTGTGTGACAGTAAATGTGTATTCTTGTGAAAGAAGCCCATCTCTATTGCCTGGAAGACGATAGGGCGATAGAAGAGAGTTTTCAAATAGCATGGTGATATACAAGCACTACTTGGGTTAATAATATACATTTCTTTAAAATACTGTTAGTAGTTGGTGATATTTAAAAATATGTAGAAATTATTTTTATTTATGCAACCCTCTACATCAGTAATTCGGTCTTTAAAATCCCTTCCATAATTACCAAGCTTAAATAAAAAAGTTAGTAATCTGAACCTAAAATAAATTAGGAAAAATAAACAACAGTGTTATAATTGTCTAAAACACCAAACTTTGGATAGGAGCTTAAAAATCTGTCATCTTTAAAATTTGTTTAGGTTTGCAACTTAAGGTAAAGAGTATAGGTATAGTTTTTATCACATCGTCAATTCTGCTAGTAAAATATAGTTTCTTTCAAAGAAACTTAGTCATTTTACATAAGCTTTTTCAGCAGTAAGGGTCCCAGCCTTTCGGTGTATACCATTATCAAAGATACCCATATAGGTTCCAAGACTGTGCTCATACCCTTGACCGAGACCCAATATATATATATATATATTGTTGGCTGCTTTGGTTACTTCCCTTTCGTAGACGTGCGATCCAAAATGTTGAACACCTGCGCATGTCACGTAGTTTGTGGCTATTGAGTAGTAATTGACAGCTGGCGAAACGTATTCAAAAGTTTTAACACTTTCCGAATCACAAACCGTTTCACGACGCATTTGAAAGCAATTCAAACAATCCATAAATTTATGATTGTTTATGGGAGATTCAGTGTGAGCAGCCAATCAAATATTTAAATTGATGCTTTTCAGCGTTTTTCATAACTTCATCTTTCAAATTAATCGATGAAATATGTACCAAAACGAGGCGGCGATCGAAGAGACAGTTAGTAGTCTCACTGCCATATATTTGCTGGGCAACTTGTTGCTGTCAAAATAGGCCGGCACCGGGTCTAAATCGAAGATCGGAGTTGGACTTTTGGGTAGTAGGGGCCGCGCCGCATGCTGTCTAATACCTCATAAATAAATGTTTAGCAGTCGCTCAACGAAACTGTAGCGCACAAAAACAAATGTCTTTTGAAAATGGATACACGCGCCTAGGCCAGACCTAAACGCTCACCCCTACCCCTGACCCCCGACGGCTTGCAATAGATAGCAGGAATACCCATTGTCAGGGACTGTCGCAGACTGCCGAGGTGCCATCGTGATAACTTCATAACTTACCGCATTTGAATAATTTCGTATGCGCATTTCAATTTCGTCGCACTGAACACTGGACCCAAAAAAAAAATGAAAAATATTCAAAATTGGGAGGCGGAGAGGTCGCCTTGTAACCCGACTGAAAAAATATATTGACAGCGACTAATGCTTGAAATTTTTTGAACCTTTTTGGAATTTTTGAAGACATTTTTTTCTTATTTATGATCTTATGATATAACATTTATTCACAGTTAGTTTTGCTGCTCAGGAATGGCAGCTGAATTTATTAAGTGCTAAAGATGCAATCAACAGCCCTCTTCGTTTATCAATAGGCAAAATTGAGAAGAATTGGGGCTAAATGTAAATTAATCTGTAAAGTCTTCATCTAAAATATAATTCAAATGAATCTCTAAGAATTGGATATATTAAAAAAAAAACCCATACATTAATCATAAAAAAAATGGTTTTCCTAAGCTTAAAAAAAGGAGAAGCAGAAATCTAAAATTTGATAAGCAACTTTCAGCTCAGGAAAAGTATTGCGAAAATCTTACTTACACGAAATAAATTAATAAAAACAATGCATTAAACTTTGGTGGTTGGCAATAACAAAACTCACTTATACAGTTAGTCAAAGCACTTACAAGATGTCAATGGAGCTCATTAAATCTAAATCGCTACCAACCATAGATAGGCAGCAGCAAGTGGCTTTTGACAAACGAGCCAATTTTGGTATCGATGTTGATAAATAGTAAGAGATTAGGTTAATGGGTACCAAGCCGATACTAATAAATACATATTATTACTAAGCCGTCTGGCAAAAATCACCAGAGGCACTTTAAAACGGGTCTTCGCATGCCAATTTTAATATAAATATTTAAATTAATTCGGATTTTACGCGATGACGCATAGATTTGCACAGGTGCGAATAAGAAACTTAACCAAAAATATATTTAAAGCCTTTAGTTTTAGACAATGCCTTCGAATTTGTCAAAGTGTTTTGCTAATTAATATATTTAGTTTAATAAAGAAAAAGCTATTAACGTTTTTTGCAGCCCAACTATTGTAACTAATATTAAATATTACAATAAATTACTCATTTTAATTTATGTGCTTTGCTGTTGTAACTCGCTAATTGTGCTATTCTCGATCGTTAATTATTAACTTTTAATAATTTTTCGAAAATTTATGAGTATTTTTAATGATTTATGATTTTAAATATTTGTGTGATTCACAAACCGTTACAGTTTTTTGTTTATGCGACAATAATAATAATGAGCATACATATATACAAATATTTATATTTTTTTGTTGTTTTCTTGTTTGTAATTAATGTGCGCTCATTTATTGTCGTTGTCTTTTTTTTGTTTTACAACTAACTTTAAACAATGAGCTAAGCGTAAAAGGCTAAAAAAATGGATAAAATTATAATTTTGGAACACTGAGTAATAAATACCCTTTATCATTATAGAAATCGATTCATTAGTAACATCCTTAAAATATGTATAGAGTTGTATTAAGTATATCCATACTGAAGACATTGAGAGGTGATTCTTCATTACTTTACGTATTCTGTGACATACATATTCTGTTACCTTTTAAAGGGTATTTAGGAAATATGTTTAAACTGCCTCACTAAACTTGTTCAATAAACCCCAACGAGCCGAGGCAAAGCGAAGCGCTTGCTGGACAACTTGTAAAAAAAAATTGTGATCATTAAAATATGCTTTGATAGTCATCGGGCAGGCTCACAGTTTCGTTTTAGTATGTGCTTTTTTTTAATTTTTTGTTTTATTATTTTTTTTATTTTGAAATATTAGCATATAAACAACATTATCCAGATATTGTCACATTTGTTTTTGTCTAAACTTTAGTGCCTCTGTGTGGCTTTTGGGTGACATTATTAGCACATTAACAGCTACATTGTCATGGCGCCATGTAGAGGAAGTTAGAGTGGCTTAGTTGCGGTTATGTACCAATGTGAAAAAATCAATTTGTTTAAATGGAATCTACTCTAATCGAGAAAGGCAAAATATATTATTTAACCGGATATATCAATACCAATAAGAAAGAAGGTAAGTATAAGCTATTCGATTGAATCTTGGTTGAAAACTTCACATATTTAAATCTCTAAGGCTAAAGTCCAACTTTGATTTCAAATTTATAAGTCTTTGTTGCAGTTTAAGAACCGATTGCGGCATTTTCTGTTTGCCCAAGACAAGGCTTAATAAATCTGAAATTTGTCTCGACTCTAAAGTAAACACCAACTAACACCAAGAATTATTACCAAGTTTAAAAATGTATTTTCTTTTAATTGCATACTTAAAAAGAGCTCCACAACAGCTGGTGCATCAAAGCCCGACCCAAAATCAAATAGCGCAAAATTCAAGACGTCGCCACGTTTGCCGCCATTAACGCAAATGACGCTGCAAAATGGCGGCGATATTAGGCAAGAGGCAGCCAGCCCAGCCAGCCAAGCAGGCAGCTAACCAGTCATTCAGCCAGCTAGCCAGTCAGGCAGCGAGCCTAACCAAGCCAGCGACTCTGGCCATGGCCTGGACAAGCACATGTTGATTAGAGCCGCGAGATTGGCGAACGGCGACAGTGGCAGCGGCAGCGGCAGCGGCTGTGCATTCCTTAGCCATGCCACTCATCCGCCAGTTGCCCCCTGTCCGCTGCCAGTTGCTGGCTGACAGTGATGACTGTCAAGAGCAATTAAAGTCAAACTCAAGTCAGCGTCAGCGGCGTCATCGGGCTTAGATTTTTCACCGCCTCAGCTGCGCAGCTCAGCGCACCGAACCGAACCGGACCGGAGCGGACCGTAACCTGGCAACTGTGCCGGACGTGCTGTCCATCCAAAATGCAGCAGCAGCAGCCGCAGCCACAGAGCTCCAAACCTACAATTAAATGGCAGCAGCAGCGAGCAGCAGCAGCTCAAACTTAATTTCTTGAGTTCCACTTGAAAAACTATGTAATTTAGCACTAGGCTTCAAGTGCACGACTCGAACCTGAGAGGCACGTCATCGCCTCCAGCTTCATGGACAGCTCATTCAGCGTACGCTCTCGGCCTTTGCATCTGCATCAGCGTGCTTGTGTGTGTATGCATGCGTGCTGAATGTGTGTGTGACATGAAGTGTGCCCAATAATGAGCAATTAACGCCTTACTTACTTACTTACTCTTCTTTGTATCATCTATCTTTCTCTCTTTCAGTTTCTATCTCTGCTCAAACGGTAGTTTACTGCATGTTTTTCTTATAAAATATTCCGCGGAGCTGGCGTCATCAAGAAGACAGCCTCTGAGTGAGCTGTTCCCTGGCCTGTACTTTGGTTTTTTTTTACATCATATTTTGAATTTTTTTTTTTGAACCGCCTTTTATCTGGCACCGCCATGTCTTCAACACCTTTCGAGTGCTGCCCGTGCGCGAGAGAAGTGAAGAAGATAAAAAAAAAATAAAAATAAAGGAGAAAAAACCAACAACTCGCTGTAATAAGAAGTTGGTTAAAAACAGTAATAATAATAAAGAAAATCACCAAATCATCATCATCATCATTATCATCAACAGCAGCAGCATCAACAGCTACATCAACAACAGCAGTGCGATCGTTCGCATCAAGCGATGAATCGATTTACACATCGTTGTGTTTACATACGTATGTGAATCTATGTGCGTGTCTATGTGTATATGTGTTTGTGTGTGGGTGTGGGTGTATGCATGCAAGAAATCCAAAACAAGTGTGTGCGAGGGCGGCAAGTAAACTGAAAGCTTCTGATGTGATTTTTCGATAAGACAACTGCGTTTAAAATCTCAGCAAATACTTTTATGACTAATAAAAATGATGTAGACAAATTTATTAATATTTATATTTATTTTTTATCAATGAATAATTTAGAAACCGTTATTTTAAGGTTTGTGGAGTGTTAGCATTTTTTTTAACCTTTAAATTGAGGAAAAAATAAATATTTTCCGTTTCGTGTTTAACTGCTACAAATAAATTAAGTAAATATTATCTGCATTATTTTTTTAGTATATTTTTTAAATTATCTTCATCTTATTTTATTTTAAAATACACCAATATTCTCATCCAAACCAAATATAATAATACAAATAAGAGCAAATGCATTAATTTAAATATATTTAGCTGGTTGAATAGTAATACACATTTTGGCCAATTATATTATTTAGCCTTTTTTGGGTTTAACATAAGATTACATAAAATGAATTAAGAAACCGCAGAGGAGCTTTTTTGGACAGTGTTTCTTAACCAAAATCTTGAACCACCCACCCAATAATGTAATTTCAAAACAAATCTAAATGGGAATAGGTTGCTGAGTAGGCTCACGATCTCTCCCTCTCTGTCACTTGCAGTGCCACCAAGCTCATGTACACATACATGTATACACACACAGCAGCCAGTCAAGTTCGTTGCCTAAGTCTTTCGTTTTGCGCTATGATTTGAATGGATGGATAGATGATTCGCATGCCCGAGTCTCATCTGCGCATTGATTGGAGTTTTTCCCCATCATTTCTGTCTTTCTTATTGCTGTTTACCTCAACTTCAAAATGGCATTTTGATGTGAATGTGGGGCCGTGGCACTACCGTTGCCGCCACTCGAACATTTGGACACTTGGACACTCGTCGTACGAGTGTGTAATTAATGTTGAACAACTTCATCTTGATGAGCTGTTAATTAAAGCCGCCGTGCGGTTGTGTGGCTCTGTGGTTGTCTAGCTGAAGTGGCAGGGGAAAAAAACTATTCATAAGCCGCTTAGAGGAGCGAAACACGAGCGTAACGGCTGGCAAAATAATCACAAATTAAGTTGCCAAAATAATAAAATAAAAAACATGCTCGAACAGATATTTGTCATTGTTCGATTGGGCGGTGAAAGTAAGTCAAACACTTTGCAGTTCTATGTGTGCTCTAATTGGCCTCAGGTTGGCCTGACTGACATCTTTCAAGGTCTTTAACTTTGTTGGCCCATTCTTCTTTTGGCTGGCAGCTTAGTGACGCTTGGCGTGCTACTACACCAGTGACACAGTTATTAGCGTGATTGTCGAATTCGAGAAACCGCATGGCTAATTTTCACAAAGCTCGAAAGCAGCTGGCAGCTGGCGTGGCGCGGTCTAGACCACAACAGTAAACAGTGGCAGACACCAAATCATATGGCCAATGACAATACAATAAGCGAAATCCTAGACTCTTAAATCAAAATCGGTGTCGTTTCTCTGATCCTTTCGGCCAACAAGTGGCCATGCTGCTGCTGTTGCCAACCGCAAATTATACTCAAATGAATTGGCACAGCACGCAAAAAGCTTTTGCGGTTTTGCCCCCCAGGACTATTTTTTTGCACCAGCAGTTAAGAGGCATTTGCTAATAACCCAGCAACAACATAAACTTATTTTACTAAAAAAGCAAAGAAATAAGAAACCAAACAGCAGATTGCAAATTGCTGCCAAGAGTCGTTGCCAGTCTCTGAACCTGCTCATTGTGGAAAATTATTTCGAACCTAAGGAGTAGGCGTATGCTTAGGATTAGCAACTACTATTTATGCATTTTGCAGAACGAACACGATGACTGAAAAAAGCGAAGCCATGCTCAATTTATTGAGGTGCCCACAACATCGAGATAAACATAGGGGGCCGCCAAAAGTCATAACTCTATCCAATTCTACTAACGGCCGCCCTGCCTTAAATCTTAACTTGGCACCAATCTGACTCGCTTTCCTATAACCATTCCACAGGACATATGGCAGGAAAGCATTGTTTCCTGATGTAGATGTATTCATTTTGGGGTGCGCTAGTTGTTTCTGCCATGGCTAAAGAAATTTTAAATTTATTACTCAGAAGGACTTATAGATAAACTGTTACAATTCATAGTGTACAGTGTACTAAAATACATAGGTGCATAAAAAGAGAACATCGAAATTGTCGGAATTATCACCTTAAAAATAATTATCCTTTAATGGTGACTGAGCTTATGGACCACAAATTGCAAGCAACTACAAAATTAATTATAATCCTGTACTCATATCAAGAAATGTATAATTTATTTCAAATAATGTTTAAGCTTTTGGGAATAATAAAATATTTAAATATTTATAGATAGGTTAAGTTTTATTGGTGTATAAGCCAAGAAATAATATTTTTAAACATTTGAAAAATTTATTATTTCTTATTAAATTGATTAATATTGAGTATTATAACAGGTCTCTACTATTTTAATACATGCTTAACTCAAATAATGGTTTGAGTATATTGAAATAGTTTTATAACAAATATCTGCCGACTGCCTACATATATATTTATATTGATAATGTTTTCTATTGACCATTAATTTTTGTCACATTCTAAAAGAAAGTCATAGCAAAAGAATTTTCGTCTAATTTCATGCCAAATATTAAACACATTTTGAATAAATTATGTAGAATGATTTGCAATATGTCTTCCAATTGTTAAAATATGCCAAAAATTTTCAAAATCATTTGCCAAACTATTTCCAAACCAAAAAAACTACCCTTTTGGGTTAGAAAGTACTGTACAGCTGTAAGAGCTGATTGCGTGCGAACTGCCACAAGACATAAATCTAAGCAAGCGTAAAAAATGATTATTTCATTTTATTGTTTCGGATGAGTGTGGCAAAAGTTAACAGTTAATCCAATTGGGGGAGACGAGCTCTCCCCTCGCAGTGCCCACGAGCATGGCAAATTAAATCAAATGAAAAGTCAAACCCATAAGCACATGGTAACAACCCACGCAGCGACAGACAGACATAAATATGTGTACTTAAATATCTCCCACACTTGCAGTGGCTAGTGTGAACTCAAACTCAAACTCAAAACCAAAACCGAAACCGAATCCCAACCCAAATCCGTTTGCACCCCTCACCGGTTAGCTCACCGCTGGGGTGGCTCAAGTCCTTACCCTAGGTTAAAAACAATTGCGTTACATTTTGTTAAATTTATGCACCCTTTGCCAGTCTTTACTGTTTTTTTTTTTTGCGTGTGTGCTCGAGCACTTGTCATTTTTTACGGCCTGTTTGGGGGAACTCGAAGCGATCGAAAGTTCACTAAAGGAAGGCTAAAGGAGCTACGTGCGGCAATTTGAGCAGCTCAGGAGGCTAATGCCACTAAATGACCCCCAAAAGCCGTTCATCAATATTTCACTTGATTTTTGTGTCGGATTCAATTTAGCGCTAAATCTTTGAGTATTAGCGTACGTTTTTTAGCACTGATTTATTGGGTTTTAGTAAATTATGAACATCTGTGGGCGTTTTCAAGGGATTAGTTTTTTTATCTGCGGCAGCTAATAACTAATATTCAAGCTAACTAGGCAATTGTAAAGACTGAAAACTTAGCTTACTAACTGTGAATAATAGGTTACCCAAATAAAATGCCGACCTACATCATAAGCTTAAAAGCTTGATGGTTATTTGTGTATGAATAGGTTTTCGTATTAATCATATCCATAATTTATATTAATAAAGTAATAAATAATTAATTTTTTCAATGTACATACATGTTTTTTAAACTTAAGTTTTAATTTTAAACTTAATTTTAAATTATTATTATTATTTAAAATTTTTTTTTTTTAATTATGAACTAATAAGTTAATGACAATTGTTCGACTTAGGGGCCTGACTGCCTTAAATCTAATCGGATAAAGGGGATGGAAATTTTAACTCCAATATTTTGAATTAAAGGTAAATGTCTAAATTACAGAATCCCAAATAAAAATCGTATAATAAACACGTCAAGATTTGGTAAAAATGGGTCTAGGTCTCGTAATAGAGTCTACTCGCTGCAAAGATGTGGGCGCGAGTACAGAAAAAAAACTGTGATAAAGGCAGAGAGAGAAAATGAGATTGAGAGATGGGCGACGGCAAAATGCAAAGAGAGAAAAATGCTGATAAATGAGGCAAGTAAATGTTGAAATAATGACGTTATATCCCAACTGCATTTTAGTTGAAGTTCGAGTTCGAGTTTGGGTTTGGGTTTGAGTTTGAGAAATATGACACGGCATGGAAAATAGTTCGCTGTAATGGTTATCGCTGCCAAACTGATTGATGAACTGCCATTAGGCCACTACGCTGGCTGGTTGCCACTTGCAACTGAAATCTGTACAGTCAAAAAGTGTTAAAAAATGGTGAGTGATGATGCGTGGTAGAAGGAGAAGAAGAAGCAAACGTCACTCTAATTGCACGCGCAATCAACGCTTCAGCTTCAGCTTCAGCATCGGTCTCAGCTTTGCTCTCAGCCGCAGCTGCAGCTCAATGCAATCATAATCATCCAAAGTGCAGCTCTGCAACAGATACTTACTCACATACCCTCTTATAGCCTACCTATAACAATTCCCACAAGGCCATTACCATTTCTGGCCTGCAATTAAATGTACTCTTATCGCGTGTTAGAAATCTACAGTATCCAGCCGATAAATGCCGCCGATAAGTTGACGTCTCACTGTCTGTCCCGATCTTGATCTCGAAGTCGAACTCCGTCCCAGTCCCAGTCGCGGTCTCAGCCTTAGTTTCAGTCTCTCACATACATATATGCGCCGCTAATTTTGGATTTATTAAACGGCCATCGCATATAAAAATCGGTATTTTTACTCATCTCATTTTGTTCGTTTTTGAATATCATCCTATATAATTAAACATACCGAGCACGTCGCTATGAGTTGGGTTGTGCTTATTGTTGTTGTTGTTGCTGTTGTCGTTGCGGCGGTTGCTGTAAAAAAAAAATATATCTTCAATTTAATTCCAATTTCATGTCACAGACATCTCTGGGTGGGTGGATATGGTAGCTGGGCATGGCATAAGTTTGTGCGAGGGCTGCTCAGTAACTATGCGAAACTATTCATTTTATATTCTTAAATTATTTATAGAACTTATTCTAAATATTTAAATAATTAATAAAATGTTTTAGATTATTTTCAATAATTCATTAAAATGTTTCTAAAATACACTTAGAGCACACATTTAAAATAAATGTTTATATTTAATAACAAACACATAAAATAAATACATAAATATTACAAGATAAAGAACCATTGACTAGACAATCAGTTCTTTATATAAACTTAATGGGCCTAAATTATTATAAGCAAACATAGAATGAAATTTAAGAAGCATATTTAACATTTTTTATTCAAACTTTTTAAACTGCCCTCGCGTTGGACTGATGCTGCAGATAATTATTATGCGGATTGCATTGGAGCGACATGCGTTGCCAGTTGGAAATTCGTCTACATGCCTTAGTCTTTTCGTTACCAATCGCACTTCAAGTGCTGCTCACATACACATATCAGCAATCGTTAGACGACATTCTGAAGTCGCTGCTTATCTATCTCTGTCATTCTCTCTGATTTCCTCTCACTCTTTGCCAATTTCAATTAAGTCAAGTGACAAGCCATATGACGCTAGTAATCCCTGTGCAGGCTCAAGTTAAGAAAAAAAATCAGCAGAGCAATTGACTTGCTGTTAAGATAATCGTAGTGCGGCGGTCGGAGAAACTCTTAATCAGTTTTTAATAATAGTAGTTTAAAATCCTATTCTGCTATCCTTCGGATCTCCCTGGAAAATGCAAATATTTTGCCTGTTTTAAGTGTTGTTCTAGTAAAAATAGTCCAAATGCTAAAAGTTTAACATAATAGACTGCGAAAATATTTAATTTCTAGTTTCTAGTCTATTAATTGATCAGATTATACTTTGTTATTCACTTTAATATGCAATTCTTGCAATTCTTTTTAATGTAACTCCAAAAAGACTGTACAACAATTTCACACAAACTCTTTCAACTTTAATTGAAACATACCCTGAAGCAACAAGTCAGAATCCCCTAGCCAGGAAAATAAAAAAGAATATGCTCAACGCAATTCAGACTAAAGTATATGTAAAAATATTGAAATTAAGTGGATGTGAAGGAAACGCGTAACAAAGTCGTAGAAAAGCGCAACAGCATCAACAGCAGCAACAAAAAAAATGAATGAGAGAGCTGAAATGCAGGCGGGAAAAACAAAATTGACAACACGCCGCAAAATTCAATTACGTATTCATGTATGCAAAAGGAGGAAGCGCCAAATACGCAGCTAAAGCAACAACAACAACAACAACAACAGCAATAGCAAGAGTAGCAAGGCACAACGCCCACGCCTACAATTCGCACTCTTTGGGCGGGCATAGACGAACAGACGCCTTCTCATGCGGTTGGCAACTCTTCACCTCACTTCACCTTCGCCATCGCCTTCGCCTTCGCCATCGCCATCGCCATCGGCTCGTCACCCCGCCCGACCCCGCCAGACCCAAGCGAGACAACGTTTGATTGTCTGCAGTGCATGTGTGTGTGTGCGAGTGTGTGTGCGAGTGTGTGTGCTCGTGTGGTTGTCATTTATGCAAAACAGCTGCCAAGTAAAGGAAGTGAAGTCACTCCCTGTCCAAGTTTATCTCACAGCCTTATTGATAAAGGCAACGGAAGGACTTAGACACCAAAAAGGCACCCGACGGGGGAATAACAACAACAACGAAAATGGAAAACTCTCACAACTTAAGCAACTACAACAAACGATCGAAATTTAAAAATAAAAATGTATATGTATTACGACTGCGATGTACTCTGCTTAAAATGTAATGAATAATTATTAATAAAAAATCAATAATAATACGGAGAGTTCCAAATATTGTAATATACTCTGTGAAAAACTAAATCTTGGTTTCTGATTTTTATAATAAATAAATAAAGTTTTTCCTTTTATAAGGAAATTATTAAAAATATTAGACACGATTTGAACTTAAAAATAGTTATAAAACCTTAATCTACAAACTAAGACTTTTAGTGGAAAAAATAGAAGACTCTTTTCATATTATATAAAGGAGTTCATGTATATAAATTCTGGGCAGGACTTTTAATTAATTTTTAGAATAAAATAATTTTTATTTCTTTTCCTTATTTTTATAGAAAATATTAAAAATAACAGTTAATACATAAACTACAAATAAGTTATAAGTTTAAAGTAAACAATCTTGCTGAAAATGTAATAAATAATAATAGTGAAAGTTTTGCATGTGATGATTTCTGATTATTGCAGTAAAAATCACTTTAGGTTCTTAAATTAAAGTAAAACATTGAGTAACACCTATATTTCCATGAAACCAAAATGTATGCACTTACTTTTAGTCGAAAGATATATAATTCGAGTCTATTTGAAAACTATGAATTGGAATTGATTCGAAAACTGTTTCTATTGGATTTGAAAATTAAATAGCTGATCCACTTTTCACACACAAGTGATATGCCCTTCGGCAGGGTATTTAAAACAATTGGCTTACAACGCGATTGTGGAGACAACATTTCTATTAGGCGATTGGCCCCAACACACAGATGCCGCCGCATCTTCAAAACAAAGCAAAACAAAAATAAAAAAAGAACAACAAAAATACAGGCCAGCAAAAGGGATTTGCGCGTGTTTATGTACCAATCAGGCGACGAGCTCCATTTTGCATGATGCGGCATAAAAATAGTTAGCTGGAAAGAGAAATGGAAATGGAAATCGAAATGGATATGGATATATGGAGCTAAAGCTGAGGCTGATGCCGAGGCTGAGTCAGTGCAACGGGCAACGGGCTCCAAGTCAAGAAAGATCCCGACATTTTGATCAGAGCGTCATCGTCATGAGAAAGACGAGATTAGCGCAACGAATTAAGAAATTGAAATTACTCCAAAAAGTGTTTGGCGATCGATACAAACAGTCAGCATATTTCCAACTACAACAACAACAACAACAGCAACAACAACAACAGCTCATATTTAATCCCGCAAGTCATCGCGGATCAAATGCGTTTTGCCGACGCGTGATATTTGTGTTTTGTTGCCCTGAGAAGCGGCAATCACGCTCTATCTACTATATAAAATAATCTGAAAGCGAATATTCGTATCTGATACTATATATATACACACAGCGAAAAAAGGCATATATAAGAACCTTTCATACTAAAACCAAAAATCTAAAGCTAATATCTTTTAACTTAAGCCAAGGTCAGCAATCTCATGGAAAATACGATTTTTTTTCAAAAGGAAACCTTCTTGTGGTCAAGGTTTCAATTTGAGTTCCAATCATTCTCAAAGGTCCAATCAAATTGATTTCATTGATTTAAAACAGAATTTTTTAATATTTTAATGCCATTTTTGTATTTAATTGATATCAGCTACTAATGGTTTTTTTTTTATCTTAGAATATATATTTATAAAATTCGATTCGAATTCTTGGCCTCTCTGTTCACCAATAAAATGATTTGAAGTCTTTTCTTTTCGCTGTGTACCGAAAACCTACAGAGACCCTCAGGATGAGCTAATCTCTGTCCGCAGATAGCAACAGTTTTTCATGTTTATTCTCCATCCCTCTCACTAATCTAATTAATCAACATTCAGAGCAGAGCAAATAGTGTCAGATGGTTATTTTGGGCTGCCATTCCAATTGCTCTGCCCTCTTAGTTGTCAACTCGTGCTGTGGCTCTGGTATTTTCTGGCTCTTATGGGTTGTTTTCTGGCTGCAATCGATCATTTGGCTCGTTTGGCCTCTGATTAGCCGCCACTTTTACGCGACATTCCACCGAAAATGTTTGTTTATTTTTGACATTTTGTTTGTCGCGCAATTCAATTTTTGATTGCTATCAAAATTGAGATTGAGATACGTGTCATTTGTCTTTAAAAGTATCTGGAAGTGTGCCACGCAACAGATCACCATTGTCAGCTAATTAAACGGCTGACCAAACTGATTATATCACAAATTCTTATAAGAGTATTTCGTTGAGCTTTGTGTGGCTCTGATCATTTTAGAAAATTATACCTATAAAATAGAAATATTCCTATTACTGAAAAATAAAAAAATGTCGTTTCTCTCTTTTAGTCTCCTAAGAAATTTAACCTTTAATTTTGAATACAATAAACCAAAACATTTCCTCTAATGTATAATTTACCTTTAATTTCAAATGTAAATATGATTTTTTTAATTAAAGTTCTTTATTCATTTATATTTTAAACAAAATACAAAATTATCACAAGAGAAATTATTATTATTAAGCTTACACTTAAAGACAGAGTTTTGAATTATAAAAATCTCAAAATCTGCATCTCAATAATATTATTACTAATCTCAAGTTTAAGATGTTAGAACTTTGCAGTTGGGTATAATCGATTGCGATATACTCTGGTACTATACTTTCTGAATACGATACATACAAATATACATTTGGGGGCGGATCTAGGAAATGTAGAATGCTCTGTTTGGGGCATATTTGAATAAACCTTGTGGCAAAATTAAGCTTTACTGATTTCCTCAAAGTTGTCGATTTCCACCTTAAACTTCGTCTGACAAGTTTAAAGTTATTAGGTTCGAGAGTGTCGAAAATTAGCGTACATATTGAAGGACATCAGGACGGACTGACATTACTCAAAACAAATATACTCTTCAATCTCATGTGTTAATTTTAACTTTATGCATTTGTATTTGGTTAATTTGAAAAACAAACGAAAAAAAGCTTCTGACAACATTTTCTCCATTAGCTTAAGCTCAATTGCCAACACCAAAAAGGAGAAACGCGAGAAGAGAAAAACATTTTCGTTGGCACCTTTGCTTTTGGTTGTTTTTGCTTTTGGCGTCACCTGTGCAACAAACAACGCACGTTCACAGCCTGTCGCTGGTGCGTTAAAAATGATTAATTAAGGCATTTGGAAATCATTTGTCATTCTTAATTTATTAATTAATTAGAATTGCCCAACACGTACATTGACACCTGAATACGAGGCAGCGACAGCGACTGCGACAAAAACTGTTAACAACGTCGAATTTGAAAACCGAAAACAGAAAACTGAAAACCGGTCGGCGATCATAGATCTCCGTGTTTCTGCTCGTTAGTAATGACATCAAAGAAATGGTCTGATAACTGGTTTGAAAATTGCAGCTAACTGTGAATTAGCTAACTAAAAATTGTAATCATTATTAAGTATATTTTTTGAATTTGTTTCATACTTGTAATGAGGACTGCATGCCAAATGTATAAAATCAATCGTATAGAAAATATTCTGATGCAGCACTGCTTTCAGACATGAACCGAAACGCTTGCAATATATTTATTTATTTATTTATTGTCAACTAAAAGTCAGTCGACACAAAAAATATAAAAGCTTAAAAAATTTAATTTAATTTAATTTAAATAATATAAAAATTATAAATATATTTAAAAATAAGATAGATTAAAATAATTCGAATTATTTTTGGGGTATTTAAAACCAAATTGGTCCCACATTTGTTGCATGAATTGGGGAAAACCCAGAAAAAACACAATTAGACCAAAAATAATTTGAAAGAATTAGTAAGAATTAGTCCGCCTGTGCATGCAAAAAAGTTATTCCCGAGATAGGGCATTTAAAATAGAGTTTTTAATTATAGAAATGGAGGACTCTGAATTGATTATATGGTATAATTTGTTATAATCATTACAGAGTACTCGAAACGGTTCATGCAAGGAATAATTAGTAGTACAGCGATTAAGGGAAAGTGGAAAGAAATTTCGAGAAGGTCTAAAAGGAACAGAAAAGTTTATTTGGCTCATCAACGCTGCTGAATCGATTTCGCCTTTAATTAATTTAACTACAAACATAACTCCTAGCATAACACGACGGTTAGTTAGGGAGGGAAGGTTAATAAGCAGCAGTCTATTGGGGTAAGCAGGAAGAGCACCCCAATCAAAGCGACGAAGAGCAAAAAGTAAGAAGCTCTTCTGTACAGATTCCAATCTACTTTGATGAATATGATATTGTGGAGACCACACACAAGATCCATATTCCAGAATTGGACGAACAAGGGAAGTGAAAAGTATCTTGGTCGTATAAGGGTCATCAAATTGTATATGTAAATTTATGTTTTCTATATTATACTATTTCAAATAGTTTTGTATTTTGAAACAATTATAGAGGTAAAACATAAATAAAACCATTATTAGACGCTCCGACTAATTAATTCGCTATGTCAGCTAAATAAAAAATATATAAGCCTACTTTATTTGGTTGGAGATATTTCCTAGAACGCAAAACATTTCCCTAATAAAAATTATAATATCATTGACAAGGGTGTATTAAATATAGTCAGTGCAGTCATTAATTATGAGCAAAGACAGGAACCACAAATAAAGCAGCCCTTGCAATGCTGATGGCTATGGAACTTTCTTAGTTTCGCCGTATAGTTGACATTTACTAATTAGAGTCGCCATCTACATGACGTTACTTACCAAGTTTCGCCATCTACATGATAGAAACCACAAGTAAAGCTGCCATTACGAAGCTGATTGCTATGTAACTTTTTTATTTTTGCCATCTAGCGGACAATTAATATTTAGCTGCGCCATCTACATGACGACTTAATACGTTTCGCCATCTACATGACATTTACTTCGACGCGGCGAGTCGCCTGGTTGTAAAATAAGAATGTCGTTAAATGTAAACTAATTTCGTTGAGTTTCGAGCTAATCTCATCAAGTCTGTACATGGTGTGTGTATTGACTTTCAGTTAAAGCAGTCTTACATTATTGTACCTGTATCAAAACCCACTGAATGAAATATTATAAACACTATATGTTACATAAACGCCTTTTGTCTGTTTGCCTATGTTATTTTACGGATGAAACAAGATTTTTTTATGTGGCATTTTAACTTAGCTCTGCACAGAAGAACAAGCGGTGCACTGCTTACTGTGCGGTTATCTGCTCTTTGGATTGAAGACAATTGAAAAGCTATAAAAAGGTCGTTAATTCATTTAGAAATCAACATGAATCATTCGGTTGTCTGTTCTAATGAGTTCCTTGATCATCAGTTGATTGCACCAGCTAATTCCACACGTCAATTCCCAGTCACGTCCTGTCCACAGTTTGAACAACAATAAAACTGCGATTGAGTTGCGCAAAGCAAAGCAAAACAATTGTAAATTACAATTATAGACAACTATTCACCCACCCACACACACACACATGAATCTATGGTCATTAGGAAGTAAGTCTCTGCGACAGCTGGCAAATGACGAATTATACATACGAACAAATATACTTATGTACATGAGTATGCGAGCTGTCGATCAGCCCTAAAGGTTGATCAGCTCCCAAAAACATAAGCACGCACTGCTATAAGTATTTATATAGCTAAATGGAAAACGTGACTTGGCCTCACTCAAGCGTTAAAGTGCCAAGTTGAAGGTTCTTTCCTCCCAGCAACATCAGCATCATCGTCATCATCAGCAGCATCTGAAGTAGATGACTTGGGCGTATCACTAATTTTTTCGTGACACGAAACAACTTGTGTAAATAAAGACAAGAAATAAGTTCAATTCGAAATTGAAAGTTATTTGTTAAGTATCAAATAAAATTAGAAATAGTACTTTTAGATTAGAAAGAAAACTAGAATTTAAAACGCATTAGATTATTTGCCGAGTCTACATGTAATATTTCTAAAAATCCTAATAAAATAAAATTTGAAGTTAAGGAGAATAATTTACATTGATATGATACAGAATTAATTATTCATTTACAGGCAACTGCAGATTATACAAAAAACTAATTAATACTAACTATTTTTTGGTCTGATTGGGCTTTATACGCGTTTTTCACAAATCATACAGCAAACGTTGGACCATTTTGCATTTCCTAGTAAGCTAAAAAGACTTGCATACAAGAACGCATCGCTCAAGCGATTCGTCATATGAGTTATATGATGTAGTGATCCGATTTCGAAATATATAATATCGCAGTAAAAATACGGCTTCAAGTTTCAACTGGGAAACTCGGTTACAGATGCTGTTGAATGGGTAGGATATATCTTCCGTATGCATAAAATTGTAATACAATCTACAAGAGTAACAAGATGTAGAGCAAGCACGCCCATCTCAACATACAAAAAAGTGTTAAGCTGTTCCAGTCGTTGGGTCCGGTTTGGTATTTGGGGCTGGAGGTCTTCCATCCAGAGTTTTAAGCGCGACGCGGGTGTGGCAAAGGCACAGGCAAAGGCAACGGCAAAGGCGACGACACTTGGAAGCTGCTGCTGCTGTCGTTGTGGCACTTAGCGCTTGATTGAAGTCTACGGGGCGCCTAATGAAGTCACACGATAAGATAATTGTGCTTAAGAACCTCGCCAGAAGTTGCCATTGCCGGTTGCCGTTGCCGTTTGCTGACTTCATTATGGACGAGTGCGCGAATCGTAATTAAAATTGCACAACAAATTCAGATACTTCCTGAAGTTACTTCTGTCTCTCTCTCATTCTTTACCTCTCCTTCTTTCTGTCACTCTCCATCCCCCTTGCACAGCACGTACAACAATTATTACTTAATATCTTTTTTTAACAATTCAAATGTTGGCTAAATAACATCAGCCGAGCCAAGCTCTTCGATGTGTGTTTTGAATTTTTTTTTTTTTACCTTTATGTTCTTTTTTTAACGACCAGTTTTTTACGAGCGAGCTAGCGGCTTGTCAATCGCCTTAAGGAACTGTCAATTCATGCAAATAAATGTGTTTTTAAAGCGACAGGCTACCACAAGCTAAAACAGAATCAGATTCTATATTCCATATATACCTGGCCCAGGCCAAAGGTGTTGCTGCATGATTTGCACAAAAATTACAGTTCAAAATCCATAAAAAATTATTTACCTTAAAAATTAATAAAAACAATGCAATGAACGGCAAATAATTTGTAACGCATAATAGATTAATTACAAATACTTGGCAGATCTTGTTAGTTGTGTTACTTGCAACAAATAGTTACTGATATTTAGTACTACCAAGATTGCAAACTGTTGCTGTTGAGTCATCTTTTTTAAAGGCTCTGTCTGAAAGTTGATAAACTCGGGAAGAGTTTATTTGAACTTTCAGCTTTCTGCTGCTTTCCATCCTCTTCTGTCCTGAGCTCCCAAAGGCTCCCGAAAGTGTAGAGCGTAGAGAGAAAACCAAGAGGCCCAATCAAGTTTCGGCCAAGAAGCCAGATTAAATGTATTCACAAAAGGAAAGTTGGCCAAAAATTGTCTAAGAGGAAGCGCAACATATACAGCGGTACTTTATTAACTATTTCATACAAAGCAAGGAATGGCAAATAGTTATATGAACATATACACAAATATCTGAAAGTTACAGTTTGATATATATGTATGTATGTATATCCATATACAAATCGAGCATTAGCAAGGTTTATAAAGGCTTTGAGATTTGCGTTTTTATTTATGTTTTGTTATTATTATGTTTTATTTGTTGTTACTATTATTATTATTATTATTATTATTCTTATAAATATTATTATTATTATTCAATTATTTTTATTATTATTTATTCCTCGCTAATCAACATTCATTAACAACGAATAATTCTTCTTTTTTATATAAAAAAAGTTAATTTTTCTTGATTCTTGACTAGTTTGTGAACTGCTAGGTGAAGTTTCATTATACAAATACATTAATAACTTCGCACTTAATCGATGACATTGCAGAATTTGCAACTGATCAGGAAATCTTTATTGTTCCGTATATTATAAGACGGAACAGGTAAAAAGTAATCTTCAAGTCATGTTTGAGAATGCTCATTATTTAGCTAATATACTAAAATATTCAACATAAATGTGGTTGATTTATAAGCATAATTATTAAATACGTATAAGAAAAGTAATTACTCAATTAATCGCTTAACAATTGATTTGGTGCCACAAAACACGTTTCAGGTGTCTTCATTTTAAGAAAGACGTCATCAATTTCAATACGGCGCCTGGAAATGATAATAAGCGCCCAAATAATGAATATATATCTTTTCACAATGATTCAAGCAATCAATAAGGAGATTGCCTTTGCTCTGGGTCTGCACAAAGAACTTAATTCATTGAATTGAATCTTTTATTTGGTAACGATCTTAAATGAACGTAAAGTTTGTCAATTGCAGCCATAAAAGCGCAGGCGGCAATTAAGTTACCAAAAACTAAAAAAACAAAAAAAGATAAAAATAAAAAACGACAAAAATATATTTGAAATGGCGGCACCCTTAACACAAAAACAAACTCAAAGTGAAAAACGGAGCTCGACTAGCACATGCCCCTTAAACTGCTTTCTCTTCCATTTTGCTTGGATGGATATAATTATAGAAATATTTTTAATATTTAGTCTCGATCTTAAGTGGCTTTAAGGTGGTGTATAAAAAATGTATAACACAAATTTAAATATATAGTGACCTTGAGGTCAGACTAAGATGCAATCACACAAATGAGTTTGGGTATATCGGCAAATATGTTTATGATGACGGAGAACATACACCTTATATGATATATATATGTACATATATATATATGTTCAAGTTAATTATGCCTTTTTAACACAATTGCAATGATTACAGGGTATTAAAAACAATGTTACCTCAAGCCGAAGTCAAGTCTACTTGGGCAAGATTTGTGGTCAAGGTGGTTGTTGACTGTGGCCCGTTTTTAAGAGCAGCTTAACTGTTTTTGTATTTTATACACAAATTAAAGGTTAGCACATAAATTTTGTAATTGAAGTTAGTGGCAAAGGAACAAAAATTGGGGCAGCTAAAACATATATTGTTTAAGCTGTTTGATTTATAGCAGCAGCATCACTTGACTCACTAACTTAAAATATTCTAAGAGTCTTTGCTGCTTATGGCCAAAACAAGATAATTGACATTAAGCCAAACTGCCAACCGAACAAGCAACTTGACAAACTGACAAATTAATGCAAATAAATTTAACTTGGCCGAATCGACTCTTAAACAGAAACTACAACAACAACAGTTAGTTAAATTGTGTTAACAAATTTGACTATTCAAATTTACTATTGGTAAAATGATATATGGAAAAAGGATTAAAGTTTGGAGCATTAGGAAATTAAAAATTTATTTTCTTGAAACTAAATTAAATATTAATTATTATTAAGTATTGAATTAAATTTTAATGAATAATATGCAGCAAATTTAGAGAATGTTATTATAGATATTGGTTTTAAATAAAGATGTGTACCAATAAATGTTCGAATACAATTTAAAAACCTTGTTGAAAGAAATACCGCAGGGCAGTGCAGATCGTCATCTGCAGCTCACTGGCTTAGCTCCCGTCTACAAGAGTCTTTAAGCCAACGCCCTTGAATATTGGCTTTTGAAACCCTCTAAAAACCTTTAAAGCGAGAAACCATTTGTAATGAAAATAACACTCAGCATGAAGCATGCATTGTTCAATACAAAAGAGCATCTTGGGCAAATCAATTGCAGCCCTGAGGTGAGTTGAGCTGAGGCTGAGTTGCATTCAAGGGGGCATTGATCATAGAGGTGCTTGGCTCGTGTCGCTGGCAGTGGGGGCGTATGATTGATGTGGCTGATGTGCAGCGTTCCGTTTAAGCAAGACGTGTACAGCTTTAGCCAAATGAAGACAAAAGTTAAACCGTTATGACTCGCTATTGGCCATCAATCATCCGATGTTGTCATGTCTCGTCGTCTACGCGTTGGCAGACAAACTGGTGCCAGAGTCACTGCTGAGATTTCCCAGAAATGATCCGTCGCTGCCTATAAAATTCTGATCTTAATGGAACGCACTCATTAAATACTGGGGTTTTTTCTCTTTTTGGCTTTTTTTTTATGACAATTGGTATTGCTTGCTCATTTTTGGTTTCTTCTTGTTTCAGTCGTTGTATCTTTATTTGTTTCTGGGCTTTATTATTGTTGGTTTCTCATTTTTATTGGGGCTAATTTCGCAATGGCCATAGCCAATGTTTTGGGCGCTTGAGCTGTGCTTGCCAAGGTTTATGGGGGACTTTCTGCCTAAGCCATAAACCAACGGGTTTGTCTTGTTGTGCACATCAAAAACGGATTATTTCGAAATTGGAGTGACAGCCATTGGCATTGACCGAAGATTGCTTATATATTCAGAATTGGTTTTACTGTCAGACCATTTCGTTTTTTTTATTCACTGGATGTTTTCAATTAATATTTGTAATATTGTATTGTATACGTGCCTCGTTGTCTATTTATATTTATATTTATATTTAAGATTTATGAAATAATTAAGTAAAAAATAATAATAATAACTTAAGTGAAAAATAATGATCATTACTTATACCTCAAAATTAATCCATATAATTTATATAAATACATTTAAATTTATAATATTATTAAACACTTTTTAAGAACAGAAAGAAATTATTGAGTAAAAGCACATATAGTCTTCTGGTATAAGAAATGAATTATTTAATTTATTTAAGTAATGCCATTTATTTAATAGGCTCCGTATGGTATAGTATTTGGCAAAGACTGTCCACGCTGCAATACTGCACCCAAAAAATAGCATTAAACTAAATTAAAAACACGACAAAAATTTACGCAACACATTTTGACATTTGCGAAAACCGAAAATTAAATGCACACGCAATCAATCATTAGCATCTTTATGAAATTAATTCTCATTTTTATTGGTCGTACAATTGATGCAATCTACAACAACCACAACAAATAATGATTACAACAACAACTGCAAAAACAACGCCAACGCTGGCAAATGCTGCCATTATGTCTGCCATATAGAAAATCGACACGACGACTCTGTGCAGCGTGGCACGCATTCAATTAACACAAATGAATGAATAATTAAATACTGCAGAAGAAAAATATAAACTACGAAAAACTACCAAAGAGAGCACCAACCCCAGAGATACCCTATAGTTTAAAGAAACAGAATTAATGTTATCTTTAAATATGATTCAATTTGAGACCTAGCTGATAAAAACGAAATACTCGCAATATTCAGTGATTAAAAGAAAAGTAACAATTTTAAAACTAAATTTGATAATATTACTTGACAGTATTTAGGTAATTTCGTATCTGTAGTATAGTTGCTGAAATTAATAATAATAGTTGAGAAGGGGATAATACACAATCTAGATACTCATACATTTACACATATTTCGATTTCATATCCTCCCTATGCAGTTTTAGTACTGAGCACAGTTCAAATTTAAGCGACAAACTGGATGCGAGACTTGAGGGAGCAGCAACAACTTCCCACAAGCCTATCCGATCCAAGTTGGGCATTACAAAACCACACACACTGCTGCACACACGTACGCGCACTCGCAGCTGACTGAAGCTGCTGAAATGATGCCATCAACAGCAGACGACAAAGAAAACAATGAAACATGATTGAGATCCGATGAGTGGGGGAACCAGGGAGCAGACGGAGGTGTGGCCTGTAGCTGAGCAAAAGTCAGACAGCCGTAATAAAGAAATCTAATAAATGAAAAGCGAGACTCTGGCTGCACACGCACAAGCACACACATACACACACACACACAAATGCAGACAATTGTTTTGGCGTATTTCACAATGATCTCGCCAACTTACGGTTGCCACCGCTGACACACTCACCAACTCATCAATTCACCAATTCACCAACTCACGGCGACAGTGATGCCTAATGGTCGCATAATTAACTAATGTGGGCAATACTCGCCGTACTCGCCCTCTGCCTCGGTTGACAGACAATTAGAAGGCAACTGCCACGACCCGGGGCACAGTTCGAGTGCGCAATTGAAACTTGGCCAATGCTGACGCCCACTTGACTGTAGCCCTAAGTGTGAGCTTTAGTCACGGATTGTGGGTATGATGTATAATGTTTAACGATATACGCACTGCATATTTGTACATTACAAAGAACAGAAACCGCAAGGCATTTAATTTGTGCTCTAATAAATTGCCAAATTTCCTATAAAAAGACACACATTACAATCCATTCGGGTCTGACCGCGGATGTAATTGTGGTCATTATATGTATGTACACATGCGTACCACAACTTTCATGTTTAAATCTGTTGTTACATCTAATTCATTTTGAATTTGGCTTACCCAACTTTTAACTTTCATAAATTGGCCCAAAACGGTGCTTTTGATTGATTAAGAAATTTAAAACCTATTTGATATAATTATGTTTCTACTTTATTTAAAGAAATGTTGTAATGCAGCTGTGATATTGCCCAGCCCAGGCGATTTATGTATTCCACTGATTAATGGTTGTTTTTATCAACAAATACTAAAATGCTAACAGGACCAGGCCTTACTTTAGAGATCACTGTGTAAATTGCAACCTGTGCAACAGATTATAATGATTCAAAACCGACACTTAAGCCATCAAATTCTCTAGATTGAAATGGGCGTGACGGCGTCTGTGTAAAGTCAGTTTTGGCCCCCAGCTTTACTTAAGATGGAAAGACTTTCAGTACGGGGTTCGGTAATAAGAATAATGAGAAGAAAAAAATGTGAGTGACAGGCCCAAGTTCATTCTTATGATTATGTATATATAAGTATTTTCCGGCTTATCTTTTAACATTTAATTAACTATATGCTTTTTGTGTATATTTGTCAGCTTAAATATCAGCCATTTCCGACGCAGCCCGGTGACTGCCATATGGAGCGTGTTTTTCGCTGTACGTTGTCAACCAGGCGATAAATATCTTAGGTTAACATGCAAATAGTTAAGAGATGCTACCAAACAGACCCCCAACTAGCAGCCATCAGTCGCATAGTTTATGCCGTATTTGGTCAAACTAATTAGCTTCCTGTTTAACAAATGTCCGAAATGGTCAAGACAACATCGCCGAGTAAATAAACAATTTAATTATAAATAAATAATTAAGTAAATAGCTCGCCGTACACAGCAACACAATTTACATAGCTTGTAAACGCCTTGAGAAAATAAAATGAAACACAAAAAATAAATCAAGCAAACGAATTTGGACAAGTATCTCAAAATTGGTGCGCACGAATGCAGATACAATATACAAATAAATATACTTATCTACATAAATAATTTATTGAATTCTCACTTATATGTATATACATATGTATGTATGTATATCACAAATATTTAAAGTTCGCAGCGTCTCTCGCCATAGGCTATCAGTCGAGTCACCCTATATGGCAGCTGAACGGACAATGAGGCGAAACCAAATTTTTTTTTTTATTTAAATTTTTTTTTTTTAATTTAAATCGTGTTTCGATCTCGCTTTGCATTTTGTATCTGAGCGTCAGGCCCACGCGTGTTAATTACAAATGATTTGTTATGGTTAGATCTGCTTGTGGTTGTTGCCATTGTGGGGCTTTATCTATACTCCCCTCTGCAACCGTGTCCCTATATCGACATATGTCACATTTAGGCGCAACGTATTTATCATGTTTGCAATTAATCAATACGGACAAACTACAATTTTGCATTGAGCATGTCGCGTTGTGCCGAGGGTAGTGAAATCTATTAAGATTTAGAATTTGTATATTTATATAAAATATATATAATTTTTGTATTTCATTATATATTTTAATTAATTATGTATTTATTACATTATTGTTTTTAATTAAATTTGTATTTATTTCAATTATTTGCTTATTATTATTTGTCTTATTTATTAAGAATGTTTTATTTTTTTTTATTACACTGTCTGCTTTATTTTAATTAAATAAGTAAATATACATTCTAAATACTACAAATCGTAAACTTTTTTATTTAATTTTATGGTAAATATATTATGTGAGATATTAAATTGTGTCGCGCACATAACTTTAAAAAAACTGTATAAGCAACCCTCGCATGTGCAAGTACCATTTGTTCCAGTTCACTGCTAAACGGTTTCATTGAAAATTTCAAAACAAGGCTTTTATTTTGGGTGCCTAACACCTTACCACATCTATGAAAGAGTCAGCAGCTGACACTTCTTCATAAATCAATTAATAGAGCCAGACAAAAAATCAGTAAGAAGTGCAGACATTTGTCAAAGTTTGGCATCAAACCGATTGTCTGCTTAATGTGTCGAACAAAGTAATTGTTATAGCATTCGCGGGCTGTGCCCAGATGACAGTTGTTGGCATACAAACGAGCACATAAATATGTATAACCTAACTGCACAGACTCACACGCACTCACTGCTGGCACTCGGTCGATGGAGTAGGTTGTCATTTTGGCCATAAATATTAGGTGTTAAAATTATGCTAAATACAGTGGGTAGTTAGGCAGTGATTTCTATATAACTACATTTTGTTGCATCCAGTTTGTTGTCCAAGTCAATTAAAAATTTTTTTCTATTAACTTGGCTTGTTTTTCATTGAGACATTCAGTCTTAACTTATGCCCCATTACGCTATCTCTCTCGATGCTTGCAGTTACGCGATGTAAACTGATTTTTTTCTTCTGTTTTTAGTAGCTGTGAGACAATTTTTGCCATCGCTTTCGCAAACTTCTTCTATAAAGCCAGGCAGACAGCAAGCCAGTTATTCACTTATTCCAAAGATGGTCATGGAAAAATAGCTAACATTATTTACGTACAAAGAGTATAAGACTTGTCTTATAATATATGCAATGCATTCAAGAAGAAATATCTGTTACCCCTATAAGGTATACATTATAATTAATAATTGTCTAGTTTTTCCGGATATCTAATGATGTGTTATTAGGCACTAATAGAAATAACCTTTCCGCTGCTATATCTTATAGATTTATGAATGTAAAGGTATCTACGGTCTGTAAGGGTATACTATTTTCAGCGTGTCGGTGAAGTGTTTCTATATTGTTATGGGTAAATGGAGTTTTCATGTTTGGACTCGTTTGAGCAGAAATTGCGACAAGCAAATTTTCTTTGTAGGGGCTTAACGTCATATTCTTACAATCGATAAAATTATCCATTTCAAACATTTACTATATGCGCAACACTTAAATTCTTAAATACAAATAACCTATCTTTGAAAATACACTTTACGAAATTCGAATAAAGGCACTTGACTTTTATACTTTCGACACCCTTAGAGATAGAGACTTGTGACTTGCAACGTCCACTTGGTGGCTAGGAAATCGATATTCGCAAATCGATACAGCCACATGTCATCCACAATTTTAAGGCTACTGTCCCTGAATTTAGTTGGCAGATTGTTGACGATGTCTTTCAAAGAGCGGAATATACCAATATGCCTCACCTCCGCCGCCACCAGGTCCCCCGACCCAATTTAAATGGCTATATCTTCCGCAGTTTCTGAGTTAGAGTTTTGTGGCTATATTACTGGACCTTTAAGGACCGACAACAAATTTGTATGGCCACGTCCTCACATGCGCCCATAATCGCCAATTCCGATATTTCAGAAAGCGTAAGTCGATAAATCCGCATATCTCCCACAACTTTAAAGGTAGAGTCCATATATCTCACACAATATGAAGGCTAGAGTCAGCAAATTTGAAGAGTATATTGCTAATAACACTTTTTGGACCATGCCCACACCCGCCCCTAAAAACGATAAAAGACTATATCTCCCACAATTTAAGAGCTACAGTTACCAAAGTTGGAAAGTAGATTACAATGGCTGCCTTATCTAATTTAATGTTTTTGCTTTAAAATAATTGTTAATTTAACATTTGTTTGATCTTGTCTTCTCACGAGGCACCTTATGTTATGTAGGCACCTCTCTAGCAATTTTGCCATCTGAAACTGGGGCCGGGGCTTGTCAACATGCGTTCCATCTGATTTGCAGATGTGGTTGGAGCCACATCGCAATGCCGACGTCAGTCAACCGCAAGACAACGCAAAAAATTTGCTACTTGTTTGTTGTTAGCCCGGTTTTGGGCCAACATAGGCAACAACAACAACATAGAAAGCAGGCCCAACGTACAAAATATTTGAGCTTAAGCATGTAATAGCTCTTTAAAAGGTTCAGCTAAGCGCGCCCGACTTTGAAAACAACCAGGCGCAATTGGGTCAACAAAGTGTTATGTATGCAACTATTTATAATGCATGTGAGCCAAGTTTGTTGCCTAAGTCTTTTGATTTCCCTCTGGCATTAGACACATTCACTGTGCCCAACTATTTGGCACCGCGCCACACATTATACACCAAGATGCACATTGATTAGCTAAGGCCAAAGTTTAAGCGGCTAAACGTGCGCCCAACGATCAAAGCAAGCAAGCAACAACAACAACAACAAGAAAGCCAAATGCCACAAAATGACTCAATTTGTGTAGAGTATGTGCCACAAATCATTTGATTATGGCACGCTTGCATTCGTCTAATAATTAAATGGACATTAATTACTGTACTTTATTGCGCACGTCCCAATAGTTCACACACACACACAACTCATACACACCCACACACATTACGCACGCGTTCAAGCGTTCAAGAGACGCCAATTATAAATTCAAAGCATATTCCCACCATAAATGTCGCATAAATACGACCATTTTGACAAAAAGGGCACGTAGCATAAAGAAATGCAAATTGGATGTAAATCATTCATGAAATATGTCCACAATGGCTCGCAGACATAAAACACATGTTGCCAGCATATTCTCAAAATGCCCACACCGATATCTAGTCTTTAAGGCTTAAATCATAATAAATTAAACAAGGCTTTTCGATTTGTTTATCTATTTCTTGTCATTTTTGATTCGGCACAGCAGTAGAGATAATCACATATTTTGAAATTTATTAATTGATTTAATCTAATCTAATTATCCAATTATGTTTTGTAATTTTTAATGGCACATCAATGTTAGCTTCGAGGTTAAGCCTTTAATTAAGCTTACAAAATTTTAGCATGCTCATCTAACTTGCCGATCAGTTTCGAATTAAACTTGTGGTTTATATTTTCTTCTTATATATATATATATGTATATTCCTTTTCTTGCTTATAATTTTTGAATTATATCATATTACCAAATGTGACTTACTTATTCATAGGCAATAGTAAGTGCTTATATGTTTTTTACTAAAAAACCTCGCCTTAAAGTTTTTAAGTATTTATTTATTTACAGCAAGATGCTTAAACTTAATTCAAATCATTTATTTTAATATTTGCTTCAATGCCTCAAAATGTATCTTAACAGTGATATAACTTAAAAAGAATTGAATGTTAGGAGTGTATATTTTTAATTTCAAAAACCATTAGACCAGCTATTGAGTATTTCACAAAATTTAAACTTTATGACATTGGGTATTTAAGATTTTGTATAATAATTACTTGACATGTCATTTGATGAATGCAGACATGTCAATTAAATGCGAGGAAGATGACACAATAAGTCGTCAAACATATGTCAACTCGAACACAGCAAATAAATGAATAACAAAAAGAAGAAAAGAAACCAAAATGGTTGCCTGCAGCTGGCGCCCTGAAACCGGAAGTAAAAGATAGACATCGACCGACGAACCTTTGGCCAAATGAAAAGGTAGGGTGCAAATCCAACAGACAACATTTTTGTTATTATGTTTAGTTGTCGGTTTTGTTGTTTATTTGTTGATGCGGCTAATTTGTACGCTATGTTTTCAGCAATTAGTCAAGCAAGCAGGCTAACATCATCAGGCCTGAGTTTTTGGCGCTGTGGTGCTGGCGAAATATAAATCTTATAAGAAAACTTTAAGCAAATGTTGAGGAAGTGGCAAATAAACACATAAGTACAATTGCTAACGAGATGCATGCGTTAAATATTTTTCCCATTTGATTTGCTGTTTTATTTTGCAGACGTCAAAAAAAGACAACTTGATTTGTATTTTGACTTGCGGCATAAAAAACATAATATACAACATAGTCAGGCACGTGTGTTAAATGATGAGGATCCACCTCAATTTTGTTAATCGCTGTTGCATTAAATTTCCGCTTTTGGTGCTGTTGACATTTGAACTGTATTCAAAGCTTAGTCAACCATATAACAACGATAATTCAGGAACTGCTGCTAAGTAATATAAAAAGTTGGGCTAAACGCTGACAAAGAATTTTAGCAACTATATACACTTTATATATACACTTTAATTGTAGATATGCCATATTATTAAACTCTATGTCAGCTTTCTTGTTTAATCTCTTTTGAAACAAATACCAACTAATATTTAATCAATATCTATGATAAATTAGATATGAAAACTTAAATTTAACTTCTCACTTTTAATTGTATATAATTTTAATTGTAACTTTAAGTTCCAATCTTTTTTTACAGCCTTGGTATATATTAAAAATTATTTTTATTTTATTTAAAATATTAAATTATCTTATCCTTTAAGGAAGTGTTTCTAGCAAACAAGCAAATCGTTTTTATGCAAATGTTAGTTTCTTAACATAACCCATTAGCGACAACTGCCACTTTAAACAGGACACAATTTCAACAACTCCAAGCAAGAGACAATCAATTCTCTAAAAACAATCTTAGAGAAAAAAAAATTAACAAAACTAAAAACAAGGAATACATAAAGTACCAATAAATCCACTCAAAAGCACAAACCTTCCAAATGCGATTTGTTAAAAATTTGTAGTCGAAAACAATTGCAAGCATTTCTAAACGGCGTGACAACATTTTTATTTTAGACATGCTTGACTGGTCGCTGCTGTTCCAATAACCGAATCCGAATCCAATTCCAAATACGAATCCCCAATGCGAAACCGCTACAGATAGCAACACGTTTTGAACCCGAAGCCCCAAAGGGTCAAGTGGCGCGTGTAGCGAAAGTCACGATAGCGGCATAGATATTTACAGGGCCAGGCCAAAACCTCTAACAGCCATAACTGCGAGGGTCTTTGATTCAATTGTTGGTAAACTTTTCTGGTAAATAATAATTGAAAATTGATGCATACAATTTTACTGTGCAGCTTAATATTCTTTATTAAAATGGCTTTAAAAAAGAATTACATAATTTTACATAATTACAAAATAAACCAGACCTTGGGGAAATAAGCTTAAAGCCAGGAGAACTTCAGCCATTTCACTTTATTTCGCTTCGAGTCTGAGTCTTAGTTACGAGATTATTCATTCAATATTCAAAAGCACGCTTTGTGTTTCTTTTGGTACCTGAGCAGCTCTTTTGAAGAAAAGCTTTTTAGATCCGTTCTCAAAAATCTAAAGTACAGATTTCATTAGATACAATTTATTTAATCCAGTTATATATCTCATTATATTTTTATCTAGCTACCCTCGCTTAATGACCATAAATGCATAGATTCAATTAATACAACTGCAATTGCAATTATATAGATACAAGTATATATACGTATATCTCCATATATAGGCATGCAAAAGGGCCAAAAGTGCTATGCAATGTTTTCTATCAGTTGTCAGTTCGATCTTCACGCCCGAGCGCCGCAAGAGACCTTCCTCGATAGAGCAGCGATCGCTGAGCGTTACTTGTCTGAACTTGACATGCATTTTGTTTTGCCAGTGCGTGTAGTAAATGAGTAAATGAGTAAATGGGGGGTAAGTGCGAGTAGGTAGCCAAGTCTCCGGTCTAGACTTGGCGAATTGTGAACTGCATTGGAGCACAACCTACGTGCAGCATTGAGGCATATCAAATGTTTTGCTTAATATTCGATTTGCCTTCTGCTGTTCTAGTTAATGACTCTGTTCTGTTGTGATTGGCATTGGGCGCCGCGCCACAGCCACCATTATAAAGTTGTTATGATTTATGAAATAGAGTTGTAAGAGCAAATTAAGAAATCAGCTGACGCTATTTTATTGTACCGCCTGCGCAATTTCAGGCTTTTTTACACACCTGATTTCCTTTTTATTACAAAAATATATAATATTTATGATTATCAAATTTTAGGAGCAGCTCGTAAAAATATTATTTATTAATGGAAGTTCAATGGCATTACGTTA
This sequence comes from Drosophila nr. medialis 2 BK-2023a, assembly GCA_035044325.1. NCBI lineage: Eukaryota > Metazoa > Arthropoda > Insecta > Diptera > Drosophilidae > Drosophila > Drosophila nr. medialis 2 BK-2023a. The sequence continues at coordinate 1,539,277 of JAWNMH010000348.1, forward strand.
CGTTAGCTACATTTGTTGCTTTGTGTTTCGCAGTGAAGTTACGTTTTAGATGTTACGTTAATTTCTTACGTATGCACGCCGGTCTCAAATGCCGGTTTGTTATTGTCTATGTGAGCGTTGAGCACATACAAAAATGCCGCCTAAGAGCGTGAAGAGCACAGCTCGTAAAAGTACTCATAGGGTTGCCGAGTTGTTCGGTAAGAGAGAGAACTTCGACAGAATGGAGGAAACGGGTTAACTTAAGCAGTACAAGAATAAAAAATATGCTTACAAACATTTTTTAAATATTGAAAATTGTGTTAGTAATATATTTAAAATATTATATTTGGCATATATACAGAGTAAATTTGTATGCTGAAAAGTGAAACACGTCTCAATGATACTTCATTGGGGCTTTTGATTTAAATAAAAAATTTGGAAATGAGCTTAAAGCTAAGCTTTGCTTAGTCAGAACTATGTTTATTCAACACAGTTCCAGTTAGATTATTCTAAAACTTTTTAAAATTCTTCTTGTTAGAGAATAAGGTCGCACCCAATTTTCCATCAAAAATGACTTCATGGGAATTGCTGTGAATTGAACGCAGTTTTAATGTACAGTTCCTTTTTGGGGATGACAACAATAAATCAAGTTTTATTACAAAGCCTTTGTTACTTTGTAATAACAAATTAGTTTATCTGGTGTCATTTCCAAGACAGAGCAACTACTTAAAGTGGGTGCAGATCAATATGAATACTAAAGAGCGTTTGCTCTTTAAAAAGTGCTCTTTTGCTGCTCTTCGAAACACACTGACTCTCTCTCTCTCGCTGTCCCTCTCTCTATGAGTTTAGCAGAAAAGCTGACATCATTCGATAGGCAGCCAGGCCGAGACTCAGCTACGGGCCAAGTTAGCTGGTTCAGCTTTAGCAGGCCAGCTGTCTGTCAGCGGCTTATTTAACGCGCGGGCCAAGCTGAAAACTCTTTTAGTATAGCGTTGGCGTGCGAGACAGACGGTTCGGTTGAGCACAAGATACACAAAGTAGTACTTGACAAGCTGGCAACAAAACGAGTTCGAGTTCCGAGCAATATACAAATTTATACATTTAGATACGACATAAGCACATTTAGCGCAGGCGTTCAAGTAGTGCAAAACACAAAAAAAAGATATACTTCAAAATATAATATAATATAATAAACAAAAATATTCAAAAATAAAGCGAAACATTAAACAATTTTAGAAAACTTGCTGCTGTGAATGTGAGTAAGCTCCTTACTGGCTGATGTCCCACAGTTGAACTCTACGTGAATTGAAGTGCATCCAAGCGTTGAGTGTGAAACGCAAAGCAAGCGAATTTAAAACGCGTTTCCATAGTCACAAAGGCTAAGCAGCAAAAGTTAAATTACGCTTAAAACAAATGCAAAGAAAGTGAAAGACGAGACGGGACAAAAAAAGGGAAAGGTTTTTGGCAGCCACCAACTTTAGCATAGTTTTTCAAGTGCAACGCTCAGAAGTATTGCTACAATTTTCTGGCCTCCTCAGAGGCCCACGAACAGCTGTCTTTTTGCTGCTCGCCCACTTGCTCTGGCATAAAAATCATTGAAAATTAAATTTTTATACATTAGTGTTTTCAATAATTTCGATGCCAATGCATTGCTGAGTATTCGCTTTTATATACGAACGCAAAAAAATAAAAACAATTTTCTAACCACGCGTTTCGAGTTGGCTGCATTAGTGTGTGTTGCGTGTGTGTCTTAATATGAAAATAAAATATCACAAAACAAAAATCGCAACTTAAAAAGCGGCCAAGCGACATTGATGCCAATCGCCAGTGCATTTGGTGCTCGTGTTTGTTGTTGGCCGCTCTCTGTAGCACAGCAAGCAGAATACCAACAACAATAGCAGCCACAACGAAAGCAACAACACTTGTTTAAAACGCCTTCAGTGGACTTCGGCTCGAATGTAAGGCACATGCTAAAAAGAGCTATCAACGTCTGACTATCGCAACAGGTACGTGCAATTCGTCATTTGATTTATTTACTTACCGTCTTGTCCATTGCCAGCACAAATGGCAATCTTTTTATTTTTTTTTATATCTTTCCCGATTATGTATGTGTTTGTAATATATGGCTAGGCTGTTGTCCAAATTTATGAGAATGGAAGCTGTTGCTCAAGTAACGCTCAAACATACATAAATTTTATGAAACTATATATTTACAAATTTTAACCCAATTCGAAATATTCGAATGAGAACATTTTAAAAAGGAGGAACTGCTGAAGAAGAAAGTTAATTGACATTACAAGCTTCAGGCATTTTCCTTGGCCTTCTTTTAATTAACAACCATTGTTCTATATTAAAATTAATTTCCATAGCAAAAGTCGCAATTGTTTATAGTTCTCCCATAATTATTTCTATAAATAACAATATTTCTCAAAGAAGATTTTCTACACTTATTTGCTCTACATGCAATTCTAAACTTAAGCAAGTTTTTAAGCTGGTCTCCCATTTCTTAATTGCGTATATCCTCTTTACGAGTCAACATATCATAACTTCCGGCAGCTGAGGAGTATTACACAACATTTATATTTAGTTTTTCTCACCCACCCAACGTTCATTAGCTACAGATTTTTCTCAAGCAGCACTCACCAGCGTAAGAGCATGAATTGTAATTTTCTATGTTTTTATTCCATTTTGCTCACCACTAAAACAAAAGACTTGAGCGTATACATAATTATATGTCTACATATACATAAAAAATATATATATACTTGCTCAGACGCTATGAATCATGAACAATTAAGAACGTTGCAGTGCAACGTAACCGACTGTATAGTACTCTGCCCAAAGTGCCATACCAGCTAATTTTTTTTTAGATATAGGTTTACGAATTTTTTAGGGTGGAACTGTCGGCCACTCATCTCTGTTTGAAGACTCTAGTTGTAAAAAGATTGAAGAGTACGATCATACTCGCTTTCATACTTTATCAGTGTATAAAACAAAAGTCATTTCTTACAATAAAAGTTCAATGATTCTAGTCTGTGCATGAGTTCACAGCTTGCCCAGTCGCTGATGTTAGTCATAAATTGTCCATATTTAGATAGTCGTATTGAATACAAAAAACACATTTAAGAGAGCATATACAAATCGAGGGCCGTCATTTAAAAATGAAATTAGTCAAATTCAGCGCTTGAGCTGGATTTGCTGATTGACATGTTTGTGCAGTGAGTATTTTGGCTAACCCTCATATTTATGGCCATCTCATGTGCCCAGGTTGTGGCCTAGGGTTCAAGCAGTGTCACCATAAAGAACTTTGCGGAGTAGATTAGCGCAAATTACCATTGGCAAAAGGTGTTGGCCCCAATTGTCACCTCCAAAGATATCATGAAATAATGGAACTGGGTGCGGAATTCTGAGGCCCAAAGCATATTGCATTACCTTGCGCCGCGTCACAGTCTACGATCATTTTTATTGCCACGCGCCTTTTTGCCAATTTATCAGCAGCTTGAATGTCAGAATGTCTATCTGTCTGGCTGTCTGTCTGTGTGTTGTTATTTTTGTTGTTGACATTATGCGAATTTGAAAAAATCTTTTAGATCAGCTGCGATGATGTGCTTTAGCAACACGTGTTAGATCTGAGTATTTTATAAGCGTTCAAATGCTAATCCTATTTAAACATTTTGTAAATATTTCTTTGTTTGACTTTTCCAGCTCTTGCACAGTTAAATCTTATCTTTCTATGCAAGTTTACTTTAGTAGAGATTTTAAATTAAATATATAAATAATTTCAATGAGTATCTCATTGTCGAGCGCTGAGTCTGCACATAATTATATTTTAGGTGTCAGAAGCCTGTCACTTCATTCTATTGTCCCAAAAAGGTCTAATGTAAATGCTCACCAAAATCTTCGATAGTCTTTCGCCTTTTTTTGAAATCAATAATTTAATGGTGTTTTTGACACCAATCCCGAGCATAGCATTTGCATTTGCAGTGAATTTAATTTGCGTATCTGACAAAATATTTTTGCATTGTTTGGCATTACTTTTGAAATGTGCTCGCCTGAAAATTATCGCAATATATATATAAGAAAAAAAGTAGACAATCAACAAAAGTCCAATATAAGCGAACGTTTCAAAGTCATAATTATTAGCTTTGCCTTTTAAGGCTGCACAGTGCTATTTCAAATGCTTAAAAACAAAAAGCCAAAAAGCGAATTCTTTATAAATCATTCTCTTGCTGCGTTTAGCATAGAGAACAAATTCCGATGAACTTTGGCAGACGGCAAACCATTTGCAATTTGTTTGCATTTGGGTTGAGTTTTAATTCTTGCTTCGGGGCGATTTATTCGCATAAATTTCATATCCAGACAGGATACACGTCATGGAAGAGTCAAGCTTTAACGGATGACATCAGGGGGCCGAGTAATTCTAGGCCAGCTTCAAGGCTTTTTATATGGCTGAACCTTCCTTTGCACATGAGATCTTTTAATCTTCAATCGACTTGCTTTCAGCCGTGTTCTTAATTGGCTATATGCATAGTTTGAGCCAAGTTTTTTTGACACTGCTTTTGTGGCATTGTTCGGCATGAGTGCCTTTCATTTTTCCATCATGCTTAATTAAACCATAAACACCTAAAAACACGCTACTATATTCAACATGTAGCCACCCATTTGACAAGCGACCCACACCACTTATTTGGTTTTTAGTTTTGGTATTTTTATTTTTTAGACAATGCCAATTGAAAGAGCAGTTGAAAACTGCAGCAGCTACACCTCCGCAATCAACACTCGAAAATGAAATCATAGCCCAACCTAGGACAAGTTTTTGTCTGCTGTGGTGGGCTTACGTTTAGGTTAATCAATTTAAATTACCTTCAATTAGGCTTTTTGTTCATTTCGGCATTGTGAAAGAGATGTGAAACCAGAAATATGAAATTAATTTGTTTCATTGTCTCTTCACATATAACAGCTCTTTATCCACTCAATCCCAAACAATCGAGCTTACATAAAAACACATATATGTTTTAGAAATGGAAATTAAAATTTTATTAAAGCTCCATGTGCCGACGAGTATCCAATTTGAATAGTGCTCCAACAGATGGGGTACAACTGGTGTATGCTTTTCTTTATCTTTATGGTCGGGCTGGGCCAAGTAGCCACACACAGCGCTCTGCTGGCAATTAAACATTTTATAGCTTCATTCGATATGCATGTTGGGCATGCTGTATGCTATATGCTATATGCGCAGATATAAAATTGTATGTGTGCAATGCGGCATTGTGGGTGTTGGCTCTGTTTTGGACCATAAAATGCAAATTTCTTTGAGTCATAAAATAATATGTAACCGAATTGATTGCCCAGTTATCAACGTAATGGGTGCAGAATCTGGCAAAAACATATATATTTTGAAATCATTTGCATTGCTAAATTATATGGCATAATTATGAAATGGGCAACAGTTGATCATGTTTGATGGTATATTATAGTAATGTGGGTCATTTACTTTGAGCTAGCTACGAAATCAACGTCCCTAAATAGACTTACTCAATACAAGTTTTCATCCAACATGATATATAAATAAATTTACTACATATACATACATATCAGAGTGTTTACAAAACCATTTAAATGGAAAATTCAAATTAAAAATAACTGAAGAACATAAAAATATGCAAATATACTAAATGCTTTGACCAAACATAGTTTTTCTCTAACATTTCTTTACCTTACTTTCTAACAGCTAGACAAAATCCACAAACTAGTAATAATGATATTTTCAGCTAATAAAGAAACAAATGACTTCGGACCAAAACTTGCTAATCCAAATTTAATTATTTATTTGATCCGAAGCAGCTTGCAAATTTCGCCTGTCAGGGTGAAAGCTGGTATAAATTGCATAGTCAATTGTCTAAATATCAAAACGTCGTCACTCGTTACACACGATTTAAATGAGCAATCAAATCAGCACCCCAACAATGTCATTGAACCAACTAGCAAACTAGCAAGCTAGCCAGGCAAAGCAACGCAGATAGCCAGATAACTAACCAACGTTGAGAAAAAAAATCAAAGCCGCTTAGCAAAAAGCCACAAAAACTTATAGTTTATGGCTGCAGTCACACAAATCAGCGGCGATCGCCTTACAACTGACAACGCGCAACCGCTCAGGATTGATGACAAGTCGGCAATACCAAATGGCAATTATCAGCGTTGTTTAAAACCTACCAGAAAGTGTCATAAAAACAACAGCAGCACAAACCAAAGCCAAGACGACAAAAAAAAGAGAAAAAGTCAACGAAATTTACGTCATTTCATGAAATCAGCAAAAAAAAATTACAAACAAAAAATCTGCCGAGCAAAATGCGATGTGGCGAAAATTGCCAGGCCAGATCAGATCAGGCCAGTGCCCAGCTCCATCCTCATTCCTATTGCCACCCGCTGAGACGGAGGCTGAGGCTGAGGCTGTGCGAATTGTTATAATTGCAAACAATTACTATGGCTATAAAGAGCGAAGCAGACTCGAGATCGTACTGGGGCCATTGTCTTGTCCGGTTTCGGTCTCATTGAAGACAATTTTTTTTATTTGGTTTTTTTTTTTTGTTTTTTAGCCGAAATATTTGCAATGTCTTAAGCTTGCTATTGCCTGCCTATCATATGGCCCAAAAAAAATATAAAAAAACAACCATAGCAATCCCATTAGATAGGGTCCAAGTTCGCCCAGGTCAAACCAGAGAACAGCTCCTGCTGCTGTCTGTCTGCTTTTTTTGCATAATTATGAGCAAAATTCTCTTTTATTTTTCGCTTGCTGAGTTTTTTTATTATTATTTTTTTAATAAGTTGAATTTTGAATGTGCTGCCAATTACCAGCATGAAGGTCTTTGACTGCGCAATCAGCAAAAACAACAAAAACTAGAAAATTTGTAACATTTTTGTCTTAGTCGGAGCTCCTCAAATTATTATTATTATAGTTTCGGAATTTTTTATGACTTGTTTTTCATGCTTTAATTTGTTGCGTTGTCTTTTTTCTCTTGTACTTTTGTTAAGCTTTTGCCATGGCTAACAATTATTTTATTTTTGTTGATTTTTTTTTAATTTATATACAAACTTTTTTTTAGTGCTTTGGAGGCTTTTACATTTCACGCTCTTGACTAAATTGGCTTACAAAACGTCTCAGTGACAATGAAAATTGTTATAAGATATGTAACTTAAATTTAGGAAAGGCATATTGGATAAATGTTCTTAAGATACATAACTTTGCAACATTTTCATTTATGATATAAAGAGGAAATACAGTTTTAAAGAGGTAAATGGTAAAAGATTTCATTGAATAATAATAACAAAAAAGTTAATACGCATAAGTCCGACTCTCATCCTTGTTTTCACTTGCGTTTTCCGGTGATTCAATAATAGCAATTGATGATCAATAATTTGTAGCTAAACACAATGCACAGCTATTTTTCAATTAACTTGAATCGAAATGCAATTAACTTTTACACGATTTCTAAAAGAAAACAACAACGTAGACAGACAGACGGACAGCGATTTTACCTGGTAACCCAGTTATTCAATGTTTCAAACAGTTGTTGAATTGACTGCCACACATCAGCTAACCATTTTATTATGCTGCAGTATAAACGTATTAATTAAGTAATTAAGAAATAAAAATCATTATTAAGCAACAGGTATTTATTTAATAAATTTACTTATTTACACCACCGACTGCAACATCAATTTGTATGCTAACGATTAAATATTAGCTATGCAAATGATTAATTAGTAATTAAGACAAACAAAAAAACATAATTGCTCTGTTGCGGAAAAACAAAATAGTAAGATACAAAATTAAATTATTTCGAGACCTTATTTTAAAAAAGTTTTGAAATATTTGTATTTATAAAATATGAAACATTTATCAAATGGCAACCTAGTTATCAAAATATAACATTAATTAATTATTGCATTTTTTGTTACAAACTTTAAATGCATTAAAATACGTATAATTAATAAAAATTTAGAATGGACCACAGTCCAAAGCCTAATTAACATACTTATTTCTAAACTTGACCTTTAAGCTAGGCGAATACCAATAGAAAGAGTATAATAACTACTAAATAAAAACGGCAAATCATGCGAGCTGAATGCGTTTTTGGCGCGTTTATAAACGCTTCAAATTCAATGCCTTGATTTTAATAATGGGGCGCCACTCAGATAACCATTTCTATGAGCATTACCAATGAAATTGTTATTGGCAAAAAGAAGTTCAAGTTGAAAATTAATAATGCGGGCTAATTGGGAATTATATAATAGTCTACATTGAGTGAGAAATATGTAAATTGCAGCCTGTTGTTGACCTAGAATTGCGAGTATCGACTATTGACAGAAAGATCGCTTTTGTATATAGTTGCGAAGTGCGAAAACTGGGCAAGGAAGTAAACAATTTTTGGATTTGGTATCGGAATCGGGCTGCTAGTGTTTGCCTGTTAATAGACTTGCCCTGACCTTCAAAATTAATTGACTCGCATGTTTTCGGTTGGTCGAGTGAGTACCAACATCATTTATGTGGTTATTACTTGTTTAGTCATGCTGCTAATGAGCCACGGGCAGGTTCAATGCAGGTTGAAAGACCCCTCCAAATTATCAGCCACATACAAGAAAACTTTTTTTTTGTTTGGGGCTTGGCCCAAAGCCGCATGTGGCTCAAAGTTGGCCTGTAAGCATTTATTTTTGAAGCTTTCATAGGCACCGTTACCTAATCGCAGTTGGTTCCAAAATTGCGGAACTGCAATATAATTTAACAGATATTTCATATGCCCGGCTGCCTGCATACCTGTTGCAGTTGCACCACCAAAATGGAAACTAGAGACAAATAAACGTAATTTTCTTAAACTAAAAAATGAAAATAAAATTGTAATAATACAAAACAAAAAGAAAAAACTAAGACTTTTATCTTGTTTTCATTCTGCCTCTGCTGTCGCTTTCACTTTTCCATTTCGCTGCTCACTTTTCCTTACAACTCATTCGCATTGATTATTACTTATTGACGACGTGCGCCATGTGATTTTTGCTCATTTTGTCTGATTTTTGCTTGGGTTTGCTGCTTGTTATATTTCTCGCTGCTTGGGGCCTGGGGAACGGACAGCCGAAATGAAAAGTTTTCGCTTTACTATTTGTCATAATTAATTTTTTGCGCTTTATTATTTAATTTGAAGACAACAGCAACAGCGCCTGTCCATTGAAAATCATTAAAAAATCATTGGAGTTGCCAATGAGCGTACGTTATATATATAGATACATAGATCGACTTTTTATGGCTGCTCCAGTTCCAGCTGTGTGCAGTGAAAGATGTGATGGCATTGGTTTGGGCACGAGAGGTGATAAATGAGCCACAGCGAAAGCTATTTTATATATATGGGAATCGAACGTACAGTCTCGGCGAATTTGTTGAATTAGGTATCGAAAGTAAGAGCATCGTTCCAGTTTTGGGATAGTAACCGATATATTTTTATTTATCGGTTACTGCTCTAACTTGCAGAGCTTAATTTACTTGCGACACATGTATCAAACAATTCGTAGAGATAAAGATACTAGTATCAATGAAATACTTAATAGTCATTTTATTTAGATACATATGTATTTACTATCGATGAGTGTAAAACTAGCTTATAATAATCTTTATAAATATTATTAAACTATTCATTCATTTACTGAAGGTGGTTAGCACATTTTAAAAATACGACACTATGCATAGGCCAGTAACACTTGACATGATGATGTCATATATTCAAACACTCATTACAAGTCATTGCAAAAACCAAATCTCATTAGAGTCAACTAGTGGCTATACAATAAGTATGCAGCTCCTTCCGTTCATAAGTTTCAAAAGTCCAAACGAGCTGCATGAGTAAGCCAAGTCGCATTGCCACAAGCCGCTAACCATGGCAAGCGTGTTAATCAGCAATTTAGAATATTTTGCTCAAGCCGAAAGCAAACAAAAAGGCCTAGGGCTAGTAGGGGGAGGGGTGGTGGTTTTTCGACTCCCTCCACTGTATGGTCATTTCCTGTACGGCAGAGATACATTTGTTGGAGCAGCTGTTCAAGCTGCTGTAACAGTGTTGTTATGGCATTGCCTTGCATTTATCATGTGGCTCACACAAAAGCCCTTACAGCAGCAGCAGCAACAGCAAATACAACAACCAACATCAACTAGCATTCGCATTGATTTCCTTTTTGCTATCTTGACAGCATTAACTTTGTTTCTGCTGCTAAGGAGTGTGGAAGGGGCAAGGGCAGCGCAGCGGCCACACTTCGACAGAGACAAACGAAATAAATGCGCGATCGGGCGATAAACTATTTTTAAAGACTGCCAGCTACAAAGGAACAAGCAAACTAACAGCAGCAGCACGAGCACCCGGTAAAGGAGCTAGCAGATACCCTGTAAAATTAGTGACTTAAGTCTTACTCGCACAAAAATAAGTATTTCTATTTGTACATATAAATTTATTTATATTTATTGCATTATTAAACATAAATATTTTCATATCGGTTTTGTATTCCATTTGTACATATAAATTTGTTTAAATATATGTATTTTATCAAATCTTTATGCTGAAAATTAAAAAACACTTAATTTAATTAAAAGTTTTCGCTTTAATTTCTTTACATGGATTAGCGGTTAAGGGAATTTCAGATAAACTATTTTGATATATCCCATTTATTTATGTATAGTATAAGATTCCCAAACAAACATTTATATAAATTTTAACAACTATATCAACAGTTAACTAATGTGATACTTAAGCCTGTTTTCGTCTTGGAGCCTTGTTACCGACTCCATATACAATACTTGTGAATGCATTCGTAAGCTTGTCAACATAGCATATACCCTTTTTAAATGTATTTTGATTAAAAGGTATAAAACAAGACAACTCAAAATGATTTCTCACACAGCGGGACAGAGACAGAAAGTGGGAGTAAAAGAGAGATAGGCATACAGCAAGGTCTAACAAGCTGCAGCTTTTAACCAGCCTGTTGTCAGAGACAGTGATTCTTCAGCAAAGCCCCCGACCCACGCCTTACACCCTACCACCCCTTCCCAACACCATTACCGTTTGTTTGATTTTAAGGCATTGGTTAACTTTAAAAGGAGCTGCAGCTGAACCAGCTTATTTCCTGCTGCTGCAAAATAAAAATTCTAAGCAGTCTCAGCATCCTTTTGTCTTGGCCAAGGTAAAAGAAACAAAAGAAGAAGCAGAATAAGAGAAGAAGCAATGCGATGCCAGCCAAGAGTTGGTTGCTTGTTAGGCCTCGTCTGCCATTTCTAGTCTTGTCGTTGACCATTTTTAGCTTTTTAAGTACTCCTTGGTCATTGTTAAGTACTTTTGCGTGTCATGCAGCGCTCGACAGGCGCTGCCTTTTGGGACCACATGTTTTAGTTGGTTATTTATGGGCAAAGTGTCAGCGCTAATCAAATGCCAGGCATCTAAAACTATTTGCTATACATACTATATATATACAATTGGCATTGTCTGTCCAAAAAGGTCGTAGAACTAAAGCATCTGCGCGTATGCAATGCATCTGCTCCTCCACAGCCGCCTCCGCTTCAGCCTTCGGCTAGTCCCCTAAAATGATCAAAAAAAGATACAGATCTTTACAGCCAGACGAAGACGTGCACTTTAGTTTTTGGTCATTTCCATGTTTGAGCGAGTTTCAGTTCCTCAATACAGTTTGCCTTTTTTTGGTATATATTTAAAGTGGCTATAAAATGCAGTTTTATGACCAACGTGTGGCCCATGTGGAGTATGGTTCGTTGTGCAAATGCCTAAATTACCAATTGAATTGACCAAGAAATGACGCAATGCCGACTGTTCTTTGTTTGATCTGCGGCGCACGTGTGCGCAAGATTTGTCATCATCGCAACATACGCCCACGCATTGAGGTGAGGGGACTTTTTAACTGATCCACATGGAACGTGGCATTAGGTAACTTGAACTCAAGCTCAGCTGTCACTATGGAGCGTACACTGACCGAAAAATAATGTTTTCAACTTCCAAAATGACATGAGCATTATATAAAAAACAAATTGAATCGTAAATAGTAAAATAAAACTTCTTTAAAATAATACTGAACAGGTTTCCAAGTAAACTGTGGCTCTCTGATTTTATGAAAAAAAAAATGTTGCCAAATGTGAGCAAATATTTTGTTTATAAAATTTTATAAATAACAAAATATTTGAAATGTATTCAATACAATATCAGACAAAAACTGGCATAATCAAAACTGCTTTCATTGAACCCAGACTACTATTCTATGAAGAACTCGATTGGCTTGGGTCATTGACAATTTCAATATGTAAATTAGCAAGATTTGGTTGTTTGGCTTGAGAAAATTTGAGCAAAAAATCTTTGCGTGATGCGAAACACAACGGAATACCTAATTTCATCCGAGCTGACTTTGCTTAATGAGTTATTATGATGAGTAAATATTACGAATGGATTAATAATTATACAATAGTATTGCCACAACTATACGATTAAGTCGACAGTCGACGAAGAGATCTGATACGAATTAGCACAGCAAGCTAGTTTTGAAACAGGAATTTAATGAGACTGGTATTCAAATAATGTTCTAAATGCAAAAAACTAACGAGTGTAAAACAAAATGAGAAACTAATAGTTACAATGTATAGAAAAAAATATAAAGTTTCTCTTGTAAATCTGCTCACAACTGTGTTGCAAATTCAGCAAGCATTAATCAGACCCTAACTTATTTTCTAGTTGACCATTATTAACACAATTAAATAAATGATTGCCCTGTTGTCTGCCTAATTTAGGCATTCATTCACTGTGGCTCCTACGCCGTAAATATACTAGCATTGTCAGCTTAAGACCATCCTTTGCCTTCTTCAAGCAACTCTGTGATATATTTGAGTACATTTATGTAAATCTGCTTGACAAGCTTATAATCGGACAACGGGTATCTAAGCAGCTGCCACCCAGCATTAAAGAGTTTTGCTCAGCGTTTTGCGCAGCTTTCATGCAAATTCCGCCAACTCCATATGCAAATCTAGCTATCAGCTTTATGTTAGCATGTTCAATGTTTGTATGTTTTCAGTTGTTTCTGTTTTTTTTTAGCTGTTGTTTTCCTTCGTCCAATTAAGGGCATACAAAAGACTCAGGCGACAAACGCGGCTACCTGACTACAAAGCCACTGCTTCCAAATTTTCAGAGCATTGAGTCTCAAGGCTAAGCAGGCAAAATCAATCAACAAATTCCGCTAAATTATATTGAAAATTATAATTTCTTACTGTCAGCTATGTGAAACAACAAAAGTAAAAGTGTTAAACTGTATGTAGCCAAAAAATAAGAACATAAAAAACATCAAAAATGCTTATATCAAGTAAGCTCAACTTTAAGATACCTTTTACACTAAGGAGAGTTCTGAAGTTCTAAAAAAAAGGGTTTGATATCTTGGGAAATAAGCTAGGATGCCGTTTGCATTTACTTTCATTTTAGGCATTAAACTATGTTTAATGTTTAATAATGAAAGATAACAATTTTTACAGCAATTTAGACTTAATGATTGTCGATCTTCTGATAATTCTGGTAAGTATTAGGGGAATAGGAATTTTGACTTCCACAATATTTATGCTATTAATGTTCATTTAAATTCTCACGCTTCTCAAAATACACAAATTATTTTTATTATTATTATTTAAGTAAATGAAGTTTTCTTTATCTACTTGAACACTACAATATACACCATTTTCCGCAACATATGTATAGGATATATTAACATTTTTGCAAGCTGACCACAGATAAAGCAGATCATATTTCACTTTCAAAAAAAAAAAAAAAATCCGCACAAGTTGACCACACAGAAACCTTAAAAAGCCGCTGGCATTTCCGATGTAGGCGTCGCATGTAATTAACTTTTGGCCCTTCGAGAAGGGTGCCCAATTCCCCTTCATTCCTCTCCAGTTCGCACAGTTGGTTTGTTTTTTGCCTGCGCTCGTAACGCTTCATTTAATATGCAGTTCCTGAATTCGCTTATATATCATTGGATTTTTGTATATGATTTTGTGGACTGTTGTGGTTCATTTATTTTGTCACATTGCATTTCGCATGCGTGGGCGTTTGTAAAGGGGTGTGGCGGTGAGTTGTATCGTATGTTGGCTTGATTTTCAACGTCTGATAAATGCTGTTTGCTAACTTTATTTATTGGCCTGTTATCATTTTGACCGTCAGCCTGGAGGCGGTTTAAACACTGTACATTTTATTAGCAGGATAAGACAGAGCAGGCGCTTGCAAAAATAAATCTATTTGGATAACGCTATCTTTCATTCTAGCAAGATTCGCTTAGCTTGGGAGTGCCTAGCCTTGTAGGAAAAAACTCAAATATTTTTAGTTTCGCCAATCTCAAACGTGTTGTTTTTTACCTTCTTGTAATATTTTAAATTACACCTACACTTATCAAACAGAACTTTCATTATTCCAGTTATGTCAAGATCTGCAATTGAGGCAAGCAAAATGTTTCTCAGTATCTTTAAACGTATAGAGTACAGAATACTTAGTCAAAAGAAATAAGAAATCATAAAAAAAATAACATAAATACGCAGAAGAAATAACTTTCACCTACGCCCAATGCTGTGAGAGATTTCTGACAGATGTTGACTCATTTTATGACACATTCCTCTAGTTTTTAAGTCAACAATTCTACTGGATCCCAAGTATGGTCGGAATTGTCAGCGTACAATTGGTAATGGCAACAACTTAATCAAAGTAAAGCAATGCGGTAAATTGCGGGTACTCCGTACATACATACATATGGGTACTCGCCTATTGAGTACTCTATAATTATATGCATGGTGAGCAACATGAAAGTCATTTTGTGTGGCATAAGCAAAGAAAGTAAAAGATTTGTTGGGTCTATTGTCAACTGGCGAATGGCCCTAAAAATAAAAACAAATTTCGCACATTATTCAACTGTTCTAGCACAATACAAATGAAAGTGTGGCATCAATAAGAAGTGTGGCAAGAAAACGAAAAGTACAAAAGTGGGCGGAGTAACGCCCAAATTGGCAACTCTTAACTGACAGTTGATGGACAGCAGCTTCGAGAGGGAAAAGTTGGCATGGAAAGTGGCTCAAGAGCGCAATCCAAACAGCTGCAGTTCATCCATTCGTGGGAATCTGTTTTGCAGATATTTGAAAAAAAGATAAACCTTAATTTGATTATATTTCAATAAATTAATCTGGCCCTACAGGTAGAATGAATCATTTCTTTTTAAATGTAGTTCACTTTTGGTATTAGCCAGAAATGGCTCAGAATAAATTGTATATTTTTGTATATATTATTTATACACATTTTATCTGGGCTTAAACGAAACATGCGACATTTTCTATTGATTTATATTACTGACACCAATGTTCACACAATCTTTAAATGTTTATTTACTCTTTGATGATATGCGAGAGCAGCAGTTATAGCCTATTAGTTATGCAAATCGGACCACAATTTGCAATCGACCCTATCACATAAGCTAGTTAACAAGTTGCTGTTGTTTGGTTGCTCCTCGTTAGCATTTTGTTTGTGTACAAATACGAAATCTAATCTTATCGCTTGCCAAGCCAAAACCAGCACGCACACATAACCATTTAAAGTAACTCATGGCGAGTCCGTCATTGAACTTGACTTTGAAGGCGTTCCAGTCTTAGTTTTAGAGCGCAGCTCAGTTTATGACACTCGTCGTCAATCGCATACGCAGGGCGGACAGATGTACAGATACACGTATGTAGATGCGCTGAAACCAGTTATTGAGGTGCAAGTGTAGCTGTAGCTATGCTTGATGGTCATATAATTGTATCTCCGTCCCCAGAAGGCAGCTCACAAATTAAATTCCAAAAAGCATCTATATAAATAATACTTGTATTTAATGTATACGTGGGTGTTTCTCTGTCTGCCTCACATTGGCGTGCTAATTAAGAAAATATATATAATACGTGTATATTTTTATATAGGTATGAAAAAACCCGCTATGTAAATCGCATCTCGAAGTGCGTTTTGCATTTCGTCGTGAAATACTTCCCGGCTCTTGAGTAATGACTCACAGTTATGAAGACAAATTCTGTGGAAGGGTTTTTCCATTTAGCAAGCTGCTGATTTTTTGCTGGGCCCATTACAGCCAATTCGCTGCTTAAGTCTTTTGGTTAAGCTGACATACGACTTGAAACTGAACTCGGAGGGTCTGTGTGTTAATGAAGCGCAATGATTGCTTAAAAATATTTTGTTACCGTTAGCCTAATGTTTTTTTTCCGTTTGTCCAAATTTACACAACTTAACGGTTAATTTAATTGTTAGTCAGTTCTTGGCCAGACACAATGAGAACAAGGCTGAGAGCGCACAATCTTCTTAATGCAGTTCATAACAGAGGGAAAAATATAAGTATGTATGTGGATTAATAAGTGTCAGTCTGTCAGCTTTTTGACAGCTCAAATTGTTTTTATTTTGTTTAGCTTTTTGTTTGTTCTGTTTTATGTTTTTTGTGTAATAATTTTAATTTTCATTCTTTGCCTACGTTGTGTGCAATGTTTCTGTTGCATGCTGAAATAATCACAACTGATGGTAACAACTTTATTATCATGTTGAGTAGAGCATATTACGAATAATTACGAAATTATTGGGTAGATGTGCAAGAGTAAGTACATAACACGAGAAAGTAACCAGCAAGCAATTTCTCTGCAGGTGAACAAAATAATGGTTTTCGACTCCACTTAATATGACTCAGAGAACGAGTATAAGTCTGTAAGCTTGCTTTTTAAAATTTCTTAGCAATAATCTAATTAGCAGTTCGAGTTCGTAAGACACATTTTCTTCAATGAAAGCATATTTTACTGGCAAGCAAATATAAAATAATACTTTCACAAATATCAAAAAATTATTTCTAATCTAAAATTTGAACGAAATATTCGAATTTTGCATATCCATCAACAAGTCAACAAACTGGTCGCATTTAATGGGCACGCAAACAACAAGTCTCACACATAGCTGTCATTTGAGTCTTTGTTTGGCTGTGTTGCTAATCATGATCGCAAACATTTGGCACATTGACGAAAATAAATTTACACGTGTGAAATGAAGACAAGCGCAAGTGCTAAAGTGTAATGTTAGTAAGGCAATATTTATGCAAATTACCAACAATTTGTGGATGAAGATTTCCTGAAGATTTTTGTCAATTTCCACTTTCTCGGCTCAAATTTCATGAGACATTACGCATACGAATCAACAAAGTGAAATTACGCATACGCTGTATGAGTGATGTATGGGAAATTTACACCACACACACACATACACACACACACATACACAGAAACTGTGGGCGTTGCAGGAAATCATAAAATGTAATTTTTATTAGACGGAAGATATAGTAGAGTTGTGTATAATATATCTGTTACTTTTGTCACTACATCGAAGCGGATAAATTACGGCAACAATTACCAGTTTTTGCTGCAATTGTGGGCAGAGTGTGAATGCCTTGGAGGTGGAACCTGCTGTTCCGAGTCTATGCTCGAAACTTTTGCCAGTGCTTTTGGCATACACAATTATGTAATTTTGTTTTCAATTTGGCAAAGACAAAAGCGGTCAAATGCAAAGTATGCAGAGAACTGTCCGCATTGAAAACCAGTTGCCTTTCATATTACAACTCATTAACCGCAAATTACAATAATCTAAAAAAAAATACGTAGATATGTGTTCGTCGAATGTAGCTCAATTAAGTGCAATAGATTCACTTAGCTAATTAATCAATGCAAACAAGAAACGCCCACAGACGATCGAGTGCGGGTGCTCAATAAGTAGCCACATAACTAAAAGATTTGCGCATTTACCAAGCTCTGGCTCCCCCTCTCCATGAACTATCCATGCGGAAGTCGTAAGCAAATGCGAAAGATACATTCGCGTGTGCCTAATAACAGACGCTAAACGAAAGCATTGCGGTTAGCAAAAGCCACAAAGTAGATGAAAATACAAATGTAAATTGAAGAAAAAATGGATTAAAAATGAATTTGTTTTCCAATGGAATAAAAACCGCGGACAAAACATCTTAATAAAACCAACAAACGTAAAAACAAAGGCACAGCCTCTCGGATCGAGTTAGATTTATAATATGGATAAAATGACGCAGACGGAAGCACAAAAGCAGACAAATTACACACAGACAACTTGTGGCTTATATGTTCAAGTCCATTCAGTTAGAAATATATATGTGCTTACATATATATTTATATACATATGTATGTATGTATATACTTGAAGTACGGGGCGTTACTGTATAATGTGCGGCACTTTAATCAAAAAGTATTTATAATTGAATTGTAGCAAAAGTTTTGCTGAAAGATTATGCCAAACATCAAAGAGATTTCAGATAATGAAAATTAAGACGTGTTTTGTACATGCCACATATGTATTTATATAAAGCGGCCAATGCTCGACGTCAAAGATTAATGTTGAAAGCAGAACAGCTAAATATAAAAAAATTATGGTAAACAAAAACACATTGACAAAGCAAGGAAGTGAATAATTGTTGCTGGGCTTAGCAGATACAGGCATGTGAAGATTTATTTGAAGTGAACATAAAGTAAAATATGGACGAAAAATATTTATTTTTTTATATAAAACATATTTTGAATATTTTTTCTATTAGTTTAAATTTTAACTCAATTACTCACTTCAATTTTAAATTAAGATAATTTTATATTTTACATTTTATTTAGATTGTAAACTGTTGTAGTAGACATATTAGACATGCCCCCATTCGTGGGGGCACACTTGCTAGGCCGAACTCTTAGCTGATGTTGTCTTGCTTGCTGCTAACCACTCTTATACCTGCCTCCAAGTTTGTGTCTTAAGTCTTTATTATTTATGGTATATATCTGTCAAACTGACGCATTTTCCGAAGCGCGCGTGCTACTGTTTTGTGTCTGAACTGAGAAAATTCAAATGAGAACAGCACCGAAAAAACTTGCACGAATGTACGCCAATTATGCAAATCTTTGAGTCCAACAAGTGAACTGCAAACAAAATAAGATTTGCATATCGGTCAATTGGTGCACGATCTTTGCTGTGCACGCGCTCAAAATAACAACATTTTGGCCGACAACTGTGAAACACATTCTTTTTACCTGTGGGCTTTAAATTGACAACTTTTTACTAACAATATTTTTATATTGTTATTTTTCGACGCACTTTCAATGCCACTGTTAGACGCCTTCGCAATGTTGCACAAAATTCCGTATAAAAATAAATATGGCTAAGCACTCAGCCCACACGTTGTACCTATTTTTAAACAAACAAATAAATCATTTGGCAAATGCAATACATGAATGTGTGTATATCGAAAACAATTGTGTGTATTAATTTGTCATGTGTAACACAAAACCTAAAAGGACGGATTAACCTACATAAAAAATATTTTTTGGCAAATTTGTCAAGTGCCACAATTACGCATCACAATAACATTCAAATAATATATATACATATATCGCCCCAACCCAAAGTCATAATTGACAACAACCATACAGAAAATCTACTTTCATTTTGATAATTATGGACCCTAATTTATTTTTGTCTATTTGCATATTTGTGGTATTTGCTTCAGCAGAGTGAATGTCAATAGCAAAACTTAAAAATAAATCTCTAAAAAATTACTTGCAAAAAAGAAAGAAAACTATAATAATATTGTTTAATGCACTGACCTTCGCAATATCTGGCTTTGTATATGCACATAAACCGTCCGCTATGATTACCAAGTTGACTTGAACGTCTCTCACGTCTGTCAGTAGCTCCAGATGGTAATGTGGTTTTTGTGGTTATCCAGTGAACTAGGCCAGAACTTGGCCACATAACTGGGAAGTTGTATGGGTTACACTTTCCAGTCAGCGCTTTATTTACTGCCTAACTATTCTAGAGAGCTCAGTGTTGTTCTCTGATTTATTTTACAGATCTCATTTTATTTTAGACTAAATCGGATGTATTTTTTGGTTATTATTTAATTTGGTTCCAATTAATTATTTATTTATTTATATTTTACTGTATTTAAATTAATTCAGCTACAATTCAGTCTAAATAAAATGGAAGACTTTCATAAATTGATGAAGAAAATTAACAAAGTTTCAAGAAATTATGTCACTCAGGTTTCCATTTTTACCTTGGAAATTATTGCAAAGATTACATATAAAACGGACAATTAATTGGGTGAGAAGTGAAATGATAGTATTAACAAAAAGGCAATTTACAATGTTTTTCAAATACACACACTCTAAAGCTCATATGAACTAGCCACTATCATTTGGCTAAATAGTCTGGGCGGCTAAGGCATAGGCAGCAATTAATACACGCTCTGTGGACTAATGCATACAATTTGTTTAAATAATGCTTGGCTGGTTGTAACCTTTGGTGATGACAGTTCAGCGATAAGGCATATAAATCAAATCCAGCGATTAAGCGTAGAAAAAATAGCTAGGAATCCAACGGGAAAATAAATTGGCAACGCTGTGGTGCATAGCAGTCAGCATTTATTTTTGCACATCGAACGAGGTCTAATTATACATAATTGCGCATAATTAAAATTTAATTAATACAATCAAGAGCTGCTCACACACAAACACACTGCGAGGCAGTAAGCAACAGAATTCAAGCCAAAAGAAAAACCGGCAAAACGTGTCCACTGCAAATGTGAACGTCTTTTGGCCAAGTTGCGTGCCTCATTCAAGAGAATGAGAGAAAAATTGCAACAAATTTCAAGCATTTTCTTAGCAAGTAATAATAACAACTTTAATTTGTGCTAAGAAGACTAGCACAACGCATCTGGCCAAAACCGAAACGAGTGCAAGTTCAACGGCGAAAACGAGTTTCACATTTTTATTATTTTATTTGATTATATTTTTGTGCTCTGTTGGCCAAGTCTGAGCGATCGTCATCGTCATCGTCATCGCTATCGCCAACGCCGGCTCTCTGCCGCATATGAGGAAGTTAATGCCTGAGCAGCGGGCAACTTTGTGCTCCACACGCAAAGATCAGCGAAAAAAAACCAAAGAAACTAAGTAACAGTTACTATTTAGCGGACCGGCATTGGTTTGCCGCCATGCCTCGCATAAAATATGCGGTAAAATAGCTTTTCTTTCGAGAAGGGAGCGGAACGAGGGGGGTCTGTATCGAACTAGTGTACAAAGTGGGTCTGGGACTGCATGGCTGTGTGCTAAATTCGTTTGCTTTTTTTTACCAAACGGTTGTTTCAGTGTTAATGCCGCTCCAACACTTGTTTTGACGGTGCTACGGACAGCACAGTGTGGCAATGTTTAGTTGCTGGTAATGAAAAAAGGTAGCTATTACAACACATAGTAAGCCAAATTGACACAAGTTTCTTGTCATTAAAAAGTCATTGCCATTTTGGAAGCTATTCATACATATGTACATAAGACTAATGCTTGCAAAACACGTCGAAGTAACATGCCAGAAGTGTACTAACTTCACCGTTGCTTGCAACTCAACTCACTTGACTGCCGAGCAGATGTCGATACCTCTCTTATATCAGTAGTAACTCGATTACTCGTTATCGATAGCACTGGGTCAACGGCAACAATGTTGCCAAATAACTTTGATCGCTTTTTGTTTGTTTATTCACTATTTCAAATCCCACATTTATTTAGCTCTTCTCATAATTGTTTGGTCACCTTTGCGCCGGCCAAATGTCGTTGACCACGATGCGGTGCACAAAGAAAATGCGAAAAATGATGTTCTTGCGCAAGTTTGACAATAATAAATGGATGTATGTTGTTATTGCGCCAAGTACTGGTAGCCAGCCGTTTCTACGACTGTGTGCCATCAAAAGTAAATTAAATTAAGTACCTTAATAAACACACACATACACATAGAAACAGAATTGCTGGTAAACCAGGCGGAAATAGACTGTGACATCCGCCGAGTGCTGATTGCTGACAGCTCCAAGTGGCAGTCATGGTTGAAATCAGCGTGAATCTCTGGATCTAACATATCCGTTGGACGTTGGCCGCAAATTTAATTAGAAATCTGCACGAGTTTGCCTGCCGGCGAGCTACTAGTTCAAGGCACCCAGTTTCCGCAAAAAAATAATAAACATTTTCACACCTAGCAATACAATTACAATAAATGTAACTAACGAAATTTCTTTCTATTCTGCTCTTGTCATTTCAGCACACACACACACACAGAAAGCCACTCACACTGCTCAAATTAGACCGTGAAAGCAACAACAATAAGAAATACTCGTTATAATAAAAATATAAACATAAATAAAAGCAAAACGCCAGCAAAGCGTGCAAAGGGAAAAGCAGCGAAAATTATCATAGTTAGCACAGGAGGAGGATGAGGGGCAAAGAGTGGGCAGGGGGTAGACAGTAGCTTGGCTAAAACGGTCGAGAAAATGATGATTATGATGTTAATAAATTAAAGTTGCTATTAATTTAGTAACGCAAACGGCTGTGGAAGCCAGACGGTAGCATAATAACAATAAATAATAATTTGAAATAGGCGAGCGAAATAGACACACACAGAGAGCGACTTGGGCCTCAACTGGAGAACTGCAAACAGTGCAGCGGCCCTTCAACCACATACATATACATATATATATAAACAACAGATCCAAGAAAGAGCAGCTCGAGCGCGTCGAGCGTGCAAATTAAAAGCGCACAGTAGCTCGAAGGAGCCGCTAAAAGAAGAAACTAAAAAACAGCAACATGGAAGTGGCAACAACAAACAATCACAGTCAGAGCCATCATCATCATCATCATCATCTTGGCAATAGCAGCGCAGCTGGCGGCGTCAGCGCCGGTTCCCGTTCCCCATTTCAGCGTGAGGTGCGTGAATGGCAGCGCATCGATCCGGACACTGGAGCGCTGTTCAGCGGCCGCTTGGAGGCAGATCGCTGGATAAATGGATCACTGAACAGCTATGGCAAGGTAAGAAGCACATACAATCGATAGATTTAACAATATCGCAACAAAATATGATTTGTGTAAATAAAAACGATTTAAAATTCATGTCAGCAACAACTGACAGTATCGATAAAACAGAAAATATGCCATCTAAAAGTAAGCAAAAGTAGGTACTTGCAAGTAAATAAGCCTGATTACCTCAAGCTTTAACAAAAAATTTCCCACTGTGTTAAGTGCGTTGATAGAATTCTGATTGATGCCTAGGTGGAGGCCTAATTGTTGTGGCTTTTGCTTGCAGTCCATACAGTCTTATGGGTAGAGCTGGGCATACACATCAGAACGAAATTGAAGGGCACGCTTCAGGGTGCATCGCACTAATTTAGTGCACTCCGTAACAGCCTGGGCTATCGACTGATTGAGCCTGATTGCTAGGTTGGTTGCCTTTCGATTTTAATCAGTTAATAGTTTATTTAGCCATCAAGCAGTCGAGGGACAGCCGCAATAACCATATAACAATAACAGGATTAAGCCAACAACAAGGCCAAGAATTGAAATTATGTTCTTTAGCTATATTTAATTGCATATCTTTATCATGAGTTGTTATAAAAAAGTGCTTATAATGTGAAATAGTAACATACATATACCTATAAGCGTATTTCAATTAAGCGGTGGAATATTCAAATAATAACTGACTATAATCCACGTTTTTTCTATTAATAATACTTAATAATAACATTAATTATTTCAGAGAATGTTAAATATTAAGTTACAGCTTAATCTACCTATTGTAATAATTGCATAGAAAGTGTTTGGATGGCTTGGTCATCTATTTCCCTCTTGTGATTTGATTACGCTTAAGATTTTACAGTTTTAGCTGTACCAGCAAATATCCATTGATGCCACTGGGCATGTGCCTCAAACCGTTAAGCTACGCATAGCGAAAACTTTGAGAGATATATTTTTATTCTGACGCTTTGCGTTTTTGTGTCAATTAACTTTTCTGTGCCGGCAAGTAACTGCATCGGCTTTAACCATCTCCACCGGGGCATAATTAACAGATCGCACGCACGAACTGCTCGGAGATACAAGATACACACGACTGTGCCACTTATTAATCGATTTGCCAACCACAAGTTATAAGCGAATGAATCTTTCGCATTTATAGACGCCAAGAAATAGCAAAACACATGGCCAAGTCACTTCAATAGTTTTGAGCAAGTGTTTATCTTACTTTTGTTTTGATTCGCTTTTGTACCTTTGCCTTTCCATACACTCTCTCACACACACACACACACACATACACGCATGCATATTTATAGAAACAACTCGCAGTTGGTAATTAATGCGTGCTCTTCAGATTTCACTTGTCTTTGGGCTATGCTCTTGTAGCTTTGTCTTGCCATTGATTGCTCTAGAATTTGGCGGTTAATTATAATGGCAGACGGGCCAAAATTTTATGCTTGCTCATTGAGAGTATCGAGTGCCCCCAGTGACGACTACCAAGTGCCGACATTCGGAGCCATCTCATTCTGTGAGTCGTGCGTGCGGCCAACTCAAGTTCACGCCTCAAGTGTCAAAAACCCCGGAAAGCGGTTCAGCAATTCGAGCGTATTACACTTGGAACTGCTAGAACGGAGTTACTCCGAGATATTCTCCAAAGAAAAATCAAACCCTAATGCCAATGAAGTGACATCATTTGGTGCCACAAAACTACTTATACTGAAAACTTAATCACTTTAATAGTTCTTGGCAAATACTAAAAATTTAATTTAGATAAAATCAAATTGGAAAAAAATAATAAAATGTGTCGAAAAATCACATTATTTTATTTAGTACCTTTACCACATAATAAATAAAGCGATTTTCAATTAAAAATTAATCAATCTTAAATCTTAAATCTTGAAACTAGGTTATTTGGTTCCTTTTATTTAATAGTTCTTAGTATTTGTATATGAATACACCAAAAACTTAATTTAGATAAAATAAAATTGGAACAAATAATAGATTAACAATGCTGTTAAATTAAATTAATTAAATAAATCGTCATAAAATTCCGAGTGAAACTATGTTCAAGAATATTTATTGATTGATTTTAAATATAAAAGAAGTTGTTTGTAAACTCAATTTATTTTAGAAAACTGAGCTGTATGAGCTACAAAATTACATGTTTATTTTGGAGAAAAAATGAAAAAGCTAAATTTTAAATTTATTAACCATTTTTACCAATTAGCCAAGGTTTGATTTGCAAATATGTTATTACCCCAATAAAGTTATATATGCATAAAATAATTATTTTATTGAACTTTTGGTCGTATCATCACTTGGGCAAATTTCAAAACATTTCTCTGCCAGGGGTACCAATAAAGTCCGCCTCTGTAAGGCCCATTGAGATTGCTTCAATTAATAACAGAAAGATAAAAATAAATGGTATTGAAAAGTAAATTAAATTTTAGTGTTTACCATTGATAACAGTTGTTGAACCACCAGCCGGAACTATTTTCATCTGCACAATTTCTATTGCTGTTGTCATTATCATTTTCATATGTGGAGAACTTCATGTTCTTATGATGAACCATTGCATCCCCAGCATCGCCCGAATAAGCACCAAGAGTCGTGATCTCAAATGAGGCGTCGTCATTCGCAATTGCAAAATTATCGTATCGTGCAAATCGTGTTTCGTTATCATAATTCTGCAGATATATATACAATTCGTAGGGCTGCGACTTGGTTATCAAATGTAGTTTATCGAGCCCCATAAAGAACTCTTTTCGCAAATCACCGAATCCTTGCTGATATTCTCGCCAGTTTCGATTAAAGTCAACACTGCCATCAATACGCCGCAGAATAACTGACCAACCAGGACCAGCTAACGTTGAGTCACATGCCACTGGAAAGGATTTCGAGCCAGGAACTTTTAAATCGTGGACATCAGTCGATTTGCATAGACAGCTGGAGAATTGGCATTTGTTATTCTGCAACATCAATTCGGATAACTTCTTCTCGAGCTGATCGATTTTTTCTTGTTCGCTTATTGTTTTTATTCTAAGCATGGAAATTAATTCATCTTTATTTTCGAGTTGTGTTTCCATTGCAGATATTTGACGCTCAAGACTTGATATGGTTTTCTAAAATAAACAAATTAGCTTAAAACTGTAAAAAAATAATCTCAGTAAAACTTACAGCTCCTCCATTTTCCGCACTAACATAAAAGATGGTTAGCAGAAAAAATATTAGTGAAATTAAATATTTCGACATTTTCGAAAAAGAATTCAAGGAGATTGTTCCGTCTCTTAATCAAAACCAATCGAAGCTAATTCTCAGAACCGACTAAATACTTAATTTGACTTTATAAAAGCTTTTATTAAGTGAATTCGGATTCAAAACAGTATCGACTCTCAGCAATTGAGCTTTGTATAAATTATTGGGGACTTTCATTGTGCATAGTAAAATAATGCATATTATTTGAAGGCCTTGAACTATTTAATTTGCATAAAACCTTTATTGCATTACTCAACTATGCTTAGAAAAAAGTCTTTATTTCTTAAATATATGTTGAATACCTATATTTATTTATCTTGATTACTGATTTGTATTTAATTTCAAATTGTCAAATCAAATTTTTAAGTAATTTATAACATTACTGGTTGACTGGTTAAATGTAAAATATATCGCAATAATTTCAATAATTGTGCATGTTGAATAATTGATCTTCATTTTCTTAGCTTTATTGGCAAAATTACAAAGACCTTTAGCTGACGATTGTTTCATTCTCTCACTCTGAATTCATATGCCCTTTGCATTTTCATGATTGCTGCAGGGTATATGTACATATATACAAACCTGCTGAAAGTTGTTTCTGTTTTTTTTTTTTGTATGCCCAACTTATCGAGATTGAACTTTGCTGCCACTGCTGCTGCTGCTGCCGCTGCCGCTGCTCAAAGCAATCAATAGAATCGAAAACAATCAAAGAACCCTCTTGAAAATGAAAGAAGAAGGAATAACGAGAGATTCGAGCTATTTCAGTGGTCAGTTTAAGTTTAAGTTTAAATAGTCGCGCAGTTCATTTGATTGTGTGGATTTATATCATGATGGAGAGAGAGAGAGAGAGAGAGAATGAGTCTGTAGACTGGTTATCCCGCTGTGTCTGTTTCTGTTTCTGCCGACAAAGTCAAAGGCAAACTTGCCGACAGAATTCAATTGAGCGAGTTTTGATTTGTGCCAGGGAGCATCCAGACGCAGACCCACCTTTGAGCAAACCTCAAGCTTCAAGCACCGTTAGATAACTACTACTGATTCATTAATATTATGGATGGTTGGACAAGGAAATTTACATTTTACCGGCGCGACATGCAGCATTTGAATTTGAATTATTTTTGCCAATTCTGGATGTGGAGTTTAAGTTGGACTTGGAGTTGGAGTTGAGGCTAGACCAGAGTACAGTCTAACGGTACAACAAACTAACAGCCGCAAGCAAGAACCGATTTTTGTGGGTCACTAGGTTGCCAGCAGACTCGTTGAAGATGTGGCATCGAATCTTGCAGCTTGGCCAGCTCTGCTAGTAGTCATTTGAGCATTAACTACTACTACTACTTGAATGGCATGCAACTAATTCAGGATGTTAACCAAAGTGTCTCTCTACATTTGAGCATCACCGGTTGTGAATTTCCTGTGCACAACACAATCAGATCAGATCCACACGTATAGCTGTAATACAATGCGTCTGGACAACCCACAACTTGGCCATGAATCGGTCATGAGCATAAGGGCCCACAGATGATTTATTCGATTTAGTCATACGAGTACTCATTCTCGAATTCATACTTGCTCTTAATGCTAGCTCATACATACATACATACGTGTATAATGTGCTCTATAGAGATATAAAGGCAACGAGATCGTGACAGAAATAATGCATATAAAAATGTATACTATTAGCGCAAAGCCAGGTCTCTCCAGCATGGCCAACAAAATGGCCATTGTTAGGCAAAAAGCAATTTAAAATGCAGCATGCACCACAGTGGCCACTATTTGAAGGGAATACTTACTACAAGTAAATATTTAAAATATTAAAAGTAAAATAAGAATAATAACAATGTGTACAATATTTTTTAGAATAAAATCCTTATTTTAGTTCAGAAAGAAATTATATATATATATATAACTTGTCTTTATGAGAAGCATAATATTTCCAATGACCTAGAGGAGAAGCTAAAAAATTATTTATTTTTAGCTCAAGTAACTTAGCTACACGCTACATTTTTAGCTATTCATTTATTTAATACCAGTTTTTAACAGTCAAAACTGGAAGATCATAAATATTATAAATTAAAATAAGATTATAAAATAATTTAAATAAATATAAATAGTCAATTTGCATAACAAAATTACAAAAAAAAAGTATACAATAGCTCCCAAATTTAGCTACATTTTAAGATGTGCAATAAATTTGTAAGCACTTCGTTACCACAGTGCAGACAAAGTCAGTGTCAGCTAAAAATAAAAAGAGTCAACGCTTTGGCATGTCTATGCAGCTTGCTGTACAAGCAACAGCCGCCAGGAAAGGCGACATGCATGCGCAGACATGGAGCATATGGCAGACCAAAGACATAGAGACAGGCGGACAGATAGACAGGGGAAGAGTCAGAAAGACAGCAAGACGGAGCGAGCCAAGAGCTGAGACAGACAGTCAATCTTATGGCGAGAGACAGCCACGAAGACGACGATGTTGCGGGCAGCATCATTAAATTCGCTTAAAGCACGGCTCGGGCGAAAATATTTTGGCCTAGGCCAAAGCTAAAGCCAAAGCGACAGAGACTGCCACACGGCAGGCAACAGCGTCTACAGCTTCTCTACATCATCACGACTTTGGGCTCTTGCGCACTTGTAATATATGCGCGTCCCTCCTGCATTTTGCAGCTGCCGCATTTCATTGAACCTTCAACTTGACTTTGAGCCCAAAAGCAACAAAAGCAGCAGGCATAAAGCCATTGAACATTTTTCAATTTGGCTGCGGCGAGGAGTGCGCGGAATCTCTTTGGCTTTATCAGTCGGGCAGCCAGCCGCATGGGGGCTCAAGTTCGAGATCATGACACTGATTCACTGATTGTTTGGCCGTAACGAATTATATATACATATACATATATATATATCTATTTTTTTGCTCCTTTGATTGGAGTAACAAACTCCCCTGGGGGATGTGTGCTTGTGTGTGTGTGTTTCAATAGCCATGCAGATTGGCATAGCTTAATTAGCCTGGCAGCCGGAGCGAAACCAGGTCTGTCTTAGCAATAGACTACACTAACATATTCCAGCATGGCTGACTGTCTGACTGTCTGGCTGGCTAGCAGGCTGGGAAAAAGAGGTCATCGATAGACACACATAGAACTGTAGACTGTTGAACAAAAAATGTAATACATGGCCAAAAGGAGATTTAAGACAACGTCTCTTCAGCACTGTGGCGTGAGAAACTCAGCGACAGCGAACGTGCATTGCCTCAAGGGTTTGAAACTTTGCTAATAATTTATCTCTGCACTGCAACTGTGGCTGGTACGTGTAATTGGTACTTCGTATCGAGTACTTGGGTACTTGCACAGTACAAAACCAAATAGCATATTTTGTATCACAACTCAAAAAATCATTAAATGGATTGTGAATATTTGAGTACAAAATTAAATTTTTCATTTCAATAACTAAAGACTGTGCTCCAAAAAAATGTCGATCTAATTGTTATATAACTCAGTTGAAAATTAACTGACAGCGACGGCGTTGTTTACATTTCTCAACTCTGCTTTATGAATTGGTTAAGTGTAATATCCCACGGCATTACACTTAAGCCCAATTGCTTGTAGTGTGTCGGTACTGGTACTGGGACCCTTGGTATCCATTCAAGGATAAGTATGACTTTAGGGAGCACAAATTATTTTGCATTTGCAATTGGCCTACGGCCATCATGCGCTGACTCAGAAATGTGTTAACGAAACCGAAAACCAATCAAAAATTTGGTAATGAATGCGCTGTTGAGAAGACAGTACTGAAAGTTATAGCTGAGATGGAGAATAAATTGGTAATTATTTTAAAAGAAAATCAAATATTTCTGAGTTAAAAAGAGCTATGTTCTCACCAGCACATAATAAGGCGTCCTAAAATCAAGAATATATTCTCGAATTCTGCAAAATCTTTGACGACAAACATATTCATATATTTTTTCCGTTTGGCCTAGAAGAAATTCTAATTAATCTCTTTTGTTATTTTAAGTCTAATTACCGGTCTTATTTTTAAGCTTTTAGTTCTTATCTTATGTTATGTTCTATATGTACGCTTAGCATCTTTTTAGATTATTGTAAAAACAAGTTCAAAAGATACCAAAAAGCGGACTTACTTTGATTGCAAAATATAAAAACTTTTAAAAGTTAATAAAATATAATAAATCAAGAGATGAGCTATTATTGCTTACAATGAAAATATTTAACTCAAATCGAAATACTTGTTGTGGTTTGAAGACTCGTGATAAAATTGAAAACTCAATCCAGATATCCAACTATTCTTGGTGGCTACAATAGCGTTAATAACCACAGTTTGTCTTAGTCAGAGCACAAAGTGTATGAGTCAACCCACAATAAGCACTGACAGTATCGGTGGTATTTCTGTGGTTTCATGAAACAAAGAACATTTGCTCTCGACTCTTTGTTATAATCAAATTTTATATTTTGCCATTGACTCAGCCTGTTGTTGTAACAGTAGTTGTTGTTGTGCATTTGCATGGAAGTGGAGCATTGAGAATGCATTTGATTTGGTCATTGACACGAATTTGCCCAAGTGAACCCTAATAAAAATTCGAACGCTATAAATCATCAGCATAATCGATTGGCACAATCGATCTTTTAGGCCACACAACCGCACGTCGATAGAAAGATGTGTGTGTGTGTGTGTGATTGTGTGTGGCACGATCGAACACATTTGTTAATGGTTGCGCACAATGTAAAGGGTGCAGTTGTTTCTATGCTCTTGCTGCCGCCAGCTCGATTTGGTCACGTGTGCGGCCAGCTGTTGAGATAAGAGTAACAGCAAACAGTGGACTCTCAAGTGCATTACCAAACAAACATGCAAGCTACTAACAATCCTCCCCCGCCCCCGACTGCTTCCCACATTCTGTTGCAAGTTACATGCAGCAGCTACACTCATACGCCCCTTTGGACACACCTAATAAACTTGCATACAATTTTGTCAGACTCATTTGCACATTGCCCGTTAAGTGTATATACCTCACTCACACTATGTATTTAATTTTTAAGTGTACACTTAAAAATATCATTAAAGTGCATAATATTGAGAAGTTTAATACCAATAAACAAACAATTCTCCATTTTAATTTTTGTTACTTTGTTGTACGATTTACAACTCACAAAAATTTATTATATGCATATTCGAAGCATTATATTATATTAAATTTTATTTAGAAGTTTTTATTTCCTAGTCTTTTAACCTTTTTGGATAGATTTAAACCTTCCTTAAGTAAATAAAATAATTTAAAAAAAAAGAAAAGGAAATTATAGAAATAACAATAACAAACGTCAAGCATTACAAACCTATGAGGACCGGATTCCAACTACTTATTTCCAATTTTCATTATAAATTTTAGCAGACTACCGATTATTCCTTGTTTGTAGTATTTCTATGTTGATGATTTCTTGAGAACATCTAAGAATCAATATTTCTTCTTAAGTGTGAGTCGTTTTGATATCTTGTTAAACAAAGTGTGTTTCATACAAAAAATCACCTTTTCCGAAAATGTATTTACAAAAATTATGTTTTATTGACATTGATAGTTTTTGTCAATTGAATTTGACTGCTTTCTGCAGGAGATTGAATGAAACCACACAATATGTATTGCCTGCTTACTGAATTTTGGTTATTCTTCAGCATTAAAAATAACAAACGATCTCACTAAAAACACTTGTTTAGAATGAAAATATGTTTAGAATACTCAAATTGTCAGGCTTATAATAAACCCCTATAAATTCCACGAATTTGACTGTTATATATGGAGTCAACCTGCATACCCCGGTGGCCATACCTACTAAACCAGCCAAAAATCGTACTAAAAATTCGAAAGAGGAAAATAAAATGCAATTAATTAAGACCTTGATATCCAGATGAAAAAATCATCACATAATCCTGCTCTCACACAAATCCAACACTGTCTATTTTTCCCCTTCTCCCCATCTGATCGACATTGCAGATATCGGATTCGCAAAATATCTCACAGCCGAATGGCACACAGCACATACAGCGCAAACAAATGGAGGTACTGCGAAGCGCCAATGGTGCCATGCAAGTGATACGCACACAGACAGTACAAAAGACATCGTCCACATCACGGTGGGCCACTTCCACCTCCACCTCCACTGCCACTGCCACCTGCTCCTCATCGACAAAAACCACCCGCAGCGGAGGGGCGGCGCCCAAAGCGCTTTGGTCGCCTCCATCCGCTCAAAGCGTTGACATTTGTGAGCTTAGCAGTGATGATGATCAAGATGATGATTTTGATAGTATACAGGGCGACGCTGGCGTCGTTCATGAATGCACGACTGCATCCACGGCTAGGAATGGCCAGGAGCTGGTCGATGATCATGTTGATTTTGTTGTGATTAATGGCCATGCGAACATTGACGATGACGACGATGATGATGATAATGACGACGACGTCTATCGTCTGCACAAGCTCGGCCACAATTTGTTACCCGATACAGCGCCCAGCTTGAAATTGAGCAATCTAATGGTAAGTTGAACCCACCCGCTTCCCTCCCCCGCACTACACTACCACTTTCCCAGCCCTAACCCCCAGCTAGTTACCCTTTGCTTGGCCAGGCTCATAAATACGGTAGTCGCAGCTCTGGGGACGTCATTATTCATGCGCTTGTTTAGCGGCTCATTAGCATGCTGCGATGTATGCTTTTCGATTTTCTTCACTTGCTTCTGTTTTGGTTTCCTTCTTTCGGCCATGGCAATGACCAAAAATGTTCAGCTTGCTGGCTCTAAATGATCAGTGCATAATTAGAAAACTTAACTGAAAACTGGAAAACATAAATAAGGAAAGAATATATTTTAGGATTTATTGCTTAAAGCTTAAAAAATATCATACGTATATAAATATTAAGGAATTCATTACTTATCGCTTACTAACAAGCATAATTACATACTGTAAACTGTGTGCGACTCTGCAAATATTTCATTTAAAAAGTTCAGAATCATATTTAGAAATAGCAATTTCAAAACTAACTCAATTTAAGCAATATTTAATTAAATTGTATTAATATTATGCATTCATAAATATATATATATTATATATATATATTATATTGAATGTAATTTCTTTTTAAAATTCGCTAAATTATTCTAATTAAACTTTTTGCTTTCATAATTTCATTTAAGTTCAAGAAAAGCTATTAAATATAAGAAGAAGAAAAACTTTAGGGAAAATGAAAGAATCATGAAATCAAAATCCACATCTTTGTCGTGGTTTGTAACCTCAGAAATTTAAAATATTCGAAACGTAAAATGTTAAAAACGATAATTTGGCAATATTTGTAAATTAGTAAAATTTATAGAAAGAGAAAGAAAGTGAAGAGTAGTGAAGTGAAGAATGGCAAAGAAACGATATAAATTCTGTAAAATTTAAATTTCTTCAATAATGTTAAATTTTTATCCCTACATAGATATATATTTCGTTAGTCAAACAGTTCCAAAAATGTTGACCCATATTGTCGATACACAAGCAAACTTTCATACATTAAAAAAGTTAATCAAGCCACGCAATGTCAACAAGCGAACAAAAACAAAAACAAGTCAACTCTAGAGTCTAGACAGATTTAGTTAGCCATTGGATATTGGCCAATCGTAATAGATCATCAGTTGGTAGTCAGAGTTTGACGACCACGCTTTAAGTGCGGTTCAAATGAAGCGTCTGGCAACAATCGATTTTAATAGGCAAGCTTAGCTAAGCACTTAACACTTAAGCGAAATTTATGAACAGCAATCGAACCAATTTGGCAACCAGACATTTAGGTCATGCCAACAAAGGAGATTCTATCACACCACCAATCGCAAGGCGAATATCGCCATGGTCATTAGGCGAACAGCAAAAGGTATTTAATTATTGGGTAGCCAGTCAGTGCAAACGACGAAGCAATCGCGACGCTCGAGCCAAGCACAACGCCCACTCTTAACATGGCCAGGCCCATCAATCTTGACACGAAAATTTCTATCGTTTTGTACCCTTACAATGGGCATTGTGATGCCGTATTCCAGAATGAGCAGTCGATCTAGCTATTTGTTACAGCAAAGATCTCAGAGTCTACAGAGCTTTAGAGGTGGAATATTGAATGTTGATATTCAAATGTATTTCTTAAAAAAAAAAAAATAATAATAAAATTTAGATGATGCATAATACGCCTAACTTAAGAATGATAAGAAATATAAAAAGTCATATTTAATACAATTTTGAAGGCACCCACTAGTCGATCAATTTATTTCTTTAGAATATTGGATATTAAAATTTAAATGCTTATTTGCGTTTCTCGGAATCTTCACAGTCGCTTTGGACCACTATGCAGTGGTTCTTCCCATTCACTCAGCTAAGTCTCTCAGCCACATGCCAATCACAGCTTAAACGCCCATCATTCAATTTATATGCTTATAAATACGGAAATCCATTATCCAAGGCACATGTGCGCATACATACAGAGTTAAAGTGTGTGGAGCTTCCTTGTGAAGTTCCTGCAATGCACCCACACCAAATAGAACAGCAACAACAACAACAACAACACTTATGCGTTCAAATCTGCTTTTGTTTGCCATTTACAGAAAAGCAGTTCGAGTATTTCCAGCCAAAGCAGCAACAACTCAAATTTAGCAACTGCAACAGCGGCAACTGGCAACACCCACAGAAATGCGGGCAAAATAAGCCTACATGCAATTGTAGGCCAGAAAACAACACCAACACCAACAGCAACAGGAACACCAACAACATCATCGACGTGGCCCAAGCAGGCTGACTTATATGGCCTGGCCACCAACAGCAACAGTATAAGCAACAGCTACAATAACAACAACAACAAGCGCCGCGTGGGCGTCTCAACTGAAGCTCAAGCTGTTGCTGCTGCTGGCGATGCTGACGTCGTCGCCACGCCAACGCTGCGTCGTGATTTGGAAAGTTTCCGGCATTATAACGATGACGACGCCATCGCCGCCGCCAACGACGCTGATGATTTGCGGTAAGTGCTGTGAATTGAAATTTTGAAAATTTTGTCTCATGTTCGTGGCATTATTTGATTGAACTCACATGTTGCAGGCTCAGCGCACGGCATCAGCGACGCCAGCAGGTGTCCCATTCCGTATACGCACCACCGTTGCCCGTCAGCAGCAGCAACCTGCTACAGCGTTCGCGTTCCATTTCAACGGATGATCTCAGCAACGATTGGCAGCAGCAACAACAGCAGCCTGGCGAGCAGGACGACGAGGATCAGCCGTGCGGCGACTGGCGGCGAGTTAGTAAACTGCGTCGCTCATTTCAATCGCAGGATTATCACACAAGAACTGCTGCTGCTGCTGCTTCTGCAGTTCCGCGACCACGCCCCCGTCCATTGGATTTGCCCAACAATACGGTTAGTGTGGCGCGCATCCGGGCAGAGTTGGAGAACGGACGTCAGCTCAATACGGTGATGCGCAACAATCACACCGATCTGGCTGCACTGGAGAGCCTACTAAGCACGCCACCACAGCAGACCAGCAACAAGCCGCAACTGATGAAACGCTGCACATTTCTCACAGCCGAATCACTGCAGGAGATACGCGGCAAGCTGAAGAAACTCTCCGACGAGAGCCTGTATAAGGACGACTTTCTGGCACATCAGGCCGTCACAAAGGCAGCAGCTGTTGAGGTGTTGCAAAGTACAGAGCCAACAGCCTTGACTGTGGCACCAAGTGCCTTTCATCCTGTGCACAATACGCACAGCTTGGAGACGCGTCAGCGGCCTAAGGATACCAGTTCAAGTGAGTGGCATTTACGTCGCAAATCATATGGATTTGAGAAAATGTCACCGCCCGAGAATCGCAGTATCTTTCGCGTCGATGCTTCCACGGACAGCGGCTTGGGCCGATCCGGTGAGCAGCTGGGCAACTGGTCGCCGACAGAGCGTTCAGCTGCAGCAGCAAATGGACCCAATTCCACAGTTATACACTTTGGCCGCCAAAAGGAGCAACTGCAGCAGCAGCGTGCTGCACAATTGGCCAGTCCCAATGAAACGGAACATTTGAGCAAGCGCCATTCGATTGCAGTGGAGGAAACTTGGCGCGATATACGTAAAACATCGCAGGTAAGCACCCAACGACAAACTATCTGACCAATTTTAAGCATTGGCAATGCGGAAAAGGTATTTTCTATGTGTAGATATATAAAGAAGTTAGAGAGAGCGAATATATAGGATATATAATTTAAAAAGCATGTTGTTCAACATAACATTTTTTAAATATAAAAATTTCGAGAAATTTGTTCATGTTTTGAATTCATTCGCAGGTGCGAGTCAATGGTGAGCCCATAAATGGCATCAGCAACAGCAATAACAACAGCTCCAGTCAACTGCAGCGCAGTAGCGCACAGAAACGTGTAGAATTCTGCAAGACAGAAGTGCATTTTGCCGCCGAATCGGGACGTGTTAACATTGTGGAAACTGACGGCAAACCGCCGCCCACGCAAAATTTTCGACGACGGCGACGCACAGCAAGCGGTCCGCTCCAGAGCCTGGTGAAGTCGGCCAGTGTCATTAGTAGCAGCAGCAGCAGCAGCAGCAGCAGTAGCATCAGCTCATCGAGCAACAATGGCATAAACTTTGGCGACGGTGCCAAAAAGAGCATTGCCTCCAGCACGGTGACATATAGGGCGACGCTGATGGAACCACCGGAGCTGGTGACACAGCCGGTGGCTGGCACGCAGGTGACGGTTATAACCAGCACCCCGAAGCCAGTGGTGGAGCCACGCTACAGTCTGCTGGAGACAATTAGCTCCACATCCAGGCATAGCTACACCTCCACCAGCGGCGTTGACACAACGGACAACGAAACAGATGAGCTGGCCAACATACGTGGCATACTCAAGAACAAGCCGGTGAAACCCAAACCGTATCATCTGGGCGATAATATTGAGAGTGCCGATGTGCTCTGGAGCGTGCCAGCAACGATCAAAAGTGAGAACAGGGAGATCAGTCCACCAAGTCGCGAAAGTGGTAAGTATTTTCAGTGAGAAAGTTTTCTATTATAGTCTATAATTAACCCGAGACTAATAATATTTTAGCAATTTTATAAATCTGTATCTATATATCTTTTTTTTACGTTAAGGATCTGAGAAAACTCTAATAATTATATGACGAAATTAACAATGAAATTCCTCTGCTTTAAAGACTATGTATATAAATAATCCAACTTTCCTAAAATCTTATTTTCTCAAAAATAAATAATTTTCGATTTAATTTTCTTAATCCTAGTAAGCTTTTTTCTTAAGATTGATAGATAACGGAAACTCCTAATATGTTTCAAGATTTAATATCACTTAATAAGTTGAAAAAAATATATATTTTGAGTTTCTTAGAAGTGTTTTTAAACCCTATTAAGGTTTTTTTGGAAACTTCACTTCTTAGTATTATAATAAAAAAATAAAACATAAAAATCATGTATCTATTCTGTGAAAGCATTCGAAATTTTATTGGCGTCGGCATAAATCAATGACCTTGGATCATTGCAATGATTGTAATCTTAATTAGTAGTTAAATTTTATGAAACAACATTTACTTATTGACTTCCCCCTTTGATCCACAGCTACCGACGACAGCCACTCACCGACAACCACCAAATCGGTGGCTGAACGCGTGCGGATTGTGGAGCAACGCCAGTTCGATAAGCAGCAGCAGCAGCCATCACCTGCCGGGAGTGGATATTCAACGAAGATCAATGTGAGCCTAGGAACTGAGGAGTGGCCAGAAACAGGTTGGTATTTCGAATGGGAAACAAATCAACTAAATATTTATCTAGCTGCTGTGGCTGTAGCTCGTACCTATTTTTATGTCTTGTCTTTTGATTTGATTTGTTTTGTTGTGTCTTTGGCGGTTTAGTAGTAAACTCCTCTACTTGTCTCTCAATTAGCATAGTCTTAATATAATCAACACTTGAACTCGTAATGCATGTCTATGTCGCTGCTTCTACTTTGCACTAAGCCAATTTAAAATACTACTCATAAGCTCACTACCTAACTTAACCCATGAATATAAACAAGAAATGCCTAATAGTATTGGAAACAAATTAACTACGATTGGAACTCAACTTATATCTAAATCATGTCTGAAATTTTGGTTTTACATATTCTTATCCAACATACAAAATACATACATAATTCAACTCATCCACATAACAAGACTCTTTATTTATTTTTAAATACGTTGAACTGATGATCAGCTTAGTCATTGAATTCCAACATGAATAATATAATATAAAAAAAGTTACAATTTAACTTGGAATAAACAAATTTTCAGTCATGATTACATGCATTCAATCGCATCGAATCTCATCCCTAAAACTGCAGCTAACCCAAGTGCATACAAAAAAAACCAAAACACCAACAACATTTTCTCGCACATTTCCCCATCACAGGTGCCATCTCAGGTCGTCGTCACAGCAGCGCACAGGAGCTACTCCTACAGGACTTACGCGCCCATCAGCGCATCCTAGACGAGGGCCTCAAGTCCACATCGCTCATAATGAAAACTATGCGCTCCGCAAGCGAATTCGATGAGGCCATGCGCCGCTTGAGCATAGCCTCAATCGAGTCCGCACTTATCCAGCCCACAATTGTGGTGCCCACGCCAATGTTGCGCTCGCACAGCTATCAGGAGGAGAGCTCTTCCCGTCGCACCTCGACGACCTCCATAGCCAGCAGCGATTTGTTTGGCAGTGCATTGTATGATTCATTGCCACGCATGCCACTGGCACCGCCGCGCCTCAAGCTGTTGGGCAATACGCAGATACCTGTTAGCCAACAGCTGACACAGCTGCGGCGTCTGTATGACGCCGCCGAACAGGAGGAGGACAGTGCCGACGAGGAGGTCAAACGCTATTTTCGCATGAACAACAACAACAACCATAACAGTGACAGTGGTGGCGGCACACAAGGCAGCTCCTCGCCTGAGGATTTTGTGCTCAAGGGCAGCGAGTACTCGAGCAGCTGGAGTCGCCTGAAAGCCAAGCGCACCATCTGGAAAATTGAGGCGCAAGAGCAAACGCTGCAGCGGGCAGGTAATACCAAGTCTAAGGGTTTCAGGCAGGGTACAGGTAGAGGAGTTTATTGAGTGACTAGGAAATAGGCAGCTATAATCAGTGCATTCGCTATTATTCCTTCTCTTAACGCTCCCTTTGTTGTTTTTTTTTGCAGATCTGCCCAAGTCAAATGTGATGAACATTGCATTGCATGCTCCACGTCTACAGAAGCCGCAGGCAACCCCGCCCACTCTACGCATTGGTGAGCTGGTGCCGGTGGCTAAGCCACGCACACTTCTCGTGCAACCACAGCTCACTGCGGACACCACTGACGAGTCTGGCAGTGAATCCTTAAAGATTGTCAAGGAGGCACGCGGCGCTCGCAAACTGCGAGAGCATGAGCTCTCCTATTTTGGTGTGCAACATGCGCCGACGCCCGCACAAATGCCCAAATTACTAGCCACGCCCAGTAATCCACGACGCACGCTGCCCTCACGCAGCAAGCAGACCCACAACGAAGAGGCAAACAATGCAACGACCACAACAACAGCAGCAGCATCAGCAGCAACAACAACCACAACAACCAAGTGGCAACTATTAAACGATCGACCCGATTTGCTTAGGCATAGCCCGCAAGCCAACGAGGAATACAACGATTATCCGGAAGATGAGGAGCACTGCTACGAGAACATTGCTAACGAGCTAACAACCACTTTTAGGGTGAAGTCACCATCGCCCGGCAACTACGAGCGGAAGACAGACTTGCAACGCGATGCCCAGATACTCAGCGAGATGACCAGGAACGCTGATCAAACATTGAAGGTAGATCACCAATTGTGCTCACTGACTAACTAACTAATTGATTGAGTGACTGAATGACTGTCTAACGGATTGACTTGAATTCGTGAGACAGCTGCATCTTCTTACATTCGTGTATTTCCCGATCTAACTGAACATTTGGAAATTCCTCATAAGGAGGCGGAAAATCATGGAAAACTGTTTTGCAACTCGTTTGTTGTTCATTAAGACTTAAATTTCCTGGCGATTTTAAGCTAGCTACAGTCAAAATATTATTTACCAGCTTTTGGTGAAATGGAAAAAAAATTAGTTAATCTCTCAGTTTCCATCCGTTTAAAGATGTAGGCAAAAATTAATTTGGCTTAATAATGGGGATTCTAAGGTTGCTAAACCAAAAATACATTAAGAAATTTTTACATGTAAACTCTTCCGCTTTCAGGCATTGTCCGATGAAGCTGCCTTCAAGGATCAGCGACGACGTTCTTGCTCGCTGCAGCGTCGCATCGCAAAACCGTTGGCCACCATCGATGAAAAAGTCAAGGCGCACAATGGCGACGCGAAAGCGTTGAGCGTTGCACGCGGTACGTTCGCTTCGGAGGCGCGTCGCAATTCAAGACAATCGACGCCGTCGCCGACGCGAGCACGCAGCTCCTCGCAGTCATCAATTGAGTGCTGTCCCCGAGACCGTTCGCGCTCCAGTTCGCGTGAGTCAATGACCCAAGGAGGCGGCTCATCCGATGAGCAATCGAGCAAGCAGCGCGTCGAGCGCCTACGCATGCGAACGCCCAAGCGTGAGAAGTCACGACACGAGCCCGCAGAGCAGCGCTCATCCAGGCAGAGCAGCAAGCCACGCAGTGGCAACAGCTCAAATGCAGGGCCAGAGAGCAGCAAGCGTTTGCATCACCACAGCCGACACAACCGCGAGAAGGAGCAGCACTCGCACCACTCGAACGAGCAACACTCGGGCAAGCATAGCTTGGGTTCGGTCTCTAGCTCGGGCGGCAGTCGTCTGCTGCGCTCCTCGCGTGTCACCGAAGAGAGTCGACAGCGCACCAGCTCGCAGCGCACAAGCGAACGCGAGCGCGAGCGGGAGCGTGACCGGGACCGCGATCATGAGAGGGAAAAAGATCGTGATCGTGAACGTTCCCGTGGCAGTGAGAAGCATCGAGAAGAGCTCTCACGCTCTCGTGGTAAGTTAGCTGCGGTTCAAGTGTGAGGTGAATTCCACTCAATGCTATATGCGTCCATGCGTGTATCTATTGCAGAGTTGCTTGTTTTGGGCCTGCTAATAATGGGTGCCACACAACCACCTCGGCTGCGCAAACGTTTTAGGTTAGCTACCAGCTGCAAGTTACAAGTTAGCCTTGTTCCAATTTCTAATCGTCAGTACTAATCTGCACATAAAAGTGGCAGACCCAGCAAAATATCGCAACTTTATGGAATGGCTGTTCAAGGCTTTTCCTTCTTCTTTTTTTTTGGATTTTTGATTGACAATTTTGGCACTCGTTATATTCACCACACCGCAATACTGGGAATGAACATTTATTTGAAACAGCTAATTACGTTATATAAAAGTCGTTACCTACAATCAATTTAAGTAGACTCTAATATATTTGATACCTTTGTGGAAGGATGCTTCTCGTCGTAATGTTTGTGATGCTTTAATACAATCTACAAACCCATAAAGTATATACAAGTATTCTCGATAAGTACCAAGAGAAGCGTACGCCAAGTCTATATGGTCGTTTCAAAG
This sequence comes from Drosophila nr. medialis 2 BK-2023a, assembly GCA_035044325.1. NCBI lineage: Eukaryota > Metazoa > Arthropoda > Insecta > Diptera > Drosophilidae > Drosophila > Drosophila nr. medialis 2 BK-2023a. Next base: position 1,581,057 of record JAWNMH010000348.1, read on the forward strand.
TTTACAAAGTTACTCAGAGACTTCTAAGAATGCCTTCTGCGAAGTTATCATCAGATTGCAACACAATTCTCGCCAAATGTATTTGGCATAAATCGAAAAACGTTTCATTCCCAGCTGCAAAGCAAACTACAAATTGACACCACGCATTCTGGCACATACATACACTCACATATACAAACACACAACCGGTTAGTCTAAACACAAGATATTACAATCGTAACTGAAACAGCGAATTGGTTATTCTAACTAACAGAAATATGCCAATAAAATGCAATTCATCACATGCCATGACATTCCACACACAGGTCACTCAAGTCGCTCCAGACACAGTGAGCCCAGTTCAGCGGGTCATAAGTCGAGTCGAAGCAGTCGCAGCAATCAGGATACAGCAACATCTGCACACAGAAAGACCGCCAAACTAACAACAACAACAGCAGGCATTACAACAAGAGCTACAGCCGCAGCAAGCAAAACAACATCACACAAAGCATCAACATCAACATCAACAACACCAGCAACAGCTACAGCTTCGGCACCGACAACAACAACAACAACGCACAACGAACTGACGTACGTATACGTAACGAATTTAGCCAATACAAAAACCGGGGAGGATGCAGACTACGCCAGCATTGATGAGGCAATTGTAATGCCTGCAACAGTTCCGCTGCCACTGCCACTACCGCCGCCGCGTCGCAAGCGCAAGCAGTCGCTCATACCACTGCCCATTCAGCGTGCCACGCCCACTGCCGCCTACGAGCATCGCATTAAATTGGAAATGATACCAGCAACGCAATCGAAGCCCAGTTACTCGAATCAGTCGACGCTGCGCTGCAAGGTTAAACAGCCGCGCAAATCCTCGCTGAAGTGCACCCAATCGACCAGTTCGAGTTTCGCCTTCCTGCCATATTTGGCGGCCAAGCGAAACTCGAGCGTTAGCCATGTCTATGACAATTATCTGCTATACGCAGCGCCAGATACACTCAAAGGAACAGCATCCAAGCTGCGTCCCTATCAGCACAACTTGAGCAATGAGCATGCCCAGCTCTTTGGCAGCAGCGGGCGTGGTGGAGCGGTGGCTTCCGGTGGCAACGCTGGGAGCGCTTTAACTGGTCGGCTGGGCAGCTGGCCGAAACGCTTGCGCATGCGGCAGGTGCGCAGCAGCGTCTCAACGCATCAGCCCTTTGGCATCTGCACATGTTCATAGTCAGCTGGAGCTGGAGCAGCAAACCAAAAAGATAGTCGCACAAGGATAAGCGCAACCGGATCTCGTCACAGACACAGTTTTCTCTCACGTATTTTAATATGTAGAACTCCTTTGCACGCAAAAAAATTTCTTACCTTTTGTTTAGCTCAGTTTATTTTATTTGACTACTTCACGCACGCGAAAAAAAAACCAAGCACGAAAATCAACACGAGATATTAAAAAAAATATATTTATATAATTATATAAACATATTTATCGAAATGAACGATTCAGCAGTTATCTAACCTGTGTTCCTCACTAATAATACTACTTAAAACCCAAGAGGGCGAGAGAGAGAAAGAGAGAGAATGGCAAAGAAAGTGGAGAGTTTGTTTTTGTACTTGGAGCACACTCGGCAATGCACATACAAAAAAAAAAAACACCCACACACAAAATGAATGAAAATGGTTCTGTTTTTACTTTTCACAGCGTAAGCGAATTTTCAAAATTTTGTAATATTTTTTTTGTAATTAAGCAAATGAAAGCATGTTGTGGGTGCATCAGGAATTTAGACGCTAACTATAAAAACTGAACACGTCTGTAGAATGCTAAACTAACTTTTCACACAAAAAAATTAATCAAATAACAACAGTCTCAACTTTTCTAAGCTGAATACAGGTATTTTTACAAATACTAAAATTAGTAAAGTTTTTTAAAAAATTAGAAGAAGATTTACAAATTTGTAGTACGATAATCAACTCTTCTGTTAGAAGGCATGCAATAAAAGTTTCAAATACATAATATACTACAAGCTTGAATTGCATGATTCTTAAAAACTAAACCTGCTTTAATTAAAAATGATTAATTTCATCTAATGCTCTGCTCACACTATACTTTGTAGTACTCTCTACCACACTTTAGTATCGATTCTAAAAACTGACTATGAACATGTTGCTGAAAACAAATGAAAATCAAAACAAAAAAAATCATCAATGAAATTGGAAATGAACTGAATAGAAATAAACATCAACATCGCTCGCTCTACTCTATTTTCTTATGTACCAGAACACTAAAAGCGGTACTTTAGCTACTGGAACTTCGTAGTGGATGTAGCACATTGGTATACTCTATAAAAAGGATATGTTGTATATGTATAAAAAAAACAGTAGAAAGCATATTAAAAATAAAAGCAAATAAAATTTCCAAAAATAATGCTAATTAAAATGTTCTTGTATCTCTTATCGGCAGACACGGTAAAAGCACACTGAATGGACATAATCATCACCAGCAGCAGCAGCAGCACCATCCCCACAACAGCAGCGGCAGCAAGCACCAAGGAGGACAACCACCTCAGCACCATGTGCACACTCTGACCACGACGACAATTGCTGCCACGAAGCAGCAGCGCGATCGACATGGCAAGGATAGAAAATAGTTGGGAGGGAGGGAACCATTGGTAATGGCTAAATAAACGAAGCAACGAACACTATTAATACTTAACTAAATAATAAACAATTTACTAATTATAATTAATACATCTAAAAAGCTTGCGCATACGATGCCAACTTTATGTGTATAAATCTGGTAATTTTTGAAATTTTTTACATGCTTACAGAAATTTCAAAGTAATTGCTCGAATTGGCGTACATGAAGTCGAAGAAAAGCAGAAATGTTTTACTAACAATCCATTAACCACTAATGCGTGCATCTATCAAAAGAATTTCCAAAAGCAGTTCCTTCCGCATTCATTCATACATCTCTAATTAACTTTACACACATTTGGGCATAAATTCCAAATTCAAGTATTAAACTACGCCAGACCCCCACTACTTTTACTTACCTTACTACTTACCTAATCTTTATTAAACAATAAATATCCTTTATATTTACAAACCTTAAAAAAAACGCAAATCAAATAAATGTTAAAATAACAAATGATACTCATATATATTCTGTAATAGCTTTAAGTTTTATTATTCGCATATATACAATAATTTTCAAAACGTTTTGCACAAAAACTAGCTTATGTATTTTTTTGTAAAGTCTTTAAATGCCACATTTCGAAATACATTTTTATTAAAATAAAAATAAATATTTTCTGAATGAACCATTTGGTTTTAATCTGAAGTTTTTTGTTGCAAGAATGTGATAAATGTTTAAGTAAATACAACAAAAATGTTATTTACAATATGGTAAATATCAGCTTGAACATGTAATTGTTCAGTTGGAAGAGCATATTAAGTATACATTTTGTTATCCAAGAATGCACAAACAATTTTTGGCTTGTCATTGCCTTTTGTATATATATAAATATACATATTTAAAGGTGAACTTATTATTAGTAAATATGTCTTTACTATAGATATGAAATTAAATGGAGAATATTTCCAAAACCTTGAGTGTAGAAAATGCTGACCACATCGAAAACATGGTGTGCAGAGTATCTGATAAGCTGGCCACAGACACTGCAGAGTTATTTATTTATTATCCCTTGTTGTAAGTGCTACAGATATAATTTTGTCAAGTACCGTCGACTATTCGTGCAAGCCATTTTATCTTTTTGCCACTGCGACCATCTACATACATATATAGGCAAACAATTGTATGTGCACATTTATGTACATGTAGCAATACTTTCGCACTTTTTGCTATACTGGTGTGTGTGTGTGTGTGTGTATATGTATGAGTGGGTGTTGATAATCAGCATTGAGCACGTCGCACGTCAAAGCGATGTTTAGTATATACGAGCGAATAAGGGGACTTCTCAGTTGTCTTCCAACAGTTGTATCGACGACACATACATAGAGTTCTTTACGGCCAGACAAGTGAGTAGAGTAGATACATATCAGAGAGCGGCTCTCACAGTGGAATTATATAAATAAGTTGTAATTGAAAATTACTCTTCATTGATACGTATATGGCCTAGACCCTTAAATTATGATTCATTCGTTTTGCCGGCATGAGTCATTCTAACCAAATAACGATCAATATTGAGCACGCGCCCAAATAAGCAACCATAAAATTATTTATGATCAATCTAAACACAATAATCTTTGAGCTTGAAAATAACTGTAAGCAGGTGTGCGTTGTACTACCTAAATCTGATAACAATTAGCTTTGTTTCACATTTGAGATGTTTCAAAATTGATTTCCACAAAACACTCGAAAAAATATATAAAATATAAATACTGAGTATTATATGTATGTATTTACACAGTTGATGTTTACACGATTGGCCACGATTCCAATAAGCAAAGCATTATTCCAAAATAAAATAATAATTATATACAAATTATAATTGTAATTATAATTAATTTTCATTTTACATATTATTATTATTAATATTAAATAAACATTTATTATAACAAAGCAAATATTTAGGCGACCAAAATATAATTGATAAAATTGAAAAGTCAACATTTGACTTAATATCACTCGTTGAATTTGTACTTGTTTGGTTTTGTTACCATATGAGCCAAATAAACTCAGTAAAATGTACAAAATAACAGAGCAATATCTTACACACATATATTTTTTTAACAATATGTTTAAGAAATATATATTTATATGTAAAATTAACTGAAAACTAGCACAAAAAGTCAACTTTTCTTATTGCTATGCGCTTTACTATATATCAGGAACTACACCCAAGTAAAATATGAAATATTTGATGTTTATACTGTTTAATAGATTCGAGGGCAGGCAACTGTTATCTTATCTAGCCAAAATTTAGTTTATCTTGTCTGAAATTTCGGTCTAAGCGAAACCTGCAACCAAACCAACTGCCAGCAGTATTTAGCTGACCACATTTGGCGTTAACAGAAAGTTTGCCATATCATTCGCCGATAAGAAAACACCATATATTTTTTATTAGAAACAATGGAAGCAAACCTAACGTTAACTTCTTTGGTCGATTATTAACGCTTTGAATTTAATAAGCGTCGGTTGTGTTTCATTTTTAAAGCTGCAGGTAAAGTGTTCAAGTTAATATTTGATTATCATTATTATTCATGGCATGTATATACAAATATTAAAATGCTAATATATTATTTCAGATTTGTCAATAACCAAAAGTGCAATATGTCGCTTCTAACAGGCAGCGCAAATGCGGTGAAGTACACGCTATTTGGATTTAATCTGATATTTTTGGTAAGTAACAGTTGCAATAGCGATAAATCTGGCTGACTCATCAAGCTATACACAATGATTTGAGTTGATTTTGCATCAGTACAAAGTCAAACATTATGCAGATATGCTAGCATACAGTAATCATACAGATAAGATCTTGGCAAGAAAAAAAGGAAACACACAAATCTCTTGATGCAGATACAGCAGATGTCTCGTCAGATGATTTATTAATATACCTTGCAGGTGGGTTAAGTTAGAGATAGAGAATGGAATCCATTATTGTTATATTTCTGCGAATATGCGCAGTTAGTCACATACACTCTTAAATCTATGTTCGTTTTGTTTTATGACCTTTTATTGATAAGTTTAGACATTGATTAGTAATTAAACCACTTAGATAACGCTCTCTTTGTTTCTACTGTTTCTTCAATTGCTTGGAATAAATAAGTACAACTTTTTAATGTGTAGATATTTTTCTTTATCTTTTGAATACATATATATTCATAATATTTTAATCTAAACACACTATTCATATTTGAAATGGGCCCTCTTCAAGGTATATGTATTTGTTTTTAGTATTTTTTCAAGAATTTATTAATTATGTTTAATTAGGGTTAAAGTTACAAATTAAATAATGTAAGATTAAAAGTGAATTTATTATTTGTGTTAGCGAAATCAAATTTCTTTTATATTCAAAAATATTTACCTGGAATCCTCACATATCTTATCTATGGTTAGCACTTCAGCTTTTTAAGCACACTTCTGCAATTTTGTCACAGTTTAAGCATTATTTTTTTGTATAATAATTATCAATTATTTATTTATTTTTAGATCACTGGCATCATTCTTATAGCAGTTGGAGCTGGCGTTGGCTCCGTGTATACTGGCTATGAGATCTTCCTGGTTAGCAATTTCTTCTCCATACCAACGTTGTTGATTGTGACTGGCTCGTTCATCATTGTGATCACCTTCTTTGGCTGCTGGGGTGCGCTGAAGGAGAACTATTGCCTCATCCTGAGTTTCTCGGTGATGCTGTTCATCATTTTCATTCTGGAACTGGCTGCTGGAATTAGTGGCTATGTGCTGCGCAATAACGCTTATGACTATATAGACAAATCGCTTAGCAATTCATTGAAAGATTATTCGAACAAGACGCAGGATGCAACCACTAAACTCTGGGACGAGGTGCAACGCGATTTCTCCTGCTGTGGCGTTACAAACTATACGGACTGGATCACAGTGCTGCCAACTGGGGATCTTCCCATGTCATGCTGCTGGATACCCGTGGGCCAAGTAGGCACATTCACCTGCAATGATGACATTAACAACTTGAACCGCTACGTAGGAGGATGTCTGCTCGGATTTTCCGACTACATAGCTGATCATGCCGTTAGTTTGGGTGCTGCTGGCGTCTGTATTGCCGTTCTTCAGGTGAGATCACTGTACTTTCAATACATTGATCTTTAACTAATTTCAATTTAATATTTTGCAGTTCTTTGGAGTCATCTTTGCCTGCTACATCGCGCGAGAGATCAAAATTCGCAATGGCGTCACCGGCATTATGTAGATGTTTGTAATTAGGTCCACTGTTAAAATAGATACAAGTCAAATTTCCGGCCTGCAATCTTAGCTTATTTTTAAGTTACAATTTGTTTTTGCATTTCCCGCTTTTCAATGCTAAATTATTAAAATATATGTAAACGTATAATAACTTTATGAATAAAACCATTTTAGCTATTATGCTACAACATAATTGAACTGCACTTGTTTTTGGTTTGTTTTATGGCAATTATGCCCATTATTCCCTGAATCAAATCTTATCGTCTATAGTATATAAACCACTCAATCTTTCCATTCGCCTTGCAGTCCTATTTGTTTCGAGACGCACATGTATATAGTATTGAAAAGATTGGCATAAGCGAACAAAGAAAAAATTGTAAGGCAATATATGGCTACAGTACTTTTTTCTACTTTGAAGGGGTTGGGTGTAAAATGTAAGAGAAATTAAAAAAAAAAACTATTGGTTGTACACTGAGTTAGTTCAGAAAACGATTCGATACGTTAGTTTAAATAGTTAAACTTAAAATATTTAAATTGCTATCAACTAAGCATTTCAAAATATTGCAGTGAAGTTTAAAATAGCAATCAGATGACATTTTGATGAAACATGACTTATATCCATCATTTTTTTGCAGGCTGAGTATATTTCGGATCGAGCTGTAGAAAGATGAGTTCTTTTAAGAAAAAAGTTTATTGTTCGCCAAGATATGGTATTGCTAATAAAAAATGGAAAATTGAAAACAATTTGCTTATAAATTTGTTCAAAACAAACTCATCAGTTAAAATTTATGCTTTTATGCTATACTTTTAACCTTTGATCAAACAGGTATTAACATTGGAATCCTATGAAATAAACCTTTCACGAGAAAAATCGATTGGTTTTTCATATCACATGTAGGCAACTCAATCCCATTCTACAAGTGTATATAATGTCGGCGTGCCTAAGAAAAGAAAGAAGGTCAAAATCAAATAGTTTAGGTGTCTAAAAACAACTCAGTCCGCTCAGTTGTAGTAAGTGATTTGTGATAATTATGGCATCTTTCTAAGTACATGCTGTGTGCAGACACAACTTAATTGGTAGACAATACTAGAAAATTTGTCAGTATACCCACATATATGTGTAGCAATCCATGCATGACTACAGGCAATGAATAATTTACAGTTGTGCTATTAAAAAATCGATAAGCCATGTCAGTTGATTCAAAAAAATTTAGACATACAATCAATAACATATGGCAAACACCTGCCGACCCACAACCCAAATGACCTTGCACTTGAAACATTGTTTGTATTTTGAAATTGTAAGCCAACCTGAATGACGTTTGCATTAAGTATGAGTTGTGCTTAGTATATATGTTTGTATGTATTTATGCATTAATAGACTCGTAGTAATATTTAGTTGAACTAATTTCACATTTTATTGCAAAATGCGCTGAATTAGGCATAATCTTATCGCTGTATTTTATCTAGAACATTGAGAAAAACTGAACATATATTGGCTGATAAGCGAACTCAACTGTTACACAAAGAGCGTTAAAGCGAGAGCCAGTTAGTTTGGCTTGAGCGGGAGAGGGAAAGATATATATATATATAGAGAGAGAGAGAGAGTGGTGGGTGAGTTGGCCAAGAGCCGAGAGCCGTTTGGCGTTTGCAACTGGCAACGTTCCCGTTCTGGGTTCGCGCTCAGTCAACGTGTAGCCAGCTAAAGTTAAAGTACGTTCTGTGGCCAAGAAATAACTATTACAAAAAATCCCCAATATAATTAGAAAAAAATAATATAATATATACATTGCATTGCAGCTAAACAACTTTGAACAACGAAAAATAAGAGAAACGAAAAACCAACAGAATGGCGAACCGGGAACTTGAATTAAATTCCGGAATGCGCTGTGCCAAATATATGCTCATCATAGTGAGCTTTATGTTTGCGGTAAGTTTTCCAACCAAATTTCCAACTAACAGTTCTCATGATTCATAAGTTGAAGGCAAGTGCGCCATTTTGTTTTTCACTTAGAGAAAAAAATATCAGACACTGATAACACAGCGCTTTATTTTGAGCTCTTATCAGTAGTTGAACAATTTTATAGTGCTGTTTGTGAATCACAATATACTTCGACTGCGAGAGCGTATGAGAATAATTTTGCAAAAGAGAGTCGGATCCAGTGTCTAATATTTATTTTTCTTGATAACGCTGAAAACATTTATTTCTGATGACACAGAGCTTGTTAGATAGCCTAGATATAGGAATTGGAATGTTTTAAGGCGAATTTATTATGTGGCTATGAATATAGCCATGAAATCTTAAACTGTTTTACATTTTCAACTATTATACATATATATATATATATATAACAGTTGAAGATATCTTTGCTATAGCCATATATTATGGCGAGTAATTATTCATATATGACAATTGCAAAAATAATCTAAACTATTAGATTGTACATGTGTACAAAATAGTTGTAGATATCTCTAGTATAGTCATGATATCTTGAAGATATCTTCAGATAGTCATGATTTCTTCAACTATATCAGAGATATTTTCAACGCTTATGTACATATGTATATACAACTTATCTCGGATATGTATTGCTATCTAATACATTAGATACCAGATATATTACCAATTTATAACTGACTTTCGTTATCTTAAATTTGTTTGGGTTTTTTTTTATATACTTAAACTTTTTCCCAAAATTGACTTCCGTTCAAAAGTTATGCACATTAATTACTATGTTTACCCAGGGCGGACAGCTTTTGCGTATTTCGATAAGATAGTGAGCACAGGGACAGAACTCTCAGAGACCATAGATGTAATACGATTAAATGTATACCCAAAAGTTTCCTTTTATTTGCACTTATTCATTTATATGGCACTATGACTGCGTTAACAACTGATTTTATAACAGGAGCATATTTTGGCTAGCAGTGTTGGTTTGTGCCCACTTCAGACAAAGTGTCAAAACTTAGGTGCTACGTCTTCTAAGACGCTAGTCTTAAAAATCGATAAAATCGATTGTCGAAAATCGATAAATACACATATCTCCCACAATTTGAAGGCTACAGTCCCCAAATTTGCATGGTAGGTTGTTGGCGATATTCTCCAAAAATCGGCATATGGCGCCCCCAGTTTCCGCAATTTTTCTGTTAGGGTCAAATGTGGTTGATATATATATTTCGTAAAATGTAAACCGATAAGTCCGCAAATATCCCACAATTTGAAAATAGAGTGACCAAACGTGAAAGGTAACTGCATTTTCGATTTTTAATATGCGCAAACCAAAATTTTAGCTTCATTTGGTTGTTGCTTACAATCGCTATTGAATTTGATCACACTTTGGTTAAAAATTACAAAAATTGCATAAGAGTTTTCCCCTTGTCCACCTCTCTGTCCCAAAAACCAATATAATTCTGACACTTCCTCGTCAACGATATGAGACTCAATGTCAAAGTCGTGACTTGGCATGCGATTGCGAATTGAATTTGTTAACGGTTTTTTTTTGCCCTCCCAGCTGACAGCCATACTACTGATTATGGTGGGTACGACCATTCAGGCGATTTTCGGCGATTTTAGTCTCTTCATTGATGGACACTTCTCGTCCCCGCCCGCGCTCCTAATTGCCATTGGTTTCATACTAATTGCGGTGGCCACTTTGGGCGCCTATGGAGCGGTCAAGGAGAGCGTTATGCTCATCAATGTGGTAAGTAGCGCACCAAGAATACTCACATTTATTTTTGTGGCACTCACCTTGTAATTTTTGTGGCATCTCAATCTGCAGTACGGCGTCTGTCTGTTCCTCGTCTTTTTGCTCGAGGTGTCGGCAGCTATTGCCGCCTTTGTAATGCAGACCCAGGTCCGCGAAATGCTGATGCGCACCATGACCGAGGCGCTGGCCGAATACGAAACGGATAGCAATGTCGAGGCAGGAGTCGACTTTATGCAGTCTGGTGTAAGTATGATCCGTGAATGGATATCTAATCAAAATTCAGAAAATATATATAAATAATAGCTAGTTTCAAGTTAAAATAATCTATGAAAATTTATTGAAATATTTCTAAATTTTCTGCATCTCAATATGCTACCAAAAAGATAGATACATTTAAAAAAAAAAATTGTCTGCAGTTAAATAATACATATTTAAAATTTTACTTAATACGTTTTGTTTTCAAACTTAAGCTTAAAATTTAATAGTATAAAAATTCTTGATTTCAGCTTGTAGATCTTAGCTTTAGTTAATTCCAAAAAAATAGAATGAAATATTTCTGAATTAAGACTCAAAATTTGGATTTTTAAATCCATTTTTTAAAGGCTCTGCTGCTTGAAATAATTAGTTATACTAAAAATATTTAAATTTGAAATATTTGCTTCTTTGATTTATGTTTCTTTAGTTGGGTTGCTGTGGCGTTACGGATCCCGATGATTGGAAGCTGTACTACTCACCCAATCAGAACATGTCGCACCTCGATTCGGATGATGTTGTTGTGCCGATTTCATGCTGCGGCAGCCTGGCCCAGGATCGCAACGATATCAACGAAGTGAACTGCCTGGAGCCCTTCGAATATGGCTGCTTCCGGAAGATGAACTTCATACTGTCGCAGAGTGCGATGCTCATTGCCACCGGAGCGACAACCGTTGCATTTGTCCAGCTCCTGGGCGTGCTCTGTGCCTTTATGCTGGCCAAGACGCTTCGGCGCAACAAGTCGATACGCGAGGCGCGTCGCTGGCAACTACAACAAAGCCTCGGCGTTCTCATTTCTGGCGGCAAGATGGGCATGCCGGTCAATTCGGCGATGAGCGGCTACCAGCAGCTGGAGAACAGCAGGGAGCCGGGCACACAAGAACCGTACACCTACACGCCCCAGAGTCCCAGCGTCAATTAAAAATCAACAACAATATGATAATGTAAAATATATGTAATTTCTTAATCAAATGCCAAAGTGAAATTCAAATAAAACGCAGCCCCAAACTTTTAAGTTTAGGACTGCTGACCCAATTGCTTGACCAAGTTCTTGAGTAGACGTAGTTGCTCCACGATGCTGGCCGTGGCGGTGCCACCAATCGTATCGTATTGCTGCACATTGTAGCCGTAGTCCGCCACGCTGGCAATATCCGCTCCAAATGCGGCACAAATCTGCTGCAGCTCGCCCAGTGGCACCTCCGTTATATCCACACCCCGCTGCTCCGCCAGTGTGACCACGCGTCCAATGTGATGGTGGGCCTGCCGAAAGGGCACGCCCTTACGCACCAGATAGTAGGCCTGAAATTAATTAATTGGATTCAAATGTTCTTTTAGTTTAATACCAATACCAAACCATTTTTACGTTCAGGAATTAAATTACGAGGCAGATATGATTATTAATATTAATAATATTATTATTATATTATATTATACTAGTCTCAGGGGAATCTTGATGAAACTTTGGCTAAAATCGATAGATATGTTTCTGTTTTTCAGAAATCGATTTCCTGTAGCTCTTAAATTATGGACAAAGTTTATAATAATCTTCCTTCCAAAGAATTTTAATGTTAAAAATCCTTAAAGCCTTAATGCCAAAATATACATTAGCTTTTTTTATCGCCAATTCCTTTTAAAATTAAAATCCATAGAGGAACAATTAATTTGTCTCTTGATTTTAGGCAAGTTCAATTTCAGATTGCTGTGCCCATGGGACAACTCACCCAATCGGTGGCCAACATATCGGAACTGAGAGCCGCCTCCAATTGATGGCGCTGCACCTGCATGGTTTCAATGACGCCGACGGCGACGTCCAGACTCTGGGCCAGTTTGTCGTAGGCCTGGAAGCAGTATTGCTTATCGAATTGGTAGTCCTTGTTGTAGGTAGATGGGGTGCCCTTAATGGTCATCATAATGCCCGTCAGATTCGATGTTATCAGACCCGCTATGCCGCGAATCAGCTCCAGACTATCCGGATTACGTTTTTGTGGCATTAAACTGCTGCCGCTGGCAAATGTGTCAGCAATTTTGATAAAATCAAATTCCTTGGTGCTGTAGACAATGAGGTCCTCGGCGAGACGAGACAGGTGCATGCTCACCATCGAACAGCAGTAGATAAAGTCCACTGCAAATAAATTATAAAACAATTGACTTAACATAATATTCAATTTCTGTTTCTTTTAATTTAAAACATATTTTGTGTCTAGAATTCAAAGATAATTAAAAATATTCGACAAATATTTCACTATTTTGTAAGCTATCTATGTTTAATTATGTTATACCTAGTTAGGCCTAAGTTCAGCAATACCAAGAGAGAACGTTGCAATCGGGCGCAACTGACTGCGGAATACTCTGATACCCACTAACATGTAACAATGAACAGAGTGGGTGTAGCCAAGAAATACCGATCTTTGAAGCAGATTTTTAGTAACCTACTGTAACTGTAGCTCCTAAATTACGGGAGGCATAGGCTTTTGGGGGCGAATGTGAGTTAGGGCGTCACTATCAATATATCCTTCAGATTTGGTGACTCTAGCTTTTAAATTGAGTAAGATATAAGATTTTCAAATCAGCTGAAAACTTAAGAATTTTTCTTATGATTCACGACTGTTGTATTCCTAAGATACTAATAATTCTTAACATATAATTTTATTACTTTGATTATTATTATGCACATCCAAAATTGAAGTTGGACGCCGGGACATTCAGCTGGTTAACTAAATTAGCATATATTGAAATCCATACTTATATGATTAAGTCTAAATTTATTAAAATTAAAATTAAATCCATAAATACATGTAATAAATGGCAAGTTTCCCTTTTAAAAAACTTTTTTAGGCATTCGTGCCTATGAGGGCAATATTATATAATTATCTGATACAGACATATACGCAGTGTTGCATACAGGTACACATTTGTATGAGTTTTGATTCAAGTAGCTCAACTAAGATAATGTATAATTCATAAACAAATAGTTAAGCGAAAATTTCCAGTGATCAGCTGAGAACTTGATAAGAATATTTTATATATATAAGAATATTTATATGTACTTTTGACATATTCTATTTTTCAAATTATTAAATTTAAATTTTTTAACTAAATGAAAATATCAGGATTCTCCAATCAATCCAACTCACCCACAAAATCACGATCTCCCACAGCGTGCATGCTATTGCCCGTAACGCCAGCGAAACCCAAACGCTCTGCCAGCCACAGGCGATCAATGCCCAGCGGATTCCCGGCCAGAGCTCCGCTGCCCAGAGGCAACACATTGCAGCGATCGCGTAGCTCGAGCAGCCGCAGGCAATCCTCGCGCAGGGCAAAGGCGTGCGAGAGGAGCCAGTGGGAGAACTGAACGGGTTGAGCCCGCTGCAGGTGCGTATAGCCCGGCATGAGCACGCCCAGATGCGACTGCGACTGCTCCACCATCGAACTGATAACCAGCCTCAGGCGGCCCAGAGTTTCGCGTATCGCCTTGCGCAGCCAGAGCTTCAGGTCGGTGACCACCTGATCGTTGCGACTACGTCCTGTGTGCAGACGCTGGCCCAGCTCACCGGTTAGCTCAACGAGGAGGCGCTCGTTGACCGTATGAACATCCTCATCGCTGTCCTCAAACTTAACGAGATGTTCAATCCAATCGTAGCGTATCAGCTCCAGACTCTTCACCAACTTACCGCACTCGGCGGCATTCAGATGACCAGCACGCATCAGTGCCTCCGCGTAGGCTTTGCTTGCATCCAAATCATCCGCATAGAGACGCCAATCGAGGGACAAACTGTTGTTCAGCTCTTGCAGCGCCTGATGCGGTGGCTCCGTAAAGCGTCCGCCCCACAGCAAATACCTAGAGGAGACCGAATTTTCCTGCGTCATTCCGTTTGCCTTGCTTCCAGTTGACTGACTGCCAGCTGTTCATGTTGTCAAATTCTATTTAAAATAATTATTGTATGTTTTCTTTCGAATCTAGCTATATATAATCTGTGCCTTATCTTTGAAAATATACGTTACTTTACGCAAATGATCTTATGCGCTGCTATTTACAAGCTATAAAAGTCCAATTGATGTGTCGCTTAATGTTGCTTACATATTTTTAACAATTTAATAAAAATGATAAACGACACAAAACATATTTTAAAATGCCATTTTCATTTTAATATTCAGATATTCATATTAATCTTTTACACAATTAAATTATGAAAAAAGTTGCAACTTATGTCAACAGTCATATTTCAAATAAAAATATTGTATATCAATACAAAACATTTAAAAATAACTATTTAATTATTGAAAGATATACATATAAATCAGAACCACTGTGCGGCTAAGAAATTAACAACAAAACCGACACAGGAATTTAACTTGATGTGTAAAAATAATATAAAAAAACACTGCTTTTTTATAATTATTTTTTTAATTTGTACTCTTGACTTAGTCTATGAGCAAACAAAAACAACAATTACGCCGACAAATATATTGTCTTATCAGTCATACACTAACCGAACATAGAGTGTAGCCTCTGACGTGCACAGATTACAAATTTCGTACTGTGATAAGCGACTGCCTGGAAGAGTTAAACGTTCCGTGCTCTATAGCAGCTACTTTAGATCCTCCAGAAACAGTTTGCTCAGTTCACAGCACAGACGATGCAGTGGAAGACCCATGACACAGTAGAAGTCACCATCAATGCGAGATATCAGGGCGCCACCAGGCCCCTGAACACCATACGCGCCGGCCTTATCGCTGCAGAGCACACATAGGCAGACACGGAGAGAGAGAGAGAGAGAGAAAGATAAGATGAGTGTAGTTCAAGATGATTTGTACAAAAGAATACATTGCCGAAGCTTCTAAGTAAAGCACAAACTGTCAATATGATGTCATCATATGTCAAAATAATAGTAGTACTTCTCAAAACATTTAATAAAAATATAACTAATTTTATGGTGTTCAAATCATGACATCTTCTCAAAACCAAAATATGTTTCGCTTTTCACCTGGCAATGTTTAAAAATATGATTATCTCGTCATATCTAGTTTTATAAATATTATTTTGTCAAAGGAAAAGCAGAGAAAACTTCACCAATATTCCACTACTATTGTAATGATAAATTTAAATAATAATTTAAAAAACTAAATATAAAAATAGATAATTAAATGTAAGGACTTATACCTCTCTCGTTCATAACCTTTATAGCTATGTTATGCTTTATGTTTACATATCTTCAGTATTGTTTGCTTGTGTTTAATCAAAACCTTTCATAGTTTCCCCACTATATTTTACTTTTTGCTACAATTTTGCTCTACAATTTTTAGAATCCCAGCTATCTACTTCTTGTCAGTTTTATTAACTGTTTTAGTCATTTACTTTGCTCACTCTAGTCTTCTGTATTTGAATATAAATAACTAAATTGTTTAATATATATTTTAAGGGGTATTGTAATGCAGTTACAATAGACAATCTGGTTTATAGTGTAGTATTCCTATCAATAGCCCCTCACACATTACAAAGTAATGTAGCCTGTAGATTTTCTTTATGGGAATGTAATAAACTGTTTCAGATTCACTGTCTGATGGTTAGCTTAAAGCACTGTGCAGATAATACATAGAGGCTCCAAATAGACTTAAAACTTGCTGTGTTGTCTGCTTAGTGCTCAATGTCATAGGCTGTTCTTTGAAGCAATTGAATATGCACTTTTACTTTCATTTTAAGGTTACCTATTTAATTACAGTGTCACATGTACTTATCCTATAATTGAAAATACGCTGTTACATCTTGAGACACACTTTCAGTCGCTACATTTACAGTTCTAAGATCATATATTATAAAACTAAAGTACCCCACAAAACTTCCAAGGCGGCAAAACAACTTTTGATCAGCTGTTGCGTGCAGTTTTGAAGCAACTGGAACTGAACTGCAAAGTTTTTTTGCTTAGAGGATACTGTTTTACGAGTATCACAGCAGCATGCAATTACACTGGAAACCTAGAACATAGAAACCTAGAATATAGAATAGAACCTCACTCACAGTGGATCTCCGCTGTCTACATAGCTTTGTATCTGCTCCGCCGTCAGCTGTCCAAAGTAGACATCAGCTGTTTCAGTAAATTGCCGCACACCTTTCGCATGCTTGAGGACGACGCCGGTAAACACGCGATTGCTGGCGCCGGAGAGACTGTTTGAGGCAGATGAAAAATATCGGTTGATTTATTAATATTTAATATCTGATTAATTGATTTACTTGGTGAGCATGCGGATAGCATCGGCTGCGTCTCTTGGTTTGCCGTAGATCTCGTTGGCCAATGTGACCATTGTGTCGGCAGCAATTACCAACAGATTTTGGGCTTCGCCGGCGCTGCTCAAGCGATGGAAAACCTCGTCGGCTTTGCCCGAGGCGGTTGCTTCGATATAGTCTGAGAACTCCTTGAAATCAGCCACATTCAGATCCTCCTCGAAGGTGGAGGGACACAGTTCCGCATTGAGACCCTAGGCGATGATAAGTCAAAGTTATAAGAATTGATTAAAAATTAAATTTTCCATTTTTTGAGATCTTGCCAGCATCTGCACCAGCTCCTGGCGGCGAGGGGAGCCGCTGGCGAGGACAATGCGATAATTGCTCAGCAAATGCTTAATTGGCGCCAACATGGCTGATGACAATTATTAATATTATTTTGCTGGCAAGTGAAAATCGCGGCAAGATTAGCAAAACGACAATACACGAAACCACATGCAGGGCTGTCTAGTTTGGTATTATCGATAATTTGACTCATTCTCTTGGTATTTTACTCACATTTTGATATTTTAGCAGCATAGTGCAACAGCTGCAGTATCGACCGACCGCCACAATGTATCGCTTGAGTGCAAGCGACGCGAAAACATTTCGCGGCAACTCAATTCGCCAGAAAAAAAAAGTTTCGTTGTGCAATTTGCTAAGAGGATTAATGGACGCGAGACGAACGTGTGCTTTACATTAACCGTTAGCTGTGAGAGCGACATCAGCTGCTGCAATACAAACCTGTCCGCCTTACGATCTCGCTGTTGAAAGAAGTGCATAGAAACAAGAAACGCAGGCAATGAAGAAGCAAAATGAATTGCGCTAATATAAGTACGTGTGTGTGTGTGTCGGTATTAGCTTAAAGATATTTTTAATTGTGCGCCGCCGTCGTTCCGTCCACTGTCCCATTGTCAAATTCATTTACCGCCTTTGCCGTTCGTCAACATTTACACCCAAGCAGCGGCAGAGAATTGTCAACGTCGCAGTCGCAGTCTCTGCTCGCGAGCGTCGTCACCTTGAAGTGCTACGGGCCGCCGCTGACCGCAGTCACAAGGCGCACGCGATTCATTGCTAACGGTTGCCTTCCCTACTACTTCCTTCCTTCCAGTCCAAGTCTGGGAAAAGTTCAGTTAGACCGCGTTTGTGTCAAGGTTGGTTGATAGGAAACCAAAAAAAAAATAATACAAATGTATGAGTGCATAGATTTACATTTATGTGATTAGGTATATAAATTCAACATATATATATATTATTGTTTTCAATTCGCATTGTACTTTGTTCAACAAATATTTGTTTATTTGTGTCTGTGACTTTTCGGTCAGTGTTGAGTTCACGAATGTTGTTGCATAAAGCACAATAATCAATGTACATTTTTGCGTGTAAACGAGGGTCACTTCAAAAGTGCTGAGGTATTGGTGAATTATTGACGCAATAAAAAATAAGGAAATTTAGTTATTCGTCAAGGATTAAGTCAAAAATCGATAGAAAACAAAAAAGTTTGAAAACAATACCAAATATTTATTCGGAAATGTTAATTAGCAAGTACTAATTAATAACCAAATTAATTTATGTAATAAAAATGAATATTTACAAAGTATTATAATATTCAAATTTGTGATTAGAATAAATTGTGTCTATTTATGTTCAATATTTTGTGAAATTAAAATTAAACTCGATTTTGATCACTGAAAGAAAACAGAAACAAATACAACATGAACAAAGACAATAAGTTTCAGTCAGATAGCTATTTGCTGACATTTATAACAATTGGCTTAATAGCCGACTGGGCGTGCGTTGATTATAAAAAATTTATAGAACTTTTGATAAAATCCATTTGGGAATGAACAGTTCAACAACACTAATCATTTAACCATGATTAAATACATGCTGTTATCATTTAACTATGAACGATAATGAGCTCTTCACGTATACTACAGAAGGTAGTTTCTAGATGTTCGATACGTGTATGGAAATTGGTGTAATTTTTAAGCTGCCCTCGTCTAATTATATTAATTACATTGTATAGCCAAAAAGGAAGTGTAAAATGTATTTATAATCAACTGTGTTGCGTCGCCAGAGAGAGCATAATAAAATGAAGCATATAAACAGCCAGATACTAGTAAATTATTGTGGCTTATATTTATTTTTGTTTATTTATCTATTTGATGTTAACTAAATTCAGTTGCCACAAAAAATTCGAAAACATAAAAGACATACATTTAAATTAACATAAAACCAGATAATCCGATTTCCAAACAAACAAAAAATGCTTTTCTCTGTGTGAGTGCTACTCAAACTGTAACCCAATCATCAAGCAGTGACTGCCAAACGATACGCACGTATTTACTGCCTCTCTTTTTGTATCTTTCTAGTACAAACACATCACATGCTTGCGTCGTCGACTACACACATTTGTAGCTAAACATCCCGCGATTGTGCCCTCAAATTTGCGTTTGTGTATCGGAGAATAAAACGCTCAATTCGGCCATGTTCTCACTGCAGCAACTGATCAAGAGGACGGGTGGAAGCAGCGTGGGTGCTGGTGGTGCTGCTGCTGTTGATCTTTGCAAGTTTTTCAGTCAGCTGAGCAGCGGGCTGACGTCATTATCAGCTGAAGCTACAGCGACAGCAAAGCAGCAGTTGAGCGAATTCAACTTCGGCGACGACACTGTCAGTCTCAATTCGCCTGCGATAGCGCACGGTTGCTGTTCGCACGCATCGAAATCGGAGTCGGCGCACGTCGTTCATTTATCAAAGCAATTTGTACGCAGTTTGCTGCAGCAGCGCACTCACGACATAAAGCGTCACATATCCTCCAAATCGTCATCCTCGTCGTCACAACAGACAACTATCAAAATTGCCATGTCTTCTTTGGCAGCGGAGCCTCTCCAGGCTGAAATCATCCCTAGCAATAGCAGCGATGACAGCAGCAGTGTTACAGCTGCTGCCGTAGCCGCAGCCGCCGTCGTCGATGGCGTTTCAAGCGAGGCAAACACCTCCTGCCACGAGGCAGCCTCAAACAGTGCGGCGGGCAAGAAGCCCTGCTTCAGCACCGGCCTCGCCGACATCCTCCAATTCATGGAGCTCATTGGCAACCTCAAGGTAAGCCCAAAAAAAAAAAAAAAAAAATCAAATCAAATCAAAAAGAAACCAGTTTTTTTTGAGTTGTCCCCCAAATGCCCCCGCATCGATTTTTCAACTACTGGAACAGCAGCTATTTTTGTGTGCTGCACTTTCAGTCAGTAAGCTAGAAATCAACATGGCTCTTTTCCAAACTGATTCAACAGATTTGTAGAGCTATTTTAATACAGTTTTGGCTATCTTTTTATTAGCTTATAAATATAATGTCACAAACAAATTTCGTTTTCGAGCGATCATTATATATATGTATTAAGCGTAAACAGCTGCAAGATATTGATAAACTGAAATGTTTTGATTTTAATTAAATTTTAGCCATTTTAATTTCTCTTCAACGCTGTAAAAATTTTCTTTTAAATACGAATAACATATTTGAAATTTATTGTAAATTCATCTTGCCAATATATTTACATATATATATATATATATATATATTTATTTATATATATATATATTTATACATATATACATACATACATATATATATTTATATTTATACATATGTATATATTTACATATATATTGTTTTTGCTTTATTCAGCCATCTCAAAACAATTCCAAGTGATTTCAGAATGAAATGAGTGAAAATTCACGTGAGTCAATTGGCACTTTGCCATTGCGAAAAAAATAAACAGAAAAATGGCTTATGCAATTGAAAACTGGGCTCAAAGTTCAATTAGGGGAATTGTCGGTTTAAATCGATGTTTTCGACTGACTAACGAAAAGCGAGTTTTTCAATGGGGTTCTTCAATTTGCCCCAAAAGTAATCCGTCAACTGAAATTATCAATTATGCTGATTAGATAATAAAACAGGGTATAATACAATCGAAATTCTCTTCCAAAGAAAATATAAACAATAAACCAAAAGCCATAAACAGAAAATTCACTAAATTGATAATTAGGAAGAAGAAACCAAAACTAAACAAATTATATACATATTTAAATATGTATATGTACATATTTTTATTTATACATACTACGAAAAGTGTTCAAGCATTATACAATATTATATATATATAAAAACGTATACATTTGTGTGAGACTAAAACAAATCGAATTTTGTTGGGTAAAGAGCGAAGATATTAAAAACAAGGCAAGCCAAATTTGCATTGTTTTCGCTTTGAAAATTAAGTTTTATTTTCGTTTGAATTGGGAATACAAATTATTCTTACTTGGGTAGAATAGTTTGGCAACAATTTTACCAGGAAATAAGTGCATTATTATTAAGTACAGTTCCGATACGAAATCAAGCTAAGCCACGAACTATTTTTGAATGAGTTAAATGCCCATGGAAAAAATATTCTTTTAATATTGCGTATTCCTCATGATTCATCAATTCTTGTGATTAAGCAATTTCTGCTTACACTCTACTATATATATCCATATATCTTTATATATATATGGTCTCGGAGCAGCTGTAGGCATGCATGACACATATTTCAAAACATATCGAACACACAAATATTATATAGTCAGTTTGAAGCACGAGACTCGAATTCAATAACTTTCAAAGTAGATTTGATACAACTTGCATACATTTCGTGTAAGTAGTGAATCCGCAATAGAATAGTTCTCATTTTGTACTTCCTACAACTTAGGTACTCTTGGGTTGACCGTCCAATTTTTGGACGATGCCCATGAAAAGAGTTTCGATCGTTTGTTGATTTGTTTAATTTGAAGGCAGACATATAATTTCAATCGTTTTTTTTTATGTTCAACATTTACATCCCCATCCCCAAAATCGCCATATAGACATCTGTTTTCTTCTTCCCGTCTTTCTATAATATTCTTGTTCAATGTCAAGATCTGAGTTCCTCTTTGCCACTGCCTTCTTTTTTCGATAAGCCCAAATTCAAGTCAGTTGATATTATTTTGACAAGCGATGATATGTCGATATCAATATATTAATATATATATAGTACACAAATTACTACATTAACATTAGCGGAAAACGGTGATAATTAAAACTGTAAACAGATATTGCAGCAGGCATTAAGCTTAATCAAATTTAGATGAATCATGCACCTAAAAATTAAACGAACATTTCTTAGATATATTTTCCAAGAGCAAAATATATTAAAGATATTTCGTCACTTAGTTTGATTTTGTGTTGGACTGTACTAAATAATAATGCACTTTTCCTTTGTTGCCACACTTTTCTATCAAATGAAGAATAATTTGTATTCACAAATCCTACACATACATATACACATGTATAAGCATATTCGCGCTGTTTTTGCTCTCTGCCCAGCAAAATTCGCGTTCTTTTACTCTCGCACAATACGAATTTATATATACAATTATATTGTATAATACTTGAAGGCTTCTCGTAGTATGTATAAATAAACACACGTACATATACATATTTAAATATGTATATAATTTGTTTAGTTTTGGTTTCTTTTTCATAATTATTAGTTTGGTCAATTAATTAACCAATTTGTGTCCGTCGTTTTTTCATTATTTTTTTTCTGAAAGACTCGCCAGTGCTCTATCTTCACTTAGGGGTTTTTAATGTATTATCTAACGGATAAGATTGTGACTAAATTAAGGAATCCGATTTAAAGATTCGGTTATTTTATCGGTGCAATGTCGATTTAATCTGACAATTCTCCCAATTGACCTTTCATCTCAGTTTTCAATTGCATAAGCCATTTTTTGTTTTGTTTTTTTATTTCGCAATGGCAAATTTCCAAATGCCTCACGTGTATATTCATTCATTTCATTCTGAAATCACTTGGAAAGTTTTTGAAATTGCTGAAATATATATATCTGTATATATATATATTGCCAATGCGAATTTACAAAACATTCGCAAATATCTCAATATATATGGTTCGCATATTAAGTAAAATTGCAGAGCGTAGAAGTGTGTTTGAAATAGCATTAGGAATACGCAAATTGTGACTTTGATCTTGGCCTTCAAAGTGAAGACACGAATACACGAATACTCTGAATGTTATCCTATTTGTAGTACAATACGGGTGGGTGTGGTAGGAGGCGGTGGAGGGGCTTGTCTCGTCTGTGGGCTGTCGCTATTGTTGAAAATATATGATTAAACAGAGAAACCGCAACAATAATATTAGGTTACTCAACCTGCCAGACGGTCTCATGCTACAAATGAAAGCGAGCAAAAATGCTTGAGTAAGATATATCCTATACCCAAAATATAATTCATAGTTTTCTAACCCGAGGCAGATTTGAAACAGCATATGCATAAATATTTAGATTATTAATCGGTTTAACTGGACAGTTGACAACTTGTGATTATCAAATTACTTTTCCATACAAAAAATTCTCAAATTTCAGATTTTATCTTTTTGATGCGCTTAACGATCGCCACAAGCCCAATATTTATATTAGCAGGAAGTGTCCAAAGCACTTTGTCTAATTAAAAAGAGAGGCGCATAGAGAGGGAGAAAGATGGGATGGGGATGGGGCACCGCACTGACAGCCTAACCAAAGACATCGTCACCCAAGGGCGCCGCTCTCCGCTAGCCCACTTCCCCCTTTTCGGCGCAGGCCTTCAACTTAAACCTATTCGGTTGGTTGTAGGCTATTGCTATTTGATCAATAAATGGTTTATTTATAGAAGCCCGTCAGCGGGGTAGACAAAGTCGAGAGATTTGCCAACCTCTTTCTTTCTATATATAATATATATATATATATATTTCCATGACCCCACAAAGTGAGTACGACTTATCTCAGACACTACGTTATACGGTTTATCTTCAATTGGGTAAAAGTCACGTTGTGTTATGCAATTGTTGTGCTTATCAGCGGTCGAATGTGGCCCGTAATAAGTCATGACTATGCAGATATTATAATGATAGTAATAATGACACTCAACATGTTGTAATAAAGCTGATTAGTTGGAATATACAATGCAATATGTTTATTGCCATTATTATTACTGGTGGTTAGCTAAACTTATGTTGTTTATTGCGTAGCTTAAATGTATATTAATGATTGTAGGAGTGTAGCGAACACAGCTGTTAGTCATATTATTATTAAAGAAATGTTTAATTTTCTCTCTCTATTTGTATAGCACACGAAACGCACTGGGTGGGTGCTGCGGGATGTGAACGACTGTGAGTCCATCTCCGGTCACATGTATCGGATGAGCATGTTGACCTTCCTGTTGGACGGAAGTGAGGGTCTCAATCAGATACGCTGCATGGAGCTGGCGCTGGTGCATGATCTGGCCGAGAGTCTGGTTGGCGACATTACGCCCTTTTGCGGTGTCTCTAAAGACGAAAAGCGTGCCATGGAGTTCAAGGCAATGGAGGACATATGCAAGCTGATTGAACCGCGCGGCAAGCGTATCATGGAGCTATTCGAGGTGAGCATATGCATATTAATTGGCATAAGGTACGACTAATGCTGATTTTCTGACTATTTAGGAGTACGAGGGTGCGCAAAGTGCCGAGTCCAAGTTTGTGAAGGACCTGGATCGCTTGGATATGGTTATGCAGGCGTTTGAGTATGAGAAACGCGACAATTGCCTGCTGAAGCATCAGGAGTTCTTTGACTCCACGGAGGGCAAGTTCAACCACCCGTTTGTCAAGAAGCTCGTCAACGAAATCTACGAGCAACGCGATCTGCTGGCCAAGGCCAAAGGCGCCACGCCACCGCCAACAATTATAGTGCCTACCATGGAACTCACAACCGCCGCATCAACGCCCACAAATTTAGCCAATGGACATGGCAGCTCAAGTTGAAGCTTTGGGTTGTGACTTGGAGATTTAAGTTTACCACATATACAGATACACAAACACACACACACACATACACAAGCACCTTTATGATAAGCGTATCCAACTAACAAAGATTGTTAAGCCTACCTCGACACGCTCATAGTTAGAATTTATATGCATATATATATATATATATATATATATATATATATATAGATAATAATCATTTTAATTTATTGAAAAATCGACGTAACTTTCATTATTGTCGCTTGGCTCTTGACAGCATTCGTTAAACAACAATGTTTCAACTTAGTTAAATTTTATCTATATTAGTCGGTAAAGTCAAAGCTTCTTACATGATTCAAGCAACTACACATTTGTACATACTAAGCATTAAACAATGGCTAGCTAATTTTAAACGTGTAAGCACCAAGCAAAAAACCACTTAAATATTGCAAATCGAAGCGAAACTTAAATTTAACATCGTAAAGTCTAAAATATTAAATCAAATTTATTGATTTTGAAGGTATAAAAAACATTAATTTATAGCAAAACAAATTTAGCTAATTTAAATAGTTTGGCCAATAAAATCCAAATTATACCTATATTTTATTTGTTAATGTCAAAAACTTCTGATCAATTTAAATCCTCTTTTTTCTTGAACACACATAAAAAATAAACCAAATTAGGCAAAATAATAAAAAATACAAACAATCATTAAAGTCATGCTTCAAAAGTGACAGAAAGACAATTGAAAATTGTGTTTTCCTATTAACCAATAAATTCATTGATTAGTAAGTTAAAAAAATATTCGATTGTGACTACGGCAGATAAATAAGTAGTAAAAGTCTTGAGCATGTGCGTAAATATTATATGTACATGAGTGTGATAGATATGAGTACTAGGATAGAATTTAATTTGTTTCTTTTTTTCGTTAGAATAAAGTAAATAGAAGCATATGGCAATATTTTGACAACTGAACCGATTAAGGTGAAAACCAAGAAGAAGCATTTGGCCCATTTCAAAATGCTTTCCCCATGTAGTTGAAAGAATTGGTTTTGCTTTCAAAAACATAAGAATTTATTGAAAAAACTTAGAATTATGATGCAGACACAATTAATAATGTTTGCCAGCCAGTCAATATGGGTTGCTGCCACATTTGCTATGTACTCTAGAAATGGTTGAAAGGAGAATTAAGTTAGTTAAACAATTGAATTGGGTAAATATTTATACAGTTGTTGAATGAATTTTACTGCGCACCTTCAATGACGATAAACTGATTGTCGCGAGTTGAGGTTTGATGGGAGTGTTGCACATGCTTTTTGGCCTTATCTGTGTATTTATAGAACTCATTGAAATGTATTTAAATGTAAGTTTTCCGCATTTCCCAATTTGCCCACTTACGATGTAATATAATACTGCGCTCTGTCTCTCCCAAGGCATTCCGAGCAATGCATTTGTATTCACCAAAGTCTCGCCTGGTCAGCGCTCGCAGCGAGAGCCGCATCACAATGCGATGCACATGATCGACGACCATGGAGTCGTAGGTGCCGCCCTGCAGCAGCTCCTTATCCTTGATCCAGAAGTTAATCGATGCCGGCTGCGATTCGCTGATGCACTCGAGCGTCAGCTTCTGCCCCAGACCCACATAGATGGTATCGTATCGCGTCCAAATGGTCGGCGCAACTGCAGGAATTGACAAATTGAATTCCCGGGCTGAGAGGGTCTGGACAAAAATTAACTTACAGTTGACAACCAACATGACGCGCTTGCTGACCGTTGGCGGCACCCCGTTGGAGGCGATGCACAGATAGGCGCCCATGTGGACGCGCTGCAGCTGCCACAGTGTCAGATTCTGACCCTCCAAACTGTAGATCTCCTCCACCTGCTCGTCGACGTGTTCAGTGGGCAGCCAGAGCGGCGCATTCTCCTCGCGCCGCCAGGTGATTGTCGGCTGTGGCACACCTGTCGCACTGCACGTGAGCGTCACATTCTGGCCGCTGGCCCGCACCACATCCTGGCTGGTCTGGTAGTCAACAATGTCGGGCGGCACAACCACATCCAGATAGCCCATTTGGCTCTTCATCGGATCCGTGTTTATTTGGCACATGTACCTTTAGTATTTATAAATATTATTTTTAACCAATATTAATTAAATGTGCAGATAAGATTATTAGAAGATTATTCTGTTAGGCATGTTGACCAGGTGTCCTCTTCGTTATGGATATAAGTATCGAACACAATGAATTACAACTGGAAGTTTATTACTAACAAGTGTTTTTTCTTTTGCTTAAATCCAGAACATATTTTCCTAAAATTTAGAAAAAAAAAAGTAAATAAATGTACACCGAATTCTCACATTTTTTTGTTACTTATGTATTATTATAAAACATTAGTATTTAAAGATCTAAAGACACAAACATTTCAGGTGGTTTATACATTTTTTTTCTAGTTTTCAGAGCGATATTCTAAAATTCAGTGCGATTTCTTATCATCGCGATTAAAAAAGTATCAAGAATAAGGATATAGCAGGAATATTAAGAAAAAAAGAGGAAACATGGAGCAGTTCATTCGGTATTTCGAAAGGCACTGCTCTCAAATGCAGCCTTTAATAAATTAAAAATTTGAAATCAACCAATTAAATAAAATATATAATAAATGGAGGTATTAAGATGTGAAACGGTGCAATGCTGGGATTTTACACCATGAGCTATGAAAATATATTTGAGGTACTACATATATTTTACGCACCATCCACGATCCGATTCGTGTACATCGCGTATACGTAACTGCCAAATGCGATGCTCCGTGTGGGTGATGGCAATGCGATGATTCTTGGTAATGACATGATTCTGTATGCTTAATATGGT
The DNA here is from genome assembly GCA_035044325.1 of Drosophila nr. medialis 2 BK-2023a. NCBI lineage: Eukaryota > Metazoa > Arthropoda > Insecta > Diptera > Drosophilidae > Drosophila > Drosophila nr. medialis 2 BK-2023a. The sequence goes on from JAWNMH010000348.1 coordinate 1,608,857, forward strand.
CTGGGTATCCACACGCAGCCAGGCCACCTTGTAGCTGACGAGATCGTGAACGATGCAGGTGAGTAGAGCATCGCGTCCCACGGGCACCGTTACATTGCTGATGGGGCCACTGAATTTGGGATCCGCTAGAAGTAGAAGGTTGCTCGTCGTTTAGCAAGTGGTTGACATTTACGATGTTGCCCATTACGATGTTAAATGGTGCAGGCATAACGAAGGGGTGAGTGGTGGGATGTTTGTGCTTCTGAAGCTTACAAATGCTACAATTTGGCATTTGGTTATCGCATGAAAAGGTGTCTGGTTATTTTCATAAGTGTTTCAATTGCTAAAAATATTTCAAATTTATTCAGCAATTTACGAAATTTTCATTTATCCTTATCATATTTTCCAGATTAAAATTGACTCAACGAAACACATTTTTTCTACTCGCCATTTGTCATTTGTAATCCACAATTAAGTGCGATAATTATTTTGTACATTTGTGCGAGTGTCTGCAGAATGTCAAATGCCCAAATTCTATGGAAATTCTCTAAACTTTGCCAGATGCCCAGATGCTTAGCTAGGCAAAGCGTTTTTTCACGCTCATAAATTGCATTATGTAAACAAATAATCTTATAATTAGGCAAATTAGCTGTCTGTTAGGGTGACCCGCTTCCTGGGTCAGCCGTTATCCAAAGGCCAGTGAATGATAAGCTGCTTACAAAATTTCGAACTCTTTATGAGCTTGAAAATTTATCGGAATAATTTTTTAAAAGCAGAGAATTGTGATGCTTTTAAATGGCAGCTGCTTTATAAGCATATTTGCACATTTTTTGTGTAATTTAGCTTAATATAGTTGCCACTCAACCTACTTTGGAGTTTTTAGGACTGTAATCTAGATAGTTCAAGTTCTTATCGAACCAGATTAAAATATTCACCCTGAATTTTAGAAAATTGCCATCCTTTTGGGATTATTCAGAACGTACAAATATTTCTAGCACGAAATGTTGGTCTTTTTCGAAGTTGAATTTTCCGAACTTTAACTAATTTTCAAAAAATATTATATTAGAAATGGCTACACAATATTGTGACATTAGCTTTTTAGTTTCTCATATCGTCACTAAGTTCTAGACCTTTAAGATTTCACAAATGCAAACATTTTATTGTAGCAGACTGCGAGTGATGTAGCTCGAAGACTGTTACTTAACATCTGTAATCTAACATTCAACTATGTAATTAACATTAATATCGATGTCGATCGATATCGATTGTGTGATCACCAACAATATGAATAAAGGAAAGAGAGCAGACGTGTTTTAAAAATAAAGATAATTCAGTTTTGACTGCCACATTATATTGAAGCGAAAACTTAAGATTCTACGGCTTTTGAGTGTTACATGGCGAACAACTGCTAAACTTTAAGAAAACAGTCAAAGGAGAAAATTTATTTAATTCTTTATATTTTTAAAAGGATTTTTCCTTAAAATAAAACTATGCATTTCACCTTTTTATAAATATTTTATTATTATTATTAAAAAATAAATTTTTAAAATATGAAAAAGATGCATTTTCAATTTTACAATATTTATTTTTGTATTTTAAAAAATTATTTCCTTAAATACGAAAATCCCTCCAATTTTAATTTGAGTGCGATTTCATTAAAAAATTAATTTATTAATTTTTAAATTACCATTATAGATTTAAATTGATAGTTGATTATTTATATACATTAAAATGCTATATTAATACTTAAATTAATATTATTATATTTAAATATTAATAAATGAGCAACAATTATTGTATTCTAGTTTTCAAAAATTTCCCTCATTCAAATTGCACTCAATTTACAGTCAATTCCAAGAAACCAATTTATGTGTAACAGAAAGGTAAGAGTGTCCACTTCATGCAACTTTGGCGTCACTATTTGACACTAACTGATAATTTAAGGGTAGACACCCCACCTATCACGCATTCAACTCGTTAGTGGGGTCGCTGAATACTGGCGTCATCTTGCCGGCCATAACGGGCAGCCATCATGCCCCCCAAAAAGGAGAACCGCGCAAAATCACATCACATGCCTAACAAGTAGCATGATTTTGCGGCACGTCGGCGCTCCACACAGCAAATACGTAAGTTACAATTATGACCATATAATAACCCGAAAAAATGCAAAAAATACAAATAAAACCAGAAAGAGTCAGAGAGAAAATCGCCTTGCAGTAACTAGAAAAATGTAAAAAGGCGGTAAATGTGCGCGTTACTTTTTTATTTGTCCATTTTGCAGTGTGTGGGCGTGTGAGTGTGTGTATGCGTGTGTGTGTGTGTGTGTGTGTGTGTGTGCGGTTGTTTTGCCAACTAGCTTCAAGGGAGCCTATGCCATGCTATATAACCCATAATTTGCGATTATGTTTGGGTTCGGGACAAACGGTTCTCGGTTCGGCACCAACTATTCAACTGGCGCCTAAAGACGGCCTTTGTTTGGACAGTTTCGGTTTTGTAGGTATCGCAATTTGGCCATTGCATGTTTGCGTATTGAAACATTTCACCGTCTAAACAGCTTTTTACTAATACATACATTCCCTTATGCATATGGTATGTCTGGCGGCCAACTTAACGTGTAAAAGTTGGCTGATTACTAAATGTTTTGTTGGCTTGCATTTTGAGGCCAATGAAAGAAAGACGGAATACAAAAATCAAAATAGTTTATGTTTAAATATAAAAGGTTTTCTATGTTCCTAGGCTGTGGATCAATGAAAATATTGATTATGTATTTAAGTATGTATAAAAGTTTTATTTTACATTCAAAATATATGAATAATAAAAGAAATGTGACATTTTTAATGAGCTTTAGCTGCATATTTAAATATTTTTTACTTAACTTCATCCAGTTAAAACATTATTTATTAAGAAACTTTAAAAAAAAATGCTGGTTATAGTATTTGAGTTGCATTATTTAAGGTGCAGATTCTGCGGTTTTAATGCATTGAGAAATAATAACATGCCGACGCGAAAGTGTGCAACATTTCGGCTGCATCCACAAAAACTCGGAAATCTGCGAATTGTCGCAGTTGCTCTAATTAAATTAATTGTAAATTGATATGGCAGTGAAACTTTGAACATAAATTATCATTGTTTTAAAATATGTGCATTTGAATTTATTTTATTTCTTTTTAAAGTTTTTAATGATGTACGCTTCTAGATTCATACATACTCGTACATATACTAATAGAAGAGTTGTGTTCAATGGGACGTCGGTTAAACATAGAGGAGAATCATAGTAACAACTTATAGGTCAAAATAGCTACTATTTTAAAATATTATCTATTTATATTTATTCATTATTACCAATAGGAAATTATTAAAATAAAATTATAAGAGCAAAACATTATGTTTCATTATTATGATATTTGAACATTGCTATCGATTCTGACCAAAAAGTATATTTCCAAATTTCAATGCAGTCTAAGAAAAATGATTGGTTTCTACAAAGCTTACAAGATGAATTTCATTTAAACATAATTTCTATTAAAAATAAAGTGTGTTATTTACATTTTGATTATTTACATTTTATTTTTATTTTTATTTTATTATTTAATTTGGTTTATTTACGTTTAGCAGTTGTGCTTATGTTTGATTTATCAAGAATGCCTTGACGGACACATGGACAACCAGACACCGCAGGTGCCCATGCTATAACCAACTAGTAGTTGTAGTAGCTGTTGCCATGGTTTCAGTCTGCACGCCTCTCACTCCGGTGAACTTGAAACGGAAAGTGAATGTCCTGTCTGTTAGACACTTCAGCTGTCTGCCATTTGGCGAAATGCAGGCAAGGAAATACGTCAGCACGCAATGTCTGCCAAAACGCTGCAGTTGGTCGCACCACAACCACTTACAGCTCAGAAACAAACACAAAAACAAAAATATGGGACAGAAAAATTGCCAAAGTGCCACGGGAAGTTAGCAAAAAAAAAAGACAAGTCCGATTGCTCTAGTCGACAATGCTCGACTAGATGTTATATATGTTAAGTCGATTCAAAAGGCGATACTTTCTTTCAGAAATCGATACGTATAGAAATTTGTTACGTTATCGATAAATTCAAAAGTAAACTTTTGTTCAAAATTTGAAGTGTATAGCTCGTATAGTCTGTCTATTCCTTACAAAGAATATATGAACTTTATGCAGTCGGAAGTGCTTTCTTATGCCAATTTATAATAAACCCTTTTGCCTATTTTCCAGGGTATAAAAACGTCGCCTTTTCGCCTTGTATGTCTGCAGGGGGTGGTACCGGTTGCACCCTTCTCGGTAGCTTTGTTATCGGGCGTCGGCGAGCCTGCCAATATTTTCCATGTTTATTTGCATTTTCAATTCTTGACACATTGATTCGAGCAACAATTTCTGATATATATTTATCAATACTTGCCAACCTAAGTAAAATTGCATTGTTTTTGTTTTTATGTTGCGGCTGAAAGTTTTGGTTTTACTTTTTCTTTTTTTTTTTTTTTGATTTGTGGCCATATTTTTGAGCAGGGTTACGGCAGGGCCGCCAAACGGAAGTCGCTCGTTGTTGCTGTTGGTGTTCCTCCGCCTAGGATACATTTTGGCCACAGTTTATTCACTTAGGGAACCGTTGGACTTCCGCTTGTTAGTACCGTCAGCCGTCTGTTATTTTTTTTTTTTTTTTTTTTTTTATTATTTTTGGTACGGTGTTCGTTAGCAGTTTTGTGGCTTGTGCAATGCATCCAATTAGTTGAACAGCTTACTATATAAAAACAGATATACCTATTTGCCTCTTGGATAGTTATTTACTGTTTTATAGGTGTTGCGCATAGCGTTTATTGGTCTTAAGTGGCATAATCTATAGGCTTCAAGTGAGACTTGAAAATGTTTTTTTTAGTTTTTAATAATTTTTTATTCCTATTAAAATTATAGTGTAAAGTTTTCGATTTGATTATTTGAAAAAATATTTGTGTATGAAATATTATGAATATAATTGAAACGAAAAACATTTTATTAGTTTTCGATTATTATTGTCAGAAATATATCCATATACCATTATCCTGCTACCCCGACCATCCTCTATGTTTATGGGTGAATTACTGACTATCCAGAAGGCATGTACCTAGGACTACAGGCAAAGAGGTGCCTTTTTCTCACTCTGCCTATATTTTAAATAGTATCAACAATAGTACGAAATACTCGTCTTCTTCTTCCCCAGGACATCGCAAAAGAACCAACTCTCACAAGTTTCCTGAACTATATTAGTAGAAAATATTTAAACCTACAAAGTCATCACTGATACAATTGACACAATTTAGATTTCATCATTTACTTCATTTAAAAGATGGGGACAAAATGGAGCACCACAGTTTTTACCCATTTCCAACTTTGGGTGTAGATTTTCCACACTCATAACGATCGGCACATTTTATGAATTATTTTACACATTTTACATTTTATTTAAATATAAAATATTATCATTGTTTTTGAAAGCACGCCTTACTGGAATGATCTCAGGCTTGTTTTGGACAACAGGAAAATAATCGTTTTCTATATTTTAGCATATATTTTAGTTACTGGCTAACAATATTTGAATCAGGGAAATATAATAGGATTTAATTTTTTATATATATTATTGAAATCTGCCGCGTTTCACTAGTCACATTATTTAACATCCATTTTTAGCATGTCCGTATTGTAACCGTGTCCGAAATGATTAGTAAGTTAATTTGGATATTTTTAAACAATAATATATATGTTTTGAATGATTTTCCAGCTAATCGCTTCAAGTACAACTTACAATTATTCAATTCCGAGAAACTTGCACTGGTTGACCACACAAATTGCAGTATTAACAAGATTTGAACGAAGCCTTTTTTCATTTTCCACGCTGGCTGGATTTCACATTAGCCAACAGCAAGCTGAAGTGCGAGCTGTGTGGAGGAAACTTTCTTTATTTTTTTCCACTTTCACTGCCAAAGAGTTTCCGCTGCACTAACGTGAATTTATATTTTCCGCTTTTCGCCGAAAAGTTGTGCCTTTCCGATTGCCCCGACGCGTCTGCACACAGTTACAACTGGCCGCGAACTGCGACCGCCGCTGATAATCAAGTGTCAAAATTCATATTCAAAATTCAAATGCTGCCAGGCGCTGGCTCCGACTGCGACACCAACTCAAACCCTGATTCTGACTCTGTCTGCGGCACAGGCAGCGCTGGCGCTGCGCATGTGTCCTGCATACTGCCAAGTGGCGCCACAGGCGGCGGTGGTTGCTCCTGCTCGTGATGGTGGTGGCAACGGCCCGAAGCCGACGCTGGGCAGTCGCCCTGGCCCTGCTGCTGACTATTGCTAATTCTTGGGGCTGCTTTCTATGGGGCTGGCCAGAAGCTATAAAATAGTAAATGTTTCATTCATCAACTGAAGAGACAAACATTTTCATATGTGTAATGTAGTTGTTGCCATTGTTGCAAACGTGTAGTCTTTGATTTTAGGGTGGGTATCTCTAACTGCAAATCTCAAGTCAATAAAAGACAAAAAGATTTTATTAAATTCATGCTTCAAGTTATGATTATTGTGAAAGTACTTTTGGAAAACAATATGCAGTAACACTTAGAACTAAAAACAAAAAACAGTCAAAATTCAAAAACGTTCAATCTTAAATTTAAAATTTAATTATTATTGAAATTCAAATAGGTAAATTAAAATGTTTAAAATAAAAAGGGAGCAACTAGACTAAAAGTTGAAAAAAATTAATTAGAAGCATTTCAATTTGATGAGAAGTTCAAAATATTATTATGTTTTTGTACGGTTTATACAAATATTATTAATTTGTTCGACAACTGGCTATGATATATATGTGATATATATGTTTATGGATACTTCAATGCCAAACCTTTTAAATAAATTTGTCCAATGGGATATAGATTTTTTTAGGTACATGTGTTGGACATTATAACATTGTTCATTTTTTTAGTATACGTCTCCATCAATTACAAATTACGGTACAAATTTCATTACAGCAACATTATTGTACACTCTTCTAGGGCATATCAAGTTAGCCTTAGACTAGGCTAAAAACTGAGGCTAAAAGAGTATCAATTAATAGCGAAAACTGATTTTAAAATACACAAGAGTTGAGTTGAGATGCATTATTAAAATTAGTTAAATGCAAAAATAAATTAAAATTATATTTAAAATAGAGTAATTGACTTTATTTATAAAATTATTTTGATATCATTTTAACTTCATTTTAAATAAGAATCATAAATAAAGTTAATGAGTAATTAATGGAGTAATTGGCTTTATTTCTAATATTATTCTAATATAATTTTAATTTATTTCGTAATAAATTTAGTTTTAATTAATTATTTGCCAAAAGAAGTGCATTTTGTGTTCAATTTAATAATTATTCTGTGTTCAAATAGCAATTTCCTATGTGCATAAGGTAGTGCAGAACCAGGAGGTCATAGGTCATAGGTCCATCAAGCTCAACATAAACGCATCTAATTAAAATTCAATTTAATAAAAGTATTGCATAGTAATTTTATTAATTTTAATTTTTAGTGTGGGTATTTTAGAGTCGTGTTTCCGATTTTTGTTCATTTCATTTTGATTTGGTTGCAACTGTTCGCTTTTGCCACCTGGCAACAAGCAGCCTGGCCAAAAGCGTTGCCAACTCTCCCTTTCAAAGAGCCCCATCTTGCTGTCTAATTAAGAGCCGAATGCCACACATATTCGCATGTGATTTAAATCTCAGCATTTGTTTACTCATGGCTTTTACTTTTATGCACAATTCGCACTTTTGCCGTGTTTCCTGTGTGACCGGCAAGATCCGCGCTGTATGCTATTATTTGCGCATAATTAATGCATTTCGATAAGAATAAGTCTAATTGCGAATTCACTGGTAAAATCTTTTAGTTTCTGCTTTTATTGCAATAACAAGTTCGTGGGAAAACTTTGCTGAAAATGGTTGATGATGTTTGATTGTTTTAGTTGAAGTGAGTGTGGCAAACACATAAAAAACAATTTGATAAATCATATCAAATATACTAAAGAGGCAAAAGTCTAAATTTTGAGATCGCAAATAATTTGTCATTAATAAAGTTTGGATTGTTTCAAAGAATAACATAAATATTCAGAGAATATAGTCTGAGTGTAAGGGTTTGCTGTGAAGGTTTCTGCCTTCCTCCTTCTACCAAAGATTTTTGTTTATGTTTATTTCAAGCGTGTAAGCATAATTCGTCTGAGAAGCATGTTCTTTTTGGTTTTTGTTGTTGTAAAGGTGTCTAATGTGTGATAAACACTATATGTGCCACATTTATATGTGTTAAGAACATTTATGTTATATTCCCAAAGTATACTGCATTGCTCAGTCTTATAAATTTAGAAGAGGTGAAATTTACTTAGCACGTACATTTACAAAGCTTTTCACCAAGCATGTGTGCTAAAAGCTTTTGTCTTTTAGCAAAGTTTTCAACTCAATGGAACTTTAAGAAGGTAAACATCGTATTCCATTCACAAACCAATAAGTGATTTACTAGCTTTAGGAAAAATTTAAAATAATTTACTTTTATTTACCAAGCTTTAACATTATTTCTTAAAAATTACGCGTAGAGCGGAAAACTATAGATGCAGTACATTTTTTTTAAGTCATCTACTTAATATTAAGCAATTTCTCAATTATTTGTAAGCTTTTTTTTATTCGGACCCATTTGAGGCTTACAAATATGAACTATTTTGAAAAATGTTTATTATTATTTATTTGCATATTTTTGATAAGACTAAAGCTACTAGTCATTTAATTAATAATAAAAAGAGCACACACAAATGTGCTTCTTTGTTTTAATACAATTCATATAATTAAATGATGCTTAATTACGGCACGAATTATCCGCATATTTTTGTGGAGCCCTAAGCAACTAGTCATGTAATAAACAAATAAATGCGCGCCCACAAATTTGCTTGCTTGTTTTAATAAAATTTATAAAATTACAAGATGCTTAATTATGTACACAACAAAAACAACATTTAATTAAATCAATGGAAAAAGCCTAATTAGAAATTCGTGGCAAAACGAGTATCGCGCACAAGCAGCCCTTGTAACAAGTGTGAATACACTCGACTTTTGTTGTGTGCACTATCACTTATTATTGTTGTTGTTGTATTTATTTGCACAATATCAACAATAGTGGTAGCAGTAGCAGTGGCTGTAACAATACAATAAACATTAATGCTTAAGCACAGACAAATAAACATAAACATTTATGTCAATAAAATGAACTGATGCTTGACCTGTTCGGTCAGATAAAATGGTTGTCTGGTTCATGCGAAACGGTAGACAAACACACGCACACACAGTCACGAATACAATCACAAGCATACACACATATGTATATGGGGACGTGCCAAAAGCTGCTCCATTTTAGTTAATTGCCAGTTCAAGCCATGGCCCGGGCCCATATCCTTTTGCAACATCTTTGTCGAATGCTTTCAAGCGTCTAAATATTTTTAGTCAAAGGCTGCAGCCGCATGCACGACTGACCACTGTACCCAGCTCCGGATGCGTCCCCTGGATGGATCCATGCTCAGCATCAGGTGTTGACCGACTGCCAATTCGATTTGCCAGCACGCCGCCTCTTGTTGCCGTTGAAATGCCGAACTGATGTGAAGTGAACTGTTTCTGATGCTGCTGTTGCTGCTGTTGCCGCTGTTGCTTCTGCAATTGGGCCTAATTGAGTTTGCATACGGTTTGCTTTGAACAATTAGATTAGCTGCTCTCAACTATGTATGTATTCTAATTGTATTGTGGTGCCAAATTCAACAACAATATGTCTCATCTTTTAGACTAGCAAAGTAAGCTGAGCATTTACCAAACTTAAAATGTTGGCTTTTTGTGTTGTCACCCTAACCAAACCTAGAAAGTCTTGCATTAAGACTTAAATGTATGTTGTAGTCATTCTATTTTGATACTGTATAGTATAATTTGGCCATGGAATGGAAACGTATTTATTTGCAAAAAAATTTTACTTGATATCGTTGCTCAAATTTGTTTAATTGCATTTTGCTACCGCAAATCTAAGTTTACCATTAAAATATTATATAATATAATTATAATAATTATATAATAATACATAATTTTTTTTATTAAATTTAAGTATGTAAAATATCATTTATAGTATATATAATTTAATATCACGTTAAGAGCGGTTTTATATTAGGCTTGTAACTGGTTGCAATATACAAGTATAATAATCTGTATTTTAATAATGAATATTTACTTATTAACATATTTTTATTATTTATTTAATATACTTACATTTTTTTGATATTTAATTCTTCTTTCTTAAATACATTTTTGTGTCGTTAACTGTCCTTTGTTGTCCTTATGATAAAATCACATTTTGTTGTAGACAATACTGTAAAATCTTAAAAAAATTAGATAAAGCGAAAACACATTAAGCAGAACACACAATTATGCGTTGAGTTGATTTCTGTTGTACAAATTTGTTCTACTATATTCAAGCATCTCAATTTCAGAACTTCCTGAAATAAAGTTAAAAAGTTCAATAATAAAAATTACTTTTTCATTGTGAGTTCGAAATTATTTTTAGTCGCAATTGTGTCAAATTATTATAACTGTGGTATGCTGTATATTTAAAAAATAATTTAAATATAAATAAAATTAAATCTCTATTCAAAATTCAAAAATCTGCAGCATTTCTCCAAGAAACAAAAACCGCAAATGTTAATAATACAAAAATGCTTGTAAGCTCGTTGCTAAGCAGAGCTGCGAAATCCCCAATGGCTTGCCAAACACATTTTACAAATGCATTGCACAGCACTCACACACACACACACACACACACACACATACCAATATTAATAAATATTGAAATACTTATGAATCTAGGCAAATATTCTATGATGCCGGCTGCCCCACAAAACTAGTTGCATATAATTCCCAAGTGGGCGGGGAATCAACACCAAATGTAGCCCATTTTTCATTTCGACAAGAGCAATATTGCTTTTCAAAATGCAAGGAAAATAGGGAAGCAAAAAAAAAACGAATTTCAGAAATAAATAAAAACAGTGAATATAATATATACGCAGCAGAAAAACTAACAAATGCACAGAATGGCAATGCCAAAGCAACAACAAAAACAAAGCAAGGAAATATTTAAAAAAGCTTTTAAGTGTTATTGATAGCTGAGCGGAATGGCGTTGAGTTCTCTAAACACTCCCCCCCCACCCCCCACCCACCACAAAACTCAACCCACTCTGCACTCAGCAGTATTGTGTTTCATGCTAACGGTTTTTTCGCTAACGCTTTTGCATTTGTTTTTGTAGATCTGTTCGAAGCTGTTCCGCTGCCTTCGTGCAGTGTTTTACTGTGGCAGGCAAAGTGTGCTTCCGGTTATTTAAATGCTAACAAATACAAATTGTTGGGCGTTTGCCGGACAGCACTCAACAGTTGTTTGGCTTGGTTTGCTTCGGTTCGAATTGTGCGGCAAGGCCTTCTGCTTTTTATCTCTTTGCAGCAACAGTTTTGCATATTTGGGTTATATTTCAATTGTTGTTGTTGGTTCGCTTATCGGCCCTTAAGCTAGTCTACTCAATCTGTCAATGACATTTTAAAAATGTTAATTAAATATAAAAACCACTTTAAAAATAATATATTAATAATTTTAAATACATAATTAAATATATATATTATGTAATTCAATAATGTTTTAAAAATATTATTAAGTATTATACAATTTATCAAATATTTCAATTGAACATTTTTATTTTAAACTAACTTAAAATACTTATTTGAAATTTAGTTTTTAAAATATTAAAAATAATAATAATATTTATAAAATTTTTTTTATATTTAAAAAAATGAATTATTCATTCAACAGGCTAACACTAAATGTAATTCAACATTTTTTGATTTATTTCTTGTCCTGATTATTATTTATTTATTTTCCCTTATACATTTTTTGTTCTTAATAAACTTTTAAAATTTTGGCCAGAGGATGAAGATCATTGAAAATTCGGCTTTGCCTCAGCTGCGGCTGCAGTGCAACTTATGCCACTTTGTTAATCCATGGACGAGCACTTGGGGAATAACATGGACGGCTTTCAGAACACGCTTTCACGCCATATCAGGAAACCCGGACAAAACCCACGATGAGTGCATATTTTGTGCGCTATATACTGGACAGAATTTATCGCTTCGTTTTGTTTCTGCACTACATGGTATATTTATTTGCACAATTTTGGCATTTTGTTTTGTACACATTGTGGTCCATTGTTTTTATCAATGTGCCGTCGGATGCGGCGTACAGTCAGCGGCGACTGTGCCATTTCTCTCTGGACAGCAAACAGCGGACAAAATATTCAATAGATTCAATATGGCAACGTTTTTTTTGCTCTGGACAAACAAATGCGATTAGAAGAAATTGGTAAACGAAAGGAGTTTTAGATGGAATATGTATAGTTTGGAATTCCATTATTAAAAAGAAGAGAAAACCGTTTGAACTTCATAAGATCCATGAATATATATTGTTGGCTGCAGATATATCACAAATACATCGGTAGATAATAAATATGTATGTTTATGGCATACATTTAAACTTTTGGAAATCGAGCTAGCCAGAAGGTGTACAATTTGATTAGTATATGTTTGAGTAATTGTGCACAAAAAAAGAAGTTAACAAACAAACTTTTGACCCAATTGCATGTTTAACTTGCGCCCTTGTGAGCCCTTGAATTATGCATAAGCCGCTGCTCGGGTTATTATTGCAACTACTCAGGCAGTCAAGTGTGTGTGTGTGGAGGGTCAGAGATTTCCACAATGCCAGTCAACGCGGCGCAACAATATGAGAAAAGCGCGTACCACAACAAGTGTCAAGAATGTGGACTGAAAGAAATGCATTGTATACTTAAAGGCGCTTATATGCTCAGCACCCAGCGACAGCGACAGACAGCGAAGTCACATTTGCGCCATAAATAAAGTGGCATATGCGGCATGAAGTATGCTATAATGCAGTTGCAGCTAGAGCTGGAGTTCTGACAAAGAGTTGCAGCGTCCGTCGCATGTGGCCAGATAAATCTCAACAAGTTTTTATGCATTTCTCTTGCATTTTGTGCAACTTCTTGCATTTTGTTTCCTTGTGATTCTTATTTTTTTTTATATGTGGCATGACAAAAGTCGACAACATAAGCCAACCAGGTTGCAGACTTTTAAAAACTGTCAAGTCGGGCAGAAGCGACAAAATGCATGCAGCCTTCTGTGCTGTGATATATGTATATTTACTCTGATGTCTCACAGAATTTACTTGCCTTTGATTAGCATCTGTATGCGTGCTGGTGCGTGTGTGTGTGTGTGTGTGCGTGCGTGATGCATTACATTCAGCGGGCTCATTTAACTGACAAACGAATATCGAGCATACGCCGCATTGACCCCATTTTCAACAGCGAAGTGTTTTCGCTGCATTGCTTTGCTTTGTGTGTGGCTGCTTCTGTTGTCCTCTACTATTCTTTTTTTTTGTTTTTGCAACTTGTATCGTTGTCCTTTTTATTGTCCTGTGTTTTGTCCTATGTGTGTGCTTTTTGGCGCTTTTGCGATACCTTTCGGTCATGCTTTGCAATGCAACCTAATATTCCTTCCAAACTGTGCGTGCGTGTGTGTTAGCATGTGTGTTTGTGTGTGTTAGCATATGCAGGCTACTTAGCTGTCTGTCGCTTCTTGTTTATGTTCGAAAATGAACGCTTTGTGTGCTCTCTTAAGCTCACTCTTAGCAGCCGACTGGAAGTTTCCAGTCTAGCTAAGAGCTTTACTTGTGGTTTCTCTTTCAATTTAATGTTTCCGATTGGTAGACCAAGTTACCATCAAGAGTTATTTCTATATATAAGTTAACTTGATTATATTTTTAAAAGTTGATTCGATTTTTGACTATATCAAGTACAATTTTCTTAGCTTTTTTTTAACGCTTCTGTAATTGGTACATATAATGCATGATGATGTCCTTTTTAATAATATTTCATATCATTATTTAATCTCCTTAAAATTTCTAATTGTGTAGTGGAAAAGTATTTCTTAAAGAAAAAACATTGTTTAAAATTTATTTCACTTTAAGCTTAAACATATTTATTTCAATATATATTTCTCCACCCTGAGCAACATTTAAAACTTGATGAATATTTGTTGTGAAAAGCAAAAGTTAATGAAAATTTGGCAGCTGTAATTTGGAAGAGTGTCGCACAAACTTCGAGAAAACCCATCAAAAATGCACTTAAAAGCTTAAATGAATTTATTGACACACTTAAACAAGCACTGGCGAGCGATCACACTTGAGAGGCTTTGGCGACAAGTGTGGCACTGTTTTTTAAAATAATTTCAAGTTCTGACATTTTTTAGAGCTTTTGTTTTGGTTATCCGTCAAAAATAGTAGTGCAACATCTGCGGGCGGCAGCTCAGTTGTTGACAAGCTGCAGCTGCATTTGAAACAAGTGAGATACCGCTGCTTTATAGAGTATATGCTTAGAGCCAAGCATGGCTCACAAGATAATTGCCGAAAGTTGTTTAAAAAAGAGAAACTTTTTGCCTAACATTTTTGCTGCTAGTCAAAAAGTTTGACCGTTTGGACCCTTGGGTCAAGCTGTGTCCTGCCCCCAAAAAAAGTTGGCTTAACATTTTATTCTATCTAATTGAGTGTGTTTAAAGTTTAAAGAATGTCAAAGTTTGTTCAAAAAGTTGGCGATTTAAGCCAAGTGAGCGATTCTAGCCCAATATAGCCAATAACACGCTGCCACAAACTGTTGCATACTCACAGCCGCCAACATTGCCCATTGCCGTTAATATTATTATTTTTTTATTGTTGTTTGCAAAAAAAAATGCCGAGATTTCGGACACATTGGCGTTGTTATTGTTATTCTGACTTACGCATTTTGATTGAGTTCAGAGAATTTTTTAATTTATTTTTCACGTCCACGGGTTGGCCGGAAATGAACGCGGTGCATAACTGGCGGCCACTTGCAAATGCTTCGGCCGTTTCCGCTGCGTCAATAAAATATTCCACTGCAGCGCAGACATGTTTGTGTGCATGTAAGTGGACAATAATAAAGTAACACAAATCCCAATTTCCGCCAATGCATATGGCGAATATTTCATGATGCACTCGGCATAAACACAATATGCATATCAGCAGTTTTGTTGTTGCTGGCAAAAACAGCCTTTTCAGATTTACCACTTACCCACTCTCTAAAGAAGAGTATCATAAAAAAGTGCACATATTTTCAGATAACTTTCAGTTATGCTAATAATGAAAGTATTATTTGACTTTCTGTAGTAGAAATTCATCACACATGAAATATGGTAAAAATTGTACATAAGTAATTTCACAAAACATATTATGTGTTTTTTTTTAGCTTATTTCGCTTGCTTTTGTTACAAGTTTGATATAATTAGACAAATAACATGAGTATCAATTTTCTAATATTTATTCATTTAGTCAAAATTATTATATTATTTATGAAGTTGTTTAGTTTAAATTATAAATTTTTATGTAATTTACTTAATAATTTCATAAACTCATATATCTTATACATAAAATATATCTTATTTTTCCAAAGCCAACATTTAAATGAATTTGTTTAGTATAATATATATATGTATAAAGTATATAAATTGATACCTTAAGATTTTTCGAAAGCGCGCAAAGCTGCGTTCATTTTATATAATTTCATATTTGATCAGTTTTAATTTTTGACTTGTGTCACACACCCACATTGATAACAATAAGAAGTAATCCCAGGCAAACTTTGCATATGATTTTAAGCTTAACTGCAATTAAAGCTTCCTGGAAACTGCAAGACAACAACAAATAACAACATGAAAAAACACCAAACTGAATGCATAAACTTTGCCAGCAACTCATAACTTTTACTTTGAGAAGAAGCAAAGTGCAAGCGAAGAGTGCAGGGGAGGTGGGATGCAGAAGCGGGAACAGGATTTGGCAGCAAGGCAACAATAACCCAAAAGAGAAAACTTTACAACACTCTGCAACGTGTGTGTGTGTGTGTGTGTGTGTGATGCATGTGAGTTAATAATAAAATATGTGCGAATTGTATTTTATTCGAGTGTGCTGGACTTTTAGAATAACTTTGATTAAAACAATACCAAATTAATTTATCCTTTATTAAATTAAATAAATATTAGTTTAAGTTTTGCCAAATGAATTATTTATTATTTTTTATAATACATGCCAATTTTATTCACTTTAAATTCATCTCAGAAAAGTATTTTCATATTTTGTCCAGATAATATTATTGCGAGATTGAAAATAATGTTTCTTTTACACATATGCACAATTTTTGAAGTAATTTCTCATTATGCTGATGCAAATAGTTTATGCATTTGCAATATACCTTCTTTGCCATTTACAGAGGGTGTGCAACACAGGAAACTTTGCCAAAGGAAAATACATTTTTGTTGCGGTTGTTGCTATTGTTGCTGTAGTTTCTTTTTTGCTGCAGCTGGTAGGAACACCAAATGTGCTAAGTGCGCGGTTTTTGGGGCTGATGGCATATGTTCCGTTTCTTGTACTTCAACTGCTACTTCTGCTTCGGCATCTTCCACTGTTTTGGGTGGCAAGTTTTAAGAGCAAACTTTATGCTCTAATTTCCGAAAAGGAAAAATTAGCAAAGTATTTGCGCCATTGCCATATCATAAACTGGCAAATGCACAAACTGGTGCAGCTATATAGGCCCCAGTAAGGTCTCTCTGTGTATATGTGTGGGTGGGTGTGCGCTTGTGTGTGTGTGTGTCGAAGTGTGTTTGTATGAGAGTTGCTCACAAAAGTCACATAAATTTGAAATGACAGCAGCGTTTTACAGTTTTTCGAGGTCGTGTGGTAATAAAGTTTTCCACATCGAGAATATGAACGAAGAAGAGAGCCAGAGCGAGAAAGGCAAAGCGAAGATAGATAGAGGGAGAGAGTGATAGAGAGAGAGAGAGAGAGCGAGAGAGAGCAACAGCTGTTCAAAGCGACGCATGATGACAGTCCAAAGTGCCAGCTAGTTAGACTCTGGGGCAGCAGCTGGGCGGGACCAACACCAACACCCTATAATACCACCACCCACAAACCCACCCCACTCCAGTGCCATAGCACAGGACTCGTAAAATATGTTTATGTCTGTGTAGAGTCGCCCATAGGCTGGCCAACTCTATATGCACTTGGAATTGCTGTGTTGAGCTGCTCTATGAAATTATGCAATGGGGATTATTTTAGTTAAATTGCCCGACTGCGTCGAGGGTCACATCGGACATTCAGACAGAGTCTGACTGACAGCTATGGAATGAGTGCGACTGCTGAGTTTCGAGTTGACCAACTTTAAGCTGTGATCAAATTTAATTTCTTGCTATGCACAAATTTATACAAATACGAATAAAGTAATATTTTCAAACAAACATATTTCCAATCCATAAGACTACAAATATGTATGAACAAAAATGTTCTATATGTGTAAACACAAAATATTTTATTGTAAAAAATGATGTAACATAATTTATTATTTATTTGGAATTGAACTTATTTTATTTAATTGCTCTGTAAAAGTCAAACGAGAAATATTTCAATTAGATTACACACTAAGCTGTACTACAAAAATCTGACGGTTGGTTAACTTGTATTGTTGTGGAAAATCCAATGACCAAAAGTTCTCATTTCATTTGTGCTACAACCCATTTTTATTCATTAAAAATTGAGGAATCGGCTTAGCCAAAACCGAAAGCCACAACACAAAGAAACGCCATTTAGGTCAGAGGTCAAAGTGTTTAAGAGCTAAACTGTGGCCAATTTGACACAATTTTGTATATTATTGAATTGCTGCAGCTGAAAAGGCATTGCTCTAATGGCTAAGGGACCACAATTCGCAGCACGCTGTCATTGATTTCTGCCATTTGAATTTTGTCAATGAGCGGCCAATGGCCAATAACTGACGGCATTCTGCTGTTTTGCCCATTTGCCATAATTAACGCGCAAATCATTTTGTGGCAGGCAGCAATGTGAAAGAGCAGCAGAGGAGGGAGGGAAGCGTTGACGATTGTCAATTTAATTGCAATTTGTTTTGCACGTTTTCGGACATTGTTGCACTGCCAACAGACAACTCGCATGCTCTGCGGTCGACATTTTGGCACATTGTTTAATTTATTTTAAACTTGGTTGGTTTTGCGGAAATTATTTGGGGTTTGTTTCGCTTTTTGAATGTTGTTTGATTTGTGTTGCGGTCTCCCGCCTGGGGCTTTACTCTTTTTTTTTCAGTGTGGGTATTTAACGGTGATAAATTGAAAAAAGTTATGCTTGAGTGCATATTGATTTAAGCTGGTTACAAAGCCTAATCGAATTTAGGTTAAGATTCTGGTGCATAAAATATATTCGGTTACGTATTGCTGCCTTGATTTTCCGGGTACGCAACGATTTGCAATCTATGAAAAATAATTGAGATCCTTCTGGTCAGGCGTAACTGACTTCGGATTACTGAGCAAAAAAAAAGATCAGCATTTGACATATATATCATATAGGTTCGCACGGATCTACATTCTGCGTTCCTAAAATAACTGTTTTTCCTTCTAATACCCTGAACCCATTTAAATTGCTTTTATTCATGATCAGGATCAAAAGCCGAGTTCTGATTTTCAATCGATAAATGCGCGGTTCCAAATTCCATTCCAATTCCTCTAGACATCCTGATTACAAATGATTTGCGTTATAACTAAATGAACAACATTTAGTTATATATTTAATTGAAAAATAATTAAATTTTCTTTTTAATTATCTTTGAAATTACTGAAATACACAGATCTTGAATTATTATAGATTCGTTGGCAAAGCAAACTCGAAATAATTACATTATTGTTTTCTCATTTTGGTTAGCTTTAAATTCGTTTAATTTTGAGCGATTTAAACTGACCCACTTCAGCTAATCCGGCTACAAGTCAAATTAATGTAAATTAAGAAGAGCTGCGCCTTTCCGCCCCCGTTTCTAAAACCCACAAAAAAGAATCGCACCGCACCACCCCGCGCTACACCGCTGCAACTCTACATTAAATTGGGTTTTGAACAGAACAACCCTGACGACAACTCGTACAACATAATTAGGCTTATGGCAGTGACTTTTATAGTCAAGTGCCGCTACAAGCGTCTACATCCCCCCCACCAACCGCCCATTATCAGACCCCCAAAACAGCGCCCATTTGCGTGCGTCGCTAATTAGTGTAAAATGTTTCCTGTTATTTACCTTTTCGGTTTTTTGCAACAACAAAACAAACAACAACGAGGCTTAATTGTAAATGGGCAACATAGCGACTGTGAGGCACTAGACAAGGAACGAGGAAGTGGGGCGTACATTTTAGTGGATTCCTGTATCACTAACCGTTTCGGTTACGGTGTCGATTTTTATTTGTGCGCTTTGTGACGTGACCTGTTTTGGTAATAAATAAATAGTCGTATTTATTTTGCAGTAGTAATCAACGCAATCCGAATACAAAGACAAAATCAGCGCTAATTAACTCAAGGCCCCCTTCACGGCTATAAACAGTCAGCAACTGTTCATGGCGCAAATGTCCTGCTGCTTAGCATGCAGAACATCAACTCATTCAACTCGTTCAACTCGACACAACGTCGACGCGGTGTCGCGTAAATTGCATTTTAAAATAAATTATAATGATTATTATGTTGCAAACAACAGATGTCAGATTTTCCAAAGAGCCACGTCTGTCAGCTCGCAAAACGTAGGCAAAACTCACTCTGTCTCTATTTCTGTCTCTCTCTCTCTCTCTCTCTCTATCTCTCTCTATTTCTCTCCCTTGGTCTCTCCAGTGGCTCGTTGGCAGCAATTTTGCCATTGCGCCACTTTAGTCTTATGGGCCAAGCATAAAAATGTTAACTGAACAACATTAACGCAAGCATTTTATGACGTTGAACTTAATATTATTAAATCAGCGCCGAGTTTATGAAGCATAAGTCTAACACTCGCACACAGAAAAAAATCGCCCTAAAATGAAAATCGCTCTGAAAACTAAATAAATTTTGGTATTCATAGAAATAATTTGTAAATAAACAATAATTTTTTAATTTTTTTTCTGTATATATTAAGAAAGATCAATACCAGAAAATGGTTTTAAAAAGTAGAAATGCAAACACTTATTTTTCAAATATTCCGAATTAGTTCTCGAAGATTTTGAATTTTTTTTTTAAAAGTAGAACCGTTCTGAAAATTTTCAGATTAATTACCATCTTAGAGCGACTTAAGGCCAAGCGAAAATGAAAACGAAGATTTTAATCTTATAATTGAAACTTTTACCAAATAATTGAGATAACACGAAGATAAGAGATAAAAAAGGAACAACAATTGTGAGCGAAGATAGCGATAGACAAGAGACATATAAATAAAGAAAGAAAGAGAGAGAAAGAAGGAGATAGAGAGGGAGACTAAGTAAGGCAGAACTTTGCGAGATGTATGGGAATTATAATTATAATTAGTTGCACTCGGTATAAAAACTAGGAATACCAATTATTAAAATCGAAATTGGAAACAAGTTAGGCGCCAAACCAATAAAATCATCCATATTCGAATTCACAGTATAAAATATTTAGTGACACATCGTTAATTTTGGAACTTAAAGGCTGAGAACTTTTCTGGCTCTTTTGTTTCCATAGTGGACCAATTAGACTTATCCTTGTGAGAGATTGATCATGTTTATACCATTTTTGATAAATTTAAATAAAGAGAGGTTGGTGTATAGATTCAAGTTCGAAGAGGATTTTAGTATTTCAACGCTTTGTTGGGCAATATTACTTAGTAATTTTAAGTAAAAAGATTTTTATAAAAATGTAACCTGAATGTAAATTCAAAAGCTATTTAAATGAATTTAGTATTTAATAAATGAATATAAACCATATTGGCATATAATTACAAAAATGTTATAAAGTGAATGTGACAATGGAATTTTTGCTTTACCATGTTGACAAATGATTAAGAGAGAAGAAGAGAAATTCAGCTAAAGCTTAACCTTAAACCCAAACAGGTGACGTTCTGGCCGCAGGTCACTGGGCTTGACATTTCGAAGACATTAAACCGATGCTGTTGGCAAGATGCACAGTCTGCAAGCCACAGTCCAGACAACCATCATCCACCCACTAAAGTCAGTAGCAGCAGCAGCAGCAAATTTCCCCAAAGACAAAGACAATGTCATGGAAATGGAGACATCGAGCAAGCAGGCCTCAGACACAGCCTCAGCCCCCCAATTCTAACCAGAGGCAACTAGGCGAGTGAAACACAGTTCAAGTTATGAATAATTAATGTCTGTCTACCGTTCTGTGTGTGTGTGCGTGTGTGTGTGTGTTTGTGTGTCGGTTTCTAAACAGAGGCTATGCGTGTGTCTGTGCGACGCCATTCGCGTGAGCGAGTTGATAATTTGCTATAATTGCCGGGGGACGACCACAGGTCAATCTTGTGGGCATTTATATAAATTTGCCAAGACAGCAACTCAGCGCGAGGCAAAAAGTCCAAACCAAACTTGAGCAACTAATCCAATTACAGCAAATGCTCAAGAAGTATCGGAATGTGTAATTATTCATTTGCCATTCTTTTATGTTGACTGTTAATTAAGCATAATGACGATAAAAAATACGTACATATTAATTTTAATCTGTTACATTGGCTATAATTTAAATGTAATTGAGCAATTCAAATATTTAAAATTTGTACGCTGTGAGTAAATAATTGCATTATTTCGATTTACATATCTTACTATTATTTCTGTTTGTGAATTCAAGCATTTTCCTTATTCGCAAATAATAAAAAAAAAGACAAAATAAATAGGAATCTATTTAGGAATATATGTAGAAATATCTAAAGTAAATATAAATAAACAAAGGCTTTATTCATTCGCTCATCGATTTCTTGTTTGAGCTCGATGTCATCTTGCATCCGAAACTAGCTGAGATTTCACTGCCCAAATTCTTGGCTCATCTTGTCTGAGACCTTCAACTGTCGTTTCATTTATCGTCTGTGTAGCAACTAAAGTTGTGCTAAGCGCACATTGGCAAACAACTGGAAACTATCACAACTCCAAACTGTAAACATCAACAGTGGAAGGCAGTGGAAGGAACGGCCCCAGGTTGTGTTTCAGCCAGAAAAGACATAATAACTCGACGTGGCCGGATCTTGGCACGCCTTGCCCTGGCACGCTCATGCTGGCCATAAATACCTTAACAGCTTTTGCGTAACTTAAGTCACCTTAGCACTTAACAACAGAGCTCGACAACAGCCGGGGCGGCGAGTGTGGGTGTTGTGAGTGCCTCGTGTAAGCGCATTAAACCCATTCGCAGGTGGGCAGTTTAAGACTCGCATTACGTTTAAACGCGCACCAAATGCAACTTTTTGCAGTTGCAATGAGTTAACTCAATAATGCACTTGGCCAGACACATACGGTTGTCCACACACACACACTCACTCAACTACTTGGGCTGGCTTTTTCATATGGCCTTAAGCCCATTCATCGAACAGTATGGCCCACTCGTCCGTTCTGGCCATATAAATGTGCACTTATTTCAGGCTTTTATTGTTATTGTTTGCCGCTGTTATCGTTGAGCTGAAAAAGTGCTCGGTAATTTTCATGTTTCCTTTATTTTAAAGTTTCTGCCGTGTAAGTACAAATCGGACCAACTGACAGCCATTGCGTACATTTAACGACGGCTGCTCAAAGCTGACAATGACAGTTCAAATGTACATATGTAAATAGTCCTGTGACGACAAAACACAAACAATCAGTTGGTGTTTAATCATTGAAATCAAGCTATTTGTATAAAAATTATTTTTTTTTTAATTTCGAATCATTTTTTATTGAAACTGTTAGTTTATATTAAATCAGTAATTTCAACAACGCCATAATTCAACAGAGAAATGTGCAGCAGAACTAAGGCTCAAATTGGCTATCTACAAAAGTATTCGAAGAATAGAAGTTGTAGTTTATATTCGATATTAATAACATATATTCCAATTGAGTCGGAAATAAGCTACAAGTCCTAACAGCTCACTCGTCGACGGCATTCTTACTTGTTTATTTTAACATATGTATGTATGTTGGAGTGTTTTTATATAAGCCACTTTTCCAAATATCTATTTTCAGGAGCAATGACTTTATCAAACATCTGTTTAAAATATCAAAAGCAAGTTCTGGTTTCATTTGCAGCCAATCTAAAATTGTTTGTTAGCCTGAAACAACTTTAAATTAATATTTCATGCACAAACTAAAATAAATCAAAAATTCGTACATATTTTATTCCCTTGTTATGCGCGCTGGATGATTGCGATTGTCGAAGTCATTTTTAAAGCTGCACCCCAACTATAATTTTGACTTGTCTTACGGTCACAAAAATGTCCTAGCCAAATGCTCGGTGGCTCAAACTGCCACACATAAGAACATGGCTCACATAATAATGCCAGCCAGCTTTGGTTGCTCTGTTGCAGTTCCCTTGACCAAATGCCGCAAAAGATATCAATGAACAATCGATGGGGCTTGCGACACCCTTCCTCTGACCGGCTGCCCTGCTGCCTACTGCTCCATTTTTGTTCATTCGTGTGTGGGGCAACTAAAGTTACAGATACATATGCACGTCTTACGGTTATATAGTTACGGATACAAGCTACAAAGACACGGTTGTCGTCGCAGTGAATTTGTAAAATACGTGACAAGCATTTGCAATTTGGTCAAAGTCGCTGTCGTTATCGTTCTCTCTAGCCCTCTCACAGTTTTTCCATCTCTTTACTCTGCGCTCTGATATTTACAATTCAATTGTTCTAATTTCGTTTCGTACGGTTCTCATTTTCCTGCCCAAAACAAAGAGTAAGACACAAAAAAAACAAAAAAAGTGAAAATTGAATTGACAGTCTGTGAAAATTAAACGGTCCAACTATTTTATCGACTAGTTCTCGTATGCTTTTTTTTCTTCTTTTATGTCTAAATTGATTTATTTATATTCCCTCTCTCTGAAACAAGTTTTTTTTCGCACTCAACTCGTATCTGCCGCATTTTTATTGTCCGGCTGACCACATTTTGTGGTTGCGTGGGTTATAAATTTATAGTAATTTTTTATACAGTTTTAAATGGCAACATAAATTTAAATTTATTACACGTCGATTTCCGTTGTGGCCAGCCCGATGCTTGCTCCTCCTCCTCCTTCTTCTTCAGTATCATTCGTTGGTTGCTCCGCCAGTCCGAGTTGCAGTTTAAGCACTGAAAAATTGTCTGTCTCCACTCCACAGGAGCTGCGATGATGCTGACTTGCTGTGATTTTCATGCACTCTTTGCGGTCCTGTTAACTTCTCTGCGTATATATCAGTTATGAGTTGATATTAATATTCAGTCAATTAAACATTTTATATTTTACATATATAATGTTGTGCTTATGCATTACAAATCAATGAAATACAATTAAAAATATAGTGTCATGTAGAATATGTTTATATATATATATCCTACTCTATACTATAAAATACTGACCCATACTATTATTTTCGACATTCTTTAAGTGTGGGCGTGAAAATGCATTAATTATGGCTGCAATTTACCCAATTGGTTTCCAACAGTCTCTTTTTTTTTACCAAGTTTGTGGTGAGCAGCAAAATGCTGCTCTAATAGACCAACACTTTAGATCAAGACAACTAGTTGAAGGGGAGGAAACAAAATGTTTTGCATACCACGTAGCTAGGGAAGAAATTTAATTAATTTGGTGGCTTGTCGTTATCTCACTTTCTCCCTATATCGCTCTCTCTATCGCTCCTTCGTGAGTTGCTTCTGCTTCATTCGCATCCTGTGTAGTCCACGTAATGCGCAAACAAGTCATAAACTCGAAAGTTGCCAAGTTACCAGAATTTTTCACCAGCTGCAACTTCATTATGTGACTGATGATGTACAGCAGCAGAAAATAAGTAATCATATTTTTCATCATATTTTTATTTTTGCTTGCACTCTTTGTTTTTGTCAAAAGGAATAAGAAAAAATAAAATGAAAAGGGAACTATGTCGCAGGAGTGGCAGATCGAGGAGCTGCTTGAAAGTTTGAGCGTAACTGCATAATGGCAAGAGAACAGCAAAAATTGGCATATAAAAAGTTTTTAATGAATGGAATTAGTGTCTGGGTTGCACTGACTTTGTTAAATCGTGCAGGCAGCGCCTCCGAAGTCCAGCGGCTCCTCAAAAGCTGGCCATCAGTTAGCCAAGTCAACGAATTTGGCATGCCGGAGATGTCTGATGTTTCCGCTCTGGGCTAACAAAATTAGCGCTTGTTAGTGCCAGTTGGGCAAATTTTTGCTGCGTTTTTCATTTTTGACTTGTACTCGCCATAATTTCCCTCGAGTGCGCCACTGAGAGATCTCTAATTGTTTTAAACGAACTGCCATCAAAGTTGATGTACCGCAAAATGCTTGCAACGCCGCTCCCAAATTAATATGTTCTTTAATGAGTATTGTTAAACAAGTTTCCGGGCGTGAGACTCAAGTAAAAACCCAAGCGGGATGTAATTTATTTTTGTTTCGGTTCTCGACAACTTACACTTCAAACTGACTTGTGTTATGGAAAGTTTTACTGTTTTTGTTTAGGCTAACTTTTCTTTTTTCTTGTGAGATGTTGAGCTTTGCTATTTCAGAAATTGTGCAAACTTAACATAACCTCTTATCCTTATGTTGTGGACCTGTTTGTTCATTCCTGACACAAAGTTGCCAGCATGATGAAACGGTCATCACCTTCAACAGGCCGATAAGAACACACATATTAAATCTAGGCATTAATAAGAAGTGTATTAATGTCTTTGGGGGCTCTGGCGCACAATTTTGTTAAATAAATAATTATATAATAAATATTCTAATTCCAATCACACTGTTTTTAGACGAAAATTAAATGGGAAGATTTGTTTTTTTGATAATAGTTTTTCATTCATATTCAATTCATAATTTTGATTTTGTAATCCAATTGTGTGATTTAAACAATTTTTATACTGAATCCATTAAAAATGGGTAAAAAGAGGCAGAAGGAAGCATCTCCGACCCCCATAAAGTATATGTATTCTTGATCAGGATCAATAGGCGAATCGATATAGCCATTTCCGACTATCGGTCAGTTCGCGCGCCGGTCTGTATGAACACGCGGACTTCAGACACTATAAGAGCTAGAGACTTCAAATTTGGAATATAGGTTCTCGTTTCCCCGGCGCTTTTAAGTAGCGAAGTATTAATTAATTAATTATAGCACATATTGTATACCAATATAAAAAGTTATTCATTTTTTGCACAATATTTCTAATAGTTATGAATTTATATAGTCGAGATTTTTTAAAGGAATTTTGTAAGCTTTTCCTCAAGTGCCTTAATAGAAGGTTGCATTGCCCGTAGGAAATGTGAAAATGTTTATTCGTTAATGGGAAATATACACAAGTACGCGATTGTATGTGTTCACAGCGAGGCCAAAGGAGTGTAATATATAATCCAGCTAATTCGACATAATCAAGAAACGACTGCATTGCACCAAATATCAATTTGTACACTTAATTAAGCGCGTATGTGACTGCACCATTTTATGACCAGGGAAAGAGATGGGAATGGGAAGAGCAATTCAAGCACACACATATGCATACATATAAATACAAGCGCATACTTATAATACGTAAGTACGTACAGCTCAAAGTCAATTGCAATTTTATGAGCTGTTGGAAATGAAGTGTGTAACCGGAAAATAGAGAGCCACGGAGTGATGGAGGGTTGGCGGGCAGAGAAGACTCTTCACATCACAAGCCATTACGCTGATTGGCTTTTAATGCTTATCAATACATAACGCAGTCAGTTAAAATTGCTCCTATATGGCGCCAAATATGAGTGACGTTGAGGGGAAGGCCCCATTTGACTTTGCTGATGTTAACGTTGAGGCGTCTGTTTTAAAATGCATGTCCTGTACTTAAGTTCGTGATTCCATTTCTTTTTTGGTTTTTTTGTCATGTCTGTGGCACATAAATTTCCATTAGCACATGCTAACATTTAGCCAGCTATTATTCATATATAGAGAATTATAAGATGCAGGCGCACAAAGAGCCCAAAGCTGGCAGTGGAGCGTAGGCAGAAGTTGGCCCAATGTTTCAGTTACTCGCCTGCTGACTCGACCTGCATTTTTTCTGTCTTATGTGCATAATTTATCTGTCAGTGAAAGTAGCAAATGCACTAAATGAAAGGCAACAGAAAGAAAAAGAGAGAGAAAAAATATCAAAAGGCAGAAACAGCCGGTTTACAGCCGCAGCAGGACTTACGGAAGACATGTGGCGTATGGACCCATTCAAGTAAGTAGAGCAAAGGTGGTACAGTGGAACTAGCTACATTCGGTCCAAACCTTGGTAGTGTTCATTACTCCAAATTTAAATACTATACTATAAGATTTGTGCATACCTTAAGATATAGAAGTTGCTTTTATTATGCGTATTTAGGAAATTTCCTAGCACATCGAAAACAATTTTTCAAATTTGTACCACTGTAACACCAGCAGCAGCAGGACAATTACACCAACAGCGACAACAACAACAAGAGCATCTGGTATGGCATATGCATCATCATCATGATGAGAAACAACGAGCTACACTAACTAAATCCTATTATGAACTTTGAGCTTATGAAAGGACTTCAAGCGGAGCATTGTCTGCCAGCTGCACAGAGCGACAGAGAAAGAGAAATTGAGAGTGAGAGAGAGAGAGAGAGAGAAGGGAGAGAGAAGGGAGAAAGTCGACTACTAGGATGAAATAAGGACCCCTATGTGTGTCCTATGCTGTTGGCAACGCTTACACTTCTGCATAATTAAGTTATGCGCACAATACACACACCACACAAACATACACACACACACTCAGTCACATATATAAGTACACCGTTTGCCATTAGCCACAGTTTTTTCCATTGCGCATACGCCGCGTGTGTCGCAGTTGGTTACTGCTGCTGCTTAGTTTTCTTTAATTGATATTAATAGTGGATAAATTAAGGTTGTGCAACTTAAAGCTGCATATAGCTACAGCGGCTGTTGCCTGTGCAGCTTTCGACCAATTTGAAATTTCTTGCTTGGTTTTGCACAATTTCCGCTTGCAATTTATCAACGCAAAGTTGTTGGCGGTATTGAAAACAATTGGCAGCTAATTTTGCGCAAAATTTGCAGTTTTTTTTTTATGTTGGGTTGTGCAGTTTGCTCTGCATTGAGGATTTCAACAGCATTTGCTGGATCCTTGCCAGGCTGCCCACAGCTTCGCGCAATCCGAATCCTTATAATCCCCCCACCAAGCTTTAGCTCGTGCACATCCTGAGCTACTGCTGATGCTGCAATTGAATTGAAAGTCTTACATTCCATCAGCAGTGCTGTCGTGAAAAATGAAATAAATTTCTAATGAATATTGAAGTGTGAAATTTGAATTGATTGCATTTGATTTGCGGATTTATAGCTGAATATTTACATTGAGGCGAATCCTGTGGCTTGCCTTGGATCCAATGTATCCACATCCAACTCGGCAGCTTGTGAATTCAACTTAAATAATGCTTTGTATAATCAGCTTTGCAGCTATTGTCTCACTAAAGCATCCTTTTGCTTTGATTTAAGTTGCCATAATATCGATTAGTTTGACTTTTTATTTTGTGGATTGAATAGGCAAGAAGTTATCCCTGCAAAGAATCGATCTTATTCAGTCATAAAGATAAACTTATCTCTTGCCACATTGCATCAACTCAATTCTACCACTATGTGGTATCATTTCAATTAGCGGTGCGGCTTGCACAGACCGAAACTGAAAGCTCGGAGTAATGCCATACTCGAAGAATTTGCAATTTGCATCATAATCGTGAAACTATTACAATTTGCCGCATTTCCAAGTGTAGAGAATTTTGCGGCAAAGAATTTAATTGAATTATGTATGCGGATGGGTAGAAACTTGGCATCGCCACAGGCGAAGGTGTTGCCAACAACCCGAAAACCCAACCGAGCCCGGCCAATCCCGTGCCATTTTTAATAATTGTACAACAATCTAACGGCGCAAATTCAATTTCATTCAATATTGTTAGCTGCTGGCTGGCCGGCTTCACAGTTGCCGGAGCCAAGTTCTTGTCTGTTTGGCCCACAACCGCAGCGCGGGTGGCCAAGAGTCGAGAGCAGAGAGTTGGGATTTGGGATTCGCTATCTGGAATCTGTAGGTGTAGTTATGTCCCTATGTGGTCTCTAGCTAGCTTTCGTTTGTTTGACTTGCTGTTATGCCAACTTGGCACGCAAACTTCTCACAAGTTTGGCTAGTTAAGCCGAAAACCGACAACTGCCGCATATGGAAATTGGGCCACAGCATCATCATCATCCCTATCAACCCCATCATCATCATCATCATCATATAAAGCCTTGGCTTTCGAACTGGGCAAGGCCAAGACGACGGCAACCAACTACAATGGCAACTATGCAGTCCTTGTTTGGTTAGCAATCTACTTGGGTCTTCCAGCTATGTTAACCACACACACATTACCCCACATCCACATACATTCACACATATGTACACCTTCATACGCGTCGACCCTTTTGTTGATATTGTGCCACAGCTGGTGCGAACTTTTCGCATATATACCCCAAAGGTTAAATTTGTTAATTTGTTAAAGCTTTGGCATTGTGTCCTGAGTTCATGATACGACCCGTGATAGAAAACCTCAATTATACATATATAAACGATCTGAACCTGGCATAATCTGATCAAATTTGCAGGTGATTATTGTAACAAAAAGACAATAACGTGATCATTTTGAATCAAGCATATTCGAGCATATGAACATTTTTAGACGTACGTAGGAAGGTACATATTCTGAAATATTTCAATTATATTTATACCTTGATACCGAATGTATCACGAAATTTAAGAGCTACAGCTACCAAACTTCGAAGTAAGGTAACTTGCTTATATCCACCGCAATTTAAAATGCAAACTTGGCTGAGTTTCTTAGCTGCTACCTGTTATCGGCTGGCAACGTATGGTATCAACGTATTTCGCAACGTTCTCCCTTCTATGGCTATTTGCAAGCTTTGGGTATTGCTAACCAAACCTAAATATAAATGACATTTAACCATAAAAAGCTTTTAAGTAAAAGTAAAAAATAGAACAGTAAAAAATATATCAACTATTTTGTTTAATCAATCATCTCATCATAGCAAAGTATATATATTCTTGATCAGCATTATCAGCCGATTGAAGTTAGGCTAGTGTCCGTCTGTCTGTTTATATGTGAGATACTTAACTTAACTTAACTTAACTATACTTAACATACGCAGATCAAGCGTATTTCATTTCATCGATAACACTTCTATGCAAGTGTGAGAAGTGAGCAGCATGATAAGCGAAGCGTTGAGAAACATTTCTATGAGTGTTCTAAGTATTCTGCAGTGCCGTGAGATCCATAAAATGGTGTCTAAATTCAGTGCCGGCAGAAATAATAGAACGCCCATCAATTCAGAGCTCAATAAAAAATTAAGCGACTGTGCTATTGGGTATTTTCTATGATGCTAATATTAATTGCTGTTATTAAAGTGATTCGTGTGATTAAGACAATGTGATCTTTTTTTTGTTAATGTGACCTACGTTTAGCATGTGTGCTTTAAAACTCAACTGAGTTTCCTCAGCAACTATTTAAACAGTCATTTTGAGACCAGCAGCTGCCTTTACATAATGGTGCCGCTGCTGTGAAATTCGAGAGGCACACAAATGATATGTTAATGCAATTGTAATTGATACAAATTTGATTTCGGCACAGGCGGAAAAATATGTTTGTGCTGGGACTGGCATTGAAAATGAGAAATCATTTGGAATGGCAGCGAGTGTGGCACGCATATGCTGGCATAATGTGCCACACGTGGCAGTCGGGCCCTGCTGTCAGCTGCCAGTTGGGTGGCACGAGAAACCGATGGAAATGGGGGAAACTGGGAAACTCCGCTTTCGTTGCGTTGCCGAGCGAACGCTTGAGATAACGTAATAATTTATATGAACTTTACAGGGTCATTAATTTAAAGCTTATTCAGTTGTTCAAGATTTATTAAATTAACTCAAGTTGTGGCAGGAGAAGCGAACCAGCTCGTTGGAAGTGAGGGGAGTGGGACTTGGCAGAGAAACACGCACGCAATAAGTTACGCGTTGCCAGTTGGGATCAAAGGGGGCCTGAAATTTGGCAAACAGTTGACTTTGTTGCTTTCTATTGATAACGAGTAATAACGATGAGATTATGTGGCAAACCTCAATCCAAATAATGTTGAGGTAGAACACAAGCAGTCTATTTAAATTATGCGACTGAGCTCCGATGTATTAACTTTAATATAAGTTGGCTCCTTACTAAGCTTCCCAAGACTACTAAAAAGTTTACTTTCGAAGCTAACTAGCTGTGAGCATTACTCATGATTCGAATGCACATATCACTTGGTTTAAATGAATATCTTTGCTTTTTGGTATACATTATTTAGATTTAAAACAATTTTAGTTTAGTATATTAAATCGTAGAATGGCTAAGTAATTCAGATTGATTTGTAGGGACGAGTTGTAGTGCATTAATTTATATTTGCAATATTTATATTTAGTTATACAGTCAACTGAAATATTTTAAATATTCTAAATTCTCTGCATATAATTGAAATTTATGGACCAGTGCCTTTTTTTTTATAACACAAAAGGATATTTAAAACAATTGTTGCATAATTGGACAATGTTTTGTTAAATTTATTTGATGTCTGTCCGTTTCTGTCTTGCAAAACCCAATTAACATTAATTAGCCGAAATTTGGTACGCAACAAAACCGCTTTAAATATTATGTTTGTGTGTTTGCAGCTCGTCCGAGCATCGGTCAAATCAATGGCAATACGTAGCTTGTTAGCCAAATCTCTGCTGCCAAAAACCAAATACAGCATTCAATCGAAATCTGAGTATCAAATTTATGTTTTACTCGGAAAGGCGGAGAGGCAGGGGCAATGTGAAAAGGAAGCGAAAGCAAGTGCTTCAATCAAGTCAAACTTGCAATATAAATTCAAATTCAAACATTTTCAATTCAATGCATTTTTGTGGTTGTTGCCAGTCAAGCGTTGGTAATACTACGAATATTCCTGAAACTTCCGTCCATTTATACAAACATGCACCACTATCAAGTATCCTTTTCTCTCCAGACTCTCTCTCTCTCCGCCAAATTGCAGCCTTCCAATCAAATGTTGCCTGGCACGGACTTACCTTGGCGCTTATTGCTGTGTTTGTTGTTTTTGTTTTTGTTGTAACATTTACGTAGCACGTAAATTGCATTCTGGAGTAGCAGCAACAAGAGTGCCCTAACAGCAGCAGCCAACAAGCCAAATCCTAGTCGCGGCCAAGAGCAATAAATTGGATTTTGGTTGGTCCGGTATGAGGCTGCCCCACACAAAATAAATCTATTATTATTGCTCTTGACTGCAGCCAATTACAATGCAGTTAATTTAATTGTGTTTAAGCTGTAATACGTTACATATGCATTATTGCCACTTTGCTTTGCCGTCCAGCTAAATTTGCCCTTGTTTATGCTGCTCCTAAGTAATAGTCAAACAGATAAAATGCGTGCAAGAAGTCAATCGACCCAAAATCTGAATCGGTCTGTGTTCATATATATTTATATATAATTTGCATACCATATGCCTTATGGGGTGCAGTTCCATCCTTATGTTTCTTATATTTACACAACTTTACAGTACTTGAAAAATAATAATAAGCTGACCATTTCAGAGCACATAGTTCTCAAACCAAGTAAGTTGACTGTATTGGTACAAAATGCGAAACTACATTGACATTTGGAAAGCCAGCTTAAGGCGTGATTTAACTTATCTTGTCTTGAATATACATATGCTTACTGTGCTCATTTTGTCCATTTAATAGTATATTGTGAAAACATGTCAGGACTTGAAATAGAATCATTTTTATTATGCTCAGTTTGTGATGTGCTGCATAGCCACTGAATAATATAAGTCGCAATTTAAACATTAATTAGAGCCATCGAAGCGTAGCCGTGAAATAGTTTGCTACTGACAGAGAGCTTGAGCTGGACCTACGTCACGCCAACACGCCAAGGACAAGGTGTCCTGCAAATGCTAATGCGAATGCAGGGCACGTAAGCTTCGAATCGAATGACGATGGAATGCGGTTGAATGCGATGGATTTTTGTCCAAGGCTAGAAACCGGAATACTAAACCGCACGACAAAGTCCGGCGTAGAAGTTTTACAGTTCGAGTCGCACATTTAACGGCATTTGGGATGCGTGGCCTGCGTTGATTTTAACGACATTTTAGCTGCGATTTCCATGCGCAACTTCTCGTCTGGGCCAACTTCATAAAACTACAAGATGCGCGTGTTACCTGCGGAAACTTTTCGACTACGAATTCCAATAAACTGGCAGGCACAATATTAGTTTTATGTGGCAGCGTTGCCAAAAAAAAAAAATAGAAAAAAATAAAGTAGCAAAAGTTTTCCCCAACAAAAGCGGAGCAAATAAAAAACTGGGAAAATCATTTAAGTAAACAGTGACTGACTTTTACAGACTTTTTACCCAGCCCCTAGCATATCGCTCAGATACACAATCCAGCTGCCAGTGCTGTGCTGTAGAAAGCTAGTTATAAGCGGCACCAACAGTGTGACAAATGTATTTTATGATTTATTATTTTTCAGTTTAAATTTAAATTAAATTTTTCACCTTATTTTTTTGATGTTAAACTTGTAACTTTATTTTTAAGTTAATTGAATTTTTTTTATTTTTAAAAATTATTCAATTAATTGTGAAATGATTTTAGCTCACTTAAAATAAAATAAAAATACGTAACCTTAAGGATATTAAGGACTCATGTAATTTTCGAAATAGATGCATAGTATTTAACTTGGTAATATTCCTAGCATTTGCCAACTGCTGTTTAAAAAAGCTTTAACCGGAATTTAACTGAAAAAAAAGAGTGCATTACACAACACTATTCTGATAGCTGATTACCTATCTTCCTACCTGTATGCAAGAGAAACTTTGTGCTATGTGACTTTCAGAATTTTTAGTTTTGATTTCAAGTTTGCCGTGGCCTGTTGTCAGCTCATAGCCAAGCTTAGCTGAAAATATTGCAACTTGCAGCAAAGTCACGTGCAAGTTTGCAGACATGTCGGCATTACCTAGCAACCCTGCCCAGGTGCAAATGTATGCAACTGACAAACTAACTGCGAACGCTTCACCCAACTTAAAGCTGAGCCAAATATCTAGACTATGTGTGCGTCTGTCTTTTGTATTGTGCCAATTGCCAGGAGCGCAATTAAATAAATTTCCATTTAATTGCAATGGTACTCATCGCACTCACTACTCGCTTCGCACTCATGTTAGATTTAACTTGCTGACTAAATCTGTCACGTGCACATAACAATGTCTGGGCTTTCGGTTCGAGTTTGGGTTACGTTCCGACCAAATCTGCTGTTCCCCTAATTGTCATTATTCCTTTTTGCAAATGAGTTAAGCATGCGCTAACCATTTGTACACATTGTTTGGTGGCCACAAACTTCCGTAGCGTACTCGTGCCACATGCGACTGCACACGTATGCGTTTGCTAAAGTGTGTGTCAACTAAGAAAGATCACGTCAATGGAAATTGTTGTTGTTAGAACTGAAACTAATTGAACCGTATACAATATAATAACCTATTTATACTTCGAACCCATAATAATAGGTAAAATATTATGGAGAATCCATAATAATGATGAGAAAAGGCATGTAACAAACATTGTGAAGCATATTTTCACCATGAGGTATACATAAATTATGATAAGTGGTATTCCGATCCGAAAATCAATTTCACTATCTAAATTGAATATTGCCCTTTTGCATCAATTAAAAAATGATTAACTCTGAATTCTTGAACTCGAGAACCAAGTGATTTATTAACCAAAATCTAACGAGCTCCACTACTAGAGCTATTCTCCAGATGTGATGACCAATCTAGCGTCACATGACAATGCCCACAACATTAGTGCTGACCGATAGCTGAGCGCCATTATGCAACTTTGCACAATTATTATGCAGTCTGAGCATTAGCATAAATTCACTATACTTAACTTTAATAAACTGTAAATATTTTACAAATATGAATGAAATACAATTGCTTTGAATATGTTACCACGAGTACTTTATAGTATATTTGAATGTATCCTGGGAATAAAGTGCAAATTAAATTAGAAAAACATGAAACGTAGTCAAGATGCAGAGTCATTTTACTTATCACAGAATCTCAGCTTATCTATATATTGAAATGACACCCCATAAAACTACCGCTTTGTATCCGCATCCACATCCGCAGCAACATCCGGTCCCAACTAAACGATGCTCAACACCTTTCGCGGCGAATGGGGCATAAGAAATCATATCAAGCGCTCCATCGTACGGATATAATATATATAACAATTTTCACACAATTTTCCTAACACGTTATTTGCGCGTATTTCATATATCCTTACTGTCAAGACGCTTGCTTGGTGGTGGTGTATGTGTATGTGAACGTGTGTGTGTGTGTGTGTGTGTGTGTGGCGTGTTGTGTATGTTTGTGTGTTTGAATTAGCGGCAAACGGATGTTGAATTGGTTTGCCTTTGGCTCTGCTTGCCAGTCAAGTGTGTAGCAACTGTGTGGAGGAACATCTTGTGGAAGGTTCTTGGTTGCCCCATTTTGACTGCTTGTTTTTATTTCCTTTTTGGTGTTCAGCGAGCGTGTGTGTGTGTGTGTGCGTGGGTGGATGGGTGTTAGCCGAAGTACTGGCACGTTGGCACGTTTAAATCAAAGCAATTTGCAGCGCAACATCGGGTTGTAAATTATCGCCGCAGGATTTTGTTTTATTAAAGTCGAGTGTTCATCTGTGTGCGCCCCTACTCCTGCATCATCTTTCTTGAGCTTTAGCAAATTTTTTACATTTTGTTAACACATTAACAAGGCAGCCCTGTTAAGACACACTGCTAAATTATTGTTAGCAAAAATGCTTTACTTATGTGGTAAACTGTAAAATTTGAATATTTTTGAAACCTTTACGTTATGTTATTAAAACTGAATTTAAAGGGAAACTAAAATAGTTGTCATTAAATATTTAATATTTAATTAAAATTGTACTTTACTAAATTATACGTGTTTTTTAAATTGTACTGTGTCACTTATATACTAGATTAATTATTTTAATATGTTTTGAAATTTCACATTTTTAAATTGTTGTTAAAGATTTAAAAATCTCCCATTCAAGTAGGTCATACAATGCGATACTTTAAGAAACTCGCCCTTGTATCAACTACTTAAGTGTTAAATTTTCACCACAATGAGTGTAATTATTTACAGATTTCACTTTGTTGCAATTATTCGTTGACTTGCAATGAATTTACTTTAGGTAGTACACATAAAGGTGGATATAGTTTAAAAAACAACCTTTTAATGGTTACTACTTAAGGCACAGACAATATATGTACGCAGGTAGCTTTACAATTATAATTGCAACTATTTAAAAATAATATTTCTTTTTTAATGACATGATCTCGGAATGTCACTTCTTACACTGAGTGCAGCTTGTAATAGGCACGAGCAATTTATACCCTTATTTGTAACCCCACCTTCTATGAGACATGTTATCAGTCTATTCTGTTTTGGAACAGAATCTTTAATCTGCACTGACCCACACAATGATTGTTTTCACACCCCGCTGGCTGAGCAGCAAAACTGTAATCGAACTAATATTTGTATATGATATGAACGAGCTACATACAT
The DNA here is from genome assembly GCA_035044325.1 of Drosophila nr. medialis 2 BK-2023a. Lineage (NCBI taxonomy): Eukaryota > Metazoa > Arthropoda > Insecta > Diptera > Drosophilidae > Drosophila > Drosophila nr. medialis 2 BK-2023a. The sequence goes on from JAWNMH010000348.1 coordinate 1,645,681, forward strand.
GTATGATGATTGTTTGAAAACTATGATTGTATACAATTTACTGCAGTCTTTGAAAATATGTAGCAAATATTTGGTTAAAATTTTAAATGTAATTAAAATATTATTTTATATAATATACAAATATTTGATATACTTGTAAGCTGATGCACTTATTGACAGATCTGATATTGTCATTCATACATATGTAAGTTCTTATGTAATAAACCGATGCCATTAGTCAATTTTCAGTATAGCTTTTGTTGCTCTTCATCGGCGAGTCAGACCCACAAAAATGAAGCAAAAGAAAAAGTGTATGCACATAAATCAAGTTTACGATAAGGTTAATACAATTGCAGGCAAGGCAATAACACAAGTGTGCCTACACCTGCACCCTCCCCTCTGTGCGGGACACACACTCCCCTTTTCCCACCAGCCCCTAAGCTGTTCCTCTTACTTAACACGTCGTTTGTGTTGGTAAATCGCAGAATGAAGGCAAAAGAGACAGTCAGACGATTTCACCGACACACGTAACAATGTTGCCAAAATAGCATGACAACCCAACAGCAACGGCAACAACAAAAAATGCCATTAATGCTGCCAGGCTTGCCATTTTTCCACGTGTGCGCGCTTTGACAATGAAATGTTTGCGTGCCATTTATGGCAGTATGCAAGTGTGTGTGTGGGTGCGTCTGTGAATTTGTGTTAGTGTTATGGTGCGACTGTGTCGCTTATGTGTATGATTTTTCACTTGCTCGAATTATTATATATATACGTACATTTGAAAGCACATTTTTTGCTGCTGTTGTTCGATTTTGTATTCAAAATTGATAAGGAAACATATTTTCCTTACAGCCAAGACAGCATAAATCTTGATTCTTTTTGGCAAAGTTCGCATGAATTCTATTCATGAAACCGTAAAGACGGTTTGCTTTGTATTAACATACTAATCAGTACAAAATTTTAAGAGCCTTGAGTGCTTATAAACAGTAGTGTGTTTCTCTTTGATCTTATGATTTTGTGAATATAATTTCAAATCAAAACCAATTTTAACAAAATATATTATTTGAGCAAGATTGCGCTCAAAAATACTGAACTATAAAAAATTAAATTGGACATTTTACGCAATAACAATAACAATGTTAAGTCAAGAAAGATCCTTTTCATTTACTACGCCAAACATTATCAACGATTGATTACCCTTCAAGATTATATGCGTTTCTATTATGAACAATATTCGGTGTTATATATTAGCAAAAGGTTGAAGAAAGTACATCTATTTTAGCCTTCGTAGTATTGTTACACATTATGTCTCAAAGTTAGAATACCCTGAGCAAGGGCATAAATAATGAGCTGTCAGCAGATCTTGAAGCGAGACAATAAGCACAACTGGCGGCATAATAAACTAAATAAATATAAGAACTTCATCAAGTGTCCAAGATCCGATGGAACCCCACAAAATTGTGCGGCAAGTGTTGAAGCGCAAAGATTGATGATAGAAATGAAAATGAAAATGAAAATGTCTTTCATAATAACTTTTTGCTCATTTTGTGCTCGATGCTGCTTGACATACTCATAATGCGTAGCTAATGTTCATATTTTGGTAACAGTTCAATGGGCATCCGAATGTCAATGTGTTGCTGCTTATCTGTACACTCGGAAAAATATCCGGTCTGAAATTTAGAAAATCATCCAAAAATCTAGAAAGTTTTCCTTTTTTCTGAATATTTAACAAAACATATGTTAAAAAAAGAAAGGCATTTTTAAATTATCAGAAATTTATTCTATTATTAAGAAACATATTTATAATAAAGAAAAAAAGTGCGGACATGCAAAACTCTTTTCTTTTTTTTTTAAATATAATAAATAAAATTCACTCTTAAATATAAAATCGTAAAATATTTATGTTATATTAATCCACAATAATATTAGTAAAATGATGTGAGAATTCTGTGAACACAAGTAAATGTTCACGAAATCTTTTTGTAAGCTTTAGAAAAATTAACTCTTAAGAGTATGGCACTTGGCATCAATAGTATAACGATTTGTTAAATTTTAAGCAGATTTATTTTCTGAGTGTAGACGCTGGTACACGCCCACCCGCAGGCTGAGAAATGTTAAGACTGTTGTTGTTGCTGCTGTTCTTGTTCAATGTTTGATTGACTCATTTTGGCCTTTGTTTCAATGAGTCGACACATCTTCATTAGAACTGTCAAAACAGTCAGTGCAAACAGCGATAAGGACAGGCAAAGAGATAAAGATATATGGATAGGAAGACAGACACAGAGAGACAGAGAGAGAAAAAGAGACAGACAGAGAGAGATGGAGAGCAAAAGATGAGTAGAAGTCGCTCTATGACATCGTTACGTGCTGTTTGATTTGTTGTTTTGTCCTTGTTTTTATTTATTTATTGGGCAGCTGGCAGTTGGCAGTTGGCAGCACGGGAAGTGGTTCAATATTTTCAAACGTCATTTGCTTGTCATTATACACGAATTTTGTACAAAAATTCTATTGCCAGTCTGCCCATTTGGTGTTCTTATCGCCGTCACATCATTAGTCAACACCCCGCATTCCACCATGCTAAAATTAACTAGCATTGGGTGGGAAATGAAGAAGAAAAGGCAGTGGAAAAATCTCAAGTACGTACGATAAATATATATATATTTTTTGCCTGTCTTTGGATTTATTTGCCTAGCAATTATTATCCTTATCATTGACACAAATCACCATTTAATTAGACCAATGCTTTGGTGTCTTGTTTGTGCTTCTCATTGATTTGGTGACATTGTCCTAGTTCCTGTTTTCTATCTCTCTCTCTCTCTCTCTCTCTCTTTCTCTCTCTCTATCCTCTCTCACACTGTCACACTTTCTCTGAGCTTTTTTCAGCTCTTGCTAATGCCAGTTCAATTGTACACAGTGCTCTAATAGATAATTCACTCAACTGTTTTCGATAGTTCCTACGTATACAATTAATTTGGTTGCTAAGTAGTAAATAAACTAAAATATTAAGATTTCAAAGGTCTTTCTTAAAATTAAACTATTTGGCTATATTTAAATTTTGTAGCCGGACCATTTGGGAAATTCGCACCCTCTTTATTTTACGATTCTATTATGAGAATCCGTCCACTTACACGCTAGAGTGGCAAAAATAATTATTAAAAATTAATATTTTTTTTAAAGGAATTCAATATTGGGATATGGAATTTATATTAATAAATAATTTATATATTGACAATTCAAATTAATTGTATCTCGATAGCAGAATGTGCATAAATATTTTCCCATCCAAAATGATACATTTTATACCCTGTTTGAAATACAGTCGACCCGACAATATATCATTACAGCCTGCAGCAACAACATAAATTACAATTTAAACCAGAGAATATATAATTAAACTATGTGTTATCTCCCAGACGCACCAAAAATATTTACCACACAATTAGGCATTTAGGAATGTGTGTACGTAACCTTTTTGTCTCACCTTTTGAAACTATTAATTATGATTGTGTGTCTCTCGGCATTAATGCGACATTAGATGCCCCAACAACAACAATTGAATTGCCGTCGAGTAGCAAAAGTTTTGTTGTAGTTGCAGTCGCCCTTCGGCGACTCCATAAATCTGCTTAAAACATGCCAAAGCTAAGCCAAAAGTCCAACTGGTTGCGGCCCGTTGCTGTGGCATTCTACTTAATTAACATGTGGCACCAATATTTCATACCTTACTTACACACTAAAAGAAAAGGTAGCGTTAATTTAATTATCTGCTCTTTTTACTTTCAGTTTCACAGAGTTCTCTAGCTCTTTATTATCTATCTCTTTTTCATTTACACTTCTTATCTCTCCCTCTCTGTCTCTTCTTTTTTAACGTTTTACTTTCATAAATTATAAGGTGCTAACGTTTATCAATTTTTCGTCTAATGGGTTAGCGAAATCATTGCAATAAATGTTGACACATTTTATTACCACCAGATATATTATACACTTTATATTAAAAATGAATTAAACCCAAAATATCTTTCAGTGCACTGTGTGTCCCGTGTGTTAAACACCCAATTGTGTATCTTTAAGATACAAGTATGGTACAGTAAATATTCTTTATGTATGTTCATATGTATGTATCTAAGCCGATTAACTGGGCGCCAATGCGATTAGCTGACAGCGTCGACTTTTAGCACTTAAAATGCAGTTGCTATAAGCACAGGGACAAGTCAAGCGACCAGCACATGGTCAACATTCACAGTTGGAGTCGCACTTGCTTCCATATCCGTATCCGCATCCGTATCTGAAGTGTTGTGTTTCCGTATATTTTATAGTTAGACTTTCGCCTAGGCACGCCCAGCTCAAGTGTGCTCTTCTTGTTGCTGTTCTGTTATCTGCTTTGACATTCTATGCCACAGTTCATTTTGTTTTCACTGCAATTTCTTCCTTGTTGTACACAATTAACAGATATTGTTGCTACCATATACTAAACACTCCTCATCTCTCTCCACCCACTCGTGCGTGTTTCCATGCTTGTTGTGGGTGCGTGTGTTTGTGTGTTTTTCAACCCTTCTCTCCCACCTTTATTTGCCCTTTGAGCAGAAGCGGGCGTGGTCCATAGTAATATGCGTTTGCGTTGGTGACCAGTTGCCCAGCATTGTCGTGTGCTTGGTAAGTTTTGATCCTTGCTATTACTTGTATAATGAGTTACATGTTTGTTGTGGTCTCTGTTGTTATTAGCCCCTCTGCTGGACTGTAGCATGCCACAAGACCGTTTATCCACGGACACACTTTAAGTCAAATCAGTTTGAATTCATTTAAAATTAAAAGAAGAGCGATTTACTTATATTATATTTTTATATTCATTTGGTTCAGTACCGTTTGTCTAGGCGAATGAATTTGCTGACTACAGCTTTAAAATGTTGGCTTTATTATTTTCAGAGCATCTAAGTGGACATAGCAATTTTGACAATGTGTCTGACGACTACACGGACCAGTATATGCTCCAAGTTTCAAGGTTCTTGCCATAAGATTGCGTTTATTCGGACGGACAAACAGCATGAGGGACATTGCACAGATCCAACATACTCGTGTACCACCGGGAACAGAGTAAAAAAAATGGCAACCAAACATAAATTTAATCAAAAATGTCCACATTCAGAATACAAGTGAACATTGGGCTATCGTAGGCAGAACTGGGGCTATCAAGAGCCAATGCAACTGGCAACTGGTAACTAGCAACAAATGAATTAGAAAATGATTTATGGCACATTCATCTAATTACCACAACGCCCGCAGAGCAGAGAATAGCAGAACAGCTCCAATGTGTGGTGGCTTCACTGACCAGGAAGCATTCACAGGCAGCCGGCAAAAAGCCAGAGCAATGCTGATGACAATTCTGTATGTGTTTTGTAGTGTGTTTATGTGCGAGTGTGTGTGTGTGTGTGTGTGCGGCTGGGTGTGTACAACACCATTGCTGACATTAATGACGTATGCCATCAGTCAGTTGGGGCAGCTAGCACCAAAGTGGCAAGCCGGGCTGCTAAGCCTTTTTCCGCGAATGCGTCGCATCAATCCCAACATCAGCTGTCTGTTTGGTGAAATAGGGGTGTTGATGCAGGATGGGTGGTTGTGTCACGAGTATTAAAATCGCATCAATTATAATTTTTCATTTGGCAGTCAGCCAAATGCGTTTTAGTTGTGTGATTTGTTGCAATTTTGGTTACACCCTTACCCTGTCAGTGTTGTTCTTGTTCAATGGTTCTCAAATTTGCATTGAGAATTTAGCCCCCATTTTTATGTAACTTTGGTAACAGTTGAAAATAAAGTAGCATTACGTTCATTAATATTGATTTATCATTATGGCCATGTTTGTTTGACATTTGTGGTGGGCGAATGTTATTGACAGCTTTGGCTAATGACTGTTTGACAGCAACAGCCAATTTGTTGCCTTGTCCTGTAATTGTTTAGATCTGTGATTGAAGTGCTGTCAATGTCTAAAGGCCTCCAAATCAGATCTGTTGTAAATTGATTTTAACAATTTATACAAACAAGCTTTAATCGAATTTAAGTCTCTATTATATTGTTATTAATTATTCTAGAAGAATAAACCACTGTTTAGACAATTCAAGAATTTTTACACTTTAAGCTGCACAAAATTATGTGTTTTTTGTATGTGTATAGATTTATTTTGTATTTAAGATTACTTTTAAGTTTAAATTAGATTTTCGCATAGTGTACACAATACAGCTATTCTGATAACTAAAATGCGAGCTGCGCATGACAATTGCTTTAAGCGTATTGCAGACACAGATACAAATCGTAAATTTAATTCAAATCAAAACTTCGCATTGCAGAGGAAGCGTTTCAGAGCTGCTGCTGCTTTTCACCCAGCATCTGTCAGAAAAATAAACAAAACTGCAAATTTTTATCGTGCTGAACGCTTATGCGCAAATTGCTTCCAGGTTTTAGCGTTGTCTCTCCGTCTGTGCGTCGCCTTATCGAATTTCAGACAACGATGACATTGAGGATGATGCCAGGATAAGAGGACAACAGGACTCCGGGACTCCGCGTCGTCAGTTGACAATGTGCTTGGTATGCTGCGCGGCATAGTAAAGTTTCTTTGCTCAAGGCGTGAAATGAAATCGACAGTAATTTGTGTTTATTACACTCAATATACACAAATACACATACACACTTATATAGATATATATTTGTCTGTTAAAACAACAATTGACACAAGTTTTGCGAAAAGTTCGAGAACAGGAAATTACTTTAATTTGTGAACTTGACTCTATCAAACCACACGATCTAATGACTTGTGTGTGATTGCAACCCACAAATTGGTTGTAAGTATTTCATCTCTGGCTTAAAGTCAATAAGCCAACTTCATAATATTGCCATATGTCTACTCGGAGTCCGCAGATGGATATGGAAATGGAGCAACCTAAGTCGCTTTGATGGCGCATAAGTAAGTGCCCATGAATAATTCATATCCTATTTATACAAAATCGAAATGATAATCATGCACTTTAGCATTTAAATCAGATATAGAGAGATGGAGAGAGAGAGAGAGACCGACAGTGAGAAAGAGAGAGATATAGAGAGATAGGGAGACATGCTGTCTGGGTACAAGTCAAGTAAGTGACTGCCGGAAGGGGTAAACACAGGGAAGGGAACTGACATAGCAAACAAATTTACATAGAATTGGAGTGAGTGACGTTGCAGATGGTTAAATTATTGCGCAGAGAGATGTCGAATAGGTAAACGAAAAACAAAGCCTTTTCAAGAGTAACTCGACTTTCATATAAAAGGATCTCTGCTGCATTTAGCTAATAGATTCTAATATCCATTTCTACAATAAATACAGCCAGGCAATGATAGCTATATTACTATATTACTATATTACTATATTACTATATTACCATATTACTATATTACTATATTACTATATTTCTATATTACTATATTACTATATTACTATATTACTATATTACTATTTTACTATTTTACTATATGACCATATTACTATATCACTATATGGTATATATTTATATATAAACATACATATATATATATTAATGTTTTCATTAATCAAACTTGTGATTGATAAAAGTTTAAGTCTGTTAAATATATATTAAATTTCAAATAGTAACAAGTATTGAGAATATATTTGTAAAATAGTGCAAAATATAGGAATATATATCTATCTATATAATATATCTTATTTAATATAAACTGTGCACATATTTCGTACTTTAAGTGAAATGCGTATAATGGTCTTGGACGAGTACATATGTATATTTGAATCAAAATTAAATTTCAAACACCGATATGCAGCCCAGGTTTTCATTTTAATAATATTTATTTGAATGAGGTTAAGTACTATCATTTTGGTTTTCTATGATCAACATTTGATCAGAATTTTTGAAAAATGGTCATTCGCGCGGGTGCTGTGGATATCACAGAAATGAAGCGATAACCATTAAAAATTATGACAGTATGAGCAGATGGAGCTGGTATTCATTTGCTGTCTATTACCGTTACGCAAACTTGTTGCCGCATGCCAGTCTGCCACTTGCCACTCTGCCACTTGCGAGGCCAATTGACATTTATGGCTTGTGCGGGCATGCAAAGCCGTCGATAACACGCCTTACTAAGCGCCCATTGAATACGCAACTCAAACTCGAACTCGAAGTCGCCTGCAGCTTCGACGAGTATTCAATATGTTCAAGAGTCAAGTTCGTATAAGGTACTAGTGCTTATTCATAACTATGCTGAGGCTTAACCCGTCACACCTAACCCATTTTCATCCTCCCTTCCACAATTGGGATCCGTTCACGCATTGACCGTGCTGCCAAGCATGCATTTTTGCATTAAATTGTCCTCGTTGAAAAGAAATCGCATACACTTAAAACCGATTTGCATGAGCAGCAGCAGAAGTATCAGCAGCTGGGATTGGAGCAGGAGGTGTAGGAAGATAAGCAACTCGTTTCGCATTGTTGTCAGCAGCTGCTGAAATGCATTTCGCCTGACAGTTGATAAACGACATGAGTGCCGAGTAACAAGTACCAAGTACGAAGTACCAAGCACTGAATACTGAGTGCTTAGACAGTCGAGTTTACTTTTGGTTCACACATGCAAGTGTGACAGATAACACTGCGAATCCAGCAATAGTCATAGATTCCCCCTCATTCTTCAAATCGCGAAATCTTCAAGTGCTGACTTGACTGATGAATGTCTGACGTTTCTTCTATTTCCTTTTTCCCATTTCCCATTTCCCATTTCCCATTTTCTATTTTTTATATTTTTATTATCGCTCACTTGTTGCTGAGGCTTTGCATAATTTATGATCTTTACTGTAATTGCCCTATTTTATGTCTGCACCCTGCAAAGATTTAACGACACAGCAATTCCTCCGCCTCTTCCTATACGTTGTGCCCAGCCTCGTAGGCGTTGTCGCCTTCTTATCATGTGGCGCATTACGTGGACCAGGCGGGGCTGTGCTACTAAAGCCCTTTAAAATTTATGTCAAATGCATTTGTAAAATATGCCAAACGTACGAGTGGTAAAACCGATTTCTGCGCCACTTAAACTAACATAGTGCCACAGTGGTGCAAGTAAGAAAAAGCATTAATATATATGATGTACTTCAAATGTTTTCAAATAATGCCAATAATCTTTAATTTGTGAAAATTAAAATAAATGAAATTCATAATAACAATAATAATAAATTAATTATAACATATAAACATAATATAAATAAAAAATAAACCATTCATTATTCAGTTGTTATTCGTTAAATAATTATAATTAAATAAGTAATTATAAATGTAACTAAAATGTAAATCTTAAGCAATAACATAATTAAATGAAAAATATTACAAAATTTATTTTAAAAATTTGTTTACAAATATTCATGTAGATCTTTGAGTTAATTATTTACGTCTAAGAAAATCTCCCACGTTTTGCCATAGTATTAATCACTGTACACGAAAATCGCTCGACCGCCAATGCTGCTGCCAATGGAAAACGCTTTTGGCCATCGTTCGAGTAAAAACAAAGTATGACCAGCCAAAAAGAAAGAAAAACCAGCAAAAAAACAAAAATCGGTGTGCATTTTAGAGCAGTTGGTTGTGGCAAATGTTCGTGCAAGGAAAATGTAATTTTTACTACACGTTTGAGTCTGGAAGCCACACATATGAGCATATATGTATGTACATTCTATGTATACATACGTCGATATGGATGTGTGTGCGTATGCATATAAGTCGCAAATGCAACAAAATGGCGACAGGCGGCCACGTTCCTTGTCTCTCAGTGTGTGTTGTCTTTATCAGCATCGTTCTCATCGTCGACGTCTATGTTTTTACTTGGCTTTTATAGAAAATACATTTTCACATTTTTGCCTGTAAGCAGTCAACAGCGTCTTGTATGCCCTGGTACAAAATTACCAATAGGGCATATACCAAAGACCCATATGTATATAAGCTTATGTCAAGAAGCACTCAATTCTTTTGCTAAATAAGTATAAATATATAATATATTATATCAGCAGATAAATTACTACATTGCATGGCATGCAATAGTGTTTTGTCTGCTTAACTTTACTTCAAACAACACATATCTAAAGTCATTTATAGAGTCTGATGATCATGGCTTTATGTTGAGCATGGAATCCATAAAAACTTTATTGGTGTTCTTAAGCTGGACAAGAATAATGAATTCGATGGTCTAGAAAAGCTATTACTCTAATATATCACGTGGCCTTATCAAGTTTGAGCTAAAGCTACTAATGTTAGATTAAAGATTCAGCTTTGAAAGCAACGGCGGAACTTGAATAGACGGGTAGGCTATAACTGTATTTACAAGCATCATAAAATATGTTTTGGAAATAAATCTTAAATATTGCATTAGTTTTAATAATTATGGATAATATAATATAAATAATCAAAATAATAATATATAAATCTGAACTTTATCACATAATATTCAGCTGCTGTTATTGGGTATTTCATATTTCAGCATTGACTCCTTTAGCATTTACAGTTATTTTCATCCTTTATCTTATGCAAAAAATGCATGCTGCATGCAAAAATTTCTTACCGTAGCTGACAGCATAGGCAGGTGAGTGCGATTGTGTGTGCTGTGTATATATGTGTGTGTATGCCATTCACACACACGTGAAAGTGCTCTAAATTTGGGCACGAAATATCAAAAATATTTTTGGCATTAAACAAGTGAAAAATGGCAGAAGCAGTGATAAAGTTCTACATTTAATTTTATTTTTAAGTGCAAATAATACACAAAAAGAAAATATATATAAATATTTAAATATATACCATAAATCAATACGTACTTCTGTATCTATATATATATGCGTGCATGCACAATATATATTGAACAAATAAAATGGCACCAACAAGCACGCACCATATTGTATTTATGTAAATTTATTTCCGTTACATTTCCGCCATTCAATTGAAAATCGTCGTCTGATTTTCTTTCTTTACCCTTGCTGTTCTGTTTGTTCTGCTGATGGCCACCCCCAAAAAAAAGATGAAAAAGCCGGCACAAATTCGGAGCAGGCTGGTAAAAAAAAAAGACTTCAGAAAAACTGCCAATATGCATCATTTGTATATAATATATTCGTTCGGCTGGTCTTTTTGCGAAGGTTTTTCTCCAAGGTTGTTCGCTGTCCGAGTAAATTGTGGCAAGTCAATCTATACATTGTTTTCAAACAAAAGCTGCGAATTATTGTTTCATGTTTTATGTCTGAAACATAAATATGCAAGCGAAAATACACAATTGAGCGTATCAATAAAAATAACAGCACGAAGTTTAAATTAAGTCGATTAAAAAAAATTAAATAAGAACTTGAACTTATATTAATATGAAAAAACTGACGGAAAATTAAAGTTTAAGTTTATAAAATAAAAAAAAATTATATAACACCCACGTACACTACAATTGCTAGTCAGCTAGTGCAAATTATTTATTTATCAGTACCTTCATTTACTAGATGCAACTAACCTGTAAATGAGTGATGTTATAATTGCAGAATTCAAAAATGATTTATGACCAAAAATCTTTTTTCTACATACTTTTTTTTTTCAATTTATACACAAACTTATTACGCAGTTCTTACATATCCATAGGTGCCTTGACTTATGCCGGGCTTTAAATTTAAGCTCCTTGAACTAAGTATTGATTCAGCTGCTGTTAAATTGTAATATTTCACTTGCTCTATATTCTTCGCAGTTGTACTTTGTATAAAAAATAGTGAGTAGGTCATTATTGAGAACTGCATGGGGCTGTTATTAGATTTGTATTGAACAACAGCTTTCTTTGCATATGTAATGAACGATATGTTTGCATAGTCGGTTATGTCGGTTATGTACACGAGTTAAATTTCATTTGACTTATTGTCATATCTAAATTGTTTGGCCCTTGTCGCTTTTGTTGTTACTCAAGAAAACAAACAATGGGAAAGCTTATTGTTTCTTAAACAGATGCACACACAGTCAAATTTTTGTCATACATACAGCACATACACGAGCACACCCACAAAATACACACACTCAAACACACACACACACACTGCTTATGCGCTTGTCTATTCATCAGAGCAAAAAGACCGATAAGACCAAATGTGTAGCTTGATGAATAGGAAATTACAAAATTCTCGAATGCACATTGTTCGCTTAATTAAACGCTGACAAAACCGACGAGTAGCAGAAGCCGAGCAGCGAACAACGAGTAGTGAATACCGAATAACGAATAGCGAATAGCTCAGGTGCAGCTCATTATTGTAATTTTGATTATTTTCGGCCATGGGCCTTTGTCAAGCTGATGCTGCATCTGCTGCTCCAGCAATAACAATAGCAAATGCTCATCAATGCGGTTGGCCGCCCATCAAAATGTGTCTGTTGATATTGCAGGCAGTTTTCGCAAACACATGGATTTAATTTCCTGCAGTACCTCACAGCCCAACACCCGCAAAACTATTTAAGGTTTAATGTGTGTGCGGCCTGACAAACTCATTTACCATTTACCATTTACCATTTGCGTTGTTACACTACGAGAAACTTTTGTTGAGTTGGTAAACTTGCAACGTTATGAGGCTGCACCAAGTGTTGCCTAATAATCCAAACAAAACCAAACAAACAAAAAATCAACCAACTTGACGGCCACACAACTTTTGAACCAACTGCGTGTACACACTGGCTAAGAAGTTTTGGCGTAGTGTAAACGGGATAAGTTGAGACAACGGGTGGACTGCAGCTGCAGGCCAGAAACATTGGCACATTCATCATTTTTGAAGCTGAGCACAAGGCACAACAAAGGCAATCACAACAACAACGAGAACAGCAGCAGATGCCACTGGCAGCCGCGGCAAGTTCTTGTCACATGTCACGTTGCCTGCCTCAGTTCTTGGCCATTCCAGGAACGAGGAGGCGGTGCCGGAGTAGGGGCAGCACCCACAGCAGAAGCTGCTGCTGCTGCTGCTGGTTCTGGTGCTGCTGTTGACGAGAAACAGGCCTGTGGAATTTTTGCCACAAGCAGTTTTCGCATACTGTTGAAAAGTTTTCTCTGCAATCCAAAGAATTTAGACGAGCGCTGTATTAAACTAACGCTTTAAAATTGCATCGATGTTAGCTTTAATGCGGCAAATACCCCAAAAGCTTTAAAAGTGAATTAAGTAAATTAAATTTGTTTGATAAATTGTTAGTATTTATAAAAAAGATTTGTCGAAACTGAGAAATAAAGCTTTTATTACATATTGGAAGAAAGAAATATTTTAATGAATTAATAAACTAACACAATAAATAAATAAGGTTTTGGTTGTGAAAAACTTTAAAAACTGCAGCTATAACCAATTAGTTAAATTCTTGGTGCGTTATAATGAAAATACTCTGCATGTCCAGCAATACATCAAAAATGATTAAAGCATTCTAAAGTCAGAGTTCTACAAATTTCAGCAGATTACATCGTCATATTGTATTGGTTATGTGCCTTAGAGATAGAGACTTTAATCTGACAGACTAATATATGTTTAGTCTGTGTCCACGTCAGACAAAGTGTAAAAATTTGAGTGCTACGTTCACCAGGAGGCTTAGAAATCTGTAAAACCGATAGTCGAAAATCGATAAATCCAAAAATCTCCCACCAAATGTGGTTTGTAGGTTGTTGGCAATGTCGTTCAAAGATCGGCATTTGTCACGCCCACCTCAAGGTAGCTCGTCCTTAAAAACTTGAAATGGGCATATCTTCCACAGATTTTGAGTTAGAGGCGTCATATTTGGTGGGTATGTTGTTGTTAGTCGCCTTTTTGAACTATAAATCCACATATCTTTCAGAATATTGAAGATAGAGACACTTGGAAGGTAACTTGGCCCCAAAAACAAAAAAGACTAAAGCTCCCACTCCTCTAATTCCTCTAACATTTTTTTAGCCACCCCCATTTACGTCCACCAAAATTCACAAAATCCGTCCGACTGCATCGTTATTTCTTGTCTTATGTTACATACATATATTAATTTATTCCAGTGCACGAAAATTTAAAGTTAATGAGCTAGTCGCAGGGTTGTTAAATAGATTTAAATAAGTGACAAATGATGTGACAATAGAAGTATAATTAACCTTGCATATTGTTTCATATTTATGTATGTATGTATATTTGAATAGTATTTATATATATTTTCCAAGCAATCAATTAACATAAGGTTATGTTAAAAAAACATGAAATTTATATAACATTTAAATTGAAAGAAAAAAAAATTTTAAAATTTGTTCAAGAAAAAATAAAAGTGCAACAGAAATGTTTGTTAAAATGTGAAAATATGTATTTTAAATAGAGAGTTCGAATGGTACATTAAATAAGTACAGCACATAAGTCAGTAAGGTGATTGTTGAATGCATTTGCATATGTTTGTGTGTGTGTGGGTGTCTTCATCAGTTCGTCAACTGCTTAACCGCGTCTTCTATTCGGACGACGACCGCCCCTGCGACCGCGACGACCACGACCACCGCGGCGGCGACGGTTCATCCTGTTGCCGCCACGACGACCACCACGTCGGGCGACACGCCTGGCACGGGCATCCTCACTGTTGGATTGGTCGATTACCTCTATGTTGGGATATTTGCTGTCGACGATGTTGCTGTTCTCGTTCGCCTGCGTCTGACGCTTGCCAGCCTGTCCTTGCTCCTGCTCCAACTCTTGATCCTTCTTCTGCCTGTCTTCGAGCGAATTCCTACCATCTTCGCCATTAGCCTCGTCACGGGCAACGGATTGGCGACGCTGCGTGGCTGCTTCAGTGGCCACCAGACAGCAAAGCGCTGCCAGGGCAAAGATCAGTGCGTATTTGGCTGACATGCTCGATAGAAGTCCGATGAAATGTTTGTGATACTCTCGCTGCACCATCAACTCCGTTTTATAGTGGTGCGATGATGATAAAATGGTGGCAACTGTTTAAATGTTTACCCATTGTAAGTGAGTGGGTGGGTGGTGCTTGCCACCAGCTGTGTTTGCTGTTGCTGCTGAAAGCTGCTCGAAACTTGCTGTTGGCCATGCTATTAATTTG
This sequence comes from Drosophila nr. medialis 2 BK-2023a, assembly GCA_035044325.1. Taxonomy (NCBI): domain Eukaryota; kingdom Metazoa; phylum Arthropoda; class Insecta; order Diptera; family Drosophilidae; genus Drosophila; species Drosophila nr. medialis 2 BK-2023a. Next base: position 1,660,722 of record JAWNMH010000348.1, read on the forward strand.
ATCTTTTGTTTGCTGTTTGCTGTTTGCCTCTCAGCTGCCAGATATTTATTTGCCAGTCTCTTGCATTTGGCCTGGATTGTAGCTTCCTCTGTCTCTGGCTGCCTTGGTTATTCGCTTCATTTCCTTGCTCCTTGCTCCTTGCTACAGATAATTGGTTCCTCCGTCTCCAGCTCCAATTCCATTGCAATCCAAGCACGCTAACCCGTTTGCCAGCGGAAAATATCATTTAAAAAGAATAACGTAAATAATCGAATTGTGCACAAAAGCGTTTTAAGTTGCGCATTTGCGCATCCTTCTCTATTTTCCCCTCTGTGTCCTTATTTTAGTGGTGCTTTGCCCTCTTCTCCTATCTTCCCTTACGTTTACAGGCTGTTCTCTGGCATTTGTCAGCATCCCAGATAGAGCGAGGAATGGTGCAAGGAGTCTAAGGGAACACTGGAAAAAATATCTGTACTGGAATAGTTTGGTTGTTTCACTATAAAAAAACTTTTTCTGAGGTCTGCAATGCCGTTAATCTAAATTTCCGCGATACTATTCCTATATCCTATTCCTATATCCTATTCCTATATCCTATGAAATTATCTACACTAAAACAGAATTATTGGTTTGTTTTTTTTTTTAAACTTCAAAGTAGTGTTTTTTTTTGTTAATATCTGTTGAGAACTCTTTAAGTTATTACAAGTTTGAATATCATTATTCATATGTCAAATACTACTTTTTTGTGCTCACTGCCTTGTTTTTATATGCAAACCTTTTTGCTTTGCTGGCGTTTGCATCGGCATCAGCAACTATTAAAAACTGCAGAGAAAACCGCTAGCAGCGATTTGCTTGTATCTCGAAATAAATAACAAATTCGCAGCACCAGCAGTAGCACAGTGACTGTTACAATAAGAGAGTATAGTACAGTCGGATACCAGTTTTATGCCAGCTGATGAAATATGGCAAATAACCTTCTTGTGTGTGTGGGGATTGTGTCTGCCTCGACCATTGAATTCCAAGTAATGTGCCATTCAAATCTGGTAACTCAATTTTCGGAGGAATCTTCTGTGGAGGCTCCCAGATATATATATTTTCCAACTTTGACAACTCTATCTCAAAATTACAAGGAATGCAGAGATTTCCATTTATTTATATTATTAAATTATTAAATATTATTAAATTTATATCTTAGGAGTTTTTGAGTAATCTACAAACCAATTTTGGGAAATCATGGTGCAAGTCCTGGTCAACGATAAACAATTTCTTGAAGCGGGAGTAATCGTGGTCAACATTTTTGTTTTACGAGTATACGTACAACGTTTCAAGTCTGTAGCTAAGAGGATACGACAGACAGCATGAAGTATATGGCATTACACCAATCTACATAACTTATATGTTATAACCTCCGCATCAAGCTATGAAACCTATGGAAGCTAAAGGCATTTTCGATATTAGACTTTTGTTTTATCGATTTGAACTTCCCGATTTCTAAATGTAACCTTAAATTTAACACTTTGTCTAACATGGGTACAGTGAATGAAAAGAGTATTTTAGACTCGATCTCGTATATTGTATTTTGGTCGGATGCGAGAAATCAACCATATTTATTGGGCTCATGCTCGTTGCTTATAATTTCTGCTTTGGCAGCTAACAGACTGAAAGTGGCGATGATGTGGGCGGGTGTCCAGCAGGACAAATATTACCGTCAGCTGAAGCACGTGCAGCAAGTGGAAATCACGTGTCTGGCATTTGTTGAAATGATTTAGAGCTACCAATGGATTTTTTCCCCTGTCCGTAGCTAAACATTTTATTTATTTTTGATTTGGTCAAGAGGACAGCTCCAATAACAGCTCTCCGTAATCCACATCTCGGAGCGATCTGGTTATTTGTCAAACAATTGGAGCCAACTCTTATGCAGCACGGTGAGTGTCAATCAATATGCTGCTATCCTTTTCGCCTTTAAAGACTATCACCGTCAAAAACTAATTAAAACCCGCTTCATTTTTCACAAAAGCTTCAGCAATATCCAGTCAACAAAGGAGCTCGCATGTTGCTCCATCAATCTGGATGAGCTCTGTTCGGGCTTGAAATTTTTTAATTGGCAAACGCCAAATATGTAATAATTTTCCTGCTCAAGCATCGATGCTTACAAAAGAAAGAATGTTTCTTGTTATAAATGTGAAATGCAATAAATAACGAAAATTATAAGAGAGTATATTTGAGTACTCTAAATATATTTATATTTCAGCTCATATTACATAGAGTTTAAATTATCTCCAAAGAATTTATTATTAATATGTTTTTCAATTTTGTTTAGAACATGCTCACAAGTTTCATTTAGCTCTGTGTAATAAAAAAGTGTTATGAATTGCTTTAGTATTTCTTAACTGATCAGTGTAGTAGAGAGTATGGTAGATATATTTATGCATTAATATGTTTACAATGATATATGATAAACATATATTTGTATATGTAATTTTCCGCATATTTATATAAATATATTATATTTATTTTGGCCCCACCTATTAAAAAACCATTTCGTAGCAACATTTCAGTGCGGACTTCGAAAGCTGCAGCTGCAACCGCAACATGAGCATATTTTTAATAGACTCAATGGTTAATATGCTGTTGACCCAACAGCAGAACGGAATTCATACTAAATTATGCAGAACATGGCACATAATCAGCGAACGGGCACATACCTGTGCATTTTGGTAATCACATCGTGTAATTAAGGAAATATTTTTGAAAATGTTTGCACAACGCATCTGTAACCGACACAACAAGGATAGCGATACAAAGAGCGATGGTGAATGAGAGAGAGAGTGAGAGATGAAGGGAAACAGAGAGTGGTAGTCAGGTGAGCTGAATTTCACAGATGCATATTTGAGGCAAGTGGAATGTGTTTTGGCTGTTGGATGCACAGGATGCCCGCCATTTGCAGATTTGCAAAATAATTAAGTAGCGATCGAATAATGAGCAGTGGCTGCGGACAAATGATTAACATCGGCTAGTAAAGCCAAGCAGCGCAGATGCCGGAGTTAGTATTTTGTTGTCGTAATTGGATTACAGAAACGACAAGTGCAGTTCAAATAAGTAAGAATGCTCTGACACCAGCTGGTTACCGGATTAAATCGATTGAAACGTGCACGGAAATGACTGAATCGGTATCAAAAATGTATATACCAATGTATGTGACTCTTCTCTTCTTGTTCTCAATCTAATTTCAATCAATTCAAGTCTAATTTATTACTTATATACTGTTCTTATAAAAACCAAAACTAACCTAACTTATAATAATCTGAAAAATAAATGACATTTCTACAAAGAATAAAGTATTTATTGCCTTGCTTGTGAATATACCTAAATGGGCTTTCTAACAATGTGATCGTAAAAAATTATAGTGCCAATTAGTGGAGAATGTATCAAAGTACGTTTGACACAGGAAGTATCATCACTTACATTCAAACGAATTATCTTATGATCACCCTTGTGCATGAATACCAATGACCGTCCCATATGCAACGTTTCATAATGTTCACTATCGTTGTATTTTCGGACTTTCTGATGGAGATCATAGTAGCTCAAATGACTAGGCCTGGGGCACAATTGAGTCGTACCTTCAAAGACGCCCTTCCAGTTTGTCGATCCACGCTTATTCAAGGCGAAGCTGCGCAAACTACTCGCATAGTCCATATAACCCGATATATCAAAGCCACTCGGTCGGCGCACCACCAGAAAAATAATGGTCTGTAAGTAAATTCACAAACATAAACTTATGAAAATATTTCTTGCACATTTTTTCTAACCGAAAGCTTTTGCAATACATTGGGCATTTCGCGTTCCGCCAATGCAAGTAAGCCAGGATCGTTGTTCTTTAAGTATTTGCCGTACTGCAAACTCAATTGTTTCTTCGGGTTAATCTTTTCCATAGCCTTTGCTCGAATTTTCATGAATTCCTCCATGTCATAGATTTTGTCCGTGGTCCGATAGCCAAGTTTAATATACTTGTCAATGACAGTCGAATTCTGCAAATAATGACGATCCTCTGCGGTGACGAATGATCGAATGTAATCAGTGTATGTGTCAAACGCGAGTAACGCGTTGTCTTCCCTGACCGCATCCATTCTCTGTCTTATATGTTTCTTTTTTAAATGTGTGTATATCTAGTGTATATTATATATGTATGTATTTGTGTCGTAGTTTATTGTATGAATTCACGAATGACAAACTGACATTTTAAGCTAATGGAATGAACACTTTTGCGAAAAACATTTGTAAAAAGTAGTCGGGTATTAAATCTTGATCCGATCAATGTTTAAAATAACTCGATAACGCATTATTGCATATTAAAAAGCTTTTGACAATGGTTTTTAACATAAAAGAAAAGATCTCAATTTGATCTCTCCTGATTACGAAATATGAAATCGTTTGCTCCAAGGATTGCTACATCGATTTTTTTTTATTGAAATTGACTAGTATTGACTATCGGTGTATTTAGTAGCTATATAGTACAGCAGTCCGACAAGACATGAAAAGTGTTGAGTAAAATTCATAAAGCAAGTTTTCAATCGATATGTCTGACGACAGATGTATTGTCATAACATAAATTCTAATAAATAGAAAATGGCATTTATTTTATTTTCAATATATAAGTATGTCATCCATTTGTTTAATTTGCAACTTATGATGCCTTTCTCACAATGTGATCGTATAAAACTATACAATTATAAATCGGCGAACGGATGAATGTGCGCTTCACATTATCCTTGTGACAACTATCGGCGTTCGTAACTGGGATGAGCTTGTGATCGCCAAGATGCTTAAACTTCAGCGAAGCGCCGTGATGCATGATTTCGTAGTTGTTGCTTGGATTGTAGCAAACGGTGCCACTGTGCCAGTCAAAGAAGCTCAAATGAGAGCGTTTTGGTCGCAGCATAATGCGACCCTCGAAGACAGCCTTCCAATTGGTCGCACCTAGCATGTGGAGGCTGGCGGCTAGCAAGCTATCCGCGTAGTCTATATAACCTGATATGTCGAAGCCACTGCGCTGCCGCACTTGCAAAAAGATAATGGTCTATGGCAGGCAACAGTTTCAAATTAGTCGCGTTATGTATTGGTTACTTTTTAACTTCTATCACTTACCGATAACTTCTTTTGCAAATTGGGCTCCTCGCGTTCAGCTAGCGCCACCAGCGCTGGATCATCGCTCGTCAGATAACTGCCAAAGAGTTTAATTGAAATTTTTGTTGGGTTGAGTAATTCCGCCAGATGCTTTTTAAGCCTGTAGAATTCGTCCTCCTCATGAACGGTGCCATTTGTACGATAGCCGAGTTTCACAAACGACTTTATGACTTTTTTGTTTCCCAAGTAACGGTATTCCTCTGGTCTGGTAAACGATTCCAGATATTCCGCATATGTCTCGAAATTGAGCAGATTAAAGTCGCCGCGCATTCTACTTAATTGTCGCTAAATTATTTGTTGTATATTTCACACAATTTCAATGAGTGTTTTCCGGTTTATCTGTGTGCCTTTTGTTAGTGTTTGTGGATTTGCTGTGAGTTTCTGAACGAAACAGTAGATTTTGCTTGCTCCATAAAAGCTAAGCTTACTTAATATTTAACTTTTCATATTTATATTATTTTTATTCTTAAGCCGGAATATAATATTTGCCATTTATCAAAACTTAACAAACGAGCCCAAAATGTCCTACAAATGATTTAAAAGCTCTCATCAAATTTACACTTTGGCCTTGAAAATTACATAGTTACCCAATTGAATGAAATATAACATTTTATGAGTTTGAGAATGGATTTTTCAAAATACTTAAGTCATGTATTTGATCACTATTACATAGTGTTTTGAAAATAAGAATGAATGTTCCCGACTGATAAGTAAAACCTTATCTGCTGAAATGTCAAGTAACATTTAAGTGTTAATATTAGTTAGATTCGCGTAGAAATACATACAGTTTATTTAATCAAAATAAATAAATATTAATTTCAACTTAATGCCCAGCAGCTGCTCACACACATACACACCCACAACAAACACAATTTGCAGAGTCACACATCGTTATACAACCTGGTGGGGAGCAATACCTGCTAAAAGTGGGTCTATGCCAGAGTACAAATGATGCTCACGCATTGCTCAGATGGTTTTGCCTGGCAGCGTAAATTACGCGCATAAAATGAACATTAGATTCTTATTTTAATGTGGCAGAGCAACACACACACACGCACACACCCCACACATGCCATAAATAATTGGAGGATAACTGCACACACTCTCATACAGTGCCAGCGACAGCTACAAAAAAGGTTATGCCAAATAACCTGCAGCTATTACAAACACAAACAGTCTCCCGCACATTCCTATGAGTATGTGTGTGTGTGTGTGTGTGTGTGTGCGTGTGTGTACTTATTTCCATTACAAATGAGCTTATTATGCGCCTGAGTCACAAAGTCATTGCGACTTAAAAGGATTTGCATGTGATTAGCAGCACGAAATGTAAACAAAATTCTTGCGCCAAAAGACAAAAACCAACAGTAAATAAAAAGTTTTTATTTTATATAGCACACAACCCAGATACTCTTATCATTATATGTACTGATGCGTTACTCAATGTCCTGATTGAAATCCATTTAGGAAGTGCATTATAATATTATGAAATATATTGAGATTCTTGTTAATTTTTAGAATTTTCAATGGAAACTTTCATTTTTACAACTCCACGGCTGACTAGACGAACACTTGCACTGAAACCGGCGAAAGATGTATTTAATATATTGTCACTTATAATTATTTTATTTATATTTTTATTTTGATTTTTAGTAAAAGCGCAGATTAGATGACACAGGCAAATCTTTTGTAAAGACTAATACTGATTGTTTTCTATTAAGCGTTACCAAAGTCTACGTTGTGTTGATATATCCAATTATTTCGGTATTTCCTTACAAAAGGCTTTTTGTAAGCACTTGAAAAGTTGAGCAGCCGAAAAAGTTACACACACTTTGTGTTTTTGTATGTTTTGGAGGTACTTGATCTTTGTGTTTGTGTTGCATATTTGGCAAATTGCCTTTGGCAACAAGACGCATTAAGACAATGAACACATCATAATCATAATTTTTGTTGCCTAATTTTAGGAGTACCGCTCGAATGCTGTGTGCCTGAGTGAGTGCATGTGTGTGCCTGGGTGTGTGTCTGGGTGTGTGTGTGTGTGCGCGAATGTCTGTTCAAATACAATGCATAATTTATGTCTGGCTGCGTAGATTTTGGTCTTGGGTGGGCTTAACTTGACATTGGGAAATCGAAATCGAAATCCTTAAAATCAACTGACTGACAGATAAATGCCTTCAAGTGGCGCCTTGCGCTTCAATTGTCCTGCATAATGGATATTTCTTTTGCATAAGCCTTGAGCTCTTGTGCAAAAGCCTCTCAGCAGCAAACAAAAAAGCGATTTTGCATTTTAGCCAGACCGCTGACATTTAATTGAAGTTGTCTTAGAAGTGTTGCCGATGGACAGGTAAAAAGGCAAGAAAGAAACCCATCGATTTTTTGTATGAAAGCTAGTCAGTCAGTCAAAAGAGAGTCAGTATATGTATTCAAGTATTTCGAGCTATATAGAGATTATTTGCAATGTAATATATTTTCTAATACTTATCATTCACTTTTAGTGAAAATTAAGATAATCTCTAATCAATATTCCAATAGGCATTTGAATAAAAAATTAGGTAAAAATAAATAACTTATTAAATGAACTTAATAAAATTCGTATAATAAAACTATTACATAAATATATTTCAATTTTTCTATTCATCTACATAATTGGGGAAAGTCTGGATATGCGAAGAATTTTCTATGAAAAATTGGTAATGATCCTTTTTTAAACTTTAATCAAGTATCTCTTAAGCGAGCTTTACCTATGCTGCTATACAAATACTTATGTGTGTGGGTAAATATGCTTCTTCATATAATAACGTCAACTACGCTGTGATATAACAGCAATGACTTCCTTTTTATACTCACACAGTCATACACACACACACTCGCATGCACGAAGTGAGCATTCGCTCAGCCTTTGGGCAGACTTCCATGAAAAAGTAAACAAGTCAAAAGCGAGAGACCAAATAAATAAAAAAAAAGTAATAAAGTAAAAAATAAAACTCAGACAGCTCATGAATGGAGCCCATTGAATTGGTAGTTGGCACAAAAGACTAGACTTCAAGTTTAGCTAAAAGCCAAATAAAAATATAAGCACATACATACATATATAGAGATATATGTATATATACATATAAATGAATGTATACAAAAATTTCGAAAATTGTTGTGCTTTTGAATAAATAAATCGCAGCGCAAATAAAGGTGAACGGGAAAATAAAGAAGGAGATAACAGCAACAGCACATATGACAACGATGACGTCAAAGTTCATGTTGACTCAGCACTTGGCCAAGTTTAAGCTGCTACCGTCTCATCTGTGAAGCACACTTTTCACAATATAAAATATAGAAAGACGTAATTTAAGGCCAAAGACTTGAACATCAAAAGGTTCACTGCTTATCTGCTTATCGTTGGCGTCACTTAAATTAAGCATGTGTGCCACGTGGCTGAGCGCCCATGGCTATTAAGCAACACAGGCGAAAGCAAACTGTGCATAAGACCCAATCAAGTCGAGAGAAGGCAACAAGCAACAACAACACACAGTACAAGCAGTACACACATCAATACCCTTTACATACCTCAACGCTCTGGCACTCTGGTAGCATTGTCCCTGCAGGCATGTCAGGCTCTAATGCCAACACTGACACGCTCCGTACTCCCATGACTCTGGCTTCGGCTCTGCTTATAAAATAGGAATCAGCGTGCAAGACAACAGCATACCCAAAATTCCACTGTTTTGCCAATACCAAAAATAAAATAAAAAAGGGGATCCCAAACATAATGTATCATGTGTGTTGCATCTTTGGCCCTCTTTCTGCTCGGGGCCTCTGCGACAGACAAAGAAGAAAACAACAAAATACAAGTCAAATAACTTAAGTAAATGTGCGAAAGGCCTTAAGAGCTGAACTCGAGTGTCGCAGCACCCTGGAGCGTTCTCTCCTGCTTAAATAAACATGTGATATGCAGCGACTTTCTTATGTTAATTTCATTCAGCTTAGCTGCTATCAGAACTAACACTAAAAAATGTACCCTTATACAGTCCGAATTACGGATTCCTTAAAGTCGTATAAACGTGTGTTATATATGTAAAAAGATATTCTAATAATTAGGTTAACGACTCGTGAGCATTTCAATGGTTTAACATGTTAAGGACAAATAAATAACTATTTTTTAACAATCTACAAGAGAATTGAAATTAGTATTGAGTAAGTCATAAAATTAACATTAAATTTATTATTTTATATTATATGAATCATATCGAAATGTATGTATACATGTATATATACATATATATAAATAAACTATTTCAAAATTTTGTTGTTTTTATTTTCTTTGCTGTCCCAATTGATCATTTCATTTATTGAAACCCTCTTGAATCACATGACTGGCGTGAATGATTTATTTGTGCACATGGTGTGTCCTCCATGCTGGCTGGCATTCACATACATACATAGATACACACATACATACAGTACATACCTCCATATGTTTGTATTTTTCCCATGGCAATTTCCCATTTTAAATGCGAGCTAATTTATTAGCAAGCATGCCGAACAATCGAAGGCGGCACCTTAACAATTTTTAATAAATGTCGCACATGCCGTGGCAGACCAAAATTATTGCAATGCATTTGTCACACGCGTTTCGCAGCAGCTGAGAGAATAAGCAACAAAAATCATATAAATTCTCAAACGCACAAATAAATTCAATAAATAATAATATTTTTAATTAAATTTGAGCTCTGTGCAAAATCCATTTGTAGTTTTGAGCTACATATAATGAAATGAATAAAAAGAACACCTTTCATATTGGAGATATTTGTTGTGAAGAACATACATAGTTTCATTAAGATATCCTATAAATTAACAAACTTTTTGGTAGAAGTCTTATTTGTCTGATAAGAACGTTTCTATTAAGCACAAGAAAACTAAGGATTAGCACAAAATTTGAAAAAGTTAGTGTTGAATGTTTAACATATTATATTTAACAGACAATGTTTATGAATAAATTTTCTTCAACCCAATCTTTCTTTAATTTTACTTAACTTCCAATATGCAACTTTCAATTACCTTCGCACAAAGTGAGCGATTTATCAACAATTTCAAGCTATTTGCCATAACAAATATGTTACACTACAGATCTCGAAATGAATACAGAAAATTAATGAAATCGACTTCAAACATTAATTTGGAAATCTTTAGTTACATACCTCGGATATAACGCTTTAGTTTTAAATTTTTGTTTTTTATTTTTGTACTGAGAAGGGACGATTCTCAAACTGATACGATAAGGGTATCAGAAGTAGGTTCCCTCAAAGTATTCAGTGAAAGAAACGTCGTATCCCTTTAGGGTCAAATGTATAGAAAGATAACCTTTCGGCCCCCGATGATGATCTAACGGGCCAGCTGTAGCTTTGTGTGCTGCAGCGAGAGCGATTACAGCGACAACTCTGACTCCAAGCGTAAGAAGCGCAAGACTTCCCAGAGATCCAGACGCAGATTCAAGCGGAATCTCAATTTCAGACGCAGGGAAGTGAATTGCATCCCACTTCAATTTTCAACACTGACACAGGAAATTAAAACGGCTGATCTAAATTCAGTCACAAAATAACCAAGGACAAGTCGTACTATGATCACAGCGGTTTTCACTCCTTATGCCGCACAGAACCAATCCGTTCTTTGACATGGTCAATGATGCCGAGCATATCTTGCTTGAGCAGCTGCGGCTTGACCTCTTACATAACACTGTTCATCAGTTGAGTGGTCAACACATATTTGCAATTGGGTTTTCTCAGTAACTAACTAATTGAAAAATAAAACAGCAAATTTAATTAATTTATTTAATTAAAATATATTTTTGTGGTGATTCAAGGAATTACTAAACAATAAGTAATATTATTTTTCATTATTTAATCAATCTCTACAATAAATAATAAACTTTAGTTATAAGTGTGAAATGGAATTTAATATAAAGGTCTTTTTTTTAGATTACATTAAATAAATGGCAATTTCTTTGTCACGTTTCAATTACATAACGTAGCTGGATTGAAATATGTTTTTCCGTTTTTCTTCGATTGTTGCAGCAGCTGTTGCATTTTTAACGCTGATTATATAGTTTTCATTTTACGTCCACTACGAACCGTTGTCATAAAAGTCAATATGGCAAACGGCTTGACCTTTTTTTTGTTGGGCTCGCATGTGACATTCTATATATATATGTATATACATGTATAAAAGGGTATATATATACAACTTAATCGGAGCATTTTCATAAAATTTTATTGAATTTAAAACCGTAGCCCAGCCACTTGAGCAAATATCATTTATTTTATTGTTCAATTCTGGACCGTAACGAACGGTTGGCGATTTCAGTCGCAATTCCACAGCGGCTCCTGGTTACACGACTCTCAAGATATTTTCCATGTGTATGTAAGTGTGCGTGTTTGTATTGCTCTGATTTCCTAGCCGTCTGCCCTCTACTGCCTGCCAAGTGGCAGCTGCTCCATAAAAACTAAGGCATCCTCAATGTGCAGAATGTGTTGTTATTGTTGTTGCCAGGCTCTGTTTGTGGCCATACGTAATGAATGTTTATTGCACCGGACATGGACATGTTTTGCTCGGTACTCCCACAGTCTTCAGTTGGCCAACAAGGCTGCATAATTGCTTTTGCTTTTTGGATAGACGTTTGCCATCTTAACGTTTCTCAGCACAATGAGTGGTAAGGCCGGCAAAACTGCAAGCATTCATGTTAAGAAGTGTCTTCAATCTGATGTATAATTCATTGATATTTTTAATTATTCTTAACATACATATAGTCATTTATATTTATATATATTTGAACTACTACTATTATGTAGATAATCCTACATATATGTATATTGATATAACTACCTTCCAAGTTTGGTAACAGTGTCTTGGCCGATAAGTCATTGGATGGCCACGCCCTGTCCGGCTCCCACAACCGATACATCTGATGATGTAAATCGATAAAACTTTATATCTTATTCAATGTAAAAGCTAGAGTTACCAAATTAGAAAGGAATATTGCTAGTAACACCCTTCAAAAATCTGGAGAACATTTTGGACCACGCAACTTAAGTGTTCCCAAATTTAGAAGGCAGGTTACTAGGAAAGTCTCCCAATTTTTTTTTCAGCCATGCCCAAATGCTAAGAATGTTGCTTCCACGGTCTTTGTCTGCTGAAACTAATACGCTCATATTAAACAAAGAATCGTAACCAAGCAAATCGTAATCGGCAAAACAAAAAACAAAGAGCGATACAAATAACCGAAAAACTACACACACATACACATACACAAGCACAGTGGACGTCTGAAAAGCAACAACTGGCAACGGTCTCGTCTTTATTTGAGGCAAGGCCAAACGATTTCCCATGCTTACCTCTGGGCCAGCCTCACGTCGTATTCTCGAACGCAAACATTTTGCAGTTTTTACAGCCGACGCTGTGTTGAAATTGTTGCGGCTGCATGCGGAAGTGTGTGACTGTGGATGTGAGCATATTTTCCAAGCAATTAGTGGTAGGAAAAGCGCAAATGTACAACAAAAGCGAAGACTGGGCCAAGTGGGCTACATGCCAGCCACACAAACACACATCCCATACATACATACATATACATATGTGTGTACTTATGCGTAAGTACAATCCTTGTGAACGTGGGCAATCAGTGTGGCATTGAAAATGTGTGCGACATTTTAAATTTAAGGCATGACAACCAAATGCAAAAAGAGGCAAAAGGCAAATTCAAGCGTATATGACATCGACTGAAAATCATTTAGGAATTGAGCCTAGCTCGGTCATTTCATCCCCATAAGTATATATAATTGCCATATTTATAAAGAAGCCGATCTCAGAGGCAAAAAAAGGCAAGAGACAAATTTAAAATGCAAGCTCTCGATGACCATACCGCATATCACGCTTATTTCATTTGATTTTATTTTCATATTGAACAATCTAAAATCAGTAAGCCTTCTTAGAAAGTGAGTTTGGAGTATTTCGTAGAGCATTGGAAATATTTACCATTAAAAACACATTTTTGCGAATAACTTAAGTTAGACGCTTATAAGTGATATACATAGATAGGTTGTAATATTTTTATTTTGCATACATTTATTTCATAAAACAAAAAAAAAAAACAATTTAATTGTGTAATATTAACCTAAAAGGACTGGGGGTAATATTGTATTCACATATAAAACTCAGCGCACTTGACGCGTAAGAGATACACCGGAAACATTTGCAATATTTTAATAATCAGGAAAGCAAACAGCTTAGAAACCAAAATGCCAGAAAAGGAAGCAGCATACCGAATCTAAAAATCTAGTTGGATGTGCGAAAGAAAAGCCAAACGTTTACACATACTGGTAGCGAGTATTAAAATGACACAAACTTGAAACTTGAGTAAACGTAGCCAAAGTTGCCTCCACTCAAGTCATTGTTATGCATGGCGCCGACTGCCAAAGCCAAAGCCAAGGCGAAAGCCAAATTCAAGTTGGTTGGCTGCTGCCTCGACTGCCACAGTCATTTCCATAAACATGCAACAAAAACAAGAAGAGGCATAACAAGAACAGCAATTGGCTGGCAAACAAGTGGTGGGCGCTGTCCTGGCAACAAGAAAAATATTAAAGATTCTCAAAACCATAATCTTATTGACGTGATAGGATTACACTTTGCTAAGTGAATTAATAAAGTATGCGTTGTTGACGCCGCATCGGTGGCCAACTACTTAGGGAGACCACTCAATATGAGATGCACACAATATTATGGTTGAAAATGAGCTGACAGCGGGAGGAAGAGTGCTGAACGGGGAAGTAGGCGGGCCTAGAACGTGGCATGATTCTTGACAAGCGTTTTTTGGGTGAGCGGGCGGGTGGGCGAATGGGAATGGGGATGAGCTGTAAGCGAAAAGTTTTGCAATGCTCAACTTTCTGGCAAGTTGCTTGGGAAACATTATTAACATAATTTATCACGACAGCGACAAAGTCCGCTAAGCAGCTCAATAAGGTAACACTTTTGCCAAAAGTTTGCAGTACAAAAACTTTTCACAGCCTCAAAACAGAAACATATTCATTACACAATCATTACATATGGCATTTCTTTACCGGCCTGTCAATGGATTCATTACTTTCGATCGCTACTTCAAAAACTTGTTGCTGTTGTTGTTAATGTTGTGGCTAACTAAATAATTATGTCATGCAGGACATGATTAATCATCATTGTTCGATTTGCATGCCTCGCAAATAAGTTGGCCTTTATAGAGACGTCACGACCAATAAAAATGTAATTCCCATGGATTAAAATGTCCGGCAATCGATTAGCTTGAATAGCACCCCAGGGAGCAGTTCAAGCTGCCTTTTACTGTTGAGAATAAAGCTTAGAATATAATAAAAATGTACATATAAAGAGGCAAATGCAAAAAGGACACTCATGTTAAATTGACACAAAAAATACCATTTTTTAATTGCAGGAAGGAGAGCAAGTCTTTTGCCTTTCGATGAATTTTCTAGTTTGGTTTGGTTTTCTAGCAGTGTAACACAGCCAGAAGATAAGCATCACAGGCTTAACAAAGATTAAATACCCTTGCAAAGCGAAGGAAGTTGGCGATTGTGGGACAACGGAGACCTCGTAGTCAAGGAGTCATAGTGCGCATTAGAACAAGAGCAAAACTATTAAATATAAATAATGCAACCAAAGCAATTATTTTAATTGTGTCATAATGGGAGTGTGCGGTCATGATACTAGACACTAACAAAAGTCAATCTGCTATTTGGTATTTATTTATGTAAAAGTCGGGCGTAACCGACTGCGAAATACTTTGATACCAAATGGATACCGTAGCAAAGAACACGGTGGGTGTAGACAAGAAATACTCTCCAAGTTTGCTTTTAAAATTGAGGTAGATATAAGCTGGTTAACTTCCTTTGAAGTTTGGTAACTGTAGCTATTAAACAGCGGGAGTTATGGGCTTCTAGCGTGGTTTTATCGATTTAATTTCCGAAAAATCTGCTTTGGCTTTTATGGGCACTGTTGTGGGCGGAGCTGTTCTTATATGTTCTTAAAAAGGAAGGCGCTGCATCTGCCGATCTTTGAAAGACATCGCCAGCAACCTATCAACCAAATTTAGTGACTGTAGCCTTAAAATTGTGGGAGATATGTTGATTTATTTACTGACAAAATTTGTCTGATTGAATGTATGGGATCAAATCACTCCAGTTTCCTCAATAATATTTATTTCCTTTAATTGTCAATATGCTATTCGTTAGTGAGTTTTGACTTCAACAATTATATCACTATTAAAAGAATCTACGTGCTTGCTTTTTTATTTCTTCAAAGTGACCTTAAAGAATTTCCAGCGACCTTGAAACCAAAGTAGAAAAACTCATAAAACCAGTTAGAGAACTTCGCACTTCCATTGCAACAGTCATCATCTGATAAGTTTTTTTTTGACTGGCCAAGAAGTCCGGAAAATTGAGGAGCTCCACTCAAGTTGTGGCTATTAAAAAGTTACGCCTTTCATTTCAATTGTGACGCCGGCCCAAGTTGCAGCTGAGCAAATTACAAAACTACTTGCACAAATTTTGCAGTTAGCCAACAAATGCCAAAGCCAAAATCGACATTGGCCCCCAAACATGGCATTAAAAGTGTTGCACCAATTTCTGCGGTTGTTGCACCGAAAGTTTCGCAAGAAGTTAGCTGCCAATAAATCTGAATGCAAATTGCCTGCCAATTAGTTGCAATTATGAATGCCAATGATTTTTATTAATTGGCCAGAGTTGTTGCGTTGTAAGAGCAGTTCCGCCAATCCTACGACATGCAAGCTTGTAGAATATTTTGCCGCTTGTTCTTTTGCTACTCGTATGCCGAAGGTTTTGTGCAATGAAACTTGTTTAATATCTCCCACAATTTGAGGATAGAGTCACACAACTTGTAAGATAGTTTGCTTGAAGACCACGCCCACTACGCCTACCCAAACCGATATACCTGATGAATATATCTCTTGCAATTTAAGAGTTACAGCTACCAAACTTGGAAGGTGATTACTGAGAACGTCCATTTAAATTTTGTTGGCAACGCCCCCTACCGCCTACAAGCCTATCAATTAGACTATATGTACATAGATAATTCCAATTCATATATTTCAGAAATCCATAGTCAATATAACATATATGGAGCATATAGTCCACAGATCATTCAACGCACGTGTCCTTACATATCGCCGGGTTGACAAAACTGTTTCTATTGCCTCCACAGCCTCCATAGATGAATTTTACGCATTCATTAGTCTCCCTATTGTAGGACCATAGTTCGGAATAGGCATAACACCTGGCAACTCCATTGTCGTCCTTCGAATGGGGCAGACCACACACATCTAACAAAAATACCATTAGCAACTTGAAAAAATATTTCGCCTTTTAGTACACACCATTTTTGAGCGCAAAGCAATTGGCCCAAATAGCAGATATAACCACAAGCAAAAGGAAAATATTCATTTTTGAAGTGAGCTTTGTTATTTTTTACTGGATCGTCAAGTTTGTATGGTGAGTGAGAAATTGGGACTGAGGCGAAAATAAGTCAAACTCGCATTTTATATACAAAATGTTCGCCTTATAATAATATGATAGTATGCTTATTAAAGCATACAAGAAAACAACTATTACATGGAAATTTCAAGGTAAAATTAAATATTGTATTTGTTGCAATTCTTAGCTAAAATCAATTGGGTTCAGTTTAGCTGGAAATATAACAAGAGGTTCCGTCTCAATCATGTCAATAATGAGGCAAATTTCCGCTGCGAATTTCATTGTTAATAATTTCAATAATTAATTCGCTTTGCAGACCGATTTGACTTATGGAAATGAGGTTATTCCAAATTTTTTTCTTGTATTGTCTAACTTATTAATTCGCCCACTTTGGCTATTTCGCAATCATTTTAAATGGAGACATATTTTGTTGAGTTGCTTCTCAATAAGATACATTTGTACTTTTATACCCAAGGTATCACCTTCTTCAAAGAACGGCATATACATTTTCAGACCCCGTCCACACCCGCCGCCCCATGTCTGTAAGCTAGAGTCACCAAATTTTGAAACTATGTTACTGCTAACTCCCTTGAAAGATCGATAAAGCATGGGATGACCACGCCTTCCCAAACCGATATACCTAATGGTGTAAGTTGATTAAACCTTGTTTCTCTGAATTGGAAAGCTTGAGTCTCTAAATTTGATAGGTATATTTCTAGTCACACCCTTCCTCTAATATGTGTTTCGGCCAAGCCCCAAAAATTCACAAAAGCCTATATCTATCGTAATTTTAAAGCCAAGCTTGGAGGGAATAGTAATTGGAATCTTCTTCAAAGATCGATATTGCTTTACCCACCCCGTTCTGTGGCACCTGTTATCAGATGGTATCAGAGTATTTCGCAGTCAGTTACGCCTGTCTGTTTGTTTTTCCTTTTGATTTCATACATATATACAGCCCAAGCTAAGGAAATCAGTCAAAGCGTATCGCTTGACTGGAACGTTCTCACTTGTTTTTTACTGTTTTTTTTTGGACGCTGCCTGCTCTTAATTAATGCAAATTAGATATGCAGCGGAATTTGGTTGGCTGCTGCCAGCGGCCCCAAATGAGTTTTTCATCAAGTCTAACAACTTAATTAGCTCATAAAAATGACGCCCCGAAGCTGTTAACCCGGCCAACAACAGGACACAACCCACTTCCCCATTCTGCGTGTTGCGGTCACTTAAGCGCAGCACAGATTGGCACCGAATCCGGACGGAAATGCCGGGTCGCCAGGTCGTAGGTCACGGCGTAGGCGCAAAGCAAATTAGTATTAAGTGCTCTTTCGGCACTTGAAACCACCCTCAACATATTTTTTGATGTTGCTGTTGCTTTCGCATTGTGGTTGTCGCTCTTGTTGCGAGCCGCGCGTCGCCTCGGGTGTGGCCAAATATTTTCCCGTGTGCGGTCACTTGTAAAATACCAGCAAAACGGTCGCTCAAAATGTAAAAAAAGGGAAAAATATAAGACATGAAAAACAAAGCAAACAAAACGAAATTGCCATACGCTTTAAAAACAATTTCTTAACAAACTTTAACAAAATACAGAGCTCAACGTCATCTGTTAAATATTATTCAGTAATGTATGTTTTATAATAATTTACATTTTGTCTATTCAATTAATTGATAGATATTATATTATTAAATAATATTTTGACTTAAGATTTCATCATTAATGCTTGCACTTTCAATTAGTAATTAATACTGTGCTGAATGTGCCCCAAAATTGACTAATATATGACTAATATAATATATATACAATTTAATAATATGAAAATTGTTTATTTTAATATGATTTTGAATTAACAATGTACCAAAAGCAATTATCCATTGACTTTGCCATTCCTTTACATAGATTGAAAAATCTCAATAGTATTGTGTTACAAACGTCGCAATTAATTCATAATGCCCACAACAAGGAGGCAAAACAAAAAAATCGTGCAAAAAGTTCATTTGCATAGCATACTTATAAATACAATCGATTTAGTGCCGCTTGAGTGCGTAATGATCCAGTGCCAAGTCCTCTTGGCGTTTTGCCTAATTTGTTCCCTGCTCAGCTAATAATTATTTGTTTCATTTATTTTGTGTAGTTCTTGTTGGTAAGTTGGCAGGTGGTTCGGCAGGTAGGTGTACATGGATGGTGGATGGCTTGTTGGACGGCGGGTTCGGAAGGTCAGTCAAATAATGTTTGATGTTCTTAAAGGCAATTGGTTTGGGGTGCTGATACATATTAAGGCCCATGCAGAAAACAAATTATGAAAGAGACCCATCATTTTGTTGGTCAATTACTAAAGATTATGGTTATGAGTATGACTCAAAGTTATGAGGAGTAATCGCAAAAGAACAAATAGATGAAGGAAGATACGCAATCTTATGCATACCGAAGATAACATACTGACTCCTTCCTACACACCTACTGATAATGGGTATTCATTTTAACAATAATAAACAACAGCTATACCTACTTACAGACCATCTCAGCTTATACTATGATACTCTTGCATTACTCCTCACATTATTCCATAAGAATGTTCAAAGTAGGCCATGCAAATAGTTTGACAATTGAAGTTGAGGCCAAAGATAAGGAAGGAGGAGCACGATGATGACTACGGCAGCAACTTCCACAACAGTCGGATGAAAACATGTATTAAATAAAATCAAAATTTGCTTGGTAGGTTGTTGGCGATGTCCTTTAAAGATCAGCGTTGGCTGCGCCTACGTTCGCCTAAACTAGGTACCCTCCAATAAGATCGCGTATTTCCCACAATTTCCCATTCTTGGAGCGTAGTTTGCTGGTAGCCTTCCCCAAAGCATTGGCATGTTGATCTTGAACTCAGGTTTATTTGTATTCTGAGCGTTTCGAGAGTAGTATTTCTCAAATAGTTTGCTGTATTTCCACATACTTACCTCTCTTGCCCCTGTCATTTTTTAAAATTATTTTTCCTTGCCGCAATAGTGCAGAATAAGCTAGTGTTAGCTTAGTCTCAGCTTAACAAGCAATTAAGTCAATTTGCAAACAAGTCAATTATCTTATTAGAATTCATTTGCACTTCCTCTCACCCGCACTTATTGGGCAACTTTTGGCCACCCGCTCATGCTGGTGGTCACGAATACGCTGCGGCTGTGTGGCACGTAACGTTTTACTTTAGTTCAACTCATTTCCGCAGCTCACATGACTTTATGCAATAACAGCCAAATAAAATTATCTTATCAGCCAGTGCAGAAGTAACTGCTTTCTGCGTGTCCTGTTCTTGTTTTTGTGCGTTCCGTTTGGGCTAATTTTATTGCATGAAAGTTGTGCTTATTGCGCTACCAAGTGCCGTCGTTCCTTCGCCCTTGGTCCTTGGTCCTTGGTCCTTGGTCCACTGTTCACGGCTTGTGTCCAGCTAAAAATTGCACGTACCGGTCATACAACTCGAACGTGACCGCTTGGCAATGTACCGTTGCCAACTGACATGTTTCTCCGCACCCCTCTTAAGCTCTCGCTTTCTCCCCTTGTGATGATGTCCTGCGGTGCACATTCACACACACGTGCCCATGTAATGTGTATAACTTGGAACACACAACAACGCGCCAGTGACAGCAGCCAAATGACAGTTATTCATGGTAATTTTTGTATAATTTTTGTAGTGGGAGTAAAATATAGTTACAGCTTCGGTATTTAAGTTAATTCGGTGCGCTACGATCTGAATATTTAAGTTCAGCTATTTCTAGAGGGATGTGCTGTTGTTAACTCCGCAATTGACACTCGATTTTCAATATCTTTCGAAATTTAAAAAAAAAAGAAAACAAAGGTTTCATTTAAAATACAGATTTATTAGAACGGAGTAAGTTTTTTCTTTAAAGCGTTAATATATTTTTTAACTCTTTTAATCCCCGTTATATGATTGGCCTTCATAAAAGTAATAGGATTATAAAAATCCAAAGTAAAGCATTATTATTTTGTATTTCAACTAATATTATAATTCTCTTTTCTCCTTTCGATATTCCCCCTAATATTAGTAATACTTAAAATTGGTTTCAAGTATTCAGCTTACCGCACATACTCCATAGAGGCGATCAATATGAAATACAGGGAGGATACGCTTGGTAAGGGGGATGTGGGAAATTGAGGCTTGTTGGCAACTTGAGGCGAATGTGTCACGTTCGCTTTTTGCAATGAAATGACAACACGACGAGTACAACAAATATAAATGCAAATATACATTTTGCGGTAAACATTTGTAGCTCGTTACACACTCATACCCCACCACCCCACACTCTCTCACACACACACACACATAGACACGTTATTAGTTGTAGTCGATGTTGAAACATGTCCTTCACTCGCACTCGTTTACGTCTAGAAAAGCGGAACTATTGATTTTCATTAAACTGCGTTAGTTCAATTGGAAAAATATTGTTGCTGGCATACTATTCACAAGTGTGTGTATTTGTGTAATGATGTTTGTTGGATGCTGGACTTATTAAATGAGCCTGGTTCAGTGCATTCGATTTCAGTTCATTCAGTTATTGTTTTAACGATAAATAAATGATAAATGGTATTATGATGACGATTATAAAATGAAATAAATTATTTAATGTCGAATAATATCAAACCACACAGAAGCTATAAAAATTAAAATTAAAAAAAAAATTTAATGTTTTAATCTAAATTACAAATATATTAATATTTTTGAAGATTTCTGTGGGTATTTTAATGCAAAATTAGTCCAATATTTATATCTTGGATTAAGGACCTCCCAGACAAACCTGTTCACATCAAAGAAAAAAGAAGGAAGAATGCTGTAGTCGAGTGAGCTCGGACAAGGCTATATCGACTCGGCTGTTGACTCTGATCAAGAATATATAGACTTCATGTTTAATTTTACAAACTTGTTGATTTTTTGGATGTTGCTAAAAAAAATGGCATAGATTAATTATTATCAATAAAAACCAATTTATTTAGTCTGTGTAGAGATGGATCAGAATCTTAAGTACATTAAAAAAAATCGGTAATTTAGCTAATAATGTTTTTTTATTTAAGTCTATTTAGTCATTTCAATATAATGAAAAGATTGTTATTATTATTGTTTTCAGCAATCATTTTCATAGCTCCAAAGTGAATTTTGAATGTGCAAATTAACCCCAATGTTAAGCCCACGAGTAGCTGCTATCACAGGTAAGCAACTTTATGGAGCTCACTTGCTAAATGATGCACACAAAACTGAAATTGTTGTTCAACGAAGCTAAAATGTTAGACTCAGAAGTCCGAGGAATGACACAAGATAGTTATGTACAGTTGTCACAAAAAGTCACCGCACAATGGCAAAAGCCAAGTGAGGATAAACATGAAAATTTATATCTCAACGGATGGACAAAACGAAATTTTAAATTTAAAACAAAATTCAGAGTCACATAAGCACACATTGTCAGTGACCGTCCAAATGTCCGTTTGCATATCTTTATACATATATGCACATACATACTTGTATATATGTGTGTGAGTGTCTTATATAGTGCACATATTTTGACATACATGACAATATGCTATTGCCTGACTGCTTGTGAGTGTGTGCGTTAGTTAGTGTGTGCCTTGAGTGTCTGTGCAACATTTACTATTTATCTGACATGCTACGTTCAATGGACAAAATTTGAGACTGGTTGTACTAAAGATCAGGAAAAGGGAAAACAGTGGCAATTACGCTGGTTTATTTGTTTGTTTTTGTGACATTCCATTCGCAGTTAATTTGTTACAGTTTCACTTTATAAATAAAATTTGCCACATTTGTTTGGCAACAGCAACAACAACAACAATAACTAGAACATCAACAGCAACACAAAGCTGAATGATGACAACAGTTGGCAACGCTTTAGCTTATGGCACAAGTTTTCCAATTTTCATAACTTCTGCTGCAGTTGTAGCCTTAAATATGCAAAGCCTTTTTCCCACTTGTCTATGGAAATGATTTAAGCAAATTTGTATGTTCTCCATCTTCATCTTGTTCATTCTCTTAGTTGGTTTCAAATGAATTAAATATACTTGTACTGCAGTTTTGTAATGCCATAAGCCACTTTCGAGTTATTTTTTCATTTTATTTATTTATTCTCTCTTACAACAAATATAACTATTTATTGGGAAACAATATTGTTAATAATATAGTGTCATCTTAATTATTTAATTACCATTTACAGAAAGTATTGCTTACAAAAGGGTTGGAATTTCTAGTTTTAGAAATACAGTACTAAAAATAAAATCGATGACTTTAAATTTAAAATAAATGTATTTCTAAAATCTAGAAAGGTTTATATTTTTCAGATCGAATTCACTTTTGGGTTGATATTGTTAAATTCCAAAATTACTAAAATTGCAATTAATCGGATCTGAAAATTCTTCTTGGTTTCGTGATCAATACGTGTATGTGTATAAAAAACAGAGCAAGTCACAGTGAAAGATTCTGACTAGAAAATTTGAATAATAATCTGTTTGGAATCCACCAAGTTGTAAATGTGGAATTTATAATCTGATGCTCAATGTAGGAGAACAAAATTACACTTTGGTTACCTTTTCACTTAACCAAAGTGAGTGTTATTAGAATTCCACCCAATTATGTGACAATTATCTGAACATACTCAGCGTCTGCATAATTTAATACGTGCATTTTTGTGCAAATTAAGTTAAGGCATAAGCTTGAATTGAGAGTACTTTGTCTGACAGCGAATGGAGGAAAACTTGTAATGAAAATGCGAAAGTTGCAGTTTCAGTTAGTGGCAGTTGGCGACACCATTTGGCAAAGTTTTACAAATTGCAATTGAAATAATTTTTATAGCACACCATAAAAGTAGCAAGTTTCCAAAATTGTAATACAGCTCTTAAGTTGCATGAATATTTTATATAAGCGCAAGTTGAAATAAAGTTGTTATTATCTGAGAAATTATGGTAAGATAATTGTGTAAAGTTTAAAGTTTAATCATTTTTCCTTTTGCGTTGGAGTAACTAAATGATAAGTCTTCGAGCTAAGATTGAAATTTAATGAATATTGTTAATGCAACATTAATCAAAGTGGTTGAACTTTAAATTTTTAAAATAATACCTGCACATAACTAAATAAATTGCTTGCAACAATAATATTTAATGGAAATTTAATTTAATTTAATTACAAATTGTAGCAAACACGTTGAAGTTTTTAGCAATCAGGAGGCGGTCGCTGCCTACGGCTTGAGTGCTGACAAAACATTGTATATTAGGACGCCGACAACAATTCGTTAATAACAGATAGAATCATAGTTAGCTTTGAATCACATCATAGAAAATTCGAAATAATAATACAAGTACGTCAATAGCAAGATACTCTCACATTTTGAATCGAAATTTATAAAAAATACTAAGCATATTTGGCAGCTAAATAATAATAATAAATATAATTAGCACTAAGAAGCATTAAATATTGCGATCACAATACTGCAATAAAGATGGGCTTTGATCAAGCATTAATTGTCGGTCTCGTTGACGAGGAGCTGCTTTGTCCCATTTGCGCCGATGTCTTGGAGGACCCGTTGCAGTCATCCGGCTGTGAGCACGTCTTCTGCCGCTTCTGCATCGAAACTTGGATGAATGAGAAGCACATCTGTCCAGTGGATCGATCTGATCTACTGCCTGTCCATCTGGTGTCCGTTCCGCGGTTCATGCGTAATATGCTGGGAAGGCTGAAGATCAAGTGTTGCTTCTCAGAGAACGGATGCTCGGCTCTTATGCCGTTGGAGCAGTATCGCAGCCATGTGGAGAACTGCGAGAACAATCCCAAAGTGGAGATCCTCTGCACTAAGGGCTGTGGCATGAAGGTGCCCAAGGATGAGATGTTCAGGCACGACTGCGTCCTCGAGCTACGTCTGCAGCTCCAAAGTCAACTCAGTTATTTTTCCCAGCTTCAGCGAATTCAGTCCCGACAGGAGCAACGTCTGCTCCAACAAAGACATGAGCTGGAGATGCTCCAGCATTATATTGCCACGCTGCGTGCAACAAATCCCGTTATTCGCAGTGTTGGCGATCAGCCTGATCGATACTGGCTAATGCACTGGGGACGCAGTCTGCCCTTGGCATCCGTGTGCAACTGGGGCAGCCTGATCTCCACACCGGACTCAACATTGGTGCTGACGGTGCGCGAGGGCCTGCGGGCCAGTTCATGTCCCATGCGCTTGATGTATATGCTGTTAGACAATATCTACGAGGAAAGCTGGCCAGAAGGCTTGAGCACGCTTGAAATGCGTCAAATGAACCACCACAGGTTAGCTCAGTTTGTGACGCGAATGCTACCCATTGGCATCACTGGCAGGCCATGTTTCATCCTCTTGGGCGGCGATAATGCTCACATGCCCGACAATCTGCGTCCTGATCTGGGTATTATGCTTATTTTTATTGATGGCGTCGATGAGACACATGCGGGGTTGTCACCACCACCAATGTCAGATGGCGATTAACCATAAGTGCGAAGTTTGGAACGAAGCATATGTAATAACATTAAAGTTTCATTTATAACTGAATTCGAAAATATTTATTTGGAATCAAGTTGGAAATGTGGTTTTTATACTTTGATACCTTCGGTATCATTATATTAGTTTTGTGCAATAGCCGTCATGCTGTCTGTCCGCTAATATTCCTAATTACACGATTCAAAAATCGAGAAAAACCAATTTTGGACCACGCTCACTCCAGCGCCCCAAAATGATAAAAGCCTGTATATCCCTCATTTTAAGCTATAGTTACCAAAGTTGGAAGGTAGATTACTAAGATCGTACTCCAAAAAATATTGGCCACGCCCACACTCGCCCCTAAAATTCCCAGAAGCCCATATTGCCATAATTTAAGAGCTAAAGTTGCCAAACTTCGAAGGAAGGTAACTAGCTTATATCTACCTCAATTTGAAAGGCTTGAAGGGCATTTGTACACCCAGCGTGTTCTTTGCTACGTGCTGTCAGTTGGCATTCCAAATGGTATCAAAGTATTTCGCAGTCTGCAACGTTCTCTCTTGTTATTCTTTTGCTTGAGGGTAACTAAATGCAAGGGAAACTGAGATTAATATTTATTTAATATTTGTAATACAAAATGAAAACCAGTTATTGAGTTTAGCAATATAGCTATCTCGAGCAGTTTATATTAGATTGCAAGTGTAATTGAATATTTGTAATAATTAAAATGGATCTGGACAAATGCTTTATGAGTGCAAGTTCAACTTAATTGTATTTGTATCAGTTCTACCCAAAAGTTAACAGGTAGATTCTGCCATATGCGGCTACATTCAGTTAAATTTATTTATTTATTGCAATTTATTTATTTGCATTCCGTAGACTGCCGCATGTAACAATCATTGTCGATAGTGAATAAATGCAGAGGAGTACAAGTAACCACAACAATAACAAGCAAGTGTATAGCAAATGACTGCCAAATCTAATGAAATTCTTTGTGAACTAATTAAGTGCAATGCCAGCAGAGTTGAGCTGCATACAAGTTGCTTAAACAATTGTCAATGGCAGCTAACGAAGTCACTAATATTGCTGATAGCACAGGTCGCTCACACACCTTGTGTCGCTTATATTTGCATGCATGCAGTCAGAAAAAGAAATTTTCGTGCGTTTTTGGAAACTCAAAGCAGAAGTTAACTTCATTTTAAACAACATGTAATTTATAGGGTTCATTATTTGCTTAGTTTTACTGAATATTATATTAGCTGCATTCTTAGTTAATTATTATTAAACATTATTATTTTATTTGACATTTGCAGTCATCTTAGATTGTTTATCAATTCATATAATTTAATTTGAACATTTTTGAACATTACGCGATTTGAAGCCGCTACTAGAACACTTAGGCAGACACCAATAAACAATCTAAAATATGAGTAAAATATCAAATTTTGTAGAATATGTGAAAATTATTTCTTATTAGAAAAAATAAAGAAAATAAACCTTTCAAATTTAATGACATTTTTTTTCTTTTGTTTTTCAAAAGTGCAGTCGAGCTCTGCATTTTATAGCTATAATGCGAAAAATTTTACAAAAGTAAAGAAAACTTTGGGAATTATTTTGCAAGATCAGAAAAGCTTAATAGTTTTCAGGGTTTCTTGTCTCCTAAATTTCGGGGCGATTTTTATTCTGAGTGTACATCCATGCCCTGCATATTCTGCCAAGGAAAATGCTACAAAAGCCAAAGCTTAATTAATATTTACATGAACACTTGAGAGACAAAAGTCAAGAGAATCGAGACAGCCAATTGTTTCTGTTGTTGTTGTTGTTATCGTTGGACTGTCATGTTTGCGCATGGTCGTGCCAGACTGCATTCAGTGCATCCTTCCCATAAGTGGCATGCTTGCTAGAAATCAATTCGCATTGTTAACCCATGATTGGATATTATTGATTCAATTTGCTGCCACAGTGCGGATACATGTTTTATGCATGCTTCTCACCCTCTCTCTCTCTCTCTCTCCATATGTCCCTCTCTCTATCTCTGTGTTGATAATGTCTGAGTGTATCGATAATAGGAAACATGTACGCTTGGTTGTTGGGCAAACACTGGCTGCTATCTCATCAATTGAAACTGCAACACACAAGAAAGCCCACTTAGTGGGCTGCATTTGAACATCCAGTGGTGTTTAATTTATGCAAGTATTGCACTTGACTGCCACGCACAGTGGTGGCCTCGTAAAATTACATATGCACCATCTATTTTATTTTGTATTTATTGAGCTCTGTTTTTCTGGAAATAACAATCAATGCTTAGACTGGCTTCGACTTTTCAGTCGGTTCTCTTTGAAATTTTCTTTAATTTTAATTGAACATTAATCATTTCACAACTCTTTGACTATCCCAACAGCCTGACCATTAATCTGTTAGACAACATTACTGTCACCAGTTAACTTGAGAGACTCCATCCATGAGACGTTCCCAAATAAATACTTTTCAGTTTCAATTCAAACTGTCAATTTCATTTTAGATTTATCATTATCTGAATCTATATAAAGGGGATGTTAATGGCTATCCCCATAGAGATAGATTTTAAATGAAGAATAATTAAATATATCTTAAAAAAGAAAGATTAATATTTTTAGAAACAATATTATCCGCTCGCAAAGGGGGATTATATTTTATAACAAGAAGTGAAAAAACATCGAATTTTTGTGTGAAAATACCCCATGAGAAGTGTTAATTTTTAAATGGTGAAGCAAAAAACAAAATTTAAGAATTAGAGCTAAGCGCGCTTCATAAATCCAGATAGTTCAATAGTTGGGAATATCTCAAATGAGCCTGTGGCGACAGCAACAACTTGATGATGAGTGTTGGGGCTCATTAATTTGGCCAGATGGCAACGAAGCATTGTTATTGCTCCTGTTCGTGATATTGTTGTTGGTGTTGGTATTGTCAGTGTTGTTTGTGCATCATCTACTCTTGTTGTTATTATCGTTGGCAATGGACATGATAACAATGGCAGCAGCACATGTTGCTAATAGTACCATGTGGAACGCCCACATGTCTGCAACATGCCACATGCCACATGTCGCATGCCACTTGAGCACATTGTTTTTGCAGTCTGAAGTGTTTGACGTTTCCTGTTGCTTGCGGTCATAGAGAACACAATTGATTTGGCCAAACGTACCACATTTATTGTGTGCCTCCACTGATTTGTGCCACTAATTACCGTTGCATAACTCACGTAGCGGCATATCAAACGATTGGCATGCCACAGTGTCCTGTGGATTCAGTTGATGTGGTCAGGAAAGAAGCTAGCGCGATGGAATTATGAAATAAATTAAGAAAACATATCCGATTATTATCGACATTCAGAGGAATTTTATTCCGTTAAGATTGACCTAATGTATAATAATGTATTCCTAATTGGGTAAATATTTGTTTAGATTTTAACGATTAAAATTCGGGAGAAAAAAAGGTAAATTATTTCTGTGTATGTTATTCGAGAACATAAATAGTACATTTTGTAACTTTAACTCTCATAACCTTATTATCGATTGTGTTGAACTGTTGATGAAATAAATCTTAAATCTGCTTATGGGACACGAGTGAGTTTCTAACTCTCAAAGCTACAAGGATCGTCGCGTCCATATATAAAAATGAGCTGATTTTTGTTGGGTACACAGGTACAACTTTAACTTTAATTGAAATGATGTACAATAAATCTTTAAACGGTTCAATTTGCTCTGTTGCATTTCTCATGCTAACACTCTTCAAACTCGAATAAAAATAAATTTCAGGAACGTTTTGTGTGTGGACACAAACCACACTTGAATAAATCAGTTTAATGTGTACTTAATATTTGCCATTAAGTTTTTATTACTTTTGCCGCCCACAAGGATTGTTCAAAGCTGCTGCTGAACAGGTACATAAATCGGTAGAATAAAACCGTTACACCATTTCGCCACACACTCCTCTCTCTCACAAACACACACACACACACATACACAGAGACACAGACACACCCATAATATATGTCAATTGGTCACGATGGAATAAACGATTTGGGTGTGCGCATAATTTGTGGCTCTTCTTTTTTCCTTTTTTTTTTTTTTGCTGGTAGAAAATGGGAAAAACCCGATTTAAATTTACATAAAAGATTTTTATGTATACTTAATATATTTGTTTTTAATATTTCGAATTTATAAAATGAAAAAATAAATTGATTGGATACGTATGAATTTGTATAAATCTCAGTAAAATGGTAACAAATTATAACAATAAAATTGTCACCAGTGGTAAGAAATGTGGCTACAAAAATAAATAATTAAACATTTAAAAGATGGATAAATATAATTTTTTATTATTTAGTTAGGATTCCAAGCATTTTGTATTCCAAGTGATTAATTTAAATATTTAATATTTCAAAATAGTTTCGAAGAAAAATTAAATCGATATTTTTGATTTGTCTTAATGAAATGTTTTTGAAAATCATTTCTTTATTAAATAAATTTTATTTATTTTAATTTATCTATATGCACACACAGATTTTAAAGAGCTAAGGGCTATGGACTTCGGATCAAGTTTGTTTCATTTGATCAATAATCCCTGTGTAGCGATTGCAATAAAAGCAACAATCTTAAGGGCAAAGGCTACTAGAAAAATGTAAGGTTAAAGTAGAATACGTATTGTTATTATTGATCTGATTACTATCAGCAGGCACATTACCATGATCTTCTGTTAAAGATCGTAACAAAAAGTTTCTTGGCTACTACCATCCAGTTCTTTGCGAATCACATTCTTATCACAGTGTCATCTTTCTCACTTGTTTATTGTATTGTTGTAAATAGAAAAATATGAATCTTGACTTCTTAAAGATTCGCTTCTGCTACACTTGAAGCCATAATTGTGCTTGAAGCTGCACTTGGCATAGACCATTAAAAGGCAGAAATGGTCGCATTAATATGCATCCATTGAAGCCTTTCCTAATATCCGTATTTTGACTTTGACTGCAGTTCGGATCAATTTGTGTCCTTTCAAGCGGCTGGCAAAACGAGGCTAAAAGCAGAAAAGCATCCATAAGCAGTGAGTACAAAAGGCAAATGTAACAAAAGCCTCGGCAAAGTGTTTGCATCTGGACTGCCATTAAAGGGCTAAATAGAAAACAGAAAGATACGTTGGGAAAGAGAGAGAGAGAGAGAGAGAGATTGAGAGAAGAAGAGAGTTGGTCAAGCTGCTGTTCTGGCCTAAGTGCGTTGCCAGACTTCTGAGTTGTTTTTGGCCGTACAAATGAGTGCAGTGCTTGTTTCACTTTTTGGTAAGCAGCTTGGCTTACAGAATTTTAATGGAATTTTTTTTTTGCTCATATTTGCTGAGCTTTTGAATTTTAGCAGCCATTTCCGCTTTTAATGCAATCAGCTTTGTTGATGTTTCTGCTGCTAATGCGCGCACACACACACACGCACGCCCACATGCCCAGAAATCAATTGGCACTTGGGCGACAACAATTGCAGCTGAAAGGATTGTGCCCCAAAAGCGTCAACTCCCTGCTAAAATCACACCCTACTTATCACTTTTTTATGCGCTCGCAATTTAAGCCAATTGGAAAAGCAAAAAACAAAAATTAACAAGAAATGAGAGCAGAATTGAAAAACAAAATGAATGCAGAAGCAAAGGAAAAGTGCAACTTTCATTTAATGCCGGCACTTTGGGGTGTCGTTTCTTACACAACACCGTTCAAATTCGGCTAAATGACGCTCCACAGGGTGCTCTTAAAGGTTGTCGATGGAATAACGCTAAGCGGAGTGGGTTGCAAGGGAAAAGGATAGGATAAGGGATAACGGATAACGGAGTCATACAGCTTTGCAGCCAAAGAGGATTTGCACTTTGCTGATTTTCGTTTTAGTGTGTTTTTTTCTTGCTTCGAACTTGTTGTGCAACTTGGCTATTGGCTCACAATAATAGGATTGACAGTTTGGCAGCAGTTCCTGAAGCTTGCCTTGTATTTGGCTTAAATGGGGAGAAATTGACACGTGCTTATCTAATTATCGATTGCGCTTTGCCTTGGCACATGATTTTTTCATTGTCATCATAGTTATAAACAACAATTTCTACCAATATATATATATATATATATGTATATGTCAACAATTAATTCTAACAAAGAATGTCTAACATTTATGGTTCTAAGAAAGTTTCCAAACGTCTAATTTTATATTAAATAATTAAACAATAAAATCAATGCTGTTTGCTGTGTTATGCTTATACCCTAGTCTTAAAACCTCTGTACATTTAATTTTCTAAAGAGTTCCTTTATTTCTTGCTCCCTCTTTTATAAACGGGCTCATTTTGTGCTAAACTGCTAAGCACATTTTAATGCGCTTTGAAATGGATTTGATAAACACACACACAGGCACACATACACACAGAAACAGCCGACGTCAGTCCCAAAGAATATCAGAGGGTCTAAAGCTATACAGATGACCCCCAGTTACCCACCTCCCCTCCCCACATCCACTTGGCCTCTCGACCCTCACAAGTTGTGACGTTGCCGTTTGTCAACGTTATTGTTGCTTGGTTGGCCATCATCATTGTCGTCATCAGAGCGGCTCGCTGCCTGTTCTTGGTCCCTTTTTATACCCTTGCATTGAGGCGGTTATTATTTTGTCAAAAAGACATCGCATTGAAGGAGTCGTGTTCGTTCCCATAAGGATCCAACAATTATCATGATATGCAGAAAGTACATTTTATAAAATTAAAATAATAAAAAAATGTAATTTTGTTTGTTGTCTTTTAAGTTAAGTTATTATTAAGTATTATTATTTTAAGATTTAACATAAACAAACATTTTAAGCAGCTTAGTTTAACTAAATTTAAAAAGAATATTCTTTCTAATAGTAAGAGTTTGAATTTCTACTTTTCATGACACTTGGAATATAGCATTATTTTTACAGGCTGTAAATAATTGAAATAAGAGCAGAAGGACTCCAGTCCGCAAGAGTATTTAATCTTCGACTAGCCTTGGACTGTTGCTCGTTTAGTTTTTTCATTGCTGTTTTTATTGTTGGTATTGTTTCGTTTTGAAAAATGATGAAAAGGCGGGTAAAACGTGTTGCTGCCGTCTGATATGAAATGTTGGTCAAGATTTAGGCAACAGCCGTTGCTTTAATTATTTTGGCTGAAGATTTGCGCATACTTACAAACTTATCTATATATGTATAAATTATAATGTTTTTGTTGACATTTTGTTTTAGTTTCTGTTTGGTCAGTTTGTGACTTTGCTAGCTTTTAAGTTTGTATAGTTGTGTTTATCTAAATGCTGGCAGCAGCCAGCGTTGCGTATGTGGAATAATTTTATTGTGGTTGCCACTTCACTTTGCCGCCAGTTGTTGTTGTTGCGTTTGCTGCTAGTTTTGACAACAAATTTTTGTGTGCTTTCATAGATAACCAAATTTGTGCAGTTATTTTATGTATTTCTTTTTGTGAATGTGCGTATTAATTTGGCTACATGAAGAGTGGCTTAGTTGACAAAGAGCAGTTGAGCAGAGTGGTTGGGCTTGGGGTAGGTGTTTGGGGCTTGACTGGGCTTTGTGCAGATTGTCAGATTGCTGAGCAGAACTATTTGAATGTGGATCTGATTTGTAGCTGTGGAAGTTTTGCTTTAATTGTGATGAAGGTATTTAAAATTAAATAATGATATCCGTAAAATAGTTATTATACAAAATGAGAGTATAATAAATTTTGTTTTGCTTAAATACCTGAAATTAATTTAATATTGGTAGAACCATAATTATACAGAATTAAGCCACTTTTATTAAATTAAGTACCTTAGCCATAGCTTGCATGCGCATGCAGAATATGTTCAGCAAACGTGAAAATATCTTTCACGCTCTATTGTTACTCAAATGATGTTAATATTTTGTTCTAAATTAACAAAGGCTCTTTTATATTTAGTGTTAAGTTGATTCGCCTATATTCATAATAATTGCATAAATTCCATTAGGTAGCCAATTGAATACATTTGAGGTTTGAGTTTTTCAAAAATCTCTCATATACTCTGCTTTATGATATCAAAATCTGAATTTTTTAAAATATATGTATGGTATTGCTTAAATTATCTGTCGTATTTCACTTACTATTGCCCACATAATTAAATATTATTAACTTAGAGCTCCAATCTTATTTGCTGTAAAAATAACATCGCTTTTACATTTGATACGAACAGCATTTCATTCGCGAATCACTTGGAATCACCATTTATTTGCATACATTTTTATCTTCGTAGCTCTTCATTACTCTTAAGCTTTAACGGAGCGTAGAAGTTAGCAAAGATAACCAATCAACAGCGCGCCTATCAACGCACTAAGCAACTAAATCAACTCCACAGCCTTACGCGTCCTTCACCCCTCCACCCATCTAGCCACTCACTCACTCTCACACAAATCATATCAAAATGAACGCTTTGGTTATTTCCAGTGGCGCTCTTCAGTGCGCTCTCTTTGTTGCTGGAGCAGTTTCGAAATTCGAAAAACCGAACGAGTGACGAACAGCGTTACGAGCTAGAAGCGAAACGAACGAAGTTCGTCCGCCGCCTTTCCACCAATCGAGTCAACGCCATTGGCATTTAGTCCTGCATCGGTTATCGCTCTGTGCGGACGGCTATGCGTTCGGTGTGCTCCCAGTTCAACCAACATACTCCATTTGTGTAACTGTAACGCTTCTAGCGCGAGTGTTTACGTGTTTCCGTGCTTACCATTTGCCGTTCTCAAACGATTTGACACGAAATGTTGTTCGTCGCGTTGTGTTCGTCGTTGCCAGTGTTTTTGTCATTCATTCATTCACCAGACAGCTTCTGGAAGCCCTCGCAAAAGATCTGAACGCATCAAGTGAAAGTTTTCCCCGACCGCCCCGTTTCATTGCAATTGTAGCGCAGCACTTCAAATCCCGTTACTCAACTTCACTAGCATCGCAAGCGTGTGTGCTTAATTTGATGTAATTAGAAATAGTTTATCTCTCTCCCTCTCTCTTATTCTCAATCCGTGGCTCTGTCCCCTGTCATCTTTTGGCAAAACATTCTTTGTTTGTTAATTTTGTGTGAAACTTTGGATTGAATGCTTGGCTTGAATAAAGGTTTGAAATGTGAGGAAATAAGATCAGTTGAATTTAAAAAAAACAATTGTTTTGCAAGTGGACATAGACTTTAACTAGAAAAATTTAAAATCTGTAAAAATTCGAATACTTAAACTTGCACAGTTCATCTAATTACCATTTATAAGAAGTACTTTTAAAATGGATTAATTGATAAGGGATCTTGATATTTGGTTGACAGTTCATTCCAATATTTGAAATCGTTATTTGCCTCTATTCTTCAATAGACACAAATTCATAAGTAAACAAAAAACCTGAAGTACAATTCCCAAAAGAAAAGAAAAATCACAAAAATGAGGCAAAAAACAGAAAAAATGGTTTATTTGTATTCGATTTGCACCCTTCATAATGATTCCAAATTCTATCATTTTTATGATGTTAAGGCATATTTTCTATTAATTTTGCTTCTCTTCATACAAATATTTGTTGTATAAGCTGGGTTATGAATCGTTAGTTGTTAAGCCCGCTCTTAAAAATATTTTAAGCTAGCCAAATTGCCATATGCATTATATTTCACGTTTATTCTTTTACACCAAATGCAAGGCACATATATTCACATAAAATCCTAATTTGTTGCCAATTGTGGAAAAAGTCACATAAATGAAAAACTCGAGTTCAAATCCAGGCAATGCAACGAAACCAACCAAATGATCATAAAAACCACTCTCAAAACAGCAGCAGTAGGAATGGGGAAATGTGTGGGGCTAAGAGGGCAAGAGACATTTAACCAGCAAAATAATTTGTTGCAATAAATATTTGAAAATCCAGTTAAGCGAAACAATTTCGTCACGAAGAGCATAGCGGCAACAACAACAACAACTGGGGGCAACTGGCCAACAAGAGACTGCAGCTGGCGTCGGAGGAACTGCATGGAGTCTCCTTTTAGTCCTCGTCCGGAGGCACTGTGGCCCTGGACTTTGTTTTTCTTCTTTTTTCTTTGGCGTGGCATTTTCGTGCAGTAGCGGCTTTTTGCCTGGGACCGCATGTTGTTGTTGTTGCATTTGTTGCAGCCGTGTTGCATTTTGTTGTTTGTTTCACCTCCGGCGCTGAGCCCTCTGCCTTGTGTCCTTACCCACTGCCTCCTGTCCCACACCGTGTGTCGCTTTGCTTGACTCTATCCCAACGCTTTAATATTAAAAGCGTTTAAAATTGTTGCACGTTTCGTCGCCATTGTTCATGTCTGGAATATCCTTCTCATCCTGCCGTCTCAGCCCATAAAGGCTTTTGTTTTTGTACTCTGCACTGCCAAAGGATAGCTCGGGATTTTATTTTTTGGTTTATTTTAAGACATTATTTTTGGCTCATATAGAGGCAACTAATTAAAATATTGTTTTTTTTTTTATTTAAGCTGGAGCTATTTTCAAATTTTCTATTTGCCCCACAAATGTAATTACTTACCAATGTAAAATTACAATTTGTTGCTTTTAATCAGTGCCAGATTTTTATTTTCGAATAGAGTTTAATTTCTCTATCCGGAATATTTGGCATTATACAAAAAAAAAACATATTTCCTATCGTTTAGTTGATTCAGATTTGCTGAATGCAATTATGATTTCAGTAATTTACTTAAATAAGGATTTTTATTGGGATAATTTATATTTTGTAGCTTTTGTCAGCATTTCGGAGTTTTTCAAATATCAAATGTATAAAAATAATTTCCTACATTTTTTTTCATATTTTCAGATTATGCATTTTTAATATTCCTATAATAAAATTAATGTTTAAGACTGTTCACTTAGAGGAAAAATGTTAAAGGACAAAATATAGGAAATTGAGAGAATCAAATTTTAGCAGGATTTTAGAAATTTTTCCATAATGAGAACAATATATCTAACCCATGTCGACTTCAATGAATAAATATATTTATAAAAATGTTACAATTTATTAAATTTCGGATTTATTGACATTTCTGGGGCGTATATCTATTGTGAATAGGCCTACAAGTTGTTGCTAGAATTCACACAATAATATTATATATTTAGGGTATTTGCCAGTATGTCAATTATTACCAATAGCATTCCGAAAATAGTTTTGTTACTGTTTTTTTATTGCAGTTGGTTTTGGCAGCGCTGCGGGGAGCAACACTAACAAGCTTTCTGTTGTTTCGGCACTGCTCGGGACTGCTGTTGTTGAGCTCAGTGTTACTCAACGCTCAACGCCCAACGCTCGACGTTCAACGTTTTGCTCGATGTCTGTCCGACGACGCCTGCAGCGCCGGAAGCGGAAGTGTTGCCATTGCCATTTTGCAGCCATGCATTTTCAGTGCGGTGGCTTTCGTTTCGGGTTTGCCATTTTGGTCGTCTGTTCTTGCTGCTGTTGCTGTTCTTGTTTTGCTTATAATATTTCTTTGGCTTTCCGCTTGTAAAATGTTGCCATGTTGCTGCCCGCTGGCACTATCCCTTTACTTTCCGCTTCACCGCTTGGGAAAGTATTTTTTGTTTGGCAAATTTGTGTGTGTGCTGGCAGCTGTCTATCTGACAGGTGGTTCCTTCAAAGTGTTTTGTGTTTACTTTGTGTAATCATTTCATTTGTCAAAGTTGATTTG
Organism: Drosophila nr. medialis 2 BK-2023a; assembly: GCA_035044325.1. Classification (NCBI taxonomy): domain Eukaryota; kingdom Metazoa; phylum Arthropoda; class Insecta; order Diptera; family Drosophilidae; genus Drosophila; species Drosophila nr. medialis 2 BK-2023a. The sequence continues at coordinate 1,697,568 of JAWNMH010000348.1, forward strand.
CTTGCAAACAACACACAGCGACAACAGTTTGACATCGCATTGAAGTAAAACGGAAATTTATCTGCGGGCTTCTTTTCCCTTTTATGATGGGTTTTAATTCAACTGCAAACAGTTAAGCCCACAGTTCGTAAAGTTTGTCTTTGATCTGTAATGCTTCAAAAATTGTGTCCTTAGTTCACAATTTCGCATTTTCGGAACAACACATTTTCAAACAGTCTTAAAACTAACTCTATTTCTTGTAGTGAACAAAAGTTTCAAATTAATTACTAATATCAAAAATCCATAGATTTTTTAAACATTTTGTATATTAATGATATAAATTCAATTCTTTTGTTATTGTTGTCAATATCAGAGATAGTGTTCATTTTAAATTTTTGCGTTCAGCTAAGAACTTATTAAAAATGTCCTAAGATATTTCGAATTCATAGTTAAGCTCTAATTTAACTATTAAATCATATTAAAGCTTTGGCAGATAATACATTAGACAAGTAAAGACAATATAAAGAATTGGACTAAACGTTTGCTGTATAGAAAGTAAATCAACTGTCTATAAATTCGCTCAGAATGTGCCACAATAACTTAAATAGCTGTAGGCCGTGACACGTAATTGTTAAGCGAAACAATCAAAGGCAACGCACAAAATCAAATTACTGTCTAAATGCTGTCTAAGCATATTTCATTTAATTGTCTCAACTTAATCTAGACGGCAACAACAAAGAAACGACGCCTCCCACCCACACAAACGCGTCAAAACAACGACTCAAAATGTACTTGTCTAACAGCTCAACGAAACTCGCACAGACTCCCCCCTTTGGCCCACCTCTTGAGCCCCCCCACCCTCTGGGTACGTTCCACACAAGCAAACAAACAAACGTTAGCGAAGTCAACAAGCTACAGCCAAACTATGCAGCAACAACAACAGTCAACAACCAACAACATCAACAACGAGGAATAAAATCAACTTTGGTTGCCGAATTTTGAATACTCTTGCAGGCATGTTAATAAACGTGGACTTTTGGAATGATTTATTTATTTGTTGTGGACTAACTACAAAAAGGCGTATAGAAAAATCACCTAAACTTAAAATATAATAAAAATGTTGATATTTGAATTTAGGAAAAATATAAGTTGAATATTTTTAATAATTAAATTACCAATATTTAAAAAACTAACATGTAATTTTGGTGAATTATCTAATTTAACCGAATTACGATGTTTTTCTATTTATATTTATTATAATAGGTTGCTAGAGTCGAAATATTTTGCGAAAGGTTAAATAAAAAATGAGGTTCATAGAAATTGCTTACAATTGCTGCTGCGAATTGATTTTGAATAATATTTTAGATGTTAATTTAATTTAACAAAATATTTAAAATAAAAGTAACTCCCCTGAAAGACGTATTTGTTTTTAAGATTTATTAATCTGTCTTTTAAAATTACGTTGTTAAAGAAATTTTGAAGGAACAACCAGTTTTTCAGGCAAAAGCGCAATCTGTTTTTATGTGTAAGCCCTTTGTTAGGGTATACAATGTTTTTGGCTTTGCCTTGAAAACGCCACGCATCCGGATCCGGTGTGTAGAGTAAAAGGAGGTGGGTGATTGTCGCCTCCATTTTACCGTTAAGTGCCGGCAAACCCGCACGTCATCAGCCTCGCCATCATGACGCTCGATTTCAATGCTTTCGACGCTGGTGTGGATTGCAATGTTGTTGTTGATGTTGATGTTGCTGTTGCTGTTGCTATAGTTGTTGTTATTGTTGTTGATTACGCGCCATTTAAGTGATTAAAGGTGAAAACGCGTTAGAGATCCTGTAGTAGCTGCGCACCTAATGCCTCCCGCCACACACCGAGCCCGTCGCAAATTTGTTGCGTGACCCACTATGTTTCCCGCTGTCTCACACTCTCTCTTTCTCTCTATGTCTAAGTGACTCTCTCCTTCTCTGTCTCTGGAGAAGTGTACCTCGCATTCGCATCGTGAGTTCAATTTTGTCTATTGCCAATTGCAGAGACTTGTCGAAAATGTTTCCGCTTAAGCCACGACCACGACGAGGACTTGAGCGAGGGCGACGACGAGGGCCACGCCTCCATGCATGTGGGCGCTTAGCCAGGATTGCGCTCATTATCAACACCGTGTCCGTGGCGCTTCTAATGATGAGTGCCACGCCTATTTCAGCGGAGATACCTTCAAAGGGTAAGTGCTTTGATAATTTAATGAGCTCTTTTAATTCAAGGGCTTCATAGTAATGCATAATTGATTGAAACTCGTGGTGCTGTCGTCGGGTAAGGGGTAAGGGGTTACTGAAGTAGTACAAGTGCTTTTACTAATGACACGCAAGTATAACCATAAATATTTAAGCCGCGTCGACCATAAGCGCATTTTAAAGTGCAGACTATGTGCAATTCAATATTTCCCCCAAGTTATTCTGCAAAGGGGCATTTAGTTGGCATTTAAATTACATTGAATAAAAAGAATGATTGGGCATTAATTTTATACCTGTTCATATTTGAATTCTCAATTGACAGACTTTAAATAATTATGAGCAGGAGAAACGACTAATTAAACAAAGTGTAACAAAACAGAAATTAAAGAAAAGTGAAATTAAAATGATAATATACATATAAAAGAGACAACTTCTACATAAATTATTCCTATTTAAATTAAAAAATAAATTACCAAAATTAAAATTTGATTATTATAATTAATTAATTATTATAAATAATCAACTCATAAATAATTAATTAATTAATCATTAATATACAATTTACTGATGGATAGCCCATTTACAACTCAAAGTTGTTCGACGACCTCGATTTTGGAATTTCCTGACTGCTCCCTGAGTGCGAAACATTTTTGGTCTAATCGGCTTAAGCACACTTTCAAATTAATTAATACGTCGTTTATATAGAACTCAAGAAAATATGTAAGAACCTCACAAACAGCAGATTATGCGAATATTTTCACAATTTACACATATTTTCATCCTATCTTCGCATTAATCGATATTTTAAAGTCTTAGCCGTACTTGTCTAAAGCGCCCTTTCAAATAGTTATGCTGTAATTTTGTCAATATATATGAAAACAATGTGCATGCTGCATAATATTTGCATATGGATAGAAAAACATTTACTTTTCCCATTAGTAGCAATCAGGATATAAAATTTGTTGGAGGCTCTGGCAATTTCAATTGCCTTTATCTATGTGGACACACAGAATGCACACACACACATTTAGTAAATATAAAACAGAAAATATATATTAAAGAATGTATGGTTATAATTTTCAAAATGGCTTTGAGGCTTGGAAGAGTTTCTTGTGGCATGGGGCGGGGGCAATATTTGCATATTTCTTAAATTTATCTTTGGCTTGGCAAACACAGCGCCTAGATCCTTGAGCATATTTCATGACATAATCAAATATGCTTAAATCCATGGCCAACAACAACAACCCTTTTGATATCGTTTACCACACAAAAACGAAATGAAGTGTATATAAAGGATGTTCCTTTTGCCAATTGTGTGTCTCTTTGCTTGCATAGTTAGTTATTTATTTTCAGCAAATTTATTTTTATCATGCAAGAGCTTGAGTATCTTTATATTCTATATAAACATATATATTTTCCTTTCATTTTTTTTTGCTTGTGTATAAATGCAAATGCTTACAAGACGTTTAACTTGTCACCTGCGGGCCAAACTGCTCTCCGTACTTATCTGACAGTTGTGCATCTCCTTTTGCCAAGTACTCCGTGCGGTCCCCGCTCCTCCATACCAAACCAAATTCCCCACAACATGTCGTGTATAAAATATACATTTGTTTGCCTTACATGTTTGTCACTTATCGTTTTGGCCCAATGTTCCTCAGCTGAGTGCCTGAGTCCTTGGTTCTGTCTAGCTGTTTTACTACGCTTCTAGTTAGATACATTTTCCTGTAGTATTTGAAGATACATTATGATTTTATGCATGGTAGAGCAAAAAATACTATATCATCATGTGACGCTGCGCATGCAGAAGTGTGAATAGTTCAACACTCAGTTCAAGCGATTTTCTAAATTTCAGCATGATTTTTGTTCTGAGTAGAGAAACTCATTGTTGGACATTATTTTGCATTTTTGTAAGTCAGTAAGTTGTCAGTAAGTGAGGATGTAGCTAATGTACCATTAAATACATATGGTTTTAATCAACAGCAAATATTTAAAGGAGGCAACTTAACAAACAAAATATTTTTGGTCTATTATTGCCACACGTTAACTTTAAGGTTAATAAATTAAGGTATGGGATGTCTGCAGGAAACTAATATTTCAGTCAAATGTTCCAATTACAAGTGGCTAGAACCACTTTGATACAATAAGGACAAATAATATATCACAAGTTCATGTAATTTTTTATAATATTAAAATTTAATTTTAAAAAAATTACTCACACTTTAAAGCCATTAAAAACTGTGCAGCAGAGAGACTTGTTGGAGTTCCGTACTTTCTAATAATTCTGTTGTCGTTGCCACTTTTAATATATTATGGGTGAGCAACACAAGTCTTACATTTACTTACACAAGTTGCAGCATACACCTAAGATTCATAGACACAACTGAAATACACCACAATATGAGCCACATATGTATGAATGAATACGACTTCGTGCCGCTCACATTAAATCATTTTTTATTACATACTACTTTCGCATAATTTCCGCTTGACATTTATGTATATATTTTTTGGTCATATTTTAAAGAAACTTCCGCTTATGCATTTTTTTGTGTACTGGAATGTGTCTATCATACTCTGTTAGACAAGATGGCAGAGTATATTGGATTTGTGCGATGTCTCTCACGTCTGTTTGCCAGGCTCAACTTTTTTAGAAATATATATTGGTTTTAAGTTTTAAGTATTGGGTGGTTCGCCGAGTCGATAGCATCAATAAGCGAAATTCGAGAGAGCTACATACCTTAACAATTGCAAATCGAAACACAGTCACCCATTTTGGAGATTAGATAAATACTTTTAAGTTCGACAAATCTTTTATCTGTATTATCTATCTGTATAGTTAACAAATTTACCGAAAACTCCCAGAAAATGGAACTTTCTCTTAAAATTATATTTTGATCTCCATTTTCGAGTTAGATTCGAAATGTAGATTTAGCGAGCCTAAGCTTACCATCCCAAGAAGGGTTTTTGCCGCCTGGTATCAGCTGATATTAGAGTATTCACCAGTTGGCTGTGTCTAACTGCAGTGTTCTCACTTATTTTGTGACAGTTGTGTCGCGTTGAAAGCATTTTTTTACTTCCTCCCTCTCTTAAATGTCCCTGACTGCATTATAACAAGTTTGTGTCTGTGTGTGTGTGTGTGCGTGGTTTTCATTGCAAGAGTTTTCTTAATATTCCGAAGTCGCGTGTGCCTTATGCATTTCTCCTACTATGAGTACTTCCTTAGACTCCGCATGACGAAGTTTATTAAATATTTTCACTGACTTCGGGCGTTTACCAACACCAGCGTGTGGCACGTCTGGCCTCTGGCCTCCGATATATGCAGCAAGTTTTCGCCGCTTCAAATTGTTGAAATAGTTTCGCGTGCAGCAAATTGTTAACGTTGCTAATCAGCATAAAAATACGAACCAATTGCAGTGCCCGATAGAAAGTCCAAGGAGACTGAGACTGTGTCTGGAAAATTGAAAGAGAAACTGTTTGCCATTAGACTAGCTCCTACTCCAAACTGAGAGCCGTTGAAAATTTTATTTAAAAATTGAATGCGTGCCAGTGCTAAATTTTATATGAATTGAAAAATGTTCTGTAATTGTTTGTAATTAAAAATTCATTTTACATTTTAACACTCAACGTAAGACTAGAAATTATTGTAAAAGTGGCAAATATTTAAAACTTAAGCCTATTTAAATTTGACACCAAAATATAAATAAACATTATAGCTTTAAGAATATACAAAAAACTTAAATTTCTAATCCAAAAATATTTAATTAATTGGCTGCTGTGCATGCCCGTCTTCCAACTTAAAAACGAAAATGGCCATAAAAAACTCATTTACATAGCTAACGAGCGACCATTAGTCAAAATGGATGCCACATTAAATGCAGAAGCATTTGCGCAAGGAATGTATGAGCAGAAAGATACCACCAATACAGCCAATAAATAAAGCAATCTATGAACGATAAGCATATGCAAGAAATGTCTACCCGGCATCCATAACAATTATTCAAAATAGGCTGAAAATAAATATAAAAAAAAACTCAAAAAACGCCCCAAGCACATTAGACAAGAAAATTGAGCTAATTTATTAAAAAAACAAACAACGAGAGTAGACAAAAATTGTGAATTGAGGAGGGCAAACCATTTAGGGCAAACAACAAATGTTTAATGACTTTCACTTGAAAATCAATACCTAAAATGGAAAGGTAAATTGTAATTTTTGTTGTTGTTGTTGTGACGATGTCAAGCACATAAATTGTCAATTAAATTGCCAGACAACATTTGGCTAAGGATGCGAAACACAATTATAAATATCAATAAATATTCCTTTGCGCATATGAACCGGTCATATGTACTCATATTTTAAACTTGAAGCAAGAGTTCATACATTTCAACTTATTAAAATCACTTCAATTTAAATTTGCAATCAATTCCAATTTATTGGACATAGTTTACATGAACCTACAAGCCACATCCTACAAGCTATGTGCTAAACTCAAAACAAAATGCGAAGTGAGATTTTCAAAACACACACTTCTAAAAATTGTAAAGAAAAATATTTTCCATAAAAAAATAAAAAACGAATAAGATTGGCTTAAACATAAATATAGATTAAAAAATATGAAATAGAGGCGGATAGGGATAGATGCCGCAGTGTTGGTCGACCAGGAGTGCGGGCTGCCCTTGAATTCAATTAGTAAAAGCAAAATTCCAATATCGTTGCACCTGCAATGTACACTGGCAGCTTCTACAGCCTTACACTCCACCTGCATGTTACCTTCTTTTCGATCTTATAAAATATGCCAGTTATTTATTTAAACTTGACTTTTATTTTCAATGTTTTTAAGTTGGCTTCTGTATATTCAAGCACTCAACACACACACGCACACTCCCTCATCGGGCACCAATGAGGTTAGTGTGCCTGTCTAGGCGGGCATGCATATATAAAAAGTTTCAACGAACAATAACATATTCAATATAAACAAATTTCTCATACTTTTGATATACCTGCGGCAACTTTACCTTTTTGTTTCAAAAGTGCTCGGATTGCTCTTGCCTTTTGAATGGATCTGAAGCATAAGAATTAGAGTCGCTAGTTTGATGTGCTTGGAGTTTCGAGGTCAGGCTTGCAGTTTCTTTTCAGCTACCCGCTGTTCCTTTGGGACCGGTGCCAGCAATTACATATGGACTAAAGCTGATGGCCTGCGTCTGCTGTGGGCTTGGCTGTTTGCCTGCTAGGGTTGTGGCCACACCAACCTGGTTGGGTTGGCATGGCTCTGAGCCAGTTGTGGACATCATTGCAGTTTGGGTTGCAGGTGAGCTGACTTGGGGCCGCATTAAGTTATTTTCACACCCACTGCTGAGGAATGCTGCAATGGGTTTACTACTAGCTCCAGTTTGGCTTTGTCCGAACACTTGGCTGAGGCACTGGGTGATTGTGGTGCCATCCGTCGATAAATCCAATTGAGTAGCTTTATTATTCACGGTAATTCGTCGTCTGTGATTGCCGGATTGCACTATGCAGCCCAGACCCATTTGCTCCTTCAGAAATCGTCGGGCTGAGTTCAGCTCACGCTTCATCTCGGTGGGGCTCCAGCCGAGCTGCGTGGCCATAACGCTCTGTATATGTGGCAGCATCGCTGCAGCAGCCTTGGCATTAACAAATGCAACACGCAGCCGTCGGGCAACCACATCCACCATATGGCAGGCATACTCTCGCTGGCAGGCATACATCACCTCGGCCAAAATATATGGGAAATTCGGATGCAGTCGTCGTCTGTGGCAAGGATTGCACTGGGATAGCATCTCGTATGTGTTGGTGCCATACGAGTCAGCCAGATGCTCTGCCACATCCATGGGCAGATCGTATGACTGGACGAGATCCAGTGGGAGCATGCAACAGTAACCATCTGCACCATCTAGCAACAGATCCTGTGTGATGCTCGTGTCTGAATGCGGCTCCAGCTGGCAGGATTTGATGGCCACTTCAATGGCATCCACAGCCATAATGCGATATGTGTACCAATTTCCACCTGCCAGTGTGATCATCTGATTACTGCTAATCTCGGGCAGGCAAATGGATACCCCTTTCGAGTCCTTTTTAATATCTGGCTTAGCTGCCGTCCAGGCACTCAGCACATGACTTTGATGTAGTTGCACAGAGGTGGCCAAAATACCGCGAGTCTTCTGCAACAGATGTTGCACCTCTTGAGCATTGGGCTTTGCCGGCTCATGCGACCGATTCGCAGTTATGCTGCCCACCAGCGTGCCCCTCTCAAAGGGCATCAGTGTCAATGCCTGCTGGGGGAATAATAAGCCGTAACTGGAGGAGCCGTAATATCGGGGTAGTGCAATGTGTGTCTCCATTCTGGGCACAGTTATGGGATGAACATTATAGTCATCCAAATATCGTAACGCGTCAATGTCCGATCCCGTTGCATTTATAATGACTCTGCTGTAGATGAAAAGGCTGTCATTTGTCACCATATCCTTAACACGGATTTTGCGGCATTCTTTGTCACAATCCCGTGGCAACAGATCCCTCACACACACATAGTTGGCCACAGTGGCGTCATGCTTGGCTGCCGTCATGGCCAGGGACAAGCAAATCCTTGCGTCGTCCAACTGCACATCATAGTAGACCAGGGAGCCGAGCAGTCCATCTCGTTGCAGCAACGGAAACTCGCGCAAAGTTGACTCTTTGGACATGAAGTGCGATCCACGCACATTCGCCATACCTGCCATTGCATCATATACCTTCAGACCCAACCAGTAGACTGGTAGACGGAGTGGACTGTAGATGGGCATCAGCATCGGTTGCACGCGACACAGATGTGGCGCCATCGATAGAATTTTAGCTCGTTCGCTCAGCATCTGCTGCAGCATGAACATCTGCTCGATATCGCCACTCTGTATCGCTGAATGCATATACGAGTTGGTGCCCTCGATCAATTTGCTTGACTTGCTGCTGGCGCCGTTGCCAAAGTCCCCAGCCTCGATTAGCGCCGTCTTGAAGCCACGTGTAGTCGCCTCCAAGGCGCAGCCACAGCCAACGGCACCCCCTCCAATTACCAGCACATCGAAAGTCTCTTGCTGCAATCTGGCGACCTGATCAACGCGTTTTGGCAGCCGCTGCTCGCCTTCATTCGATATTCCCTTATTGTTGTAGCCCCTCCACATAATCAAGTTGATGCCACGGCGCAGCTGTTGCTGTTGCCAGCTTACTACCTTCAGATCCTTGCATAGCCTCTGCAGCATCCTGATTTAACTGACCTTTCAAACAGTCATTGGAATCGAACGAAACAATTTGTTTGGAGACAGCCGAAATCATTTACAAAATTTTGGGATTTAAGGCACTTATGTTTTTTTTAAACACAAGTTGATCTCTGACAGGTATGTCAAAGGAAAGCCATTAATCATAGGATTGACTGTATCTCTAGCTTATCTTTCGTTGTGATTAGTTACTTTTATTGTTATATTAAATTAAAGAATAATTAAGAATACGTCACATCTTAAAGTAAATATCAGATATAATGATAAATTTGGATACATGTATTTGTATATGTACTCAACGATTATTAAGAGTATAAATATGTATGTAGTCAGGGAAATTGAGTGTCTCAGAGGGCAATGACAAAAGAATACAAATGGTCAACTGCTGCGATATTTATAGGCACGCAAGTTACGAGGGCAAACAAAGGGTCTGGCTGAAAGAATGACAGAATGGCCCAGTGATGGAATGACAGCCGCATTAATAGAGTCAATAGACGGACAATAGTTGAAAATTAACAAATGAATCGAAATTACTTAAACAAACTCATTAGCGTGTGAAAGTCAAGGCGTCCATCAAACTGTGCACGCACATTGTTGACACCAATTGTTTTCGATGGGGGAAACACACAAAGGACCGGCACAGGCATCATAATAAAGCCCCAGGGGCGACACTAGGTGACAGGTCAGAGTTTTTGAGCTCTGAAATGATTACCCCGTCTAAACATTCAGGCAACGCCCCGCCAATTGTACCTTGTCGTGCCCGGACACGCCTACCTTTTCCCTCAAATCAAATGGCTATTGAATAGCGAAAGTTTCGTTTATTTTTTTTTTTTGCCCACGTCGAACACTGCCTCCAATTTGAGGCCCGTTGCATGTAATTAAATTTTCCTACCTTTTTGAGTTAAGCATAGTAATTTAATGTCACTTTCCCGCTAGTTTAAATTGTCATCAGTTGACATCAATGGAGATTGAGCTCCAGCTGATAGAAGCTGGCGACTGGTGGAGCTGAATATTTTTATTTGATTTTTAAAATAAATCGAAGGGATAAGATGAATTCCGTAATTTAATTTTTATTAATTTAAATAGATAAAGTGAAAGTGAAACGATCTAGCGGAACTATCGCTTAAATTAATTTAGGCAAAAGCCATAGACTACTTCTTCTTGCAACACATCTGCTCTGTTTTCTTTATTCACAGCGATTCACTCATCTTCTTATTTTTTTTAGTGATCACATCGATCGACATCGATATTAATGTTCAGTACTTAGTTGCATGTTAGATTACTACATCACTAATAAGTAGCCTGCTACATATGGTAATTAATTCGACTCTAAACTAAAAACATATGGCATATCCCAAACTTTGAAGGACACCTCCAACAACCTACCAACCAAATTTTCGGACTGTATCCATAAAATTGTGGGAGATATGTGGCTTTATCAATTTGCGAATGTCGGTCTTATCGATCTCCTAGCCACTTAGTAGACGTAGCACTCCAAATTTGTTTACTCTGTCTGTCAGACCAATATATGTTTCAAGTTTCAAGTATCTATCTTTTAGTGTGTCGAAAAAAGTTGCGTTCGTACAAACGGACGGACAGACAAATGGACGGCTATTGCACAAAACTAGTATAATGATACCGAAGGTATCAAGGTATAAAAACCACATTTCCAACTTGATTCCAAATAAATATTTTCCAATTTAGATATAAATGAAACTTTAACGTTATTACATATGCTTCGTTCCACACTTCGCACTTATGGGTAATCGCCATCTGACATTGGAGGTGGTGACAACTCCGCATGTGTCTCATCGACGCCATCAATAAAAATAAGCATAATACCCAGATCAGGACGCAGATTGTCGGGCATGTGAGCATTATCGCCGCCCAAGAGGATGATACATGGCCTGCCAGTGATGCCAATGGGTAGCATTCGCGTCACAAACTGAGCTAACCTGTGGTGGTTCATTTGACGCATTTCAAGCGTGCTCAAGCCTTCTGGCCAGCTTTCCTCGTAGATATTGTCTAACAGCATAAACATCAAGCGCATGGGACATGAACTGGCCCGCAGGCCCTCGCGCACCGTCAGCACCAAAGTTGAGTCCGGCGTGGAGATCAGGCCTCCCCAGTTGCGCACCGATGCCAAGGGCAGACTGCGTCCCCAGCGCATTAGCCAGTATCGATCAAGCTGATCGCCAACACTGCGAATAACGGGATTTGTTGCACGCAGCGTGGCAATATAATGCTGGAGCATCTCCAGCTCATGTCTTTGTTGGAGCAGACGTTGCTCCTGTCGGGACTGAATTCGCTGAAGCTGGAAAAAATCACTGAGTTGACGTTGGAACTGCAGACGCAGCTCGAGGACGCAGTTGTGCCTGAACATCTCATCCTTGGGCACCTTCATGCCACAGCCCTTAGTGCAGAGGATCTCCACTTTGGGATTGTTCTCGCAGTTCTCCACATGGCTGCGATACTGCTCCAACGGCATAAGAGCCGAGCATCCGTTCTCTGAGAAGCAACACTTGATCTTCAGCCTTCCCAGCATATTACGCATGAACCGCGGAACGGACACCAGATGGACAGGCAGTAGATCAGATCGATCCACTGGACAGATGTGCTTCTCATTCATCCAAGTTTCGATGCAGAAGCGGCAGAAGACGTGCTCACAGCCGGATGACTGCAACGGGTCCTCCAAGACATCGGCGCAAATGGGACAAAGCAGCTCCTCGTCAACGAGACCGACAATTAATGCTTGATCAAAGCCCATCTTTATTGCAGTATTGTGGTCGCAATATTTAATGCTTCTTAGTGCTAATTATATTTGTTATTATTATTTAGCTGCCAAATATGCTTAGTATTTTTTATAAATTTCGATTCAAAATGTGAGAGTATCTTGCTATTGACGTACTTGTATTATTATTTCGAATTTTCTATGATGTGATTCAAAGCTAACTATGATTCTATCTGTTATTAACGAATTGTTGTTGGCGTCCTAATCTACAAGTGAGTATTCTGACCATGTTCTTCTTCATGGATATTACTTGCTTAAATCGATTTATGACTATAGCCACCCGAAAGACACTTGGCTTGTCGGGGGCCTGGTGTCTGTGCCCAGCTCCGTTGTCGCCTCTGTCTTTCTTCGTTTCTAAGTTGCAACCGTATTGTGTGTCTTCCCATGCCACAATACGCTTCTGGTCCTGTTCGGGGCCTGTCTGCCCCCACTCCTATGTTAGGGAAAGCCTATTGTGTGTTTCGAGTTGGTCAAGCTTGGATCGATTCCATTTTTAGCAAAATGTGATAATATGAGCTGATTCTCTTTGAATCTTTGGCGACAGCTACAAATGGTTTACTCAAGTAAAACAAAGTTAAAATTAAACTATAATTTTTGTGTGTATATTTATTTGCCCTTGATATACATTTTGCAAAGTTAATATTTTTATAATAATATTTTTTCCGGCACGGCAGCTCACTTTCCCGTAGGCAGCGACCGCCACCTGATTGCTAAAAACTTCAACATGTTTGCTACAATTTGTAATTAAATTAAATTAAATTTCCATTCAATATTATTGTTGCAAGCAATTTATTAGGTTATGCACAGGTGACAGACGGACAGACAGACAGCATGGTGGACATTGCACAAAATCAATATACAATGATACCTTCGGTATCAAAATATAAAAATTGAAATTTAAAAAAATGTAGTTTTTTGGTCAGCGCTTTATTTTATTTATTCATTTATTTACGATGTATTAATTAGCAATCTGAGGGATCTGAGAGACTATAAGAGCTAGAGACTTCAAATTCGGAATATAGGTTCTCGCATACACAGGTCTAGTTTGCTTTATTTTATCGATAACTGGCTCCGTGACTCGAATATCGATACATTTCGAGTTCCGATAGCAATAATTGCCACAATTTTGAAGACAGAAAGTAATAGACAGTACAATATAACAGCTGGGTTCAGGGTATATTGAAGCCGAGCGCTCTCGACTACAGTATTCTTACTTGTTTTTTCCAAATTGATCGATTTTATTAAAATTACCTTTATTAATATTTATATTATTGGTGCTTTTGCTTTCAGGTATTTAGTTTATTAAATAAATAATTTGATTTCTTTTTGAATTTCCTGTAATTTAATTTTTGTCTCGAGTAAATTGTTTACTCGGTTACTAAAATTTTTGTTAATTCACAGCATGTTATGTCTTGATAAAACTGACCCACAAAGGGGCGCAGAAGGGCCAATGACAATAGCCATGTAGTGGGTGTAAAAAAGCTAAAACTAAAACAACAAAGCTGGCGCCTAAATACAAATTTCCGGCATAAGCCACATAACATACCAGGCCCGTTAGCGACGCGGACGTGGGCACGGACACGGACACGGACAGAAACAGGGACGCGGACAGCCAACTGTGACGGACAATGGACCCAGACCCAGACCCAGACCAGACAAAACCAAAACCGGCACTTTGTTACATTTCGTTAGCTCAACAAAGTGCCTCAACACGTTACCACCACCCGTCCTTTTGAGTCTGTCATGCTGCAACTCGGCGGCTTCGCTTTGTTTTTTGGGGCGTGTGCCTCACCTTTCCTCGGCCGCTATTTTCCCAACGATCCCTTACAGGCATTATTGCAGCTATAAAGTCAGTACCTTGAACTTTTTGCCAGTTGTTCTTTTACTTTGTTTTTCTTGTTGTTGTTGTTGTTTATTCCTTCCATTTTTTGTCGCCTTATTGCTATTGAAGTTGGTTTTTTATGGCCTGGCCGAGCTTGACAATAAGCACGTTGGCGGCAAAACTTTTCCACTTCTCATTTATTATTACGCGTTGATTTTTTGTAGATTTTTTCAGCGAGTTGTTTTATATTTTTCCGTTGTTGTCCTGACAACACGGCGACACAAAATTATCGTCCAGCTGGACTAAGAAGCAACAACAACAAATCGCAAAATGCAAACAAGCACATGAAATTCATCTAAAATGGTTTGTTTTTTTTTCTGTTTTCGAGAGCAAAAACGGGAAAATTAATATAATTCAAATAAACGATTTACTGCGCTTCGTCGGGCAATCAGCGAGGTGTTAAGTTTAAATGGCATAAATTGTTGTTGCCAATGGCAAACAGCAACAACAACAACAACAACATCTCTGCAGAGATTTGGGAATATTCGTGCTAGGATAGCAACTCATTTGAGTAAACAAATTTCTAACAAATTCTGTTTTACTTATTGCCAAAAGTTGTGATTTATTGTTGTTTCACAAGGTCTGCACTTTGAATGGCGGAGGAAGTTTTCTTTTTGCTGCTGCATTAAAGGTGATCTTAACGTTTTTTTTTATAATTATGGCAATTTATAATGGTTTAGAAAATTATATATAATTATATAATATTATTATTATATATAATAATAGTAATAATTAATATATTAAATGTGTTTTCCAAATGCTCGAAACTAGATTAAGAGTGGCTCATAAAATAAATGTAGTTCCTATATTTAGTAATTTAGTTGTTAGTACTTAAAATAAAAATAAAATAAATGTTGATCAGATCGTTTTTTGTTTGGTGACGTCTTTTTCTAAATTTATGGTTCTTATAATTGTTCATTTTCTTTTAAGCACTCACAATGAATTTTTCGGTTATTTTTATACGCTGAACTTATTAGGAATCAGAAGAAATCATCTCCGACCCCAGAAAGTGTATATATTCTTGATTAGGGTCCACAGCCGAGTCGATACAGCCATGTCCGTCTGTCTGTATGAACAGTCGGATCTCAGAGACTATTAAAGCTAGAGCTAGAGCTAGAGCTAAAGACAAATTTGGAATATAGAATCTCGAATAAAAATAAGAAAATCTAATTATTGGTGTCTATTTAAGTCACATATTTAATCACAGATTAAAAACAAGTGAGCAAATATATAATTGCTTGAAGCCTTCGCAATTTTAGATATTTGTTTGGGAACAAGTTTGAAGAATTTCAAGCCGAGTATGAATAGCACTGCAATCGACATTGAAACATTTGTAAATATTTTTATAAACACTTGCTGGCACGCAAAAGCGATTTCAACAGTTGGCAATCGAATTCAAATGTCCTCACCACAAATTCCTGTGACATATTTTGTAAAGTGTAGGCGCGCATGACATAATTATTCTACACACGCAACTCCAAGTGTAGGCAACAGATCGAGTCCGAGACCGAGTCAATGGTCAGGCAATGCTCAGTTGGCCATGGTCAAGGCACAGCCAGCTTGTCTGAGCATAAGGGCGCTAATTTGAAGCAATTAAGATAGCACCCGGTGATGTATTGTGTTTGTGTGGAAGACAGAGAGATAGAGTGAAACTAAAGGATAAACAAACAACAAGGACACCGCGCAACACATTCTGAAAGACGCAATATACTCGACCAAAAAATACAATTTTGTATATTTTTATAGGTACATTATATATGTATAAACAATATGTAGCAATCAATAATTTTATTTATTTATATGCTAGATCAGCATCACTAGCCAACTCTTTATAGCCAAGTCGCAATGACAGTATATCCGTATTTTTGTATGCATATCAGCCTTCAAGTTATATTAATGCAATTCGAACATAGATATCAGTAAATTTCAGACATGCGTTGCAATTTTTTAGTTTACCATGATACCTGAACTAAGAATGACTAGTTTTGAGCTTAAGAACGATCCTCACAAGCTATCAAAAATAATCAAGTTCGGACCAGGAATAATCAGTAAAATTGTGAATAACGTAATTCAGATGTCAGCCGGCGGATTTCTAGTCCTGGTCATGCCTACGACATCCCTTTTTCCCTTCTCTATAATAAGCCACATTTTATAAAATCCTTAAATTTCTTTAATAAGTAAAGTTTGCAGTAAAAGATTTTGAAATCCAACTATGCGTTTTCGCTGTCTCCCCCTGGGTTTCAGTTTAAGAAACTGTAAAGCTTAAAGGTTTACATAAGACGAGATACTTTTAATAACTAGAACCTCGCTGATTAAAGTTTTACACTTGGACATGTTTTGAAGCTTGGCATACCCCCCAAGCCGACGTCATATGACTTTGCTCGCCAAAGGTTATTTGATAACAATTATATAAATGAAGTAATGGCAATGTTACCGCACGTTTTACGACCTGACATCAATTAAATTTTTACCTCTTCGCAGTTTCTTGTGCTTTACTATTTCCACTTCCACGTACTGGCTACGACAAACTGTTGGGAAGTGCCAGCAAATTTTATTTTTTATTATGCTCGTTGTTTTTTTTTTGTTGTTGCTTTGCTGTTGTCGTTGGCCAACACTATTTGTGTCATGCAACAATGTAATTGCCACTGTCGTTGTCATTTCCGCTGGACACACGGTCCGCCAGCGCGACACATTAAAGATATAACGCTGGTAAGGTATGGAGGACTCCGGGCAAGGACAGGAGGAGGAGGCAGGAGCAGCCCTAAACAAAGGGTCGCCAGTCTTGCACAGGCTATACGACAGGAAGGAAGCAACTTGTAGGTCGGCATTTGTGCAGTTTTTACGCCTTGTGTCGCCCATTTTCTGTTTAAGTTGTGGGCGTGGCCATGTCCTGACCAATTGCTAAGTTGAAAATAATAGACGTGAACACGACTGTCAGCCTGTCAGTGGCGCACATTGCGCCCCGGACACTAATCGATGTTGATGTGAATGTGGATGTGGATTTGGACAACCTGGCTAGCAACCTTCAACTGACACTGCAATTGATGACTCAATGGGCCAGGGGCTTAAAAAACTGAAGCACTCAGCTCACTGAGCTCCTTTGCTTTCCACTATTGACTATTTAATTGTGGCCTCGCTTTGCTATTTCGCGGCTAGCAATTGTTTGTATTATCCACCAGTCAATTGTTACACACATTTATAGCACAATATTAAAGGACTCCTTCCCTTTGCCCTTGCGGTCCACCTTCTGCATTCTTATCCCAGGCGCACATCAATCATTTAACTTTCTAATGTGCAATCAAATTAACTCGGTGTTTTAAATAAATATTTTAATTTCTTAAAAAAAATCAATTCGAATGAGATATAAATAATTAAAATTATAATTTGATTTTAATTTAATATTATAAATCTTTCAAAAGAAACTAAAATGGTTGTTAATTTTTAAATACTTATGTTTATTGAGATATGTTATTATTAATTACAGTTTGTTAGTCAAACTCTTAAGCTCATTATAATCATATACCAGTTGTTCTAAGTATTTGACCAGAGGATTACGCTGTTAAGGTCTCACTTGTTGAATTTCGTCTATACTTAAAAATAGTAAATATTTAAATATATATATCGACACTATAAATGATATTGTAAGGCTTATAATTCTCTTTACTTTCTCATTGTAGGTAAGTCCTGGCCCAGCTGAAAATCAACAGATTATTGGGAGTAAACATATTGGCTGCCCGTAAGTGATATGTAATTTAAGTTTCAATTCAAATTTTTAAGCTCAGACCTCAGCTACTCGTTGCTTTGAATGTTCGAAGACAACTTTGACATCTATTTACAAATCGGTTTTTGTCGTTCAACCGAAAACTCCGCAAGTAATGTTGCATGAAAAAACTTTGGGCTAGTTGCGGCTGCTTGGGCTGAGCCAGCGTGTTATCGGTCTGGTCATTTTGCTGCCACGCCACATTCGAGACTTTATCACCTGGTTGGCCATTGGCAGCCAAGGACCATGTTTTCCAACCCGGCCATAACATTTAATAGAGACCCGCTTAACGCTTGTAAGCACGTGGGTGTTCGCCCCAACGAGCTGCCACAGTAATCAGTGTGTGTGTGTGTGTGTTTCTGTCTATGATTGTGCTAACCCCTCCCAGGCACGCCCACTGCGACATGTGTGTTTTTGTTGTTGTTCGTCGTCGTTGCGTTCTTTACGAAAATTATGCCCAGCGGGCATACTAATTTCACTCAACTGAATCGCTTTTGAAAAAGTCTACAATTACCGCTAATAGCTAGCAAACTGAAATCAAATGCTGTTTGTTGTTGCTTTCTGCTGCCCGTCATTCATTAGAGTTAATTGGCGCACGGTGCACGAGGCGTATGCGCAACTTTTTCCGTATTATTATTACAAATTAACAAATCACTTAGCCAACTCAAAATCACTGCTAAGAAAAACCCCATTGAACCAAGCAAATTAATTAACTAACTTGTTAAACTTTAACGATTTAGCCCTAAGAATTTTTGGCGCAAATTATTCGAATTTATGCCAATAAAATTGGTAAATAAAAGATGTGGCCGAATATTGGATACCCTAGCAGATGTTTGATATCTGTAATATCTTGTAACTGGTTAATATATCAACATGATCTTGTAAATCACAGATTTGAATAAAAATGGGAATCTTTATTTTTTGAAAAAGATTGCACATTTAATAATGGGCTGGTAAAAGTCTCCGCTTATGCGTCAGACATATCGTGTGACAATTGTAATACCCTTTTCCAGGGGTATGAAAAGTCCCATTGGCATTAGGCCTTAACGCTTCGCTTAGCTCGTTATTGAAGCCGAAGTTTATTGTTGAAAGTTTTGAGCGGACGGCGTTCGCTTTGTGAAAGCAATTATCCTCAAGGAAGTATTCAACTTAATTGATTTTGTACACAGGGCCCAAAAGCCAAGGGCAGGGCCTGGAATGGGCGAAGGACTAGGCACGGAGCGGCAGTTGTAACAGTTTTAAAAGGATTCTAATAAGCGCATTGAGCGTGTGCCTTTTGTCTTTTGGGCTTCGTCTCAGCATCCTTGTATTATCCTTTGGGCTCAAAAGTTCCTTGCGCATTTAGATAACAAAATTTCGTCGGCTATTTTCACACTTTACAGCCGGACATGTTGGCCGGGTTCGGGGCCAGAGTTGAGGGTTGAAGTGTGTATGAATGTTTGACCGGAAGTTAAGCACCCACGCTCTCCCTAGGGGCAGTTTTGACAGTCACTCGCAGGCAGCGTGTAGTTTAAATATAATTTGAAAATTGTGTTGATTTAATTGCCCGGAAAGCAAGCGCTTGAACCTTTTCTTTTACTTTTTCATTGTGTGCCAGCTTTAATTTATACAGCTGATTGAGTTTTAGTGAAATGCGCGCCGCAAAATCGGCTATTGAATTTTATTATTTTCCTATTATTATAAGCATTTACAGCTTAATATTTATTTTTGTTATTGTATTTTTGCATAATAGGAATTGGCAACTGAAAAAAATTGAAATTAAATTGTACAAAAAGATAGTTTTACAATAGTAAAATAAACTGTTGATCAAACTATTTCAATCTATGCCTTAATATTTTTCGAACAAAAAAATGTTTATAATATGTTTAAAATTTTAATTATTCTATGATTGTTGAATATAATGAAGTTAATAGATAAAATATAATTAGTAAGAATTAGTTAAGATGCCCAAAAATATATGAAAATTGAGAGTAAACTGAGAACTCTTACATACACACTAGTCCACATGCACAGATGTGATTCCGATTCAGATAGTCTATATCAATATTACAAACATAGACACTTGAAAGCATTTTTGTGTTTTGCGTTTCAGTTTCGTAATACCTTCATTTATATTATATATGTATATATCATTTGTTCAACGATTTCAGAAAAATTCGAATTTACAAATTAAATTCTATGCTGTACTTCTTCCCATTGTCGCGGCTAGATGTTGCTACCCGAATCGTTTGCATTAATTTGGCTGCACAGCTGAGACACGCCCACCGTCAGGCAACACCACAACGCCCACCCGGTTCACACTCTATGTTTATTTCACAGCGCTCTCATGTTTTGGATGATGAAGAGGTTTTGGCCTCGTGCCAAATAACATAAAAAAAAACTTACCAACTAAATTTTTCCTTTTTTTCCGACTTGTTTTCCAAGTTCGGAATTGGTTGCTGCTCCGGCAATGCTCGAAATGAAACGCATCCTGCTGCTCCATGGGCTTTTCGTAGGCGTTTCTGGACAAATGCAATAACAATAACGCGCACATGTACCCACTCTATTTGTGTGCGTATGTGTGTGTGTGTGTGTGTGCCACATTGGCGAACATACTCCTAGTAGAAGCTAGCTCCCCTCTTTGCCTGACTTTTTTCTTTTTTTTTGGATCAGTTTGATGAACTCGGAGGGCAACTGCCGGCAACCCGGCAATTGCCGCTGCCTGGTTTTGATTGTTTTTATAGATGATGCGCCGATTCCCACACCCGGCTCCACCCCTTACCTAACTTTTCCATCAAAATCCTGCTGCTGCTTCCGCTGCTTGTTGATTTGGACGATGATGATAGGGTTGGCGCTGGTTTGGCCACGGCCATCACAATCATGATGTTGTTGTTTTGCAGCTTGCCTGCATTTTTTGGGGTTCTCGCATTGTTGTTTTTACAGAGGAGGCCTCACTTCCCCCTCGTTCACCGCATTTGCCACAGTTGATTTCGTTAATAGAAAATTTAATTGCTTTTATTGATATATTCCGCAGTGAGCGGGGCTCCAGCGTCAGCCAGTGATTGTAATTGAGATTACATGAACGAAAATGCAGCGAGCAGTGAATATTATTGATTGCCAGTGAATGGTTGTTGGCAAGCAAGAAACCTACAAATATTAAAGCCGAGTTGAAATGATTTTGCTGAACGTACTTAAAGAAACATACATAAAAGACTTGAGGGATTCTGGATACAAAACGAATATTTGCGTAACGAATTATTTATTAGTTTTTTAATACATTTTAGCTAATTGTTTTGTGTAAGGTGACCTTTTTTTTAGCCAGCTAAAGCACCAGGTCAAGTGCTTCCTATTTATTTATTTTTGATTATAGTATTATTATACTCCTGGAGGATGAGAAACATATTAAGTTTTAGTTGACTACATTATTTGGAGTTTGTTAAATAAATATTTTAGTATTACTTCTATTATTCAATTTCAAAATGTAAATATTTAGTTTTTTGTTAATAAAACTTTCTACGGAGACTTGTATTTATTATAATTAAGTTTGCCACTTTATGCATTGAAAGCTCGGACTCTCGCTCCTTACTAGATTTTATTCAATTCTACATTCAGGAAAGCCACAACAGAAAACACATTCGAATCGGTTAAGTGCCACACATTTTTCATGCCACATCGTTGAACTGTTTTCAACTTCAAAGTTTGCACAATAACAACCATATCCAACAACTCAACCATCCATTCACTCATCCAATCATGTATCCAAGCCAACATTGCCAACCACACTCACACATGTTTAACTTTAACCTGGCTAAAAAATAAACGTAGCTCAACTTCAAGGATGAACAATATTTACTTACTTAAGGTTAAAAGCTGAAAAACTCACGTTTAAAAGGATTGAATTTCCTCAAAAACACACATAAAAACACACACAAAAACACACACACATACATTAAGGGGAGCCACAGTAACCCCAAAATGGATCGAAATAAAACATCAACTGCAATTAGTTGAGCAATCGATGGAAGTAAGTAATAAACTTCTGGCCTGCCAACAACATTTGCCACTGATTGACTAGCAACAACAACAACAAGTACAAGAGTGGTGCAAAAATCAAAAACAACAACGACACAACAATTTTCTAATGTGGCCCTAACAAGAATGCCGCCAAGTGCTTGCCTTGTTTTGTGTGGGTACCAAACAGACTTCACTCTCAATATGTGCGAGGCACTTTAGCGATGGAGAACTGAAATCTTAATTAAGATTGATGTATTTACGTGTATGGGTGTGTGTATGCCAAGCTGACTACCTGGCTGACTGACCTACTATCTCCCAACTCCCTCCCTTCACTGACTTGACTGACACTCGTCTGAATGTCTAGTTGCCTTACCTGGCTGGGTACTCTTCCTGCCGCTGCTCCACCCCCTCTCAATCCTATTCCACTTCGTGTGTTGTGCCTGTTCGATTTTCGTTTCCATTTCATCCTCTCGAAAAAGTTACCTTGTTGTTGTTCTGTACTTGTGCTTACGTTTTGGCGGTCCGTCAGCGTTCCACTCGAACTGCAGCACAAATTATTTATAACATTCGATTTCTTTCTTTCTCACTGTTGTTGGTGTCGCTTATTAGCGTAATTAGAGCTCCGAAATGACATAATTCAAAATCAGAAATTCCATCGAAGTCGTTAAGCATTTGATCTTTGACGGGTTTGACCAAATGCAACTTTTATTCTGTAGAGCACCCAAAGCATTCAAACGAACTGATTGACGTGCACCCTTAAACAGTGTTGACAACTTTCAATTCAGTGTTCGAAAGCAAATTGTAATCACTGTCGACGCTGTGCGTGTATAATTTCTTGGTTATATTAGTCAACCACAACAATAATTTGAGTTGAGTACAAGGTACTCGAGCTGAAAGTTAGGACTGCCAGAGTTTCAAATTTAACATTTAAAAATACTCAAATTTTATAAAATGAACATTAATATTCACAGAGTATTTCTTGCCACAATTTTATGTAAAATATGTGTCTGTTTTAAAAGCCAGTTAAGGAGCACTAAAGCATATAGGACTATTTACTTTAAACTAGATACAACTTTATCCCAGAAACTACAAATAATAATTTTTAAAATTATAATAGATGTATAACATCCCTTATTCTTTAAATTGTACTTTTAGTTTACTTTTATATCATAAATATACTTTTCTTTTTTTTTTGCGATTGTGGTCTATATATATTTATACATATGTATATATGTACATATATATATTCAAAATGTAGCATGACTTAACAAATGTTTCTGAATTTAATCAAAACCAAATGCATAAGCCCTAAAAGACGTTGAACAAAAAAGTTTGCAGCCATCAGAATGGTTATGGAAATGTTTGCAAACATGCAGCATCGTTTGAGGGGTGCCAATGCTGCCACAGCAGAACATGGCGCATGTTGTGCACAGCAAATTAAGTGCAACCACAACACACACTCTCTCATACACACACATACACAATCATACGTACAATTGTTTAACGGAACGAACAAATGGCAAGACTTTTAACACTCCTGGGATAAAGTTTCATTAAGAGCAGCCTAACATGACCGGGACGCAGTCCAAAACTAAGTAAAGCCACAAGGCGGCACAGCAAAAGTGACAGAGCAGCAGAAGTGTCTGGGTTAGTGGGATGGGCTATACATATATGTATGTATGTATGTGCACAACTCAAACTATCATAGTTCATACTACGACGAGGCTTCACTTCACTTCAAATTGCACTTGAAGCTTATGAAGCACACGCCGCCACGCCCAAGTTGAGGCAACCAGCCGCCCACTTTACTTCAAGTGCATGTGAAACCGCAGTTGAAAGGCATTTATTGTACTTGTCATTGTTGTTGGGGAGTTGAACTGGTTAGTGGGTGTTTTGGGTGGTGAAGCTGTGCACCGAGCTCGGTCCGTGTGGTTGGCAACCCCCACTTTATATTCCTTGTGCGCCCCTCGTTGAAAGTTCGCATAGAAAAATGCTTTTCTCACTCTTATGAATTCCAATTCGGAGCGCTCATAAAAACTCTCGTAGGTCTGTGTCGGTTGTTCTTGGTCTTTTTGTGTATTAGGCATTTGCTAAACGACCCTAGTTAACCTCCAGGCCAAATAATTTGCATCAAGCACTTGCACTCTCTGCCAACTTTTGCACAGAATCTGTTACGCCCTTTAGGGTATTTTGGGGTATGCACTCTGCCTCCCTGCTTCATTCTGAGCTGTCTGCTAGGCGCTTTGTCTATTGCCGCCTGCTTATTTTAGTTATGGCATTTGAAGCATTTTTGCCAAGTTTACAAGATTATGTGCTTAGTGTTTCGGCTGGCAGTTCTAGTGCTAGTTTCCGCTGCAACTACTTCCTTAGCAAAACTTCATCACAGGTATTCAAAAGTTTTTTGTTCAAGGTGCAAATGAATGTGTGCATGTGTGTGTAGTCGTATCTGTGTCCATGTGTGGCCCAGGGTGTAATTAAATTGGTGCCATTTTGAGTGCTGTGTCTGTCTTTCATATAAACTGGCATTAAAGCCATTCTTCAATGTTATAGATTTTGCAGCATTTCTCTCCATTTTGCTCAGCTATAAATTGCGATAAATTGGGGAATTTGCAGAAAATCACAAGATATCAACAATTTGCTTAAGCCACCGAACATACATTAATTGTTAAATAGAGGAAATGTTGCCAACTATTTAGTTAGACTGGAATAAATTACAACTGAGGCACTAAAATTAGACAAACGAAATTATGATAATAATAAAAATAATCAAAATGATTCTATTTAATTCTCTTTAACATTTTCAAGGCTTTTTGGTCTTCACATTGTCTGCTCTTTAACTGAGTAGGCTATATAAATAAATATCCAGCACAGGCAAGATATGCAACACTTGTTGAAACTTTAACCAGCAGCAACAGCAGAACTCAACAGTTGTTGCGATTGCCCACTTTGTTGCTGTTGCTGTTGTTGTTATGTGAGTTGATGTTGTTATCACATAAGGTGCTTTGAGGACACTTTTCTGACTTTGAGTGTAAGCAATGTACAACTCGAGCACCAAAGGGAGCCGACAACTAAATCCTCAAAAATGCCCGTCAGCACGCACTTTCACACACATACCATGGCCACACTTGCAGTCAAGGCAAAACATAAACAATTTATGGAATTTATTAAATTGGCTTAGAGCCGCTTATTTTTGTTATTCTGAATGCTCTTGAGCCGCTGGCAAACAAAACAAGGCAAGAGAAATTTCAACACACGGCCGAGAAAATCTTTTGCTCTTCAGTGGATATGTGTGGTGCTTTTTTTTTTGTTTTTTTTGTCTTGTTTTGTTCCTTTAACACTTGAGAAAATTTATGACAATGAGCCAACAACTCTGAGTGCTCATAATATAAATAACAAGTAGGGCAGTGTGCAAATGGGCGGCCCAATGGGCGTGGCCGGAGTTGCCTCAACTGCGTAGGCTAACTGACCGTGGTTAAGTGTGCTTTATGCCCAGCATCTGTGTGCCACCCATTGTGCCTGATTGAAGCGGGCGTGCCACATTGAGTGAGGAACAAAACGAGACTGCGCCACATGTGCAGGCAATTGCGGAATTATTCCCAACGACTCCCTAAGGCAGCAAGTCGACTTTTCGGCCTCAGACGCTTTGCCCTTGTACCGAAGGAAATACCAACCACCCCCTTTCCCCAACAAACCCGTCGATCCGATCCACAGCTCAACTCCACCACTTGGCGGCCTGCCAGGCGGCATTATTTTTTTATGTCTACGGCTTGTCGACTGCCACCTTGAGCAGACCCCAGCTGAAATTTACGACAATTTAACTTAAACGTTTTCAGAACACGTTTCGAAAGGGAAAAGGAAAACAGAACCAATAATACCTCCAAATCTCTTAGCTGCCAATTGTTGATTTGAGAGATTTTT
Organism: Drosophila nr. medialis 2 BK-2023a; assembly: GCA_035044325.1. Taxonomy (NCBI): domain Eukaryota; kingdom Metazoa; phylum Arthropoda; class Insecta; order Diptera; family Drosophilidae; genus Drosophila; species Drosophila nr. medialis 2 BK-2023a. The sequence goes on from JAWNMH010000348.1 coordinate 1,723,374, forward strand.
GCAGAATTTTTTAATATATAATGAATTTAGAATTAGTATTTAAACATTTTCTTAAAACTTAATTTTTAAGAAAACATTTGAAAAAAAAAATACAATGTGCGGATATTCATCATTCATTTAAAAATGTTCAAAAATAAATATATATTTTCATATCATCATTTAATAAAACTAATTGAAATCCATATCTATTTTAAACTGCATACAAAATGACAAAATATTTCTAAAACAGAATTATAAATAATATTTTACTTTTCGTGGAAAGACAGGAAATTGTTGGTCTTTGTCGAAGCCCGAGATTTACCTGCTGTAAGCTGGACGAAAATCATATTAAATTATTGAACCTATTATATTGGCTTTGTGGATAATTAAATAATAACTTGTGAGGCAGTTGATATATGTATAATTGAAATTGATTTAGCCGCAAATGCAAGCACTCAAAAAGTATTTCTGTACACTTACATTTCATAAAGTTAACCAAGAGTGAATTGTGGTCTCAAGGCAGTTCTCGACATTCAATAGGCGATATTGCTATTGGTACATCACTACGATAAGCCTAAGCTATTAATAATTGAAAGTATAACGATATTCTTTACTGCGTATGTCATGAAAGTAAATTGTCAATAAATCGTTCGATAAATATAAAACCAACAAACTGAAACTTATTCATGAAAAACATTCACGTGCCGTTGAAAACCCTTTCGACAGCGAAATGTCATCAACAAATAAAAAGGATACTTGACGCTGTTTGTTGATTTTTAATTACTATAGGCCACCTAGAATCGAGAAAAAGACATTGAGACCGCCGACTTCGTTTTCTTCATTGTCCTGGGACTGGCCAAAAGCGAGAGAGCCAAGAAATTTACATTTGTTGGCCACAAAACAGAAAGGAGCAAGGAAATAAAAGAGTTGCCGGCAGTTGGTAAAAGTTGCTGAATAATTCAACGAATGTCCTGCCAACATTTTAATTTAAGTTTGCGCTTCGTTGGTCGCTTAGATAAGAAACTCTCGTCCGTATTTATTTACACTTTGCCGCTGCCAAATGACAAGCAGCCCAAATTATTAGAAAACTTTTCTCCGACGACATTGTGCAAACAAAAATAAAATAAAATAACAAAAAAAAGAGGAAATGTGGAAAGTACAAATTATGCAGCAATTTCATTTTGATATTTTGGCCAAAACTGGATGAAAGGCTGTTAATGTAAATGGCGGTCACAAAAGTAGCCATCGAAAAAACCAAAAAAAAAAACTTTTAATAACGTCTCAAAAGACACATTTTTTGCGGTCCTTTGTCTTGTTCCGCACACCCACATAGAGATAGGAGACTAGAGATGCAGACAGATAAGGAGAGAGACAGAGACAGAGAGGGACAGAAAGATAGAGGAAGAGAGACAGAAAGTGAAAGAGAGAAAGAGAGAGATAGTAAAAACTCTTGTTCACACTTAATTTGCAATTCTGAGTGCGGCCTCCTTTGTTGTTGGCTTTTGGGAGGGTCGCTGCTCGACTGCGCCTAATTATTATTTTCACGAATTCAAGTTGTGATTTGCGCCAAGGACTTTCAGCTTGTCCTTGCTTTGATGGCCACCACTTGATGTAAATTATGTTTATGCTGGCTCAACCACCCAACCACCACCCAGACCAACCACAATGCAGCACCATTAAGTTTTATGTACAGTCCTCTCACTATATTCTGCTTCTGGCTCCGGTTCTGGCTTATGGTCCGGCTTTATGGTCCAGTTAAGTCAGTTACTTTCGAAACTTTTCGACAATATTTCCGCTGTGTCCGAATGGCTTTGACTAGATTATAGGATTGAGAACTATATATTCCCGGAAAGAATGCATTGCAATTAGCAAAAGTCTTACGAGCAAGTAACAAGTAATATACGACTTGGCCAATAAAAGTGCGACAACCAAAATTCATTTGTATTTACAGGAAACTTTTTTGTGTTATTTCTGTCGAAGGACAGATTTTTCAATTCATATACTCATGAAACTATTATTATTAGCCCCATTCACTCGTCATTTTATGTTAAGAAACGAAAAATAAATTTTTAATTACAAAGAGTCAGCCGCAAACCAAAATGGGCCTATTGTTTTTGCGCTTCTTACTTAAAATAAGTTACCGAGCGCACACACACTGGCATACATAAAATATTTATTTTAGCCAGGCTTATGTTCCCGTAGCTGAAAACGAAGCGTTCTCATATTCGTATGTTAGGGCCTGTCCGGACATGTCCGGGCATGTCTGAGCCTGCCTGGCTGTCTGACTGTCTGGCTGTCGACATATCTTAATTCCCATAACCAGCTAAAGTCTGCATGAATTTCAAATTCAATTTGGCGCATTTTACATTATTTATTAAACAAAAGGCTCGACAACAGCACAAAACGTTTTATTGCCTCGCTTGTTGGCATGTGTGTCTGTGAGTGTGTTTGTGTGTGTGTGTGTGTGCGCGCGCGCTCTGTCTTTTTATATATAAATAATTTAGGTGTGAAGATTATATGGTCGCGATATGGTTAAAATTGTTGACAACTTAATTTGTGAAGTGGTCTCCGTGGCCGGAAATGGTGGCATGAAATGGCCAAAGTGAGTGTAGGTGCCGTGCCACACACTTGTGCCACAGTCGCCACAGGCCACTTGCTGACGCCTACAAAAGATAGGCAGAGAGATAGAGAGAGGAAGGTGCGATGAACGAGATAGCATTACAAATTGTAATTTAAATGCGCGTTGAAAATAATTTATGGGGCACTGCTATGTTGAAGTAGCAATATGGCAACGTGTCCAACGCGGCGCACATGGCGCTTACTTAATCTGCAAGGCAGGTACGAAATCAGGCAAAAGGGAAGCGCCAATGACAACAGACAGACGGCGCCCTCTTTGGCGCCAATTGCATTATTGAAAAATTAAAATGCTTTAAAGTGCAATCCTTTTCCCTCCCCTAGCATAACCAATAGCCTTGCGTGGCGCGTAAGTTTGTGAAATATTGCATGAATAATACACGTGCTGCAGTGCAAATTGGCCAATGTCCCAAATTGCCACGCCCAGCTGTAATTGCCGGCATCGGTTTGTTAATTGCTACATAATTGTTTGAAATAAATTTACTTACCATACGCTGCAACTGGCAAAAGACCGCTCGCCGACTGCTGACATGGCGTATGAGTAATGTGCTGTTTAATATCAGTCCACTGTCCGAAACCCTCCTCCGCCTCCACTCAATTTGCATTGTGCATTTTAAGCAATCGAGCATTAAATGGAGATTGAGCATTGCTCATTGTTTCACCTGAATGTGTGTGCGTGTGTCAGTGTGGGTGGGTGTGAGTGTGTGTAAATTGAGTAAGTGACTCTTGCATGATTAATTCATTGCCCAATGGATTGGGCATCTTGGTGCGCTGAAGTCGACTCATGTACGACAAATTACAAATGACAACTTTGTGCGGAAAATGGGGACTTGACAGTTTTCACTTTATGCGCGGGAGCTTATCGCACATTAACTGTAACTCCACATAATTAATATGGAAATATTGAGTAGGTGGCATCATGCTCTTATGCTGGCCTATTAACTTCTTAACTTAAATTTTTAAATTCCATAATTTTATTTATTGATGACTAGAAAAGGTTTGCAATTTAAATAACGTTCTTAAGGGATACAAATTTTGTGATATATGTAAAGTTACAATTTGAGTTACAAATTAATTGATATAAAACTTACAGTGAATAATAAATTTAAATATATATATAAAAATTAAAATATAAATATTAAATATTAAATATAATTATGCAAAAATGCAGTCTAGTGTGGTTTCTTTTGTACCGAACATTTACAGAAGAAATACGGAAAGGTAATTTGGGAAGCGGGGTGCAATTACTAATTTAATATAATAGTAATTACCTTGGCATTTCTCATGGCCCGTTCCAGGTCTAACACTGTTCAATAACCAATCGGTCGGCATTTACAACGTAACAGCAGAAAACAACTGAAAATTCCATGAAATCCCCTTGGATTTCAGAAGAATTAAATGCTTGCAGAAGAATTGAATTCATGGCCAGATGGGAAGCGTTGTAGTCTAAAAAGTTAAAGGACTTGAGAGAGAAAAGCCTTGGACAGCGCAAGCTTAAGCTAGCTGCACCAGCTGATCTGCTTTTGCTGCGAGCATGCAGGCTAAGTTTACAGACAGAAGTTTTACACTCAATGCCATTGAATAGTTAGCTAGATTCTTCCCTTAACGTCATAAAACACTATGCCGTTGCGCAACACTAAAGTCTTAAAGTCCTTTAGAGCATTCCGTGAACACTGAAAACTGGCTGACCAGAATCATATTTGTAGCATCTGAGACATGCAGCAGGCGTTGCCTGTGCATTTGTCACAATCATTTATTAATATGTTAAACACATTCTAAACGAAGCCGCAGCAACAGCTGCCACCTGCCACATGCCACCTAACAGTTACCAGTTGGCAGTTGCACCTTAGTGGTCCCCCAGCCACTGCACAAGTGCTGAACAGGAGCTAACGTTGGCAAGGACTTCAAACTGAAGCTGAAAGCTGACAAGCACGTGGCATAATTTATGAAAGTGAGAAAGTGTCGAGAAGCAGTTTGCCCCAACTCTCCAATTCCCAATCTAACACCCCCTTTGACTACCATATTTTATGTTTCGCTCGCTTTCTTGTCAAATTTTTGCACATTTTTTATGTTGATATCCTGTAAAATACAACTGAATGGAGCTTACAAATATTTGCAGTGATCAAAGCAGGATGTTTCTATGGATTGTAAACTTCATCTTTAATAGAATGCACTTAAGAAATTGTTTAAAAATCAAAATTATATAAAAACTTAACAACGTTATCTAAATCAAAAATTAAACTTGCTCAAATGGTAAAAATAGTTCAAACAAGAAAAGCAGAAATGAAATACAGTTGAAATATTTAAATACTATTAAAAATCCAATTATGAGGAATATATTTTAAGCTGCATCTGCAGCTAAATGGTTTTCTCTTGTTTAAGATTATTTATTATGAATAACAAGCTTTTGTTTTATTTTTCTGTTTTCTTTGTTTTTGTTTCTTGCTTTGTTTGCTCTCTGTTGCATTTCGGGTGGCTCAATTTAATTAAAGTTCTTAATGAGTTTTCCATCGCAGCTCAATCAATCAAGATGCTTGAATTGAGCCATTAAATACAAGCTGGCTTTGTCTTACAAGCGATTACATTGTCAGTGGCAGCCAGAAACCGTCCAAAACCAGCTGGGCAACTTGCCAGCAAATTCTTCGCCAATGAAGTTCGAAATACTTGAAGCGAATAAAAAAGGCAGCCACAGTTGCTCAACTGCTGAGATTGCAGCTGCTTGTAAAACAAAAAGCAACACATACATACACATATGAACACATATGTGCAGCTGTGGGGCTAAATCGAGAACTGGATCCGACCAGTTCGAGTTCATTTGTTTGCCAAGTTGCCAAGTTGGCAAAGTGCATTTTGCCGCAGCCAAAATTTGTTTTGCGGTTTTGCATATAAATATCTGAGCATCCACACGCGATGGCGACGTCTCCTTGGCTTGGCTTAGCTCTTGCTTGCATTTAATATTATCTGGTAAGCATTTGCTTTAGTCCTTCGTCCTTGCCACATTTTTATGTTGCTTGCAACACGTGTGCATGCTGTACAAAAAAATCCATTGCATTCTTTTCGGCTTGTGTTCCTGCTGCTGCTGTTCTCTTTGCCTTCATTCGCCATTCCTTGTGTTGTTATTGTGGCTGCTGCTGTTGCTGCTACTGTTGCTGCTGCTGCTGTTGCTGCTGCTGTTGCTGCTGCTGCAGTGAGTTGGGTTAATGTAAACAATTTGCATAAAGCATTTCATATGCTGTATCCTTCTTTTTATGACTGCATTGTAAATTATGGTAATAGTTTCCGCGTGGATAGCTGCCGGAATTACAACTTAAGTAAATGTTGCAACTTGTTTGTTGTCGCCATTTTTTTATGTAAACCTCACGCAATTAAAGGAGTGTAACTTACTGATATTTTTCATAAAAGTTAAGGCCTGATTGAAAAATTGTATTATTTACATTATTTAAACTAAAAGCATTTCATAAGTTATATAAATTGTAAAATTAATTTTAATTAATTTAAATGCAACTAAGTGAATATCTTACGTAACATCTCCAATGTTAAGTAAATCATAGCAATATGTTTTTGACTAATTTTTAATTATAATCGACAGTTTTTTGCCAATACATTTATGATTATTTGAAATAATTCATCAGTGACTAATGCCTTAAGTAATATGCTCAAGCCTATAGCACTAGGAAAGATAACACAAAAGTTAAATTTGGTATCTTTTTAATAAATTCTTTAAGAAATCTGTATTTAATATAAAATAATTATTTTACGCGCCTAACATAATTAATTTATTTACTAATATATTGTTTCTGTCACACAGTTTTATGACCAAATTAAATTGTAATTACATCTTTGATGTAATTTTACACCAGCAATTAAATAGCCATCATATTTCAGCTCTTATGTAAATAAGTATTAGCGTTAATGCGCTAAATGTGAACATGTCTGGACTTGTCTGCAAATGAAGCAGTGCACACAGAGCCCGAAGTCATTTAATTGCATAATGAGCCAGAGCTGGCATTTAATCAGCTCGTTTGTCAACAAAGTGCATATATAATGCGACCACAGAGAGAGAGAGAGGCCGAGAGAGATGGGAAATGGATGAGAGAGATAGAGAGACAGAGACAGGGTGAGTGGGAGCGTTAAGTTGCTGCAGAGGTAGACATAGAGATAGGGGTGTGAGAGGGTGATGGAGAGGGAGGGGGAAGGACATACAGCTTGTCAATACTAAACTAATTACGCATACGCAGTATGATTAGGAGCTATAGCTGATTAGGTAACTGTCAAACGTCAATGGCGTGTGATTGGATTCGCTTTATTGGTTGCCTCCGCTCTGCCCTTCCTTCCCGCAGCCACTCGACTCTTATTTATATTTATACTTTTTGTTTGTCGTCTCGAGTTTTAAGGATAATGGCCACACCATAAGCCATAACGAGCTGAGCATTTCGCAAATGAAACCCGAAAAGTCGGGGTTCAAATATTTGTTGACATATTGCGGATTTGAAATGATTTGTGAATGCCCAGCGGACCAGCGGCCAATGGCCAATCCCCTAGAATTAAACAAATACATTTGAATAATGGCAAGCAATGAGCAAACAAAACAGAAGACTGATTGCTGGCAATAAAAATGGACCATAAAAAGCGATAACATCATATTTATACGCGGCAAACACTCAACAAGCAGCCGCAAGCCGAAAGCCGTATAACAAAAATAAAAGACGCACAAGTCTGGGACAACAATTCCAACATGAACAATCCAACCAATACTTATCCCGATATACCTAAAGCTGCCCAAGGCGGCGAGCGTTGAAAGCGATTATATGCGTAAATATAAAAATGGCGAAAAGACAAATAAACGACGATAAACGGGCAGGCGTGGCGGGTGAGTAAACCATAAGTATCCACATTCATATAACCTCCCCCACCACCCCACTCCCACCAAGCCAGCAAACGAAAACATTGCGAGCAAAAAAAGATGGGCACATAAAAAAGAAAACCAACAAAAAGGGCAACAAGGGTCAAGACGCCTGTACAGTGGGTCAGTCAGTCAAAAGTGATGTGGGTTCGGTTCAAACAATAAAGGCAAACGGAAATATTTTATTTTATATGTGTATTTGAAACAACGACGAGCAACCGAACTTAAGTCAAAAGCTAATGTGCATATAGCTAGATTTTGTAAAATCTTAATCGAAGGCTAGTGCTATTTAATTATGATCAATAGTTTAATAAACTACTAGCAAAAAAAATGTTTTAAAATATGTTACAGTTATTTAAAAAAAAAAAATTAGAAACACTTTTATAATTGTAAACTTTTATTCGAAAGTAATGGTAAGGTTTTGACCAAAACCGTTTATCTTGCTATTATTTTTGCCAATGGTAACTATAAATTCGCATTTATTCGCCCAATTTCGAATCCTTTATTTATTTTATTTATTTAATTATTATATTATTATTTCATTGATTGCTTTTCTTTGCAGCTTTTAAATTAATATAAATACTTTTTTTTATATATACAAGTTTTTATTTTTTAAGAGCTCTCTTAATGGTTGTGGTTTTTATTTTAGCCCACATTAAATAAAAAAATAATATTGAATCGCTGGGTTGTTATATGCTTCACAATTCTGCAGCCTTTTTTTATTTTTGCTCACGTTCATTAACAAAAGTGCTAGATTGATGATCGCTATTACCTTTACCTTGTACTCCTTGTCTAATAATCAATTGTTTTGATTTTATATAAAAAGGATAACACATTTGAATTAGTTTCTGTTCCACAATCGAAATTTATGTTTGATTATTCTGTGCCACTGTGTATTCCTTGAGCCAACCTGAAAACGAGCACGAAAGTGATGTAGGTGGCACGTTTACAGCAGTTTTCCTCATACTTTTTATTTTATTTTTTTTTTCGGCACGTTTTGTTTATGACGTCCATTTGGTTGTTGCTAGTAGCCGAGATTAGATTCCGGTCTCACAAAGGTGGACACACAGGATACAGCTGTGCATTCCACTTGCTGCTGGCCGCTGTTGGTCGTCCTGCCTCAATGATTTGTCCATTTCGGGTGCAGTCGCGTAAAGGTTGACGACTCATTTTAGTACCGGCAAAGACGTGCAGATTTGCGATTTGCATTCACAGTTGATGTACACAGCGGTATTCAAATGTTAAGCGTCCCATAAATTTCCAATAAAACTGAGCTGCGCTTTAAATTGCCTGGCTATGCGTCTGAAAGTATGCCGACAATTTGTGTTTGCTCGCTTCAAATAAGTATAAAAAAAAGCGCAGTCAATTGGCTTTGGCGTCGAATTTTCCAGCTGCTTTTTGCCAGAAAAATACAACTCGCTCGAAAAGGCGGCTCATTGAAACTGGCTGCCACTTTTCAGCGCGTTTTTGTTTGCGCAAAGTCCAAAAGCCAAAACCAAAGCGAAACACTACAAAACGAAAGGAAAGGTAGTCATCGTCGAGCCTGATAAATTGAATGGTGAGCTGCGTTTCCATAAAAGAGCCAATTCAGTCCCTGCCGCTTCGCTTAGGTGAGCCAAACAACATTTGCGCTCCAGATCATAGAAGAGTGCAGTGGACATTTACGCCCACTGGTTGCCAGTCCACGTCGCGACACGTGTGCCCGCTGTTTGGGGAGGCGGGATGGCTATTGAATACAGCCAGGCTTGAAACCAGAAATAGACACGTGCTTCTAATTGACAAAGTTCTTCTGGGTGAAGTAGCCTGCAAATTGATAAATAGACAGATTTTGTACAATCAGTTAGTAAAACACAAGCTTAAGCAAGCTTAATTTATATATATATAAAATATATTACCTCGATCTCTTACGTTAGTTTCAAATAAGAAGTTTAATAAATAGAATAAGAATAAATGTTTGCTAAACATATTCAAATTTGTTTGTCCACTACAAATGTTAACTTTATTAAGATGTTTTTTTTCACATAAAATCCTTATATTTTTAAAAATATTAAGAATTATTACTCATTTTTGTATATAATTAAATTAGTAGCTTTAATTCAATTATAATAATCTTTCAACTATATTTTTTAAACATTTTTTACAAATTGCGACCTTTTTTACGTCAGCACTAAGTAAAACAAAGAAATTTATTAATTTATCGCTGATAATTTGAGAAATTTCTCAAAGGAGGTCAGAAGTTATTTACTGATTATACATTTATTGTATTTAAGAATTAATCATGAGGATGATTCATTAGTTGATTGTAGAATTCTGGATTAGGCTCTAGATCAAATTTGTGTGCATATGAATCTCTCAATTTTGTTAGGGATTCTGAAATCTCCGTATCTCCACCAAATATATGGATGGACGTTAAAAGTTAGCTGCTGTCGTTGCATTACGTAAATTGCATCGCAAACAAATCGGCAGGAAAGCAAAAGAAAAAACTCTTGAAATCTGCTCATTAAATTGCAACTCGATGCTCGCGAAAACTTCTTTTGAATGGTACAAAAGCTGTAAATGCAACCGTGACAGGTGAAATTGAATGAGGGGACATTTCGACATTTACCCCTTCTCCACAAATGCCAAAAATACAGACTTCCAAACTATACGAAAAACGTGATAAAACGTAAATCAACAGCGAAAATCGTGTTAAGCATTTTTTCTTGTCACAAAAAACAAAAAAAAAAAAAAAACACAATGCAGAGAAGGGCAACGAAAACAGTGGCAAAGAGAAAAGAAGTATAAACAGTTGTTGCTGAGCAGTAGAAGGGCTTAACATGGGGGGTGAGATCCAAAGTTGAAAAGTGGCAAAAGTCCATGGGGAATTGGAGAATGGACATGGCTTTGGCAAATGGTGCTGGCGACTTTTAAGCGCCATTTGCAGTTGTCCTTCTCCTCCCTGGCTCCTCTCTCATCTCTCCTCTCCCCGTCTTCCGTGTCCCGTCTCCTGAGTTGGCAACGTAATTCAATATGCAATGCCGTGTTGAAAGCTGTAAAAATGCTTAAGCGTTTTTCAATTTAGCAGTTTTATTTTACGAGCAGCGTCGCTGAACACATTGACCGAAATGAGATTTTCCGCTAACTCAAATTTCTTAAATGCTTGCGGAACATTTGCAAGTGCCACTGGAAGCCGGAATAATCGAGACACTTTTTGGGATGAAACGAATGAAATTCGACATGCGGCATGTTGTTCACCTGAAATCTGAGTGATAACTTTGTCAGCAATTTCGTAAGCTATATTAAAAAACTTTTCTAAAATTCCATAAGGAAAAAAATATAAGAATAAAAATTAAACATTTTGTGCTAAAATACAATTTATTTATATTCGCAGTGTTAAATATTTTTTTTTTATTTATATTACTTCATCTAGTGCAGTAAGTATAACATTATAAGTTTTGTTCCCTATGAAATAGGCTAAATAAAATGAGATATGTGTGGAAGGCCTTTACAGGTAGTACTCTAATATTGAAGTATTATATTGTAATATATGTATTTTATAAATATATATATATTCAGTTATTATATTTATTGGCGGAATTTAACATATCCTTTCACTTATTTCGAAAGTGTAACATAGTCTTCACAAAATTCAATATGAAATTTAATAATTGCACTTTTAAATCGAAATCAATTCAAAAATTTAATTACACTTTTCAGCAGTTTGATTGTAAAAATACATATATCCATGTTCTGTACAAATTTTATTCTATGAAAAGAAAATAACAAAATTCTACAATAAAATGAAACTTTTTGTGATTTCACAAGGGAAGACCTGCAAACGTTGCAATTTGCTATGAAAAACAATTAAACTTGAACTTTTGTCATAAAAAGTAAGAAAAAACTAAAAGCGCTGCGTGAAAATGTACGTATCAGCCCAATAAGGCGACAGCAACAGAGTACACAGGACGCGATGGCAGAGCTGGACACATTGACAAAAAGTTTTTGCCAAAGTTGGCGCTAATTAATTTTTATTTATTACGTATAAGTACAGAAGGAGGCAGCCAAAATGTTTTCCCAATGAAATTATTTGACCAAAAATATAATTAAATTGTCTAACTCCTCCGTTTTGTGCACTTTCTCTCTTCTGCAGGCAAACACACACGAGTGGATACCCAGCAAACGGCACTGGAAGGTAATTCATATGGCAGCTTTTAAGTAAACTTTTTGGTTTTTGCTTTGTTTTGTTTTACTTTATTTTTGTGGTTTTTGCCTGCGACTCGCTGCACTTTCACTGCCTCGCGGAAGGTATGCGCACTGTGCCGCAGTCCCATCGAGATCCAGCAAAAGTGCGACAAAAGTCCTGTCAAAGCAATGTGTGCAACATTTCCCTTTGCCACATTGCTTTTGCTCTTACGAACTCCCGATGAAAGAAGGAGCCACAGACTCAAATGTGGGCCAAGCAAACTTTTAAACTAATGAACTCGGCCCCAAGCGAATTGGGACATTCTTTTGATTAACTGGACGTATCTCATTCTGCTACTGATCCCCCTTCCACAGATGCGGACATGCCACGCTTCGCCGAACCCATTGCCAATGTCACAGTCTCCATTGGCCGCGACGCTCTGCTCGCCTGTGTCGTGGAGAATCTCAAGGGTTACAAAGTAGCCTGGGTGCGTGTGGACACACAGACGATACTCTCTATACACCACAATGTCATATCGCAGAATAATCGGATTAGTTTGACTTACAACGATCATCGATCGGTAAGATTTTATGAACCTATCATTATTTTAATATATTATTATTTAATAAGTGCATTTAATCGAATTTCGCAGTGTATTAATACCTTAATATTCATTTCGTTATTGTGTTTATCTTCTAGTGGTATTTGCATATCAAGGAAGTGGAGGAAACAGATCGTGGATGGTATATGTGTCAGGTCAATACGGTATGTACCGCACTCCAAGAAACAGTCAAAGCAATGTAAACCTTTAACATTTTTGCATATTCTTCTTTAAGGATCCAATGCGGTCGAGGAAGGGCTACCTGCAGGTGGTGGGTAAGTAAGCGACTTCAGCGATTCGCTCTCAATTGAACCACAGGGCACACAACACATTGTTTGAACCCGCTTCGTTGCAGTTCCTCCAATGATTGTCGAGGGCATGACCAGCAATGATATGGTCGTGCGGGAGGGCCAGAATGTATCGTTGATGTGTAAGGCGCGCGGATATCCTGAGCCCTACGTCATGTGGCGCCGTGAGGACGGCGAGGAAATGCTAATTGGCGGGGAGCATGGTGAGTAATCAGCTTCACATTTACAATCTGCACACAGCGCAATTGGTCAATGTGGTGTCTTTAATTTCTTGCCATCCAAACACACAACACACTCGCATCCAGTCAATGTCGTTGATGGCGAACTGCTGCACATCACCAAAGTGAGCCGACTCCACATGGCGGCATACCTGTGCGTGGCATCAAACGGAGTACCGCCATCGATTAGCAAGCGTGTGCATCTGCGAGTTCAGTGTGAGTATACCAACAATATTAAATTTTCCACAATGAGCGAGTGGATCAGTGATTGCTTGAAATGATTGGGGAATGCATAAATGATTTTAAGTCGATAATCGTAAAATTTACTAATCTTGAAAGGTAGAATACTAAGATTGTACATCAAAAAATTTTTTGGCCACGTTTAAAAGCTACAGTTACCAAACTTAAAAGGAAGGTTACTAGCTTATATATACCGCAACTTGAAAGGCAAACTTGGTCAGTATTTCTTGGCTACACCCACCCTATTCTTTGATGCCTGTTATCAGCTGGCATTACGTTTGGTATCGAAGTCGGTTACTCCCAACTCTCTTGTTTGGAAGTGTTTTTAAAGAAAACCGCCAACCGGAAGGTTTCCGCCAGCAGTTGTTAATTCTCCTAATTTTAAGGACATAAATTGAAAGAATTTCACTTAAAATAGGAGAAAAATAAGAATTTCTGCCGTTTGAGTACAAAATCATTTAAAATTTATCAGAAATCAATATAAGAGTAAAATTAGCTTTAGCAGTGAGTGAATTTGCCATTGATTTGAAACTGAATTAAAACAGACTTTGCACAGATTCAAACCATAAGATTTATATAACAAACTCGTAGCGAATTCAACGTGCAAATGCGTCAAATCCATTTTGGGACACAACTGTTATGCAACATTTATGTGCCGTTTGGTCGATGTGGCCACCCAGAGTCGGACGGGTTGCTAAATGCGTAAAATACACAAAGCAGAACAGCAGGCCTGCGCCTGCTCCACCCCCCCCCCCCTCTCCCACTTGTAACTTACTAGCTTTAACCATCCTCCCCAACATTGCCTTTTAACTGTTGCAGTTTCAGGGCAATAACCGCTGCGTGTCCTCAACAAAAGCCGACCGAGCGGAGGATGGGGAGACGTGTTCGAAGAAGGAAAGGTCCACGCACTTGGCCAAAAATCGACCAAAGCTCCAGTCACGTTAAATTAATTTACCTGTGCGTGTGTGTGTGTGTGTGTGCGTATGTGTTGTGTGTGTTTTTGTTGTGTGCATGCGCTCATTTTGCCATGTTTGTGGGTGTTGTGTTTGTTTGTTTGTCAGCAAGTGTTATTTTGTGCTCCAGCGCTGGGTACGTGGCGAAAATGCGTTGCCATTGCCATGACACACACACAAACACACACACACACCATACACACACCGCACTTGAGCTGATGCAGTAACAAAAGCTATTTACACACAGCCAGACACAATCTCACGCGCACAGGCGCACTTTTAATGACCGAATGCATTTTAATCCAAGCCCCGCTTGACAACTCACGTAAAATGCATCCGAAAATTGCTTTAAAAATCTCAGTTACAAACTGATGCGATTATAAAGTGCAGTTGAGGATTGCACTTGAAATAAATTTTGAGCACCTTAATTAGAATACAAAAACCTCAGTTTACTCTCAATTTATATTTATAAATATACAATTTTTTATGCATTATATAAATATATAAAATACCTATATCTCTGGAGAGATTCAAGCGATTTAAGTTTAAATTGTAAATTGTTATTGATAAACAAGAAAGATCTTTGCAGTCGGGAGTAAGCGACACCGAAATACTTTTCAAGGCATTCTTTAATTTTGTTCTTCGTTGTTATGACACCTATACACCAATTAACTCCATTTTATTCACATTACACCAAAGGCTATATTCGTGTTATATTATATGTTATTCATTTATAGTTAAATTATATTTGTGTTCCCTGTGTACCGTTACTCATTTGCACTTATGTAATTAGTTTAGAGTTGTTTAATTCTGACATCAAGAACTGAAACTTATTTATACCAATCCTTTTTTGTAACTGACTGGGGGTAGGAAATTTAATACCACAGAAAGCTTATAAATTGTTTTCGTATAATATTAGGTTACAGAAGTTAAGAATCATTATTAATTATTCTTAATTATATTTAATTATTATTTTAATTTATATTTTACTTAATGTAAGGCAATGATATTTTAATTATGCTTGTACACATATACATGTATTTCCAGTTCCACCCATGCTCTCCATACCAAATCAGCTGGAAGGTGCATATCTGGGGCAGGATGTTATGCTCGAGTGCCATACAGAGGCCTACCCAGCCTCAATCAACTATTGGACCACTGAGCGCGGCGACATGATAATATCAGGTAATGTCCACTGTTCAAGCAACTTAAACATAAGCTTTACTTATGGACACTTTAATGCAAATGCTGCGATGTGCCGCGAAATCCAGGCCAGAGGCACGCATTGTAGCCAGGTTTATTATCTGAAAAGCGTTTGTAAATGAGCTTACAATACAATCAGCATGCCTTCTTGCCATGGTCAGAGTGAATTAAAACTCGCACCACTGCATAACAGTAAAAATAAGTTAAGCTGCTGCAGTTGCAATCACAGCTTCTGTCAACAACAACAGCACGAATTAACGAATATTGCATACCCTTATAGACCGGAGTTATCCCTCCGACATCTCACCGTCCCTATAAATTTAAAAGAAACCGAACTTTCAAAAAAGAACTCATGTTTATAATTCCGATTTAAGTTATATGATAAGTTCGATAATAATTATTTTTTTTATATGTATATGTATAACAACCCGCATATTAGGAAAGTTCAGATCGGATATCTTGGTAAAGACAAAACTTGTTCACTCGACCGATCGTTGGCACCTATGTATATGATCCGATCCGACCGATACCGATATGAGTACTGCCTGCAGAAAAAATACTGATATATGCAAAGTCTCTCATTGGACATGTCTATATCGACTCGATTAGGGATACTAATCATATATATATATATATACTTAATGGAGTCGGAGATGTATATTTCAATGTGTTACAAACTTCATGGCAAACGAATAATATCCTCTATAAAAGTATAAAAATGAGTTTGTCGAAAATAAAGTGGTCGCTGAAGCTGCTGCTTATTTTGCTGTTGCGTTGTCATGTAATTTCTTTTGGTATTATTCATACGCACTGAGTGACTGGCATTCAAAAAACAAAATAATTGTCTTTATTGAGCAGCGCCGAACAATTACTTCCGACAAACAATAAGTCACTTAATACATTTAATGGCAACATCCAAAAATATACAGTATAAAATCAGTTTAAATATGATAAACATTTTTCTCTGTTCCTTTCTTGAAGTTTTAATTCAGATAAATATTTAATGTGTATATAGTGAATAATTGAGCAAATAAATGTCGATTAATTAAATTTATTTGCTTAATTATTCAGTCTTTTTTTTTTGATTACTTAATTTTACTTTATTTTTACATTTTTTGTTATATGTATTAATTTTAATACTCAATTTATTGATGCGAAAATGTTTACATGGCTTCTTTTAGTGTTCATTTAATTAAACTGACAAACAAATTCAAATAATTCAATTTCAATTTAGATATGTATAAAATGCTCCACTTAGAGTTGTTGTCAAAGATTTGTGCTGCATATTTGTGGCTTTTATTCCAATGTGAAATTCCTTTTAAAATGGAAATATAATAATTGGCAACTGATTAAATTACATAAAATCTCGTTCATACAATGGGTTTAATTAAGCACTGAACTCAGAATGCAACAGGAATTTACTATAACCAAACGGGAAATGATCAAAACCAGCAAATAAATAAAATGTTGATATACTGGTAAAATTGACAAATCGCAAATAAAATAAACACGAAAACTGCAACTACAATGTGGCACATTCTAACAAATTCCTGTGTGTCTGCGCAACGAAATGTCAGAAAATTATATTTGCAGTGGAAATTATTTTAACATAATCACACAGATTTGCGGACAGGCGGTGGAAAAGCGAAAAGCCCCTAAAAGCATTCAATAACATGCGCCAAAACCAGAACTGGGTGACACTCACAAATCTACACATTGCGACAAAGATAGAGCGGAAAATAATTATCACAAAAGCGAGAATTTAATCAATATAATGCATGTAGTGTGGCTAAAAGTATAATTTTAAGCAAACAGATGAATATATTTCAGACAATTCATGTAGCTAAAACACCTCCCCAAGTATCAGTTAGACAGGAATCACAATTTACATGCATTTTTATCCCATGATTATTTTGGAATGTCCAAAAATGAGTCATCAGCATATGAGACGCATGAGCATAGAAATTATAACAAATACTTTCGCCGCTTGTTTGTTCGATAAGGGAGCACACACATTCAACAAGAAATAGCCGTGTGCATAGGTACCCGTGTATTTTTGTACAAAAAATTCCAAATTATGGCCGAGGTATCAGCCAGTAGTAGCGACATTTCATATGCACACACGCATAGGCAGCAAGCAAACAAAATGCGAACTGAGATATGAATTCGGCACCCAACATGATGCATTGCAAGCAGACACCAAAAGTTTTGGGTAATAAATTTTAAGCGAATTCGTAGCGAAACGCATGAAATATATATATATATGGAGGTTTGAGGGTGGGCAGAAAAGTAGACAAATAATGTTATAAAAACAAAGTTATAAATAAAGAAATAGAGGTAGATATACATAGATATAGATATAGATACAGATACAGAAATATATATAAGAATAGATATAGATATAGATATATATATAGATATATATAGATATAGATGTAGATATAGATATAGATATAGACACAGATATAGATATAGATATAAATATAGATATAGAGTTAATTTGTAGTAGACTTTAAGTCTTGACAAAAGTCTAACCCGTATCCATCGGAAGATTATATAACTTTTTTATTATATCCGAATGGGCAAATTATATAACTACATACATCTGTGTGGTATTACGTCTTTTTTCTATTACCTTTGTAACTCGTTCACTTAAGCCACTAATTAACCCAAATCTGTCCAATATAACAGACGAGTTTGCCATATCAACTTGTCGCATAGCCCTCGTTGACCTGTCGCTAGCACATGCCATTTATCACGAGCATAGTTAGAGGACAGAACAAGCAAGTCTCTCTGAGACTGCCAGTGATGCATGCCACATATAAAACACAAAAGAAAAGAGTATAGAACCTGAAAACAACTTCTGTTTTATGTCCCAATATTGGATGGCGGCATATTAAAAGTATAGACTCACTGCCATCACTCGTAGAAATCGCATATGTCGAGGTTGCCGCCAGTGCTGTAGATTATGAGTTAAATTATATATTTGCGTGTCAGAGGGGCTTTCAATGTGGCATGGAAAGTATCTAAGAAACTGGCGCGTCACAAAAGGTGACTGACTATAAAAAAAGAGAAGCGGTACCTCACATGCATGCTAAGCGCCACAGGGTAAATTGTTTTTGCCGAAAACGAAATGCAGAAACCAAAGACATTTGTCACAGGCACACATACAATTGAACCACACAACAACATGGCGTATGGGAAACATGCGATATCGCATTATACTGCGCCAAACAATCAAAGTGAAATTAAGTTTATATGTTTAATGCTACTTATACCAGCTATTTGTGAGCCTAGTCTGGGCCCCGAAAAGTAGGCAGAACATAGCGAAATTAAAGCCCCAAGAGTGGAAAAAGTGAACTAAAGCGTTGAACAAAAGTTTTTCTTTTAGATTTTCACTGATTAATGAGAAAAGTTTTATTTAGTTCTTCTTGGGTAGAAATCACCCTTAATATCGAACTGCGGCAATTTTAATTACGTACACACGCAGTCACCTAAAGTTAATGAATGGAGAAAGAGGATGAGGGAGTGTAATTAGTTTGAGTCGCCATTGAAAACGCATTTCGCCTCAATGCTCGCAACTAGTACAAAAACATACACAAAGTGCAGGTGACATTAATTAATTGGTTTACTTTTTTCAGTTGCTGTGGCCAGCTCAACTGCCGTCATTTACGTATAGAGTAAAAATTTAAGGCAGCCTTAAATTTTACAAAAAAAAAAGTGAAAACAAATATGAAGGTTCATTTTGCGATCTGTCGCTCTCCGTTTTGCAGATACTTCACGGGCTGGTGATAAATACGAGACCACATCAACCGTCAGCGGTTATACGAAATATATGAAGTTGAAAATTCGCGCCGTTGGACCAAACGATTTTGGCACCTATCGCTGCGTGGCAAAAAATTCACTGGGCGAAACCGATGGCAACATTAAACTCGACGGTGAGTGACATTGCGACACATTCATTTATTTTCATTGTTTTTAATTTCACTTTTTTCTTGTTTAATTTATTGCAATTTATTTGATTGCGTTTTGAGCAGCAGCTGTAAAAAACGACTTCTCATTTTTCATTTGCAGCGCGCCACTTTTTAACAGTTTTTATATTTTATGGAAATCAAGAGGAATACTTAATATTTAAATTGATCACAAACTTTGAGATTTTCAAACCAAATTAAAAATCTGTGATTTCATTTGATTTTCATAAATGAAGTTTTTGTAAATTTGTTATATACATATATCTTCAGTGAGACTTTGGTTAATTGTTTCTAAGAAGCGATTTTTAAATAAAAATATGTTCAACTTTTCGCAGAAATGCCAACACCCACGACTGCCATTATATCAGAGATGGCCATGTTAAATCGGAGCTATGGTAAGCATGACTATTAAAATATAAATCATGTAAATCATATTTTTCTACTTTTATTAAAGTCAGTTAAAGTTTACATCAAGTCAACTTCTTAAAACTTTAATTTACTTTAAATATCTTCAGCACTAACTAACTTACTCAACCCCGTATAAACTGGATTCATAAATTCTGCATAATTATTTTATAACTTTATGCACCGCATATCATCAGTAAAAAAAAGCACCCCAAATATCATAATTAAAGTGGTAATTTTCTAAAAAGAAGAAGCTAGATATTCCATTTTTATATCATTTGATTTAACAACACACATTTAATTCCATAAAATAAATTTTATAGTATTTGTTCAAATGAATAAACTCTAAACTAAAAATTACTTGGAGACAGCTTAAGGTATGGTTTAATGTGCCAACTCTCTATGCTCATTGCAAATAACTGCAAATTCTTGTTAAAATTTTGGTCGACCGACTTAAAGTTCTGGCGGCTAGCCAAAGTCCCCTTTCCAAGTGAACCCTATCTACCCCGATCATTCCCTCTCACTCCCTCATCCCATGTAAGTTGCATGCAATTTTCTGTGTACATTTTGCCTGTTTTACCATTTTTTCTTTTTTTTCGGCTTGCCACGCTTTTTCCTTTGTTTGTTGCCTCTCAGCTCGTCTATTAAATGCAAATAAATGCAAAAATTAAATAAAAATACTTGGAATACCATTACTTGTATATGTATATTCATTTTTATTTGTTCATTTAACCCAAACTTCTCAACTTATTTTCTGAGTATTTTTTTCATGTTCAAAATATTCAAAAAAATAATAAACAAAACGTCAACAACAACAGTCCATCATTATTCGTGTACCTTCGACCAAATTAAAAAAACACGTTCAATTCTCTTTTTCTCTATCTTTTTTTATTTTCTCTCTCTCTCTCTCTGTCTCTCCCTACTTCGACTGATTCTTGCTGCATAAAATTATATGTATTAAAAAAAAATGAATAAAACAACTTAAACAAACTTTACATTGCAATAGATGGCAAGAGACGTCATAGAAATAAATTTGAGTCGGCTAACGCTTTGCCTGATTACGGGGTTGAGGAGTGGCGTGACGGTGCTCAAGGTAAGTACCCGCAACGAGTGTTTCCCCTATCCAAACCCTTACCACCCACTTTTGTGCAAGCCTAAGTCCTGAATCTTTTGGTGCCTTTCAGATAACCATCGCTGCACATTTTCATCATTTGCACATAGTTCCTCTGCTCCTCTCCCTTATCTCTCTCTCTCTTTCTCTCTTTCTGGCTATCTCACTCAGTTACTCTCTATATTTCTCTCGCATTGCTGTTGCATTCGCTTTTCTTTCATTTTGTATATGTTTTTTAAATTTCAAGTGCGCCGCAGTTGGCTTCTCCAGTGTTGCCAGTTGTTATAATGCAAAACTTATTATAGCGAAATTCGCTTGGCGCGTTTCGTACCTTTTGGCCTTTTGTCTGGGCCATGGCCAAGTGTTTAGCACCAATGTTAAAAATTAATTAAATTTCCCTTTAGTAAAATGACGCTTGCGTCGCATTGCTTTCAACTGCGCACTTTTCATTTCGCATTCGGCGGCAAAATGAAATGCATTCTGTTTCCCTTCCTGCCACCCAAAGAAACAACAATAGAGAACATCGCGTCGCATCTTGGATTTATGAAGTATCATAAGCATAAAGCGTGCATAGCAATCGAATATAAAAGAGTAAAAGAGAAGCAAATAAATAGTTTTCGGTGGAAACCATACTTTTGATTGAAAAAATGTATTTGTTAAATATTTTGTATCTTTGTTGATTTTACCTTTTTTTTCAAATAAAAGTAAATGCAAGTTACAATGCTCTAGTCGAGACGTTTTGCTTAACAAAATCGGTATTTGCGAAACGGGGACAGATATCGATAAAGGTAAAAATCTTGCTTTGCGCGTTGTATACGGGAATTTTATTCAACATTTTAAGGCTCACGCATAATCGCAGAGATGTATCCATCGTACTGCCATGTGACACTTTTAAATCGATCTTTCTACACCTTAAAAATTGTGGAAGATACAGACATTTGCGATTTTTGCGCCCGGCGGTGCAGATAGCGTGGAGTGTGGGCGTGGTGTGAATATGTATATGCCTATCTTTGAAGGAGATTGACAGCAAGCTACTTTCCTAGTTTGGTTACTATATTTTTTAAACTGTGGGAGAAATGTCGCTTTTGGCGATTATGGAGTCAGGATTTTCACCTGTATATTTATGGGCGGTTACCGGTAATATACCTTTTAGATTTTACCGATTTCCTAGCCTCCCAGTGAATTTTTTCAAGATTTTTACAAATGTGTATTTTTTGAGCTAGTTTGGATATGAAATTCGATTAAAGGCAGTCACTAGCGTTCGAAAAAGTAAGTAGGGCGTTATTTGGAATTTTTTTGAAAGTATACATAGTTTCAAATAATTACACAAAGTTTAATCCTAAAATGTATACTAAATCTCATAAGTGAAGAGCAAATTTCATTGTTTTACACTTGACTTCTCGCATAATCTAAATAATAAAACAAAAAATCAATTTGCCGCCATTTCAATAAAAATTATCGTTCAAATGCGTATAAATTTGATAAATTTGATTATTCGCCTAAACGGTGCAACAACAAGAAACATGAAAAACGAAAAGTGGAAAGACAATGTAGGAATGCAGAAATGCAGCCCGCATGATTCACATCATACCGACCACAAAAGCTAACCAACATTTGTGGGGCGGTGTAAGAGAAGCGGTGAGCCTGGCGGGTCTGGGCGGGTCTGGGCGGTGCAAAAGCAACTAAGCCACAAAATGCAGCCACAAAACGCAACCTATCTGCAATTTATTTTGTATTTTATTCCATTTTCGTTTCGAATGCACATCAGACTTGCGAACCTAGCTTGTGAATGGTTCACACCCAAAACTTGTCAGTGTGAGGGTGTGTGTGTTTTTACTTTGCTTTTTCCTGTCCAAATAAATCTGCTGCAATAAAAATACAATCAATCGCAACAGCAACAACGTTTGCAACAAACAACAGCTTAACTGCTGATTGACACTGACATTGTGCCGCTGTTAATGCCATTACCCACGACTTTCCAGCGCGCTTGTCGTCTGTAATATTTTCAAAAATATGTCCGAAATTAGTCTAAAAAATAATCGCAAAATTAGCCATAGCCAATGTGTGCTTACAGTGTGGTTCCAGCCAATAATTGTCACCTGTCTGCTTTTTGAGTACTTTTAATCCTTGGCAACAAATCGCTGGATGGCCGAAAATATTTACTATCAACAATGTTGATTGCATTTAAAATGCAATTATTTTGAGCACGCGTCCGTAAAATGCCGCTCAACCGATTGCACTAATGAACTGCATCTCAATTGTGCGGGCGGACGCCAAAGCATTGGCTTGCCAGAGGGATGAGGAAAGGAATGGGCACGGGCATGGCATATTGTTTGTCTGAGCAAAAGCTACGGATAAAACAGGCGTGGCTGCCTGCCAGTCGCAGTCATTGCAGTGCATTGCACGTGCTTTAAAAATGAAAGGAAAGTGAAACAGAAAAGAAATGAAAGGTTTGCCTTGCGATTATTTTCGTATAAATACCTTAAAAAATTAAATTCCCTTAAAAGTATTAAATTTAACTTTATATAAAACAAATAGAAAATTTCAACAAATAATAAAGACAAACACAAAAATCTCCATTATTGTTATGTAAGGGGAAGGCAGCAATGGTCTTGGAAGGGTTAACCCTATTTCATTTCACTATAAAAATGTAGAATAAATCAAAACTACTAGTTTTAATTCCCGAATTTGTAAAAGAGCATATTAAAATTTGTAGTATATAAGATTACTAAAGATTTTCATGCATTTCAAAGTTATTTATTAAGCAAATTGATTCTTCAGAGGTTGTTGTATTCACATAATCTATGCAATTTAAAAAAATCTTTTAACATACCTGACAGAAAACTGAAGTATATGTTTCTTTGTTGATTCAACCTCGCAATTAAAGTTCCTAATTTTTGTTAAAAGTTGGCTAAGTGGCGCCATCACAAGAAATGCTGGAAAATAGACAGAACTTAACCAAACGTTAAGAATAAAAGCTGAGAGACTTCATCAAAATTCTTAAGATATTGATTTTTTTTCGGCACACACACATCAATTTACAAGAAAAAAGCGAGAAAAATATATTAAAAAAAAAACGTAGACAAATTTAGCTACAAAATGCCTTTTTGATTGATTTGCTATTGACAGTTTTGACGTAGAGTTTTCATCGTTTTGTTTTGGCATTGTGGCAACTTATAAATAAAATATCATATGGGGTGAAGCGAAATTGCTGAAGCTGAAAAATCAGAACAAAGATGCCTTGCATAAAAATGAGAATATTTATTGCCTCGAATTGGCATCGAATGAAATATGCTATCAAAATTGTCTGCTTGTGTCGCTCTGACACCTTTTCAATATGCTCTCAATCAAGCGGAAACTCAGGCATTCACAAAGCCACCCACATATACCCCAAATATATACACACACTCTTTCCTCATATTTATGTCTTTGACATCAATCAAAGGGCAATTCGAATTTCCGCCTCAATTTCGGTCAGAGCCTAAAACAAACACACAAAAGGAGATGGTAAGCAGCAGGACATACTTAAATGATAATGTGTGTAAGTGGAGGGTGGGTATGAGGGTGGTAGGGGTGTGTATTTGTTTGGGTTTCACTTGATGCTCTTGAAATGCCTTTAAGATTGGCTTATTTGAAGTGTGTTTATTTGTGCCTTGGAGCGCAGCTATCACTTTATATTTATGACTTCAATGGTAGTCAAAAAAAAAAAACCAAAAAAAAAACAATTGGCCAACACTGACAGAATCTAAAAACAACAACTACCACACCCATCATGGAGCAAACACCAGCAGGAAAATCAACGCAATGTACGCTTAAATACCACTTTGTTGTTATTTATGACGCCAGTTGATGAAAAGCCAAATGCCAAAAGATTAAAAGCAGATAAAATATATATAATAGCCCTCATATGTATGTGTCTACTTTTACCAGCAAACACTATGAACTCCGTCGATGTATGCCTGGGCACCGTGGTGCGCATATGATTTCTATGTAATGGATCAACATAGAATACTCAAACAGTTATCAATTAAAATTAAAATGACATCATTGAAAATTATCATGGATTACATAAACCAGGTTTTGCAGAAACCAGAAATTAGAGTTGGTTTAGTGGAAAAGTGGAAAAAAAATATTCAAGCTTTAAATTATTCTTCGTTTAAGTATATAATTGCAATATTATTGTACTTCACAGCCAATAATCGAAATCTTCAATTCCCGAAATATTTATCAAATATATTTATCAAATCAAAATTTATGTCAAAATAAATTCCAATTGTTTTGCATTTTTCCCAACTTTTTAAACGAATTTGATTCCACTGTACCGGCCATATATCAAACATTGACATGCGGTCAACAAAGTGCGTCCAATGACGTGCATAAAAACCAAAAGCACCAAGCACAAGGAGGGTGAGGGGACAGCACTCAATCAGCCAGAGACAGCGGCCAACGCTGTCCAAGCTCGGGTACATTGACTGCCAGTTCTATAAAGACGCACAGAAGCATCCAATACGGTAAAATATTGTCGAGTAATCGCTGTCGCAACGCTCGTCGAATGCATTGACGATATAAAGACACACAATGACGTTGTAAAAAGAAGACAAGAAATATGGAAAGAGGAAATGAAATGGGTGGCAAGTACATATACATAAAAAATGTAGGGAGGACACAATGTGGAGCAGATGTCAACAAGCAGCAACAAAACAGAAGCCATTCAGCTAAGTGAGCAGCATAAATATAGTTGTTGACCAGAGAGTCATTGTGGTCAAAGTTAAATTATAGCACAAATGGGTGCATACATACTGAGTCTTTTCATTTAATTAATCAATATAAATTAATAAATTATTTAATTAAAGTCATTCAATTCAAATTAAGTTCAGTTTGTAATTAGAGACTGGAAAAAAATCAATGGTAGACTTTCTAGAACTAAAAAATTTTTCAAATTATTAATATTTCTGATTAAGAATTAAATAAAATTTTCAAAAATATGTAATATTTAATTTTAATTAATAATAATAATAATTAAATTGAGTTAAAACTAATTTTAAGAAATCTTGTTAAGCAAAAAGTTAAAATTTATACAGAAATTCTAAAATATATCAACAAATTTGATTTTAAAGTTAATTCAATATTTACATTCAGTCGACATTTAAATTATCATTTATCTTCATTTAAATCAAATTTTAGTAAGTAATAATCAAAGAAATCCAGCAGAAACTATTAACCATAATCAAAAAATAATCAAAATAGCAACCTCAAGGAGAAGTATAATTTAATCCTGCGGACAATTTCGAGGTTTATGGGGCAAATGAGCCAATCTATTTCCCCTACGAGTCATTTGACAGGCCAAACATCAATTGACCCAAACGCTTAATGCAAAATCAATAAATCAACTAGCAATACTTATTTGGCCGGTCAGGCATATGGAACTGTTAAGTGCACACCACAATTTTCTTGTATGCCCCAACCCAAAATACGTTCCCTGCCCCCACCATGATGTATCCATTTATCCAATGCTATTTTGGCTTTGGTAACGCGCAAAATAAATGAAAATATAAACTCGACTAACCAAAAACTGATTACAAGAAGAGCTCATACAATTCCCAACATCCCTTTTTTTTTCTCTTCCAAATTCTTATGTCGATTCGCAGGCAACCATGGTGGTAACACTGGCGATAACAATCAAACGCCCTTGCGTAATCCGCCCGGAGCATTTCACAACTCTGCAGGCTCACTGGCACAGCATAATCTACTTGGTAAAATAATGCGCGGCATTAAAACGCAATCATTTGGGATTTTCAAACGTTTATCGAGTTATTTGCTGGCGGCACTGCGAACGACGACTCTGCCAAGTCGGCGGCGTATGAGTAATATGAAAAACCAGGCTCAGACCCAGCAAACCGCTGTCAGCGCACAGTCAAGCATAAACAGCAGCAACATCAGCAGCATCTGCCAAAGGACAGCCAAAATCAGCGACCGCAGCCGCAGCAGCCTCAGCAGCAGGAGTAGTAGCAGTAAATGGGTGTGGAACATTGCTCATACACCGCGTGTGACGCACCGCCATCGGCCAATGCTCATTTGCATAGTAATATTAGCTGGCAGTTGCCTGGTTGCTGTTTTTATGCATTTTATCGGCAGCCACATCGCATTTTCTATTAGTGTTGCGCATAGGCAACATTTAATACTAACATTTTGGGTCGTTGGTAATAAGGTTGCCGCATTGTTGCAAATTTATACGGCAACAACACAAAAAACAGCAACCAAGTCAAACACATTTGCTGAGCTTTGCCTGCGCAAGTATTCAAGATGAAATCAAATAATTGCAAAAAACTCATTTAGGGCACAACCACATGAAGCGGAGAAGGGGCGTGAAAAATAGAATCAAACTTAGACAAGTAAGAAAGAGAATAAAGTTGTGCGAAACAGCACAAGAAAGAAAAATAGAAACACATATTCCATACTCTATATACTCGATATATATATACATACATATACGTATATATATAAAGCTATTAATCGTAGATATGTTTATGATGAAAAGTAAATGATTATCATGTTGAATGCATTCCCCTCAGCGACTGTGGATTTAATAAATTATCAGCAATGCAAATGGCATTACGAGCCTTTCAACCAGTTTTTAAATACTTTCCCATTTTGCTTATGTTAGCCAACTACTTTAAATATGTTTCAAATTTCCATACGCATAAGGAGAAAGTTAAAAAGTAGTCTCAACGTTAAATGGAACAAATTTGTGCAATTATTGGCAATTTTTCTATTTAATTTGTTGAGATTTTAAATTAATTTACATTTAAATTTCTCTTTGTGAAAGCTTCGACGGAATTAAATATAATATCAAAAATAAATTTTTTATACGAATCGCAACATAAAATGAAGATGTTGATTACATTCAACCGAATTTCACAATTCTGACTTTTAAACGTTTAACTTACAACGAAATTTTAAAATTGTATTCAAATATTTTGTGTGTGTTGTGTGTTATGAACACATTTTTCGGCCTTTTGTTTAATTTGTTAACCATTTTGCAAATGCGAACTGCCAGATGCCAATTGCAACTGAAATATTTACCACATCACTGTGAACCTTTATTATTTGCCCTGCACGCAAATAATTTCGAAATCAATACAAATATTCGCAAAATTGAAATGTTTATAAGCAAATAAATTTATGAAATATGCATGATGATAACCAAAATCTGTTAGTGCTTCAGCATACAAAATTCGAACAAAGGCAAAGTAAATGAACACAATTTAGTTATAGTAAGCACATTAAAAACACTGTTAATCAAATTTGCATTTAGACGAGCGTATTTACAAACAAATAAAAACATACATTGCGAATTTACATAGTAAGTTTAGCGCCATTACTAAAAAAAGAAGTTAATCACACAAACAAAGATACAGCAAAAATATATGTTAAGTCTAGTCATATATAAGCTAGTGATACGGTTTATATAAGCATATATAAAATGTATATCAAAATTATTGTTAACGTACATATTATCACGCAAATTAATTGTTATTGCTTATCTAATTTCATTCATTTAATTTTAAAATGCTTTTAATTGAACACTTGTTATTATTATTATTATTATTATTAATAATTGCATAAACGTTTTAGTTTCTACTGTAAATATTCATTATTAAGAAAAGATCACTTCCCACATTTATTTTTAAGCACTGTAAATATGGGAGTCAATACTCAAACTCCATTAAATTATGCGTATCATTAAAAAAACATATTAAAAAATGTAAGATCTTAATTCAAAATTTTGAAGAATGCTTTAAGAATATGTAAATATAACTATGTGTGTTGGCATAAAACAGTTACAATGTATGTTACAAAATTGAAGAATTAATTATTGATAGACAAACTATTTAAACAATAATTTAATAGTTTAAAGCCCAGCATTTAGTACTTACATAACCTAATCGATAACAATTGCTGTTGAATATAAAAAGTATGTATATTAATATTTTATACATTAAGCGTACGTAAAAAGCATAAAGAAGCTCAGCTAAATGTGTGTCTAGCAATACACATACATATAACTATATGCATTAAGTACATACGTATATACATAGCTAGTTATTATTATTTCATACAAATATTTATTATGGAGGTCTATGTGAATAAGTTGTGACATATCTATGTAACATATATTTGTTTGTAATTGTATGCAAAAATTTACAATAAAATAAAATTGAAAATAAAAAGCAAAATAAACAAATACAAATGCTGTAGTGGAGTGAGCTTGCCTACTATATATTCAGCTGTTAAATATATTCCAGTGTGACAGCACAGGCACTGAAGAGTAAAATAAACGAAAGCAGCACATACTATTACTAGCATTTACTCACAAGCCCGAAATGAAATCACCGGCTGCTGGCCAATTTGCTATCACTATCGGAAAAAGATAAGTACATACTTGAGATACCAAGATCCGCGTGCTCATACAGACTGGAAAACGGACTGAAAAGCTATATGAACAAAACCATTTTACTCATTTTCAACAGGTTCATATAAATATAAATATAAATATTTTTCAGCTTATTTGCCTGGATAAATAGTCAGTGAATTTCTTGGCTAGTCCCCGGCAGATATTCTTAAAGCTAGTGCAAAAATTATGTAAGTCTGAACAGTGGAAATGTCATTCGCCTGTATCACTTGGCACTTCCCTTCTTTGTTGCAAGTTCCCTGCGTATGCGAGTGGAAAATTCAATTTGCAAAGTGCATAAGAGTAACAGACAACAAAGTTGCCGATGAGAGGATGCAACGTGTGAGATTTGCACTCCCCGCATTGCTTGTTTGTTGATAAACAAAAGCGAAAGCTACTCTACCCCAGCTAGGAATGCTACATACACACATGTATATACATATGCTCAGATGCAATAACACAGCAAAAGCCAGGAACATAGCCAGAACTAGAAACATAGGCAGAAGTTGAGATTGGCTCTGCAGCTGCTTACATATGCTGCAGCGACGACAAAGCTCTGTGGCATCCTCAGAAGAATCGTGGTAGGGGGCAACGCGCACAAGCGCATGCAACAAACAAGTGGCATAAACGTTAACGTAAACGTAAAGGCAGCACCCGAGTGTCGCAAACATTGTAATTAAATCTGCGTCAACATGAACGACGTGAGCGCATGGTGATGGCACCGGGAATAGCACTAGTCAAAGGAATTGAAATGAAAATATATTTACATATATGTATATGTTTGCTTCTATACCCTGTATAGATTCACATCTTCTTCGATCTAACAGATTCGCTATATAATTAAAGGTGTGTCGTGCTTTAATGTACAGAGTATGTTCAAGTTGATATCTTTAACATTTGCTTCTAATTGCTACTTCTGTTAGCTATTGACTTTTGAGCCATACAGCTGGCTGCGCACATTGCACAAGACGACCAGAAAAGTGACGCTATCTTGCCAGCTATTTCATTGTTTATGTGTGTGAGTGAGTGTTCTTTTTACACACTGAGCCATTAAGAGTGGCTACAAATGTATAGTGGTTTTTGCAAATGTAGGAAACATATCCGACCCCATAATATATACATATTCTTGCTCAGGATCGACTGCCGAGTCGATATAGAAATGTCTGTATGTTCGTTCTTACGTTCATCCGTGAAACGTGTGATTTTTGCGACAGCCGTTAAATAAGCTGCACTCTTTTTTGTTCGGGGATCCCATACACTGTTGTTCACAACTCAAAATTCTATTCAAATTTATTGTACTCTCGGCATAAAATATAAAATAATTAAGAAAAACACTGTAATTGATAAATATTTTAGTAAGAAACGCCGCTGCCGACGCCGCCACCGCGATGAAAATCACAGTGACGACCACCGACGATAAAATTTTCTTTATAGATGTCGACGAAGCCTTAGAGCTAGAATTGCTAAAGGCACTATGTGCCACCGAAATTGGCGCCGAGGTTAGCCAAATAATGGTAATCTTCAATGGCCGCAAGCTGACCAACGATAAGCAACCGCTGAAGGAGTTCGGTCTACGCGATGGGGACTGCATTGTGCTGGAGTGGCGCCGTATAACCTCCAGTCTTACAGGTGGCAACAATCTACCGGTTCGTCATCTGGACTTCAGTAGCATCGTTGTGCCCGGTGCGAGCACATCGGACGGCAGTCCGTCAACACAACAAAGCGCTGGCAGTGGCTGTGGCACGCCTGGTTCCGTGAATATGCATCAGCAGTTGCAACCGCTCGCCGACATACCCATGGCAGATGAGATCAATGTGAACTTGGACGATGATCCGGCGCTGGTGCGTCAAATGTTATTGTCCAGCCCGGAGACGTTGGAGCTGCTCCGACAAAACAATACCCGACTAGCCGAAGCCCTCGACTCGGGCGATACGGAGTCATTTGCGAGGGGTCTGCGCGAGGAGATTGGCGAACGGAAGCGTCGAAACGAGCAGCATCAGCGTGTGCTCAATGCGGATCCGTTCGATGAGGCCACACAGCGACTAATTGCCGAGCACATCAGGGAGAAGAACGTCCAGGACAATATGGCAGCGGCCATTGAATACAATCCAGAAATCTTCGGCACTGTCACAATGCTTTACATCAACTGCAAGGTGAATGGGACACCGGTGAAGGCGTTCGTCGACTCTGGTGCACAGACGACAATCATGAGCAAGGAGTGCGCGAAACGATGCAATGTGAACCGAATTCTCGATACGCGCTGGAACGGCATTACCAAGGGTGTTGGCATACAGCCAATTCTTGGTCGCGTGCACATGGTCCAGCTGCAGATTGACAATGATTATTTGACGTCCAGTTTTACGGTGTTGGGCCAACAGCCCATGGACATGCTATTGGGCCTGGACATGCTCAAGCGACACCAGTGCCTTATTGACTTGCAACGAAATCTGTTGATCATTGGCACCACAGGCACCACAACGCCATTTTTACCGGAAAGCGAACTGCCGCCATGCGCCCGCCTCACCCGCAATCCGGAGGACAACGAACGCCAGGCAAGTGCCCAGGCAATTGAGCAGGGCAAACGGGAAAGCAATGTAAATAATATAAACGCTATACAGCCTCTGGATCGTTTCACTGAACAGGATGTGAATGACCTGATGGAATCGGGCTATCCGCGCAGCGATGTGCTCACTGCACTGAGACTGTGCAATGGCAACAAGGCGATCGCCAGCTCATTGCTGTTTAGCCGCAAAGCAGCCGCTGGCAGCGGCGGGCTCAGCTGAACGCTGGAACGCTCCGTGCTGCTGCTGCTGCTGCTGCAGCTGATGCTCCGTCACTGCTTTGGGGTCAATCAAATGAACTATTATTTTCCAATGATAAAGAAGTTAACAACACCAACACCACCACAACGATGTAAGTATCAATATCATGACAATTTCCGAAATTTACAATACTTTAACGAAATTTAAAATTTTTAGAATAATTTTATATATAATATTTTGTATATTTTGCATGAATGCCAATGTGCAATAATTAATTGATCGTGGTAATTTTCAGCTTTAAGCTCAACTGAATCCATTAATGCATTTTTCTTATTAAAGATGCCAGAGGATTGAAAAATAGCCGCAGCAATGAAAAACCGAATTGGGGGAAAATTATACACACGCAGCAAATATTTATACACTAATTATACACATTATATACACACATCTATATATATATACATATGTATATTTGTATATATGTATATACATACTAGTATTAAGACTTAGCCCTATGTAATTATGTACGAAGTGAAATGGTTAAATAAACAGAGTATTGTTTTTGGATTGGAATTGAATATAGATTCTCGTATACCCGGTGCAGATCAAGTTTGCCTTATTCTATCCATAACTGCATCCGTTTCTCGAATATCGATAAAGGCAGGGACTTAATCCATAATATGCATATGCATATTATTGTTCAACTGCCCAAAATGCATCAAGATTGGATAAGAAACACCCAAGTTATGGTCGCAAATATATTTTCATATTGATGGCATGTTTGTGTGTATTCCGCAGAGTCTTACTTACGATTTCCTGGTCGTATGTATGTATGTATGTAAATACATATACAGTGGCACAAAGCTTATTCTGATCAGGGTCAAAGAAAAAAAGTAATTGCCTGCCATAAACTAACCATTAATTATTTTTCAAAAATTCCAAAGCCCGATGATAGGTACATATATTAACCACCAAAATTAATATATGACCCCAATACACTGGGGTTTCCCCACCTGCTAGGTAGAATTCTAAATAAATGTTGCCTACTTCGTGGCGTAGTTTTCAATTGGAGCAGGTACATTGTGGACACCTGGGTGGCATAAAACCCGGATTTTTTACCTAAAGTTGAGTATTTTTGGTATAAATAGACCAATCCTTCGTAGTCAGTTTAGTTTTATCCTACATCTCGGGTGCAATAAGCCAAAAAGGACTATGGACAAACAGACTACCATTGCACAACGGAAACTCATCCTGGAACACTTCCAAAAAGGATATTCACATCGCCAAATAGCTGAAATGGCCAGTCTGAGCAACTCAACTGTGTATAACATCATTCGGCGCTTCGTTGACGCAAATCGGATTGAGAAATTACATTTTTTCTTTGACCCTGATCAGAATAAGCTTTGTGCCACTGTATGCATGCGTTTGTCGACAGCCAGTGAGGAATTAGAAAATGCGCTGCCTTCGTTTTTTTTTCTGGCTGTAGTCCCTGTGCCTGCCATAAGAAAAGAGTGCTCTTGCAGAATCAAAGTGATTGAATGCAAAACTTTTTCAAAACCAATTAGCTAATAAATCTAGAATATATTTAAAAGCTGTGTTCAGGGTGGTCGGTCTTAGTCTTACTAGTTGACTGGCATGTTTCGCTTGACGCTCCTAGGGTAAGCGAAAGTTGACATCTCGTCACCGACTGTTTTGTAGTTATAAGTAAGAAAAATAAGTCTAAAAGCCTTTAATTAGAATCACTCAGTTCATCATTTACCATTTTGGAATAAGTGGAAAATTAATATAAAGCCAATACAATTCGTTGAAATGTTTAAAGATCTCAAAATAGCCTGATAGTCAGTATTTTTCGAGTCATATGCAGTATTTATTACTCGACAGCACTTAAAATGCTGGCAAAGCCCATAAATCACTCATTTGCCCCATTGAGCAGTTGTGCCATAAAAAATATACGCAAAACAACATTTTTGCCTGCCATCAAATCTATTCGTTTGACCTAATTTGTAACCATTAGACAGACGATAAACATTCATAGGAGGTGAGAGGAGTAGGAGTCGTGATAAATGTTACCCAGTCGATAGGCTCTTCACATATTTCATGCCCTGAAGTCCACAAATTGGCCGACAAGTGGTTATTGTGCTGGAAGGGTTGAGCACCACCGTATATTAAGTTGCAGCTGAGCTTTGATAAAGGTCAAAAGCGGCCGGCAATTATAAGACCAAGTAATATGATGCCAAAGCCAACATGCAAAGACAGCGCCACTTTTTCCTAATAGCCTAGTTCAAGCAGAGCGAAAGATGTTTAGTACCAATAAGGCAATAACTTAATACGTGTTGACGCTGATATCCTTTGCCGGCCACTTATCATAACGCTCACGTGCTGATGGCTATCCGCAATGAGCTGTTTGGCTCCTCTTATGTCCTACGCCACACGCACATGCTTCTGCAATTATGCTAAAACCGTTAAATTTATAGTTTTCCCACACTCGAGCAGAGCCTGGCATTTTTAACAAGGCTCCGTTTGTCGGCGTCTAAATAAATGGCTTTTAGAACAGGCGTTAATGATGTTGATTGTATTCCTGTTCCCATACTTCGCTCTGCAACGGCAACCTCAACCCGAGCACCGAGAGTTGCCCACCTTTTCATGTTTAATGCTTTTGTCTAATGTTTTATAGCTGCATTGCCCCCGCAGACGCACCTCTTCTGTTCCTTTTGGTCACTGGCCGGTTTATTTTTATGATGATATATGGTCAGTGTTTTGGATTTTATCCTGTACATTCGCCTGCGCCTCTTGTTAGGGACTTAAGAGCCATATTTATTACGGCGGTGCTACCTGATTATGACCATGCAAACAGTTTCTGTAGGTACCTTGTGCTTGCTTCCAACGTTGTTAAGTTAATACACATTATTCTGAACCATCAATATTTTACACATGTACTTGATATCGTCTTATTGCTTAGTTTAATCTTGATAAAGTCGTAAAGCACTTAAATTAGTATCGCCTAATAATTATTGAAAATCGATTTACAGTCTAAAACATAAAGTCAATTTATAGCCTGAAAATCGATATATCGATATATGGGCATAGGTCGAAACTTCAATATGCCATAACTTCGTCAAAACTCAACTTATTTTAGAAAGCGAGGGCTTTTTAATCATAGTTAGAGTATTTTAGCTAACTTGAAAAACAATAAATATTAATTAATCAGCTTCTTACAGCAAATACAGATTCAGAAGAATTCATTCCATTACCTTCTGATTATCCGACGGTGGCAGAGCTCAATTAATAAATTTGTAAGTCTTATGAGAAAAACAGATTAAAATAATGAACAATTTTTATCATTTGGTTTAATTTTTTTTTTTAATTTTAAATATTAATACTTATAAATTTGTATAATTAAATAAGCTGTAACCACGCTTGGAAGCTTGGAAAGCCCGAACTTTTATTACACTATTTCGCTTAAGGCTCAAGCATAAGCTACCGGTAAATTAAAAAAGTTATCAACATCCGCCCTGTTGCCAGCAATAACCCAACAAAAGCGCCGAAATGCGTTTAGTATGCAACTTTCAGCAGCAACGCCCCAAATAACATTAGCGAAAATCACTTAAATGGCTGTAATTTGTTTGGCGCATGGGCGTATGCATTACCTACGAGCCCTCAGAACAGCAGCAGCAACAGTCGCTTAGTTAAGCAAACCAGCAGCAACAAACATAATACAAAACAATTTTAGCAATTTGGGCGTAAAACAAAACACATTGCGAATTTTGGAAGTGCAAGCAATTCGGATACGCCAAGCTCTTCAGAGAATCCCCCGGGAAAGAAGTGAGCCAAAACCAATTCGAACAAAACCTCATCACTCAAGCGCAGCGCACGGCATAAGTGCAGCTGGAGCGGGAGCAACAACAGATCCCATCAAGCAATGCATGTTTTTTTTACGCAAAAACCTACACACATATCCCAAATAAACACATGTAGTATAAGCCATGCCAGCAAAATGGTTTAAAACTCAATTAAAGTTTTAGCCGCAAAATAAATGCAAAAAAGGCGTCGGCGGCGTCGACAACAGCTACAGACAAAATAATACTGCTCCAACAAAAAGGTAGCAAAAGTTGAAAAATTAAAATGAAGACAACGAACAGTGCATACTCTGTTTAGCAGAAATCTAAATAGTCGTTCAGAACTTAAATCAGTAACAAAAAAAATGTACAGGCGTGCTTTCAAAACAGAAAATAAAAACGGAAATCTATTCGTTACCTATTATTATTTTATTATTATTTCAATAATACACAATCTTATATATATATTGCTCAATTTCACATTTCCCAATTTATTTTCCATTAGTTCTCCTTTTCCATTCTAATAATGGATTTGCAGTGTGCATCAATGGTCTTTGGCAAATAAAAACTAATTGAATTTAGTTGGTAAAAAATCAAATTATTTTTACTTGAATTTTTGGGTTAAATTAATTTTTTCATTTTTCTTTTGCATGTAATTCAAATGAAAATCTCACAATTCAATCGAATTTCGCCAAAACTTTGATGAGCCTTCAGCAGTCAATGTGTGTGTGTGTGTGTGTTAGTGCGTGTAAGTATTTGTGTGTGGTTGTTTGTGTTTGTTTTTGATTAGTTTACATGCCGTGGTATTGGTGTCGAGATTCCCTTGTATTATTTGGTGGTGTGCAACGATTTCTAGTCCATTTTTTTTTGTTTCTTGGTGCCTCGCTATTTGAAGTGCAGTTTGAAAACAAATCGTTTCAAGCTTTGCCGAAGCTTAATGAAGTTTAACAACATTTAATGGTGCATTCTTTTTACGTGCTTCTACAAAAGTTGGAATTTATTTTATTAGAGCGTAAAATCGCATTTTGGAAATCGTTAGAGCAACAAATACTCCACAATACTCAAATAGCCTTTTGGCTTGTTTATTGTGTTGATGCCGTTACAGCGAGGCATCTGCAGCTGCCACGAGTTAGTAGCCTGTTTTCACTATCAACAATTACCGTCGTTGCCTTTGCTGTGCTCGTTTGTAGTTTTGATGTAATCTTTTCAGTTCGTGATGTTAATTGAATTTGAGTCGTGTATTTTAATTCATTTATTGAAACATTTCCGTATACATCAAATATTGAAGTTACATCTTAAATACGTTTTAATTTTTATCATTTAGATAAAATAACATTCAATTAAATAATGCCATAACAATTCATAATAAACTTTGATACATTTTAATTATTTTTATGCTAATTTCAATTAAATAATTTTTACTGCACATTCGCTGACATTGTCTTACGGATTTACATCTGTTGTTAATGCTAGATTTTTACAAAATAGGTCAACAATTACTCACCGCTGAAAGACACACACATTTCATAATATTTTTATAATTACTGGTTATGGCCAAATTTTGGTGAAGGAAAATCAACATAAATAAAACCGCCTGGCACCTAATATGAATACAAAACAATAATAAAACGAAATTAAAGTATTTTATTTATGAAAAGTTATCTGCACCATGTTAATGACTCATTACACATGCAACCTAAAATGAGGCAACTTCGAAACAGTAGCGACAACAACAACTGCAACACCAACACTTGTTCACAAATTGTTACCATCATGAACGTGGCTATAATGCGGCAAACATAAAGTTGAATTATGCAGTAAAAAATAATGCATTAATTTTGGTAAAATGTGAGAACTGTGCACAGGGTACATACGTTGCATAATACTACTCCGACATACCGAGGCTGCCCCAACAATCCGAACTGTCCTTTTCAGAGAGCACACAGCTTTTAGCCAAACTGTGCAACATTGAACAATTGTGGCTTAGCCAAATGAACGAAAACAGTTGCCAATTGCTCATTTGGCAGATGGGTATTATTAGTAAAGCTAAACTAGATAATTATTTTCTAAAATATTAACTCTTTGTTCTTATTTATATAATCTTGTAAGCGAAAAAGATCTGCTCAATTTCTCAAATTTGCCTTTGCATATAAGCGGAGAATTATTAAAAATGCATATCAAAAATGTAATTTAAAAAATATATAAAAAATAAACATTGGAATTTTGCGTAACAAAATACTCTGTTACTGATACCATCTGATAAGAATTCTCTAAGATGAAGGTGGGCGTAGTCACTCTTTCAAATCCTATAAATCTAGCTTTCAAGCTTGGCAACTTTAGATCTAAATTTGTGGGAAATACCGACTTTTAAGCATTGTTGGGGCGGGAGTGGTCGTGGCCTAAAATCTTTACGACAGGCTGTTGATAATAAAATAAAATATTTATTCCTTGATATTCGATAAGAATTCGTTTCTTAAAATACGTTTAAATAAGCAAAGTACTCTTTGACCTTTAAATACAAAAAAACTTAGCTAGAAAAAAAACGTTTCGTGCTCTAAATAATCCACTTGCAAAAATAAGAGAATATAAATTTTATTTGATAGTAAATATAAACACGTTTAAATACAGGAAACACTAAATTGCTCAATTCTAGCACATATAATTCTGATTTTGCTATAAGTTCGGCAAAATGATGATAGGCCAATTTGATCAGTGTACAAATACAGATATGATGTATACATAATCGGAACTAGTAACGATATTGGAAACTGGGATCCGAACCATAGACAATGCAAGCACATGGATAATCTGTAAAAGGCGTTTGTTGCAAAACACCCAAAATAGAAACAATAAAACAAGTAAGGAAAATGAAACATTTAGTACAACAATAACAACAACAAATACATGAACATTAATATTTATAATATTTATTTAGAATTATCCCAGAATTAACGCCTAAAGTTAGAGTTCACAATTGACAAAATAAACAAAACGAATTGTACGGCCCAACACGTTCAAATTGAGTTTAAATATAGAAAAAAATACTAAATTATAATTTTATAATATCAAAATGGCTAAGTATTAAAAGTGTTTGTCTTTCTCAAATTCCACGATTTAAATGTTTTGCGTTTTTGATAGCCAAATGGAGTATAATGTGCCCAAGCTAGCTGGCCTATGCTGTTTAACTGTAACTGTTTTAGTGTAGGTAGTTTGTGTTGAGGATTGCCATAAAAAGAAATATAATTTTGAAAGAAATATTTAGATTAACCAATGGAAAGGTTATTTTTTAAATTATTAAATTAATTGTAAAGTTGGTGTGAAGTAAAGTCGAATGAGTTAATATACAATATCAAAAAGTACCAATATTATTACCTTGACTATGGGCTAACATCTGAAACGAAATAAAATTTATAGTTTTTTTTTCTGTATATATTTAAAAAAAAAACCACAAAGCTGGAATTTTTTGATATTTGAGAATAAAGAGCAAATTTTGCAAAATTAATAATGAAAGACAACAAAAGCGGCTGTTTTGGTAATAATTAGCTAAGGAGCCTGTATCGGCCAAAATTCATTTAGTTACAGTAGAGCATGCTTAGTATGTACACATGTCTATAAATATAATATTTATGGATAGATATTTGTTTAGTAATCGTAGCGCTCACATGCCAACACCCAATGCACAAAATTGCAACACTTGAACTTGCCTCGTGGTTTGCACTGCAAATGATCCTTAATGTACTGGCAAGGACACTGAAACTGCCCACAATGCCGGCCCGGCTCTATGGGCGTCACATCGACCAAGCCGCGCAACGCCTCCATGCCCCAGCGGGAGCCGTAGCGCAGAAACAGCTGCAGGCCGCGCTCCTAAGTTGGAGATACATATACAGTATAATATTAATTATTATTATTAATGGGTAACAAGTGGTAGGTAGTCACAGGTTTATAGAATATGATATGAAAATTAGTGTGCTGGTTAAACAGTGCAAATGAGCAATATGTATAAGTTGATACACAAAAATGCGCAGCATACTTTTTGGCTGAAACAATTATTAACAATAATAAAATGCGAAACAAATTTGCTGCAAACTAAACTGTGGTAAATTAAAAATTGTTCTGATTGGTTTTCAACAGTATTTAATTGTACAATTTACAAATGCACGCACACAAAAATCAAGAAAAAAAATACAGTTAATATTACAAAGAAAGGAGCAAAAGAAAATAATAAGAGGAAAAACTCGATTAAGTCGTTGTTTCTTTAATGTTGATCTGCAGCAGCAGTCTAGAGTCGCCTAGAGCCTACAGCCAACAGCCCATGCAATTGATGCCACAGCATTGGCGATGTTGCTGGCTTATCTTGATTTTGTTACGAAACAGCTCCTCCTCATACTGGCACGGGCAAATGGAGGACTGCAGATGTCGTGGCGTCTCGTGGACTCCCGCCTCCTGTACGGTCCAGTCGAGGCGGCGGCGCAAGAAGTCCTTGCCCCAGCGCTGCAGATAGCTGAGAAACAGCTCCTGGGCAACGGCCTAAACACGAGTTGTGATCATTTTTGTGCGTGAGAGTAAAAAAAGAGAATGTGTGAGCATGATGTATGACAGAGGTGACGAAAGCACGCGAGAGAGATAGGAGAGAGAGATAGAGAATATCGAAGGTGCGAGTGTGATGAGCAACTACAAATTTCAACGGCAAATATACTTTTTTCAGTGAGCTTTTGAAAGCTTAAGCAAAGCTATGCATCAGTTATGTGACAGATAAAAGCTTAAGGCTCGCTTCTTACCTGCTTGCGGGACCGACGCACCGGCTGGTTGCCCTGGATGACAATATCATTCAGATCAATATCCAGCTTGGCCTCCCAGCCGGCCTTGATGGCCTCGCCGCCATTCTGTTCGGTGTGCTCGAGGAACTCATTCAAAAAGCTCACACACTGTGCGGCATCGAAGTACATGAAACACAAGCTGACCTTGTGACAGGAGATGCGACCTCGATCGTCCAAAACGAGGAGAATCTTGTGGCGCATCAGTTGCCTATTTACACGCGCCAGACACTTCTCCAGGCCGCGCGACAGTCGCAACTTCAGCCACATGCACAGAAATATGGCTGCCGCATTGAGAAAGAGCCAGCCCACGCCCAATGCGAACAGTGCCACGCCCTGCAGGCCAGAGAATAGCAATGCCAGCAAGACGGCAAATGCAAACAGAATCCAGCAGACGAGGATGCGCTTATAGCAAATGTTGTACACGGTGAACCGGTAGTCATTGACCAGCGTCTCCATTGCATTCACATAGTCTTCGACAGTGAGCTGAGTTAGGCAGGAAAGGCATATATTAGTTCAAAGTTCAAAGATAGCAAGATCAGCAGAATTGTTTAATTGACTCAACGCCTACCGTCAAGCCCTGAGCCATTAGCTCCTCGGGCACCAGCTCCGGTCGAAATATGGCCGGAGTGATCCAAGGCCATTTCGTATTGCAAGGCAGCAGTGTGACAATAACATCGCCATTAGCTGTGGTTATAAGCGAAATCCATAAGCGATATTAATAAAACTAAGTTCAATGGCTTAAAATCAATCAATCGTTACAATAGACAGATTTAGATAAAGCTCATGAACATCTTGTCGCTTTTGGGGCATACTTACCAAAACCTTCTCGTATGCGGCCCGTTGACAATTCAATTGTGCGCATGCCAGAGGCCTGATCTACTGGAATTGATATGCTTTTGTTGCTGTTGTTAT
This sequence comes from Drosophila nr. medialis 2 BK-2023a, assembly GCA_035044325.1. Taxonomy (NCBI): domain Eukaryota; kingdom Metazoa; phylum Arthropoda; class Insecta; order Diptera; family Drosophilidae; genus Drosophila; species Drosophila nr. medialis 2 BK-2023a. The sequence goes on from JAWNMH010000348.1 coordinate 1,764,841, forward strand.
TGTTGTTCGTGGTGGTGGAAGTGCCACTGCCGTTGGGATGAGTAGTCGCCGCTCCTGCTGATGCAGCTGTCGAGGACGAAGCCGATGTTGTTGGGGCAAATGCTGCGCTTGCTTTTTGGTTTACTAGCTGCTGTTGGTGGCGGGGCGGACTCTTACCGCTGTTGCTGTTGCCATTGCTGCCACTGCCGCCACTGCCGGATGCATGCAGATTAACGTGGGTGCTCTCAGTTGTCAAAACAGCCGGCGTCACATCCGGCAACGTTGTGGCAGCTGTTGTTGAGGAAACTGTTGCACGCTGCAAAATAAATGCAAACAACAATCTATGTTACCACAGAGCGCAAAATATTAAAGAAGAATGAAAGAATTATACAAATGTACGCCACAAAATCAATACCATTGATTTGCCTTCGAAAACGAAAAGGGAATCATAAGAAAATTTCAGATTGAGCAACAGTCGAGACTTGACAATGACAATGATTTCCCACATTGAACATGAACACTTGAGCAACGAATTGGGATTGGGATTTGCGTACGACGCCTTTTAGGGGGTACGCAAATAATTTATTTAATTGAACTATAGCGTGCTATAAAATATTTATTACTGTCATAACTATATATAATTTCAAGGTCGCTTGGCCAAAGCTACACTCTTTTTTAAGCAGTCCAGTAATTGTCTACTGCTTTTACGCTCAAGCTAATAGCTTGTGGAATTTCAACCATTTAGGTCGGCTTTGCCAAAAACGAATTATGAAACCTATGTTAAATATTTATTATATGTTGAACATTTCGGTCTGATAAGTAAATGTATCCTACGATAGTTAATATTTTGTTTTATTAACGTATTACAAATTAAATATTTATTTCGACCATATTAAACGATCATTCATATTTTTTGTATATCCTATGAAACATGTCTTCTTAGTTTGAATTGGTTTTACACTTTAAAATTGTTATTTTGATTAATATGTTTTGAATGACGATCGTAGATAATTCAGATGCAACGTTGTATAACGGATATATTCCATTGCTTTTATATCGGGCGTGTGCTCACATCAGCATATCAGCCTCTCAACTTCAAAATATTACACCTTGGTGCAAATTCAAATTGCTAATTGCCTTGCTAAATTATCATATATTGTTATAGTTAATCAAATATCAATAAGTAATGAAAATTAAATGATGCATATAAAAATGTATCCAGACCATTACAAATATTCAATAAATAGAAAAAGATTCCAATCATATCGACTGAAAGGTCTTCTTGATCTCCCTATGTGTTTCTTTTTTTTGTACCTTATGTCAATGTCAGCGCTATAAGCCAGTATATGGGTTTATTTTGATAACTAAGCCAGTCTAATAAGCTGGAGGCAACAAATAAATATTGACTTTAATATAACCATAATAAAAAGGCTGGCGAAATATTTAAACAAATGCCGCTCGCGATAAAGAAATTCTGTTTGTTATTTTTATCTTACATTCCGCTTATATATATGGCAAGGGTGCAAAAACAAAAAGCGAAGAAGAAAAACAGAAAACAACAGCAAGCAGAAACGTGGAAGATAGCTGATGTGATGAAAACCAATAAGCGAGAAACGTTTTCAAGATATTTTATATACATATTTATGTGCAACAAATAAACTTTTTCGTATACCTGCTATCTAGTCGCCTGTGTCGGAGTTTATTAATCTACAACTGCACATGAATATAACTATTACAAATGCTATGCATATATCCGACAACAATGAAAACATTGCTGTGAAAACTAAGAACATAATTCAAATATCTTCAAGATCATCACATTTTTATTTTATTGAATGACACGATTAAGAAAAATTGAACTTTTATATTGCATAAAAAAAGATTTATATAAAGTTTCATGCAAATAAATTTGAAAAAAAAATATCATGAAATTGCATTAGAAATTTATCTATATAAAAAATATCTGCAATCTATTTGCCAGCACTGAAGCTACTTTTATTGTCAGTTAGATGATCAGAACTCTGCTGCATAATTAAGTGATAAAATTCACAAACAGCATTGGGCTTAATAGAAGAAGTTGCAGATTTAATATTTAAAATAGAAAAATTGTTCTTTTATTGTACACGTGTTAAATTTCAGTGGGATACGTATGAGCGAATTAATGTCTAACCCTGTTAGTTGCAGATTATTGTACACAAATGTATGGTTGCAACAATTGTCGATTTCAAATAGTCTCTCAAAGACAATGTGCAGCAATGACGTGTCTCTCTCCAGTCGATGAGTAATCAACGCAGCTGTTGCAGGCGGCATTTACAAACCTTACTTCATTTGTCATGCGTGCAACGTGACAAATGCAATAACAACCAAAAGGTAAGGTAAGGCGAAGCAGCGGCAGAGGCAAGGAACACGCAGCTGCCAACAACTCCATTAGGCAGGGGAAACACAAACAAGGGCAAAGCAATGCATCGATAAGGCAACAAACAGAGATGGCAGTACAAAAAGAGAGAGAGGGTACGCACTTAAGGCGTGTATTGGAATGCGTTGCGTTGGGTCAGACGAAAACGGTACGTGAGAGAACAAGTAGAGAAAGAGAGAGCGAGAGAGCCACTAACCTGCACAGGTGCTGGAACTGCTGCTGCTGCTGCTGCTGTGGACTGGTCATTGGGACTGCGCGAGCGCGCGCGTCTTTTGTTGTTGCTGCTCACCACTGACGGCGGCGGTGGCGGCAGCGCTAACTTGTTTTGCTGCTGTTGGTTTTGTTGTTGTTTTTGTTGATTGGGTTGCTGTGTGGCATTGCCGTCGCCACTGTTACTGTTATTATTTTTTTCACTACTGCTGCCTGCTGCTTCGTCGTCGAATTTAACCCAATTTTTTGGAGTCTGTTGTGCGTCCAAATCATTCTCATTGCTCTCATTCAGCGGCACATCCTGCAGCGGATGCGTCGACGCCTGCGCTTTGCCCTCGTGATCCATTTCGTTTCTCGTTTTTTATTCTCTCTCTATTATAATGTGAGAGGCAGACACGTGCCTGGAATGGTTGTCGAAATCGGAATTGGAACGTGTTTTGGCTCGAGAAGCGACGATGTCGTTTTGCTTCTACGCTTTTTTTATACTACTTGCGTAGTTCGTTTTTGCCGCTTACATAACCTCAATAATTACAATTCACACTTGAGTTGCTGCTGCTGCTGTTGCTTGTGTATTTTTAACTGATTTCAGCTTTAGCACAGCGCATAACGCGTCGTTTACGTGTTGGCCGCTCACGCGTTCTCGTCACACTGCGCGCGGCACACCCAAAACACACACAGAAAAAAAACCGCAGCTTAGCTTGGCTCAAAGGCGTGCTTCGCTCAGCTTGCGCTCAGCAATAAAGCCCTTTTACCGTTTCGTTCTCACCAGTTACGTCGAGCGAGCGTCGCTCTGTTATTTTTAGCTTTTCCCTGCGCTCACCTGTTGGCCGCTTTGTCGTTGGCTATCTCTCTCTCTCTTCTCTTTATCTTATATCTCTCTCTCTCTCGTACTGTCTCTCACACTTCTCTTGAATCTCATTCATTAATGTGTTTTGGCTTTTCGTTTTGTTGCTGTTTAATCTTTCTCACATGACAAGTTTCTGCCTAAAGTTAAAGTTTTTTCTTTGTGTTTTTCTTTTTTTTTGTTAATGACAAACAAGCTTTGCTCTCGCTCTCTCTCTCTCTCTCTCTGCTGTTTCTCGTCTTTGAGATTTGTGGCTGTGACTCACAATTTGTAGTTAGCTGCGCTAGTAGCCTCTCTTCCTCTCTTCCTCCCACGCTGCCACTCAGCACGCAAAATATTCATTTTTATCTTTTTATTTAGTTGTTTGCTTGCTTACAGATCGCTGTTGTGGACAATTTCACAAAATGAGCAGTGTGTAAGTGTGCGAGTGTGTATGTGTGTGCGTGTGTGCGTAGAATGAGAATTGTGATTTCCCCCGTATTTGACAATGCACTGAAGTGAACCGTTGAATTGAATTGCTTAATTTGCTAAAGCGTATGCAAATCCAAATAAAAATAATAAAAAATACATATACAAATAAACAAACAGCAACTCTTTTGTTTTCAGCTGAGAATGCTGCAATCAGCTGACGTGTATCTACGTTGTTTTACTTGTTTGTCAGGAAATTAAACGATTATTTTCAATGTTAGTCAAAAGTTTATTGACTCTCCACATATTTTCACTTCAATAAGATAATATTAATACCTTTGGTCGACACCAAAACAATGCAAGCAATACCTATCAATACCTAACAACGATTTCTGATTTTAACTAATTTTCTCAGAAAACAATAGCTTTGTCACACATATTTATGCTCTCTTTGATTGTCAATTGTTTGTAATCCGATATTGATAATTATTTTACTGCTGATCAATATTATGCCAGGTATACTTTCATTAGGAAAACTTTTCCTTTAAAAATGCCGCATTGATTGCTATCGAAAATATAAATGTGTCGATATTCGCGAAACTTGCACAGTTATAAAATGAAATAAACTTTATCTGCTCGAGGCAAATGAAAACTTATATTCCAAATTGTTAGGATCTAAGCTCTATGAGATCGACTCGACTTGAACCTGACCAAGAATATATATACTTAATGAGGTCGAAGATGCTTTCGTCTGCCTTTTTTCATGGGTTTATTAAAAACATATGTCGGAAATTGTTTCACTTGAAATACGTTTCAACTTAATATAATTTTACATAATAAATTATGTAATCAAATTATTACACGGTCATTGGTTTAAGAGAGATGGCTAAAATCATTGATTACAGTATGAAGTATGCTTATATTTAAACTTTGATGCTAAAAAAAAGAGTATACAATCTTCCTTCACGAACGAAAGTATCATGTACTTTATTCATTTTTGAAATGCGTTTTTTTTTTTGGAAAGTACCAAAAACTGCAATTTAAAATCAATTTGACGTTTGTTATGGCACCCAGTTAAGAGGCGGTACAGTTTGTATGTCCTTTCGATAAGCGGACCAACATTTAATAACAAATTTATGGTGCTATGGTGAATAGTTTTCGCCAGGCCGACAACATTTTTTGGCAAGCGATCGCTCTGGAAAAATGCTAAATGGCTGGGACGACATTATAGTGGCAATTGTGCGGCTGGGCAGCCACAGGAAACTTTTGCCGACCATAAATTATGCCACAAAATTATTATATAAGCGGCGAGTGTCGAACGGCTGCAAAAGAATTGGCCAAGTGCCAAAGCGAAGCGGCCGAGATGCCAGCCAAGCATTTGCCAAAAGTTGTTAAGCAAATTATGGCCTGGCACACACAAATATATCTAGAAACTCTTTACAACGTTCTGAGCGACTGCAGACTTGGTCTAAACAGTAATTGCAGTTGGCTAACAATTATCAATGGCCATATTATTGCATCAAAAGCTTGCAAGAATTTCAAACGTTTATATTTGTTAAAATTCAAATAAAAAATGGCATCAAGCTAAGCTTCAAGAGTTAAATGTAGGAGAAATTCACAGAATTTAAATATCAAATAAAGGACAACTTTAAATGGCAGCCTCTTTAAACTGTTTATGAGCATCGGTACCGAATACTTTAATTTGTAGTTTTTTTCTATCATGTAATCAAATCAATTTTCATTATCTGCTTTTATAGACAGAAAATGTTTAAACATTGAATCCTTTCCTTTTTACTTTGTAACTGCATTTTACATCTTTTCTTATGAAGAGGCTCATTGTCACTCATAATTTAATTTGCCTAACAGAAATAATATTATGTTATATAAGAAATTTATAAAATAACCTAGATAGGTTAGGGTAGGTTAGGTAAGACGGCTGTCGATCGTAGAATCTACACAAATAACCCAGATATAGCACGTTGTGATCCCGTGGGTGGATTCATCACAATTCCCTGACTCTGGTGTCAAATTGAAGTAAGGATGAGCTTAGCCAGCTGCGCTCATAACTTTCGCAATCTTAGTTGGAATTCTGAATCAATGTAGGCATTGCATGATTCGACTTTAGGCAAGTGAGTGACTTCCTTTGAAATCACCTACGAAACCTACATACATATGTATATTATTTTTGTTGATTCAATTTTTAAATGAAATTACTTCTTACATCAAATAAATAATAATCAAAAATTCACATAAATATATATTTGTTTTAGTTTTTAGTAAACTTATTTTAAACTTTGTTTTTAGGCCATCCGTTCCTTCATAAAACTAACTTACAAAGATCTTTTTTCGTATTCCTTGTCGTGTCGAACAATGACTCTGGCTTATAAGATTAAATCGTAACAGGCAATTTTTTGTGGCTTGATTTTTTATTTATACTATGTAAAATAGTATAAAATGCGATATCTTAAGGTTATTAATATTTAAGTTACTTTCTCATATCCACAACTTATATATTAAGTTTTAAGAGCATCCTGCTCCCCATGAAATTCAGAAACATTTTGGCAATTAAGGACTTGCGGATCATAAATTAAGAAAAGTAACTTAGTGAGCCAAGTTTGCTCTTGGCCACCAAAATCTTTTGTAAATTTGCACAGCTTAATAAACTTGGTAGGCCATAAATCGCTCAACATGCAGAAATCCATTGTTCGTGGCCACTTTTCAACTTGGCTAAGGCTTTGACAAGCCACAAAAATTGCACTCTCAACCGCAAGGCATTCAACCAAATGTCTAATTAGGCCAAATTAATTGCCTGCGCTTTTGACACTTTCAATGACTGTTGACCCCCGTCCCCGCCCCCGTCTCTTAGTCCGACCATCCTCCCTCCCTTGCTTAGCAAAGTCAACAAAACAGGCAAGCCAAGTATACAACGCTCAAAAGTCTATTTGCAAGCATCTTTTCTGTACACACCCACTCTCCCTTTTCTGCCATCTTGCCGCTGCAAGAGTAATGTTGGCAATTTGTTGGCCACCATCTTCATAGACGCCGTCGCCGTCGTCGACGTCGTCGTCGTCGTCGTCTTATTAACCCGCAACAGGAATCGGAGACGCGCCTCGCCGACTTGGCAAAACTTGCGGCAACTTTTTGGCCGACTCGAGAATGTCCAACGGGCGTATAAATTAGCCCAAGTCAAGACGCAAGCTAGCATCTGTTTCCACACGACTCCCCTTCCACTTCCCCCAGACCCCCGCCTCCGCCTTACATCCCAACCGTTGTCTTTGTGTTGTTTGTCTCATGCAAGTGCCAAACTTTTGGCATCAAAAATGTTTTCAAATTAAGCTAATTTATATTATATAAACACACTAAAGACGCTTAATGAGCAGCCCATTGAGGCTGTGTGCGTGGCTCCATAATTTGTAAGCAACCATCATATACAGATATACACTGCTTTTTATGTAATATACAAATTGGCTCAATGTGTATCAGCTTAAAAACATTAGTTTTCATTTGATTGCTTAGTTAAATCGAAATATCGGTTTCCCATTATTAAATTAATGAATACCTAAATAATAAAATACGTTAAGTTAAAGTAAAATTGATGAATATCCTAATACAGATATTTTAATAACATTTATTATTTTTTAAGGTAAGTTTATTTTTCATTTAATTAACATCATTTTTCCCTTTTATTTTTCTGTATTGTATTTAATTAACTTATTGAAATATGGTAATACATATACTTATATTAGTAAGAAATTTCAATTTTAAAGTTTCAAAATTTTGACAAGCATTATTTGTGATAGGCAAAGCACAAACGAAAAACCATCGTTGGGAATGTTGGAGCTATAAATGCTTAGTTGATTGATATATATAACTAGAGGTAATATATAAGATTTAATGGAGAGCTTTGATTAACGTTTGTCAAATTCACAAAGTGACTTGCGATACAAATTGTGATCTCTGCTGTTGCACTTGATAAAGTTGAGAGATGCAACATTTTTTGATTTGCCTAGAGGACGGCAAAAGCTGAATGTAAGTCCACCTTTAAGCTCTTTGAAAATGGCCAAAGTTGTGCAACAACAACAAAAACATCGAAAACAACATGTTGCTGTTGTTGCTTCACAGTTCGCCCGCGAAATTAACGTGACTTGCATGACGCCCCAAAAGTATGCACCGCGACTCTAAAGTGTCGCCATCAGCATCAGCTTTCCACTCACCCCTCCATCCACATGCTGCCAGCAACTTTTTCTGCCTTTGGAAAAAAAAAGGAACAACAACAACAAACTGCAACTGTGGAAACGTGTCACAAACTTTATGCGCCCGCCACGCGTCACGCACGCGATTTTCGCTTAGTTGTTTGTCACTTTGCCCGAGGGGAAGGCGACAAGGCACAAGGCGAGTAGGGATATATGCCAAAGGGAACTCCTAAGAGAGGGGGCAGTGTTGTTGTTACTGCCACCGCGTGGGCAAGAAAAATGACTGAGCAAATTAAGTGAGTTGCCATTGCCAGCAGCATGGCATAAATTAGCGAAACGTTAGCACAGAACTCAGATTTTCAGAGCTATAGGAATATATATATACTATAAGAATTGTGTGAAGCTTAAGCGGCTGTTGTCGACGATAGCAGGAAAATGCAATTAAGCGTACTGATGCAATTTGAGCAAAAATTATGTATGTCATTGCAAATGCTGCGAAAATGGCTTTTACTCTAATTGATCAAATATATATATATCGCGTTAGCCATAGCCATATTAAAAATAATATTAAAAATAAATAAAAATAAATATTGCATATGGAGTTCGTAGCAAGTCTCCAACTGAAAATATTTAAAATATATATTTGAAAACCTTAAAAATATTGCATAATCTAGAAAGAAGGACTAAACTAGTACTTATCTTACAAGCAAAGCGTTAAACATGTCACAACATGTTGTGCACTTTCCTTACTCCACGTATTCACAGATTTGTTTATATCTTTATCATTTTCTCTTTCGCTTTTTATCTCCATCTATGTCCCTAACTTACACAATTTGTTCTGAATGGGTTTCCCCAACGCTTTGGGAATCATACAACTAAATTTTGAAACACAGCCAGTCAACAAATTTGTAATTTTGAATGCAGTGAGGAACACGTTTAATGAGACATATTAACTGTTTTATGCAAATTCAAAAGTATGTAAGTAATATTAAATTACGAATGCCTAATTTTGTCAGCAATTCGATTGAACGCTCAGAGAACCGGAAAGTTCTTATCATTTTACATAATATTACAGCAATACACATTTAATTGGAGTTTATTGGATGTCTTGAATGATGTTTAATTATGTTGGGGCATTCATTTCAATTGTAAAGTCATTCAGTTCATTTGCAGTCGATCTGCAGAGTGTCGGCACAAACGGAGCTGCCACTTCAAAACCACTTGAGCATATAATAATTTACAACATGTTGCAGCAGCAACCGCACGCACAACAGATGATGTGGCAGTCGACAATGAAACTGACTGAAACGAGTCACACCTTTTCCATATGCTGTTGTAGTTGTGTGTGTGTGTGGTTGTATCTGTATGTGTGTGTGTCGGCTTGTGGAAATTGCTTGAGTGTGGCTGTGACTGCTGTCAGCTCTCATAAAACATAAAATCACTTTGGGTTTCCTGGACAGCCTGGCAACAGCAGCAGGTGCCATGCGCCAGGTGCAGTTATTCGAGGTCTCGAACACTCGAGAACTTCGAGCTACTCACAATGGCATCTGAATGTAGCAACAATCAAAAGTGCGTGTCGCCATGTCCTCAAGAAATCAGCAAACAGCTCTTTGGGTTGACCAGCCAACAAATTCCAACTGCCACAGAGTATTTTGTTTTTGACACGGGTAACAAATAGCGAGAAGATCCTTTGCCTAAGAGTTAATTGAAAATTGGCTTTTGTATCAAGGAACTGAAGTTCTGATAAGTACATGCAGATATGGAAACTTGAAATATTCATACATTTTTGACAAGTGCCACATGGATTTTACAAAGATTTATGTTCCTAACCAGCATTAACAGTTAAGTGGATTTAGCCAAGTTTGCCAGTTTTAATGAAGGTTTGTTTTAATGTTAATGAGTTCATTAAAACACACCTTTGTTAAGTTAAATGTAAAATGAATCAGTATCACTTATTTAGTCGATACCTTTAAGAAATTATTCTTTTATGCTGTTGGCATTTTCAATGTTTGAAAATTATAATTAATCCAACATTATTAATCCTCTAACGCCTCAAATGTTTTGCGTTCACTTAATAGGATATCTTTAACGTTATTATTATTTGCAGTAAATAAAAGTACTCTACGACACCATCTTTATTTTTAAGAAGCCTTAAATTCAAGGTGTCGTCATAAAATCGCCGCATTTGCATTTAAGTATCGGACAGGAACCCCTTGGAAGCTATGAAGCCAAGCAGTGATCAGCATAATGGGCAGTCAAGTGCGAGGCCGCGGGGATGCGAGAACCAAGTGCCAGACAATGTGCCATCAGACACGCAACTCTCAACTCAACGCAAGCGCAGCTCATTACCTTTTCGCGTCTTGTGGAAACTATAGCCCAAAATGTTGCTGCAGCCACTTCAGTGTAAATCATTACAATAATTCAAATAGAGCGTCGCCAGGACGATAGCGAGTGGGAGCAGGAGAAAAGTAAACGGTGAAAGTTTGCGAGACCAGACACAGAATGAGATTGTACGAGTATAGTAGCAGGGACAGCCTGGCAGGACAGTAGACGGCAGACAGCTGGCAGGGCACCCACTTGAGACTGAGAGGTCGAGGAGGAGGCAAATGCATTTAAGCAGAAAATGTGACAGGAAAAGAAAGGAAATTGCGAATAGAATATGCCATGATTTAGTGTTGCCTAAACGCTTATACAGTTTGACATTAAACTCGTTTGACTTACACCAAAAAAAAAATTTATTCTTATACGTTTTCAGCTTCTTGTGAAAAATGAAAAAAATGTCAGTAATATTTCGACTGTCATGCTTTTAACGATGTAAACGGGCAGACGACTTGGAAATTTCATCCGAAAAGTTCACAGCTAAAAACTACATTATATTATTTAATTTCTTTCTTTTTGTGGCCTTTCCTTGTGGCATATCAAATCAGCTGCAAGCTGGTCAAATATCTTAAAAAAAAAGGAGAAACTTGCAGCACAAATAAAATCATATTTAAAACTTTCTGGCCATAACAAAAAGGGCCGTAACAAGAAGCAGGAGAAAAAGTGTTGCTGCTGTATACAGCCAACAAAACTTTCGTGTTAAAATATAATAAAAAAAGGAAGAAAATGCTTTAGAAGATAGATTCCGACGAATAGATACCCTGTACCCAAATGTTAACCTTCACAGCGGATCAATATTACGTAAAGGTATATAAATTCTCGATAAGGGAGATATATCCTTAAAATAATTTGTTTTTATTGGTATTTGATATTTTGATAAATTGAAATAAAATTAACCTGCTTGTGGTATACGAGAACTTGTATACCAGATCCACACATTCATACAAACGGAAATGGCTAGCTCGACACGGCTCCTGATCAAGAACATATATACATTATGGAGTCCGTACTGCCTGTTACATTACTATTGCCCAACTTGGTTACACTCTTTTGCATATTTTCAAAGGGCTTAGGGTATGAAAATAAAGAAGTGTGTTCTGTTGCACAGCAAGCGAAACAAGCCAAACAAAATGCCGAACAAACTGAACTTTTAAATTGGTAATTGTAAATATTTAGCAACATTCATAAACTGCCACCGCAAACAACAAGTAAAATAAAATTTTCTTTTGCCTTTTGGGAAAGTTTTTTAGTTTTTTACCATATGCAATACAGACTCTCATTTTATCAGCTGCCAAAAACGTAGAACAAGTTGTTAATTTTTTTCCACAGTTGTTCGTACTATATAAATTTTAAAAACGCAGCTCGTGGCAGTAAATATGTTAAAATGTAATCATATTAAGCACATATGTGTGCATCTTTCTGCGTATCTTAACTCAACCCAATTTACAAATAATGCCTTGAGGCACAGAAAAAAAAAAAGTTAAAAATATTGCATAAATTAAGGCAAACAAAGTGAAAATGTTAAACATGGTATATAATTTTGCAAACAGACAGCAAAGGAAAAAAAGAAAAGACGCGAAAAACGAGTGTGGGCCATATTAATGCAATTTAACGGGGCGTATGCATAATATTTAGCTAAGCTGAAGCCAAAACGGGCAACGGGCAACGGGCCCAGTGCAAAACTTAATTAAAAATGTGTGCGCATAATTATAACTATATTTAGCATGCTGCATTTTTACACAGCACACACACACACACACACACAAACGCATATGCATATGTGCATTAATTTCATATGCAGCTGCACACAAAGAAGATCTACAAAATATATATACATATATATATGCCACAGTTTTTGTAAGCGGCATTTTGGGGCCGCCGCTGATGATCCAGCGCCAGGTTTTGTCAACACGGCGACCCAGTCACCAGCATCGCTTTTGGCCTGATGAGCGGCAGCAGTTACCGTAAATTATTTTATTTATACCGTTAGTCGGAAGGGCTGTAGCATCCCAAGAGCTGTCTATGTGCTTGACTTAATAAAATAAATTTAGAAGTTGCCACAGCTCCCCTGTACACCCTCTCAATTCACGCCTCAGTTGGGCGCGCCGGCAAAACGGCAAAATGTGCATAATTCCTGTGTATGTGTGTGTGTGTGTGTGGCTGTGTATGTGTGTGGGTGCACAAGCTTGTTGTTTATTATTTATGCATGCTGTGCAACATTTACGCCCAGCAGCTGCACAACAAACGAGAAATCGTTGCACGGCTGCTTGCCACACCGATTTTTTTGTTCCTTTTGTTATTTCCAGCATACTTGCACAGTGGTAAAAAATGATGATAACTCGCGAATTTTAAAAATAAAACTTAATTATCATATTAAAACTACAATGTATTCAATTGTAAAAAAAAAATTATTAATGAATATACGGTGGCCCTGGCTCAAAATAGTGTACATTTAAAAATTATATTGTCAAATTTCTTTGATCAACGTGCAAAATGCCCTGAACTGGGAAATTTTTGAGTGTTGGATAAAATTAAGAAAAATTTAATTTATCTGTTGATTTTATTTGCAAAAGGTAAGAGATGAATGTGATTCAATAACTCAACTGAACCCTCCACGAGGGTGCCAACTGGTAATATCATCATAGTGGTCCGCAATTAACTGATGGTTCGAGGTATGACCGGACTAAGGTGTAAAGCTACCCGTGCCGATAGTCAGCCTTCTGAGGGCCCGTACATAGCCCAGTCGCTCACGGCGCATAAAGGATTGCTGACGACCTCCGATATTAATAAGCCTTACCTCCATAGTGAGGATCTGTGTGTTTCTGCGCTTTTCTTCGCAACCCTTGGGATTTAAATGGATAAAAAAAGTAAGCTCTGACTTTTGTAGATTTTGATCAACGATATTTTTTTCTTAGTATCGTTACTAAAGTTATTTATTTTTGATTCATTCCTTTAGAGAATGTTGATCCATTTTCTTGCCCCCCTCTAAGCCATGCCAGTCCTTATGAGCCAATGCAAAGATTACCCCATCTGTAAATTTTGCAAAGGAACTTTCCGACTACGGCATACAAGATTCCCAATTTCCTAATATATATTATATATATAATATATATGAATAGATTTTGTTAAAATCTGTAATGAAAGAAAAACTGCATTCGCCCATAAAGAAATAATTGAATTGTCAACTAATTTGCCATTGGCTGTCAAATGGATGCAAATTTTAAAATCGTAGTGCAAATTGATTTTGCTACTTTTGTGGCTTCGATTTAGGTTTGGTTCGTTTTGTGCATGACTAGTTAATTTTCGCTTGTTCTTCATGTGTTGCTGTGCTAGTTGTCATTTTGAACGATGGATTTTTTCACCACTTTTTTTCTACATTTTAATTACTTATCTAAAATACAACCACACGCCAAGAGCTTGAATTGGTACATTTGTTGAACATTTTATTTTAAATGGAATTGGAAAATCAAAATAGCCATTACGGCGGAGAATTTACAAAAATCTAGTTAAAGGTTGGTCAGTAAATTATGTTGATTAATACAGCTGACGTAAATTACATGTTAAACACGACATTGTATTTAATATGCGTATAATGAATGCACGCTTTAAAGCGCCAATTATTTCACATATTTAAATTGAATTTTAATTTGTTTGATTAATACTTAATTTATGGTATTAAATTGTGAAACAAACTATGTTCTAGTGGATTTAAAATTGCGTACAAATAATTTAGTAAAGCAATACAAATTATATAAAGCGGTACAGCAAGCAAGAAAAAAATATGAATTGTTTGTATATTTTCCCTTATGACATCAATAATAAGGACTCAGAAACAGTAGTGATTAGCGCCAATCAAGCGCATTTGTTGCTGCTCCTTAAAAGGTTTCAATACTTGGCAATTTATTGGCATAGGATTTTAGCGTTTGAAAGGCGTAACGACATTCTGAGGCCACAACAAAAGGAAGACAATGCAGCAAACATAACAATGGGCAGGAACAGGAGCAAATAATGGCAAAATAAATATGTGTATCGGAAATTCTTATAAATATCCTTCATTTGGAAGTGTGTGTGTGTGCATTGTTAAAAAAAATATATGAAGTCGATTTAATAAATGTGGCAGGATGCCAGGCCACGAAATATACTTGGAAACTACATTTACGCAAGATTATGAAAAGTTTACTGAACAAGCGTGGCCGTTCTTTAAAGAACTTTAAAGTCAAGACTCCATTTTTTGCGGTTGCGCCTATTTTTGCTACTTTAGACTGCCAAAAGCAATTTACAAAAGTTTTTCCATCAAAAATCCGCTGTCAGTATAAATACCCTTAAAATAGCCGGCACTGCTGCTGCTGGTAAACATACACAGGACACTAGCGCACACACACACACATACAAGCAGACAGGCGGCTACTGTTGCTGGCCGCTTCCTGAGCTGCCTGTTTGCCTCGCTGGCTGCACGCTCCAGCTGCAGAAAATGATTTATGAATGCATGTGCTGATATATGCCATGTGTCCTGCCCCAAACTGCACACACGACCACCCGCCCGCTCGCTCAGTCAGCCACTCGCCTGCCACCTTCTTTGCTTGCATTGTTAGTGCCCAAAATTATGCTACAATATTTTTTTCTTTTCCTACACATTGCGCTAGTGTTGGAAAACTTTGTGCATTGTTGCCTCATCTATTCGCAGACCAAACAAAGAGAACGTGTTAGCCACACAAACACTCACACTTCCGCTAAATCAGAGCACTTTAAATTGAGCACGCTATGTAGTAGATGTGGACGCCACATTTGCCCGAGCAAACTAAAGTCGTCTGATCAGCTCTCTGGCCTGCTTATCATTTGCTGCTTTAGCTCTAACAACTTAAATTAATTTTTATCATTAAGAAAATAATAGGAAATTACAATACGGGAAAAAACAGAGAAAAAAACAGTCATTTATTAATAGTAAAGGTTGTAAAATATGTTTATAAAAAATGCAATTACTTGGCATACAAATATGAATCAAACCCGCAAGTTAACATTTCAGCTTATGGAAAATGCAATAAAAACAAGTGATGTAATATAATTTAATTAGTGCACATGTAATACGAAAAACTAATCCATATTAATTAAAGTAATTACAATTAAATTTCAAAGCGAATGGGCATCAGTGCACAAAGGGTATTATGGCGAGCAGAAAAATAAATAAATAATAATGAAAGCGCAAACATATGAAAATATTAAGTGGAAAATCTGTCGGAAGAGTTAGATGAACGGATTTAAATGCGGATTAATCGTAAATATACACACAATATAAATAAATAAAATGTAATATTAATTTGTTGACAATTATGACATTATTAGTTAGACAAAAGCGAAAACCACAACGAAATGAATTTAGCGGCTTTCAAAGCGATTAATTAGCGTTAAGTCAGCAGTTTTGCTGTCAACACAAATGTAACTGCTCATTAGTTGCTTTAGGCTCAGTCTGGACAGTCACTGTAGCGCAGTGTCAATGCGACATTCCTGGGGGCAAAATCAGCGTTACGTAAACGCCCAATGCCACCGCATAAGCACCTGCCTAATTTGGATTCAGTGTGTGTCTCGTTTCGTCTCAAGTTAACTACCTCTCTCACTATGCCTCGAACTTGGCGTATGTGTATGTGAAAGTGTGTGCGGAAAAACTACTTGTTATTCAGTGCGTTTAACTTCGTTTAGCTGGGCGAAATGTTTTAGAACTCGTTAGAGCGTTCACCATGCCACAGCAACGGCTTCAATAAAGTGCGCCAGAGATTGACAGTCTTCGTCCGTCAGCCATACTCCTGACTGGCGACCTAATCAATGTTCTGCTAGATTGACTAGCCGCCTTACGCCACCCACATTAGTTTGTAATTTATTTAGCATTAACTGTTGCATGACTCTCAGGACAAGTTGACAGCTGAAACAGAGCAGATAATCATCATCCCAAATCGAATATTAAGATTATTATACAAACATACTTCTCTACCTTTTTGCAGCAATTATTTAAAGTATTGTTTATTGTTATATTTATTAATATTGTTGAATAAGTGATTTCAATTCTTCTTTCCTTATCTTTCCATGTGTTAATTTTTAATTTCTTTTTGCCTCGCTCAGGGTGTTGTTAAGGATACTTGAGAAATACCCTAAGACAGTCAGCTCAGCGCTTTATCCTTGACCCTTAGTGCTTTATTCTCGATCTGCATCACTACCCAAGTCGATATAGCAGTGGCCTTACTGAATGTCTGTTTCTATACCAGCTAGTCACTCAGTTGGAAAATATCCGAATTTTGGTTGCAGGCATTACATTTATTCCCATAATTTAAGAGTCAAACCTAACCAAAAATTTAAAAACACAAAAAAATCCTGCCCTCAAAAATCAAGAAAGCACAATTTTTAACGTAGATTCTGATAATCAACTCCGTTCGGCGATATACTACATCGCTCCACCACGCCTACTCTAAAGCCTGAAGTGTGCTTTTTGTCAACTGTTAGCACTAGCTAGCAGAGTATTCCATAGTAGGTTACAGCGAATTGCAACGTTCTCACTTTTTATCTTTATCACATTTCAAATAAGTACTGCTAACAACTCAATGTCAGCACATCGACTGATTGCTCAAGCATACCCAATGTTTGTGCAATCATGCGAAAAAACGACATAGACACTAACATTTCTTCATGATTAAACCGATGGCTTGTCCTTCAAATCATGCCCCTGCTCTGGTTCCAGCTGCTAGTGTTACTTTGCCCATACCAATTATCATTTGTCTGGCACCTGGCCAAAACAAAAATCATTGTCCACTGTCAAAATCAGAGTACTGAAATGAAAGTATTAAGGTAGACAAAACACATCTACCTGTCGCTCAATTCACGAACATTTGTCCCATCCTACAGCACAAAGAAAGAAAAACTTTTACAAATGGGGACAATGACTATTACTTGGCATGCACATACCACACACAAGCCACACACACACGGACACAAAGAGACATGACAACATGAGCAAGCAACTATTTCATTGCCTGCTTTTTGGGCGCCTCGTCCATTGAGTTGACAGGCACAGTTGACAGGCTACAACATGTCGCATAATTCATAATTACATTCCAACGAGCCCATCTCACAAATCATCAAATAATCATTAGAAATTATCACGTGTAAGCTGAGTCAAATGTTAACAACTATCTTATTTATTTTTGCTTATTTAATGTGCACTAAAAACAATAAATGTGACAAATTAAATTATAAAAATTAAAAATTAACTTATAATGAAAAATAATTAAAGTAAGCGATATAATTAACCTGGTGGTATTAACAAATTTAGGAAACAATATCACTTATTTACAGGGTATTTCTTTATAAGAGTAACATTTTGACATACATTTATTTAAGTTTATATTCTTAATAAATATTATTATTATAAGATCTTATATATATAAGAATTTAACAAACTTTATAAATTCAAATAATTTAATTTGGAAAAGGATATGCCGAAATTGCAAACAGGATTGTTCAAAGTGGAATCGATTGTGCACAAAGGTAATAGAAAGGCGGCAACAATAAATCCAATTAACTCATGGCTAGGCGAAGAAAATGTAAAAACAAGAAGAGAAAAATCATTGGGCGAATTTTCCTAGTTGTGCCACTCAGATAACAGTTTAAAAAGCTGAATGATGCATTTTTTATGCTGGCAGCAGACGAAAAAAACAGTTGCCACCAAAAAGAAAAGAATCAAAATCGAACAACAAGAAAAAAAGCAAACAGTTTGAATTTTATTGGCGAAATTGATAAAGTGGCTGTAGGAAAATCGAACTGAATTGCAAATGCAAGTCCATCGATCGAAGAGGCGGGCGGCGCAGGGCTACCAAGCAATCAACGTGCACAAGTACAAGGATTTTAAGATTTACATTTTCGATGTTTTCTTATCTTTTCTTTTTTCCTTTTGCGATTTGTGTCTGTGTCTTGTCTTTGGCATGCATTAAAATATGAGCAATTGCTTCGCAAAGGAGAGATGGATGATAAGGGAGGCTGCCGAGACTTTGACTTCTAAGATAAAGTTTTACCTCAGCCACGTTTTCGTCTTAAAAATCAATTTTAATTTACCAAACTTGCAAAATAGGTAAATCTTGCAGACAATCTGGCCATGTTTTAAATTTCAATTTCAATTCCGGAGAAATAAAAAGACGGTTGACATAAAATTAATATAATTCAACTTTGTTGATTGATTAATGTCAAACTAAATATTAGTTTAGTCCCACCTTCAACGTTATACAATATTTATAATGATTCGGTTCGGAGACGTGCTTAAAACATATATTGGGTAAATTATAACTTTAAGTAACCTTGAATTTCAATTTAAGAAATCAGTTTTAATTTTAATCATAGCAAATATTTCTAAAAAGTTGAAGTGCAAAACATTTTATTACAAAAAAATGCTGCCTGAAATTTAAAAAATAGTTTGGAAATTTGAGCTCTTAATGCTATGTGAGAGTTTATGGGCTGTCTGCCTTGCAAGTTGCGATTTCAAATCGCCATAAAATCTTAAGCTTTTCAAATGAAATTATTTGAATTTATAAACTATCTAAACCGAAAATTAAATCTTAAAATACCATTGTTTAAACATAATATGACCAACAAAAAAGCTAACACCTACAAAAAAATACCTTGGGAAGTTTAAATTTTAGAATAATCTGCCCGGGAATTAAGAAAAGAAAAACCCCTTTTTTTGAAAAGCCCACAATTTTTAGTATATATAGAAAACAAACTTTCTGAATAATAAGGTTACTTACACTTGGTGCCATAAGTTTGGATGTTTTCAGTATGATTTTTTTCTGATGCATGTTAAATGTATTTTCGCAGAGTCCACTTTTTATTTTTCTATGTTCTTTAAGTTTATGTTTTAATACATAGCACTAAAATAATATACTGAACTGATCTGGAATTTTCAATCCTACTATTATAAACATATTATTACGCATACGTATTTTTTGAAACAGGAATGTTGCCTGTACAACATGGAAAAGTTGCATAAGCGGCAACTGTAAGATTTCGATTGGAAGAGCAAAACGCAAAGCAGTTTGATTAAATGATTTGGGTATTGAAGAGACTACACAAAAGTTTAGAGAAGCAATGCTCGCTTTGCATAGAGATGTGCGAAATAACCAGAAAATCAAAATAAAAGAAAAGCGAACCAAACTCGTTGATGTATGATGTTGCCAATTGTTTGAAGTAAATCAATCGGCTTTGAGCCAGGCCGGGCACAGGACGAAGGCTTTTAGTATAAGCAAGTCCAGGCAGCAAAAGGCAGGCAGCAAAAGGCAGGCAGCATCCCCATCCCCCCACTTCAAATGTTACTGATTGGTGCCGCCTGCTGCCTGCTGCCTGCCTCTAGGAGGTATTAGTGTGCTCATCCTGATGCTGCTGGTGTTGCTTCTGCTGCCTTCGTTGTTGTTGTTGCTGTTGCTGTTGCTGTTGTTGTTGCTGCTGGTCTTTGGCCAATGTAAACAAAGCGCACTGAAAAATGGCCAGATATAAAGCAGCCAGTGCCGGCCAGAAAGATGTACCCCCTATCTGTCCCAATGCTGACAGTTGGTTAAGGGTCGCCGCTGTCATTTATGTTTGAGTTCCATTCGAGTTATTCAATCAGCCCATTTCTCGAGCTAAGCTGAAACGACATACCAAACCAATTCCTTTGCTGTGGTCAGCTCTTTTGGTCAGCACAGGCAAATGGCCAAAAATTACAGAGCACTAAGCGGAGACATAAATCACATTAAACTGCAGGGACTTTCGTTTTGTTTTTTGGTTCCTTCATACTTATGCAACTGATAGCACTATATTCACTATATTCAGACATTGTTAATGATGCAAATTATTTTACAACTTAATGATAATTTATGGCTGCAGTCGTATCGTTCTACAAAATTAACCTGCATATTTTACAGCACACTTGAATTGGGACCACAAAACGTTTCGACACCGAATAATTTATGGTAATACCAATCACAAACGTAATTCAAAATGAATTATTCTTTACAGACACATACATATATACACAAACACACGCATTAACACCCACACGTATAGGTGTGAGCACATTAGCATACAAATCGACACACTTAATAGATACTTAAGCCCAAGCCAGACATTTTAAAAGCATTTCATTCAGATAAATATTGCATAGGTAATAAATTGTCATAAATTTTAGGGTTGCGTTTTTACCAAACGAGTTGGCAGCTCTGCAAAAATTGAATATTTAGGAAATCAAGTGCCTTGGAAACATTAAGAATTAGTCTATATAAAATATAGCTTATATGTTAATCTAAAAAATCTAATCTAAAAAAAATATATCAGTTATTTTTTGCATCTCAGATGTTGCCACATTTTGTACACCATTTTATTGTTATAATAATTTCAAATACACACAAACGAAAAACTTAAGCAAATATTAAATGGAAAAGTTGGTAATTATTAGTTTTGATGTAGCTTAACAATGTAATCAATTATTTTCAATTGTGGCACATGGAGCTTGGCAGCCCACAGAGATGTTTTGTTATATGCCGGAGAATGTTTTAATAAATATTTCGTTGCATTTGAAAATTAGCACAATTGGGCAACGCTGGAAACGGTGCGCAAATAAATAGAACAAAAACAGAAACAAAAAAGTTAATTAAAACAAAAACTATTGCCAGTGGGAGGCAGAGCCAGTGCTGCCACAATATTAGTAGCCAGAAATTGCCGCTCGAAATTCCACATCTAAAACAAAATTAATTTTTCCGGCCAAGCTAAAGTTTGGTTTTAATTTTTTGTTGTTTTTGTTTCTGGCCAAGAGAGTTTGCATTGTTTTGCATATTTTATACAGCGGAAATGAAGCGCTCAGCACACGGTCACATGCACACACACACGTACACTCTCAATTTTTGTCCCACTGTGCACTAAAGGAAAAAAGCAACATTTTCTGCAAAAAACTATCAAAAAAACACAAATTTACGTGTTTTCTAAATGTTTTACAACATTTAATATATTTTTAGATCTTATCCCAACAATTTTTTGGCAGAAAAAGTGCCTACTTTGTCCATTGTGAGGTGCGAACTTTTGCAGTAGCGAGCCCCAAAACTATGCAACACGCAACTTATAAAACACAAGGCACAGAAGACAAACTTTCATTGGCTTTGGCTGATTCGACAGGCGAACTGAAAATGAATACGAAAACAAAAATAAAACTAACAATGCATTTCAGAGATGCAACTAACACACAGTCTGAGCTCCAACGGCCGCAACAACAATAAACTAATTAAAAATGCAGCTGGCTGCCTAATCGGAAAGTTGCCATGGATAATGCACATTTGTGATGCATGCATAAAATATTGATTAACCATGTCGGCATACTGCGAGCACCATAAATAATGAATGCTCGGCGAAATTTAGCAGTATACTTCCAGATCTGGGTATATAATATATAAAGAACACCAATCATGAATTATTGCCAGTGTTGCTCTTTAGATTTGGAAGGAATTTAATACGAATAGTGTGATGTTTTCCCAAGCACATACAAAGAACCAGAATACTCTTACACTGAAATAAATACATACAAATTATGCAGATGCAAACATCATGAAATGTTGTATTATTAAAAATGTTTTTTACTTAAATTTGCAACGGGTTGTCAACATTTCCGTAAGACTAAAAGTATCTTTTATGATATTTCCACTGTTCTCAAAAAATAGTTATTTTATATCAAGATAAGATTCAATGTAACTAGTTGCTCATCGCCATGAATTGTAGACGATCGCGATATATATTTGGCGGCAAATTTAACTCATCTTTTTATTGAGTAAATGTTGAGTCTTTTTAAAATCAAAAGTTTTTTCTTCTTTTAATCCCAGGGAGCATATCTAAAAAATGTATGAAAAATAGGTCGAATTTTCAAGTTTGTTTCGTGTGTTTTTTAAGCATTAGTATTTTGGAAAGGATTTTTTCTAAAAATAGGGCTGTTCATTTTTATTTTCAACAATTATTTTAAATTATATTTCTAATAAATAGAAAACAAATACTTTCTAAAATAAAGAAATGTTTTTCGTAT
Organism: Drosophila nr. medialis 2 BK-2023a; assembly: GCA_035044325.1. NCBI lineage: Eukaryota > Metazoa > Arthropoda > Insecta > Diptera > Drosophilidae > Drosophila > Drosophila nr. medialis 2 BK-2023a. The sequence goes on from JAWNMH010000348.1 coordinate 1,787,340, forward strand.
ATTTAAAAATTATTTTTAAAATATATAAAATTTATAAATTTTCAAGGCGATTTTGTTTAATACTTTTTTGCAAGACTCGTATATTTAGGTAATCACTTATAATTAATTAAAAATATTATAGCAAATCTGTTTCTAGATCGCCGCTTTTCTGTCAGTGTGCAAGAGTCACTTACAAAATCTTGTGTATCTCCCATTTCCATTCGCAATTTTACTTCAGTGCATAATAGTCGCCATGAACCTGTCTGAATACATTTTTCTCTTCTATCTGATTTTGTTTCAACTGCTCAGGCACATAGAGGGAAATTGTAAGTCGTGAAAACAACTACAGAAATATTCTGATATCGATATTTAGTTGTAGTTCATTTTGTTGAATGTGAATTTGATTACGAGTCGACAGAGTGTGGACCTGGTGAAACCTGTTGCAGTTTCTACACCCATTGAAATGTTTTTTGTAAAAAACTTTCTACTTTTATTTTCAACATTATTTCAATGCCTGCAATTTCACAAGCAAACAAAAAATGATAATAATAATGCAAAAATGATCTGATTTCTATTGTAAGAATCTTGGTCTGTGATTGGTATCCCATTTGGTTAATTAGTAATTGGTTAGTTAACTGGTAGCCTCTGGCTTTTAAAAATATCAAAATATTCTCATAAAAATATATACACACGTCAATATCCAACGATATCCATGGGTCAACAGGAGAAGCCCTAACTACTACTAAAATAAACAAAACATAGTCAAAACCAATCTCGCAACAAGTTTAACCGATTTTTTATTATATGAATATATATATGTATGTATATATATTCTTTATTTCTGCTTTTCCGGCCCTTTAGTTTTATCAGTCAGTTAATACAGAGACACCAGTCCTAACTGAAACTAACCCTGCCAAAAGCAAACTCGCAACAAGCTTTGTCGATTTAATGTATCTGTTGCAACTTGGACCGGATCAGGTGGTGCATTTGTACTACAAACAAACTATTCAGGTTTATTTATGAGCAGCTGTCTTCTCTATCATATATAGCTTTCGTAGAAACAATAAAGAATTCGGATATCAAATTTCAAATACACAAGTAAATTTATATGTATATATTTATATATAAGTGAATGAAAAATCTAGTTTAACTGTCTACTAAATCAGATACCTATCTCAGAACCAATTGAACATCTAGTTTAGCATATTATTTGTAATATTATAAATATCTGTTTACCATTTACAAAATGCTACTTATTCAATTTAAATCGCATTTAAATTCTAGTTTAGTTATTGGGGTCCTTGCACTCTGTAAATGTATGTCATCTTCAGAGTGCTGCTGCAAATATGGCTCTTCTGTCGTCGTTGTTTTTGTTGCCTAACAAAAAAGGCAAAACCAGCTCCATTAGCAGCAACAGCAACAAGCTGCTGCTCAGATCGATCGATCAGAGTATTGATCTGGTGCATGCTGTGAGCGATATTCTCAGTTGATCGGAAGAGCGCGTGGCGAAAGAAGGTGACGCATTTAGTGACTTTTGGCTATTTTCGATATTGGGCCACAATAAACTAAAAAATTGTAACGAGCCGCGCAAATGCTCAGTTGGCGGCAACAGTGCAAGACGCTACACGCCAAGGTGCAACAACAACAAAAAATATTATAAGAAAAAAAAGTATATATGTATATAACCTTATTTAAAAATGCAAAAATAAAGTAGGAAAAGAATAATACACATTATTTTTTGCAAAGTGAATCGTGTCAAGTGTGTTGTTTCTGTGGCACATGGAGCGAAGAAATTATGAAACTCAATGTCAAGTGCTGGAAAGCAAGTGAAAATTGCCAGATGAGAAACAGATGCAGCGGAAAAGGCAAAAAGTGGCAGCTGCAGCAACAACAGTTTGAGTAGCTCTGTTTTTTGTTTCCTTCATGTGTGCCCACAGCAACAATGCGCACATGCCTTAGTACACCCCTAAATAGCATACGAAGAATACCAATTTCCACGTATTTCAAATGCAGTTCATTTACAACTTTATATAAAGAAACTAAATAAAAAAAACATATTTTCTATGCAGTTCAATAATAACCCTAAAACTTTAAAACAAATAAGTCAATAATAGTTTGAATCTCACTGTGCATAGCTAAAAGGTGCGAAACTTGGCTAATTGTTGTGGAACTGCTGCATCTCATTTTGAGTAGCGCAATATGCACATATCTTAAAAATTAAGAGTATAAGTGAACCGCATATAACAACATTATTATCATTATCATTGAATTTAAAGTATAGCTGACGCTTAAATTAAATAAATTCTTGTCGACAGCTTAGCAACCATTCGGCCTTTTTTACAGCAGGTGGCAACGCCGCACGCCCAACAGAATCTGCCGTTAACAGTGCGCTTAACAGCGAATAACACCAACAAAAATGAACCAATGCCTGCCTGTCAATGCGAAAATGTCGAAGGCGAAGAAGGTTTTAGATGAGGCGCGTGAGACGCAAAATCGTGAATTGGACCTCGTCGACAAGGGCCTGGTGTCCTTTGAGGAGCTGCCAGGACTCTGTAAGTATCACACATTTAATGGACCCGCAAACTAAGTGAAAACCGAACAATTTAATATAAGAAACAAAATTTTCATGACGCCGTCGTCAGCCCGTTAACATAATTCTGTTTGATGACGCCACCATCTAAAAACAAAATTGCTAAGAGTTGTTTGCAGAAACATCTAATTTGAGATAATCGTGCTGGCTGGTGACTTCAACAAACGTTTTTAACAAAATTTCGTGTAACTTCTGCACTTAAGTTGTTTGCTGAAACGCCCAAAATATTTATTTGGTTTCTTTAAATAGTAACGCATTAGCGTTGTCTCGCTCACACTTATGCAATAGATGCACGCCTACTGCACGCAATGCAGCAAACAGCTGTTAATTTTTAGCTTTGCGACATGCAGGAAATTTGTTGCTTCGGATGTCTTAAAAAATTGTTCGATCACCTGGTAATGAATAGTTGTTTTTATTGTCAAAAAATTAAACTTAAAAATTCGATTAATTTTTGAAGGATAATAAACAGTTGAAAATTGACTTTTTATGGTTATTATGTCTCATTGCAGTTAATATGCCGAACATTACACGGCTGACGCTGTCGCACAACAAGATCAGCGTCATTAGTCCTGGGATTGCCAATTTGCTGAATCTGGAGATACTCAACCTGTCCAACAATCAACTCAGCGAACTGCCCGTTTCCCTCTCCTCGATGCCCAAGCTGCGCATTCTGAATGTGTCGATCAACCGACTGGGAAATCTGCCGCGCGGCTTTGGCGCCTTTCCCGTGCTCGAAGTTCTCGATTTGTCGTACAACAACTTGAACGAGCAGCTGCTGCCGGGTAATTTCTTTGGCATGGAAACGCTGCGCGCTTTGTATTTGGGCGACAACGACTTCGAGTACATACCCAAGGAGCTGGGACAGCTGAAGAATCTACAGATATTGGGCCTGAGGGACAATGATCTGTTGGAGCTGCCACGCGAGGTTGGCGATCTGCTGCGGCTGCGTGAGCTGCACATTCAAAACAACCGACTGCAAGTGCTACCGCCCGAGGTGGCACAGCTCGATCTGCTCAGCAACAAGTCGGTGATGAAAATGGAGGAGAATCCCTGGGTGAATCCCATTGCCGAGCAATATCTGTTGGGCATCAGTCATGTCATTGAGTACCTCAAAACTGACACCTACAAAATGTGAGTATTTAAATAAGTTCGACCAAATTCTAATCCCATATTCAAATAGACTCACTTGAAAATTTACATGTAGAAGTGATCCAAGACTAAAAAATAGAATATATAAATCGTAGATCGACCACCGTATCTATCATTATAGTTATTACTAATAGCTTGGTTTCTTTCCGAACAGCATCTATAACCGCCACATGCAGGGCGGAAGGGGCGGGCCACCACCGCCCAAGACCGACAAGAGCAAGAAAGCATCTCGAGTACGTGCATAGTGGACCAAAACGGAGGATTTATTATTTGTGGTCGTGTTGTTGCGCTGCCGGAGCAGCCATTTATGTGTGTTTTTTCTTAACCAAAAAAAAAAAAATGTTTTTGTATACTAATTTTTAAGTATTTGTACTTTAATATTTAATTTTTGTATGTGCCTTTAATGTTTGCTAACAAATGCGAATAAATAAAATAAATTTTTTAACTTAAAAATTTGCAATTATTGACTTGATTTGACGGAATACAAGCTACGAACAGCAGCAATTCTGAATGGGGATTTTTTTGTTTAGCTTCAATACCCTCATTATTTAAATTAATAAATAACAAGTTAATTGAAATATTTGAACTTACCAAAGTTTCCGATATTTAAAGAGCATATTTGATATTTGTATTTTATAAAATAGTAGTTTCTTGTTTTTATTATCGTTTCTTATGTTCATCCTTTTTTTGTTTCTGTTTTTTGTAGCAGTGTTTTTAGCCTTAAGTTGAATTAATTAATTCGTTACATTATATAATTAAATTAATAGTTTAATGTTTTTTGTTTTTGTATTTCTTCTCCATTTTTGTCTTGCGATAAACTAATAACATAGTTTTAATTTGTTGTGTTTGTTGTCAATTTAAATTTAATACATATTTTATATATCGATTTAATTAATTATTTTTAAACTTATTTTTGTTTTTGTTCTTCTGTATATTCAGTTAAATTTTAATTTATTTTACTTAATTAATGCTTTGTTTTCGTTTATTACTTGGAGAACTTTTTCTATGTACACGTCTTTTTTTTAGTTTAGCAAGAATTAAATAGGTAAAATTTTGAAAATAACAAGAATATTCAAAAATTAAATAATTTTATTTTGAACTTTAGTTTGAAATCATTTCAAATATCCAACTAAAATTCAGTTCCAAATTAAAATGTGTGAAAATAAAATCGCATTCGCTATTGTTGCCATAAAACCGAAGAAAAAACGAACGTTTTAAATAATATTTACTCAATAAAATAAAAGACAAAAGTGATTTAAATACTCAATGATCCAAGTAACAAAATTTTAATACATAAATAAAGAGGGAGTAGAATAGTTTTGAGAACTATGCACCGCTTAATCAAATGCTGGATGCACCTAAGTGGTGTAGTGTGATGTTGTGTAGACTTTAAGACTTGGCATGCCGATACGAAAATATAGACAAAAACAAAAAACATAAACTAGAAACCTTAATCAAATACAACAAATACAATAGTGTATATGGATAATTGTTTACTTAAAAATAATGGTGGATATAGATCGCATATAAAGATGAGTAACATTTAACATAATCAGTTGCTGGTTCCAGAAAAACCGCTCATTAAACATTAAAAGTAAAGCTTTAAACCTAATACAAAATGACAATAGAAAATCAATACAAAAATTAAAAATATATCTGTGTATGGTTCGTATGTGTGGCAATTGAAGAATTGCTTTTAATTTTGCGTTATTCGATACTCGCGTTTTTCCTGCTGGAAATATCTGGATATAAATGTTTAAAGAAAGACTCTGGCAACACATATTTTCGATTCTCTTTCAATAAATTCAAAATGGAAATTTGCATGCATTTGCATTTCTTTTTTAAGGTGTTTTTTTGTTTGTGATTTTTTTTACATTAGTTTACAAATGCAATTTTGACGGCTTGAATTCAAGTTTGGCCTTTATTACAGTTAAATACAATTTAAATGCGTTGCTTTTGTCTGTGATAGCCGCTAAACTCATACTCATTTGCAGCTCATTTTTACAAAAACAAATTTAGCGTTTTGAAAATTTGAATTAAATGTATTCTTGCCTTACTTTTTTTTCGTAAATGTTCGACATTTATGTAAGTTTATAAGTTTTAATTTTTGTGGTTTGGGTTTATGTGTTGCATACATTTAAGTTTTATTATTTTCATTCATGTTGTTGCTGCTTTGTAAATAAGTACGCACAATCATTTATATATATATATAATATATGTATATATATATATATATATATACATTCATATATATATATATACATATATATATGTTTGTAAGTATATATATTTCTGTTTATTTAATATATAAATTTAATGCAATCTGCTTTTTTAATTATTTATAATAATAATGATTTGCATTTCCATATCAATTATTTAATCAAAAATATCGTTCATTTTGTTAGCGTTACTTTGTTGTTGGTACATATGCAATTTTTTCTTTGCTCTCCCGTTTTTTTTTGTTTTTTTGTTTTTTGCATGCTTTGTTTAAATAAAAATAATTAGCATAAAAATTACATTTACATTTAATTTGAGTTCATTTGATTTTTGTTCTTGTTGTGGTTGTTGTGGCTGCGCAAGCTGATTCTGAAGTGGTTTTTGTTGTTGTTTGTGTTGCTGCTTTTGCTTTTGCCGCTTTGCTTTTGGTTCCTTATGGCGCTCCGACATCAATTTTGGCTGTCAAACTTTGCTGTTGTTGGGCGCTCGCGTTGTCGACTCATAGTGGCCACGCCCCAATGCCGCATAGGCGTCGGCATAGGCGTGCTGTTGCAGTTGTTGTTGTTGCAGCTGCTCCGACTCCTGTTGCTGGTGCTGCTGCTGCTGTTGTTGTTGTGGTTGTTGCTCATGCAGCGATGTCGGTCGACTAAAGCTTACTTGTAGCGGCGGCGGGGGCGTGACGCCTATACAAGATTAAACGCAATGGAATAGATACATAGAGAGAGTGGGAGGTATAAAAATAGTTGAATTAGTTTCTTGACTCGGTTTGATTGCTGGGTGACACCACTTCAAGTATGCCGGTCTCCAGGGCGGCTACTTGATTTGGGCCATGTGCAGCTTATCGATTTATATTAAAAACCATAAGTACACAGATTAGTTTTTTAGTAGTCATTGATTGTAAAACCATGCAAATCAAATGCATTTAAGATATATAAAATCCATGAATTTTAAGTGGGTAAAAATATGTAATGGGAATCAATCATTGATAATAACATTGAAAAAAATATGTGAATATTTGACAAAGTTATAAAATTGAAGCAATCACATAATCAAAAGTTAATTTACAGTAAAACCATTTTAATATTATATTAGTTCTTTTGTGCAAAACATGCTTTTGCAACCCACTTGGGAAATATAGGCAAGAGCATTATTGAACAAAACATAGAAAAAAAGCATAAGCATTTTTTTTTAAAATTTGTTTTTCACATTTCCAAAAACTTGACAACTTTAATTATTCCCTTTTTTTAGATCAACATTAATGTTAATGTGTTAATAGTTAAATAATCAGTTATAATCAGTAATAAGTGCACAGGCAATAACAAAAACAACAACAATACAAGAAGAAAGGTCTTAAGAAGGTTAAAAAAAAAAAATATTAATAAAAAATATCCAACAAATTGAAACAGACGAAAATACTACAAAATAGCTAAAACAAAACATTACGAGTCGGGTTAGTAGAAACAAGGAAGAAAAAAGGTGGACGAGCAACAAACTGGAAACACAAAAGATAAAACGCTTCATGGAAGAAAAATGATCATACCAATTGCTTGTCAAATTCGGTTTTTGGTAGGGGAAAAGCGTTGTTTGGAATGATGGAATAGGCACGCGTGCGCTTTGGGCGAATACTCGGATGTTCTGGGTTCATTGTGTCTTCAATATGGCATGTGTAGGCGTTCCGATTCCACGCATTCCACGTTGTCTTTTCTGATTTCTCTTACTTATTTAATAGACAATATTGCGACGCGTTTTGGCAGCGCCGCCAACTGATTTATCTTTGCTGCTGCTGCGACTGCGGCCGCTGTTGTTGTGTTTGTTGTTTTTGTGTTGCTGTTGTTGTTGTTGGCTTGTGTCTTTGGCTTTGGCACTTTTGGCATTCTTGCTACTGCTACTGCTGCTAGCAGCCGAGTGGGTGGCTGTGGTAGTGTTGTTGGTGGTAGTGTTGTTGTTGGTACGTGATGAGCGGGACTTATTGCGTGGTGGTAATTCTGAATTTTTAGCGTATCGATGGATGGAGAATAATGTAAGTTCAAACACAACAAACGATAACCAAAAAAGAAAAAATGCCAAAATTGTAAATTGTAAATGTGTTTGCAACAATATAAAATCAGTTGAAACAATTGAATACAAAGAGCAGCTAGCTATGAGGTACTAGAAGGGCGGGTCTAGAGGAACACGCACCTTTCGGCGCATAAAACGCTTGCGATTGTTGTTGTTGTTGTTGCGGTGAGAGTGCTTGTTGCTGTTGCTGCTGTTGTGCGTTGGCCGGCGGCAAGGGCAGCGGCAATTGAGCACGTGCCACAACACCACCGCTGCTGATGGCAGCCTGGACAGCAGCAGCCGCAGCAGCAGCACCACCAGCACCACCACCCGTGGCACCCAGCTCAGCTCCATACCCCAAACGAGCTGCTCCTCCGCTGGCTTGCGGTCGTCCACTACTGCTGGGCCGAGCCCCACGTCCATCGCTACGTCGCGTCTGATTCGCCGCCGAGCTGCGATGAGCGTGACTGCCGCCAGTAGGCAGCGGCACTATCGAATGCCCGCCCTGATGCCGATTCCATTCGTGCGGATGCGCCTGATTATGGTTACCACGTCCTCCAGCATGTCGTCCACCTCCGGCCCCACCACCGGCACCACCAGTCCCTCCGCCTCGCGGATAATGCTGCGCATCGTGTGCCGGTGGTGGAATGCTTCGTGGTCCGGCTCCGCGCTGGTGCGGATGACGCTGCTGCATTGACGGGGGGAGAGAGAAAGAGAGAGACAGAGATAGAGAAAGAAGAGATAGTTTTTTAGTAAGTTTGGAAACCATTGTTTTAAAAAAGACACTACCTAATTAATATTTTTCAAACTTCTGCATCTCAGGCAAAAAAACCCAAAATTCCAAGTTTAATTTATACTTAGAAAAAGACGAATTGACCGTTATGACGGTATCCACTAGCCTAATGATATATGTCGATGAACCCAAAAATAATATTAATACCTAATGACAACTTCTTTTTTCATCCAGAAAAATTATGAAATTGTTTATTTTTGTTTGTGTACAAAGTGCAAATATCACTTAAAGTAAAGGTTATCCCGTATTTTGTTCTGATGAAAATTATTTAATAAAATTTATGTCAAAAATATTTCGAGAGCTGTTTCTAGTTGGAGCATTGGTGAAGACCCAGATGGGAACGTAAAAATAACCTATAAAATTAAAACTCTCCAGTAAAGCCACTACAGCCAACTTGGTAGAATTGAATATCTCTCGGATTATATTCTGAGTGGAAGCAGTTGCAGTTGCCTTACCATTCTGCGTAGTGTATTCATTGGGGCACGAAGAGTTTCGCTGATTCGTCGAGCGCGACGCTTCTTGGGATTGGAGCTGGGCGTGTGGACGGCGCAGCATTTGATGAAGGCGCCAAGAACAACGATGCATCCGACTCCAATTAGCACCACCAGATACCAGTTACCGGTTACCCACTCGGCGACAGTGAGTAGAGTCTCACGATTGAGTAGGAGATTCTTGAGGCGCACAAGGGGACCGTCGGCGTCGACGGCGCGACACTTGAGGAATACATCGCAGTAGCCCTGGAAATTGTCACAGGGTGAGCCGGGCTGGAGACTAATGCCACCCGGTTGAATATTATATTCGGCGGCAAATTCGCTGGTGCTGCGACATGTGTTGGTATCGTTGCCATCCTGGCAAGCTAGTTCGCACAGCTTGCGCTTGTCGATGTGCGGCACCATGTTCGATGTGAGGAAACATTTCGTCATGTTCCACAGCAGACAGGGTGAGCCACTGCACTCGCCGCGTATGCACAGGGCGGTGCCATTGTTGCACATCGTCTTGTCATCTCGATGCTGCGGTTCCGGGCACTCGGCGGTGGTGCCATTGCAGGTACTCGACCAGCTACACTCGGTTTCCTCCTTGCACTTCTGCGAATAGGTCAACGGCACAAAGGTGCAATTGTTGGACAGACAGCAGGGTCCCTGCGATGGTGAGCATTGCGTCATGGCGCGTCGCTTGCAGCCCTTGGCACTCGAATTGGCCGACTGATCGTCCTCGCTGATAAGGCGCGGATAGCAGCATTTGTCCTTGCATTCATCCATGTTGAAGCCACAGTCGCATTCTTCGCCAGACTCCACGATCTTGTTGCCACAGAAGGCACCCTCCGAGGCCTTGAAGCAGTCACGCTTCGTGTTGCCAACCAGCACGTCGAGCACATTGGAAATGTTGCGTATGGAACAGGGTGAAAATTTGGAATTGTTAGGCCGATCACCAGATGTGGCACTGGCGAACATTATGTAATTGCCATTCAGTCCACCAGGACGGCATTCTTGCGGATAATCGTGCTGCAAGAAGAGGGAGCAGACAACAGTTAAAAATATATATCCAATTCAATATTCTTTTACTCACCGGTGATCCAAAGTTATGGCCAATCTCATGGGCCAGTGTCAGCTGAGATACTTTCGGTGGCACGCGACTGTTGTAGTTGACGAATGTTATTATGCCAGTGTTCAATGAGCGCTTTGTGCTCTGGTATTGTCCGCCCACCGTCTCCGTGTAGGTCTTGTACTTCTCGCAAATGCCGCCAGAAGCGCCCGAGGCACTGGCGACCCAGGCCAAGCCCAAAGTGCCACCCGTGAAATCTCTGCAGGAGGAGTGGAGAGTGTTTTAATGAAAGCTGAATAAACATGTAACGATTTGGATTAATACCAACCTATAGGTAAATACGTATGCTAGACAAAAGTCTGAGTGGTCCTCCAAGGAGTGGAGATTCAAAAAATTAGACACATCCATATGCTCATTGCAAAAAGCATTATGTGGACCGTCATACGAATGGCGACACGCACTATCGTCGTCAATCTTAATGCGTTGCACCTGGATAATATATAGAAATTAATAGTAATACAGAAAAGTTCTTCAGATTCAACTTTCAACTTGTTTTTAAACTAATTAATTACTTAAAAATAGTTAAGTAATAAATATTTAACTCCTTTTATTTTGATTTCACAGATTAATAGAAAAAAACGCAAATTATATTTATCAGCAACTTAATTAATATAAATACAAATAAATATTTTTTGTTAGTCCTTATCGACACATTTACTTGCGGTTCTTTATGTTTCTCTTTTTGGTTTACTTCATATATTAACATACATCTGAGGTCAAATCAATAATAGTTCTGCTTCATAAAATGTATACTCTCAATTTTGTATACCCTGTTCGCAATCTCTTCGACATTTACTAAAATAAAATACCTAGCTTGAAGTTCGATATTCTGTCGATACTCAAGGAGTACATTAAATAGGTTTTGATTCTAAAAATTTTCGCTTATATTTCCATTCATTTCACTCTGAAAACTGCCTCAGAATAATGTAAAACGTATTTATTTAGAAAAAGAAAGAAAAAAAAGATATTTAAATCAATTGGAAGTGACTAATGCTACAAATACTAGTGGGCGCTGCTTGTTTCTATTCCTAATGTGATGCAGGTCCAGATTCATGTCCAGTTGTATGGACACGGTCTGCGTTGCCTGTTGGCTGTTGGCAATTGCGAACCACCCACGGGAGGCGGCGCTGTGCACTCACCTCGAAGCGTATATTGCGATGCTCGGTGCGTCCGTCGAACTTTGTGTTGCGGTAAATGTAATTAACTGCCGTCACATGATGTGCAATCAGCGATGTGATTTCCTCACGGGTCTTCACATCCACCTCGTACTTGCCGCCGCGATCGTGCTGCAAGTGAGCCGAAAGAGAAATCAAATTGGCGAATTAATTTAAACAAAACCTTAAAAAAGAAGAAGAAGACACAGTCGACTTTTGGGCAATGTGCGTAATAATAATCTCAACCGCAGGACCGCTGTGCTTGACACTTGGAGCAAACAACCTGCTGCCGCAGGATGGGTGTGGCAAACAAAGGAGCCAGAAAAACAAATGGCCTCCAGACCCCATGCCAAATTATAACACACCACCCAAAAAAAAGAAAAAAAAGAAGAGAAACCATAAACATACACCCATCCCCACACACAACAAGCACTCTCCAAATATATTTGTATAAAAATGCAAATTCAGCAAAAACTCGTCGAATATTTTGTGAAAAGTTTTTTCTTATTTTATAAACGCGATGAGCGGGTGGCTTTGTGGGCAAAGAAGAGAAGAGTCCATCATTGTGCCGCTAACGGCAGCTTTTGGCTTCAAAATCAAAACACCGCTGGGCTCAGTGACAAATAGAATTTGAGCAAAGAAGGCAACAATTTAAAAAGGACAAACGTTAAAATACCCCGTAAAAAAGAAGCATGAATTTACAAAAAAAAAAAAAAAAAAAAATATCACAAATGCAACCGAAAGTTGGAAGCTACTGAAATAGTTTTCAAATGCAGTTTCTGATTAACAGGGTATCAACAAACAAGGCACGAACGCAGCGACGAACGAAACAAATGCGCGAATTATGCAAAACTCATTGCAAATAAACATACAAAAAAAGAAGCGCGAAGAGCGAAGGGGGAAGGAGAACTCGGGTCGAGCATATCGCGTCGGGCTGAAGGACGACCCTTACGAGGATGTTGATGTCGACAACGTCGAGTACAATGCGAAAAAATGAACGTAAACATAAAGTGCGGCAAAAGAATTGCGTGCAAACGAAAAGGGATAGAGAACGAGATGGATATGGAGAGTCAGATTGAGTTAGACAGAGAGGAGAAGGGGAAGCAGGCGAGCTGTAACGGTTGATTGCATGCGCTGCAGGAAGCGAAGCAGGTCAGCTGATTGGTTGATTGCTTTGAAGACGCCACAAAGCAGGCAACATTCCACAAAATGGTTAGCTAAAAAAACCAAGCTCACCAAAAAAAAAAGAAGGATAATAGTTGATCGACCCATTTGAGATTTGAGTTTGGAGATTTATGCTGCAGTGACCAATGATTAAGGGAGCCTTAATTACACACCAAATGATTTGATGGCAGTTTGTATGATGAATTCTTGGCTTCATCTAAAAATTAATTAATTTTAATAGCTCGAATATTGTTGACAACTCCATACAACTTTTTTAGTATACAAATAATCTAAACATTTACAAATATTTTCTGCATTATGCAATTGAAGACTATATATATATATTTTTAATAATTATCGCTTGTTGAAACTGATATTGTTTCGCTCGCTTTTCGCACGTTTGAGATTCTCTTGAAAAATTTTAGCAAGTCTAGCCTGGAAATTATAGTAGGAAAGCGAAACTTTTTAATCACGTTATAACATTGTTGATTAGGCCAATATTTCAATTCATTGCACGTTAAGTTTTACAAAGTTCGGTCAGTATGCTTAAATTTAGTGACATTTTCTTTTTTTCAATATTAAGATTGTTAAAGCTTTCCAATCTACTTCAACTGTAGTGTCTACAAGGCACAGCTAACTTTCAGCTTACTGAACAACAATTTTCACTCAACGTTGCTCATCATTCAATTCTATGCATAACCTTCGAAAAGAAATAGAAAAAATGGCGTCTGGCTGACACTGTTGGCCCCAATCCCGCCTGTTATGGCCCGCTTCATGAAAAAGCAAATGCCTTTGTTTTATGCGCAGCTCCAAAAGTGAAGCGTTCGTTCGTAAAAAATTGAAAAATTCATGGATGTTGTTTTGTGTTTGCTTGTGTGTGTGTGTCTGTGTGTGTGCGTGTGATTGTGTGGGTGAGTGGGTGTGCAAGTTTTTTAAGCCACAATCCTCGCTACTGCTTCGATTTTAATTTGGCGCATGAGCTGCCAAGAGCCATTTCCCCAGCACAACCACTCTCTCAATCAACTGAAAAACCTGAGTCAAACTTACATCAGCAATGCCTTCGCGTATGTGACGCCAAATCAATGGATCTGTTTGTATATACAGCGAGCAGGTATTTTTGTTATCCTCACGGCCACGTCCGGCGCTTGCTGAGCTCGTCGCACCGTTGGCTGAGGAGCCGCTGCCTCCGTTGTTGTTGTAGTTGCCGCCCGTTGAGCGACGGACGCGCTCGTGAACGAGCTGATGCCAATCTGCAACATTGGCCGTTGTGCCCAGTCGTCGACCGGTTGTGGTATCATAGAATGCACCATCGGCAAAGTTGGCCTCCTTCGTATATTTCTGATGTGGGAATTTGAAGTCATCATCGCCGCTGGCGTATTTCTTTGGTGGATGCTGCTGCTGTTGTTGCTGCTGGCTTTTGTGCTGCTGTTTCCGGTGCAGCTTTTGGACATCCTTTGACATGGGCAACGGCAGCTCCTCGACGGCTGAATTTTGTATATTCTCCATCCATTGTGAGACCTCCTCCGTAATTCCGCACCCGCCCACGTGACCTGCAATTATCCAAAATGAAGAGAAAATATAAAATTCTGAATGCGCTGATGTTGAGTTGAAATCGAGTTGTAAATAGAGAAAAAATATAAAATGAAATTTGTAGCTCGCTTTCATTTTAAGTAAATTAATGCTGATGCAGCAGAAGCAGCAGCAGCAGCAGCAGTAAGTGCAACATTCCTTTTTTTACCCTTTTTGGTTCGGAGCCAAATAATTGTATGCATAAAGGAAAATAAAAAAAGGTGCGCCTTGCATGGCGAAATTATTTATGGTGCATAAAATGAAAACCACGAAAATGTAATTAAAGCGCAAAACAGACAGAGCAGCAGGGAGAGAAAAATGGTGGGAGCAAAAATTGTAACGCAAAGTCAAATGTTTGAAAGCAGTTGAACAAAGAAAGTAAAAATTAAATAAAAACAAAGTAAATATAAATTGTTGCATACTTTTTGCGGCGGCAGCACTTTATGGCTTAAATGGAAAATTGGAATTTATATGAACAATTATATTTTATATTCAACTGTTGCGAGCGACCAAACAGTTGCCGAGTGCAACCTCTTAAATTCATTTTCTTTAGGGCAGCGGAAACCGTTAATAGCCCTGAGTCCGGTAATGAAAATTTATTGTTTTATTGTTTAAGCACTGTGCGATTCCTTTGCTATTTTTGTAGTATTTTTTTTTATCTTGACGCTTCTGCACACAGTGAGCAGGATTTTTTAAAAACTGCCCGCATTTTTATGGTCTCAACAATTTACATTCATCTGGGCACTTTTCTGTTCGCCATTCATCTGGACACTTTTCTGTTCGCTCTGGGCCACTAAGGCAATGTTTAAAGCTGCTTTTAGTGAATACACATTCGAAAAATTATCTATTTTATTTAAACCAATCGGAAATATTGCCACCCACGCCATGAAGACAGTGGACTCATAAAGGAATCGCCAAATGTAAAGTATGTACGAAATGTTGGGCGTACTGGAATTCGGCTACAAATATATAGTAATATTGTAACTTTAATAATACTTTTGGTATATTTGTAGCTTAAGTTTTGAGCGGAAAAAATAATTGGCAATGAAAAGCAGCAGTTTAATGCAACAGCTTGTTATATTTTAACAGCTCAGTCAATAATTCTGACTTACTCATTTCCATGCATACTTATGTATTTATCATACTCCATGTGTAAAGTGTATAGTTAAAAGGGCGCCATATAAATACGAATTCTGCGCACTTTTCATTAAAAAGTTTTCGTTCTTTTCTGGTTTATGGTTTAAATCCTTCCCGAGTGTTGACCAGCTTCAACGAACGGTTAAAACTCACAACGACCAGTTACATGCGTTTTGGGAGAGATCCTCGGTACACAGTGTGTACACACTGGTAAAATTGCAACAGCAGCCAGCTTTCAGTTTTCAGCTTTCAACTGTGCCATAAATTTTTATTTGGCTACCTGCTATTGTGTCAAGTTGTACAGGCGCTGGGGGAGGTGAGAGTTAAAGCTGCTGTCATTATCATTATGCTTTTGCACTGTTATTCCCATACCTATCCTCCCTTTCGCTCTTCATTTGCCCCAACAAACCAACACACAATGCACTGTTTGTCTCTATTATTTCTTTGCGTAGAGTCCACACAGTGTTGCCAAACTTCAGCAGGGTCGCTCGCTGTGTGTGCCAAACAACAAGACGCGACCTATGCCAAAGCGCAAATTGTACAGCAGCTCCATGAGGTGCCACAGCGGAGGTGGGGCGTAACAGCTGAAGAAGCCACTAAATACATAACACTCGACAGACAAGCCAAGAATCCGACAGGACGCAGCTTCCGCATTTTCTTTTCCGCTGCATCTCCAAGCCCCACAGCTGCGCAAGGCCTTGTCCATACACACCCCTCCCTCCCTCCCTGCCTCCCGTGAGTGTAATTTGCATTTCAAAGGCATCCTTCCATCCCCTGATTCTCTATCTTGCCTTATGCCCTATAAGCAAAATGATAAAGGGTATAAGAAGCTAATCATTTCTCAATTTCAATTTCCGAATATTATGTATGGCCGAATGATGATTTAATATGTGTATATTTGTTGTAATGCCCAATTCTAGAAAATTATTAGACACAAGAGGAGCTCTTGATACGTCAAGAAAATAAGATGGAAATCTTGACTAGTTGTTGGAGATGATTATACTAAATCGAATCACTTAAAAGGTATCGTTTTTGTTTTAAACAGGGCATCCATGAGTAAAATACAATATTGTTTGATTCGATCCACGGCTGTGCCTGCTTTAAGGCTCTTTGTGTGCTGCGGCAGCTTATATTTGACGAAGGGGTATGCAGCTTTGCATTGGAAGCTAGCTGCTCATCTTACTCCAATGACCCGTTTTTATACCTTGAGCCTGAAGAGACTAGAGTATATGCGGAAAGAGACTTGAAAAGTGGAATATAAACTTCTATAAGCACATCGGTTTCCAAATTTATTCATTTATTTTTTTTATTTATTTATTTAATTTAATACCAATAAAAAAAAAAATTTGATATTATAGTAACAATAAATAAAATGTAGGATATAATATATCATATATATCCAGCTCTTCTAAAGCTTAGAAGAAATGATTTCCATAAGGATCAAGTCGAAATCAGAGCTTTATAAGATTACTAAGCAATCAGCAAAACATCCCTTAATAATATTAAGAATAATATTTTACTGAGTGCATGCTAATAAAACTAATAATAATAATCATAATACTTAT
This sequence comes from Drosophila nr. medialis 2 BK-2023a, assembly GCA_035044325.1. Classification (NCBI taxonomy): domain Eukaryota; kingdom Metazoa; phylum Arthropoda; class Insecta; order Diptera; family Drosophilidae; genus Drosophila; species Drosophila nr. medialis 2 BK-2023a. The sequence goes on from JAWNMH010000348.1 coordinate 1,804,296, forward strand.
TATTATTATTATTATATTTATTATTATGATTATAATTTTATTAGAGTATTAAAAAATTGGGTATGAACGATTGCTTTTTTTACTTGTTAAATTTAAAAAAAAAAATATGTTCTTTTCATTTTATTTTCACTTTATTTTATTTATTCTTTTTGCTGCAGCGCCTTTACTTTCTTTTGGTTGGTTTTTAGGACAGCTTTGTTGTTGTGTTCTCCGCTTCCACTCTTTCACTCTTTAGAGACTCTCAGCTCGCGTTGCTCTATGGTTAGGGGCTTGCATTCAATCGTGCTTATCTGATGTGTTTGCCAGGACCAAGATGTTGTCTGATTTTCGGTCTTTATGCTGTGCGCTGCTTTGAGAGTGCCACTCGACGAGGAAGCTCACTGCCTCTCCACCCCTCTCTCTATCTCTATCTCTATCTCTATCCCTATCTCCATCTCCATCTCTCTCTGTTTGGCTGAGGGACATTTCTGTATTTGAAGTTATTTGTGGGGGTCTTCAGAAGTCGTGCCATTTCAATCAACAGCTGTGGGCGCAGTTTTCTGCACATTTAATTTTGTTCAATTTTATTTCGCTCTCTCGCTTTTTTTGCCACTCAAACACATGTGCTTGCTGCTGTACCTGTCATCCCCTCTGTCCCCATTTCAACCATCGAACAGTATTTTTTCTTCCTTTTTCAAGCTACACTTCAATCATATTTTTGCTGCAGCGCCGTCGCGATGCTCTGAGATTTCTTCACATAGATTAAAGTGCACTTTGGTGTTATCTTCTTTGCCTGCAGTCAGTTCGACACCCAATTCAATACAACAATCGCACACCACCCAGCCCCCGCACTTCAAACTCAAGCTACTTGCACTTGTACAAGATTTTTTTATGCTCTGCCTTTGGCTTTCGTTTCGTGTTGCTCCAATTGCACAAAAGCCACGCGCTCGACTTATGAATTTTACAACTTCCACATTTGACAGCCCGGGCCAGCTTAGGGGATTTCCAGCACAACAGCAAGAGCAACAGCAATAACAGTCAGAGACAAACGGTGCTCAGACATGCAAGCGGCTTTTGTAAAGGGGGCAACTTTTGTAGCTCTTCCCCTCCTTTCTATTCAGCGCCATTCAAGCCACTTGTGACCTCTGCAAGATGCGCAGGAAAAATGAAAAATAATTCCAAATTCAATTGCAAATGAAATTGAGGGCGAAAAGGACCCACAAAGCGAAAAAATTATTTATAAAAGAAGCCCGCATATCTCAAAGGGGCCAAAAACAGCCGGTTTTGCAATTTAAACGCTTTAACCATAAGCAACGATTTTGGTGCAACAAAAAGTTGCTCTCGAAGCAATAATCACGCCACAGATATCAAAATTACATTATTACAGTTGCTAGAGTTGAGATACATGATTTATTATTCTATTCTCATGCCTCTAATTTGTTTGTTTTCTCAAGTGAGGATTAATTTTTGAAATCGTCTTGGCGTCCTATTCGAAAATTTTATACTGGCCACTCCGCCATGCCTCACATTTTTATCTTCTGCTTCAATTGTAGTCAGAAATTGTGCTCTGTTCTGTTTTTCTTTTTCAAATCTTCAATATGCTGCTGGCTTGGCAAGCATGTCATTTGGATTTCCTGGAATTCGTGCAAGTACACAATCAAAATTAAATGGCCACAAAACGGCGTCACATGCTGCTAATGCCGCAGGCAAACTAAGAGGCACGTTAGGACGTACAATGCTTACACGCATTTGCAAATGCTCCATCAGAGGGCGTATCTGGGTGTGTGCGTGTGTGTGTGTGTAAATACATTACACATAATTTTTAGTAATTTGCTTTTATTTTGCGAATGATTTGATTATTTCCATGTTGTTGCTCCTCTTGTTTTTGCTTACTTTGCCTTTGTCGTCATCCGTAGCTCAATCTCCATTTTCATTTCCATTTCCATCTTAGTCGTCATCGTCATCGTCAATTTTGCCGTCTTTTGCCAGTCGTAATTTGTTTACTTTGCAACTGTTGTTATTTGTTTGCATTTATGTTATTATTTGCTTTAATTAAAAAAATGTTTTAATTTATCCAGGCAATGTTGTTCCGGGGGTTGTGTTTTTGTGTGTGTGCGTAAGGAATTGAGCCTTAAATTCCTCAGAGGATAATGCATAAGAAGATTATGTTGCACGAATCAATCTATACGGCATTTCGCTTGACCAGTTTAAAACTTACTTGCCAATTATAATGTATATCCTGGGATGTTTCACAACTCATTTACCCACTGCAATTTTTTGAACAGAATTTAATTCCGTAATAGCTATTTGATTTCATGTATTTACCGAAACCTTTTGGTATTTTTTCTGCACATTTAATTAATAAATAATAATTTTCAGTGTTACTTATAATTTAAACCAATAAATATGCACAATATTAAATATTTTACATTTCTATTGTTTCAACTTTACAATTAATTTATTAAATGCCTAGTTTATCCGAACTACTTACATATGAATTAGAATAGTATTTGTCGAATTATCCTCAATAATTCATCCCTAATTTATTCCTATTTATCATATACAACACTCAAGTCTTAAAACTACATGAAACATTTACTCGCAAACGCCAGGAATAGACCAAAACTTATGGCATTGGCTGATTCAAAAGATGCCGCAAAACAAAAAGCAGTTCCATCAAAACCAATATTTAATTCATTTAGACAACACTGCCATCTGTATGCGACATACTCAAATTATAATCTATATATATGCAAGTAGCGCGCTATACGTTCGTAAGTATTTTAGGTTTTGGCACTACAAATGGCCAAGAGCTTTAGCTCTTCCTGTTCGCCGTCACCTGCGCTTCAACACTTGCATACATGGCTAGTCAGAAACAGGAAAACAACTTGCCCCAGAGGGTCGAAATTACGCATTTTGGCAACGTCCGGTGTGGGTGTAGACCAACAAATATACGACGGACACATGGTCAGTTAGACAGTCGGTTCTGGCGACAGTGCCGCCACCGCTACCCGCATACAAATTAGTTTTTGCGGCTCAGACTGCTGTTGACTACTTCTCCTCCCCCAAAGCCCTCTTTGAGCGTTGGCATCTGTGTTTTTGTATGTATATGTTTTTTTCTGAGTTTTTCTTCCAGATTTGATTTTTCTAGCTTAAGCACATTAATTTAAATGTATTTAATACATTGAGATATAAAGCTCGTACATATGCATTAGTTTTTATGCAAATGTGGTAAACCAAATTAAGCCTTGCAAATATTTATAACAGTGTTTGAATTCAGCCGCATATTATTTGAGATTACTTAGTATTTAAACATATTAGTTTTTCTATGAAATAAATTTGAAACAATTAAGACACGTTATGCATTTTTGTGCATATTTCATTTTTAATCGAAAATGTCTATGAAGGATATTAATGAAAATGACAGTTTTTTTTTTTCTTTCAAAATTTGGTGCCTCTAGCTTACAAATGGTGAAAGATATGATATCCTGATCTTTGAAGGACATCGCCAACAACCTGCCAACCAAATTGTAGCCTTAAAACTGTGGAAGATATGTGGCTCTTTCGATTTGCGAATATATATTTTATCGATAGTTTCCTAGTGGACGTGGCACTCCAATTCTTACACTTTTTCTGACGCGGGCACAGACCAGTAAATGTTTCTAGTTTCAAGTCTCGATTTCTAAGGGTATTAAAGTATAAGAAAAGTCCAACATTTTCTATATAAATGCTAATTACCAGAGTGTGATTTGAAAGCATAAGCCCCCATTGACAAGTTGTTGCTCTGGACGCCTACTCATTGTCTAATTTTTGCGGCTTTGAAATACTTGTTCAAGTCCCCTTGTACGAAACAAGAATATTGCTATTGCTGCTCGTCACTCAACACGACTGCCCAGCCAAAGATAAACAATTTGTGGGCAAAACGAGCAAAATGCTTAGAGCTGAGGCTAAAACCAAATCAAATTGGCAGTCATGAATCTGGTGGTCAAGACGGGTTGGGGGAAGGTAAGAGAGTGTTCACAGTACAGCGAGTAAATGGGAGGACATCAGTTCGAAGTTTTCGATACACAACTTTCAGTGCGTGCAAATGATGGAGAAATAATCCAAGTCCTTTGACATGTATGTGTGTGCGTGTGTGCATCGTTCACTAATTAACGACAGAATAATTTGTTATGCCATGAATGAACATGAGGCACAAAAGTACTGGCAACATACACGTGATGAGTTTAGGCGCTGTGGGTTCATGGCATTAGGAAAGTTCATTTGACTTAGACGTGAATCTACCAACAGGCATCTACCAACAAGCAGGGTGAGTATCTGCTCGTCTGCCAAATTTTGCATGCAAGGCAAAGTGCAATATCAACAAACCAACAGGCTGAGAAACAGACGTAGGAATTTTTCGACCTGTCACACAAAGCACAAAGTTTCAATAGATTAAGTTGTGGCATCGGACATATTGAACATACATAGACACCCATGAATTTGTATGATGATACATGACTGGATAGAAGAGGCGGCAATTCTGAGCCATAGCAAATGCAGGCGCTGCTAATGCCCTGAAATAAGAAAGCGATTCGAATATAGGCAGAGAGGAGAGTGGCAAGTGAACTATGCTCCGGAGAGCTAGAGCCCACACATGCTTAGAAATTCACATGTGTGTCTTTGGGTTGAATTAGAAATTTCATTGCATGCAATTGGACCATAAAACAAATGAAACATTGCGGTTTTATTTCCGGCTTGCCCACGCACACCTTAACATCCAGCAGAGCAGGCCTACGAATAGTGAATAATACTGTATACTTGTTTTGGGCGAGAGGGAGAGCACAAACCTCACATTGATATACGCAGATTACTCGCAGAGATCCTGAGCAAAAAAATACAATAGCAACAGGAAATTTGTGGCAACCTGACCTATACACAAAGCAAAATTTCTTTAGATTAATTAAAATTGAATTGGGGTTTGCGGCATGCAATAGACGAGAAAGTTTACGAATACAACAGTAAGAAATTGAGATAGTTTAAAGTTGTTTAAGCAATAATAATGACAATAAAAACACACAAATTTTTAGCAAATGAACATACACAAACATTTTATGGTATGCCATGAAATGAATCAAGGTATTCTACATTTTTATTTATTTTATGTCGGAAGTATTTATTAAATTTCATATAAATAACTCCTAACTCTTCAAATAAATTGTGGTAAATGAAAAAATACAACAAAATAGGTGAAGTCAAATATTTCTTTGTAATTGCTAACGAAAAACGCAAAAAATGCTAACTCTCCGTCTGTCCAAGATTTGAAGAGCAGGTTGTTGCAGTGTACAACAACCAAAACAGCAAGAACAATATTTGAATCAGTACAAGCATCATTTCCTCTGCTGCAAGCCGAAACGGAAGTAACAAATATCATCAAGCCCAATTGCATTTGTGGCTGGAAAGTGGAAATATTTACTCGCCACCGGGTTCTGAGGAAGGATGCGAAGTGGCTACAGTGCGTCTTCTGTTGACGCTGGTGCCAGTTTGATGGAAGATACTAAGTGGACTCCTGCGCAGGGACTCCAAGGCACAAGTACCAGTAGACAAGCACATTTGATAAAAGCCAGATAAGTAGACAGACGGACAGCTTGCAGGACAGGATATCAAATGAAGTGAACTGCATGACTTTGTACTCGGAAAAGATAAAACTGGTTTGCGACTCAGTTTTCGCTTGGGCTGCCTGTCTGCCAGTGCTCAAGCATAATCTAGTTGTTAACGAACATATGACAAAAATATGCACAGTGTAAGCCACACTTGAATTTTCCTTAAAATTTGGCAAACATTAAAAATCCTCAAAACTTCTTTCCATACTCGTGAGTAGCATAGACAATTTGTCAGAGCTGGTTTTAGTTTCCAAAATTACTCAAATTTAGGAATAACATTATCATACTAATAGTTATCAAAATATATTTAAAACGCAAGCAATATGATAAGGCTTATATTGTTAACAGTCCAACTCTATCATGTTTTTGTGTGATAATGGAGAAATTCCTTCTTTTTTCTCCCTTCAAGACCTCAGTTTTCGACGTATACAAATCGGTTAAAAATGTTTTTTTTTTTTTTGGTTTTTTCGTAAAATTTCTTCATTTCTAAACAAATTTTGAAACCATTTTGCTTTTCATAAGGCTCAGTCCACATTTTGGAATCAATTGTTTTTCTGTTGCTGTGGCTGTTGGTTGTGCAACACCACAGCAGCTCCAATCGTGTCGAGTCCTGTCTGTGTCCTCGTATCGACTTGTATGACAATGTCGCCAACGCTTTTGATGCTGTTGTCATCGTAATCATTATCAAGTGCCCGACAATGAACACACAGCAATGCCCGAAAATAACCAGTGAAGCACTTAAAACCGACCACATGACAGACGCCAGCGGGTGTCTAACCAATACAGTAAACTGCACCCTCATCCCTTCTACCACTTGTCCTGCTCTTAGATCGCCTGCCATAATCGATGGCAGTCTCCGTTAGTCGAAGAGTGTCTGTTCTGTTCAAGTGTGGGTGTCTGTGTGTGTTTTATCTCTGGGCTTGAAGTGCCAGCAAAACCGCAATTTTCAGTTCAATTTAAACTTGCTGAATGGTGTGTTCATTGCTGTTGTTCTTGTTTGGTTTATTCTGCTTCTTCTCAGTCTTGTTGCTCCTTTGGAGAGCCATTCATACTGCTGCCAGGCAATATCCAAAATGTTTGTTAGTTTTTGACGGGCTTCTTTTTTTAAAGGAACCTGCTTGTGGTGATATGTGGGAACAATTGCAATAGCATTTTCTTTAGCTGTTTGTTTACATTATTTCTATTATTACGTTGTAAAAAGTTATTTTGCTATTATTTATTTTTTTATATACCCATCTTTTTCATTTGAATCAACTATTCAATTATCCAATTATTAACTTACATTTTTTTCTTAAATAATTTTGGACTTCAAAAATTAAATAAAAAGAAAAACAGAATTAATTTTGTTTCTTAATATTAATTGCAATACACTAATTCATTTTACAATTCTGTTAATATCCCATGATTGATCGAAATCAAATGAAGAAAATTGCTTAAATTTTATAAAATTCAGCTTAAGCATAAGCAAACTAATACACATGGCATACATCGCACAAACTGCGTTCAATGGCAAGGCAAGACCTGCTGTATAAATCATTTAGAAATGAGAATGAATATGGGCACGTCCATATGAACATACATACATATATACAGAAGTTTCTATCCTAATTCCCCTTTTTAATTAAACTCAAACATATGACCCGTTGATTCCCCAAACACACATTCAGTTGCCACACCAACCATATATGAACGGGTATATATATATAAATATATATATATCTGTATCGAGGGGAGGGATGGGGAGTTAGGTGGCCAACAATTTATGGCTACTGCCAGAGGCTGCACTCACTCACACACGCATACACACACAGAGACTGGGATCCACAAGGACACTGACGACAATTCAAACAGAAATTTAATATTTTAGCCGTTAAATTATTTGGCACTTGAAATAAAACAAACAACTCACAGCTGCCGTCGTCGTCTCGCCCTACTTCAGTCTGCCCCACTCCAAAAACTGCAAGGATTAACTGCAAAATGGTAAAATGCAAAACTTTTTGAAACCGCATAACGGCGACGTCGAGCATTTTTGTAGAGGAGGTGAATAGGACGTGTGGGTCTGGAAACGATGCCGAGTGGTTGCAGTGAACATCAAAATATTCAACAGCTTACACTCAAGGATCCGCCTCGACTGGCTTGGCTGACCAAATGTTGTTAAATAGCACGAACAAAATGTAAATATAAATTTGTTGCACAAGATTTATGCATATTTTGAGGCTCGTAAAAGCACAAGAAAAGCAACATTTCTGAGTTGTGTTTTGTTGCACACAACCACACTACCAAATACCACAACATGCCCCACCGTTTGCCTCCATGCTGCACATGCAGTAAAGTGGCATGTGTGCTCTAAATTTTAAAATTGTTGGAAATTTTCCTTGGACTGCTGTTGCAGCTGTCACAAGGACATGAACTGCAGTCGTCTGAATTATGGTGCAAGACATTAGCTAAAACCTTCAGTGAAACGTGTGTCAGTTCAGTCTGTCTTGCCCGTCTATATGCTGTAAGTGCGTGTGTGGTAAGCAGTGTCTGTAAGCATAGTTATTCCACTTGCACACATTACGCACACGCCATGTGGCAAATGTCTTTGTTGACGGCTGCTTGTCTATTCTTATTCAATATATATAATATATGTATATGTATATATGTATGTGTGTGATGGGAATATTGCAAACATGTCATAATTAAGTGCACACATTTGAAGAGATAGTTTTACAATTTCTAGTTGTATCCATAAGTATTTCGGTAGTTGCAAAACTGATATTGCAATTATAAAATAACTTTATTAGAAATATATTTTAGATTAAATAAGAATGAACACGATTTTAAAACAAGAGAGAACGTTGCAGTCGGGTTAGTTAGTTAGCGACTTATTTTGGATTTTGTTCCAAGAAGCTCTAAAAAATTTGATTTTTTCTAGCAGCCCCAAAAAGTATGAACCATTCGTAGGCCAATAATAACAGTCGGCTGAAATGAAATTGATGGTCATCATAATTTCAATGTTCCATCAGAGTGAAGGTGGGTAGACCATGCTAAAGGCTGGACAGCAAACATCAATAAATATTTGAAGCCGGCCTCGCCGTCAAAATGGACGACTAGACGCTCCAAATGCGCCCAACTGCAAAGGGTCACAGCGTTTGACCCGTTGGAAATGCAAACCACAACCGCAGCGAGAAGCGAACAAAACCATTTTTGGTGTGGAATGTTCAGCAATTCAATTTACCGCAAAACTCGTTATTACGGGTGCCTGCAACGGGTCATCATGCGCACGTCCCGCCCCCTTATTCCCACTCACACACACACACCGTCCACTAAAAAATGGTTGGAAACAGTGGCGAAGCTGTTGCCGTATGTTGCTTTTGTTCATTGCCAAGTGCAAAATGTGTTTAAACCTGTCGCCGACCACCCAACATACCCACGACCAGGCTAACATTTGTTGTGGCTCTCACGTGACGGTATGTGTGTATGTGTGGACATTAAAATACATGCAAATGCTTTAATGTGCGTGTGTGTGTGTGTTGTCTAGGTGCCAAAAATGCAAATGGGGGAATTGGGCTGCTTAGGAGGGACTGTGTAGATTGGAGTCTGGGCAGTGCGTGCTCCTCTATGTTTTAAACATTTAAATATTTCAAATGACAGACTGTGGTTTACGAGCTTTTAGGCATGAGCATTTGCAAAATGAGCGTTGAGCAGTTTTGAAAAAAAAACTAAATTAGTTCCATTTAATGATATCATTAGGTTTTAGTAAAAAAAAATTCAAACTAATTATTAATGTTAAGAAATTCAAATCAAATTTAAACTATATATATTTTGGCAGTATTTAATAATACTTAGTTTGATACAGCTATAGTATGTTTATAGTTAATACAAAACAGACACATGAGTCAACATACACTCTACGAAATTCGGTTCAAGGCTTAAAACTAAAAAAAAATTCGATTTGAAAATCACTTTTTGAACTCAGATAGTGTCGATTACATGCATATACTTGACGCCACATGTTTCAGGCCACAGGATTCAGGTATCCTTAAATCCTTATGCCGTATCGACCCACGATAGGCCAGTGACTCATGTATTGGAGCATTATCCTATTGTAATATGGCATTTGGGTCTGGTTCAAAAACCAAAACTTCGTCCAGGCTTATATAATCGTTCGAGCTTAAAAAGGCTTGAAATTTTACAATCAGGATCCTGTTGCAATGACTAAATGCAGCCCAGATCATGAGTGAAGCACCACCACGGATTTGAGTAGGGAAAATCTCTGACTTCATTAAATCATGCCAGTAATAATTTAAACCGTTTGAAGAATCAATATTACATTTTTTCACATCAGAAAATACCACATTTTGCACACTCCTGAGTCCAGGAAGTGTGTTCCCTTGCAAAATATAATGTGGCATTTTTTGCAGCTTCCTTAAAGCCGGCTTTGACTTCATTTTCTTTCAAACCAATTGAACACTACTTGATAAAATACGATATTTCGATACTTTAATAGAATTTTGGATTTCGTGGCCAGTCCAGTCCGTAATATTGCAGATTTGTACCTGTGTTGTTGTTCATTCCAGCACCCGTGCAGGCAAGGATCTTAGCTATCTCCTCAGGTTAACAGAAAACTAAATAATACACAAAGTGAATATGGTTCCCAACTAAAGATATATGAGTCATGAAGCATAAATCCGGTTTACCGTTACTCAACCTGTGACTGCAAAGACTAGACAAAAAAGCGACTTGGAGTTTTAGTGTTTTTTCACGCTGTGCAGCACTCAGTTCATTTCAGTTGTTCAGAGTTCTGCTGACTTGAGTTGAGGTGTTGGGGGAACAGATGCTTTTGCCACGTTTTAATTTGCACAAACATTTATTAAATTTTAAAATCTAATTTGCATTTTCACTCCACATGGAGAGGTAGACGAGGATGACGACGACTACGACAACAAAAAGGTGTTGTAAAACTACGCCAAGTGTAACACAAAACAAGTCAGAATGTATTCCTTAAAAAATACTGGACGGCAGTATACCCTATAACAAGTCATACGGTAATAAATGGAGTATATAAAACCATTTCACTGTGCATTTGATTAAATACGAGTTGTGTATAAAATATTTCTTAAAAAATTATGTTGATATATAGATCTATTTTATCAACTCTATACTATATCTGTTAACATCCTTTTAAAATAGTTTATTCTATTATTTTTTGGTTAAAAATTAAAAAATAGTATTTAATTCGAAAAGATTTCAAATATAGTAATTAATGGGTATAGGGTAAAAAAGACGACGACCAAGCGTTGTGAAAGTAACAACGTTGTGGAGAAGTCAACGCCAACAGGATGCAACCGAAAGGCAACAGCATGGAATTGATTATTGAGTGAGATGTGGTGATTTGTTCTTTTCGATTGAGCGTCAGAATAGACTCGTGTGTATTGAACAAAATAAAACACTTCACACATACACCACCCACACACACGCACACACATACACATGGGAACTTAGATGTTCAGACTGACGCAAAAGTTGTGGCACATTGGTGAGTTGTTAATATTCTAGGCCTTGCCACAGTAATTCATTTTGTATGCTGCACATCTACTGACAGTCTCACTATCAAATTGCAACTGCAAGTTGCATTTATAAATAGGCATGCCATGTGCGAAACGAGCCCAGCCCTTTGGGTGTTCTGCAGCTCTCTGTGTTCGGGATGAGTAAAGAAATAGAATTTCGGCTGCCATCAAATGGACATAAATTCGGGCCATTCTTATTTGTAGGTGTGGGTGTATTTTGTAATTTGAGTACGTGGCTTATCATCAGAGGCTGTTGAAAAAAATACAACTAGTTTTATGCGATGAATCTACAATCAGAGAACCAAAACTGTACAGCTATGCTCCAAATTGTAGTGATGGATTGGAATTGTGTATACAAATTTGTTTTTTTTTATACCCATTAAAAATGGGTAAAAGGGGTATAATGGTTTTGTGCAAACGTATGTAACAGGCAGAAGGACTCCATAAAGTATATTTATTCTTGATCAAGATCAACAGCCGAGTCGATATAGCCATGCTATTTGCTATTTGCTATTTGATCGATAGCAGCCTGCCTCAGTTTCTTGAATATCGATACTTTTAAATTGCCGATAGCAATAAATGCCACAATTTTAAAGGCAGAATCTTATGATAATATATATATTATGGATGTATCTCTTTAATTATATCATTAAGAACCTAATTTTCAACTTCTTAACTAATTCAATCAATTAAATACCCCTAGAAATAGTATAGTATATTCTAATTTAAAGTTGAAGATAGTAAATATTACTTTTTTTGTTGACTGATATTGGTGGACATTAAATAAATATGTAAAACTTTTGGTAATGTAGATCTGAGTGTAATAAACTAGTTGATAATTATACATTGTGTCTGTTAAATGTCATGCCACAAATTTCCTACTTCTTTTAAATACAAGTAGAGAGAATTGACATTTGATGCACTCCCATTACGGACTTTTATTGATGTTGTCAGTTCGAGAGCAGCTGGAAACATAAAACAACAACATCAACTGCGAGTGATAGATGAGTGCAGCTGCCACAAAACATCATGCGTCGTGCAACATGGAATAGCAACTATAAACTTTTGCAGCTGACAATGAACATGAAAACCATATGGCCATGACGGATATGATGATATGAAAGACAAAAGGAATTGTCAATTTGGCATTTGACACACACTCAGATCAGCATTTTATTATCATCGTACAAATGTCAATTAAAGTTGAAACATTGTATTCAACGGTGGCTGTTCTCGCAGGAATATAAAGTGCCCATACCTTACCATTGTATAATTATGTTTTATTTCTCTTCTTCTTCTTTTTTAGTGAGAGCAACAAAAACATGACATAGAAAATTAGTCGTGTGTGATTTTGTTGTGTCGGTCAACCCATTAGAGTGCAAAGCTTCAATTAATGCTCACCATATATGGCTGGGGGACAAACAACACCAACATGGACAACAAGACCAACAGCTGCAAACCGTGCTCAGCGATTTCAATTAACCGCAATTTCGCATGCTGTTCACTCTGGCATGCTTTTGAGCTTATCACTTTTGGACAACAACTAAACAAATTATATTGGGGTTGCTGGTGAATAAAATGTTACAGCCAACTGCAAAAAATGCACCAACTATACGGAAAAGAATGTTAATAAATAATTAAAAAAGTTGTACGACCTGCAAACTGTGTCCAGTTGACTACATATGCATTTAAGCGGGTTTTATTTAATTGTACATTTTTTCGTTTCCAACTAAGTACTTTGTCGCTTCTAATTAATTTGATTTTGTTGACTCTTGCATTTATTTTTGGGGGAAATGAAATGTAATTTTTGGATTGTTCCCTGGCTTGATTTGCGAATTACATTTATTCCAATTTAGTAATAGAAAATTTGTACTATGACAAATTTGTTTAAATATTGAGAATAAACGTGTACCATTGCGTAGATTGTATGATATTAAAATAATTATTTACTCGTGCAAGCAATTTTTATGCCAATTTATATAATAATTTTTAAATTGTCCTACTATTTGGCTAAATTTTAATATATTAAAAAAAATTATTTATTATTATGATATAAACTTGATGGAATCTCTAAAAATGTATATTTTTGATTAGGGAGATTATAGATTATGGAGATATAGTTTGAACTTTTGATATTATTTTCCAATTTGAAATAATATATCAAGAGTAGCTTAAATAAATATAAATAATGTCTTCAAATGCATTTTTTGCTGCAATTTCCTTAGCTTTAAATTATTTTCTAGTAAGTTAAATTCATTTAGCATTGTAGAACAAATGCGCTTAACAATGTTCAACTTGGTCCCATTTTCAGCGCATGTGTATTTAAGAGCGATTTTTTTAATCGCTTGACAAGTACCAACTCGCGACTAGTAGTTGTGCTAGACGTACGTCCTCCCCCACCCCCGCCACCTCACCCCACTAACTTCTTCGTAACCGCCTCGTGGCAAGTCACACTTAAAACATTGTCCGCACCACTTGGCAAATGCAAACTGCTGACCACATGGCGTCCAGCAGCAACGTGTGGCAGAGGGTACAATAAAAGAGACAGAGGCAGGGCGCTGGATACGGTCGGGGAGAGGGGAACGAGAGGTGAATGCGAGTTGAATGACCAGCGTTAACTTAATAGAAGTTAACACATGTCGCCACGCATGCAAAATGTATTCATCCAACCGCAGCGCAAACGTTGACCGCTTCACGTCACACACACACACACACACACACTCACACACCCATACACACTTCTGGCACGTCATATTTAACGTACAAATTTACGTTAACACACATATAAAAATTTGTACACTTAGTATTAGCGCATTGAATAATGTATGAATTTTTTTGTGATTTTCTTTTTTTAAATAAATAAATAAATAAGTGCGATTAAAATTGATTAATTTCGAACTAGTTAGCTGTCCCTAAATTTATGGTCAGCACTGTGTATGTGTGCAAAATATATGCACTGCTTATTCAAGGGTTATTGTGCTGCTGAACGAACTTAATTTCAATTAAGTGCGTGCCCCATGTCTGACAATTAACGTGGTCAATGCCTGGTTGCCTGATTTCAATTCGTTTTAACAACACACAAAAACAAGTGGACAGCGGAGCTAAAAAATAAATAAATAAATACAACTATAGAAGCAACAAAAAACACAATAGAGAGTGTATTTCCGGCCTTTATTTTCGCTTGTCAATTTGGTTTTTGCCTGCTTCTTCTTGGCAAAAGTCACCCCACAATTCGGCTTTGAACTTTCTGGTGAAACGTAGCATGAAATTTGTTTGTTTACAATCGCCAAACTCCCCTCAAACTGTTTGTGCCCTGTTGTTATTGCTGCCGCTGGCATTGTTATTGTTGTTATCAAATACCGGAAATTATTGTAAGCCATGACATGGTCGTCCTCATCATCGACAAACATCGCGGCAATCGCAGCAACTTGTGTGTAAATCCTGTTTATATAAACGTGCAATGTTGTTTTCTGTCTGCTGATTTCATGCATCGTCGACCAATATCGAAAATATCGCACAACAGCAAATTTGCTGATGACAGCAAACAAGGCTAAGAACAATTGCTTTAAGACAGCAAACAGAAAATCAGTCCTGGAACATGGCATCGTATTGATGGTCTTTCTTTGAGATATTAACATTTAAATATGCAGTTATGGCCAAAATAACAGTATACTCGTGTTCCGCTCTATGTGGTTTGGTCTATAATGATTTGGTCGACTTTCGCATGCTATGGCGGTTGGATGGCTGGCACAATCTCCACATCTCAATCCGATTGAAAAATTGGTTTTGGGTTTGAAGTTATAAACATTGTTTTTAGAGTAAAATGTATAGCTTTGGGAGACTTTAAAGAGGGCTTGACATTATAAATAGTCCAAAATTTAGTTGGCCTGATGCACCATCGCCATGTGCTGGTTATTTCTAATAAGGGTTATTCAACCCAATACATAAACATCATATATCAATACGCCACATCTTTTTATAAATATTTTTTTAAATACTATAATTTTTAATTTGTGGGTATTCTTATAGCTACTCTTTCAGTACTGGTTGCTTGTATTCTGAACCATACTTATATATATATAAATATATATATATATATATATATATAGTTATTTTAAGTTCCGAAGAAAATCGCACTTTGAAGAAATAGGTTTATCGCAATTCGAACTTAGGTTTAGAGTTAATTTAAGATAATTCTTTAATAGTAACATATTTCACCAAATTAAAATTAAATAAAAAATTAACCCAATGGAAACCGACTGCTGACCACGCAAAATAGTTGCGCAGTTGGACAGGAGAGTGTTCTCTGAAGAGCCTCTCTACATAAATAACCATTCATAGCGTTAAAGAAGTACAATAAAACAAAGTGTCATAAATAAAATGAGCCGTATTGCATTAATGGCATTTGCAGGCAACTGCATATAGCTGCCACGGCCAATGCACTCGTGTAATAACCGAGGGAGACCAAAGCGTCTTTGGGGCGGCTGCAACGCGGCCAAACAAAGTGGCAGAAAAATAAACAAAAAGGAGGGGAAATAAAAGTTGCCACTTGAGCTGCATTCTGTATTACTGTACAAAAAAAATATATATATATGTATATATTTTACAATGCTTATAAATTGTGATTTCCAAGCAGTATTCAAGTGGCAAGTGCAGTCTGCCGTCGCGTAATGGAGTCACTGTGTGAATTATGTGCGTGCGTGTGTGCTTCAACCCCTACTGAGTGTGTGGGGTTAGTCTTGTACACGCTTCGCTACTTGCCAACT
The DNA here is from genome assembly GCA_035044325.1 of Drosophila nr. medialis 2 BK-2023a. Classification (NCBI taxonomy): domain Eukaryota; kingdom Metazoa; phylum Arthropoda; class Insecta; order Diptera; family Drosophilidae; genus Drosophila; species Drosophila nr. medialis 2 BK-2023a. The sequence goes on from JAWNMH010000348.1 coordinate 1,820,235, forward strand.
GACTGACTGGCAGTGTGTCAAGCCAGAGAAAAAGAATACCCAAGTCCTGTGGCGCCGTCCACAAGTGTGGGGTGTGGCAACATGCGTGTCCTCGCTTGGTTGATTTTAACATACTCACACGCATTCAGTATAAAAACCGACATTATAATCAAAATGAGGGTCTATCCAGTCAGCCCCTCGGAGAGCAACTGTTCATTTCAGGAGCCACCTTTAATATGTTGCTAAATGGCATTAAGGGAGGCGACTGCAAATTATAGCACACTGCACTACATTTTTGATAAGCGTGAGGGAGTAGGCACCTTCAAATAAGTTTTCATCATTTTAGACCGTTCAAAGTGGCAATTACAATTTTGCTGCAAAGTATGTAACGTATAGAAAGGGAGATCAATTCTATAAATGTATTTTAAAATAACAGCCCAATTTTTTTACAGTTAGTCTAATTTTGAAGGATTACTGTTGATTAGTTGATTGGAAAGTGTTATGTTGGAAGAGCTTATTGAACAGAATGTTGTCTGAATAATTGTTTCACGGTATCACAAACCGTCAAACTTAATCTAAGCTAATTGTGTCAAAGATTTGTAAATGACCTTAGTGTTTAGGGTGGTGTACAGTCACAGGACGAGAAGAGAGTTGGTTCCGGTGGAATCCTTCAAGTCTTCTTCGATATACCGAATTTATGTGTGCAATGTTTCGGACAAGTGATTTGTAATGGTGTTGAGTGAGATTAACAAGCCGTTTGCTTGACACTGAATTAGTTAAGTCAACTCTGAGTGTATATAAATACTTATCTTTTTTACTGATGGAGGCATTCCCACCATTAACTACTACGTTAATGCGCTCAAATCAAAAACCGTTTACACAGTTTAATTTATTGATGTCTCTTTTCTATGCATGGTATCTTTCAGTCAGGTTAACTCTCAATTATGGCGCACCTCTGTTTTTTTTTTCATACTGTGTTGCGTGCGTACCTGCCGAGAGTAGCTAATAAAGCTAGACAGTTTAAGACGTTGGCTGGAATGGCTGGGCAGCAATTAAGCCATAAAAGGCACCGAAAACTGGGGGAAAAGAGTGAGTTACGATGGCAAAAAGTTGCGTTTCCTTTTGGTCTGTGTCAACAAGTGAAGCATGGCAACAGCGCACTTTGCACTAATCGAACTTTATGTCCTGCTCTTTGGCCAAGTTCCATGAACTTTCTTGCTTACTTGGGGTTTACTGGAGTTGCACTCCTTTGCCTGCTGCTTCAGTGCAAGGGACAAGTTTTTTGATAATAAATTAGAAACCTTTAAAGTGAACCCCCCCCCCCACCTACATATATGGCACAAAGTTGAAAAGTGCAGACAATGTGAGTTTATTTGGCGAAATTATTTATTGGTGGTTTTTATTTGTGGTTTGAGCTGCAATAAACATTATTAAAAACTTGAACAACAGATGCTTGATATCGGTTGTTAGTAAAGTACTTTAAATGTGCAGTAATGCAAGAGGCCTGTATGACTATTGAGTTACCATACCTATTTTAAAGCCTTTACCATATTTTAATAGTTGTTAACAATGCCAACAATCTTATGAAAACAATACTAAATACATTGCTTACCATTATAGTTATAGAGAAAAGAGAGAAAGAGCAATAAATGAATAATTTAACTGACAAAACAAGTCTTTTAATTAGCTTGATTTAAGTTTGGCCTTTCAAATGATTCAACATTTGCTGTTGGCTAAACAACAAAAAATTTGCTAATTAAACGCACTCTAAACGGGGCTAATTAAATGCAACACATTTCTCCCACGCTCAAATCGTCACACATACACACAAATATTCACACACTTTACATAGAGGGGGAGAGGGAACGAAGCCAAACAATCAGTTGGAATCAGTGTTAAGCACATTTATCAAATGCAACAAACGACAACAAATGTCGTCAAACTAACAACAATTTAAGACCGACTAAAATGTAAGTGGCTTCTGTGTAAACTCATTAAAATGATTATACCCGAATGTATACACAACACACCCCAAATTCACATACACTCTCACACACACGCAGATAACGTTGCTAAATGCGCGACCAACTATTATCGCCTGTTGTTGTTGTTTTTGTTGCTTTTGTCTATTCGTCAAATTGCATGCAAGCTTTGCAACAAATCCCAATGGCATCCCCAACACCTTTGTATACACTACACCCATTAAATACAAACGAAGGGCTATAGCTTTTAATGTAAAGTATAATCCTGATCAATATCAAAAGTCGTGTTAATGTAATCATACCTCTTGGTTGGCAATATTGTCTCTTATTTTTGAAGATTTCTTTGATCATCGTGCAATATAAAAATAAGTATTTTTGTTACAAACAATAAATGTCAAATTTATATTTCAAAATCTGATTGCTTCTGAATACTAATCGAAAAATATATTATACATTAGCTTGGTGCTCCATATACATTAGAGGAAATACCACAATTTCGCTCCAAGTACACAAGACGACTCCCTGACCAACTCAACAACTTGGTTAAGCTGCTAGAAGCAGACTAATGATCCGTTAAATCTTCCTTTGGAGTCTAGTCTAGCTTAAATTTTACCTATCAATTTCCAAAAAAACACAGCTGAAAGAATAGTTTTGTTTTCACAATATATATTAAGCACACAAATAAGGATTTATTTAATTTTAGTCTGGCAAAATAACAGTTATTTTTACAGAAAAAATAATAAATAAATAATTTGATAATAATTTAAAAACGAAAGTGTATTTAATCTTCGGCATACCAAAGTGACTTTTCTTTTCTTTATCTATCTATTTACTGTTGTTGGCAGCCTATTTTTTTTTTTAAGTATTTAGTTTTATTTTTTTGTTGAGTCTTTTGTTATAGTAGCTGATGCGTGCACAATAATAACTACAACAATGTTGCATTCACAATACGGACATGTTACTGCAACTTTCATTGTCAGTGTCATTAGCTCCGTTGTATCATTTGTGTGTCTGTGAGTCATATGTGGCTCTGTTTCTTGCTGAGTTGCATACAAAACAGACCATTCAACTGGCAACAGATTTTCCTGTTTTTGCTGTTGCAACTGACAATTTCCCAACAGTGTGTGGCAGGATATGTAAATTGCAACGTTGCCAAATTTGCACAAGAACTTGAGATAAAAATAACAAACTTTATCAACAAAAAATAAAAATGTATATATATTGGCTACACCAGGAATTCCATTTAGTTTACCAAAAAAAAATAAATTGAATTGAGACAACAGAATACAACTCATTTATGATTACTTGCAGAATCAGTGTTGTCAAATGTCAAATACCTTTTTAAGGACTAACAAATGAAAACCACAATACGCAATTTATATATATATTTTATACTAACAGCCCAACGCCATAAAAGTTTTTGCCGGAGCACGATGAATATACCATAATTATTAACAACCAAAAGCACTTGTGACAAACACAACTCAAGTGTCAGAACCGTAGTGACATGTTATGAAACATTTTGAAGGTCGACTTCAATTGAGACTGGCGCCAGAAAAATAAAAGAATGAAGTCAGTCTTCAACTTTGCCATCATAAACAAATCATACATATTTGTGTGCTCTGCTTTTCTCTGTTCTCCATAATAAACGCGAAAATGTTGTACTTGTGAAAGTTGCTTTGTGACTTGGGGTTTGCTTACCTTCGGGAACATTCTCGTAGGCATCTTCAACATGCGACTCCTTATAGATAATGGAGTGAAAATCAAGTTCGTCCTGTGCGCCAGCTGAGCTCTCATCCGTTGTCGGCGGCACAGTGGTAGACGACTCTAACTGCTCGGAATTGTTCGAGTACGTTGGGAATGCGTTTCTAGATGTTGTTGTTGTTGTGGATGTGTTTTCACCATTTTTATTTATGAACTTTTCTGTCTTATTATCAATGGCAGTTTTGTTGTGGTAGTTGTTGTTGTTGCTTGGTGTATCCTTTGTGTTGATGGACCCCGTTGTCGTCGTGGACGTTGTTGTCGCGGTGGTCGTTGTCGTCGTGCGATTTGTGGGAAAATAATGTTTGGCATGTTCAACATAATAGGCATCACGTTCCGTTATAATTTTACCCTCGAAAACCCCATTGTGTATGGAACCAAATACATAGCTATTACGATCCCCTATCACTTCGCCCTCATAGATATGATCCGTTGAGACATCAATGGGGCCGTTGCTATCATAAAACTGCAAAAATATATATTCATATTTTAGTATGTATATTAAGTTGAGTGAAGTTAATAAATACTCACGTCTAACTTATCACTAAATGTATTTAAATCACGTTTTAATCTAAGATGGAAGTCTCTTCCATGTGCTGCAAACTTTAAATGTACAAACTGATCTTTGGTCACCGATCGTCGGGCTCTACTGTGACTAGCTCTAATGTGCTCATGATCGTAGTTGAGTGTTTCATAGTGGGATATGTATTCGTTGAGCCGCTCGCGACCTGCAAAGCAAACGAAATCAATTATATTTCATTAGTTATCATATTTTAAATGTACTTAAAACTATTATATAATAATAAAGAAAACATACAAAAAAAATATGTAAATTATAGAATATATAAAGAGCCTTATAATTTATGCATTTATGGATGTAATTACGTAATTATTTTATGAACATATCTGATATTTTCTTTAAGTCATTTTTTCGGGCTATTGGAAAGAATTTGTTTGAGTTCTCATCATTAGCAAGAGAGAACGTTGCAACCGTAAAATGTTTTGGGTCTAGCGGCGGCGGAGGTGTGTGTGACATATCCCCATTTTTGAAGGACATCACCAACAACCTACCTACCAAATTCACGTAAGAGTTATCCAAACATTTTGATTGATTTTAAATTATCATTGAATTAAACTTGTTGTCAAACTAAGTATTTATAAAAATCGGGTAGTTACACTTAAGCGCTTGTTGGAAAAATGTTCTACCTAAACAAAACAGAAGATCTTGAGAACATTGCCCTATTTTGGACTTCTGATATATAAAATGGTTCTTTTTGGTTGCATGTACATTAATTTTGATAGCTTTTTCTTTACCAATCAGCAGTTCATATGCTTTCAGATTGGTTGTTGCCACAGTCAGTAGTTATGTATGTATGTGTTTATTTATGTATGTTTGCGTGCATAGCTGAAAATAACACTCCATTAAGCAATCGGCCACGCCCCAACCACAAGCCAGACAACGAGCGACTACCGACAGGCAGAACCCAAATGCACACAAGTAATGCATTTATGAGCAAGTATGTGTAATTGTATGCTTGTGTAGGTTGTGTGTGTGTGTGCCTGAGTGTTTGTTAATGCATTAAAAATGTTGCACAAGTTGCTGGCGACGTAGAAATAAGCTTGAATGTGTGCGTTCTGTGTCGTCTGCCATTTCTGGTTCGGTTTCCAGTCCATCTGCCAAAATAAATATGTTTGTTTCACTTTGGCACTTTTACACTTGCACTTCAATTCGACAGGTCATGCTCTGAACGAGGAAAAGTAAAATGCATTACAAGAGAATGCGTTGCATACACACAGGCGGCAAAGCACATACAGAGACACACAAGTGCCGCAAGAGTTTGTAGCGACAAAGGGAGGAGGGGGGCTTGTGGGCCGGGGAGGAGCCGGCGGCCGTTGGCCCACTTTGCATCCATTAAATGATATGAAACGTTAAAAGTATTGAGCGAATCAGCAAACGAAGCGCACGAAACATCAACTCAAATGGCAATGAAATGCATCAACGAGAGGTTTTTCCAGATTGCTTCTGTTGCTGCTGTTGTTGTTGCTGTTGTTGCTCTTGCTGTTGTTGTTATTGTTCTTGTTCAGTGTTACGCAACTGAAACTGGGGTTCTGTATTTTAAAATGTGTGGGCAGAGATTGCAGCATCCAACAGAGAAGTTGCCTTTCAATTTCCGGCCTTCAATTAATTTGAAATTGCGGCTAACCGATTTCAGTTTGGATTGTGGGCTTCAAATTGGTTTTACAAGATTTATTGTTAATTTACGATGTATGTTAAATGATTCTTATAGCATAGTCATTGTTTTTGGTTGTGTTAAACTCTGAAACCTTTCTAAATAGAAAATGGGTATAATGGTTATTTATTTTAGAGATACCGGATTTTTAAATTTGTTAAATGTTAACATTATATCGCTTTTAAATAAAAGTATTTATATGACATGCTGACCTACACGATTCATATTTCGGAAAGTGTAAATCAACAAATCTGCATATCTTCCAGAATTCTAAAGATAGAGTCACCAAACGTGACAGGTAACCTTGCTGGTAACCTTCAATTGGTAACCGCAATTTTGTACCTTTCGTATTTCTTTCTTTTTCGACTTACTTTAGTTGACATCAAATAAATAAATAAATAAAATTGCTGTATGCCAAGGGCCACGTAATTTTCCATGAATTTATGCTAAAACGATTCTTACGGATTCTAATTAAAGCCACAAATTCACAATAAATTACAGCTGGATCGCAAATTTACGACCCAGCCACATGTACAAATATGTACAACAACTAAACAGCTCCACGACTAGGCAACAGATTCAGGAACCACGTCAAATTATCGACTATAGGATTGGTAAAGTAAATACAAATGAAAAATTGACAGCGACCGACAGCTGGCAATAAACTGAGTGAGCAGACGAAAGTCATTAGGAAAACTCACAGGTAGCGCAACACTCTCAACAGCTACAGCCACCAAAAATACTCCAATCATCAGGCCAAAAAGTTTTGGGTATATTGAAACCAAAGCAGCCACCGAGGAGAAAGGTTAAAAAACGGCAAAAATCGATGGTTAAATGAAAAATAAAGCCAGAAGAGCTGCGGTCAACACAGACACAAAATACAACTATATATACAGATACGCAGATAGCGATCCAAATACACAGTCTATCGACAGTAAACACAAATGGATAAAGCGAAGGATTTTCGACAGCATTTGGGATGAGTGAGAAATTACTTAAAGTACGGAAAAATAATTAAAACTGTCGAAGAAGACAGACAGGAAATTGACGTTAACGAAGCTCATGAAATGCGGTCGCCGCCACGCTTAAAAAAATGCATAAAAACCAAAAATAACAACTATTTTCGGCAAACTGGAGTTTACGAAGTTTCAATCGCATAGCTGCTAAACAGAGAGGCATATAAAATAATAAAGACACAATAATAGTTGGTGTCTTAAAATTATAATTATAATACTCTTTACAAGAGCATAAGTCTAAAGTAAATTACAGAATTGTCTAGAAATTTGTATGGTATGAAAATATTATGCCATAATAATTTGTAATATTAAAAAAAAAAATATAGAATAGCCATGCTTGTGTTTTTTGAAGTTTATGACATTTATATTTTTAAATATGTTTATATATTATTTATAATGTGGAAGTAAACTTATTGCATACAATTAAAAAAAATTTTTGTTTCTTACATTCAACAAAAGCTGATTAAGAATGAAAAATATTTTAATAACTTGGCATTAATCTAAATTAAGGTACTCGAGCCAAAGCAAGTGAAACCATTTATCAAAAAGGCATTGGAGCTGGCCAAAAACAAATCTCTCTTCTCAGAATTAGCTCTTGCAGCTTGTTGCCTTGTTGCCGGGCGAATCAGACCATTATTTTTGCCTAGCCCAAGCAGCTGCACATTTGGCCCACATCAGAAACGAGCTGAAAACGACTTTCGCTATTTGCTGCGGCGAGTAAAGAAATTGAATATGGTCAAGCGTTTGACTAACACTGGAGCCAAGCAGATAAAAAAAGACAACTGCAAATAGCAGTGGACCGACAATTGACCGACTTTTACGGCAAACAACTTTTCTTTTTCATTTTTCTTTTATCCGTCGATTTTCTTTACTTGTTTTCATTTGGTTTGTCGCTACCGCTTTGGCGACGTTTTTACTCATCGATAACAGAGAAAAACTATAAAGAAGCTGCCACCAGTCTGGGAAGCATTTGTTCTGATGGTCATATACCTGTGGCTCGGATGTTATTTAGTGTCCTCATTTCACTCAACTGGCCCAAATTAGTCGCTCTGGGCGCCGGCTGCTGCATAGTTGATTGAAATATGTTCAATCAGCTGCCGCCTTCACCAAAAAAAAACAGTTTTAGTTTGATGCGTGTTGAGAGATGCATCGGCCCCATATTCTCAACTATTTTCTTTTCCAATTATTTACTGTGCGACTGACCAAAATCGACTGTTTAGAGACTGCGCGTTTTTTAGTGGTAGAGAGTAGCGCCAAGTCGGAGTCACATTTTTGCGTGTCTCAATTGTATTTCGTTAACCAACAATTGTTGATGTGTCTGGTTGATCCATGAAATTAGCGTTTAATGTCACCATATCGTATCAGGCAGGCTTATTCATTTTTAACTGCATGTGTCGCATACTCAGCATCCACAGCATCTCGCTGGTCCACTCACAAAGACACTTGCTCAATGATGATTCAATTTGGTTACAATATCTCGTCACAAAATGGGCTTAAGTGCGCTCAATTCGAATATTTTGAACATTTGGTCAGCGAGTTTTAGATGGTTTATATGCACATTTTGATTGATAGTGTCAGTATGTGTGTGTGTCTGTCAATGTGTGTGTGTGTGAAATCTCGTTAAGCTGATTTCACTTTGAGCGCTGCCGGTTTTTCTGGAGCAATTTTCCAGTACGCCACGTTTTAGATAAGACTTCCCCAAAAAATGTAGCAGCCCCTCCGACGGCAAGCATTGAAATTCACTTATGCTTGGGGGTTTTTGGTTCTGAAGTTGATGGATGATGTGGGCATTGGGATTGAATTGGTGCACCATTATTGCCTTTTGGCAATTTGAAGAATTTTGTGTTGTTTTTCATTTTTAACGTATTAACTTAAATTTTGCGAATTTGGTTATTTAATTTTAAAGTTTGTTTTTTAAAATTCTACAAAACTAGCTTTCGAACGAATTTTGATGAAATTTTATAACTTGCGTACATAATATAAATAATAGTAGGTTTTTTATTTTAAAAATGTTTCTCATCTGGCGTTTCTTAAAGCAAGGTTAACTTGTACTTTTAATAATATTGCGGTCTTTCATAAAATAAGCATATAAGATATTATAAAATTGTACTCGAAAAACTTTTAATAAACTCGTTTAGTTGCAACTCCCAGCCAAAAAAGCCCAAACTAGAAGATAAACAAAAGGAGTAGGTAGAATACAAAACCGGGATGTGATCGAAGAATAAATGGTAAAAAGAATCAAAGGGAAAAGGGCTATGAAAATATTGTTGTATGAGGCAGCACTGGTGTTATTTTCACCACAGCATATATATATATATATTGTGCATAAATAAATTATATTAAAAACACTTGATTTTTTCCTTATAAAATTGCAAATAACTTTTTTAAGCATTTTTTATTCCACAAAAGTGAGCGGTTTAATTACAAGTCAAACAAAAAAACAATTAAATTTCTATCATTAACATACCATTTTTAATTAATTTTTTTTTTTAAATGAGGTTAATGTGCGAATTTCGATTACACGCCGTACTAATTAAATTAATTCAATATGTGAAAATGACATGAAAATACTAAATTAATAATGTGTTCAGCCTCCAGATTTGAATACAACTAAAAAAAAATGTATTGCACATCGATTCAAAAACTTTTTACATATTTCAAACACATTTCTACATTTCTTATTTAAAAATATAAACAACAGCTACATTAAAACAAATGCAGTGATTATTTTAGCTTCACTTTTCGCTGCAGAGCTGCAAAACTTTCCTCAAAGCAACGCAAAAATCATTTTTCTTTATATTGTTGCAGTATTCCAAAGGTTATAAAACAAATGTCAGTTGGGCTGACAGGCCCCTAACTTAAGTAGGGGACCGTTTAAGACGACTTGAAAAAAAAACCAAATCAAAACATCGGACTCTGTAACTTTAACACCAACAAAATGGGAAAGAAGGGCGAACGGACTGACGCGAGAAGCGTTGCAGTTACGCAGAAAACAGCACGAAAGGTTGTCAAATAAAATACGAGAAAAGTGCAATAAATCACGTTTCAATGCCATCATTTTATCAACGAGCAGCTTCAAAAAGTAAATACAAAACAAAACTCGACAAAAACAACAGAAACAAGCAACCCCCAAATATAAACGGCTGGCTAAAAGTGTTCGAAACAACATCAACGTAAATTAAATAAAAACATTTATTCTATGCGCAATCAAATTTATAATTTAAAAACGCTGAAAACTTTCCAAAATTTTTCTTTAATCAAATTCATTTCTTGTTGGCTGTGTGAGTTTTTCACTTCTTTCTTTTCAATTCAATTTCAATTGCGGCTTATTTTCGATTTCGTTTTGGGGATGCGCAACGACTTAACTTTTAGTTGTTGGTATTTGTATTCCGTTTCCGGCAAAAGCCACTGAAATATTCAATCAGATGAAAATATTCCTCAAAGTTCAGCATTTCGGGGAATGAAAATGAATCAATTGATTGGTCTACTTCCATCTCATTCTCAAATTCATTTTGGTTGTCCTTATTTTTCCGCGTACGGCAATTTACATGTAAATTGTTGGGGCTGTTCAACTTACGCACGTGCTCAGTAATTGAAGTAAGACTTGAAGGGGTACATTAAATTGGAAAGAAAACCTTTTTTTTGTATGAATGAAGGCTCCCAAAAGTTATATACCTACTCACACAACAATTGTTAGCAGACTTTAGCATATAAATTAAAAGTAAATAAGCTACACAATTTATACTGGTTCTTGTTTGCAAAATTATTATTTATTTATTTTTAACACCAAAAATTAATTAAAGACAAATTTTCCTTATTAATTATTTGAATATAAAAAAGAATATTTTGGTAAAAAGAATTTTAGTATTTGCAGAATTGACAATCTTAAATTCATAGAGCATGTATTAGTTACATAACTCTACAATTTCGATTCGACGATCACCCCAACAGTAACTATACACACACAGATATATGTTGCAGATTTGGCAGTTTTTAAATGGCCTTTCGCTAAGCTAACAAATTGTGTGCAAGAAAATTACATGTTGACATTGTTTGCACTTCAGAGTGTGCTGCACATAAAAGTTTACAGTCACAATAGCAACACAAGCCCAGCACACCTCTGAGGAGTTGAAGTTTCCATGTGTGTGGAGTGCATAATTTGGAAAAACCCACGTTGCAATGCGTGGAGCAAGCAAATTGTAAAAGTTGGCAGGGAGAAAGGACTAACAAAAGATTTGTATGTACATATTGGCAAAATGTACTTTTATATACTATAGAGCAGACGAGCACCCATATGTATATGTATATGTATACATATGTATATGTATATGTTTATATATTCGGGAACTTTTACATGAACATTTTTCCACTTTAGCAGAATTGCTTTCAAGCTCATCATACGACTGGCAATGAATTAACTTTTATTTTCGCTTTTTGTGCATAATTTGTGTGCAAGTGTATGAATGGTACTTTACTCCCTATACTACTCTTTATAACGACATCCTCTCTCTCTTTGCTTATCTCTCCCTCTCACTCAGGCAACGCGTGTTGGGCAAGCACAGCACATTAAGTCTTTAGCTTAAGGGCAACAGTAACAATACATACAGGCAAACAAACAAACAGACATCTGAAATTGCAGCAATTACAATAGCAAAGCATTACACATACATGCACACTAAAATATCTAGGTGTTTCATAGAAGTCTTTTAGTAAAATACATGAAGTACATTTGAAGAAAATTTCGATTGCCAATTCCTTTACAAAGTTTTTTTTCAAAGTGTATAGTTTTTGATAAAGTATAAATTTTAAATAAACACATTCAAAAATGCAATATTAACACCAAAGGAAATATTTTACGTATTATTTTATTGAAGGTAACAATTTTTGTACAGTGTAGAAACACACACATTTACACAACACATGAACACTTGCTCAGTGTGCACAATTTTGGAGACAAAGACACATTAGCAGCTGCTGTTGTATTTGTGGCAAGTCCCCAATTTGTTTTTGGTAGTCCAACAGCCTGGAATGGCGCTCGTGCTAAGGGGGATGACAGAATTAACCCTAAACTAATGCAGCATCAAATAGACACACATGTGTCGTAGCTGCCAGTGTGTTTGGTGGAAGCTTTTAGCTACCCAATTTGTACAAAGCTTAAATGTAAAATGCAATGGCAAAAGCCTGAACGGACCTAAAATTGATATGACAGCACAGCTAAACTGGTGCTCTATAAGACCCAAGTCAGCGGCACCGTTTACTTGACCAAATTGTTTAAACACAAAATTATAACAGTAAAATTATCGGCAATACCATTGGCCACTTGCTGAGTGACAATACTTACTTGACTTGTCAAATAAACTAAAATAAATATTTCAAAATAACTATATTTCGTTTTTTCTCTTTATTTAACTATTCCAACAATATTATTGTTATCAACATTCATTTTCTTTTTTTTTCGTATTTTCTTTTATATTGAAATATTGATAAAGAATAATTAAAAAAATTAATTTATTATTGTCATTTTTAATTTAATTTTTAACTCAAAATTTATTGATATAATTTGTAATTACTGATTCCTTAATTAATTGCCGTTCGCTATTAATTTGATATGAATATTCAACCATTAAAATAAATTACCAGGAAATAAATTGTGAATCGTTGAGGCGCAGGCATCGTTTAAAACATTTTCTTTAACAAAGAAAAAACCAAAGTGAGAGGTAAATCAGCTTAAACAAAAATTAAAACAACAAACAAAATTTAAAGCTATGTGAGAACAGCGAATTCAAAAGTAAAGATTCACATAACTAAAACACCTGACTGCAAGATACTCTGTTATCAGCGAGAAACACGCACATTGGCAAACTCTATTTATCTTATATGGAAATCATAAATAGTCCAAACACAATTTTGTGCAACTTGCTTTAATATGGAATCAAATAAAATGTGATACTTGATAAGAAATGATGCCCACCAAAATAGTATTTGAACATATGCCCAGTTTTCCATTTGCAAATATGGATAAACAGAAACTTTGCTTAACCAAATCGAAGTTTTTTTTTATGTTAACCACATTGAAGTTAAAGTCGAATAATACTTGTACAGCATGTGTGTAATCCTTTTTGAGGTCATATCTGTGTGTATGTGTGTGTGTGTGTGTCTACCCACAGACTTATACATATTCCCCCTTGCGTGTGTGTGTGTGTGTGTGTGTCTGCCTGTCAGACAACATATTTCTTTTATTTATGGCAACTGAAAGGGGACCCACAAAGTGCCAGAGGAGCACGAGCATGTTGTGGCACCCTTCCGTCGACAGTGTTTAAGACTTGTTTATGCTTGTTGTTTTGACTGCTGTTGCTGCTATTTCTGCTGCTGCTGCTGATGTTTTAGCTAAAAATTCATTTCGATAATGTGTTTTGCAGAGAACGCTACAAGCAGCCCTGCAACTGCTATTTGCCAACTGATGCTATAATTTTCTTATTTTTTTTTTTATAATTCTGGTTGCCACAGCGCAATTTATGCTAACAAAATTAGATATCAGCATACGAAAAACTTTACCAAAGTGCATAAAAAATGAACCGAGCAATCAGCGGATTATGTGGGGTAAGAATAATGAGTGCTGGCTGTCAGGATGTATGCGTAATATGGCCTCCCATCACGTATGCGTCAAGCATTTAAAAACATTTTTCGGCGTAACGTTGGTTTAGTTAATAAGCCGCACAAGTGTTGCGTGACTGAGTGCATGGAATTGGAAATTGGGCTTGCCAGATGGAGTGGAGTGGCAAGTGGGTTTGGTTGCGGTTTGAGACGCGCAATTACAGGAAGAGCAGCAGCAGCAGTAGTAGCATGTGAATTAGTCGGCTGTATTTGAAGTGCAAAAGTCTTTATGGAATTTTTGGGTGATGAGTTGAGAGCATTTTGCCATTAGACACTGGCTGTCAATTTGCATAAACATAGCTGACGCGCTTCCAGCTTTGTCAATTTTCTTATTAACAAACTGACACGAGGGGCATAGCTCAGCTCAAATAACTTCTCAAAACGTACAGAATTTTATTGATTAATCGCTGGCAGCAAAAGTGACGTGCTTTAGATAAGAAAATGTACCACATCAAATGAAGTTTTAGAATTTCAAGATTTTAAGATTTCCAATTTTGAGTTTATCACTGCATGTGAAAAGTCAAATTTTTGGGATTACGAGTTCACAAGATTATTATTATGATAAATAAAATTTACAGCAATGCCCCTTACTTATTAATGCTTTTTACATATTTTATTCCTTCAATTTAAATTTAATTTCTCTATTTTCATTTGCATAGTTTAATTTGTAATTAAATTTTAAATTTTAATGTATTAAAACACATTTTCAAAATGTAGTCCCCATCAAATAAATAATAAATAGCTTAGGTTGGGTTAGGTTTTAACGTTTGCCGACCAAAGTCGCAATACACCACCAATAAATGTGTCACGCGCCTGTCTCTTTTGGAGTGGCCAGCAAGATCATCCGACTTAAATCCCATAGAGAATATGTCGAGTTTAAGTAGGTACTCGACAGTTTGAGACAGTTGAGCTGCTACGAAGGAATGGTGCAAAATCCCACTACGAATTTCGAACCTTAAGCCTTTTAAAAACAAAAAGATTAATAAAAAAATTTAAGCTAATGTTCGAAATGTAATTTCTTTTTTATTTGACATTTATTTAAAACAACTAACTTTTGCAGAACAAAATAAAATGTTAAAAATATTATTTTAAATTTTACAAGGCAAAATCAAGTGCCAAAGAGGCATTGATTACTTAATACCCAATCGATTTAAAGCCAACAAATTGCAGTATTAGTGTAGGTGCAACACACAGTTAGACGTTTGCTTTCTTCACAAATAATTACCAATATTAAACTTACTCGAGTTTCGCAAAACTTTGTTCGGAATTGCCTGCAGAAATAATCAAGACAAAGTTGACCGCCTGGCCCCAAAAAAGCTGCAAATCGAGAGATAACGCCACAGGGTGGACAGACAGGGCGTGTCACCCCGCAAGCGAGTGCGAGTGGCATAAAGCAGCCAATAATCTGACAGAAACTAAACTCTAACCAAAACCCATACTCAAGGCACCAGTCGGTCTGGGGCGAAGAGTGAAGGGAGCAGCAAATGCAGGCAAGTTGGCGACAAAGCCAAGGCAAAATAAGTAAACCGACACAAGACTGCTGTCTAGCTCGGGGCCGGGCCAAAGCCTGTGCCACAAAACGGGGCGCCTCAAAGCAGGCAATAGAAAAGTTTTTAGCCTTGTAATGCATTACACGCAATTTCACTTGCTACTTGCCACTTGCCACTCAGCTCTTGCTCAACTGTGGTCCGAAACTTTAATATAATGCGAAGTGAAATTCAACTTAAAATATGGCATCGACGCATTCATCAGTTAACTGTGTAAGCCAAGAAAATACCAGTCTGCCTAGTGGGCGTTTCACAACTGGGTCAGCAGTGACACACAGGGCCACATACACATGCCCAAAATGTTAATTAAATTAAATAACTCTTGTTAATTACATACCAATAAGAGACCAATTTGCATGAAAGCAGAATATATCGGCTAGTCTTGCAGACTTTAAGTAATTACCAACAATATTATAATACCCAAATCAAACATAGAAATTGGTTTCAAATGAATAATCTATAAATAAGTGATTTATGTCGAAAGGATAAAATCTTAATTGGTGTCTAATATTTTTTGAAGTTGAATTCCCATGCGAAATACATTAGAACACATAAAACATAATCAAATAAACTTCAACTGGATACAGCAAAAAATTTAATTATAAGAAGAGGTTAGTATAAAATAAAACAATAAGAATAATCCAATGAATTTCCATATAACTCTCAAATTTTCGACTGTGTAGAAGGCTTGCAGCCATGTTGTTATTTAGACAATTGCAATTGTTTTCAAGAGATGTGGCAGTGGTTTCGGGGTGAGTGGAACACTCCACATGTTTATTATATTGAATTTATGCTGTGCTTTGTATGCAAGCGGCGTTTCGGTATGCTAAATGACAAGCCCACCACACCCCTAAACGAATTTCATCAACCAGTTCATATGGCACATAATATGGAAATGGTGGCGGTTGCAACTTGCCCTTTTTGCGGCTTGTCTGTGCGTATCTTGTAAGCGGCAGTTGGAACGCATTTGGGTCACGGAATTGGGGCGATAAGCAACTCCTTCTGCTACGCTGCTTATTGACCGAAATTCCACCATTTGCATAATAAACATGAAAAACAGTTATTAAAACAAAAAAAAAATATGACTACAAAAGCTATGGAAAAACTGAAAGCAAACAGCTGCAGAAAATGAGATAACAAATTGCATGCAGAGCGCGATTTTTAGTTGAGTTCTTTAAAGCTATGTCAGCCTGTTACTTACTTTGTAATTTTAAGTAGTGTCCTATTTTTGTAGTAAATCAATTGCATCAGAAACGTAATCGCTCTACATTTTAGACACTAGGAAGTTTTGCTTGTTTTTTTAATTCATTTCAACAAACTAAACAAAAAATATTTTAAATTATAATTTATTTATTATAACAAAAGCTGTGAATATTTAAATGTGCGCTGTATAAATAGAACTGAATAAAAGACGAGATTCTACAATTCAAAAACACAAATGCCATTTAGATGAAAACCCATCACACAGCTTAGTCCGACTATCGGCAAGGATAAGCTGAAGATGCCGTTCGCTGAATGCATATGAAATGAAATTCATTTGCGCAAATCACAAGCAAACAAACGAAAATAACATAAATTTATTTAATTTAGCCCAAAATTTACAATTTACAATTCATCTAACGAGTAATTGACACGATCTTAGCAGCACAATAAGCAAATAGCCTGAAAGCGTTAGTCAAGGCAACAGTAGTTGCAGCTGTGAGGAAACGGCAAAATCAAGTTTGACAAGGACAATAACTAAGTAAAAGGAAATGCAAGGACGATAAGTAAAGTTTGATGTAAAATTTGTATATGCCAAGTCTTAAATTGCAATTAACAGAAGCGTTAAGCAGCGATATGAAGTAAGTAGTGTATGATATAATCTCTTGGTATTTGTATAATTTGCCCAGCAGCCAAGAAAATACAAACTCTGTCATTGTATATCTGTAATCAATATTTAATGAAGTTCTGCTGGACATCAATTACAAATCAATTGCAAATTATTAGACATAATCAGCAGTGAGATAAACACTAACCAAATTAGTGCAGAAGTAAATCCTTTCAGCTTCATTGATTTAAATAATTTTCAAAATTAGAAATAAAATTCCTTTATAAGGTCTAAAAATATCAATAACATTTCCAATTACAGCATGTAATTATCAACCAGTTGACATCACTGCAAAAGGGTACTTAATCTTCCCTTGGCCTGGCCTGGACTGCAGTTCATTCTTGTTTAAGTTGATAGTTAAATTTAATTGTTGTTGCTTAGATGTGTTTGGGCATTTCCAGAGAAAGGTCAATCGTGACAGAAATTTTAAGCTGCTATAAGCAATGGGAATTTTCTAATATTAAATGAAGGCAATGGTTAAATTTTTGAAACATATTATTTTACAACAGTTTTGCAATTGTATTCTTGCATCTTAAATATAATATTAGTAACATAAAACTGTTAAGTCATACATACAACGCCTGTAACGTATCGAATATCAAGTTTGTAATTAAACTTAAACAAATAAAAAAAAAACCAAATGCCAATGCATATTTTTTAAAACGAGAGCGGTCAATGGAAACCGTCAATATTCCATTAGTGTACATTAGTTGAACAGAGACATGTAAGACAGAGATTGTAAGACATGCAGATTAATCATAAAAAACATCATTCAGATCACATTTCTAAGGCTTATTTATATTCCCCACCGTCGTTGCTAAAAAGTGAGCATTTAAAATAAATAGAATCGAAATGATTATGTCGCTGTGGCGTCCACTGCTTCTGCTTGCCTCTCCGCTTTCCTCACTCTTGTCACAAACGCACATACTCTTTGTATGCGGCCAATGTAGCGTATATGAAACTCTGGTACGTCAGGATTAGCACATCATCAGTGGTAATCTGGAGAGTGCGGCACACCCAAAATATCTATTTATGCAAACTAAATATATTTTACAACCTTCAGCTGGAAGGAGCTTTAACCTTTCTCATTCCTGTGCAAATGCGGGTCAGTAGTTTGCAGTTCAAACCAACGGGGTTGGAAACAGAAGAATGCGAGCTAAAAGTAAGATAAAAAAGAGCAGCAAAAGCGAGTATATAAATAATCATAAATTGTTAACAAAATATACGCCTCCTGTTTGCCATGGAAACAGCTCACTTCAGCACGCTTTACGCCCCCACGTCCTACAAACAGTACGCAACGCCATGTTTAAAGCCACTTTAACCCTTTCGACTGAAGCGTGCGATTTGGGTTTTTTGGTTCTGGCTCTGGTTCGTTCTGGCGGTTCTCTGTTTTCAGTTTTTTGTTTATTTGCTGGCAATTCCAGCCGCAGCGCGTAGGTATGGGGACGGAGAGCTATTAGCTGTTAGACACAGTTAGCGACCACACACACCCATCTAAGCTGCGAGTTTAACTTATGGATTATGGGCGTGACCCGTGCAAAATGTTCAGAAGCAAAAATGTTGCCTACATTTGGGCGTCACACACAGCACACAATATAAAAGCACTAGACAAATGACATTAGCATACATGTGTGTATGGGTGTGGGTGCATGTGTTTGCTTGTGTGTTTCTGTCAGCGTGTTCGTTGTTTAGGTAAGCTGCTTTTCAACGTTTTCCGTGTAAATAAATTCTGCCCTTTTATTTGTTGAACACGAACGAAACAAATTTAGTTCTTTCATCCAAGCATCAAGCCGTCAAGTCGGGCATTGGACAAACCCAAAATAATCTATAATATATCAAAGTGTGTAATCATTTAAAACTAACCAGAACTAAAAGAAAACACAACCCAACATGGCGTGTAATTAACGTCAAGCATCTTCAAATTGCGACCAATTAAGAGCGAAAGAAAATTGTGCCCATAAAAAAAAAAATAGAAAACTCACAAAAAAGAGCAGTTGAAAAGTGCCCGAGAAAATCGGCGTATTATAAACTAAGTGAAGCCGGCCATAAAGTAATTTGAATGTCGATGAGAGCAGCGGCTCCAAAAGGACGGTTTACACACATTTAATGAGCGCTCGGGCTGCGAAAAAAACTCGTTAGCGGCACTGGCCACAAAAGAACTTAACGGCAGCCGGGGTCCAGAATATCGCAGCATAAAAGAAAAGGTAGTCAAGTTGGATGAAAGCACAACAAGGGGCATAAAAGCCATAGACAGGGAGAGGGGAAAAACGAGAATTTCATTTGAATAAAGCTGCAAGCAGGGAGCTGGTGAGGAGTCAGTTGAGATTGGATTTGGATTTGGGTTTGGGTTTTAGACGATCGATGTTGCGCTATTGTGTGCGCTGTCAACGTGGCTACTGGACAAGCGGCATTCATTGAAGTGATTAGTTTGATTTTAGCGTTACGCTATTTCCGTACTCAATGGAGCCGTAATGGAAGCGACCAATCGAATGGACAACGTATTTGATCTATCCTATATACAAATATGTATGTAAGCGTACAAACACAAGTGGCGTGGTAGTAATTGGGCAACTTCCGGATGTGGGCGAGCGTAATAATTATAGACACAATGACTGACCTCCAACGAAACGTAACCAGCACAAATTCCGAGTTGTCATTTGGATGGTGAAGTATCCCAATTCATGTTATCCCTTTTGTATGTGGCAAGCAGTCAAACTAAAATATTGATTATGTTATTTCTGCAACATTTTGAAATGAAAA
Organism: Drosophila nr. medialis 2 BK-2023a; assembly: GCA_035044325.1. NCBI lineage: Eukaryota > Metazoa > Arthropoda > Insecta > Diptera > Drosophilidae > Drosophila > Drosophila nr. medialis 2 BK-2023a. The sequence goes on from JAWNMH010000348.1 coordinate 1,840,032, forward strand.
AGTACTGCAACTACAAGGTAAACTAGTTGTCAACTCCAAGTTTTTGGCGATATTCTTATAAAACAAGACTGAACTGAAATCACCGACTTGCAAAACACGCTTGGCTGTATACATACATATACATATGTACATGCAAATTACATATTACAATCGGCTCTTAAAAACATATATACCTTATGGGGTCGGAGATACTTTCTTGTGCCTGTTGCATACATTTGCACAAAACCAATATACCCTTTTTACCCATTTTCAATTGGATTAGGGTATAAAAAGAGTTGTTACAGTTAAATAATTGAAACTGAAACTTAGTAATCAAAACAAGCAAAATTTCAACTCAAAATCCAAATTATATCATTCCGTATTTCATACGTATGTATATTTTTAAATCATAATAAGATGCACTCCTCAAGAGATGAGCTAGGCAACATAAATAAGCTGCAAGCCAAAACAAAGGATATCATCCTTAATCCGTGCTAATATAGACAATCAATTTAACTCGAGAGTTGAGCAAACGAAGACTTTGAGCATAAAAATAATTATCTTGTTTGATAATATCAGCGATATGCTTTTTCTCTAATATGTATATTAAGACAACACTGACAGGCACTAAATCGACCAGAGACAGTAAAACAACTTCTACAGCCAAACATGCTCGATATTTATCTTGTTTATTATTTATTAATGACGTCTAAATATCAAGATAGGTCTGCGAAATACTCTAATTGGCAAATAATATACAATTGATTGCTTTCCACAAACCGAATAGGCTGAGACATCTGAGACTAGTACCGGTTGTGAGGCAGGTGTTGGGGCAGCATTCGGTAGGCAATGAATAGATTTTTATCACCCAACTCAGATATAGAAGGGGCGAAATGGATGTATACTCGAAGAACAGAATTTAATTTGATTTACTACTCGCTGCATGAGCTTGTTTGACACATGCGATTGAGGACATTAAATCAAATAATTTTAGAATTTAATATCATTAATAATTTAATAAATGCCTGCGTATATATACCATGTAATGCTTGCATTAATCGGCGTGTGTTTATATTTATGTGGCAACAATTTTAACTTGAAGTGTTGCCTCTTATCCGAAGCGTATAACCACTAAACAACTTAGTTAAGTAATTCACAATTAACTTTAAGGTTTTTTTAGCTTTTAGCTTTATTTTATATATATTGTATCTGAAAACTCGTTTACGCTTAGCATTTAAAAATGAAACAATATCTAAAGCATATTAAACAGCTGAATAATAATTTCGATATCTAAGTATTGAAATATTTGCATAATCGTTGAGCTAACAAAACTGTAAATAGTTTTAATAGTGACAAGAAAATGCATATTTACATTTCTGGATACTTCCGATTAGTTTTCTCTGTTCGGTGCGCAAGGCAAATCAACATCAAACAACTGGCTTTTTGTTTACGGGGTCAAAACAGCGACAGGATAAAAGTTTTAGGTCTTTGCAATTTTTGGTTTACATTTAAGTGGCACAAAAGCGCAAAGTTTTTGTGGCAGCATCATTGGGTAGAAGTGGCAGCTGCTGCAAAACTATTTAATAGTTGCACGTTGCAACATTTGTAAGCTACGCCGAACAAAAACCCAAAAGGCAGCAGCTTCAACTACTCGCACAACTATGTTACACTCAGCAAGCAGCAGCAACAATGTGACATGCAACAAATGTTGAGAGCGAAAATCACATCTCCGAAAAAGCCAGAAATGCCTTTCAATCACAGGGTCTCATGGCATGCAAAAGTTTACCAAAAAGGATCTGCATCTGCATCTGGCATCTGATTCCAGTCAGGCAAATTCTTTTACAATTGGAACCGGCAAACACGGAGAGCAGCAATATTAAAAATGACTGAAATATTCACTCAGCAGTAAACAGGGAACTAAAATTGAGCTGGAAACATAAAAATAGCTGAAAACAGTCCAAATTTTATTTTCTTTCCTTTCGTTCTTACATTTTTCATTGTCGTCTGAGATAAAAAACAAAATGAAACAATAATAGCAGCAAAAACAACAAAGATAAACGAACAATGATGCACATGGAAAAAGTTTCAAATGTATCCGCCGAGCAGGCGGAAAGTTTTGTTTATTTTACTCAACTAATGCGAGCAATGTTTGAATTTTTATTTCTTTTCCTCCGAATAGTTGTAGCCGGACAGTGTTGAGCAACGCCAGTCATACATAATAGCTACAAGTACACAAAAAAGTTGCTTTACTATGATTTGAAATCGCGTATTGCAATGATTTCGTCATCGTACTAAGACATTTGTTCTTCGGCTAATGTTTATTTTTTTGTTATTCTTTTGAAATGCTTGAAATTCCCTGTAAATCTAATTGTCCTATTAAATATTTATAATTATTTTAAAAATATTACTACAATTTTTTTTTTAGCTAATCTTTGTATTCGTATTTGCCAAGACGACTTTAATTTCTTTGCAATGAGACCAATCAAAAAGTAGCAACAATGGTTCAGTAAAAGTTAATTTATTTGTTGCTATTTCTGTTGCCCAGGCGACAGTTCTGATGACATTTCATTGGCAACGGAAATATTGTATAAAAAAAGTCCATTTAAATATTTAAAAAGAAATGGAACAGTTATTTTTAATATGCACTCACCGAACATCATCATCTCTATCTCTCTCTTTCTCTTTCTCTCACACTATCTGTCACTTTCTTTTATGATGAACACACATATTAAATAAACATGACAAATTCATGGTACACTTTGTTGTATTCAATACAATACAACGTGTGCGGAAGGGTTGTAAATATTTCAAATGTACAGACTACAACATAAGTAATTAAGTGACATTTTTCCAGCAAATGTAAAAATAAAAAAACAATTTTAAAGAGCGAATTTAAATCAAAATGTATAGATAAAAAGAACAGTTTAAGCAGACTTCTTCGTATATGTTGATGCATTTATGATTTCCAGCTAACATTGTGATACTTGTTTGTAAAATATATACGGAAAATACCTATTTATTTGTTTTTAAACCACACATATAATTCTAAGCATGTTTTCGAATAAGAGCACGTAGATATGTAAACTGAATTTTTCAGTTTAAAATCGAATCATGGAGTATTAAAAATAAATATTTACTACTGCTAACAGGCTGTAATTTAGATGGCCCAACTGAAAAAGTGTTGCACATGAAAATGTGTTGCCCATAAATTCATGTCAGAATCGACAACAAAAGGCAACAACAAAAGCGCGTCGAAATTGAACAAAAAAATGTATAATTTACAGTAAAAATATTTTAGCTTATGCTCTGGGAATGCTTTGAATAAAATTCAATGATTCAATCGCAGATAAATCAAACATTTATGTTTATTTATATTTATATATATATATTATATATATATATTTATATATATTTATATATTTATATATTTATATATTTATATATTTATATATTTATATATTTATATATTTATATATTTATATATTTATATATTTATATATTTATATATTTATATATTTATATATATTTATGCATACAGAAAAAGATTGCGCCTGCTGAGGCGCCAGAGGCTCTAAAAGTGTGACTTTCACATTCCGAATTCTAGCACTTTAGTCTCTGAGATCCAGACTGATCTGCCAGACAGGCAGACAGACACACATGTGTATATTAATTCGGCTGTTGATGCTGATCACGAACAAATATACTTTATAGGGTGGAAATGCTTTCTTCTGTCTGTTACATACATGTTCAGGGTATAAATATATCAATAAATAGCATTTTCCCAAATATTCTTGTATGGCGCATAAGTTAATTTTGTAACATCACAGCTACAATATACAATCAGGTAATCCGCTCTGAAGAGTAGTACAAATTCTCATCAATAATATTTTTGCCTGGGGTATTTTTAGTGTAAATTAGTGTGGAATACATTTGACAAAAGCTCAGTACTTACTTCTGACATACGTATATGACTCGCTTTATGTCAACCTCGGGACACTTTAAGAACATTTTTAAACTTAAGCATTAAGCATCTTTTGTCTGACAAAACATAAAGCATACATGTAAATAAATACCAAACATACTATGGAAACAAACCAGAAACAGATTTGGACTCAGTCCGTCCCTCACTCTTTCCCTTTGTATTAAACGGGGAAATTATATGAATTATTTATGCATTCATTTTGTTGATATTTTATTGATTTAACTGCCACACACAGCATCTGCTAGAGTTGGTGGTGTGAGTAATGAATAAATAAGTTTTGCTTGTATGTAATATTTGTATTCCCTGACAAATTGCTGTTTGCTCATCCGTTTGTCCCTTGCGACTTGATTATGATGTCCTTTATCGTAGGGCCTTCGGCAATCGATCAGTGAGTACCTGTTCACACCCATGCACGCATGCTTGACACATAATTTTAGAAGCAAGGGCTACTTAATAGTTAATATGCACATGCATATTATTGATCAACTGAACAAATTTTATAACGATACAATAAGAAATATCCATGTTATAGTCGAAAAGTTATTGTCATATTGACTTCATTACTATCAGCAGCTGTAAGCCTTTCCTGTATGCATAAATATACGAGTGCATAATTCATTAGACTTTAAAGCAAATATAAATTTAAAAATAGTTTTGTTGTCCCCGATGAAGATAAGCATATGCTTATATATTAAGTACATTACATAGCAGATTTATTTATCTGATGGGATGCTCTATACTGGGAGTCAGTTTTCTTGACAAACTTTGAATAAAAAAAATTCTTTTTGTAGGCGAGTTTTTTCAATTATTATGCATAATATGTAAATTACAATACAAGAACGTGTATACTGTGTGAGGTAGTGAATGCTTACTCATGCATGTTACATACTTTTGTACAACTCATCCTTCGTAACCCATTTTCAATGAAATTTGTAATATAAGCTAACGAAGCAATCATATTCGTTTTTTTTTAAATGAAGTAAACATTGCTTTGGAATGCTTTGAACCAATTACAGTAGCAGCCAAGACAGTTTTGCTTAATGGAAAAGTGTTTGCATAGCAAAACAATAATGCCGAGTCAAACCAACGATTGTTGTTAGTTTGAAAACGAATTTACATCAGACATTTGAGCCGAAAGCCATAAAATTAATATAAAACTTCACAGCACTGACCTGCATTTCAGCAAAATGTATAAAGTAAGTCGAAACTCCAAAGCAGTCGCAACAGAACCAAATTGGAAGTAGCAAAAGGGAAACTTGAGAAAAATGCAGGCTAGGGTAAGTGAATGAAGGCAGCCATAGGCCAAAGTATATAGTTTAAGAAAAGAAGTGTGTTTCTTTTCACAAAAGTAAGCAAGCAAAACCAAGAAAGAAGTTTTGGGCAATATATGTACCGACATGCATAGGTAAACAAAGGCACAAGTTAAAAAACAGTTGGCAACGTACGAGAAGCGCTCACATTGAGACGAGGCAATAAGAACTAAAATTCGGCTTGCGAATATGTAATACCTTGACCTTTTAATCTAAGTAATTAACAATTTCAATAGTTTTCCTTTCAAACTTTGAACATAAAATATAAAACGATACGGCTAAATATAATAATGCAGTCGAACTTCCCAGACAATCAATCAATAACTGCATTATTCAGAAATTATACTTCTACCTTAACACAGTTTACTACAAATTCCTCAATTTTTTTTTTTGTGTTATATAGGCAAATATTTGCATTTTTAGTCTATTGTTACTGAAAGCAAAGTTGAAAAATGTAATATTTTACTGCCTGAAACCATTAAAAATGGGTAAAAAAAAAGTTTAATGGTTTTGTGCAAAAAGTATTCATATTCTTGATCAGGTTCAACAGCCGAGTCGATATAGCCATTTTTAATGGGTTCAGTGTATAAAAAAAAAAACAAATACTGGGAGGCCCCACAGAAAAATGCCATAAATAAACAGCTGGTATAAGACGGACTTAAGAATGCCAAAGCTGAGCAGGGTTATAAAAATGCCATTCTGCGAACGGTTCATATGCAAGCCCATGAATGTGTGTGCTGCTAAGTTGGTGTATAATAAATATGTGTGTAAGGCAGCATAAATATTGCTTTAGTCAGGTAATAAATGGTTATGCAATTTGTTTAAAGGCCAGGTAATATATAAACACTTTCCACTAAATGCACCACAAAGGAACGCGCAGAGGGGCTGGCTGACCCACCTCCCCACCACCAAAAGGAGAGCTGTGCAATTTTTCTGCATTTCTTTTATTCTTCTTTTGTTCAAGGATGGGCGCGCAAATTGCACAGTTGCCTTCAAAATGAACAAGAGGACAAAAAAGAACGAAGCACAAAGAAAAAAAAAACAAGACTGCTTGACTTAAAGATACCCCGCACTCAGGCTTAAGATAATTACGTTTACATGTATACCTTTTCTACACAGCGCCACTCACTATTTTAAATTGGATTTTAAGCAGTTTTATGTTTTATGCTTTATTTTGAGATCGCCATATAAAATGTGGTTAAGTGCAAACAAAATTATATACAACGAAGTGCAAATCCGTTTAGATATAGATATGAATTTTTAAAAGTATAAAGCTACCGTTCCGAATTCGGGCCAGAGATTTCGTCTTCTGCCTGTTTTCAATATTTCAATTTTTAATTGGTGCAGGGTATAGAAACGAATATAGAACATGTGAAAACAATTGCAAACTGTCGTCATGGCAGTGCCCCATGCCATTGGCAATTGCCATTGGTCATCCTTCCTTTTTCTTATTGCCAATTGCATGCCATGCAAAAATGTGTGGGCGTGGCCCTCTCTCGCTCCTTTTGAGAACAAGCATTTCATTGCCAGCTTTTGGGCGTGAATGTGTGCAGGATTGAGAAAGTGCCAGTTCCCAATTGTGAAAAGAATTATGCGTGATGTTGCCCAACGAAGTGAATAGAAATCTGACTCCACCCACAAGCTCTCAAACCAGTTGCCGTTGCTACCAAATATGTCAATGGCATATATGATTGAAGTACAGGCAATTTGGCAGAGTCCCGAACGACAGAGGGCAAATGTGAACTGAAAGCACTTTGGTATTAGCCAAATGAATGATTTAGTTACAATGTCTGGTCTTTTCATTTATTTCAAATTAATTTGCAGAACAAATTTTTATTTTCTCAATCTCATTTAAATTGAATATCACATTTGCAGTTGGATTGCATTTAAACTTTTTATTTATATTTTCGAATAAATCTATGAATAGAAATATTTTGTTTTGTTAGCAAATGTTAGACTCATTAATTATTTAATCAAAGTCAATTTATAGGAAAAAATTGTGCTAAGGTAATTAACATATTTTGCAGAGAATAATCAAAAAATTTAAATACATCCAATTAATTTGTTTAAAATAATTTTAATTTAAAGTTTCGTTTTTATTAAAAACATATTTGGTTACCTTAATTTTTGCAGTGATTGTAAGTTGATGCAAACATTTTGAAAAGCAACACACAAAATTATCTAATCATTCGATTCAAACACCATAATTCCACTGCGAACAAGAGAAGAGAAATCATTTTAATTGCACACTTAATTGAACACACACACACACACGGACGCACACACACACCCGCTATCCAATGAAGCTGCTTTGTCAACAATTTGCTGTAGCACCATTTGCAGTGAAACTATTGCCCCATCTCTTGCAAGAAGTCAACATGAGGCGTGCTGCTGCTTTAGCTTCGTCTTCTTTTTCTTCTTGGCCCCCTTTTGTAGGCAGTCTTTTGGCTTTTGGCCAGGCAGGCGTTGGCCTTTATCTGCCTTGCATATCAAATGGCCACACGCTGTAGCTAAACATGCCGACGACAGCCGCTTCACAACAAGGAGCAGGACAGCACTTGATGGCATTTCTTTTGCAACATCTTGATAATGACCAGTGACCTCAATACGAGCACTAAGAAGCAACACATGCGCGTCGTCTAACACACTTTCACTTCCTGCCTGCCTGAAATGTGTACAAAAAAACAATATGAAAACAAAAACCAAATACACACACACACACCGTCTCTCTTGGCAACACTTTCCCTTAGAGTTGGAGTCGAGGCAGATTTTGTTTTAATGTGCATTTTTCACACTTAACATGTGCATAAATCATGAGACTCTTGCTCTCAACTTTTGCTCAAGGCTAAGTCCCAGCATCGCCAGCAGCTCCAGCTTCAGCTTTTTTTCTGCACCTGGTGTGTAATGTGACCTGCACATTGGGGGCAGCAGCTCGGCTTTGCCTGCTATACAAAATGTATCAAATAATAATACATAATGCAGCTAGCAAGGTGCAGGCAGCAGGCAGCTGCAGGACACTTGTCCTGATTATGGCCTGCGCCACAGTGTAAAGTGTCAACCAAAAGCAACAACCACCAACAAGGAGACTATGGCAAACCATAGCAGCAGCAGCAGCAGCAGCTGTTTCAACGTTGCAACGTTGCAACGCTGCAGTTGCACTTGCATTTGTTCTATCACATTCTGCTGTCTGCTTCTTGTCTGTTTGTCGTGGCAAACATTTGTTTTGACTGCTGACTCGACACGAAATGGGGTAGCTCCGTTTTGTTCTGTACTGTTATGCATATATATATATATGTATTTATATATATATATAGTATTAAAATGTATGTCGACACTGTCCTGGATATTGTCATCGTCTCCCTATATACATAAGTCTATCTGTCTTTCTCTAACACTATCTAACTTCTCTCTAGTCGATAATGTTGGCTGCTGTTGATGTGCTAATCATCATATTTATGCGAAAATGTTGTTGTTAATTAGCTCACAGTTTATGTGACTGCATTGCGCCTCCAGCTGATGAGCGTGTCAGGAGCAGGAGCGGAATTAAATGAGATTTACCATGCCCATGATGATAAAATAAGTAGCGCCTACGGCTATTAAATATTATGGTAGAGCCCTAGGATGCATAATAATAATACTGGTATGTGTGTTTGTATGCATATATACAGTGGCGGACACCTTATTTGGAACAATGTCAAAGAAAAAAAGTAAATGCCTGCCATAAGCTAACCATTCATTATTTTTCAAAAATTCCAAAGACCGATGGTAGGTATATATATTACCCACCAAAATTAATATATGACCCCAATACACTGGGGTTTCCCCACCCACTAGGTATAGTTATGTAAAAAAGTACCCTAATTTAAGGGGAAATTTTATTTGGAACAGTATAAATAAAATAATATATTTGCATTATAAAAACTTAAATAAGGATGTTAATACTTAGTATGATATCCTTTAGCCTTAACAACTTCCCTCAACCTATTATTCATGGAAAATACCATCTTCCTGGTAGCTTCTGGGCTGATTTTGCTCCACTCATCCCGCAAAGCATTTTTGAGGTCTTCTTTGCTGGATATGCTGGGCTTCCGGATGTTATTTTCCAGCACAGCCCACAAATTCTCAATGACATTTAAATCTGGAGACTGGGCCTGTGGAATTATCATGTGGGGGCAGTTCCTGATGAGCCAGGACTGTACTATCTTGGCCTTATGCTTGGGATCGTTGTCCTGGTTGAACCGGAAAGTACGTCGGATTCCTACCTTCTCGGCACTTTGGAGTAAATTTTCCTTTAGTATGTTGAAGTATACATTCTTGTCCATTGTTGTTTCAAAAATCACAAAATTCCCGAATCCGGCTGACGAGATACATACCCAGCCATGTAACTTCCTCCACCATGCTTGACTGTTGCCTTTACGTGTTTGGGATTCAGGTCAGTATTGGACTGTCGCCACACATAATTCCGCCCGTCCGAGTCAAAAATGGTGGATTTGGACTCATATGCAAATATGACTGTGTTCCAGAACTCCAAATCCTTGTCCAAGTGGTTTTTGACGAACTTCATCCAAGTCCCTATATTTTTCACGCTTATAAAGGGTTTCTTCCGTGGTACTCGGCCATTTAAGTCATGTTTGCGCAGAAACCTGCGCACAGTTTCCACACAGCACTTTTTCCCCATTTCATCCTGCACCTGTTGAGTCAGTTTTGGAGCCGATAGCTTGGGAGATCCCCTTATTTTCCTGATGATCCTTCGCTCTTCCTCTTCGGTGAAAATCTTGTTTGGTGCCATTCTGCCCTTGTTCTCAATCCGATTTACGCCGAATGATGTTATACGCATTTGAGTTGCTCAGACTGACCATTTCAGCTATTTGGCGATGTGAATATTCTTTTTTTAAGTGTTCCAGGATGAGTTTCCGTTGTGCAATGGTAGTCTGTTTGTCCATAGTCCTTTTTGGCTTATTGCACCCGAGATGCAGGATAAAACTCAACAGACTACAAAGGATTGGTCTATTTATACCGAAAATACTCAACTTTAGGTAAAAAAATCCGGGTTTTATGGCGTCCAGGTGCCCACAATGTACCAGCTCCAAATGAACTACGCCTGGAAGTAGGCAACATTTATTTATAATTCTACCTAGCAGGTGGGGAAACCCCAGTGTATTGGGGTCATATATTAATTTTGGTGGGTAATATATATACCTACCATCGGTCTTTGGAATTTTTGAAAAATAATGAATGGTTAGCTTATGGCAGGCAATTACTTTTTTTCTTTGACATTGTTCCAAATAAGGTGTCCGCCACTGTATATACACAACTTATGAAAATGCCTTAGCAAAATTGCTTCACAATTTTATTTTAAACAAATCGAAAGGTAATTTTTTTCTTTTTGATAATTTTTATAGTTATGTAGTCAAGTTTTCATCTACTTTGAATTACGGTAGTTAGAAATTTTTTTTTTTAATTATATTAACAATGACTTGAGCAACTGTGAAACTGTTTAATATTTGGGTGAATAGAATTTTTTTCGCATGTTGACAACTCCTAAGAGAAAACCTTGAGCATTTTTATTTTCTTTATGTTCACGCAAAGAAAAACCTAATTAGTTAGAATGTTAAGCAAACACACGCGCTGCCTGCTCTTAAGAGCTAAATTTCTGTGCTTGAACGGTAAAAATAATGACCAAACAGCTGTCGTGCCAGCTTGGCTAAGCTCTTAAAACTTTAATTAGCCACCCTGTGGATGTGGACAAAACCAAAAAGAGGGCACAAAAGTGAGAGAGGGAGAGAGAGAGGGAAAATAGGAGCGCAATAAACTTTAGTTTAGGAAGGCTGTTGGCTACACTTTGATATAATTAGCGGTATTAGCCATTAAGTAATTTTAAAAATTAATCAGCAGCTATACACAAACTGACAGACCAAGCACAATGTAGTGGCAATTATTGGCCAAATCAACTGCAGACACAACACAGGAGGCGGCTGTTGGGTTGTTAGAAATAAAAGCAGCGTATTGCAAACCCAATTAGCACTTAACACATGGCAGCAGCCTAGGTAAATAAATGCCAAGCAACAGATCAATTGATGGTTGGAGCACGTGTGCTGAAGCTTTAACGTTACGTTAAATGTTTCCGCAAAATCCAAAGAAACCACCGCACACATACACACACACACACACACACACTCATGCACTCTTTAGCCCCTCCGAACAATCCATCCCTGGCGGCACAGAGCGACTTTCAATTTCGAGGCAGCCAGCCAAAAAGGCAGTCCTCAGCGAAAAAGGCAAACAGAAGCAGAGCAACAGCAGCGGGAAACTGGCACAAGGACGTGTGCCACACGACAAACACACACACACACACACATGTATATATAAACATCTATTTTAGCTCAAGCTCTCCCACTTCGTAGAGAATCTCACACTCTAGCATTCTTTAGTGCACCTCTTTTTCTCTCTTCGATTCCAGCGCAGAAATCTTAGCGCTCAAGTAGCGTACGTGATATGCGCGTAATCAATATTTACACACAACTTTGTTGAGCGAAAATATGTGCAGAAAATAAAAATGTAAGGCAAAAGTTTTTGCAATTGCCAGGCAATACTTACATATATATATTAGTATCTGTAGAGATGGTTGCGACTTGGGTAATATCATGCCTATGAGTTTAAAGATACATATTTTATAGCCACACAATTTAATTAGATTATGAAAGTCGTTAATTTTGCCACTCAATTCCTTTAGAGATTGAAATATTATTGAGAATGGATTTATATATATATATATATATATTTTTTTTTTTTTTGTTCCCAATATTTAATATATGTATTTTTAACAATAATTTAAATCATTTAATGAGAAAGCCATTTTGTCAAATTTCGAAAGTTTATTTCAAATTCGTAATGACTTATTCAACAATAATACATTTTTATTTTTTACTTCAATATTTTCATTGCATTGAAAGGTGATGAATAGTGTATAAATATTAGAGAAAAATACAGAAAAATACAACAAACATTAAACATAAAAGTGACCGAACTAGTGATAGAAGTTAAGTTATCTGCGAACTTTAACTATCAATGATGTTAATTGCTTTAAGGGCTGTAACGATTGGCAAGCCCAGAATGCTTGCTTCCATCAAGTAAATGCAGTTTGCACTTTGGCACACATTAAATTTGGTTTGATTTTTGGCGCAGCCAAGCAGCCAAGGATCCAAAGGACTCCGACTCAAATTGTTCAAAAGAGTCAGACAGAGAAACAGACGGCCAGACAAGTGTGGTGTGGAAATAGAGAGCGGGAAAAGATTTTTTTTTTTTTTTGTAAAAGGGACGCCACTTCTGCTCACAAGACTTTTCTTGTGCAACAGAATTTAAACCAACCAAGGGTAAAATCAAGTGGAAAAAGTATATTGGTAAAATCAACTATTGCCAGGCAGCTGTCAGCCGCATGCCGAAACGCTGCGCAAACAATGAAAACAATGGTCGATAGCGGCTCGAAGACGCCAGCGACTGCTTCGAGCCAAGTCGGTTGCATAAATATATTTGACAGTACATATACATATATGAAGGAGAGGGCGCTTTTTAGATGAAAACATTACATCATAAGCAGTCGTCTATACATAGCCAATTTACTGGCTTATCTCACAGTTTCTGACACTGAAACGCTGCTGGCAGAATATTTTCTCAAATCTAATAAATTACATAAAAGTCAAACAAGAAAGAATGCTCTGGTCGAAAGCGCTTGACTAGCAGATACACTAATTCCAAGTGTTATGATGCTTGAGAAAGTGAAATTTCTTACAGACGGACAGACAGACAGTGACTGTAAAACTAACTCGGATGGGTTATTGATGCTGATCAGCAATACATACAATACAACATACATACTTTTGCACAACACCATTATACCCCTCTTACGCATTTTCAAAGGGTTATGGGTAAAATAGGATATATTGCAAATTGAGAAAATTCTTGTTACTTACATTTAATGGCTAATTGGAACTTTTGCGAATACTTTTCACAAAATGTGCAGCTGTCAAAATTTCTTAATTGAAGAATACTTGTAGAGTGCCCAGCTGACATTTTTCACTTGAAAAACTTTATTGATTTGAGTTACAGTTAACTTTAATTTAATTTTTGATATATGCTAATAGGATGTATCACAAATATCATTATGATATTAGTAACTCATCTGCAAACTTGAGTCATGAACTCGATTCATTATTGGAAAACTTCTACCAACTTGCACAGAAAACTAACAACAGGCTTGGAAAACTATTGTGTTTGCCTCTTCCACTCTGTGGTGTAGGTTGGGTGTTTTCCGTTTGAGGTTTAACGAGGTTGAATGAATGATGATAAAAAAAAAACTTTTCCGCGCTGTATACTGACAACACAGTTTCAACATATTGCCAACGTCGTCGTCCCACTTATTGCCACAAGAAGCAACAACAAGAACGGCAAACAAACTCTGCGCGCCTCGAAACACAAAACAATTTGAATGAATATACGACAGGGGGGTCAAAACTTTGTCCTTTTGCCAACAAGGCGACTGATGACGAGACAACAATGATGATTACTGACTCCTCGATGGCTGTTGGTCATATAAATATACATATAATTGTGTACATACACCACTACATAACATGGTCAATTGAAGGATAGTGCAAGCCAGGCTATAGCAAACAAAACTTTAGCTCGAAACTAATAAGCTTTGGCAGCAACTGGCATTAAGTTTGCAAAATAGTTGCAATTCATGTATTTACTGGCATAAATTCAATAAAATATAGTTTATCTTACCTAGATAGGGCTGCATTTATTAATGACATGCGTAGCTGTAATTTACATTTTAGATCAATTTCTCTGGCAGAAAGTTTTCGTTAGATTCAGATCCAGATTCATCTGACAGAACACTGAATTAATACAAGCTCTATGGCAAAATTCATTTGGTTTTTACAAAGAGCAAGGCAAGAGAAGAAAAGAAACGCAGTTAAATTGCTAAAAAATGTAATTCAATTCATTCAAGTCAATGTAATTCAAATTTAGTAATATCATTTAATGGTTTGTTATCCTCGGATAAACATTATAATATTAAATTACTATTTTCTTTTGATGTTACCTTTGATTTTTTTATTGTTGTGTCCTAATTTAATATGCAAATAAGTTGCGAAAAATTCTCCAAATTAACTTATTTTTTCATTAAAAGAATAAATTTGAATTTAATGGGCATATATTTCACAATAGCTAAAAACTAATTTTAATTAAACGAACTGAATAATAATTTTCTCATTTTGAACGTGACAATCAATGTTTAAACAATGCCAGCCCGTCATGAGGCACACCACACACCACACACCACACGGCATTGCCATCAAAGAACCACAGATGTAGCCAAGTGCGAAATTGGCTTGCAGCACTTGAAAAGTTTATGCAGTGCTCAAGTGCAACATAAATTGCCGGCAGTTGAGGCGAGATTTGTAATTAAAAGTAGTTAGGATCCCCCCTCCCCCAAAAAGAAAAAAAATCATTATAAACTTTTGTTGAAGGAGCCGCTTGTCTGATTTAAGGGGGAATTGCAATCAGAAGCTGCAAGGCCACTTGAGCTAATCACACAATAATTTTCTCCAGCAACTTTTCTTGTTGATGGGCCACAAAAAGTGGCAACATTCTTATGACTGCGAGCAAATGCAATCTACTCCCCGAAGGCGCAGCTACTTCAATTACAAATCAGGTCAACAGCTACGATTTACAACTCAAAGTTGCTGTGGGGCAGCACAAGGTTTACCTACTCCGCCAACACAATACACAAATTAGTTTTTCCTTAATGAAAAAAAAACATATATACATTTTTGCACAGCCAGATAATTAGAGGGCAACTACGTGCCACCAGTAATATAGTATATACAATAAATTCATGCTGCCGTTGCCACGACTTTACAACCCGATGTTGATCTGACAAATGATTATGATAATCCTCCTTTTCACAGTTAGAAAATAATAAATAATAATACAAATATTATTATTTCTAAAATTTAAACTGTTATCTTTCGTACAAGATAGAACTTCACATGGAAATAATTTTAATATTGAGTAAAACCTTCGCTGCATAAAAAAAGTGAACAAACTGGCCTCAACACACTACACAAATGATGCAAAATTTAATCTACTCTTCAACTAATATTTAAATATTTAGCTGCAAAGAAAAAAAAAACAAATTTGTAAATATATATTATATTATATGTATTAATGTATAAGCAGCAAAATATTATCAAAATTATATTTTATTATATTGTCTTAGTCATCTATTAAAATTATTACATTTTATTTGTCGGCAGTAGCAGGCAATCTGTGTGGCATAAGATCTCAATTCGTTTGCCGTCAGCTGCAGAGTAATCATTCTCTTTGTGTGATAATGATTATAATTTGTCACAGTTGGACGGGTACGCCAGTGCGTCTAGCCTCATATAATCATATACTAAAAATAAACCATTGCTCAAAGTAAATTTAAATTAACCTATTAAAAGGTGATAGGGCAAAACTGAAAGCTATTGAAAACAGGTGTCTCAATTTTTTAATATATACTACAAAAAGAGAGAGAGAGAGAGAATAAGAGATAGAGAGAGAGAGAGAGAGAGAGAATAAGAGAGACAGAGAGAGAGAGAGAGAGAATAAGAGAGACAGAGAGAGAGAGAGAGAGAGATAAGAGAGACAGAGAGAGAGAGAGAGAGATAGAGTGCCGCTTGTTATTTTTATCAGGCAATGTTCGTTGCTTTGTTATGTCTGTTTTACCGTGTAGCCCGTATTTCTCTTAGTCGCATACTTATGTATACACAATTCAAGGCACTGGCACAGAAGTAACCAGGAGCATAGTTTCGCAACTTATAATTGGATTTATGAGAAAGCGGTGCAAAGACAATAAGATGTGCAGCGCACTAACCTAACTGAACCGAACTCAACTCTGGAGCCCATCCATCCATCTACATAAGCCGCCATCTCTGGCGTGAGTATCGTAAGTAGCCGTGTAACGATACTCAGAGCTCTCGTTTAATGGTCGCCGGGGCAGCAGAGAAACTGTCGACGTTTTCGTCGTCAGTGCAGCCGAAGCGGAATGAAATGCCGCAGCGTAAAAGGGAAAAACTGCAGGCGATGCGAGCTTAAGAAATAACAAGTGCAATAGTGAAGAAAGGTGAGGGTACGATGGGAGATGGGGTAAGGAGGAATGGCTAACTTACTCAGAAACAGTGACCAGTTTTTTGCAAATTAATCACTAGGGTTTACTTTATTTATTTAATAAAGCTTGACATAGTTCGAGCAATGAAAATAGCAAGGGATCTAATGAAAACAAACTTTCAACTGACTTGCCCTGAAAGGAACCATTATGCACGAATAACTACAAAAATAAACAAAAATCTGAACAGCTAAAAAGTCAACATAGAGCACACAAAAACCTCAATGACAACAACAATACACCTCGATCAAGCGTGCAATGTATGTACGCAAGTAGCTTTGTCTATTACAATGCTCAACGAAGCCGTGAGAGCGTGAGCGTAAAGCGCACACAAAAACAAAAAGAAAACACAGCTGGTAACAGCGCACTGTATGTTTATGTAAACAAAGATTTTTATGATTTGCTAATCAGAAAGCAAAGCGTCTACAAAAATAAAAATTAACAAAAACCTGACCTGATTCTTATCAGTCATGGTTGTAATACTGCCCGCCTCGCTCAGCAGATTGGTAACACAATTTTTATCAGACACGAACAGCAAATTCCGCTGTACAAACAATGCGTAAAATTAGGCAAATTTCTGTGTTCTTATGCGGGGAGGGAGTGCAGAGTTAAGTGTACATAAAAACTAGCACAATATTTATATTTATTCCACGTCAGTTGCTTCTCATCTTTTTGCTGCAGAGTTATGTTTCATTTTTATAGTGTCTTCTAATTTCTCTATTTTTGTGTCGTTATTTAAATTTTTTTTTTTTTATAATGATGACTAGACAGCAAGGCGTTGACTGCTGAAGTGGTTTGAAGCAGTATTCTGTCGAGTTGTGGGGTGTGTTTTCCACTTAGGTGGGTTGTTAAACTGCTGCTGTTGTTGACAGCTTAACCAAGCAACACAACTGCAACCAACAACGAGCAGCAGCATAATAAGAAGCATGTAAAGCGACAAACAAACAACTTAAGATCGCACAAGCAACTGCTTTTGTGATACACTTTCTTTAAGAGTACATAAAATCGCCGACTAATCTTAATTTACATTTATTATGAAAATAAACTTACAAATTTGAAAGGTTACATTTTCCCAACAGACACGAATTTTTCGTTAAATATGTATTCTTGTTATATATATACTATAATATATTTTATTATATATTTATTAATATAAAGAGTATTTGCATTTGAGGGCTTAGAAATGGAGTTTGAAGATTTGGTTGTGTTGGATTTCAATGTGGGTGTCAAAGCGCAACATGGTTGAGTAAGAGGCATGGCAAAGGCTCTGCATGTGTGTGTGTGTGTGTGTGTCTATGGGTGCTCCAAGTTTAAAGTAGTGAAAACTAGGTTAATAATGTCATTTACTGCACTGGAGGGCGGGAGGCAACAACCGTGAGCTTGCTCGTTGGTCATTCGAAATTGAAACTATGTATTCAAACGTCCGTCACGTAAATAAATTCTTGAAAGTCAAATTGCAGGATGCAGTTCGATGACAAGGAGCGGCAATTGATGACATTTTCGTAACTCTGACTAGTATCACTCAGCTAAGTGCTAATACGTACATACATATTTACAAATCTATATTTAGTTTCAGTTGCTTGCATTTACATACGACATCTAATTTGTAGTCTGTCTAAGCACATGCATTGCCAACAATTTATAGCCAAAGTGATTAAACACAAAATGAAATTATTGCAATCAGTCAATGTTAACATTTTTGGGTTATATTATTCAATCTTATTTAACTAACCCACTATTCAATGACAATATAACTGTTCTAATAAAAAAAATAAAAAATTTACACACTCAGCGACAAGCTAGTTGATAAATATTAATAAATTTTGAAAATATCATGAAAAATATAAGGTAAATTTAAATATTTGTCATATTTGTTATATTTATTTAGTAACTTTTATTAGCTAAATCCCCGTTTAAACATATAAATGGCTTTACTTTTAAATGTGCCATGATTTACTACAAGATAATAAAGCTATTTGCATTACAAACATTGTCGCTTATCAGTTAAGCCTTTTTGTTTGATGCTGCAAAATTAAATGGTTTCAAAATGCCAAGCAGTACGATTCTATTCTCATTTAGACCAACTTGTTTACAGGCATATCATCATCTAGCTTTATTTATAGGAGAGCTCGAAGAAGAGAGATTAATAAATATTAATAATAAAAAACAAAAATAAATAAATTTTGTATACTTTGATACCGAAGGTATCATAGGTGGCTGGGGAATCGATAAAATCCACAGCCGCATACCCCCCAAATCCCATAGGAAACATGTGGGGAAGCCTGTGCAGTCGAGTTAATGCGGGTAATCGACAGTTTGAGACAGTTGAGCAGCTACGAAGGCTGCCGTTAAGGAATGGCCCTAAATCACACTATCTGAGTTCAAAAAAATTTGTATCGATGTGAAATCGATTTTTTTTTAGCTATAAACCAATCTGAATTAATTTTCTATTTTCATGTCATTTCCACATATTATATTAAACCGACTGCGAAATACTTTGATACCATACGTAATGCCAGCTGATAACAGACGAGAAATACTGTCCAAGTTTGCCTTTCAAACACGAGCACTGCTCCATGACGCTGTCGAAAAGCTGCGAACTATGAGAAAGCCGTTGGAATTGGCGTTGATGTCGTTACCGTTCGCAAGTTAGCAACTTTGGAAAGGTAAAACGTTGGTGACGATGCCAGCGATGACGACTCTACCAATTAAAAATTTGTTCATCATCATGTATATATATATAATTACATTTTGGCTGTGAGAAGGCGAGCAGTGAAGCTTATTAATTTCACAATTACAAAATAAATTGAGAGTGCACCAATTAATTTGCGGTAAGCAAAGATACACAATATTCCACAACCACAACCCATCGAAGCGGCAGCATTATTTTTGCGCTTGTGTTACTTTCTCTTAACATTAATTGGGAAACAAGCGAGCACAGGATCCGGAAAACATTGACCAGCGCAGCCTGGGTGCCAGAACCCAACCTGCCATAAGAGCTGGCAATAAAAAATAAAAATAAATACAAAGTAAGAAGACTAACTATTAAACGACGAACAGAATACCCTTGCAATCAAGTATAAGATTCAAATTTCTGTATGCACGTGGAACACAATTGATCTCATGCTCCTACGGATACTATTCTTAAATGTAACTAGTATCCTCCAATATATTAAGATAGACCTTTGATTTCAAAACCGATAGTCAACGTTATATTAATAGAACTTCAACTCCTGAATCGAATATGAAATATTCATTTCAAATTTAATAAATGATTGATTTAAGAAACATATAAAGTGCAAATAAATCATGTTTTACAATTTTGGACCTTTATATGATTGGTCAGCAAAATGCCCTATTTTTTCAAAGCGTTCATATGTTCAGAAAAAAAGAAAAAACCAAACCTGCGCTTTTTTAAGTTTTTTAAATGTGCGCAATTATCTGGGGATATATATTTTTTTTTAAATTTGAAATTGAGCTGCACATATTTTTTTAATACGTATGTGGTGATTACCAGTGAATTTGGCAAGCAATTAATCGAAAATACAAAGCCATAAAAAAATTATTCTAAATGATATAAATATATTTTAATTATGAAAAAGTCAAGGTAAATTACAGTTCAGTCTGCAAATGAGTAAAATTGTTGAATAATTATAACAAAAACGACAGCAGCAAAATATTAATCAATTATTTAAATAAAACTCAGAAAAGAATTTCTTTGCAACCTTAATAAATTTTTGTTATGCTATAAAAATAAATAAAATTACATAAATAAGCAAGTAGTAACACCAGCTTTGCATTATTATTAATTTCTATTCGATGTCCTTATCTTTTCGCCTAGCTTTTGCAGTTGTTCGTTAAATTTTTTTGGCAGTCATCTCATGCACTTACTATTTGCACTTCTAGCGCATAAGTCCACATGGTATATTAAATGACCATATTTATGGTGGAACGATGGCATTCTAAAGTCTCATCAAGTTAATTGGCAAGCAGTCAAGTTGAAGTACCGAATTTTTACGTTTCAACCCCAAAGCGATTGCCAAAAGAATCCCATTAGAAAGGGAGAGAGTGAGAGAGATAGAGACAGAGAGAGAGAGAGCCGACGGCAATTGTAACTACTGAGGAGAGCAACGGCAACCGAGCATTAACATCAAATTACAAAAATATATAGGGGAAAATCTTGCTCTCTTTTGTGGGGTGTGGTTCTGGGT
Source organism: Drosophila nr. medialis 2 BK-2023a (assembly GCA_035044325.1). Lineage (NCBI taxonomy): Eukaryota > Metazoa > Arthropoda > Insecta > Diptera > Drosophilidae > Drosophila > Drosophila nr. medialis 2 BK-2023a. The sequence goes on from JAWNMH010000348.1 coordinate 1,860,726, forward strand.
GCTGGTGGTGGGTTGAGTCGCAAATTTATAGGTGGCATAAAATGGGCACAGACAATGCCAATAACAATAAACGCAAATAATGTTTATGGCAGCGCTAAACAGGCACCAGAGCTGACATCCACAAGCCGAGCAGCCGTGCAGCCAGCACTATAGATTATATAGCCCATTTTAGCCAACAGCAACTACAACAGAGTAGCCGGGTTGTAAACTGTCCAATCGTATGGCTGCCGGACAATGTGTACATCCATTGTCGAAACACTTTAAAAGAACCCTAATAACAAAAACAACAGGTTTACTCAACCTCATCGTCTGCCCGGCATTTGCTGTTTCTGACAAGCTGCAAATACCGCAGTCCTTTCCAAGCCAATACGACACAAATAACTATGGTTTGTCGTTGTTATGGAAAACGACTGTCAAATACCCCGTAAGGCAAGCAAACATCAAACATATTTATTTTAGAGGATTACCTATCTTGCAGAGAACTGAGAATTTCCATTATCGATATGATTAATAAACAATTTTAAATCAGTTGTAACGTATCAAGTGCTGATTGGTTAATATGATTCTTATAGATATTACGCAAATACATTTAATATTCTATAAACAAAAAAATAAAAATTTTAAAATTCTTGGTAAAAAGAGAAACAAAATATTGATATTTGCTAATTAAAAAACCAATAAAAGTAGGGATTCGATGACAAATTAATTAATACATTAACTATTTGATTGTTGTAATTGGAAAACTATAAATGAAATGCAAAATCCTCATTTTAAAAAAATAATGCGAAGCAATTTAAAGTATATATAAATATATATTCTCGTCATTTTGATTTTAAAGCTGTATATATGTGGGCGACAAGCTAAGAAACAATGGCGAATCTGCGCAAAGAAGACAATCGGCGAAGAGGAGGAGGCACGTGCGATGACGACGAAGAGGGAGCTGCAGTTCGGCCTTTGAGTGAATAGGTTGCGAGAGCTGTGCCTCAAGACGAGAAACGACGAGAGATTTTAAAGACGCCGACGTAAAGCATTATAAACGATTAATGATATTGTATTAACATTATCTTCACTCTTGTATTATAGTGTATAATAAAAAATCCCACAAATAATATATTGTTTAATATATTGTAAATAAAACATATCAAAACCGCTTTTACAGATACAATAATAATTAAAATGACAACAAGGCTTACCAAAGATATGGCGAAAACGAGGCAAGGCAAAATAAGGTTTTAAAATGAAGAACACTGATGTACGTGCAATGCACGTAAATGTGTATGTGTATGCATTATGTGAAATTATATGAAATATGGATGTATGTATGCGGGCATCTGGCCCTGTCACAAGGGGCCAGATAAGAAGCTCTCATAGCATCCGCTAACAGGACCGGATGTAAGAAACGTTGACGGTTTCAATTCGATTCGTTTAGCGCCTCAATATTATTTACGTTTCACTAGCTACTTTTATGGATTGTCAATAGAAGAAAGTCAAGTACAAAGAGAAGGAATGACAGAGAGGAAGTTATTTCTTTTCCGTTTCTTAACGCCTAGCGACAATAGTTGTTGGTAGCTAGAGCTTGGCCAGCTTTGGCATGAAACACGTAACGACATTTCGAATTAACGAAGCATGAGATTTGATTATATAAACTGTGACAACCAACAATGACAACGACAATATGTTCAGTCAACGACAACAAACACAGCCGCAACAACACGCACTATGAAAACATGTAGAACACAGACACATACACGCCCACACGCACACACACGCCCACACACATACACACACGCTGCTCTCCCTCTTTTCATATACATGATCCTTTATTATTGTTTCGAGATTGTCAACGCCGCCATCCTCATCGCCATCACCATAGTCATCCCCATTCTCATAATCGTCGACTGTGTTGTCCTCCTGGGCTTGGACCATTTCCCGTCCTCTAAGTTGTTGTTGTATTCTCTAGTGCCTGGTTGTCTGTTTATTATTATTGTCATTATAAGCATCATGACAACGGCTAAGTTATGTGAGGTGTTGGGCGGTTATGTTATCCCAACTACAACTGCCACAGGAGTCGCACAGCGAACGGAGTTATAATGATTCTGGATATCAACCAAGACTTATGCATAGCTTACAAGCAGCTTCAAACAGCTAAGCATCTATAGAAAAAATGAAGGCAAAACTTATAACCTGGCCTGTAATTATTTTGTTGGCATATAAAACGACAAACAAACACATTGCGTAAATAAATTGTTAGACAAAACGTGAAAAAAGAAAGAAAATATTTTGTTATACATAAAAAAATAATGATATACATCAAAAAATTATTATACATTTAATCATATTATTATATAAACTAAACCATTTTTTGTAATGGCAGGCGTTGTTCGGCGAATTATTCGAGATTCTGGCAGAGCTTGATTAATGAATTGCAATTTATATTTTAATTAAGAAATAAAATAGGCCATTAAATAAAAAAAAATGGCACATAAGACAAACAAATATGAGAATCACGTTTAAAATGAAAACCAGCAAAACGTACAACAAAAGTGGCAAAAACAATAGAAAACAAAGACGCAAAGTACTTGCCCCAGAAAAGCCATAAAAAAGGGCAGGACAAGCAGAGTACTGGGCTGTCATAAGAAAAAAACAAATTTTCGGCATGTTGCCATAATTTAGGCGAAAGCGCAAATAACGCAGACACAAAGAACACAGATATATATACATACATATATCTTTATAGACAATAGGTTATGTCTATTTGTTGTTGTTGTTGTTATTGTGTGTTGTTTGCTAGCCAACCCAAATAAAAGTCATTTGGAATTGGGAATAAAAGAATGGTGCACAATATATTGACAATCGTTGGCCATTAAAATGTCAAAGCATTAGGCCCTTTCAGCATTTTTTATGGCCCGGCCAAGACATGCGTCAAGTTCAAGGTAACAAATTTTGGAAAAAAAAAAACAATAAACAAAGGCGATATGTGAGTGAATGAGAACAAGGTATTTGAAAGATATCTATTCAGTACGGTATACATGTATACAATGTGGATGTGACGTGGGTGGATTGCTTGTCCCGGCCAATTACCAGCGCTGAAGCTCAATTCAATTCTCAAATGTCACATAACTAAAGTTAACATTTGTTTGTTGCCGTTGGCGATGGCTCATCAAGGTAGCTCTTTGTAAGGCAATTGGCCCAAGGGTCGAAGGTCAAGTGATGAACGTGTGTTGCCGAGTGTTGACTGTTACATGACTCTGCAGATGCACAAACGTTGCCAACTAAATAAATAAACAATAAACTCACACCTCTTTACAGACCAACAAAAAAAAACTTGTCAAATTTATTTGGAAGTGGCAAAAACTGGTCGCTTCCTAAATTAGCTACAAAATTAGATTCCCAACTGCCAATTAAAAAAAAGATTAGCAATTTTTTTTTTAAATATAACATCTTTTGTCATAACCATGCCACAATTTGAACTAAAACCTATTAGCTTATAAACAATTACCAATATCAAATTAATATATATTAATAAAAAGAATTATTATTTTACCAAAAACCAATGTATATGGCCAATCAGGATATAAACTTAAATACAATATCCTTGGTATCTTATTGAAATGATTAGCTTATTTTTTCTTTACGATAATAAATAGTTGCCAATTAGCTTTTGCCTCACCATTCACAATACAATTTGTAAAAACACATAAGAGGACCAAAGTAGGCTAAAAAATAAGTGTGTGTGTGTGTGTGTAATTTAATTGAAATGAGGTGGCATTTTCAGTTGGATTAAAGCTGCGCTCACTCTCGTTACTAATGAGTAACGAAACTCGGTCGCATTATGCTCGTAATAAGGCTCTCTGCTTGTCTATTGCCTGTGTCGGTTGCCAAATTAATTGCATACAAATTATTTAATAGTAATAAACATAATGAACAGTAGTGTGTGCCGCGCCAGTAACGAGTTGGAAAAAAGGCATTCAAGTAGATTGTATGGAGTGTGGTGTGGCGGCGTGTGCATCTGTAATGCCCATGGCAACGGCAACGGCAACAAAAATGCATAATGAGCATTAAAATGCTGCAGGAAAAACAGTATGCGGAAAATGAAAATATGCAATGATAGTGCCACAGTGCCAGTGCCAGGGACGTGTCCCTGCAGGCTTGTGTGTGTGTGTTTTTCTGGATAGCTTGCTATAGTCATATATAACAGGATTATACAGAACACGCATACATTACTGAATGACTTGAACGACCCAACGCAACGCAGGCTTTCAACTATTGCTGCTACTCACGTTCTATTTGCTTAACATTCTAAACGAGTTCTTTTCATTAGGAGAGCAACAAAAATTGAAAGCAGTGTAATATGGAATTGGGTATGTCAATTATTGTATCCATCCAAAATTCTTAGTATATAACAAATGTCGCTCTTAATCATATGCCAAAAGACATCGATGCTGATTGCAAAATATGTTTTCTCCCCTATATTCATCTAAGCAGTGCACATTTTAATTGATATCAATGCAGGCCCCTTCTTGATTCATTAATATACTGAAAAGATATATTTATTTTAACTTTTAAGTAGTAAATCATAATCAGATAAAAGTTTGCTACTTCTATTAAAAAAAAAATCCGTATTTACAAATACAACATGACAAACCAGGTAAAATAGTTAATACGTCCCGACTGGGATATTATAATGCTCAAATATGGGCAAAGGGCGTTTAGAGCTGTATAAAAAAGAAAGAAAAAAATAAAGGAATTGGCGCATATCAAATTGAAAATAAAAAGCATAGAGTGCAGCAGGAAGGCACATGAAATAAAATGCAATTGCACTTTGCACAAAAGTTCAACGCATTCTCGACTACTGCGATATACCAGCACCTGCCACCCACCACACCCCCCGTCCTGAATGCATTCTGTATACACAGTATAGTCGTACATACCATATACGGGATGCAGACTATTCGCAAAACTGAAAATCAAAGCGCAAACGGCAGCGGCACTTGCAAACTCAACTCACAACTCAATGGCGGAAGTTTGCATTTTTGCAACGAATTCATAATCATGGGCAAATCGTACAGGCAGGCAGCGCATAGTCCAAAATCCCTCAGAACAACTCCCCCACAGATACAGATACAGATGCAGACACAGAGGCTATGCCATTTGCAATGTTAGCTAAAGCACAGTTTATCCTTTTTGATTTGCAGCCAACCAGCCTGTGTGACTGGCTGGCAGTAGTCATGTTTTGGCCGCTACCGTTCTACTTCACTCTTCAGTGACTGAGTAGTAAATATTATATCGTTTCAATTCAAATAACATACACACACACATACATACGAACAGCGGAACACAGAAACAGGCACGTATGGCTGAAAGTCGCTTGTGTTTGCATTTGTCTGAAAAATGGGGAAAAATACAGATAGAGGGGCTACAAAAAACTCAGTAAAAACTGCACAAGCAAAAAAAAAATCTTCAACAAGCCATCCGCTACTCGTTGATATTTCAAATGAGCGGAAATTACACGTTGCAAAAATATGAATTATTAAATTTTCGCTATGAAACTGGCAATAATAAAAGAAGTAACATCCACAGAGACGCGAATCAACTTAGCACTTTTTTATGCCCTGCAGCTTGATAAAAGTTAAAAGGGGTTTTAGATACGCTACTGAATACGTAAATGGGAAACAAGTAAGTCCTCTAAAGTTTAGATGACGTTTTATTTATACGTTCAGACTGATATTAGAGTTGGACGAAAAACAAAAATATAAAAATAAAAAAATTATAAATAAAATTATATGAAATTAAAAAAAGTGTTCTCTTATTATTATTAAGATATCATTTTGGATCATTATAAATAATTATGCTAACTTACTATTGGATTAATAAAACTATTTTACACTTGTGCAATGGAATCTCTCAGGGTATTTTTAGTCACACAATCGCAAATAACGCTTTATGCCGAGTGTTTTTTTTCCCCCGATTTCCTTGCATAGTTGCAAAACTTTGAAATCTTCATTATTAACATACACTAGCGCTGAACTTTCTGCTTATTGGCCTTTTATACGAGAAAGTTTTAAGATATGGGATTAATACCAAGCGAGTGTAAAAAACAGACATGCAAACCTGTTTCATGTTTAATATTTAATGAAAAAGTGTCAAGCATTTAAGTTATATATTTTAAAAAATAAATAAAGTTAGGTTTCAATATGAATTTCAAAGTCCAGCAAAACTTAAGAATTTTGTTAATTGTTAGAAGACGAGATAAAACTAAAGATTATAAACCAAAATTAGCATGACACTAAAACTATAAACCGAGCTCACAAGAAATTAATTTAAATAATGAACAAACTAACTGTGAAGGCAGAGTAAGCAGTCTATTATTTAAGCCAGATATATTTTGGGTATATGCAGGTGATATTTCCAGTTACAGGAAATGAATGATTAATTTGGCATATTTTTCGACATACAGCACTAAGATGCTGCCAAAACTGAAAAGTCACAAATAGGTATCCCCGTACCAATATTAATAACAGACTTATTTTATAGTACAAAACAAGAAAAACCAATTATTTAATTCACAGAATAGATTTTCTTATCCAAATGTAAAAAATCCATTAAATTTAACTAAAATACAAATTTTACAGCTTAAAAATTAAAACAAATGTAAATTAATACAGTAAATCCGATTATTAGTGCCCAAAAAAAATTCGTCAAGAGAAATTCATCAAAGAAACATAAGAATCAAATTAAATTTTCCTAATACTCCCAACAAAATTAGGAACCAAATTCAAATATATTTTTCAACAATTTGGGTTCTTCATCCTTTTAATATTCTATCAAGACAACACCTTCAAGTGTACAAATATATTTTTAGGCTTATGATAATTGCTCATTAAATGAAATAAAACCTAACCGAAAAAGACGCCTATAAAAAGTCAACAATTATCCTTTGAGGTCGCTAAATAAATGCTAATTTTCTGAAAACAAAAAAATAAAATCCATTAGGAAAGGTCAAGGGGGAAATGGCTGATGGTGCCAACCTGGCAGCATATGCGAGAAACAAAAACGATGGCATAAGATTATTCAACCTGCATAATTTATGTGGGCGTGGCTGTGTCTGTGGGCGAATTTCATAAATTTCACATCATCATAATGCCAAATTTATCATTTAATTTGAAATGATAAAAGACAATTTAAATCGAAATGACAGAGAGATCGCCACAAAACACAAGCGCGATATGGACAAAAAGAGTGAGACAGAATGATTGATTGGGGCAGTAGAGGGAGATAGAACAGAACAGGCATCGGGCAACTGGCAGTTGTCTTCCTTATCCCAGATAATAAAAGCAAAGTTTCAGCATCGAGTCTCCAAACTCCAGCATCATAATTCTCGTTTGTTTTGTCTCTGGCTGCATTTTTATGATATACGAGCTCATTTTTATCCTAAGCCGTCGGATTGTGGCATCAACTCACCTGTAAAGAGAAAATGTAGCAGAAACAAACATAAGAATAGGCAGTTAAGTATATTTGATTAAGGTTTTATGTCTGCGCCCCATTGTCTGGCTAGTGACTGAGCCAAGGATGTGGCAATTAACATTAAACAAAAAAATAAAAAACTATTTGCATAAGATGACGACGAATGCCTTTAAGAAGTTAACTTAAAGTTCGAAATACCTTAAATTATACAAAGTTCTGTAAATTGTGTATTTACATTATTTTTAGAGTTGCTTTTAGCTATTTTATGAAACTTATCCCTGTTAACCAGTCAAATTTTACAGACTCTCTTAGTTAGCTTAACTTAATAGCCGCTATTATGACGCGATGCTTCTAATACCCATTGTTTTAAATATATTACAAGTAGATTTAGTTCAGATTACAACAAGAGAGGGTGGGTATTTTGGGGAGTTGCAGGGCGTAGACATAATGTCTTGAGGGGCACTAATTTATGCGGCAAACAAAAACAACGGAACAATAACCACATAATCCTGCTAGTTGTGTGGCTAATTGGTTTATAATTTTCATAATTCAACTTGTGCGAGGGGCGTTAGCTCCTTGCCTTCGTTATGCAGCCAAGTATTACTGCCTTTATGTGTATGCATGAGTCGAAAACTCGGACATGGTTCAACATTTGGCAGTCTGGCCCAAAATATATGAACATTCATACAGCATCATATGCGTCATTTATCTGCCGGTCCAGTTGCAATCAAGTGCGTATCTATGACCATTTAGCAGACTGTTGCACCAACCAGATACTTAAAGGTGCCCTTCGCGAATGTCAGTTAGCTGTCAGTGGCAACAGCAGCTTCTAGAAAACCATAGAAACAGGACAAGGACTCGTTAGCTTTTCCTGGTCCCAACGATTCTGCCAGGCATTCTCTCAACTTAATTGATACTGCGTTTAGTGCTGCGAAATTCGCTTTTTCTCGTCAAATATAGATTTTTTGAATGTAGGGAAAAATATGAAAACGGATATATTACAATATCAGCGCTGTTAAATTAATAATAAAGGTTAACATTCTTTTAACGGGGGACTTATCGATTACATGAAATTTAATATGCGTTTTTCAAGTTTATTTTCTGTTGTTGACTTATTATATTTCAAAGCCACATCTATTCTATTACATGAAAATAACTTTGTTTGTGTGTGTAAAGTTTATATTTTGTAATCGATAATTCTAATTCTAAATATCTAAACAATAAAAAAATATTCTACAATATGGAGACTTTCAAAGCAGCCTACGAAATGAAAACAGCTAAATTATATAAATCAATGTTACTACATTATTTATTTTTAGCATTTTAAAAAATTCAACATTTTGGTTTTAAGTTTCATTGGGCTTTTCAAATGCTCGTGAAATGTTGGCGATCAGGACCGGTGAGACCCAGGTTGGAATACTACTTAACGCAGTGGATGCTGCTCGGCTGTGGGAATCGCTTAAGCTGACTGTCATAAGCGCAATGGGCGTTACGTGGTCATAGGCGTACCGCGTAATGCAGCTACATCAGCAACAGCAACAGAAACAGAAGCAGCAGCAACTGAAATGGCCATGGTAATGGCGATTTTCAACTGCATTCCGCATTGTGCATTATGAATTGTGAATTGCGCACGTGCATTGTGAATTATGCATTGTGCGTGTGTATTAGGCGAGCAACACATCTGAAAAATTCACGGAGCGCACACTAGAGCACAGCATGTTTCCGTACAACTTAACCAATTGTAATGTTTATAAGCTAAACTGCAGTTAGAAATTCTTTTAGTTTGCTCCAAAATTTGCGGACTTGATAAAAATTTGGTTAAAGAATACAATAAATAAATATCATCAATAGACGATGGGTATATTTTCCGAATGTATTTGAAACTTGAGCACGAGAAAGAGTAGAGTACTTTATTTGAAATACAGCATTTCAAATAAAATAGAAGAAAATACAATTATATATAAATATATATATATAAAGATCTTTGGTATGTTTGTTTACCTTGAACCACTGTGCTTAGGCACTCAACTTCAGTATTTACTGAGCAATACGACAACCTGCTCAACATGTTAATGTGGTAGACGTTCAGCAATGCTCCTTCTGCAGCCGCGTAACTGCTATTAGTGGGTTGTGTAGGGTGTTGGGAGCTCTGTTTGGCATTAGGATTGGGGCTTTAAAGTTGGGATTTCGGGAGTTGACTACGTGCAGCGGCGCAAATTGTTTGGTCAGTCCCACAGTTCACAATCGGCACTCGCACACCAACACACTCACACGTTTCAGTAGCTTTTACGGATTCTGCTTTACTCGCTTTTCTCAAAAGCTCATTTTGCATTTCTCGCTATCAGCCTCACTTTGATTTCTTTTTTTTCTGCTGTTGTATTTTATTTCCTTTTCTGCTGCTGTTTTTATTTGATTTTATTTCTTGAATATTGCATGTGTTTTTTTACTATCTATCACTCTCTGAGTGTTGTCTGCATGTGTTTTTTCTTGGCTTTTATGACTTTTGCGTTTCTCCATATTCCACTTTGTTTCTGTGCTGGGCCAGGCAGATAATACCGCTGGACTCGAGCTAGAGTATTAATAAAAAAAAATAAGGTCGACTTTATAAACCTTGAGATACTTAACGAACATGACCACAAGGGACAAACTTTTTTTTATATTTATGTAAAATATATATTTAATTTTATCATTGTTATTGGTTTTGTTACGACAAATATATATATATATATATTACGACAAAAAAAGTTTTTATAAAATGTGAATCTTAAATTAAAATTAAAGTTACAGACTAAATTACATAGAATTAAATATTAAATTTCAAATTATATAATGGATATAATAAATTATTTTTATATTTTCAAATAAAAGTGTTATTGATATTTATTATTAATTTATTAATTATTAAAATTACTAAAAGCATTCCACAAATTGTAAAAAAGGATTTAATAATTAAAAAAAAATGTAAATTTGATAAATATATAAAATCGAAACAGAACAATTCAATTTCAATTTAAAATGAAAAAAAAAAACTGTGAACGATATCATTTTTTGAATAGCAGACTGACTAATAAAGTTCAACAAAACTTTGTACACAATTGAAATATTATTAAATTATTATTATTTTATATGCTACTGCACTCGCTGTATTCCGCTATCATAAGTTTTGTAGCTCTTAGCTAAACACTGGCATTAATTAATGCATGAGGAGCTATTATCATCGTTCCGCGCTCTGGAGACTGAGAAATGTGAGATTATATATATGTATGTGTTCGTGCCTCGAAATATTCCTCATACGCTTTTGAATTGAATATTTATTTATTTCACAACGCACAGAATATCTTGGAATATATATGTATTCTCACTATACCATATATAGCTGACAAAAGAACAATCGGTCGAAAGAATGCGAATATGCGAATTTAGTTTTTGCTCATTTTGCCTCGCAAATATTAACGATAATTGAGACTAATCGAATCGCGAAATTTTAAATACATATGCAAAAGTGGGTAATGTTGAGCTCAGTGGAATCGGATTGTCAAAAATCCTATTATTTTACCGTTATCAAATCTAGTGAGAAATGGGCAGAAGAGAAATTATTAATCGTATTAAAAAATTTAAACGTAATTATATGACATAACTTTGGTTTGTTTGCGTCTATTTTTACACACATATATCTTTAGTTGACTTATGTTAGATAAGCGCAAATTTAGTATAAGACCTTCAAATGTATGCAGTGTCGGAGTTAATGCTGGATTCAATGTCTAAATCTGCGTGATAGTTAAATTTATATTTTTACAGCCTTAGCAAGGCTGTACTTACGGTCCATCACATTTAAATGCATAAGTTTTCACCTATACCATTTTCACTATAATTATATATATAATGAATGTACGTATGTATTTCACTTTATATGTATAATATATGACTAGCAAATTCCCAGTAAAACCGTGTTTGTAATTCGATTCTAGAAATGCCATCTAACTTGACATTCGAACTGCAATTGCAATTAAACACAGCAAAGAGAAAATTAAAAAAATTGCCAGCCATACATATGGCACAGGGCCTTAATTAATTGAGTTCATTGCCTGGCCATAGCACAAAAAACTTGTCAAGCATTAGTAAAAAAAATGATCAAAAATAAAAAACAACAAAACATTAAAAAAAAAAAAAACGTTGAAATGAAGTGGACGTTGATGACCTTCGCTTACGGTTCAGAGCCGGCAACGATTTATGCAACGCCAGAGAATGAAAGAGTACCTTGCAAAAAACGAGGAACACAAACCTGGTAACTGACACCTTCTGCTTCTGCAAAGCCACCCACCACTCGCGCCACCTAGTTCCTGGCAGCAGCCTGTTCCCCTGTCATTCATGCAAATGACAGGTAATTGACCTCATAAAGCATGTGTGTAAGCATGTTTGTGTGTGTGCGTTTAGGTGTGTGGAGACGCAGAACAGCAGGCTAAGTGTGCGATAGATGCAACAATTTTTACTTTCATGTCTTATTTGATGTACTATTCTACAATGTATTCAGTGCGAGTTGGGTACTCGCTCAATGCCTACATATGCATGTGTGTATATATACATATGTGTGCACGTGTGTATATATATACATGTGTATGTATGTGTGCCCTGCCACCCTCCGGCAAACACTTAAATGTGAGTTGTGTGTTGTTTTTTGTAGGTGCTTTACATTTTGTATTTGCATACCCTGGGCAATGAAAAAGAGCGCATTCCAGTTTTGACTTGAGCTTCAACACTTTGATATAAACTCATAAAAAAATAGAAGCTAACGGAAAGTATTGATATTCTGCTAAATCGAAACTAAATCACAGTAACTGACATCGCTTGTGATTTATGTTTCCTTTGTTTCTAGATTTAGTAATCTACATCTAACTTCTGGTTTCCAGGGTATTCAATCTTCGGCAAACTGAAGAGTGAGCTGTTCTTTTTTATATTTTTCGTTTTCCGTTCGTTTTCCTTTCTACCATTTAAATATAATTTTGTAATTTTTTTTCTAGCCATTTCTCACGATGCATCGCTGCTTTGTGCGACAAAATCTAAAATGTTAATGTGCCAGAAGAGCGGCAACTTATTCTGATTCCGCTCGATATGAATGAGACGAGACCAGGAACGAAGGACGTAGCAGGGAGCAGGGCGCTAATGTGTAGCACTCACATTGTACATTTTGTGGTTGGCTATGTGCAACTTCTGTTCACGTTTCCATATGTGCGAATTTCTTTGTGTGGATAAGCATGCAATTACGACAAATGGCATTTGATAAAATGACATTAAAAGCAATGTAAAGCAGAAAGCTCCATATAATTGAGTTTCATTAACATATAAGGATACATTTAAATCTTAACATGTACAAATACATTTATAATTGATCGACAGTACAGTATTTTCCGCTCATGGTATCGAAATCTGGCGTATGTGAGTGTAAGACTAGAATAAGTATTTGAAATTAATTTAAATTGGAGCAGAAAAGACGCTGTTTTCATGTATGCACCAAAAATTAAATGAAATATTTTGTTGGAAATTATTTTAGTACCTAATCGAAAGCTTAAAATTTAAAATAATTTAAATTTAAATTTTTTTAAAATTTTGATTTGTTAAAGGCTTTTTTAAAAGCTGTGGAGTGTTTAAATTAAATAATTAAATATATAAATAATAGACATACAAATAGTTGCAGTCCAAATGGAAGTGCTGCTTTCCAAAGCATTTAATAAAAATATGATTCATTATGGTGATAACATCAAGATCCCTTCAAAATGAAGAAAGATTTCATTCGGCAAAACAAAAAATGGTTGGTTTCTGGAAAAACTTACTACAATATAACCATCCATCATATCTAGTTGTTAGAAATATTATTTAGCCGTTTGGAAAGCTGAGAAAACTTCAGTATTATTCCACTACTATTGTAATGATATATTTTCATAATAGTGGCAGAAAAATGTTGGAAGAGTTTCCTAGTCACCTTCCTTGTTCGGTAACTGTGGCTATTCAATTACAGGAGATAAGGGTTTTTGTGAATTTTGGGGTCGGTAATGTGCATGGGCGAAACAAATTACACAGAAGGTTTCTAGCGCCTAAATTAGGGGAGATATGTGGCTTTATCAATATGTTGATATCGAATTTAGCGGTTTCCTAGCCTGCTAGCAGACGTATCACTACAATACTACTGACGCGGGCCAGTATACCAGTATATGTTCCAAGTTTCAAGTATTTATCTCTAAGGGTGTCGAAGGGTTGCGTTTACAGACGGACAGACAGCATGGCAGACATTGAACAAAACCAATATACTGTAATACATTGGTATAAAAATACAATTATTTTATGTGCAAATATTAACAAATGTCACATTTAACGTGCGCTCAACCCTATCACAGTATTTATTAAATTCCGATTGCCTTGGAATTCAACAAATGTTCCCAGAAATTGTGATATATTTCAGCCTAAAATGGTTGATAAAGAGGAAGAAGGCGAAGAAGCATGCAAACTAAATTCAAGAACCATGAATTTATGAATTTTATGCGTGTTTATCAGCAAAACATGCCGTTGGGCCTGGTCCGAGTTACAACAACAATAATAGCAGCAACAATAAGAACAGCATTAGCAACAACAAACGGAGACCCCAATAAGCGACAAAAGCAGAAGAGCGCCACGCATACAAAGAATAAAAGAGAGAGAGAGAGAGAGAGAGAGAGAGCGTGTGAGTGGGAGCGTAAGCTTCAGATAAGAACATGCACATACGATGCTAAGCCAGTGTGAAAGTGTGCGTACGTGTGTATCTGTGCGTCTGTGTGAAGTGAAGCCCAAAAGCGAAACAAGCACAAACTAAACGAAACGAGGCGTGAAAATCACAAACAAATCACGAAAAGCGCAACAAGAGAGACAAAGGGCAAAGAGTAGTGTAGCACGCATACACACATTTATATACACATATACATATGCAAATCAGGCGAAACAAAAACGGGGGAAATGATTCATGGTCGTGTTTATCAACAAACACGTTTCATGAGTTGCCTCAGCTGCGCTCAGCTGCCAAGGAAGCCAAACTTTAGCTAGGCAACTCACAGAAGCCAAATCCATGTTAGCAATTTCACTACAAATACACGGACATACATACGCATACGGTATACATACACACAATATACATACACATGCATGTAGGCCTCGAGTGAAGCAGCTCGGACAAGGCTGCAGGCAAGTGCAATGGAACTTGACACATGTTTCAAATGTCATTTCGTTTTGCCATACATATATATGACACATTCTCCTATATACATGAGTGCATTTCCAGAAATACATCCAAGTGTATGTACATATATAACAGTCGCTAATCAAATGCAGCTGAGCCCATTGCATTTTCAGCTTGTTCGTTGTCATCATTTATTGGGCTTGGTTTTTAGAGTGGACCTTAACCATTCAACACAAAGAAACTAGTGTATATTTCTTATATTAAAATTAACAAAGAAATGGAGAAACTGATAACTCAACTATTCTCAAGAACCAATTTTTATTAATAAAAATAATAATAATAAAATTAATTTTTTTGTGCTATTACTACAGAAAAAAACCAGTTTCAAACGTTTACCATCACTGAAACTTAGAACTGTATCTACCAGAAAAAATGATTGAATGCAGTGCTGCATATATTATTTAGATTGATAGAAAAAATCATGTATGCGAAACTAGTTTACAAGTTCTCATTATTTTAGACTCAGTGGCTGGACCTGCACCGTGCTTATGAGTCATTTGGGTAAAGTTGCAACGGAACGACACAAAACTGGATAGTTAATGAAAATGCAAATAGCGCAGGTGTCTGAGTCTGAGTCAAGTAATTCATTCGAATTTTATTTGCTATTGCTATTGCTATTGCTATCCATCTCAATTACAGAGAGATCGAGGGCGGGCCTGGAATATTAATAATCGTCTTTATTTAAGTGAACTTGTCTCTTTACATATTTACATATAGTTGTTTGTCATTGGCATCCTTGACTTGAACACACAGATTGTCAAACACTTGAAGGGCACAAAGTTCAATGGCCACTATCTGTCAGTCAAGCTGAAGGCAAGATTGGGTCAATATATACAAAAAAAAAAGGTTAGGAAACAAAGAACGAAAATAGAGATAAGATATTTTAGGAAAATTGCCAGCAGATACGTTTCATATAGCTGCTGCTGTGTGGCCAAGCAAAAATTGGCCAGCTGCAGCAGTCGGTAGTCTGAAATTCATCAATTAAAAGAACGCTGAAGATGTGCACAGATAGCCAGCCAGGCACAATGGCTCTCAGTTGATTGGAAGGTTGAGCAATGTCAGTGACAAGAAAAATCAATTTAAATGACTACGTAGTGAAAGAGACAAATAGTCAGCAGCAGCTGCAGTAGGCAGACTACAGACAATGACTCGGCAGGAGAAAGTCATAAAAATGACATGCAGTGGAAGAAGTTGATGATGCTCAAACCATTTCGATTTGAAATGTTTATAAGATTATACCGAATATTAGATAAAAATATATCAAACAAAAATTGATATAACAAAAATGTTGAGGTTTTTCGGACAACTAGTTATTGATATTTCTTTGTATTCACTATTTTATTATATATTGTATACATTATTTATTTCTATGAAAATACCTACCTACATTTATAGATGCATATATTTATTAAATATATATATATATATGTATACATCATATATACATATATATATTATTGATGCTTACTAGTTCGTGATAAGAATTTTATATTTAAAAAATCTACCTATCAATTGATATACGTAAAAACAAATTACATTTTTTACTGTGTAATTGCTTTCTGTAGCGCTCAGTAAATACAAAAAAAAAAATCGCCATATAAAGTCCCCCATTCAACCTCAAATTTTAATTTTTCCAACAAGCTTAACCAAAATCCACCCAACGCTCACGTATCAATTCTCGTGGTGACTAACTCAACTGTCCGACACTCGCTTCGTGATTATTTCATGTTTTCTACTTTCTCCATTTTTTTTTCTAATCATGTTCAGTTCTTGTCACAATTGGCAGCAGGCGATTTGTACCTCGTCAAAAAACAAGAAGGACAGAAAATTCAACATGAATTCTGTTTCAAGCTTCAAGTCTCTATATCAAAGGGTGTCGAAAAAAAATGCGTGCAGACAGACAGACAGACGGTCAAACGAACAGTTAACAAGACGAACATTGCAGAGAACCAATAAACTGATACCTTCGGTAACAAAGTATAATAACTAAGTTGTATACATACGTACTTAATTACAAATAAGTCTAGAGTTAAAATACATTGTGTACTGATAAATAATGAGTTTATATTTTGTAATTTCATTTATTTATTATATTTTTCACTACATTTCTAAATTCATTAAATATTCTTCATCGCAGGCCCAAGGGCAGAAGGTAAAATACTTTAAATATGAATTATAAATTTATTTGATAAATTTCGACGCGCATTTGTCATTACCTCATATTATTTTAAAAATCGGCTGAGAAACATAAACGATTTTACATAAATAAAATTATAAAACATAAGAATGGTTGCTGCCAACAATAAACTGCAATAAAAAGACGTGTAAAAAAAAAAAAGCACTCAATGGAAATCAAGCAAGCCTTGACAATAAAAGAGACAGAGATTGGAGAAAGTAATAGGGAAAACCTGGGAAATATGGGAAAAAGCTAAGTTTTTAGCCAACTTGTACTTAAGCTAGAGGATGATTAAAGTCCGCTTGAAAAGATTTTTTAATTTGAATTTCTAGCAATACAAAATAGTTTTAAAAGTAATTATTTTTGGATATCAATGGCTACGTGCTCAAGAATCTGGAGCCTACATTATCGCAAGGACTGAAGCAGTAGAATGACTAGCGTATCTTCGGGGATATGAAAGCAAGTCGATGCGCAAACAAAAGTTAAGTTGTCAGCTCTATTCGCAGTCACAGTAGTGTACTCAGCGAAAAGACAACAGATAAGAATAACCCTGAGGGTATCAGACAGTTTAAGTGAGCGTCTATTTTAATAAGAAATTTATTCAAATATGTGTGTATGCAAAAAACACACATACACATATACATACACAAAAACAAACAAAGTATCAGAAAGAAGCGCACAAAACAAACTAAATGGCAGTGATAGCCACAGAGGCTGCTTTGCTGCTGATAGGTGCAAATCTGTTTACGTGTGGCACACAAGAGGAAAGTTTGCCACATAACTGTTACTTGGCATTTGTGCTGCATCATGTTGAGAAGTATGGGGATGCAATGATGATGTTCCTACTTTGCACAGTCTAAAACCTCAATGTGATTATAGATCGATTTTAACAATGTACATCTAAATATATTACCTTTTGTACATGTAGAAGTACAATCGAAGTTGTAAAAACTCTTAGTTAGTAAATGGAATGAATGAATCAATTCCCCCAAAAACAAAAATATTTTTACAAAATCAGTTATTGAATAGGTTACATAAATATGCAACCAAATAAAAGTGAGATGTTGCAGTCGACTTATATGCAACACCAAACAAAACATTTTAAGCACGTTTCGTTACAGATATGGTTTTACCGACTACTAAATGAGCAGATAGTCTTCAAGAATTTATGGTATTTAATGACTTCAAATGTAAATATGTTTTTTCCCCTTTTTCCCTCTGAACACATTGAAAATGGTTAAACACGGTATAATGGTCTTGTGCAAACGTATGCGAAAGGCAGAAGAAAACATCTCCGTATGTTTTTCCATATGTTTGATCACGCCTTTTTTCTTGTTTCATTTATTGTAATTTCAATATTGAAAGAATTTGGTGTAAATGGGTAATAAATGATGACTAGGCCAAAGTTCAAGTTAAGTATTAAATACGTATAAATACGAACTAAAGAATAAAAGATGCTCACCGACATGGTGCTCGTAATTAATACGCCTCTAAATGTTGGATAAAAGACCTTTCAAATCAATCGCTTTGGCAATCAAGTCGCAATGACTCTCATTTATTTAGGGGTAGGCAGAAAGGATGGGAAACGGTTATATCCACTTCGTCTACAGTTGATGCGATTATAGCCAGCAAAAATGAAGAACTGAAGTGAAACCTTGTGCCCTCAAGCGTACTAGTACTGATAAAGCAGTATAAAGCAGAATATGTAAAAAAAAATAGTGCAGACGATTGGCACTTGGACGGGTATGACCAGTTAATGGCAATGCCCACATACGCCCACGCAATCAGTGGAAGCATTTTTTACGTTTGCCGATATACTTTTAACCCATGCGCAAGAAAAAAAAAACAAACATCAAGCCCATAAAGTTGGCCAACTTGTTGTTGTTGTGATGTTGCCAAAGTGCAAAAACCAATTTCCACATAGTACCAAACTCTGAGTTTTGAATAGAGCAATTGAAATGGTTCAGATGGTTTTGCGGTTCGCTGCTCGCCTACTGTTATGTGCCAAAATTACGCAAGTGAATTGGCGAAAGTGCTTATGTAAGGTCTTACTTAACAAATTGTTTATTATGTCTTATTAGAAGTACAACTAATACACAAATAATACAATAATACAATAGTTTGAATAAGAAAAGTTTGGCTTTAAGACAAAAAACAACAAAATTAATAATGAAAACAAATTACAAAAATAATCGCAACTTTACGTTTATCATATTTCAATGTTCATATTAAGCTAACGTGAGCAAATGAAGGCAATTTTGGGCCAACACTCACATAGCTTTAAAGTTGATGCGTCGGAAAACAAGTGGGCGGCAAAAAGTTTACCCATTTAACCAAATTTGAGCAGCCCACAAAAACCGCAACGGGGGCAAGAACAAGCGGCAAACACAGCTGCTGACTATGGATTGTGTCTGGAGGCGTGGCCCATTGTTAAGCCGGTTCAATGTACAGAGCCGCCCGCACCACTCGCTGGCCAAGCAAAAACTCATCAAACTATATTTTCGATAAATATTGACAATGAACTGATGACCAAGTTGGAAGAGCGGCTGAGGGAAGGCTGTTTTGCAAGAGTGTGCCTGATTGCCGCCCATTTTGCTTGTCTTTCTGCTGCTGCAAACTACTTCATTGATTTTGTGCCATTCTAGGCAGCCAGCCACTGCCTGCGAACAGGCGCGACAGCGAAATATAAAAAAAAAAAAACTATGAGCACAAACACAAGCCAAAACAAATACTTGGTTGTCTCCAGTGTGTGTATTGTCACGCCCAGTTAGAGCGCCTAGCCGTATGCAGCAAGCATTTGCATTTGTGGCAGCAACATTGGCACTGGCTGCTTTGCCAATATATACGTATATACCTTCAGCCTGCTCCAGCAGCGAAGTCCACATCCTTTACTCCATATATTCAAGCCAATTCGGACAACAGACGGACAAGTCAACAACGCAAACTGCACACGGCTAGTCGATAGTCCGAAGAGCACAGTGGAACAAATTGTGTAATTATCAAAATATATATGTTTGCGTATTAATATACCGAAGCGAATTGAAAATTATTGTATTTGCCCTTATTATAATTATTACAATTATTAATAATTATTAAATAATTAATTAATAAATATTATATTGAATTATTTAATATGAAAGAGTGTTTATAAATTTTTTTTTTAATAATCAGACATCAAGTTCAACAAATTTAAAAAAAAATTAATAATTTATTTTAACTTGACAAAATGTACATATCTCACATAAATATGCACAGTTTTTTGTAACATTGACTTTCCAGTGTCTCTTTTTCCGAATTTTAGTCGGCACAAACGCACAATAAATTGCACTGTGAGGCACATTCGCTGTATGGTCAGCGAAGTGACGGCGTGTAAATGGTCGAAGAGCGCCGCAAAAACTGGACACGCAAATTTCCCGGGAGCACATTTGGCGGTCTTTGGGCTTATTGGCTGTTTTATGGGGCTTCAGACCGAAACCAAATGGCTGATTGTTGTTGCTGTAACAAAACTTTTCACTTGTACTAATTTCCAATATTTTAAAAAGTATTTAAATATTTTGATTTATTGGAATTTATACAAATTTAAAGAGATAAAGTCTATTCTTTATTCTCATGTGCACATAAGTATAATTATCTCCATCTTCTCCTGAGCGTACTAAATCTCCAAGTTACGAAATTCGGTTTCAATTACTGTATTTTAACAGTAAACGCTTTAATACCCATTTTGAGTCTTGAATATGTTTGCTTGGGAATTTTATGACTAAGTAGGATGAATGGCCAAAAGAAATGGGGCATGTGAGCTTGCCACACATTTGCCATTCAATTGTATTGTAGGGGTGAAGCTTACCTCTTTCAACTCCAGAAATATCTTTTGCGTAGCCTGCAAATAGAAGAAATAATAAAACATTCTGTTAATTTCACAAGTACTTCTATGTATAAACAAATTTATGGTATTTCTAATAAAATTTTCAAGAATGCAAGTAAAAAATATATATATATATATATATGTTTATAAAAAAAAATAAAAAAAATTCGAAACGTGACGCAGGCTCATGGAAAAAAAAGGTTGCACGACCTTACCTTGTGCACCCCAAAGGGTTCAAGAGTTTTGGGCGCACAAAACGCAAAGTATTCAAATTAAAAACTACTTGAGTGAGTAAAGTACAGTCCGGAAAAATGTTTCCTTCCTGCCAGAAGAAAAAAACTTGTGTGTGCCACAAAGTTAAGAATTCAGAGAACTCACTGCCAGCTCTCAAATGTAAAATGCACAGCGACTGTCAAGAACTTCTAGTCCCTTTCATGGGTAGCCATGAAAGTAAACGGTGTTTACAAAATAACCTGCGCAAAATTTGGCTCGTAAGAAATCAATGGATTATTAATTTAGAATTTGTCCATATTTATCGATACAATTTCATATTTCATTACGGCAACAATTTAATCAATTTTAATTTTTACAGTATACATTCATTTTTGAACCTTTTAGACATATCGCCGGCAGACCAATATTTACTCGTACATTCTTGACATAAGTGTTTTCTGCACATTGATATTCACAATTTTCTTAGTCATGCATTCGCCTTACATTGAGAGAGTCATCCTGATTACTTTTGGGATAACTTTATATTTAGTGATGAGTCTAAATAAAATAAGTAAGAATGCTGTAGTCGAGTGAGCGCGACTACGATATACCCTAAACCGCGTTGTTAAATATATTCTAGTTTTATTGGCAAATTTCCCTTTAAAGAGTCTTGCCTCCAAATGTGAGAATGTCTTCAAGTGCACTCTTTTCTTATGACAGGTACAGGGATTGCAGAGTAACAAAAAACTAAGGCAGCGCATATTCTTACAAGGCCGAACTGGCCCGAACTGGCTGGCTACAAATCAGTGCATACACATACATTAATATGTATACACGCAATCGTAGGTAACGGGGCTCCTCAGAATACACACAAAAACATATGGACGCTAGCGGCGATTATCATGCCATCTCTTTCTCACACATGCACTCGTATATTTATGCATACAGAAAATGCTTGCGGCTGCTGATAGAAAGAAGTACAATATGAGAATCTACTTTCGACTATAACTTCGGTGTGTCTTATCCGATATTGATGATTTGTGCAGTTGTCCAATAATAATATGCAGATGCATATTATGTACTAATGAGAATATTCTGTCTTTAAAATTGTAGCATTAATCGCTATCGGAAATCGCAATGTATTGATATCAAATGGGTTCAGGGTATTTCATAGTCGATCTCACTCGACTACAGCATTCTTACATGCTTTTATTTGCTTCTGTTTAGATTTTGTGTTTTGTGTTTTTTGCACATCTGATTAGCGCTAATTTCGCATTTGCATATAACAAAATAGAGAAAATCATTATGAAATTTTGCTTAAATTGCATAAAGCCAAATTTTAAAACACTAATTCGCAAATGGGGAGTGGGTAAGGAAAAGGCGCGGTGTGTTTTCAAATCGCAGCGAACTAAATTATTGTTAGCTGTGCTTTGTTGTGTCTCTTAGGTTGTGTATGTTGATTTCAACATTGCCAAAATTAGCACTAAATAATTTTTGCAATTATAAGTTATTTGTACATATACGTGCATTGTCCAATTTACTAGTGTGAAAATCGGCAAACCGACGTTGCTCCAATTATACATATTATTATTGCTAATTACTGTAGATTTGGGTTGAGTTCACACTTTTAAATAGTTTCACAAGATGGGAAATATCGATTGTAAGCTGCGTATGTAATCTCTTAAGTCTGTTAACTTTTTCTTTTTTTTGTAAAATATTTTGTATGCATATACAATATCGCAAGTAAAATATTTTGCTTTATATCATTTTCAGAATCATACACACAATACATATTACACACTAAACAATTGGTATTCTTAGACAAACATATGTATAAATATCAATTGAAATTTTCTTCGATCTTCAGCATTGCCATTCACAAACGCGATTTCCTTTTGCTCCTTTCAACACGTACAGCACAAAATGATAATGCCAGTGAAAAACTAATTCACATCAGATTTTAATTCATTTGATTTTTAATAAATTCTTTTGATTTCTTTTTTTTTATCTTGCCTTGCACTTTAGCTGTCGGTGCATTAAGTCACAACCCGCACTCATCAGCCCCAACAGCGCTCAACCCCTACTGCATACAAGAGCTGCATAAAAATGCCAAAGTGGTATGCTGAAAAAATAAAACCAAAAACATTATGGTGTGCGAGTGTGTGTGCTTGTGTGAACGGTAAATTACTAGTAAATCCAGTGTGTGCACTCAAGCCACAATTTATTTCAACTGACGCTTCTGGCGGTCGCTAAGTAATTGAATCAAGCTTCGCTAGTTCTCTTTCAGAGAGTATGCAAGTGTAAAATTACACTTTAAATAACTTTGCACAACTTGCTAATGCACTTTTTGCTTCGGCTAGATGACACATAACCTGAATCGATCGCTTTTTTCTTATCTTCGATTTGAAAATTTTAAAAATATTTTTGCATTTTGGATTCAGTATTCAATTCAATAAACGATTTGACAGAAACCAAATCTACTTTGTGTGTACAAAGTTGAACAACACAATGTGAAACTTTCATTTACAGCGCATTGAATAATTCGACTTAACGCTTGTCAGCAGCCAAACAATTTCGTACATCATTTCACTTCTTTACTCCGCCGATTCAGACTTGAATAGGCACATTTAAATTAGAAGAGGACAAAACGCAATTTGCCCCCTCAAGAAGTTGAGCAGCTGCCAATGCAATCGACTAATCGTGCATGACGAACGAACAGTTAATGCAAATATATTTGTACTTATATACATAAGTGCATGAACAAAGCGGATCAAACTGAAAGTACTGGTGCATGTATATGCATCAGATCAATATGAGAATAAGTTTTCGGTGTGTCTTATCCGATATTGATAAAATTAGTGCAGTTTATCAATAATTTGTAAAGGTATATGACATGTTCGTTGAAAGCCGTTGCCTTTCAAATTTTAGCTATAATTGTTATCAAAAATCTATATATATCGATAATCACGACATAGACTTGATCTGGGCATACAAGAACTTATATTCAAACCTGCTTTCTAGTTTTTATAATACCTGAGATTAGGGGCACCTGAATATTGATTTTAAAAACAAAATTATTGTTTTTATAGATTCTCTCTGATTTTAATGTTTTTTATTGTCAATCTAAATGTAGGGTATATTTAGTCACTGCTTGTGAAAGCTTCAATAAAATAAGCTACACTCTCGGTTACATTGAATTGAGTGACCATTTGCAGGGGTATAAATAAAAGTGCTCGCGGTTCTGTCACTGTGTTGTGGCTTGTGTGTGTATTGCCTCTGAACTTCTGTGTCTGTTGTATCTACAATAGCTGTTGTTACATGTCGTGTTGTTGTTTTTTGCTTGTTGTTGTCACCGTTGCCACAGTGGATACCGAATGCATATTGTACAATTGGCGTGGAAATTGTATTAAGTAATAAATGTGTAAAGCTTGTGCATTATGCAATGTTAATATTTATTGCGTATTGTAAGGGCAGGGTAGGGTATGAAGTTGCCTTCGTCGGCCTCTGTTGATCCTATACCACACAGTGTGCTAAACACATATGCGGTGTCACAATAAATCTAATGCATAACCTGTATTCATAAAATCAAAATAATTAAAGTTATCACAAATATTTGTATGTATATATATTTATATGTATATAAATATATACTCATATATGTGATTGTCACATCCCAAAGCGTTTTTGAATCTCTATTTTACTTTTACCACGAAGCTTTTCAGATATCTGTTGCATTGGGGGTAATCTGAAACCACACAAAAATGTATAATAAATCAATTGCAAACGCTTTGGCAGTACATCCGACGTTAGCAAGAGGGTAACCTACCCTACAATTTAACCCCTAAATAGCTCACATAAATGTAAATTAATATCAGCTACTTGAAATGGTTGTGCCAACGAAAAAAAGCGAAAAGCAGCAATCTGAGCATGACTGGCTAGCGACTAAGAGAGCCCCTCATCTTCTTGCAGACAACAGAAACATAATTGAGTTAAGTACATCCATGATGTGTTCATAGCCACGGCAAGGCCAGACACATAATTGCTTTATAATGCAGGGGAACATAAAAAAAGAACGAATATCTTAGGCACGCTGAAGTTTACATGCTTTTGCAGACTAAAGTCACCTGCTCATTTAAAAAGTATATTATAAATTAAAAAACAATGCGAATGTATTTCCGACGTTAACTTAAAAGCTGAAGGACAAGGTTGCATAGGAACAGACTGACGGACGGACAGGACAAGCTTGTCAGACGGTAGTCGACGTCTCTACCAGAGACATTTTTTTTTTATAAATCATAGTTAAATACAATTAGATTCATAATTACCTGAAAAAGTTAGTAAACAGAAAACGACAACAAAAAATGACAAAACAAAACTATTTTAAAATTTGTAAATAATATGATTCTAAAATAAAAATTGAAAACCTCAACTTATTTTATTTTATTTTTCTCCCGAAATTTTAGAGCTAAAGTTACCACTCTAAGGGTGGTGTGGAAAAAAGTTGCGCTTATACAAACGGACAGACGTACAGACAGAAAGACGGACATTGCACAAAATACCTTTGCAAGATACCTTCGGTATCAAAGTATCACAATTTGCATAGTTTCACAATTAAACACGCTATTGTGGAAAATTTAAAGGAAACCATTAATAAAACCGAATTTAAAGTTAAACAAGAAAATGAATTGATCGAATCCTGGTCAAATGAGACCGAAAAAAAAACTGCAATTTGAACTGAAATCAACGGACTTCCAAATTGACGAAAAAGATAAATATATATATATATATATATATATACTGCGAAATTCGATTCAAGGAATGAATTCTTTAAATATGTATTTTTATTAAGGTAAATAGTCTACAGACACAAAACAGATCAAAATTTAGACTCATTGGAAGGAATCCACTGTTAAAAATGTTAAGTACGGTTTTCAACATTTGATGTGTTTCAAATAACAAGAAATTACTTTCATTTTTTATTCAAAGATATAAAATCAACTTTCTAAATTTGTCAAGCATAACCACGACCATTAATCATAAGTTTCAGACAGCTCAATGTTTCGTGCTTACCCATTTGAAACCGACAGATAACTGAAATTTACTATATTCACTATAAAGTACCTTATTCGAAATATGCAAACTTAATGCCAAATTTGAGCTCTTGATTCAAATGACTTATACGATATGACACATATCAATTTCAATTCTGTATAGGGCTCATTCAAATCCAAATTTGAGCTTTCTCCAGTCTGATTGTTGTGTAATTTAGTTGCCTATAGGATCTTCCAACTAGATACAGAAATAGAGACAGGAACAGATATGCTGATGATTATGAAAGTGAAGAATATGTCAGCCAGTGAGTCAGAGATGGCTTCGGATTTGGATCGTTTGTTGTGTTTTTTTGTTGTGGTTTTTTGTGCATGGCATAAATCACATTTAAATGAACTGAAGCGTGTGCCTGACTGACTTTATGGCACTGCCCCCACAATTGTTTGGTAATCGTTTTGACCAAATGTTTAACGTACCAAATCTCTCAAATAGAATCGTATGGTACCAAAATCAAGAGAAAAAAACAGTAAGAAAGCTGTAGCCCAGTGAGCTTGACTACGATATACCCTGAACCCAGCCAAATTTCACAACCCCAACCTATATTCCAAATTTGAAGTCTCTAGCTCTTATAGCCACTGATCCGCGTGTTCATCCGAATTGACGGACCGACAGACGGACGGACAGATAAACATGGCTGTATATACTTGGCTCTTGATTCTGATTAAGAACATACATACTTTCTTTATGGGGACGGAGTTGCCTCCTTCTGTCTGTTACATACATTTGCACAAAATCACTATACTCGTTTAAACCATTTTCAATGGACTTAGGGTATAAAAAGGGCATGAAATAAAAAGTAAAATGCTGCAATTGAGCGAGTGCCGGCTTTTTATGGTATTGTTTGCATGTGTTTCTTTTTCCTGTGCCTATTTAATTCAATTTATTTTTTTTGGTTTTTTTTTCAAACGACTGATTCGACGCAGTCTGAAAAGTTCAAATCGAAAAGACCTATTGAGAGAAAAAGACAACGAGGGGAGAGTGAGAGTCAGAGAGAGATAGGGATATGGGATTCGGGATTGAATACAAATAGCTAAAGTCAGATTTAACAGGATATACATTTAAAAGTCGCCTACTTAACCTAAGCCAAAAATAGAAATAAAGTTTAGAAAGTGAGCATTACGGAGCTGATTTTATTAATTACTAACTATTATTACTCTATTGACTTTAAGTTATCCTGTCAGGAGTTGCACGCCGATAAAAACGTCATGCAATTCAGAAAATCACATGGTTTCAGTGCGGTTTTCATTTAAACAATACATACAACAACAAAAAATGGATTATGAAATAGTTTAAATATGGTTGACGTATTTTATTTTAGTCCGCATGCGAAAAAAAGAGTACTAAAAGTACTGAAAATATATCGGCAAATAACTGACTGAACCTTTCTCGGTAATTGAATATAAATATCAAATACATTGGAATATTTTACATACGCAAATGTAAATGACAACATACATACAAATAAACATAGATCATACATACATGCACACATACATGCATACACACATACATACACAGACAAATATACTTACATGCATAGTTGCATACATACATATATGCATATTTCAATAAAAACCAATGTGCTCAAAACTGTGTGTATATACCTCCCAGCAACTGAGCGATGGTACTACTAATAAGTTGCATCCACGACGGCTTTTGCTTCTGCTGCTGTCATTGACGTGGATTTTCCACAAAAACCGGAAATTCGAAAACCGAAGCAACAAAGCGTAAATGCCTTGCCGAGAAGGGTAGTAAATTGCCAAGAACCGCGTTGGCCTTGCCACCACCATGGTGAGGTGAACATGTGCGTTCTCAATGTGGCAAGCATAAAATCCAAACACGAGTGCTTCACGACACATGAGACTCGCTGGCTTGCAATTTCGCTGTCTCGCTCGCTCGCATTTCGATTATCAACACTCGACACTCGAGCCCAACAATTTTATAACTTGGTCAAATGTGCTAGCAAAGCACAATTTCATAAGAATGAAATTTCAGTCGCTGTGGCTTACGTGTTCAATTTGCTGGAAGAGCTGATTTAATCAATGAGCCAATGAAATAAGCGAAAAACAAATAGAAAAAAATACCTTGCAACGGTGAGGACGATTATAATATGTTTTCTATCCGTTATACTACAAAACAATATTACACAAAAATTTGTATTAACAAACTCGATCCAAAATGACTAATTATTGACGAACATACATACGAATACATACATACATACACACATACATACATACATACATACATACACACATACCTACATACCTACACACATACATACAAACATACATAAATACATACATACAAACATACAAACAAACATACATACAAACATACATACATACTACATAAATACATACATAGAAACATACATAAATTACATACATAAATACATAAAACATACATACATTCTTTAAAACGTACATACATACAAATAAAAATTATCCTCCCGTTCCTTTCTCAGTCGAGAACCCAGCTGTTGAATATATTCCAGTTTTATTGACATTTCAAAATTAAATAAACTTCATCTGCATTTGGTATACGAAAATCTATATTCTAAATTTGAAGTCTCTAGCTTTATAGTCTGTGAGATGTGTTCATACAGATAGACAGACAGATATTACGACGTCGACTCAGCAGTTGATACTGGTACATATATTATATATAATTTATGAGCGTGTTACGTAAATTCAATCAAAGCAAAGACGTAAAATTTGTTTTTTTTTTTGTCCGCAAAAGAAATCGAAATTTAAAAAAGGAAAATGCGAAAATCTGAAACTTATTCAATTTCCCGCACCCTTATCCCTTTTTATTGTTTGAACTCTGTTTTGTTAATCAATTTAAAGCAAATCAAATGAACATTTTCCGTGTTGTTTTCTGTTAATGAAGGGAGGGAGTGCTTGGGGCAGCTTGAAGCTAATGGAAAATTATTTAGCTGAGCTGAATGCCAGCACTTGGCAAAGCTAATCAAAAGAAGGAGATTAAGAACTGATTGATTTATGTGGACATTAAAGATGATTTGAACATTTAAGGAACATTATTAACTTGTGAGAGGATATAGGCACAGTCACTTAAAGAACTTGACTCGATTCATACATTGTAAAGTCTTAAGTACATACATTTCTTTATGTGAAGAAGTTTTACTTTATCTACAGCGAAAAAAACCAAGATTAAGATCTAAACTTATATACAGTTGCAGTCAAAATAACAGTAATAAAAATTTATAAAGATTGCTTCTAACGTTAATCTAAAATAACATTACAGCTTTGGGAGTCTTTGAAGACGTTTTGGACATGGATTTCTTTAGAAATAAGCCAAAATAAGCTCCTGGAAAAGTTATGAAAGCATCATTATTATTTAACTACCATTAATATTTTTTTTTTGTTAACAACGACCAAAGACAGACAGAGGTGGGGTACTAATACAGTCACATACACTGATTCAGATACTGATACAACTCTAGTTACAGACACCGCCGCATCTGTAGATCTGCGAGCAACATTACAACTAATAAAAATAAGCTTCGACACACAGCTGCAGACATAGTCCACTAAAAAAAAAATATGCCCCAAACTTTAGAAAAATCACAAAACTTTTGAGACTACGGAAACAAAATTCTGAGTGTATGTTACCTCTTTATAATTACTTAAAATAATAAATTACAAAAAAAAATTGCTTTTTATTCATGTTTAGAAAATCTCCTTGTGAAAAAAAGTGAACGACCTTGAAACCATAAGCTCGTTCTGTTAACTAATGTTCAATTATTCACATGTACATATGAAGAAAGTTTTTTGGGTTTTTTATAAACAGCTTACCATTGAGCAATACACATTCGCAATATTTATCGATGTGTGTTTTTGCTGGCAATATTTCATGGTCATATTTTCTGCGAGTGTAGGAGCAGAAGAAGCAGCAGCAACACTAAGCCCAAAAAAGCGCGCAGCACATAAGTATAGCAGACACAATAAAAATAAAAGCAAAATCTCATATCTTTTTCTTTCACTCTTTCCTATCTCTCTCTCTCTCTCTCTCACTACCTTTCTTTGTCACTCTCTCTCTCTCTTTCTCTACCTCTCTTTATCACTCTCTCTCTCTCCCTCTCGTTACCTCTCTTTATCACTATCTCTCTCAACCTCTCTTTATCATTTTCTCTCTGTCTACCTCTCTTTATCACTCTCTCTCTCCCTAACTCTGAAAACGTGATTTTAGGTCGGAAGACAAGTAAAAATTATATGAAAATGCGCATAGATCGAAACTTTGCAAAAAGAATAAGAAATTTGCGAGACAGACACAAAAGTGGAAAAGCGCATAAGGACGAAGCCATCAGGCAGAACAATGAAGTGGCAGGCAGCTTAGAGTATTGCGTGCAAAGAGCACAGTAATAGCAAATAAATATAAACACATAGATGCCATGTTAATGCCCTTACAGAGCAGCTGAAAATTTAATACGAGTTCTGCGCATAAAAATATTATTTATAAAAAAAAAAAAAACATTGTAAAACTAATTTGTGGCTTTCTCAGCATTATTAGTCAGCAATCCAATAATGGCATATTTTTCAGAGAGTATATACAGCTAAAAGCCCTGGCGCAAAGTTAAAGATTCACGGAATAAGCCAAGAAGCTACATTGAAAAGCAACTTTTTTGTTTGTTTTTGTTGATGAAGCTAAAGTTTTGCTGACTGCACGT
Source organism: Drosophila nr. medialis 2 BK-2023a (assembly GCA_035044325.1). Lineage (NCBI taxonomy): Eukaryota > Metazoa > Arthropoda > Insecta > Diptera > Drosophilidae > Drosophila > Drosophila nr. medialis 2 BK-2023a. The sequence continues at coordinate 1,891,501 of JAWNMH010000348.1, forward strand.
GAAACTATTTGGCGCCAGTTTACTTAAAATGAAAATGAAATACTTTTATTAATGTGCTGCCATTCCAGCCAAAACAACCAGGAAACAAACAAACAGACAGACCAAGAAGAAAAACTTAAGAGCGCACCTTGTCGTTTCTTTGGGGCACCAAAATGTATCTGCGTGTGGCAATACCGTGTGTTAAATAAAAATGTTTGAAATGCTGTCTATACTTGACTGTGCCCGGTTTATTTCATTACTTTGTTATCTGGGTGAATGGAATCATTAATTTATTGTATTTTTCCTGCTTTAAATATAATTATATTGGATTATGATTTTTTATTTTATATTATGTCTGATATGGTTCTTATGGGTTTTACCCATCCTTGCAATTGATGTTGAACCATTTCACATTTTATTATTTTGTATATCCTTTGTTAATGTTATTATTATTTCCTTTTTTGTTATTTCGTTTTAATTTTAAATACAAGGTTTTTTTTAAATAAATGTAGCGCAGCGTACCGTCTAGTCGCACACACTTAACAAAAGAACATTTGCTCTTTTTTTTTGGGAGAGGGTTTTCCATTCATTCATTTCGCAATTGTATCTTTGGCTGGGAGTCTGTGCATAATGTATTTCTATCTATAGCTGCGCTATGTCCATTGTGCTTTTCGCTCGTAACTTGACTTGACTTTCATTATTTACTCCCTTAGGCCCTCTCCCGCTTTCTCAATGTGTTGGGAGGGGTTTATGCCATTATCTGCCCGACTTTGCTTGGTCTGTTTATATGTTTATCTGCCTGTCTGTGGCTTACCGAGTTGCTTTAATATTTTAATTAAATTTTTTTCTTTTGGCACTTTGATTGTTATTATGGCCATTTGGCATAATGAGGCGGCATAATTTGCACATAAAACCTAATTTAGGCGCATTTTTAGTTGGCAGCTTCCTTATTGAATTACATAGCGTTGACACACATGCATACACCCGTAAGCACACACACTCGTAAAAGTGAGTGTGTGTTTGTTATGTGATAGAAGCGTAAACCTTTGCCACATTCTTTACCCATGACATAATAGCAAACACAGCCACAGGCAAGAAATCGGTTCACAAATAATATGCGGCAACGGCAACAGAGCAGCGCCACCTGGCGTCCCATGCACGAGTCATCGGTGTACTGTGAAAATAATTCATTTTGCGCCTTCGGCTTACGAAATGCCAAACTCAAAATGGAAAATGCAAATGGGATTAAAAACTCGATTACCGATTGATATGTTTCGATCTGATAATGTGCTTAGGCTGCGAAGGATAAATATCGTGAACTAAAATCCACTCTTTTAAAAATCTGCATGGAAGAAAACCGATCATAATTCAAACTTTGGTCGATTATAAGAAATTAAAACTTTTTTTGTGTAATGACAGTCATTTTATCTATTTATATGTTCACCTCGTTATACCAAAACGATCTGAACTTATTGAAATAGAAGATAAGAAATAAATAAAATCAGAACAAATTTTATTGGTAATTTTTATTATAATAATTAATTGAAGAATGGCTTTCGCGCCGTCCCGACATTTAATAATACATCTGACTCAACTAGAATTAAATTTTCGTCAAATGCACCATTTACTATATTAATAACAGCTTTTTTATGCTGTGTCCCCAGCACGAATGATGTTGATTAAATAACATAAAAAACACCCTACTGTTATATATTTTGGCAATCTTCTAGACTTGATTTCGAATGAAATCATATATATACCGCATTTACGCTCTGGCTGACGCTTAATTCAAATCCAATTGCCAGGATAACCAAAGCAACGCAGTTGCCATTTTTTATTTGCGCTGTTTCCTCTTTTCAGCGCACTCAAAATAATAATAATAATATAAAAGAGCAGAAATAAATATCACATTTCGCATTTGAAGAGATTCGCAGTTCCCATCGCATGCTGTTACCTGACACAGTTAACGACACACAAATGTATGTTGCCGCTACACGCCACCACACCCCCACTGCTGTTGCTACCCTTTGAGCTTTTCGGTTTTCGGCTTGTCGCTATTTACAGCAAGTCACGCCCTTTTATTAAAGCCACTCATCAATTTTTGAGCAGCAACCAAGCGCTTGACAAATGCAGCCGGATTAAAGAATTTATCACCAAAGTATTCATGAGATAAATGAAAGATATACATATACATAAATATATATACACTCAGAAAAATAATCGTCCTTAATTTAGGTTTTTCTATTATCTTAGTGACAGAAAAAGTTATATTTCCAATATGTCTTATAAATGTGTTCACTGTTACTTAATTTAGTATTAAACATTAGCATTAAGATATAAAGAGATAACATAATAAAAACTAGATAGGTTATTAATCCTCTGTTCTCTGAAAATTTCATTTCTACTTTTTTGAAATTTACTTCTTAAAACGTTTAGAACAAATTGAAGAAATGACTAATTCTACGAAGAAATTGATTCGTTAATTCAGAAATTTTTGTAAAAAAAAAAAAAACAACTTTATATTTAAGGTCGAATTTCAAAAACACAATTTTTTTTTGACTGTATATAGATGGTAAATATAGATGTAAATGTACATACACATGTATATACATTTAGATGTCAACTGGCATTGCAATTCGAGTGCTGTCACATTTGCAGCATAGCGGACGCATGTATCTGCCAGATACAAAACAAATAGCTATAGTAGATACTATTTGGCCAGTCGCAGTCAGTCATACATTGAAATCGAAACAAAATCCAAAAAGGGGGCCAGCACAGAAGCTATGTGCTCATGTATGACATTCACTCCAAATAAAACAACAGAAAAAGAGAAATCAACTGTGGCTTGTCAAAAAATAAATACCTTGCCACAATTAGAAATTATTTGAAGCATAAATATAAATGCATATCAACAAAAGCATAATAATAAGATAATTTGCCAAGCAAAATAGATTTTTATAATATTATTTTAAGCTAATGAACCTGCCTCAAAGTTTGTTTAATTATTGTACGTTTGTGCCAAGCAATAATTGTGTAACTCAATTTTTTTAACTAATGCCAAAATACAAAAAATGTCTAAATGCCATGTGGGATTTTGTTGACAAATTAGCACCACATTTGCATGATCGGAAGTTATGCATAATACATGTACATACATGTATGTATGAACAAGCTTTCGAACGGCAATCTTCAGCTGATTATAATAAAAGAAATGTTATAACCGGATATATAGAGAAGTATGTACGAGTTAGTCATCCATGCATTACGAATTGATAATTCTCTATAATTCGAACCCTCAGAATCCGAAGTTTACTTAATTCGCTATAATTGGAAACCTCAGAAGCCTAAGTTTACTTAATTCGCTATTATTCGAAACCTCAGACGACATTACATGATATCGACTATGCAAGTAAAAAATAATGTGTATTAACTATATGATACAATATGAAATACTTGTTTTTGCTCTTCACAATTTATGCATATTCATAAGTGACTCTTTTGTGTGTGTACTTAATATACACTATATTTTAAAAATAATGAATTCCTTTAAATGTGAAGATCTGTTGTTATTAATAAATTATGTTACGAGTGCAAATAAACCTAACAGCCACTAAGCCTCTATGTATGGCCTGCTTAGGGCTACACAATTATTCTGATTAGCTAGCCCTATGCATAAGTGCATAAATTATAAATTAAATAAACAAAGAACATAATTTATATTCTCTATGATCTTTTGTTGTGCTCCTCTATGGTCACTTTTATTGTTATCACATCAGGTTTACAAAATTCTTTCTTATTCCCCCTCTTTTAATGGTGTGACAAAAAGATAGAGCTTTGGCAGTTTGCATAATTCTTGATTTCTTGGAGACGCTTACTGACTCAGTTAAACATACAAATAAATACAAAAATCTCGATGGGTTTTTTTTAGTTTTTGTTACTTTTATTTCAAGATCTGGTGAAATATGTGATTGTTGTATAAAATGGCAAAGACAAAAGGCATAAAAAACAAGAGAGAAGGTTACAGTCGGGCGTAATCGACTCCAAGATACTTTGATACCATACCTAACGCCAGCTAATAACAGGTAACAAAGAACTGGGTAGGTGTAGCTAAGAGATACTGTCCAAGTTTGCCTTTCCAATTGCGGTAGATGTAAGCTAGTTACCTTCCCGCGAAGTTTGGTAACCATAGCTCTTAAATCATGGGAGATATGGAGAAGGTTTCTAGTAATCTTCCTTCCAAGTTTGATAACCGTAGCTATTAGACTGCGGAAGATATAGCATTCTGGGAATTTTAGAGGCGGTTGTGGGCGTGGCCAACATCAATTACAAATACGGCAAAATAATATAAACTTATTTTTTGTCACAGCGAAAGCATATTAAGAAATTCTATAAGAAATTGATTTCTTTATGATCAGTAATCAATAAATACACAATCACTCTTATTGCATTCGAGTGACTCAGGATTCATGAAGAGTTGAACTCGGAAAAGACAGACAAAAACAAAAACTGGAAAAAAAAACGAGAATAAAACGACAAAGCAAAAAGTGCCAGCAATGAATAAGTGGAACCAGGCGGATTGACGATGATGATGACTAAAACGAGTATTTGTGGTTTGTAGGAGTTGTCGTCTGTTTCTGAATCTGTATCAATAAATGTGTCTGTCTCAGTAAATGTATCTGTATATGTCTCTGAATCTGTATGTGAAACTGTTGCTTCCATCTCTGTGGCCGGTCACTTGGTCAAGATTGAGTCAGACAAGCGCCGTTGCCAGCAAATAAGCTTAAATAGGTGTACAGACGTTGGTTACACATTGAAAAAATTAAATAGTGCTTATTCCGCTTAAGTTAAAATTTGGACAAAAACAAATGTTATTCAACAAAACTAAAATTTTCTCACTATAGATTCATATTTTTGACCTCGCTCTCAATAAAAAGGATTTATACTAAGTATTCATGTCGTTGGAAATATTCGTTAGTTTGTCAAAAATCAAAATTAAAATGATTTATTCATTGTCGAATTTTACACTTGATTGTTGTACGACTGTATTATTTTTCTCGGTGTAGCTGTTGCTCAGCGTGTTGTGATTATTGCACATATACAGTGGATCACACTTCAACTCGACCACTGTCAAAGAAAAAAGGTAATTGCCTGCCATAAGCTAATCATTTATTATTTTTCAAAAATTCCAAAGACCGATGGTAGGTATATATATTAACCACCAAAATTAATATATGACCCCAATACACTGGGGTTTCCCCACCTGCTAGGTAGGATTATAAAAATGTAGCATACTTCCAGGTATAATTTTCATGTCTATCAGTCTAAACAAAATAATATATTTGGCGTATAATAACTTAAATAAGGATGTTAATACTTAGTATTATATCCTTTAGCCTTAACTACTTCCCTTAACCTATTATTCATGAATAGATACCAACTTCCTAGTAGTTTCTGAGCTGATTTTGCTCCACTCATCCCGCAGAGCATTTTTGAGGTCTTCTTTGCTGGATATGCTGTGCTTCCGGATGTTATTTTCCAGCACAGCCCACAAATTCTCAATGACACTTAAATCTGGAGATTGGGTAGGTGGAATTATCACGTGGGGACAGTTCCTCATGAGCCAGGACTCTACTATCTTGGCCTTATGCTTGGGATCGTTGTCCTGGTTGAACCGGAAAGTACGTCGGATTCCTACCTTCTCGGCACTTTGGAGTAAATTTTCCTTTAGTATGTTGAGGTACACATTCTTGTCCATTGTTGTTTCAAAAATCACAAAATTCCCGAATCCGGCTGACGAGATACATACCCATGCAATGTCACTTCCTCCACCATTCTTGACTGTTGAATTTACGTGTTTGGGATTCTGGTCAGTATTGGACTGTCCCCACACATAACTCCGCCCGTCCGAGTCAAAAATGGTGAATTTGGACTCATCTGCCAATATGACTGTGTTCCACAACTCCAGATCCTTGTCCAAGTGGTTTTTGACGATCTTCATCCTAGTCCCTATATTTTTCACGCTTACAAAGGACTTCTTCCGTGGTACAGGGGCATTTAAGTCATGTTGACGCAGAAACCTGTGCACAGTTTCCACACAGCACTTTTTCCTCATTTCATCCTGCACCTGTTGAGTCAGTTTTGGAGCCGATAGCTTGGGAGATCCCCTTATTTTCCTGATGATCCTTCGCTCCTCCTGTTCGGTGAAAATCTGGTTTGGTGCCATTCTGCCCTTGCCCCCAATCCGATTTGTGTCGACGAAGCGCCGAATGATGTTATACACAGTTGAGTTGCTCAGATTGATCATTTCAGCTATTTGGAGATGTGAATATCCGTTTTTGTGGTGTTCCAAGATGAGTTTTCGTTGTGCAATGGTAGTCTGTTTGTCCATAGTCCTTGTTGGCTTATTGCACCCGAGATGCAGGATAAAACTAAACTGACTACGAAGGATTGGTCTATTTATACCGAAAATACTCAACTTTAGGTAAAAAATCCGGGTTTTATGGCACCCAGGTGTCCACAATGTACCTGGTCGAAATCAAATTTTCCCTAAAAATAGGCAACTTTTTTACATAATCCTACCTAGCAGGTGGGGAAACCCCAGTGTATTGGGGTCATATATTAATTTTGGTGGTTAATATATATACCTACCATCGGTCTTTGGAATTTTTGAAAAATAATAAATGATTAGCTTATGGCAGGCAATTACCTTTTTTCTTTGACAGTGGTCGAGTTGAAGTGTGATCCACTGTATGTGGTTGAATTTGTATATTTTAGTCGATATTCAAGACGTTGACCCTTCGTTCGTTTGATCGGAATTACGATACGAATGCGAAGTTTTCTTTTAGTCTTATTTCCTTTCGCCTTTTTTTTTAGATTAGGGGGCAACAACAACGTCGTGTGGATTAACCGGTTTCCATTTGGCTTATTGCGTTTGTTTTGTTGGTTGCTTCACACTGCTAATTAGCTGAGTAGTTTTTGTTGTTTGTTATTTAGCTTGACGCTAACGCCCCATAGACCAAACCCCGCCAGCCCATATTTTGTAAAGCTTGACCAGCAAATTAAGGCAAGTGGCTTTTAATTGTCATACTACATCATTTATGTATTACGTATTTTCCTTGCGGGAAACCCCGGTGTAGGATGTGTTTGAGATATTTGTATATGCAAGAAAATAGTTGTGTTGCTAACAAATTTAAACTTGTTAAGCTTTCATAAATATTTACAAAATATTAAAAACGAAAATACCTTTATTTCAAATATATATAAAGCGCCCATTTAAAATAATTCTAAAATGCTGGCTTATTTATTTTTAGGTGGACATGCACATTCTATATATAAATGTCAACAGGCATTAATAAATGTTTTGAAAATACTACAATAAAAATTATTCTACTATATATCTTTGAGCGTATTAACTCGGCTTATTATCTTATCTTACTCCGCAAGTTCAAAGATTTGCTTAACTATTCCACATTTTTTCTCTTACTCATTACAACTCTCTCTTTATTTCACACACAGATGACCCTTTGGATATTATTGTACATGTATTTATATTATCACACACCCCCCCCACCCCCCACCCACCCATACACACACTCCCCCACACTCCAATAAAACACCCGAGCACTCAACTGTGCAACAACAACAATACAAGGGCACAATTACAATACACAGACAGAATTGTGGCTACCCGAGAGACCCGAGACCCATAGACAATAACATTGAAATAAATGCTCAATCATGCAGAAATTAAGTTAACATTTTCATAAAAGCAACGCTAGTACCACAAAAATAATTAATCTGTATGCAAGTGTGGGAGAGAGGATGACAGGATGGTTGGGATGTAGATACGTATTCATATAATTTTAGTACCCACTTTCCTAATTATTTAGCATTGTTCCATGTGCCCCTTTCGCAGTTGGCGACTGCATCTAATCGCTATACTAATTTCTACTCTAAGCGATTTATTGGGTGGATATTCTATGCGAACTTGAGAGAGGAGTGAGGGGGCTAGAAGTGCACCCACTCATGTGGGTTGTTTCAGGATAGTTATATATGTATTTTTTGTTCTGCTGCATTTTGGAAAACTTCTAAAAATAAATTTAAAAAAAAAGTTTTTTTGTAGTACATTTTCAGCAATGTCTTTGGCAAACATTTTTAGCACTACTTTTGAAAGAATTATTCAATTCATAAAATCAAAACAAGGAATAAAAGTTGATCGAAGTCTCTTGGGATTAAATTGAATTTAGTTTTGGAACACATCAATTACCATCAACTTTTACTGGGTTAAACAAATTTTGAATTAATAGTTCTTCTTTTTAATATAAGTGCTCGACTGAAGTTTTTAGACAGTTTTCTCAAGACATACAAAAAGTTATTTAAGGCTGAGCCCATTTAACAAACAACCACTTCTTTACTTAAAAACATGCTCAGAATCAAAGTTCAACAGATACTTTGGAAGTTTCGAAAGTGAAACAAACAATGGATTCGTTTTGCTAGCCCGCATGAGGCTTTGACAACAAGAACCAGTTGGCGCAGTTTGTAGCACAAATAGCTAATATATGGTTAAATATATGAATAAATTCCAAATGACTAACAAAGCGAGCTCTTGTGTGAAGTGGAAACTGTATAAGGTTGACTTTATTTGTGGGCTCAAGCTTTAAATCTTAAATAAATAAAAAACAAGGTAAATAAGAAAATTGCATTCGAACAAAGGAGCTCGGCTAAGCAGCAAAATATATATTTAAAGATTATTCATGAAGATTTAATGTTTTACAAAGGATTTTCCTTCCAATGGTTTTCATTGAGCGTCACCTTTCAGCAGGTAAATAAAAAAAAACTATAAGTTTATTTGATTTAATGATTTAATATAATTATATTAAATTATTTTACCCAATGAACTACACATAATAATAATAACTAATAGGTAAACCAATATAATAGATAGTTTTTATTTGAGTACTTACCATTTACGATGATAATGAAAATGATCGACAAGAAAACCATATTTAATCCACATGTTGATGACATTATATGCAAATGGGATCCAACGTATCGAAAAGCTTAAAATCCACAAGTTTTGTATTTGTTGTCGTTGTTGTTGTCGATTTTGTTGGCAGTAGCTTGGCGAAGTAAGCGTGTTATCGATCTAACAGTAACTAATTTCCACTTGAAACTTATCTCCATTTAAGATTTTCAATTTCATATTATAACATCTTTTTAACTCTTTTCCACAATTTTATATACATATAAATATATATATATATATATATATACATATATATATTTCGTATTTTATGCCTTTTGTGATTTTATAGCACGTCACGTAAACACTGGTAATTTTATAGGTGCATACTATGATTTATGATCTTTTTGAATTACATTTCACTTTTCACTTCTATTATTATTGCGAGCGCGCGCATAAAATGATTGGAAAGAAAACACGAGAACGAAATCGCAAAACGGACGAAAATGAAATTCACAATTTAAAATTAAGTTGTTTTTGCTTTGCTGTTGCCGTTGTTGTTGTTGTTAGTGCTGTAAAGTAAAGACGACAATAAGAAAGTGTTGAGAGACGGAAGGGGAGCATTGAGAATGCAGCAGCTGTTGCTTGCGACTGATTTTGAGTATAATGTTCTTGTTCCATGATTCGCCACAAGTTGCGTGAAAAGGATAGGAACAAGGCACTGGATGCATTGAGCGTTTAGATTTTTAAATACACATTTATTTATTTATTTATATTTATTTGGGTTATGAACTCGATAAGCGGCTGTTCAAATGTGTTTTATGATTTCGCAGAACAAATAAATAAAAATAATAAAACAAACCGCACTCAAAAAGCGAGTGCACAGCATATAAAACTGGAATCTTATGCTCAACAGACACACACAAACACACATCTCAAAATCCACTCAACTTAACATTTTGAGCGCACGCATAAACTGAGAGCGAGCCTCAGAGCAGAGAAAGAGCAAGAGGAAGAGGAAGAGCACTGTAGAGGAGAGCGCAAACTCATTGAAATTGAATAGTTTGTGTGTGGTTGTTGTTTTTGTCGTATGCTCGAAATGCGCTTGTGCTTTGTTATTGTTGCTGAGGATAAACAAACACAAACTCAACACATTGAATCACACACACAAAAGCAGCAGACGCTTTAAGCACTTTTTTTCATAATTATTTTTACTGTGATCTTAGTATTTACATTGAAACATTTCATTTACATTTCACAGTTTTGTGCTGGCGCTAATTAACGGTTGCTCATTGCCTGTAACACACACACAGAGAAACTCACACGCATACTTACATGTTTGCTTATGCTTTGTGTTGGTGTTCTCTTGTTCGCTTTGTTGTTTTGTGCGCGCATTAAATGCGTTGAAATGCAGCCATTTTGTCTTGCAATTGGCGCTGACGCTCTTCGGCTGTTGCCGTTTGTGAAATTTGAAATTAGTGGTAGTTGCTAAGATACCCGCTGCACATGCATTTTTGTGACAATTATTTGCACTTATAATTTATTAAGCCAACACATACACACGCACACGTACACACACACACGAGACACCCACGACGTTTTTTTTTATTTTTGATATTTCTTCCGACGCACCGACGCACACCCTAACCGTTCAATGGTCTTTTTTGAACTCAAGAGCGCAATAGAAACACAGTTTTGCCTCACTCTGTGTTATTTAACATTTGCTATTTTGAGTACAACATAATGTTAGCGCAATTTGTGTTGGTCACTCTGAATTTTGGGTAATCGCCACAGAAATCCAACTGCTATAAAACACTTTCGTATAGCGTTAATTTTAACATAAAATGTATGTATCTTTAAAGGATTAAGCAAAATAATTAACTGCACCTCGCAGAAAAATGTTGCTCTACTGCTAGCACTGTTGAAAAACTTATTAAACATGCCTGCTGACGTTGTAGTGTGATTTTGGGCAAATATACGTTGTTGCGTGCGGTCACACTGTTTAGTCAAAAAGCAACCCTGTTTTGTTGAGCGAACACAAGCGGCTTAGAATTTCTAATGATATCAAATATAAAAAATAAAACATTTATTTATAATTTCTTAAAACTGTGAATTTTCAATAACTGAAGATAACGATGCCACAAATATGGATGGACAACGAAAATGCGGGCGCGAATCGTAAGTTCTTTCAAACTGTCGTAGCTGCTTATTTAATAATTCCTTTCTTTTCTGGGATGCAAAGTGCTTCCAAGATCCGCTCGCAAAGCGATTGGCGAAAGCGCTGGCAAAAAGAGCGTTTTGGGCAAACTGGACAACGTGATTAACAGCCACAAATCGCATCTGACGCCATTCAAAGGCCCCAACACAAAATGGCCTCTAAGCTGCGCGCCAAAATTGTCGCTCTGCAAGGAGACGCTGCAGAAGCAGCATCGACGCCAGCAGCTGCAGCAGCAGAAGCGGGATGCTGAGCTATTAATTGGAGGGAGGCAGTGGAAAGCAGCGGAATTGAGTGCTGCCAGTGATCTATATGCGAGATCGGCTGATCCAGAGGATAGCCTTGATCTGATTGACTATATGCAATTTCCAACTCAGAAATGTTTGAGCAATTGCCAAACACGTAAGTTTTTCTCCTTTTTTTCTAAATTTGCAAGTCACCTATTTTTAGAAAACTCGAAAATATTCTCCGTCTATTGAGAATTGAAAATTTAAATTCTTTTGGTATAAATTAAATGCGATTGTTTTTGTTATAAAACAATTAAGTTCCTCATTACCTCAACATTCCCAATTATTATCAATGGTAAGAAGATTAACACCAAAAGAAATAAGATTTGCGATAAATAAATAATAGAAATAATTGATTCATATTTTCAATATAATTAATAATTATTTTCACAAAGCGAGCAAATTAGCAATTCAATATTCTTAAAATAAAATTGAATAGTCAACATTTTTCAAATCAATATTTTTACACACCTGTATATAAAACATAACAAATAATAAAATTTTTTTTTTTAGCAATATCACAAAATTATATGGAACCCTTTCTAAGTGAGGAACTTATTGATAAACTTCTGAACAATACACTCGCTGAGGATGATCTTAGGGTGCCCGACATGCCCGCTTATCCCGGTTTGGACCAGGATGAATTGGCATTTAAGTCTTTGGAAAATAAGCTTAGTGAATCTGTGGAGAAGTCTACCGAAGTGTTTGAGGTCTTGCTGCCGCCAGTCTTATATGATATTGATTTAGACGAGGAACCGTTTCAGTTTTAAAACGGGTTTTCTAATTAGGTGTTTATATGATTAATTCTTAGCTCGAAATATGATTAATGTATCTGATAAGTATTTACTTTGTTAACGTATATAAAAATTTGTATTGTTTATGTCTTAAGAATTGTCTTAGATTGTTATTCTTGAGAGAGAGAGAAAATCGGAAATTGAACTGATATACTCAAATCTTTTTAATAATATTTAAACACACTACACTAAGTACAAACATATTTTAATGATGGTTTCAGATATCAGAACGATGGACAAAGTGTTCCGTTTTTTTATAAACCTCTTCTCCTGTCATCAAGAATTTGTAAACTAAGATTTTAATTATATATATTTTAAAAATTTTATTTTCGAATTACTATCTCGTCGAAGTTTGACCTATATCAGTCGTTTTGCTGAAGTCAGTACATATGTCGGAGAGTGTGGAATCTAAAATAAAGATCATCGATAAAAATGAGAAAAAACGTATTTATAAATATAATATTCAAGTATTTAGAGTAGTTAAATATTGAAATTTTTCTAATCTGTGAACGAACGTGCCTAAAACTCGTTTTTTTTTTTGTTGTTAATCTTATTTTAATCGTTGTTTATCTAATGGAATTGATATTCACGAAACTGTGTGAGTTATCAGTTATCTGAGTGCAGTATACGCATAGGCTATTGATGCAGTTGAATTGTATATATACATACAGTGGCGAACAGCTCAACTAGACCATGGTCAAAGAAATAACGTAATTGCCTGCCAAAAGCTAACCATTCATTATTTTTCAAAAATTCCAAAGGCCGATGGTAGGTATATTTATTAACCACCAAAATTAATATATGACCCCAATACACTGGGGTTTCCCCACCTGCTAGGTAGGATTATGTAAAAAAGTAACCTATTTTTAGGTGACAACTTATTTGGACCAGGTACATTGTGGACACCTGGGTGCCATAAGACCCGGATTTTTTACCTAAAGTTGAGTATTTTCGGTATAAATATACCAATCCTTTGTAGTGAGTTTAGTTTTATCCTGCATCTCGGGTGCAATAAGCCCACAAGGACTATGGACAAATAGACCACCATTGAACTACGGAAACTCATCCTGGAACACTTCCAAAAAGAATATTCTCATCGCCAAATAGCTGAAATGGTCAGTCTGAGCAACTCAACTGTGTAAGACATCATTCGGCGCTTTGTCGACGCAAATCGGATTGAGGGCAAGGGCAGAATGGCACCAAACAAGATTTTCACCGAAGAGGACGAGCGGAGGATCACCAGAAAAATAAGGGGATCTCCCAAGCTATCGGCTCCAAAACTGACTCAACAGGTGCAGGATGAAATGGGGAAAAAGTGCTGTGTGGAAACTGTGAGCAGGGTTCTGCGCAAACATGACTTAAATGGCCGAGTACCACGGAAGAAGCCCTTTGTAAGCGTGAAAAATATAGGGACTTGGATGACGTTCGTCAAAACCCACTTGGACAAGGATTTGGAACACAGTTATATTTGCAGACGACTCCAAATTCACCATTTTTGACTCGGACGGGCGGAATTATGTGTGGCGACAGTCCAATACTGACCTGAATCCCAAACACGTAAAGGCAACAGTCAAGCATGGTGGAGGAAGTTACATGGCTGGGTTTGTATCTCGTCAGCCGGATTCGGGAATTTTGTGATTTTTGAAACAACAATGGACAAGAATGTGTACTTCAACATACTAAAGGAAAATTTACTCCATAGTGCCGAGAAGGTAGGAATCCGACGTACTTTCCGGTTCAACCAGGACAACGATCCCCAGCATAAGGCCAAGATAGTACAGTCCTGGCTCATGAGGAACTGCCCCCACATGATAGTTCCGCCGGCCCAGTCTCTAGATTTAAATGTCATTGAGAATTTGTGGGCTGTGCTGGAAAATAACATCCGGAAGCACAGCATATCCAGCAAAGAAGACCTCAAAAATGCTCTGCGGGAAGAGTGGAGCAAAATCAGCCCAGAAGCTACCAGGAAGCTGGTATCTTCCATGAATAATAGGTTAAGGGAAGTAGTTAAGGCTGAAGGATATAATACTAAGGATTAACATCCTTATTTAAGTTATTATACGCCAAATATATTATTTTGTTTAGACTGATAGACATGAAAAATTATACCTGAAAGTATGCTACATTTTTATAATCCTACCTAGCAGGTGGGGAAACCCCAGTTTATTGGGGTCATATATTAATTTTGGTGGTTAATAAATATACCTACCATCGGCCTTTGGAATTTTTGAAAAATAATGAATGGTTAGCTTTTGGCAGGCAATTACGTTATTTCTTTGACCATGGTCTAGTTGAGCTGTCCGCCACTGTATATATCGCTTATGGGATCGGAGGTGCTTCCTTCTGTCTTTACCATACCTTTGCCCAACCTCATTGTAATCTTTTTACCCTTGAATTATTATTAACCAACTGGAAAAATAGAAATCTGCACCAAAAGTTAGTCCTTAGATCTTTAGCCGCGATTGGTGGCCTTATCGATTTGCAATTCTCGATCTTATCGATTTTTAAAGAGAGAAACATTTTGAAGAATTATCTGATTTTTCTTTTATAAGCGAGTTTTCTATATTTATCGCAAAATATGTTGTTATCCATATACATATCAAGTAAGTATATTTATATAGTATATTTATATATCTGCACGTCTTTAAAATTGATTTTGTTGTAGATTCCAAATTCATCATACATCAAGCTAAAATAATTTTTGATTGAATTGAATATTTTGAATTCTTTAAAGGGAAATATTTGTGGCCCTGAAAAGGCCTTTTCATGATTTTAATTTCTATTTCCAAGCTGCATAGCATACGATACACCTCCATTATAATTATTGACTTCCTTCGTAGCTGCTCAACTGCCCACTTAAACTCGACGGAACGGATGTACCCACAGCATTATGGAGCATTATCCTGTTGGAATAAGGCATTCGAGTCTGGTGAACATGTGTTCTTTGGGAACACTTAATCTGGCTATGTGCTTGTTGAAGTACTCTCTTAATTTTAACATGTTATCAATTGCCGATGTCAATCGACGTAATTCACTATATATTTGTCTGTTGCTCAATCCAGTATTCTTGGAAGCTATGATCTTAGCTATCTTAGTTAGTTTTTTTTTCCTTTCCCATTCCAAACTGTCGATTCGGGCACGGTCTCTTCCATGGTCATGCTCTTGGTAAAGAATCAAGTGGTCCGAGGTCACGGGCCTGATAGCCAGCCTGGTTGGGGGCCCTTAAATAGCCAAGTCGCTCACGGAGCATATCGGATACCTGGCGACCACCGGTATTACTTTGCCTTACCTGCACATAGCGGATCTCTGTTCACCACCTTTCACCGTAACCCGTGGGAACAAAGTGGGTGTTAAAAAACCGTGGAGGTGCCTGGACTCGCGGCTTAGCGAACAAAAGTACAGCCTCTCACCGCCACACAAGGGCCGATAAATCAAGCGGTTGTGATTCTAAAGAAACAGATTGAGGCTGTCAAGGATGAACTGAACTTCGGCTACTTCGGTCACAGTTAAGTTGTACAAGCAATTTGCAAGCCGCAGATGGTGAGCCAGGGCCAAGCCTTCGCAGCCAAGATAGAAAATAAGAAATAAGCAAAAAAATTATTACACAAATTATTATGATGAATACTTACCCAGGGTCACAGAGAATGGCCATGCGGCATAGCTGCAGATGTAAAACAAAAAAAGTGTCAATATGGGCGTTCAGTAGGGACGATCAAAACCGTACTAACCATTTTATTTTGTGGGTTTAAAAGGAAAACAAAACATATGGCAAGAAAAGAAGTGATGGGAATTGTTTCGGTCGGTCAAGCGATGTCTTATCGATGCTCCACGTGATATATCGATCGGCGGCAACACGATGTTTGACGATGTTCCATGCGATGTATCGATAGGTAGTAAACCGATGCTTAGCGATAACCACCCTCGCTATCGCAAGAGCAAAAGACGCCACAGCGACCAACATCACGCACTGCATAGTAACCGGCTGTTGAATGGCTCGTATCCAAAATAAGCACGACGACCGTTAATTTTTGAAAGTGGAAGCCTTCCTATGTTTTTAGATTCCCTTTCTTTTCAGAATTAATATTTATATTGTAGCAAACCTTTTTTTTCGGGATATTTTAGCTAGGCGAAAACTTAGTCGAGCTGGGGGTTCGCAACGAATTTATATGCGGTTGCGTTTGCGATAATTAAATTACTCAATGCTATATGTATTTGAGAAATAATGTATTTATTTACTTCGCACATTATAATCATTACAATGCCACTTATTCACTGTGGCACTTAATAATCAACATAATGCTAATTTTTCGCTGCTAGATTTAATTATTAGTTGGTTGCTTGCTGGTGCTGGGGCTTGCGTGATGTTGCGCAGTCTATCGATGTCTTTTCTTAGTGTTTACAAGAAAACGAGTCGAGTTGGAATTTCGAATTGAATTTATTTCTTAAAATCCAAGCCTTAATATTATAAGGTCCATTGTGCTCCCTTCTGAGTCCATAGCTCCTCCATCAACCCAGTTCCTGCACGAATGCCAGAATCTTTGTTGGCTTGAGGGCTTCTACATATGTCCAGAGATTTCTTAACATGCATCCCTAAGATGCATCTTTTCCTAGTTAAGGCGACACATTCTGCCTGGATGTGCATTGAGCATTCCTCCTCCTGTCCACAAAACCTACATAAATACTACTATAAATACCTAATTTGGTTAGGTGACTTCTCAGTCTACAGTGTCCCGTATCCTGGCCTGTTCTTTCCCATGGATATTACTTGCTTAAATCGTTTTTGATTATAGCCACCTAAAAGACTCTTGGCTTGTCGGAGTCCTGGTGCTTCTGCCCAGCTCCGTTCTCGCCTCTGCCTTTCTTCATCCCTGATTTGCAGCCGTGTATTGTGTCTTCCTATGCCAAAATACGGTTCAGGGCCTATCAGCGGGCTCTGTGCCCCCATTCTTGCTTGTTCGTCAGCTGCTTCGTTTCCCGCAATGTCTGTTTTGCCAATTAAAATAATGTATTTTTTTATATACATAGCTTTAGCTGGCTTAAAGTCAAAATTCGACAGACAATAAAACTTTCAGTAACACAGTCGCTTAATTTTATTTATGTATTTAATTTGCTCTAAAGGCAATTTTAAGTTTTTTGAAAGTTTTTAAAAATAAATAGTTGTAACAATAATTTTAATTAAAAGTTAAACGGCTTAAAATGAACAAGAAACAACAAGATTAATTTGTAAAATGTACGAAAAGGAATTAAAAATTCGGCTGGTATTCAAAATTTAAAATGGTCTAACATTCATTGCAGGGATTTCGGAAAACCCATACCTGTCAAACTGTTTGAAAATGAATTTCAGCTAACACGTAGTTTTTTTCTTTAATAAAATAAGCTTAAAAGGTCTAAGATATTTTGGGAAAGATGACAAATAGCTCAAAGCAAATGCTAAGCGACCTGTGTTGGCATCATTCCAAACTTAACCTGGCTGAGAAGTCAAATGTCGGAATGATTTACGTAAACATACCCTAGACGGTACGCTGAATGTCGATAATTCTGTTATGAGGACGGAAATTTGAAGTCTTAATCCATTCAATTAATATGACTTGCAAAAGATATATTGTAATAATTTGTATCTTACATAATTGAATGCAATATAAAAAGTTGAATTTAATGTAATATAAATGTTTTTATATATATTTTTATTATGGACAACAGTTGACACTTTGTTGAACCATGTTTAAGGAGCAGACACTTTAACTACAGATGTTGAAAAAGTAAGCTTAAATAATTCAATGGAATGAAATATATATTAATGGCTATAATGGACAATAGTAAAAATAGCACACAAATTGATTAAATACTCAAAAATCATCACATTAAGAAAACGGAATGCAATTACAGGGTATGCCAAAGTCGCACAATACCAGCGATGTCATTGCACTGCATCTTATGGTTTCATTTTCATGGCGCATGAGTGCTTGGAGCGTAGGCGGCAGTGGCAAACAATCAAAACAATAGCCAGTGCTTTGGCGGAAGGAACCGACATGTATGCATGACTACGCTCAAAAGGCTAGATGCAGGGGTGCGAGAGGGATGCCACTAGCTGCACACCACCTGTCCACCCTCCACCCGCCATCAAATGTACTTTCCGCTTTTCCCACAGGCCAACAGACCATGTCGAGCAATTCGTTTTGTTTGTCAATCGACAAAGTGCCAAAAGGCAGAAACCTTGCAAATGTGTAAGTGCGTGAGTGTCTCTCTCTCTCTCTCTCTCTCTATCTCTCTCTGTGTGTGTGTGCTTGTAATTGTGAGTGTGGCTGAGTGCGGCAAACAAACGAGCAAGAAAAAGACATTAGTGCCACCAATGCGCCTGTCAAAAACACAGAAAAACCCCAAGCCCGAAAACGACTTTATCATGTGTGGGAGCCGCCAGTTGTTGTTGCAAGTTGCTGCCAGTTGCTGCCAGTTGCAGCGAGCCTTGTGCATTGAGGCATTGAGGCAACATCATTTACAGTTAGTGCGCTGACAATTGCTGCCAAGAAAAGCACATAAGCGACAATTAGATGCGCACAGTAAATTCCTAGCAATCTTAAAATCCCAAAGATGGTTGGGATTACTTGCGGTTTCAAAGTAAATTAAGTTTATTATGTTAACAAATTATGTTTAGTATAAAATTAATTTAAATGTTAAGAATATACAAAAAAAAGAAGATAATAATAAAATAACTACTGTATAAATTAATATCGCTTGAAAAATAAATATAGCTGTAACTTTAATTATAAGTTATAAAAATATTATTATTATTTTTCTGTTCCCTTTAGACCTATCTGCTACTTACTATACTCTGCGACCTTATCAACCAAGACTCCTATGACTCCTCATATTAATTTGCGGTTGGTCATCTTAACTGATTGGTCTAATTGGGCTCTTCTGGGTTTGCCCCAAACGATGCAACATATTTTGCTCCAATTTTGACTTTAAACTCACTTAAAACTTAAAATCGCGGCAAGTCTCAACTGTGACTGGAAATCAATCACAACATTTGACAGATCCACTTTCGCGCTTATCAATCGACCCCTTTCCGCCGGATTCTTCATTTCGATTCCGTGCAATAACAACGGCCAAAGAGCAAGACCAGCAGACAAGACAATTGTCGCTCGTCAACAGCCAAATCGCAGTCTGGTTTTGCCGTTGTCGCTGTTTTGGTTTGTGTTGTGTCCTTGTTGTCGTTGAGTGTGTCACCATTTCCAGCGTTCCGATGCACTCAAAAGCCACTCAGTCCTTCAGTCCGCTTCCAGTCGTTCCCGTTGCACTCATTGGCCGTATTCTAATAATATGTCTAAAAAGAACGCTTTTTAGGTGCATTTGTTGGGCTTGGTTTGGCGACAACTTGTTGGCCAATTGTTGAGGTTTGACTTTGAAGAACTTTTAATGTTGCGTTTAACCGTTTTGTGGTTGCATTCAAAAGTCCATCAAAAAGCCTCAAGTACCTTGCAAAGTACTCTCGGTGCCTGTGTTCGCAAATTTATCGGGCTAGTCAGTAGCGTATCGCATAATTATGGCATCATTTGCAACTTTAGCAACAGCAATTAACTACGAAAAAAAGATACAATTAAAAATATGTGAATTAGAAGTTACCGACTCCTAGATACTCTTTTTGGAGAGTGTAAATTGCAACTGGTGAAAGAGGGAACAAATATATTAATATACTCATCTTTCTTGCTATATTTAAAATAATTATTTCAAACTTTCCTTGAAGGCAGTCGATTTGAATGGGCTTTAATATTTATGGTCGCTTGGCTATGCAACAAAACTCATAAGGAAATTGCATTAGCTCAGTTTCATTTTTGTAATCAGGGTATTCATTGTAATTGCTCGCTTTCGGTGCTGTAAAACCATAGGGCAATTATAAAGTTTTTATTCAAGTACTTTTATACCTGCCAGGACAGGTGAAGGAAGCTGCCCTCAGCGTTGGCTTCAGCGTTTGCTTCGGCATTCTTTCCTTTATACATCAAGCGACGAACAGCTTCCGCCAAAAGAAGTAAAGTCAATCAAATCGTTGTTAAAATATTATTTATTACTAACTACTAATATAAGTCGATATAGAAAAATACAAAAATAAAATTAAAGAAAAAGGTCAAATATTTAATTTTAATTATTATTACTAAAGACTTAACGTAGCCTTGCCTAAAAATGTACAAAATGAATAATTGATATGTTGTCTTCGATTTTTGAGATTTTTTTAAAGATCATCAGAGATAGAGCAAATTAATTGTGTTAGTATAGGTGTGCTTCATAAGGAAATCACAGATTAATTAATTATTTATTTATTTATATCAAATTCATTGACTGATTACTTGGCCTTGTTGGGGTTGTAATTAACGAATGGGAAGCTAAGAGACCATTGTTAAATTGGGGCGTGGCAGTCAGCAACAGACGACATCAGTAATAAAATTTTGAATGCGGCAGCAAGAATTGCAACTCGAAATGAAAATGCTTGCGACAGTGCTGTTGCAAATGGAAATGGTTGCAGGCTGCAGCAAACAATTATTGTTGTTTCAATCGAAATGTAGCGCTGACTATATAGGGGTATATACCCCTAAGCCCAGTTCAAACGACCCTACTCCCCAGAACTGTGTCAACACGCAACTCTTTGCACGATACTATCAAAAATATACACCTCTCAGCAATAACTGCAGCCGATGCGAGGCACAGCCGCACTTGTGGGAGGAGGAGGCAAGGGGAAGGGGCAGGCGTAAGGGTGAATTGGCAATGTTGCAGCACAAGTTGTGGCAACAGCCAGCTCATTGTAATGCAAATTGCGTTTACGGCAAGTTGCCTGCTCATGTTGCTGCTGCTGCTGCTGTTGCTGTTGCTGCTGTTGCTGCTCCTGCTGTTGCTGCTGCTGCTGCTGCTGCTCCTGCTGTTGCTGCTGCTGGTGGCATACCAACTGAAGTTAATTTGATGCATTTTACTTTTTTGGTGGTATTATTTTTTGTGTATATGCGTTTTCAAATGTTGCATAGGAAGTGCAATTAAACTATTACGCAGCTACTAATACGGTGTGTGTGTGTATGAGAGTGTGTGTGTCTGTGTGTGCGAAAGATGAGATACGAAATGAAAGTTAAATTTTAGTTAAATGCATTTTAGGTTTCAGGAAATAAAACGTGAGCAAGCGAGCTTATTGCAGTCTGAGGTGACCGACTACGGCATACTCTGTTGCCAGCTGATAACTGGTTTGTGGAGTCCAGTTTTTAAATTGTTGCAATAATAATGGATGCAATAGTCTCCGTCATCCGTTTGTTCATACAGACAGGCAGAAGGACAGACAGACGGTGATAGATAGATGTACTCCTAACACCCATTTTAGGGTTCGGGCTTTGAATATTTTTAACAGTTCAGCAAACACAATTACAAATAAATTACTGAGCAGTTTAAAGGCTATCTTTATGAAACTTGATAAATATTGTCAATTTGGCATGAGGCATTCATGATGTTGTGGTCAGCCGAATCTAGACTGAAATTAGTTGCCACCAGATTAACTTCTTTTTTGTTTAAATATATAATTTTCGCACTGAATATCTTAAATTTAAAATAGTTGAATCCACTTGGATTAATTATTTATAGAAGACTTGCTTGCATTTTAGTCTTTAATAAGATTTTCTAAAGCATTGGCTTAGCTTACGACTTATTGTGTTAACTCTTTCAAAGTTTGGAGAAAAGGAAAGTTGGCTTCGTTGAATGACGATGTGCAGCTCTACAAGGAAATGCAACATTTTGGAGCAGGAAATGCACTCGTCTAAGTTTTTGTACGCAGCTTAAATAGCCATTGGATGAGCAAGAGAGAATGAGCGAGAGAGAGATAAGAAGACACAGATAGGCAGAGAGACAGATGTAGAGATGGAGAATGAGTGCAGAGATTATGCGGAAAATAGGCTTTTAGTGTCAACCGTGGGTGGCAAAGCAGTCGCATTTAAATGTAAAACTTTAACACCATGCAAAAAGTGGGTAAAAACAACAACAATAAAAGAGTAACAAAAGTTAAAGCTTCAACGTTAACAGCCGATACCAACAAACACGCGGCTTACTCAAAGCCACAGACTGGAAACGGAAACCGCATTCCCGCTGTCATCGATGTGTTCAATCGCGGTTTTCCAGCCGAAGCGATGAAACAACGTGAGGGAATGTGATTGAAACATATGTATATGGGCTAAGTTCTCACTGGCCTCGATCCACGCTCTTATGTGGCATACTTACCAGCATCGATAGTCAGGTTAACGAATTTGAAAATGATGAAAACCCAAAACTTCATTTAAATGGTTTTACACATTCATATATTGGGCTTTTATTAATGTTAGTTTTGAAAATTATAATAATAATAATAATAAATTAATTAAAACAGAAGAGGTTATCTTAGGCACGACGAAGATTAAATACTCTTTTCTGCTGGTATTTAAATATTTGTTCGCACAGTTGAATTTGCATTTTTTTTTGTGGATTTAAGATTAAAACATTTTTAAAACAATGTCGGCTTAATCAAATATTTATTATATGATATCGGTGTCAGGCTTCGTCTTTTAGCTGAGTATTGACATATTATTCATTGGGCAGCTATGTAATATAGCAGTCTGATGATGATGATTTTTTTCCTGACCAAAGCTAAAAGACGCCAATTTTCATCAAAAAAGCAAGAGCATATAGGATTAAGGATATAGGATTAAAAAATGTATATAGGCGGACATAAGGACATGGCTATATCGACTTTAACACATCTGTTGAATGAATATGTAAAATCCAAAAGTGAACTCTGCTCAGTACAAAATTGCTGCAACAGAGATTTCTACAGTTCTCCATGTTTATATGCTTTTAGATCTGGAAAAATCTGGACTTTGAGTTTGGAATTTATGGTATATATTTACATATAGCTTTTTTTATAACAGAACTAGCCAATTCTTGTCTAAGTCTAAGACTTGCAAGAACCGTATTTTCTAGCTAATATCTTAGTTGCAACTTTATTTATATTTTATATATTTATTTTTTATTTCAGTATTTGTTCACGACCAACGAAATATTTGCTGTAAATATTTAATTGTGCGAGTTATTTGAATTTATCTAGCTCCCTGTGCTTCCAAACTGTCTATCTCTCTCCCTCTCTTTCTCTCTCCCTCTTTCTCTCTCTTCGTCTCTCTCTCTCTTTCTCTTGTTTATAAGACTAGTTTTGGTCTGTGCGGTGCATATTTGTGGCATGTTTTTGCTCTTTTCAATTTTGGAAATGTGTTTTTTGTTGCTTCTTCTTTGCATTTGTAAGCCATTGTTTCGATGTTGTTGTTAAGTTTTCTTTAGTTGTTCTGGTTTTCATGACGCAACTGGCAACTGTAAGCACACAACATTCTTATTTTTTTTAGTTGGCAATAGTGCCTGGCGTGCACACATACATGTATTGACACACACATGCATAAATACGCACACAGAAATTTCTGATGCGGCTTATCTTATTCGCTTATGCGCCACTAATGTTCGTGTTTGCATTTATGTGTGGGTGTGTGCGTGTGTGTGTGTGTGTGTGTGCTTTTGCGTGTGTATGTGTGTGTGTGTGTGTGTGTGTGTGACGTGGCTGCTTGTATCTATTTTATTTTGTGGATGGTACATTGATATGCAAATATTGTTGGCTTTGCGGCTGACATTACAACAGCAATAATAAAAGCGTGTTTGCAAACAAGCACAATTTCATAGCTTGTTCCTTGTTTTTCTTTTGACTTAATTACATACTATTAGGAAGTGTCCGGCTTTGACTGCCTTAGCACTGCGGCACTATTTATTATAGTTATAGTCAACATCTGTAGTCTGCGGCAGAGTTGAGTCCGGATTCACAGATAGAAAAGTATCCAGCATTTTCATGGTCGGCCTCCTGCTTGGATCTGGATCCCAACACTTCTCAATCAAGAATGTGATCGCCTCTCGATTTTTAAAATGTTTAACATCATCCAAATTTGGTCGTTCATCTGCAGCGATACATATTTTGTTACACAACTGTTGCGATATTTTTAACGCTTTCTTACCTTTGCTACAGACCAAATATCTAATGGTATCATATTCCTGGTTTCCCAAATGATGATAAGGCTTCTTCATTGAGAAAACCAGCCACAGAATTATGCCAACGCTATAAACATCACACTTCTCCGTATATTTGTTTCCAAAAGCCTACGATTGGATGAGCAAAGATATACAGTAGTAACTCGTATTATGAATTATGTTTAAAATACGAACTTCAGGCGCCATATAATTGGCGGTGCCGCTGTTTGCTGTCATTGTTGAAGCCAATACTCGAACAGTGCCAAAATCACATATCTTTAATGTCCGATAGTTGTTGATAAGTAGAAGGTTTTGTGGCTTTAGATCGCGATGAATAACTGCTGGGCTGAGACCATGCAGATAAGCAACACCCTAGAAATGTAAACAGTAAATGCAACCAGCCAGAACTAAAATTAATTTCTATAACAGTACCTTCGCCAATTGTAACATCAGATTGTGTAGTGCCAAATACGAGAGTTTTGGCCATGCTTTCTTAATGATGCAATCATATAGGGATCCACAGTCTGCATACTCCATGAGAAGGTACGGCATATTGGTTTTATCTTTGGTAGTTCCATATAATGTAATGATATTCGGATGATTGACGCTACGTAGATTTAGAAGTTCATTCTCACATGCCTTTATAGTTTCATCATTGGACTCATGAAAGTACTTAGCCGCAATATACTTATTTTGTGTTTTCCAAAACAGTTTATAAACTTGACCATAAGCTCCACCGTCTATGAACTGAAAATGGTTAATTTAATTCAACATTACAATTTCAAGATGTTTTCAGTGTGTTCAATTTCTACTCGAAGTGCTCTGCACCCCTTATCAGCCCAATTACCAATCATGTCATATTTCTTTATTAGATTAAAAATATGACTCATATTGTACACACATTTACAAATATAAACTTTTTAAATCTAAAGTAAATTGTGAAGTCATATCGAATAGATTAGCAAGGGAGTCCGCCATCTCCCCCCTTTTCTCCACATTTTACACTTACTTTTTTACCATCCATGTTAAATTCACTACTTTTTATGAAGAGTTTATCATTTGGAGAGGTCATATTGCCAGACTTTTTATAATAAAAGTACACAAAAATTATTATCACTATTATATATATATATATATATATATATATATGAGATAAGAGGAGCGCGAATTAAAATCGTGTACTAAGGAGCCGGCCAAAATGAATACTGACGTTGAGTGAGATATGACTTAGTGATCGCAAGCATCGATAACTAAATCAAGTTGCAACTCGTCAATCTATCGATATATCACAGAGGAGTGCTGGGAATCATATTGCTTGCATGGCGACCTTATCAGATCGTAGAGTTCAATGACTATAACCTTATCACGACAATATCACGACATTACACAAATCTACACATCACTAACAAACAGCTGTATTAACGGACTGTGGCAATTCAAAACAAAAAGAACATTACCTCCGCGTCCAACGGCGGCCTCGCTGTTCTTGCCGTAGCACTCCCTCCCTTCCTTATGAGGCGAAATCATTTACGGTGGGCCCCACCCCGTTACGTTTTCTAGATCACATTCTTATCCTAACCTCATTTTGGGGCCCCTCCCCTCCACTCACAAAACTTAAGTTTTCATTTTTAACCAGCCTTACGCATATTTAGTTAAGGTATCTTAAGGCTAACATTCAGTGCTTTAGTTTTTCTTAAACATATATGTATATATTTAAGTAAATTTAATTTAAGCTAACGAGGCCTTTTATTTTTATTAAATTTTAATTTGAAATCATTTACGGACGCCCTAACCTACCCTATGGAGCTCCCAGGGACAGTTGTGAGGGTATCTACTCAAAAACCAGTGACCAGTAAGGGTAATGAGTATAGAATTTAATATTGAAAAATAATGACTGTAAATAAAATTTAAATTTAAGGTAACATAATATATGTATATTTATTTTTTTTATCGCTGTTTTTTTATTATTTGTATTTGTATATATTAAATACCCTTGGAATATTTGTGGCGATGATTTTACATTATTTTGTATTCTTGAGATTTTGAAGACTGTATCCTTTTTTTTACTTTTCACCTTTTAATTGCCTTGCAGTCAATGAATTTGTTCTGGAGTTTGCAAAGTCTTAGCTAATTGGTAGTCAGTAGATGTTTGACATTTCCGAGCACATCCGACTGCCAGGACTTGGTCGCAACGAAACGAAACAATTAATTTCAACAACTGCCAGCTGCAAAGTTGCTCGGGGATAGCAAAGTTGTGGGGTGTGGACCATTGTTACCAAAGCGTGTAACCACCAAATGTCAACAAGCATTAAATTAAAATACAGTAAATACTTATACACAATTACTATGTAACGAAAGTGGGTCAGTAGGCAGGAGGCGGGAGGCAGCAGGCAGGAGGCAGAAAGCAGGAGGCAGAAAGCAGGAGGAAGGCAGACAGTGTGGCAAGTGTTTGCCATAAGCTAAATACATCAGCAAATGGCTGCCGCAGAGATTTTGCTCGCTCAACGGTGCGTATGAGCAACAGCTGCCTTGGTTGCCAATGGTTTGCTCTTCCTGTGCCAAATTTCCCATTCCCAATTCCCCAATTTTCCCCGCACACATTTGCATTTATCCTTGCGTTGCTAGCTCTTTAAGTTCCTCAGACATGCAGTGAATAGCTTAACTCATCTCTTACCGCATAACAGTTTGCTGTTTATGGCACATGTTGCGTCTTGAAAAATATGTTTATTATTTATAATAATTATATATTGGGCAATTTCTTCTTGTTGCCACTTGTTAAGTGTCTGGTTGGGGGCATAGCGCGTTGCTGTCTAGTAGCGTGGAAAATATTTGGTTAAACAGATAATTAAACTTGGAATTTATGCTGATTTCTGGTGATAACGGTGATATATCAAAGCCATACATTTTCTAATCTAAAACAAAAATGGTTCTTACAAAATCTGTTATGTTTTTAAGGCAATTCAAAAATGTCATATGTAACTCTAATCAGGGAAGAGAATTTTTTCCAATTTCGAAAGTTCCAAACTCGGCAGATATAAGATAAAATAATGAGTGCAATTTTTAAAAACTATAAATTGTTCATCGTTATGGCTTACACTTGTTAAGGTCGTACTCTAAGCTATCAGAAACAAGGGAGAACGTTGCAGTCTTTCAAAAATTGGTTACTCTAAAGTTTCGAGAGACATAAGTTTTTGTGATTTTTATTTTTTTTTATTTATTTTACTTGCACCATCAAATTTGTTTGTTTTTGTGGATAATATTGGCGAGAATCTGGTTTTTAAATTATGAGAGATATATGGTTTCATCGATTTACGATTATCACCCAAAGTGTTGTCAGAATATGAGAAAACTGCTGCATTAATTTCTTTCTAATATAAGTGCAGCATTTCAAAAACAATTGCCACTTTTGATTAGTACTTGACTGTTTACAAAAGAGGAATTTAAGCGTTTGACAAGCTTAGCTGAATACGTCAAGAGAGAGAGAGAGAGAGAGAGAGAGAGGGATAAGATTTGATTTTTCTTAATCCAATTCAATTTTTACATTTTTATCAAAGATTGTAATTGTTTTAAATTTCCACTGAGTTGTAAATATAAAGGATTTACATGGGTTTATTTCTTTTAATATTTCAATGTGTTTCCTTTTTGGTAGTTTTCTCGCATGGGATATTTACACTGCCTGCAGTCAGGTTCATGTCTAGAATAATGTTGGAAACATATACTTCTCTGCATGTTAGTCTAATGTTAGCCGCATGTTAAAACGTAGCCTCTCTCTTATGGGGGGAGTTACACAGATAGCAAGCGTAAACCGACATGAGACCAATATCATGTTGACCTGGGGCTGACTGCAGATTTGTGTAGCTGAAGCAAATGCATTGCTTAACCACAGGCCAAAAGCAAACAATAAGCGAACGCATCGAGCAGGCAGTTTCGAGCTGGGTCGACCTGGTTTCTCAATCAATATGTCAACCGTTAGGCAAATAGCAAATGATAAACAGACGCCCAAAAGGCTACTGCACAGAAATTACCGGGTACCAAGGAGCAGCGGCAGCAGCATGAGAGAGAGAGAATAAGAGAATAAGAGAGCGCTGAGAGCTGAGAGAGGGTCTGCAACTTTACAGAACGCTGTTATATTGCTTGCTCTGCTATAAAAACTGTGCGCGCCCAAAAGTATGCTGTGAATTTATATTTTCAGCTTTTGTCCCGACAGACTGGCGACTTTAATTTTCAGCTGAGACATTATTTTGAGGTATTTAACTGCCTTAAAGCAAAAAACATGCCTTTATTTTTATGAGCGACTGCTTGCAATGGCGTCTGCAGCTTGTTAGCGTAGCTTGCGAATCTGAAATGCTGCTCATTAAATGCCGTCTGGATTGCCATTAAACGTGGCAGAGTGCTACCGATTTAGATCTCCAGCCAGCCTTAACGAACTGTTAAATGATGTTTTTTTTTTTTTTTGGTTTTTGGACAATTCTCGCGCAACACTTGACAGGGCTAATGCAAAATGGCTAAAAGTAGGTGTTAGAGGCTCTGTAACGCCCATTGACTGTCAGTCAATTTGCGAATTACTATTTCACCTGCCTAAGGGTCATTCGTTGTCCGTTGTGCTGTCAGTCGTGTACATTTTTTATTTGGTTTTCTCTCAAGTGGGCGGCCTAAATGCAAAATGAAAAGCTCAGCGCACAAGCCAATAAGAAATAAAGGTTGCCTTTTGGGCCCAAACGCTGTTAGCATCGAAGTTAATATACACTTGAAACTTGTTTGTTTTTATCTATGTAAGTTTCGGATTTGAATTGCGAGCTAAAATAGATAACTTTTAAAATTCAAGTGTGAAACTAAGTCACATAAATATTTGATTTATTATTATCGGTCATGTGGTACTAATTATATTTGCTTTGTTTGGGGTCCAAGAGTGAATCATAGTGTTGAGACACCTGCACTTGTAAGGGCATTTAAAAGGTCAACGGGCTTAGAGAATACAGAATCAATCATGATGGCCGGGACTAGACCCTCGGGGCTAGCTTAAATGTAAGCGGGTCGCTGAGATCTGAAAATAAAATGGAAATCGTAGAGAATTGCCTTCGGCTGGGCAAGTGCTGGCTGAATGGAAAAGTTTAATTTGCCCAGAAAAAAAAACAGCAAAATAAATCAATGCAACAGCACCTGTTAAACAACAATGGCAGCAATCCTGAAATTTGAGCATTATTCACTATTATATATTTACACAAATTGAATGTACTTACTTGCATTTTAGAACAGGACATGGGATGGGAATCGAAAATTGCACACTTATTAATCTAATAAAAAGAAAATATCCACAGAATATGGAGTACCTCATAAGCATCATGAAATGTGAGCAAAACTCAATGGTTGAGGATGACAAAAAAGTGTGAAATTCAAAAAATTCTGCTTCAGCTTAAAGCAGTTTCAAACGCTTATTGGTGATTCTGGTATTTAAATGGGTTTTAAGAACTCATCAATAATGGTGGAAATGTGTTTTAAATTTATTTGAATGCACTTATTTGTGAAAGTTCTGTTTATATAGTAAATTTGGTTGAAAAGTGATTTATTAATTTTTATATAATTCAAAACATTTAAAAATTTGATTCGCTGAAACATTTACGTTTTGTATGTCAGGTACAACTGAGTCCATAGCAAACAGTCGGAGAATAGTAGTTACTCACTTTTCTTCAAATTGTATTTACTTGTCGATAGAGGTGTTGAAAACAGCTGACGGTTACATAACTTAACAATTAATTAAGCCATGCTTAAATCTAATTAGTGTAAAATTATTTTTTAACAATGTTAAGAACTTAATTTAATTTGAATTTTGTATGCCTTGTCTTTATCTGTAGCCTACACTGCCCCCACTGTGCGTCGTGTTATTCTTAGATAGTAAAACACTTTCCTCGTAGAAGATGATCTTATTAACAATTGCACGCAAAAAAAACTTTCATCCCATTCGGAAGAGTTTACCAACTTTTTGTGAGCAGTCTTCAATTTTTATATTCATTTTCAAGCATGAAAAACAAAAAAATTGTTTTCATTTACAGATTAATTATAGTTAAGAAGTTCCCAGCTTTGCCTGCTTTTGCCAAAAGTTTGCAGCTGATTTGGCAATCAATTGCGGCTCTTCACATACAACAATTTTTGCCCATGTTTCATGTGAATTTTTATATAATATTTTTAAATCTTAATTTTATTGCCAAATTTTCCTTTTTAAAGATTTTCACTCTCAAATGGAAGCAGGTGTATTAAGCAGGTGTAATTGATTACATTTTTTTCATGTCCGGCCTTTTGCTTGGGTGCTTATCCCAATTCTGCTCAATCAAGAATGTCATCGTCGCCAACTGAAAAACCTACGATTGGATAAGCAAAGATGTACATTGGTAACTCGTATTATGAATTATGTTAAAAATACGAACTTCAGGAGCTGTATAAATGTAGGTGCCTCTGTTCGCTTGTTGAGTCGGTTTCGTGTTTTATCAATCAGTTTGTCGGTCGCTGGTCGTCTGTGGTTTTGTCGAAAATCTTAAAATAGAGCATGATACGACTACAGAACTGAAATCATCGGCTGAATGGATGGATGGGTAAGGCTATTAAGCCAGCAAACAGGGTAACATCTAGTCGAACACTTTTAATTGCTTCGTTAGACTTTTGCGTGTCGGGAGGGAAGAATTATGGCGAAGTGGGGACTGTTGAGTTGCCTGCTTTTGCTTTTATTTATATTTCATAGAATTTTTCTAGGCTGCCACGGCACAAATTCGCCTGCCTGAGCTAATGAACAATTTTTTGTTTCTTTAGTTGGGTTGCCGGCTGGTGAGTGACTGTCTAATTACATTTGTACATCTCTCGGTTTGTTTGCCCAAGTCGCCCCAAAGTATGCAAAGGTTATTTAAAGCTGCTTTAACGCCAAGTTGCGTCCCCCATCGCAGTAAACAAACATTTGCCCAAATGACGCGACGTGCGACAACACAATACACTACACACACCCCATGGGCGCGGGGTGTCGGCGTTGACTGTTAGTTCTTCGCTGACACACATCTTGTTTGCTGTTGTCATTTTTGTTTTTGTATGCAGTCTGCAGCTGCCCCCTGAGAGGGGACTGAACTGAAGTACTTGAGAGTCTCGGCAAGCATTTGCGCTAGACTGGCGACAGGAGAGAAGTGCCTAAAAGCAAACACATTCCCATATGCGACTGGGTGTTCCGGAAATTATTTTCTACTTGAATTCGTACACCTGAAGAGCAAGGCCAATTTCATTACAATTATGAGCAGCAGTTTAAGTTAAGAATTTCATACTCAAACCATAATAAATTCAACTGTTTCCGTTAAATATATAAATGCAGTTATAATCCAATTAAATAAACTATAAAAAAATGGGATTGCGAGTTTTTGGCGAATTCTGAGTTTGGCTGTTAGATGATATATAACCTATTAAAGCGTATCTGTAGTCGCTACTTTTTCTGCGAGTTCTCCCTCGAACCAGCTTCAGTAACTTTTAATCTTATAGCAAAGATATAATAATTATCCGTTAAAAGGGTTTTCGATATCCAATGGGGGGCTAACATATCGATAACACTTTCGATAACACAAGATCTGACAAATGTTGGCTGTAGCCTTTTTCAAAGATTGAATTAGATGTCATTTATTTTTGTGCTTTCGGATCTTACTTTCCAAATATCTAATCAGATGAGAATATAGATAGATCGATAGAAAGATAGAATATAGAAGCCCTTTAACATATCGGTTAACGGTTAGCGAGATAAATTTAATAATATTTTGCGCAGAGTCGAAATAGATATCGCGAACTTGTTGAGCTGAATGTGAGTGTAATCCTTCAGCGGATACTCTTCGCAGAGCTGCGACAATCAGGCAGAGCTGTGTGTGTTTTGCCGGGAAGCTGTTCCATCTTTATGGGTCCCTTAATTGGCGCCAACGAGGCCACGCCTTGCTGCCCAGTTCGATGCTGTGGCCATTGATTGATATGCCACGCCCTCCCCCCCCCCCCATCGCCAGCCCACATTATTGTAGCGAAATTTGTCAGCAAGGTCAGCAGCAGCAGCTCATTGCCCATGGGCTTGGCCAAAAATCGACGGTCAGGTCAGGGCCAAAAGCAGGAGCAGGAAGCAATTGGCCAGTTTGCGGACTGTTTTCAGCAGTTTGCCCAGTTTGCCCCGTAAATACATACAGTTCTTATGCGGGTTGCAGTCACATAGTAAATCATTATCAGTGACAGCTGTCGCTGCAATTTGCAGCTGTGAAATCATTTTTGCAGCACTCGCTTTTGGCTGATTGATGACTGACTGAAGCCAGAATCAAGTTTGTATTGCCTATTTGTGGGCTACTTAACGCTATTATTGCTGTCGTGCATGCTTTCACATTGCCATAGTAGTTCTCGTTGTTAGTGTTGTTTTTGCTTGTTGTTATTGTGGCTTTGGCGGGTATTGAAGATGTCAGTTGATTGTTTGCCTGCCTCTAGGCAGCCTCCATTTTCCAAGCAAATCGCTTCGATAAATGCAATTCATTGCTATGTGCTTGCAACTGGCAGCTGGCTGCTGGCAGCTTGGGGAAAAGCCGGAAGAATAACAACAGCAATAATTTCCTAAATGGCTTCTGTTCGTGCCTTGCTCAATAAACACTGCTTATGGCATCATTCAATTGGGTATACTCACTATAAACAATTAATGCCTAATTGTTAAGCCTTAGATTTCCGCCACTTCAGTATCGCTCGTCTACTATTTTGGGCATACATCGGAGATGTGAAGGATATCAAATTCGATATGTGGTTATTATATACATATGTGGAATGTATATTTAAAATATCTCTCACATAATGTTTTTTTCTAGTCCATATAAGTACATTTTCTGACCAGATACATATTATAAGTTACGTTATATTCATAATCAGGAATTAATTCAATTATAAATGTCACTTAGTCGAATTATCAGATAATTGCGATATTGATATTAATCGCATTTCGTTCGATATAATAACACAATTTACTAAGCATAAAGGTGTGGTTTAGCATTGATAAACTATATTTGTTAATTTGATCAAAATCGGATCAAAATATAACACTAATCCCAGCCTTTATTTTTCCCATATATCAATAAATTTTCGCAAACAATTTGTAGAACTTGCAAGTTAGAATCTCCTTTGGAATGAGCCACGCTCAATTTAATCCAGAAACTGCTGTGCTGTGACAATAATTCCTAATAGTTTATCTCTGTGTCTGTTTGTATTGTGTGTTTAACTGTTGGTTTATTGCTGGCCATAAACTTTCGACTTTAAGTAGCCATCATGTGTGGAAGCTCTTTGAACGGCTGCATAAAGGGGAACGTGTGCTGAAACGCAGATGTATTTTTTATGAGAGTCTAAAAACAGTGTTCGAAATGATTGGTTAGATAAAATTTATATTTTTGTGAAAGAATTGTTCAAATTCGACTTAGTCCATTAGTAGTTTGACAAGTTTCCTAAAAACTGGCACAATATGCTATAATAAAAATAAATATTCTAGAGCAATAAATATCGACTTTACTTACTCTGAACTCCGTCTGAAAATAGCACACAGTGAATTTGAAATGTCGGCCAAAAATTATAATATGTTAATTCACAAAAAATCGCACAAAACTATGCAACGGCGACAGGCGAAATACTTTCCACTTCTCGCATTCAAGCACGGCGAAGAGCACAAAGCATCGCGCATAGAAAAAAGCATAGCAAAAGCCTGTCCAAGTCTGGTGTTCATTGTAGTCGAGGCGCCAAAGCAAGATAAATGGCGCTGAAGTAAACACATTTCGTGTAAAAGCTGAATAGCTGGGTAAGCGCCCTTCCTTCCCGCCGCAACATCAGCCTTGACAGCTGCCAAGTTAAATCAGAAACGCACCCAGTCGAAGAAGACAAAACAATAGTCGCATTGAAGCCGACAAAGTCGCTAACATGCCACAAGCCGCAGGTGGAGGCGCGGCAACTGCTGCTGTTGATGAGCTGACACTCACACAGCCACCCCCCATCCACCCTTCTCTGCCTTATGCTCTGACCGACAGATTAATTTATTTTATAACAAGCTGCTCCCATTCTAATCCTATCTTCCCAAAAAGATAAATACTGTTGGTCTTTTAAATTAGGAAAATCGGCTGAATAAATTTTGTTCATATAATCGGTATTTTGATATTTTCACAGCTGAATTAGTGCCACGCCTAGCCTAGACAAATATTATTGTTTTGATTTTATGGCAACCACATACAGGCTATAAATTTGATTAATTTATGGCTTTCATTCTGCTGCAACGATTGTGTTTCGGGAGAGAAAATAATTTTTGTGTCTGCCATAGATTAATAACTTAATATGAACGCAAATTTATTTGGGACTAGTCAGTGGTTTATGTGGCTAGAATGGGAAGGATTGCCAATAAAAAATATGGACATGACAGCGTTCATAACTCAATTTTATAGATTGTCAGTAGAAATATTGTGGCAGTCCAAACTAAATTTCCTTTCTTTTATAACATGCCTGTTCACATTAGTCTATTCACGACGACTCCTCTCTTCTTCTTCATCTATGCCATATGGGAAGATAAGAAATCGACACAAATCGATAATTGTAAATAGATTTGTGTTATAACATATTATAATGCCTTGTTTCATCTGTTTTAGTGCCTATATTCCCTCGATACAATTATGAGCACTAAGTAATAAATTAATATTGAACAGCAAGAATACAGACACCAAATGTGAAATGCAGACTCTGATTTTTTTATTCGTACCAATCTTGAGTGAGGCAATCTGAACTAGAGACTGCTTTTATGTGCGAGCTTTTTGTACTTCAACTTTTTTCATTTGCCCAAATACTCTTCAGATCCTTTTTTTTTATTGCAATTCATTATTATTTCATTCAAGTTGCCAGCTGCTCTATTTACCAAGTTTTTTATTGCTCGACTTGAAATGTTTCGAATGTCAAGTTTACCTGTTTTCTTTCCTGTTAAACTTTAGTTTGAACAACCTTTTGCCGTTGAGCGCTTTTAATCAGTTGTACAACTGTTCATGTTGTTTCCGTTGCACAAATAAGAGAGTTCTGCTTTATTCATTTTTTATTTATTAATAGGGGAAGGGGCAGAAATGGAAATCTTTTTGACAGATTCAAAGCGTTGAGATGTTGCGCAATTCACAAATTCCATTCAACAGTTATTGTATAATTCATTTAAAACAAAGTCAAGTGGGATATGTTAGACGTTTATCCCTGGCTTCCTTTGAACACACACTCATCCACCCACACACACACACATACACACACACACACACTCACGCACATACAACGCACACAAGCTGAGCTCATTGCCGCTAACAGAGCAGCACCACAAATCGGGTTAACCCCTTTCGGGAGAAGTTCT
Source organism: Drosophila nr. medialis 2 BK-2023a (assembly GCA_035044325.1). Classification (NCBI taxonomy): domain Eukaryota; kingdom Metazoa; phylum Arthropoda; class Insecta; order Diptera; family Drosophilidae; genus Drosophila; species Drosophila nr. medialis 2 BK-2023a. The sequence goes on from JAWNMH010000348.1 coordinate 1,927,184, forward strand.
GCAAGAAAATCGAAACATAAATCCCGCTTTTAATTAGATTTATGCCCAAGTGGCCAATATGTAAGCAGCAGCAACAACTACACACTCGCACACTCCATCACACACACACACACACACACACACACACACACACATACACATAGACATGATGTTGTCGAAGGCTCGCAGAGACTTCAACGATGCCGCAGGGACTTCCACGCTACAAAAAGCAAACACAAAACAATAACAAATAACAAAAAACATGAAATTTTACACTTTTGTCATGCGAGTCAGAAGGAGTTTTTGCGTATCTTTTTAAGGACTGCTGCCTGAAAGTGGGCTACAGAAAAGATTTTTTTTGGAAGGTGAGTAGCATTTCAAGCAGTTCTTCTCTAAATTGGACTGTGGAAAGATGGCAACTCTTTACCAAAAAAATAAATATTATTTAGTGTTTCTTAGAAATTTTGTTCATTTTATATAACATCCACTTAAAACAGACCCCAATTTCCAATCTATCAATTTGCTATAAGTTATCCTAATTTCTATCCTTCCCACTTTAAGTATCATCCTTCAACGTCACATCACATCATTAATTAATTAATTGTACTTTATTTGTTTAATATATATTCGTTCGTTTATTTGAGACATCATAATTGTGCTATTATTATGCTTTGCATAAATTTTTCGACTGCTCAGTAGTTATTACAATGAGCTTTGTCATGTAATCAATTACCGATCCAATTTTAAACCTCTTTTCTCAGAGCTAACAATTTCGCATCTATCTTAACTAATTGATACTAATTTTTTATTATTGGCATAATTGTAGTATTAATTAAAGTTTTATTTTATTTTTTTCTGTGTCGACTGTTATTAGTAGATATGTATATCATATACCAATTAACGTCTATTGTGTAACGATTCTGCTCTACGATTGTTGCCACAAATAGTCTGAATTGTCCCCATAGTAAAAGGTAGCTGTCAATTACGTAAATAGCTTTACGGTTTCGTAGATATGCCCAGTGCAGTAGTCAAAAGTTAATCAAATCAATGTTTGCCGGTCTTATCTTAGTTACGTGTCTATTTGTTATTTGTCAATCACTAAGCTACTTCATGTATGTCAATATGGGCCAGGTGCAGGACCAATCCATTCGCATCCCAATCCCTCAGCCCCCATCCGACAGAGCCTACTTCTACCACCCGCCCCTCCAAAGTACTTTGTTCTTGCACTTGACTGGCCACATTTGCCAAGTTTTTCTCTCTTTCCCCCTCCCCCTTCCTCTGTCTATTTGTCTATATTGGTAGGCGTCTTTTCAGGCTCTGTTTGAGCTCGGTGCATGCTCCATATAGCTCACATAACACCATTTCCAATTTGAACATAAAATCGAACTGGGACAAAGACATTGAAATTGAACTCAAAAGCAAAGCGACAACGAGAATGCCAACAGAAATAAAAACGAAAAGGAAAAGAATAATCGAACTAGAAACTGCAGAGTGGAAAGTGGGAAGAGACAGCAGCACTGAAAGCAACTTGCGATGTGTTTTCCAAATTTATCTAACCCATTTTATGCGCTCGACATGCGCCAGGTGATTATTTTAAATATATTCCATTTAGGTAAAATATTATTTTGATGACCTGAATGAGAGAATAAAATGAATAATATAATAAATGAATCGATAGCTCTTATTGTCAACTCCAACAACATGGATAAAAAAGAACAGCGGAAGTAAGATACCTAATTTATTTATTTAAGTATCATAAGTCGGAGACGCCTTTTAGCCTGACATCACTATTTACATTTCTTACCTTCTTTAATGTCCACAAAATGTAAAATATGTTGCTGTTACTTTTTTAAAAGTGTTTTATGAATAGCGATAACCAGATTAAGAATATGATCTACATATTCAATGCAATGCCTCTGCCTATTGCAGACTTAATTACAATCCTCTAGTTGTAAGCATTGCGGAATTAAGTTAATAAACATCAATTAAAAATTGAAATAATATTTAAGTTGAAAATAGTATTTACGGCTGCATAGTGTAATTATGTTAAACAACATCAAAATAGTTCAGGTGTTAAAGTTAGTTGTGAATAGAGTCAGAACACTGGAAAATAGCTGCAAAGGTAGCAATTATACGAATAGAAAATGCAAAGCATACTTTTGGGGAGCATTGAGAGCTGCAATTTGTTTAGTGGCAAGGCAAGGCACTGTGAAAGTGAAGTCATTAGTTGTGATACAAGGCGCTGTGAAAGTGTAGTCATTAATTGTAATATCGCGCCTTGTTCCCTCTATCCCTCTACCCCTCTTCATCTCTCTCCACACCTGTTGTGTGGCGATTGCGGGGGGGCTGATGAACAGGTCTGAAGTTTGTTCAAATACATTGTTGCCATTTAATTGTTTCGCAAGTTGTGCGTGTTTTGCATGCCCAAGTAGGCGTGGCAGGTGGCAGGTGGCAGGTGGTGGCCGGATTGCCTACAATAATCACTAATTTGTCCATTGGCATGGCAGACACGTAGGCGCAGCGGCCGCCTTTTAATTAGCCGCCGAACAGGACAGCAGGACAGCAGTACAGCTAAGCTAAGGAGTGACTAACCCCTGCCCCGCCAATGGTCGCGAACATTGGGTTTTAGGCACTTAATGAACTTGCTCGCGGTCTGCGCATTGAATTTGTATTCCAGTTCGAGTTGGGATCATTATCTGCGGGGCATTATGCATGCATTGCGTGGGCGTGCCGTCAACTCAATTTCAACTGGATACCCCAAATGTTCCGATGCCAAAAAGTATGCTTAACCTTAAAGCGTCGTCGGATGTGAGGAAGCCAAACGAATTGTAATTGTGCTGAAAACTACGCCAACTGCCAACTGCAGTTAGCACTAAATGCACAGCACAAAAAGTGCACCTAGGGGAGCAGACAGAGGGAGAAATATGGTGATTGGGAGGGTGGGTGAGGGTTGGCGCATGCCACAAGGCAACAGCGGTTGACCTCGGATCTCTGCAGGCAGGCTCTGCAATACAAACCAGTTGCTAGTTTATTTCGATATATACACTCACGCAAACACACACACATATAAAATTTATATGTATATGTATATATATTATCGCTGTACCCAGGTATTTTTTGAGGCGTCTGGCAGAGGTTCTTTTGTTGTTGGAGCTCTCTCTAGCCGAAAACAAGAATTAAGTCTGAATCGAGGGAGTGAAAGGCTCTCGACTGAGGCGTACTCTGTTAAGAGTCCAACAAAGACACTCAGGCTGAGTATATTTGTATACCCTCAAGCTATTTAAAAGGTGGAAAAATGGTATAATGGTTTCATACAGAAGTATGTTACAAGCAGAAAGAAGCATTTTTTCGCGATTATTGATGATATTAATTTCCGATAGCAGATGCTTCTAACTGATTTATAATAATTCATTTCATTTTGGGCTTGTGAATGGAAACATGCGCTGCCTTATTTTGTATACCCTTCAGAATCCGTGCCTGAAATATTTGAAATGAGAGTACTTCCAAGCACGCTCACTTTTGAGTGTGCAAAGCTTTGAAGGGGAGCATATTTATCAACTGGGTTCAGGGTATATCGTAGTCAAGCTCATTAGACTACAGCATTCTTACCAGTATTTTTATATTTTAAGGATATTATCAGTTTACGATGCTTTCAAATTTTTGTGAGCTTAGCTTTAAAATTTTTGCAGACAAAGCTATTTTCATGACTTTTGTAGGCGTGAGTGGCCCACATTTATTGGGTATAATCTTTTCAGCCGATTATCAATAGTCTTGGTGAATGTAGCTTCAACATTGTCAGAGCTTGCCGGTTTATGTTGTGCTACACAAACCCATTTCCTTACGCTTGCTTGTTATATTATCATGATAAATTGGAATTGTTAGAATTTCATCTTTCACTTAATTTTAGTAATGTCAAAGCTGCCAGTACTAGAGTACTTTAAGAGTTTTTAATAAAAGCCATTTAATGTTTTTAATCTGATCTGGTTCGCGTTACATTTAAAAAAATTCAAATATTTCGTAAAACTATAAAATCATAAAGATAAAGATTACCAGATAAGCGAAAGATTGCGCGCAAAGCCGAAAAATTGGTTCCAGTGTAGAGGAAAAAATGTTTCTGCATTCAAAGCTGCGTAAAAAATTAGCGTTCTTTCTGTTTGCCGCAGCTGCAACGCTTGTATAATTTGCTATTTGTCCATCACCGCAGCCAAATACCCTCGTTACCGTTGACAAATTGGTTAAAGAAGAAAAATAATAAAATATTCTGTTCTAAGTCTCTCACTTTGATTCATTTAATTCTCTGTTTTACGGAATGTTTTACTAACGTTCTTTAAATTGTGAGAGCTGCATCTTAATAGGTATATAATAAGTATGTAACAGTTAAAATGATTTTAAATTTAAGTATTTTGCCTAACACACCCCACCCTCCATTTATTTTAGCTACTTTTGTCATAATAAAAAATATATTGTATATATTTTAAAATGAATTTTATTTCTGTTTGTTAGAAGTGGTATAGTTTAGCTATAAAAAATAATAGTCAAGTGGTTTGCCATGCGTACCGGGTCAAGAATTAGTTTCCGTTGCTTAAGCAAAGCTTAAAATTAAATGAAATTCAATTAAATTATAAGTTCTCTGTTTATATTTCTTGGTTGTTGTTCCAAATAAACATCGTAGTGTTGAGATGAGTCTCTCACATATTAAGACTTAATTTGCTATTCATATCTACATCATAGGATGCATATAATTTCATATCCCAAGTTGATCTGTAGCCGCATAATAAATTTATGCAATTATTTCAAATAGAACGAGACACACGGATATTATTATTATACCGTCTTCATTGTTGACACTGATGATTTTCAATATCTAAATAGATACTTTTCGTGGAGCTTCACTAATATTCTCGACTAGTGTATAATATCAACGAAATGTGCAGTTCTTTGGTTGTGTGTAATGTGTGTGTGTGTGTGTATCTTGAGGACTACATCCCAGTGCCATTGCAAACCCATCCCAATCCCAATCCCATTTTACAGACTGCTAAAGTGCATGGTGAACATATTTTGCATACACTTGAGAATTTCTAAAATTTCAGGTGAAAATTGGTTCACTATCTCTCTCTCGCTTTCGCTCTCGCTCTCGCTCTTGTATACATGCTCAAGGTGTGTGTGTGTGTGCTTGTGCTTGTGCGTCGTTTTGCGTCTGTCATCGAAAAATGTTTGCCTGCATACCCAGCAGCCAATTTGCTTTCTCTCGCTTTTACTTTCACCCTATTTTTCTACCTCACTCAGGGTACATTTTTTCTCTGATGAACAAAATAAAAACTGCACAATTATTATGATTTCAAAACGGTAATCAATGTTTTCAACTCTTAGTACACGGGATGAAGAGAGACAGTAAATGACACAAAGAGAGAGAGAGAGAGAGAGAGAGATACAAAGTGGGCGAAATTTGAGGTTGGGAGCATGCCCTTGGGCAAAACCAATTAAATTGCTAAAAAAATGCAAATTGGACACGAAAATTGAGTTTTGCAAGCTGCCAAAACAATTCCTCATTTCAATTAGCTAACAAATTATGAAATTAAATGTTGTACACATTTCAAAATCGCTTTTCATAATTGCTGACGCTAATAATAATTATCATAACAAAAGAGTAATACAATTTAAAGATTGAATATAATATTAAAGATAGTTATCTTTGATGCATGCCACAAAAATATGCAATGTTAATTCGTAAACTTATTTAATTATCGATAACTGTACAAATTTTCACAATTTTTACTCGCTTGTATGTCTCACTATCCCTGTTTATATCCTGAACCCGTTTAAAATTAGTGAAATAAAGGCATAATGGCTCTGTGCAAATGTATGTAACAGACAGAAGGAACTATCACAGAATATGCACATTCTTGTTTGTTTGAAAATAGGATCTCAAATGGAATATAAGTTTCGTATACCCCGTGCATATCAAGTTAAGTTTATTTTATCGATAAATGCCTCCGTTTGCGAATATCTGTGCACAAACAATTTTCGATATCAATGAAAGCCACAATAAGAAAAACCGACGCTTCTTATTAATTTATAACATACGTTGACAAATTATATCGTAGTCGAGCTGACTCGGTTACGGCTTTCTTAATTATTCCTGCTACGTTCCAATTCAAAATATTCGCAGCTCTGTAAGTAATTAACAAAGAATGCTACTCTCGCAACATTCTGTCTTGATTCGCACACATGCAACGCATACAGAGAATCATCTCATTTACGTGCATACATATGCAGATGTATGCGTGATAGAAGTGCTGCTCATCGCACACATCTCTCATGCATGAAACTCTAATGATAACACGCTATGCTCTGCGTCATTCAGCCGTGAAATAAGTTGCCACGCCTGGCAGAAGCGCCAGCAGCTACCAATAAAATATCAGCACGCAATCAAAGCCATCTTCGTCTATGTCAATCTTCCCCTGCTCTCACCATGCCACACCTAACATCACTAGAAGTCCCATGGTGGCCTTATCGTTTTCTTTTCCCATTTTCACAGCATTCCATTTCACTTAACACAAGTAAACGGACACATACACAACGCACTCCACATTTGGTGGCATGCGCTTCTCTTGCATTTTACAATGTAGCTTTTTATGGGTGGAGACAGGTATGGAGGAAAAATCGTCATTCGCAATTATGCCTCTCTTAGTTGTATGGGTCCACACACATTGTAAAGGCGTTTCTATTATTGCCCCAAAAATAGGCAAATTTCTTGTGAGCCACAAGTTGACAATATAATTTTGTGTTGAACTTGGCTTTGATGGATGTTCTACAATGGCAAAAAACGTGCACACACAAAATTCCAGGTTGTAAGATGAGCTTCTGTAATTTAGTACACAATTGTAAAATCTTTAGACAAATTGCCACAAAAAGGGAACTCAAGCAGAAGCAAAATCTATATTCTGATCAATCAATCAATAAAAATAAATGCTTGGAGGTTAAACTAATTCTGACAGTGTCGCTTAAGGCAAAAATTAAAATGTCAATTAAAGCGTAAAATTCATAAATTGCATGCATTGGATTATATGTATAGTTATAATTAAGTTAAAGTTTTCTTGAGCTTACAACAACATTTTTCGATGTGTTCGATTTTCAGTTAAAATGTTTTTCTGTTTTTTAAACAAGAGTTTACATGGCTTGGCTTATATTCGAATAAAACATATATATATATATACTTTATGAGGTCGCAGCAACGACAACAATATATTGTAAATAACTTATTTTACTTGCAGAGCAAGTATTAAACACAATTGAGCTGCAACTTCAATGGTCCCCAGCGAATAATCGTCGATTAACTAATTAGTGAATATTACACACATTCTGCGAGTAGATTTTGGTTTGTTATTTATTTGATCGGGGATATGGGGCGACCACCTAACCTATTGATTTATTAATTACCTTCCTCTTGTTATATTTTAGTCTATCGTACTCATGTAAGCTGATGATGTCAAGTTGGGCCTTACAGTAATTTGAGCACCTTTTTACGACCAAAATACTGTTCAGTTGTCTTGTAAGTTCAATGCGGATCTTGTGTGTGGTCTCTTTAATATCCGATTCATCAAAGTAGATTGGAATCTGTGCAGAAGAGTCTCTTACTTTTTGCTCTTCGCCTTTATGACTGGGGTGTGCTGCCTCCACACACCGATAAACTGCTCCTTATTAACATTGCCTTCTTAACTAATCGTCTTGTTTTGCTAGGTGTTATGCCCGTAGTTAAGTTACTAAGTTGTGAAATTGATTCCGTTGCGATGATGAGCCAAATTAATATTTCTGCTCCCTCCAGACCGTCTCGTTATTTCTTTCCACTTTCTCTTCATCGCTGAACAACTAATTATTTCTTGCATGAACCGTTTTGAGTACTCTGAAATACTGTAACTCTATTTCAATTATTAAGAACTTAGTTATAAGCGCCTTGGCTTGTGAATAACAAATTCGCTTGCATTTGTTGAGGGGATTAACTAATTCATACTAACTATTTTTTGGTCTGATTGGGTTTTTCTGGGTTTTTCCATAATCCATGCAATGAATGTTGGAACAAGCCTAGTTTTACTTATGTCTATATATTTGATTCAATTGATTTGCAAATCGCTAATGCATCATAAATTTCCATATAAACATTCTTTTTAACAAGAGATTTAAATTGTTTGTTTTCTTTATTTAAAAGAGCACATTAATTATTTTAAACGCGAATCAAAAAGAGAATATTGAAGCCACCAAGCGAACGAAAAGGGCATCACACAAAACAGTTCCATCAAATGGAAATCTATACAAAAACTAGCTAATCCTATCTGCATGACTTTGAACTTTTATTTTGTTTGTTTATGGGGCTTATCTCTCTGAGTTGCGGTGTAAATGCTTAATATGAATAAGATGATAAGCTTAAATCTAAAACACAGCCGTGCCGGAGAGCAGTTCATTAAAGGCAATGTCGCCACCAGCATCAACTTGTCGCACTTTTCGACTGATATTAGTATTGTTGTGTATTGTGTCAGCGAGTAGCCAGCTAAACAATCTCGATGCACTGCAACTGAATCAGATGCTTAGCTATGTGGACGCGAGTGTCCCTGTGTGCGATGATTACTATAAATACGCATGTGGCAAGTGGACAGAAGTGCATGAGAATAATGACTTTGTGAACCCCATGGGATTGATTGATCACAAGGTTAATGAGAATCTGGTTAGGCTCATGACTGAGCTGCTGCAGAAGCAGCAGCATCAGCAGCAGCAGCATCAGCAGCAGCAGCATCAGCAGCAGCAGCAGCAAAGCAGTGTGGAGGCCAAGGTCTTGAGCTTCTATCAGACGTGTCGCCAGGCAGCGAATTCGACGCGTTCAAGCAAAGGGTATCTGGAGTTGGTGCCGCCAAATAAAAGAATACCCTGGCCGCAACTCAAGCAGCGATGGGAACATTGGGATAGCAGCAAGTTCGAGTGGATGGAAACATTGGCACGCCTGAGACGCTACGGGCTGACGAATGTGTTCTTCGACGTGGATGTGCAACCCGATCTGCACAATAGCAGCAAATACTTTATACACATTGAGAGACCCAGCCTTAAAGCCGAATCACAGCTACCGACTGACATCACTCGGAAGCTTCTCGAGCTGGGTGTTAATGATAGAAATACAGACTCTCTGGCAAAACAAGTCACGATGTTTGAGCAGGCTGTGCGTAAGGTGATTTTGAATTCACAATCGAAGGAAGCGGTCGATGAGATGACAGTGCACAAGCTGGAGCAGCAAACAGGACGTTGGGGAAAATATATTGAAACGTTGCTGGATCGCACCGTGTCCGCAGACTTTGTGTTGAAAGTTGGCAATGTGGCTTATTTAAGGCAGTTAAACCGTACACTCGCCAGGTGGAATGGCGAGGTAATAGCTACCTACATTATGTTGCGCTTTGTCTTGTATCTGGAGGAGGAGACTATGGATAGCAAGGAGTCCATTGAATGCGTTCAGGAGTTGCGACGCCACTTGTTGCCAGCGACAAATCTGCTTTACGAGCAGCGCTTCATTGGCCCGGAAAAATTACACCAACTTGAAGAGAAAGTACTGGAGCTGTTGGAGCTGCTGCGGCGACAGTTCTACAAAATGCTAGAGGTTAATCACCTGAGCCTGAAACGTGGTCAACGGAAATTGCTGCGAGACAAGATGAAGAAAATGAAAATCAGCATTGGCAGTATGCCGATGCATGCAAATCATTCCATGATTATAATGAGTTTCTATGAAGAGTTGCAGTTGCCTGAAGATCAGGACTATGCCAAGAATCATTTGCGTTTGTTAGAGTTCTGCACAAGCCGCCTATTAAAGCAGCTGGATAGACCACTTGATTTCATCTTACCAGACTCGGACACGGCCATGGTGTCGACACCGTTTTATAATCAACGACAGAATACCATCGTGGTGCCCTATGGCGTAATTGAAGAGCCTTTTTTCCAGCCCGACGCCCACGATATATTCAAGACTGGTCTGCTAGGCCATCTCAGCCACGAGATGATGCACGGCTTCGACTCAAATGGATTGAACTTTGACAAAGACGGCAACTACAACGAGCAGATTCTCAAGATCACAAGTGGAGGTCGGTATGCGGCGGGTATAGGGTGTCTCGAACAATATGAAACCGTGGGAATGGATGAACGTGAGGCGGACATTGTTGGCATTCGGCTGGCATATGAGGCTTACTTTGATCCTGGCTCCGAGTTGAGTCAGGCACAGCCCAGTTCCACGAATCTGTCACTGAAGCAGCTCTTCTTCCTCAGCTCCATGCAATACTTTTGCAGCAAGGAACCGTTAGCTGATGATGGAGAACACGATTCCGATGAGATCCGCATGTATCAGATGTTGATCAACTTACCAGCCTTTGCCGAGGCACACGGTTGCCGCGTAGATGACGATAATATGCATCCTTCCGGAAAGTGTCGACTTTGGTGAAGTGCAAAAAATGTTGCGAAGTTTATTCTAAATAAATATAAGAAATTAAATCAATTTTCACGAGTCAGCAGCTCCAACTTTCAACAATTTTATTTTTTTTTTTTTTTGCAATTACGTTTGCAAATATTAATGTCAATTTCAATTTTATTTTTGTGTTTACAATTTTTTGTAGTCAAGACTAAATTATCTTTCTTTCTGTTCACTTTACTTTATTCACAACGACTCCCTCAAGTTGGTGATTACACAATTTATATCGATAGACATCGATATCAATGTCAAGTACACAGTTGCATGTTAGTTTACATATGTTATGTTACAGTCCTACATTGAATCACTAACAGCCTGTTGTCTAGATTACAAGAGGAGTGCCACCAATTTTTTTTTTTGTAAATTATGCGTTAAGGCAAAGAAATTAAATATATTTTTCGTAATTAAATCAATTTGAAGGTATAAAAATCGTATGAACTATTTTTTCATAAATTCTTAAATTCGAGCACACTTTTATTCGTCTTATTTCAAACTTAATAATTTTCCCATTCCATTCTCCTTTTTTTTAACTTGATAACTTTTAACAAATAGTCGACAGCATGCTTCAGCAGCAGGGCATGGAAACTATAACTCTGCAATTTGCCACTAAGGTCGGGCTGACGAAGAATCACTAAACTAAGGCCCCAAAGGATGACGCAGCTCAATTAGCATATCTTCGCAAACATTTTTTCATAAACCAAACCACATAGCCAGCTATCTGCTCGTTGGGGAATATAGAGACTGGCGCAGTTGCGACCGTGCCGTTATCTCCTTGCTGTCATTGTCAATGCCTGAGCTCAGGGGCCAGCGCAAACTCTACACAAAATTTGGCAGCTGTAGCAAGCAATTTACATTGAATGGTGATGAGCTGATGCTCAGCTAGGTGCTGCTCAGAAAGCTTATATTATTCAAATCCCACTTGCAGCAACAGTGCCGGTTGATGCATCTCTCTCGTAGTTGAAATTAGAACATATTATTTATCAATAAAAAAAATATAGAAATTTAAATTTGCCATATTTTGTGCATTTGATGTTTGTATCCATATCATAATTAAATCTCCAACACATTATTCTTTAAAAAAAAACACACCTGACTAAAGAGCATGTACCTTGTTTAAAAATATGAAAAACCACATTCTGGCCTTTTCTTGGTCATTATTATTGTTTCTAGATTCTATAGTCAAAAAGCATTTTCTTGCCTTCTTTGTCTTCAACGTTCTTTGTAGTCACTACGAAATTGCGGACGGTCATCGACGATGAAAAATGATTAATATAACTGGGACAAGAAACCTATTCATAAATTTTATAAATAAAGTAAAAAGCAAAAATGGCAAGTTGCAAATTCTTTTCTTTTTTACTTTTAAACATCTCAAATGAACAAGAAAAAAGTTTTTGATGTGAGAATTGAATCAAAATCTTCGGATTGAATCAAAAATCTTCCTCTTTGGTTCTTTTATTTATTAAATGTTTAGACGTGTAATTGACATTTAAAGTCTGGGCAGTGTGTTAATTAGTAAATTCATACGCCACGATTTACAGATGGCGAAATATGCAAAGAAGGCTCGGGGGTAAACTCGAGCATAGCCAGCTTTGCAATTTAATGCCCAGATAACAATCCCGAAGGCGCCGCCAGGCCTGCATGACTCCATCCAAGCTGCAAAAGTTTATCAAAAATATGCATTTTATAGGATTTTTTTGCTGCCACTTATATATATATTGGTAATCCTGTTTGCGTGTATTGTGTACACAGATTAAAATTTTTAGCGAAAAAATAAAAAAAAATAATAATAATATAAAAGAACTGAATGAAGTGAGAATAAATGTTAAGGTTGCTAAGGTTGTTAAGTTGTCATTTAATTAAAATTAAGCTGGGAAACACAAATTATCAGTTAAGAAATTGTGTAATAGCCAAAAGAAATGTTTTAAACAATTATTATGAATTTTTTTCAGCTTACTAAGATTTCCCATTTCTGTCGAAATGGTTGCTTGTCAGTTTATGTACATATATACATACATACAGTGGCGGACACCTTATTTGGCTCAGTGTCAAAGAAAAAAAGCAATTGCCTGCCATAAGCTAATTATTCATTATTTTTCAACAAATTCCAAAGACCGATGGTAGGTTCATGTATTAACCACAGCAGTCTTAAAAAAGTAATGTATTTTCCGTATATAAGCTTAAATAAGGATGTTAATACTTAGCATTATATCCTTTAGCTTTAACAACTTCCCTTTACTTATTATTCATGGAAAATACCATATTCCTGGTAACTTCTGGGCTGACTTTGTTCCACTCATCCCGCAGAGAATTTTTGAGGTCTTCTTTGCTGGATATGCTGTGCTTCCGGATGTTATTTTCCAGCAGAGCCCACAAATTCTCAATAACATTTCAATCTTGAGACTGGGCCGGTGGAATTATCATGTGGGGGCAGTTCCTGATGAGCCAGGACTGTACTATCTTGAGCTTATGCTTGGGATCATTGTCCTGGTTTAACCGGAAAGTACGTCGGATTTCTACCTTCTCGGCACTTTTTAGTAAATTTTCCATTAGTATGTCGAGGTACACATTCTTGTCCATTGTTGTTTCAAAAATCACAAAATTCCCGAATCCGGCTGACGAGATACATACCCATGCCATGTCACTTCCTCCACCATGCTTGACTGTTGCCTGTACGTGTTTGGGATTCAGGTCAGTATTGGACTGTCGCCACAGACAATTCCGTCCGTCTGAGTTAAAAATGGTGAACTTGGACTCATTTGCAAATATGACTGTGTTCCAGAACTCCAAATCCTTGTCCAAGTGGGTTTTGACGAACGTCATCCCTATATTTTTCACGCTTATAAAGGGCTTCTTCTGTGGTACTCGGGCATTAAAGTCATGTTGGCGCAGAAACCTGCACACAGTCTCCACACAGCACTTTTTCCCCATTTCATCCTGCAACTGTTGAGTCAGTTTTGGAGCCGATAGCTTGGGATTTCCCCTTATTTTCCTGGTGATCCTTCGCTCCTCCTCTTCGGTGAAAATCTTGTTTGGTGCCTTTCTGCCCTTGCCCTCAATCCGATTTGCGTCGACGAAGCGCCGAATGATGTTATACTCAGTTGACTTGCTCAGATTGACTATTTCAGCTATTTGGCGATGTAAATAACCGTTTTTGTGGTGTTCCTGGATGAGTTTCCGTAGTTCAATGGTAGTCTGTTTGCCCATAGTTCTTGTTGGCTTATTGCACTCGAGATGCAGGATAAAACTAATCTGACTACGAAGGATTGGTCTATTTATACCGAAAATACTCAACTTTAGCTAAAAGTAGGCAACATTTTTACATAATCCTACCTAGCAGGTGGGGAAACCTCAGTGTATTGGGGTCATATATATATTTTGGTGGTTAATACATGTACCTACCATCGGTCTTTGGAATTTCTGAAAAATAATGAATGGTTAGCTTATGGCAGGCAATTGCTTTTTTTCTTTGACACTGAGCCAAATAAGGTGTCCGCCACTGTATATATTCAACTGAGCGCAGCAGCAGCTGTTAGCCAAACAAAAAAAGTGCTAAGGCAATCTATTTAAATAATAATATTAAGACCTCATTAAAAATAGTTTTGGTCTTGTTAGCCGTTTGCTAATTTGCCAAACACTTGAGAAACGGATTCGATTTCGATAAACTGAAAAAAGTCAAAACTTGCCACTTTATTTATTTATTTCGTTAATTTGCTAAAGTGAAAGCACAGCTATAAAATAAAACTTTTCAATGGTGCGAGTATTTGTGCAGCACTTAAAAGTATGCAATGAAAATTGGCTGCAAGCAGCCAGCTGATCTCGGCGAGAGATAAGTTTTGCCGGAAGCGCCTCAAATTATGCAACACTTTTTATTACTCTCCTCTCACTTCTCTGTTCGCACTCAGTGGAACGAGAGAAAAGACAAACTTCCCCGTCTGCCAGCCAGGCAGCATCAAAAGGCGAATTATCGCCACCATCCGGACACCACAGCGAACAGAGCAGAAGCAGCACAGTACATGAAACCCCGCATAACAATGCAAATGTTGTCGTTGATAAGTTTATCAACATACAATTTTGCATACGTCAAGGCCCTGAAGCCAAGTGACTTTCACTGCTTGGCCATATTTCAAGGACTTGCAGTGCGCAAACAATAAAGGAATCATTTTTCGAGCACTGGAGTGTATTTCTGGTCAATTCGCATGGTTATTCTTGGGTTTGGTGGCTGTCACCCGCATTTTATGTCGTCCCCACCCTCATCGTCTCCGCCCACCCACTTATCTCTTCACCTTGTCCTCTGTCGATTTTAACAATATGCTGGTCGATTCCTGGCTGCTTCCCCATTAATGTGTGTTGACATGGAAAAGCCTAAAGTTATTGTTTGCAACACCATTTGCCTGACCTCGGCCCCTAGCTATGTAGCCAGTGCCACGCCCTCATACCCCCCTCAAAGGCTACATAATTTGCTTCTTTGTTGCTTTTGCTGGCCTGGCTGCCTAATAAGTGGCTCAAGTGTTGGCCTGGAATTAATGCGTTCATTCTTCTCTGCCTCTCCGCCTCCCTCGAAGTGTCACCGACCATTGTTTGTTTATGTGTTTTACCCAAAAGTTACAATCACCGGACGCGAAATGGTCCTGAGTCTCCACATGTGTGTGTTTCAGTGTGTTTCCTTCAGATGGTCGAGGCTATCTTAGTTGCTGTCCATTTGCAGCCATTTGCTAGTTAGCAGCCTAAGATTCATAGTGATCCCAAATCCTCAAAGACCATTTGATAACATTAGATTGTGTCATAGTTACAACATTTAAGTGTCATTTTATGCCCTCACCTCGAACGTAAAAGAGTTTATTCGTTTTGTTCCCATTTGATGAATTGAATCTATAGAATCGAAAATGACATCCTCGGAATATTGATTTAAATTTTCCTTCACAGAGTATACTGTCATGCTGTCTGTCCGTCTGTTGCTCCTTTTGAATGTGAACTCTTAAAATTAGGGACTTCAAACTTGGAAAATATGACAAGTATTTACTTATCTGTGCCCGCATCAGACAAAGTGTAAAAATATTCCACTACAGCCGCCAAATGTGAAAGGCAATACCCCTCAAAAAGCGGAAAGAAAAAATATTGGACAACACCTAACCCTAAAATTATTAAAAGCCCATATTTTCCGTAATTTAAAAGTCAAAGTTACCAAACTTGGAATTACTAGGAACCTCCTTCAACCATCGGATAAATTCTTGACCACGTCCAACGTGTTCTTTTCCACCTGTTATAAACATCAAGCGCTTAACAATATTTTGTCTCTCTTGATAGCATACCTAAAATTAAGATAATTAGTAGTGCTTCTATGCCCAATATGAACCCCGATAAAGCAAAGAGAAGAGCTATCTTTATTTTATAACTCAAAATATATCTCTCCAAAACTCCTTACAAAATATACACACACAATCTCTTAATGCTCCATTGTCTAAAAATTGTCTATTCTTTTTGAGATACACCAATCTTAAATGCTTTCTAGGATGAGCTGCCAATTGATAAGGGGTCAAGCAAAACATCGATTTTCATTAGAATTTCGATTTGCTCTCTCCAAATTTATTTCTGGTTCCACTTGAACTATGCTTGTGATTGAGAAGTTGCCATAATAAATCCTGTTTTTAGCGAGTGGCAGCCACAAAAAGGCATAAGCGACCAAATGATGCGTAAATAAAAGTCCAACGCGCCCCAAGGACAACGGATGAATCAACGGACAGGATGGGGGCTGTTGGTGGTTGGAGTACTCTCTAAGAATAGAACTCGCCCATAAGTAATACAAGCAAATATTAGTCCAACAGATTATGTGTCTATGAATGGACGAAAAAGCCAAAGTGGAACCGTTCGATTCATTTTGATTTAATTTGACAGGATTTGACAGGATAATGAACAGGACTCAGACACTGTTGGCTTGCGCCTATAGTTATGCGTCCGAAATGAATGAAAATGATCAAATAGTTTTGTCTGGCATAAAAAAATACCACAAATTGCCGTCTATTTTGATGGGCTGCTGATTAGCCTGCCACTCCCACTCCACAGCTTCCTCCTAGCTGCGGTCCAGATCTAAGCGCTTGCTAAAAGAACAGACTACCACATTGAACTTTCCCTACCCCCTGTCCCCGATCAGAGTCTGTTGTAATTATGATTTGGCAACTCACAGCTGGAGTCTGCATTGTGGCACGACAGGGTGGCATTCAATTTTCAATAGAGCCAAGCATCAAATTTGTGGCAACATCAAATTCTGTATGCTAATTTCAATTAAAAATCATGCCAGTCATGCTTCCAGGCATGTCTGCTCGTCCAATCTTGCTGCCTGACAGTTGAGGCTCACATAAAGTTCAGATGAGTGGGCGTACGGCGCCAAAAGTTATTATATGAATACTTTAAGTACTCATCACAAAGTTCGTATTGACTTATGACTGGCAAATGAATCGCTCAAAAGAAGACAGAAGACAGTTGAATTATGATGGATGTACGCAACTTCTTAACTCAAAGCCGACTGGCTTAAGCAAACAAGGAGCAGTCTTTAAAAGGAATTACATGTCAACCCCAGCGACAGCATGTAAATAAGACATACATTTCCATAGAATCGGGCTATTTGCTATTTTATTGGCATTCTCATTGGATACACCAACATACCCACTAGCTTTATGCAAAATGTGGCATATGGCTTCAGTGTTCTTAGATATTCGTTTTCAAATCAATGACGAAAATTTTACAAATATTATACTTCCTTAATTTAAATCAAATTCGTTTTTAAATCTCTTCGCAATTTAGAAGAAATGAGTGAAAGTCTGTGGATAGATGGAAAGATCTTTCAGGTTTCAATTTGTAATCAAACAATTTCAGATTTAAACTCTAGCTGACCATAATATTATTTTACGGTTAATTCTCGTAAATATAAATAAAATAATATTTATGTTTGGCTTTAATAATTTTCAATAATGTTAATTTAATTTATATTATTAAACGCACAAAATAACTAATTCCAAACTTGAGGGGCAGGCGTATTTATTAGTCAGGTTCGAATATTTTTTAGTTGCTTGTCCTCGCACAAACAAATAACAAATATTTTTCCGGCGTATTTGTTGATGTGTGCTCAAAAAATAAATAAAATAAAATATAATAATCGACAATACCATTGAATGAGTACTGACGATTTTGGCCAACAAGTTGTACCCCCTCCAATCCGACCAAAATCCGCATACCTTTGCTTTTGTATGGGTTCGCTGTGATTGTTATTTAAGAATTGATCGGGCGTTGAATTTGCTTTCACTTATGTTTTATTACATTCTGTTGTTGCGTTATTCCCTTGATTTGTTTGCGTCAGTAGCCAGTTGCCCCAGCAATGATAGCAGCTTGGTGCCCCCAGGATAAATATCATTCAGCCCCTGCTTAGTCCATTGGCTGTTTTATTGAAATCGATTTCGTAATTGGGTAATTTGAGTTGCTTCTTGGCTGACTGATAATCAAAGCACAGTTTGAAATGTTTTTGTTGCTACGAAATTTGAAGGCAACTCAATAAATTGCACTTGATTGACGAGCAGCTAAGGCAGCTAACATTATTGCTAATTGAATTTGCTTGCAGAGAATTATATTTTAATTTCGCCTCATTTTCGCATTGGACCCAATAAATTATTATTACGCGTAATCACAATTTCCAAAACCTGAACGTTTTAACGCGAAATAAAGCCACGTAAATAATAAAAATGAAAAAGATTCTTTTAGCACTGACCCTCGCTGCCAGTGCAAGTCAACAGGAAAGCCAAATGAATAAAAGCCAAATAAATGGCCTGCGCAAATGGTCAAAAACCGTTGCGCTTAAGCAACTGAAACAAGTAAGAATGCTGTAGTTGACTGAGCTCGACTTTGATATGCCCTTACTCTGAGCTGTTAAATATATGGTATAGCTTTCTTGTCCTATAATGTTGAAACTACTGCGGGTATTCAATAATATGTCAAGGAATTTTATATAACAATGTGAAGGTTATATTTTTAAAGCGCTTATTGCGATTGTCTCTAATCGATATATGTCGATATTTGTTAAGCGTACAGTTACCGATAACATTAAATTAATTTGATACGCCGGGAGTTTTCTTACTCGAACTATTCTACGTGTGTTCATACAGACGCGGCTGTTCATCTTGATCAAGTCTACATACATATAAAGTAACGTAAATTGTGTAACGATCACGACAATTCTTTGCTACACCATGAATAGATTGCAATACCTGTAATTTTAAGAAGATATACATTAAAAACAATTTAACATACAAAAATATAGTAAATTGTTGAATAGATTATACGCAAAAAAAAAAATCATTGTCAATTATAGTTTAGTTTATATATATTTATTGTGTTTTCAATATATCATAATATATCATAAAGATACATTATTGCCCTTATAGCTGATGTATCGTTATAATAAGTACAACAAAAATTTTAAAACAGTCGTCTTGGCAGCTGCCCAATTTGCGCGCTTAACAGTTGCGAGGCTCGTTTGATTTATGCTCTTTAATGTTGGCGGCTTAATTTATTTTGCTTTCAGCACGTTAATTTGTCGCATGACATTTATATTTGAAAAAAATGGAGAGCGACAGAGAGAGAGAGAGAGGGAGGAAGAGGGGGAATAATCAATGTTTTGTGTACTCTTCAAACACCATGTGGGCAATTAGCGCACAGTAAATGTCGAACAGATCTACAACAATTATGTCAATGAATTTATGGCAAGTAGAGATTTAAAAGTTTAAGCTTTTAATATTCTTTTTTATATTTGCAATGTTCTCAAAAAACTACACTCTATTATTTTTATATTAGTTTTAGTTGCTCCCACTTATTACATTTTTGAACACGCTCAAAAGTTTTGGTTGGTGCAACTGGAGCCATTTTCCATGCGCAGTTTCTAGCTCTGCTCTTTGTTTTCTGCGGGTAGTTTAATTTACCTATTCGCATATTGTCTGTATTTATTATATATTATATATATATACATTCACTTGTTAAGAGTTGTGTGTGTGCAATGGAAACTTTTTGAAATTATTTTTTCTGGCGAGTTTCGTATTTTACTTTTGCTTTGCAGGCGCTGATTTGGGCGTTGGCTGCTGGATAATATGGATTAGTAGATAAAATAGCTAAATCTCGTTGTTGGGTTGTACAAGAAGTTAAGTCATTTTATAATAGGCTTAAACTGAAGTTCTGTATGCTGATTATAGATTCCACTTTTCTATTGTAGTTTTGGAGATTAGCTCAATATGCAAATGAATCTTATTAGCCCCAGAGGGCAGTTACATAACTAAGCTAATCCCATCACAAAAGATGTGGCAACTGTCGAATCTCTGTGGCAAGCACAGACAACAAAAGGGAAGTGGTTCGGTTCATTAGCATAGCATATAGTATGGTATATAGTGAGCCGCACGGGCAGACTGGCCACGCCCTCTGCGCCATATTTTCCTTGAAGTGTGGAAACTAGTTACATTTCACTCTCAGGCCTCAGCTGCCTTCCAGTTGCCAACTTTTAGCCATTATGCCAGCCCGTTTTTGGGTGGGTCAATTGCCACAAAAGGGAAATTCCTTCAGCCCACTCAAAGGGCGCCTACGTAATTATGCGTCCATACAAAGTTAAGATGTCATTGTCTTTTTATCAATCGAGTGGTTCGCATGCCTCATGGCAGGCCACACATACGGAATGCCTGCCGCACGCCTCGTCTGCCCCCCTTCTCCGTGCAGCGTAATGCGATAAAAGTGCCTAAAAGTATTCTAAGCTGTTTGACATGTGCGACATCATCGTCAGCGGCTGCGACTACGCCTGATTAATTGAAGTGGAAAATGTGTCTGCACTTAAACAAAATAATCGCAAATTGGCATCACATTATGGAGAAACGTACCCATATAAATAATGTCGCAAAAATAGTAGTTGACTTTTAATAAATATATTTTCAATTTTTCATAATAAATAAATTACTAAATTAAGAACAGTTTTCAACAAATTTAAGAATAGAATAAATTCTATAAGGGTAGATTTATTACCCACAAATGAGTTCTCCCCACCTAAAAGTTGAAATAAAAATATTCGCATATAAATTTGAAACGGTTTCAATTTTGAAGCCTCAGCATAAAATTCGAGGGCGAATCAAATCGAAAGACCTAAATGAAATCTTTTATTTTGCTTGAGTTATAACTGAATTTTTCCGAGTGCAGCTTTTGCGCCGAGTGAAGCCTGATTGATGGCACTTGCCTTTAATTAAAATTTATTGTGGCATAGTTACGTGCTTGGTTGGCAAATTAAATTGCTTGATTTTTCGAAAAGTAATACAGGCATATTCTTATGCCCTTCCGTCCAGACCAGTCATCCACTTAAAATTGCACATTAAGCGTTAGGATTTATTAGCAATTTGACTAAGAGTACTGCCCGCATTTGATTCTCATTTGGCTTAAGCATTTAGTAAAATGCTTTTTTCTTTTCTTGTGCCTTGCTTGTCAGTCAGCCAAATCAACTAGGATTTTGTTATTCTTTTTCTGTTGCCAGCGGGCAGGAAAGAAGCTTAGCATTCACACAATTTGCATTGACAGGCGAAGTTAGTCCGGCCATTGTTGACACTCTTTCTGGCTGTTGCTGTAGGAAATGTTACAGCTGTCAAACGCCTGTCGGCATGCAATAGTTTGTGTGTTCTTCCTGCACACCTGCCACATGTCAGTGTCTTTGCTCGGGCTCTGTCTGCTCCCCATTCATTCTCCATTATCCACTCCTTATGAGTAGACAACATGCAACATATACATATGTATGTGTTGTCAGTTCGCTCTGTCTCTCCTTTCGCCAGTTACTTCGCCTCCACGATGCACAATTGCAATAAGACACACATACACACCCACACATAGTAGCAATAAGAGTGCAGTGTTGGGTGTGTGTTACCTCAGTCAAACTGTGGCACCAACCGTAATTGTTGACTACGTCTGCGTGTCTTTCATTCTTTCTTTGGTTTTTCTCTGTCATTTGTGCAACTGACAATTGTGATTGCATATGTTATAATGCAGTTGGGTTGCTGAATGGAGCGGAAGTGAATGATGGAGGTGTGCCTCATCGAGACACGTGTAACGCTCCGGCTTTGTTTGGCTGAGCAGTAACTAAGCCAAAAGAGAGAATCGTTCAATGCGATTGCGGACTTGGCATTTTGAATTGAGTGAGTCATGCGTACAGTTTAGTTTGGCATCTGCTACTGATGCTATTTCTGCAGCTGATTGCTGATTGCTGTGCATGACAAGCTGATGTCGCACTGTCAGCTCACAGACAGTTGCACAGTTGCACAGTTGCACAGTTGCATTCTGCGGATATCCGTCAGCACAGCACAGCACAGCACAGCTACGGGTACGGGTAACCAGTCACACACTACTTCTGCCGAGACAATATTGTCGGCCAGATATCAACTTGATTATGTTTGCTTATCTTGTTTAAGCCAACATTTGATTTGGGCTCCCAGCAGGAAGCTTCGAATATTTTTTTAGAAACTGTCATTGTGACTGAGCAATAACACCCGGAGCAAATAATAATTTTTACTTCAATTACAAATATCGTTGATAATTCTTATGCCTTAAAATTACAATAATAATTCATATTTAATTGTTTGGTGACCACTTTAATAATAATTTAAATATGTTATTCGCTGGCTTCAAGCCAAGAGTTTTTATTATAATTTTTATTTGTTTAAATATTTCAACAGCAAACATTGAGTGTCAAAACTGATGTGTAACTTATTCACATTTTCTATTCTCCGGTTGGCCACAGTCAAATATTCGCACTGGCCAAAATACATTTTTTGTCTTCTTTTTAGCCTTCAACCTCTCTATTCATAAGCTGTCAAAAGAAGAAAAAGGGAAGCTGAAACCACTTCTGGACGCAATTGATATGAGAACCAAATTCACTTTGGCCATTTTCCCTTGCCAGATTTATCTTAATCTCTTAGTTTTAATTCGTTCTGCTTCTTTTTGTGCATACATCGACTTTCTTTTCTAATCTTTTTCTTTTAGTGTACGCCGAAAATAGTTTATGAAAACGGATTTAAAAGTCAAGAGAGAATAGATAGAGCTGCGACCGTTGCAAGTTCCTGTCTTAGCCATGAAAAGCAACTGCTGCGCACTGATGACGAGCTGCATTTGGACTAAAACCGGCGGCTTTTGTTTGCGCACTTTTCGACATGGCCGAGTCAAAGTTCAATTGGCTGTGGCACTCGAGGCAAAGTTCAGTGCAAACGGCATAAGTTTACCGAGCGTAGCAATGCGTTGAGCCCCGTACCCCTGAGTGGCCAGAATACACCTGAACACACCCATGTACACCTCCCTCGTATTCTGCTGCCTACTGCGCAGTCACTTTTTCAATCAACATCCAAGCTTTTCAGGCCAAACAGTTCTTGAAACTTGAAAGGGCGCTAACTAGCAGCATTCGGACAACGTGATCCATTGTTGGCGCTGACCTGCTCCAGTTTTCGGGTCTCTTTGTTACCAGACTGGCATTCTAAGGCCAAGCAGAAAGCCAAGCACGAATCATTCGTTTTGCTCTGGTCAACAATTGAAGGCAGAGCATTAGTTTTCTCAAAGAAATTATGAAATCGCCTTATTGGGCTTTCGTTAAATACAGGTTCCATAAATCTTTAACTCACTTATTTCTCTTACTTATTTATTTGTTTTTGTTTTCTTAATTTAAGACAGACTTCAGACACAAGAACTTACAATTTCTACCTCACAATTAAAAAACTGGTGGTAGTGAATGACACATAATTCAAAATTAAACTAAAATTACATCTAAAGGTATATATGTACATACAATATAAATATAGTAAAATAAATTAAATTAAGTCAAATTAAATAAATAGACAGTTAAACATATCTAATATTAAGAATCGATTGGAATTAATTTAAGCTCAATTTAAACTTAAGTTTGTAGCAGAAATATATATAGATATTCAGTATGAGATTTATTTAGTATGGGACAATCTCACATAGAAGAGACTGTAATGGTATATAATGTATAAATAAAATAATATACCCTATTCCCTATGTCTTTGCCAAATCCAATCAAATATCTGAATTTCCAAACCAAGGAAAAATATATGATTTCAAATTATTATTGTTTAGTTTTGTTACATCTCAAAACTAAAATAACATTTTTCATTTTGAAATCGTTTACTACAAAACTTTGTACTGATGTCCTACGCAAGTTTGCTTTTGAATGTGCAGATTAAAATTCATCTCTAGAAGTTTTGTAATTTCTTGAAAATGTACAAGAGCTTAAGAGTTGGCAATCTAAATGGAAATGCGATTTATAGAACTCAGTCCGGTGCAATAAATTCTATATGCATGACGCATGGCATCGGGGCAACTACATTTTATGAGCAGCCCACACTTTACTTTTTTTCTAGCTACTCATCTTATCTCATTTTTTTGTTGTGGTTTTTTTTATTCGATCCGACGAACAATTGTGAGAAATTCTTGACACATTTTTTGCCATTGTTGTACTTGTTATAGCAATTTTTGTTGATGTCGTCTTTGTTGCGGTAATGTAAAAGTCAACGGTTATGGGCAAATCAAATGTGACACTGCACGGTTGCCCCTTCCTGTAACGCTTTAGTGTTCGTAACAAGTATGCAACACTGTGCTACAAATGCGATTACGTATACGCAACATGTGACCACGTTTTGTACAGACCCCGGGCAAAAGGAAAAACTGAATAACAACGGCATGCAGGATGCATGATGACACGAAGGAAGCGAGTAAAAATAGGCGACGTGTCCGATATAATTCTCAGCAGGCAGACTCCGTCCTGGCTTCCTGGTCATGCCGCATCAAATTTAAGCCAGCGGTCTGCCATAAAACAGGGCGTGGCAAATGTGCTACTGTGTGTGTGTGCTTGTGGTCTAAGTGAGGCACGCGTCATTGTTGAATTTCACTTGTGGCGTTATGACAACGAGCGCGCTCAGATAACTTTTTAGGCAGCCCACATTATAAGCTGGGCAGCAGCTCGTGAGCGAGTGCTAAGCAAATTGCATTAGCGCCACTCAAGCGCCTGTTGAACGCAGCTCAGCCCAGCTCTTTGGCACACTCCGCACAGTCCACAGTGAGCCTCAGATCATATTTTGCGTTTACTTAGAGTTTAATAAAACGCTATACCCTCTAAACAAAGCCGGCAGGCACGGACGAAATGGGAGGCGTACCGGACGTCTCTGAAGTCAATAAAGACGAAAGCGGGTTGCCTGAGAGGAGCTGGCATTTATAAGCTATTTATGGAATATGTAAAACTCATGTAGCTGGCTGCTCGCTGCTGTTTGCATTTTCAGCTCGCTCGAGTTGTGGAAACTGAACCCAACAGGAAGCTTACCAACGCGCACCAAAGCCTTAAGCAATGTCTAAAGTTAATCATTGAAAGTGTGGAGAAAGCAAAGCCAGCTGGAATTTTTTTGATAACTTCCTTCACGCAGTAGACTTACTGCTTCATAGCTTATTTGTGGCTTACTTTAAACTGAGCGTGCTTCCCAAAACACATGGACTCGGATTACAACTCCGCTTACTTACTGGAAAGTAAGTAATACTGCTTTTAATTAAATTTATTTAAATAAATTGCAATCGCCAATTAATTACAAATGCATTTAATAAAATTTTACATGTTATGTTCTTATTCCTTCTTAACATATTTGATGGTATCATAAAAAATTTTGTTGACTCTATAAGTTGGGCTTTAGATACCACTAAATTCTAATATGTGTAAAAAATGATGATGTCAAATGTTATCTCACCGTGCACCAATCAGCCTGTAGTTTTAGAGAGAGAGAGAGAGAGAGAGAGAACGAGGGAGAGTGTGTTTATGAATAGCCACTTTACTACCCGGTATAGCTAATTCCATGGATTTTGATGCGATTTGGTCCTTCAAATTCCCGCTGGGAGTTGAGGCAATAAATTTACTGGCAATCAATTTACAATTTAAAATTAGAAAGAAACCACTAATGAAACGCAAAATTGTGTTAAATCAGCTTTAAGCATATACTTTCATTACAATTTCAAGTTATTAGAATTAGTTTTTTTTTTTCTTAAATAACAAACAATTTCTTAACACTTCCAAGTAAGTTACACTTAAGGATAACAGGCTGCGCAATGCTCTCTCTTCAAACTAATCATCAAAATGATTGTGCAAGAGCTTTCCTGCATAATTCATAACATATTTTCGTTTATCTAATGTGAAATTGATTATCACCATCAATCTGGCTAAGTCTGCCGGTGAGTCAAATAAAGAAGCGAACTGCCAAGTATAAAAATTCCTTTTCTTTGCACTCCTCATGGATATTTGCTTACTTTGCAGTCCGTTTGGGAAACATCAGTTGACACATTGGCAGAATATCATCTATTCGATGTTGGTATCCAATACTATTGTTAACTTCGATGCCATAGCAAAGAGATTGCTGAAACACTCTGGAAATTGTTGGCAAGCAAAACAGCAGAAAGCAAATACATATATACATAACCACTAAGCAGGCAATATAATGTATAATATAATGTATTGTCTGCTTAGTGCTGTAACCTACACACAAACACACACACACACGCACAAACACACACACACAAACACACACACACTCACACACACACTCGTAGTACAAGTAGTGTTGTTCCTCGCCCGCCTCTTCTTGCATTGAAGTCTGGCGCTTATCGCTAATGATATTTACGAACTTGTAGCTGGGAAATTAATTGAAATGCCCCAGATATTGTCAGAGAGAAGTGTTTGGGATGTGTGGGGGATATACAACAACCATTTGGTGCTCGAATTAATTTGCTGGCAACAAATTCGTTTGAAATTTGCTAAACAAAAATGTGTTTTTCCTTTTTGCAGGCGATTTAGTTTATTCGTGTTTGCTGGCAAACACTTTTGGCACTTTGCCGCACTATTAAGTGTTAAGTAATTCGCTGTTTTTCCTATTCTCCTTGATGGAGGACCTTTCCTCATTTCGCTCGTAATCTTAACAGCCAGGTGGGAGAATTCAGCGCTGTAATTGAATGCGGAAGCTTTTAACGCCCGACCTCACAAAGGGT
Source organism: Drosophila nr. medialis 2 BK-2023a (assembly GCA_035044325.1). Classification (NCBI taxonomy): domain Eukaryota; kingdom Metazoa; phylum Arthropoda; class Insecta; order Diptera; family Drosophilidae; genus Drosophila; species Drosophila nr. medialis 2 BK-2023a. The sequence continues at coordinate 1,953,744 of JAWNMH010000348.1, forward strand.
TGCGGCACAAGTCATTTGCATAATTTTCAACAGACAAACATAAGGAAATGAGCCCAAATCAGTTGCAATTAACCCTAATAAGAGCTAACGCTTATAAAATAGGTTTTTTTGTTTGTCTTTTTTTTTTTGTTTTGGCACTCCACTTGCCGCAAGGGCAAATTACCCGTTTCTAAAGCGTTATCATATGTCAAAAACCATTTCACAGGAAATCCATGGCACTTGAGCCAGATTCACATAGTGAGCAGAAGTTACTGCGATTTTATGAAGCTCAGTTTTGAGCATCTACATTAAGTAAGCTCTTATCTTATCTTCGGTATTAAATCGGCTCCCTCAGGACCTGCTTCAGCGCCATAGTTGTCATAACACGAATCAGCTGAGCTGAACCCGTTCACGCATAATTCTTCAGAGCCGATCATTTCTAACTCGACATTACTGGCTATGATTATGATCTTCTATTGCTAGATAGGTGCTCAGAAAAGACCACATGCTGGAAGATTGACTTTTTTTAACTTAGAGAGTAGGGATAATTGCAATATTAAAGATTAAGGCGTGCTTCAAATAGCGAATAAGGAAATGAAGCACGTCAAAGCGGAAATTAAAAAAGTTTGGCCTCAAATTGCAGCACGCCTGAATCCCAATTTTGATTTTGTGGTCGAGCTGAATTAGAGAAAAAAGACTATCGAATTTAAATACGAATTGTTTACTAGATTTCCATAATAAAACTGCGTACATTGAAGTAAGGAATATCGTATAACTACTTAAATACAAATAAAAATGTAGATTAAAAACCAAACTTATACTTAGCATCTCCAAGCAAGTGATAGTATCCAACATATGAAAGTAGCTTACAATCTGATCACTATTTTCTGGTTTAGCAATCTCATTAACCCTTTAGAACTTTAATAGTTCATATTTAAATTTCACCTAAGATGCAGAAGCGAGATATATCTTATCTCCATTTGGAATGGCTCCCCCGTCAGTTGGCATCAGTCTTTAAAGAAAGTTTGCAAAGCGTTAAACAAAGTTTAAGCAATCCAGCGAAACAAAGCAGCACGAAAATGTAAGCTGATAATTTGCCCTTACTTTTTAAACAAAATATAAATCAAGGCACGTGCTATCCCACAAACGAGAAACCAAGTCTGACCAAGAGGGTCTCCGGCTTCTCGTTCTCGGTTTGTCAAGCAGTAAGTCAGCCAGTCGGTCAGTCAGTCAGTCTGTCAGTCAGTCAGTGAGCCAGGTGGCAGTTTGTGCCTGGAAGCCCTTCAGAAGCGCAGAGGATGATTAGGCTGACAGTTCGTTAGCTGTTGCACCTTTTTGGGGGCTTTAAAATCAGTTCACCTGTTCCATCGAGCCGAACTTTCGCACAAGTTTTAAGGCCGTGCCACGCTGCGTATGCTTGATAAAATAAAAATGTGCGAATATAACTCGACTTGACGTTGACGTGTTAATTAGTGTGAACTTTGTGGGCCTTCACGTTGGGCTGGCACGTATGGTCCAGAGATAAGTTAAAGCTGCCACAGTAGCCTTGACAGGTGTTCCAAAACACATCCACTGGCTTTGAGCTCTACATATTGTGGACTCATTAAAAATCAGAACAGCGCTAGCAACCACAAAAAACAAACCACAACGAAGTCATTTTCATAATCAAACAAACTGGAAAATCACACAGCACATAACGGAAAACAGAAAACACGGCCGTCTGTGGGAGTCGATTAAACGTGCGACAGGCTGAGCGTGAGGGAGGGGAAAAGGAGGCGCCCAGCAGGACCACAGAAGCAGCCACGTCAATTGCATTAGGAATTGCATTTAATGAGCGTACCAGCCAGTCAGGCTGTCAGGCAGTCAGCCAGCTAAAGACAACCACCAGGGAGTCGAGGAGTGACAAAGACGACGAATCACACTCAGAAAAAAATCGCACTGTATTTTAGAAAATCGCTACGAAAACTAGAAAGTTTGGGAGGTTTTTCGAAATAATTTTTAAATACATAAAAATAAATTACTAAAAGTTAGAAAGGCTCTTGTATTATTTTACTGGTTATAAATAATAGAAATGCAAGCTTGATGCTTAAAAAGAATCCGTTTTTTAAATTTAAAATTAAGCTCTAACGACTTTTCCAAGTTAAATGAATTTTATAAACTACCTGAAATGTTATTGTAAACTAAAAGAAGCAAAAAAAAAAAAAACATATCTGTACAATAAAAAAAACCAGTAAATAAAACATATTGTTTTCTATATTTTAAAAAGTATACACTGGAATTAATAAAAGAAAAACCATGGATGGCAATTTTCTAAATTCATGTGTTTTTTTTTGTGTGTGCAGCAGCTGCCTGCGTCTGGCAAATAGCGAAATGGCGTTGAAAACGGCGTCACTGAGTCGCAGTAATGTCGCCCACAGACTACAGATTTGAATGCATTGCATATATCTGGTATAATATCGAGGGCATAACTATAAGCGAGCTTAGCCTGGAATTAGAGCGAACATCGCCACCCTTTTTTACTTATGCGCTCGTCAGTTATAGTAGCACTTGCCATTCATTATCCGTTTACTCTCTGACAAAACATGTTCGTGTTCGTTTCAGCATTTGTCCTTAATTTGCATTGATTTGCTTAGCACGCGCTTAATCCGCACGAATTAATTCAGCAATAATTTTAATTATATTCGGTGTACATCGCTTCGACTAGATTCCCATTCCCACTGCTCATTTGAAACCAAATATTTGCACAACTTAATGCAACATTTTGTAATAAATTGCATTTCGAATAAATTGTGCGAGCGCATGAATGAAATTGGTTTGAACATTGTTGAACCCAAACAAACATATTATTTATTTATTTTATTTATTATTTCTCTTCTCCTTAGGTTAACAAGTAAATTTGTAATCGACTTTCAGCTTTCGGCTCGCTTTTTTATTGTGTGTCTTAAATGTTTGTCCTTGGGCCAGCTTTAGAATTGGAATCATTTTCGTAGCGCTTTGGTTTTTAATGCTTTTAGAGATGGAAATGGAGTTGGTCTTTATTTTTCATAATGTTCTTCTGTGGGAATGCTCCACTGGTAGCTTGATTTTCAAGGTTGTCAACAACTTGTTGTTAAATGTCTGCAAATGAGTCCAAATGATTTTGGCTTGTCTGTTTTTCGGTTAGCCAATGATGTTACACTCATAAAAATAAATTTCTTCGTTTCAAAAGTAACTTCCGCTACTTAATCAGATATGTTGGATAATGTGAATAATGACTTACGTTCGCAATTCAATTCAATACATGTTTATCCGTCGAGAAGACCGCAAAGTGTTTCAAGAGCGCCTTTGAGCGCCGCCAACTGATTGAGTAAGCCAGATTTCAACTAAATTGGTGCAACAACCAACATTAGGTCACAACACAAATGGCCAATTTGTAAGACTTGCTCAAAGCGAGGAAAAAAATTGATGGGCAGCAACAAATAACAGGCAGGCAAATGTCCTGTGCCCGAGTTGGGTTCCCCGCTTTGGTTTGCTTTTTGGTTTACATGTCATGAGAGCCTCCGTTTGGCTTGAATTGGCTACAAGACACCGTTACGGTTTTTTACTGCTTCATGGTAATTTAGACAGTTCCGTTAGCTGGCGTACTCGTAAACACACGCCTCGGTAAACAGGACTCTCACGGACTGCCGCCTCTGCGCCGAGTACTCGCGCTACTTTCGACTGACTCTTCCGTTGGATTGGTCACCAGGGTCACATTAATTTCGCGCTGCGGCAATTGGCATATAAATTTGGCAAAATTGCCATTTTATACCCTGTAGCTTGAACAATTCAAATACTTTAATCCTTGCGTCGTCTGTGCCAATTATATTGACACAGCCACAGATTCGCTTGAAAATTTCAAACCTTTATTCAATAACCGCAAAAGAATTTTAAAATTTATTAGCTCTGTTACTAGGGTGTTTCTAAGTCGTATACACGATTGTTCTCAATTGTTTTGGTTGTAACAACCTGGAGCAATTTGCATATAAAACATGAAGTATGCAAATTTTTAGCTGTTCAGGGAAAAATAAATATTTTTCTCATTAAATGAGCAAAACGACATGTGTAAAAATTCGTGTCGCAAATTGGCAAGAAATAAATATTGCAATCTCCAAAAGTGTATCTCAAAAAATACAACTCGATTTTAAGTCAACTTCAAGCAAACAATTACAGTTCTTGTAGTTTCTGTTTATTTATATTAAACTTATCTCTTGGCATATTCTATTTTCATTATGTTAGCATTTCCATTACAGTTCTCAAATCGCTTTCCATTGACAGCCAGGCATTTGCACAGTTCACTGACTTTCAATTGATTGTCCAGCCAACGACAGGAGCACCAAAAGTGCCCAGACTCAAAAGCTTCTCTCTCTGTGTGTCTACACAAGCTAAAAATACGCTGTTCGTTACACACTTGGTCGTTTGCAGTTGGCTTGATTGAATCCTCATAGACAGGGCCAACATCAGCAGCCATAATTGTTCGCATCCAGAATAGTAAACAATCCCAACAGTTTTACAATTAATCGTTATTTATAACGGGATTTATTTTCTTCTTTGTTTGCAGCTGCTAAGCTGTTATGCAATTGTTTGAACATAATTTATTACACATACGCACCGTTTGCTAATTACTTGAAACTTACTCGCGAAACTTGAGCCCGAACTTGCAAACGGCGCATTATCGCGGGCATCAGATGCAAACTTGCCCTGCTGCAAAGTTGTTTGCCTGCCTCCCTTTCAACTGGCTGACTGTGAAAACTTTGCGACAACAGTTGCAGCTGCTGCTACCCCGATTCCCCCACTTTTACTTACCGTCCGACAAACTGTCAACTGTCAGAATCAGCTTCCAACGACGAATTCACATGCCATTCAAGCAACGCTGTAGCGCACATATGTACATATATACACAGCCAGAATAAAATAAGACAACATTAAAACTAAATAGCAAAATACTTAAATTAAATGCCAAAATACTGCAATCAAAGCGTCAGCAGAATCGAAATAAAAGCGTAAATTAGCTAAGCAGCATCATCATACGAAACGGGGATTCAAAGCAACATCAGGTTTTGTATTTTCTGAATCGGTTCTTTTACTGTGGGATACTTTTAGTCGTGGTGGGATCGAAAATAAAACACAAGCACGATTTTTGTTAGTTTTGTAGTTTTTTTTTTATAGAGAGGGTAGTTTTTCTCCGCTAAGGATTTTCAAAGTTTACTTTTATTTAGAGAAGTTCCTTTAATGATAATCATACTTATGGTTTTTTTGTAAGCTGTTTGCCTTTCGTTTTTAAAAGTTTTTGTTGCTTTTTGTTTTGTTTTTTTTGTTTGTTAAATAGTTGTTTTTTAACAGCTAAATACATGTTGTTATATCGTAATATTTGAGTTTTTCTATAGTTTTTTTTTTTGTTTTCTGTTCTTTCTGGTAATGTTTTTGACTTTGGTGTAATTGTGTTATTTGGTTTTGTTGCGTTAAAATTCACTTACTAGCTAGACTTTTCTTTATGTTTTTGATTTTTTTATATTTTTCTAAATTATAATTGTTTTGTTGTTATTTGGTTTCTGGTTTAGCCTCGGATGTTGTGTGGCACCGTGTTTATGTTTGTCTTTTGAGTTCGCATTTCGACAAGTTTAAGAATCAATCATTTTTCTAAAATTAAGTGTTAATCTATATGTCCAAATATCTTAATAGTAAACGTGACTTAATAACCTAAATTGTAACAATAAGTTTTTTGTGTTTTTTCTTTTGTTAATGTTGTATGGTAACTTGTACACACATTTAAGCAATACACGTAGTAATATTTCGTTATATAATCGGTATGTCCATATAATATATGACTTATATTGAGTTTAAACGCTTGGAATGAACTTTAACACCAAATTACTGACTAGAGAATTGATTTCTATATAAGTATATAATTTTCATCGCTTTGACTATGGCGCACCAACTTTTGGCACATGCTGTACTTCTTGCCGTGTCGTTTTGCAACACTGCCAACTGTCATCACTTAGCATCTAGATTAATTGAGTTTGGTTTTAACATGCACATTTCTTCATCAATTCATGAGTAGTTATGTAATGTTAATAACTGATTTTAAAATATTTGAATATATACGTTTATATATATATATGTATATATATCTATATTATATGTTATTTGTATAGATAAATATTTAATTTTTAAATGTATTTTAAATTGCAACATTTATAAATTGTTGTTGTATATTTTGTTATAATAACTTTGGAAAAATCGCTAAAATTTACGTTTATTATATTTTCGTATTTAACTTTCCATATACTGTCCACATCTCATATGACCCTCAACATTAATTTTGTGGATTTTTTTTGTTTGTTTATATTTTGTTTGTTTGGTTTGTTTGTAGGTTGACTAATTAGAAAACGAATTTGAATAAACACATTTGTCGATTAATATATATTGAAAAAGTGCGTGTACTTTGAGCAGACCATGTGCCACAACGAGAGCCTCGCCAAGGAAAAAGTATGACATCGGATTGGGTGACTTCTCAAAATTTCAACACTCTCGGTCCGATGGGGACGTATCCAATTTGAATGGCACCCTCACACCCCTCTCGCCCGGACACCTTGCCGGGCTACTCAGCGTGCTTAATGCGCTCTCGAACCGTGCTCCCAGCCGGACTCATGAAAACCGTCGGGGAATAGCATTTAGCCAGGCTAACTTTGTGGCACACTTGAAGTGCTTAAAGCAGAAGACGCCGCCTACTTGCTATACATTTATAATTTGGCTTGTTCACGTTGATTTCAACCGTTGGCCAGACACGCCAGACACGACTGGCATCTGGCACACGAGGTCGTCTGGCAACGCTGCGTGTGCCACATGCCAAGTGTTTCCCTGTCTGTGAGCATCGGCAGACGCCCCCCACATTGGGGGTATGCCTGACGAGGCTCAGCTCTTTTGATTAGACTATTCGATCGACTATTTGACTATTCGATTTTAATTCGTAACTTTATTTAATTGTTTGTTTTTGCTTTTTGTTTTTTTACCACCAATACCTTAACTTATTTATGTGTGTGTTGTATTTGTAGAACTAAAGTGCAGCTTTTTTCATGCCTTTCGCCATTCGTTTAGCTGGCTTTCGGCTGATTACGCTTGATTGTAGCTGGCTGCTACTTTGTGCTGTTTCCATTTCATTCGTTCTGTTGCCCAATTGTAATTCCCTAGATCTAGTAAATTGATTACTGTACCACTTTTGTTGCTTTCTCTCTAAATGCTAAGTTGGTTTTTGCATCTCCGCTTTGTGATTTTGCTCCGATTCCGCTGTTCCATTCTCTGGCGTTCCTTGCCTGGGCAGGCTGTTGCTTAATTGGCTGTAGTCGTTTTTCAGCTACTCTGCTTTAACTTTGTTGTTGTTGCTGTTGTTCTGCTGCTGCTCTTATTATTAAGTTAGTTTTTAACTTCTGTTTTTTTTTCATGTTGGTGTTAGTTGTTATCTTTTTGCGCGACTTGTTTTTAATTGAAGGTTCGCTCTTTTTTTTATCAATTTGCAACTTTTTTGTTTTTATCTTAAATTCAAATGTGCACTGTTGTCGCTACATTTACGGGTAATTTTTTTACTTATTTTGTTGAAATGTGTTGTTTTTTTTTTTTTTGGTAACCTCAATTCTTACGAGTGTCTTCTATGTTTGTGTCGTGTATTCTGTTGTTGTCTTTTAAGCTTTTGCTAAAATTAAAACACTTACTATGTTTAATCGAAATCATAAGCATAACTTAGCATTTGATTAAACGTAAACCCATTTAAAGATCTTGTATATATTATATATCCATATATATATGTATATATATATATTTACATATATATATATGTATGTATACATATATATACTGCTCCTTTGTTCTTCTTTCAAGCAGCTGAACAGCGCCATTTTTTGCCAGCGCAAGCTTATTCAAATTAGTATACTATATATAATTGGTAATATATGCATATTATAGGTAGCATTCTGCTTGGCTTCTGGAAATCAACCTCTCAAGTTAATTTAGCAGCTTAGGCTGACTTCGCATAAGGGTTTCTGACTGCACCTCTAAAATATTCGATTTGTTTTCACTAAGTGTGTTTCAACTATTTGCCATATTTGTATGTAGCTATAATTGTTTTGTCGTACTACATTAATCGTTATCGAGTGTTTTCCAAGTATGATTCGAGTGTAGTTTTGTTTGTTGTGTCTGCGTATATAATAATATCTCACTAGATAATGATAAACATAGCATTAAAACTAAATAAATATTATTATCGAGTAGCTACAGCGTCTGCCTTTCGTTTAAATAGTTTGTTTGCCTAAACATATATTTATATATGTGTATATTGTATATAAAATCATATCCATATATATATATATATATATATATATATATATATAGGTATGTCTCATAATAAGTAAGTATATTTTGCTTTATGGAAAACCATACATCAAATTATCTATCGGCTTGCGTTTGCCTTTGTTTTTTTTTTTGCCTCTTGTCACAAAATTAAATAAAGCGCTGCCCAAAATTACTGTTCTTTTTTAACTAAGTTCATAAAATATTCAAGTATAATTTGGTGCTAGATCGGAACAAAGTTATTTAGGGCCACTCCTTTAGATCTTGTTTGTTTAACAGCTTGTTCAAGTCAAAACTTATCTTATAATCATATATATCATTTTCTTGTTCTTGTTTGGCAAATTTTAAGCAACACAATTCGATGAACAGCGCTGGAACGTTGGGAATGAAACAGCAAGATCGTTTATTTCATGCCCACATTCCAGGCTATTGCTTTCATTGGAGTTAGCAGTTTGGGTAAGTCAAAAACTTATTACCAAATTTCAGTTTCAATTGACAAGCCATAGATCTTTGGAATGGGAACAATGGGAATGAAACAGCAAGATCGTTTGTTTCAGACCCACATTCCACGATTCTACGACGATTTCTTAGGCCAGCCAAATGGAAACCGTGTGTAAAATGCTGCCCATAAAATAGTTGGGATTTGATTTAGGCTTCAGGCAGATTCAAATAAAATAGTTGAAATATGCTTCTAGGGTTACCAAAAATTGTTGCAAACAGTTTAATTTTCGTTATTTTTGTCTAAAAAGTATGATGGGTGGGTTACATTTATCGCGGCTTAAGACATTTCTGGCTTTCATGATATCATTAATTACATTAATCAATGTCAGCTAGTGTGGATTATGTGGACTGGGATTTGATGCTGATTTGATGATGATGCTTAAATCAAAACATGAATAAAGAAAATACATAACAAAAATGAAATAAATGAGCAGAAGAAAAATCAATGTATGTGCATGCTTTAACTGAAACAGTTATAACGACTACAGACGATAGCTAGAAAGAAACGTAGAGATGACCGATCGAGCTAGCTTCGAGCTTCGAGCTACGTGTAGATTAGCGACGAGATCGAGCGATAACGAGAGCGATAGTTTAACAAAGAGTGAAACAGAGAAACAGAGAAACAAGACGACAGCGACAACGATGAGAGCGTACGAGAGTGTACAAACGAGTATGTGCGGTGAAAAGAGTACCCTTGTGAGTACCCATTGATGTTGTTGTAGTTGATGTTGTTGTTGCTGTTGTTCTGCATGTTGTTGTTGTTAGTTGATAAAGAAACTAGTTGCACAGAACTGTTGTGTTTTTCTTTTTTTGTGGGGAAGGGGCGCATTTACGCAGCATATTTGGATTATATTTATTTAATTTGAATTTGAATTGGAATTTGAGTTTGAGTTTGAATTCGATAGAGTGGCATAGTTATTAACTTAAGCATAGTTCTCATGGCATACCAAAAACCAAGCTACACCAACTCGATGGCAATCCTCTCCAGCTCGACTTCAATGCCAGCGCCTACGTTGCATCAGGATCTGCTCGTGCACAATCTGCCAGAACTTGCCGTGCAGCCACAGGATCAGCACCACCAGCTGCATGAGCAGCGGCCACTGCTGAAGCTCGTGGCGGGTGCGGCGCCTCAATTGTTGAAGCAGGCCTTTCGGGCCGAGCAGACACTCGTGTGGCGTCGCCGGCGGTGGTGCATAGCTCAAATTGTAGTTGTAGTAATAGTAGTAGTTGCTGTTGTAATGCTGCTGTTGTTCCTGCTGTAGCTCAACCGATCTCAGATCTAAGGAATTGGATGATGCTTGGCTGCTAAATCGATTGCTCTCTAAATTGTTGTCGTTACTTAGGTATTGATTTGTTGCTGTTGCTGATGTTGTTGTTGTTGTGGTTGCTTTTGTTGTTGCTGTTGTGATGTTTGTTTTTATATTGTTGTTGTTGTTGTTGTTATTGTTGTTGATGCTTGGATGCTCATCATTACGGTATTTCTGTGGTTTGCGATAATATTACATGATAATACATTTGCCCTTTTCGGCCCACGGATTGTTCTTTTTATCCGGCGCATTAATCAATGGATCATTCTTCTCGTTCTCCTCAATAAAGGAGCGCATTCTGCGGAGCATAAAAAATAAGAACTTCAATTAGCAAAATAAATATAAGCTAGGTAAGACATATGATTAAAAAGTATTTTATTATTTGTGGTGTTGCTTTAGTCAATTTGGATCTAAAAATAATTTAAAGCTTACGTCTTTATCATCCATTTGAATGTCAGTGACTGTGCACAATATTTTTAAGAAAAATCAGAGAAAAGAGCAGGAGGAAACCCCCACTTTACCATGAGAAAACCCAAAAGTAGGAATTGGGAAAATGGTTTAGTAGCAGACCGTCATCAGAACGAATATAATTTTATTCGCATTCATAAAATCTTACGTTATGTCAGTTTGCATAGTTGCAAATCGTGCACAACTCGGATAATCCCAGCTAAGTTCTGTATTTTAAGGATCCTAAAACTTGTAAGTTCTCCATAAACATCAAAAATCAAGTCATTTCAAAAATTGCATAATGGCTGCGTACATAAAGCTAAGCAGACATAAAATGACACTGCAGACGCCATCGGAAAAGGGGCAAAATCGGCGCGACTGTCCGTGGAAGTAAAGTCCGTCCGGGCACGCCCACACAACAATCAAGGCAAACTCCATGCTGGGCGGGTCAGCAGTGAAACCATATTGCGCATAAGGGGTCGGAGGTCAGGGGCGAAGGCCAGCCAGCCAGCCAGCAAGTTTTATGCTAATCTGCACGCAGATGGACATTAAAAATGTTCAACGCCTTACACGCGCCAAGCAAACTAAAAAAGGACACCGCTATACATTTCTCCTGCTCGCACTAGGTGTTGCTGTTGTTGTTGTTGTTATTTTTGTAATACGCTTATCCGTTAGCGCCATAAAACGGTCTCTCTCTCTTTGCCTCTCTACCTCTCTTTACGGTCTGTCCGTCTGGCGAGTCACGCCATTTGTTTTCGTTGCCTTGGCCCAACACAACATTTTTATCACTTTTGCTTAGCACGTTTTCGTGTGCGTTTTCCCCTATTTATTTCATTATATACATACCCTTGAAGAGGGTATTATAATTTTGTACTAAAGTGTGTAACGCATTGGAAAATACAGCACTGAACCCATTGTAGCAGGCCTCTTTTAATGTAGATAACAGGCTACTAGTGATGGAATACCAAGACAGTAACATGACATATGTAAGCTCAGATGTGCTTAACATTGATTTCGATGTCGATCGGTATCAATTGTGTGATCACCAACTTGAAGAAGATAAAGAAGAAGAAGAAGAGAGGAGTCGTGAATTAAATCTACTAAACAGACGTGTTTTAGGAAGAAAGATAAATTAGTTATGTCGGCCACGCCGTTAAGGTTATATTCTTCTTGCCCGCAAATCTGATATATATTATTAGTCGTATCGGAACACTATATATTGCTTGTACTTTTTTTGTTCAACAATAAATTATATAGTTACGAGTTCTTATTGTGTTCTCAACAGCTAAGCATAACATTATCAAATTATTGTTTTTTTCTTCTCAATTTATGCATAAATTTAGCAGTGAGCAAATGGAATTCAGTCTGCAACTTTCTAGTGGCCCAGATAGCTGTTTTTCCTTGTCTTTTTTCTAAATTTGCAAGAATTTATTTGTTTGTAGGGGAGAGCGCAGCGTTAAGGGAAAGAAATGACACAGTCGTTTGTTACAGTGCGCAGCTAAAAGTATTTGCCCAGACAGAGTGCGTGACACATGCTTTGCATTTCAATTTAGTGCGTGAGTTGTTTTCTTTGCATTTTAACAACAAGCCATTCATTTGAAAGTGGCTCATGCGATGTATGCGCTATATTTATATTATATATTATTATCATATTATTTATGTGAAGGTGCTAATAGAAAAACGATTTGCGCACAGTACGGAGCTTAAGAATATTTAGAACAAAATCCAAAAAAATAAATGTAAAAGTAGACAAAAATGTAAAAAAAAAAATAATTTTTTGGAATGTGGCTTAACATATACTTAAATATACTGAATTGAGACATGTTTGCCTATGCAACAAATACCAAATAATAACTAGCTATGAACAAAGTTAAATATACAATTTTATTTTGAATTGTATTTGTTTAAACTTAAGTATTAATTATTATTAAACTTAAGTACATATGTTTCTTATCTGTTGCAGCCGCTTGTAAGGCAAGCGATCCTGTCCCCAGCTATCCTCTGGGATCTCTAAAAGTTGCCAGACCAGCCTCAAGTCTGCTAAACTTCTTTTCACACTTGACCAATACTTTTGGCCCAAATTTGTGTGTTGTTTATTATTTCCGAATTTAATTACTTTTAGTTTGCCTCTGGGTGTGTTTAGGTGTGCCAGGTACTTAATTGTAATTGTGATTGTTTGTTTGCTTGTTTTGCTGGTTATCACCTATCTGTGCCGTATTCAATTGTCTCTTGGCTCTCGTTCAGATTTTGTGCAGTTGTGGTCCTTGGCATTTCGATTGTTTGTTTTTTCGTTTGTTGTCTTTTACTGATTTGTGTGCGAGTATTTACATTTTGGAGGGATTTCCCTGCCACATGTTTTCCACTCATTAGTTTTGTTTGCGTGCTGTTAAAAACAAGATTTGAGCCTCGCCTCTCCGTATAATGTTGTGGCACACGCCTGTTGTACGCAATTTCGTTTAGTGCAGTACGTGTGCAGATGCCACATGCGGCAAACTATTGTGCCGTGCGGCAGGTATAGGCTCTAGCCACGCCCACTCATGTGCCGCATTTATGCATAATTTAACTAACAAGACCTTGTCAACTATGTTGTCCTTGCTGGGCGTGGGTGTATGTGTAGGTGTGTGGGTGTTTGTATTTTCTTGCTCATTTTCCGCATCAGCAGAGCAGAAGGCAGCGTCATGAGCGATATGAGGTGAGGCGTGTGGCAGAGTTTGGGGCACTGAGTACTTTTACGTAGATACATAAAACAATAGCCAGCGAGGCTAATGGGCTTATGACTCTGCGGTTTTTGGTCCGTGCTGGCGGGAAAAACTTGGAGGTAAACCCCAAAAATAACATATATATAAATATAACCAAATCCACGACAGAAAAAGAAAGTAAATGTGAATACGAAAGCAACAGCGAAAGAATTTTAGACCCCCTCCACAAACAAAAGGCCAAGGATTCCAGGTTTTTTCTCCTCTTTTTTTTGGGTTACGGTTCGGCAGTCAAGGCTATGTGGGAGCTAACTAGATGGGCTGCCCTAAAAGGATAGGCAACTAAGTTGTTATGATGACGTTCTTGCCGCAAATGCTGTGATAAAAAAAGGCAACTACAAAAAGTAGATCTAATCGTTTGTAGCCCACTGTTAGCTGAATGACATTTCATTTTGTGAGTCACAGCACAGGCAAAAGCAGTGCTTAGCATGTATTTATAATGAGCGCATTAGTAGGAATTGTCCGAAAAGGTTTGCGAAAGCTCCTCTAAGTATCTTATTTAAGCAAAGCGCACATCAGAGAGGGAGACGCGCAGAATGAGAGAGAGAGAGAGGGAGACAATGTTTGTCTCTGTGCGATTCACATTTAGTTTGACGTGTTGCCAGTTTTCTTTGCCAAGTCATTGTGTTTACAATTTATGGCCCACTTTCTTTTTTTTTTTGGCAACTCCACAAGAATTAGCAGCAGTTTAAATTCAGGTATTTTAGCTGTCATTGCGTCTAGAATCTGGTTAAAAGTCAAAAGAGATTTAACTGAAAAGCAAAGCCAAAAAGCTGCTGCTCGATGTTGATGATGATGTCATCGCCAGATGAACGACATTTGTTGTCGCAAAGTTTGCTCATAACTGTAAGACGCATTTAATAAGTAATGCCCAAAAGTTGATGGAATTCGAGAGAAGCATTAAAAAGTTGTTAGCCCATGCCACAGCACGCGCAGCATCTGCAACAAATTGAAGCAGGTATTTATGCTCCACCCTTCTGCTGCCCGAGCAGCAAAAAGTTGCGCTTGAATTATTAAAGTGAATGTGCATTGAAAACTAATTCAAAAGCTTTAATTAAAAGTGAGCACATTTTATGCCCATTCTCCAATTCTGCTTTTGTGAGCTAATTAAAAGCACTTCCGTTGTAACGACTGCCATGCCAAGTTATATATATGTGTGTGTGTTTGTGGCAAGTGCGTCGCGCAGTTGCAAAATGGCATCAGAGTCATTTAGATGAATGTATTTCCTGCCATCTGCTAAATGGGTCCGACAACATTTTGCTTTTAGGGTTAGGCAATTAATTATAAATAGCAGGTTATAAATGATGTGAGAGCAGGGAGAAGCCATTGGCCAGAAATGGGATCTGCCCGAGCTACTGAAATATTGACAGTTAACAGTTGACATTTGAGCGCACCCGGAAACCGCAAAAACTATTTTGAGCGGGCAGGAAATGGCCTAAATATGACCACATTTCTTTTCCAATTTGGTATTAAAAGTACTCTTTGTGGACCAAAAGAAATCCGATTAGTCCTTCAAACCGCTTGCGGCCGTATTTTTCATCTTGCGACGAACGGACAGACAGACGTGGTCCAACAGAGAAAGCCTGTCGTTCTAAACAGAAATAAGTTTACTTTATGCGCCCGGGAAGTAGGCTTTTGCTTTTTGAATTATTATTATTATTATTATTGTTACCATAATGCAGCTTAGTTAGATGTATTCTGCCCCTATTCTAAGACTACTCTTCACAGCTTGGTGTATTTCCCAATGGGTACAAAGTGGGGTAACCAAAGGGTCAGAACTCCAGGGCCTGTAACCTGGCTTGTGAGTGATTCCTCGGTATACCAGTTTAAAGTGTGTGCTTTCATATTGTATTTTTTTATTTACATTTTTTATTTTTACATATCTTTGCCAGAATATTCTTGCCAGATTTGCTGAGCCATGGCATCTGAATATAGGATTATTATTTCTAATGGTTATATTACGCCCATGTTTAATTGAGTAAGGACCATCAAGTATTGCTATTATTGTTTGTATACCTTGGCATAAATATGTAAACACAGAAGGGTTTTCCTTATGTATTTAGGTTTATCTGTATGCTCATTCGGTGCCACAAACAATGCACATAAAATGTTGAGCAAACAATAGAACACGGCTATTAATTAAATGTAATGTCTTCAACTATGCCAATGTGTTAAATTTAAGCAGTTGCTTACCTATGGCCACCGATTTGTCATTGTGTGCTTTGTGCTTGGTCTGATAAGAACAACCTCAACACGATTTAAGTGTTGATTTATGACAGGCGCACACACTCAGTCGCACACGCACCCACACAGATAGACACACACGCAATCTGAGCAGCTAAAAGCAGGCGAGTGCGATCCTTATTTATCGATGGCGTCAACATTTCAGGCATCTATCTATCTATATATATATCGGGCACAATAACGCTCCGTTTCACATCATCCACAGCGGCTTAACTTCGACTCCTATACCCCCTCTCCTCCTGTCATTCGCAGCCCCCGCCACACTCTCCATATTCTCGTATTCAGCGAGCCTCGAAAATACATTTCATATTCATATGTGTCTGTGTGTGTTTTTGTGTGTTTGTCTTTGAATTGCTCATCCTCAAACACTCTCCGTCTCTCTATCTATCACTCTCACTCTGCATGTCTTTCTTAGTAGCGCTCTCTCTTTCTATGGGTTGTTTGTCTTTGTGCGCATGTGGCGCTGTTAAAGAGCTTAATATTTTATTTCATTCATATTCCAATTGTTTACGCATAATTGCCAACCCCAAATGCCCTGATGACCCTATCTCGATTCTCCCATTCACGCAAGTGGAGACACTAAAAGTGTTTGGTAGTCGGTTCTAAAATTATAGTATACTTTTAAGCGCCCAGCTCGACCTTCGCCACAAACTAATTTCTAGCTCATTTCGCATCTTGTTTGTGTGTTGTGTTTGTGTGTGTGTGTGTCTCGGCCTTCGCTAAGTGTTGCCTCTGCTAACTTTAGCATACTTTCAGGCACAAGGCAAAGACTCTTAAAGACCAGTGAGAAGCCCCTCCAGCAAACCCTTTGAGTTGAAGCATTTAGCTTTCATGCAAAACATGTGAGAATTTACATATATGCATATGTATGAGTTTACATATATGTGATTGTATGTCTGTGCGTGTGTGCGTGTGAGCAGGAATATCGTTAGCTTATTACATTATAATGCGCATTATTGTGCAATTGTCGCACATAACTGGAGTTGTTCCCCAGAGAGCCCACTCTCATTCAGATAATATAATAAAAAATTATAAAATGCTCCTGTTATTTCTGCTATTGCTACAGCTGCAGAGAGCACAATGGAAATTTATTTGCTATTGCTCTCGCATTCATTGCAGTATAATAAATTCATTCATTAAATATAACAAAGCATACTCGAAACATACCTCTTTATGGCATTTTATTAAAGTTGAACTCTGCTTAAAGTTGCTGCCGATCAGACACTTATTTCTTGGCGCTTTGAATTACAATTCTGCAATTATTGAATTTAGAACTTGAACTAAATTTCTTGCTTCAATAAGATTTTGGGCATCAAAATTTATACTGCTCACGCACAGGTTCATTGTAGTTTCTGCTGTTAAATATGTCGAAAAATACATACAAGTTACGCTTGTGCATTAATCCAATTGTTTCTGCCAAACAGGCAACAAATATGCTTGAAAATACATTGGTATCTCGGGTGTCATAAATTAATTGCGCCAAATATGCAAATAGGTAATATAAATTATGCACGCGATGCATTTCATTAGCTTAAAGTGGTTAGAGACGACTGAGCTCAATGAGCAGCTTAATGGAGGTGTGTGCATGAACAATTGGGAATTTAATTGAACGAAAGGAAAATGTGAACACATAACTAATAATATATGTACGGTATTACAGTTTTAGATGCTCCTCCTAAAACTATAAATTGTAGTTTTATTATTATTTTTAAAATTAATAATGAGCTGCTGCAATAATTTCAAACGATGAGATTGCTATTGATTTTATTTTACTTTATTTTGAATGTCAACATTTCTATTACATGAAGTTCATACAAAACATTTCTTTTCACAATTCTTGAACAAAGCTGTAAGTTTTGTGAGCTAGTTCTGTTCAGTTGAGCAGAAGAAAAAAATAAAAATATATTTTATTTTCGCTACTTTACTGTATTCTTGTGCTCAACTGAGCTGAGCCACCTCAGAATTCGTTGCGAATTATTGGTTAGACTTAACTGCACAACGAAATCAACATTTCTGATTGCGAAAGCCAACATTTTACGATATTTTTATAAAATCGAAGGTAGCATTTTTGTTGGCTTCTTTAGAATACGGTGCTCCACGTTGCACGCTGCACGTTGCATGCTGCACGAAATTACAAGAAAGGAGCAGTGACTGCAACTGATTTGAGAGCTGAAATCAGAAATTGAAGAAAAACGCAACAAAATTGTGAAGTGAATGGCGAAAGGCGATGAATCAAAGCGAATACGACTAAGAGATGCGCCACAGTTAAATATTGGGGAAACAATTGTTTGTGGCACACTTCTGAAACATGTCAGATAATATATATACCCCATACACAACTGCTGCAGGGTATCTGCGTGAACAATCGACTGGTGATTTTCTGGCAGACATTGGCAGAACTGTGATTTGCTTGCATTTCAATTGGGAATCAGTGAACAATCAGCCGAATCGAGTCTCCTAACAGGATGAAATCAAATCTCGAACGCTAAACGTTGGCCATGAGTCAAAAAAAAATGGCCAAGACTGTGGTAATTGAGCTCACCCTCACCTGCTATCCTGTTCAATTCAAACTATTTGTTCTTCATATTCTCGCCAGCTTTATTATGCAGCTGCGTTGCCAGAGTTGCCACAATCCGGCAAGCTCCGCAAAAAAGTGCTTTGCGTTTTCTCAACCACTTTCTGTTCACTCGAATAAGGCACAGGCCGGCTGAAACTGAGATAGAGACTTTGTGGCTGCTGCTCATTCTCATTCCGAGTCTCGCTCTTGCTCTTCTTCGCCATTTCATGAATAACAAATCAGGCTGAAGGACAATCCCGGCCAAGTCGGGATAGGGTGAGGGTATGCTCTATGGCCTGGACGGCCAAAAGCCGCAAGTTCTTAGTGCTCAGTTCTATGCATACACAACGACGATGAAGGCGACAACGAAAATCCGAAAAACAAAAAACGGCACAGAAGATAAAAAGTAGAAAAATAAAAATGTGTTTTGCATGGCAAAGAGAAGCTCGCTGGTATAGGGAAGGGTAATAGTTTGCCTGAGAGGATGGGTGGATGGATGGTGTATAACTGCACTCGAAATGTTTAGCAGGCTTTCTGGTCCACTTTTGTTGAATTGAAAAGAAATTGTGCAAAAAACACTTGAGCCGAGTTTCCACATCATCATCATCATCAACGTACTGATGATGATGACGACCACGATGATGATGATGCTGATGATGATGATGAGATGGCGATGATGATGATCAACAACATGCTCAGCATCTTCGTCCTTTCAAGTGTTTGTCAAAGTTTGCCTCAGGTCGGGCCATAGAAATATGTTGCTTCTGCCCCGCAGCTGCCACTTCAAAAGTAGCAAATCAAATGACGTGCGACAAGTGCGGCCAGCTATGATTTAATGTCACAAAAAACAAACTAAAAACAAGGTCGAAAATCGAGCAGTTGAATGCAATATGAAAGGTTAATAAAGCATACAGATAGCCCAACGAATAGAGAGAAACAGAGAGAGAGAGAAAGATGGATAAATAATTACAAATATATAAACAAAATTTGATTTTAATGAATTGAGATAGAACGATTATAAAACTGTGGCAGTCAAAACTAAATTACCATTCTTTATTCACGACTCCTCTCTTCTTCTTCTTCTAGTTGGTGATCACACAATTGATATCGATCGATATTGTTATCAATGTTAGTTGCATGTTAGCTTACAAATGTTATTTTACAGTCTTAGTACAGCCATCACTAGTAGCCTGTTATCTACATTATGTATATGTATATGTAGACACGATGGCAACTAGTAAGAAAATATTTCTTGTCCTTCAAGATATATTTACAATTATATAACATGATCTTATAGAAGTCAGAGGCAAGTGTTCCTCTTCAATTAAAATTATACATATATCCAATATGAGTTCTGCCTCATTGTGTTGCGCAAATAAAATTGTTACAAAAACCATGCCTCGGCAAATATATTTGCATGTTATTTTCTATGTTTTTATCTTATGCCACACTCAAATGAAAAACCATTAAGAGGCATTGATGAATACAAAATGCCATCAGGCTGGCAGTTGTTTGATCCCATCTGGGTATTAGCGAGTGTATATATATATATATATATATATATATATGAGTGTAGAGATACGTGAAAAGCGCAGCGGGGGAATGGGAAAAGCTCAGCATACATTTGAGCACCGTTTGCATAATTCCAGATATTGCAAATGCGAGGCAAGTAAAGGGAATTTCACGTGTGAATCGACTTAGGCGCTTAATTTCGAGACCCCGTCGATAATTACAGTTGAGAGCTGTTTATTGATATCGTAAGAGGAGGATGCAGCGCGAATGCATTCATGTTGCTGTGCAATTGCGAAGCGGAAATTTAATGCCAGAAATTGCAAATTTCCTGCTATCAAAAACATGTCGAGTTTCAGCCTGAGCTTGAGCTCAAGACAATGTGGGTTGGGGAGGCGTGGTGCCACGCCTCTGCTGGCAGGATGTGCCACCCAAAAATGGTTTGTCGACTTGCCTCACATCAATGTGCCACATGCCTGTGCCCTGTATATTTGCATAGATGTATTTAATTTGCAGCTGTCAGCAGAGTTATGTTTCGCTCTCGCTCTATCACTGTCTGTCTCTCTCTCTCTCTCTCTTTCTCGTTCTCTTTCCTTTACATACGTGTTGGAATTTCTCTCTCCCTCTGTGTGGCAGAGATGCAGGCTGCAGCTGATTGCCCCGATTTGCAGCGGCACCTCAAGGCATGCAATGCACACAGCAAGCTCCAAATACCTGATATTCTTTTGGCCTTACCATTGTTCTGGGCGTCAATCAATGATGCGGAATGCTCTTCATTAGAAGTCACACGGCTTCCTTGTTTGCATGGAATCACTTGGATAATTTGGGCTCACGTTGAAAGTTATCCATATGCATGCGAGCAACTTTATTGCCGCAAAAACTCACAGTTGGCAAAACTTTCTTTGCGGCACTTTACACGCACAGCCTGAGGAAACTCTTAAGCAACCAATTCCCAATAATTTCTAACTGCTTTGCATATTGGTCTGATTGGGTTCTTTCTGCAATATCTTTCTTTGCAATATCCGTTGAACGATTTTACATTTTCGGAAATATAATAAAGTAATAAAATAAAATTAAAACTGAATAAGTAAATTGAAATTTAGAATGAAAAAAATAAAGCCTATAATAAGTCTGGAGGAATTACGTACTTTACTTTTTCCATTTTAAATAACTTTTATACACTTTCAATTTTCAGTAATTCAATTTGCATCTTTAATTTTAACTTAATGTTTATTCTAAAAGTTGTATATATTAGAAGTCTTTTTTAAATCGTGAACTTTTTTAAGTCCATTTAAACAATTAAATAAATAAATATCAAAGCTACTTAATGCCGTCAAAACAAGGATCATTTATATTAATTCGGATTAATAGTGAATAAATAAAGAACAAACAATATTTTAAGAAAAGTCTCCTTATTTTCTCATTCATAAATGACAAATAGCAAAATTTTAGGTGCTGTTCAAGTTCTGTGGCAACAAGTAATTAGATCCATTATCTGAGAATCTTCTTTCTATCAAGATAAGTTATTAATCACATTTTATAAATGTTATTTTAACACAATATGTAATTTTCGATATATTTTACCAACGAAAAACTATTTGAAGGATTTTAACCTTCAACTAATGTTCACATCACGTTAGAAGTCGATTAATGTGAACAGAAAAAACCCTCGACTGCAATTGAGAAAAATGAAAGTAAAATCAATTTAGGAAACAGACAGCAATGGTTGGCTTTTGTCATTAATAACACACACACAAGTACATAATAAAGGCTGAGTTGGCTTACCAAAAAAGTAGGCAACAATTTTTTTTTATTTTGCTTAGGCTTCGGTTTGATTAATTGAAGTGGAAAATTGCTGACCATGCAGCAAAGACAAGTTAGTAGCCAAGCAAACGAGCAGTATGATTGATAGTTTAAGCCAGCTTTAATGAGCCTGCAGGCCAACTTTTGGGCCCGCTGCCCTTTTCCTTTATTGAGTTTACCAACACTTGACAGAGCCTGGAGGTGTTGCCGCTGCTGCCTCCAGGACCTTATCATGTTAGTCACGCTCGCTTATTTACATAGCTGATTACTGGGGACTAGAAATGAGCTTTACCTCAGTTTAATTAAAGTTTCTGGGCCCACAAATTGTATGCACACAAAAGTTTGTGCCAAAAAGTTTTAGCTTCTTTTCATAGATTGTACGACAAACAGACGAAGCGTTGATTGACTGCAAGATTTCGAATTGTGCCCAACAAAAGCAATTTGTCAGCAATTACAAAGGCCAACAATTAATTGATGTGATCCGGCAACATCAACAGCCACAGCCACAGCAGTAACAACGGTTGACAACAATATTCGTTTGGCATGTAAATTTCATCGTTGATGCCCCTACTCACTGCCACAAAAAGGCAGGCAACGTTTTTGTGGCAGCAGCTTGCAGCGAATAACTAACGTTGCGTGCCCCAAATTATGCAACACTTGGTTAAACGCTGTAAATTGGGCAAAAACACACACAATTTAAGTATACAAAACGGACGACAAACCGTTGTCTATGCGACCACAGACTAAATAGTACTCGAATCTACAACGCCCCGACCAAAAATGGCAAAAAAGTAGTTCCCATTTTTAATAAGAAATATTAGCAATTATCGATTTCTAAAATATAAAAAAGCCTTTATAATTTAAGAAACTTGTTTTTTTAAATTTAGAAGTTCTGTATAAAAACCAGAAAAAAAAACCCTTTCAGTTTTGAGGCAGTTTTTCAAAAATACATAAAATTAATTATGCTCATTTTACACTTGATAAATGATAACCCCTTAGCTCTGTAATTAGGAGTTGAAATTAAGAATCTGTTTGAGTTAATGAGCAAGTATATCAATTTAATAGATTAGGTCAGGGTTGCAAAATGTTTAAGTAAACCGCACAGACGAGTTCTAGCTGTTAAATAAAATACGTAAGTGAGAGTCAACGGTAGCCCAGGGGTGTATAAATAATTTATAAAATGTGTGTGGTGTGTGTGTATGTACACATTTGAAATATGTTGTGTTGCAAATGCGTTTGGATAAAGAAAAGGCGGGTAAAACTCTTATCTTCATGCAGTCCAAAATAAAATTAAATCTCTAAAATTACGCAGAACATAGATAAAGATAACTTCATATGTAAAGTAGTTTTTAAGTCTAAGGCTTAATGAAATTAAAATGCCGTTGTTGGAAATGAGCGTCGCTTTGAACTTCTCGTGCTCCATGACAAGTGTTTTTAACTGTTTTTTATTTTATTTTAATTATTAAAAACCATTTTAAATGCATCTGCATAAAGATGACACTGAACACAGGACAATTAAATAGGGCAGCAATTAAATGCGGGCTGTCAACTTGAAATGTCATTCGTTTCTATGTTGGAATATGATATTTGCTATTCGTAATTCGCGACGCTTGAAAAGTTGGGCGTATCTTTTGAGCGTTAACTGTATTTCTCTGTTGGCTTGTGGTTTGCTCTTGCAATTGATGTCCTTTCACAGGTTTTGTATTACCATTTTATGTTGTTGTCCATGTTGTTACTTTGAATGTTTGCGCTCTAATTCGCCGCTAAGTGGCCTTTTTACATTAGTTGCAAAACTTTCTCCTTTTTTTTTAGCACACTTGCAGAAGTTTATTACAACTGCTGTTGTTCCTTGTGTAGTCGATACTTTTAGCGGCTTGGCTGTGGCTTTTGCCAATGCTGAAATTGTTT
This sequence comes from Drosophila nr. medialis 2 BK-2023a, assembly GCA_035044325.1. Lineage (NCBI taxonomy): Eukaryota > Metazoa > Arthropoda > Insecta > Diptera > Drosophilidae > Drosophila > Drosophila nr. medialis 2 BK-2023a. The sequence goes on from JAWNMH010000348.1 coordinate 1,977,116, forward strand.
GCCGCGTCTTAAGTTCAGTTGCGGCAATTTAGTGAATGACTAGCAAAAGTTTTTCAGCAGCCATAGCAACGCTTAGTAATCCGACTACACCCTTGATGTCAATATTATATGTGGAGATATGGAGACTAAAGCTCGATTTGAAATAAAAAATAACTAATCGATCTTTAAGTGCAATTAAGTGCAATTTGCCCGTGGTTTAAATTTACAGCGGTTTGTGATTAATCTAGAATCACCACTGTTCCAAATAGTACGCATACAAACTATCCATATAAAAGTTGTAGCATCGAAATAAAAATAGAAGACAGCTAAAGTGAACTGATCTTAATTTAATTCATCAACATTCAAGTGAAGCTGTCGAGGTTGCTTCTAAGATAAAAATCGATAAATATTAATGTGCTATCATTATTTTTCCAGTTACGGCCATACTAAATTCGAGAAGCAGAGTTTCTTATTCTTAATGCTGACTCAAGGAATCAACGCACACAACATTAATTGGTATGTTTCTTAGGTCTTAACAGTGGAGTGAATGTGGAATAAATGTGGGCTATCTCGACCATTTCACGTTGCGCCTAGCTGCAATCTTGAATCACGATTTGTTGACCATTTCTCGTTTTGTAAATAAACCAATAAATTCATTTAAGGCACGCAACCTGTGAATGGAAGCACAGCGCAGCTGCTCATGAATGCGAAATGCGGGGTACTTCAGCCTTATACACATGTACAAACATATGTATGCTGTATGTGTGTGTGAGTGTGTTTGTGTGTGTGTGTGTGATGAGTGTCTGTTAGTGTGTGTGCGCGTGTGTGCATGTTGTGGGCTATGAAGCTTTACGAGCGTCGCCTCATTGTTATGGACAATGATGTGTTGAGAGACAAAAACACGTAGAATAAGAATTTTATGTAGGCATTTTTCCCGAGAAGTTGTTTTAATTATAACACCTGACAGCAGCACCTTACAACGCTTTCACATGTGTGTGAGTGTGTGCTGCTGTAGCCATGAAGTACAGTCAGCAGAAAAAGCAAAAAATATGCTGCCAGCATTAAGAATGCAAAATTTAATTCCGCAAATGAGAAACGTTTCGCGGGGACTGCAAATGTGAATGTCAATGAAAATCACACTTTATCCAGCTGTCTCTCTCTATCTGTCTTTCTCTCTCTCTCTCTCTCTCTCTATCTCTCTCTCTGCGCTCTGTTGTCCTCTTTGTCTTTTTTTCGTTGTTATTGTTTTTGTGTGTGGCATCTCGGAAAGCAGCTTTTTAACTGCTTGCGAATAAATGGCGACCAGATACAATTTAACAAATTAAAAAAAAGGCGCGCAGCTAAATATAAAAGTGACAGGAAGAACAAACCGGACGGAACCGAACGGAACGGAGTGACCATGACCAAGAGTTTTGCGAATCGAGCCGAGAAATATGCAAAAATAACATTCGCAAGCTGAATGCGAGCCAAATTGTGGATGTGGATTTCCTGGTTCGCTGACAGCCCAAGGGCACTGCGAACACAAACTGACAGTTTGTAGTTTTATTAACTAACAGTTTTTATGAAATAAAAATGATTACTCCTCTGTGTACACATATATATCACTGCGAATGACACAGTTTTTCAGAATTTAAGTTTAAGTTTAAACAAATGGGAAACTGCAGCTTGCATATAGAAGTTATCAAATCAAATATAAATGCATACTTCACCCAAATATTCAACATGTTTTCTTCCAATGCAGTACTTCATAAATCATAAATCATCATCGTATTTGTTTTGGTTATACTCACCTAGAAAGAAAGTTAAAAGAAGTTAATCATTGAATATATATGGATAGATAAATTAAACTTAATACTTATTGTATATTTTAATTATTGGCATTAAATTTACAACTTATCTTAAATACCAGGAGCTGGTAAGCACTTGAACAATAACTTAACTTAACTTAACGTGTGAGATGTAATAAATCAAACTGTTAACAGTAATGTATTGATTATATATTGTTATACAATAAATCTTCAATTGGAATTCAGACTGAATACAAGTTGTGGAGGAAAGTCAAGATATTGGAGGTATAAAATAATCAATGATTGATAGTCAGGCAAACATATGACTCGGGGTATTAAATTAGACAAGATACAGCTATTCCCCAGATATGCACAAATAAAGTGCTCAACCCTTTTTCCCGATAACGATTCGCAGCATAGACATCGAGGGAATTACCGTCGTACGGAATGTAAGCGTGAATTATTCAGCAGTGCTGGGACCTGTTACTGTTTGCTTTAATACGGTTTTAAGTCATTTCATTTATTATTTAAGCCATGGCACAATTCGGTGGCGTTGGCTGTCAAAAATGCAATCGCCAAAACGAGAGGGCAACCAAAAAAATTAAAAAAATAAAAACACCAAAGCAAACATAAAACACAGAAAAGCAGAAATTCGAGAAATGAGAAGCGCATGCAACAAAATTCAATTACTACTGTGGCAGTCAACAAGCCAAGCGAGGGAGGATTGGGCTGAAGAGCGAGCTTGGCTTTGGGGATGAGCCAGATATGCGGCTGTGGCTGGGGATGGGGGATGTTACGAGACGTAACCGTTCTTTGTAGTTATGCCAACGCTCATATTGTATGGGAATGTGATGTGCACACATGCAAGAATGCATGTATAGATGTACATATGGATGTGATTCGTTCTCCGCTGGCATTTCAAATATATGCGAGTAAACGCAATTAAAACAAGCAAACTTTCTCTTGAAAACAGTGCCAGACTAAAAGATACCCTGTACAGTCAGTCCAATAATTACTCGTACACTCTTCCATTCATAACTTAGCGCACTTTCATAAAATTGGGATAGTATTTATTTTATTTATTCAGATCTTAATTTTGTCACAAAATGCATTAAAATATGTTTTTCCTTACAACCAAATCATCTTAAATGAAATTAAAAAAAAATTAAATTAATTTCCTGACAAAATGCAGCGGCGATTGGCTGTGCTGGTTGAGATTTATCATTAATGCAAATTTGTACAGAGTATAGAAATTTAAGCTTTAAAGTTCCGTAGTTTTTCATAGAAAATTAAATTAAACTATTCATGCTTTCTCTCTTTCTCTGTCTCTCACTTTGTCTCTCGCAATCTCTCTTTATCTTTATATCCTCATAACCCCATTATTTTTATCAACAATGTGTGCATCAGCGGGGCTTAAATTAATTGCCAGCTGTAGATAAAGCAGAAATAAATAACTGTAGGCAATGATATTGCAATGTTAAATATAAATACTCCACGCTCATTCAGTGATTCGCAACAATCATAATTAATTAACGCATAATTACGTAATTAATATAGCTGCAACTGCTGATTCAAATTGTAAGCATCTTGTGCCTTTGTCGAGTGGATAAAAAATATACATAAAACCGTCTTCAGAATTATATGCAACAAAAATATGGCATAAGAAAAAAATATAATCTATATAAATATCCATTATTGTGTCAGTCAATTATTATGCTCTTAATTACCAGATGTTAATATGACATGAAAGCATCATGAGAAAGTCGTTATTTCATTTAATGTAGATTAATTTAAGTCGTTGATTTGCATTTTATTAAATTATCGAATAATTACTATTGGTAAAAGCAAATATATATCACATTAGTAGCCAATTAACTGAATAAGTCCATGTGTCCAATATCCAAATATAGTAAATTACTTCCAATGCATAATAGTTGACAGTTAAAATAGAGTCATCAAATCAAGGTTCTAAAAACGGCATAATGACCCGACTGTAAATCCATACAAATGCATATATTATGGCTAAATACCCTGTTTGTTAGCCAGATTAGTAAACTGGATATTTACGCCAAACATCTGGCAACCTATCAAATTTCTACGAGCTGTTCTCATATATTACGCGAATTATGTCAGACTTATTTCGCTCGACTTATTCGAGCCCCTCTCGATGGCCAGCTTAGATCCAGATGAGGCGTTCACTGGGAGTGGTCGTAACGTTTTAATTAACCGCGCGCAGTGGCTGATTGCGTGAAAGTCAATGGGCTAATTAACTGATGTGTCATTAAGGGCTCTTCAATACTAATTGGCTTTTGATTTTATTATAGCTCGATATTTCGTGCGGTACTTGATGCGGCATTTTTTTAAATAAATGACGCAATTGAGCCCGTCAGAATACACTCCGCCCCTCTGGGCTCTGTCTGTGTAATTAATGCACTTGTTAGCCGCCTTCATAATGTTGGAAGCTTAATAGTTTTAGCTGCAAGCAGTTGCCGTTGCTGTGTGGCATCTTCAACTTCTACTCGTTGGAATCTCTGGTCCTGCTTACTTGTTGCCATCGCAACCCTCCAGCCAATTGCTCAATCATTCAACTAATAGAACAGGCGACGCTACACTGCCCAACTCTGGGGCATGGCGTAATTGCAACGTGCGGGGGCGTGGCATGGTATGCGCCGCACTGCATCTTAAGCGTGGCGTGCTTCTCTAATAGACAACCACTCAATTGGCTGTGGCATTCGAGCACTACTCCAGTAGCAACAGATGAGACAATAAATACACTGAGCGAACTCCCCGAAGGCAAGCTGGAGGAGCTGGCTAAATTCTTAACTTTAATTGAGCAAAACTATTAGCATTCAAATTTCTTAAGCACGTATCACAATCTAAAATCCAATTTATTTATCACTTTATTTATTTATATACTCAAATTGTGCTAAATATCAGAATATTTAAACAAATAGCCTGTTTAGCGGGAAATTCTATGATTTATTAAATTTCGCAACGATTTTATGAAAAGTATCTTAGCATTATTGCCACAAACAGTTGATTGATTTCAAGAAAGTTAAGCGTTTCTGTTAAGACTCAATTATACACTTTAATAATAAGAAAATTTCATATCTTCTATGTCAGACACTAAATCAAACCGTTGCTATAGTATATAACCAGATATAGAACGGATTATGTCATATTAACTTTTGCATAATTTTGTACAAATTTCCTAGTCAATAATTATTCAAATTCTTCCTCTTCGCACTCAATTAATGTATCATAAGCGAAACCCACATCTAAATTAATTATTTTATTATTCATTTCTCAAACAGATATACAAATAGGTCAACCTGTATCTCCTCTTGTATTTAAATAAATAATATATAAGATGTTAGGCATAGAAAACATTACAAAACACTTGACCAGAGGCAGAATTTCAGTATTTATAGACTTTTTTTAGTTATTTATTCAGAAACACGCTTTGAATGCAAATTTCGATACGATTTATAATGGAAATTGCCTGGAATGCATTTGGGAATAGTAATCATAATTCATATCTGATATTCAGAAATAAAAATAGGGCAAGATTAATGAATCTGATAGTTGAGGCAAGGCTGTCTGTGTGTGTGCTTTGTGAGGCAAGCAACTGATTTTGAGAGCACCTTCAAGAAAACCAGCTCCATAAAAGAATGAAGCATTCTTCTTGAGCTCAACTTGGATTGGCCCGCAGGCTTTATTGTTGCAATACATTTAAATGTGTGGCATGCTTTATGGCATACTTTTCTGTGCTGCCATTAATCAACATTAAAAGTGTCAACAATAACAACAACAGCAGCAACAACAACAATAGCGGCAGTAACAATAACAGCAACAAGGAGAACCAAAGAAAATGAAATGTGAAAAGCGCTCATAAATAGCTGACAAGTGAGAAGGAAACTGAGGAGACGAGGGGAAGTGCGGAAGTGGGGAAGCGGGGGCACCAACAACTGTGCGAAAAAATACTGTATATATGTATATACATATAGATGGTGGATGGGTGTAGGAGTAATGCAATCAGCAGGTGTTTGTCAGTTTCCTCGAGTAATTTATTTGATCCGGCAAGTTGTTAATGCACCGTTCAAAATTCAACATCCACCGTGCAACATTCACCGTTCACCGTTCTGAATTTAGCAGTTTCAATTGCATATATATGTAATATTTCTGTTTATTTATTTCCCTATATATATATATAAAACATGTACTAGTGTAAGTGTTCGAGAATGAGCGTGTGTGGCTGACCCATGCAGGCCAGCCTTGTTCATCGCGGTACCTGCCGCTGAAGTTGGATTCGCAACTACCGTTATTTGCTGGCGACGGGTTGCCGCCAGCTCGCGGCGCGACGGTCACCGCGATCTAGCTGCCTTCATTGACGGTCGCCGCGACCCAGCCGCTGCTGTGAGGCCGTGATCCAGCTGCCTTCATCAACAGGCCCTGATCCAGCTGCCTTCATCGACAGGCCCCGATCCAGCTTCATTTTACCTGTATATTAGGCTAAGCGTTTTTATATAAATAAAGAGCCTGCTCGTCAGAGCGGGAAGTTCGATCCTACAAGTCGACTCGGTTTAATCGTGCATTAAACAATTTCTATAAGGAATGCCTTTGTTTAAAGATTAAAGTGTTTTTAATGTGTTTTCGCCTAACTCTCTGCATGCTATTTAAATAATTTTTAATATCCAGATTTAATTGGTTTTCTTTGCATATTTAAAATTAATGTGCAATTTTTAATTAACAAGTTTAGAGTGCTCAAAAAGATGGTGCGCGACTTATGGATGCCCTGTATTTATTTATTCAATGTCGACTAAAATATGCAGAACATAATAAAAATATTTTATTTTTATTTAATTCATAACATTGATTTAAAAATAATATAATTAACATAAGTACCAAAAGTTGGCCCATTTAGGTATCCACAGAAAATGTTATTTTAAATTTAAAATAAATTTTTTAATTTTTCATATTTTATGGGATTGACAAAAACTCTAAGCCACAAATGCCCATCCAAAATGTTATTCCCAAGATAAGACGTTTAAAGTTTAATGTGATCATTACAGAATATTCAAAATTCCTCGCTGGGCTTATAAAGAGGTATAGACTTTTTACCGTTTAAGCTCATATTTTTTATGGCCCTTGCAGACAATTTAGGAATGTCATTTTTAGAACTTTCGTAATGAGCTTAAAACTAAATTCAAGAAAATGAAACTCGTTTATTTCAACAATCAGCCTTCTCTTTACCAATCGTAAAAGCCAACTTTGTATAAAATACCATCCCAAAATTCTTTAGTGAAACAAAATTTTGGACTTTCGTGAACGTTGATTGTTGCCTTTGCTCGACCTTTGCCGCAAAGTCAGCGCTTTATTGAATGTTTTCGTTTAAATAAAATTGAATAAACCGCTAATCCAATTCACTGGCCACAAACCCCACTCGTAGGGGGAACAACAAAGAACTCAAATAATTTCCATATCCTTTCATTGTTAACTGTTGTTCCAATTAATTTGCATGTTTGGGGCGAGGTCATTCTAAAGTTTCGCCACACTGTGGATGCCACTAGACAAGCAGTTCAAAGAAGCCAACACAACCAGCATGACAGCATCAATTAGCTGACCCAACTCGGCGCTTAACAAGGACAATTGCATTCCGTGGAAATGGAGGCGGTGAGGAGGCGAGTCGGAGGCAATAATAAAAGAACTGAGTGGCATGCCCCACTGCGGCCGCATGTGTGCTTAATGGGACAACGACAACGACAACCAGCTGAGTTGCTTCCCCTTTTAGCTCAGTTAAGGATTCTGGACCAGAAGTCCGAGTCACTTTTCTTCGGCAGCAACACAATTGAAGTAATGCAATTCTGATAGTTCTTCTTGTTAATATTGTTATTGGCTTATTGTGGTTCGCTCTTCAATTTTCTCTGGCCACAGCATAAATGCTGACTCACAGTCCTTAAATGTCAAGTCAGCTAAATTGTTGCGGAAGCAACTCTTGAAACAGCTTAAATTTCCGTTCAGTTAACTATGGATTGTTTTTTGGTTTCAAATGGAAATTTGGAAAATATCGTCCATTATTAAGCCGTCCAAGCCGTTTTCTTCAAATTTGATCTTTTGAAACAAAGTGTCTTTAATTGAATTTCGCATCGTACTTTTAGTTAAATTAGCATAGAAATACTTCTGCTTATGTTAAAAATATTATTATAATAATCCCGGATAGACAAATTAAGAGCTAAAGTTACCAATCTTGGAATGCAGAAGCTGATAATCTTCTTCAAAGATTGGTACGAACTTATTTCGACCCATTTCCATTAAATTTAACATATCTAATTAGTTTGTATACCCACCAAGGTAAAAAGCCAATTATCAGCTGAGCTGATAAAGCTATCTTTTTTGGGAAAGATCTGCTGATGCTAAAATTAAGCTGAAAGTCTAAAAACAATTTCTGCTTAACTTTCCTTATGAGCTTTCATTTTTATTCCAATGCATTCAAAATCAAAAATAAAGCCAAATAATGTTGAGAATGTTTATTGCATGTAACATTTTTAATCCACTCGCAAATATCAATCAGTTTATTTATTTCTTAAGCACATCAAGTTAAAATATTATGCATACTAAAATATTTATGTTGGCCACAAAATATTAAATGCGTGTACAAAAGAACAGTTCAAAATAAATCATTCTGATTTCATCAATAAAAGAAAGAAACAGTTATAAACAAGCATCGCATTGAATAATTTAATGTTATATGCAATATTTTGATGAGTCGCATTAAGTTGAGCGTTGCAGCAAACGCAACGTTGGGGGCATAACCCGTCGTCACTTGCCACCACCCTTTGCATCCATATAATGCATTTGTTGGCCAGGTCACATTTGCGAATTTATAACCACAATAAACCGCAACAAAGGCGGCAACAGCAACCGTAAAATGCAGCCGCATTGGTTGCTGTTGTTGACTCCTTGCCCCTTTTTGGCCCCTCGCCATATAACCTATAAACTGTCATAAAAGCAAGAAATAAACAAAAGAACGCAGCGGGGAGGGCAAAGCGGGAAATCTAAAGGCATATATGAAAAATGAAATTCCAAAAATTCAACCCAACTTCATGGCTCCCTTGCAACTGCCCTTTTCCTCTCTAATGTGGCTACAAAAGTAACACAATTTTCCGCTCGAAATGCGAAAGCAATTCTCATACATACCCTATAAATACACCTGTAGCGGGTGTACCAAGTATGTACTTATTTGCCTTTCCCATTTCGTCAACTAATAGTGTTTTAACTATTTTATTTATTTATTGTTTTATGCACTATTGTTATATATTATATTATTATATATATTTAAGACAAATATAATTATTCACTATTTTTATTTCTTGCTATATTGATTGCAATATTCGGGAATAGACTATTTGTAGTTCCATACTTCTTAAAAACTCATACTTTTTAAATCCACATATTAATGTAACTTTCCACCAGCCCATACACTATGCAAATAATGATATATCAAAACTGTTAACGTGTGGCCTCTAGGGATAGATCATAAATTACGAAAAAAAATAAAAATGCATTTTAAGAATAATTCACGTAATTATAATAAGCAAAAATAACAGTAATACATATACATATGTACGTAATAAAACATATGCATAATATATTCAGTAATAAAACCGAACTCCTTAAATATTTACAATCTTCGCTGTTTTTACATGTAAATTGTTAAATTATTAAATGCCTATTCAGTTGCTAAAATTTGTTAATAGAAATAAATAAATTCTTAAGTATAAGTTGCTGTTACTTTCTGTAGTCTACACTTGTAGAGAATTGAGTATTCGATCAGTTACACACACACTGCCTGTTACGCAATACTCGTTCCGTGCTAGTGTTATTTATTCACCGATGTAAGGAAGCAGCCGAATAATAAATTTGCACTTGTTGTTGATGCTAAATTAAAATGCACAGCAGATTTATATGCACATGAAGAGCCACAAGCAGCACCGCAGCAAGCCACCCCTCAACCACCTCAACCACCACCCCCATTCCCTGCAGAGTATGCAGCAAGCAGTTGAGGCTTGTGCCGAGAGTTTTGTGGGCGCATTCGCATTTTCTGAAGAGGTTGCACGTACAACTTTTTGCCACCTGGCAAAAGTTTGTGCTCAACAACCGTTACCGTAGGGAGAAACAAATTCAGCCACAAAACTAGGACTTATCATCAGGTTGAAATATATGCCAAGCCAAGTTGTGTGATGTGTGCCCCGAGGGGCAGCCCTGAAGTGACCGTTAGGCACTGAGACAGTGAGGTAGCTGCATGAGCTGCCACTCTGCTTAGTTGGTATACGTGTGGTTACTGCCACAATACAGGGTGTCAATCAATCATTACTGCAGCCAGGCGCTACGTGGAGGAATGGAATGATTGGCGAATGGGCTTCATTTCGTTGCCACTCGATTGCACCAAAACGCCGTAATGTGCGGTGTTGGCTGCAAATTAACGTGATGCCTGCTGCAATCACACACATACACACACACACCACAGTACTCACTACACACTAGCTTCCCTCTAGCTGCCCCTGGACCACATTGGTCAGTCTGTGCAATTTGTCCATCAATCATGTCCTTCGATTTCGGCTCCCAAAATTTAATTGACTTTGATTTGTAAAGTTGAGCATTGTCAGTGTATGTACATGTATATGTATGTGTGTGTGTGTGCGTTTGATTGTGTGTTTGTCTAATTTGGTTCGTTTTGCTGCTGATTGGGTGACAAATGTTTGATGTTCTGTGAAATTGAGTTGATGCTCGTGTTAAGTGCTTCCAGAATCGAATTCAGATTGTTCTATAAATTGCATTTGTCATACAATTTCAAGTAATTTATGTGGCTGCTGTTGTTGCTAATTTTTTGACTTATTCATTTTGTTAAAAGCTTAACTGAGCTATATTTGTGTTACACTTACACCACCAAGCAAATAGATTGTTTAGCAGTATATAGCAAAAGCTGTTTCTGCTTATTTTTGTACTTCAAATTTAGTTGTCTAACTTTCGATTGTGTGTGCTTTGGTCATATTTTCAATAGCGACAAAAATACAAATAAATTGTTTATATTTGGCATTTAGAATGCCATCGAGCAATAAAATCAATTTTTAGAATCTCACTTTTCTTTACGGCCTAAAAGTTCTTTACGATTTCCCCATAATTGGACTGGAGCGTGTATATGAAAAATGAAGTGAAGATGATTAAGCAAAAAAACAAGCTGAGTTTAACTAAATTTAATGGTACTTTACCTTAAGCACAGATTGCTTAATATAATTTCTAGCACCGAGTTTAAACAGCAGAAAACATTTATCGTTAGTTAGAATAAACGGTATTTTGATATTCGTACTAAATAAATTATACGCTTTGGTCGACTTACACAATAAATATTATTTTTTGTCCAAATTGTTTTTATGACAAAAATTCGGATCGTATTCTGTTGACCGTCATAATTCAATTTATTCAGGTTTGTTATTTGAAAATCAATATTTTCTGAACAACAAACGTGCAAGTTTGTGATAAAAATAAATGGATTTGAATAAATAAATTTATTAGCCCTCTTTCAATTCTTTTCAAATGCTTTTAAAATATTCCGATTAACTTCGCCAAAAGCTCTCAATAATAATATTGTCAATGGAAAGTGCAAATAGAGTTTTCATATCAACATATTTATAGCCAAATGTTATGTTAGGTGATTCCTGAATATTATATACTTCGATAGACTATTTTATTTGAGGTAAAATGAATATTTTATGGGAATAAACAACATGTAAAACAGGTAAATGCCAGCTAGATATTTCGTTATCTGGAACAGAAGCTAACTGAACAAGCAAGAATGACTACGAGATACCCTGAAATACCGTAATCAATTATGAGTCAATGTACATTATATGGCTAAATATTCTCAAAACGGAGGTAGTTATCGATCAAATTATGTATATTTTATCTGCGCCAAATATGAGATATCAGCGATTCGCTCAGACGAACACATAGACAACCATAGCTATGTCGACTCTTCTATTAGTCTTGATCAAGCATAAATATACTCTACGGAGTCGGAGATGTTACCTTCTGTCTGTAACATACTTTTGCACAACATCATTTTTCGCTCTTTGCCCATTTTTATTGTGTTCAGGGTAGAAGCACATTAGGTTAGACTAAATGTCAAAGAGCATCAGATAAGATAAATGTGCGCCAGTTGCTAAATGAATGTCTATTTAAAAGATTTGTGTGTTCGTGACAGTGACAGCAGAATTGTAAGTTGAGAGTGTTTATTGCCTTAAATATGATAAATGGATTTACTTTTGGCAATTAACACCTGAAATCGAATCGGGCAACAGAAACTAAGGCCGGCATTCCAAAGTCGTCAAACAACACGCTTAAAAACCAGAGGCGCTAAATAAACACACGGCTCTGAGCTGGTCGCATTGCTAATTGGCAAACAGCATTTGAACTTGAGCTGAAGCTGCTGATGATGGCGCTGCTTGGTGGCATGCACAATTTATGAAAACCGAAACATTCGTTTCAGGATGAGCCGTAAGAGGCTTGGGCTATTTATCTACCAAATCCTTCGTCCACAACCACAACCTTTTGTTTTAAAAATGAATTTGGCGACGTAGACAGAATTGGCCAACCATGCGAATGCCGTTTATTTTATCATATTAAAAGTTGGTCATTAGCGAAAATTCGTGATTTATACACGCTGCTTGACTTAATGTAAGGCACTACGACTAGCATAAAGGACAAATTAAGGCGAAATAATTAAAAAGAAAAACAGAATCTAAGCAGACAAGCCTACATACCATTTTAAGAATTTTTAATATACATTCAAAATGTATATAAACCAAGGCTAACTATCTTAAGAAAAGCGCTAAAAATATCTTATTCTTAAAAAAAAAATACAATCAAATTTATCGTTTTCCCAATTTGAAATTTAAACAGTTGTTTGAATATATAAATTTCGCAGGCTAGAATAATTCTTAACTATAATCGCTAAACTATTTTATTAATATTCATTTTAGTAATTTCCGAAATAAAAATAGCACCTAATTCAATGAAATTTAAAGTTTTCTCTATTTTTTCGCAAATGTTCTTAAATAAAAATAAAAACCAAACAAAGAATTGCTCTTAACACAAATATTAAACACATAATTATTATTATTGAAAAAAGAAGTGTGCTCAATTTGGTAATTATTATTTGTCTAAGAGGAAACAAATAAATAAAACTCTAGTAAAAGACAATCCCAGCCAAAATGGCGCAGACACAAAAATCAATTTGCCGACGGGTGAAATTTTGCGCTGATTTGAGCATTTGCACCATTTTGACCGTGTTTCTGAGGGTGTTCAAACGAATTCCTGTGGTAATAAGTTCAAATTCGCTCGACGAATTTGATGAGCTATTTTTGGTGCACAACGGAACTTTGTCTAGTCGTTGTCTGCATACAAACACACAACACACACACAAACACACACACACACATTTGGGGGGAGAGGAGCAGGCCTTGCTGTAGGAAATAAGCATCCGCGAAGGTAAAGCAGCAACAACTCCATATTTATGTAAATATTTAGCAAAACCAAACAGCTCGGCCGGACGAGCACTCCGCTCTCAACTCTCAGCTCTCAGGTGTTGTCGCTGTAGCTGTTGTTGCCTGGGTCTGCGGGCGAGGCACGTGTATGAATATTTTATGCACCCACTGTGTCAACTGGCTGCCAACATCAAACTACGCGTCTAGACAAACTTGAGTTTACAGTGGTTTTTCGTAAACTCGTAAGACACACAAGACACAAGCAAAACACATACACACACTTGCACACACACACACACACACACACACACACACACTAACACACATACAATTAGCACACGCGTGAAGTTGTAGGCAGTTAGGAATTGATGCCAACAGCTTTTCTTTGTTAACTTTTTGCACTTAAATATAAACACTGGCACTTATGCACTTATTTATTTGTAGCTTGATAAATGATATATAATTGTTTGACTACTCACTCAGCAATGCTTTTAGATAACGGCCAGCGCTCCATGGTGGCCTGATATTTCATATTCTCGATTTGCTTCTTTAATGCGTCCCGATCCATGTTTTGTAGAGCACTGGGATCCATGGCGGCTAAAATTTATCCACATACCACCCCTGCAAAGGCAACAGAGCACAGAGAACAGCGGTGAGCGAAATGTTACGAGATGCCATAAATGCTGCAAGACTTGAGCAGCGCTCTCTGCTTTCTCATTTTCCCTCCAACCCATCATCAGCCTGCCAGTGTAAGCTTTGGCATTACTTTTGGCGGGGTTGGTTTCGGGGGTTGCAGCAGGTTCATTACTTTTGCTGGGCACCCTGTATGCCTGTGTGGCCGGTGTCTGAAGTTTGCAGCTCAGCTAACGCCTGCGCCCAGCACTCACAACAAATCAATAGAGAGCTCGAGAGAGACAGAGAGAGTAAAGTAAAATATGAGAGGGAGAGAGAGAGAGAGCCAGAGAGAGAACAGTGCCGCCTAAAAGGCTGCTATAAAACGCATTTGGTTAAGCGCTCTTGGGCCGCTTAACATTTTTAGGCATTTGTTTACCTCCGTGTGGCAGGCAGGAGAGCAAAAAAATGCAACCAAAAATAAAAGGGCGCGCCCGACATCTTGAAAAATGCCATACCGAAAAGCAGAATTCACAAAAAACAGCTGAGCTAAGCACGCAGCTGCCTCTCTCTCTTTCTCTCTCTCTCTATCTCGCTCTCGCTCTCTCTCTTTATCAATGTCCCCCTCTCTCTTTCTTCCGCCCATTGACCGGCTTTTAAGCTGTAATTTATGGAACTTCATCTATGTTTATTTTTGCCAAAACGGATTTTATTTTATATTGTTTTTTGTTGTTTGCATAACGTCATAAATAAAATCGGCGTGTCAATTTTTTTTGGCCAGACCCAACATTTGCGAGGTGTGAAAAGTGAGTAAATACAGTGAGAAAATGCTGCGTGTTATGAGGCAATTAATTTCGGTTAGCAGCGAACTGTTCAACAAGCCGTTTTTATTGCATCTGCAAACAATTTATATTGTCTGAAATGCTGGCAGGCCAAAAGCTGGGAGAATTACTTGGGTTTTGTGGGATCATAGAAAAACTGTTAAGTTTTATGTTTGACATCTTCGACAGCACAAGAAAAATATTTATTTCTGTTTTTTATAAGTTACAAGCTAAATTTAAATAAACTATTAAAATAAAATAGACATCCTGACCATCATTAACAATTGAAAATAACAACAGTTAAACAACTTTTTTTCATTTGGGTTAAGTTCTGCTCGAAAATATAAATAATTTATTTGTTGTTACGTTAATTTTTAATGTAACTAAACTTAAACATTTAATTATTTCTTCAAATATACTCATACTATGATAAATAAGAAACGGGTCTGTATGAATATCAAAGATTTAATACATTAAAAAGTGTAATTTATATTGTTCAATTCAATGTTTGCAATATAATAATATATATATATATACATTATATATAATAATATAGTTATTGCTATCTATCCGCTTAGACTCGAATTGTAAAATATTATCAAATATTTGTAAATAAAACAGATTCCTTTATATTAACTTCTTACTTGGCTGGTTAACATAACTCTGTTAGTGAACACTGCACAGCACAATCAGTCTGAACAGCTTCTGTATACATTAGCACAGACACAAACCCCACAGCCAGTAGAACTGTTATTCAGCTTTGTGTGGGCAACTTTTATCTCATGCTACACAATTTTGCGATTAAAGACAACAAAACGAAACTAACTGTGACATCATCAAGAACTAATATCCAACTCAAATAAAAAAGCCGCAAATATTGCGGGTTCAGGATGTGGGCCTGGCAGCTGTAAAAACCGCAAGCAGCCACTGCTGCCCCGATTGTTTTGCCATAAGGTAGCACCGCACCAGACTCAGGGATATAATCGGGGACATTGATGTGAGTTGACTCCAACTACCGGCAAAAACTTGACACCAACTGAACGGGAACTGGGCGGTGTTTTGTGTGTAACTTAAAAGGGCAAGTTTGTGTCCAGCTGGTCGCTTCCCTTGGCCAAGTGGCTAGCATAAGTGTACATCATTTTTTTGTGTCACTTCGCTGGACTGAACTGAACTGAGCTGACAACGGTTGCTGCCCCACACTGCAACTCTGTAGATTCAAGCATGTCTGTCGAAGGCTACCAAAGGATTTAAGGCTTTAACACAACCTGCTGAGCAGCTGTGTTGTCTGCGGGCTGTTCTTTTTTTAAACGTCGGCCTTAAGCGCTGGGAAACGTGTTAATGGCAACTTTGTTGCTAAAGACCAGATTTAATGTTGGCCCTTTGCCTATCGGCACCATCTCTGTGTGTGTTAAACATGTGCTCATATGTTGACAGGCCTGACCAGCAGCAGGAAAAACTTAAACTTGGTTTAATTAAAAGTTGTTTTCGCTGCCAACAGCTTACTTCTGGGCCAGTTACATGTGGTGTTTTGGTTTTTTGCCTAAGCACATTATCTGTGACAATATAAGCAGGTTTCACTTTAAGTGAATTATTGTGCTTTTTAAAGCTAAGACGAAAACAATGCTGCAGTAAATTTATAACAATAGGTGCAGCAACTATGGCATTAGTTAATTGTTTTATGGAAAAAACTCAGAATAAGCCAAAAAAATTTAATAATTCTAAGTATAAGTAATATACTGAAATCATAATGTTAATAATAAAGAGATGGTAAATTGTGGGAAAAGACGAGATTGGAAATTAACTGAACCTTGGGCATTGAAGAATTTACCATTACATTAAGTAGAACACTTCCTACACGCTAAATATGTTTAAATTTCAAACCATAAATTTACTTGCGGGGTAGTTATATAATTCATTGACTTATTAAATAAGAAATATTGAATTTGGTAAAAAAAAGGTGTTCATTTTGTAACTTTGTCATCTGCAAGCTATTTTTCTACGAACATGGATTTTATTGAGTCATTGCGACCACAACGAAATTTAGTAAGCCACTTTTCAACCATTGAAATTGATGGTAAAGAGTTCACCAAGTGTTTATAAAGCCTTTTCTCCGTGTAGTCCAACAGACTACGATAATGATTGATGAGCACACGAAATGCTCTTTATTCCGTTTACGATGAAATTGATGAGGTTATCTGCTCCTAATGGCTATCAAACACAAACTTAATGACACAGCATCCGCTAAATTCGACACCAGTTTATTGTAACAACTGAAGGCAGTCGACGGGAGCAGAGTTGTACTAAAATTAACCACAGCTCTTTTATGTATTTTAAGCAAGTTAAATACTTTGATTGATCCAATGGGGCTCTTCCGTTGTGGCTAACTTTCAAATCATTAATTCAAATTTCTTAGAAAATTGTAAATCGCCCTGGAAGCAAGAAAAATATTAAGGATTTTAGAAATAGTTTTTAGATATAAGAAAAAAAGTATATTAAACGTAGAAAGGTTTCTTTTTATTTTCCAGAAATATATTTCTTAATAATAGAAAATATTTTTAACTATCTGTAAATATTTCAGTACGATTTTTTTTCTGAGCGTAGTCATTATATATTCCTCTTAACAGCCAAGTTAACACAAATTTCTAATATAATTAAAAACATTTAACCTTAAGGTGTGATTAACCGACTTTTTGAATGCCATTGTTAGTTGTACTCGATAGATTATACAAATATATGTAATAAATGAATAGATCTGTACAGCATCCCGGAGAAGAAGAAGCTATTTTAGAGGTCTTCCATGTCCATATCTTTGCCGTAAGCTGCAGTTTAACCCACGCTGACTGAACAAGAAATGTAAACTAATTGCTTGAAGCAATTGTTGGCAAAGAGATAAGGACGCCTTTGGATGACATGTGGCATAGAGAATGGGATGCACCATTGAGCAGAGCTGCAGGAGAGAAAGATGCGCCTGCAACTGAAAAAGTAGCTGCAATATATCTTGCAGTCACAAATGAGTAGCTGGCAGCGGACATAAATCGTTAGCAAAATGTTTTCGGCGATTACAAGTGCCTGTCCTCCATGCCTGCATACGGATCTCCCCCTCCACACACACACACAAACACACACACACACACACACACACACACACACACATTCACGCATGCATCGCTGCAAACCACTCGAGTGTTTCGCGTGGGTGTCAACAGGCGCTCAAGTTTTAGACACGCTCCCCTCCACCCACCACCCCGTTTAGAACAACGCGCACTATCTCTAGCCCCCTCCCTCCCTCCCTCCATCCGTTGCTCTTAGATGCCCTGCAAGAGACAAGGACAACTACGTAGAGTCAAGTGATTTTCTTTTACATTGATGTTGGCATCTTGTTGTTGTTGCCCGCCCGACAAAAACATATTGTCAAACAGCAGCCGACTCCTGTCAGCCTTAGAAAATTAGTATATAAATGTATAAATATATACATACATATAAATATTCTGGCTTATACATATAAATACATACACACATAAAAAAATATCTCCCACAGCACTTGAAAATCGTTTTCAAACATAGCTTCGTTGTTCATTTTGTAAACATTCGCATTTTTTTGCTGTCCGTCATCAAAAATTGTTGGTTTAATTGGCATTAGCCAAAATGTGTCCAACTGGGACAGCCTGCTATCGCTTTGAGCAACAATTTTAGCTTGTTAGCTTCAATACGAGTATAATGGTCACAAACCACTGAGGCATATTTTCATTTTTTTCTCTCTCTTTTTTTTGTAAAACGAATTTGACAAGACTCTCAAAGATGCCGCAAGGTGCCTGTCAAATTTGTCAAGAATAAATTAAAGTGTCATTTAAAATATTACCGCCTTAGAAAAATATTTAAAGCTACCTTGATTTTAGGCGATAAAATTTACTGGGACCAAAATGTAATCGCAAAAAAAAAATTTAAATCCAAATGGGAGTGCTACACAAAAAAATCTTCTGTGCTTTCTGTGCCATCGGTTAGCCAATCGATTAAAATGTGTTTAGATAAATTGAAATTGAAAGCAAATTATTTTTCAATTTAATCTACATTTCCACTACTACCAACTCTAGTAGTAGGAGAAAAAATAAAAATAAAAATAAATAAATATAAATTAATTCACTTAAAACTTTTAAATGAAAGTTTATCAATAAAATATGTAGAATGTATTTAACAGCTGTGTACAGGGTATATCATAGTCGATTCCACTCGACTACAGCACTATTTGGGTCCTCATTTTATGAAAAAGGCATTAAAAAATAAACGAATTGGTTTTCGCAGACACACTGACTGCCATAAAGTAGCAAGACATAAAATAAAAGACAAAATCATGTTGTAAATAAAGCACAGTAATTATCCAACACGTGGGAGCTACGGAAACTTTTGCATAATGCACGAGGAATGCTTATAGAGTCATTAACAAAATTCACTCCGAGCACTTTGCTACCTTTGACTGCACTTTATAACTTTGTTGCCCGACTCAGAGAACAACGACAACAATTTGCTGGAAACTTTCAACTTGAAGAGTTGAGTAACCAACGAAAACAACCATAAAATGCAGTTGCAACCTTGTAAAACCGAGTGTTTTGAAGCGCCACTCGCTGATCATCAATTCGCAGCGCTAAATAATTAAAGCACACAAAGCATACAGTTGAGGTTAGCGATTTGCCATGCGTGTGTGTGGCCAACTTGGAACTGGAGTGGTTAGTTCCGGCCCGGTCAACAAGCAATAAAATGCGTTAAATTATGACACGCAAACAATGCAATTTTGGCGTTTGCTGCTCCAGAGTCACGCACAATGTGGCGTATGCGTGATTTACACCATGAACATGTGTTGCCTAATGACAATTTCATTATTAATATCCTGCACATTAGAGTCCATGCTTTGCCATCAAACAAATTATAAATTTAGCCTTTATATTTACTAATGTTTTATTAATCGCAACAGCAGACAGACTAGACACTGTGCAAATTCCCTGAAGTTGTATTCCGACTGGATTCGAGCTAACCATCATTTATCAATTATAATTTCCCGTCGCTATTTGTCAAATATTCGTTACTATTTCCTGGTTAGAAGGTTTGCTTCTAACCAAGTGACTATTGAGCATGACAAGTAAGTAAGTAAGTGACCACTGGGGACCATTGATAAATAAATTAAATTCATTTTTGATAACTAGTTGACAAGCAGTAATTTATGTATTATTTTCATGCTTTTCTCAATAGCTTTGAGTAAAATGCTTAAGTTGTAAGTTAATGTTACTATTTCCTAAATGAAACAATTTGAATTCATTAGATTAAAGAAGTTTATTTGTTAAACGGGTAATTGAGATTGAGTTGAGTGCTCAACTTTGCTGGATTACTTTCTTAAAGGAGTGGCGAAATTGTATTCGTAGTACGTGAAATTTGTCTCAGTGAAATAGTTTTTTCTTCTTTCTTTTCTTTAAGCAACTTCGCAATATTTTGTACAAGTGAGTTGGAGTTGGAGTTTGAAGTTGATTAATGTGATTGCTTTAAATTAAATTAAATACGTTTTCAAGAGCTTTAATGTACAGCTCTCTAAAGGTCATTTTGTTCCTTACTAATGGAGGCTTTCCCACAACTATTTATTAACATTTATTCATGACATTTATTTATGGCCCATAAATATTTAATTTATTTGTTCATAATTCCATATTATTACTAACGAAAGGGAATAAAATTAATGCTTGCTTTTAATAATTCATATTTTGAGATATCAAAATCTATCTTTCTTTTTTGCTTAGAAATTTCGTGTGCTACTGTCTGAAATACATTAATCACTTTGGGGGAGTTCATAAATAATATTACTCCATAGTCATTCGAACAACTGTTTGTTATTCGAATAACAAATTGAAGTTTATATAATGTAATAAACCAATCCAAAATAAATAATGATTTTTTCATATTGCAGGAAGGCAATTGTGCCTTTAGTTTCAAATGTGTCGCATATATGTATGTATGTATGTACATACATACGTATGTACGTACAGTGGCGGACACCTTATTTGGAACAATGTCAAAGAAAAAAAGTAATTGCCTGCCATAAGCTAGCCATTCATTATTTTTCAAAAATTCCAAAGACCGATGGTAGGTATATATATTACCCACCAAAATGAATATATCACCCCAATAGACTGGGGTTTCCCCACCTGCTAGGAAGAATTATAAATAAATGTTGCCTACTTCCAGGCGTAGTTCATTTGAAGCAGGTACATTGTGGGCACCTGGACGCCATAAAACCCGGATTTTTTACCTAAAGTTGAGTATTTTCGGTATAAATAGACCAATCCTTTGTAGTCTGTTTAGTTTTATCCTGCATCTCGGGTGCAATAAGCCAAAAAGGACTATGGACAAACAGACTACCATTGCACAACGGAAACTCATCCTGGAACACTTAAAAAAAGAATATTCACATCGCCAAATAGCTGAAATGGTCAGTCTGAGCAACTCAAATGCGTATAACATCATTCGGCGCAAATCGGATTGAGAACAAGGGCAGAATGGCACCAAACAAGATTTTCACCGAAGAGGAAGAGCGAAGGATCATCAGGAAAATAAGGGGATCTCCCAAGCTATCGGCTCCAAAACTGACTCAACAGGTGCAGGATGAAATGGGGAAAAAGTGCTGTGTGGAAACTGTGCGCAGGTTTCTGCGAAAACATGACTTAAATGGCCGAGTACCACGGATGAAGCCCTTTATAAGCGTGAAAAATATAGGGACTTGGATGAAGTTCGTCAAAAACCACTTGGACAAGGATTTGGAGTTCTGGAATACAGTCATATTTGCAAATGAGTCCAAATTCACCATTTTTGACTCAGACGGAAGGAATTAGGTGTGGCGACAGTCCAATACTGACCTGAATCCCAAACACGTAAAGGCAACAGTCAAGCATGGTGGAGGAAGTGACATGGCTGGGTATGTATCTCGTCAGCCGGATTCGGGAATTTTGTGATTTTTGAAACAACAATGGACAAGAATGTATACTTCAACATACTAAAGGAAAATTTACTCCAAAGTGCCGAGAAGGTAGGAATCCGACGTGCTTAGCTTATGGCAGGCAATTACTTTTTTTCTTTGACATTGTTCCAAATAAGGTGTCCGCCACTGTATGTGTATATGTAGATAGCTGAGAAGTTACGTAGTTTAAAGCATTTACTTTGCCAAGTTTATCTGGCAAATGCTATATATCAAGCGATTCAAGTGAAAGCCCAATGGCTATTCAATTTACGGCCTAGCCTGTAGCTGTATGTGGATGGGTGCGGGGGGAGGAGTGGTCAGTTACTGCGACAGAGATGGAAGATGAAACCATTTTGTGACCGTTTCATTGCACCTTTGTTTGCTTTTCTGTTTTTTCTCCGTGTGTTTACGGTTGATAGGTCGGGCCACAAAAAAAAACTGCAAAAAAGTGCAATTAAAAGCGTTTGATGTGATACTTTGTTTCCCTCTCGTTTTGACTTTCTCATTCTCTCTCTCTCTCTCTCCAATTGACAGTCTTTGGGGGATTGGAATACTGCATAATAGTAGCATGGGTTTCGCCAGAGTACCAAATAGATGGATAGATTGGTGGAGAGAGAAAATACGATAATTGTTGTTAACCGGCCCGGACTCTGTGAGAGATAGTAGAAACATGAAGACAAAAATAGTGACCCTTGCTGCCATAGATCGAAACAAAGGCATCAATTTTAGTGTCAAAGCGTCGGGCAATAAAAACAAGAATAAGAAAGTTACGACCGACAGTTGCATTTTATAGTTGTAAAACAAACATGACATTTTAAAGGAACAATAACAAATAATACAGCAGACTAAGGGCAAAATTTAGATATTGACATTTAAGATTTGACCATTGGCAGTAAAGCAAGAACGTAATGGGTGCCATTACTGAAGGCCAGACACAAGATAAAGTGGCAACAGTGGAGAATATTTTTGTAAAAATGGGGAGAAGAGTAAACAAGCACAAACCATTTACACCTACTACTTAGTAAATTTTAAAAGGTCACTAAAAAAAGGGATCAACTTGCAAAGAGGAGACTTACACAGAAACTCATTGCAGAGCTTAAGAGCTTTATGCGATAAGCGAATAAGAGTTCGCACTTGCAACTCTCGTCATAATGGTTGCCCGTTATTAAGCTGCAAATGACATGTGCTTAAATGGAAAATGACAAAACCAAGAGCACAGAGATGTGCAACATGAATCATGCAGCACAGAGAGAAATGCGACATGTGCTGAGGGGCGGAAGCACCTCAAAACTTGGCTACGAAAATTAAATGTAAGCACTGACACACAAGCCCAGACATTAAATTTGCATTAAAATATTCAATTTAGAGAGAACACAAACCACACACACACACACAGGACACAGAGATGTGGCACGTTGAAAAACATGAGCCAGCTGCTTCTATGACTATATCAGTGCCTGCCCCGGCTTTGTGCATCAAAGGTAACGGGCGACAAGTGTAAAACGATGATGTCGATGATGATGATGATGATGACGATGACACATCCTGCTGCTCAGCTGGCTGACTCTGCTCTCTAAACTTCTCTCTAGTTCACACTCTCTATCCCTCCCTATCTGTCTCTCACACAGCATATCTCAGAATATCTCGTTATCTGTAGCGTGCAGTCTGCTCCAGTCTATGGCGCCTTTCTTTGTGCTTTAATTATTTGTAGCATGCAAAGTTAAGCTCTTGCACACAGTCACACACACACACACTTTGGGCTAAGTATTAAGTTATAAATATGTGTGTAGCAAGTGCTGCAAAACACATCTGCCAGCTACCCATTCCCATTCCCTCGACCTGCATCTCTGCATGTGCGTGTGTTAAATACAAGTTTCACTGCTGTCAGCACAGTGTTGCCAGCTTAAACCAAGCAAAAGATTCTAGTTCTGAGTAGATAAAAAATGTTATGGGAGAAGCATCGTTCAATTTATTTAAAATACTTTGACAGAGTTCATACCAATTCTATTTTGCGGGAATAACTTTCCATTAAAATAACCATGTACCCGTAAATATCCTATATTTTTTTTGCATTTATTATTATGAACTCATTAAAATGGGTAAAAAAAAAGTATTATGTATGTGTGATGTGTGATGATATATCAAAATCGAAGAAGTCGATACAACCGCCTTTATAAAATATACTTATTTGATCATAATCAACGGCAAAGTCGTTATGAATTATGAATCTTGAAATATCGGCTGCTCGCGACATATGTTGCCATATCTCTGAGCATAAACTTTTGTAGAGTATAGAAACTTTACTCCCTGGCAGCACTGGTTTCTGTTGGTGTGAGTCTCTGCATATATAAGCGCGCCGCAAAGTATGCAGCAAAAGTTTAGCAGCTGCATGCATGTTGCTGTCGCTGCTTGGCATACGGATTTACTTGTGTTGTTCTTGCCAACAAATGCACACACATACGCACACACACACACACACAGAGTATAAGGACACACACAGTCATTTAGTTAGTGACTGCTGTCTAGTCCTTTGTATTAAATCCATACAATTTACCGTAAGCAACGGCCATAAATTCCCCATATCAGAGCAAAGCCAGCACACACTCCTACACACACAGACACACACACACACACATACACACCCAAAAACACAGTCAGCAGTCTTTTGACAACTGTTGTGCAACAGTTTTTGCTTCATTTTTAATTAAGTGTCAGTGGACTAGAGTATTTATGTGAGTGCTTCAAGAAGCTAAGCTGCTTATCAGCTCAACAATTCGAAAGCACTTACTTTATAAATATATTAAGTGTTATCAGATTGCAAATTTGATCTGGTCTTAACTGAACTTAAAGACAAATAAAGTTATTCAGATTCTGGCGTTGTGTAAAGTAGTACCTCGGGGCCCCAAATACACAAAATTAATAAGACTGTTTCAAATATTATTTTGTATATTTACTCAACAACAAATTTTATATTATATTAAGTTCATCGTAGAACATTAATTTAATTTCTATGGCCTTGCGATGGGTATTTTATATTCTCGAGAAGTATGAATAAGAGGTACGAGTATATGTGTTCCTTATCAGTATCACAAGCCGTGCCCGTCTGTCTGTCTGACGTTTTCAATGCGAACTAGTTCCTCAGTTTTTAAGCTTTCTTGATGAAAATTGCTATATATGTATGTACATATGGTTTTTATTTCTTTTTATTTTGTATGTGTTTTGCGGACGTAGAGACGGACAGACAAACGGACAGATGACAGACATCCCACAAAACCAATATAAATATCAGAGCATAAAACCGAGTAAATTTGTAATATATCAGAGTATAAAAAATCAATGTTTAATAACATGTGCAAATGATACAGCTCTTCAATAAGCTATCGGCAAAAATTTTCTGAAAATGTCGCATCTGCAAAAGTAAATCTCTATTCCCACAAAGCAGAGCAGCAGCTCTGACCACTTATTGCAATTTGCAACTGCACTCTATGCACAGTCAATCTGAATGTTAATCTGAAAGTGAATTGGAATCGGAATGACGATGGGAAACAGCATTTAAAGTGGGGAGGCGAGGTATGAAAGCTGCCACGCTCAATCACTTAGTGCCCAACCCAAATCGATGGTCGTCCAACCATTTGGTACACTTGTTGCAAGCGCAGCGACTTTTAATCAAATCAACTTTTTTGTCGTATTCCTTTTACACATGTTTCAAATGTTCAAACTATTCGCAAATCCTTGTCCATTTTGCATGCCCCATTCAACGCTCACCCCTCCCATTCCCTGTCCACCCCTCTCTACTTCTGGCATGTCTATGCAGATCGTCTATGACAGCCAGGAACAGACAAAAAAAAAGACCAACTCTAATTGAATTTAGTTTACGGCACTTTTTTGGTCCTTGACCAGGCTGCGAATTTCTGCGCTTCGCCTGCATGCAAACGTATAATTGAAGAACGAAAAACGCAACGCACTATCAAGGGGAGAGTAGAGGGCAGGGGCAGGGGCAGGGGTAGGGGCAGTGGGTGGGTGATTGGGGATTGGGGCAGACAGCATGACATTGATATAGATTGTGCCAAGCAAGTGCAATGCGAACAGAACTGAAAAGTCGCCGCTGTGTAGGCGCATCCATAGAAATGCCTAGTTGATGAGGGGCTGTGGGAGGTTGGTGTGAAAAGAGGGGAGCGGGGCATTCTGGCTGCCGCTTTTAGTCTGCAATTTTAGTCAAGGGGCAATGTCAAATTGGTGTCGGTGCCATGAATGACGGCGCAAATAATTGAATAGGCGATCGATAGGTGAACAAGTTGCAAGGCGACGCGGCCCAAAACTCGAAAAGCTCGCAAAAGCTGAAAAACTGAAAAGCCGAACAACTGAAAAACTGTTTAATTGAATTAGCTTGGCTCAATAGCGAGCGGCCAAACGCGGTATTCCTTTTCACTTGATTCATGCTCTTTTCAGGCAACCAAAAACTAAAAGGAGAAAACTTTTGCAGTTTTTGGCATTGTTGTTTGTTTCTGTGCGTGTTTGCCGCTGGCCAACTCTGGCAGCATAATTGCTTTTTGGGCCAAATAGCGAGTGTCGGCTGAACTATGTTCTGCTAGACAATGGGCTTTTATGCAACTCTGGTTAACAACACTTTTGAAACATAAACCCAAAATTCCTCAAAGCTCACACTCTAACAAATATTCCGGTTTGATTATTTTATGTGATGTGCTTCCCATTGCTTATAGCTGTTACGGGGTATTTCCTAGTCGAGCACACAATGTCAACTGTATATTAAGTATACATTCTGCACATTCAACAATCGGAAATTGCAAATTTTGATTTATCGAATTTCGTATCAATATTATTATTATTTTATGTGCATATATTTAACGAAATATTAATTATAATTGAATTAATGTTTTGTTAATATTTTATATATTATTAAAATGAAATATTGATAGTAGACACGTTATTCTAGCCTGTCTTATATTTTAACTAATTATTTTCTATTCATTTCGCGCAGACATTAAAAATATTAATGAAATAAATAACTTAAATGATTCACAATATTTCTTATTCCTCCATTTTTTTGATATAAGTATCTATTATTTGAAGCCTAAGAACATATATCTCTTTACCAAGATAATTATTAGGTATTTAATTACCATAAAAAGCAAATTAATATTCGTACAATCATTTCTTATTACTCCCCGAAGAGGTCATCCATCAAACGAATTTAACGCCCCTGAGAATACATTCGCAGCACATCATCAACAATTATTGCACCCGCTTAAGGGTCAATAAATTACCCAATTTGCGTGAATAATGCAAGCAGACACCAGACCCCGGCCTCTTCAATGTACAATTTAATATACTTCGGTAGAATTTCAAAGTCCAATCAAATCGGAACTGTTATCATTTTTTCATGGCGCTACAAACGGCAAAAGCAAACTGAAATAGCAATGAAAAATTATGAGCCATGTGGCAGCACCAACAAAAACTATTACAATAAGAACACAAACGAGGACAACAACAGAGCCATCGAAATGGCGACGATAACAATAACAAACAAAGTTGTGGCAAACCCTTTTGACTCTGCAATCGACCAGGACGAGCCAATAGCCAAGTGGCCATTGATGCGTTAAATAAAAACTTCAACTAAATATTTCCCAAAGCAAAAACAACCAGCGATGGGCAAAAAGCATGCAAAGTTTGCACACATAAGTGAAGAAGCCTGCAGAGTGGTGAGCTGGAAGCAAGTGAAAGCCAACAAACAAAACGGGTGAAAAACCAAAGTTGAAAATAAACGACTGGCTTATGACCTCGAATTAAATACAGTCATTATTACTATTGAAGATACAGTGGACCCAGTCGTGTAGCGTAAAAGGACTATGCTAAAAGACCTGTTGAAAATATTTAACAGATCAATACAACATTCCGATAAGCTATTACTAATGTTAATAACAGGCATATCGATACTACACTCGATACCTCATCTACCACCTGAATAAACATTCTTCTTCTTCTCACAAACAAGATAAAATCATAAGATTATTTTCAATGGAATGCTAAGTGAATAAATGTTGCACCATTTAAAATTTCAATAATCTCAGTTTGATTATATTATTTTGATATATATTTTATCATTTTCAATTTTAGTTTCGTTATTTATTTTTAAATTTTCATCACATATTATCCTTCTTTCTTTTATTTCAAACATAAATGTAATTATTCTTTTGAAATTTCTATTAACTATTTTGTATTTTATTATATTTTTGATTGTGTTGTTGAACTTAAGGTTTGAGGAATCCCAAGTGTAGCAGGACACTAGTGTAGTGTTAGTAGTGTAGTGACTGTACCATAACATCTGTAACTTAACATGTAACTATGTACTTAACATCTAATATCGATATCGATCGATATCATTGGTGTTGAGCACCAGCTTGAAGCAGAAGATCTTAATCGTTGTGAATAAAGTAATGCGAGAGCACAAGTTGGTAATATACCCAAATGTTCGCCGTTTACAGGGTGTCAACTGAGGCAACAACTAACAAGCATTTGTCGTGCCGCTTTTTCATTACTATTACTGTAACATTGCAGCCTGCTGCTGGCATCCTCTGATGTTTCCTTACCCCCTCCCCTCATCCCGCCGCATGCCTCTTCCAGCTGCCTGCTCCGTTTGGTATCCATTTTACTGTCTCGGCCCAGTCACGTACACAAACATTTCATGGTTCAATAAATTTGTTGTCGAGCGTACCGGAAACTTTGCGAAAAATACATTGGGAAAATGCTCGTTGCACTGTAGAAGGCAAAGAAATTATCTGTAGCCAGTGGCTGGTGGATGCCACGCCTACTCCCTGCCACCTACAACCTGGGCTCCTAGTTGGTGGGGTAAATGTGTCTGTGCCATATACTCGCCCAACTTGCTCAGTTTTTATTTTATTATTCACATTTTTAGCTGCATTTTTTTATGCGTTTTTGTGTGGCACGGTCTCCTCATGTTTGCCACGCCCACTGATTATATTATGGCCTAGTTTTTGGATGTGAAGTAAATGTTAAATTATGCATCGCCCCCTTTTCTCACCTTGAGCAGGGGCAATTATTGTTGCCTGCTTTTATTTGTGTTTGCTTATCATTGTTGCATTTCTTGGTTTCCTTTTTTAATATGTCTGACACAAATAGCAATTAAAAGTGCAGCGAAATAAACTACCCAAATGGATTTCACGAGCATAATTTATTGTTTTAATTAGGCGAGGCAGCCCAGTTATTTAAACTTTTCCCAGTTATCTCGGGGGATTAACTTGGTTAAAAATATACCTTTTTAAGCGAATTAGCTAATGGCTGACTATTAATTTCAAATGCAAAGCGGCTAGTAAATGCACAGAGAGAAGTATGCGGTGGATTTACAAACTTAACCGAAGTAAGTTTATATCAAACATAAATCTACTCCGATTATATAAGTATTCCGTTTACCACCTAAACTTTTAATCCTGAAACTAAAAAAAACATTTTGCCCTATAACTAAGATGTTAAGTTTAACGAACTTTTTGTTAATTGTATTATTATTAAACATTGGAATTTAAAGATTTAACATACACAAAAATTATTGGTCTAAATTTATACTTTTAAGTCATTTTTTATATTAATAAAGGAAGATTTTTCTGAAAAACATAAAAAGAAGCCTCCCTAATTAACAAAAAGTAGTTTTTCGAATATCTAAAAAATGTTTCGAAAAATCAGAAAATGATTCAAGTTTTTAGGGTGATTCTCAAAATATTAGTGTGTTTCTGTTTATAGAGCTCTAATACCTACAGCTCAATCAGCTTGTAAGCAAAAAGCAAAACATTCTGTTAACATATTTAACAGTGAAAGTAAGGTAATTACATAAAACATTATTCATTGCAGTGATTTTCCTTGAAATTGCCAGCTTGGCCCCATTTAATAATTTAATATTGCATTATGTTTTTCTAGCAACTAATATCAAATTCAACATAAGAGTTAATTGTCAAATTTAATTTATCAAACTTCTGGGCTGTTGCACAGCAAACCAACAAGCACTAACATACACATTTTCACACACACACAAACACACACACTTGCATACAAACAAAGGCATATACAGAAAAGCACAGCCGCAAAAAGAGACACTCCACTGAAACCGGAAGTAGAGCGCAAATTTTGTGAATGCACTTCCGCTTAGTGGGCTATGGATTCTTGTCCGTGGCTATATTTGTGGACACGTAATCGTACTCCCGTAAATACCAAGCCAGATACTTATGTGTGCGCCCAGCTCTTTGTTATTTAGAATGCAACTGGCGCAACGAAATGCGAAATAAACCATACCAAAAATGTATTCAATGGCGATATTTATGTGCTCAGCATTAAACAATTTCACAATTACATTCTGCGCATTTTATAGCACGTGTTTTGGGCTTTCATTACCCATGGTAAATACATGCATTAATCAGCGAAATTGAATAAAATATACATGACACGGGCATGTCAGGCATTTAATAGTATTTTCCTGCTCAACGCACTCTTGCATTGGATATGCATTTAAATTCGAATTTTATTAAGTTTTTTCATTTGTTTTTGCCAAATTGGCTTCTGTTTACAATGTGCTTTTGGGCTCTAATGCATTGTATATGTAAACATAAACAATTTAAGGTTCATTGAAACTTGAATTCCGCTGATACGGTAAAATCTCTGCTGAAATACACACATTTTAGCCAGATTTTAATATCAGATAATAAAAAACAATCATACCTAAGAGGAAAGCATATTCAAATTTCTGATATAAAAATTTGTGACAAGTTCTACTTTATCTCATAAAATCAACTATTCTTTACTATTTAATATTAAAAAAATCTCCATTTCCCTTATACCCGAATAAATTTTATATATCTGTGAAGGTTTCAATTTAACAAAATAATACTAATAAGGACTAAATGCACTAAATTCCATAAGACCCGGCTGAATAAATTCTTGAATAAATTTGACCCGAGCCGATAATGATTGGGTTCGATTAACTTAACTTTCGCGGTATACTTGAAACACAAATGAAAACAAACAAAAATTGTGGCCCACCCACCTGCAATTGTTTAAAGAGTTTAGATCTCCGAATAACTGGTTTGCTGTTCTCGTTTATTGCCTTATTTATTTTTCTCATGTTGAAAAATATGAAAATTAATGGGAGGAAAACACTTTGTCTGCAAAAGCTTGATGCAAAATAAACGTTGTCATATGCGAACTGGTTACATTTACATATATGTGTATATATATATTTATGTATGCATATATAAATCAAACAATGTTCATTCCCCATAAAGCGGATACTACTCCTTATATTTGTTTATTTGCTTTTATTGTTTATTGTTTTTACAGATAAATTCATGAAAAAGTTTTGGGGAAATCACATCACAGTAGAAATAACATTTGTCATGGAGTGCATACAGGAAAAGCTTTTAAGGTATTCCTTGAATTTAAGCAGAATTGAAGTAAAATTAAGGCTTATTGAATTTAAGGACATGTCTGTTTAAATGACGTCAAGAGGCATGCAACACGAAACAGTGTTTTCGTGGCGAGTTGACTGAAACTAATGCACGCCAATTTTCAATACAGAAAATCGAACTTTGAAGTGGGCGCCGACGCGGCGAGCGCTATTTTAAGGGCCACATTCAATGGGTGGGGCGAGGGCGGAGACATGGCTGAAATTTACTAGTAACTGCTACTGCTGCTTCTGCTGCTGCTGTTGCACATTGCGAGCAACCACTTAAAACTGTTATCGATGAACACGCTTGTTGAACCAAGGGCAGACGCGTTTGGCCGGAGGCAAAGGAAGTGGCTGGCAGCAAGCACTGATCTGATGGGGCAGTTCCATTGAGCTGTCCCGGCAACGAATGCGTTTTGTGCGTGTCCGAGAACACAGAAAATGGCGAAAATGTGAAAATGTGAAAATATTAAAATGAAAACGAAAATACCGCTGCGCACTTAACGGACCTTCCAGCAGAGGCATCAGCAGCAAACAGCAGCAGTGTCCAGCACTTTAATACTTTTTATGCTTCGACGATAAATTAAAAATGTTATTAACATATTTGGCGCCCTTCTCCCCACTCCCAAGAAACGTTAACTTGTCCACGACTCGACGCTCCAGACTGCCAGCTGGCTGCGTAAGCACTTTTTATGGCTCGAGCATAATAGAAGGCGCACGCAAATGCTGTGCCGCAGCGCCAAACCCTCCAAACACCTCAATCCGCCCCTGGCAACCTCTACTCTCTACTCTACCTCTTCATTGACTAACGCATAAAAAAATAAAAAGTTTCCTCTTCTTGCGCGGATAAAGACCATTGCATTTTCTGGTAAAGTGCATGGCAGTGCCTGAAAGTGATGCCAATTTATTCTTTTGCTCGCCGGATCTATTTTCTTTAGAAAAGTGATTTAGCAGAGACAAATTACCAAACATCCCCTTTCCGTAAATCTATACTATTTTCACTTCAAGAAAAAATCATTATGTCGTATTGCACTTAATTTAAAAATATATGTAAGTAATATTATTTTTGGTTTCCGGAAAACCTTAGTATTTTTTCAAATATAGATTTGTTTTTAGTAGAAAACTAAAGTTCAAAGAGCCAATTGTTCATTTATTGGAGCTATTATTTTAACTCAACGACTACGAAATTGATAAAGTATTATGATAATAGAATATTATACAGTTTATTAATTGAAAATAAGTTGAGCAGAAGTTCAACAGGGAATACGCCATTTGGGATACGAACATTTGTTCTATATTCGTTGCAATTCAAGCAGTTTGAATGGTTTTTCACCCAATTTTCTTTTGTTAAAATCAAATTGAGAAACCGACTGCAAACATAAACGTTAAACGCACTCAAAAAAAAACCACCTGAAATTTATAAATCGACCTGATTCTTTTATTTCACATCCGTGAAATAATTAACAGTTTATGAAAAATAATTGTTTTCCTCTAACAAATTGTGTTTTTGTAGTTTTGCGCCTCATTAGACAATGTCCGATATATAAGTGTGTAAAATATTGGTAATATAAAAATTCACTGATTAAAATTATATACCACATAATTGAAACCATATCAGGAAATTATTTCTGGGTAATTAGGCCGCTACAAATAATGCCACAGATTAAACGGCTTATTTATTTTTAACTACTGCAACTTTTGAAAACAACAACAAAATGGAAGAATTTGTTTGCACAAAATGCAAACAAAACCCATTAGCTAGTCAAATACAAAATCGTTTGTATTTATGTTCCCGCCATTCCATTAAAAATTAATTGAAACATCCCTAATTCCATTCGCTGTATGCACGGGGACAAAAGTTAACTAAAGGCTATTGAAATACAGCAAATAACACGTAGTCTCCTCCTCAAAGTCGTGTGTGTTTTGTATAATAATGCAAATATTTTTCACTGTATTCAAAATACAACAAATGCGCAGGTGAATTCTGAATAATGAATGCTGAATGTTGACTGAAACTGGTTGGAAATTCGAAACAAACAATCAACACATACAATTCAATTAATTCTGTTTAACAAATAACGAAAGTGCATTTTATTATTATTTGAAGGGAGTCTAGCGAAACTATTGATTTAAGCTAAAGCACATTATTATAAAAAATATTAATAACTTGCATATTTCCATGGTTAAACTGCTGAAAGTGACACGAATAAAATATTTTTCAGTCTATTTATTTTATTTTTAATTTCGAGGGAATGCCCATAGCTGGTTGACTCTGTGAAAGACAACTGCTCATAACAGTCATTTAATTCATAAATTAAAACGTAAGAACAATGCCCGATGCCGTTGCTGCAGGTCGTGTCTGCGAATGCAACACAAATAAAATATATTCACACACATTCACACATATACACGCGTATGTGAAAGACAACAGTAAATTGCAAACTCTCTGACATTAACCACAGATGCGCCATGAAATTGAACTTTGAAACAAGTGGCCACAAATGGGAACTCGCCGGAAATCGCAGCAATATTTATTGAAGCGCAACGTGCGTGAGTAAATGACAATTTTATTGCCTGCATTCGGGCGAAATAGCGTGGTTGGTTGCTCATTAAACAGTATATTGGGCAGACAAAGGAGCCCGTACTTTATAATTCCGACTACGAGTTTTTAATCATCACACAAAACTCAACAGTAACATTTTTACTGCTGCGGCTGCTGTGGCTGCAGTTGCTATTGGTCCTTAAATTGCCAGACGATCTGAGAAGACCACATGAAATTGAAAATGCCATTAACTTCGGTTACGTAATGTAAATGGGTATGAATCGGTCTTTAAGGTGGGGCTGAAGCTGGAGCTGCGCCTGGGGTCTTTTTAATGTTATTATCCACAGCGAACGTGAACATTCAGTTCGCTTAATTGTAACTGATGGCAAAATGAATTTTACGAAATTTTACAATTTCGAAATTGGTTTCCAAAGAAATACATACACACACTTTAAAACTGCACTTAACTCTTTTAAGTGTTTTTTTGCATTAACATGTCTTAGATATTAGTAAAAACAAAAAATTGCCTTTATAACTAACATTCGATTAGTTCTCGGGAGCGGCAATCGGACTGTATTAATTTTCACATTAACATATTGGTGTCTGGCACACATTTTGCAATTTAATTATAATAATAATAATACATAATAATGATGACCATTGGCAAATGACAAATGTGTCAAGTTAATAACGTAAATCTTTGAAATTACGCACGTTTTACAGATCATTAAATATTTTATTACGCTTGGGAATTTAAATATTTTCCTACAGTGTATTAATATTGCATTAAATTGAAAGTTAAAAAGAAAATTATTAAATTATGTTTCAACGCCTTTAATTTAATTTGTAACTAACAATTAAAACATTTACAAGCTCAAGTTATTTTTAACCATGTATAAAACGTTTAATAATATTTTCGAACGGTAACCAAGTTATATAAATAACTATTTGATTGATCTATTGTTTGTGATAATATTTGTTTTGTTTTTTTTTTGTGTGTTTTCAGTAGAACTAGCTTACCAGACAGCAAAGTGGTTGAATTCGTTGCCTCGGCCCGAAAGTAGACTCAGATGTTGGCCGTAGAATGAATGTGCTGTGTGCACAGCGTTTTTAATTTGCGTTAAGAGGTCGTGTGAGACGCGCGCCAAAAAGTATGCTACACAAACTATGAATGTCTTCTGGTTCCGTTGCTAGCCAGCCGACTGCCGACTGCCGTCGTCGATGTCAATGCCTGATGTCTGATGTGCTGGTAATGTGATTAGTTGGTGTTAGTGTGTGTGCGTGTGCGTTAGTGTGTGAGTGTGTTGTGAGTATATTTTAATTTAATTATGTCGTCGTTCGCCCCGTTCTTTGGACTTCGAAAAAACAGCTCAAAGCAAAACGAGCGCAAAGCGAAGACACGCACCAATAAGCAAAGCCAACAATAATAACAGAAAACCAGAAGGCAGCAGCAATGGTTGGTGGGTGGCGAGCGGTTTATGGCGGTTTTTTAGTTCGACCGACGACAATATAACCAAAGTGTTACGCGCGAATGTCGAATGAATGACGAATGCAAAAGCAAGATGCGACTGCGAATGCAAATGCGAATGATGCGAAACGACGATGCAGAACGGCACCTGTCTGCCTCTGTCTGCTGGCTGCTGCTGCTGCTGTCTCTGCTGCCTGCTATTTGATAACTGCTGCTGTTGACTACAAGAAATGCTGGCGATGGCTGGCAATCGAATGCAACTGCTGCCGCTGCCTGCTAAAAGCGACTGCTCGGCGTCTGTGCTGCATACGCCAGGGCGAGTCACGAGTGGAACGTGTGGAAGTGGAACAGCCCAGTTGCCGTTTACTATTTTGAGTGCAACTTGCAGTTTTGAGTGTGACGAAACGGTTGGCAAACGGAGAAACAGCCCAAGTGCTGCACACCTGTTCTCCCCACACCACCATTAGAAGGGTGTGTGTGTGTAGTGTGGGTAGTTTTATATATCGAACAAGAAAGCTAGACGAACATTTAATTGAGTTTAGGATACTTACCTACTCCCTACTTTGGGGACACACAATTCAATATTTGGCTCATTAATGTAAGGGTTGCTTCCTACTACTACTATATAAATATATATACATGCATACACACTTACACCTATTGAGCAATCATTACGCTGAGATGATTGTTTTTTGGAAGAACTCATTCAATATATATATTTATATACATTCAACTGATTTTAATTGGAAAAATAGCTGAAGGCCACAATAGCCATGCTATAACCGCCCTCCAGCTCAATTGTTCACTTTCTAACTGCCATTTTGCTGTATTTCATAATAATAATAATTGGAAATGATTTTCTACTTGCAGGCAAAGTTGGTCAATTTCAAATCCCCTACAGACAAATTGGGCTATTTTTAAAATGCACGAACAAAGATGGCAGGTGGATAAAATATTAAATAAATTATTGTTACATGTATTGAGGAATGTAAAGCGCTGGAATCAGGATTCTCGTCTCTTAGAAAACACTCAATCTTCTATTATACATATACAAAATGTAAAAAGGTAAAAGATAGCATGGCAAAGAGAAGAACTGTACTTCTTCATACTGTTCAAAAAACATCTGAATATCAGAATATTTCTAACAAAAATATACAAACGTTGTTTTCTCGATATTTGCACAACTGGATCAAATACTTCAATATATATCGGCGAAAGAAAAGACAGTTCTACAATAACAAATTGTTTTTGAAATAGGCAAAATAAAACACTAGTAAGCATGTAACAACAAAATGTTCTATATTTTTGGCTTTGAAATATGAAATCCAATTTTAAACATACACTGCACAAATAATACAAATGAATATGGAGCTGCTTGACCTCTGTCCAATCCAATCTTTTCTTGGAAATAATTCCAATGGAACACTGCAAACTGAAAACTGCTTTGACAACTGTGCCTTATCTATAGTCAACAAAAGTGACAAAAATTAAGAATAACAACAAAATATGCTTGCAACAACATTTGCTGAGAACAAAAAATACCTATCATAAATACCTAATTATTAAATTTTTAATTTTAATTTCAGAGTATCAATATCTTTACATTTATTTAACATATCAAATTTATTTAAATATTTTTTAATTACGTGTCTTTCAAATTGTGTTTTCAATAATATTTATTACAATATTTAAATGTATATATATACCAATAACATTTTACTATTGTTGCAGTATGAATCTGATTCATACACTCAGAAAAAAATCGCCCAAATATGTGGAAATTCGGCCTTTAAAACAAAGGTCTTACTAATTTGAAGACATTTTTTTGTATATCTATAAAATTATTTAAAAAAAAACAGAAAAATTTTCTATTTTTAAGGTAAAATTTTTTCGCTGAGTGTATGAATGTATGTATGTGCACATCTTTGGTTGTAATTGCGTGGCTGTCTGGACTCAGCATCCTTTTCATTGTGTTACTATTTTTTACTCAGTCTCTCTCGTAAAATGTAATGATGCTACTGGATGGATCCTGATACTGCTTCACATGATTCTCTGCACACATAGGCAGAGGCATATGCATATTGTGGCAGGCACACAGGGAGCACAATAATAACGTTGCACGCGCCGCAATATGGAACAGTTGCAGATATGCACACAGGAGGCAGGAGTTGCAACAGGAATTGGAGTCCTGGTGAAACGCACATTCTGCTTATGTGTGTGTGTTAGTGTGTGTGCGTGTCTTGTGTCTTTGTGTAATCTATCCATGAAAGTCGCTTCCGTTTGGCATTTAGTATGCTTTACGCTTCGTTTGGTCGCGCAAATTGAGTTTCACTGTTGTTATTGGTGTCGTTGTTGTCTTTGTTATTGTTATTTTAAGTCGTAAAAAGTGTAGCGAAAATGTTGATTGGATACGCCTTTGACATGGCCACATATCGTTTGTGGCTTTGGCTTTGACTGTGGCCTCAAGTCCAACCAAGCGGACTAAGTGCAGATGCTGCCTCTTTGCCTCAATTAAAAAGTTTCGACGTTCTGTCGACTCGTCTGGCGATTTAATTAGCACAATCTAATACATGAGTGGCCAAAATGATGAGATTGTCACAAAAGGACCTCTTGCACAGCTGTGCACAAAGTCATCCCAGAGAAAGGCCAAAGCACTTAAGTGCCGCTAAGTAGCTAATTACGCCCTACATCTCTCAAATTGTCACAATGGCAATAAATGGTCAAATATGGCATCAGTGATCCCATAAATGAAGTGGCAGTTGCCAAGCCCAAGAGGAAGCCGTCTTCAAAGGAATCAAAGCTTTCACGGAATGTGATCCAGCCAGAAGTGGTTGTTTCAAGATCGCATCTGTGGAGTAATTGGATGAATTGATTTTATGAAACCGGCGCATCTCCATTTAATAAATAATTAATTACATTATAAATAAATATTAAAATACTTACATATTATTCATGCTGATAAGGACTAAATAATAATTATAATAATTTATTTATGAGAATTATTGAATAAAGTTGAATAAAGACGCACTGTCATTAAATTGCATTTTAAGTTATATTTTAAAGGGAAACCTTAAGAACAATTCTTTCGAATAAATAACGATTACTTTTACCCTTAAACTCAAGGTAGCACTAAGTACACGAATACCGAAAAAGGTTTACAAAACCATATTTACAATTTTACACTTTATGTATCGAATCGGTTTAGCTCCGATAATTCGAGGGCTACCAAGTAGGAACGTCTCCTAGTCGAGCGGAAGTACTTATATATATATGTCAAATATATGGATACATGCTAACTGTGGAGACTGGTGAGATACATTCATATCCTATATACATATATACTCGTACATCGTACATGACACGAGCGACGACTGCCACAGAATACAATTTATGCTTCCGCAAATGGGGATGGGTTGTCTAATGGGATTGCGGCTGTCATATTTGGAGCTCCACTGCTGCAATCTGTAAATGGGTGCCACATTGGGGTTGATACAGCTAATGTCGCCCAACGGCAATTAATACATACGAACAAACATTTTCAGCTTATGGGAATGACTATTCGAATAAATAGTCAATAATGGAAACAAATTTAAAACATGTAATGTAATGTAATTTTAGCGTTAAAAAAGAATTTGTACAATTAAAAAAACACTCTTCCTTTAAATTTACATTAATCAAAAACCAACTTAATATAATATTAATTCTTGCAAATGTATTAACAAAGTAAATTAATAATTAACAACAACAGCAACACAAAAACTAAAACAACAGCATTGAAAATGGGATAATGAAAAAGACTAAATAAATTAATAAAATAAGATAACAAAAAAAATAGATTCTTTCCATTTTCCGCCTTAGATTTTTTTCAACTTGCTGGCCATATCGACAATCATTTTGAGATTGGAGTTTAATGTCCTGATCTGATTCAAAGTCGCCGAATCCAGCTGCTTGAGCACCTCGCGTTTCACCTCCGACATCTTCTGCGGTTGCAACTTCAGCACACCCACCTTGGTGGGTATTTGAACGTTGGCACAGCGATCTGGAAAACTGCAGCAGAGGAGATTAGATGGGATCAGCACTATGAATTAGGTTGTGGCAACAATTTTACACTCGATCTGAAGGATCTCATCCTAAGTGTCTTGGAATGAATCTAATAGTTTCTAGATGTTAGC
Source organism: Drosophila nr. medialis 2 BK-2023a (assembly GCA_035044325.1). NCBI lineage: Eukaryota > Metazoa > Arthropoda > Insecta > Diptera > Drosophilidae > Drosophila > Drosophila nr. medialis 2 BK-2023a. Next base: position 2,016,500 of record JAWNMH010000348.1, read on the forward strand.
ATATGTGTCTCGGTCTAAAATGTATGCAATCATCTGTTCTTTCTTGTCAACTCCTATTGTAATTTAGTCAATCCCTTCACTTATAGATATATATTCTCGATACCTATACGACTTGAGTTTGTAATGCAAGTGGGCTGCCAGCTGTAGACAGAGCCACCTCGCCCGGCTTTGGCCAGCGCAGCAGGGCGATGGAGGGCATGTTGGAGCGCATGAGCACCGCCCTGTCCACGGATTGTATGTGGGGGCGTGGCTGGTGTTTTGGTGGCATCTGTGACTGTGGCGTGTGCAGGCGTCCGGTGCGTGTCCTTACGGACTGGCTTGGGGGGATCAGGAGCTGCAGAGATAAACAGTTAGTAACCGCTAGTTAGGATCGACAAGACTTGTACCTGCCCACAGATAGTCCTCAAAGTGATCCAGGTCGAGCTTGAGGAAGTCGCTCCACTTCATCTGCAGCACGTGCTTCTTGGTGCGTGCGAGGATTAGCTGCATTTAATTGTTGACCTGTTGGATGCAGCTCTTGCCCAGCTCGTCGACCTACTCCAGTGCTGACTCCAGATTCATTTCGGCCATGCGCAGCTGCTCCTTCCGCTCTGCATCCTTTCGGTTCAGCTGGCGTTTGCGCTTACCTATTTTGGTGCGTGGCATTCTTGAAATATACTGAAACAGTTATAGTCAACTTATTCTTCAAATACTGACAAGTCTCGGGGCCTGCTGGGATTAGACACATGCATTTTTATTGAGTTAACTTTAATTTAAAAATACATTTTAAACAAATAAAAACTTGGAAACTAAATTTATCTTAAGCTAAATGATGTATATATATAAGATAAGATAAGATAAGAAATATATATTTATATAGATGCAGATGAGGATTGCATGCGATGGTTACTTCAAGCCGGCGATTTTGGCCGAATTCATGATCATTTGCAAGTTCTCGTGCAGAGTCCTTATTTGGCTTAAGGTATCTGAATCCAAACTCTCGACGAGATCCGACTTCACCTCGTCCAGCTTTTTGGGCCGCAGCGACAACACGCCATTGCGGATGGGAATATTGCAATTAGCAAATTTGTCTGGCATTCTGCAAAAGTAGAAAATGTAAATTGAAGAGATCTTTATGAAGGATATGCATGACAATTGTCGCTCGTATATTGAAAGCTTTTTTTTTTCACAACTGATTTTAATTAATGCAAATCCTATTTGAATATATTCTCATTCAGCTTTAAATGCGTACAATTCTTAATCGGAGGTACTTCCTTTGTTCTATTTAAAAAAAATAAATAAACACAAGACGCATCTGAAATAACGATGTGTTAACGATGTCCCTGCTCCAATGGATGGGCCTTTGAGTTTCCTTCTAATCTTTATGTATAGTTTGTTTATGAATTTCAATTTTAAATGTGTTTTCAATTCCAATTATAATTGTGGAGCGAATTTGGTATGCGGGCATAGGACAAGTACTTACACCTGAGACACGATGGGACTGCCATATTTGGAGAGAGCCACCTCGCCGGGCTTGGGCCAGCGCAGGAAAGCCATGGGCGGTGTGCTAGGAGACCCGGAGCGCTTCTTGAGCAGATTGCTGGGAGTGCGATCTGCGCTAAATGCTTTAGGACGTGCTGCCATCGGAGTTCGCATTTTGCTGCGTGAGTTGCGATTTGCATTTGAGGTGCTGCTGGCCACTCCTGTTGCTGTCCTGCTCGAATTCGGCAGCACCTTGGCAGCGCCGCAAGCGGAGCGACTGCGCCGATCGCGACGCGCACGTGCCGAATGCAGTGGTCCAGGTGTGCGCATTGCCTTCGCCGAGCGCATCGAACCCGCGTAGGCTGATATAAGGCCCCCGCTCAAGCAGCTGTCCTCTGTAAGGTAGCCTGAATGTAGTGTGACCAGATACCAGCAAATGGTGTGTGTGTTTGTATGTTATGTGCGATGTGTGTCAGTAGTTGAGAATGTGGGGATTATAAAGAGAAGCAGTAAAGCAGAGTTAGAGAACGCATCACCAAAGAGAAACTAAATGAATGTTATAAATACAAACACCAAAGTCGGAAACAGCCGACTACTCAATGCTCTTTTAACATAACTGAGTTTAGGCTAAGAAGAGCATTTTCAATTAAATGTCAGTGGCTTGAAAACTTAAGGCTGATCTTAATTCGAAATCAGCTGAGAATATGTGCATAAGGGAATATGTGCCTTATTTAGGGGCACATTAACACTTATACATATTGAAGCACAAGCAAAGTTCTTTGTCCAACTTTAAAATGGTGATGGACAGATATCCGACAGGCAGACCGACATTTACCAATATCAGCTTGCGTGCACATTCTAAATGAAAGATGAGAATGGAAATTACCTTCATCATTGCGACTGTTGCTCGATGCTGTGAGTGCGCTGCTGCTCTTCATGTTGCAATTGCTGCTGCTGCCCCCGATGCCGATGGTTGTATTGGCGCAGAGTGACTGCGATCCGAGGTACTGCGTCTGATCACTGGGCTTGAAGTCGGCAAAGTGTTCCAGGTTGGGGAGCAGCTCGAGGAAGAGGCCCATTTTCATGTCGCGCAGCTCTGTTGGCAGTCGGGTGGTCAACGCCTGCAGCTGTATGTCGACCATCGCCTTGTAGCGACTCTCCACGTCGTCGATGTTCGTCAGCACGGAATCCATTTTAATTTCGAATGTGCGAATCTTTTCCTCGCGATTTGCAGCCTCACGATTGCGCTTCGAGTTCTTTGATATTTTTGTGCGTGGCATTTCTGCAACGTGTACTGTACTGAACGGTTATACGTAAAAATTGCGTTTACCAAATATATTATTCTGCGTTTTTCTTTGTTGCACAATGAGCAAGCGTCGATTTTGTCGATTTCCTTTTGAGTTTTTCCGCCGTTTCTCTGCTGCTGGCTTCGATAGAAAACATTGATGTAAGCGTTGCCACCCTGGTACTTGTGATATATCGATACTTTTATTCGATTAGACTCGGTGCTTAAAGGTTAGTTCGCAGATCGAACAACTGCGATCGCAAGCGTAAAACTCCGTACCCAAATTATCCAAATCCAAACAGGTTAGCAGTGTGTTAACAGTGTTAATTAATTTTTCGAGAGCTGTTTATAGAGCTTATAATTCAGATACGGAGTTTTTGCCTCGAGCGTAGTGATTAGATCTGCGAACCAACCTTAAAGCACCAAGTCTAATCGAATAAAAGTATCGATATATCACAAGTACCAGGGTGGCAACGCTTACATCAATGTTTTCTATCGAAGCCAGCAGCAGAGAAACGGCGGAAAAACTCAAAAGGAAATCGACAAAATCGACGCTTGCTCATTGTGCCACAAAGAAAAACGCAGTATAATATATTTAGTAAACGCAATTTTTACGTATAACCGTTCAGTACAGAAACACGTTGCAGAAATGCCACGCACAAAAATATCAAAGAACTCGAAGCGCAATCGTGAGGCTGCAAATCGCGAGGAAAAGATTCGCACATTCGAAATTAAAATGGATTCCGTGCTGACGAACATCGACGACGTGGAGAGTCGCTACAAGGCGATGGTCGACATACAGATGCAGGCGTTGACCACCCGACTGCCAACAGAGCTGCGCGACATGAAAATGGGCCTCTTCCTCGAGCTGCTCCCCAACCTGGAACACTTTGCCGACTTCAAGCCCAGTGATCAGACGCAGTACCTCGGATCGCAGTCACTCTGCGCCAATACAACCATCGGCATCGGGGGCAGCAGCAGCAATTGCAACATGAAGAGCAGCAGCGCACTCACAGCATCGAGCAACAGTCGCAATGATGAAGGTAATTTCCATTCTCATCTTTCATTTAGAATGTGCACGCAAGCTGATATTGGTAAATGTCGGTCTGCCTGTCGGATATCTGTCCATCACCATTTTAAAGTTGGACAAAGAACTTTGCTTGTGCTTCAATATGTATAAGTGTTAATGTGCCCCTAAATAAGGCACATATTCCCTTATGCACATATTCTCAGCTGATTTCGAATTAAGATCAGCCTTAAGTTTTCAAGCCACTGACATTTAATTGAAAATGCTCTTCTTAGCCTAAACTCAGTTATGTTAAAAGAGCATTGAGTAGTCGGCTGTTTCCGACTTTGGTGTTTGTATTTATAACATTCATTTAGTTTCTCTTTGGTGATGCGTTCTCTAACTCTGCTTTACTGCTTCTCTTTATAATCCCCACATTCTCAACTACTGACACACATCGCACATAACATACAAACACATACACTATTTGCTGGTATCTGGTCACACTACATTCAGGCTACCTTACAGAGGACAGCTGCTTGAGCGGGGGCCTTATATCAGCCTACGCGGGTTCGATGCGCTCGGCGAAGGCAATGCGCACACCTGGACCACTGCATTCGGCACGTGCGCGTCGCGATCGGCGCAGTCGCTCCGCTTGCGGCGCTGCCAAGGTGCTGCCGAATTCGAGCAGGACAGCAACAGGAGTGGCCAGCAGCACCTCAAATGCAAATCGCAACTCACGCAGCAAAATGCGAACTCCGATGGCAGCACGTCCTAAAGCATTTAGCGCAGATCGCACTCCCAGCAATCTGCTCAAGAAGCGCTCCGGGTCTCCTAGCACACCGCCCATGGCTTTCCTGCGCTGGCCCAAGCCCGGCGAGGTGGCTCTCTCCAAATATGGCAGTCCCATCGTGTCTCAGGTGTAAGTACTTGTCCTATGCCCGCATACCAAATTCGCTCCACAATTATAATTGGAATTGAAAACACATTTAAAATTGAAATTCATAAACAAACTATACATAAAGATTAGAAGGAAACTCAAAGGCCCATCCATTGGAGCAGGGACATCGTTAACACATCGTTATTTCAGATGCGTCTTGTGTTTATTTATTTTTTTTTAAATAGAACAAAGGAAGTACCTCCGATTAAGAATTGTACGCATTTAAAGCTGAATGAGAATATATTCAAATAGGATTTGCATTAATTAAAATCAGTTGTGAAAAAAAAAAGCTTTCAATATACGAGCGACAATTGTCATGCATATCCTTCATAAAGATCTCTTCAATTTACATTTTCTACTTTTGCAGAATGCCAGACAAATTTGCTAATTGCAATATTCCCATCCGCAATGGCGTGTTGTCGCTGCGGCCCAAAAAGCTGGACGAGGTGAAGTCGGATCTCGTCGAGAGTTTGGATTCAGATACCTTAAGCCAAATAAGGACTCTGCACGAGAACTTGCAAATGATCATGAATTCGGCCAAAATCGCCGGCTTGAAGTAACCATCGCATGCAATCCTCATCTGCATCTATATAAATATATATTTCTTATCTTATCTTATCTTATATATATACATCATTTAGCTTAAGATAAATTTAGTTTCCAAGTTTTTATTTGTTTAAAATGTATTTTTAAATTAAAGTTAACTCAATAAAAATGCATGTGTCTAATCCCAGCAGGCCCCGAGACTTGTCAGTATTTGAAGAATAAGTTGACTATAACTGTTTCAGTATATTTCAAGAATGCCACGCACCAAAATAGGTAAGCGCAAACGCCAGCTGAACCGAAAGGATGCAGAGCGGAAGGAGCAGCTGCGCATGGCCGAAATGAATCTGGAGTCAGCACTGGAGAAGGTCGACGAGCTGGGCAAGAGCTGCATCCAACAGGTCAACAATCAAATGCAGCTAATCCTAGCACGCACCAAGAAGCACGTGCTGCAGATGAAGTGGAGCGACTTCATCAAGCTCGAGCTGGATCACTTTGAGGACTATCTGTGGATAGGTACAAGTCTTGTCGATCCTAACTAGCGTTTACTAACTGTTTATATCTGCAGCTCCTGATCCCCCCAAGCCTCGCAGCCAGTCCGTCAGCACACGCACCGGACGCCTGCACACGCCACAGTCACAGATGCCACCAAAACACCAGCCACGCCCCCACATACAATCCGTGGACAGGGCGGTGCTCATGCGCTCCAACATGCCCTCCATCGCCCTGCTGCGCTGGCCAAAGCCGGGCGAGGTGGCTCTGTCTACAGCTGGCAGCCCACTTGCAGTACAAACGTAAGTCATATAAGTACCGAGAATATATATCTATAAGTGACGGGATTGACTAAATTACAATAGGAGTTGACAAGAAAGAACAGATGATTGCATACATTTTAGACCGAGACACATATGCTAACATCTAGAAACTATTAGATTCATTCCAAGACACTTAGGATGAGATCCTTCAGATCGAGTGTAAAATTGTTGCCACAACCTAATTCATAGTGCTGATCCCATCTAATCTCCTCTGCTGCAGTTTTCCAGATCGTTGTGCCAACGTTCAGATACCCACCAAGGTGGGTGTGCTGAAGTTGCAACCGCAGAAGATGTCGGAGGTGAAACGCGAGGTGCTCAAGCAGCTGGATTCGGCGACTTTGAATCAGATCAGGACATTAAACTCCAATCTCAAAATGATTGTCGATATGGCCAGCAAGTTGAAAAAAATCTAAGGCGGAAAATGGAAAGAATCTTTTTTTTTTTGTCATCTTATTTTATTAATTTATTTAGTCTTTTTCATTATCTCATTTTCAATGCTGTTGTTTTAGTTTTTTGTGTTGCTGTTGTTGTTACTGTTGTGTGTTCTTGCATTTCATTGTATATTTAATTTATAATTAATTAATAATTCAATTATTATTATTAATAGATTTGCAAGTACAAACATAAAAATAGCGCACATTATATTAAGTGTTTTTTGTTAAATGTAAATTCAATTGAAGAGTGTTTTTTGAATTTTACAAATTCCATCTTTCCGGTTCTTGTTTTTACACCAAAATTACATTTACACATGTACATCATATAATATATAATTTACGTTAAAAAATTAGTCATTTCATTAATTACTTATGCACGTTGTTTGGTTTCTCATAACAAATATTTGCAATTTCTTGAATTTAGTTTAATTGTTCTCTCTTGCAACATATTCCCTTATGCACATATTCTCAGCTGATTTCGAATTAAGATCAGCCTTAAGTTTTCAAGCCACTGACATTTAATTGAAAATGCTCTTCTTAGCCTAAACTCAGTTATGTTAAAAGAGCATTGAGTAGTCGGCTGTTTCCGACTTTGGTGTTTGTATTTATAACATTCATTTAGTTTCTCTTTGGTGATGCGTTCTCTAACTCTGCTTTACTGCTTCTCTTTATAACCCCCACATTCTCAACTACTGACACACATCGCACATAACATACAAACACATACACTATTTGCTGGTATCTGGTCACACTACATTCAGGCTACCTTACAGAGGACAGCTGCTTGAGCGGGGGCCTTATATCAGCCTACGCGGGTTCGATGCGCTCGGCGAAGGCAATGCGCACACCTGGACCACTGCATTCGGCACGTGCGCGTCGCGATCGGCGCAGTCGCTCCGCTTGCGGCGCTGCCAAGGTGCTGCCGAATTCGAGCAGGACAGCAACAGGAGTGGCCAGCAGCACCTCAAATGCAAATCGCAACTCACGCAGCAAAATGCGAACTCCGATGGCAGCACGTCCTAAAGCATTTAGCGCAGATCGCACTCCCAGCAATCTGCTCAAGAAGCGCTCCGGGTCTCCTAGCACACCGCCCATGGCTTTCCTGCGCTGGCCCAAGCCCGGCGAGGTGGCTCTCTCCAAATATGGCAGTCCCATCGTGTCTCAGGTGTAAGTACTTGTCCTATGCCCGCATACCAAATTCGCTCCACAATTATAATTGGAATTGAAAACACATTTAAAATTGAAATTCATAAACAAACTATACATAAAGATTAGAAGGAAACTCAAAGGCCCATCCATTGGAGCAGGGACATCGTTAACACATCGTTATTTCAGATGCGTCTTGTGTTTATTTATTTTTTTTTAAATAGAACAAAGGAAGTACCTCCGATTAAGAATTGTACGCATTTAAAGCTGAATGAGAATATATTCAAATAGGATTTGTATTAAATAAAATCAGTTGTAAAAAAAAAAAAGCTTTCAATATACGAGCGACAATTGTCATGCATATCCTTCATAAAGATCTCTTCAATTTACATTTTCTACTTTTGCAGAATGCCAGACAAATTTGCTAATTGCAATATTCCCATCCGCAATGGCGTGTTGTCGCTGCGGCCCAAAAAGCTGGACGAGGTGAAGTCGGATCTCGTCGAGAGTTTGGATTCAGATACCTTAAGCCAAATAAGGACTCTGCACGAGAACTTGCAAATGATCATGAATTCGGCCAAAATCGCCGGCTTGAAGTAACCATCGCATGCAATCCTCATCTGCATCTATATAAATATATATTTCTTATCTTATCTTATCTTATATATATACATCATTTAGCTTAAGATAAATTTAGTTTCCAAGTTTTTATTTGTTTAAAATGTATTTTTAAATTAAAGTTAACTCAATAAAAATGCATGTGTCTAATCCCAGCAGGCCCCGAGACTTGTCAGTATTTGAAGAATAAGTTGACTATAACTGTTTCAGTATATTTCAAGAATGCCACGCACCAAAATAGGTAAGCGCAAACGCCAGCTGAACCGAAAGGATGCAGAGCGGAAGGAGCAGCTGCGCATGGCCGAAATGAATCTGGAGTCAGCACTGGAGAAGGTCGACGAGCTGGGCAAGAGCTGCATCCAACAGGTCAACAATCAAATGCAGCTAATCCTCGCACGCACCAAGAAGCACGTGCTGCAGATGAAGTGGAGCGACTTCATCAAGCTCGAGCTGGATCACTTTGAGGACTATCTGTGGATAGGTACAAGTCTTGTCGATCCTAACTAGCGTTTACTAACTGTTTATATCTGCAGCTCCTGATCCCCCCAAGCCTCGCAGCCAGTCCGTCAGCACACGCACCGGACGCCTGCACACGCCACAGTCACAGATGCCACCAAAACACCAGCCACGCCCCCACATACAATCCGTGGACAGGGCGGTGCTCATGCGCTCCAACATGCCCTCCATCGCCCTGCTGCGCTGGCCAAAGCCGGGCGAGGTGGCTCTGTCTACAGCTGGCAGCCCACTTGCAGTACAAACGTAAGTCATATAAGTACCGAGAATATATATCTATAAGTGACGGGATTGACTAAATTACAATAGGAGTTGACAAGAAAGAACAGATGATTGCATACATTTTAGACCGAGACACATATGCTAACATCTAGAAACTATTAGATTCATTCCAAGACACTTAGGATGAGATCCTTCAGATCGAGTGTAAAATTGTTGCCACAACCTAATTCATAGTGCTGATCCCATCTAATCTCCTCTGCTGCAGTTTTCCAGATCGTTGTGCCAACGTTCAGATACCCACCAAGGTGGGTGTGCTGAAGTTGCAACCGCAGAAGATGTCGGAGGTGAAACGCGAGGTGCTCAAGCAGCTGGATTCGGCGACTTTGAATCAGATCAGGACATTAAACTCCAATCTCAAAATGATTGTCGATATGGCCAGCAAGTTGAAAAAAATCTAAGGCGGAAAATGGAAAGAATCTTTTTTTTTTTGTCATCTTATTTTATTAATTTATTTAGTCTTTTTCATTATCTCATTTTCAATGCTGTTGTTTTAGTTTTTTGTGTTGCTGTTGTTGTTACTGTTGTGTGTTCTTGCATTTCATTGTATATTTAATTTATAATTAATTAATAATTCAATTATTATTATTAATAGATTTGCAAGTACAAACATAAAAATAGCGCACATTATATTAAGTGTTTTTTGTTAAATGTAAATTCAATTGAAGAGTGTTTTTTGAATTTTACAAATTCCATCTTTCCGGTTCTTGTTTTTACACCAAAATTACATTTACACATGTACATCATATAATATATAATTTACGTTAAAAAATTAGTCATTTCATTAATTACTTATGCACGTTGTTTGGTTTCTCATAACAAATATTTGCAATTTCTTGAATTTAGTTTAATTGTTCTCTCTTGCAACATTGTGTGATGTGAATCTTTATATATAATTCAACTGTGTGTGTGAGTGTGTGTGTGTGTTGTAAGTAAGAGAGGGTGTCACACATACAATACATAGCAAAAAGGTACATAGACTTACGTAAATAATGTCTGAATTATCATTTCGTAGTAATATTATTTTTGTAGCCAGAGACAAGGACAACATATAAACAGTGACAGTGAATGAAGAGTGACAACAACACAATATAACATTTAGTTTTCTTATTAACATTTATGTGGCTTGCATTTAGGTTTATTTATCTTTAAGGATATCCTAAGAACTTTTAATTTTATACATTTAATTGAAACGCGTCTCTCAAATTATCCCTTAAAATGTAATTACGCTGTGAACAAAATGTGTCCTTTATTAATAATTTTTGATTAGGTTTTCAACGCTATATAAATTTAAAAAAAAAAAAAAAAAAACAAGAACTGATAATATAGGGAAAACAGGAAACAATATTGGATAAATTTGTATGCGTCTAAGTTAGACGAAAAACGTGAATACTTAGAAAATATATTTGCATATGTAATGATTTGAACCGAAGTTAGCCCGAAATAAAAGTAGACTTTATTCCCATGTACGTATGAATGTATGTATCCCATTTCCCATGTCTAACGCTTAACAGGCGAAACTAACCTATCGTAAATCAGTTAACTAGGCGTTCCCCGAACGCGTCTAACTACGCTAAGTCCATTTTTTCCAACCCAACCTCGACAAGTACTACGAATTTATTTTGGTTTCATTTCATTTTGGTTATCTTGTTTGCTTTTCTTTTCTTTATATTTGTTTTTTTCTTTCGGTCATCCGTTCATTTGTTTTGTTCTTTTTAACACAGCCAATCAACAATACATCGTCCCAGCTATTCCGATACATCATTTCATCCATGCAAAATCCATGTGTATACATATATGTACAGAAGCAGAAACAATATACATATGAATTTGTTCGATTTAGATGCCATAGTTTTTGTCGTCATAGAATGTCAATTCTTTTCTAAGTTTACCTGTGTGTGTGTGTGTGTGTTTGTGTGTTTGAATACTAATTTAATCATTTGTAAGCCTTTGTGTATAAATTTGCAATCTCTGTATTGAAAGTATTTATGGATATTATGCATTTGTGTGATTTTTATACAAAATTGTGCTATTCTTTTGCTATTTTGTTTATAACTATTTGTTTAGGCTGTTGTTTTAGAATTCGTTATAATTTCTTTAAATGCTAATTAATATATATATATTTCTTCTTTATGTTGTTTGTATTAGTTCCTTTGGGCACTACTTATTACGGTTCAGGGCATCTTTGTAATTAGTAAATAGTATTTGTTTTTTTTTTTTTGTATTCAATTCTTGTGTTTGTAATATTTATTTTATTTTTAACAATTTGTGGTTGTTTGTTTTGTTGTTTTGTAGGCATATGCACGGGTACAGGGCGTTGCATTTTGTTTTGTTATTTTTCATGTTATTCATGTTTGTTACGGTCTTACGTTGTTATTTTTTATTCTTCTTTTCTTTTTTTTTTTAATTTGGTACAAATTTTATGGTACTAGGTTGCATAAAAAGTATTACGAGTATGTACAGCAAAAATATATGTATATATATATATATATGTGTATATGTGGAAACTAAATGGATTTATTAAAAACTTGTATGCATACATACATTAAATATTTAGAACTTATCTATAGATGTGCTTGTAACTTATTTAAATATATTTATCAAAATCGAAACTGCATTGTTAAATTTGTTTATCATTTATTTTTCTGTATAATTCGTAGCTAGCTTTAGTGTTGTAATGAATTGATGAAATTAATTCTTATGAATATGAAAGTTTTTTTTTTTTTATTAATTTTTTTTGTAAATATTTATTTGTTAAATATATATATATATATATATATATATGCATGTATAACTATTTATTAATTTAATATATATAATTTTGTATGCTTATAAATTAATTAATTTCATTAAATGCTTAAATTCATTAATGCACTTTATATGTACTTCTTGTGTTGCTGTGTGTGTGAAATTTGCTATAATCGTCTGCCAAGTCACTTAACTATATATGTTTATATATATATATGTATATATATTTGCAAAATCTATATGTATATACTGGCTAATCTTTAAATATCTTGCATCATTCAAAACTATTCTAAATGCAGTATACTTGTGTATATTCATTTTGTTGTTGTTGTTGTTATTATTCTGGTTGAGGTTTTATTCAGTATAAATAAAGTCTATGTGAGAACCAAGGGAAACGCTGAAACTTGGCTTTTGACAATATCTGAATGAACTGGCCAAATACCCTCCTGCAGGAAGCAATGCGATTAACCATCAGTCCTACATAGAGGCATTTAATCGTCGGTGTGCCGAAGATAATTGTTGACTTCATTGTTTTAACTTAATTGCATTAAATGTTAGCCTCTTCCAAAAACAACGAAATTTAACTAGTTGTGTCTATAAATGTAATCACTTAAGTTACTTATTGAATCAATGTTGTATGTATGTGAAACTTGCAACTAGCATAGAAATATATATATATGTATACGTATGTACAAATACATAAATATATGCGTATTGTTAATATTAGAACTTTGTGTGGTAACTAGTATTTATTTATGCTTTGTTTTTATATAAGTGTTTATATGCCATATAAATTTGTATTTATTTATTATAGGTTTCTTTTTGAACTTAACGAGAGGTATTTCTATTTTCCCAAGTGTTAATATCGCCATTTGTTTACACTTTGATTTTATATTTTATATAATCTTTTTTGTATTATTTATCGTTGTCATTGTTTTCTCAGCATCATAATTTGTTAATGTTCATATATAGAAGGAGTAATTAAAAAACTGTTAAAGAATAAATTGATTTTTGTATATATTGTATATAAATTTTTATTTACCTTTTTAAACATATTTAATAAAATTTAAAAATTATATTTAATATATATATACATACATATACATATACATATACATATATATATGAATATATATATATGTATATGTGTATGTATCATAATATTTGTATAGCATTTTTAAAATTATATTTATAACGATTGAACCCAACTACAGATTACAGATGCGTGAACAAAATCAAAAATCAATAATTAAAATAATTACACAATAAATGGAGAAACATTTCGAAAATTTCTCACTGAAGTTCAAGTTGCAAAAATTGTGGTATGCTACATAAAAATTGTGTATATAAGTGAAATTTTGTATATTATCGATATAACGTGTGTTAAAAATTAGTTTAAACAAAAACCTGTAAAATAGCCTTCACATTGAATTGCAACGCCGACTTTTGTGCAGTGCGCCGCGCTTTTCTTTCTGCTTGTTAAAAATTACAAATTAATTAATTACGTTTAAAGCATTAACTAAATTATGAATTACAATTTCGTAAATAATAATAATAATAATATGTATAAGTATGTAATAGTGAAAAATATATGTACAATTACAGTTGAAGAGTTAATGCAGCTCAATAGTTAAATAGCATAACAAATATACATACATACATACATACTAATTTAAGCAAATTGAATTTGTTTATTAAATTGTTGATTGCTGTTTTGTTGTTGTTGAAATTGAATAAGTATGCCGAATAGTTGATGTTCTTAGGGGAATTGCTTAAAATTATATAGGTGTATGTATATGGGGGGGATAGAAACGTAAACGTTTGGAAATAGATTGATGTCCGGGGGACACGCTCTACAGCAACAAATATATATGCAACATTAGTATATTACAAAATTTAACAAATTATCACACTGAAAAAAATTCAACACTAATTTTAAATATGTATACATATATTTAGTGTATATGTGTGTGTGTTATATATATGCTTAAATAGTTCGATCAAATTGTATACGTTTTTTGTTAATTATTTTAATAAATCGCAACGCTAATGCCGATATATTATTTAAAGCCTAGCAAACTGCTGCCGATCTCTCTCTCTTTTCATTCCTTTCATTTATTTTTTGTCGAACTATAGTTTTATACATATATCTTTCATAAACAACAGCTTGAAACGTTGCGTCAGCCGCATTATATACATAAATATACACATATATGCATGTATATCATATCTATATATGTGTGTGCATATATATATATATGTATATATGTATATATATAGCATCTTAGCCTAAGCTTTTGTTTAAACGTAATAAATAATTTTTTTTTGGGTTTTTGTGTTTTTTTTGTATAATTTTTTTTTTTTTAGCAGCTTTTCAAAATATTTAACAACAGCGTTTCTGTTATTTTAAAATTTTCTTCTTTTTTTGTTGTTATTTTTTAGACGAGGTTCCCACATTTTATGCATTACAATTAATATTTGCTAGTTTTAATAATAAATATATTTATGTATATATATATATATATATACATATATATATATATTTTATAACGTTTTGGCTTATTGTAGAGTGCTGCTAATTTGATTTAAATTTAACATGTACATTTTACACATTTCTAGAGGTTCGATCGCTTTTTCAAAACATTTGTTTTTTTGTTTATAAAAATGCTGCGACATCCATCATCATTTCTAAATGGAAAACATTCTGAGAGCCTTATAAATGCGTTTGAATAACATAAATTTGTTGTTGTTGTTGTTGTTGTTAAGCAGATGCTGTCCTTGAATTGTAGGTGTTTCTTTTGCTTAGCCGCCGCCTTAGGGTCACCTTGTGGCGCTGCTCGTAAAGTAGTCCGCTAAGGCGAAAAAGAGACTTGATTTGATTTGTTTTGTGGCTGTTGAATGCATTTTCAGTGGCAATAAATACTTACGCGTCTCGAAGCTGAAGCCCAGCGTTGGATCTGGCGGTGTGTTGAGCATTGGATTGCCAGTGCTGCCACTGCCAGTGGGCGTGGCATTGCCGCCCATGGAATTTGTACTATTGCCGCTGCCACCAATCATTGGTCCCTGCTGCAGCGGACTCTGCGGCGTCTGACCGCGCTGTGCCACGCCAACGCCCACACCGCCACCAGTGGCAGCGGCAGCCGCCTGCTGAGCACGTACGCTGACCACCGCTCGCAGCTCCTGTTTGACAAAGTCCGAATTGGCATTGCCGCCGCCACCGCCACCGCCGCCAGCGTTGCCAGCTGCAAGAATTGAAGAATTGAATGCGCTTGGTGAGTGTCTTTACTAATTATTTGGATTGGCAATACTCAGTTCGACCCACAACAAAAAATGATTTTTAGTCACAATTATAGTTGTTTTTTGTTTGTTTTTTGTTTTTTGTTTAACTTGCTAGACAGATAACATAAATAAATACACAACAGACAACAGAATACAACATAAGCATAAATATAATACACATGGAACACAAGTATGTACTTATTAAACATATAAATTATTATTATATATGACATATGTTGGCCTCGGCTTTTGGGGGCGGGGTAAGGGGTAAATAAGGTAGATATTAAGGCATGTGTTTGCTTTGAAAAAAAACAACATATACATAATAAAAATAATAAATAGAAATACTAAATAAATATGAAATATTCTGATTTCCGCAGTTTTTTGTGAGTGCTTTGATTGGTTTATTTGACTTAAGATTTATATACTTAAATTGAATGGATGTAGAGATACATACATATATGGATGATATTGAAGTTATCTACTCGTATATGTCCATCAGCTCGTAATTTCTTTTTGTTTTTCATAATTTGATTCAAAGCACTTACAAACTGAGTTCTCACAATGAAGAAGTAAGAAATAAAAATAAAATAAAACATATACGTTTTCCCAAATATCATAAATAATAGTAAAAACACTTATTTTCTTCGACTCGTTTCGGGGGGTCTCTGCTATACATATGGGTCTAAAGACTTTACATGGGTTAATACAGAGGGGTGCAGCGGCGCCTAAAATCTAACCGTTTTAATACTTAGGTGTGTATACAAATAGACCTAGGTTATATACAAGATCATATATATATATATACATATGTATATTTATAGTATACAATTATACAAAACTTGCAAATGTGGTTAGGCAATAGATGTATGTATGTTTGTGTGAGTGTGTGCTTGTTTGTGTGTGGGTTTTAAAGGAGTCCCATGGATGTTGTTTAGTTTATACTCGTATGTACAAAATATTTACTTAAATATTTATATGCATTTGTATGTATGTACATAATGTGATTAGCTCGAATAATGGTTTATATACATCATATGTATTATGTATATGGGAATGACATGTGATTACAGCAAGCGCGTGAGCGAGCAGATAAAAGTATAGATACAGAGAGAAAGAGATAGTTAGAGGGGGAGAGAGAGAGAGAGTTCAAGTGTGAGCACACGGCTTACCGGTCTGCGCTCGACCATAGAAATCATTCGCCTGCTGCGAACCGTAAGCAGCCAGGGCTGCATAGCCAGCGCTATTGACACCGCCGCCGCCACCGCCGCCCAGCCCAATGATGCCATTGCCACCGCCGCTGCCCATGCCACCCACGCCCATGATGGCCGGATGCGGGGACATGCTCATGCCGTTCATCAGCTGTTGTTGTTGCTGCTGCTGCTGGTGTTGATGTTGGTGTTGCTGTTGTTGTTGCTGACTAGCGGCGGCAGCTGCATTATCATTGTGGTTGTTGTTGTTATTGTTGCCGCTGTTGTTGTTGTTGCCAGGCGACAAACCGAAACGCGTTGAGCCTGTTTCGGTTAAGCGTTTGATTTGTTTGGCTTTGGTTAAAAACTAGTCAAATATTAACAATGTGTGTATGTGTGTGTGTGTGTTTGCGCAACGGTGTTGGTATGTGTGTGCGTGTGTGTGTCGGGTGTGTCGGGTGTGTGAAGCGGCTCATGTATCTCTATTTAAAACTAGTAATTGTTCAAGTACGCATCGATCATTTTCATTTCTAATTGCAGCTTTTAAAGTGCGTAAATTAATTTTCTAAAATTTGCCCATTTTTATTGATTTTTTTTTAACCGATTTCATTTAAGGCTGTCAACTGAGTTCTTGCACATTTTTGAAATATTTAAATTCAACTTTTCTGTGTATTAAAATATTGCAAGTTGCTCCGCACATTGAAAGCTAAAATTATAATAAAAATGTCTTTAAATTATATTAAATTGACTTGTTAACAATTTTGCGTTTCAATTCATTTCGAAATTCGAAATGTGTGCTAGTTTTTTTTCTTGTCCTTGTTCCTGCATCGGCACTAGTCTTCAAGCGGAACTAGTTTTGAAGTGTTCACATTTAAGTACAACTTATTTTGTTTGGTTGGAATTCAGCAACGCTTGAACTAGTTCAGCAGAGTTCCAATTAATTTCCATTTTTTGGTTTTCACAATTTCTGTTCACAATTGATGCGCAACTAGTTCTACAGGAATTACAATTAAATTGGAAAAAGTTCTTTATGTACATATACATATATGTATAACTAAATTTATATATATGCCTGTTTATATTTAAGTTGGTCAATTTCAAATGTTTCAATTCAAAATTACTATTAGAACTAGTTTCGCACGAGTTTGGAACTATTTTCAGACATGTTAGGCAGATAATTCGAAATTATAAACTGATCATTTGTGGTTGCACAGTTTAAAATTAGAATTAGAATTGGCTCCACTTATTAACATATGTGTACTTAATTTTAGTTTGCGTATTTTCTTTTTAATATTTGTCTAAGAAAATCTAAAACATTAGCGGCAGATGGAAAAACTAATCAAATGCATAATTTTAGCAAAGGTTTCCTGTTTGGGGATCGGGTCGGTTCAGAACTAAAGATGCTGCCTGATTGGCAGATGGCGGCTATTTGCGGGACACGCTTCTCGCGCGGCACAACTCACCTGGCAAATGTTGCGTCGCCTGCGGAACGCTGATCTGCCGCTGGAGTCGCTGCAGCTGCTGCTGCTGGAAGGCATTGACTGACGCACCGCCTCCGTATGGCGATTGTGGGCCACCGCCGAAGCCGACGCCGAGGCCAACTGGTCCGCTGCTGCCGTCGGGCGTGCTGGGGCCGCTGCCACCCTGTGCCTGGAAGGAGTTCTGACGCTGCACAGGTCCAACGGCGCCGGGTGAGTTGAGGCCGCGTCGCTGCTGCTGCTGCTGTTGTTGTTGTTGCTGCTGCTGTTGCTGTTGATATTGGCGCGCATTGAAGTTGTTCTGGACGAGATCGTGGTAGAAGATTAATGAGTGTGCCTTATTGATCATCAATCTTTGGTACTCACCTGCAGCTGTGCAATGAGCAAGGGATTATTGTGCTGCTGCAGTGAGCGACTGGCATTGCCAGCTGGTAACGGACCACCCGGTCCGCCACCAACAGCACCAGCGACACCAGCAACACCACCGGCTGCTCCACCAGCCACTGTGGTCCACTGCTGCGGACTGCTCTGCATGCCCGGCGATTGCATTCCCGAGCCGCCACTGCCAAACGGTGTGTTGGAGCGTCCTCCATCGCCAGCCTGCTGCTGCTGCTGCTGCAGATACGCCAGCTGTTGCTGCTGTGCATTTGGCTGCTGCTGCTGCTGCTGCTGCTGCTGCGGAGACAGCCGTTGCGCATTTTGAGCAAACTGCGAGCCATAGCCTGTTCATTGAGTGAGAGATTATTGTTATTGGATTCTTACTGGGCTCACAGCAGATATTTACCTTGATTTGGCTGCGGACTGTAGGGTGCACTGCGTCCAGGACTGAGCTGCTGCTGCATCAGCGTCTGCGCAAAATTGGGACTCAGCTGTGCATCCGCCGGCAGATTGGTTCTGGAGAGCGACACATTCGGGGCCACTGTTGTGTTCAGCAGCGAGCCAATATTATTAATGCCCGCATTTATGCCAGCTGTAAGAGAAAGCAGCGCAATTAATTGTTATTAAATTTAACGATTTAGGAATGCGGAGTCTACTCAGATCATCTTTAGTTTGTTTTCAGGAGTTCCACAGGAGAGGACTCTAGCTAACTTATGCAACTCAAACAAAAGATCTACACTTTATCAAATAGCTGTCGCAGATTTTACACGAGCTGGCTACCTCATTTGGGCACCTGGAATGGGTCAGGCAAGGCACCAATTCCTCTCTCGTTCAGCAGACAGATGATGTGGACAAGTGCCCAATAGCACTGCCAAACTTCTAGCGAGAGTGATCTTCGAAAGCTGGCAGACAGCACATGGAAATCAATTGGCAGCTTGGCAGAGTCAAATCGAGTTTGGAACTAACGAGGAAATATCTGAAATTAAACTGATTTTGGATTATGAATCCATCAAATATTGGTTGGCTAGACCCTTGCGGCACAACTGACATCTACAGAGAATTGGAGTAATAGGAATAAAGGGATGCTAGAGATGATGAAATCCATTTTCCTTGGAGGGAGCGACAATCACTGCATTAATTTGCGAACTACTTTATCTAAATGACTATCGCTATCAAATGCTTGATTATACAAATATATATGTATAGTATATAAAAAAAAAATGTTGGTGCAGTGGTCACAGCTATAAGCAGCCATACAACCAGATTGTCTGTCCAATCTATGGAATGGAAACCGGTCCTCAAATCTGATGTAGCTAAAACTAAAGGACTAATGATAGATCTACCACCCATAACAGCACTAACCTAACCCAAAATAAGTAATAAGTTTAGCTATTCATTAATTTGTTCATTCATTTAGTCATTCATTCATCCATTCATTCATTGATTCATTCATTGATTCATTCATTCGCACTCACTTGCATTCTCTGGTACGAGCAACTGTTGCTTTTGCTGCTGTTGCAGCAGTCGCTCTTTTTGCTGTTGCTGCTGCTGACGCATGTTGCGCATTTGCTGACTGGGCAGCACAACGCAGCCTCCGGGCGTGGCTACAGCGTTCATAGGGCCACGTCCACGCGCCTGATAAATGGGCGGTGGCCGTTGAAATCGGCCGGCCTCCATTAAATGTTCCTGTTGCCGTTGCTGCTGGCGTATCAGATGTTGTTGCTGCTGCTGCTGATGCTGTTGTTGCTGCTGCTGCTGCTGTTGATGTTGCTGCTGCAGTCCCAGCATTCCTGGATATGCAGGCGGTTGCAAATGTTGCTGACGTTGTTGCTGTTGTTGCTGCTGTTGTAGCTGCTGCTGCTGCTGTGCTAGCAACTGTTGATGCTGCTGCTGTGACATGATCAATTGTGGATTCATAGCGTGCATCACGCCAAAAGCGGCCGTTTCCACATCGAGCATCAGCGACTTCTGTATATCGCTGATGGCCGAAGCCTCTGAGGGTGCCGCATTCCCAATGGGCGTATCATCCGGATAATAATCCATGAAGCTGTCCAGCAGCTTGGACAGCTCCGGATCGGGCGCACCAGCCGACGTTGATGTTGAGGCCGCCATGGTTTGATTTGAGGTAGTTGCTGTTGTCGCCAGTTGCTGTTGCTGGTAAGCCAGCTGCTGCTGCTGCTGCTGGCTGAGGTAGATATCGTTTTGCTGTACCGTTGACTGCTGCTGCTGCTGCTGTTGGTGTTGCTGCTGCTGTTGATGTTGCTGCTGCTGCAATTGTTGCTGCTGTAGCTGCTGCTGTTGTTGCTGCTGCTGCTGCAATTGTTGCTGCTGTTTGCGCGCCCGACTGTTGGCTGCTGCTGTTGCCACCGTCGCTGCTTTGGGCCCGCTTTGGCTGGCGGCACTTATGAGATTGCCCGGCACCGACAGAGAACTGCTCACGTTGTTGACCGTGGAGCTGTTGATGTCCGGCAGTGTTTTCACCTGGAGCGGCTGCTCCGGATTTGGTGCTTTGGGCAGCTTGATGGGATTCTGCAGCAGCTTCGCCAGCATCTTGTTCTCTGAGCAGAGCTTGCTGGGTTTATCCTCCGAACGCTTAACGGCAATGTCCACGTCCGGCTCGTTGAGCGAACGCTTGCGACTCATTGCCGGATCACTTTGGATTTTAAGCATACGCTTGAGATCCTCGTTGCTCATGTTGGCACCGCTGCCAGCGCCACCACTGCCACCGCCACCACCACTGCCGCCGCCTAGCATGCCATGCCCGTGGCCATCGTCCTTCTGCAGCTGACGCATCAGTTCGCTCTGCCGCACATTGTTCAGCAGTCCTGGTCCGCCCGTGCCGCTGCCCGCACCTGTGCCGCCCGCACCGCTGCCATCATCATCCTCGCTCTTCTCGTTCAGCAGCTGCAATTGTTGCCAGCAATTATTATCTATATATATCTAATATCTCTCTCTAAACCCAACCGAACCCGACTCCCAACTTACCTTGAGCAGCATCGGATTCTGGGAGTTGCCCGCCTTTTGCAGCAGCGCTGCATTTGCTCCACTGCGTCCAACGAGTGGTCCGAAAGGTCCCATCTGACCCGTTTTAAAGCTGCCCGCCGGTCCGACACCGGATCCCACATTAAGCTTCTCATCCTCGTTGCACTCTTGCTTGAAGTACTGCATCACATGAAATAAAATCAAAATTATTTTAAAATATTTCGATAATGTGTATTCGATAGTTGACAACCACGTATAGCGTTAAATTCGCGTTTCCGTTTCCGTTTTCAATTTAAAAATAAAAACTCTTTAAAAAATTCTACGTTGCATCACAAATCTTACCTTTTCTTCATCACCCATACCGCCGGCCTGCGATTTGGTAAGTAGATGACGCAGTCGCTCCGACGATTCCTGCAGTGGTGGCGTCTGTTGCTGTTGCTGCTGCTGTTGTTGCTGCTGTTGTTGGGAGGTGAGCAGCAAACCACCGACGCCATTTGGCAGACCAACGCCGATTAGTGCAGAGTTGTTGTTACTGCTGCTGTTGCTGTTGTTGGTCGTCTGCTGCTGCTGTTGCTCCTTATCCGGTTTGCTGTCCGCCGGATCGTAGGAGTGAAAACTGAAACCGTAGCTGCTGCTGCCGCCGGCACCGGCGCTGGCATTCGATTGCGGCGAGGGCAAACTGGCCGCCGAATGCGAGGATAGCTGATAGGGTGTTGCTGGCGAGGCGCACACAGCCGGACTGAAGCCATGCCCCGAGGGCGGACGTGGCGTACTCACCGGCGTCGCAACCGATGCCCGTGAATTGGGCCGCGAATCTGTCCAGGCGCCAACACCACCGCTGGGATCCATGTCGAACGAGGAATGTGCGATATCAAACTCGAAGGCATCGCTGCCATAAAACGAATGCTCCCCAGGCGCAGGCGATGCAGTGAATGCATTCACCAGCGTTGCCGCCGACGAGACATTGCCGCCTGATGTGGCACTGTTGCCCAGACGCTGCTGCATGCCGCTGCCATTGAGGATGGCCGAGCTCATCAGAGGTCCGCCCACATTTGTTGTTTGTGTGTTGCTGCCGCCTCCGCTGTTGTTGTTGTTGCTGCCGTTGTTGTTGCTATTGTTGCTGCTGCTGTTGTTGTTGCTGCTGTTGCTGTTGTGCGGACCGCCGCCGACGAGACCGCCAAGCAGATGTGTGGGCAGCATTGCGGCGGCAGAGGATGTGGAGGAGGATGTGGAACTGTGGCCCAGTGCCTCCATGGAGAGCGTATTGACCAGCGTGCTGGCCAAATGGGCACCCGGCGACATGGCGCACATCTGACTCATGCCGAGGCTCAAGCCGGCGGTGGCGCCACCACTGCCAGCACCCGTATTGTTGCTATTCATATCGTTCTCGGAGTTGAGCAGCGTCTGCACGGACATTATGAAATCACTCTCGCCGGGCGTCTGATTGAGGAACAGTCTCGATGTGGCCTTCACATGGACATAGACATCGGGTGCGCCGAGCCGTAAGCGAAATGGACGTGATATAACACTGGAGATGGAGCCACCGCCCGATCCCGGATTGCCACCCGGATTACTGGCATTTGTCGAGCTGCCCGGTGAATGGACAACCGCCGAGTCCTGAATGTCGCGCAGATGCGATTTGAGCGTGGATAGATCATGCGGATGGCATAGATCCTGCCAGAGGCGACCCACCCACGTCTGCAAATGCTGCTTGAACGGATCACGCAGCGAGTTCGCATCCAGGCTGAGTATTTTCCCATGCACATCCAACTTGAAGGTCATCTGCTCGATCGGCTGCTGATGCACATGCTGCTGTATATTGATCTCCAGCGGCGACTCATCCTCCGGCCGTGTGATCAAACACAGCACCGAGCTGCTCGCATCCGCATCGTCTGCAAGAGTTAACATTTAAGATTTGTAATAATCATCAATAAAATAATCAAACCTATGTGCATTCTTTATTTTGTTGATTTGCAGAATTTCCTGAACAGATATTTAATTTTCTGATCTTTAGTTTACTCTTTGAAACAGACAAGCTTTATAATAATGTTTCACTTTCACTTTCACTTCAATGCATGCTACAAATATTATAGTTTTAAGTAAACAAGCTGATGCTTTTGGCATACAATTTTGTTTTCTATAGATTAATATTGCTGGAAAAAGACATTGATTTTTTGATCTCTTTGAATTCTAAGTTGAATGTTCTATTTTGTATATACCCGATTAATTATTGTAAGGGGTATTTAACCACGATCTTTAAATTTAAAAATCAACCGCATAAGCTCGCGTATATTTTGCGATAAACACGTCAATCAATCAAACATTGTGGATCTTAACTTGTCTTTAGAAGTTTCCAAAATTAGCTGAAAGTTGGAAGAATTCGTGGACTCACCCTTCACTGGCGCCGCTATCAACACGACCTCTTCATACTTGTCCTGGTGTCCGGACTGCCTGAGCGGCTTTTGGTCCATGGCATCGCCGCAGTTGGAGGATGAGGATGAGGAGGACGAGGAGGTTTGTGTCGCTGGTCGCGTATCCTTGACTAGCATGCGCACCTTTGTGGAAATGCTGCGCTTCGATTTACTTGCAACGATGCCACTGCCACCTCCTCCAGGGCCTGGGCCTGCTCCATTGCCCGCACTGGAGCTGGAATTGGAGCTGGCTGATTGCTGCGAGGCATTGCCATTGTTTAGCTCATCGAGATCGCCCCAGACACCGCCATGCGCTGAATTGGTGCCACCTCCACTTCCTCCACCTCCGCTGTTGTTGCTGTTGCTGCTGCTGCTGCTGTACATGTTGTTTATGATCGGCTCCAGTTTGGCGTGATCCCCCGCATAGAGGTACATGTAGAGCGGCTGATGGAAGAGCTCGTGCTTCTCATAGCCGATCAGTTCGCGTATGTTCTGCGTGCAGGACTCAATGATGCCGTTCGCGTTCACCTGGAGCAGGACCCAACCCACCGAGCTGATATAATGTTCGAGTGCCTCGAAATAAGCTGATATTTCCGGCACTTGACCGTTCAGAAGCGATGGCTCTGGCAATGGTGGCTCCGTTGATGAGACTTCACCCTGTTGCACAGGGTGTATCGAGCAGTTGTCTGTCGCACAACGGGTGCACCGGGTTGAGGTTGCTTGTGGTTTGTGGCTATTATTACTATTATTATTATTGTTGTTATTATTGTTATTATTATTATTATTGTTATTATTATTATTATTATTATTATTGTTGTTGTTGGTCGTTGTTGTGGAGTTGTTGTTATTGGTAGATGTTGAGGATATATCACGGCTTTGGCCTTTGTCACAAATATCACGATACTGTAAATATAAAATACAAATTAAGGAAAATTAATGATATGTTTATGCGATTGTTATATTATATATTTGAAAAAGAATTTATTAATTTTCTTATATGTTATATTTCTTAAAATATTAATAGAACAACAAGGTTACGATGAATTTCATCTTTCCTTGCGCATTGAAGCTTTTAAACTTTTGTCTTCAATCAAGACGATTTTCGAACTCATTTATTTCCGGTCATGGTATTTTTCAAATTAAATTCTTAATACACAAATGTAACTCAATCTATGTATGCATGTATGTACATATATCATATATTCAAATAGGGGTATGCAGGCATTTTGCAACGCGGAAGTGTTCTCTGTATGCACAAATGTTGTTCTCATTTATGTTCAATAACAAAAAAAAAACAAAAGAAATATAAAAAACGAAAAAGACCAGACCAGAGCAACAACAACACAAAGCTCTCCAGCTCCACTCATAATAATTATTATAGCTCACATTCGTGATCGACAACCGTTTGCCGTTTTTTGTTTTTTGCAAAGCTTTTGGCTGGCCGACTCACCAACTCAGCGAGAAAAGAGAGAGTAAAGCTCGCGCTGCTCATCATCATGCGTCGGCGTTTCGCTCATTGCTGTGTTTACACAATGAAGTGCAATAAACCGCATTTCATCTCATCTCATCTCAGTTCTACACTGATATGTGTGAGTGTATATTATATTTTTACTTCAGCACGCAAATTTTTCGCGCGCGTTTGAGCTTTGAGTCATTGACACAACCAAAATATACACAAACGCGCTCACACACACACATTTACACAGGCACACACCAATCGCAGCGAAAAACATTTCAATGAAAGCACAACAAACATACTACAAACATAGTTTTTTTTTCATTTAATATTATTTTGTGTTTTGAAAAGTTTTGAGACGTAGTTGAGACACACATACAAATTGCACAAATTTTCACAACAACATTGTCAAGGTCAATCAACTTGAGGGCGCGTGTTGTCAGCATGTCAATGGCTCTTCTATCGTTCACAGTTATTTTTCTTTCTTGCTGTTTTTGTTGTTTATTTTTTTTTTTTGGTTTTTGTGTATTTGTGCATTTGCGTGTTATTCGAAAGTGCTTAGAATAACTCACTGTAAATATTATGGCCAAAATAAACAGAAAAATAAAATCACAGAAGCGTTGCGCACACTCAGCACTGTCACAAAGTTGCCGAAATACTAAACACACATTTTTTGATGCAATTGTATTATTGTATTAAAAAAGAAAAGAAAAAAAAAACAGAAACCCGAAAACACGACGAAAAATGCGAATACAACAACAACAAAGAATGCCCAAGCTAACGAAGCGTTGCTCTCTCTTTCTGGCACTCTCGCGCTGCGCTCAACTCAACTCTCTCCTGTTGCTCTCCGGCGGCCGTTTGTTTACCGGCTCACGTGTGATACGCGTACATGTGCATGTGTGCATAGTTGACTGTGTGCTTTCTGTTATCACCCATTGGCTTTGCACCTTGTGTGAGAGGGCGTCGTTGCTGCCGTTGCTACTGCTACAAATTATAACAACAACAAAAATATGAAATTGCAAAGTGCGACGTCATCGCCAAAAAGCGAACGCAGTTCGTTGATCTGCCCAATGCAATTGGGAGAGGACAGAGCGAGCTTTTACTTCTTTTTCTTGCTTGGAAAAAAGCTCTCATCATATTTACACACACACACATACAAATGCGCCAGCCAACCCGGAAAAGTTGCTTAAGCAGCGGACACAAAACAATTTTTTTTTTTTTTGGGGTGAAGGCACTCCGAAAATATCAGTCAAATGATAAAATGAACAATAACATGAAGCAGAGCATGCAATGCCGAATATGCATGTCTAAAACGTGTCTGCTCTTTTTGTTCTTTAAATATATATAAATGTATATAGCTTCAATTTGTCGCTTCAGCATCAGGTAATGTGCGAATTGTGTGAGGAGAGAGGTTTAAAGAGCGCAGATGCAAAACCTTGCAGCAGACACTTAAAAAAAGAATCATAAAACTGAAATAGATCCAATCCAAAAAAAAGGGTAAGTATCTGTGTCTGGAAAAAGCGATGCGAGCTTGCGTTCAAAATAAAGTTAGGGGTGGTCGCAACGCTTGCGATCAGAAATTAATGAACAGACTTGGGATTTATGATCAACTTATCATAATAATACAGAAAAATTGGGCCAATGAACATCTCTGCTTGATTTACAGAGCTTAGATTTAAATTTAAAAGGTTTTTTATTTTTATTAATATTTTCGAACTTTGGATTGTTTCTAGCAATTTCTTAATAGGAGAAAACATTTTATAGGCAAAATTTTCTCGCTCACACATTTAAAAATACGCCCGCAGTGAGCGAGAAAGGAAATACTTGGCTCAGTGACAATAGCGCCGTGACTTGTGTGACTAACCAACAAAGCGCTGGCATTTCACAACAAATGTAAGTATGTACATAAGTACATATCACATACACACATACATGGATATACACATAGATGACTTGTAAGCCGCAATTAAGCTGAGCATAACAACGAAATGACACATTAAACTATTGTCAAGTTTGGAGCCGTTATTTTAAACTCTTTGATGTTGTACATTGAAATGTTTTGGCTATGACTAATTGGCAAAATGAAGCTGAAAATTACCACCAGAAATTTGAACAAAACATATATATTGGTGAAACTTTGGGAACAGTAGAAGAATACTAAGTTCAAAGGAACTGAAAAAACGAGAGGCACCAAACTTCAAAGGAAGTTTTCTGATGATTTAAGGATCGACTAGCAAATTTCCTGGCTAGAGCTAGAGTTCAAAAGATGGTAGCTGGATTTCTGATAACCCTCACTGAAGATTGACTAAGAATGTTAGCTTTTAATTTACTAGTAGCAGAGTATTCCTTAGTCGGTTACATGCAGCAGCAGCAACGTTCTCACTTCTTTAATGCCACATTTTTTTAATTCGACTTTCAGTTATTGCCATTAGACTACTGAATTTCATTATAATTCATAGTTTTATATTATATTCTGCTAATTTTATTAAAAATCATGCGTCAAATGGCAATTTGTCATAGTCTGTTCCATAGCTGCATTGAATTAGTGGCATCCCTTTGGTAATAAAATGAAAATTAGTGCTGGGCAGCAGCCGCTTCCTCATTAGCCATAAATCAACGCAAGATAATTCAATAAATTGTCCTTTTAGTTTTTGTGTACAGAACACCCCTAATATATTCCTAATAGAGCTGCGCTAACCCAACTTAATTGCATTAACTCGCCGAATAGTTAAATAAAATTATGAAATGTTTGTTGTTGTTGTGTTTTATGGTATTTTCCTTATTTTTTTTTGTTCTTTTTGAATTCCTGTGTTTTTTGTTTATGTTGTGGCTTTTGTGTGCTGTCGTTGCCGCATTTAATTTAATTTTGTTTTTGAAGTTCGGCTAAGCGTGGCGCTTACAATTTGCATAATAAAGTGCTTAGGCTACCTGAAACCAATAAAAGAAATACTCAAAACACAAATTAAACAAATCAAACAAAAAACAAGCGAACCTAAAACAAACATGACTAGAATTCAACTCTGTGTCTGTCGCCGCGGCCGCTATTCGGAAACATAAATAAATTTATGTAAATTAAATACAAATATTAATTAAATTCTTGCAGGCCAAATTACGTCAGTCAGTCAAAACCAAAGAATCTGCTTGGGGGTCCTCCTCTTCTTTTCTTCTTCAGGCTTAATGTTGGCTCGATGCGAATTATTTGAATCTCGTTTTTCGGTACGCTGCCAATTTATAAAATAATTGCTTTTTAATTGAGGCGCCACGGTATAGAACAACTGCTTGGAAATTACATTGGGGATTTGTCTCTCCTAATTGATCAATTGGATATTCCACACAGATCTCCGCACAGTTCCCCACAGAGTATCGCAATTTGTTTAAAACTTTGCTTATTAGTTTTCTTTGATATGCCGTTTTGCCATTAAATAAATGTAAGTAATTTTTTTTGTTTGTTTGTTGTTGTTTCTTGGTTTGACTTACCGTTCGAACCACTTGATTTAATATTGCCGCCTTATCCGGTTTCGTTGATGTCATATCTCCACGTTTATTGAGCTGCAGAAACTCCGAGAGCTGCTCAATATAATTGTTTTCCATTTCCCGTCGTCGTTTCTCATTGTTGCACTTGTTTATTTGTGATTGGGGCTGCAAAATTGTACAAAATGAGTTGGAAATTCAAATTAAATTCGTTAAATATTATATATAATATATAAATATAAAAATAAATATACTGATAATTTCCTTCCGTTCAGGAATATATACTTTGCTGATGAATAGTGATTATCTTATCTACATTATCTAAATGGCTTACCAAATTGATTTTCGTATCCGTTTTGCGGCGAATCTTGCGCGCCGACGTCGCTGAGTTGGCTGGAATCGGCGAAGCCACCGCATTCATGACGGGCGATCGCTGCAGCGCCGCTGCAATCCGTGCCGTTGCGGAGTTAATCTGCTGCTGCTGATGCAGCGGCTGTTGCTGTTGCTGCTGCTGATGTTGTTGCTGCTGCTGCTGCTGATGATGTTGATGTTGTTGTTGTTGCTGTTGCTGGTAGAGAAGCTGTTGCTGCTGTTGCTGTTGCTGCAGGGTTAGCAAATTGCTTGCAGCTGCTGCTGCTGCGGCGGCGGCAGCGGCGGCGGCGGCAACCGCTGCTGGCGACGGCGAGGATAGGGGCAGGGGCAGGGGCGAGGGTGAGGCGGTGTTACAGCTGCTAACACCAGCGCCAGCACCAACAGAGCCTCCTCCGCTCGCTGCCGTCGCGCGCTGCAGCGGCGTGCTGGGCGCCAATCCGTGTTGCAATTGGGCCACCGGTGCCGGGACGGGGCCCGGACCAGTTACCACGCTACCGCCAGTGGCTGGGATTGTAACGGCTGCGGTCGCAGCGGCCGGCGATGAGCGCGGATTGCAAACTGAGTGGTTGTTGTTGTTGTTGCTATTGTTGTAGCTGTTGATGTTGATGTTGCTGTTGTGCTTGTTGCTTGCGGCAGCTGCTGCACCGTGTGTTGTTGCTGTACCTGAGGCCCAACGATCTGGTAAGTCACCTGGGCTAAGCCTGCAATAGAGTGGCAAATCAAATTACATTCGAAATTAGTGGAAAGTTTTCTCTTTTCATTAAATTTGCGAAAAAGTTGTCACTTTGACATTGACCCCAAACACGCCTCAAACTAAATGCAAAAGAGGCCTCGTTCCGACTGAATTAAAGTAGCTTCGTATTGCCTCATCCATTAGCATTTTCGATTCGGTTGCTATCCAGAAGTATTTAGCTTACAAAATGCTCATTAAATTGGCTGACTATCATAAGCATAAATTAATCCAATTAGTGCATTTTGAGAAGAGATCAACAAACAACGATAAAAATATAATATTTTGATTCATGCTTTGGCTTAGCATTTTTACACATATATGAAATAAATAATTAATGTAAATAAAACCAGATAAATATTTTTCATTTCAAACATAAAATAAATAAAAAATAATTGCCAAAACTTTGACAGAGCCAACAAAAATCGCTTTATTCTTTCAGTTCTTTTTGACAAGTAGTTCAAATAAAATATTTGTGACAATTTTTCGCATATTCCAGTTGCAAATTTGTGGCAAATTTTTCAAGTGGTCCCTTAGTAAATAGAAGACAAATAAAATGCGACACAAAATAAACAATTAATCACGTAACCAAATACTTGCAAAAAAAAATGTATACAAAATTTTAAAAACCAACAAACAAATCAAGAACAACTGGAAAAATGTGTATAACGATGAAGACCACCCGAAAACCATGGACCCAGTTGGGGTTTCGGGGGAAAAAAGGTGTCGCTTCTGCCTCTCTGCAAAAACAAAGCGACGAGGCAGCATCCAGCTTAACTGACAACATTAATTTGCCTCACATTGTGGCTGCTGGAATGGTCAGGGGTAAGCGGGGGCTGGTCAGCGCACAGCAGGAGTTGCAACATAATTTTGGTATGATTTTGCTTTTGGTAAAATGAGCGAAATCTGAGATTGATGCAACATAATTGCTAAGGTGCCCAAATATATTCGCTACATTAAATATAATTGAGTAGTCAGAACAAACGCGTATTTTCTGTAAGAGCACCGAAATACTCAAGTTAAATAAATATAGAAGAATGCTGCAGTCGAGAGAGCTACCCTTAACCCAACTTTTATATATATCATTTAAAAAGTCGGCTGTTTCCTATCCAATCTTAATAATATATGTAATATGTAATGTTATGTATAAACTGGAAAACTCTGCCTTTGAAATTGTGGCTTTAATTGCTATCGCAAATCGATATATATCGATATTTGGCACACGAAATTATATTCCACATTTGAGTTCTCTTATTAACGTGACTAAATCGATTCAGCTTTACTTAATGGGATTGGACATGCTGCATTTAGCTTGTTGCATACTTTAGCATAACTCAAATATCTCTTTTTCGCTAATACTACTCGTATATACATTTCAGGTGTAATTACAGGTGAATCAGATCTGGTCTTTCTAGCAACCAAACAAACAAACGAGTCGCATTATCAAAGAATATACACATATATATAAATATATATATGTACATACTTAAGTGTATGGCAAATGTTTGTTTGAGTTTGAGGCGAAAGTTGCACTAAGCGAATGTATTTGCGATTCTCCGATTCTCTCATGGTAACGCTATAAATATCGCCTACGATTGATAAGTTGTGAAATTGACGCTGCGAGCTATAATATTTGTATATAAATAAATATATACACATACATGTATATATATATATATATAGGTGTAGGTGTATTTGGCATGGCAAAGTGCAAATAATGATAAGCACAACGACAACAGTTGCAACAGCAACTGTATTAATTGTAATTTAATTAATTAACGCCGCGCTTTATATGCGCTGGCTTCTTTAATTAAGTCCGTCAATCATACGCCCCGTGTACTGTGCTGACCAAACACAATGTCTCAACATAATTATCATCAACATTATCATTATCAGCATCATAGCTAGCTGGCACATTATTGTGTCACCCTGTCAAAGCGAGCAGAAAAAGAAGCACAAAAAAACAAAACAAGTCAGCCACAAAGCGCTAAAGAATCTGCACAATTATTGCGTCTGTCAAGGGAAACATCCGGTTGCCAACGGGTTTGCGACGGGGTGTTGCCAAGGGGGTTGGCGTGAGCTGTACTGTGTTGCCGGTACGTCACTCAATTTCACAGTATATATAAATATATATATATACATGTATATATGTATAATTTTTTTGCTTTGGCCAGCTGCCCATTACCTCTTTTTCTTCTTCAGTTTCAGACTCAATTCGAGCTGACTTTTTACACCCAGATAAGGTAAAGGGTATATTGGTTTTCTACCACTGCACATAGTCTGTAAGAAGTTTACTTTTTATCGATAAAAATATAATCAAACATGTCTGGATCAGACAAATCGATAACACGTCAATACACCTTTCACGACAATCTTGAAGAGTATAATTTTATCAATATAATTCACAAATTTTCATTATGAATTTTAAAATAGAAAAAATCTTTAATTTGACGTCGAAAGTATGCTTTAAAACATTAGTTACTTTCCCACGGAATTCTGCTTATCACGTACGTAGTTTCTTGAATATATTTGTACAGGGTACCTTTTGGCACATCACCGTCAAATGCTGTGCATAACCTATTCCCGCTATTTGGGCTTACTTTATTCTGATTACATCGCTGACTCGGAGCGACCAGTGGCCGTAATTATTTGGACTGCATTCGCATTCGTAGTCGCAATCTCTTTGGGACTCTGGCGAGGCCTTCATTATGTATATATCATGTAATTACAACAAAAAAAGTAAGTCGCAAAGTTTGCCGGTGGACAGCAGCCCTAGTTACAAGGTGGTCCCAGACAGATTTACAAAGTTTCAGTTATTTTTGTTGGCAATGCAGTTGAGCGCGAAAAAATGTTTTCTGGCTCCAACAATAATAATAAAACTGCACTATAAAAACAACGAAGTGTTTAAAAAACTTTTTGTCTGTATTCCATATAATTTTCTAAACGTAAGCTCAATCAAAATTGACAGACTGTTTCCCCAACTATTGTCCACTCAGTCTTGATTCAAATGAAAAGCTGCGCTCAATTCAAGATTAAATGTAATAATGATTCCAAAAGGTCAGCAAGCATTTCCTACTCAAACACCTAAGCTTGCTCTTAAAACAAATTGATACAAATAAATATAATGATTATGATGATTATGATGATGATGATAATGATGAGGAGGCTGTTTGCTATCTGTAAACATTGCAGTCCACATCAAATTACTCATACGCACTATGTGACAGAAGGCAACCATTTGTCTTCTCCCTCTTTCTAAGTAGAAGCCACTGGCGCTGCTTTGAGGTAAAAAATGTTATGTGTGTTGGTTTTATTTGGTGATTTAAATTTGGTCTACGTGATGTGTGACTTGTAGACACAGTCCCAGCTGGGACGGAACTCGGCAGCTCGCTGGGATTCTCCAATGAAATTCCACACGACCGATTTCGCAATGACGTAAATTATGCTGAGATTCTTGCATTTTGCCTGCCTGTGAGCATAAAAACCTGAGTTTTGCACGGGAGCCTGGGCATGAGTCTTACTACACTTCAATTATTTTTTAGGCAATTAAGTATAAGCAATTGCCAAGCAAAAAAAAAAAAAAAAACAAACATTGCTCAAAGCTCAGCTAGAGCAATGAGTTATTTAACCCATTAAAAACACTTTAAAATCAAAAGCAATGGCGTTTTAATGTTTAGTTTTGTTGGAAATAATATAAACAACTAAAAATGTGAAAAATAAATAAAATAAACTTACTTGGTGTACTTTTTTATCGGAACTTAAAAACAATGAGTCATTTTTTTTCTCTTTATAAATCGACATGCTTCAAATACAGTGAATTTCAGACTGATATGCTAAGGCCACTAAAAATGTACAGAGTACTAAGAAACCGCAACAATGTAAGTTTTCGTTATCTCTTGTTTCTACAGCTAGTTGAATATGATTAATTGTGTTGTGTCCCAAAATAAGTACAGTGGCCAGGAATGGGTTAAGCCAGAAGCGCACTTAATACTAAACACACAACGCACTGAAATTTTAGAATGGCAACACTGATCCAATTTGATGGTCGTGTTTACTGCTAATGATGGGACGACTTCGGACCACAACCAATTTCACCAACGCACACAAGCAAACAAGTTGTCGATGCTGCCAGTCCCAATTAATTGCATGCGAGTGAGAGTAACACAGCACAACAACAACAACGACAACAACCATTTCAAACAATTGCACGCATCTGGCAATGACAACAGCGAGCGATGCAAACGATGACAAGCACAATGAAAATGTAATACAAAATGCAACAGAAACGAAAACAGAAACATAAGAGAGAAAGAGAAAGAGCGAGAGAGAGAGAGAGACAGAGGGAGAGGGAGAACAACAGCAATGCAGCAACAACTGTAATGACCACAATGTCAACATGTTGGCAAAGTGACGCAACGCGACAATGTGACTGACAAACAACAGCAGCGACAATATCCAGAACAAGCGCGACAACAATTACAACAACAGCAAGAAGGAGCGCGACACACACAAACACTAACTGTACAACACCCAAGCTTTAGCTGTAATGCAATTTCAACTGTCGTCTGTTGTTATTATAACGGTTAAAGGTTACGAGTAAATAAGGTGAGAACAAATCATAATAATCTGAAGATAAACGATTCCATTTAAGACATAAATGATTCAAAATAGTAAGAAGAAAAAAAGTTAATAGGGAAATAATATATCAAAGTTAATATATTAATCATAGTGATGCTCAAACTTGATTTCTACACCTAATTTATACAACCCAGAGAAGATTAAATAAATAATATTAAATAAGAACCGGTTTTATTGACTGGACTTTGTGGACCGAATCTTGCCGTTTTCGTCACACTAGTAAATAATATTTTGAATACAGCTACTATGAATTGCTGTCAAGTAAACAACTCAAACTGCCAGCTCTTATGTTGATCTCCTTCTAACGGATTTTCGAGCCGTGAATGAATCATTTTTACAGCCGATGTTTTTCAAAAGCATATTAGGAACAGCTTGTTGCATGGAGAATGGCTCATTGTTTGATTTATTTGCAGTTTTATAGATATCCTTGACAGAAATTCAAGTGTTGACTCACATTGTGAAAAGAACGGGCGGGGCGGGGTTAGTTGCGAAATAAGACCCGTTTTATTAATAACGGTCTTTTTTTATTGGTCGGTACTCGTTGTTAGCGTGTGCAAATGGCTGACTAAGCCCAGTGGGTGGGTTATTGCCAAAAACAAATAACATAAGAACTCTAATAGGTAATAGCAACATGATAATCATGATGAATAATGAATGAAGTATAATGTTGATTGTGCTCTTAACCTCCACGACAAATCATTTCGCACATAACTCAGTTGTTGTGCGACTTTTCGAGTGCTTTTTAGCTGTCTGCCACTTTAGCTGACTGACAGACACACTGACTGACATTCATAAACAAGCACAAACATGTGCAAGGCGCTTGTCTGGCACCTAAATAAAAAAAAAATAAAAAGGAGAGTTAGCTAAGCCGCGTCTCTCTCTCTCTCTCTGTCTCTCTCTTTCTCTCTCTCTGTGTTTTTGCAGCTGTCCCAGCTCATTTGCTCAGCTGTTTTTGGTTTAAGCCTGCATTTGAGCAACTAATTGTCTGAATATAAAACATATGCCTCAACGCTTCACAGCACGCTCAGTCTCCCTCTCTCTCTCTCTCTCGCTCTCTCTCTCTCTGTGTGGCACGCTCAATCATTGCTACAAATCATAAAGTGGGTCATGGATGAAAGAAAAAGCGCTTTATAAAGTGGGTCATGAATTTTGTTTCACTCACGTTCAAGTGTATTTCGATTGCCGCTTGTTGTTCTTGTTATTGTTATTGTTGTTGATTGCTGATTTTGTTGTTTGTTGTCTTTTAAATATATTTTTGCAAAAAAAAGCATAAAATATATATTTGTATGATTCTGTCGCATGATTCAAATTTGCGTGTGACTTTTTCTTTTGGCATTAGTTTTGGGGGTGAGTTGGCTTTTATTTTTGGATTTCTTGTTTCATGTTTCACTTCTTTTTTTAAACAAATAATTGACTTTAATTTAGTTTAATCATTGCAAATTTTATTTTGTTTGTCACAAGTAAGTAAATACAATTTAATATTTATAGCTTTGCTGAGCCCGAGTCGTGAATCAGTTTCAATTAAGCGGCTCAATTAATTGACAATAATTGATGCTTCACATAATTTTGCACTTATTATGTGCGTATTGTCGTTTTAATTGCTGCAATTCGAAAGGTGGCACGGGGTGGTGCAAATGGGGCATGTACGGTTACTGCTTCACTTTCACTGACTAATTGCCAGGCCATGCGTTGACAGTTTTCACTTTTCATTTAGCGCAAAAAAAAAAAAAATAAAAATAAATGAAACCAAAAATACACAATTGGAAAATATCAACAAATGGCAAGCATTTCGCCCAGAGGCAAACTAATTAGTGCGAAACAAGTGCGGCGAGTGCATGACTAGCAAATACCCTGTAACAAGCATTGAGCCTAAGATCTTAAGTTGGTGCTTATCGGTTTTTGATATGGACTTTAAGCAATTGACAAATAAAAAACCATTATAAAACATTCCAAAGATCTTGAGCTCCAAATATCTATGAGATCGACGAGTTCAGACAGACAGACAGACGAATGAAGGAGTGTGGCTAGATCGACTCAGCTGCAGATCCAGACCATAAATACATAATATAATAGCAATGGGAAATTACCGACTTAGACCTAGCTAAACTTGGTGTAGTCAGAAGCGAACTCAACCGATTTTGCGACAATGAGAAAGAATCCTCAAAGCCTTAGCCAGGAAAAAAAGGAAATTGTAGTACCCCGACAGGAATATTCGCACTTGTGCAGTAATTAGGGTTGGTTGAAAAAAGCTATAGGTTCAGTAGGGTGCGCAATGGATCTAATAATCATAACCTTTTACGCATGAGGTTAATCCCTCCGTAGTTGCTTTCAATCTTACTTAATAGCTTTTAGGATATTCACGTAAACCTCGCGGCTTTATGAACCTTATTAAGATTAGATTAGATAACATTAAGATTTAAGCATGAATCGCAGGCAATATTTTTTGGGTACTCAATGGTAAATCCATAATCCATAACCACTCTTCAAGCAGGGCTTACAGGGTATATGAACAAGATCTCTAATTCCCAGCAACAAGGTAAAACATTGTCGTAGACAAACAGGGTCGTTCTCTTTCCGGCATTCGAGTGTCGCTCTCAGACTCAGTCTCTATCGCTCAGTTTCGCTATATCATTTATATATATATATATATATATACATATACTTATGTATATATATATATTTTTATGTATGTGTGTGTATGTAGACATGTACTGAAATAGTTTGACATTGTATAACCGGCCCCAGAAATCCAACTGCACTTTGCCTAGTTGTTGTTGTTGTTGTTGTTGCCGTTGTTGTTGTTGTTGGCTGTTTGTTGCTGCCGTCTAAGTAGTTGCAGTCGTCGTCGTCATCGTCATCGTCGCTATAGCGAAATAATGTCAGTGGGTCAGAGTCGATTTAGAATTTTGCAGCGGTTTATTATTGTTGTTGCTTGCTTGCTGCTTGCTTCAGCTAAGGTTAGATGCGAGCGAGAAACAGCTGTTTTGCTACACACTGTGCTAACTGCTAGCTGCTAGCTACGAAACTAGGCTAAGGCTAATTGGCGAGGCGAGGCGAGGCGAGACAAAAGAAGAACCAGCGAAATTTGAGCGTAGCAACAAAATTGCAATTTTTATTGTTATTGTTTATTGCAAGGGGCGTGGCTCATTTGCATTGTTGCACGTGCTGGTTAGCATATACATTTACATATATATCTGTATTAATTTATACAAATGTTGTAAAAATGTTTTCAATTCTTCAGTTTTTTGTCGAACATTGCTTAACAATTTTTTTTAAACAATTCAATTTAAATATTTTGTTTCTCATTCTCGACGCGTTGTTTTGTTCAATGAAAACGCACTGCAACAATTTAATTTGTCAGTAAATAAAATTTATAAGCTAACCTTCAAAGTTGTTGTTTTTGTTTTTTGTTGTTGTTGTTGTTCTTGTTGCTTCAGTTGCTGTTGTTGTTTTGAATTTTGCATTTTGTTTACAAGCCATAAAGGTGACGACGACGTCTGAGCAAAGTGTGCAAAATTTATATATATTTGAGATATTTCACAGATTATGCGTGTTTTTCATTTGTTGCGTGCTTTTCATTTTCTTGCGTGCTTTTCATTTTCTTGCGTGCTTTTCATTTTCTTGCTTATTGACGAAGATTTCTGTTGCATTACTCACCTGCAAAGAGAGACAGAGACAGAGAGCGCGCAACAGAAAAATGATGATTAACACAAAACCAGCTAAATTGAAAATCTCAATTGATACTTATACGGGGAGTACAGATATGCCTCGTTTAACACGACCGACG
Organism: Drosophila nr. medialis 2 BK-2023a; assembly: GCA_035044325.1. NCBI lineage: Eukaryota > Metazoa > Arthropoda > Insecta > Diptera > Drosophilidae > Drosophila > Drosophila nr. medialis 2 BK-2023a. Next base: position 2,054,460 of record JAWNMH010000348.1, read on the forward strand.
ACGGTCTAAAGAAGACTTAACTTCAAAGTGGTTTGCAGCCAACTTCTCAAAGACCATAAAAAATATATAAATGACAGACTTATTCTAGGCAAATTTAGCTGGTTTCCCAACTACTAAGCAATGAACATAATATTAAAAATTTAATAATATATATATATATAGTTTTCACATAGTTTTCATATATCGAACATTCAACATTTGTAGAGAGTGTTGCAAATGTTAGAGTATTTCATGATATTTGCTATGATTTATCGAATTTTGGATCCATTATGAAAAGTATAGCAATATTAATGTGATAAACAGCTGATAAAAAATATCCATTATCTAATTTAGTTTTAAATTATTGTAGTAAATAAAATAAAGTTGAAAACGAATTCCTTTTTGATTTCTTAATTTGTTGCCTATTTATTGGTTTGGCTTAAGGAAAAGTTGTAAGAAATGTTGGGCATAATGGAATGCGCCAATTGAATGATGCCAGAAGCAATTCTAATCCATGAACAACTCGATTCGCATGCACATCTAATCAATATCGATGATGGTGTTTGCTCTGGGCCACTTTAGCCTAACTGTTAGCTGGATGTGCCCATATTGCCATTGCTGATGTTGGATATTGTGTTGCAAGCTAAGCCGCCACGGTGTGTGCCACACACTGTGTGTGTGTCTCGCTCTACTAGACCATTTTGTTAGGTTAGGCTCAGTGCGGTGCGATGCGGTGCGGTTCGGTTCAGTTCGGTTCGGTTTGGTTTGGTTCGGGGCTTTGTTCTGTCTGTGATTTTTCTACCGGATTACAATTGTTTACACACACGACTGCACATTGTCACAGTTTTCACAGTTTGTGCCACGGCGGTTGCAATTGTTGTCGGCCCCGACCCTCTCCGTCCTTTGCCTGACACATCCTTTTAAGCCTGGCACACACACACACACACACACTCACACACATACAGTGTGTAATTGTGCGACTTCATGTTGGCTGCCTGCAGTTTTTTGTTTGCTCAAAGTATAAGTTTACAACAAGCGCTTTGCGTACACACACACATACAGCTGCGTGTTTGTGTGTGTGTGTGTGTGTGGCTGCCACTTTGTCTAACATTTCACTTTATATTCCACTCTCCGCCCCCAAACCTCCCCTGCGACTCTGACCAAACCCAATTGCCCAGCATTTTGTATGCTTTTCACTTTACATTTGCCAGTCACAATTTTCTTCTTCTTTTTTGCTCCCTCGGCACCGTTGTATTTTTCACCGAGTTTTTCCAATTTTCCGCTCATGTGGCTTCCTGCTCATCATTGTCAGTTGCTCGTTGAGGGAATTTTCACGCTATCAGTTGAGCATTTGTTTTACTGGTTTTTGGACAGTTGTTCGACTGGAATCTACATCAGCTGCACTGGACACTGGACACTAGACACTGGACACTGGACAATTCAATGGTTATGTTATAAAAATGATAATACTGATATATTGAAAAAAGAGAGGGAAAAAAACTATTTCTATACTGTGCAAATAGAAATTGTTCTATCAGCGATTGGTTGACACACATAACTCGGAATAACCTTAACCTTAATAAACAAACATGTATAAAATACAAAAAAAAAAACATTTAATAGCTATGCATTTTGATGAAAAGAAAAATAAATTAGATAATTACAGCATTTTCATTGTAAATCTCGCGTGAATTCATTTTATGCTCCGGTGGGATTTAGTTAAGAAAAATAAATGCAGCTGGCACCCTAGAAACCACATCGAAATCAATTAGCAATAAAACAATCTTATAATAATAGTTTGGGGCTGAATAATAAAATGATTATCAAGAATCTTGAATTTAGTCGATTTAAGAACAGTTTAAGATATTAATTATCTATAATAATTTGTTCATAGATTAAATTTAAGATTGGGTTTAGAATCCTAATGGGGCAACTCAATTATGAACAACAAACAACAGCGAAGCAACAAGTTTTGCGCTCTGGCTTTGACCTTACTCAACACAGCATTAGCGTGGTCAGCTGCAGTTCCTATATATAAAAAAAATACAGTTAGCCACTTCCTCTGTCGAACTGTTTGAGAGCAACTGTGCAGTGAGTAATTCGCCAACGTTTCTGTCCAATTGCAGATGTTGTTGCTGTGTTTGTTTGGTTTTCCCATGCAAATTTAAGTAAATGGATTCTATCCATTGCTGTTTGGTTCGTAAGCTGAGTTGCTGCTGGGGTAAGTTACAAGAGGGGCAGGGGCCAGCAGCGGCAAGTTAATTAAGTTGAGCCAACGCAGAATGCAAACTTAACGAACATAGGGGCTCAACGCAACGGTGAAAAAGGGTTGACCAGCTGAACTTACAAGTTTAATTTACTTGACAAGTTTAATTTAATTCATTGAATTATGCTTCATGTACCAAGGCCTATCTAAGATCCGATTTTCGTAAAAGATTATTTGATAATAATAATAATAATTATATAATTGGGAAAAGATAAAGATATTGGATAAGATTGTTGCTCTTCTAATATTTTATTATTGGGCCACCCTGTTTAAGTAAAAAAATATTATATTATTATTTGTGGTGCCTATTTTAGATTTAGTAAATTTGTCTAATTGTGTTTCAATTGATTTTTCTCATCAATAGTGAGTCTTGGGTAAGTCTGCATAAATTATTAGATTTATTGCAACAAATTTAGTCAGTTTGTGAGCAAAACAAAAAACATTTCATTCGTCTTTAATACGCATTCGAATTACAAGTTGACAGTTATCCATTTCCTCGTCCATTCCTATTCCATTAACTTGACTGCCAATTGGAACACCCTGTTTAAGTGGAACTCTTGCTCCGCTCACGTCGACACGTCTGTCAATGGTAATTCGATATGAGGCCGCTTGAATTATTCTCTTTGCTCTGCTCTGCTCCGTTTGTGCACCGTGGAGCTGCCAAATTAATTACAGAGCGCTGCACCAAGCGGATGAACGGATTGATGGGGATGGTGGGGCGGGGGAGCAAATATAAACAACCAACAAATGCGACGACTGAGATTTTACTGTACAAAAGCAGAGGCAGAAGCACAGACAGAGAGAGGGACAGAGACAGAGCCATTAAGCAGAGGAGGCAGCATTAGCAGAGGCGGCAATAAGCAACGCCCTGTTGCCGGCTTACCACAGTAAAAAAAAGGGCGAACACTGTGGACGGCAACGGGAGTAGCAGCAACAGCAGCATTAGCAGGAACGGGGAGAGAGGAGGTAACGAGACGGAAAGCAGCTTTAAAACGGGCTTCAGCATTTTGAAACTTGATTTGGCAAAAACAGCGGCGGCAAGTTCTCGGTCTGAGTTCTGCATTTCTTATATGTATGTGTGTGTGTATGTATAAATGTTGTTGTAGGTTTGTAGGTCTCGGTGCGAGTATTACGGTGCTCTGTGAATATTATTGTTGTTGTTGTTGTCAGCATACAGCTGCAGCGGCCTTTGTCTAAGTAAGCTTTTGTCTCTCTTAGAGTCTGTCGATCACCAGGCGATGGCAATGAAAGGAATGCCAATTGTCTGTGTGTGTGTGGGTTTGTGAGTTTATTTGAGTTTGCGGTTGGACAACAAAATAAGCAGGAGACGTTTGCACGTGAATGATTTACGATGTGAGTGAATAACGAATGCGGTTGTTTTTTGTTATATCTGCACATTAAATAAGAGTTAATATAAAATAAGGGCGTAATTAGTTCAGAGATGAGTAGACATGTGTATATTTATCTATAACTCGAGAAAACCTATTTTTATTGTTATTTATAATCAATATTTTCCCTTTCAAATATGTAAAGAAACTTAAAAATGCCAAGTATTTACTTAATGGTTTATTTGTGAATGTTATTAATATGCACTAAATATAGGTGCACATATCAAATGTTAATGAATTAGTGCTCTCATCTAGAAAAATAAAAAAAAAACGAATTGCGTTATTTACTCGAATCACATTTTCACTCAGTTTACAACTGAGCACCCATGCGACCATAAGAACACATCAACCTTAACACCCACCCGCCACCCCCTCACCCACCTCTGTGGCAGAGCTTCACACCTTCGCTTTTCGGTGCTCATTACAGAAAGTTAGCCGCCGCCATCATTAATTTGTGTGTGTTTTTTTTTCTGTTCGTACTTTTGCTGGTTGAGCATTGTGAGCGTATAAACATATAACCGTATCGAAAGCTCAGCTCTGTTAAGCTCAGTTACTTTGAGCTTGTTTTCGTTCGTAAGTGTGTACCTGTATCCATATGAAACGGCTGTCAACGGCCCAATCAAATAGTACAAATCTCTGTAAAATTCGAAAGCAGCTTAGTTAACATAAATTTCAGCTGGTTGATCTACTAACTTATTTGTTATGTAACTTATGTACTCTGTGCAGGGTATCAGTGAACCGGCAGCACTCAACTAGACCACAACATTTGTTGTTTGTTATTTTTTCAACTCTCGAAATTAAATGCGCAGTAGTGAATTACACAATTTTATGCTTCGTTAAGTTAGCTGCTGATGGATTTTCGTTCGTTCTTTCTTTGCACACTCTTTGCCCTGGCAATCAGAACGCAGCTGGGAAATGAATAATGTGCAAGCGAGCAAGCAGCAATAAGAATTAAGAAACAACAGCATTTTTGACAGACGCTGGCTGCATTAATTACGCTCGTACAGCGAACTGGTCAATCATGCTTAATTTGGGGTAGCAGCCAAGCGACGAACTTCAAAGCTTTGCTTTGCCTGCCCTCTCCCTCTCTCTCTTTCTCTCCTGCTCTCTCTCTTTCACTGCTGTACTCCCTCTGCGTTTTGTTTTGTGGTCCTACCCCAATGTAACAGTAGTCGCCGCACAATGCAGCGGGTAACATTGCCGCAGGGCAGCTGCAGTTGCACTCAACGAATCCCAAAGACTTGCATAACATATTCTTAATTGTGCAACAGAATGCAATCTGTCTCTCTCTCGCTCTCTCTTTTTGCTTTGTGTTGCTGCTTCGCCCTGCGGCCATATTGCGGAAATATGTCAACGCTGTTGATGCTTTAGTAGTTGTTGTTGTTGTTCTTCTTCTTCTTGTTTGTTTTGTTGTTGTAGCTGTAGTTGTCGCTTCTGTTGTTTTGAAGTTGAAGTTTGCATCTTGTTGCTGCCGTTGGGTTAGGTGAGGTTATGTTCACATTCACACACACACACACATACAAACACTCATACAGTTGCAGCGGCATAAAAGCATGTCACGCATAGTGGAATTTCATGTGACGTAAATGCAAAAATATGCTAAAATCTGATGCAGATTAAAAGCAGTTGCATTCACTTAAAAGTGCCACGCATTAAATGTAGTTTTTCTCTTCGCGAATCAGTTTACATTTAACTTTAAAGCTGAGCTGTTTCGTTGAGTCTTTTGAATGGTAGGCAAACTTAACGAACCAACTATCAGACATGAATATGTAAAAATCTGCATAAAATACTTTAAAATAGGTGTGAAGAAAATAACTTGTGAATTTAAAAAAAACATCTAAAAATCATGTCCAAAATACAATATATTGATTAATAAGTATGGCGATCTAAGTAAGATCAAGGCAGAAATTGACAATTGCATAGTCACATCAATTGAACGATCTCAGAACTTCTTAACAAAGGACTTAAGAAGTCAGAAAAAATATCGAAAGCTCCTTACAATTTAAAAAAACTTAATTAGCAACTGAAAAGAAACAGAAAAATTAGCAGTGCATTTCAAATATCAAACACATAAATTGCAATCCAAACAAAACACAGAAATGCAGGCTTACTTTAAAATTGAACATTTGTAAAACCCATATTGACGACTTAACGAAACGCTTTCACTTTCTTGACAATGATTTACTTAAATCTTGAGCACATATCTTAAGCCTAAAATGGGATAAGAACAAAAAATTAAACTCAACTAAACTGGACGAACGACGACACATGTGCTTACTTAAATTAATGAAAGTTTTTACTTGAATTAATGAAAGTTTGTAAGTTATAATGAGTAAGAGATGGAAACGTAGCGTTAAGTAGCCATGGTTTAACGAATCTTTTGCGAAAGTATACATTTAATGTAGTGCTCATTGTTTACCAGCTCCAAGCCTAACGAAACTTGTCTTAACGAATGTTAAGTCTGTCAGCTGCTGCCTGTCAGCTTTAATACAATGGACTAAAGATAAATCGAGCGCTTAACGAAGCTCAAGAAGCAGCACATTTAGCGGCGACCACAAATGCTCTGTCGAATTAGAGGCATTCATTAATCTAAACGCACATCAGCTGCTGAATACAGAAGCGTACAGAAGCCGCAGAAAATCGCTTGACAGAGCGTAAAAAAAATGAATGCGGTGTTAAATTTACAACAGCCACCACGCCTAACAAGGCCCCCGCCCCACCCCACAAATTATGCAAATTGGCCACGAAACGACTTGCGACTATATGTTAATCTTATCGCCGCTGCCATCAAGTAACAGTTTGGCCAAATAATCAACTGGAGTAGCGACAAAAGCAACGCTCAACAATCCTCCAAATGGGCAACTCGGCAACTCGGCAACCAAAGCGTGAGAACCACTGTGGGACCTAAAAGCACTTGCTCGTTGCCCTCTCTCTCCCTCTCTATCTGGAAACAATAACTACGTATAAAAGTTGTAAGCACGTACGGTAAAACAATAACACTAATAATAGCAGCACTGCCTTACACACCAGTTTGTCTTGCCGGTGGGTGGAAGGGGTGTGGGGAATGGGGGTCACTGGAGAAAACAATTGTACAATTGTACAGTAATCGCACACACATTCGTAGCGTGCATGCAAATTTGTCAAGCCTTGCCATGCTTAACAGGTACAGTTATCGTAATGATGAAAAGTAAACATCAACATCAGTCGCAAAACAATGCACAATAATGGAAAGCGCAAATTTAATTGAATAGCTCGTATAATTTGTCGCCATGCGAAATAGCAGCAAATTTAACGGCACTTTATATACATAATGCTGCACTAGCTGGCAAATAGCAGTAAAATGAGAAACAAGCTTCTTGCATTTGTGCAACAAACGAACAAACGCAGCGAAATGAGAAGCGAACTGTGGGAGTTGTAATTGATATGCAATTCTCTGGAATCTATTTTCTTTAACACATTTTAATTATTTATTTTTATTTTATATAAAACTTATTTTATCTGTGATTATGTTAAGATTGGGCCCGGCGCAGTCTGAAAGGAGGAGAGAGAGCTGAGAGAGCTGCACAGTATTTAATCATATCTTCAATCCCTTTCTTATCGTTATATACTAACATATATTTAATAAATTCAATAATTATTCGTTGTCTTCCGTGAAGATTACTATTCGTTTATAGATTACTTTATGTGATGTAAAATTGTTCATTTATTAATATCAGCTTGAAGTCTTTTTCGCCGAGTTCGCCTTATTTTTCGGTGATATACACTCAGCGAAGTTCGATTTAAATATTAATTATTAATTAATTAAATTAATTTGTACATTTATTAATGATTGAATAGAGTATAACAAATGAAGACGATGGTTATTCTTTAGCAGTTCCCTTGAAAAAACATCTTAACAATTAACATTGCAGCTTTCTAATAAGGCTTAGGAAATTAGTGAGTCAACTCTTTAGATTTCAGTTAAATTTGTTAAATAATTTTTGAATAGACATCACTAAACGAAGTGAAAGGCTCATTTACTACGTGAATATCAAGTGCCAAAGGTCGCTTGAAAAAAGATTGCCACCCATTACTTTAATAAAGAACAAAAAAAAAAACAAATAAAACAAAACCCAAGCAAAAAGTCTAATCTTTTTTTAAACGCCGCTTAAGGCAAACCAATTTCCTGAGCTAATTTCGAATGAGTAATGAAACACCAAACGAACAAAGTTGTACAGGCTGATTTTCTTAACGCAATTATATTATAAGTATATTATTTCATACACATGCGTCATTTTGTTTTCGGGGTCGTTGAACTCTGCGAACTGAGTTGTAAAAATTGCTCGTAGTTGACTCTATGAGTAATAAATAACAATCTGGGACGCAAATACAAGCAAAACTGCCTCATTCGCAAATATTTGCAATTGAGGCGCACGCCAAAAAAATACATTTAACAAAAACCTGCCAGACTAGCAGATACTCTGTAAATACGTTGCAATTTGCATATGCATATATATAGATGGAAAATCACCAGTAAAAGTGTATTATATATCGGAGCATAAAAACAGAAATCTGTTAGCCAAACGAAATAAGGAAATGGGTTTTGGGCATCTGGCAAAACTGGCAATGGAAATGTTTATGGATCTGTCAAGCAGCCTGATTACTTTGTGCCACATTTGCACCACAACATATATTCGTTTGCTCCGATTTACATGTGTGTGTGTGTGTGTGTGACAAATATTGCAGCGAGAGTTGTAAAAAAAAATACACTGAAATTGTTTTGATAGAAGTGTTAAGGGAATGCGACTCCATTTGGCCTGGAGATGGCTGTCGTCGCTGTTGTTTTGTGGTCAGTCGCATTGGGTAATTAAATTTTTGTGGCTCGTAAAATGTCTGCGGTTAGCGGGAAATTCCCTCTGCTACAAATTTTGTTATTTTTACTTTTATTTTTATTTTGTTCTTTTTTGGAACACTAATTTCAAGTGGCCGAATTGCATTTGGCCACACTGTCGCTGCTGTCTGGCTAAATGGTTCATAAAAAATGTTGTGCCGAGAAAATAGGTCCATAAAAAAAACTCTACTGAAAATGAGATGAAGCTGATAAAATTGCTTTAAATTTAATGGAATTGCATTTGGAGATTAAATTCGTTTAAGCGCAGAATCTCATTTGCCCCATCGCTCTTTCACTTTCTATCATTAAATTGTAGCTGCTAAAAAATGTTATCTAGTTGAATGTTGAGGCAATGCAACATTTTCTGTGGAACTTCTCCACAGGTCTAGTTTTATGAAGTGTAATCCGAAAAAAACAACCAGATTAGATTGCGTCTCTCATTAGTTGCTGCTAAATTGATTCAAATAATAATAAATAAGTAATTGGCCAAGATTGGATTTAAAACTTGTGTTTGATGAAGATTTGAACAAGTTATTTTTATACATTAAAAATGGGTAAAAAGGGTATAACGGTGTTGTTCAACTGTATGTAGCAGGCAGAAGGCAGCATCTCCGACGCCATAAAGTTTATATATTCTTGATTAGGATGAATATCCGAGTCGATATAGCCAAGTTCGTCTGTCTGTATGAACACGTGGATCTCAGACTCTATAAGAGCTACAGACTTCAAATTTGGATATAGCTTTCCGTATACCAGGCGCAGATTAAGTTTGCTTTATTTGATCGATAACTGCTTCCGTTTCTCGAATATCGATACATTTCGATTTCCGATAGCAATGAATGCCACAATTTTGAAGGCGGAATCTTTTGATTAATACATAATATAAATATGCATATTAGTGATGCACTGCCACCGATGTTACAGTCGAAAGTAGATTCGCATATTGAACTGCTTTCTGTCAGCAGCCGCAAGCATTTTCTGCTGGCATAAATATGCGAGCGCATGTGTGAGAAAGAGATGGCATGATAATCGCCGCGAGCGAGAATATATTTAACAGCTGGGTTCGAAGTCGATCTCACTCGACTACAACTTGCTTACTTGCCTTAAAACTTATGCCCGATTTTGATACAAAGTTATATTCTCTCCAGCTATATGAATTTAAATTGCAACTTGTGTGTATATGTGTGTATATGTGTGTGTGTGTGTGTGTGTGTTTAAGAGTTTCCTCCATCAGGCAGAAGCTGCTGGCCAAATGCTCGTTGCCACCCATTACAAGCCAAATAGAAGAGATTAATCTGCTGTGTAAATATGCTGCACGTATTTCACCCACACCGTTTTCGTGGTTGACCCCACCAAAACCGGACCCCGGCCACAACTGTGACCCGCAAACCAAAGCCGATGTCGAACTTTCTGGGGACATACATATTACAGCAAATAATTTCTTAATGTTTTGCCCCGGCTCAAAACAAAAAAAAAATTTGGCCAATTGTCGTCGCATTTGGACCGCAATTAATTTTCATTACAAGGCAATAAGCTAAGTTAAACACGAATCAAGTAGCAGCCAAAGAGACAAGAGGCGCAAAGATTGAGAAGAGAGATGGGGGGGGGCATGGAAGTTGTCAAGTTGGGCGCAACGTGTTGACATTAACAATTTATAAGAATTCTAATGCCGTTAAGTTGGTTGTAGAAAGTGTTGCCAGTGCTGGAAATGATAAACTGCTCGCCAGGACATGGCTCAAAGGTCAAAGGGAAACTTACGAGTAAGGCACCCATATATCATTTCAGTTCGGTTTCGGTTTGCTTACCTGCAAAGAGAGCAGAAAATAAATATGGAAATTAGTTAAGTTTATGTGCTAAAAAGGTTTACTTAGCTAATGGAATTTTTATTAATCGAATAAATTGCGTTTAATTAAAGTACGCGTTGCTAACTTGGCCAGAATTAGTTTAATTGCCTGATTCCATTATCAAAAGTTTACCGAATATTTCGTGTTTTTTCGATCGAAACTTGACAATAATATATCTATATATATATGTATATAATATATTTATAATATCTACAATATTTCCAAAAAGTTAAGCGCTAATTTTAAAATACAGTTTTATTCAATTTAATTTTTAAATACATTATAATAAAGTGCAAAGAACAAAAATAAATAAAAAAAATATTTTAGTTAACTGATTTATTATTCATTTACCAAAGACAAATAAAAAAAAGTTTAGCTGTTTTGAATCAAATGAAATGACTTACAAGTTAACACAAAAAACGTTGGCTAAAATACTATTGGCATCAGGCAATAAATGTTTAAATGAAACTGAACATAATATTTTCAAGGATTGACCATATCTTTATTATTATAGCCGTTATAAAAATAATATAAAAATTTAATAACATTTTCATTGCCAATTCAACACGTATATTTATGTATATTTTTTTGTATTCCGGCTACAAAATCATAAATATTTGACAGCCAAAAAATAAGCAACGCCTTCAACGAAATTATTTATGCCAAAACTGTTTGATTTCTGCACGACCCCCGATAAAAAAACACAACAAAATTCAGTCATTGGCTTGAGGTCATGCAAAAAAGAAGCAAAAACAAAAACAAAAAACGAAAATGAAAAAAAAAACACTTGAATTTAATTAATGGAAATTATAAGTACATATAGTTAAGCATTGAATGAGCCGTGTGACTGAAGAGGCGCCTCTTGGAATGACTAACGCACAAGTCAGACGAACAGTTTGCCCCTGAAGTGGGTGGAGATTTGCTCAAGTTGATTTCAATGATTTATTTTTGGCAATTGGCGCGTTTTTTTTTTGTGTATTTCTGCTGCGAGGCAGGCAATAAAACACTGCTGCTGCAAATATCTCAACAAGCAAAACAAACCGCGTGCAACGCGTCGTATGAGTAATTTTGCATTGTGTGCGTGGCAGCAAAAATCCAAAGCCAAAGCCAAAGTCAAATTCGATTCAATTGATTTTCAAACAGTTTCAAAATAGATTTAGCCTGGTTTGCTGTGTGTTTGTTTTGACTGATTTTCGACTCATTTTTCGTTTCATTTTTCGGGTCTAATCGAGCGAATTTTTTAAAGAGCATTTCGCGTGTTTGCTGGCAAAGATTCTGTTCTGATTGTGGTGCTTGTCGATAAGCCTCTTCATGTTGTTGCTGTGGCATTATCAGTGAGTGTCCCTAGTCAAACAACAATTAGCCTTTCCAATTGAAAAGACTGATAAATCGAAATCGAAGAAAAATATAATATTCGGCATGGCAATAATAAGCGGCAAGATCTCTCTTCATTAGATTGATTTATACACATAAATTGTTGTTAATGTTTATTTAAGTTTTACTGTTTAGCTTTTGACAGCGCTTCACAGCCATTTTGAGACCTTGACTGGCAACAAGCATTACAATGGCTCACTTGGGCCTTTTCCCCATCCTGTAAAACCTACGCAAAACTAGTTTTCCATTACACTAAGCCAACCCGAGACAGAATCGAACTTGAAGTCCAAGTCAGAGTCCAATGTTAACAAAAATGACGTGGCCATAATTAAAGCAATCGAACAGGAACTCAAGAAATTGCTGCGCCAGCCATAAGCCATTGACGTGGGCCCATCAAAATAACAAAAAACAAAACCAAAAATATAAATACAAATAAAATAACGACGAGAAGATACCCTGCACTGTTCAAACGGAAGCCATGTGGTTGATGTCTAAGCTGGGCTCACCTATTCAAGTTTAGACTGATTATTTTGAGGCTCTTTAATGTGGACCAATAAAAGTCGACAAAAGTATTGATAGATAAAAAATATTATTTAAGTTTTCTGGATCCATTTGTTTCCCATTCGGGAAAACGCAGAAAAACCCCAATCAGAAAATATAAATCTTAAGAATGAAAAATCTTAAAGGAAAATAAGATCAAGAATAGGTAGGCCCGAAAAGGGATAAAAACTTAAATGAAATTTGATATCAAAATGAAAAGGAATATTTCTGGGTGAAAATGGATTCCCCATAGATCCCAAATTTTAGGATAATAGACAAGCAAGATTAGTTTACAAGCTGTTCTGCACAGACTCTGGCAACTCTGAAGACGAATCCCAATTCGGGAGTCGAAATATTTTTTATGCATACCATCGGACCACTCATGACCAATTTGAAAATGTGTACAGGGTATATTTTTGTAAAAATGAAGTGAGCGAAACAAAATACTGAATAACTGAATGTAGGCAGTAAAATAAACGAAGGCAGCTAAAAACTGCCAAACTAAACCAGTCCAAGTCTGTTTCGACGTCTTGTTCAGTTTCGGCTTTTCGGCCAGTTGTTTGCACTGTACTCGAATACTTCCTAGGCGGCAGTTTTACTCTCTCTCTCGTCTCGGATGACGTCAACGCGTAAATATAACTATTTTTATACGTACAAATTGTGCCATGTTTTTTATGTGGCTGTGCGAGCGAAACAGCTGCATTGAACAAATGTCAAAAAAGTGTTTTATTCGAAAGGCGGCGAGTTGACTTTCGTGGCACACAGTTCATTAGGCAGTCGCCCCCAATGGGTTCAGTGAACCCAGGCCAGGACATTAAATTCTTGTTATTTGAATTTTGTGTAGAGATGGCTTGCCCCGCGTGGGCTTATCCAATCAAGAGATTGGGGAACGAGGAGCACAACACGTGCCACGCCGCATTCGTATCTCAATCTTGTGTGGCACATTCCCATTGGCATTGACACCTTTCATTCCAATGACCGATATTACCAGCGATGCTTTTGACCATCATTCAATGGCTGCCAAACTGTCAACTGGGCTGTCGCCGTCGCCAGAATGTTGTCTCAATCAGCAGTAAGCTCTTTCCCCACTTCATTATTAATTTGATTGCATGACTCGACAAAATTTGCTTCAAGCTGATTTTTGTGGTCCAAAGCCAGCGATACAGTTAAGCGCATTGCCTCAACTAAGTCGCGTAACTAAATTCTAAACAGAGTTTTGAACCTTGCTACCACAAATAAAATACTTCTAACTGATTTCAAATGAATAAATTCTTCAACTAAATCACATTTATAGGTATTTATAGATATATATACTTTTATTGATTTTTTTAAAGTGTGTTAAATTTTTTTTTAATTATTTCAGACAACAAACAATAAAGAAATTTTGTTGATATTTTCAACATGAATTTCTTTATTTTTTGGTCAGTTTAATCAAATGGTGTGCAGAGTTCGAAGAGTTCTATTTTTGGCATATTTGTCAGCAGTGTTCACCAATTTCTCACCAGCTGGGATTTCACAATCACGGCAGTTAATTTGTCGCCCATTTGGAGCACTTTCTCCGGCAATAAATCAAGGTCTTGAGACACACACAAAACGTTTCCCAGTTCTCATCCTGCCAACTATCTGTGCACTGTCTATTTTGCCAGCTTTGCTCTGATTTCTATTTGGTTACGTGGTAATTTAATAAACTGCTCATTTATCACTGACATGTGAGCTGTCCCTTAAGCAATAATTCCTTCACTCTCTCTCTGTCTCTTTCACACCATTATCCCTGCTGCCGTGCTGTGCCCCACAATGGACCCCTTGAAAATGCTGTCTATTGGCTGCCCCTGTCTAACTGTACTCGCAACGCGCAACTTGACCGCTCGGCCACCCGGTCATTCGAATGTTGTGTAATTATGATTATATAGATATATCGTGCCCTTAAATACAAATTAAGCAGCAGTTAGTGGCAAGCAATTGCACGTGTCGTCAACTTGTGTTGAACAACTGAGTCGATTGAAAAAATGTGCTCGAAATTTTAAGTAAATTGAGATCATTTTTAATCAAGGTTAATATTAAAGAATTTTAGAAATTCGCATTTAACATTTAACAGAAATATTGTAAATAATATTTATATAAAATATACTAAATATAAAGATCCTAGATGAAATATTCTCACGTCTATCAGATACATTCCATAATTTAGCGTCAATTCCATTTTTGGCTACGCCTACGTATTTCCCTTTGACACACATACAGCGAGAGAGAGAGGGAGAGGCTGTCAAAAATGGCAAATTCAACCGCTTTGTGGCTTAGCAAAGCACAAAATACGCAAAAGAAGACGAGATAAAAAATTGACCAAACCAATTCGATAAATCAGCTGCGGCAACTGTGTGTGTCCATGTGTGTGTGTGGATGTCTGTACGTGCGGCTGGCAAAGTTCGCTGCCAGCTTTTAGGCGCTTTTGAGCATTAAGAGGGAATTTCCATAAATTTGAAGAGCTGCATAAATTTGAAAAGCTGCTAGTCCGTTTGTTATCTGTTTTTGTTTTTTTTTTTTTAAGAGTGACCAGCCTCGGTCAGTGCACTTTTGTCCTTCGTTGTCTTCCTTTTCGAGTGCTTTTGCTTTTGCGTTGGCGTTCTTGTTGTTCTTGTATTAATATTAACCCACTTCAGCTTCGTATACGCATTTTATTTGCATACATTTTCAACTCTCACACACACACGCACGCTCACGCACACATGGAGAGCGCACCAGCTCCCTCTCAAGATACTGTCGCACTCACTCACACCCACTTGCTACTCACTTGCTTTCTCTCTCTCGCTCTTCGAATGTGCGTTGAAAGCTTTGAGTTGCGCGCGCGTGTTTTGTTCACGTTGTTGTTTTTGCATTTGTTCTTATTATTTTGTTTTATTACTTTTTGTTCACGTCTTTTCTGCTTTGCCTCGCATCGTCGTCGTCGCTGTCTTACGTATGCACTGCCGCTGGCGTCGCTGTTGACGCTGGCGTTGACTTTAGCGCTTGCGTCGCTTTTTTTTTTTTTTTTTGTATCTTGATTTTGGTTTCAACGGTGAATGAACTCAGGACCTGCGGACGTTCAACCGTCAAAAAGCGCTTTTTCGATTCGTTGCCTGCTCTTTTGCTTGTCGCATTGTTGCTGCTATTCTCGCTGTTGTTGTTGTTGTTGTTGGTGCTGTTCCTGTTATTGCTACTGTTCTTACATTGCTTTGCTGTTGTTATTGTCATTTGTTATCGCCGCATGCGTAACACTTTTGTATTTGTTGTTGTCGTTTCGCTTTTGCTCATTCTTTTTTTTTTCTTCTTTTTTCTGTTTACTGTTACTGCCCAGCAAAAATTGCAAGTTACTCGATTTTGGTGTTTTGTCAATTAATTTTTGATTTTGTTTTACATATGTCGTTGCCGCTTTCGCATTTGCCAAGCTGTCTTTCGATTATAATTTTATTTTCGACTCTTCAGCCGACTGATATTTTTTCATATGTTCGACCTTTATCTATAAAAAAAACTATTTTAATAGATTTACTTTGAATTTTTTCCATTGTTGAGCACAAGCAATAAATAAATTCGTAGTACAGTTGTTCTTTTGTTTCGTCGCTTATCTTCAGGTGTAATAAAGTTAACAAATTATGGGTCTCCATTTAGATTAGCTGAACAGGTGAACGAATTTTCGTGTTGGACGTCAGGCACAACAGTTTTTTCAAATTTTAAAGATCTTAATTATGTTGAAAAAGTATGAAAAAATACAAAAGGAATTTAAATAATTAAACACATATTCATATATTAAACATGAATTCAGCTAAATCTTAAAAATTGTGGTCTCTATTACTATCGTCAATCGATTATTATCGATATTGGTAAGATATCAAATTAAGTAAATTTGATTTATTACATTCGATATTTGAAGTCTCTGATCAAGAGCATTTAGAATATGTGGAATATAATACACAACTTCGCAATACCCCTTTGAGCCCAGTTCTAATGAGTTCAGGATATAAAAGCGATCAATCAAATTATTACAAGTGCTATATATTTAAGTTTAATAGAATTAAATCAAATAGGATGCATATTATTATTGCAGAAGTCATCCAGTTGGAATATTTTCCGGCATATCCTTTTCCAACCCCATATCACAAGGTTTGCTTGTACAAATTACTTAGATGTTTTCTCGACCCTGACTAACCTAACTCAACACCTACTCCACAAAATGCGGCTCTCGAAAATAATCAAAACTCAGTGAAGCAAATGTTTTCAGGCAATTGGAAAAGCCGCAGCAGATGATGCTCCAACATGCATCAATCGAGCCAGCAACCCAGAAAGCCACCAGCCGCCCAAATGACTCTTACAATTTGGGGATACAAAAAGCTTGCCAGCAATAAAAATCCAAGTTCAACGAATTTTGCTCGCTGGGTAAATAACCTGAGCTCGGCCAATGCAGTCGACGTCTGCGTCTACGTCTACGTCAACGTCTACGTCAGCATCGGCGACAACACCCCAAAAAATTTGTGCTGTGACAACAACAAAACAAAAGGCCACATGCGTAGCACGCCCATTATACGAGACCTAAACCCAAAGCGTAACGCGAGAGAGACAGACTGAGAGCAAGTGAGAGCGTCAGCAGAACAGCAGCAGCAGCAGAAGCAGCAGAGAGCCGTGCGGTAGCAGAGAGACAACCTTGAACTTAAGGCCGCGGCATTGCCAAAAAGGAAAGGCGTAAAATAAAGAAGTGTTTTGCACAACAGCCGAAGATTTGTTCTCCTTTCTCTCCCTCCTTCATCTAGCGCCGCAACTTATGCAAAGTTTTCGCTGTGAGAGCGAGAGAGAGAGAGCGATGACAGGACGAAGATGCCGTCTTTAGATTGCGGCGCACGTACTGATTCATTTAGTAATGGAGCAGATTACATGCCACTTGAGCAGCAGATGAGCGATACCTGATAATAACCAATATCTAACTGTATTTTTATTATGAAATTATAACCTAACCTGAAAAAGCAGCGATGCTGCGAATCGCCAACAACGATTGAAATTGGAAATGGATTTTATATGCAAATTCTTTTCGCAATTCACATTAAGAAAAATAATATTCACAACTGATAAAACTGGCGATAAGAAGGTATGGCCAGATTTATAAATAAGTCATGCATCATCTGGAATACTTTTAAATAATAAAGATAACGAGCAAAATGTGATTGTGAGGGACTAGGTTAGCAAATAACAAAATTCTATGCAGCAGGAGGTGTGTCGCTTTAACATTAAAATTAATAATAAAACAATAATTGAAAAAAATATTAAATATTTTTGCAAAATGCACAAAAAGTCCATAATTTGATAAGCGGAACTGAAAACGGATAAATAATTGAAAACTTATTCCAATATTTTAAATTTCGCGCTTAAATATTTGAATGGACATGGAAAAAAGTTAAGAATTATTACGAAGCTGCTAAATTTCTGCGAATTTCTATAAACTCATTCAAATACCAAGAATTTTAGGCCGTCTTCAGCTGATAGGAACCCTCTTTTCAGCATATTACGATGTTAGTCTACTTAATTTAAGTTAACATTTGCATTTTAAGGATGATAACACTAAAAATACGATTTTATGAGTCTTTTTTTACTTTTGTCAGAATACTTTTAAAAATATTCTTGTAGGGTTTTTTTTATATTTGAAAATTAGGAATGATAATGATAAAGATTTAATCCTTGACATTTAATTTTCTTTTAGGAATAATCTCGAACGAATGAAGAACAACTTCGTTTGAAAATTAATCTTTGCCATTAAATTCTTGCTCAGAAGAAGCCATCTTCGCCCATTTTAGTAGAAAATTTGGCCGACAGCACAGCTCAAAGCTGCTTTAAAATGAATGCCACAAAAGTCGACCCGAGCTTAACGGTGCCCCACGGCAATGCGAAACACCGGCAAAGTTGTTGCCACTATTAATACGAGATACTACATGTTGCATACAGATACATGCCGTAGATGCATAGATACTTGGCACACATAGCAGCAGCCATAATTAGTTTGGCTAATTACAAGCCAGAATGAGCAGGCAACTTAGTTACAGATGCGGCTAACTGTCATTAACATTACATGTTTATATTGTGCTGGCTGCTCAGGTTATTAAGGCACAAACTGAAACTGTATTTTCATTATTGTTGTTAATTCGAGTTAATAACCCCAACTTAAATTCCAACACCAACTCCAACACCAACTCTGACGTATGTGAAATTGATGCTAATAATGATTGTCGCTTACTGTTAGCCATATATTGCCAGATTGGCAGCTTGTCAGCTCGTGGAAAAGCGGCAGGAAACACAAACCAATAAATGAAAACTGCTTTTCTAATGACCTGTCAAACCGCACAGCCAGAAGACAGTTTAAACGACACTTGCTTTATTGCAAAATAAAATAAATATGCAAGTGTTATAAATATATAAATAAAATATATATAAATATATACATGATTTGGGAAACAATTTTTTTATTTATCTATTTATTATATATATTTAAAAATATTCCAAAGTCTCGCAATATATATTTTTCTATTACTTTCAATCTACCCAAAAATGTACAAAAAATTAAAAAAAAAAACAGATTATAAAAATAAATAAAATTGTTCAGATTTCGTTGAGTATTTAAGTGGAAATTGTTACAACTTTTGTTGCATTTCTTACGAGCATAAATAAATATATTTTCGCATTCTAATTACTATTGTAAATTATTATCAATTGCTATAGCAACACGATCTGAAGCTGATGTATCAGTTTAATTGAGAAACTTGTCAAGTCTGGATGCTTGTGCTTTCATTTCAAATGTCTGTCTGTCAACTGCAACATGCAACTGAGCGAAGAGCAGCGCAGGATAAGTACACGAGGCAATAATGATTCAACAGAGTAAAGGAAATAAATCCGCAGTTGCCACAAAGGAATCAGGAATCAGGAAACCGACGAAATGTTAAATTAGTTTTATGACTTGACATGGACAGCAACAATAACAACTGCCAGAGAAGCTGACAGTCAATCAGTCAGTCAGTCAATCAGTCAGTCAGTTGGTCGATTGGGATGCAGCAACTTAAAGCCAGAAGTTGTTATAAACTTGGTCAAGTCAAGCGCGCAGCTTAAGCGGCTTCTAACGGTAAATACAAAAAATACTTATACATATAAAAAATGACGTATGAGAAGCCAAGGCAACAAGAAGAAGCAGAAGCAGAAGCAGAAGAACAACAACAAACATTGCCAAGTTGCAGTTGCCAAGTGGGCGCGACACCGTCGTCGTTGTTGTTGATGTTGTTTCTGCTGCTTTTAAGTCGTGTTGAACAAGGCAGCAACAACAGCAACAACTTTTGTTACATTCCTGACCTACTCAGCCAACTTCAACGAGACAACGGACTGGCCTGCTCCAGCACAGAGCAAGGGGTGCGTGGCGCGAGAGGCGGAAGGGGTTTAAAGACAGCAGGTGGGGCAAGCTTACGTACAACAAAACTGGGCGTCATTGGCTAAAGGATATGGCAAGAGCAACAACAACAACAACAACAATACATAAGACGCCATTAAAAATATATGAACTACACGAAAAAAAAGAAAAATAAAAGAAAAAAAATAACATTGGCTCAATGCCTGCCTCCAAAAGTAGTTAAACTTCAAAGCCGACATGCGACAACAACTGCAACAACTGCAACAACCACTTCCAGCGAGGCATGCGAAAAACGAGTTTTCACTACTTTTTCCTATTTCACAGCAACAAAAACGTGCCAATAACAACAACAACAACAACAAAATCAGCACTGCAAAGAATAGGCTGCAAAAGCAGACGAGGCAAAACAACAACAACAACAATAACAAATTGTTGTTGCGCATTGGGCGGCTGCATTGTGGCTGTTGATGACGTGTGCACAGTGGGTCTAAGATTATTTGCATTTTTTGTATACCAACTCTCAACTGTCTCTGCGGAGATACATAAACATAACAAACAACAAACTATAAATCAACATATATATGTTTAATTAGGTTAGGCCATATATATATACATATATACTGCCATAGAAATAATCGGTTAAAAGAAGAATCATTGTATGAAAAACTTTTTTGAGATTATATTTCTGTATTAGATTACTATATCAAATAGCTTTCATAGGAATTATAGATAGGGTTTTTCAATTTAGATGTTAGCAACTTGACTTCCTAAGATAGCAAAGCTTTCTTGTTTTAATTATTGTCTTTCTTTCTTTATTTTCATTTTCAATATATTTCAAGTTAGCCCATACTTATTTTCTCCTTAAAACAAACCTATTCCTAGCTCATGCTGTTTTTTTGATATTCTTGTTATCACTTTTTACCTATATACAATTTGTATTATTATCTTTATTTTATTTATTATTTAGGCAGCAATTACTCCACTGTGGCTTCTGCTGTTTCTGTTGTTGTTTCTCAATTTTGCAGTAGTTGTTTGTTTTTGCCACAGTGCAGGCCTCTAATCCAGTTTTGTGAAGCGTTATTTTTTTTCATAGCTCATGTTTTCCAATAAGCCACCTCTTTTTCTATTGCTCTTTCTCCCTCGCTCTCGCTCTCGTTCTCTTCCTCTGACTTTCAGCTTTGTTGGGTGCATGCAACTTGAACGAGTTTACAGCTAGTTGGCAACAACAGCATTACAACACGTTACAAGTGCACAGGCAACGCTGATGGTCACGTTGCAATGTTAGAAATGTTTTTCCACAACTATTTTTTCTTTTCCCCCTCTCTCTCTCTTTGTCTCTCTCTGTCTCCCTGTGTCGGATACTTCTTTTTTTTTGGTCATGTTCAGTTGCCCCGCGAACTTCACGCGCCTAGATCCATAATTTGTTTCACACAGTTATTTTTGGTCTGCGGAGTATTACCGCACAACTTTGTCCCACTGTTGCTGCATTTGCCGTTAGACGAAAGCTTGTCGTGCTTTTGATTGTTCGTGTTTGTGTGTGCGTGTGTGTGAGTGCTTGCGTGTGGATTTCGTGTCTGTGTGCCAATGCCGTTTATAATGAAGTTTCCTGTCGATAAAGTTCAACTTCAAAAGCTGGCCAGCTTGGCGCATTGTTTGTGTGTGTGTGTGTATGTGTTTGAAGCAAAGTTTAAGGTGGGCTTTAATGGCTTTTTAGGTAAGTTACTGTAATTGTGATTGTTGTTGTCGTTGTTGTTGTTGTCGCTGTTATTGTTGCTTGTGTCTGCACTTGTCCAAGCTGCTGATGCTTGTTGTTGTTGTAGCTATTTTATATGCAGTAAATTGTTGTTGTGTATATTAAGTTGCCTTGAGTTGTGGCAGTTGTTGTTTTGGGGCGAGTGAAATTAAGTATTTATATAAATTATTTACGTAAGCACAAAATGTGTGCAACTCCCTTAAAGTCCATCTTTATAGCCAGAGAAATTCAACACAAAAGCAGAATTAACTAAACTATGCACATTGTGAAGCTTTATTCTAAATATACAATAAATACAAATTTGTTTTTTTTAAATACAAATAAAAAAATATATAAATTTACAAGTCTATACAATAATAATAATAAAAAATGTAATTTTGGCTCATTCTATCGATGTATTTATTAATTTATTTGACTATAAAAATTGACTTTAAATACATTTAAATGCATACTGCATTTAATTGCTCATTTTACGATAATGTCTTTATAAACAATTTTTCTTTTATGCCAATTTTTAAACATTTAAGTTTATTGCTTTTGCTCAATTGACGTGATCACAATAACAACTGCAATGCTGTTTTTGAATAAATACATAAAAACATAAGTAAACAAGATTAGTTGTCAATGGTCTTCCTCTTATAGGCAAACCCATCCACAAAACGAATGAGCAACAGCAGCAGCAACAACAACAACGGTAAACTTTCAACAGCACTAAGACAATGCACACGATGCAAAGAACCAACCCAAAAAGCGCACGACAAACAACAATTAGCAAACACATACAAACAAACGCCCCGTGACGCAATAGGCAGCAGACAAGCGCAGCACACAGCAACAACAACAACAACAATATATAGCCGCAACACACATGCAAAAAGCAAAAATGGATAAGAAACTCGAACAGAAAACAAAAAAAGAACGCATCTGCGTCGGCGTTGACGTCTGCGTCAGCGTCGGACAAACAAATTACACACATTATCAAATTGTAACAAGATCAATACATTGAGATAAGTCGACTGCAGAGTGAGCGAGAGAGAGAAAGAGAAACCAAAAATGCAGCTGATCATCAGAAACAACGCAAACTATGCGAATGACAACAAAAAAAAGACACGTAAATGTGCAGCATAAAATCCTGACACATTACTTTTACAGTTGTGTAAGGACACGCAGTGGGGGCAGCATAAAAGCGTCACCAATTCAGCTACTACTGCTACTACTACACACACACACACAAACACACACACTATCAGGCAGCGACACAAGCGGCTACAGCAACAATGAAACGTTGTGGCATTGGAACACAACGTCGACCCATTGCCATTTTGTTTGTGTTTGTTTTGCTCCAATTAGCAGGGCAGCTGCGAGAGCAACACTGCAATTGTTAAGCTCTCGCTCTCTGGTGTGCTCACGCTCTTCGCGCTCTCAGCATTCACTCTCTCACTTGTGGCGCTGTCGCTTGCGTCATTTTGTATTTGCAAACGCAAAAAGCGTCGGTTTAGCGCAGTGCAACTTTTGCTTTTGGCCTGTGCTGGGGCGGCGGTGAAAGCTGCTTGGGAATCCAAACAGCTGCTTGTCGCCTTGTCGCCGTGTCGTATCGCCCAGCCACTCTGTGTGTGAGTGTGTGTGTGTGTGTGTTTGAATGTGTTTCATTGTCAGTCGCCCCATTCATGACAAAGTCGACGCCGCTGTCGCTGCTGTCAAAACGCCGGTTGGGATAGGATTCCAAACTTCCCCAAAACCAAATATTATTATTGCAAGTTGCTTCATTTGTTTTTCTGAGTGTATTGTTTTATTATTTAAACTTGTCCGCTTTTGTTGCTGCTTTTGTTGTTGTGTTCTTAATGCAAATTTCGAGTTTTTGCGCTCTTTAGAATTTTGCTAAAATATTTTTATGTCTTTGTTTTCGTAGAAATTGTCAGGTTAGTTAAGTCATCGATGGGCGTGGTTGGAGGAGTTTTATTATTTTTCTTTCTTTTTTTGCGCACTAATAACACAACAAGAGAATGAAAATTATTTGCCAAGGAAGGCGAGTGACCGCCAAAAATAATTTCAAGGAAATATTCTTGCTTACCCCTCAACCGCCACACCCCCCTGGCCAAGCCAATGAGTGTTCAACACGAAATGGAAATTTCCTTATGCGAAAAATGTAGATTGTTATTGGAACAAAACGGAAATAGTGGGTCACGTTTTAGGGTTGCGACGGTGTGCGAGGAAAACTTTATTATTGCTTGGATTTTCTTACATAGCGGAAATGAAGATATTGAGCTCTTTTCTAACTGTAATTGCATGGGTCTGTTTCCGTTCTAATAGGTCAGCTGAAGGTCGCTTTGCAAAAAAAAAAATATGATTTATTAACGCAAAGAAGAAAATAGGAAAAGAGTTTGTATAAATTAACTTAAAAGAACAATAAAATTATACTTTTCTTTAGCTGCATTTTAAATATTAAAATTTCTTTTTAAAGCTTTTTAATAGCTTAGCAAATTTAAATTGTTGCTGACATTCATGATAACCTTATCGCGAAAAGTTTAATCAAAATATGTATTTTATTTCTTTCTTTTTTTTTGTATTTGTTTTTGTGATGTGTTTGAGATTCACGTTTTTATTGGCAACATCAAAAGACAATAAATAGATCAAACTAATTAAAAAGCACTTCCGAGCGCACAATTTGCGCATAAATCTTTCAATATGGCAATCAAATCGTAAAGCCCAAAAGAATTTCTCATGAATTTCTCAAGAGCGAGCATTTTAATTAAAGATGATGGAAGGGTAACACGAGCAAAAAAAGAGAAAATAAAAATAGTTCAATATATAATTTGATAAAATTTGTGTGTGTGTGTTTTATTTTCACACCCAGCAATTGAATGGCATATTTGACCCGAGAAAAATTAATAAGAATTGAACTAATAAAATGAATGCTGAAAGAATAGTGAAATTCTTTTGAACTGCTGTCGTTTATGCGGCATCAGATGTGGCTTAAACACCAAATAACGGTATTTTGCTAAGGATTAGGTTAAAGCGCTTGAAGAATTTGCCAGAATTGGTTGAAGTGAGAACATGAAAACATGATGAGAGCCCATCGGACATTATCACAACTTTAATGAGCTCCAATAGCGTAATAACGTAAGCAATAACAGCAACAGCAAAAGCAACAACAACAAGCATAGGAAGCATAGCAGTGGCTAAAAGTTGTTTCTTTTTCAACTCGTTGTGTGTGCTGTGGCCGTCGCTCTCTTTGGTTTCGTTCGGTTGGGGTACGATACGAACGAAAAATGCTAACGAAACGAAAATGCAAAATGTCAATGTCCTCCACTGTACAGTTCAGCGCCACAATTGCGTCGCAGTTTTCGTAGTCCGGCACCAAAGCGCCAAGAAATGTTCTTACGCTCTGAACGGAACGTAGTGGCATTTGGAACAGAGACAGCCGCTCGCTTGCTCGCTCGTTCGTTTGCTTGTTCGTTTGCTGGTTTGCTCTCCTCCGCTTCGCACTGTTCGCAAAATGTACGTAACGTAAGCAAAAGGCGTCGAGTGGAGCGAAGTGCCATTGCGTGTGTGTGTGAATGTGTGCATGAGAGAGATAGAGGGATGTATGTGTGTGTGTGTTGCGTACTTTTTGTACTACGTATAGTTAAAAAAGTTTCTTGATATCCCAACCGCCATAAATCCACAGCAAATACAAATAATGTCGATCGGCGTCGCCGTTGCTCTTTTTATTGTTGTTGTTGTTTTGACTTTTGCATTGGACAAGAGCAAGTTTTTTAATAAACGACGTCGTGGCTAACAGCAAAAGAAAAGAACAACAACAGCAACAAATGAATAACTTTTTTTTTTGTTGCCAATAATTTGATGAAAAACGGAAATGCCATATCAGATTTATTGCTTGATAACAACGCCAGAAGTTGCCAGCTCCAACTGCATGTTAAACTGAAATGCTTACAACTGTTATCCGCAACTAGTTTGCCAGCATGTTGCTGTGTCTAAAAAAGTTCTCTAGCAGTTCCGAGCCGTTTACCTTATAATCCACATGACACTCATACTCATATCATATGCATAACGGTTAACGGAATTTCATTTTTAAATTTGTTTTCTCTTTTTTTCCACCTTTGCAGTCTAGTTATAAGTTATAAATCGGTTGAAAATTCAACTTTCCTCTTTATAGAAAACAAATTCAAAATCATGTTGCAGATTTTGAATAGAATGCAACATGATTTAAACGTGATCAGATGAAAATGCATTTTCTATTAATGCATACGAGTATATTGTGGAAATCTCTACTAAAACTAAAACATTCTCTTTTTTTGATTCCCTCAATTCAAAAATAGAAAATAAAATCAAAATACTTTTTCAGACTAGTAGATTAGATTAGAGATGCAATTAAACTTGAATTAATCTCGAAGTATCTGCTAAAATCAGCTCATACAAATATGAAAATGAAATGCTAACAAAAAATTAGAGTTAACACAGAACTTTATTCATATTAAATATATTCACTAAATCGGGGGAAAACTTACGCCTACATTCAGAATGAGTTCAAACCAATGCCATCGAATACATACCTGCAAATAAATAAGGTAATAAAACGTCAATAATTATTGATTGAAAACTAAATGAAAATAAACACATAAAGATCTTGTTAAGCATTTGAGTTAGTGGGTTAGTCACTTGGACTGCCTATCCGAAACACTTGTACAATTTGATGCTGCTTGTTATCAAAATAATAAAAAGAATAATGTGAAAACAAAAGCGAATTTCTCACAGTTGAGCTGAATAAAAGGAAACCTATGCGAAAATGGGCAAAAATGCTTACAAATAAAAAGCGAAACTCTCTCAACAAAACACAAAGCACAAAAGGAAACCATCAAATGGCGAGACCAACTTGTTGTAATTGTTATTGTTGTAATTGTTGTTTGTTGTGTGCGAGTGTTGTTGTTGTTGTTGTTGATGCTTGGGTCTCGCTGCTCAGCACGTGTAATCAAACACAATAAGCCATAGAAAATGATCATAAAATGCGACGCTGCATAAAAAACCTAATGGAAATAATGCGAGGAAGAGTGGAAAATTGCCATAAATATACAATATATATATATATATATATACAAATAAATATGCAAAGAAAAATAAAGTGACAATAAAGCAAAATGGCAAACAACAAGTGGAACAGCAGCCTGTCAACAACTGCACAAGGCAAAAGGTGAGACCCAAAAATCCTCTTGCACACACAGACAAGCACGCCTGAAAGGGGGCGGGATTGGGTGGTGTGGCGACACTGGCGACAGCGAGTGGCATAAATTAAGGTTCGGGCTCAACACGTTGTGTACCAAAGCAATACACAACAACAACAACAACGACAAACAACAATGACAAACAACAATAACGACCATAACAAAGTCTACAAGTGTCCACCGCACAGTGAGCGAAAGTGCTGCCAAAAAGTAATCGATTTAACATTTATTCAATAAATTATTATACTTGATAAACTTAATTCAATAAATTTACAATAGTTTTGCATAAATTTATTAGAATTATTAACATAATTTATTTTTATTTTAATATTAATATTTAAAACAATACCAACTTAATGACAGAAAATTGAAAACTCGTTCAGCTAGTTTGCTTCTGACATAATTCACATGCGAAACGTTTACTTTTCAATATTTTGTTTTTCAATTCATATTTGGAGTGTGTTGCACCACTGTGCGAATGGCGTGGGCAATGGAGCAGTGTCAATTTGATGATGTCCTTGCTTTGGCTTCGTACTTGCAACACTTGTTTGTCTCTCGATGTTGCCATGAGATCGCCTCCGCTGCATTGCCAGTAACTACTCGCCCCCCCCCACCTACAACACCACCCCCTCGGCGCGTCAGTCAACAACAACTGGATGTGCAGGGGAATGAGGCAGGCAGCCTTCTAGTTAGCATATTTTACAGAGCGTGCCATTTCTAGTGAAACATGATGTTTTGCTAATGCGACAGATTTACACGCCGCTTTCCATTTGATTTGCTAGTTTTTTTTTAGCAATAACACCCCCCTCCCCCCCTCATCATAGTCACGTCTGTGAGACATATTTTAAAGGTAGTTTCAAGTCCCGTAATTATTCGAATATGAACACACCCAAGAAACTGTCTGTCTGGCATACGAAGTTTTGCTGGAAAGTTTCGCGGAATCGCTAACGTAATTAGTATATGCATATGTATTATGTATTAAGGTATATATATACATATAGTATATGGTCAGATATTAAATGGTAATTTCTTTGGCTGAACAACAAGGGAAAAAACAGACGACAGACAACAAAAACACAGCCATTTCGATATGGCATCATAAACAGGTTGTGAGTTGAGAACATGAAAATGCGTCGTAATAAAAAAGTGATTTTGCAACGGGGTCTTAGATAAGCAAACGGTTTATGCGTAGTTCACAGCTAATATTGTTGCAATCAATTGGTCAATACTGCATTTTGAAAGCGGCCGGCACAGATTACGGCTCAATTCAGCGATTAACCCTGTGACTGAAATATGACACATTTGAAAGAAAATTCTGAAAATTGTAAGGAAAATTCTGGAATATGCAATGCACTTGCTGAAATCTTAAAAATATTTCTTCTTTTTACATTATTAATTTTAGATAAAATTTGAAATTTAATTTCATTTCATTTTTTACTATGTGTATTTCTTGTGGTTACAGACTTTAGTTGACATTAAATAAATAAATAAATAAAAAAGAAAAGTCGATTTGATTTTCATTGAGTTGGTTTAATCAGATCTGATATCATTATTAATAATTAATAATTAATAATAATTAATGCGCTTCCTCTGAGTTGAAACTTGTTCTGTAATCTGCAGGATTTTCTGCTAAAATATTTGCAATGTTCTCGAATAACCCTTGAAGTTATTATTATTTTTATTATTATTATTATTCATGAACTATATTTATTTATAGCATTAGTGAGCTTACAATAAACAATTACTATTTCAGCACATTTTATAATTTTATATTTTCATTCAAGAACTGTCTGCTCACAAAAACTAAAGATCTATCTCAAAGGTACACTATATAAAGCTGTATATAAGCATAAAAAAAATTAACATAAATATTAACAAATATTTTAATAATGAGTAATAATTTATTTATTTATTAATCTACTGTCTTTCGTCAACTAATAGGTTTATTTATACATTTTGCCATACTTTTGCTGTATTCTTGAGCCTTTCGCCAATTCCAATGCTAATGAGCAACAATTTGACGCATGTTTAAAAATATCTGAATCTTGTGGCATTATTCATTTATTTTATTGCTTTGCTTTTTTTCTATACATAAAAATACACTTAAGTAAATTCAACTGTGCAAAGCCAACACTTTAAATTATAACAGATTAATTTTTAATTTAACAATTTATTCGTAGCTTAAAATTAACCATATTTATAAGTATATTAATAATATAAAGAAAGTATCCCAATTTTAATTTAATAATATTGTAAAAAATCTAGTAATTGTATAATATTTAAAAAAAGAGGTTAATGACTTTGGATTACAGTTTATTGCACTTAAAAAAATAAAGACTAACACAGATGATCAACCGAAAACGCATCTTGAATTCGGCTCGCATTTTACAGATGCCGATGCAGGCGGGTCTGCTACGCCAGCACTTGCCAGATACAGATACTTTGCGCCAGATAATGAGTTAGTCGCGAGGGCAAAAGTATCTGCCGGATATTAGCAGCAAACAAACACAACAAAAAAAAAACAGCAAAAGCAAAAGCACAACTAGTGCGACATGTGTCGCGTCATGGAGACTCGAGCACAGGAGTCCTCCTCCTCCCAGTTCTTCCGCGAACTCATCAGCAGAGTAGGAGGAGTAGGAGGATGTGGTAGGCAAGGGGAACGGGTATGGGAGGGGGGGAAGTGTGGGTTTTATGTCTGCAGTTCGCTTGTGAATCACAGCGTGTTGTTTCACTTGTTTCAGTCCTTTTATTTTCATTTGTTTCACTGCATTTAATGTTGCATGGCAAATTTAATTTCTAAATTGCAGCTGTTGTCGTCATCAGGCAGGCAACAGCAGCAGCAGCAGAGGCAGTTGCAACAGCAGCAACAGCAGCACCAGCATTTGGCGTCTGTCGTAATCTTTCCAATAGAATCATAAATCATTTCATCAAAAATGCTGCAAGCTAAGAAACGCTTTGCCCCAAGTTGGCCAACAAGTTTGGCAATTTATTTAGCTCTTCTTTGTCATTATTTATTTTATTTATTTATTAATTTATTTATATACATATATATATATATATGGCTGATCTGCCACTTTGAGCATACATATAGAGTTTGAGGCAACACAAAGAAAGTAAAATAACTGACTCATGCAGCTGTCTGGATAATTGTGCATGTGAGTATCTGACGGATACATATTAGTAGCAGCACATAAGCTGGCTCCATATATATAAATATATATATATATGTGCTATCTGTTGATTACACATAAGTAGGACTGCACCTTTGCATTATGGCTGGCCCCAAATTGCATGCTTAATTGCAATAAAAACAGGCAACGCCCACGCCCCAAAAGAAAAAGAAAGAGCAGAAGCGGGTGGACGTAGTGGACGGACGGAGGGAAACAGCGAAGCATTTTCATTAAATTTTCGCACAAGTGAAAGACATAAAACAGCTGCAAACAGTGCAGTGAAAATGAAAAGCTAACCAACACACACACACACGCAGACACACACACACACGCAGACACACACACACAGCGAAGAGCAGCAAATAAATGTATAAAAGTTGTGCAGTTGCACTGACTGCAGCTGAATGCAACTGCAACAAAAGAGCGCACATACGCTCGTCCACAAGAAGAAGAAGAAGAAGAACAAGATAAGCAATGGCCAGCAATTCGGCAATGCTTGCCACGCCCAAAACTAACAACGAAATTGGGTCTAATTAACTCAAATATTTTACGCAACTTATTCTTTTTTTATTTACTTTTTTTATAACTGTATATTTAATTTACTCAATTTTTTTGTATTTTTTACGCAACTTATTCATTTTTTTCTTTATATTTAGATTTGTTATTTTTTTTTTATAATTCTCCAAGGTAGCTGAGAAGCCACACAAATAATTCAAAGAATTCTCAAGCGGTGTTCATTAAGACCCCCAGACACACTCACATAAAAAACAACTTTCGGTTTGTAAACAGTTTTATTGGCAAAGTTAGTTTTAGTTATATCTAGTTTTATATATAGAACAGAGTGCTCAGAACTGCATTAGCCACAAGCCCAGCATGGCCAATAAATAATGCGCCTACTTTAATGAGTCACAGCTCTTAAAAATAAAAAAAAACAACTTAAAATCAAATGAAAAAATAAGTTGTAAGCAAAAAAAATACAAATTAAAATCAAAAAAAAAAAAAACTGAGCAAAAAAAATAAAATTAAAATCAAATGAAAAAATAACTTTCAAGCAAAAAAAAAAAAAAATCATGGTCAAAGTTATTTTTTTCCCATGTGCGGAAATCGCGGCAATTAATGTAAATGGCGAGCAAATAAGAATAATAATAATAATTTGATTGTGCTAAGGTTCTTGGTTTACTTGTTATGGTTTTTAATTAATAATAAATGCAGTCAATTTGTAAGCCTTTTGTTTCATTTAATTACACAATGACCTCAGCAAATAATGTGAGTCATTTGAG
This sequence comes from Drosophila nr. medialis 2 BK-2023a, assembly GCA_035044325.1. Classification (NCBI taxonomy): domain Eukaryota; kingdom Metazoa; phylum Arthropoda; class Insecta; order Diptera; family Drosophilidae; genus Drosophila; species Drosophila nr. medialis 2 BK-2023a. The sequence goes on from JAWNMH010000348.1 coordinate 2,085,551, forward strand.
TTTTGATCGCTTGGCTTTGGTTTTGGTTTTGGTTTTGATGCCATTGACCAACGACCGATGGATCGACGACTTGTGGATTTGTGAAGCAAGGTTGTCCTAATTACTGACTAACAAAAGTTCTGCATTTTTTTTTAAGTGTAATTGATTTTTTTAATGCAACAATGCTATAAGAAATCTAAGAATCGATTTAAATACACTTTTTTGTGCAAGTTTTAAGCTGTTTTTTTTTTAATTGTTTTTTTTTAATTGGTTTTTTTTTACATTTTATTTTCTTTTGTTTTGTTCTGCCAACGCCTGTCAATGGGTAAGTTCCAGTTCAATTTGCAATGCTGTCAGTTAAGACAATTCGATAAGTGGTTCAATGAGTTCAAATGAAAACTGGCCATAATGTGAAATTGAAACACGTCAAGACGAAGAGGCGGCAAAAAATCATATGCTGACTGCAAAATATTCAAAGTCATTGTTGAATTGAATGGAAGGAATTGATTTTGCATAATTAAAACGAAAATCAAATGCGAAACGGACAATTAAATAGGTGAAAGTAAGAAAAACATAAACTAATTAGAAATGGATTTGCTGCACAATTTCTGCGCCAGACATTCGTCGCAAATGAAAATGAAATGTGCTGTGGACTCTATTGAAGGCAATCAGCTATCCATCCATCCATCCATCCATCCATCCATCCATCCAACCACCCAACCATCCAACCATCCAATCATCCAGTCATCCATCCATCCATCCACTCCAAACCTCAATTGGAAGCTGAAGCTGAAGCTGGGACTGAGGCTGATGCATACCGAAAAGTCTGTAGACGGCGCTGACGAGACATAAAACGAAGCGACAGATGAGTTGATGGGCCAGACACACACACACACACACACACACACACACGCACAACAAAAAAACTATACACAAAGTGTGCACAATATGCACATGTGTGTGCGTGTGTGTGTTGTGTATAACTGGCATGTATCATTGTGCCAGATATCTCTTAGCTTTTATTACGCATGGAAACAGAGCCAGACAAAGGAGGGCGAAAGAAAAACGCACACAACTCGAGTGCTGTAAAGAATGTGCAGCAGCAGCAGCAGCAGTAGCAGTGGCAGTGGCAGGCATGACCTACCCCAAGGCGAAAATTATTATTATTTCTTTTCTTTATATGATTTTTTGTTATTTTTTCTTGTATTTATTTTTTATTGCCGGTTGTCGCTTGGCTGGCAAAAAGGCAATGCGATTTGCCTTTGGCATTATTACTCACAGCGAAGAAGAAGAAGAAGCAGCGCAATTTTATACGGCATGTTGAATCCTACGGCTCTCTGCGCTGCTCAGCTCTGCGCTGCTCAGCTCTGCTCTGTCCACTCATTGTTTCAAACTGCAAGGCAATAAATGAGTAATACGCCAATAAACAAAGTTTGCACAATGACCAACATCCCAGCAGAGCGACAGATCGACAGACAGACATAGCGACAGACAGACAGACAGACAGAGCGACAGACCGACAGACAGACAGTCAATCTGCCGAGCAGTCATTGATTATATTTGCAGTGCACTAAAACGCCACACATCATATTTATTTATTGCCGTTAGCAGTTGACTCAGCAAAATACTTACATAAAGAAAAAAATTATTAAATAAAAAACAAATTAAATAAAATATACATTTAAAAAAAGTTGGCACCAACGCATCGAAAGTTGAATGAGAAAAATAAAAAATAATAAATAAATAAAAACCGAATAAATTTAATAAAATATATATTTAAAAAAAATATTCAAGCGAAGAAAGTGGAATATTGTTTTATGGAAAAAGCATTTCTCATTTTTTAATTTATATATATATCATTTTTAATTTTATTTTAAGTTGAATTTAATTTCATTTTTTTTTTTTTTCTGTCGAGTGACTTTAGTTGACATTAAATAAATAAAAAAAATTGTTTTCATTTGTTTCAAATTTGTTCTCGCAATTTAAAAATTAATTAATTTCAGAGCTTGTCAAAAATAGTTTTTACTTACTATATTTTTAAATAGTATTTGAAAATGTGTTTTTGTTTTTATTCATTTTATTTTCTAAATATTGAAAAACACAAATTTTCAAAATTTATCATATCAAAAAAAAGGCAGAATCCCAATTGCTGACCTCTACGAATCTGGCTATATTTAGACAAATTCAAATTGGATAATATGTAAAATTAAAAAGTGAATATGCTGCGTCAACTGACAATAAAAAAAGGGTGAAAAATTAGACACGCAGAGTTAAATGCAATGCTGCAGTTGAGCATAATTTGGCATTATTTTAATAGCGTCACATATCTATAAATTTATCAAGTAATCAGACCGTGTCTAATGCCCAGCAATGATACGGAATATGAGAAAAGCAAGAACAGCAAAAAACAGCAACCAAAAAAAAACTAGCAACAAACTTGGCCGTAAAACACGGCGTACTTGCGGATACAAAGCATAAAGACAAAGGCATTAAATTACGGCAAGCCAATCTCAATCTAGTCAGGGCAACCTGAAAAGGCGACTAGCCAAGCAACCCGACTATTCACTATATATATAACTTAATAGCCACTACTAAAGTAAGAGCCATGCTCTGTGTGCTATGTGTCTAAACTTGATTTCAAAGTTAAACCAACCTTAACCAACATTTATAGACATCAAACGTAGCAAAAACTGTGCGGCGCATAGAAGCGAAACAGCGGCTACCAAAACCAAAACTAAAACTCACAAAAAAACAGTGAAAAAAAATGAACACCAAAAACTGAAAAGGAATCAAGCCAACAAAGATTTTCATTGGCTAATTAGTATACCCTGTAGCATAAAGCAGAAATAATTTTATTTTTTATTTTAATTACATTAAAATCATATTTTTTTTATTTTTTGTTTTCCAACATTTTATGTATTATTTTTTATTTTTGCGCAGAGGGTAGCTGCTAGTCGAGCAGTGTCGAGCAGAGGGTAGCTGCTAGTCGAGCAGCGCTTTTGTGCTTTTGATTTTAAACTTGATTTGCTAAAATGTGCGTTGAAGGTGAAGTCTTGTTATTGAGTTGGCCAAGTTAGCAGGCACCGCTGAGTACTCGAAGTAATGAATGCCAGCCAAAACAAGCAAAAGATGATGTTGATGGGGTAATTAGGCAACTTTTGAGCCAGTAATGAATGAATCAAAAGAGCAAAGCAACAAAAATTGTAAACGAGCTACAAAAGACCTTGAAATTGGGAGGAATGCAACCAGAACCATTATTATTACTTATTACGACCGGAAAACGCTGAGGGTGTTGTCTCAAGATTCTGACAAGCCGAAAAATCTTAATTTGATAAAATGAATGGTAAAAGTGAACTAGTTGAGAGTGCTAGACTTGAGCATGCCCTGTACTTGATTTATTTTTCACATTGAAAACTACTTTAAGAAGTGACAAAGTCAACGCAACACATTTAGCCAATATTTAAGATGTAACATTGAAAAAGATTATTAACAATATATATAAAAAACTATATGATATGATATCATTCCAGCTAAACTTACTTTTAAGAAACAACTTTGATTTAAATATTTTTTTTGTATTTTATACATTTATAAATTTCTGATTGAGTCTGCCCAAATTATCTCAAGCTGTGCAGTCGATATTTATTATAAATAGATGTAATTAGTAGACCTAATTGACTTGGCTTAAATGGGCAACAATAACCTAACCTAACCCTAACCCAGAGTGGGGTTTTCATGTCAGTCTAAGCAGTTTTATCAACAGCTGCCGCATGTTAATTATACGTATTAAAATAGACCAAGCCTAGTTGACTGGTTTTCACTTGTTGGTTAACTAGAAATCAAACTAGATCAAACTAAATTTTTTTAAAATATGCAGTGTAAAAATAGTGTACTAAGTTTTTCCATTTTCCAATGTTTGTATGATTTCAAAGTATGTGCGATAGTAGTTCAATGAACTGCCTGCTAAAATATGTATGAATCCGGGTGTAAGGTATACTGTCATAAATGGGAAATGGGGTTGTGTCAACCGTCCACTATTAAATTAACGTAAATAATTAATACTTGGACGGACATACAGCGAACACACAAATTCTAAAGACAAACGGCGAGCAATGGCGCACAGCAAATTTGGACACGAATATTCATAATGAATGCGAAAAAGACGCCTCCCGTATAAATAGGCCAATTGCTAATAGTTAATGGCTGCTACGCGCTGGCCTAATGAATGTGGGAAGACGGCCAAATGTGGTTGGCCTTTACGTAAGATTATAGAAAAGAGCCCAGAGCCCAGAGCTACCAAAAGTGGCCTCAAACTTTGGAGCGGGTAATTAGAAGTCGTCCTGCGTTGGTTCGTCTCGCGTCTGGTCAATGTCTGCGGGTTTATCAGCTGGCCGGGTTCACATTACAAATGTCGATGATTTGTTAACGGGCACAGATTGTGAACGGGCATGAGAATGCCATGGTGAGGGGCTGCTCGACTAGCAGATACCCTCGTTGCAGGAACTTGCAAGCAGTGCTTCAACTCTACGATATATAGCGACTAATATTGCTTATCGATTTCTATCGATAATATAACATTGATATGCAACGTTAATATGCCTATACCTTAGCACATCGCTTGGATCAAGGGTATTTTCGTTCAAACACAATAAGTATAATGACTTTGAGGGAGCAAATATCACATTTTGTTTGTGATAAACAACAGGTTCGCAGGTTTCCATATTTAATCAGATTGCTGTTGTTGTTGTTCCAGCGACTGATTGACTTGTCAAGGTGTGCATCTATTTGCAAAGATGTAGGCGCGATATATAAATATATATATATATATATTAAGCCAAACATATTGTTTGGTGTTCGTTCTTTGAGCGCCTTAGGCGGACAGACAGCCGGGTAAAAGCTGCCTGCCATGCACAAGACATATTACCACCATTCGATAATGACAAAAGCTGCCTGCTATGCTCAACATATATTACTCTTTAAAAAAAATGTTTTTTATTTTATAAACAATATTTGTGTTAAACGAGTCTAATTTAAGTACAGTTGAAAAATCGTATGTAAATAAAATAATGAAATGGCTGCCAGCTGAACCACAAAAGCAAGCAATTTGCAATGAATACACGCACACAGAGAAGGGGAAAAGAATAAGTGAGTAATTTTATCACAGAACTGAACATGATTTTCTTTAGCCGGGAAAATAGCCAGCGGTGCCAAAGAAAAACCAAACTGCAATTGCGCTGTCTGCTTACAAATTGTTGGGGGGGGGGGGGGGGGTTGGCTGCAAAAACCGATGATGAAGAAGAAGAAGCAGCAGCTTAATGGTCAACCAAAGTCGTGTGGAGCAATGCGTCTGATAAGGATACAAATAAAATGCATTCAATTTATTTTTCTACTCCATTTTGTTGTTGTTGTGTTTTTTGTTTTTTTTTTTTATTTTTTGTTGTGTTGCGCCAAATACACTACTTGTGCATTAGGGACGACAATATAACAGAGTGGAGCGTCATAAAAAAGAAAAGTTTTCCATTCGTTGTGGGCGTCAGCGAGACGGCACTTTGAAATTTTCAACGCAGTCCAAAAAAACAAACAAAAAAACAAAAATAAAATAAAATTAAATAAAAAAAGGAGCAGTAAAATACGCTTAAAAGCAGGCTACACAGACACAGATACAAATGGGCATAGAGAAAGATACAGCAGAAAGATACAGCTGGATTCATTACAAAACAAATCTGTTTACAGCATTTGATTGAGGCGACCGCCCTCGGGTAGACCACGCCCCAGCGCCAATTAGGGCGCACTTTAAATTCAACTTGAGCAATAACAAAGCAAAAAAAAACAAAAACAAAAACATAAATAAAAAAACAATAAAAAATAAATAAATGTCAAGCCATATTCATCATTGATTCTTATGTAAGCGGCTTATATATTTTTCTCTTCTTCTTCTTCTCTGTTTCTGGAAAACTGATTTGGTTTTGTTGTTGGGCATTGTTGTTAAGCTTTCGTGGGCGTTGGTTGTTGTTCCTTGTTGTTGTTGCTTTAGAAATTATATGAAATTGGTGACGAGGCTGCTGCTAAATGGAAAATATGTGTTCGCTGCGCAAAATAAAAGATGATTTTTTTTTTTTTTTAATACCCTGCAAAAAGGGCGTGGCGTTGTTTGTAACGGTTGATGGGCGATAAATTTGATACCTTAAAAATATAAACATAACTATTTAGAAATAAAAATTTATATGCGCCGCATAAAAATAGTTTTTGCTGTCAACCAGATCGAAAATATAAATAAATATCGACTTTCCACTCGTAATTTGAGAGCAGCTGATGAGCAAATTGAATAAATTTCGATTTCTCTTAAAAAAAAAAAACCAATAACTAATTTTGATGGCTAAAATACAAAAAATGGCTTTAAATAGTTGTTTCTTGTGGACTTTTGAGTATTTGGCTGATTCTGTGAATCTCTGACTGAAAATGTATTCCGACGGTATTTCAACATTATTAAAGTCTAATAAAAAAATAAAAATAAAATAATAATAAATAGTAAAAATAAAAATTAAAACATAAATTAAAAAACATTTTTCGGGAACATAAATAAATGACAAAAACGACGAAACCAAGCAATAAACAAGAAAAATTTGAAGCCTTTTGTCTTCAATCAATTTTCAGTTAGTTCAGCTTCAGTTATTTGTTATTATATAATATATATATATATTATATGTATATTACATATATAAATTGATCTTTATTTTCCTGATATAATCACAATTGCCTCGAAACTTATGCCAATTGAGATAAGTCTGTTAAAATGCCTAATTTATTTTTGACAAGTGTTTTTTCGGTTTCCCTTGCTCCACTTTGCAAGAAATAATTATTCTTAATTATTGGTAAAAAAAAAGTGTTAAAAGTTTAAACTTTATAGTACAATTTAATGAAAAATAAATTAGCCAACGGCAAATTTTGCTCGAAGAAACTAAATGAATTGTGGCCAACTGACTTTAAGCTGATAAAAGTGTACGAGGTGTAAACTTGGCTGATTTTTATGTATCGATTATTATTAATACTATATTATATATTTATTATGGCTATTATTATTATTATTGTTATTCTTGTTGGGTTGTTAGATTTATCGCTGCAGCGCGAGCAGCTCTTCCACCCAACACAAGTCTTGAATGAGTGCCAAAATCTGTGTAAGTTTGTTTATAGAGTTGATTACATGTTTCTCTAGGAAATCTATTTTCCTCATTTTCCGACTTTTCTATTATAATCTGCTTTATAATCTACCTTCTGCGACTGTCTTTATCTACTTTGGTTAGCTGCCTAACAAGTATTCCCTGAATGTGGCTTGTTTAAGTTACTTTTGATTATAGCCGGCTCAGAGACACTTGGCCTCGTCGCAGACAAGGTAGCCACCTTGTGCAGCGCAGTTGCTGCCCCATTGTGTGTGTTTTCCTATGCCACTAATGAATACATACAAACAGCTGTTGCATGTTTACTGTCATTTGCATAAGCAAAAGAGAGAAGAGAGGAAAAATAAACATTAATACAAATAACAATAAATAGAGGCCGAGTTATGTAAATATAAATAACTGTGATTCGCTCAATTTAGATTGCACACATTCGAATTTAATGCCACTTTCCCGGTGCAGGCCGGCCACAAAATTTAATGACTGAATCAACGCAAGATTTTCACTGCATCATTTTCACTTTTCTTTGATGCGGCAACAGCAAAACGAAAGTGAAATAAACCAAAGACGCCTCAATCACAGAGAGAGAGAGAGAGGGAGAGTGAGGGGTAAGTGTTAGAGTGGGACAGCATTTGAGATAGAGTTACGAGTGCAAACGTTTTTGGATTTAGGCCTACAAGCAGACACAGGCACAGTGAAGCCTCGTATCAGATACTCTCGGCCACGCTGATGAGTTTGGCCTACTTTCACTTTCGTTTTGGTTTCGTTTCGTTACCAATGTTTTTTTTCTTCTTCTAGCAATGCTTTTTCGGGGCCCGGCTTGGCCTGGCCACAGCCGGTTTTTCCAAACCACAGACCCACTGACAATGAAATAAAGTTGTTTCATATTTCAGGGCAAGTTGAAAAACTCAAACTGAAACTGAAACCGAAACTATTTCAACGGCAGCCAAAGCGAGACAAATATATACAGAGAGAGACAGAGAGTGAGAGAGAGAGAAAACAAAACAAGCAAAGCCTCAAAAGTTGGCATAGAAAAATACACGTAAATTACTCATCAGTTGCAGACAAACCATCGGCTTTGTGCGGCAACTTAGAAAACATACTTTTGTTTGCCTCTTCTTTTTGTTGCTTCTTCTTCTTTTTTAGCAACAACAAAATTGTGCTTTGTATTTGCATACACGTAATAACAGACATTTCTCAGTATTCAGCAATATTTTCTCAAAATGAAAAAATAATGTTTTTATTTAGTAGCTAAGCAGTTTATTAATGTATTTGAATGTTTTGCTCGCTTTCACTTTTGTCAATCGCCGTGCAGCAGTGAAAAACAGCGGCAACAAAATGAAAATAAAGTTTCTCATTTTAATTGCGCTCGTCTCAAAATGTGCCTACAACAAAAGCAAAAAAAGCAGAAAAGCAAAAAAGCAAAAAGCAATTTAATTGCTTTTGCTATTGCAACAATTCGTTGTCAAATCGGGCAGCAACAAAAAACTTTTTAATTGTTGTGCACTGCCGCTGAAAAACTAAAAGTTGAAGCGAACAACTTTGGCTTTTTGGGCTTTGAAAGATATCTTTCTGTGTGTGCCCCCAACTTGTCGCAACTAATTTAACTTAAAAGCTGCGGCTTACAAGCGCCGGTTGCCTAATTGCCGCCCAAACAACTTGCCCAAAACTGGCTAAAATGCAATGCCAAATGTTGACCTTACAATGGGATAAATACACACATATATTAATTAAAAATCGTATAATGCTGAATGTTAACCCATTGACGGCAACCGTACCTGTTTGGGTACAACACTTAACCCATTTTAAATAAAATGTTGCCAATTCTTTTGCGCAATTTCATCATGCACAATCTGCTCAATGGAGACAGGATAACGAATGAAGTTAATCAAAAATTGCAAACCTCAATAATTATTCGATACAATCGATAACAAGTTATTCGATACACTCGATAAATAGTTATTCGAAGCAATCGATAACATGTTTTTCGATACAATCGACAAGTTATTCGATACAAACGATAACACGTCATTAGATATAACCGATAATACGTCATTCGATTATACTTATTCTGCATGAAAACTTGCAAATACATTTTCGAGAAAAATCTCGTTTTATTTTATTTGCCAAACTTTAAATTCCTACTACGCCCAATATTCGATCTCCGACTATATAAATCTATATAAATTCTCAAATATAACTTGAAAATACATTTTTTATGTTACATTTGGAGCAAAGTCAAAATAAAATGTATAGAATTATTAATAATTTGTCATCAGATGATGCATCTTTAATAAAACATATACAATATATATAGAAAAATAAATCAAGTAAAATAGGAAAAAATATGCATAAAGCAAGACACATTTTGGGCAAATCAAATCATAAAATGTGTGGCAAGGCAAGCTTACCACTTGTCGCACAGTTTAACTAATATAAAAAAGTCATAAAGTCAATTTCAATCAAAAGGCAAGTGACAAAAACAAGTGATTCGAAAAATATCAAAAACCAACTTGAGAATATGATGAGTGGCGCAACGATGTCGTTAAGCGAGAAGAGCAAAGAAGCAAAAATAAGCATTGCCACAAAAAAGCGAAGCAGCAAAATCAAATTGGAAGCCATAAATCAAAGGCCGAAATATGTGCAAAAATATTTGCGAGCAGATTGCGAGAGCATCTCTCAATACACTCGCTCTACTCTCTCTCACTCTCCCTCTCTCTCTCTCTCTCTCTTGTTTAGATACATTTGTATCTGGAGTAGTTTGTCTCTTGTGCAGAACTTGAAATTAATAATTGGCGATTTCTGTGCGTGATTTGGCAATATTCAATGGGCTTCTAATGACTCGCCCATGCGCTCCTCAGTTTATTTGTGACAGTCAGCAAAGGCAGTTAACTTTTTTGTTTAGTCTAGACCAGTTAAACTCACACACACACACACATCTGTTTCAGGTAGCTCTTTTATATATATATATATATATTTTTTTTTTTATCACATGTGACAAGTTTGCGAAGGAATCTTAACGAGCGGCCAGACGCAGACGAGTGGAATTTTGGGCATGCTTAAATTAGCAGAATCCAAATTTGAGCATTTTTTAAGCGATTTATGTCCGAGTCGAATGCTTTCTTTATTAACAATCAATTGTCATCTCAAATTATTGTTAACAGCTGTTGGCAAATCTCGCTTTTCTGCCATGAATGTTGGCTTACAAAAAGCACAGATTTGGTTAGTGGGAAATTAATTCCAGCAAAAATGCAATTTGATTTTTTTTGCTGACTGATAAAAAGTATATTTTTCTAAATGAAAGACACAAATAGTTAACATGGTATATATGTATGTACATTACATAATAAGTAACAGTTAAATATGATAGCGAAAAATAGAATTAGTTATAAGTTCCAATTATTCAATCAGCATTAATTAAAATCTGTGCAGAATAAAAAAAATCACATCAAATTTCCAACTCAAAATAAGCGCTGATATTTTAAGGCTTTTTATCAGCACTAAATATTGAAACTTAGCATTCCCAAAAATTGTTAAAATCTTTTACATATTTTATATATTTATGATTAGATATAAAGTTAATTTACACATTTTTATTGCTTACAAATTAAACTACTTAAAATATTTGAAATTATTTTTAGCCAAGCTTAGTTTTTGATAGAGAAACCTGGATTGATTCTCTGCGGTTTAAAAGGTTTTTGTGTTGAAAGTTGGCTAAATGCTTTGCGTCACGAATTAAAGTAAATAAACGGGAAAAATGTTAACTGAATGGTGAATTGTAATGTTTGAAGTACTCATTCAGCTTAATGCTACTTTTGTCTCGTCGCAACTCAAGTTCTTTGTGCTCGAGTTTTTCCAGCACTTACCCTGCATTTTCGGCTGCAGCAATTGACATCTGTTGTTGGGGCTCATCTGTTAGCTGCAGCGTTAGATGTGCCCGTTGTTGTAGTTGCTGCTGTTGCTGTTGTTGTTGCTGTTGTTGCTGTTGTTGTTGCTGTTGTCGCTGCTGTTAATGTAGTCGTTGATTTGAAGTCTAACTGTTGGTGCTACACACACACACACACGCACACATACACAAACGCGCCCCGGAACGTAAATGAAACACTGCAAAGACAGTAAAATAAGAGAAAACTTTTATTAGCATTTTTCTACAATTCTTTGTAATATGTTTTATGGCATTATTTTATTTTGCTGAGCGCACAAAACGTTGTTGGGCTTGACACAAGTTGCCACACTCGACACACACACACACACACACACGCATACTCGGAGGAGCATTTTGCCCCGGGAAAACAAGAAAAACTGGCAAAAGCAAATGCCAGCTGGCCACTTGAAGACTCAAGTTACATGAAACACTTAGGGTCGGAGCCGCCTTCGACCTCACCTCGTCCCCAGGCCAGCCAAAAAAAAAATAGAAAAATAAACCCCATCAGAATAGAGAGCAGCCCAAGCGAAATGAGTAAAAGGCGCCAAGTGTGAATTTCTCTATATGCAAAAGAACGAGAATCTAGAATCTAGGGGTGAGGGGTGAACGGTGCTGGGGTTGCTTAGTTTGCCGGGGCAAAGACATTGGGTTGGGGGCATTTAAGTGTTGCCGCTGGCAAAGTGCAAGTTTTTCTTGCTTTTCGGCAAAGCAAGGGTTAACGGTTAAGGCTTAGTACTAAATCGGTGCTAAAAATAAGCACAGTGGCTAACATTTTCATATATTCCATTGGCAATCCAGTGTTGCCAAGCCATTTTTCGTATATATGACTCACTTTAGCGAAAAGGTAGAAACAAATGTGCCAGATAAGAAACCGATAATAGCAAAAGCTAATAAAAAAACGTTTACTGAACGATTTTTCATCAAATTTTAATGTGATTTTGGTTTCTTAGCAGCGATTTTGGGCAATTGGAATGAGTGTTCATTTTCAGGACTTTTCTTTCTCAGTGTTTAGATCTTTTCTCATTTCATTTTAAATTTGAATTAAATTATTAATTTTTAATTTTATAATATTCAATTTGTAGCTTTAATTTTAATTTGTTTTTAGTACACATTAAATAAGTATAAGAAAAATGAAATAAAAAGCACAAATTCAATAAATTTCGTATTTTGTGTAACTTTTCAGCCGATTTTAATTTTCAATCACTTATCAAAATGAAATGCGTTAAATTTACTTTAGTTGATTCATTTTATTTCATTTAGTTGACTTAAACTAAAGATTTGAATTTTGTGATTTGTATGTATGTATGTATTATGTATGTATTATTATATTTGATAAAACTGAAAAGTATATCCAAAAATTCATAAAATAAATGCTTGTTGTAAAATGTAATGGGCTTAAAAGCTGACATTTGAACTAAAGCTCTTTATCTGTGATTCTATAACTGCTCTTCAAGTATGCATCAAAAGATAACTACTACATCCTACTACACCTACCAAAAACTCTCCAAATATTAACCCTATTTGACCCCCGTGAGCAATGTGTGTGCTTTGAGCTTGAGAGAAGCTGCTGTTGAGGCTTTTTCTTTGCCTTATCTTCTTTGCTCTTGCTCTCCGCTCTCTATCTCTCTCTCGCTCCGTCTCGCTCTGTCTCGCGTAAGCTCATCAGCTGCATAATCCGCATGTGAGACAACGCATTCGCTTTGTATATATGTGTGTGTGTGTGTACGTGCGTGCTTTTTTCCCTTGTTGCCAACGTATCGTATACTCAATGCAGCCACATCCCAAAAGAACACACACACACACAAACACATCTTTTTTTGTATTCATTTGCTTTTCATCTTCTGCTTTTTTTTACATTCTGCTGCATTCTTGTTGCCTTTTTACATTTTTTTCGCACTGTGAGCTGCACTGTGGCGGGAAAGAGAGCGAATGCTTTATTGTTTTTGCTTTTTAAACAAACAACACACACGCACATACACACACACATACACACACATACACACACACATACACACGCACACTCACACGCTTAAGAAATGCAACTGCATTGCTTTGTTTTTTCATTTATTGTTTTTGTTTTTGTATCAGTGTTTTTGCTTCTCTCGTATTGTTATTGCCTTTGGCTGTGCACCCTTCGCCTCCCTTCGCCCATCGTCCAGCAGCAAAAACATGTTTTATATAATTTCCTGTACGCGTGGCACGAAAGCAGAAGCATAATCCGTCTTTCTCTCACTCTCGCTCTCTCTCTCTCTATCTATCTGGTTATTCTTCTGTCATTTATTTTTGCTGATAATAATAATGCATTTGTTGTCTTTGTTGTTTTTGTTGTTGCCTCTCATTGTGTATAATTGTTGAGTTGTGTCTGCCTTGCAGATATGTACATGGATACATCTAGTATATGTACAATATATACATAAGTATGTATCTCATATCTGACATGTGTTTATTTTATACACACATATTTTTTATAGCACTGCGTAAATTGAATTTTGTAGACTTTTTTCTGTTGCTTTTTTGATTGATTAAAAGAAAGCACAACAAGTGCATTGTTTTCCCGATGCAGCACAACATAAACTCATAAGATGCTTTCCCCCCACTTATGAAGAAGTGGGCGTGGCAAGCTTGAGAATATCAAAGGGATTACCAGTTGACAAGTAATAAACATGTTGACAACGGTACATTGTAAAGGAATTGATCGATATAAGTTTATGAACAAAGATTTTGACTCAATACTGAAAATATTAATAATATAATTAATCAAATCAGGTCGGAATTAAAACTGTGAATTTAGTAATAATTGTATTGTATTGTTATTAATTTATTCACGCGCATTATTCTCATATTCAGAACGAAAGATTTTTAATTGTTATATTTGTATTTATTTAATTTATTTAACTTGTCCTCTTCACATTAAAAATCATTTGTTTTGAAGTATAAACAAAAATCCACTTTCTTAAGAATAAATTAAAAACGCGTGAAGAAGATGACTTGTGAATAAATTTATTATTATTTACAAGTGTGGCAACACGCTTGCTTAATGCAAAGCTTAAAAATAACAAATAGCTTTGTAGCGTAAGCTGCACCAATGCATGTGTAATTATTTACATACGCACACAAATCTAAATTATGATTTACCGTAATATTTACTGCGGCGCAGACAGCCACAGCACACACACACACACAAACACACACATGTACACACATAAATCGCAAATGCTTCAGTTGATCCCCAACAAAATCCAACCCAGCAGCAGCAGCAACTTTTGACACTCGCCTCGAGGCGCTCGCAATTGAGTGTAATTTCAATTTAATTAAAATCTAAGCACGTCTGCAAAATATGAGAAACACAATAATTACGTTGCGACATGAGAATTTTCGCTGCAAACAGAAACAGACATGGCAACAACAGCAACCTTTTTTTTGCGCTTCTAAACGGTAATTTAGCCATTAAGCTAACGGTAAAATGTGCAGAATCTTGAGCGCAACAGACTCACAGGTAGACAGGCAACGCTAATTTCTTTCGCTCTCTTCGCAGCTGGCTGAGCCGTCGGCGTCGGCGTCGCCGTCGCCGCTGCCATTGCATAACTGGCTTAAGTTGCTGACTCAGCGCAGGCGAGAAAGCGGCGAACCCTGCTCTGCCTGCGTTGAGAGAGAATTTTGCATGCGGGAACTTTCGTTGAGCATAATACACATAGTGGAGAGTAGTGGAGACTGCGCTCTCAAAGCAATTATGCTCAATGCTCTCTTATGCTCAATGATCAGGTTCTAAGCGGTTGTTTTTATTCTTTTTTCTTTTTTTTATTGATCAGCCTGCTAATTTGTTATGTGTGTGCGTTTGCGTCTGCTCGTTATGTAAGCCCAAACAAACAAAAAAGAGCAGAGCAGAGGAGACGAGACGATAAGGCAAAAACCGAACTGAAAAATGCACATTCCAACAAATTTCACTCAAGCGACAATCAAACAATTGGTCAATTCGTCATGCGCTCCACTCACGGAAATACAAATAAGCGCAGCAGCAGCAGCAGCAAGTATTTTTTTCGGTTATTTGTTTACTTCTGAAATTTACACGCAATAAATAAATACGAAGCGTGCGTGTGTGTGAGAGCGAGAGGTAGAGTGAGTGAGAGGCAAATAAATGTTGGCTTCGACTATCAAAATGCGTTTTGTTTACGTTTTGCCTGCCACTCGATGCCTGAATGCAGTTTTTTCTATTCCACAGTCACTGATAAAAATAAAACCACAAACAACATTTGAGGCGACGACGAGCGACGAGCAGCGAGCGACGACAATAAAACAAACAACTTCCAGACTTGTGGAAAATATCTCAAGCGCAAAAAGGCAAAAGACGCTCACAAAGCAGACGCCCAGCGAAAGAAAGAGAGCGCGATAGGCTGGCTATATAGATATAGATATAGATAGATGGATGGATGGATGGAGATTTGCTGCTGCTGCTCGCTGCTCGCTGCTACTGCTGCTGCTACGAGCGGCGCTTTTAATTAACATGGCTTTGTGAAATTTTAGTGAATTTCATTTGATGAAGTGGCGTGTTAATTGCGAGTACCCACAAAACAACCAAAGATCCAGATCCATATGGGTCTACATACGAATGGGACCCATCTTAGTAGTAGTAGTAAGTAGTTGTTGGTTATGTAGTAGCAGTCACCTGGAACTAATAGTCTTTAAAGCAAAACTAAACAGCCAACGCCTGCTGCATTTGTATTGGTAGAGAGCTTTGAGCTTCTGAACTTTAGTTTATCTGTGTGTGTGTGTGTGTGTGTGCTTAGTTCACCTACGTGCATACACACACACAAATATTACTCGCAGCTTATTTGACCCAGCACATAATACGAATTTGAAATGGCTATCACTTTTTAAGCGATTAATGTTTTTTAAAGAAACAACTTGACTGCTTTAAGTTCGTTGTTGAACCACAATTAACATCTAACATCTAATGTTGAATATTCATATCTCATATCTTTTGAATAGTAAAGCACAGCGAATCTTATCAAAACGTTTATAAATGAACAAATAATTATTTTATCTTAACTTAGCAACTTCATTTAACGTAGTTTCTGCGAGAATTAAGCGCAGTTAAAAAATGCTTTAAAATATAAATATTCTAACATAAAAATAGTAGAAATTTGTAATATATATTTTATTTTATATTTTGTTACTAGTCTTTAAGGTTAATAAAACCTTGCAAAAAATATGTTCAACGCCACAAACCTTTTCCCAGATAAGACAAGTTAATATTTAATCTCAACTGGTAAACTTCACACATATAAAGTATTGAAGATAATCATACATGAGGGATTAAAATTATTTTTTATTATTTTGATGATATAGTTTGTAATATAAATAAAAATAAATGTAAAAAAAATAATAATTATAAACCAATTGCTCATTGTTTCCTGGCACAATCAACTAGTCAATATTCAATCTTATCAAATCGAATAGTTTGTCAAATTTACTATCCATTTATAATTATAACTCGATAAAGAGTGGCCATTTACAGTTACATGGCAAGGTTATCCACTAAATACGTATTTGATTTTTTATATATATGGATAGATATATATATATTTTTAAAGATACTTTTGGTTACTTGAGATACATTTGGGAGCGTGTGCGTTGAGTGCGCAGCCTTCGGAGATAGCATTTCATTGTTGCTGTTGTTGTTGTACAATTTCGCTTATTTACTTAGCATTATTGATGTCTCAATGTGGTTTTTGCTTTGTGTTTTTTATTTTCTGTTTTTTTTTTTGGTTGTATTCCTTATTTGGGGCACAGCACGTCGCTAAAAAATTGCTGTACGCTTTCTTGCGTACGCGACAATAAAACATTTTGCGTTTTTCAGTTGTGTTTTTTGTTGTTATTTTATTGTTGTTGTTTTATTGTTGCTGTTGTTTTTGCAAAAGAAATGAGTTTATGTATTTTAAACTGACCTCATTACGAGCTGGTGCTCAAGCAGTTGTGTGACAAATGAGGCAAAAGTTTTTTTGCTTAGCATTTCAAGTTGTTCTTAGACACAGAAGTGGCGGAAAACGCTGCTCAGCTTTCCAAGCTAGCTGCTTCAGGGCATGCATAACAGTATTAATAAATTGTCGGTGTAATTTGTGCGCCATTTGGCAGATAGAAACTCGAGCCACAAACATGTGGAAAAACTTCGACAGATGACGACCCAAGTTAAGTGGCTGATAAAGCCACTGCTAACTGTTCTTATCTATATATATATATATATCAGTTGTAAGGAAGCACCACTTCAGTGAGAATTGTCCATTGTAGTTAAGAATATTGTGCACAGGTATGCTTGAGAACGCTCAAGTCCATAAATTATTGGTGGCAAGGTCTGCCTCTCCATCAATTACTGTAGTTTCTGTGCCGTAACTCAACTTTTAAAGCGAATTAATCAAATGTATATAACAATATTTAATATAATTTACGCATAATTTACGGTACAGCTCTTTTCCGTTTGCTGACATTATTTATATAAGTAATTGTATTTGTTTTCTTTCAAATTTCAAATGAAATTGGTAAAAATGTCACGTAAATTATTTTTTTCAACTTTGTATTTGTTTTTTTTTCGTCGATAAACGTTTTTGAAGTTTTCAAGTAAATAAACTCATCAAATTTATTTGTGGTGGAAAGTTTTATCAACAAAGATTGAATCAATGGTCGTCTATCAAATTGTCCAAGAAAATAAGAGAAAAAGCCAAGAAAGACATAAATAAAAAAACAAATCACAAAATGACCAAAAGAGAGATACAATTTTGAAAGTTCACCCACTGAAAGCGATTGTGATTTATGAAAAGTTTATGTTTGAAATTAAATAAATTATTTATGTGAATATTTAAATTTATATATTGTTAGTTAAAAAAAAATTATAACCAGAAAAATAGACTTAAAGAGCTTAAAATCTTACAGCTTTTTGATTGGTTTAATTTAATTGTTCAAATTAACTTTTGCAACTATTTCTATTTCTAAATCTAATTAAAAATATTTTTTATAAACACTCAGAAAAATATGCTTGTTAAGCTGAAAGTTTGACAGATTTCAGCTTAGTTTAGCTTAATCGTTCTGAGTTCTGTTCTAAACAGGATGCAAGTCTGGCGTTTGAGTAGACCCAAAGTTCAAGTACTTAAAAAGTCATTAGAATTTCACAAGACACGCTCAAACGACAAATGCACGATCGTTTTTTATTGGCTTTTACCAGAGGCGCATAACAATTGTGGACTGTGGACTGGGGCTTAATCCACGAGCAGCGTTTCAAAGGAAGCCAACTTATCAGCTACCAACTTATTTCCGCAAAGTGTACAAAACAGCGAGTGGGAGAGAGTGAGCAATAAAAGATATATATACAAAGATATGTATATATATGTATGTATACATATGTGTGTAGATATCAAGCTGCGGGCATTTGCCATGAAAAGGGCCATGAAAATGGAAATGAAAATGGAAAAGAAGCGATTGAGATAGGGGCACATGTTTTGCATATCACTCAGGGCTGGCTGGCACATAGAGGTAATATTTTGGATAGATACGCTTCGCATAGAAAATGCTGCAACAAGTAAGCAAATAAAGCAAAAACAAAAGCAAAGCCAAGCCAAATGAGCAGAGCGAGCGGAGCGGGTAGCTCTGCTCGGGTTTACGTGTCTGGAATACGCTTAACAACTGAGGAATAAAGTAAAAAACAATACAAAAAAATAAAAAATAACATTTGAATGTTGCTTTTTTATTTAACTGTTTGCAGTGCGTTTGCGGCAGCTGTTTAAATTTTGTGACTGATAAGCCAACGTTAACAAAAAAAAACGACGACTTTAAATTGAACAGTGCAAGCCGACGCCAAAACACTCTATACAGAAACCCATCGATAACAAGCCCAACTGATGAGTTTGACTTGAGTACTTTATGCAACACATGTGCATAAGCCCAAATATAACCCAAATTTCTTGGGTAAGGGTATAACGATTAGCATTTTCTTTGGATTTTCGGTTCGATAAGTGGCACACGCGGAGAACCCGTTTTTGGGGTCTACGAGGCACCCCCACAAAGACGTTTTGTACTTGCGCAAATGAATTTTTAGCTTTAAATGTTGAGTAAATACAAATGTTTGGTATTTCCAAAACTTGAAAATGGGTTAATTTGAACACACACACAACACAAAAAACAATCGAAAACATAAATCAATGTAAATAATTGGCTTAAACGAAATTCGGTTTTGTATTTTACAGCAAAACAAAGACATTTACTTGCCACATGCCAAACGACTAACTGCCGCTTAGCATGCGAGTCGAATGATCAAAGCACAATTAGCTAGTCAATAAAAAATAAAACAAAAATAACATTAAATAAATTAAGAAAAACCAAAAAACGTTAATCGAATATTTGATGTTCTTAAGCCCTTTCAACATAATTTACTGTATCTGAATATATATGTCGAGAATTATGATAATCAAATATATTTCTGAACATAATTACAAATCATTTGTATAAATTTGAAGCAAACATCAAATAAATAATTACAACGGAAAGCATAAAAAACAGAAAAATAAAACGTGTTTGTACTTTTAAATAAAACACATTTAAAGAGTATTCAAAGTCGATGTGATTAATTTCGCAGATATTTCGAAATTGAGCAAATATCTCAACAAAAAATCGAAAATTTCTATTTCTTGGAAAAACTTTATTTTGAGTGCTCGAAAAGCCAAAACTGTTTAAAAAAAAAAATGGCAATTTATTATCAGTTACTGAATACCCTTTCCTAATAATACTTAATACTTTGATGGCATATCAAAACCCGCATCTAAATTTATCGAGATACTCTTTGATATTTAATGAGATAATAATACTGACAGCTTCAATAACAAACTCAATTTGGAATTTATATTTACTGCTAAAAAATACATCATAAAATATACAATTTCTGGAGAGATATTTATAGCAAAGATTTGGGATAAACATGCGAAAAGTAATAAAAATAAATATAGAAAAAGAGACAGAGAAAAGTGAAGAAAGAGAGTTAAGAATAAACACTGAAACTGTGCAGCTAAATAAAATCCTGAGACTTGAGTAAGGTAAGGGATGAAGAAATGAAAATTTGAAATAAATGACATAAGATTAATGAGAAGGAGCACAATGACAAACGGAGATTGGCAACGCAGTTAAAGCCAAGAGAAGGATTTGCGGCGGAGACGACTCAATTCGAAGTTGGTGGAGCTCAAAAACATGAGCTGCATATTTAAGAAAATGGCAAATGAACTCACAATGCCCGGAAGCAGTTTGGAATGACAGACAGTCAGTCAGTCAGACAGTCAGCCAGTCAGTCAGTCAGTCAGTCAGTCAGTCAGTCAGTCAGTCAGTCAGTCAGTCAGTCAGTTTGGCTACAAATAGTGGTGAGTAGCAAGTGTTTAGCTGATAATAATAACAACAATAACCTGAGGCTATCCTGTTCGTGTCGTCAATCAATTCATTAAGCGCAACAAAGGGGAGGCACAACAAAGGGGAGGCACTACAATACAATCTGGCTATAGATGGCCAGCTGTGGCACAGAGAGACAGAGAGAGAGTGGCAGCAGGCGCATTGCCATATTTTATCAGAGTTCTGCTTCATTTGTGCCAAAACCTGTTTATGTCAAATTTAAGTAATTAATCAAATCAAACGGCGTCGCAAGTGTGTTTATTGACTGACAGACAAAGCAACAGAAAATATGCTGAAAATGCGGATCATTTTCCATTATTCAATGCGCCGGCTGTTTCCTGTTTTCTTTATAAAGACACCATTTGTTACTCGGGACACGTAAACCCCTAATAACGTAAGCAAAACATATGAAAATATTTTTATGTACATACTTCAAGTTTTTTTCTTATACATACATAGGTAAAATTCCAGCAACACCGTGAAATAGGCGAAAATCAAAGAATATGTTTTCAAACCAATTAAGTTTTATGGACCCAAAATGCCGTTTTTTTTTTTTTTTTTACTACTTGTCTTGCAACGAAAGCAGCTCGGTTCAAAATTTAATGGCCGGGCTCTGTCCAGATAAAAGTGCTTGTGCTTGGCGACAAATTCTGTGCTATTCGAGCTGAAAGTGTGCGGAATGTAATAAAAATCGGTTTACAGATGAAATTCTTCTGCTTGGCTGAGTTCAGCGCAGCGGAGAACTTCTCCAATAGCCATGGCTCACATGTGCAAAGGAAAATTGATTTACTGTCAACAAAATAATAATAAAAACAAAAATTAATTACATTTCCAACAGTTTTAGTAAAAGTTGAAAAATACATTTCATTTTCCGCTGCTCTATTCTTGATACACCCAAATATATACTTCTCCATAAAGCACTTAAATATTATTATTAGAAAGTCAATTGATTTATTTGAATATCGGAACTTAAACGCAAAATAAATATAGATTTTTTTGATACAACTTATTATTTATTTATTATTATTATTTATTATAACATTAATATTAATTACACAACTGCAATGCGTTTGCCACAGCAATTTGCGACAAATCAGCAAAGGTATAAATAAAAGGGTAAATAAATAAATGGGTAAATAAATAAATAGGTAAATATATACATAAGCTTTTATTACGCCTTGATTCTGTTGGCAGACAAATCAGTTTAGCACATGACTTGGTCAATAGCAGCCACAGCAGCAGAACAGCTGAGTAGCTGAGCAGCTCAGCACAATTTGGCCAATGACAGCGATTCATTGATTTTTTCGTGTGAGACGAACAAGCTACGACGCCTCAAAGTATGCAATTAATTGCGCTTAGCCATCTCCCGAGCCACTCTCTCAGCCAGCCACATCTTTCTATTAGCCAGTTTCACCTGGCCTAAGTAGTTGAGCCAACACACAACATATACATACATGCAAACTCGGCCGAGACATTTAATTGAATTTGAGTGAGTTGAATGTGAGTTGAATGTGAGTTGTCCAATAATAGAACAAAAGTTGTCATGGCAATTCGCTAAGAGACGACGAGTTCAGCGTAATACAATACATATATTATATATATATATAATATATATATATATTGGCCAACTTCGAGAGTACCTGGCTTGTTACTGTACTCTTCTGATCAGTGTTGAACTTCAACTCGTGACCAAAACCAAATTTAATTACAAAATGAATTGAAATATGCAAGTAAATTTACTTGCGGCGCACCTAGTAAAATATCCTGTAAAAAATTAAATAAATTAAGTTAAATATGCACTATATATATTTATATCAATTTGCTAAGCTCTATCAAATCTTTCTGATGTTGCCCAAACTAGCAGTTCTTGTGTACACAATAGATTTCATACAATATAAATTTGCATACACAACGAAATGAGTCTAGCCATAAGCGAAAACAAATAGAGTAGAGCACTTAAATATTTGCTGTCGTGTATTACCATATGCCAAAAACAATAACAACAGCAACAACAACAACAACAACAACAGCAACAACAGCAACAACAACAACAATCAGAAATGATACAGCTATGTAGAAGTTATTGTTATATTGCGATTCGATTTTGGATGGTCTGGCCATTTTTGGCAGAGCTCTTCAGAATGTGATTGAGACGGGGGAGCTGAGTGTGGGTGGGTGGGGTGGTGGGGGGTTGTGTGATGTGGGTGCCTCCATAAAACAATCGAGAATCGACAATCGACACTTATGCAGGCAGAGGCCGCGTGTGGATCGCATTGCATTTGAATTGGGAACGGTCCGAGTAGCGATTGAGTTTGGTTTGGATTGTATAAAATATGCAGCAATGGAATTTGCTGCCCCATTTTGCAGTTCAGCTGATTTGCATTGCGTTTGGCGTTGTAAACAAGCCGCCACAAACAAGATTTTCACTTCATCATGTATACAAAAGGAAAACACTAACAACCCCCCCCACCTTCCTCCCACACATCCAATACTTTTACGGCATGCGTCACACTAATTAACTGTTCAAAACATTGGCATGATTTATGCGAGCGACCTGTCAATAAAGTTCGCAATCCATCATAAAAAGCAAATTCTTTGGGGAAAATATTGGGATTTTTGGTAAATGTCATTCAGCAGCTCGCAAAAATGTATTCTAATTTCGCAACACACACACACAAACCAAGCCAAAAAACATTAAACATATTATTCAGTGTTACATTATCAATACGCAAACTAAAATGCTTTGTTTCACTGTTCGATTTTGCAGAGCATCTTTATATAGAAAATTAATGATTGTTGACACATTTAATATGTTAAATTTTCTATATTTTTGGACCAATTTTAAAATATATAATATACATGAAATCTGTTCGAAAGAGAATTTAAAATTTATATTTCTATCAATGTGATAAAAGACAAGTTGAAGTAGCTAATAAATGAGTCTGATTAACAACTGCTAATTAACAGCAAAAATTATTAATTATATAAATCTTGGGAATATTATATTCAATCAGTATCTCACATCGAGCAACTGCCAGAATTATGCAAGAGCATTTAACAGTCAGCAAGTCTGTATTCATGTTTTTGTTTTTCATTTTATTCTTGTCATAATTACTCATACACAACTTTAAGTTAAGTAGTAATAGCATGAGCTGTTTCACATACATACACACATCTATATATATGTGTATTTATCTCTATATAAATCTGCATTTACTTTATTTATTTGGCTTTTATGTAAATTCAGCTTGGATTGCTTTAGAAATGTTGCTGGCCAATAAACAACGACTACGTAAATTTGACAGTTAGCACTTGAAATTGTCTTTTTAACGGAGGGCTTCAACAAGTTGTTTATGTAGCAAGAATGAGAAATGAATTTTGAATGTTGGCCCTCAAGGAAAAACTGATGTCAGACACAATATGTAAAGGTTGTGTGATAAGTATTTATGAGTGCATAAAATAAGAGAAAAATATAATGAAAACCATTACTAATGGAAATTTTAATAAAAACACTATGGTGCACATTCGAATGGAAAGTCTACTAAGAATAATACTCGAATCAAATAATTTGCATTTTTTGTCATTGAATGTGAATATATATTGTAAATATTTATAGATAGATTTGATTAATGGATCTTTGATTGTATTGTAGATATATTTATGTGACAAAAAAAAAACAGACATAAATCATAAATATGTAAATTTAGTTTGGCATGGAAGTTTAATGTGCTGCGATAATAAATACGCTTCTACCGTTTTTTTTGTGTGCTTCTCTGATGTCCTGCAACGCCCAAATTTGTAACGCTGCCGAACAAAGCTTAAAAGAAGCAAACAAAAAAACCCAACACCTTTTTTTGTATGATGCTTTTCTGGCTGCTATAGTTGTTTGAGTTTTTTCACGCCAAAAAAAAAACCGGCTCATTTCCAACAGCTGCAAACAACGCCAAAATACAAAATGGAAAAGAAAAAAAAAACAGCATAACAAAAAAAAAGTTGTCTAATAATTTCTAAAGATGCTGCGGCTGCCCGACTCTCATTGTCTGCGATTTGAGATGTTTTTTTTTCGGGAATATCTTTATTTTGACTGTCAGATTTGAATACGCAGCGGCAGCGGCAGCAGCAGCAGCAGCAGCAGACATAAATCTTGTTTTGATTTATTTATTTGTGAATGTTCAACAGCAGCGTTGACGACAACGACAGCAGCGACGCCAGCAGCAAGGAGGAACTTTGTCTTAAGTTCAATTCAAAGCTTTTGGCGCATAGTTTTCATGCGCGCGTCACTCACACAATGAGCGCGCGAAGCAATAGACGCAGCTACAATAGAGCAGAGAACCAGAGAGCAGGGCGGTCAAGCAAGCGGCAGCAGCAGCAAACTGTAGGCGGCAATGGCAGCCAAAGACAGAGAGGCTCAAATTTCGGGGCAATGGCAAGCAAAGGGCGCCCAATGCTTCGGCTACTGCCCTCTCTCTCTCTCCCTATCCCTCCCTCTCTCTATCATCCTCTCTGTTAGAAGCAGCGACTAAGCAGTGAGCGCTTTTGCTGTTTTCGGTTTGCTGCTTGTCGTTTTTTCGTTGATGACCTTGAAAAAGCTGTATCTAAAAATCGAGTGCAATCAACTTTATAAACACACACACACACACAAGCTGCTGCTGAGAGCCTCTGCCTCACACATGCTCATTAATATTTCCCCTACATTTCTCACACACACACACATAAAAGCTTGCAGAACGTTAGGTAAAGTCTTAAAGCCCCAACATGCCGCTACTCTCTTTCTTATGTGTGTGCTGGTGTGTGTGAGAGCATATAATAATTATTCTAGATTCTGTGCGACGTTTTTGTTGTGTTAGTTGTGTTTGCTTCTCTTTGAAAGGTGGTCGCTGCTTTTTGATGCTTATCTCTTGTTCGCTTTGGTTTCGCTTTTTGTGTAATAACAGAGTTTAGCGGCGTTTAACCGAAAAACAAAATACAAAAAAAAGTTGTTTGGAGCGGTCAGCGCTTGCGCAACAGGTAGCCAAAGTAGTTCAACATCTGAGAGTCGAAGAGAAAAACCAAAACTGATCCGTCCGTTCACCGTTTCAACTCAGAGAGAGAGATTAGCTATGTGCGTTGTGCGTCGCTCTCAAGCGCAATTTAACTAACAGAGCAGAGCTTTGAGATGCCATATTATAATATGATGAAGCTTGTAAATGATACGAGCAAGCCTACATAGAAAGCTTTTAAAGTGCAGAGTAGTTAAGGCAAAAAAACGAGCAAAGTATTCATTGTTGCAGCCTCAATTGAACGTGCAAACAATTATTTACTGTAATTTTAGTTCAAAGCTTGTTCGAAGGCATTTTCGAAACTTTTGTGTACGTAATATGGTCTTAATAATTCGCACTATATTCGTAAAGAAAGCTTGATAAACGAATTGAGCAGAAGATTTAATCGAGCTTTTACAACTTTCTAGCAAAGAAAAGACTTGAAAAACATTCATTCATTTTTTACACCACTGATATTTGAGCGAAAAGCGTTTAGCACAGTTCGAAGACCTGCCTGCGAGCGAATTGAATTGGCATTAAATCGGCATTCCTTCGATTTAATGCCAGCACAGCTCACAGCTGTTTTATCCGTTTGATTAAAATCGAGTGCGTGCCATAAACATTCATTTAATTTATTTGCGCCAGCTAACGAACCTATGACATCAACATTGTTTTAGCCATACAAAATACACAAAATATGTTTAAATCTTGTTCTTATACAAAAACGTATGCATCCTGTACACCCTAACCAGCTAGAGGGGAGAGGAGTTATCAAAGTTTGTCCAAACTTACTCAGTTTAAAGTTAATTAATATTATCTAAATCCAAGCTGATGAACAAAGCATGTGTTTTTCTATTAGAATCGCGTTTCTCACATTTTTCACGCTCATAAATTAAATGTGTATAATGTGATTCGCAGGGTTTTTATTATTATTTTGTTTTTATTGTTTTGTTGTTGGCCAACAGTGAGCTTAAGCCCTGCTTAGAGCCGAGAGCACGGCTTGTTGACCATTTGAGCGATGCGTCGTTGTCGTTGTTTATTTAATTCAACAGAATTGAGATGAGCTAATCACTCGTGTTGTTTTTGTCCAAACGCGAGTCTGGCCAACTTTGACTTGAGATTTTTAATTAAGATAATTGTAGTAAGCCACAAAAATAGCAAATGTCAGTGAGTAACCAGCCAGTGGCAGGTTATAAGTACAACCGATGCCAAATAAAAAAATCAAGTAATCTGGAAAATATAGTTTTTAGAATTCTTTGATATTTGATTGAACAAATTTGTAAATTATCGATAAATATCGATTTGGGGAAATTTCTAGAAAAGCCAAGTTAAACTGTAAGAAAAGAAACCCGTTTTGGGGGATATGCAAACATATATTTTATCTCGGTCAACAAACCCATTTTAGATAACTTTTTAGGGTATACGAAAGATTAACTTTTCTTTATCGGAGTGCTGGAAATGTCAGTGTTTTTGAATATCGGATAAATACAACGACGCCAATTTAGTTAATATGCCTTCAGAGGTAAATTGCAGATGGTAAATAATGTGATATATAGTATATAGCTGAGCACATGACTTTCAGCAGGGGTGTTCGCTTTACAGTATGGCTTAAAAAGTGCCGTAAGCACTTGCATTTCGATTTTATTATACAAACAATAAAAAAAAAAGAATAAATAAATAAAATGAGTATCAAAACAAATTCTTTTGTAGAAGCACTAAAACACACACAATCACACACACACATACGTACGTATGCAACACGTATATTTATATATGGCATACATAATATTAAAAGAAATCGCACCCAAAAACCAAATTGGCATAAACTACGCCGAAAATAAATTGAAATCTAAAAATGAATTTCAAATGCGGCAAACCCCAAAAAAAACACGCAAAGCAAACAAAACCAAACCAAACAAATATGTTGTGTGTGCGTGTGTGTAGGTGTATGGACTGTGTGTGTGTGCGTGTGTGTTGGAGGAAATAGTGTAGCAGAGGCGACAAATGACAATCGCACTTCTTGACATTTGTTGATACGACGAAGATGTGCCGACTGACATGTAAGCAACAGCAACAATTTGTGCATGTGTGTGTGTGTGTGTGTGTTTATAAACACGGATTTACAACAAAAATGGAAACAATGAAGAAGAAGAAAACTTTATTATAGAGCTACATGTATTTGTTTGTCGGTGACTGTTGCAGTGGAAGGATTTAAGAATGGCTTAAACTAAAAAACATATTTTAAAAAACCGTTCTTTATTCCTGAATTAACTTGAGAGAGAATTTTCAAAATAGAAACAGAAATCATATTTGTAGTATATAAATACAAATATTTATTTTTTATAAGTACTATTTAGTTTATTATTTATTAGTTATACTGTATATATAAGACATTCTTAAAAATATCGTCATGTTCAACCCATTCCTCTCATTTCAAACAATTAGAGAGGATTTTCAAAAAGAGAAAGACGATTTCAATGATTGTTTATACATATGTATATATATTATTTGCTTTTTTAAATACCATTTAGAACAAATAATCTTAAAAGAATGTATTTAATTTAATTAATGTTTTTTATGTCGACATTAGGTTAATAAATATTGTTAAGTAAGTTTCTTTTCGCTTCTTCCTATTTTAGCTGTTAAGTTCAAATCAAATAGTTATTTTTGCGGAAGATCTCATCAGAGGGTTAAACAACTTCTGGTATTCATAGCTCGGACATATGTCATTGTCAGTTGTCATCCTTTAATGGAGGTTTACATTACTTATTAGAGCTTTTGGTATTATGTCTAATAACTGCAAATACATGCAATTTAATCGATAAAAATATTGTCTTACTTAGCTATTCCAATTCTTTAAGTGTTTCCGAGTTCAATATTTAAGCGCATTTTCCAACAACTATCAACCTTATTGCATTTGAGTTCCAGCATCTTTGGTCATTATTATTTTTACTATGGTAATTTTTAGAGTTCGTCAATTGGGATTGTGGCTCTTCGCAGATAAATGAGAAATTGGTCTTAGAGTTCTCATTTTCTAGCATTGAGGCTGTGTGGACCCCTAGAAAAGTAGATCTCTCTCGTTCTTCTTCTGCGTATCTGGATCTGCTGATTTGGTAGACTGCATATTTCAGGGACTGCACTTTACATACCAATCGATCATTAGTGCAACGTGCCTTTTTTTAATGGTATCCACTGAGCTTAACACTTCAGCAATTTGAGACGTTTCAGTAATGATTTAACTGCTATTTGCACAGGAGCTGACAAAAAGCAGGCCCGGCACAAAGACCTTCAATATGGAACTTAAAATTGTAGCAAAACTCGTGGAACACACATAATAAAATTTTAAAAAAAAGAAGGCAACCGAAAACCAGTTTTTAGCTGGAAAACAAAACCAGCAACAACAGTCAAACGAGTAAAATTGGTATGATATTGTACGTAAGCCGTAATTGAAGTTAACGTAATTATAAATGCGGCCCGCAACAAGAACAAAGTGGCTACAAAACAAAAGGAACAAGAAAATGCCGAACACAAAATACCCTTAAGTAAAACTAGACTCGCAAACCCATTTATTTACTGGATTTTTCTTCTCTTTTTTTAAATAAATAAATATTTCAATAGTTCATTTTTAATGTTATATCTTTTAATTTGACACTTGATTAATTTTTATTACTCATTTGATTTTTCATGTTTATTTTGACTGTATTTTCAACTGCCGTTTTGCACATTTAGGAATACTCTCGGCAAAAGGGTATAATCAGAATGAGATATGCCAATGTCAGCGTGGAGAATGTAACTGCGATCTGGGAAACTGAGAACTGAGAACGGAGAACTGAGAACGGAGAACGCAGAACGGAGTACTGGCACCGAGTCTCACCCAGCCTCAGACCCCCAGTCTCACCATTTCCAGACTCAAAGACGACGTTGGGTTACGCTCAATTTCCCAATTTACATGGAAATCTTTTGAAGACGCTACAAATTCATTTGCGCTTCACAGCGCAAACTGTGCAATATTTGCAGGGTAGGTGGCATGAGGGGGGATAAGGGGGGTACAGCTGTGAGCAATGCTTCTTCACAAATATAAGTCGAAAAACGTGCGCTTTACATTTTTCCTCGATACAAGCAAAAAAATAAAAATAAAAGAGAAAAATCAAAATGAAATAAATCGAGATTCAAGGTTTTGAGGACATTGACGCAAAGGTCAGCGAGAGAGAGAGAGAGAGATGGAAACAAGTTTTGAATAGCTCATGTAATACATATAGATACAGATACTTATTACTTATATATATATATATATATATATATGGATATGCATCAAGAAATGAGTGACAAAAGATGACAGATCAAACATTAAAAAAGACTCTTTATTTTAATTACTTTTGTTGATATTTTGGAATAAGATTAAACAAATGTTTAAAAAACATATATATATATAGCTATTTGGGGCGTTGATCTATGTTGAATTTTAATATAGAACTAGTTTCTATATACCTACAGTAACTATTGTATTTGACTAACCTTGGTGAATTATTTAATTGGACTGCGGTTGGAAAAAGTTTATTGAGTTAGGATTTGTTTTTAATGGTGATCCTGGTCCTGCTCAGATTCTAATTATTTTGGTTATATCTAAGCTGGGTATTCTTCTTCTTCATTTAAAAACTATTCGACTCTTGTTTTATTGGGATTTACTAATAACTGCATAATTTAATATTTATTATTTGTACAGCTCAAACATGTTTTAAGTGTAGTTTTGAAAAGGAATAAATATTATATTTTATTTTAATTTAGATTTCATTTAATTTATTTTTATATTTTGCTTTGTCAACATTAAATAATACAAATAAATCAATAGCATTTGCAAATATTGAACAATTGTTAATAAGAATTTTTATTTACTTTTTGTTTTTATTTTATTTTTGTTTTTTTTTGTGACGTCAACTGCCTCAAAACATTTCAATGACACTCCTGAGCGCTCTTAAATTCTATACGAATTCTTTGCTATCTCTCTCTCTCTCTCTGTTGCTCTCCCTCCCTCGCTCGCTCTCCTGCCTTATCAGCAGAGCTCTCGGCTGCCTTTGGCAGTTTCAAAACAAAGTCCATTTGTGATTGTTGGTCAATATTTTCAGCGTACAGTAGAGACAACATTTAAAATGCTATTATCTAATCGCCAACGATAGTCTGTGTGTGTGTATGTGTGTGAGAGAGAGAAAGAGAGAGAGAGAGAGAGGGCGAGCACGAACTTACCTTGGCGATAAGCCTTAGCACAGTGTTTAGTTATAATGTTATTAAGTTATGAGCAGAAGCAATTAAGTCGAGGGACCCAAGGAAAAAATTATTAACAAAAAAACCAAAAAGCCAAAAAATTTCAACTTACGTACAAAACTATTTATAAAGAAATTGTTTCTGCGGCTCAAAACTGGTAAAACCTGTTCGCAAATGCTGTGGGCCAAAACGTATAAAAACACACAAAAACAAACCATCTAACAATAAACTAATTAAATCAAATCAAAATACGTCGCAAATGAGCGACAGAGACAGAAAGAGCGTGAGACAGAGACAGAGAGAGAGAGCGAGGCAAAAGAGTGAAAGAGTGAAAGAGAGTGAGCAAACTGCACATAAAAATAGCCGCAGAAATTGTTCATTGAAAAAATTATAAATAAAATGTTGAAAAATGCTTAAGTTTATTTATATATTTAAATATATACAAACATACATCTAGAAATTAGTATATATGTATATATATGTATTTATTTCAATAGCATATGCAAAATGTGCGAGATAAGAAGGCAAATTGGCTGACAAGCTCAGGTGATACGGCATAAATGTATCTGTATCAGTAGCATACTATGTATCTGTGAGATACTTGCACTCGCACTTCACATGACACGAAACGTTAAGAACTTATGACTAAATAAAAAACACACGCACACACGCACACACACGCACAACAAATTCCTACTGCTGTGTGTCAATTTAGTTAGTTTAGTTTTCGGTGTTTTTGTTTGTTTGCCATTAAGTTCAGTTAAGACTGTCGTTATGCCAATATTTGCAATTGCACTACTATGGAAATTAGAATTGAATTAGAATTAATCATGGAATTTAAGTACACTGAGGCAAACAATTAGTGCTCAAATCCGTCAGATCAGAATTAAGACAGAGTTAATCGAAACGCGCTGCTGGCCAAATTGGCAGATCTCTGCTTTAACTATATATATTATTTAGTGGGCTTATCAAAAATCAAATTCTCTATTTATAAGCAATAATCAATAATAAATATATTTTTTAATATATTAAAGAATAATGATTTTTGCTCAGTGTACAAGAATTTCTATTTACTTAAACGTATGCAGCCCAACTGCTGATGACATGAAATTGATAAACACTTAACAAAAATCTGATAACTGAAGTAAACTCAATAAGAAATCAGAAATGTATAACATTTAGAGTGTGGAAATAATGGATAGAGAAGAAGAAGAGTAGTAGAAGAGTACTTCTCGCAGATCTCCAAACGAAATAACAAAATTGACAAAGTTATTCAACTTGTCTTAATTCATATTAGAACTGAAATCCGAATGAGTACTTCTCTAATTGGATTATCTGTGAATTTTGATTGTGATATACAAATGATTGCTTGAGTCAAATATATATATATATATTAATAAATATTCATTGATGTATACCTTTTTTTTATTTATTTTTTACTCAAAGCTTTCGACTCGAAAAGCTTCTTCAATCAATATTTTTGTAGTGCGTAGTAATCCAAGTTTTCATTGAGTTTGTTTCGCTGCATTTTGACGATATTTTTACATATTTGGTGTGATTAATTTTATAATTAACGATAATTATTATTTGCACATTTATTTTCACTTATTTGCGATGCTGGGCAACACTGGCCTAACAATTAATTTGGTTGATTGTAAATTTTTGTTGTTGTTGTATACAATTTGCAAAGTGAAACCGTTGCGTGTATAAATATATATATATATCTATATATATATATGTATTACTCTATATGTAGCTATAAATTTGCTTTCTATTGATTTAATATTTTCCAAGGCGAACTTGATGGATTTTTGTTTGGTTTTTTTCTTATTATTTATATATCTTTATATTTATGGTAAATTTGTGGGAATATATATATATATATATATGCATGTATATGTAGTGTATTTATTGATTTCTTCAAGAAATTATATAGTACTTGTCGTAGAAGTCAGAACTATAGAGCCAAAAAGAACAAAAAACACCAAAAAAATATAAAAACAATGGGAATAGACTATTAGAAAAAGAACAACTTGAAGTTTAGATTGTTGATTGAGGAGGGGGCGGTGGGCGGGCGGGTTTTTTTTTTGGTCGACAACATTTGACTCGGTGCGAGTGCGAAACGAAATGGAAACGAAACAAAATATAAATAAAGATACGCGCAGGCGGCGACAGGCGACGTACGAAGACAACCACAAAGCGAGTGACGGCAATTCGATTATGAAACGCGGCTAAGCGACAAGAGAGCCAGCGCGAGCGAGAGAGAAAGAGAGCGCACCGCAGAGAGAGAGAGAGCGAGAGCCGAGGCGGCTCCGAGAACGCGCGCGCTCCGAGAGAGACACGGTGGCAATGAAACGCGACACAAAAATTCCGTAACCGAATTGAAATTTATTTTTGAAAGAAAAATATACAAAAACACTTTTTTGCGATTTTCTGCAGTTTGTTTTCAATAAAATTGCAATATTTTTGAATTGTTGGCAGCAAACTTGAGCAGTTGGTGGCGACTTGCGAGCAATTTGCGTTGCAAACACTTAACGCACACACACATCAACACACACACACATGCACACGCACACACACTTTGCTTTTTTCCTTTTATATTTTTTGTGATTCGCTTTTTGTGTGCACTTTGAGATACTTTTGGGATTTTTGAATAATTGTGGATATTTGTAGCTATTAATTCACTATTGTTTGGATAGAGTTATATGCGATAGATTGGCTGGGAATCACGCACGACGCACGAGGCACGAACGGAGACACGTCGACAGTGGGACAAGCAGAGAGGCTGGCAATATATTTTTTTTTCTTTATTTTTTGTCTGCCTTGTTCCGGTGCACCGGCTAAGCAAACCTCACCAAACGAAATACAAACTCGAACTGAAACGCATCCAAGAGATACACCAGCTGTGTGTGTTCAGTTCAATTCATTCCGCTCGCTCTCTCTCTCTCTCGCTCGCTGTCAAGTGTCGCGGGAGCGTAGACCGTATTTTTTGCTAACTGTTGGCAACACTTTGCTCCATGGCTGTGCAGCATAGTGCGCCTCTGCTTGCACCAATGACGAACTGCCGTGCAAACAGAACGAGATGCAGCAACTCTAGTGTGGTATTTTTAAGTTCGCTCTCGCGCTCCCCCTCTCTCAGTCTCTCTCTGGAGGCCACTGCCGGCATTTTCATTTTGCGTGGTGGCCCCACAATGAGCGTATCTGAGAGATACGCCAACGACGACGACGACGTCGACGACACTACGTCAAGAACGGTACGCAAAAATCAAAAACAATAATTGCTGTTTTGAGCGCATTTTATGTTTTTGTTGCTCTAAAGCTCTAAAAAAATACTTAAAATGTGAATACAGCCAATTTTCCGAAAATAAATGCAAAGATTTTCCAACAAACGTTGATCAACAAAAAAAATAAATAAAATGATCACAACAGAAACATAAACACGAATCGGCGAATGCAAAAAAAAAAAAACACATATTTTGATGATGAAACACATGTTGTGTTTACACACACACACACACACACTCAGACAGCGAGCGCGAGAGAGCGAGAGAGTTGCAATTGGCGCTCTTTTGCAGCTTTGTCGCGCAACGCAGCGACAAAAACAAATTAAGAACAAAAAAACAAACACAATAATAAAACAAAAGAGAAAACAACAAAATGGAAAAGCTCTCCACGTTTTCGTAGTCGTCACTGTCGCCTTCAATTTCAATAGCACTTAGAGCGACTAGCTGTTCCTACAACACACACACACACACACACATACACAATATACACGGCTAAGCTTCACGGATACAATCAAACAAACACACACACTCGCATGTTAGTTTAGTTTTATTGACAGCTATTTTGCTGCTTCCTATGGCAATTTTTTTGTTGCCAGCACAGCCCAATATTTATTTATTTATTTATCAATTTATTTGTTATTATCGCATACGTTCATTTTCGCACTTTGATGTTTTAAGCACTTTTTAAATAGTGTTTTGCTTCTATTAGATTGACAAGTTTCCAGATCGTAGATCGTAGTTTTAATTAAATTTATTTTACTTAAGAGCAAGCTTTAAAGTCAAATTCAAACTAAAGCAAAATCAATTTCTGAATTTGAGCAATTGATTCGCAATTGATGAACTTCAATTGAACATAAATTACCCATTTATTGATAAGAAATAACATTAACTTGTTCGTTTTATGGTCAATAATTTGTCAATCAATCTTTAAGTTTCATTTGTTAAATAATGTAATTTAAAAAGTGTTTTAATCTGCGTTTCTCAGCTTACCAATTCTCTTTCGAATCCAGTCCAGCATAATTTCTCGCAAGCAACCAATTCTCCTACAAAAATCGAAAAGTTTAATATGTTAACTTAATTATAATTTATATTTGCATAGAAGAAAATTTCAAAAAATTAAAATAAAATTAAAAATATATTACAAATAATTTATTTAAACTTAAAGAAACAGTTAAGTTAATATTTAAAATGCAACAAATAAAATAAATTGCAAAAATTAAAATATAAAAATATTAAAATAAATTTTTTTGTTAAATCCGAACAACAACATTAAGTTAAATAAAACATTGAGTAATTAAAAATTATGTATCTATTTATTTCGATTATGTTTAATTATTTAATTAATATATATAAGAAATTTAAACACAATTTTGAACTTTTAAAGCGATTATTGGTTTATTCAAATTCAATGTTTACTTAATTATTTTTTTTTATTAAGATGAGGTCAGCCAAGGCGACAATAAGCAATTTTCATGTCGCTCAATTCGCAGCTCTTTTGGACGACACTTTAGATTTTGGCTAAGATTCTATTTGCCGGCCTTAATTATGCATGACAAATGCAGTTAAGCTGCTGATTGCATGCACGTAATTACCGCACAAGACCACAGAACAAAAAATAAATAAAAAATAAAAATAAAAAACAACAACAACAACAACAACGAGGCAACTTACCAAACTGCTAACTACAAGAGACAAATGGCAAATGTGCTACTTTAATTGCTGACAATTTAAAAACTTTATTTCTTTATTTTCTTTCTTTGTCTTTTGCATTTGGCTTTGGCTTCGTTCTTCAGCAAATACATACGCAAATTATAATATATATATATCTATATATATATATATATATATTTTTTATGTTACAAACAATTAGAAACGAAATGAGCACAGCAGAGGTGTGGCAAAAACTTGATGACAAATAAGAAAACTCAAAGCGACTGACAATTTCCCAAAGTATTCGCTGGAAAAACTGTTTGTTGGCATTGAAGCTGTTACAAGACTCAAGTCATTTCTACCCACAAGTGACAGGAAGATGCCATGAAATACCCTAGAAAAGTGTTCAATAACATTCACATCAATCCAACTAACTATTTGTAAGTAATTTTACTTAAAATATATCTTTAAAATATGAGAATTCAAAGTTGGGGCTTGGCTAAGATTACATTACTTAAGGCTTTCATCGACTCACTTTCAAATTTTATAATTAACTTGAGAAAAAATCAATATATTGTTCCCATTCTGTATGATATAGTTGCTGAGATCACAATTAGTGAGTTTTCTTCAGATATCTTGAAGAGTTGCCAAATAATCATCGTTCCACAGATTGATCTTATATTAGATATATATATACGGTTTAATTCCGATTTGGTTCCATTTTGTAGATAAAATGTATTAGATTCCATACTAAGTTTATATATATATTTTTTAACTGATTTGATTTTGGTATATATACATACATAATTGCAACGAAAATTGTTAACTAATATTAACAATTTGTAAAGAAAAGCGTAAAGCGGATTTGACCTACAATTTTGATAACCAATTCGCTGAAAATCTTTATGCATTCCACCCATTTTTTGTCTATAATCAGCCTCATTACTTATGCCAATGGCGATTGCCTCCAGTGCTGGAAAACGCGAATAGCAGATACCCTGAGTCCAAGACTAGCTTTCCTAAGTCATTCATAAGTTGATAAATATATGAATATATTTGATTATATTGCTCAAATGGCAAGTAAGTAAAAGAAAAATAATCGATTCTTATCGATATTGCTGAAACGGAGCAATTTATCGATTAAATGAAATAAGCTTTACAGAAAACTATTCGAGCCGATATTGATAACTTCTGGCTGTTGCAAACTTTGCCACAGCATCATTATACCCTTTGTGCCCACTTTCGATGGGTTCAGGGTACTCAAAAAACCCAGTAGTTCCCAAAGTGATGATTGCCATAAATTTCTGTGTACAGTTAATGGATGCTGCCGAGGCCCACGGCTAGACGCAAATCAAAATCAATGTCTGTAGAAAACCAGAAAAAAAAGAATTGAAATACAAAAAAAAAAACGTGTACAGTTAAGAAAAAATGAAAAAATGATGGAATCAATGCGCTGTGCGAAGTTGAGGCGAATATGATTTTGCCAAAGAGTTGCCTTGACTCGTTTTTTACGAAAAAGCATTGAACGAAGGTTTTGTTTTTTACTGCAAATTGTTGGACTGTAAGCAGAGAACCAATGATTGTGCAGTTCTTGTTCAGTGGAAATGAAACCGAGTATTCACTTAAACCCAAATGTGATTCACTTAAGAAAAAGACAATCTTTTTTTATGATATTAATTGGATATTATTGGAACAACATATCAAATTGAGTAAAATATAATACTTTATCCTACTTATTTACTTTTTGATAGACTTCATTATACATTGAAAACGCATAAATTTAGAATACATTTTTGGAATTAAAAAGTTATTTGCTAAAAAAAGCTATGGCTCAATTTTATTCGATTTTTGGCGATTCATTTTTCATTTTAAATAGTATATTTAAATTTGTTTGAACGATATTCACTTCTTATTAAATTGTAAAATACTTAAACTCATTTAGCACATTTTTCGATTTTTAATTCTTAAATATAAATTAAGGAAAAAATAATAAATATTAAATATATTGTAAACTCATGATAACAATATTTTTAACAGTTGAAGTTGTTGGGTTGATAAACATAACTTGAGCTCCAACTTAACCTTCGCTGGATGTAGAAGTATGAATATTTTGTTGGCCAACTTTTGAGCATATATTTAATTGATACTTGAGTAATACTCTTGACTCTACCCTGTAACAGTCTGTACACACTCTGACACTGTAAGTAAAAGGGCATAATTGGTTTCGCTATCAAGCAAATGCTTCAGCTCAACTTTGATTATATACTGTTTTCTTATCTGCTTTAGATAAACTGAAAAATCGAAAAAAAACATTAAAGACAATTCTCAGAATAGAGTCGACAAATTTAAAAAGTCGAAAAAAATACCCTTTGCCAACTCATTCTCTGTTTTTAAACGGATTTTAGAGTATTTTGCAGTCGGTTACGTTCCACGTGTATTTTTTTTGGCTTCTTGCTACGCTTTGTTAGCAAAATTTTAATGATTTTTTTTTTTTATAAACTATTATGCTCAACTTTTTGTTTTTTTTGCCCTTTTTGTTGTGTTGGCGAAGACCTTAAAAGCAGTTTGTTGTTTATTGGGTTTTTTTCTTCAATTCTGCTTTAAGTTGACCTGAGAAAATCATTTTTGCTGAGTTAATCATTTTTATACCATTTTGACTTGGCGCATATATAAATATTTAATAAATAATATTAAATATTTTGTTTACATTAGCTACTAACTTAAAAGTTATATTTCTTCGTGGTTTTGGAGTAGGAAAATTGTTTCTTTTTTATATATTAAAAAATTTGTGAAAACAAATGTTTTTTATACAAAAGTTTTTAGACCGTTTCCGATTCTGATGGCGCATTTGACATAAAAATTATTTTATTGGTATTTTCAAAAACTTGTAGGATCGATTTTTGGAATTTCATAAGCTTTTGTAACCGAAAATATTTGATGCGAATGTTTTCCGCTGTTTTCCAGGTCGCAATTCTTTGAGGCACTGTCATAAAAAATTGTGTTTTCGAGTCAATGACGTCGTTAACAAATATATTAAATAAGTAATATAGGAAATATATATATATATATATATATATGTATGTATATGTATGTATATATATCTATATATATATATATATATATATCGCCTTTCACCAAACTAATATGGGCTGTGCGCGATTAGCGTTCAATTTGTCTTCATTTTCGACCAGCTCATTACTTCATAAAATATAATTAGTAAAACACAATATAATTACAAACACACTTAAATATATACATATACATATACATATATGTATACATATTTACATAAATACTACAACATAATTAACATAAGTATTTAATGCAAATCGTATTTATTTTTTTATTTGCGAATTGGCCAAATCTGTTTTTTTCTGACACTCAAATTTATGCACTGTGTGTTAAGACGAGTGTTGCAACAGTGCATGTGGCAGCATTTTGAATACTATCCAAGCATGTCTATAATTATTCAATATGTACCAATAAAATCTAGTTCTTATTTAATAAGTTGCAATATTGCAGTTATGTAAATTGAAATAGATATAATTGAGTCCATTTCCACAATATCGATAAGTATCGATTACAGATAACAACAAAATGCACAATTTTAAATTTATTTATGTAGATTTTATTTTTATATGTTTAATTATTATATTAAGAAAAATGCCACATTTAACATTTGATTATTATTATTTATACATTAAATGTGAAATCATTAAGAAACTTGAGTGAAAAAAGTTGGTTGAACAACTTATGGTTGCAGGGTATCGCCTAGTCGAGCACTGTCTTGAGAGAGAGCATTCTGACTTGTTGCTGGCCATTTGCTGTTGGCTGTGCTTGGTACAAAGCTGGTCTGCGATTGCGGAAGTTGCCGGCTCGGCCAGTCAAATTCTACAGCTGCCCGCCTGCCAGCCAATTAGACACCCAGTGTTGGTTGGTTTAGTTGTTGGTCTTGTTGCAGCCGACTCGACTCGTCTCGACTCGAGTCGACTCGTTGTCGAGCGGCCCAAAAGTGGCAACAAGCACAACAACACACGAGCAGCGACACGTGCTTACAGCGAAACTCAACAATGTTGCGGGGCAGGTGTCAATGCTGTAAGCCGGTGTGTGAAAATGGAATATGCTGGCAACAAATATGCATGCACAGGCAGAGGCAGAGGCTGTTGCTAGTTGCTAGTTGTCACTGTTGTTGTTTGTCTGCGCTTATGGAATTGTTTATAAATGATGCAGCAGCAGCAGCAGCAGCAACAACAACAACAACTGCAAAGCGTGACGAAGTGCTGAAAATGCAATTGTTATACACTAAACCCATGCAAAATGATTAAATCGGGTATATTAGTTTAGTGCCAAAGAATGTAACAGTCAGAAGTCAGAAGTATGTATATATATATATATATTCTCGGTGAACCGACTTTAAGAGCTATAAGTTCTTGTCTGTTCCCTGCGCAGCTCAAATTTGCTACATTTTATCGTTAGCTACAGGGTATATCATAGTCGAGCTCACGCCATGGCAGCAGTCTTATTTTGTTGTTGCTGCTGCATTTGTTAGTGAATTAATAAAATGTTAATTATGTTGCAACAAATAATTGCACACTTGTGCAGAATAACATAGCAGTCAAAAGCAAGTAAGCTGCCGCCGCAGATGCCTCCAACTGCAACTGCAACTGCAACTAACTGCAAATTTTGCTGGCCAGCCAAAATGCAATTTGAATAATTGTTCGCGTGAGCATTTTTGATGCATTTCAAATTAAATTGGCTGCCCAGTCTAAAGATAAAAAACAAACAGCGCTGCTCATCAAATATAGCCAAAATTTTCATATTTCCAGTTGACAATCTGAATCTGAATCTGCCTCAATCAAAAACTTTGCTCAAAACCTGAAATTCAGAATCGGAAAAATGTGTAATATTTATCGGAATCTTTAATTTGTTTAAACTTTATCAGTTTCGGAATGCTTCTGTTTGACTACCCCGGTTTGAAACATGTTGCCTACATATCTGCCAAGAGTAGTCAGTTTATAATCACAGATTTATTTTCATAAAATATGTTTTTTAAAATGAAAATAAAAAGAAAACTAAACTCGATTTCCTTGTTTCCAAGGCGTTATCAAAATTAGCATCGTAACTCATGGAATTGAATAATATTGAAATACTTCTCCAGAAATATGTTTGAATGATACAAATGGATAAATATTGAGTTGATTAACTTGTTGTTGCCATTGTTTCAGCATTAACTGATTACTTTTCGTGGTCAAATCAGAGTTTTTCTGGCTACTCTGCTTAGGTTCGTTGTCCTGTCGGAATTTCCACAGAGATGGTTTTTCTTGTTGCATAAGTCAACATTACATTTTCCATAGTTGATTCATCAATTGGAAAATCAACGATTGTGTTTATCATCTAGAAAGCATTTTCCATCACACAGAACACTTCAAGAAAGCTGAGGCGGAAGCATTTTTCAGTTCCGGATTGATAACAGTGCTATTTTCGTTTCCGGCTTTTTATGTAGATATCTTTATTCATATTTTGTTCTGTATTCGTTTTTCTTTTTCTTCACATATTTATATTATATAACTCCAATACTTTGCAATTATAAATGCATCTCAGCCATTCCAATTATCTGCTTCCACTTCCAATGTCTGTAAAGTTTATGAAGGATTTCTTTTCAATATAAAAACCTATTTATCTCTATCGTATTTATTACTACGTATAAACTTATATATAATATATATAAATAATGTCTATATTATTTTAAACTGAATTCACGATCTGAAGTGTGGAAGCAAAAATGAGTTCACATTTGTGGAATTCAATGAACCTAACTTAATTTGCTGCTGAAGTCGCCCTGCACAGAATTCCGCGTATTGCTGGCATCAAGTGACTTTTTGCCATATAATCTAAGTATATAATTTGTTTTCCCTTAATAACTTCTAAGCGTTCGTTTCACACAAACACACACAGAAACATCAGATTATGTACAGTGTCTTCAAATTACACGGCTTATCATTTAATACAATTCGGGGAATTCATTAAAAAAAACCGAACAGTCACAAAAAAAAACTCAAAGATATATAAGAAAAAAAGAAGAAGAAGAAAAAAATTAACTACAAATTTAAATATATCGAATTTCCGCAAGTAAATAAGCGAAAGCAAAGCCAAAGTTAGAGAGCCAAAGAGCAAACTATTTGTTGTACCTAATGCGTAGGTTAAGGGCATGCCTTTATAATAATAATAACAACAACAACAACAACAACAGGAAGAAGAAGAAACCGCAAAACTCAAGAACCAAATTCCTGGTAAAGCTCAAATCCTGTTTATTTCCTTTGAGCTACCTAAGCAACCAGAAGGCGCAGCCACTAAATCTTCTATAGGTAGTTTTCACATGCTTTTGTATCTGCAGGTGTGTGCGTGTGTGTGTGTGTGTGTGTGTGTGCGGCTGCTTATGTGCTTCGGTTTTCATATATCGTCTCGTCGCTGATTTATTATTTACTTTATCAAAAATGCTTCAGCCTCAGCTTTGGTTTTAGCTTCAGCGAATCTTTTTCTCATAGTTTGTTTGTTTTTTATATTTTTTTTTTGCTTAATTTTGTGTCTTGGAGGGGAACAAATTCTATTCATTAGAAAGAGTGTGTGTGCGAGACGGAAAGAGAGCGAGACAGAGAGAGAGAGAGAGAGAGAGAAGAGCTGCACATCTCCCTGGCGGACGCTTCACGGAAATCTTGTTAAATTTCGCTTGATTGAATTTGCCTGCATTTGGCGGTGTTTTACATATTTTTTTATTCATTTATTTGTTGTTGATTTTTTCGCTCTCTTTTTTTTCTCTGCTTTTTTTTTGTATTTGTCAAGCGCCTCAAATTGACCACACGCACAGCAGAATGGCTGGCGAAGCCATAGCCATAGCCGAGAGCTGCTGAAATACTTCTTATGTAACTCATAAATTGCAATACAAACACATATATCAGCATTATAAAAACACATAACACACACACATACACACACACATAAACACACACACACACACTCTTAGCTCTCTAACCGCACAATTTACGGTAATGAAACATGAACAACTTTGAGGCAAATTTAATAGTTCCAGCTCGAAATTGAAACACTCTTGCGAAAGAATCTGAATTTAAGAAATCATAGTTTGTAAAAATGCAAGTTTTCTATTTCTGCTCTTTTTTTAAAGATTTTTTTCATTTATTTATAAATTATTTATTATATTTGGTTAGTTTTCAGAACAATTTTCATTTGAGAAAGATTTTCGGATTTTTATGTAGGTTTTTCTGAGCAGTTGTGAAAACAGCTTCATTTGGGAAGATATTTGATATTTAATTGGTTTTTGATTTTTAGTGTAAACTGTTCCGATTTCGGTTAGAGTTTGACTGCTTTCATTATCTTGTATCTAACCGGATATGTAATCTTCAGATAGCTATTTGATTGAGTTACCAAATGCTTTAGCAAGTCTGTGAGATCTACGCAGAGGGCATTTGGAAGCAATCAGCTGGCTAGAAGCAAAAGCGTGTTTGGCAGCACAGAGGAAGCTGGAGGATTGCAATAAAGTCACAGCATGGCAGCTACCTGGGTGGAGTCCATAGATGCCGCTACACGCAACGCTGCTCCCTCAAAACACGCTGACGCCGCCAGCTCCCCCTTGGCAGCCTCTTGGCTGGTAATAGCCAAGAAAAACCGCAGAAAATGCTATGCAGCTAAACAGGCAGAGACAGAGAGAAGGGGGCAGAGAAACGGGCAAAGCTGGCCAAGATGAACTTCGCTGTACAATGAGATTTATTTATCGTGATTGTGTGCTTAATTGAAAATTGTTTGAAAGGCCGCACATGACGCGGCTACTTGAGAGCGCAACAGGAATCGCCAGTTGCCAGTTGCCAGTTGCCACTTGGCAGTTGCCAGTAAGTTCCCAGTTCCCAGTTGGCCGTCTTGGAAACTGATTCTCATATATCAACGTGACCCATCTCACTGAACTGAGTGCTCTATGGCTCTGGACTGTCATGCTTAACGGTATTTTTAGCACACACACACACATACACACCCACACACACGTATTTATTGACATACATTTTGTTTTTGTGTATTATTTTGTTGGCTCCTGCGAACGACTTTACGGACAATTTGTCAACGACATGGACAATGATAGCAGCAGAAATTGTTGCCAGTTGTAAAATTAAAATGTCAAAGCCGACAACAACAAGGATCTGAAATAAAGAACACACAGTGGGCAGAGACGAGGTGGGAGACCGTGCGGAATGCGGAGCCACCATGAATGGAATCCATCAACCGCCCATGGAGCAAGGGCCTCCAGCTGGCAGTTGTCAAGTAACGCAGCTACGCTACTCCGTATTCAATCAGTTTTCAAATGCGTCGCATATTTCTGGTGGGCACCGTTTGGAGGCACTGTGGCATGGCAGTGGCATTCACTTAGCCTCGGGCTGTTTCGCTTGGTTGCCATTTCCCATAATATGATCAATTCTTAAACAAGCTGGCATTTAAGCTAGTAAAAAAACAGCTGATATTTTAACCAAAATCGCCATCAAATGCAAATAGTCCGGAAAAATAGATTTCCTAAAATTGAGGCTGATTTTTTTTGCGATTGTTAACTTAACTTTGGTTAATAAATATATTTATTAACAAATGTATTTATTATTTATTTATTTATTATATTATTATTATGGTAAGCCTTGCTATATAATTAATGCTTGAGTTAGAACTTACAACAATAAATATCACATTTGGGAAAAATATTTATTTGAGTGAAAAATAAAATATTAATTAAAATAAATTATGTTGCTTAAAAAGAAAATATCATCTATAATTTAATTAAAAGCGATTGAGATACTCTCATATATATACTTGAGATACTTGAGCCACAGAGCTATAGATATCTAACTAGATCCTCGGACCATAAAAACCAGCTGGCAAACAAATTAATTAGATAATAAAAAAATGAAGTGTAGCATATTAATTAAGTAACATATAAAATTGTTTTATGATTGACTATTGTGTTCATTAAGTTGGCTAGCTGACAGAATGCAAATACAAACAAAACTGAAAGAAGCAAATGTT
Source organism: Drosophila nr. medialis 2 BK-2023a (assembly GCA_035044325.1). Lineage (NCBI taxonomy): Eukaryota > Metazoa > Arthropoda > Insecta > Diptera > Drosophilidae > Drosophila > Drosophila nr. medialis 2 BK-2023a. The sequence goes on from JAWNMH010000348.1 coordinate 2,130,327, forward strand.
TACGTTAGGAAAACTTGTTAAAATTGCTAACATGGCTTTTTCCTGCGAATGTAACTCTCATCTAATTATTGGCAATTTCCCAATTCGTTGCCAAGCTGCTGAGTTCTTAACTAGCCAACCTGCTGGCCCAACAAGCAGCATATGTTCTCAGCCATCAGGCCTGAGCACAAAGAGCCACCCTAATGACACAGCGCCCCTCATACGCCCTTCAGCTCGGCGGGGTGTCGCACAATTCCATCGCTGGCAAAAAAAAAAACAACACACAAAATACTTTACAGAATAAGCGCTCGAGGACATCCTTGAGAAGTCGCCTATACCACCCGTTGCTCCATGGATTCGCCCTAATGTGATCTGTGCCCCTGGCTCCTCCTCAACCCCTCCTCCACCTTACGTATTTTATTTTAAATTGTTTTTACTTTGATGTGTGTACTTCTGTTTTGGATTGATTGTTGGAGTTGAGATTTTAATGCCGCACTTGATGCAAGGATTTGGCCGGGATCATAATATTTCACGTGGAAAACAAATACATATAAGTAGGTAATAAAATGATGCGATTGTCGATTGAGTTGTTAAGCAATTCAAAAATCATTCACTTGAAAATGCATGATTCATGATTAGTAAGAAAATAACTTTGAAACCCAAAATTGCTTTTGTTAAGAATCAGTTTTGAAATGAAAATAATTCAGTGATTGAAAATGCTATGCTCCTTTGTAGTTTTTCGCTTAACTATTGCTCTTGCTACGAACTTTCAAAGAGCAATGGCACAGCCAATACCAGAAATTTGAAAAGAATGCTCTTTCGCTCGGCTCTGCTCTGTCATTAGCAAGATTAAGAGCAGTAGCAAGAGAAAAAAATTTACATTTTACTCTCAGCTATAGCGAGAGCATAGAGAGCTGCACAGCTTGTGCTACCGATACTGTAATCGTCGATGTGTTTTGCGGAGTAATAAATTTAAGCACTCAAAAATAAATTTAATGCTCGCTTTTTCAATGAGTAACCATTTGAAATTTGTGGCAAAACACGCGCTGCCATTTAGTTTGATTATCACAAATCAACAATCATTGAATTTTTTATTACATTACTTTTAGTTGTAGAAAGAGAATCGCCCGGCCCAGGTTCGATTTCTTGTTAGGCTTTTACAACCTGTCAAATATATTTGCTTTGCCCCCATCGATTTCGTGCGTATACAATACCAAGATACTTCCTACTTTTAGAGTCAAGAAATCAGGTTAATATCTCGTCAGGCAGTTAAAGTCACTGCCTGATGGGTTTGTGGCCATTGCGAATAAACGTGTGAATTTTAAGAGGCTTTCAATTTAATGGGGCATTGCGATTCGCTAAGAACAGAACCAGAAGACCAGGTAAAATAAATTGCAGTTTCAGAAATGCATGGAACACACAAAAAGAAAACATGAAACAAATCAAAACAAACAAGCACAACAAGAACGAAAGAACAGATTGTACATATCACTATGGAGAGATGGAAGACTCTGGCTTTATTTATTGTGCGATGCCTTACGACAATATCCTTTGTGCGGCATTTTCCGGTTTTGCCTACAGTCGGCGCACAGGTGTCGACGACTGTGTGTGTCAATTACTTAATTTTAATGGCTTTTATTATGCGCTCGCACACACGGTAAGTGTAGAACACACACACACACGCCCATGAAGAATGCGCATCGTGTGGGCCATAAGCAAAATAAAAGTCAATGAAGTCAAGTCGGGAAAAGTTGATCGCGTGAGTTGTGGCGATTTTCAGCGCGGATCAAAGCACAAGCTAAATACAGATGACTTTAAGAACTGTCAGTTGCATATGAGGGTGGAATTTGAAAGGGAGAGTGAGTGAGAGAGAGAGTGAGTGAGAGAGAGAGACGGGGAGAAACAGAGATAGACCTAGCGAGAGCTCGTCTAGCAGATCCATTAAATGGATTACAAATTTGGATCTCGCAGACTATAGATACTTCAAGTTGGGAATCTAAGTTCTCGTATACCAACTGGAGCACAGAAGCATCCCTAACATACCTAGGTAAAAGGATCAACCATAATAAAGTTCCGCTATAATAATTTTGTTCTGATACGGTGTATTCGGGATATCAGTTTCGGTATATGGGTTTTAAAAAGATTCTAAATTCCGATTCTGAATTTCACTTGGTAATTTTGCGAATGCGATTCTGGTTTCGATTATTTTAATTCTATAATTAATATAGAAAAACCTTTTATTATTAGAAACACAATCTTTGCTAGATATCTCCCTCATGGGGACACATTTTAAAGATAAAATATTTAAAAAGAGTTTGTAGAACTAAAAATTATTTGAATTAATTAATTGTTTCTTTTTTGAACATATTTCATTTATATAAGGGTAAATAAATCTTGTTCCAATTTTAAAACAATCCAAGTTTAACTTATTATGTATTATATCTGGTTCAGTTAAAAAAAAATGTAAAATTTTGTTTGTAATCAAATAATCAAATAGTTGAGACAATAGTTAAACAACAATATTTTTTATATTTCAATATTGGTTTTCGTTTATTTATGTAAATAAATTGAAAGAGAAAATACGAAGCTACTTGAAAATTTTATTTATATAAATTAACTTATCAAACTAAATATTAAAACAAATTTTTAAAGTAATTACTTGAAATACTCTTTAAATTAGCGAATTTAAATATAATAAGGAAAAAATTGAATAAAAAATCACATTTGAATATGTACATTTATAAATTCATAACAAAAAACCTCACTTGCATAGCTCAACGGAGAGGCAACGGCAAATAAGGTTGGCGATTTGGTTACTTGGATGGTATTTGGTGCGAATCCGAATCTGAATCCGATTCCGAGTCAAAGTGGCGAGTTTGAGTGAATTTTATATCTATCCACTTGTTGCTAACTGCCAGCTGCTCGAGGCCTGTTGCTGCTGCTGTTGTTGTTGTATAGATTTTGTTTATGACGCCCCAACAACAAATATACAAAACGCAGGTGTCGTGTGGTTGGTTTATTATTTCAGCGCGACGAAGAAACATAATTAAAACAAAAAAAAGAAAAAATACCACAAACTCACGCACACAAAAATACAAATACATAAATACGTAGACACAACTACAGGCACACACTTTGAATAACGCATTAACCGCAACAAATATGGAAGCTTTATGTAAATCTTGAGTTCCGATTGCACTTCGAATTTGTTTATTAATTTCGGTTGTTATTGTTGTTGTTTTGACAGACAGCAACAAAAACAAACAGCTGCAAACTGGGTGCTGTTTGGCGGTATGGTGAGTATGCGCATTCCAAATGCGTGTCTCACAACACATTTGAATCGCACTAAAGCGTTGCTATTTCGTATTCTAATCATATAATTCGCAATTAAAACATTTTTAATCATATTTCAATAGCATGCAGTAGCTTAAAAGTAAATGCAAATAAAAAGATTTCAGTGCTTTGTAACACTGAGACCGCTCACAACTGTTGCGCACAGCTGAGTGGCGCAACTTAGTTGCCAGCATAGACAGCTATCGATACAGCGCAAATATCGCTAAGAGCTCACGGCAGATCTGATGACAACCATTAACTATTAAGATTATATTATACTCTATATATTATGCGCATATTAATGAATTTAAAAGGGTTTATAATTATATAAACATATTTAGATTATTTAAAAATATATTTCTTGCTCCTAGGCATTCCACTGTGCATAGTTCGGTCAGCTGTTTTTCAACATTTTGCAGCACTGCATCGCATGCCTTGCGGAGTTGAGGCTGCTTTTTGCGGCTTTTGTTTGTCAGTTGCTGCCAATTGCATTTAGAATGGACGATTTTCAATCATGGCTCAACGACCAGCTCCGCCTGCTCAATACAGATGAAAGTGTATTTTGCGCGTACATAATTGGCATACTCGAGGGAGAGGAAGAAACCCAAGATGAAAAGATTGAAGCACTCGAAGGCATACTAAGCGGAACAGGCGTAAGTCATCCATCGCTTACCTGAAAAGCGTGGCCATTCTGTCAATGTTAAAAATACTTATTTTGCAGGCTGCCAACACTGAGGAGCTGGTAGCCAGCATTCTGCAAAAGTGGCTGCAGAGCCATCCCAGTGCGGATGAGCCGCCCAAAAAGGGTTTGGACATCGATGTGAATGCTCAGCTGGCCAAGTTGCTTGAACAAAAGCTGCAGCCCGCCGCCAAGGAGCGTGCATACACCGAGGAGGAGCTGCGCATTAAACAACAAATACTGGCTCAATATTCACAGGTTTGATTTTTAGAGTTCTTTGCGAAAAGTGAATTAATTATAGTAAATAGTAAATACGAATACGCTGCAAATGACCTCCTTAATAACAAAATATATCATTCCAATCAGTAAAAAATATATATAATGTATTCGATGAAACGACAATTAATGCTTATGCCTTTTACAACCATAGAGCGCTGTCAGCGAGGAGGAAAACGATGATTCGGATAGCGAAATCGCTGAGCCAAGCGGCTCGAGCATCATGGCACCCAATACCAACAAGTCGGATGTGGCGAACCTGGCCAAGGAGAAACGCGAGCAAGCGCGTCAAGACAGTGCGGCCAAGAAGCAAAAGGACAAGGATGATCGTGAGAAGCAGAAGCAGCTGCGCGAGGAGAAGAAAGAGAAACGCAAAACCGTTAAAGGCGAGCGTCGCCGGTAGCCAGCAAGATTAAAGAAAACCGTCCGCTACTTCCATGAATTCAGTCAGAATATATAGAATATATACTATATACAATTTGTATTGCAATCGAATTACCAAAGCATCAAATTGTTATTAATATCAATGTATTTTAGTTGTGAATTGATTTTATATTTCAAGTTGTTTTAACCATATTAAATATAAAATCGTTTTCACAACGCAGCATTTTAATTTTAATTCAAACTCTAATACTAATTTGTTTCTAATTTACTTCTAGGAATTATGTTTATGACTTTAGTTTTCACATTTGCATCCAATTAGTGATTAATTGTGCCACCATTTACGTTGCAATTGGCTGCTCAACATCCTTATTTTCCTCCACACAAGCTGCCGGCTCCTGATCTGCTGTTTCGTCGTTATTATCGTTCTCGTCGTTCATCTCAGAGCTTAGATTTTGTTGATTAGCCGCTTGCAGCTCTAAGGATTGTTTCTTGATAGCCTCAATATCGTCCAATTGGATGCGTCTGTTGTTTCGGTCCAAGCACTTGACTTTGACATCTATGAAATCGCTAATGTGCTCCTCATCCCAGCTGGAATACTGAAAACGATGTCACAGTATAGTAAAATATTTGTATTTAACTTAAAATTTCTGTAAAAGGAAATGGAGAAAGGAAAACGATTTGCTTAATCCACAATAAAAATAATAACATTCCTTGAGATCAGAAATGACCTGGTCAAATTTAAATTTGTTGCCTATTATTATTACATAAATAAATAAAAAATATTTGATGAAGTTTTGGTAAACAAGTTTCATTTATGAATAGTTTCCGACAGACTTTTATTTAAATCCCAAGAAAATTATTAAAAAATAAATTTAAGAAATAAAGTTTTAAAAGAAGATGTTAACAATAATATAAAAACCCCAATTTGTAGGTTCATAAATGCCCAATGGAATTAAATCAATTTTTTGCTGTAATATCTTGACCCTTTCGAAACTTTTAGAGAAATATTTAAATACATTACTTTACCACTGAAGTGGATGTGAAGATCAACTGCTGCTCATGCGGCCTGTCCGCATCCTGTGACGTTTTCACGCGAAGATATTTCTGCAAGAGATTCGTTTGCTCATCTTTGCGCCAGATACAAAGGCGACTGTTGTGCAGCCAATTCTTGTCCAATAGATCCCGCTTCTTCAGCAGCAAATCCAGTTCGGCGAGCTGGACAAACTGCTTTTTGGGCGGTAAGCTAAGCGATCTCTTCGAGGTGGAGGGGTTATCGAAATCATCGTCGCTTGGCTCCGTTTCCAGCTCATCGTCATCATCGTCGTCGGACTCGAAGTCCTCGTCGCTTACCTTTGTCGGAATAGTGCGTTTCTTATTTTTGGATGCAGTCATTGGGGCTCCTTTGCGCTTGCGTCCGCTGCCGCCAGCGTCGCCGCTGACGGAGCTACTGGTGCCAGTGGGACGTGGCTGCTTCTGCTGGGGCTTCTTGTTCGGACGCCAGTCCTCCTCGGAGTCGTCGTCGTCGGGGCTGTAATCCTCCTCGTCGGAGTCCAAATCAAATGTGGTGGTCACCAGTTCGGTGCGACTACGCATTTTCCACCTCAAGCTGCCAGGAAATTCTCTATCCGTGATTTTCTCTGACTGAAAAGTTTTTGTTGTTGTTGATTTCACGGAAATTGCACGGGCAAATTGCAACACAGCCTCTCAACTGCGTCCCTTATGGGGGTTGTTTTTGTGGCTGACCTCGAAACTCGCTCAGCTTCCTTCAAGAGCTTTTCTCTGCCTGAAAGCTTGCAACAGTGTTGCATTCGCCAGGGGTAAGCATCGAGAGCTGTTGCATGTTTATATTTTCATCATAATCATTGAATTTTTGAATTTTTTTAAAAGAAGCTGAATGTTTGCGATTGGTAATAAGTAAAATCATTAAATCTGCATTTGATTTGCTTTGTGCCTCACAATTGAGAGCTTTAAGCTCAACTTGAACATGCAACATGAAATGGAAGGAAATTGCAAGCTTATTTGTATGCTATTAGGAAGGGAAATCCCCAAAAATAAGTCCATTTAGCTTTCTGCGTGTGTTCCATGATGTTCTTTTACTAGTAACTACTATTATTATTAAATTTGTTAAAATTACGACAAATATAGACTTTCTCAAATTTGGGTCGGCGTCAGAGTGAAAAGGAGGCTATGGAGAAACCATCCAAACAGTTGATCCGGAATGCCCTTTTGTTCAAACACATTCAATTCTCTAGATAAAGTCCAAAAACTCCTAAAAATACGGACACGTTATTATAAAAATACATTCTAAAACACAGTACAACTGTAAATGACAGACAGCTATTTTGACTCGACTAATATTTCTGATCGGCTTTTGACAAACCTTTAAGTTGGGAAATTCCCTCAAAATACGATTCAACAAAGTTTGCCTATTTTCAGAATTTAAACAAATAAAAAATAAAATGCTTTACAATGAGGGGAAAGAATCTGGCGATTGGCGCGACGCATCCTTCCTGATCGTTCTACACGAGTACATTGCCAAAAATGTCAGCATGCCCACGGATATGGGCACACTGATCGCCTATGTGCTGCTTCTCGTCGTCACCTGGTATGTGATTCTCTGGGCGACCCGTCTGATGTTCTCCCTCATCTGGCCTGTGATTATAGCCATATCGGCGTTTTTCGTGTTTCGCTTCCTGCGCACATACGGACTCGAAGTTCAGCTGGACATGTTCATCCAGGCACTCAACCAATTGGCGGATGCATCAATAACGGTTTTGGCAGCATCACTCGATTTTATTCTACGCTTCTTCTGAAACAAAAACCGATCCATTTTAGACTAACCATTCCAGCCAAATTAATTGTGCATTCATCTCTCTCTCAATATGCTTAAATAAATTTTTGTTACCAAACTGCTTTTGTTTATATTATGGGTTGTATCATTCAACACGTTTTACATTTCATTTCACTTCTATCTTATAATATCTACATAGCTATAACTATAAATTCGAATTAATCAGTTAGGCATAATATTTAAAAAGAAAAATATTCCGGTCGGAATAAATCAATTGCCATCAGCTTTTCACGTGCTTTTGAAAGAGTCGTTTCCTTTGTTTTTGTGTTTGTCTCCTTGTGTCTAGGTGAGATTTGTCCAGTTGCAAAAGACGCTGTCGGAAATCTTGTATACGCCTAGCACTTTGTTCTGGTAGCGTTGGAGGACGCGATTTGTTGCTTTTGTTGTTGTCTGCAGGCATTATTGGAATTTCTGTTTTTAGTAGTTTTAGAAGTGTTTCCATTCTTCAATGGCAGCAGACGCTGCTGGAGATCAGGCTGCAGCCTGCCACTTGATTGGGCTTTACTGTTCGGAGGTTTGAGTTGATCGTCCAGATTCATGAGTCGCTGACGAAGATCCCGCATGTGCTGAGCTCTCGAGATGCACTCTTTGCTGCACTCTTGCGATCCATGCAACGTTGACGCAGCTTGGTTAATTTGTTACTGGGATTTATTGGGTTATCCAGATACAGCAAGCGCTGATGGAGCTCTCGAACTATTTCACGACGATTATTTAATTTGTTTACTGGCAGCAATCGATGTAAAGGCTTCAATCGAAGAAATGTACAAGTTCCATCTGAAAATAGTACACACTTTAAGCATATTTCGGTTTAAGTAACCATATTTACCTTTAGTTGCTGAAAGTTCCTTCAGATTTAATCTTTCGCCCTCCTTCCTTATCTCTATCTTTACAATTTGCTCTGTGTTGACTGGGCCTAGGTCAATTCCATTTACATCCGATTCCTCCACAGTGTCATTGCTTTCACATTTAATTTTTTTGTATTTCAGTTGTTCTGGTATAATATATTCATCTCCATTGTTCTCCAACTCGTACTCCTTCTTAATACATCTTAGTTGTATGGCTTGTTCCATTTTATAATCTCAGTCATTTGGATATGTAAATACACAAAGACTATCTTATGAAAGTGGTTCAAGTTGTTTATAGGAAACAGCTGTAGCTAGGGATGATAATCCGGAAGTATTTATCCGTTGCAATTCGCAGGGAAGCAGTCATTGTCTTTATGAGAGTATCTTTCATAATTCTCGGTCACATATTTCCAGATATATAATTATTAGATTTAACAATTTTTGCTTCACAATAATATTAAGCCCATGTTTCATTTAACATATGTTTTTTGGTTTTATTACTTAAAAATTATTTGATTGATAATTTTCAGAATTTTTGAAACGATAAATTAATCGGAATTAAGCATTTAGCTCACAGGCACATAGACTCGATAGATTTCATAAAAAAAAGACTTGGCTGTATTTGTAACTATAAAATACTTATGATATTAAGGTGCCTTTTACCATCTCCAATGCCGATGTTGCTTCACACCAAAAGTATAAGAGAATAGTTTGTTTACAGTTAATAAATCTACCGGTGAATCTGCTAAAATGGACGAAATTCTTAATGCTATGAATATTAAAGAGGAGCACGTGAACGGATATTGTGAATTCATTGTATCAAATCAAGCTGAGGTTATCGGAACAGATTACATTAAACAGGAGAATATTGCGAATGTGGAGAACACCGAACAATTCACAGAAGATACGATTGAAGTTGGACCCACAAAAATAGAAGTTTGTGAGCAATTTGGCGATTTGACTGGAATTCTCCCACAAAATGCAGCAACCACGAGACAAGTGAGTAATATTACGTTTAATAAAAATGTGAGCAAACTTGTAACTTCAGTTTATTCCTAACAGAATGCTAGAGGTACGACGCTTTAAGTCGATGTAATCTATGTCTCCCACAAATTTTGAGCTTTAAGGTATATTACTTGTAACGCCCAGCAACAAAAATCGAATTAATGCTTTTCATTTGACGATGCAGTTCGATTTTGAATCACCGGCAACATCAGCAACCGTACAATTTTATTTAGCGTATTGAATGTGGAAGTGCTTAGTTATAATGCTCAACGCATCTTTTAAATTTGGTGACTATAGTTTTAAAACTGTGGGAGATATAGGTTTTCGCGATTACAAGCTCCAAGTTTCAAGCGTTTATATTTGTTAGGAATGCCAGATGCATACAGAAGAACAGGCAGACCGACAAATAGATAAGTGAATTAATCGGCTTTTGATGCTGATCTACGAATATATTTACTATATCGTGTCGGAGATGCCTCCTTCTGACTGCTGCATGCTTTTGCACAACTTCATTACACCGCTATTACTAATTTCTAGTGTTGTCAAAATTAGAAATTACAAATATGCATAACTGAATTTCGAGTTCAAGCTACGCGGAGCAAAAGAGCAAAACATTTATGCATTTACTGTAGCAATAGCACAAGCTGTGTAGTTTGGCTGCCATGCTCTCGCTCTGCTCTTTTTCATTCTGGTATTGCCAAAAGTGAGAGCACAATGTAAATGCTGTTCCTCTTACACTGCTATTGCTCTTGCAAATCTTATATTTTTATACATCTGTGTACTTAAGCCCATAGTGAAACAAATACATTAAACAAAACAACGAACATATTTTGACAATGTGAAGCTCAATAGTTTGTGGTCACAAAACTTGTTAAATTGTTAAAGTACACTTTGAGGCAAAAACTAAAAAATATTCAAAATATATATATGTATATTACAAAATATGCTGCCTTACCCCCTACCTTATTTTCAACCACATCCCAACCACTAAAATCACCTGCACATACCGATAAGGATTTTATTACACCCGCCTGCCTGTCGGCAAGTAGATAACATACAATAAGAAAAGGAGCAAATCGAATAAATATAGCAACGAGTTGCTATCGCTCTGCTCTCATTGTTTTGGCTTTGGTTTTTTTGTGCTGTCACGAATCACAGAGCAAAATGAGAGAGCATTTATTTGCTCTTGCTCTTTTCAAATTTTAAGTACCCAGCGGGAAATTGCCTAAGCACTCGGTTTTTGGTCTGATAGTTTTGTGTGCACTGATAAATACTCTGCCGTCTGCAATGGATGTATTTCCAAAGGGAATTTCTAACCCAGGAGCAAGGGGAGGGAACCCTTCCCCCACAAACAATTGCTGACCAACTAGGATATGCAAAGTCAATTGTGTAGCATCCAGTAGCATCCACACAGAACAAAATACTAGACACATTAAATCATTTGGAAAATAAAAATAATTTTGTGGCTAGCTTACATTTTCCAATAACAAATAAAGAGGATTTGAGGAAAATTAATTATGAAATGAGAGCTTCAAATAATAAGTATGTAAGTATAAAGAAAATAGTTTATAAACCTGAAATCGTTACTCATAATTGCATTTTTTACAGATTCCAATGATTAAACCAATTTTGCATTCTGGTGCATGTGGCAACCAATGAACGAAGAACTTTCATCGTTTAATTCAAAATCATTTTCTCCTTTCATTTAACTACCTGGTCCAAAAAACTTGTGGGATGGTTCGGATGGATCGGCTGAGCTGAGGCCACCAGGCGGGTCGCGGGTTGCGGATAGCGAACGGCCTCCCTTCGGAGGTTAGCTGTGAATAATACGAGATTCTTCGTTAATAAGCAGTCCCGGACAAACAGCGGGTTCGATAATGTCAATCGTACTGACAAGGCGTTTGTGTTGCCGCCTTCTTAAAAGCATAGCCGCACACAACCCCCTAACCTCCCCGCATCACTTACCTACCTCCATCCTATCCCCACACATCTCACTCCGGGCCGGACTAAGGTGTCACTCGGACCGTGCCGAGAGTCAGCTTGGCTGGGGGCCCGGGCTAAAAACTAGCCCAGTCTTTAACGGTGGGCTCAGGCAAATGGCGACCGCCTGTTCTAATTAGCCTTACCCGGGTAATGCGGATCTCTGCCCGGGTGGACATATATTTCTCCGCAGCTCGTGGGAACAAATGGAACGATATACAAATTTTTATATACCGCAGGATCTCCCTGCAGAGAATGTCGCAAGGCATTTAGAGGACCAAGCCCTAGACGGGGTGAGGTCTTCCAGTGTGGTACCAGCGCCATACAGAAGAGTGCCGCAGGCACAGCAAGCCCCAGCTTTTAGGCAGGGCGCACAGCGCCCGAAAAAGAAGAATGAGTTCCTGCCACTAAGGGGACAACCCGGTGGCCTGGATGACCCAAACCGTCGGAACCTCTGCGGTTCGAGGGTCAAATGGTACCTTCGGTACCTCCAGATGGGAATCGATCCCGAGGAGGCCCTGAACAAAGCGAAAGAGCCCAGGGAAACAGCAGCGGCCCCCGCTACCAAGAGACGCAGTGGCGCCCTAACACCACCGGTGGGCACTCCAAAAATGATGTGCCCGGACGTAAAGCTGCCGAACGATAAGATGGCAGGAGACCTGGATGTACGTTCGAGCACATCACGTGCAGCAGCCATGAAGCCCAGCTCGCCAATATCCACCGAACCTCGACCGTTATATGCAGATATGGCAAAAAAGTTAGACGTGGCCGTTTTACCTTTGGAATACCCCCAAGTTTTGCTCAGTAACGGAGAATTGTCTATGTTGGAGGAGGCCATCGTAGACGAACTCGCTGCGTCTGAATGGGACACTGCGGTCTCCTTCGTGGGCATTCATTTCCGGAATGGATTCCTGATCATAGAGTGCGTCGATGAGGGCTCAGCCGATTGGCTGAGAGCCGTCACGCGGCGGCTGCAATCATGGAATGGCGTACCCCTCGTCTGCAAAATGGGAGACGATATACCGCCGTCCCACTGCATAACCATTTTCTGCCCGAGAAGCGTGGATCGGACTACCGAAAACCTGTTGCATCTACTGTCGTTCCAGAACAAGATCGAGATCGACAAGTGGAGGGTGATGTCCAGGAAAAACGAAGGTGGAGGAGTTCTCCTGGCTATCGGGATAGATAAGCTATCCAAGAAGATAATTGCGGAAATGGGACATCACATGTCCTTTCGATTCGGGTCCATCCCCGTAAGTGGACTGAAATAGAAGGTTACAGAAATAGCTCATGATTCTGATTTTAAAAATAAATTTAATTAAAAAAAATGTTTTAACTGCCTTTTATATATAGAAAAACTTAACTGATTGCTTTTATGAGCGCTTTCGCTTTAAATATTGAGCTTATATTTATTTAAAATTATGCGCCTGAACTTAAACTAAGTTTAAATAGTGAGCCCTTACATTTTGTGTAACGTTTGTGGACTTCTGTACTGTAATGTACTTCTAAACTCACATAGCTTAAAAAAGTAGTGTTGTAAACTGTACGTAAGTGGAAAATTCCCGCTGGGCAACCAGAGCAGAGCAATTTTTGTAATGCTCCTGCTGCTACGAAATAGTATGTTCAAATACTCGCTACGGACACTTTACCAGTGCACTTTTTAACAGTTCGATTTGGTGATTTATTGCGTTAACATGGTTCCGAAAGTTAACAAATTGGATGTTTTAAAATATTTTAAATACCATGATGATAAACATGTACAGTGCAAACAATGCCATCACGTATTAAAAAAAGATCGCACATTTAATTTAAAAAAACACTTGGTGCATGTGCACAAAATACATTTGTACAGACAAGTAAGTAAACAGGCAAACTACAAGAAGCAAAAGAGCAAAACAAATATGCAATTGCTGTAGCAAAAGCAAATACCACACATTTCGGCTGCTATGCTATCGCTCTGGTCTGTTTTGGCTATTGCTACATTTGTGGCGACAAGAATCACAGAGTCAGAGAGCATTTATTTCAGTTTTGTGTTGTTAGCTTTGCTAATGCTTTCTGCAAGTCAATACTGCTATCAGCAAGAGCAGAATAATAAATTGAAATAGTTGGAGTTTAAAAACGCTATTATTAGTCATTTAATTATTATTATTATTAATATACATTTTGAATTTCACGAATAAAAGAGTTTTATTGTGCAATCATATTCGGCGAAATATTTGACATTCTCTTGACTGCGAAAATCATTCACATTTAAACGTAAAATTATGCGTTTTTGGTATATTTTAGGACATTTTCATGTAAACAAAGAAATATGCCGCAACAACACTGAAGTTTTGTTTTTATTCTCATTTTAGACGATTCTGTGGACACCAAAAAGCTTGAGAGCGTTAATTAAGTATTATGAAGAACACAGCAATCTGTATAACCCGCAGCATGAGCAGTACAACAACATACAGATTAGGGTAGACTCAATTGGGCAGATACAATTGCAAATGCAGAGCGTCTACGGAGGGATTACGGAAATAGAAGTTGAAACAAAAATAGATGCTCTTCGCGACCTTTATATTAACCATCTGCGGAAAGAGGCTGAATACTGTAAAAATGGTGGCACGGCTACATGTGAGAAAATGGCGCCATATTTGAAACGTCTAAAGTTTTTAAAACCATTTTTGAAATTTAACGAAGCGAGTATCTCAACTTTAGCTGTGAGTATCTCTGCATTTTTGGTGTGTATTTTACGTTAATTTATGTGTATGTTTTGTATTGCTACAGAAATCACCTGAGCCAATTCTTTATGAAAGCGACAATTCTGAATATCACGGAACCGATTCAGAAGTAGTTTCCAACGCAACTGTTTCCAATCTCGGCATGAATGTTTCTGAAGCGTCCCCAATGGACAAATTTTTTGTGACCGCCAGAGAAGTTTTGGCCAGTGTATCAAACAAGCGACGTCATTTCAAAGCGGATGTGGAAACATTCGGAGAATATATTAAGGTAGAAATGGACCGAATTGAGGATCCGAACGAGCGCCTCGCTATGCGCTATAAAATTATGAAAGTGTTCATGGGCGAAATCTAAATCGTACAAATAATTTTTAACAAAACAAACTTGACGCATACGTATAAGAAACATAATTATATATTGTTATTTTTTATAATGTACTCCATGATTGTGAAGATACATCATCTTAGTCGATGTTCCAATTAAAAGCGGGAATCTCATCCAGAATTAATTTTCATCATTCGATTTCATGATGCACTTTATTGCAATATTTTGTTTATTTATGTGCCAAAACAAACAAAAAGCTAAAAGTAAATTCAGTTACCTAGCAACGCTAGAGATGTGAGTTTAAGCCAACAGCTGTTCCCAGAGATATGGTGTGTTATGGACTAATCACGAGTATTTTCAAGTAGCACTTCAGGTTGATCACGGTATTGTTAACAGGTATAGCACAGTTAACAGTTCAAAAAAAAGTTATCGATAATGAAAAGCTATACATAAAAAGCCGGTTTAGAGACCGCAAAACCAAAATCCACAATTTGAACTCACTGCCAACCTGTGTGGATTCTGTGAACAGCGGCTATCGGAAGACCACCATATGAGCGGCAAGTGCATCAAAATGGAATTGGTAAATTATGAATGAAAACTGATTTTAAACTTTAAAATAGTGTGCTTATAAGCGCTGTCAAAGCGAGAAAATTAATTCATTAGCTTTTTGTCTTTCAGCATACTTTTTTAACTGTGCTAATAAGCATAATAAGTGTATAATTTCATACCACCAATCAGTATTTTTCTTTTATTTTTTCGATTATATTCAGACCATCACTAAAATTAAGACATTCACTGCGAAAATGTAAACAAACCAGCAAGGAGCCAAATTTAAACTAACCAGGTAAAATGACATATTTGTTCAGTATAGAAAAGTACCCAGAACACAAAAATTTGATGTGTACAAATACAAGCCCCAAGAATTTGACATTTATTTGTATCCCCATTCTGAATTTCGACAGAAATCAGTTTTTCTGAATGCTTTCCATGAAATCGAAGCAAATTTGTTTTGCAATCGAAACTCAGAACGGAGTCGTTTTATTTTATATTTTAACGTTTTACATAAAGCTGGACAATGTAGCACACTAAAACTACTTGAGAATTGTATTTATTTATTAAGCTACATATTTAATCTATACATACATATCTGTATTTAATGTTTTCATTCGCTGGCACTTGTTAACCAAGCTCAAAAAGGACTACAAATTCTATTATATATTTTTATAGTGTCTTATACGTAATTTCTGTATTATTCCTTTATGCAAGCATTATCCGATGACTAAGTTAGTGATTTCACTTAAACATTAGGCTACTTATGGTCTAATGGTAATGCATATTTAAGTGTTCTATGATCTCACATATCATTCATTGCTTAGACTTTTAACCGCTATACGCGCGTGGGCGTTCCAAAAATGGGGACATTGTTGCGCCGCTGGGCCAGGGGGGATGCGGGCGTTGGCGTGGGCCCGTTGTTGTTGTTGTTCAGTCGACGTTGCTGGCTGTCCGAATGGGCACGTTCTATAAGAGTGGATCACATCATGTCAGATATGGGTCTATACGTATCATTGGTACTACTGATCGGCCATGCTTATTGGGTTTTGTGTTTTTGGGGGGATGCTGCATGCATGTTTTGTTTGTTTTTTCATTACATTTATTTACCAAATATTTTCCGTTTCTTCTGCAAATTGTTCACATGCAATTGAAATAAAAATAATAATAATATAAAGTTACATATATATTTACAATTTCATACAAAATGGAGTATAGTTAACGAGCTTCTCTAAACATCCCCTGTCTATTTTGTAAGCTAACAAATTGGTAACATGAAAACTCTTTGCGCACTTTTCTTTCCTTTTATGAAAAATATTCTATACATAGAAATTAATGTTTTTGAATTCATTTTTAAAGATCTTTTAAAAACATTATTTTTTTACGTATGAAAAATATATGTATTTACAATTAAAGACTTTATACATTTGCTGCCTTTTTTTAATTTGAAAAAATCCTTCTCTAATATTCTTTAAGCCTTAATCGAAGTACAGGAATTAATGTTTTCCAATCGACTTACAATCAATTTTGATACATTTTGCCAATATTTAATACTGATCCAATTCTCGAGCATTTTCATACTTCTCTGCTTAAAGTTGGCTCTCTGTCATCTTATATAATCAGAACCGAGAGAATTATTTAAGCTAGTTTTTAGATAACCATGTTGGATAGCAGAAAATATATCTACATCAAATAAGATGATACTACATTTAATTAATATTTCAGTCAAAATCATAACATGAGCGCCTAAATTTACAATATTTCTAGATATCATCATGCTTCTTAGTTTTATGTGGAAAATAGTTCAAGATACATGTTTCTGAAGTATAAATTGTGTATATTTGAACTAATCTTACATGTTTATCTTATATTTGTATGTATAGATATTTTACGGATGCTTTACACCAATTTGAAATGTTAAAAGTGCATTTATGACAAATGGAACTCACCTCGAAACTTTAAGCCCTGTGCCTCGTTGATGATGGCCGCCAGCGCTGGGTGCTGGTAGCGCTCCCTGAATATGGCGGATCCGTTCATGGCGGAGCCACCATTGCCGTTGAGCGTGCCATTGACGTTGCCGTTGCCATTGGCGTGCTGCAGCATTTTGTGCTGTGGCGTGTGCTGGGGCGTCAGTGAGATGGGGGGCGTGGCATTGCCATTCTTGTAGTAGCGATTCTGATTGGGATCATAGGCAGTGGTGTTCTGATCGTGATTGTGATTGAGGCGATTGGCCAGCTTGATGGAGGTGCAGCGCTCCTCCTCATTGTTGCGCATCTTCAGTATTCGGTGATCCTGCACAGAGTAGCGTGAGCCGTGCAAGGCATTCAGCTGATTAAGGTTGGTCACCTGGGGACTCAGCTTCTTGCCACGAAAGCTGCCTCCCGGAGAGTGGTTCAGCAACGTGCCACGCGACGAGCTGCCGTTCGTTTCGGTGCTATCCCGGCTGGCCGCCTCCCGATAACTGGATGGCCGATGTGTCGATGGTGGCGTGTCCAGTCCGCTGTCATGGGCCGAGCAATCCAGCTCCTGTTTGTTAGCCAGGCCTGCGTTGCTGCCGCCATTGCTGTTGTGTGTGGGCAGCATGGGTTGCACTAAGTAGAAACAGACATAGAGTTAGATTTATAATTTAACTGTTTACTTCAATATCAAATATATTCCCGAAAAGTATTAATTGTGCTTAATTTTGACAGTTCTAGTTTATATAGGTAGTTTTGGGGACTCACCTGAGTGGCGCATATCGGTGGGCGCACGGGGCTTGCGGTAGAGCCAATCCCTGTCCAGTTCGTTGCCATTGTCCGGCTGGGCGCTGATGCCGCGGAAGAGCCGCGGACGACGCAGCTGAACTTCGGACTCTTCGGCAGTCTCCTCGTCGACGACCGCATTGGAGCCGAAGCTGCTGTTGATGAAGATGCGTCGTGGTGATCCGTACAAGGCGCCGCCAGCCTGCGTGAAACTATTCTGCGCCGAGGCATAACCATTCGAGTAGCGACTGATATTGGCATTGCTGTGGTGCGGAATCTTCTGCGGCGTGGAGTGATTCGTTGAGATGCCGCTCAAGTGATGATTGTGATTCTCATTGTTTAGCGCACTCAGATCCGGCACCGAGTCGCTGAATAAAAATGGATTGGCGCCGGCATATCCATTCAAGCTGCCGGCGCCAATTTTATGGCGCGCCAGTCCGCCGCCGCAGCCAGAGCCGTTCGTCATCAGCCAATCATCCAGTGCACTGGAGTAGGTGCTGCCCAGCCCAAAATGCTGGAACTGCAGCGAGGCATGCGACACAGGCGCGGCCAGCGAGGCACGCGATCTTGGCCCCTGAGCGATCTTCAAGGCGCGACGGCGCTCCTTGGAGGTCAGCGTGCATTCCTACCCAAAATTAACAAACATTAAATATTAGAAATGGGTTAAGAATCAGTACAACTACAAGCTTACCTCGAGCAGCTCAAACCAATCCTCGAGGCCATCGTCACAGCGTAGGAGAACGCGACCCTCACGGCCCAGCAGCAGCCCAATGGCGCTGTACGAGCGCCGATTGAGCCATTCTACCTTCTCCACGTCCACCAGCTTGACCTGAAATCGAATGCAACGGAAACAATGAGTCAGTCATTGCCACACACTCACACACACACAATACGGGTCAAAGGTTAGGCAACGATGGTTTGACTTTCTGGGTCACTCAGCGGGTGCCTGGGAATCGGAACTAAATTCAAGTTTCCAACAGCCGCCAACCAAGTGCTCATCTAGATAATTACAATTAATGTGCTGTGTTTTCTGCGTGAGACCAAATCTTGATTCAGATATTTGGTAAGCGCTTTAAAGTTACACTTAGTATAAATCATAAATACCATTAACTACATTTTTTTTCTTCATTTTTTCGACACATTTACATTTTTGTAATGGCTATTTTAAGTGATCTTAACTTTGACTAAAGCTAGCAAGTCTCTCTACAATATATTGTGGAATAAAGTCTATAATTATTTATTAATATTTGAATATTTTAAGTTATTTGTGTACTTTGAATTTTCAAACATAAAC
Source organism: Drosophila nr. medialis 2 BK-2023a (assembly GCA_035044325.1). Lineage (NCBI taxonomy): Eukaryota > Metazoa > Arthropoda > Insecta > Diptera > Drosophilidae > Drosophila > Drosophila nr. medialis 2 BK-2023a. Next base: position 2,149,291 of record JAWNMH010000348.1, read on the forward strand.
ATTTCCAATTAATACATTTCAATCGGCTTTTATCTTTATTCACTATATATTTTTGCAAATATATATTATATATATTATACTATCATTTTGGATTTTCATATTTCTTTCTACATTTTTGAACCTGCGTGTCGGATGAGTGTTTTCTTGCAGTTTCTTACTCATAGTATAACACGCGCAGAATTCTATGGATTATGTCATCAGCTCCCGGATAACAGTAAGTTGTTCCATTAAGACTACATGGGAAACTAATGCACTTAATATTAATGGCAAAGGCCATTAAATAGAATGCTACTCGGATATTTTGAGCACGTCTTTATGCAAAACTTTAAGTCGCCAACAATACAACAATTAAGAATCGCCCTCTACTCGCATGTGCACCTTTCTCCAACTATTTCTTTTGCTTGTACTTCGTTCTCTTTGGGCTGTTCTTAGTGCATTTTGCAACTCGGTTAAAAGTCATTAGGCCAGGCCGACAGCTACGCCCTGGCCAAGTGCAAAACTTTTTACCATGTAGAACTTTTATTGAACTCATTTTTCCTTATTGTTCTTCTTGTTGTTGTTGTGGTTTTTTTGCAGGCAAGTTTATGGCTTTTATTTGCTTGTAGATGGCGCTGCTTTATGGCCTGAACTTAAAGCTGTTACAGAGACTGCGCTCCAGCTAAAAAGTGTGCGAGGCCATTAGGCAAATATGTCAGCAGCGTGTGGCAATTAGCCAAGTTATGCGATATCAGACGTTGGCCAAGATTATTCTTACCTCTGCGCTGGCTGCTTCTATTTTTATGGCCCGCCATAATTAAGTTGTTTTAAACGCTTCAGAGGTGGCGGAGAATTAAAACGCTTTAATGATAATTTGCGCGATTTATGCTCACAAAAAGAAAAAAAAAGGCAATAGAATGGATTTAATATACGCGATCGCTCATCATGGAGCATGTCAAAACCAAAAGACCTTGTCGAAGACCTATTAAAATGCAGGCTCATAAAATAATCTCGCCCAATGTAAATGGCTTGTGTGGGCTGAAACACACTAAATATTATAGTCATATGGAGATCTATATAAATATATTTTTGAGTTGTAAAGCCTCGTCTTAATTGTTGACATAAAAACATGATCTGCTACATTTCTAAAAATTATTTATGGAAAAGATAAACTGTCTCATAGAGAATCATAGCACAGATCTAATACAAGGATTAAATAAAAATATTGTTGAAATATCAGCAGTCGAATGTTTTCTTTTATAAATACGATTTTCTTTTCAAACTAGATTTATTGTCCCGAAGAACATTCAATGAAAGGCTGTATTATTATTATAATTGGGAAAACCAGCACTGCGACCTGTAAGGTCAACTGTGCCCCCTTTCTGAGCCTACAGCTCTTCCATCAACCCCAGCTCCTGCACGAATGCCAGGATCTTCGTTGGGTTGAGGGTTTCCATGTCCTTGGGCCTCATGACATGCTTTCCTAGGATGCTGATTCTTTTCCTAAGGCTGTACAGGCTTGTAAGATACAAATCTAAGTTAAATATATAATTTCTGATTAAAATAAATAAATGCATTATTGCTTTCTAGTGTTTCCCATGAAATAAAATTTCATAGTTTCCATTACTTATTTCAGTGAAATGTAAATTTGGCAAATTGTTTATAAAAAATATAATTTAATTAATTCTACTGACTTATTATGACTACTGACTAATTAAAAAAAAAATAGTTTTAAAACGTGCTATGATTATTTTAATGACTTATAATTATTTGCACTTCAAGTGCTTTCCCATATTACCATATTTAAGCTATTAGTTTAGTTCGCCTGACCTTACTAGACCCCACTCACAGCGTTTTCAAATTTCCGCAACTAAATTTTGATACTTTCAAAAACAAAAGTAAAAAAAATATTGTGATTTTGAAGGCTGTTGTCGATTAGCAGATTTTGTTATTGTTATCTTTTGTTGTTTCATATTTTGTCATATTTAATAGCATTGCCTGTCAAAACGTAACAAAACTCGACGGAACTCACTCACTTGTGTGAACCATTGTATCGACAATTTCAAAACGTAGGTTTTACTCGACGAGTACCACAATATGGATTATATATATATATATTTGAGTAAGCCGAGCCATTGAGTAAGTAAGAGCCATTGATTTTTGACACTTTTGATTGATTTGTAAGGCTGTGCTCCAGCGATTCATTATCATAATATTTTGCGTACTTCTTGGCGAGCATTTTGTCATCTCTTGATTATGCAAATGCGTTTTTAAATCGATTACAGTTTGCCTTCAGGCATGCAGCTCAATTAATATCCACTCATTATACGAGTATCGAATCCGCCATCAAACCTTTCGGTGAATGTTGCTCATAAACATCAATATTGATTTCATTCGCTGTCAAAGTGCAAAAACTGTCAAACTGCAACTTTGGCGAAAATTTCAGTAACCCGCAGGCTCTCAATTGCGCCTCTCGCCCCCTATATCATCTCATTATAGACCCCTCTCCCCCATCATCCGTTGCCGTCACGTCACCTGTAATTATTAAGCATCGCTACGTTTCACGCGCGATTGATTTCCCCCTGGAAATGGTGTGCAGAATGTGTTTCATCTACCTGAACATTGACAGGAGTCGAATCATCAATTTGAGCAAGGCAGACGTAACAGTCTCAATCACGTTGAAATTTATGCAAAAATCAAATTAAATAATTAGACTGTAAATGAGGCTAGCTCTCCAGCGCACTTCTAATTGATTAAGTTGATTACGATATTAACTCCAGCTCTAGTGTTTTTGACTGACACAATGACTGAAGGCAGCAGTAAAATATATGTATATATATATATGTGAGAATATATATAATAATTACAAATTATCAAAAAACATATATTTCAAAGTGTGTTTCGAAAAAAGCCTCTTTCTTCGCCTTAATTTTATACATTTTAAATTTTACTTTTATGTTAATTCGGAGTGGACTTATGCGTAGCTCATTTAAAAATACAATTTAATATAAAATTTTTTTTCGCACATAGGGTATTCAAAATTGTGGTCTTTAAAATGTGGTCGACGCGGTGGTTTCCAATGAACGAGATTGCTCAATGACTCGGCAAGCTGGTTGTTGTCCCCACTAACGTGTGTGGGTGTCTAAGCTCAAGATGAGCATTTTTGTTCAGGTTTTTAATGTGATCAACAAATGAAGGTCTGCGAGATTTGAATGTTTGTTTTCATAACGATGAGTGGAATATTTAAATGTATTATAAACAACTTAAGTATATTGTTCTCAAAATGGTGCGTTATTAAGTTAAGTTTACACCTGTTAGACACTAAAATAATATTGTACGTGGAAGTATTTATTGAAATTTAAAAAATGGGCGTCATTTGCTTAACACAAATTTAGCTATTTGTTATGCTTTGAGCAATTTTATTGCTTTGAGTTAACAAAAGATCATTAAAATTCTATTTGTGGCATAAGTCATAAAATTTATTGAAAATTGTAGATTATTTGTATCAGGTAGTTTATACAAACCAGCCAACTATTATTTGGTAAATTGACCATTTTTGTGAAGTTTTTATTGACGTCCAGTAGAAGGTTACACCCACACAAGCCTATACTTTTTGGATTTGTAATTTAATTACACTGATTTAATACAGACAGTGAAAATAGTACTATCGATTTACTAATTATTGTTGATGTGATTTGCACTAATTTATTTGATAATTGCTCAAAATGTAATGCCAAAAATTAAATATTTTCAACTAAAGTTGCTTTGTAGGTGTATTCAGTATGCCCACGGCAGGTACAATAAAATCACATAATACTCATTTATAGAACTGAAAGCGTATATAAATTATATACAGTGGGTCACACTTCAACTCGACCACTGTCAAAGAAAAAAGGTAATTGCCTGCCATAAGCTAATCATTTATTATTTTTCAGCAATTCCAAAGACCGATGGTAGGTTTATATATTAACCACCAAAATTAATATATGACCCCAATAAACTGGGGTTTCCCCACCTGCTAGGTAGGATTATAAAAATGTAGCATACTTTCAGGTATAATTTTCATGTCTATCAGTCTAAACAAAATAATATATTTGGCGTATAATAACTTAAATAAGGATGTTAATACTTAGTATTATATCCTTTAGCCTTAACTACTTCCCTTAACCTATTATTCATGGAAGATACCAACTTCCTGGTAGCTTCTGAGCTGATTTTGCTCCACTCATCCCGCAGAGCATTTTTGAGGTCTTCTTTGCTGGATATGCTGTGCTTCCGGATGTTATTTTCCAGCACAGCCCACAAATTCTCAATGACATTTAAATCTGGAGACTGGGCCGGAGGAATTATCACGTGGGGGCAGTTCCTCATGATCCAGGACTGTACTATCTTGGCCTTATGCTTGGGATCGTTGACCTGGTTGAACCGGAAAGTACGTCGGATTCCTACCTTCTCGGCACTTTGGAGTAAATTTTCCTTTAGCATGTTGAAGTACACATTCTTGTCCATTGTTGTTTCTGAAATCACAAAATTCCCGAATCCGGCTGACGAGATACATACCCAGCCATGTAACTTCCTCCACCATTCTTGACTGTTGAATTTACGTGTTTTGGTGTTCAGGTCAGTATTGGACTGTCCCCACACATAATTCCGCCCGTCCGAGTCAAAAATGGTGAATTTGGACTCATCTGCCAATATGACTGTGTTCCAGAACTCCAGATCCTTGTCCAAGTGGTTTTTGATGAACTTCATCCAAGTCCCTATATTTTTCACGCTTACAAAGGTCTTCTTCCGTGGTACTGGGGCATTTAAGTCATGTTGACGCAGAAACCTGTGCACAGTTTCCACACAGCACTTTTTCCCCATTTCATCCTGCACCTGTTGAGCCACTTTTGGAGCCGATAACTTGGGATTTCCCCTTATTTTCCTGATGATCCTCCGCTCCTCCTCTTCGGTGAAAATCTTGTTTGGTGCCATTCTGCCCTTGCCCTCAATCCGATTTGCGTCGACAAAGCGCCGAATGATGTTATACACAGTTGAGTTGCTCAGATTGACCATTTCAGCTATTTGGCGATGTGAATATCCGTTTTTGTGGTGTTCCAGGATGAGTTTCCGTAGTTCAATGATAGTCTGTTTGTCTATAGTCCTTTTTGGCTTATTGCACCCGAGATGCAGGATAAAACTAAACTGACTACGAAGGATTGGTCTATTTACACCGAAAATACTCAACTTTAGGTAAAAAATCCGGGTTTTATGCCACCCAGGTGTCCACAATGTACCTGGTCGAAATAAAATTTTCCCTAAAAATAGGCAACTTTTTTACATAATCCTACCTAGCAGGTGGGGAAACCCCAGTGTATTGGGGTCATATATTAATTTTGGTGGTTAATATATATACCTACCATCGGTCTTTGGAATTTTTGAAAAATAATAAATGATTAGCTTATGGCAGGCAATTACCTTTTTTCTTTGACAGTGGTCGAGTTGAAGTGTGACCCACTGTACATACATTAATATTCCACAACAATTTGTCGCTTTAAACATTTGGCCATTTCCCAAAGTGTTTTTTTTTTTGGATTTAAGTTCCATTTATCTCGATTATCTACTGGTCGCTGAATTGTTTATCTTGGAAAATTGCCCGCAATAAACAAAATGTTTGCTGCTGTCGCTTTTAAATGTATTTTAATTTTAAATTAAACTGTAAACAACAATACCGACTGCCGGCAACATATTTATTGACGCTGCTCTTAGTCAGTTTTTTACCAGCAAAGTGCAAAGGAGGAAAAAAAAACCGATAGAAAACATTTTGAAAATTAAACGAAAATAAAAGCAATTTTCCCATGATCTCTTTAAACACGCTCTTGTTGTTAAGTGCATATAAAGTGGCATTTGCGATGCTCTGTTGTTGCAGTTGTTGTTACAATTTTATGTGCATTTTCCTTATTTGTAGAAACAACAACAACAACAACAATGCAATCGTGTGTTTTAGCTTTAGTTGCTTTCCTGTTGTCTATGTGCTTTAGTTTAATACCCTGAACTCATTAAAAATGTGTAAGAGGGGTATAATGGTTGTGTGCAAGAGTATGTAACAGGCAAAAGGGGGCGTGTCCATACAGTAAATAGATTGTAGATTAGCATCAACAACCATATCAGGATCTACGCTGATCTCTGACTGAGTTCTCGCCGATTAAGCTTATGCCATTTCATAGCTAACTTCTACATTTTCGCGAATATCTTAAGAAAAATCGATATCAAAAATATCAAGGCTTATCGGAGTAGAGCACTCTCTAATATTACATTCTTACTTGTTTGAGCTGCTTTTTGTCTTCTATTTGCTTTGCTTTAACTTGTGCAACTTGTGTGGCATAAGGCTGAAGTAGGGAATAGTATGCGGTATTTGGGGATGAACCAATTGTTGGGCAAATTAACATGCAGTAGCTGCAAGTTGTAGCCAATTAGATGAGTTTTGCCCAATAGTTGACAGCGTGGTAATGAAGTTGTTATTTTTTCTAGCGACATCCAGAGGGAAATGTTGCAAATAGCTTTTAGTTTAACGAGGAACTGTGCAGGTTGACAATATTTTTGTTAAGCACTTAACTAATGCATTCATTTCTCACATATATCACGCAGTTGGCTAACAAATGAGTAAGTTATATTTTTATTCTTTTGTGTTTTTTTTTCAATCCCTTTAATAAAAGATGTTTATCAGGGGGCCTCAACCAACTGTCGAACGTGACGCAATGTTTCAAAGCCACACTGGGACTCAATTCATAAGCACATTTAAGGTGTGTCCTGCTTGGTCTGATGTGGCACATAAAGCGGACAGTTAATGCCCCAAAGAGACCCCCGCACCTCGTCGAGATAAAATGGTCACGAGTATGACAAAGGTTTACTCGTAGTTGTCATATTGCCTGGCATAAATCTAATGGTGGCAATAAAATTCTACAATGCGTAGTAAATAAATGTGATCTGTGTGTTGGGAGTTAACTTGGTCAAGTGAGATAACTCTGCTGCAGATTTACAGAGATATGTACAGTTGAAAGGTTATTGAACTTAAATGGGGAGCATAACAAGAAAGAACTTTAATCGTAGGCTCGGCTTGTAGAACGGATCCACTAAGTTTTTATTCTGTGTTCGAATTAGTTGAATTTGAATTATAAAAAATTTTAGCTGTGTAGATTGGTAACAGCTTTGCAGAGCTGATTTTGATGTAAGATTTAATATTTCACATACCTTAAATATAAACTGTCCCATATCCGAAGCACGTTCATTGGCCGACCCTGAGGCACGTTTAAAGCAATGCAAATAGTCGCGGGTGAGCACAAAGTATCTGCAAAAGAAGACAATAATTAAGTAAATAAATAAATAAATAAAACAACGGTGGAAAGAAAGGTCAATTGCTTGAAGAGCCACTCAATAATGATTATTTAATAATTATTATCTAAGCATATTCAACAATTGGCAACAGCTTGCCAATTGCCACTGCAACAATTGGACAAGATTATACATCCTCTGTTCCGCACTGGGCCACCCACAGCGTTCAATATTATTATTAATAAATAATAAATCATGCGGCAAAATAACCAACAATAAAAAGCCAGAAGTCAATGCATAAAAACACTTGAGCAACTCAAGCACAAAAGCTGCTTTACATTTTATGGGTTTCTTAAGCCGATGATAATATTATTTTATCGCCACGATAACAGCATTGAAAAATATTTTATTTATATGCCAAATACGCATTTGATTTTGGTGGTTTTCCTTTCCGTTTTTTAACAACACATAAGCTTTAATGCATGGCGAGTGAGTTTAAATCTTATCGATTGATTTATTTATGGCCAAAAGTTTCAATGAAATTAGTTTTCCCGTATTCAAAAGATGGTTTCAAAGTATTTGCAAATCGGTTGAAAGACCAAGTTTCGAGAAGTGGCAAATTGCTCGCTTCCTAGTCGGCAGTTGGCGGCACTCTGGCTTCTCAGCAGCTGCTTATTAACGTGGCCAAGTAAATTGTGGTAAGGCGAGACGATAAATGTTTTCTAAGCTCTTCGAGTCAATTCACAAAACCCGAAGATGCTGTCGAGCTGAGTTTGGGTAGTTGCCTAGCCGCCGCTGCAGTGATTAGCCAAATGCTCCAAGCATGAAGCGAACCCATAGTTACAATGGGGCTGCAAATATGCAGATCGCGAGAACTTAATGACTGGAAATTTACACGTAAGCCAATGTGGAAAAAAACACGTAAATTGCAGCGGCAAAAAGTGTGCATAATACGGGAAAAACTAATGAATGAATCGAAAATTCAATTGAAATGAAAGTACGAGCAAAATCCAACATTCGTTCAATTTAAGCGATTCTATAACAATTGTGCATTTGCAGTACGTAATCAAAACCAGGTTTTAAACACAGAATTCATTGAAGCGATTGTTAAAAACTGTTCATTAAATTGGCATCATTAAGTTAATGATTAATTTAACATTTTCCCTTTACATTTGCAATACATTAACTAAACTAAAATATTGAACATATAAACAATCTCTATTGTGCAACATTTCAAACGTTGCATCAAAAACCTAATTGGAATATATTTAAGTGGATACTTTATGCTCAATGGGAAAGATCAAATATGCACAATTGATATCTGCGTTTAGTGGCCATTAACTGGCAATTAAAAATATGTCGATAAGCATAATTACCAGCTGAGTGCTGTGCAGAGGCACGTAATTAAATTTCAATTAAGTGTACAGCAGAAATAAACAAAAGCACCCACCTCAATGGCCAGTGGGGGGGACACCAAACCTAACCCGAAACCCACTCAAACCACCCACTCAATCAGTCAGTTGACGAACCCAGTCGAAATTTGCATGCCCATTCGCATTTGCTGCATTTCCAATGTGAAATGAAATTATGCGCTTTTTGCAATTATCAACCCCGCCGAGATAAATAAATTTGCATAGTTTTGCGCGGTCAACTCGAGAGGATTGTCCCATTTTGCACTACCTTCCAAAGGACTATACAAAAATGCTAAATGATTTGAGATTTCTCAACTCAAATAAGTCAAGAATAAAGACACATTGATGAGAGCAAATGAAAAATGAATTGAAATTGAAGGAATTCTCATTTCAAGACTTCAAATACTGCGGATCACAACTATTATTGTTAGGTTATGTTTTCTTGCTTATAGACCTACTAACTATTTTTTTAATAAGCCTTTTCTTGCGCTCTGTAGTCATGTGTCTTGCGTCATCTTAACAAATTCATATACCAATTACTTTATATTTTGATCTGATAGGGTTTATCCTTTATCCTTTTCTTAGCAAGTATTGGACCAATACAAATTTTTTGGAACACTTTGTTTTGTATGTTTTCGAATTTGGAATTTTGCCATAACTTCGTTGAAACGCAACTTCTTTCGAAAAGTGAGGGCTTTTTAATCATAGTTTGGCCTCTAAATCAATCGTACATTTAAAGCTAAAAACGTAATTTTAGGTCGGAACATAAGTTAAAATTGTGGTCTGAAAATCGCCAGCTAAATAAACATTCTATTTTAAATTTAAGTTAGATATAACATTAATTTCTTATCCAGCCAAGTTATTTAAGCTAGTTAAGTTGCCTGGTGAAGTTGCCTTTGCTCGCTTACCTCTCCTTCCAGCGCGAAAAGAGCCGATCTCGTTGCTGCCAGAGTAATCCGCGCTTAATGGGTCCCGTCATGGAGGCCACAGGAATGCGACCCGCCAGCAGCGATTGCTGTGAATGATAGAGAAAAGAATAAAATAGAACTGATTAAAATACGCAAACGCATAATTCTTTGAGTGGGGCATAGGTGAGGCAGTTCGTGTCTGCTGACTCTGCAAATTTGCCTTATTTATGATCAACATTTGCTGAGCGTATCAGCTGCTTTCGCTATCTGTCGCAGTGGTTGTCATAATTCTTTTTCCCCTGCACTTTTATGGTATTTTAAATAATTTAAGCAACAAGCAGCAAGTCGAAAACTTCTCTGGCTGGCTGCCTCCTCCATAGCAATGATTAATGTTGCTTTAAAAAGCCGCCACTTGCGTCGCTTTTCTAACCCCCCCAGCTCCCTTCCGCCCATTCACCCACATGCCGCACAGTTAGCTTCCCCCATTTAAGACACGTCTGCTGCACCATAAATTCCGTTTGGTGTTTTATATTTTCTTGTTGGTTTCGTTGTGTGGCTTGCCATTGTTGGTTGGCTCATACAGCCAATTTATTATCAAGCTGGTAGTGTTATAATATTTCATATTAACAAATGTTGGCTGATGCACATACATGCTTAATATAACTGGCCAACTGGCTCGCAATGTGGCAATTATGATGAGTTAATCTTTGTGGCTTAAGCTTAAATTAACAATAAACAATTATTTCGCGGCTTTCACTCAGTGATGAACTCGTTGAAAATATTTTCAACTTTTGGATGTTGAGTAACATTTGAAAGTGAAAATATCCAATACACATGCATCTAAATATATGCTATTTTATCTACCAAATATATATAGACAAATTTCTAAGACTGTATTTTAAAAATAGATCAATAAATAATGATTGATTTTAGGATAAGCTTAATTTAAATTATACCCTTTTTACCGATTTTTAATGGGTTCAGGATGTAAAAGGAAAATTAATAATATATATTTAAGAGTAAAAATAGATTCATATCAGTGTTTTTTTTGTTAACTGTATAATTTGTCGCATTTTTCTTACTTAAGACACAATTTAATTAATTCGAAAGTTTCAACAAATATCTGTCAGCCTGCAACTTAATATGCCGCCCACAAAATGGCCCCAATTCCATGAATAGAGTCCAAACTCATTTACTCATTAAATCCAATAGCTGCTGCACGATTCCATCAGCAGCAGAAGAACAACAGCAAAAACTCAGTCCACAAAGTCGCAGTGAACTGAACAATAGTTTTTAATGTGCCAAATTAAGTTTCGACTGCCTCTTTTCCTTAGAGGCCCCCCTCACTTCCCTCCTCACAGCGAATAATCCGCACAATTTCCTATGCTGTGTTTTTTTTTTCGATTTTGGGCAGCCTTCGTTCCCCTTTTTCACATTGTTGCTGTATTGAATTTGAAGTTAGCCAAGGCATGTTTTTTGTTCTTGGTCTTCTGCTAGATTTTGTTGCCGATGTTGTTGCTTGTGTCTGGGCGCTTAAACGTGACTACCGTTAATTTGGCCAGAACCTTATTAAACGCTCTGGCAACAGAAATAACCGTGCAAGAACTTCACCATAGTATATTTAGATTGTGCCGCTGTGATAAACGGAAGACGTAGCACCAGCAAAATAAAAAAATGTATCTTCATTTTCAGCTTGAGGAAGAAACCCAAAATAATACAGCGTGCCAAAGATTTATCGGCTTGAAAAAGTATTTCGAATTAAGCGAGCGCTTTGCTGTTTATGCTGCTGATGATATCATTTCTCAGATTCCAGATTCACACACTTTCGGCTTTAGTGTATCCACAAGATACTTATAGATAAATGCGATTGATGCGACAGAAGCATGCCGGCGTAGCTCTTAGAACCCATTGACCAACAACCAGCGATAATTCATTTTTGGTATTTCGACTCCTGCCTTTTGTCAAATTGAAGGCCCGTTAGCGCCCCCCTTGGCCCCATTGATTGATTTTTCGTTTCGTTAGTTAGCTCTGGCTTTGGCCATAAGCATATCAATAAGCCGTACGCTTCGGGCCAAAATGGTGCCATTGAGGTAGCCAGAACGAATCGCCGTATATTATGGCTTTATAATGAACACTCTAATGTTTGACATTTGTTGACCGCCAGTTGATGCATGGCTGTTGATTTGTTTGTTGATCTTTGGAAAGAAGCTGTAGAATTTTAACTAAATGTTTTTTTTTAAGTCATTTGCAGTGGAATTGGCATATTTTAAAGCTGGTTTTCTGAGCTTTGTTCCAAGAACTTAAGTATGAATAGTTTAAAATTATAATGGGCACATTTTGTTAAACAAATAAACATCATTTTTTATAAACAACAAATATTTGAACAGTGGTTGAAATGTCTAGCAAAAAATGAATGAAATGAATCCATGAAATTAAATGCTTAAATGTTTTTTTCTTTCACTGAATTAAGCATTTGTGCAAATAAAATAAAATAAATTAAATTTTCAATTAATTATGTTTGTTTATGGACTTCATCTATTTTTTTTAAGTATGCATATTGATGTAAGGATAAAAAAATGATTTTTTTATGTTTAATTGGCTCAGTTTCGTTGAAAATTTCCATTTAATATTCTTTGTTGATTTTAATGCAATTAAGTTTTTAAAATCGAAATTATAATTTAAAAACTATTCTGATTTATATACGTGAAGATATATAGGAATCAAATTGAAATTTGCTTGACCTCTGTTTCCATTATTACTCACAGCTGTAATAGAAATGATTAAAAACTTAGTCAGCAACAAATAAAAGAAAAATTTGAAGATAAAAATAAACACAGCACAAATAAAATTAAATTAAATTTTCGTCACGTTCTGTGCATGTTAATTATGGTCGAGTATAGCAAATGTTGTTGTTGTTTTCTAATTTTGTGCCACATGTGGCGACACTGGAAACGGAAGTACAGACCATAATTGCTCCACACGCATCTGTGGAGCTGTAAAGCTTTCCGAGAACTTTGTTTTTATGACTTAATGTGAGTTATTTTTATGGCCAAAAGTGTGCCAAAAGACGACTGTCTGTCTGTCCCTGCAACTGCAACTCTTGACATGTGATGCAAAAATTGTCATAAATCCATCAGATATCCGATTGGCGTAAAATAAATTGAAAATGTGAGATGAACGCGGCTGTGGATAATCATCGATGATGACACAATTGCTCAATGATACGAGTATTAAATCGGTGCCTTCGCAAACACAAACCAAAAAGCCAACATAAAAAAATCATAATTTATGGCTGATCCAAGAAAAAGAGGAGCGTCAGCATCTGGCTGAGGTTGGTTCTGTGTTGGCGTCTTATTGAAGTGGGTTGTTGTGTGTGTGAGTGTGTGTGTGTGTGTGTGTTGAAAGTGAGTGGAGATGCAATGCGAGGGTCGATTATTGAATTAGCAACCTTGGCAAGCGGAAAACTAATTTATCAAAACTAGATTACGTTTTTTATAAGCTTTTATTTTGGACAATTAATAAATTCAATTTATTAAAAAGACAACAATGAGGATGCAATTAATTTCGAATTAGTGTTTGACTCTAAACTGATATATAATGTTAATATATCTTAAAGAGGTGCACAATTTGATTTAAGAACAGTTTATTTATAGAAATGACGAAACTTTAAACTTTACTAACTCTAGCGAATGCAAGAAAAATGATATAGTAAAATGATTCTGCGAAGAGTTATTAAGAAAGGCAATAGAAGTCATATAACTGAATATATTGGTTCAATATTTATATATCCGAATACATAATCCCAAAAATTTTGAGTCTTTTATTCCTTAAGATATATTTTCCCACAAGTCGAATGAAACAAGGTAAGAATTAAAGTTATTGCCTTAGAGTCATTGGCTTAAGGTTAAAAATGAAATGATATTGAAATAAGATTATAAATAAACGACCCTCTAAGATATTGAGTTGCCCAGTGGGCAGCCTAGAATAAGATGCTAGATTTGGGAATCACGATTCTAGTGAAGAGCTTAGCCCCTTCAACTGCCTCAATGCCAGCTCCAATTTCGATTCAAACTCCTGACTCTGGGCCATTCAGCATGCTTTTTGTTTGTTTTTTTTTTTCCAATCCAATTAAAAACCACTAAAAATGCGCCATAAAAGGCTGGGGACCAGCTCGGCTCGACCAGACCCGGTAATTATGTAAGCGGCGCAAACTGACTGCAATAAAAAAATATAAAAAAAATACCACACGAAACTGCAGACATATTTACGTGCCAATTTGGGCAGTGTCTTGAATGCATCATTAAGTAAAAAGCGCGCCGGCAACATGAGTAATAAAACCTTAACTTTTCCGCTGACAAAAGTGCGTCAGCTTCCTGCACTCGCTGGATTTTCTCACAACAAACACAAAAAAAAAAATAAACGAATAATAAAACTCATTTAAAATGCAGTGGAAACGGGGGCATTAGGCTGTTTGACTTATATAATCATTTTTTTATTATTATTATTATTATTTTACTTGGCGCGGGAAAATGTAAATAGTTATGAGCAAAGAGCAAAAAGTGGAAAAGCTCCACATAAAAAATCTGGCATAAATAGCAATTTGAGACATTTGCTTTTCTGTGACTATCATTGCGCATTATTTGCCTTGTTATCAAAGCCAACGCATATGCTCGACAATGTTTCTTCAAGTCGGCTTATGGCCATGTCGCACCGCGGTTGACTTGGTTATTTAAAAATAAACTCTTTTAAATGCTGTTTGCACTCAGATAACAAATGTCTCTAAATAGCAGACAAATAGTAACTGTGAGGCAAAAAGATAACAAATATTCATTCACATAGTGAACTTAAGTTCTTTTTTTCAGCATGTAGATAAAAAATTGTTAAATGCTAGAAATAAGAATTGAGATTTGCATAGTTGAAATAGAAATGATGCCATATGTATTTTATATATCTATACTTGTGCACATATATCTTTTTTATAAATTTCATTGCACATCTTAAGCTTTGCAACCACTTAAAGTTGGAAACAAAAAGCATTATTTGAAATAACCACATGAAAGACCTCAAAGTCAATGACTTTAGTATGAAAAGTAAATGATTTAAACACTTGTTTTTATAATTTAATTAAACATACATTTTTACACACACACAACTACTTGAAAAATCAGTGAAAAGAACGCGGGGAAACTTGACTCAGCGGAGTGAAAATTGTGCGAGAGTAGCAGGGTTGGGTGGTGGAAATGGTAATGGAAATGGCAAACTCAAAGGTAGTGTAGGAGTCGCATTTTATAATTTTTTATTATTTTTTCTTTAGTTTTTTTTTTATTTTATTTTTATTGTTGCCACTTGAAAGCACAACAAGTATTTATGACTGCTTGTTGGATGGATGACTGCCTGGTTGGCTGGCTGGTTGGTTTAGATGGATGGATGGATGGATGACTGGCTGGATAGGTGGATAAATTGCTGGGTTACCGACATCAAAAGGCAAACAAACCGATTATAAATACAACAAACACAATATAAAAATAACAAAAAATCATTTTATGATTGCTATGAAAAGTCAAGTCAAAGGAAAATCTGTGTAAAACAAGCACCAAATGCAGCAAATGAAATTCAATTTCCAAACAGGCCATGTTGAAACAATGTGTGAAATCGTTCAATATTTGCCCGGCAGTAATTGAAAATCAACTTCGGCACATAAGACACGACTATCTGTATCTGGGTATCTGGATATCTGTTATATGCAAACTCACCCAGTAAAAGTCCGTTGATAAAATCATGACACGCACACGTCTATAAGAGATGTATGTTTACAATGCTATAAACACAATTTTATGGGCGCTGCATTAAATGCCCTTTGTCTACCCCGACGACAATCTGTCGCCTATATATATATATATATATATATATAAGTGTAGATTCTTTTTTTCGTTGTAAAAGAATTTCCCACACACACACACACACAGACACAGCACTAATGATTCTTAAGCAAATGTTAAGCTATCAGAAAACAAATGAAATTGCTGCATTTTCCTTATGCTGCGGAGAAAAACTCTACCGCCACGAACGAACTTCCATTAACGACTATTCAAAAATTCTGAGCGAAAAATAAATATATATATATATTTTTCATGCCACAGCCGCCCAAACATTTTACACATATGGCAAAAACAAGCCCAGTCCATTGTGCTGCTGCCATTCTACACACGAGCACGCAAAGTATCTGCGCGCCACAAACAAAAAAAATGTATCTGTATCTGTGTGGCTGTAGCTGTAGCTGTTGCCATTGCCGTTGTCGTCTGCCGTGACGTGACACACATGTGGGCAATTCTATGCAGCCAATGCTAGTTGCTGCTGCTGCTGTTGCTGCTGTTGCTGTTCGTCTTAGTGTTGTTCTTACTGTTGTTGTTTTGCCAAACATGTGCCTACGGTTTTTTTTTAGTCTCTCGTTTTCTTGACTGGCTTTTATGGTTTATGTGTTAATAAGACGACCTTCAGAGCGCTCTGAGATATTTCTTCGCTTTTTTGTTTTTTATTTTGTTTTGTATTTTGCCATATTCTACAGCCGAAAATAACATGCTTGAAAAGCTAATAAACTTCACTTGCCTCGCATAGCGTTGACCAAAACTATGTTTTTTCAAGTTTTGCCATTTTATCTAAGCCATTTTCGTGGCAGTTGAGATGCCTTTAAGATGCATGCTATACTCTTTTACTGTTATTTAAATTACGTATAAAATCTGTGTTGATCTGAACCGTTTAAGACTGGTTCTGCTTAAATTACTGAGCTATTTGAGGCCACGCGAGTAAACAATGCGGGTAGTCTGCATTTTATTTTTTGAATTTATGGACATATCTCATGGTTGTTGATTCTTGTGACATTTAACACTAAAATCTATAAATAATATTATTTTTTTATATTAAAATTTGACTAAATTCTCTTATAATAAAGAGCTTTAAATTAAACAAGTGAATGACAAATATATATAATTTAATTTTAATCTGATCTCATTTAATCTTAAATTCTTAAAAAATGGCATTTAATTGATATGGAAATAATTAAAGAAAGTATGAAAACAAAAATGCCCAAAATGCAAAGCTGCTAGAAAAATGCAGCACAAGAAACATTTGCTTACCCATTCAAAAGCTTGCTAATCTTAACAGCCATCTGAGCAACTGAGTTGCATGAACACTTTTGATGTTTCACGCTGTGCTGCATTGCTAAACTCAACGGCTTATAACAAAGCGCACCCATTGACCTTCACGAAGCAGTGGAGAAGCACTCGCCATGCATCAAACCACTCAACCCGCTCAGAAACCGTTATCAAGCCCACATATTTGGGCATGTCAGCAAGAGTGCAAAAACGTTCAAATGCTGCCACATGCAGCTCACTCACACTCACTCACACACAGTTGAGCATTCAAAATGCAATGGAATACGCGTCTGCCACTCGCACAATTTCATTCTCACAGTGGGGAGGCACAGCCCGAGCCGAGCCGTCCAAGAACAGATGCCTCAGCGGAACCATTCACACGACCAAAGATCCTGCCGCGCTCGAACAGGCAGAAATACCAACAGCAAAAAAAAGAAGACATGCGAAATAAATGAAAAGAGGTACAAGAATTTCCAATGTTCTCGTGGTTTCTCAGAAATGAACAGCAAAATAAAAACACAACGAAAAAAAACTACAAAAATACATCATCTTTGGTGTCGTCTGCGGACCGAGTCGAGGCGTCGCCGGGTCTGCCGAAAAATTGCTCACAATTTATGCATTATGAAGGGGAGCACCAAGAGCCAAGGGAGTGGAATAGTCCTTGAACTTGGGTCAGGAAGTGACGGTCGATTGGCAGTGCCAAAAACTGTTTTGTCGGTTTGTGTTCTCTGCTAGATATTATTGCCACAATGTGTTAGTATTGGGAATACCCTTTAAAGGCAAGTGATTTATGTGCCTAATGATATCATTTACCCGTGCAGAAGTTTTCTAATGAAATTGAGTTGTTTAGAATTATGACTAAATTATATTATATGGAATTCAAAATGTTTGAAAAATTATGTATATATTTGTTAAGATCCCCGTGTTGAAATTGAAATTATAATTAGTTAGCTTGTTTCCACATATTTTCATTAGTCACTTGCATTGCGCTGTGCTCGAGTAAAACTGCTTTAGAAATATTCATTTTTTCCAATACAAGACGCGGTTTTTGTTTTTTATAGTTTTTTTTTAAACAAACGCCTTGCATTTTTGTAGAAGGTCATATTGCGATGGCGTCATAGTGGTTTGATAATGACAAGCAAGAATGCTATAGTCGAGTGAGCTCGACTACGATATACCCTGAAGCCAGCTGCTTAATATATTCTATTATATTGCCAAGTTTCGCTTTACAAGATTTGCATACTCAAATGTAAGCTAGCGTAGCTATTGAAGTATAAAAGAAAAAATTGTTTGATTTTATTGCTATCTGAAATTGATATAAATTGATATTCGATAAACGATGGCAGTAATCGATAAAATGGCTATTGATCTCTTGGTCACGATTAATATACATATACTTTGTACTTTATATGTATGTATGTACGGGGTCGTAGATGTTTCCTTCTGCCTGATACATACTTTTGCATAAAATCATTCTACCCTTTACCCCATTCTTAATGGGTTCAGGGTATAATGATGCGCTTGCCGATGTTTGCCGCTTTTGGGCATGTTGTGTGAACCACTGCATAAATATGCACAAATTATGGCTAATTTCATTCAACCATTTCTTCAATAGTTTTACGAGCTGCATTTGATGAGAGCCAAAGTGATTCGCATAAGCAACAAAGCTTGAAATGTTTCTGAGTAGCTGTGTAGCTCAGTATCTATTAGCTGCAACAAAGTAAGCAAGCTGAGCTGAGGTTACGCCCCCCTCTGCTGTGTCGCCTCCGCAGGCAAAGCCATTTCGCATGCTACTTACACTTATGCAACATGTCGAGAGTGGCAACTTTGTATCCAGATACTTTTGCCTCTGATTATGACATTAAACATGAACACGTAGCGAGCGCAGCACATGTGAACCACATCATATATGTACATACATATATATATATATATATATTTTGATGTTCTCTCTGCTATTTTTAGTTGACACGAACGCACAGCATGGCAGCAGAGGCAATAGCAATTGGGGAGCGGGGCAAGAACTGCAGGCCAGTTCTCTTTTTTAGCTTCATTCATTAATTTCGTGGTGCTGCCTGTCATATTTCGCTCTCTTATCGCAGTCCCAAAATGAAATTGGCAAACATTTTGAAGAGCCAAATAAAAAAAAAATAAACTTTAAATGTTGCCACAGCTCAAGCATTGGGCTCCAATTGGTGTTTGTCCATTGCTAAATTGGCTTGTACCAATGTGTATCTTGATAAGCACTGACGGCCTATTGGCAGCGGAGTCAGCGCTTTGTAATGGAAAATGTTTTTAGATTTTCCAACTGCTTTTTTGTTGAAGCTTTCTGTTGAAGTTTTTGCTTTGGAAACTCACCTGCAACGAGAAAGAGAGAAAAAGTTGTGAATTAATTAAAACGTGTAAGTTCATCTATTAATTGTAATCCCTGTTCATTTATCTTCAATCTATTATACTAAAGGAATAACTGAAGATGAAAATAAAAGAAAAACCAAAATAAACATATTTTTCAGCTTTTCCAGTTCTACCGGATGCACAAAAGCCAATTAATTGGAACTTATGTATTCAATAAATTGAAAACTTTTATTACGTTGCCCAAAGTATATTTATATTTTAAATTAAACAATTCATTTCCGCCTTAAATCAAACTGAAACTATTTTTAGATATAAGTAAACAAGTTAATAAACCGACTCAATTTAGTGTTAACCAAAAATCGCATTATTTGGTGATATAAATGAAATGTAAATTTAAAAAATAAACAATAACTATGGAAGATTTTTGCGATAATTCATTTTGAATGTCGACAATTTTTATCCTTATTTAATAATTAACAATTTGATTAGTTTTAAATTGAAATTGATAATAATTCAAAATAATTTTTTTACAATTTTTAATTTTAAATATAGTTTTAAATTTGTCAACTGACTTTAGTTGACATTTAATAAATAAATTATGTAACAGCTAACTGGATAATGTGAAGCGCTTTAATATTTATACCGTATAAGGTTTTACTATCAGCAACGATCGAAACAGGAATCAATAAATATGCAAAACAAATGGCCATAAAAATGCTTTGTTTTTTATTGGCCAGCTTGAGAGTGAAAAACGAGCAGAACAAAAGACTTAAAATAGATAAACTGCAAATATTCGAGAGGGCTTATTCACCACTCAATTATGCTATGAGCTCTTTAACATTTGCAATTCGAAAATGACTTAAAAAAAAAAAATCGAAAAACGAGTTCTTTAACGAAATCAAGTGGAACGAGAACAGCTTGCATTAATAGCAACAAGTCAAGTGCCAGTGACGACTTATTTGTCACTCGAGTCGCTTGTTATTGTTGTTGTTGTTGCTTGTGTTGCTTTTATGGTCAGCGAGTGGCGTGTGGGCGTCAATTTAAGCGACAGGCGGCGGCATGAGCCAGCTGTGTAAGGTCAGGCGTTCACCAGTGCGTATGAGCAATATTTTTGTTAATTGTCGCATTAAACAGTTAACGGGCGTCATGATTGCCATCCCCCTCCCATCGGCCCGCCTCTTTTTCCCCTTGTATTTAATTATATTTGTTTTGTTTTATTTTTGTCTGTGTTTAATTGTTTATGTAAATTAGACTCCACTTTGCGATGAGCAATTTAAGTACACATTCAGCGCTTTTTTTTCTTCGTGTTTGAGGAAGCGAATGGCGCAGCGCAACGCAGTGCGAAAGTATCTGCAACTCTCAGCTACTTTTGGCTGTACAAATAAAGGTGTGAACACATTTTGCGGGTAAATGCTAACAAGGCGGCTTGCCTTATTAGAGACTGAGGCGTAGCTTCGTGTCAACTACGCCACAAATGCCGCCGCAACATTTCAATTGCGTATCTTTGAGTCTATGCGTCTCTGTGCCTGGTTGACACTCTCAGATATAATTGGAAGGAGCTGTCAACTGCTCGTCGAATATGGTTCCCTTTGGATGCTACATCAACATCAGTTTAGCACACACAATTTGCGGTCAAAGTTCGTGTCATTCATCTCGATAGCTGCCCGGACCGGAGCACCCTCTCTCTCCATCTTTTCAAATTAGCTCAGCTGACAGGTGGTGTAAACGTCAGTTGACCAGCTCTTTTGTCACCATAACTCTGTCCGTCTAGACAACTGTCGACCGTAGACCGTACACAGTAGATCCAGCGTACAAGGTACAGCAAATTTTAGTTGATTGAACGCTGCGTTGACAAAAGACGTAAAGGTCTGTGACGTCCGTAGATAAAACCCGCTTATACCATGTATTTCTCTCCTGCTTCCCCTTTACCACCCCTTAGCAGTGTCCAGGTTCAATGCTTCAATTAAAATTGCTGTCAATCATTTTTTGTTTGTTGCTTTTACTGCTTTCCACTCGTGTGTTTTTCTTCTTCTTCTTTTATTTTTTTTGTAAAAAATCAAGTTGAGCATTTTGAAAATTTCATAGTTGTGTTCGATTAACCAGCGTTGTTGCCGCTTGTGCATTGGCCAGCCAATGAGGTTTTTGACTTTGACATTGACTTTGACTGATTTGCATTCAAGTTCATAGATACGGCTGTCAGCCAGGTGTAAGTGCCTTCTCGGCATAGTTCTGCTGAGGAAATGTATGTATAAATATTTCCACAATGCTTTATTATATTTTTAAGCAAATTTTCTTTTCTTTCTTCTTTAATTTATAGATTTGCAAAAGAATTTTGGAAAATCGCCATACTTTTTACGCTAAGGGTAAATCATATTTTCCGTTTTTCTGGAAAGTAAGTCGAAGATTCTGAAATTGTAAAAATCAGTGTTTCTTTTTCCTATTTCTTTATTTACACAAAATTACCACATTTCCTTTTTGGTTCGTAATTTTTTTACTCAATATTAGTTTTAGATTACATTCCAGATTTTTGTTCCAACCCAGTTATCTACTCGCAAATTGACAAACATTTAAATGCGTCAATGGGTTTTGGTTTATATTCTTTAAAACGTACACCTTTGTCTGTTCATTTTGTGGCTCTTTTATACCTCTGTCTCTTTCGCCCACTCCCGGTATATCTCTGTATTTGCCGCCCTCTCTCTGCGACTTTCCATCTCTGGTTTTGGCCTGCCCACAGCGTTTGTGCCTGCCGTGAGAACTGTGCCAGGTGAATGGCTTGCCATTGTTCTATTCTGGCCTGTTGTTCGGCGACATTGAGTGAAGCGTTATGCTCTTCTATTTATTTTCTTGTGCAATTATTTATAATAGCGCCTGGCATCAGCTTTAATGCCATGGCGAACTCTCGCACTCGGAATTATGCAGGTAGCAAGGCGCACTTTGTCGGACCATGGCGCATTTCATTAAGGATAATGCATGCCAGAAAGATTGAAAGTAATAAAAATTGTCTGGCAAAAAAAAAACCCGTACACACCCACGCACACACCCACACACACACCTACGCACACACACACAGCGCATACACACCAATATCGACAGGAAGGCAGCGCCTTAATGACGAACTACTTCTCGTCTGCCCTGCAGCACCTGCTGCAGTTCCTTAGAAAATTGCACCTTCTTGTGCAGCAACTTCTGCCTCGACTACAACCATTGCAACAAAAGCAAAAGCAGTTTGCTGTCCTGCTTTCCGGCGTATTAAATAAATAATTAAGTTGCTGCACTCGTTTGGGCGTAGTTTATTGATTTCTATACCCTGATAAACATTGATTTCGAATGTATGATCAAAATATTGAAAATATTGTTCTTTAAAGCTATTCTCAAATAAAAGGCAGATCCATTTTCTTTTTAATTTATTTGCATAGCGATTAAATAAATTTTGTCAATCTATAAGTTTAATTTTAAATATGATTAATGTTGTATTTAAATTTATATTTCTGTATTTAGTTTTCAGCTTATCCGTTTACCATTTTAATATCTGGAATTTCAAATTCAATTTTCAACTACTTTATAAAAAATCAGATAAAACCCAACAATTATTATTCAATCGATTTTTTACAAATTTGTGACTGTAAGCAGGGTATCTGCTAGTCGAGCACTAACTTGTCTGTCTTGGACTGCCTCGGGTTTTCAAACTTTTACTAACTAGTGTGGGATCTGCAGAGTTTTCCCTGGCGCTCGACTCGCACAGTTCGTTGCACTGACCCACTCAAGTTGCTGGGGCGCCTCTTCTTCTTATTCTTCTTCTTCTTCTTGTTGTTGCAAGCCATATAACTAGCCGCAAGTATATTCAAAAATGACACCATAGCACCTACAACAAGTAGTATGCCCCCTACCCACTTCATGCCACACCGAAGTCATACATGTGTATGTTTATTTCTAGGGACTGTCACAAACATATGTCATCCAGCATATCATATTTCCGCAGCCGATTAGCATGTGTACTTGAAGGACTCGTCTTTTATGTGTACTTAAGGTTGAGCTGGCCGTGAGAAAAGTGCTTGGCGCTCTCTGCTTTTTATGTTTTCTTTTTTATGATGTGCTAATGGGCGGTAAACATTTCGTAAGCTTCATTGATTTTTATGCATGGTTTATGGGCCCATTTCAAGTGGGTCACTCGAGAGTGATAAATATGTTTCGGCTTTAGTTGTGCAATAAAACATATGTTACACAACTATAGTTTAGTACTTATGTCATGAACTTATTTGCATCTCATGATTATGATTAATGTCTTTTGTCTATTTCAATGCATTTGATTCGTTTTCTCTCGCAGATCAATTTTCATTTGTATAGAAAAATCTGTTTTTTATCTGAATAGCATGCATAAACATAAACAACAACAAAGAAAGAAATATTTGCTTTGTTGCTTACAAATTATATCATGTTCATTTGTATATTTGCTGTAGACGATTTCAACAATCTCATAAACTGTATTTCCTTCCTGCTCTTATTTTTTTTTAAGGCCAACATATTAGCAATTAAAATTTGTAAATTAATCTTTATTGCTTAGCGCAGCGCTTTTCCGCAATTGAAAACGAAAAACTGATCAAGTTTTGGTCGTTTAAAAAAATGGCATTTATGTTGTGGCGAAAACTAGTTGGTTTAGCCACTTAGCTGGATATCGCCTAGAGAGTGAAATCTTGAGCAGGAAAGTGCTCGAAACATGTGCTGCAACTTGTGTCCAACAGATTTATCAGCCATCATCTAGCTAGTGGTGACAACGTCATCATTGCCACTATCATTATCATCTGCCGCATGATCATTAGCCAAAGCTGCAACAGTCTTTTATCATTTCAAGAGGAGTGGCTGCTGACTGATGATTAATGAAATTTTTGCACTAAATGTTGCTTTTACTTAAGACCAAAAACTTTTGTTGTCCGCTCCTCAGTGTGTGTGTGTGTGTGTGTGGATTATGTGGGACGGCGTTCATCGTTATTGTAATTTCTGGCCATAGGCATTTGGCCAAAACACGCACGTCTCTGCCTCGCACGGGGACATTTGGCACACAGCCAAAATGCTTGGCCAAAACGGAAAAGGCAACAACAACAACGACAACAGCAACACCATAATATAACATATGTGATTGATTGTAATTGAGGTTGGTAAAAGTTGTTGTGTCAATGTCAAAGTCGGGGAGCAAAACAAAAAAAGAATCTGAGCAAAAAATCGGTTTACGCATTTGGTGCTGTCACTTGTGAAAAACCAAAGAAGCGGCAAATTTTCATCAATTTTCACGCAAGCTTTGAATGACACAGCAAATTGTCAAATGGCTTAGATGAGCAATACATGTTCGCCTCTTTTGTCAATTGTTAAAAGTTTGTAAATGAATAATTGATAGGCCACAAAAAACAGACATGCTTTTATGTTTGGATTAAATAAAATCATTTAATCATTTGAGATAATTTCATTTGGGAACTTTCGCCATGGCTATTAAATATTTGATATGCCCAAGTCTTGGTCTGAGTTCTTGCACAATTGCTGACCCGGTTCGAAATGAAGCTCTGTGTCTAATTAACATAGAAACCTACCCAAAATGACCCGCATAGCCACCAACATCAAGTTTAACCAACTTTGGGTTAAAGAGAAGCAAAAACCTTTGCCAGAAATTTCACTTGCGAAAGTTGTGCGCCACAATTAAAGTGGCAATGTGGCGATGTGGCAATAAGAGCACAGCTGACCAGGTTTTTGTTTTAGTTTTCTATATGTTTGTCATTTTTCTTTTTGTGGAATAATTGTGAAAAGCGTTGAAGCTGGAAGAGCACATAAACACGTTTCAAGTGACTGAAATACGTTGCCAAATTATAGCGATAAATGTAAAACACAACTTGGGAAAGTTGGCTATCTGGAAATATGTCAGAGTGTCAACAGCACAAATAATGAACAAAATAATCACAATCAACATCAGCATCAGCATAAGCATAAGCATAATCATAATGATAGTCAAGAAGGAGAAGCAGCAACAGCTGCCAAAATGAGTGCCACAATTGCGAGCATTTGTTGTTGTTATTGTTGTAATATTAAATTACTATGTATCTGCCACTGCCACTCGTTATGATTTCCCAAGCAAGCCAAAAAGGGGTGAAGCCCCCAAATACCCCACTCCTCCTCCTACTCCACCTCCTACTCCTACTCCTATTCCTACTCCTAAGTCTGTCTGTGAGTTTTGGCCTTATGCAATTGTCATTATTGTCTGCTGCTGCTGTTGCTATTGTTGTTGTCATTGTGGTTACTTTGGCCTTATAAACATTCAGCTTATTATATATAAAAATATGTACAAGTGTATATATATATATATATATACATATACATATTTTGTTATTGTCGCGTCGCTGAATACGCAAGCAGCGCGTATCTTGAAGATGTTTTTTCAAGTGCTGTGTTTTGTTGGCTCTTGAAAATTTCACTGCTTCTCATTAAATGAAGTTGTGTCTGTGTTTTTTTTTCTCTACTTTTCTCTTTTTTGGTTACTTTTTTTTTTAGCAATTAAATGTGCCAAAAGCGTAAATTTAATTAATTTAATTGTTGTACTAAAAGAAATGTTGCAAAAATATCTGAACTTGGCCACACATGCAGCTTGTATGTGAGTTTTTTGTGTTGCACTTTTTTGCCTCGAAAATGTTCATTTAGTTCAAGTTAATGATGATTTTTTTCCGGCATCTGCGGAACATTTTTCTCATTTTTGTACTTTTTTATAGAACTAAAACCGAATCAGAAAAATGCGCATATCAAATTGTAAATAATTCTTCTTCAATCTTTCAAACTTCACAGTCTGAAATGAACGCTGTGAATCTATCCCTGAAAATAAATCTACAAGGGATTCAAAAAATATTCTAAAGATATATTATAAAGCAAAAAGGAGAAATTAAATTACGTTATAAAAAAGATATTTATTTTATTTATATTTATTGTTTTTTTTACAAAGATTTCTTCAAAGTTGCTTTCTGCTATTCAGTAAAAGCAACTTCATTTTATTGCAGGGTATAAAAAAGTCTATCAGCATTGACACAGCTTAAAATGATGAAATCTTTGGCAAAAGCTAAGCCAACTCTTTATATGATTGCCAAACTGTGATCTTGTACAATTAGCAGGCATTGCAGGCCAACGCCTACCACAAACTGTGACTAATTGATGAGATGCTCAGCTGCGCAAGCAGTTAGAGACAGACACAGCCAGCAAGAATGCCTCACTTAAGCGAAAGTATTTTATATGACATCAATTTCCATAAGGCGTTCAGCTTTAACGGGTTTGATTAGTCATACACACGCTGGAGAGACAAGTGAATCATCTATGAATAAAAACCGAATGAGATGTGTACTTTAATGCCACCGAACCCAAATGCCAAATGACGCAAATTCATTCAGCAAAATAAGTGTGATTAAAAAAAAGACACTCAAATTTATATAAGTATGAATCAATTTTTTTTTTACATTTTGGACAAGTGATTGCATTTATAAATACAGCACGCGGTCAGAATGTGTACGTGATTTGAATGCAAATTTGCATTGGCGCTACAAATGTATCTGTATCTGCGCGATACACTCTGTATCTGGTATCTGTTGGATGCAAAGCTGCGCTATCATGGCATTGGCAGCATGTTGGGGCAGAGTGTTTTTCGTGTTAAAGCATATAAAAATTAAAATGCCTGCGGTTTGCATTTATGGTATTTTCATTTTTATTTATTTACTTTTTTTTATTTCATATTTTTATTTTTGTTTGCGGTCTCGCTTGGCAGACGAGTGTATGAAATGTTCGTTAATATGGCCAATCGTGAAGTAGACAACTAGTCAGACACCAGACAAAAGCGTGTGTGTTAAAACATATTTATTTTTGAGTCATCTGCCATTGTTAGAGCATGCTTTACCAGCCGTCTGCCACAAACTTATGCAACATTTACAATTACTGAATTCATTTTTGATTACTGCACGGATCATAAGATTGGAAATTAAATCTACAAATTGATGAATGTAATTCTTCATTTGTTACGCTTTTGCATTTGAGCTTTATTGATAAATTTATTCTGATAAATATTCTGTAAGTCGATAAAGTAGAGTATCTCCCACAATTTTAAGACAGGAGTTACCAAACTTTCTTTCGCATTTTAATAGCTAAAGTTACCAAACTTGGAAGGCAGTAAATAAATTTCTTGCAGCAATTTCTTAGGTGCTTTTGCTCCGTATCATGAAAATTAGTCAGTTAGTCAAAGACATATTTTCTTTTCTTGAAACGGTCATGTTAATTTGCCAGTTTTTGTGCTACACTTTTCAAGAGTTTTTTCTAAAATTAGTTCCGCAAGAAACTGTCTTGTCAAGAGCTACAATTTTATGTGAGTCCGAGTTCTCTGTGTGTAACCAATTAGTTGCTTTCACATTTCAACAGCTTTCAGGCAACTGTCAACACTTCTGCTGCTGTTGCTGCATTTGCCCCACTCAATTCACATTTCAATGGGCCACTAAAAATGTCATTCTTCATTTGAGTGAGCGATAATTTCTTTGCTTGCTCAGCACTTGCGAAATCATTCACATTTTTGGGCACAGTTCCCAAATGTCTCAAACGAAACTAAAAAGTCACATTTGACATTTTCGGTTAAGTGCTTGGCTGCAATCGCTCAAAAGCCGAAAACCCATTTAAAAGTTTTGTCATTCGCTTTGATAAAATTATGAAAGTGAAGATTTTCAGACTTTCCAGCCAATTTAGCAGCTGTGCGTTACAAATAAATATAGAAGAAGAAGAATTCTTGGCATTGGTTGAGCAGTAAACTAATGCGCCCCACAGCAATTGAAGTCCATTGTTCTTTTTGGCCCATTAAAAGCAGCCCCAGCTGCCAGCTCCCAGCTCCCTGCTCCCAGCCACAGTTGTCCCTGGCGAAACAAGCCACACTAATGAGCGTCATGGCATGCATAATGCATGGAACAGGCAGGCAGGCAGCTTGCCACAAACCCTGCCACTGCCACCCACTCGAGAGTAACATAATAGTGGCTGTCAAGTGCAGTGCATGTGTAAAAGATACAAAGCTGCTAAGATACTTCCTTGTCCGAGAGCTCTTTGGGCCACAGTCGAGTGCGCATACGAAACTTAATGACAATATCAAATTACACACAGACGGACAGACAGTCAGACAGACAGACAGACAAACAGACAGTGGGATTGATGGACAAACAGTCAGTCAACAATTTGCATGACACACTTAGCCAGGCCAGCTGGCAGCTTTCAGCTTGTGGGAGTGGCAGTGGCAGTCTGTCTACTCAAATCCTCGCCTGTCCACAAGTTGTGCTTACGATTTAAGACCCCAACACGATTGTCAGGTTGGCCAGTTGGCCAGTTGGCAGTTTGTCAATGGCTTGTTAGCCATGCAAGGCAGCGTACACAGTTTAATGCAATTTTCACTGTCAATTTCGAAAATAAAATCAAATAAAACCACAACGCAACTTCAGCGTGTCCAACGAAAATGAAAGTAATTTGCAAAAGCCATGCAGCGTCTTCTTCTTCTTCTTCGTCTTTAGTTTCTTCTTCTTCTTGCTCAATCGGACACAGATCGTGCGGCCGTAAACCAAACTCAGAGTGAAACATGTGAAAGTCGATGATCACTCGACCTGCTGCTGATGCTTTGGCATTTGCCATCAATGAAAGTGGCCACCGGCCCAACGAAACTATCTTTTTTCTTTGGTCTGCTACAATTCAAGATTGGTTTTGTGGCAATATCTAATAAAAGCTACTTTAAGCTACAAAACATCTTTAACTGTATTCTACAGCTGTTTAGCTCTTAGCTCTCTGTGGATACCTAAAGTGTTTAACAATATTATTATTATTAAATCCTTTCATTCTTTTCCAATCTTTACTATCTCAATATTTGATTTGAAATCATTAACTATGCGATAATTAATTTTGAATCAATATTTTTTTTCGAATGCTAAGAATATTCGGAAAATGCAATTCTAGTAGAACAAGTTTGTTTTTTAATTAAATTCAAATATATATTTTTTAAATAAATATTCTGATTTTATTAAATTAATTTATTTATCGATAACTTCACTCGATTTGCGAATATCGATATAATTCGAGAGTGCAACAGTTTCTTAATGGAAACTTTGAACACAAATAATAAAAATAATTTAAACAGATGGGTTTAGGGCATCTCGTGGTCGAGTTCACTCGACTACAGCATTCATTTTTGATATGTTAATAACTAACTAAATCAGTTTAGCATGAACTTCGATTCTTTTTTTCATTTCAATTGCCTATTTTTAAAGATTTGCCCTGTGCTAGAAAAATAATATCATTCGGAAACGTTAGTTCGCTGCCTTTGATCTAACTCTTTTGGTTTTTTTCCCAATCATCGTTGCTCTCATTGCTTGGTTCACAACAATGCTTTCCTTTCCCTTTTGCGGCATGCTGCTTAATTGATTATCTCCCACACGATATTTTAGCCTCACACCCATTGTGCATTTTCCGTTTTGTCTTCCCCATTCTGGTAAGCGTGAATCTTTCATGGGGCCTTTGCATGATTCGTTAAATAACTTCCTGCTTGGTTAGCTGAGTCCACCCAATTAATTATGAAATCAAAACGGTAAAAAGTATTCAAGCGATACCTTTTCCCAAACGACCATTCCATGTTACCCCAGCTCAACTGCTTCCTCAAAGTGCCAAAGAAGCATTGCTCATATCGATCGATCGATCAAAAGTTTTCAACAGTACTTACTGAGAAATCGAAAAAACGGAAAATTCAGAGACATAATTTTCAGATATGCGCACTTACCTGGAAAGAGAGGAAATAAGAAATGATTAATTAGTCTGTCGATGAGTCAAGTATCACTTATATATATTGTTGAGTATTGCTCAAGAGTATTTGTGGAGTGCCTTATGGGCACTATAAATAGAGAAAAGGCCATGTGCAATTTCTATTGTGTTACGCATATAAAGTATATTAATTAGCAGAGCCAACACCAAGCGCATCCCACGTCATAAAGCGATATAGATATATATATGGATATGTATATATATGGATATATATGGATATATTGTAGATGCTGCCACAGTTGGACATTTAATTAAGTGCGAACGAAATTGCAATATATAAAATATATATATATATATGCATATGTACTTTATATAAAAGACGACGAACTCTGAAGGTTTTAATTGGTCTCCGCATTTCCGTTATGCGGGCGAGCGTTGCCAGATCAGCGCTTTGTCGACTGGGTTCATTTGCAGCTGGCAAGCTGTTATTAGCATTATCAACAAATTATTTGTTGATTATATGGCAGAAGAAGGCAAGCAGCTGCTGGGACTTTCATCTGGTTGTCAGTTGCCAGTTGGATTTCGTGTGATCTTTGATTGCTGCTGCATGCAACACATTGACCCTGAATGAGTGACGGATCGAAGCCGTAGGCTGTGCACAAAGTGTGGCATTGTCTTGGCTGCTGGCGTCTGTAGTTTGTTGTGGGAATCATTGATGTCTGCCACGAAAGTCGGAAGTCGTTGTGGTTACCCAATCTTTTGCTCTAATATTCTTTGCCCACATCTTGCTCAAGACTCGCACCATAAAATAGCCAAGTAATTCCCATTGACAGCGCAACATGTGAGTTGTCACCTCTAAAAGCCCACAGTAAAAAACACAAAACTTGAATACTTTTCCAATTTATTTCGTGTGTCTATCCAAATTGGGTAAGTACTTCTATATAAGGCTAAATATTTTTAGTGGCGTTGCGCGTGGCCAGTGTTTTTGATCAGCCCACAATTTGCTTAAAGTTTTGGTATTGTGCGAGTTGTCGTCACTTGTTGACTTTGAAATTGAATTTAGAGACTACGCAACCTGCGCGCCCCACATCTTATCAGCAGCTGCCTTATCTAATCTGTCACTATGCAACTCGCTACTCGCTACACCATAATTTCGAGTTACACAAATGTGTGTTAATAATTACGTCACTAAACACAGTTTTCATTTGGCGCCGCACAATTAAATGGGAGCTGTTGCACGGGGCGGGTCAGGCGGCAAACAATTAATGCGCCCTGCATGTGGGCAGGGGGCGGATCGGGGTTATGTAAACTCTTAAGTGATTAAGGTCAGCCCGCTAATTAGAAGACAAATAAATGAAAGTGGGTGAGCTTCGGCAATGGGTCTCAGCTAACACCTCATATAAATTACATTACTACAAATAGTTATACGGAGAGCGGTCACTTTGAAGACCACTTGCAGTTGCTATCAAATGTATAAAAAGGCAGCATCTCAAAATGAAGACAGAGAGAGAGAGAGAGGGAGAGAGAGTGAGAAAGAGTGAGAACTATATGCATGTTTTAAAGAATTTTATAATACGAGGCGTAAAATTGAAATAAATCACAATTAATTTACACAATAAATTAAAATTAAACAAGTAAAATTTGTGGAATTCAGGCAAATACTTCATAGATAATATTACACTGCGTAACAATCAAAAGAGGAGACAGAAGGAAATGTATATAAATATATATATATATACACCTGAATATTAGATTTAGTCAACAACGTCTATCTGTCTGCCTGTTGGTCTTTTTGTATGAACCCGACGATATCAGAGACAATAGCCATATACAGAATATCAGTTCGTAGATCAAGATTAATCGATTAAAATCGATTTTAAACACCTGTTCATTTACACATGTATTGAAAGCGATAAAAGCTTGCGGCTAAAAATGTACTCTCAAGTTTTTCCCAAGTCTGCTTTGGGTGTTTCTGGACTTTGCAGAATAATGGAAAGTGCGCTATTTCTGATAATTGAACCGATCCATATCTATATCTAACAGTATCTGTCAATTTTTTATGCCAGAATGATGCATAAGTTACAGCTATAACTGTTAAAGCTGCATATTTCCATATAAAAGTGCATGAAATATGTATTTTTAGTTCTTGCAGATTGAATTGACTACTGACAACAACATGTGGCTGCCCACATTTCAGTGCGAATTTACCTAACGTGTATTGGCAGGTTTCAAAACAAACATGGCAACAGATACATAACTAATAAAAGGCCTGCAATCCGACTTGGTGTCATGGCTTTTGGGTCTAGCAACTGTTCAATGTTGACTGAAAAAGCAGAAAATGTCAAACAATTGGGCACAGAGGCCTGCCAGCCACTAACGAACCGTGGCAAAAACTCAAAACTGATGCCGACCTGATATTTTCCAAAAGGGACAATGCCAATGTAAAATGGGAAAAAATAAGTGGAAAATGCCCAGACCAATTGTTTCGCCCAGAGAAACAGCTGCCAGAACCCCATTGAATCCCTGGGCTGCCTTTGTTTTCATCAACATTTTGCGCTGCTTAAATTTAACTTCCGCTTCTGCAACATTTTCATTTTTATACGTTGATACCCATTAAAAATGTGTGAAAAGGATGTTGTGAACAGGCAGTTTAAAGAATTTACTGCCTATTCAAATATATACATATATAAATATATATATACGTATATATTCTTGATCAACGTCTGCCCATCTTTCCATAAGAAACCAAACAAATAACAATGACAGCAAAAATTGTAATAAATTTGTTGGAATATGAATTTCATCATTGTTCAAATTTGATTTGTTTTGATTTTGTTTGAATAGCTGATACATGTGTAAGACTTATGTTAGGGCAACTACTAGTCGGGTTGCCTCTTCTAAAAAATGTATACTCTTTCTTTATACTTGACTTGATTTTAGTGATGATTTATATTGTATAGCTCGGCACGGCCTGCGGCCATATATTGAATATCAAATATGATTTCAAGACGCTGCCAGCAGAAAGTAAAAAAAAAGATTGCGCCTCGAATTGAATTTTATGTCGCATCAGCTTAGGCTCTGCCACTGATTCAGATTGCGACTCTTGGAGTGTGTCTGCTCATATTTTTTACTGCACTTTGCTGGGCGCAACAATAAATTGCCTTTCATATACACATAGATTCTACGGCTGCAATATGTATGACTACTATGAGTTGTATTTATGTATATGTGTATATATATATATATATGTATATATATATATATATATATATATATTTATAGTCTCTTTGTGGCTTTGCCATTTATGTTATTAATGCGGCGCATGCCTTGCGGCTGCCTTTGTCTGATTCGGGAACCTGTTTGCCCAGGAGGCTTTGCTGGATATTACTTTGATGCCCTACTTCAGGGTATTATAGTTTAGTGCATAGATTTGAAACGCATTGAATGCTGCAACTCTGATGGAAAGTCAGTCTTTTTTGATGTTCTTAAATAGCTACTAGTATTATTATTGGCTCACTTCTGATCAATTTAAAGACTATAATTTTTTTCATTATATTATAGTTATTCCTTCTTTCAATGTTTACTTTGCTTCAGTCTTGATTGCTTGTGTTCATATGAAATTCGTATAATTTTAGGAGCACACTTCGCTTATTTTGACCGCAGCTGTCTAAATATTGAAATATTTTAACCCAAACAAATTTTAGTTGGTTTTCTGAGTTTTCATTTCAGTTTATGTTTGAAACCTGTGCACATTTATACGATATTGTTGATCATTAAGGTAATTACCTTTCCCAAAAAGTACAAAATTTCATGTGTAGTCATCGCCTAGACATAAATAAAAGTCCCTGTAAAATTCTCGAATTAATAGCGGGTTGAATTCCACATATAAAAATTGGCCAAATCAATTTACTGTATCATTTGAATGTTTTCATTGCCTTATTCCAATATTTAACTAGACCAATTAATTTTTTTATTTTATTTATGTATTTAATCTTCTTTTAATTTCTGCGTGTTCATAGACAGACAGACAGATAGATGAACAGTTGGAAAGTCAGCAAACCCTGCCCAGTTAGTCTCCTCTTTCGATGGAGTTTAACGAACTTTTCACTAAACTCGATTATTCGAATCGCACAGATACTCTATAAATTGAATTGATAATAGCATCTGCCAGGGTATTAGATGTTCGCCAATCTACGCATTGTTTGCTTACTCGTTTTTTTTATTCGCATGAAAATCGAAGTTTATAGCTGAGCATATAAAAATATCTTTGATTGATATCGGTAAGTGAAATGCGTGCTGCGCCAAATTTCATTAAATATTAGCAGCTGCCCGCATAATTTAGAGAGCGAATAAAAAATGGCCATGTGGAGCTGATGATACATTGCAGAGAACTTGCCCCGTGGTGGTATAATTACAAGCGAATCTTGCAACACATCAGCATTTTACTACGCTTGTCTACGGCTTGAAATCGGCTAGAGACGAGCGGCTTTTGACTTTTAATTATATTTTTTTTGACGTGTCTTCTTTAAACCTCTTCTTGGCAAAGAACAGGGCTGAATAGAGTTGACTATGCAAGCACTAAAGTTAAATTCATTTAATATCAGACAATTAAAAAATGCTATTTAAAAAAAAAACACATTGCTGAAAACATAATTTAGCAAGAGAATATTTGAGTATATATTTATGAAACTGTATTCAATGAATTAGTAATGTAAAAGCAACTCAACTGGCATTATCTCTACATCTGTGACACATAGTAGCATATTATTTGAAATACAAATAAATGAAGTATAGCAGGTCAGTTAGCTTCAAATTTGGGTCATAACTAATGCAAGCCATTAACTCGAAAAAAAACTGTAGCTAATCGCAAAAAAATAAAAACAACTCTCTAACCGCCTAATAACTTGAACCGTTTTATTTCCAATTTCGGATTAGCATGCTTGCATTGGCTCCGTTTCTGGCTTGTC
The DNA here is from genome assembly GCA_035044325.1 of Drosophila nr. medialis 2 BK-2023a. NCBI lineage: Eukaryota > Metazoa > Arthropoda > Insecta > Diptera > Drosophilidae > Drosophila > Drosophila nr. medialis 2 BK-2023a. The sequence continues at coordinate 2,184,159 of JAWNMH010000348.1, forward strand.
CAATAAGATGGAAAGTCTATCTTCATCATCATCATCGTGTTCTAGCTCGCATTTGGTGGCACGACTCGTTGCACTCGTCTCAGACGAACCGGCAGCAGATCCAAATGAAAAATTGAAAATTACACTGAGCTGGTATTTCAGCAGTAGGGCAGAACGAGAGCCGAATCACGGCGTACACAAGACGAATCTGAACAGACACCGCTCATTATCTGTGCAGAGACGGAGTCAGGTAGCCGACAACCGGTAAACCGGTTCAGCGAAGCCGGAAAACCTGTCCAGCGATTCGACAACATATTGTGGCAGAGCTCGCCACTCAACAGCCTCAATGGCGCATCAATTATGCTAATGAAGTTTTTATTGTGGCTCCGTAGCGTAAAGCTTGTACAAGTTTTTCACAAAACACAAATATGAACGACTGACAGGCGCAGCAAAGCCGGTTTTTCCTCAGCTGGTAGGACAAAATGTCACTTCAAAATAAAAGAATAAAAAATTAAATACACGTAAAAGAGCAATTTGCATTTGGTGACCTTTGCTGCACACTAAACACTAAACACCTCGAACTGTACCCACGCCTTCAATCTGTGTCATTTTCCCAGCCGTTTCATACTCTGTTATTCTTGACTAACGAGCTTTTGTTTACTCTGACCCTGAGCTGATTTATATATAGTTTATGGCCGACGAGTAACTGACTTACATGTATGTATATACATATATATGTATATATGTTATATATATATGTTCGATTTGTCTCGATGACATTTTCAGTTGCCTTTAAGATCTGTCCCGAAGCAGTCTGCACTTGTTCAACGGTGTCGTGTGAAAATGTCAGCTGTACTTCTATTAATTTGAATAAATTATTTGAATTTTCTTAAAGCTGGTTTCTGCTGTGTAACATATATAAACATATATATTAGGGACAGATATATACGTATATATATATACATATAGCTAAAATCATAAAGCTCAACAAAGCATGCTCAGAAAAGTAATGCGAAATGGTTTTTGTGGTGCACTTTTAACCGCTGGGTTGCCTTGGTAAAGTCAACAACTGGCATTATGTTGCATTGAGGTTTATGATTATGATTATGATTATTTTATGAATTGCATTTAATGCAACGTTAAGTTTTGAGCAGCTTGTGCAGAAGCTGCTTTGCAAATATTCGTTTTACTAAAAAATGGGGAAATGTTCATAAAGTAAGGGCAAGTCTCTCATTACGAATTGTTTAATGAGACCAGGCAAAAAACCAAATACCATAGATATATTTAAAGCTCTTAAAGCAAGTTTCTCAATATGCACTATGTAAAAAGACCAGGCAAAAACTGTTTACCATAAAAAGATTAAAAACTATAAAGCCAAAATCCAAACCAAGAACCATAAACCAAAATAAATTCAAATTAAACATAAAATTCAGTAGAAATTTTGATATTTTTTTATACAATCAAAGTGAAAATTCATGGAAAATATTTTTCAGTGTAGTAAAAATAGTTTTGTGCAACTACAAACTAAAAACAAACTACAAAAGTGTAAACAATTTTTTTTTGAAATTAATTCATAAATGCTGCACGCTCTTATGCAAGGCACAACAATAAGAGCGGCAAGCAGCAAGTGTCCAAACCAAGTTGTATCATTAAATTTGTGTCGCCACAACCATGCCAAAGAAAACTATGCAACTATTATGGATCTTTTGGTTTACCATATCGGGCCTGAAGTACACCTGTTGCGTATACATGGAACTTTTGAGTGAGGACGTCTTATCCGGAAACAAAATGCATTTGCCTGGCATTATTGCTCTGCCAGTGCCACCATTAATTGTTGTCGCTGTTGTCATCGTCGCTGCTGTTGTTGTTGTTGTGTTTGCTGTCAGTTGGTGATGGCCAACGCCCACGTCTGTTTTCTGGGCCGTCAGACTGTTCGTCGAGTTGACTTTTGAGGCGTGCGAGAGGCGTTTCATATGCGTCCACATCTGATGCCAGGGCGCCACGTCTTTCTATATGGTTGTTTTTTTTTAACCATTTTGTTTTGGGGTTGTTTGTGTTGTTGGGGCGGACACGCACAGGACAGTGGGTATTTTTTTTTGTATTTTTTTTTTATAGTTTTGTGTATTTATGCAAGATAGTGTAAAGGGGTTTGGAAAGAATAGAAATAAATATAATTTTTATTTTAATTGAATGCAGCCAATTTTTCTGTTTTTCAAAACAAAAATTTGCGATTATGTCAAGTTTTTGTAAATTTCATTTAATAACAAAATAAATACTTAAGTACAGGCATAATTCGATTTTGGTCATATTAAGTAAATTATGGCAAGTGCAATTGTACACATTACCACATCCAGTGTGAATAGATGCCCCAAACAACATAAGGCGGCACTTGGCACGCACTTAACACCCCCCAACACACATACGCAAATGACTACACACCCTCCCTCGTCCCCCCTGCAGATACTTAGCTGCTATGATGTCATGCAGTCGGGTTTTAACAATCCCCACAATCCACCCGACAAACGCGACCGACGAACTTGCAATTTAAATTTCATTCGCGTTTGCCATGTTTATTTTTTTAGTCAGTTCATGTTTGGTATAATTGCATGATGTCAGCCCTATAGACTGGAACGTAGCTTTCTTTTAACCATGTTTTTCATTATTCTATTTTTTTTTTGATAACGGCAAAGTAACACTGATAAGGCTATTATTTTTATAATTGGTTAGCAAGGTTTTGCGTTGATATGGTTGACTTATTTCATTAAGTAGAATTCTTATGACAATTTTGTTGAGGTAGTCAATCTATTTTTGAATTGAGTGATGTGAATCATTTGTGGTCTGCTTAGCGAGAAAAAGTAATAGAAGACTGCGTAAAGCAATAATACACCGTGTGACATTTGATATATGTGACTTTTTTCTATTAATGTTCGTCTTATTTGCAAATTCAATATTCGCTAAGCCTGTTGAAGGTTGCGTATAGAAAACAGTAATAATTTGAAAGTACTTTGTAATAATGGAAAAATAAATCATGAAGCTTACTTATTATCATCGGAAAATGTAATATTTTTTAGGCATTAATAGAACTATTCATGAAGCAAAAGTCTTTTACATATGTAACAATTTGCCAGTTTTTCGGCTTTATTATCGGTTCTTATATCGAATGGAACTTTTTCCCTCGCAAATTGTCGCTTATTAAATCTAATACTCAATTCGCTTGTTCGCTACTCATAAAATCACTCAGCACCCTATTATGAAATATATATGTGTATTTTTTCAACATATGCATGTTTGTGCAGGGCATACAATCCATAGCAACTGGAGCCAAGGCCCACAACACAAAGACCCCAATCATAATATTCATAGCTCATATTCATAAACCCCAAAACCCCCAAACCCAAACCTTGTGCGGTCAGCAATGCATTTAAAAGTCATGCCCTTGTCGCTAAATAAGTCTATAGTTTGGAGTGGTCTCTAACCGTGTGTGAGAGAGAGAGAGCGGGAGAGGGAGAGAGAGAGAGAGAGAGAGAGGGGGGAGTAGGTGCACCTCTGTATGCAGCTAGGTATTATGCCAAGCGCTAAACAAATGAAAACGATTTCCGTTAGTCATGCAAACAGTTGCGCACCCGAAAACAAGATATTCGTAACAACGAATACTGAATACCCTACAGATACATTGCTCATATCGAACAAGAACTGATTTTATTCTTATTTTATTTAAATTGTTGAACTGAGGCTTGAGTTTCCTTTGTTTTGCTTTGCTTATCAAGAATGTATATCAATATGTCGGGCTTAGATTTATATATATATTCCATTTTTAAAAAATGATTAGCTTGCTTGAATCGGAATCGCAGAACTAAAATGCCCGTTGGCAGGGTATACAAAGTGCAGCACGCTGCCATTTGGCAAGTGCAGCGAACGGAAGCAATGAAAATGGGTACAGCAATTGCCCGGCCTGTTTGTGAGTGTGTGTGTTGTGTGCTGTTGTTGTTCTTCTTGTTGGTTGTTGCCATGACCCACGCCCCCCTTTCTGCTTTGGCTGCATTTAAATGCATGTATATCGCGAGTATTTTTTCCTTTAATCATAAACAATTCATTAAAACGGGAAATGGCAATTAAAGCATGTTTCAACATGCATACATATATATATATATATATATATACGCATATCATAAAACTATATACAGATGCGTATATATATTCATTTATGGGAAGGAAGCAACTTGGCCATGCAAGATGCACAGCTGAAGAAGGTCGTCGGGTTCCCAGTGGGCATATTAAAGACTCCAAATATTTATTAAACAAGGCCCCCCCACAGAGATGCAGGCAGGTTGCGAATGTGAATCAAATGCTAACCGAGTTACTCGTTACTCGAGCACTCACTGCGAACACTCACACTCACTGCGAACACTCACACTCACCGCGAACACTCACACACGCACACTCACACTCACACAATAGCCACTGATTGCAGAGCTCTTCGTCTGCATCTTCTTTGTGCCTCATTCCAAGTCATGGCTTGGCTTCGTCTTCGTCTCGATTTTTGCTTCTTCTTCTGCATCTTTCTGTGGCATGGCTCGTTTATCGCGAAGCTTGCATGCGCAAGTGCAGGGCGCTTAACTCAATTACACACATACGCATACATGCAGCAATTCGTTGCAACAACAACTGCATTTGGCATGCAACATGTTGATGTAATATGCAAATTTGATGCTGTTTGCCATTGTTTCGAGTTTTTCACTAGAAATTTGCTAATGTGGAATGTGTAGCTGCAACATGGGGAAGCTGCAGCAAGTAGTGAGAGGAAGAGAGAGAGGGGTAGAGAGAGATAGAGAGTAAGGAAGAAGTTTTGTATATATTAGAAGACTGCCGCTAAGTTAAAGAGTTAAACTCAAAGTGATTACTGTTTGGACAACGAGTTGATTGTCCTCAGTTTGTTGTTGCTGAATATGGGTAAACAAGGTAAAGGGTATCATGAAGTTGTGCAACAGTTTGCAACAGCCAGAAGAAAGCAGATAGCCAATGCAGGCCTCGTTTATGTTTAGTTTCCTGCGAATATCGTGTTAACTAAAATCTTGTTTAACGAAATTTCCAGGTTTCTTAAAACACTCACAAATATATTTTTTTTATTAGTTTTATGTTTGTTTTTTTTATTTATTTAATGTGGACTAATAAAAATTGTAATAAAGAAAACTATGAAATTTAGCAACATCATCATCTTTACAGCATTCTCCTTATGATCAATTGGCTTCTATTGAAAAATATGTAAAATTTTCCTTTTGATCTCTCATTCTACTTTCAAGTATCATCCCAATGACAGGCACACATATAGATATATAGATGGCACTCTTCTTTTGAAACCCCGTTCTATCTCATCAGATCTGATCGCTTTTTTGAGGTCAGCCCTTTCACACTTGCTTGCCACTTGGCGGCACTTGGTTGCCCACACTTTTATCAATTTCCCCCAATTTACATGTGGCCATATAAATATTAACACACTGCTCCACACTAAACCCCTGCCTGCCTGCCTGCCAAATGCAATCCATCAAAGTGCATTAAAAATGAAAATATTAAAATTGGCCTCTTTCTACAGCTGGATGCATTTGACTTCGCTTGTGTGTTTGTGGGTCAAAGTGGGCAGCCTGCTTAATTGTGATATATCACTTGACTCCACGGGCGAACAGCATTAAGATATTAAAATTTAAATGCGAATACAACTTCAAAAGCTGCGCTGATGCTCGCGTGGAGTATATAGTTGATATATATACAACATTTAATTCAAATTCTACATAAAAATTGGCATATAATTAAGTATTGTTAAAAATAAAACTTTGTTTATTTTTTAAACTTTAAATATATTTTCTTTTAAAGAAAAATGTATTCAATGTAGAAATTAATTTAGCTTAGTTGATCATAATATATAAGATATAGCGATTTCACAAAATATTGAATAAATGAGATAAGAAATTTATTTTTTTTTGTATATTTATTTTATGTATTTTTGATTTATTCTTAAAGTTTTTACAACTAGTCAGGAATATTACAATTCGATTAATATTAACTATTTTTTTTTTAAAACAATTAAAATAGTTTAATATGCTTCAAATAAAGACATTAACAATATGTTCAATAGTTTTATTTATAAAACTAACACAATAAACAATTTATTATTGCCACAACTAACAATTTCATTTTCAGCAGCATTTTCACTTGTGTTCCTCATTTCAGCTTTAAAGCAAGGGGCATATTTGTGCTTGAACTTGTCTGTTTTTTTTTTGTGGCAATATTCAACCTACATTTTCAGCGCATTTTGTTTTGCACTTGATTTGCTTTGCCCAGCCTCTACACCCCGCCCCCCTGGCAACAAAGATGGCCAAAAATTGCACTACTGAGTGCCATTTTGGAGCTGGGACCGAAAATTCCCCCGCGTTGCTGCCTGGACTTGGTCCTGGTTTCGGTTTCGTTACTGGAAATGGAACTCTGCTCCAATGCGCCTATTTGTAGCTCTGCGCACTTACAACCCTCTTCCGCCCCTCAGCCACTGTCCCACGCACCTAGCACAACACACCCCGCCGCTAGAAGCACCCCACCATTTTTTTGCATTAAGCCCTGCCATTTATTTGTATATTTTATTGTAGCGCATATTTTCCGCTAAAGTTTTCTGTTCGCTTTATGAATGAAAACATTTTCGTTTCTGGGGTTCGTTTGGGTTGCGCTGCAAAAGGGGATTGCATGTTTTTCTACGTATATATATATATACATATATATATATATTTATACATATAGTGTGTTTTATATATATGTGTGTGTTTTATTTTCTTTTTGTTGGCTCATTTTTATTTTTACGCATTTCTTGCGTGTCGCTGTCTTTGTCGGCTATTTGTCTTGCAGTATAGTTAACTATAGGCAGAGGGGGGCTAATGGGTCGAGGGGGTCGTCGCGTCGCTCTATTTTTTGACTTTGCAGATAATAAGCGGCTCTGTGTGCGTGAGTGTGTGGGTGTGCACCCACTTGCTAGTTGTGCCCCCCTGTGTTTATTCAGCGATTTTCGATGCGTGCCACACAGCAGTTTCAACTCAAGTTTCTCGACTACAGTTTTGCCTTAACCCTTCAAAATTGATTTGATTTTCCATTTATTTACCTAGCCGTATTTTTCTTTTTCCAGCTATTTTTGGTGTTGCTATTTATGGGCTAATTTATGGGCTAATTTATGGGCTCATAATTGTTCCTTATGTGCAAAACAAGTTATTACACGATTCGTCATGGCTTTCATTTAACTCGAGTTTTTCAATCATAATTTAATACGAAACATTGTTTAGTCAAGGTCAAAGTGTTAACTATTGCAGAGTTATACGAAATTAATACTTTTGAAATAAGATTTAAGAAATTTATAATTGTTGATAATTTGATTAGTTTTAAAATCACATTTAATTTAAGCTAAAAACACTCGAGATATTTTTTATTTTTATTATTTGTGAAACAATTGAAAGTAAATTAAAGCATTTTAATGATTTAATTTGAATGGTTATTTATTTATTGTATGATTTCATTTTTGTTGTGTACAAATTCCACTTTTATTTTTTTAAATTCAATATTTATTTTCAATTGAGTTTTATTTTTTTAATTTTATTTATTTTATTGTCTGTTCAAAATGTACTAAATTGCGCTTTCCCGTTTTGTTTCCCCATTTGCAGTCGAGCAGCTTTGCGCTCTCTCCCAAACTTTTGTGGCTATTATCTCTACATTATTTATGATCATCTGCTCAGTGCCTCGCACCCAACTCTTTCACGCCTGAAGTAATCGTCACCCAGTGCTCCCCCACTCCATACCTCTAGTCCCCTGCACCCTCTTTCCGTAGAGGCCTCGCTGCGCATTGAACCGTGTTGAAAAACATTTTTCATTACTTTTAATTTGTTGCAAAAACATTGAAAATGTTACATGCGAATATGAATTTTGTTGTGTGTTCTAGTCGATGTTGTTCTTTGTTGTTATTGCTGTTGTTTTGGCCGTCTCTGCCGTCAAATTGAAATGCGCACACAAAATAAATTGACATTGAACGTTAAATTTATTGAAATTGTTTACGTGGGGGCTGCAATTGTTTTGCGGTTTTTTCCTTCCTTTTTTTTGCGCCGGGGCTTGTTTGAACATATTTCACAAGCATTGGCATAGATTGCATTTCATTTCACTTCAGATACATTTCACCCAACACACACACACACACTCGCATATTTCTCTGAAATAGCGCTGCATGCTTTCTGCTCCAGATACGCGACTTGAGCCCTTTGGCAACTGCAGTGGAGTGCACCGAGGCTTGGCAATAGTTATCGCCAAAGACGAGTCTGGCCAAAAGACCATGCAGGCCATGCTGTGTTGCCCGTTTGTTTGGCTTTTGGGTCGTCCGAGTATAACTATAACTATCTGGCAAAGTCCAGCCATATGCTTGTCTAGCACGTACCAAGTTTTTCTTTTCTTTTCTCTTTTTCCTTTTTATTATACCCTGTTCACAGTCAATAGCGGAAAAATGGGGTATACTGATGAAGAAGACACAATATGATGTAAAAAGAAACAATGTATTATGAAGAGTGGACATCAGCTATAAAGAATATATTTCATCTGGAGTCCCTTTAGCACTACGAGCATAGTTGAAATAATCAAGTTTGAGTGTTATTTATCTATTGATCTACGTTTTTTTTTATCAACTTGATTTATCAGTTTTCTATATTCTGAAATAATAATAAAATAATATAGCTAATACGAATTATTTCCATATTTAATTTGTCAACAGTTAAATGAAAATAAATAAATTACAAATACAAATAAAAATTAATTAAAATAAATTAACTCGATTTTAAATTTAAGTTGAAATATTGTCTTTCAAAAACGTAATGAATGAATTTTAAATTCAAATATTTTCTTTCAATCAAGTAATAAAAACAGGTTGGAAAATGAATTCCAAAAAACAACAAATCTTAACTCGCTTCGAATGGAATATTTGCTTTTCAAGAGCGAAATTTGATTATAGCAGCAACAGTTTCTTATTTAACAGGGTGTATCCCAGTCGTTGACTCCTCACAAGTGCTGTCTAATATATTTTTTTTGTTTTTGCTGAGATTTCAGCTGTTTGCTTTCCATTTGTGAGCGGTGAGTTGTGAGTTGCGAGTTGTGAGCTGCTCGAGTGCGTCGCTGTCCCCCATCTGGAATCGCCCTGGCGCTTCCTACTCATAACTCTGGTGCCGTCTTTTGTCTCTGGGCAACGTTTCTGGTTACCACCTTTTTGGTTTTTGCTTTTGCTTTTTCCTTTTTCTTTTTTGTTTTTGTTTGTGTTGTAGTACTTTGCTCATATTTCGCGTGGCCAATAACGGGGCACAAACTTTGAGGGCCAATGGCTTTTTAAGTGTGACTAATTATGAACTGGTCGTAATGTCTTGAGCTCTTGAAACGATAGACTGGGTTGGGTTCAATGCACCAGGCGAACTCCAAGTCCCTTCCACCTCCTTCCATCCCACCATCAGCAGCAAAATGACCCCAAAAACTGCAGCATTGATTTTGTGTCTCCTTACGTTGCCAAAAAACTTGGCTTAAAGCAGCGCTATAAAAAGCGAATTGGCAAAAGTCAACATAAAATACACATGTATCGACCTTCGCAACTTTGCCAGCTTCCAGTTGCCAGGTTCCAACTCAATATATTGACAGCAGCCCCAACAAACAACTGCATAACATCTGCCCAAATATTTGGCAACATTCTGTTGCAAGAGTAAGGAAGCTGCGCAAATTATGCAGGCAACCTGCTTCTAGACAATATTTCAACATACAATTTGTTACGAGTCAACAGAGCGGACAACAGACAGCGGATAGCGGACAACAGACAGCGGACAGCGGACTGCGGACAGCGGAGTCAATGGGGAAGCTGCTCAAGAATATGTAACCGAAGTAGTTCTGAGCACTTTTCAGGTAATCAGTCAACTTTGGCTGTCGGCCAAATAGAATTGAAAGCCCAAAATGTGTGTCTGTTGCATGTGTGTACATATGCAGGTAGCAACCTAACTAGATACAAAAAAGTACATTACTCAACATCAGAATTACATAAGCACTAAGTGGGGCACGACTGCAGTCAGAAGTTTTTTTAGGCAGACAAACTGATTTAGTAAAAGATTTTCCTTGTGAGAATTGTCATTTTCTTGGCATGCCTTTGGCCAAGTCAAACTTACTCAAATATGAAAACTTTCGTTCTATCGTAAACTCTTTATTAATGAGAAATTCTTTGTAGAAATATATTTCTTAACAACAGAAAATATATATAAATATATAAATATAAGAGAATAAGATCAAAAAGTTATTTTTTGCACGAGAGTAAATCTATTTTCTCATGCCACTTAAAAGTTGTTGGCTTCTTTTCCATTTATGTTTCTCTCTATATTTATCTTTAGCATTATCTAGTATACCAGAAGTCGCACTATTTCTATTTCTTAACGGTCATCGATCATGTAATATTACACAAAATTCAAAATACTTGTGGTGTTTGCTTGTGGCTGTCTATCTTTAGGCCAGCCCAGCTCAGTTGTTGACTATCTTTTGCAATTCATTATCTGTGTTTGTTGTTCTTTCTGTTTTGAGTGCCCAAAAAATTGTGAGGCAGCTTTGCCTGAGCTACCTGGCTGGGCCAGTGTTGAAATGGAAGCTGGGCATATGCAAAAGTAAACAGTAAAATGTACACAAAATTGGGTCCACAACACGCAGAGTTGGACGAGAAGGATTTAAAAAACACGAGCGAGGCCTAAAGAGCTTATGCTCTGCAGATGATGATGCCAACAACTCTGATAAAACCCCGCAGATAAGAGTGTTAACAAAATAATAACAAAAAAAAAACCATTTACATGCACACACACCCACACGCACACACACACAAAGAGCAAGTAGGCCAAGTACATGCTACAAATAGCTTGGGGAGAAGCCATTAGTGAAATGCTGTCGAGAGCTAACCAGGAGCTGACCAGGCCGAGAACCACGAGGGCCACGGCTTTAGCTCAAAAAAACAATAGACCTTAATACTTACTCACATTTTGTGGCGACTCTGTTCACGAATAATTTGGCACATCCAAAATTGAGATTGAAGTTTCCGAGCCAAATGTCATATTGGCTTAGTCAAAAGGCGACATTTTCTCATCTTTCCAAAATCTACTTGAAATAATTAATGAATATTGCACAATTTTGGAATATTTCCAGCTAGCCTAGCAAGCTAATTTCTTGGCCTGCACTTTTCACTCTCTTCATTCAAATGCGAAAGATTTCTTAGCAATTTGAAGTTGACGTTTTGAGACAGTTTTGATTTTTATTATGCAAAGAACTGCATATAAAGAGACTGAAAGTTCAGTCATTAAGGGTCAAAGTGAATTAAATAGATCGATTTCTTTATATATATTCAAGTTGAGATTTTGAGAATGATTTGATTTAATTATTTATTAGCATATGTATATATTCTCCGACTTTGATTGCTTTAATTGTTTTGTTACTAAACTTACCCAAACAAGTTGCAACTGAAATGCAAATTACTTCAAGACTAAAACTTCATTAAAAACTTCCGTTTAAGCATGCAAGAAAAAATGCATACATTTTTCTGATCATTTTTAATTTTCCCTATGCTATATATATATATATTTATATCTTAAATTAATTTATTTAATAATTGGATTAACACAGGTAGAACACTTGAGTATTCAGTTTGGACTGCCCACTTAATAAACGCATTGATTTAAATCCCAACCCAGGAGAGACTCAAGGACGCCTCCGATGGGTCGAGTTACATGTAAAAAGCATACATAGAAATATATTATTCATGTTACTTAAACATATTCCACATATTGATTAAAAGCTGTACCCCCAAGTGGGCTTGCACATACATATACTTGAGAAAACAGATCAGTGTAATCAGCCCACTTAACAAACGCAGTGATTTAAACCCCAACTCAAGGACTCCTTGGCTGGGTCGAGTTACAAGCGAGTATGAAAAGCATACATTGAAATCTTTTCATTTGCGCAACACACAAGAAACTTAATTGTAATTTATTCTTGTATATACATACATACATACATACATACATACATACATACATATATCTATATGTATATGCAAAGCTGAACTCACCTTTGGATCCAATATGCTGCGCTCTAAACTATCCTCACGATTCATGGTCGTTGCCGTGCTGCCTGTGCCGCTGCTGCTGCCACCACCGCCTCCCCCCTGCGAGCTGCGTTGGCTGCTGCGTTCCCGTTCCCGCTCCTGTTGCTCCAGCCGAAGACGAGCGCGTTCCACACGCGCTAGCGTCGGACTATCCAGAATGGAAGGGGCACGCGAGGGGGGACGCGAGTTGTTTGCAGCATTTGTTGTTGTTGTTGTTGTATGCAACTGCTGCAGTTGCTGTTGGAGCTGCTGATGCTGTTGCTGCTGCAGCGACTCCAGCATCGCGCTGTTGTTGGAGGACGTTGAGCCTGGCGTTGGCGTCGCCGACGAGGATGAGTTGGTCATCGTCGCCGTCGACGTGGTCGATGTGGTGTGCATCAGCATTTTAGTGTTATGTGTGTGTGAGTGTGTGTGTGTGTGTTGTTTGGCTTTGTTTTTTATTATTATTTTTTAAGTTATTGGGGGGCGTTTGCACTTGAATCGTCGTATTGTAGAACTTAACTGCAGCTGCCCAATCACGCACTTTTTCTGCTCAATTTTATTTTGTTGACTGTGGATTACAAGGCCAATAATTATTCACGTGGCTCTTCAATTCTGCCTTTTTATTTTACATTTATGTCTCAAAGTCTACTTTTTACCTTACGAATATTTATCATTAAATATTTGTGTGGCAATTTTGAGAATTTGATGATTTTTCTTCTTTAAAAATCTGCTGCATTATGATTTAATAAAAAGTTATATTGTTAACCGATTAGAAAAAAAAAATCAGAAATTGCTTTAAGTATATTGAAGTCATTTTTTAAATTTTAATCGCGTATCTTTTTTCATATCTTAAGAAATAATAACAATTTATTTTGATTTTTGTTTCGATTTTTACTGATTTTTTAAGTCTATATTGTGATTTTTTTGTATGAATTTTTTAGAGTGTTTTCTAAATTTTAAAATGAAACCCTTAACTTTAAAAATAGTTAAAATTTGTGTTACATAATTGATATATATGCGAATACAATTTTACAGTGATAAGTTTTTCAAAATATATTTTGGCTTCAAATCAGCTTTTATTGAAATATAGCTCACGCCAAAAATGGGTGCAAAATATGATCGTGCAACACTTGCAGCAGCCAAATTGATTGGGCCAATTTCTGGTTATTATTTCAGTAAGGGGGGTGGGGGAGCTCAACAGCTTAAGCCCATCGAATGAAAGAGCAAGAAACAACAAAAGAAAAGAAAGAAAAAAAAAACATACAACAAAATTCAAACACAAATGACGAAAACCGACCGAAACCAAAACAAAAACAACAACAACAACAATTGCCAATCATTTTCACAAAACTGGTTTCTCGGCTAGTTGCCAAGTGTTGCAGGTAGTTTTTACTTTCGCGCAAAACGAGAAACGAGAAACAAGAAAACGGAACAACAAATAAAATCCCATTGACGACTGCACAAAATTGCAAGCCATCAGATACAAATGTATCTTTCAGTACGTTTGGGCCCAGTTCTGGCGATTGATTTTGAATCGCTTGCTTTCTGACTTCGCTTAACTGATTATTTATTTAGTTTGCTTGTTTTTAAGATATCCGCTGACCATTTGATTCGTCATATTAACACATACTTTATTAATTATCTTATTTGATTCGATTTAGTTGGCTTCGCTTCGCATTTCCTCGCGTTGTGCTTGAAAAAACCAATTTTGAGTATTTTGGCAAAATTTTATTTTCAATGCGATTTGCTGGTAGCGCCAAGCAAGCGAGCGAGCGACCGTCGACGAGCCGAGAACCGTAACGAACTGCGTACTGCGTACTGCGAACTGCGAACTATTCACGCCAGCTGCCCGTCGTTGACTGTGCGCAAGAAAACTGGTTTGCCGCCGCTGTGCATGCATCGGCATGCGGATGCCGTCGAACATGTTCGAGTTGCGAGACCAAACAAAATTCCCAGTATTTAACATTAGTTTGTTGACTGTGGCCGTTGCTATTGCAACCAAATGCAGGAAATGCTGCTTGCCCATAAGCCATTATTTTAATCTTCATTTTCATATAAGTGAAATAAGCCAATATGTTCAAGTACTTATTTTTTCTTTGTTATTAATTTCAATTCTCACCCATTTAGAGCAATGGAATTTAAGCACTTGTAAATATTGTTATGATTAGATTTTCAGAATAAAGCAAACGACAGAAACAAGTAATGTCTGTTATTTAATCTTATCTAAAGGTTTTAACGAAATGATAAAATTTGAAGAATTTCCCATTCGATTACCCAAAACAACGCAACTGCAACCAGTAGAAATGCCATCAGATAGCGAATCGAACATGTTGCTTCGATTTTGCTTGGACAGTATTTGGGGATTGGTTTGAGCCAGCAAGCGATTAAAGCAGGTAAAAGCAGGTAAGAATGTGTGTGTGTGTGTAGTAACTAAATCTGTGTTTCTTCGTCTTTGATATTATGGCTATGCTCATTGTTTGGCCGGGCGGCATTTCCAGTGATTTATGCCGCGCGACAACAACAACAACAGCAGCAACAACAAGGGCGACAACAAGATCAATTGTTGCATTTCGGTTGCAGTTGCAGTTGGGCCATTGACCCACAGTTTGAGCTGCATTGAAATCGTTCTATGATGAGCTAATCAAACAAATTTGACTCATTGGGAGTTTTTCTTCTGGCCAAGTGCATATTACCCAGGCAATAGAATCGTTTTTGAGTAGTGTATTCTCCACACATGATTCACGCATTTGCTGGGCATGCGAATCACGCAATTATGCAAATTATCAACGCATCTTTTTCTTCTCTTTTTTTTGGCATTGGACGTGCCAAATTTTAGACATGGCGCATGCCGCCTAATATTGCTCAAGATAGTTGTGCCCAAAATGAAATAGTAATAATAATAAAACAAAGGAACAAATGTCTCAATTTTAGTTTCCAATTACGCGTCTGTTGTCATTCATTGGCTGCACGACTGGCGCCAGCATAATTTTTCTAATTTCAGAGACATTCAGATTCGGATAAAACCCATTCAAAATCTGTCGCGACTCGATTCGTTTTTGTTTTCTTTTTTTTTTTTTGGTTGATTTTTCCTCAGAATTTACGTGTTGTTTGAAAGCATTTTACATTTTTTGGTTTCTTCTCTTTGTTTTTTTTTGTCTTTTCAGTCTGTCCGTTTGTCCGCCAAGTGGTTTGATGACTTTATTGCTTGAGCTCAAAATGTTTGTCTGCGTTATTCGCTGGGATAATCGCAGCACCATTGAATGAAGTCGCTTTGTGTGGAAATTTGATAGGAAATTTGATTGCCTGCCCCCAAATGAAGATATCGACGAAATCTATTCAAACACACACTATGAAAAGTCTCACAAGCATTTAACTGTCATATTAGATTTAATACAAATTGATACAGGTACTTATTATATATTTGAGGGGCATAAGCGAAGTCAGCATATTTAATTTTAGAGATATTAGTTTTAACATACTTTGTGTAACTCTAATGATAATGCCAGCAACTAACTGACTTAGTTCATATACAGTTTCTCTCAATAATAGAGTTTTATAATCGTTAGCATTGTTATTAATAATATTATTATTATTATTATTATTATTGTTAACTTTTAGATTACATTTATTCTTTGATATATTTATAAGAAAATACTAATTATAATTTTAGGAACTATTTGATTCAGATTTATTAAAAGTTGTACTCCTTATATACATATGTATCTATAATGCTAATATTACATATTTATGATTTAATATATTTGTAAGCATGTCTAATTTAATTGTCTAACGATAATTGCCGGAACTAACTGATTAGGTATACATTCACAATGAGAATAGGCGTTTTATTTGATATGGCTACTATTCTTGACAAACTATTATTACTAAATACTAAACACCACTAAATGGGTCTGTTGCAATGTCTTTATGTCTTTTCCTGTGATACTGGCATATATAGGCTGTTGCCTTATATGCATGCAATGTTCTATTGAAGAATACCTCCCCCCCCCCCTCTCCCACTCTCCGCCATTCTAAACCCATTTGTGGGTCTGTGCCGCATTTCCGTTCCCTATTGGAAAGTCTTTCAATGCGTTTTATTCAAACAATGTTCAACGTTTTATCAAAGCCCAGTCGCCAAGGCGTCTGGCCGCCATTTGGAATAAAAGTTTCTTCACAGTTTTCTCTGTTTTATTCTTGTTACACTCTACTCTTTCTCTCTATCTCTCTCTGTATCTATCTCTCTCTCTCCCTCCCTCCTTCTCTATGCATATCAGAAGTGCGAGTTGCCATATATTTTGTATGCATTCGGCGCATTCGAGCTGTTCTTTTGTACTTTGCTTCTTATTTCATGCTCACCCATTAACAATAGTCAAAAAGGGTATGCTGGGCTTGTGCCAAGGTATGTCACAGGCAGAAGAAAGCATTTCCGACCCCATGAGGTGTATAAATTCTTATTCAGGATCAACAGTCGAGTCGATATAGAGATTTGAAATTTTGACTATCTGTTCCTGTTAATGAACGCACTTTCACAGCTGCTTACATTTGAGTATGGAAGGCTTTTCAAATAGAATCTTTATACATATATGTGTAGCTAACAGCTGGGTATCTCTACGTCGAGCTCACCCGCCTGCAGTATTCTTACTTGTGACTTTATCGCAAACTTTGGCAAGGCAGGAAAAGGCGCGTTTGGCTTCCACTTTGCGTGGCGATCTTTCTCTTAATTTGTCCATGCAAACACGTATTTGCATGTGTGCGTGCGTATATGTGTGTGTGTATGTTCGTGTGTGTGTGCTTTGTATGCAACGCATCAAACAATGCAAAAATGGCATTTCCTCAAAGGGTGGCGGGCTGTGTTATCAGCTGCATGACATGCTGGTTGCCAAGCTGGCCAACTGGCGAAGATAAGACACTGTCTATAGCTTCTTGGGAGTGTATTGGCTTATGCAGAAGCCAAAGAGCAAACTGCACTCTGATTGCCGATTCCAGATAGCAGAAAGTTGCCGATGTTGATTGACGGGCATCCTACAATAATACCCTGCACCCAATTCCAAATGTGCAAACAATGGGTATGCTTAAGTCATGCAAAACCCACTGGCACAAAAATTAATATAAAAAATATATTTTCTTAACTTTATTTATTTACTTAATGTGCACTAAATGTCAATCAGTCCACATTTAAAAAGAAAACATAGAATTAAGAATCAAATAAATTTGTGGGTTATAAAATTAAAAATAGTTCAACATTTATTGGAGGGAAGAAACCTCAGCAGACTAATCATAAGAAGCAGTCAGTCTGTTAGGGACATCAGTCCGTCCACGGGTTTTTCAATTAAATAATAAAACTGATAACAGACATAGAATATTCTACTTTTCTATAAGATATTTCGCATAAGCCAATGTATAAGCAATGGTTCAAGTTTTCCCATCTGATTCATCTGGCATAAACCTTTCCATAAGATATGTATCAAAATTTCACATTTATTCATTTGGTAAATCTATATTTATTTTTTTATTGGGATATATGTAATAATTTTTAACTTTAAGAATCGTTAAACAAAGTATTAAGAAGTTGTGCAAATATATGTAACAGACAGAATCCGACAACAAAAAATATATAAAATATATATAAGATACATTATGGATCTTATATAGGTAAAATATAAATATGCCAGTCCGTCTGTCACTCCGTATAAATATCGCTTTCTCAGTCACAGTCAGAGCCAAAGAATTAAATTTTGAAGTATATATATCAAGTGCTGATCTAGAATATATTATTGTTTCATTATTGAGCCATTATATGACTTATTTTAGATAAGGACTTGGGTTCAGGGCATCTTTTAGTCGAGCTCTCGCGACTATTGCAATGCCGCTTGATAAGTATTGTAAACATATTTAATATTATTTATTTATTTCCATTTTTTGTATTGACATTAAATATTTATTATTTATTTTATTATTGATCCGTTATACAGAACCATTACAAATTCTGAAGTGCATTAAAACTTTATGGATTATTAATGTTTATTCCTTGAACTTTATATTTTCCAGATCGATTATTAATTGCAGTTCCTTTTACTTGTTGCAGCATGATAAAAGGTTGTCAGCATAAAATAATTTCCTATTTTTCATATATTTGCAATTTATATTTGGATTTCGTCAGTTTGCGTGCCTTGTGCCTGGCCACAAGTAGGCCAAGACAATTAGTCCACTCCGCCACAATAGAAACTAATGACTGCTGAATTCCTACCCACCTCACTTCCTCCGTTCCACGAACCAGCTGCAGTCCATGCAGCATATCAAACATTTCTTGTGGCGCTCCACATGAAAAGGCCAACCATTTAGTGGGGAGTGTAGGGGCTCTCTATGAGGAAAATTATCTTCATTAAATTAATTAACAACGTTAATAGCTTTATCAGCTTTGACAACTTAATGCATTTGTCGACGCTTTGATTGAATACTGCACGCAGTTCTTATAGGCCGTGGATATAATTTATATATATACATATATGTATATATAAATAAAGGTATACAGAGTAAGACGAATCATGCAATTGTGTTTATTCGAAGAAGCTACTTTGTTTTATTAGTTTTGATTCTTTTCAGTTGAAGCATGCATTTCAAGTGAAACAGATTTAAATAAATAATAATAATAATAAATTTATACATAATTAATTTCTTATTTGGCAACACAATCTGAAATATATGCAGTGACAGACAGTCAGTCAGAGAATATCAGCAGAAAGTTGCACTGGTCAGGTTTTCAATGCTATCAATTGATCATGGGTAAAGCTTTTGCTTATACATAAATTATTAAATATTAAATGACGTTAAATTTGAAGTAAGTAATAAAGTTTCAATTTAAAACGAACAACAAATAATGTATAAAATATTTGAAATGTTGCAACATTCATTGCGAAACTGAGAAAATTCTAAACAGACCAAAAATGGTAAGCGTGAGGGAAAAATAATTGAAAATATAGTAAAATCTCTGCATCTGTGTTAGCTTTATTTAATACGAGTTGAGTTGAAAAAGTATCAAATTTCTAACATCAAAAAACATTTTGAATTAAAAATCCAAACAGACTGTTTTCTTTTCGATAACTTCTATAATCTATGCATAAATAAACATTTTTGAATGCCGCAATTTGTTTTTATTTGATCAAACTGGATGTTCATTAATTAATAGATATGTTCCTTATGTTTTTAACTACTTTCATTTGGGGTCTATTTCAGCTTTACGCTCTATCGTCAATTAAATTACGTTTCAGTCTCTCACACCGATTTAAAATCATATTACTGACTATTAACATCAAATCCGATCATATTGAAACCCTTTTTAAGAAGCACCACTGAATCGCCACGACGAATCGCATTCCATTCCATGCTGCTCCAAGGTTAGTCTTGCCCCTTGATTCCTCTACTCGCCCGTTCCTCTTTCTGAGTCTCTTTGCTACCTGCTCCGATTGATATCACATGTTGTCCGTACCCAAGAATCGTACCAGAATTAGTTAGCAGTCCATTTGAATTTCAAAAGGGGCTTTTGCTGTCTCGAATTCTTGAATTCTTGAATTCTTCGTTCGTTTCATTTCAATAAAAACATTTTGATTTTGTTGCTCTTCTTCTCTTGTCTGTCCCACCAAATTGACGCCTGTTTGTCTGAACGGGTATTAAGCTATCGTCTGCTGGATAACATCGCCAGAAAGAGTCCACAATCAGTATCTTTCTTATTCAATCGAAATACAAACAGGAAAGAACAGCTTTCTTCGTCAAGCTCAAGGTGAAATACTCTTGGAGACCAGAGTCCAACTGCGCATATCTAATTTGAATAAATTCTTCAATATATATTGTTAATTTGTTGATTTTTAAGCCGACCTGTTAAAATTTAATTAGAATAAATAATAAACTGCTAACCTTCTTTAACTATATAGTAGTCGAATATATAATTTGTTTACAAAAGTGAGTCAACGTATGGCAACTGACAAATGTAGGCCACCAGTTGCAAGGGTATTAAGAATTCCAGCGAGGTGCGAGAGGCTGAGTCATGGAATTTAAAAATTTGAGTAAAATAAAGACAGCAGCGGAATACGATACGCATGACACGTTAATATATATAGTTTACCATCACAAAAAAGGAGTTTTTAACTATGTGAATTTAGAACTATTTTATCTAAAGGGGAAAAACGAGACAGGAACTTACGATTGCGAAGTTTTAATAAATGTAGTTTAGCTATAATTAATTCGTAGTTACTCGTATTCAGGAAAAGTATATAAATGTTCTAAGAAAATGGAAATAATTAAATTTTAGCATATGTTTAATTATATACTTATGCAAGTGCTTACCAAATAAGTGTTAGTTTGGACCCACTTTGAATGTTATTATGATTTATTATGATTTATTATGATTTAAAATATTATTTCGATTTTTTCGACTTTTGGCTACGATTTACATGTACAAAATTGGTTTGATAAATGTGTGTTGAAAATGTAAATTATCAATTATTAGCCATTCGGGCTGTCATTTTGTTGTTGGAAAATAAACTCAAATTATTTACTGCATACTTTTAGGTGCACATAAATATTGAATGCTAAGTTTTGCTGGCGCTCTTTTAGGCGTGCGTTGAACTGCAGTCAGAAAGAAGTTGAGCTGGAAAACACAAGAGTACGCCCAAGATGAGGCGTGGCACTGGAGGCGCGTGCCTAAGTGCCACGTGTCTAGACGCCGAACACCCACAGAACGTCAAATGAAATAAATTTCAATTCGTTTCGACTAAACGACCTAAACAAGTTGAGTAATTGAAGTGCTCTCGCAGCTGCAAAATGAGCTCTGACAGCAGAGATACCAGAACACTCCCAAATTTGAGCCATGCTGAATTGTCAGTTATGTTGCAAAACATTGAAAGCACCATTGGGTTTATGAATAGCATAAGCCATATAAATGGGGACACCCTTTTTTCATTTAGTGTTTCTTATTTTAAATTAAAGAAAACATGTTTATCAGATTTGTATTTATTATAAATTATTAAGTGCATAAATCGCGCATGGAATAACATATTCTGAAAAGCAATACAGAAATAAACAGCTAAGAGACATGCCTATAAAATATTCATTAACATTAAGTTGAAAGTTTTGGCTTTTATGCAAACTGGTTTCACAGTTTTAATTTTACATTAAATATTGATTTTTATCCGATGCAAATCTCCAAGTCTGCCTTATCGTATTCTATATCTTATAGCTCCTTTAATTATTTATTTATACTATTTATTTGTTCTGTATTCGCACTTATTTATTATTATCTGTTAATTTGGAAGTGCCTTAAGTGCAGCTAATAATTTATTAAAATCACGAAAGGCTATAGTTAATCTCGTTGCGCAACTTTTCGATCTAGCTGAAAGCACAATTTTTATGGCATTTCCAATTTAAATTCATTTTTTTGTTCTAGTATTTCTACATGCTTTGCATCCCAAAAGACGCAGCCAAGCGCAAGTGAAAACTTGATTCGCTTAGAATTTTAAGAAACCCTTACAAATCACTCACTCTCTCTCCCTAAGCTGCCACCGCCCCCTCCAAGCATGACGCAAGAGGCACAGCCGCATTTGGCGTTAATTAGTTTGGCAACGCTGTGGGCGTGTGACTTTCACCAATCATTTACGACACACCATCAACCCTTCAAGCTAGCACAATATAAAATTAACGACTGGGAAACACCCTGTTATCGGCAGATCTATGTAATCTAAAGGGATTTGCATTTCTTGAAATATTTATAATAATGTATATTAAGAATTATATTTTTGAGAAATCAATAATGCTTTTCTAAGAAAATGATTTTAGCATAGTTTGAATTTATATTTAAAATAAGGCAACTTTTCTAGTTGTCAAGGCGATTTTCATATTAGTTCGAGTTTTAAATTTTTATCTGAGTCTTCTTTATTTGGTTTGAAAATCCCAGAACAATAAAAACTAGCTTAGAACGTTCCCTGACGGAAAGCATAGTTCCAGAATGCCTTATGTTATCTAAATGATTACGAAAATTAAGAAAATCTATTTTTGAACTTCTGATAATATAATTATTTTGAGTAAAATCTTTATCAGTGCGCTAGAATCATTTGCAAATTTTATCATACTCGTTCTTGATGACCTAATAGGGTATAACAATTCAACATTGCCTGCATATCCATACACATAAATTTTTGTACTCTGTTACAGAAGGTAGAAGAACATATTGTATTCGAGAGGTTCTCTCTCCGTCTGTTTTGCGGAAACAAAACCCAAGAACAAATTTAAGAATAAGGGTTGTCGATATCAATTGCAAATGATAAGATATGTCCAACATTTTAAAAAGTAGTCAAAGACCGATTAACAAAACGCATTTCAAAATTATAATTATTTTTCTCAATCATATTCAGTTGGTATGAAACTGATAACAGAGTATGACGCAGTCGACTACGATATCCGGCGTTTTTCTTTTTTGTTGAAGAGGCCAAAAATAATTTTCATTAACAGTCTGGCGTCGCGTCAAGTTCAAGTCTCTCGATTCGCGCTCTTCGACATTTTGTCGTTTTTCTGATTACACATTTTAGCGCCATTTTTGGCGCAACTTGCGCTGAGCTACTCGCAAGAACCCTTTAGGCCAAAAACGCCAAACTTTTTGGCCGGCAACAGACGAAGAAAAGAAATACAGCAGAAAAAAGAATACTGAAAGGAATCTCAATGAAGGGGTTAACAAGCAAAATTTGATTTATTTGATGAGTTTTTCGTGTTGTTGCCGTCGACCTCACTTCAAAGACGCATTTAATGAGCATAAAAATGGGTGAAGCAATATTGAGCCAGGGGAGGGCACTGAGGGCATTTGGGAAATGAGTTGCAAGAAACGCTAGACGGGAAAGAAAAACTGCTAAATTAACCGAAGTTGCCAACAACTAATAAGAAAACGAAAGAATAACAAAAAATAACTAACAAGAAGTACTGGACTGGCACATACCCTTTTAACAAATTGGAAATTACTTTTTTCGAATCTTATTGTATTTATTTACCATTAAGTCAGCTTTCTATTCGAATTCATTTTATTTATTGCATTTAATTAACTTATTTTTATTAATTTTATTTACTTATTTAATTTATTTTAGTTTTAATTAGGTTTATTTTAGCTATTTTCTTTATATACATTTATTAATATTTACTTATGTAAAGCAAATCTTCGCAATCTACAAACTTTAAAAGACAAGAATTTAATACATAAAAATAGTTGTTTTAAAATTAAAAAAAATAAATCAGTTGTGTTAAATTTATAAAATGTGACAAGCAGAATAAAATATAAAAATACAAAATATATAATATTTACAGTAAAAAAAGGAATATTAAATAAAAGCATTAGCTTATTCAAATTCCATGTCGAAAATACAAAAATGCCCCACACAATTTAACTGCAAATGTGGCCACAAAAAGTGCACATAAACACTCCACTCATAATGCTGAAAATGGCTATATATACTATATATATTAACTATAAATGTGACAATGTTCTCAAATATCTTGCACACGGGACGGACAACAATATGGGCAAGTTCAGCCTGAAGGTCTAACTAAACTTTAGCCAAATGGCGCATAAAACAAGGAGCTGTAATAATGAAAATATAAAAAGCAAATGCGAAGAGGATTCACCAGAGGTATGTAAACAGGTGGAAACATACTTTTATATGCTCCCCCTCAATGCCCCTTCCGCGTACGCACAAGAAACTAAAAACCAAGAAAATAAATGGGGTGGCAAATTTGCGTTGGCTGCCATAAAAATGATTTAATATGCGTTTTATATGAGAAAAGTTTTGCAATTTTTGCGCATTTAATGTTGGCTGGTCTCACTTGACATTTGAGGCAAGCACAATATTGCGACTTTTTACAGTCAAAGTCAAACTTTAAGATACATGCCAGTTAATTATTCAAGCTGGCTGCTTGGCATGAGTTAAGCAATCCTGAGGATCTGAAACCGGAAGTTGACTTGCCTGAATTAAATCTAATTGAATTGTAAAACTTGCGCCTTTGTTGGCTTTTATTGAGCTGCCATTTTGGCCAAATGTGATTACCGCGTAGCTCTAGATATGTCTATTTCTCTCTCTCAGCCCACACTTGCCCATTATTCATGTCACTTCATGTCTGACACGCCTCGGCCCAACTCAAGGGAGTTCCGGTAAAAAGACACTTTGCTAATCAGTGGCTTTGTTGCCCGCACAAAGCCGAACAAGTGAAAAGTTTGCACTTATTGAATTTAACGCAAAGTGTATTGTCGCCCAATGTTTCGTTAGCCTATTAGAAAGTTGTTGGCTCGAAATTGAAATTCCATTCGTCTTACTTTGCAACAGCAGCTGCCTTTAATGTGATATACATAAACAATGTGAGCCAAAGATAAAGGAAAAACTTTTCCTATTTCTTATCTTGGACATGTTTTAAATTGACCAAAACATTGTGCTTAAAATTATGCGAAATAAAAAAAGAAGATTTTACTAGTTGAAATCAAATAAAAAAATAAAAACAAAATATACATATACATATTTAAGTAAATATACAGACAACACTTGTCTATTTTATTTGGCTAATGTGTGTTGGTTATTATTTATTTAAGAACTTCTAAAGCTCTTCAAGTGTTGTGCTCTATAAACTCAGTATACCATTATTGTTTTATTCATTAAAAACATTTAGTTCTCTAAAGCAGCTGCATTGTTGGCATCGCTTCAACCTTCTTTTCCCAATCCCATTTCAGCCCCTCAATTCGCTGACTGTGAAAAGCATTCAATCTTTTTGCAGTTGTCAAAGTTCATAATGCTCCGCTGACTTTCCAGCTCACTTTTCCCCATTGCCATGTAAATCAAGCTGTATTTGAATGTGTATATACATATTTTGTATATATAAATATATATATTTTACATAAGATAAATTATCATAAGCAGCGCCCTGGGTGCTTTTCAGCTGCAGCGAATGCAAATAATGCAAAATAGTTTCCCACAGCTGTGTCCCGAACCTGAATTCACCGAAAAACTGACACTTGACATGTGACAGAGACCGCGCCAGCCAGACAATAATAACAATAACCAAAACAACAACAACAACAACAATGTCAACTGTGAGCCACAACAAACACTTTATAATTTCAGAAATTCGGAAATAAGGCAACAAATCCAAAAGGCTTCATGCGACAAAATCCAAAGACAAGCTTCAGAGTGTCAGAAGCGACAAGTCTGTTTAATTACGGAGAGCTAAAAACAGCTTTGGCAACTGTACTTTGCAGGTGTGCAAACTCCTTCAAATAAATTCATTAATTTTTATAATTATAACAAATGTCAAGGTTTGAAGCGATCAAGCATCGATCCAGAAATAACAGAAGGCAATAATATTTACTTTGGATATATATATATCACAGCTGAGAAGTGTTAAAGTTGTATCACACTTGACTGTAGTCCCTCTCTACTGATTCCTGTAGCTTAAGCAACCGCTAACGATATAAAATTTAAATTAGAACTGAAATGTTAAAAGGGCAACACACACAACAATCCAGGACATTCCCCCATCAAATGCGAAGCGACAACTTCAATACAAATTCTCGTTTCCCACAAGGGCAGTCAGTAAAAAAGTAGCGAAGTAAAAAAGTGTCAAAGCCAAAACGAAAGCCAGACTGGCAACAGACAGGCTGGCAACAACGGAAACATTTGGTCGGACAACTGATGGAAAGGAATGCATAATAAATAGACGCAGAAGTGGATGTGCGGACAGCCAAAGGAAGCAAAAGCACAGAAGAAGCAGAAGCGAATAATAATCAAATTCGAATAATACAACAAGCGGCAAGTTGTCAAAATGCTATCATTGTGTGGTTTCTGTGGGGCAGACTCTCAACTTTGAATGAATAAATAAAAACAAGCAAGAAATCCTCGAAGTACTACGAGCTCTGTGTTTAGCCAGCTCAAAAATAGATGTAAGACGGACTTCCAGACTTTTTGGGAATGTCAGCATAACTGTTATGGATATATGTTCTAATAGCAATATGATAACTGGGGAAGGTAGATTTCCTATGTCCACCTATGATTGAAGCTACTATGAATCTATACGAGCATGTTAGTAATATATTAAGTTTATATAAATACAATTATTCAGAACGTTTCTTGATTAAATAATGAAAACTTTTCATTTTTAAAATGTGCATTTGCAAATACTGTACAATATTTTGAATATTTGAATATTTCTGGCTGAAAAGCCGGAAAAGCCGATTAACAAGGGATGATTTTTATACAGGCAGAATTAAATATGCTTCTAGGATCACAAATACAGTGATTTAGAAGCATTACAATGTGCTTCTAGCAGCACCTTCAGCTGCTGATATTATTGTCTGATTTTGCAATTGGCCTGCAGGGCTTATGCGACATACCAAAATGTGTGCAGGGGGGTGGGCAACATATGCCTAATCCTTGAAGTTGCCGCATGCACTCACTGTCGAGTATTGCATTCATTGGCATTCATAAATCGCTTACGCAAACTGCAAGCTTAATCACATGTGCCCAGCAATCTTGTTGCCAGCCTGCCATAAACAACAATTTGGCAAACGAGCCTGAGCCAAAAGTGCAAACTTTGCCCATCCCCTACGCTACAGCTCCTACTCCAATTCTTTGCATGCTGCCACTCAATTTACTTGCCTTGTGGCATTTTGCGAATGAAGCATCCCGAAGCCAAATTTGGCGACAACTTTGAGTGGCATATCGATTTCATGTTGGTTGTGGCAGTCAACAGTTTCCACCAAAGCTAATTAACTCAACCAAATGCATTTGTTTGCTGGTTAATTAAATTTGCCTTCAATCAGGTTGCTCTTAGCTGCATTGTAATTCCATTTACAATCGCTAAATTATTAATACGACTGCAATGAGCGACCATTGAACAAGTTAGCAAATTTCACTTGCTTTCAATCGTTGCGAAAATTTCACATTTGCACAATTTGCCCTTTGAAAGCCAACAGTCAACAAATTTGTCTTACAAACCGATTTCTATTCTTTTTTTTGGGTCAATGTCAGCGACTGGTGTGATAACAATTTATGTGTGGGTCGTGGGCTTACAGCCTGGCCAAAAGCCGCCACACTTTGAGGCCAACCCTTATTTTTGTTAGCCACTTTTGAACTTTTTGGTCTATTTGCTCTTTTGGGCTGCAACGAAAATACTTATCAACTGCAGAGTTGGGGCAATGGCCACTTCCCGTAGAACTTGTAAATGCTACCTAATCTGGCAGGGGGAAATGTTGAAAAATTGTAAGAGTTGTGGCAGTAGAGGATACAAGCAGCAAGCTGGAGGAAATCGTTGGAGAGTTGGTGTGGGGGATGCCCAATCATTTTGCGGCGGAAATACATGGAATAAGCAATTTCAAACAACATTTTTCTGAAAATCCCAGCAAGATTTTGATTTTATTAAATTATAATTAATGATATTGGAAAAATTAGTTCCCCAGCTACTTAACCCCTGATTTCATTCCTTTGATTTATATTTGTATAAGACAAGAAATCTATTCAATAGTAAGACATTATTTCTCTTGTCAGCACAATTCTCTTTCAACACGAGTTTCTGGCGCTTATTAAATTATTTTAAATTATGTTTCATTATATATTAATATATTATATAGTTTTATTTTATACTTTTTTAAATTTATTATAAATAAAATCTTTAAAAAAATAAATTTCTTAATTGAGAGTGTAGGATGGAGAGTACATTTTTGAGTCAGAAATCAAGTTGATCAAATGACTAAAGCAGAAAATCTATTTAAAATGCACATCACGAAATTCATAGAAAAGATGCACAATGAGAGTAAGCGAGTTGAGGATAGAGCAAGCGAGAAAGATGGTTTGAATGATGGATACTTTTTATTTTCATTCATATACTTAGAAGAGCCAGGAACATCTTGAGCACATACATTCTGATCAAAGCTCTCAAATATTGGCACAGGAATCCTTTAGCGCTTAACCAAACACAGTTGTCCGGACACCGCATGACATACAAATAGTTACACCCCCGTTTCAGCCATAAAATAATACTGCGGGCCACTGCATAAAAGCCTTCAAAATAATTCTTGACCGCTTGACCTAAATTTGACAAGTTTTCTTCCCCAACTCAGTCGCCAGATCAAGCCAAGTCCGTCCGTGCGGACATCAAATGTCAACAGTGCCGTAGAAATTGTACAAGAGAAATGTTTTAAAAATTACAACACGTACGCAATTTTGGCCTGATGCGCATAAAATAGGCATAAAATACGGGGCGTGGCCCCGCAACCAATGACAGCTAATGGAGGCGAACTTCAGCAAGGGTTATCAATCCACAATCCGCAATCCACGCACAGCCTCGAATTCAGCTCATTTGATTTCTGGCCAGCTACTTGGCCAACGCCCGCGGCAAGGTGTTGAAAATTGATTTGAGCTGCGATAAACTTCTTGGATAACTTTTGTCAGCTGGAGGGCAGCCCGATTTGTGCCACCTGGCATTAAATAAAGGGAGACAAATCACCCACTTTCTGGATAGAGTTTGCACGTACAACGTTTTAGCACACTATTTAAGCAGTGTTGAGCAGATCCACGCGGCGACTGCAAAATGAGTTAATTTGGCATCATTCGCAGATGGAGGCAACAATAACGCACAACAAGATAAGGGCTAAGAAAGCAGAGGGGTGACCAAAAGACCAAGCTGAAAGCGTATGTGTTGAAGAGCAAAATGTAATTGCTATTTTGCTATAAAAAAAAACAAGAGAAAAACAACAAAGTAATTACTTCATTGCTCTTTAACTAATGTTGTTTTTCTTTTGTTTTATACTAATATTCATTTATTGCAAAGTAAGCCACACACTCGACTTGAAAAGGAATTTCAACTGGTTAAATATTTGACCAGTTTTTGAAAGGTATAGCACAGACTTAAGTCTATAGTTTGTAAGAATCGAGATATATTTAAGATAAAACATTTTTAATTAAATTTAAAGAGAATCGATAAGTATCGGCAATATTTTGTATGCATCCACTGATACTCTTCTCTTTCCCTCTTTCCTGATCACTTAGCAAGTAGATGGGAACTATTACCATTTATCCTGATAAAGTTGCTGTATTTATTTGAAGCCACTCTACAACATTGTATTTATTTTTAAATATCTCTCATATGTCTCACAACTATTTTCTGCTTTCTACAAATTCAATTAATTTAAAATGTTTGTTTTTAAATTTAGTTATTTTTCTGCTTTTTCTCTGCTTTCACTTTGTCTTAGAGTCACGTCCCAATCTCGCTCTGTCTTTTACCTCTTTCCTTTACTCTCAATTTATTTTTTTTTAGTATAGAATACGACCTAATTTTCTATGTTGAATAAAGTGAGAACTTAATGCGGCTGATCTTATCAACTATCTAACCAGCGAAATAGCTAATAAGCTGAAGCTTTAAGGTTAACAGCAACAATATCAGCACAATGCCAACATTGAAGTTGCCTGCAACTGCTGCTGCCACGCCTACTTGCCACACAGCCAGACAGCTGTGTCACGTACTCCAGAGAAGGGGCAGTTAGTTGCAGAGCAGGAGAGCAGGAGAATTCCCCGCTTGGTTAGGCAGACAATAACTATAATTGTCGCATCAGCGTTTTTGCTGCTGTCGGCCTCCTAAAAGTATGCAGTAAAACGGCGAGTCATTTGTGGAGTCATGGCTCCAAGCGGGGGAAGGCACACAGTGGTTGTGGCAGGGGAGGGTAGCTCGGTGGCAGACAGCAGCGAGCAGCGAGCAGTGGAATTCCATTAAGCAGCAGACAGGGAAATGCTGCTGCAAAACAAGTGGCACGCATAGGCGGCAATTCCTTTTGTAGGTCTGTGGAGTGTCCTCGCATGTGTGTATGTGTCTCTGTGTGTGTGTGTGTGTGTCTGTGTGTGTATGGGTTGGGGGTACATAAAAAAAATTCTTAAATTAAAGTCAATTTGACGAGTCGACTCGTTGGGTGTGGTGAATGCGACTTGGAGGCTTGGCTCAAGTTAAATTTAATGTTGATTAGGAAAATTGAAGTGATAATGTGCTGAGTCTGAGCTGCAAAGCATATCGAAAAAGAAACATTCTGCTTAAAACTGAACACCAATTTTAAAACCTGATACAAGCCAAAAGTACAAGAAGATTAAATGAAATACAAGTTAATGATGAAATTAATTTAAACATCGTTCATTGTGTTGTAAACATTATTATTACAGCTTGTTCGCTGCGTGGTGAATCCCAATAGAATTCAATTCGAGTGATTATAAAATGGCTTTAAATATTTATCGATTTTTGCCGAACTTTATGCGGTTTTCCCCAGTCAATGAAATGACAACAATCGAGCTTGAGCTAATGAGAAAAGCAAACCTTTTGAGGATGCTAAAGTCGAAAGCATTTCATTGTTATTATTGTTATAATTATTATTATTATTATATTATGCTAATAATATTAATGTTGATTATTATAATTGTTGAAAATATCAATATAACATTATCGATTACTTAAGCTAATAATAGGGATATCGATACTGCGATCGATCTACCACCACTAGATGGAAGCATACAGTAAATAAATCTTCTTCTTCTTTGTCAAACCGCCAAAACAAGCGCATACATTTTTGCCACGTAAAAAACCCAACAATAATATTAAAAATTTAACTGTGTGTTGCTTGCTTTGACTCGCACCAAATATGTGGTTTTAAACTAAGCCATTTATTTCAGAAAATTGCTGAAGTTTTCCTAATAAACTATTGTGCAGCAATTTAAGAATTTTAATTTAAGTTTTGTTCGTTGTTTAATTAAACGAAGCAAACTTTTGCAGAGAATAAGCAATCCACTGAAGATATTCATTGATGAACTAATGAATCAATAACTGGCCACTTTTCCAATCCATTCAACTGTGCACTATTTGCAAAATTGGTTTCGCAATTAAATTGACTGTGGCTTTTGGCTATGGGCAGTTAAGAAAACTTATGTACACACTCTGCTACTGGTTTTGTTTTGGCAATTGGTGTACACACACTTGTAAACAGCTCTGTTTCCGATTTCCACATTAATTAACTGAAAAGCAAAGCAGACCATTTCGAGACATTTTGTATAATTTGTACGCAACATTTGCTTCGTTCACCCCCTTTCCCCGTGCTGCAGCACTCGGGGGCAGCGTTTACGTTACGAGAACATTGTAATCTAATTTAACACACTTTAGATTTATATTTGCTTAAATAGAAGTTATCCAAGTGGCACGTGCCGGGCATACCCAATATGGCCAAGCACAACAATAGACAGTCCCAACCGAGTTCCGTGTTCGAATGGCAGAGGTAGGGGTTAGATGGGGGGAAAGATTGTGAACCCAGACACATTTTTATTATAGTTTATTTCTTGCTTTTGAGCAATTTGGCTGGAATACGAAAATGCACTTCCGAGTACATTGGCCAATCGAATTGCGGACAACGCTTAAGACGTTTATTGGCCACAAAGCTAAATGCAATCAATTTTACAGTTAGACTAACCCCCATACACAACTCAGCCATAAACGCGTCTCAGCAGCGTGAAGAACGAGTAAATTACGTTCAGGAGCGACTGCAGCATCTTCAGGTTCATCGGATAGACGCCGCCAACGAGTATCTGGAACAGACACCAAAATATAACACATGAATCATCAATATGTGGAAATTGCATTAGATTGCAGGTGCACTCACAAAACAATTGCCTCAACTATCAAAAATCGCCGTTCTTTTGCCACATTATTATTTCAAAATTGTATTTATAAATTGGAAGATGGGTTCTTTATAAAACCAGGGTTTTCCATTTAATGATTCCAAGGAATTATAATACATTTTTCCTTTGCGAATTGAGCGACTCCGCCAACAACATCTAAACTCTAGCTTAACAGTCTATGGACTTAATTTCATTATTAATTCACTATTACAAATTATTTTCTCATATTCAAAAATATATTTCTGAAAAATAGCAAAAGCATGGCAAATTATTATACTTTTTTTTATCTAAATGTGGAGCTTATTTCTAAATAAAAACTTTTCCTCGCTAAGGCGATTTCCATTTTATGCCATTTTTTCTGAGTGTATTGGTAAGAAATTTCTTACCGCCAGTGGTCTCTGTGAGCGCATAATGAGCATCTTTAATGTCTTCTGTGAATCGATATCCAAATCCATCCAATTGCTCTCGTAGGCAGCAATTGATATATGGAAACTCTGCGCAAATTGGTTTTTAATTTAAATTATTTACTTCTAGCTCGACTTACCTGAAAGTAGAGCTCGTTGGCCACGTAGTAGAGCACGAAGCTGTTGGCAAATATCATGATAATATAGAAAATTACAATTATAGTTTGGGCGATCGTTTGAGCCTGCAAGTGGAATTCGGAATGGGAACGGGATACATAACTTAATCAATAATGCCATATGTTGAAATAATTTATAGATGTGGCAATAAGAATAAGAGAATAATTGCAACTTACAATAATCAAGGAGAAAAGAAGCACACAAAGCATCGCTCCGAAGCAGAGAAACTCCACCAGATGCAAATTGGACATCAGAGCATTCATCGCATCGACCAGCCTGTTTGGAAGATGTAAACATAGTTGGAACAATGTTTATTTTTGTATTGCTTGGCAAGTAGCTCACCCCTCCAGCTTGATCTGATATCGAATACACCAGATGATTTCATCACGCACCAGTATGCCCCGAAGTTGTTGCATGGAGCGCAGCTTGTGCTGCAGCACGCGACACATGAGGATGGCAAACATTGTGAAGGTGACCATCATGCTGCTGTAGGGTATGTACATGCAGCAGCCCATCGGCGCCATTATGGCCTGCATCACGAAGAAGATCTCGTAGTAGGGGCTGGCGTATTTGTCAATGCCGGGCACATACATGCCATAGGGCAGCACTGCAATTACAAACACAAATCCCAATCCAAACTCAAACTCAAATGTGTATTTGTGGAAATGGGATTTGGAGTAGTTCACCCACCGCGCTCCGACCCAAAAATCGGGTATGTCACAAAGCCAATACAGGTGCACATGCCCATTAGCAAATTAATGCGGCCAATGGAGTTGGAAATTCGTGTGGTTTCAGACACAAGTTGGCCAATGTGTTCATCCGTAGAGTTCTGTAAATAACACATTATTCTTGACTTACTGCACTCACACTAATAGTAATTCAGACCGAAAAATACATAACTTGAAGAAAGTAAGAATGTTTCAGATAACTTCAATCTAAGTTTTAACAGCCAGACAGAAAATCGGTATGAAAAATTAGAAATCATAGAATATATTTCTAAGAAGTAGAAACTCAACCCTTTATTAAATAATTATTATATAGAAATATTAGTTAAATTTGGTCTGTTAAAGCTTAGCTGTTATACGAATTTATAAGATATCTGAAATGTTTGTTTATGTGAATACTAATATATAATTTAATATAGTAATAATGATATATAAATATTTTCCAAATGAAAAGGGGAGCTCCCTTGTCGATTTTCCGATTTTCTAAAACTCAAAGCAAATTTTTCTGAGTGTAGAATTCGACGTCCAAGTCTTTTATATTCACTCAGATCAACGCAGATCAAATGTATATAATTTAATCGATATACGCCCCCCAATTATGGAATAACCGATAGGAACAAAACCACCAACTGTAAAGATATAGTTGGATATTGTGTGTGAAAGCCACTTTACGATTTATAAAATGTAGTTAAACTAACCAATAGTTGTACATTAAGTGCAAATATGTAATTGTTATTATTAAGAAACAAAAGTAATGTTAATATTAAAGTCAAATGCATACTTTTTGAACAGTTTGAAGTGACTTTATATTGTGCTCACCAAAAGCTGCAGATAGTAAACCTTGAGTAGCTCCAGAAATTGCTCGTACCGCTTGCGATCCACACAGAGGATTACACCCCTCACTATTGTGTTGGTGAAGAGCACCGCCAGATACACGTTGCGTATTTTAAAGTCGAGAGGTTCCGTGCTCAGATAGATGTCCACGTACTGAGGGCCATTGATGAGGACATAGGGCATGAGGGCCACATAGCGTCGCCAGTTGTGAACGAACAGATATGACCAGAATCTCATCAGCTTCAACGTGTTGCCAAAGATGGGCATCTCAACCGTGGACATAGTCTGGAGCACCATGTTGAGTCGGTGCCGTTGTCAAAACTTTGAACCTCATGTCTGCAGTTCAAGCCACTTTTATAGACTCGACCATAAATTTCAAATGTGTGGTTTGAGTGGTGTCATTAGCGTCTAATTAATGGACGTCATATTGATTGTGTGTGTGTGGGCGTGTGTTAATTACGCTGCCAGCGCCTAATTAAAGGTGTTAAGGGCTTAATTTGATGTGACTGTCGCCTGGGGTTGCTTCTAGTTCAATTAGATTTGCCACGCAAGGGTTGTAAGCAAAATGTGTTAATTGCCCATTGGATTTATAAGAAAAGACTAAGTTTTCATCGTTATTTATTTTTTATTTTCCTGTTAGTAATTCCTGCTCACTTTTAAGGATTCACATCAAAAATGTTGAATACGTAAATCTACAATTTTTGGAGTATGCAAGTACAAAATGGGCTGAATCTTAATATAATACTTAAAGTGGTCTGTTACATTAGTTAATTGCAGACTAATAGCCCGATCCACTTTACCAAACATTTCTTACATTCTTTCATTCTTTGAATTGAGATTCCATTCTGAGTCTGCAATGTCGTCAACGTGTGAGTGGCAAAATGACGTCATTATGTAAATGCATCAGCTTAAAATATAAGACAGGCTACAAGAATCTCAATAAATGAGCAACAAATTGAAAAATGAACTAGGATTTCATCTATATTTTGCTTTTATCATTACACGATTAATTAATTAATTTAAATTAATAAAATTTGAATTGTATTTTAAGATAAACGATTACCTTTCTTTTAATATCAGCTGCTTGACATTAATGCGGTCCTCGATAGACAATTCGATAAATCAGCGCAAAAACACGACTTACTCGTGACGAAATTACAGATTATTGTCTCAAAAGTAAAATGTACACGAAACTACTTTGCACTCTGTAGTCATTCGAGAATATAAGAAATGATGAAAGTGGAATCAGGCTATGAGAAATGTTGATACTGGAATCAGGCTATAAGCCGTATGTTACCTTTGAATATAGACAAGAGATTGCTTGACGACCAAACTAGCAGAGTTGCAAATTGCCACATAAAAACTTCTCAATTCTTGCATTACAATCCAATTATACACTCAACTTACCTGAAGAGGCTTCTAATTAATGAAAACTGTAAATAGATTTTAAATTATATGAGATCAAAATGTGTTT
This sequence comes from Drosophila nr. medialis 2 BK-2023a, assembly GCA_035044325.1. Lineage (NCBI taxonomy): Eukaryota > Metazoa > Arthropoda > Insecta > Diptera > Drosophilidae > Drosophila > Drosophila nr. medialis 2 BK-2023a. The sequence goes on from JAWNMH010000348.1 coordinate 2,219,627, forward strand.
TTAAAATGTAGACTATGCCAGAATTTATAATTTTTTTTCTCGTATTCCGGTCGATATCATATATTTAGTCGTAAATAACATTTGCAATACAAATTTAATTTTAACTGCGCAATATTTTAGAAATTCATTTTGATCACAGTTGCAGATTGTGAAGTAACCAGGTCACCACATAAATATTAGCGCTGTTTTTTTTTTGGCAAAAAATTGCGACAAAGCAGCGCTGGTATTCGAGTGTGGTATTTGCTGGCTGTCAACTGCAAACGGCGATCTGTTGGTTTATGGCCAAATGCGACTATCCGAATTGTAAACGTGGCCAAGAAGAGCTTTAAAAGAGCATTTAAAGTGTTTGAAACATGACCTGGGCCAATCACCAGTGCTCAGTGTGTGGACATAAATTGCAGATACGCAAACTGTGGAACTGTGCATGCAAGTTGAGCAGACATTGCACTTGACCTCTTTGGCTCTTTGATTGCGGTCTCGACATTTGCAATAAGCGTCGGCAAACTTTTAATTGCAACACGCAAAGCCCAACATAAACAATAATGGATGTGGCATGTGTGTCTTGTCTTCCTGTTTGTTTGGCTCGAAATTGAAAATGTTGCCAGCCAAAAAAGTTGTGCAACGGAAAGTTTTTCTCATATGCAGATGTGTGAGACACTCGTGTTGACTAGTTGTTCTTGGCCTGGCTAGCCGAATTGGAGGACTGGCCGGTTGTCGATAACGCTGCTTGGTCCTATGTGCTCCTGTGCGCCAAATTAAATGCATAATTACTTGATAATTGGATTTGCGGTCGGCTCAACTGGCTGCGCAACATTTTCTAATTAAAATGTTTAGTGGCTGGCGAAGCCGAGCGCCACTCCCCAATTGCCACTTGATGGCGCTAAGCCTCAGGCACGTACTCCACAACATGACCAAGTGGCAGCCGACCGCCCACTGAGAGCAGCCAAGCTGAGCTGCCTCCCATATTGTTTTAATACCCTCGAACAGAGTGTTATAACTTTGATGATTTACTAGGTGCGAGTAGCAGACGAGGTAGACATCTTCATACATAATATAATCCGAATCTTGATTATTAAAGTGTAATAAGTTATCTAATAAAGTGCTAAACTGCCTAAAGCCGCTAACTTTACAAACAATGGTTGTTAAATACCGCATTTTTATTTTTATATTTTTGAAATCTGTTGTAATTAATTCATATGAACCGTTGTAAAGTGTTTTGATTTCAGAGTTTAAGCCTACATGGAGAAGTGCCGATATACATTCCAAGCTTAGAGAGAGAAAGAAGAAGAAAGACGAACATATGAAGAAAATTTCTGCGCTGGGAAAAATAGACACAGAATCGGTGATTGGTTAAGTTTTAAAAATGAATACAAATTTAATATGTAAGGGTGAAAGGAATGCATGAACTATATGAGCGCAAGTATGAGTGAAATGCTAAACAAACAATACAGTGGTGGCAAGAAAAATATGTCAGGTATAAAAAGTTCTCATTGCTTTAATTTGTGTATAGATGTTAAGTTACAGTCCTATTAGCCTGTCTACTACATTACCATTGGCCTGCTTATGTAAAAAAAATAGTTCACCGTCTAATAAAGTAAACTTTGATAATTACATTTTTTTTTAACAATTTACTTTAAAATGCTTAAGACATCTTTAATCCATGCTCATTGCTCAAAACCATGTCAAAATTGACTGACAGAAATTTGTTATTTTGTCGCTTTCTTTCACATTTCTTCTTACACTGACTTATCAGCAAAGCGGTATCTAAAATTCGATGTTACACCGCTCTTGAAATTATTTTCGTTCACCTTGGCGTGTCTGTTTAGGCGTTCCTCTCTAAATAAGTAACAAACACCTTTACTGGTCTGGGACGTGGTCTGAGCACGTTTCGTTGTAATAAATTTCCATTTTGTTGTTGTTGTTGTTGCTGTGGGCGTGGCAGCGGAGGGTGGCATGTGCGGCGGCAAATCTCAGTTGGGGTACATTTGGCCTTTAAAATTTTCATAAGCAGCGTCGCATTCGTAATACAAACGAAATTTATAGCATACACTCAGGCGGCAATGCCTCCTAACTTATTCATATGAAATTGCCTGATTACCGCCCACCCGCTGCGACCTCTCTCTCTCTCTCTCTCTATCTATCCCTACCTCTGTATGTTTTTTTTCCCGTCTCTGTATTTGGTATTGGAACGTGTTTGAATTATATGCCGGTCATGGCTTGGCAGTTGAGATTGGTAGACCTTTGCAATGTAATGCGCCGTTTTGTATGGCAATCGCTGCGCTGGGCCGCATTTTTTATGAACTGTTGGTGGGTGGGGGCGCCGACTTTTATGATTTGTATTTTTGGGCTTCAGCAGGAAATTGTACAACACTCCAGTCTGTCTGTGAATGCATGTGAGTGGGAGTGTGAGTGTATGTGTGCCAAGTACCAACTCACAAGTGTGTAGTTTGAAGTCACTGAGGTCATTGAATTAAGCAAATGGTCAGGAAATGCGGCAAGGGACATTCGATTGGAATGAGTACGAGTAAGCTCTGAATACGGTGGTTAAAGTACAGTTTGAACTATGGACCTATACATAACTAGTTTGTCTTATTTAGTACAGCTATATCATTCATTCTTTGAGAGTACAAATGTTACGGTCTTGTAAATTATTTAAGTCCACATTAAAGTTGAGACTGTTCAACTGATTTCAAAACTTTTAATTTTAAAAGTAAATGCACAAATATTTTAGTATTTGAAAAGTATAATTATCCTGTTAAATGCCGATGTTTTCTTTAACTTTCTGTAGTAAGTTATATCGAAAAATAACTCAATTTTTTTTTATATATATTTATTCAAGATTTGAAATATATGCAATTGGTTTTCAGCTGTTTAATAAATTATAAATATTCCAGCTCTCGTTAACTTCAATTGTGCTTCGTTCTCTTAAGTGTCATATTTTATGCAGCTTCTATGATTAGCTCTTAAACTCTATCAATATTTCGGTCTTGTGGTAAGTCCCTCACAAGTGCCACACATAAAAGCAAAGGATCTGCACGTGCACAAAATCTCAGCGAGACACACTTTGCAAAAGCAACAACAACAACAGCAAGAAGTATACACCTTGGCAAGTACTAAAATATAAAATACAACTTAATCCCACTGAAATTGATATGAAATTTTACACAGTGTGTGCTTCGGCTCACAATACTCGATACGGTTCACGGGACGTATGAGCAATGTATCCACATAGATGTGCACTTTAAAATAAGTGCGCTCTTGTGTGCAGGCTGTGTGTTGGCAGAGAATTTAAATTCCACACATGAGGTGTGAACATTTCTGCTGATTTGCTTGTAAAACTTTTTACTACTCTTGCACTCCACAAGCGCCTATCTCATTCACACTCTCTCTCCCTCTGTCTCTCTCTCACTCTCTCTGGCCCCCATGTTGCATAGATATTTCGCCTTTTACTGTATTCCATGTTTTTCTGTCTGGCTAATTTGGGTTTTTTTTGTTTTGAATAGGGGCTGTGTAACTTTGATGTTTACTTTGATAATTTTTAGATTGAAAAAGTTTCTTGTTGCCAGTTTGAGAGTCACGTCGCAGATTTGATTGAAAGTGAAATCATGAAAGAGTACAGACCGTGTGACAAGCACACTCTTTCAACCAAAACTTGCTTTTTTTTGTTGTTGTTGAACAGCAGGTACTAAAATCTAACACAGAATTTAGCAGCGACCTTGTGACAGTTTTTTCTCAGCCCACCTTTTGTTTGGGCCACCCATTCGCATACTTTACAATTACTTTTAGCCAACACTCTCGTTTCGACTGGGCTGTGTAATTTCATCTCACTCATTGCCTGCTCAGCTCGCAGCTGCTTAATTTTTACACTTGACGCGCTCTCGTCGCCTTCTAAATGACATCCCTTGGGGCATGCAACACAGCACACAAACAAAAAAAAAAGTAAGAAAAGTAAAACTGGCACAAAGTTTTCCTGTTGTTGCTTTGCGTTTGTAATTTGCCTGCGGGGTGCCTCAAGGGTAACCAAAAAGTTGCTCCTTTTGTTAAATTTAATGAATCGTGTAAGCTACTTGGGTAATAACAAAATAAACTCCATATAAGGACTCTCCTCCCATTTTAAATATGTATCTTTTTCATGTTGCAAGCTTCCTAGTTATTCATTTATTTAATATTTTTGATTGCTAACTGGAAAATCAATGGAACATTCATTTAGCTTCTTTCTTTTCACAGTTTTTAGCTAATAAACTTTGATTTAATTCGGATAATTATTACTGTCTTTCAAATGTATCTACTCAGAAAAAAATGCTATGATTCTCAGAATATCGATATATCGATTGAATCCAAGCGAGTTGCTTATTTATCAGAAAGTATGTTTCTAATTCAGAAGGTTGTGTCTTTTTTCTTTCTTAAAATAAGGATACCAATGTGTCAGTTTTAATTTTTACATTCTAACGTATTTAAAATGCTTATCATCGTAAGATATAACTAAAATTATGCATGCATGCATCTCCACACAACATGCAACAATTTTATAAATGTACATTTTGGAATGCCACGAATTGTGAAATGTTTATCTGCAAAATTATAGGTAAGAGCTGCATTTGCGTTGCATGTCCACGGGGCAAACCTCAAGAGTGCAAACTAACTCAGATACTGAGTATATATGTATGTATAAATATATAAGTGTATGTATGTCTGAATATATATGTATGTGTGCATAAGCCCGACAAGCGTCTTAACCGCTGCTAAACAAGTAATTTTGAGCACATTTCACTTGTCATATGACACGTACTTACTTTCAACCTTTATCTCTCTCTGTCTCTCTCTCTCTCTCTCTTTCTTTTTCTCTCTGCCTCACTCTCTTTATCTATCCTTCTTTCGTTCTCTTTGTACCTAGCTGCCTGTCTGTCTGTCTAGATGTTTGTGCAGTGTCTCGAAGCGATTTGCCTACTTAGCAGCCAGCAGAAAGTTGCAACTTTCTTGCACTCTCGCCCTTTGCCCTTGTCTGTGGCGCATAACGCGTATTAAGTGCATCTGTACATTAGATACAAGATACAAGATACAACCTGAAAGATACAAGTCTGGCGTTCGCTTGTTAGTTGCCTGCGCTTCCGGTGGCAGCCAAGGTGCTGTTGCTCAGTACTTAAAGCTGGCTATTTGAACAGCATTAAGACATTCTGGCCAGGCATTTGCAATTGTCTTTATGCCTTTTTGTAAGAGCCCATTTAATGGCCACGTTCGGTCAATTAAAACTCTAATTGCCGCGCATAAAAACTAAACGCTAAGTATTGCCTCGACCTTAAGCGCAATCTGTGCAACCAGAAATGTCTGCCGAGTGCAGCTGAAGCCAAGCAATAGAGGCAATACATCATTGCGGTATCAAATTGCCAACCTGCAACATTAGCCAAATCAGGCGCAGCTAATGCCACTATGGCTAACACCTTTGCCAGCCAACTTAAAGTACACCACGCAGTGCCAGCTAATTAAGCCAAAGTTTTGTTCAATATTTCAGATATTTCATTCCTTACTTGTGTGATTGATGATGGCAAGCAGGCTGCTGGCAGAGTTGCCACCCTCACAGTTTACCAGTTCTTACTCAATTAAGATGACCATCTACAAATAACAGAAATATCTTTAGCCAATTCAAAGCGCACATACCTTACTATATCAGTATATATATTTGTATTTGTATTTGGTTTATTTTTATTACATTTCAATGGAAGCCACAATTTAGTTACAAATTGCTTAACTGCAAAAGGTATCTTGGCTTAAATGATGAGGTGATTCCATTTAGTCTCTCAGTTTTGAGATCTATTTAGCTCAGACATTGATTGTTCCTAAAACGAGCTCTTGAGTAAAAAGCTTATCTAAAATATATTTTCATCAAGCTCACTTAGATTGTATGATTGTGGGAATTTCAGTACGATATATATTTTGGATTTACAGTTTCTAAATTTATTTCTATTGTAAGTCGCTAAGGGTATTTAATCTTCGGTTAACTGTTCTTTTTAGATTTCCCTTTTCATTTATCTTTTGCAGCCCATAAATATTTGTGGCAACAACAAAGACGCTGTGGGTTCAAACTTTTGCAAAGGTCTTCAGCTGTAATTGTAGCAGTATATGAGCCATGTGTGTAGGTGTGTGTGTGTGTGTGTGTTTGAGTGTATGTGCACAGTACATTTGAGTTTTCTGCCTTTATGTAAGCCACTGCGGTTCTAATGAAAAAGGTGGCCATACAATGCCTCTGTTTGTATTTGGGCCTGTAGCATTGTGCTTTGATTCGGTTTTTGGGGGTGGACTTCGGACAAATTGCTGGCGATTAAGATTTTGGATCTGACAGTTAGAAAGCTGCAAGAAAAATGAAAAGAATGGTCAGCAAAAAAGCTTCTCAATGATATATAAACTGTTTAAGGTTTTGGAGTAACCAAAAAGGTACTCAGCACATTGTTAAATAATGAGAAGAATTTTTAATAAACTGTTCATTATAATTACAAATCAATTATTTTGAATTGAATTTAAATTTCATAAATTTATCCCAAACTTTACCCGAGAATTTAATTTCTTAATGTCTGTCAAATATTTTCAGAAGAGAATCTACGCAAAATATCTCCGCAAATGCTTCATTTTCCATTTTCCATTAAGTATTGAATTCCATTTTGCAAAAGCGCTCATAGTTCTCTAAGTGTGATTACACGAAAAATACTTGCAGCAAATTGAAGTGATTGTTAAATTTCTCTTGCAACATAAGATTTCCTTCAAAAGTGGAATTTTCAGTTGCCCACTGCGAGCAGTTCCCTTGCATAGTCAATGGCACCTATAAATAGTTCAGTTCAAGGCTCTAGCTCTGTTGGAATACCTTACCAATCTTTGCCAAAATGTCATCATTCAATACCTGATTTGATGCATTTAAGCTGATTTTGTGGGCTAAGTTTTCTGGCCTAAGGCATGTTTATTTTAAGCTTAGGCCGCTTTCGCATTGACACAGCTTGCCAGCAAAGGTGGCAAGAAAACACAAAAACTTTTACACTGATTTTCTTGTCAGTTTCGCGCTGCGCACGTCAGAAAAGGTCGAGATTGATGGCTTGTAGCCTTCCCTTCCCCTCCCCTCCCTTCATTTGCTTACCTTCTTGGAGGGAAAGGTGCTTGGGGTTAGGCGAGGCGTAAAATTTCTAAACCCTCGATTAGCATGATGAGCAAATGACTTTAGTTTTGGCCCTTATGCAATAACAAGCCTTTTGTATGAGCTTTAAAGTGCATTAATTTACTTGATATTGTCGCTGTTGTTGTTCACTTTTTTTTAGGTACATAATCATTTTTTTATTGTCTATCAAAATGGGATTAATTGTATGTATTTTGTTGCTCTTGCAATCAATTAATTTCAAATATTTGCAGTTGTGCATTTTTAAGAGAAATTTTCGCAAATAGCTTCATTTTCGATATTTGATGCACATAATTTAATTAAAAAACATGAATGAACTAAAAATTGCAATGCGTTTTAATATGCGCAGTATGTGCGAACTCTCATGCATATAAATTAGTTACATGAATTTTTTATTACCATCGAAGGCACAAAAAACCAAATAAAATGATAGAAATTTATGTAAGTATGGGCATATTTGTAATTTGTAATAATATGTTTGGGCTAAAATAATATAGATGCATTCATCAACTGCAAACATTTGATAATTGAATTTTAAATCAATCAATTTTCATGTATACACTCAGAAAATAAATATTGAAAATCGCCATTAAAACTAGAAAGTTTTACTTTGAAAAATATACTTTGAACTGCAGAAAAGTATAGTCCTGCTTTTTAGAAATAAACAAATACATCTTTTAACAATCATACGAGTTACTCCTATCGCCAAAATTATGGCGACTTTTTTCTGAGTGTACAAACTATAGAAAAACATACGCTTACAAGAATGTAAAATTGAAATGGAAATTGAAATTTTTTAACTAAAATTGCTTAAAAACAACAACAAACAAAGCATCACCGATGATATTTAAAGTGTGTCGACTTGAGGTCATATATAAACTGCCTATATATGTATAAATTACTGCCTCGTTTTTTCCTTGTAGGTATCCACCTGCAGCAAACTTGGCAATCAGAAGTCAATCAATCAATAGCGAATAATACAAGTGCCCTGTCCAGGAGTCAAGTACTCGAGCCGCCCTAAGCCCTGGCCCAGTTTTATTTTTGCGCAACTATTTGGGCAGAAAATCCACAGACAAAAACACACAAAATGCTAACAAAAATAAACAGGAAGGCGGCCCAAGCTGTGTCTCATCAATAAGCCAGTCGAATAAACAGGATGTATGCTTCAAGGCGCCGCCAGCTGCCAGGATTTGTGGCCCAGCCCCCAACCGGCTCAAGGATGTTGCCAGAGTCGCTCAATCAGCGCGACCAAGTGGAAAATGCCTCCGCGTAGCGCCTGACACCTTGTTAAGCGCAGTCGAGGAGCAGGAGAACCGCTGCGAACAGTGAACAGAGTACAAAAGGACTCCAACGACCGGCAGACTTATTAACATTTAGATGAAACGCCGCGCCAAGTTTTGTGGGGTTGAGAGAGGCACTGCCTCACTGGTTTAGCATTTGAATGCCTCGCGCTGCGGTTGCTTTTATTTACCGTGATTTAATTTATATGGTAAGGTCGAAGTTGAGTACGGTGGCTCCAGCAAAAAGTAGCTGCGCTCTTTGATTTCCTGCCCAAGTACAAATCATAAATAATTTGCATAGGCTAATGAAAAGTGGACAATTTGTGATAGCCATCGAACAAAAACCAATCTTGACTTAAGCTCTACTACTATTTCACTTTTTTCTTATTTTATGTGTCAATGTGCTAGACTAGATCTAATCGTTATGTTTATATGGTATATATATACTATATGGATTCGGAGATTCATGCATCTTTTGCGCAATTTCATGATATCCTTTTAGCTAATTTAAAATGTTACCATTGGGTTTACTTTTTATAAAACTTAAATTAACTTGTAGACTTCATTTTAATTTAATATCCTTACAACGAAGACAAATGTTAAGAGTTAATCAAATGTGTAATTTGCTGCAAGACACATTACCAAAACCAGCATAATAAATGAAAAACAGTTTGCTAAATTTGACATTGACAAATCTCGCAACCCATTTTCGACTGGTTTTAAATTTATTATTATAATTTCTTTATTTATTTTTATTAAACTCGTCTAATGTGCATTTATTTATTTATTAATGAACCGATGAATTAGCAAGTACTACTCGTTTGAATTACACAGTAAACCTTTTACTTGAAATTGTTAACTGCTTTCGCTGCAACATTTATTTTCATGCCAAAACTTTATCAGTGCAGTTGCACACAAGATCCAGACACGACTCGTACAAATTTGAACTTTCTCCAACTATTTGGCTGTCTGGTTTGTTGAAATGTTGTTTTTGAAATGAGGAGAGCCAGAGGCGAAGACAATTGCCAAAGCAGCCAGCCAGATTGACAGACGGGAGCCAATTGTCTCAATTTCTGTTTGTCGCCATTTTCATTGTCAGCTTTTGTTTCTCTTCATTTCCTGTTGTTGTAATCTGGCTTGGAATGCAAATTTAATGCAAATGGCAAATTGTTGGATGAGTTGGCCGTTCAGTTCACTCAACGTTAACTAACAAGCAGGCAGCATATTTCTCCCAGCTGCTCTCATTAGCCATGCACTGAACGTGCTAATGGCCAAGTTTCGAGGAAAATAAAAGTGAAGCAAAAATGCTATGATTAGTGTAATGCCAAGCACATAAACTAACTAATAGCCATCTATTGCCTGTATGAGTGTGTTTGTGTGTGTGTGTATGTTTTAGTTATAGCTGAAGCCTCAACCAGCTTAGTTGTAAGACACACAAGTGGCTGCTATTCAATTGAATGCCAACTAAATACTTACACGCTGTGCCATTGAGATAGTCTTTAATAAGATGACTACAAAAATCGCTGGAGATGGCAAAAATATGCTGTGAGTGCGATCAAAACGAATTCAAAATGACCTGCAACTAAATAAGATGAATGCCTTAAGAAATCAAAATAACTACTTCAAATTCCGCATTCATTTCATTTATTTAAACTTCAGCGGAACAGTCTTGCTTTAATTTATTTTTTTACTTCGAGTTTTTCAACATTTTGCTTTACAAAGATGTTGAATTTTCCAAAAACTCCTCTCCTGGTGTTTGAACTGAGTTGAGTCATCAATAAGCAATTAGAAAATTTTTATTATTACTTCAGTTTATATATAACAAACAATTAATACGCACTTCGAATTTGATGTAGCGCATTAAAATGTGCTTAGCCGCAAATCTTTAGCCAAATAATGAACAAGACTGCTACACACCAGCCATTAATACAATGGGCAAATTTACTAGCACGTCTGTTAACGATGGATGTCAAAAGTTGGGTATAATGTGAGTATAAAACTGTGACAATACCCTTGGCGACATGAGAGACATTCCCAAAAAAACACCATAAATAATAAAAATAATTTTGTCAACAATATTGTTAACAATATTGTTAAATGTCGGAACTGGGACTAGATATAGCTAAAAGTGTGTATTCAATACAAATTGTGTGTCGAACTTACATTTATTATTCTTTCCTAGTGCCTAAATCTAACTGTGGACGAAGAAGGAAACCTGTTCTTATGTTTAATATCGAATCCTCTAATTTATTTATATTTTTTGGTAATTTAATTTTAATAAAAATAGGCATATCCTGTTAAGCTCTAAGTAAAGGTAAATAAATAATATATATATAGCCAGAAGTAGCGTAGCCATTGGAACCTTAATAATAGTAAGATTCTGAGATCATATCTCTTCCATCCACTGTAATTCTCGGACACATGCAAGAATCTTTGTGGACTTGTGACGTTCTTTGTCTCTCTGAAATGATAACACGTTTCCCCGGGACTCTACGTCTTTTTCTACATTCTACACATTCTGATCTCTTTTTGTATTAATATGCTTCAATCACTATCATAATCTCCACTTCATTCAAAATAAGAACAGGTTTTCTAAATTAACTTCTGTGTTTCTTATCTGATATACATTAAATTCAATGTACTGTTGATCAGGGTGTATATAAAAAGAGGTTCGATTTTTAAGTCTTAGCATACATATATTAGTAGACATACTTGATACCCATTTAATATGAGTACAGGACACAAAACAGGAAAGAATAATCAGGTTTTGCCGGGTGCAAATGATTTTCTACCAGTCTGAATTGTCAATCGGTTAGAAAATGTATCTTTCTCAGACAACTATCACTGCTTATTTTATTTTTTAGTATATTCAAAATCAGTTATAATGGTACTACTTGAAGTAGTTCAAGAGGTTTGATTAATGCACATGTGCATACCCTGCACATATTTGGAGTGTAGGGTATAGGGGAAAGAAATTACGCCCAAGTCATGCGTGTGGCACATAAACAAGTGACGCGTGCGTGTGTGTGATTGTGATTGTGATTGTATATGTATTCACACACACTCACACGCACTCACACACTCACAGACACCCACACTTTTAGACACTCACATATGTGAGTGCGTGCCCAGCCGGAGCTGTGTGTCTGTGTATTTGCTTACTCTGTGGTTTCTGTGTGCGTGTGTGCCACGTCTGGTGCTGCCTCTTGGCTTTGCTGTGGCACAAGGCCCCACCAATCAATCTTTATAAAGTGCGCTAATTATAAGCATTAATAATGACAGGCAGTGAGCCAAATATGCCCCCAAGATATGGGGAGAGAACTGAGGCAACAAAATGCTAACGCACCACACGACTCTTATTGTGGCTTAAAGTGCCAAAAAGTGCTGCAAGTTGTTCAATTTAAATGCCAATTGATTTCCACTGTTTTCCTTTGTTTCACTTGTGACTGAGTCCGGCTTATTTATTATTTAGAAAACAATTTTGCAGGTGACAGCTTTATGTATGACAGTCTTTTGTGACTTTAAGAGCTTCGTGTTCAAACGCAAACATTATAAATAACTCTCGAGCAGTTTTTAATTTCTTGTGTAGAGGGCAGCGTCGTGCGGCGATGACAGCAAATTATTCGTACTACACGCAAGTGTGGCAAGGATAAGGCAGGTGAAAAGGCGCCTCAGAACAGAGCACGCAAGGAGCCTGGCGTGGAATAGTGTGCAATTTCAACAGAAGCAAGCAAAGGGCCAAAAGAGCAAGCCGCAAGCTGGAAAAAGCTGGAAAATAAGTTGTAATTAGTTGCTGTCAGTTGCCGACGGAAAATTGTGAAAATAATTTGCACAAATTTAAGGCCAGCTCGCTGTAAAAACAAAAATGGAAACCAGAAGAAGAAAGTTCAGCTTAGACTTATAAATATAAATGATTTTACGGTCTACGTGTTTGCAGCTGGTGCAGTTGCACTTGAACTTCAATCTGGAACAAGATTTTGCGACCCTGACATTGGCCAAACGTGCAGCAAGAATGCCGCAATCAAGGGGCAGGTAGTGGATGGGGTAGTGGGGGGGGGGGGGGGTTCTCAGGTTTTGAATTGAAAAGGAAACGGAAACGGAAATGTTGTTGAATTGTCGGTTGACTCGCTGGCAGAGATTGCCTTTGAGTAATGAAAATCAATGAAATTGCATTAAAGAAATGTGTCTGGCTCGAAATTGAGTCATGAAATATATGGGAAAATCGTGCCTGGCAAGCCAGTAACAAGAGCACAAAGGGAATGGCCATTTCATTTTAAATATGCGTTTCCTGAACAACCTAAGTACCCAAGTCACTTAAAAAATAATCATTATTTTCTCAAGAAGAAGTACTCAAATGGTTTATTGCTGAATGTTCATTGATATAATACTTTTGAGTGGCATTAGGAAATAATATGAAGAATTTTTAATATTTTAAATGATATTTTCTGGTAAAGTATGTTTTTTTTTTAAATATTTTAAATTACATATTTTACATCGAGTCTCGCTGTTTGTAATAATTTTCTTTGAATTTGTATTCCGTAAGCTGCAAAATCATCGATTAGGTCTGGATAAGACCAATATCAATTGAAAAAAAGGCTTACCAAAAAAAGGGAAGAAATCTCAGCACACATGCTCAACCCCCAATCCTGGCCCAACCTCAGATGCAGAGCAGCTCATTATTATGCGTAAGCTGTGCGCCAGCCGAAAATTACATTTTGATGTCGTCTTTTGGCGACATCGTTGAGTTTTGTTGATATTTTAATGGATTTTGTATTGAGTCAATTTTTGGGCTGCGACTCAAACTGCGACATTCCCTGAGGCGCCAGTCTGTTGTCACATCGAATTCGACTCCTGAACGAGTTGAGACCCGGCAAAAGTTTGGCAAAGGCTCGTTAATGCTAACCGCAGGTGAAAAGACATCCAAGTCGGCTTTTGTGGCGAGGTAATCGCCAAAATGCGAATTAGCATATCTGCATGTGAAAGAGCCAAACATGGAAACTCCTAGACAAAAAACGCCGAAGGGCACGCAACTTTTCCGTGGGTATAATGTTAATGGAATAAGAATAATATTTGACAAACGACTGAATTTAAGTAATGGACAGAAATCCTTTAAGACAAGCAAATGATCGAACTCAACATGTGTCCGCCCAAAGATTCACTCTAATTGTTGACTAATGCCGTCTTTATTTGCCGGCCTTGGACAACCCACCCTGAAGCAGCCCCATTTGGCACCCTTAGCCCTACACGCCTCTGAGCTATAAATTTCAATTAATTTGTCGCATTTTATTTGAAATGACATTTTTTGTTGCTGTTGTATCTCATTCGTGACCCAGAAAAATAACTAAATCATTCCCTTATGGCAATTTAATTTGCCCATTTTTTTGGGGTTAAGATGCGCAGTATATATTTAAAACAAGAAGGAAAAGTTAATTCAAGATTGAAGAATATTAAATGCCCTTGTAAACACTTGTGAAATTCAGGAGACTTACACTAGAATCAGAAGAAACAACAGATATTTATAAATTGATTTGCTTTATGTTAAAATGTTTTTTTTATTTTGATAATTGGTGCCGAAATATTTTAAATGCAGCATAATTTGCTAGTAAAATCGGCAAATATATTTATACCGATCGAGATGATCCGCTTATCATAATTGATCATTGAAAGGCAAAAGAAAGTGACATATTTATATAGCTTAGGAATGTGGTGTGTAACTCTCTAACAACCCTCCCCATTGCAGTCATAAAGAGTGTTAAATTTATTGTTTAAAAGAAGCCAAACTAAATTTGAGACTGACATTTTTTATTTACAGCAAATGGGTAGATTATTTGAGAGTTGGCAAATGAAATGCTTTTGAAATATTTAAGGACAAGCAACTGGGGATTTCTTGGGAAAATTCCATTAAATTTGTGTCAAAAATTGCAATAATGGTCAAACAGATTCCCCCTTGTGCACTAAGCATGGCCATTTTGCCAGTTGCAGGTCGAAAACTATCCACAAATATAGCGGCAACTGCTCCCTGGCATAAAATGCAACCAGACAATGCAAATTGCCAGCGAGACTGAGACTGAGGCTGAAGCTGAAGCTCCATCTATTGCTGTTGCTGTGGCCAAGCATCGTTTGGAGTAGGATTGTGGCTCCTTGTGGTCTTATTGCATGCAAATAGCAGTAGCAACAACACACAGACATTTGGCCGAGACACGTGAAATGATGTGCAAATCTTATTAACAATTGCTGCCAACAGCAGCAGAAGCAGTTCCTGCATCCATTGGTCGAGTGCAGTTCAGTTGAGTGGACAGATGGGATGGGGGACTGGGGGACTGGTGGTGTCCACTGGGGTCGCTCTTTTGTTGCTCCAACCTCTCTATCTCCTGTCCAGGATGTGCTCTTACTGCAATTGCAAAACTAAAGCGCCGTTCAGCATAGTGTGCTCGAGTCCTTGAGGGTTTGCTGAGTGTTTAGTCTTCAGTTTAAGGTGTGTCTTATACTTGAACAGGGTTTAACGAATGCGAAAATTTTCAACATAATATTCTGTTATACAATATTTGGAAAACTAATCAATAGGCAAAAGTTATTACTATTATTATCACTTTTATTATTATTATTATTTAACTTTTCTTAATCTTAATAATTAGAAATGTAAATTCAACCTTTCTTCTATATATACATATACACTGGAACAATTAAGTTTCAAATAAATTGATAAAATTTCTCAAATTCAGCAAATCAAATCAATAAAATTGAGCAAAGAAGAAACTCATATTTAATGAAAAGTGCTGACAACTATTTCAAAGTGAAATATAAATTATCATAAATTTCATCAAAGTTGTTGGGCTTAAAAATGATTAATGCAAACAAATAGTTAAAGCATTAAAATAATTTAATTTTAAGACTCTACTTAAGGCTCAGCCTGTGCCTTTTTATTAATTACTTTCCCCCTTTGATATCTATGACATAATTGAGGAATATGCTTAAAGATACTAAATTGTTCAAGTTTTATAATGTGCTTAATTATGTTTTCCATTATGTTTTGCAAATATATCTTACTTGTTCAGTGACATATCCCGAAAAGGGATAACCCAAATTTCTTTATGTTTCCCCATTAGTCAGCGGCCAAAAACCATTCTGTATGCCCAACTGTTCGCCTGTTTTTCCATTAAAGTCAACTAATAAATATCCAAGTCGTTTAGAGTGGAGCCGACCGGAGCTGAAGTCTCAGACGGATATTAAACACTTAAATGCTGGCATAATTTTTACTATTCCAGCGGCTAAGTATTTAATTTAATGCGTACACCCCCCAAAAAGCTAAGCTCTGAACAAATAAATTGAGTCGGGGTCGAGGCAAGCAGCTGCCAGCCGACATTTGGATGGACGGGCAGTCTGAAGGGGTGGCGAGTTGGAGAGGGAGCCCGTTGAGGGGAGCCACACAGTAGTGGGCAAATTAAAGATTAAACGCTGGCAAAAATATGCTGGTGGGGTCAGTGAGGGGAAGGAGTGAGGCGGTCGCTCCAAAAACAATGCCCAACTAGACAGACAGAGAAATGGGGAGTCAGAGCAGAAGATGGAGCAGGAGCTGGAGCAAAAAATTTAGCAGGAGATGGAGCTGGAGCGGGTTGGAGCCAAGTCAAACAAAAGCCAAACGAAATGGAACGCACGCGTGTCTGTGGAGCTGTGGAGCCAGTCGAGTCTGTCCAAAAGTCTATGGTTGGGGAATGAAGCAGTCAAAAGGACCAATTTATGCGCATTATTAAAGCGAATGCATGAAATGTTTCACATGCCAAAGGTGGGCCAAGTCTGGTCTCGTCTGGTCTGCTCTGCTCAGGTCTGCCCTGCTCTGCCCTGCTCCTGTCCATTTTGTTCCATTCCATTGCTGACTGGTGATGGCCACGTAGGTGTTATAAACGTACATTTATTTATTTAGATTCTAGTTGAAGGCAACAGAGTGTTCTTATTGCGGGCCCATGTTGTTGCCCTGCGTCTTATTAGAATTATTAAATCAAGTTAGGCTAGTGTATCTTATAAGAAGCTGTTGGGTAATTGGGTCAGCAACGAACTTCTGGTAATGGAATGTAAGAAAAGAGGGAATGGTTAAGGCAAACTTATAGCCATAGGAAAATATTTGTTAGGTCTTGAAAAGAATAATAAAAGACAAGAAAGATAACTGAAATTATGTAATTTTTATCTTTAATTTGTCAAACAAAATCTATTTCAATTAAAAAGATCCCCAACTATTGGTAACTCAATAGTTTTCTAAAGAATCTTATTTACAAAATATGTATTTTAGTAAATTAATTTCTTTAAGCATGAAATCATAATGTGATTTCCAATGCATTGCTATCAAGTATTAGACAATTTATCTTGAGTTTTCTTAAATCTAGTCGTAACATTTCTTTTGTCAAAAGAAAAAAACTTAAAAACCAAAAATCAAAAAGGCTTTGGTCCTTATATTAAGTTACAAATATCAAATAACAAATATAACATTTGCTAATAAAGCTCGAGTCTATAACTATACACACGTTTTAATATATTAATAAAGGCTTCCGTCTAATATTAACTTGCATATATTAAATTACTTAGTACTTAGTACAACAATGTAGTGCATTGAAGCAATGACATCATATGTTGCGTGCTATTCATTTATTTTCCTCTTCATAAGTTCATATTCCAAATTACTTAACATTTCAATACGATTCGTTGGCCATTCGCAGCTGCATCATTAAACGCAAGTTTTTGTGGCATTAAAATTAATTTATGCACACTTCAAATGTGGCCGAAATTATAAGATTTTAATACAGAGGGGCAACTGCTGCACTGCGTCGCATTAGCAACGCGCCATTTAAAGGGGCCAGGGCCAGCAATAGGCATAAAATCAATTATGAGCCATTAGTCAGGCGCAGAGGGCGGAGGACGAAGGTCGGAGGAGGCTCGACCTCTCCCCGGGCACAAGTGGAGCTCATAAATCATCTGGCAGGCTGTTGCGCCCCAGACGAGGCAGTCTGTATATTCCTCGATTTCCCAGTTGTTCACGCATTAAATATTTATTTAGCAAGATTTTAATGGAGCCGAATAAGCTAAGTGTGCAAACGTCGAGCGAACAGCAGGTGAGCCACCGAATCATTCAGGCAGCCTCCTCCGCCTCACGTGCCCTTTGTGGCCGTGTAGTAGGCGTATCTCTGTCTCTGTCTATGCTTGCGTGTGGCAGTTGTAGCATCTGTAGGAGCTGTGGAGCCGAGAGCGCCAGACAAACTCATTTTATTTGTGCGGAAATTAAATGCACGTTTGACCTATTTAAATTTTGAGCGACTTCTCAAGAGTCTATGAAAATGAATTTATGGTGAAATTTAATTCAATGCTGCATTGAGTCAAAGTTTAAGAGGGTAGTCTATAAGTATGTAAATGAATATGTTGGAGTGGTCTTCTGACTGACTTATGCTACGTTTAAACTCAGCTCAGATAGCTCAAGTCAAGTTAATGCTCATTAGTAGTGAAGACTTAAGGCTTTCTTAGTAAATTTCAGAGAAGGAAGATGTGATTATCATAATATATCTTAATATATTGGTAGCTCTTGTTTTAAAATCTTTTTTTGTGTTAGTTTTACGCGAGTTGATTTGTCAATTTTTGCTTTTTAATTTTAAATAGTTCAATCTGTTATATTTATTTTTACATTCTGGATTATTTTGAGTATCTATAGTCTACATTAAATGATCAAATATTAAAAAAAAAATTGTGCTAAGGAGTTTTCGCAAATACCTTCAATAAACTGTTTTCAGTGCGGATATGTCAGTCACAATTTTGATATGATATCGCACGTATTTTGAAATTGTTTCAAATGTATCCCCCATACGCGAACATCTTCATTACAACACGTAACACGCCCATTTCGGCAACTTTAACCATTTATTCACTTTAATTTATCTCAAATTTAACAACCCGGACATAACCTTGTGCAGTTTATTGGATAGTTCGCACAGACGAGGGACCTTTCACGTTGTTGTTTACCCACACCGAGCATTTTAATACCACCTGATACACCTGATGCTGGGTGAATGGGCCAAGAATTTACCTCAAGCGGCTCATTAGCCATAAAAATAGTCACATCCACACGCAGGCCAAGTGGCAATTAAATGCCGAAAAACAACATAATCAGTCATAAAAGTAAGCCCCAATCCCCAATCCCTCGATCACAAAACCAGCAACGTGAGCGGCAAGTTAAGTAGCAGCGGGAGAGGCTGTTGGCAGAAGTGTCAAATGACCAGATGCGGAAGGGACATGGAATTGTGGACGGCAGTTAACTGGGAGGAGCCCTTATGTCGCTAATTAAGCCACAAACGCCCGACGAGTCTCTAATGAGCGAACACTCTGAAAAGACGCACAAAACACTTTTTGCCTAACTGGTTCAGCTTTAATATGCTGAATTTGGCGACATCTGCAAGAATTGATTCTAATTAGCAGTAAATTTGAGCAACTGCCGCATTGCTCCATAAAAATCCACAAAGTTGTCAGGTTGTGGCCTAGATTTATTCAGGGTTGCGGATAGTCGCTGGCCGGGAGTTAACTTATTTCGAGTATGCGTCGCAAATTGCATGTGAAACATTGTCAAGAGTCTGGAGTTAAATAAAATGCTGGAAACTTGCCACGGCGTTGAATGCAGCTCTGTGCAACTGCTAAATTACTATAGCTGTTTGACTTAATGGTCGCTCAGATTGGCAGCAAACAGACGTCTACACAGTTATACATCCTTGTATATAGACAGAGACAGGAACAAGCAGAGAAAGACAGAGGGAGAGACAGAGAGAGAGAGGGGACATAAGGCAACATAGACATGCAGACAGTTAGAGTCAAAAGAAAAAGCATTACTTGCAACTTGGCGTGGCAAAAAGAGGAAAGCAGAAATTTCAACTAAAATTATGCGTTTGCACAAGGCAAAAAGAGTCGTCAAACAAGAAATATGTCAACGCAGATATACCCTAAAAAATGCAAAAGAAATAACAAAGAATTAAAACGAGAAAAATATTGGATAAATAATAAAGGTAAATGTGATTTTTCTTAGCAATCATTGCAGTTTTAAGCTGGATCTTAAATTGTGGGATATTTTAATTTTAGTTGATGGCAAGCAAAGTTGAAAATTAATATTATGATATTAAAACTAAATAATATACAATTTTTTTATTTTGTACACATTGGACTGGCTGCCGTTTCTCGAACCTGTGTTTAATTTTCACATTTTCACAGCTCATCCTTATAGTAAAGATCAAATTTGGCGTCCTCCAGCGCATCCCCACCCTCTGCGTTCTCCACATAGCAGGTCTTCATGCATTCTGATCTTGTGGCAAAGCGATTGGGATTTCCACCACAGCCACCGTAAAAGTAATGCACACATCGATTGGTCAGGTAGTCGTAGCCAAAAACTCGAACTCTTCCATCGCATGGACCGATATCGGCCATAAATAAACATTGTGCTAATCATTACATTATAATATATTCAATAATATACGATATGCTGATGTGATTTTACTCACGTGCCCGAATAACTTTATTGTAGGCAGCTATTGATCCCGCGATGAGGATCACAAAACAAAGTAACGAGTACTTCATGTTCTTATAAATTGAGAAATGAAGATTATGTGATTGAGATTTTACACAAATGGCCTGCTTAAGGCAACTGTTGTTAACTATATAATCACAGCTTACTCGATACAATTTTATAAATAGATTCTGAGATCAGATTGATCAGATTCACAGTGTCAAATCATTTACTCCTAACACTCTTGAAGAGCAGGATTATTGTAGTGCTGTTTAGTGCACTTCAATAATAATGATAATTAATAATATTAATTAACAATTCTAATTAATAATAATAATAATAATATGAGTAAAATACTCTTGCAAAATCTGTGAAAAAATCAGAACACTCTGTGCTCTTGCACACTTCGAAGAGGGACACAGTTGAGGCAATGCTCACATTTACAGTCTCCAGCTCAGTAGATTCTCGGTAAGTATGTAAGCTGCGATGCACTTTGGAGTGCTCACCCAGTACTTCATCATTTTTATTGCCATGAGGCCAACCCCCAGCTGCCCTCACTCCTCTAGTTTCTATGAAGCTAGACATTTTTTTTTGCGTATTTGACTAACGATTTGATGACGTTGATGGGGCTTTGCAATGCATTGGTAGGTGGGAAAAAAACAAGCCAAAAAACGAAGTTATTGCCGCATATTTCACACAAAAGTGCAGCGGACTTAAAGTTGCAGAAACGGATGTGGCTGTGGAAGTGGAAGTGGCAGCGGAAACGGATATGAGTGGCTATAATGTAAGTGTTAAGTGCGTCGTATGCGTAACTTTTGCCAAAGATTCGTATCTTGCTTTAAGTGTCTGTCTGAAAAATCGATTTAATTTCATTTGTAAAACGATTTTCACTTAAAATGTGATTACGCAAATTTTCAATTTGAAAACGATAACGAAAATTGGCAGCGCAGCTAACTGAAAATGGGGCGTCTAATAGGACCCAACCCCAGCCACAATTGACATGCGTTGTCCCAGGGGATGCCACATGAAATTGCTGTACACGAGATAAGACGGCTTTGTGTCTCGCGGGTATTTCAACGGCACAGTCTTAACAAAGGATAATTATATCCTGTGTTCTTAAAAAGAGTGGCGAAATAAATAAGGGGAAAAGCCTATCATTTTCTAAATAGGAAAAGGCATCTCTGAGAGGGAGCACCTGGCACCTAAATGATTCTATTCCTATTGCACAATTAGATATGTTATTATTTTCTAGTGCTTTCTACGAATCATCTAAAGTCAGGTCAATGTTTTATCAGAGAGTATACAACAATTTGTACCTTATATACTCAACCATCTCAGAGCTGGTTACTATGAATTAAACAGCTTCAGCAATATTTGGAATATTAGAAATTGTTGGTTTGTTGGAATTCCAAACAGCAGTGTTTTGATGCAATAAAAGGTTCTGAGACATTAATACTCAAATTTAAGATAAATGTAACTAGACTATTTCTAATTCTGAATTTTTATAAAGTTCTAAGCTTTGTTAATCATTCTAAAATTATTTCTCTTTGTATTTATCTAAGCCGATAGATCAGATTCTCTGGGGCCCGATTGTATATATTGAATACACTTTGAAGTCAAATTACCAAAACCAATTCGCAGCAGACGAAGTATTTTTTACAATTGCACTGAAATCAACTGCAATCCGCAAAAACCAAAACCGTTAACGTTTATCGACAGCCACCGAACAACATTTGCCAACTTGAAAACTGGCCCAGAGGGCCTTCAACCAACACTTAATTAAGTTTCAGTTGTTACCCCCGTTAACGGTTAGGAGTTAGCAGCCCCTCAGTTGCAACATGGCACGAGGCCACAGCAAAGCTGAGTGGCGACCACTAATGCGGTTTGGTTTTCATCCCTACACAAATCCAAACCATCTCTCATTTCGCAATTGCAGTTGGCACCGCAAAATGTAACAAAATTCTGACAGTCGCTGATTTCAGTTCGCTGATTATTCGTTGACCATTGCACCTGAGCAGGCAGAAAACAGGTGAATAAAGGTTACAGCTGCAAATTGCTACAAATTTGGGACACAAACGATTCTCTTTTTAAACTTTAAATAAATAAAGCGTAGAGTTGTGCGAGTGCGTGTTGCCAATGCGGAAATGAACCCTCATCAAGTTCCATTAGATTGTCAAAGTTCAGTGTTGGTTGGCGTCGGCGTATGCGGCTCAACCGTGCGCAAAAGTGTCAAAATGTTTAACATATGCCCACATGAGACGTGTCCAATCCCCCCCTCCACTCCACTTCACTCCCGGCCACAATTTATTATTGTCGTAGTTGCTGCTGTTTGTGCTGACATTGTTGATAACACCGACAACAAAAAGCAGGCAGCCGAAAGTGGGTTGCTCTGATAGAAGACCTGTTCTCATCGCCCGTGTATTCTGATTAGATACATCCCTGAGCTGCTTTTTGTGAAATGGGCTGTTGACCCAGAAG
This sequence comes from Drosophila nr. medialis 2 BK-2023a, assembly GCA_035044325.1. NCBI lineage: Eukaryota > Metazoa > Arthropoda > Insecta > Diptera > Drosophilidae > Drosophila > Drosophila nr. medialis 2 BK-2023a. The sequence goes on from JAWNMH010000348.1 coordinate 2,242,065, forward strand.
GCAACAATTCTTCCCATATCGCAGTGTTGGACAACAGCTCTGAAATGTTTCAACTATGTTGTCACTTGAATTACATGTTCAATTTGTAAAAAAAAGATGTGTAAAAGGCAAATAAGGGTGCTCAGAGTAACCGTTGACTACTGGAAAATGTGGCATGAGTATTCCCCGAAAGAAATTTTAAAATAGTATATAAGTATGTGCATCAAATAATAATTAAATGCCAAACTTAGTATAAGTAAGAAAGTTTTTATAATTGTTAATTTACGAAAGCAGCAACTGCTGCCGCGGATAAAATAATATATGTATATAATACAGATAAAAGATAATAAGGAACTTATCTGCATAGAAGCAGACAGATAGACACGGACATGTCTATAACGAGTTGGCTGTTGGAAATATCTGCTTGTTTCGGTTGTGTATGGATAAATAAGTTCCAACGAGACTAGACTAAAGCAAAACATTTAACTTAGATATCGAAACCATCAGAAACTAAATTTTAAATAATAAAGAAATAATACAAAATAAAGATATAACCGACATTGAATATAATCACTGCTAAAAAGAGCTGGAATCATATCATTGGTCATCTTACAATAAAATATGCGAATTATGTTTCATCTTATCGTTAATCAAGTAAAGCTTATTTGATCGATCATTGACTTTATGTATTATACTTAACTTAAGATCTTTAACTCTGGTAGCGTTGTTCTATTCTGCTTTGCATTTGCGTGCATCCATTATGAAATTGGCTTCAGCTCGGCTCGACACATTTGTTGCAGGCACATGGTTGATAACTTGCCACACAGCCTGGCAGTTTCAGCGCCCCTCGCCTGCTATCTAACTGTCTGATTGAATATCTTTTCATATTCTTTTTTTGCCGTGTTTTTTTGCTGCTGCTCGCACTTTTTTTTGCCAACCGACACTTGAACGCCTTTTTCTACGTTATGTTTTGAAGTTTATGCATATTTTTTGCATTTATTGTGGCCAAAACATGCGGACGAGCTGTGGGTCTATGCCGGCTAATGTATGCTTGTCACGTTTCGCCACTTGTGTCCTGCTAGCTCCTGTCTCCTGTCTTCGTGTCTTTACATTCACTTAGTGGCAGGTCTTGGCTAAACCTCTTTTGCATATTGATATGCTTATATATCAAATCCACTTGGTGGCATCCTGGCTCGCATCAGCCTTTTGCTTTGTAATGGAAATTAACAGCAGTTTGCGCTTTGCACTGCAAGTTGATAGCACAAATATGAGCTAATAATACGCATAGCATAAATTACTAGCAGGTCAAATAAGGAAAACATTGAAGTTATTGAGAATGCATTTTAGGGCACTGCTTGAAATAAATGCAGGACGTGTTCAAGTGCAGTTTTGCACTGCTTGCGAGCAAAACAAATTAAAAGTGGAGCCTAAAAGACTGCAACAAAATAATAACTTTATTTTATAGTCACTAAAACTGACCAACCCCAACAATGGGCAGTTTGCAAACTGTTTTTTTTTTTTATGGAATTTTGTAGTCAAATTGTTCGCTCATGGTCTATAAAAATGCACATAAAGGCCAAAGGGAACTGTTCTAAAATACTCCAACTCGCATATTCAGACAGCACGCAAAGCAATTAGAGCAACAACGCTGCATGCGGAAAAAGTTTTGGCGCCCAAATGGCGCACGAAGGCGCCTCAATGCCAGCTCATTAAAGTTTATTGGGTGATTTTGCATATATAGCCAAAACACGCCAGACAAGTGCAGCCAACTGAGGGGGCGCTGAGGTGGCAGCTGACAGACGAGCAACAAGGCTGAAGAAATGGAAACTTTTTTGGCTAGCGATAAATCAGTTTTTTACTCGTTAACTTGTTCGTTAAAATTAAGCACTGCCTTAAAGAAAGCCCCCACAAAAATCATTTTCAAATTGGGTTTGCTTTAAAGTATTTTCTGGCATTTGGAGGGGGGCAGCTACTCTCAAGGAAATGCCCAAAATGCGGCGACGACGTCCTTGCTGACAGCCAATGAACATTTTCGGCAAACTTGGCTCGAACGACAATCGAGTTTGAGCCTTTAGGTAGCTGGGTAATTAGCGTAATGCAGATTCCAGAGCGTTTATTTTATCGCCATAAAAATGTCAAAGTTAGCGAACAGGAAGGAGGAATCGTAGAAATGAGGCTGCACAAAGTTAGCTAAACAGGAACAAAATTGCATCAGTTTGGCTTAAAGCGAAGCAGAAAGCGAGAAGTGTGCCCAGACTGTCCGACTACGAAATACTCTGTGCAAAACATTTCACACTAACAAAAAAATAAATAAAAAAATACTTTAATTTTTTCGATGGCAGCGAGTTATGAAATTAAATTAACTTGATATGAATATGAAGCTTATATTCCACTCATCTTCCAAATAGGACTTGGCTAAATCTATTTGGCAGTTGATCACAGCTTGCACAGCTTTAAATTGGTACAGGGTATACAAGGATTAACTCTGTCTTTTATCCGCCAATTCAAATTGCTAATATATATATGTATGTATACTTGAAATATTCTATATTCTCTAAGCAAATACTTTAAAACTGAACACTGTATTTAATATTTATACTTAAAGCTTTTAGCCAAGTTCTCAGACAATGATGATACAATATTAGTGTTTATACAAATATCCTTTAAAATTGCAGTATTTAATACTCGGACTTAAAGCATGTAAGCAGATCCTGAGACATTGATGCCTTTACTGATAAATGAGCGCCTGACCAGTCCCAATAAATTCCCGTCCAAGTCCAATCCAAGCCATAAATTATTACCACATTTTCGCTCTAAATTGTTATCGACAGACACGCAAATGGAAAAGAGCCAACAAACATTTAATTACAACGATATGGAAAAATAAAGGCGTGGCCCAGGCGCAAGCGAGTAAATAAAAAAAAACCGCGAAATAAGGGCAACTTTATGAGTGGGTTGCTTGATTGTTTGCTTGTTGCCAAAACATGTTTACGATGTCAGTTTCCAAGCTGATTGGCAGAGCCATCAAAAGGGCTATAAATTCAATAAAGCATTTTGTATAATGCATAGACTGGACTAGTGCTAGAAGTCAGTTCGCAAAGCGGACTCTTGAGATTCACTTTTTCTTTTTCTTACACATACATTTTCTATTTTTCTTTTCACTTATATTTTGAATGCATATATTATTAATCTGATGCTTATTTCGTTTGAGTGAAGTTAAGAGGCAGCTGGTAGAGCAAAAACCTTTGGCAAAATCCATTTGTTGTAAAAAATTCAATTTATATTCGATTACGCGACGATGTCTAAGTAGAAGTCGGAAAATCTGAAGCACTTTTTTATTTTCTTTTTTTGCTTTTTTTGTTGTTGCCTCAGGAGCGCATTGAAAATGCGCCGTCATGCGTTAAAATTGCAATTTTTCTCCACGCAAAGGCGAATCCGTCTTCAAGATGGTAAAAAAAATGTTAAGCAAATTGATAAATGAAAAGGCAGGCGAGTAACCACCCAAATCGCACCACCCGAAATCACTCTAATTGTAAAATGTGGATTCAACGCTGTCAAGAACTGAGCAACAAACATAACAATGATAGTCAATTGTAGCTAGTTAAATATTCATGGCCGACTTTCGAGGGCGAGAAATAAAACGGAGCGGAAACAGTTGAACCCTCCACACACACACACACACACACATAGATGTACATGTGCATTTATTTTAGCATGGAAATGACACCCGGACACGGAAGCGGGCCGTTGATTGCCGATTGCCCACAAGCCGTGTGCATAGAAAATGCCCATCGAGAGGCGTTCCGGTGTATTGGAAAACGATTTGAGTCTCAGCTTTGCACAGACAAACAAACAAGTAGAGATAGACAGAGAGAGAGAGAGATAAAGAGAGAGTGAGATAGAGAGAGTGTGTAGAAATAGCAATGGCAAAACAAGGGCAGCACTTGCGAATTTCATTGCAAATGAAACGAAAAACGTTTTATTTTGATTTTCTGCACGCGTTCAAAACATTTCCAATGCGCTTTCTAAAGGAACAGGAACAGGAGACGCCACTTCAAAAGGCACACTTTTCTGCCATATATATACCCTGTATATGTGAAAGCGGACAGGGTATGCTCAACTCAACAACAGTGAGCAGTGTGCGCTTATGTTGAGATCGAGATTCATTTGTGCATGTGAAATGCATATTGAAATTATTATTTGTAGTTTATGGTTATAGTAATTTTCTAAATATACCCTGTAATTGCAAAAATATAAATAAATTGGTTTAATATAGTGGAAAAAGTGTCTATTACGAGTCGAAATCTGAATTTTATTATTATCATTTAGACCTATTTAATATATGTATAATATAATAAGAATGGATATCTTGCCAATCAATAGACGATTAAACTGCTTACACGGTATCTTATAGTCCATTCGTGCTCAGCCCTAAAACAACAACTTGTTCTGTCTTTATTTGCCGAACGGGGGATTTCTAGTTGTTTGTGTTTTCACGTGGCCAATTTGCGGGGAAGGCGGACAAAAAGAAAGAGCGACAGACACGAATAAAGACAAAAAAGCGAAAACGTGGCACAGTTGGAGGCGCCACATGCTGACAGCATGCCAGATACGCCACATGGTGAAAATAAAATTAATTCATTTAAAATAGACTAAATGAAGTCCACAAACCTCAAAAGATTCAAATAAAAAATAAGAAAAGAGAAAATTAATTAAATTAATAAAAATGGTTTTTAAATTTAATGCAAGGTTTTATATATATTTATATATTTTTTCTGATTTTCATATAAAATACTATTAATAATAATCAAATACAGAAAGTATTATGCAAGTTTTTGAAATCTTATTGAGAAGAATACTATTTGCACAGTCATCTGCTGCAGCTCTTTGAAATAAATATATTCCTTTGGACAATAAATGAGCCCAGCTGCTACAACAAGTCTAAAACTCAAAGCCTTGCAACATAGACAATTGGCAGGGACTCCTTGCAGTTCCTTCTAACGAGGGGGGGGGGATGGGGCGGGGGTTGTTTTGTGGGGGAGCTGAGGCAAAATGTTGCCAATGTCGATTTATGTCATTCGCATCGATGCAGTTAAAATGCTTTTCATGTAAAATACTCAGAACGCTGCTCAAGAACTTTGCTCAAGCGGACAAATAGCTGAATATCGAGCGAGAAGATGAGAGGTAGGCGTTGGGGAGGGGCTGTGCTTTGAGTAGTTCTAAGGAGACATGTCGAAAAATATCAACTGCCTGGTATCAACTTATGTAAATTGTAAAGTGAGGGATAGCTGTAAGAACTTTGAATCGCACTCACTCATTCAATTCAGCCCATTCCCCTCTCTCTCTCTCTCTCGCATAGTTGACACTATATGGAGGGGCGAGTGTGGTCCTTTAGTTGTCCTTAAGGAATTGCGGGCATGTTTGCTTCTGCTGAAATGAGCAAAAATAATTGCAAATCGTAAAAGAAAAAAAATTGTTCGGGCTGTCGTCGCTACTCAGTACTCGACTCCCAGGACGCAGTACTCATGTGTGCTGCCAGACAGACAGACGGAGAGAGCGAGAGAGAATAATAGAGAGTGTGAGAGAGAGAGAGAGAGTCTGACAGACAGACAGACAGACAAACACGGACGGAAACGGAAATATGCAATGAAGCAGAAGTTGGCAGGAAATTGTTAAGACGCCGCGCCTCCGTTCATTCAACCACTCTGTCTCCCTCTCTCCCTCCCTCTCTCTTTCTCTCTCATTGTATTTTGCTATTTTTACGGCTGTACTTTATTTTGCATCATCGAAAGGGTTTCCCCCGAAAAAGCGTTCCTTTGCCCGTTTTATGTTCTTAGACGAATTGAAAAGCCGCATGCAAATAAAATTTGCCTCTTTTTAGTGTTGTCCTTTGAACCCCGAACCCACAGTCTGAAATATCTTCTTCTTCTTCTTCTTTTTTTGTTGCTTTGCCTGTTTTGTGGCTTTTATATTTCAATCGAGCTTGTTCTCTTGTTTCCACTTCGCTTCTTCGTTTTTTTGTTGCTGCTCCATTTTAAAGTACATATTTGCAGTTGTTTTTTGTGGGTTTTCCTTTGAACGATTTCGACATTTCTATAAAATTTGTAAGCTACATAAATGATGATGTATTGTTGCAGTGGCACCCAAGGGGACAGCTCTAAATACGACTTCGAGCATGTAATGGACTTGCGTGTGTAAACACAAAGTAATACGACTCAAAATACGATGGAAGGGTTGTGTCTCAGACATCGAAAATCGAATATTTCGACTTTTACTATGGAAACTATTTGATAGACTAGTCCCATGTTGATGATTGAATGCCTAAATGTCAGCTGCATTATATTTAGACATTTATGTGCACGATAAACTTGATACTTTTACTTTGAAAATACATATGCACAAAGAATGAAAAACTTGCTTTAGCTATGCACGAAGTAACATTAAATGTAATTTTACTGATTTAAAAATGAATTTATAACTACACTTAATTTAAATAATATAAACTGTTATTAGACATCTAAACATTTTATGCGTAACACTTTCATCTTTGAAAATATGACATTAAGGAGCAGTTAACAATTGACTTTTTGATTTGTATTACATAAAATTAGCCAAAATGTAGCAACAAAATTATAAAAGATATTTGAGGATGGTGTTCCCAGTTCAGTCAGCCTCTTCAAGGTTTTGATTCCTGTAATATGTCCTTGTAATAACCTAAGACAAATATATATTTAAAAATAATAATAACATAATTTTCTGTATTTTTTGTATATAAATCTTTTCCTTTTATGTTCTTGAAAGTTATTATTTTTTAAACAATTCTAATGAATTGACGAATATTATGCATTATTATTGCTTAACGGGAGACTCAGCTTTCAGCCAATCAAACGGCCCAAAAGCCTTTGCACAATGCGAAAAAAAACAATTTACAATTTGCATAATTTTAACAACTGTCAGCATAAACTTGCTTAACCTAAAAAATAAACTCCACATAAAATTGTCGGCCAAATGCGAAAAGTTTTCAGTGCAAAAAAAAGCGAAAATAAACTGGGGAAAAAAGAGGAAAACTCTATCAGACTGTGGAGATGCTGCCAAAAATAAGGGCATAAGTTTCCACATAAAGTGAACAATAAAATGCTCCAATTGTAATTATGTGTCGGTGGCATAAGCCTAATTAGCTACGTGGAACGCACACATAAAATATACAATTCATGCCAAGACTGTTGCAATTATTTATCCATTTAATTATGGGCCCGAGCATTAAACTGTTTCACATAGCCAGTCTTCGCTGTAGTTGCGGCCTATGATTTATTTAGTGAGCGCTTTAAGCGTCTTAAAAATAAAATGAAATTGTGGAAAAATTATACAAATATTATTTCAAATTTGAAAGTGCTCTTGAAAATATCGACAGCTTGTTTATGCACTGCTCCCGAAAGTAAGAGGGTATATTTATTTGGTGCAATTTTCGATTTTTTGCTCTATGAACTGAATACAAAATATTTGGTATAAAAGTTTTATTAATATAATGAAACCACCGAACCGAGTTTAACTTTTAGATTTATAACGAAATTGAGGAGGAGTCAGATAGATTGAGGACTAGAATGGTATTTATATTATATAGTATATAGCCGAAAGCCTTTAGAAATCAGTAAACTAAATAAAATGCTGTTTCCGATTCGGAATTCCATTAGATGAGATAAGACATAAGAGCGAGAGTAACCAATTGGCATTAGAGTATTTTCTAGTCGATCATGTTCGACTTACTCTTATGAGTATGTGTGAAGGGGAGAGTTGTTGGGTAGTCCTGGGGGTGGGTGGGGGTTTGTTGCACTTGCACATGCACACACGTGCGTCTTTTTAGAATTTTGTCTGCATGCGATTCGCGAGTCGTCCCAAAAAGTGGCTAAAAACGTGACGCGCATTTCGAATTGGGGTTGACGCCGTCCTCTGTCTGCCTCGTTCCACCCCTCACCAGTCAGTTATCGGTAATCAGTCCCCTGGCAGCTGTGCACCTGCCCTTCCCCTCGGGCCACTCTTCGCTAAGGCATTTGCATTGCGTCGACATGAAACGCTTGCACTTTTCTTGATGTCCATTGGCGATGCGAGGCAAGGCCTTTGAAATTGAAAAAGTGCCTTCCACAAAAGGCAAGCATATGGACTGTTGGGGCATATCCTTGGAGCTTGGCGCGTTAAGTGGCTGGCAGAGACAGCATTTGCATCAGGTTACATGGAGCATTTCACACGTCATTAGCTCGCTGACAGGCTGATGGGGAATGTGGTGCTGTAACAGAGCTGAAGTTTGCAATAAGTTAACGTATAATATAAATGGGCGTGGATTGGCTTTTTTTTCGGTACTTCCTGGTCTTAATAGTCGGTGCCCAAAAACCGCCGAAAGAAATTAAGATTCACTTATTTTAAGAGTTCGTTTACAGTTAGAGAAAGTGAATGCTTTGTTGGAAATTTGGTGTTAGGCCATTCTCTAACATTGTCTATATCATGAATAGATATTGGAAAAAGTTCCTTAATGTGCATTTTAACACTAATTAACAATATTGTGCTGGAACGTGTCCTGCCGGTCTTTGATCGAAACAAAAGCCTAGGAATAAAAGTATTTAAAAAGAGATAAATTAAAAGGTAGTCGCGTTAAAAACAAAACATTTTGATTAATCCAAAAAAATCGATAGTTGAAATATATTTAAATTACTTATTTTATGTATTTTTGAATATATTACGCAATACTTGGGCGTTAGAGCTCTAGCTAAAACTTTATGTTTAAATCAAAATTGTAAGGTTTTCAGTTTCAAAAATTCGTTACTACGATTTGCCAAAATTGAACAGCGTAAAGCAAGCAGTTGTTCTGCACTGCCTTAAGCTAGTAAACTCTGTCGTCACTGCTTGAAGATATAGTGCACTGCTTTGACAATTGAACTTGTTAAAAATCATCAGCTTAGATTCACACAGGTTAACTGCTTTATGCGAAGCAGGTGGAAATATAAATTACGTGCACTTGTTTGGTAAATTGTCCTTGCCATATTATCAACGCTACTTTACAAAGTTGAACAGCTGCAATAGGAAATCTGCTTGCATTGAAACATACTGCTAATCAAAGCAGTTTAGTAGGAAAAGTGAATTGAAACATCAACCAGCAATTATCATATAAAACGTATTTGAAAGCATTCGAACAGCTTTTGCCAGAGCTTCTTACTAAGTCTGGCCAAATATCGAGTATCATACAATTGAGCCTTTGAGAGTTGTGGCCAGATAATTGTTATTAAAAATTCAATTATTACTTTACAACTTCTCATTATTATTATTATAAAAAACGCAGCTTGTGGCTTTAATGAAGTCTTTATATAACCATAATCTTCTTCTTAATCAGGCTGTCTGCCTGTCTCTTTCAAACCGAAGCATCTCTGAGTCCATTGAGTAAAGATATTCGTGATCAGAATTAACAGTCGTGTCGATATAGCCAATTTTGTCGCCTATCTGTATGAACACGAATACCTCAGAGACCTTACGCGCTAGAGACTTCAAATGTAGGATATAAGTATACGGGTATACTCGGTGCAGATCTATTTTGTTTTACTTTATCGATAACTTCCCCATTTCGCGAATTCAAATCAATTTGCTATGGCAATAAAAGTCATAATCTTAAAGGTATAGCTTTAAAATGAATGTACACATAATTTACCCCAATTTATAGTGACCCTCATCGATATCTCTGGAGTAAAGCAAACTTCCTTGTTCTTATCCTTATTTAGTTCTTTTCTTACCATTTGTATTTTTTGATTTCTGGTCTGTTTTAATAATCATAAAAAAGGCTGTGTAAATTTAAGAGAATAAAATACTATAACTAAATAAATGTATGAATATATCTAATCAATATTACTTTTTAGATGATATTTGACTTACATTATATATTCAATGGGCTTCACTTACCTTGGACACGCAGTAAGCACTGGCTCCACTTGGGTTCAGTGTCCTTTGCTGCTCGCACGCTGCGCCAATTGGTGTCAAATTTATGACCGACAAATACAACAAAGCTTGCACTGCACACAAGACGGTCCTGGTTCAATCCACTGCAAATGCGAAGGAGCACAGGAGCAGGAGAAACACACGTTAACTGCACCGCCTCCCCTCTCTGCTTGCAGGACCACACTTCAGTTAGTACGTGGAGTGGACTGCTTGTTCACTTTTCGAGCATCATTATTGCTTTTTGATTTTGGTGGGAATCTGCAGAGCGAATGTTTCGCTGCGTATGTGTGAGCCAGTTTGGCTATGCTTATATATATATATATATATATGTGTGTTTGTGGCCGAGATGAGTTATGGGCCCCGGCCCAGGCGGAGTCGCAGCCCGTGCTGTCTGTTAGTGCTTTCGGTCGTATTTGTCTGCCTGCCCTTTCGCAGAACACTTAAATGCAATTTTATTTAAATTATTCAACATTTATGCCTTTTGCTGGCCTGATATATATTTGTTTTACAAGCAGCGTCCGGGCCAAGCCATCGATATCAGGACCAGCTAAAGAGATGTTGCAATGTGTCCTTGTTGTCCCTTTTTGTATTCATTATGTATTTATCAAACAATTGATGTTGGCGTGATAGTTTTAAATGCTCATTATACTTAATGTTGCCAATTATTATATTAAAGAGTTGACATAAGTGCCTCGTTGTGCAATTTAATTAACACGCTGTTAATGAAATGTGCAGTTTTTAAGATGGATAATTGTGTGCTCTTAACTGGGTTAAGTATTTAAGTTTACAACTATTAACAACTTTAATGACTTTACTGTAAAACCAAGCTCATTTAAAGAATTTATTGGTTATTTTGCAAATTCTTTATCCTTATAATAATCTTCCTTTCGTAATAAACAAATTTGTAGTTCTTCTTGTTCTCCTAATCATTTAAAATCCGTCTTTCAAATCAAGTCACAATTTGTTTCCTACTTTCTTCGATGCCCCAGAAAGCAATTTTAGCTGAACAACAACATTTTTTACTTCAGTTCAAATAAAAATATTTTTGTTAGGTAATTCGCATACAATACTTAGTTATGGATTTTCTTTTTGAGGCACGAAGAGAGGTAATCGATATAATAAACCAGCCGAACTCTGTTAATAATCAGATCCTCTTAATTAAGCTGTCAAATATATTACATTTCGTACTCAAATTGAAGCACTTCACACTTTTACTTAAAAGTTATCCTAATTATTCTCAGCATGAATCGCTTTAAGTACTTTGTAATGGTTACAACAGATTTTATCAATTGAGAGTTCTCTCTTTCCATCATTACGAGCTCAATTCGGAACTTTTTGTCACGTAAATAACATTTTGGCATCTTAGATTTCTTAAAAATTGTCGAAATGACAGAATTTGTTGATTTTAAAAATATATTTAACTCAACAAATGCTATTTTGCTTTTCTATCTTGATTAAATATACACAGCTACTTCAAATTATGGCCTAACTATATCTTTTACATATCTATACCTTAATCTGTATCCATATCTGCATCTACATAAATTTCGTATTAGGCATTAAATATTATCCACTGTTTAAATACATTTGGCTATTGCACTCGCATTTCCATTTCAAATTGAAATCAATTCAGTTCAGGTATCATTTACAGGGGCAATAAGCAGTTTGGTCAAATGGAAATCGCTTAATTTATTTGACATTTTCATTTAAAATCAAGCGAAATCGTATTAAATCGCATAAACACATGAACACACTTGGAATTGGGGCAGATGACGAAGCTCAATTATGGCACATCAAAACCGAAAGCGGTAAAGTGACAAACCGGAAGTGCCAACCATAAAAAAAATGCAAATTTATATTATAAATTTTCGTCTACTTGTTTGGTCAAAAAAAAAAGAAAATAAAAGAAAGCAAAGCAAAGCAAGCAGGATAAAAAAGCAAAAATGTTTCTTTAACTGCGCCAGAATTTCGCACGTGAATCGTTTGCCTGTGCTGAATCCAGGCAGAATCCACTTGAAAGGACGCACCACAGACGCTAAGGGTGCAGGGAAAGAGGGAGGGGGCACTTCAAGTGCGGCGTCTGGCGTAAATTTTTTTTTTTTTTTGCGCACAACTTTGTTCCTTTTTTGGGCAAGCACAACAAATAAGCGGTATCTATAAAGACATAATAAAAATACAAAAATGCAGTTGGCTTGGAGAGATGACTTCATATTTTGTACAGATTTTTAATTACACAAGTATAAATAAATTTATTAATTTACAAGTGCATTTGCAATTCATATACGGATGGATGTCTGTCTGCCCGCAATGAATATGCTCGGCCTTTGCGCTGAGCTGAGCTGAGGCCGTGTTGAATATTAATGCACACGAGGAGAGCAGCTCAAATGTCAGAAACAGCCAAGCCCAAAATGCATTACACAAAGGCATGCCAATCCTGTGTGTGTGCTTGCACAGGTGAAAAGTCAGAGGTAGCCGCATTGATTCCACTTAATTGGTTTTAACTACAGAAACAAAGCGCACCACCAACAAACAAATCAAATATTCACACAATTTTGTGGCGAATAATAAACGCTGTTAAAATGCATTTTCAGATTATTTTATGATTTAACAGACGAATTAAATTAGCAGTTAGTTTCCGTTAACGTTCAAAGAGAATTAAATAATAGCATATTCAATTTACTTCTCTTTCGACTTCTCCTTTTCCTGAAAATGTAAATTCGATGTTAAGTGGACATGTTAATGACAAGGAGAAACTTTCTTTAAATCTCATGCTAAAGTTAACATACTCTGAAAGCAGCCAAATTCAGTTAACAGTTTGTTTCAGTTCTGTTAAAAGCTATTTTAATGTAATAACATTTACATTTTAATTCTCTTATGCTTCTATGGTAAATGACTTCTGCTGCCCGCAACTGTGAAGCCACTGTTAAGTGGTTATGTTAATGTTAAGTACAAACTTTCTTTAAATCTTATGCTAAAGTTAACATACTCTGAAAGCAGCCAAATTCAGTTAATAGTTTGTTTCAGTTAACAGCAAACACTGTCTGTAATCACCTATGTAAATGTAGTAACATTTACATTTTGTTTCTCTTATGCTTCTATGTGATGCCACTGTTAAGTGGTCCTGTTAAAGGACTTCCCCAGCTCACTGCTGAACAGAAACTCTCTTTAACTCTCACGTTAACTTAACCTAACTGTTAAGTAACAGTTGCGCTGTGTTTACTCTTAAGCGCACATGTTAATCAACTACCCCAATGTTACTGTTAACTAACAGTCGACAAGCGCTTAAGTTCCACCCTAAATTACCCTTTAAATAATGGTAAATTTATCCCTTCGAAAAGCTCTTTTACTGTTAAGCTTGCAAGCTTTGTTGCCAAGCTTTTGCTGGCATGAACGCAGCTTTCGCTCTCAACAGACTCTGAGAGCGCCCACGCCAATCACGTGCTGCTTAGAAATTAAACGCGTTTTTCTTATTGGCTGAGCGATGCTTATAAAAGTCCGGGCAGCACCCAATTAAAGTTCAGTTGGGGTCTGCACTTAGTCGAAGAATGCCACATTTTCTGTACTGAGGGTACTTTTGTGGTGGTGTGGAACTTATGCGTTTGCCGGGCTTTGATTTATAGAAAGTTGTCCCTCTCGGTGACAGTATTGGTATAAGTAAAATTTGTCATATCATTTAATGCTTTTTATTTAAATGGATATTAATATGCTAATGGGATACATGCCCAAAGTGGTACAGAGCAATAAAGAACCGAAAATCTTATTTTGTATGTCTATCTGCAAATAATTAAGCATTCCAAAAATTAAAACATTTCCTTAATTATTTTTTTTATCAATTTTAATATAAGTCGACACAGATGAATACAAAAAGTAAAAAACAAATTAAATTAAACTTGAATTAAAGTTTAATAATTTTTGCTAATTTTTGGCATGGATTAAGGAAATCCCAGAAAAAAACTTAATCCGAATTTATTATTGATTTTACAGGTGTCGTCAAAATACAAAAAATATGACAGAATAGTTTTGTAATTTACTTTATTTATTTTGTATTGCCATACTTTCACTTAATTACAATAATAGTAAACAATTAAACAGACGATGAATAAGTAAAATAATTTTATTTTTAAACTGAATTTTTATTTACATATTTAATTTTAATCTCGATTAAGACCATGCAGATGAACTATTTCCATACAAAATATTGATGGTCAATTTCGAATTAAGTGATTAAGTAATTAAATGATATAGATATAAGCTAAAAAGGTCATATCAGACATACTTGAACATAAATACATAAATACAATTACAAAAATTACAACAATATTTTGGCTAATTTTGTTAGCTTCATTTTTAGAGCTGATTAGTTGGATCTTGGCCAATTATAATAATCTTGGCAATATGCATGAAGTAAGCACCAAATTTAATTGTCAGCAAAAACAGCACTCGGAGTGATTAATGCAGTTATCATCGAGTAGATGGCAAGTTGACTTCTGGCACTGGCCCAATTACAGACAATTAACCAGGTCTAATTGCCGCAAACCCGTTATAGTAATTCAAGTCTAAAATTCGACGACATAGTTCATGAAATGCTGCACACTCTGTGCTGGCTCTGCAGCAAATTGCAAAGGCACAGACCAAAATACATAAAATGCAATTGAAAATGCAGCCAACGTGGCAATTTGGTGGAAAGAAATAAAATGTTTCACGCCAAAATGGTTTGAACTTGCGGCCATAAATTCATTTTATTGCTGGCCAAAAAGAAATAAAAAACCCTAATGAAGAGGGCAGAGCAAATTGTATTATGGTTTCTATCTCACTATTTGCCTTATTTTCTATTGCACAGCACTCTAAAATGTTGAGCGATGTTTATACCCTATAAAAAGTGTGGAAGGTATCAGCTGAATCAGCTGAAGTTACTATTTAGCAATTTGTAATAAAGAGTTTGTTTCAGAAAGAGTCAACAAATTATCAAAATAACTTGGCTATTTAAATATTAATTAATTTATTAACTTGTTTTTGACAAACTAATTTTTGTTTATTTTGAAATCTGTTGAAATGGTATCTTGATTAGAGTTAAAATTTATATTTGCAGATACCTTCATATATTGTTTTTGAAAGTATGCACAGCACATATTATCTAAAAATATTTACAGGGTATTTAATAGTTGCAAAATACAAAATACAACAGCAGTTGCTGTTTAGCATTTCTTTTTAACTCAGACTTCATAACGATTGGCAGACAGTCTAAATGCCTATGTGTGTGCGTGAGTGTGTGTGTGTGTGTGTGTGTGTGTGTGTGTGTGTCTGTGCAGATGAGTGCTTTGAAAAATTACTCACGTATCAGAGAGCGCGGAGAGCCTTTCTCTAATCCCCGCAAGCGTGACAGGCGATGTCAGAAATCGAAACGGGCAGTAAAAAAAAATAGGGATACGGCAAATAACTTGAAGCGAAGGGAAACCGCATTTATATAGAAATTAAAGCGAGGTACTCAATATCAATGGTAATTGGGCTGTTTAACTATTCCTCAATTCAGTTAACTTTGATCTACAACTTTTTGCCGGCCCCCAACTTGAAGCACTCCCAAGGAGAAAACTATGCAGTGTGAAACAAACCATTTAACGAATCGCCCAATAAGGTTCTGCTTGACTTCATGCGAGTGTTGTTGTTGTTGTTGGGTGTTGTGTGCAAGTTGTGTTAAGGCAACTAAACATATGCCGCAAATAATTTGTTATTCAATACGAAACACGAAAAGTACACAAAGCGGCAAACGAGCTAAACACACACACGCAGGACAATTTTAGTAAATTGGCTAACAACTTTTTGCTGGGCTCCTTCAACTTTTAGCTGTGCCTTGATTGTTGTTGTCTTTGGCTGCCCGTTGTTGGCCAGCCTGTTGTCCTGTGTCCTGTTGTGTTCAGTTGTCTTGTGTCCTGTTAAATATGCTTGACCGCTAGCAAAAACCGGATACATGACAGATAAAGGATTAACCAACTGGCGACACACTTATTGCAATGGAAGCAAATTAATTAAATAATATAAAAAGCATAATAATAATAATATTCGACATTTGAATTGATATCAAAAGCCACCAACGAATGAGCAACACTTTTGAATATCAGTTTGAAAGTTACCTCTGAATAAAACAACGCTTTTCCTTGGACGATGTCTTATTGCTCTTCACGGGAGACCAGCGCCTGCTGCAGCTGCACATCCTTTTGATCCCTTTGAAAACGACTGCGCAGCGCCTGTTTCCTGTGTGCCAGCAGATGACAGTTCAGAGCTTCTCAGGGCTCATGAGACGAGGCATGCCTTGATCGGACCAGCGTACAGCTTCTTATCTGAAAAAGGACCAAACAAAGTCTTTAAAAATCAGATTTATTTAAGGTTTTCATAAGATTTTCCAAGGAACAGGTAGTTTCCTTGAATTCCCCTTCGATTCTTTGGATTGATCAATTCACGTGTAAACCTCAAAGATTTGGTAGACCTCGTAAACCGGAATACACAACTCAAATAAATAATATAATATAAAATAAATAAAATTTAAGATATTCTAACTACAAGAAAATCACTATCAGAATATGATTATTTTTTTTTATATCACTGTTCCAAGTATAGTCACAATATTTCCATTCATATTTTTCAGACAAAGTTAAGGCTGACACTTTTTCTTCTCGATATTCCGAACTGAATGTATAAAATATTAAAATACCTTATACACAAATAACTCCTCAGATTTAAATGATTCGCAATGGCAACTTAGTTCTTAGTTCTCACATCCAAAAGAAACATGCGATTGTTGCCCTGCCCCAAACGGGATGCACATTTTGAAATGTATTTGTGTCAGGACATAGTCGTGACTGCAGTAAATTCCTGGTAACAAAACACCCCCAGATCCGCAACTGGCAAACAGGAAGTGCAACAGCAACTGAAATGCACATTTCAACAATATCAAGCATGTCTGCAATTTTTTAAGCAAACATTTTTTTTGCAGAGTTCCCGAAACGAACAAAAACAAAAACAAAAAAAAACGACTTTGGGGAGACTTGAGACAACTGCACAATCCAGATAAAAAGAGGAAGAGAGCCACTTCCTTGCCATCCTGCTGCTTCCTCATTGCTGTCTTGTTGTTGTTGACATGGGTTGCTGTTGACATTTTGCTACGAGTCTACAACAAATAAAAAGCAGCTCAAGTAGCCAAGTGGCAACAGCAACAACAAGCGGAATATCTAAAATAAGCAAAACAATAACAACTTGATGGATATCTGCTGCTTACAGAATGTGGCTTGCAGCAAAAGTTAAGATTAAAATAACTGAATGTCGAATCAGTCCATAAGTGGCACTATCCCAACAGCAGCGACTACAGTATTACTCAGTTGATGAGGATTGTAATCCTGGTATTATGGTTATTAGGCTGTAATTATTATTGATAAGGATTTGATAAGCGTTTGCCACTAGTTTGGAGTGTTTGTTACCTTACCAATGTTTGTATCTCTTTATAAATGACATCTGACTAGCTTTCGATTCAGTGAATATATATTTATAATATTTTTTATTTTTTTATTTTTGTATTCACTAAAATCCTAACACACTTGCAAAATAATATTCCACTACTTTCGTATGTTTATTCTAGCCAAATCTGAACAGTTTGCTTTAAGCTTTAATCTCTGTTCCGACCATATTATCCAGTAAGTATATTTCTGAAAACCAAAAAATATTCCTAAGGCTATTTTCTAAAAGTTTTTCGGTATTTTTCTGAGTGTAGTTTCATTTGCAGCAGCTACTATAAGTATTTATAATTAAATACATAATACCATAAAATAATTCCATAATTCCTTATAGATAATGTAATTCTTTACTTTAAAATAACAATTATTATGTCCTTCTCACCTTAACTTTCCATCAGCATTTTTCGCATTACACTTAAATTAAATTTGCTTATTCCTTCGCATCCTTTCCCCGGCACATTCCGAGCTATCCGCAAACCCAATTAGATTTGTCTCAAATTTCAGCTGTGTACAAGTGTGAATTTTATTTGAAGAGCAACAACAGCAGTGGGAATATATATTGTGCGATTTACCATACACGATGCGACTGCTTGAGGCAAGTGGAGCTGGGATTATTTTACATAAAGCATACGCCCTGTTGCAAGAGAGGGGAGGGGGGGGAGGGGGTAGATCTGTATGCAGCTCGTAGTTAATCAAATTGCCAGCAAAAGAAACGACAAACAATGAAACAAATGTCTTGAAACAAAAAACACAGAGTATCTGATGGAATGCCGAGTTCCCCGCCCATTTAAATGCCCCCCCCCCCCCCCTCAAATCGTGACTGTTGGGTTTGTTCTGCGGGGTGTGGTGGGGTGGGGTGGGGTGGGGGTTGAATAGCATGTGTGCCTGGGCATGGCTGATATATTAAATGTACTGTTTCCACATCGACTTTGAGCAGGTTACATCAAATCAACACAAACACAAATTCAATTACTCAGCAGCAACAGCAGCAACAGCAGCAGCAACAGCAAAATAGAAACTGGCACACGCGGCGTATGAGTGACATTAATGCGATTTGGCCAACTGTCAATCATTTTTGTTTGCCATCACCTAAAAATAATGTTGTTCTGCATTGTTTTTCGATGGCCGCCTTTTGATGTCTGCTGGCTCTCAATTTGCAATTAAATCGATCTCTCTTTTAAATCTATAAACAAATACAGATGTGTTTTCTTATCGCACAGTTCAGTGGTCCACGAAACGTTTTCGGCCAACTATATCAACAAGTTTTTGCAGCCGAATATGTTGAACATTTCCAATCAAACTTAAGTTAAAAATACTCAATTGAATTCGATTGACATCAGTCGACGAAACGATATGCAGAAAGTTTAAAATAAATTAAATTAAACTAAAAATTGATTAATATGTTTTTCGCTGGCTGCAGGTTAATTGCTTTTTATTTCTTACGAGTATAAACTTCGATGTATATCAGAATATAATTTTATATAATATAAATAAATAAAAAAATCTACGTTGAATTCACTTATTTAAATTATAAAAAAGAGGTAACCAAACATTAAGCAATTAAATTTTATATATGATATTTAATATTAATGCTTTCAGCTTTAAACTGAAGAAATAAAAAATATGTATAACATTTCGGGATATAAATAAATTTTGAAAAATGCTCAGAAGTTGTTTGAAGTCTAAATATATGCATTAAAATTAATTCACAACATTTGGAATGTATTTTTTTGAAGGCTTTGCCATGTTTTGTGGAATTGGTCTAATAAAAACAATGTAAAAGAAAATTCTCCAGCTCAAAACTATCAATAAAAAAATCATAAATTGCGAAACAGTATTTCAAATATCTCTTATAGAAACAAGCGAACCGTTCTTAGAGTTATAATTAAAATGTTTTTGCATATTTTATTTATTTTATTATTGGTTTAATTTAGATTTATATTGAGTAATTTTGTTCACCAATAACAAGGCTTATTTCTAACTGATTTGCTTTAGCGAAATTGTGGAAATCGAGTCGAAATCGTTTTGGCAATTGCTCCAACATATTCTTATCTGGATGCAGTGCGTCGGCTAATGAATAAATAACATGCTGGCACACTCATTAAGACCACAATCGGAAGGAAAAATAAACGAAAACAAATACAAATAGAATGGAACGGAATAGTAAAGGCAAAACAACAGGCGAATTGAAGGTAACAATGTGAAACGCCTGTCGACAGATTAAAAATACAATTTACGGCAAATCAATTGCGGCTAACATGGCGACGACAGCAAACGAAAATTAAAATGGCCAACGGAGAACGGAGCCAAGTTAAGAGGGAGAAAGAGAGAAGCAGCAGCAGCTCGAGCAAAAAATTAAAAACAAACAGCAAAGTTGGCAACACAAAAAAAAACACAACCGAGCAGAGCAAAGTGAAAACAACAACAACAACAAAAACCCCCCTTGAAGCCAAAGGAAACACTGGGAATTGTGGTGGGCAGCAGGATACTAACAACAACAGATGTTGGCATAAATTTGTGTGCATAATAAACAATTTACGACTCCGGCTCCGGGTCGGACTTTGACTCCATTTATGGCTGTCGCTCCTCGTGCCTTGGGCTGCTTCGCTCCGCCTGCAGCTGGAACAAGCGCAGAGCACGCAGCCGATCCTCGCGCCTCAGCTGACAGAAGCAGAGCAGTCCGCGCGCATAGTTGGACAGCTCGCGGGCACACGACAGCAGGCAATCGTCTGCCTCCGGGCGAGGCAGCTGCCACAGCAGCTGTACCAGAAACTCACGCCACTGGGCCGGCGCCAGGGCGAACAGCAGCAGACCCGAGGGCAGCAGCGTCAGCATGCCCAGCGTGAAGTACTCGCACCAGCGACAGTTCACGCACAGGTTCAGGCAGAGCAGATGGCTCAGCTGGTGGACCAGTCGCTCGTAGCTGCACCAGCCAATCAGCATAGCCAGCTCCGAGACGAACACGCTGCCCAGCAACTCCACACAGGTGTGGACGCGTGGATAGACGTTCGCATAGCGTTTGGGCAACAGCTCACACCTCCACAGCAGCAGTACCAAGCACAGCCCGAACAGCCACCTGGCCTGGCCGGGTGCTGGCGAGCACTGTGTCTCCGCCGGCTGCCTGATGAACAGCGAGACGCCGCAGATCTGCAGCAGCGTTGTGGCCACTATCGAGGGCGGGGAAACCATCTCCAATGGCCAAATTGAATATTCCTCCTTGCTTTGCGCTCGTCTTTTTTATGGTGATTTTTTTATTTTTGTTTTGGAATTTGGCTAAGTTTTCAAAATCATTTCAAAAATATATGTTCAAACAGCAAGCGCCTGCTCCAAGCCCCGGCTGCTGAAAGTGACTTCATTATCATTATTTTCAACAATTTATTATAATTAGTAAAATAATTAAATATTTTGTGAGAAAGTTTTATTTAAGTATTTTAAATGGAACCAGCTCAAGTTAATCATCAGCAAACTCAGCACTCATCCAAATACTTCTGGCTGTTTCTTGGCAACTCACACAGATTAAACAAATCACAATTAGAAAACAAAAAATGCACTTTAATTAGTAATAATTAAGATTCTTTTTCAAACACCAACTGTACTTTTTCGTGCCACTGTTAATTGAGCACTGCGCCCACAATCCAATCTAAATAATGTTGAGCAAAAACTGAATGCCATAATTGGAGTTATATTTGGGAACCCTCCACAATTAATCCTTAACATTTAAACATTAATAATAAGAAATAAATTAAATTAAATTAAATATAATATTTTAGCTTAAGTGAACAAAAAACTTCCGCTAAAATATATTAAATTTCTGACATAGCAAAATAGATTAAAAAGAAAATCAATGGAATATCGACAATAATATTTCAGTCTCATCTGGCTTTCATTTGTATCATTTTAAGGGATATTTATTAAAAATGTGTACTTAAAAAATATTAATAAGTGTATTTTAATGTCCTTTAAGCGTGTTTTAAACTGAAATGATCCTTAACAATGCGTTCCATACTTAGTAGCAAAGTTTTAATACTATTTTATTTATATTTTATAAGAATACAAAATGAAAAAGGCGCATTAAATAAGTGTAATCTTGTGTCTGCGCTTAAGTTGCGTCTTTGTCCGTTTCAGCATTATCATTGTGGCAAATCTTATAAAGTTTTAGACACACTCACACTCAGCCAGACACACACACAGACACACAATCGCACATTGCTTCAACACCTTTAAAACTCCTGCAGTCCAATCTGTCTGGGCTGAATTTCACGCATTACTGACTGACATACACACACAAACACACACACATATACATATATACAGACACACACGCACACCTACACACTCAACTACCTTTTGCAACATCACTTCTTTTACTTGAAGCTGGCTCTTTGCTTTTAACCACCTTATAAGCCAGCTTGTGGGAGGTCGCAATTGCTGGGCCTTAACATTTATAGCATACTTTTCAGGGCGCTTCAAATTACGAGTAGTTTGTGTGTTTGTGCATGTTTTTGTTCCTGTTTTTGTGGCTGAGAGCCCCTGAAATGTCACAGACTCAAATGCGGCATCAGCAGGCAACCATAAGCAACTTGCAATTGACCCCTAAAAAGCATATTGGTATTTTATCTATTAATAATACAATTAGTAATTCTTTTTTGCTACCAAGTTGATCAAATATGTTCTTCAGTTGTGCATTCAAACTAACTTTATTCCCTAATACCTTAGCTAATCGCTGCACATTTATTTATTTTATTATTAATATTATGCATTTTAGAGAGGTTTCAATATCTGCTACCTTTTTTTTTATATTCTTAGCGTGTGTAAAATGTACTTCTTATGTAAAAATACATGTTAGAAAATATGTTATAGTTATTTGAAAAAGAGTCGTATATTGAGATTTGAGCAATTTAAATTATAAACTCAATTAATATTCAGTTACCAAATAAGAAACTTACAAAATTACATTTTTACATTTATTTTAATGCAATTCTTAAACATGCTTTTGATTTCAATTGAAATTACTTAGTTCCTTTAGAAACCCATTTAATTTTAAGACCTGATTGCTTAACCATAAGTCAATCATTACAGAAATATTAAAATAGGCCAGAAATTTGTATTTCAATTCCAATAATGGGCGTTGAAAAAATCGCAAAGATCGTGTATTTAACACAGATGTAACGTTCCCTTTTAGAAATACGTTTTTTAAATAGTGAGGTGCCAAAAAGAAGCTGGTTGAAAAACTACTAAAAAACGATTACTTTTTGACTGTTTCATTAAGCTACTTATAGTTGTATAATTGCCTCAAAGTACGCCAAATTATTCAAGCAGACCACATCAATGATGCAATTCACTCAGAGTGTCCTTTAAACTTTTGCTGCAGAGTATTCAGAATGTTCTGTTAAGTTTTTGCGCAATTAGTTATTGGTATTCCAATGTACGCAACGTGTGCCTGAGCTTGTGGCTTTTGATTTTCATTGGCTTCAATAAAATAATTTGCAGCACTCAAATTTGAGATTGTAGCAATTTTAGTGCCTACTTTGAGGAGCTCAGTGAGCAATCAAACAATTTGATGGCCTATATAATGCAAGGCCAGGCTTTATCGGCAGGATGGCAATATTCAGCTGACAGCACTTTAAATGGTCAGCAAATTTGCATAGAGGCTAGAAAGTCAAGTTGGTTCACGCCCTAATTAGGCATTGGCCGAGTCAATGACAAAACTTTTTGGCAAGCAATAAAAATCAACATTATTATGTTAATTGGCTTGGATGGAGGAAGTGAGGGTGGGTGGAGTGAGGGGAGGAGCCGAGGGAATAGGGAATGTGAGGTGGCAGCCTCAGGCGATTGAGGTGCACGAAGACAGAAGCAGCTGCTTCGCAGATTTTAATCACTAAATTAGTTTACAAAAATAAAATGTGTGCCGTGCTGGAAAAGCGCCTAAAAGCATGCCGCCTTTATTTGTGTAACGGTTTCGGTTTTTCCGCAGCAGTGGAACGAAAAAAAAGGTACACAAAGCTTTTGTTAACTGCGTAAACTTTGCGCCCCCTCAAAATAATAAGTAAACATTATTTATTTTAAAAGAAGAAAAGCCGTTGCATAGCTCCAGGCGCCTCAGCAACTCGGTCACAGGAGGGGCGAGTACTGAGGCTGTGGCAGGTGCAGGGGCAGGGCCAAAACGTCAAAGTAATTAAACAAAAGTAATTAAGATTAGCGCGCTTGGAGTAGCTGCAAGTCATCAAGAAGCCAGCGGTCCACGCTTGTCCATTATCATCATTATCATTATCATACTCATAGTGGAGCTGAGGCAAGGTAACAGTGGCAAGTTGAGCTAACAGGATGCCAGGCTAACGGCAACAATATGAGTAAAAGTGCTGCCAAGTTTGACGTCATTATAGCCGGCATACCTGCGAGTCGAGTCAGATATTGTTAGCCCCTCGTTAAGGTCGCTGCTGCAAGTGGTGCTGCTGCTAAAATACCCTGTAATCGTACACAACGAGCAGAATGGTAAGGTATACTGAACTATACATCTCATATTCATTTTGGTTTGCCTTTATTTATTGTTTCTTTAGAAACCTAAATAATATTGTTAAGTATTAGTAGGTAAATAAGGAAAACTAAAAGGTAAGATTTAAAAGTCAAGAAGGCAGAGATAAAGAGAGTGAAAAAAATTTAGATCGGAAAGCAAATGTCTAAATTTACAAATGTAAAGAGGTATCCGCGAGATATATCAGAATTCTAATTGAATTCTGGTAAGATGAATTTCCAACCAGAATACATGAAAAAAGGCATTATAACGGAAGTCAATCTTGTTAGTTTAAATATGAATCGATCTTAACTTTGGCCTTATTCATTGACTCAAATTGCTAGGCAAACATTTCGAAACGCGGAAAGCAGGTTGACGAATGTTCCAGAAGGATTTGCTATAATGCCTAGATGTATTTGTAGCTTCTATATATGAATCGATCTATCCTTATAGATATTCTAACTATATCGTTAGTCAGCTGTATCTTCTATTCATATATTTATTCATATATCTTCGTTTAAAATTGGTGCGTTTGTGCTGAGCAACATTTTGCATATATTTTCTCATTTTATTCCCCCGTATGGCAACACTTTTTTAGTTTTTCAAGTTCTACAGGGTATCTAGCAGTCACACACTCTCCCTATCTAGATCTGTTTTATTTGTTCCAATTGTTGTTTTTGGTTTTTTGCAGCTCCTTTGGGCTATTTCCTGAATTATTATTGTTCGACAGCGAAGTTTCCCGCGTTGCTGAAACTTTCGAGCAACGCCTTTGGCCTTCAGGTGTTTGCCTCTTTTTCTCTTTCTTCTCTTTTTACTTTTTACTTTTTTCTTTTGTTTTTTTTTTTTGTTGGGTATTTGTCAGAATAAAGTTTGGCTTAAACTCGCTTGCGCTGATCAACAGCAAAGGGAATAGGGAGGAATGAATTCCAGGCTCAACCAATCAGCAAGAGATCATAACCCCGTACGAGCCATTGCCTCACACACACACACACACACACACACACACACACTCGCACACACACCTCCCATAAGACCCTTGGCAGCCAAAAGAATTGGCGAGACTCGAGTGGAGCATTAACACTAAATAAAATGCTCACTTGGACACTTGTAGACAAGTTGCTCTTGCATTGATTTTGGCCTGCCTTAAATTATGTTTGGCAATGGCAAAGGTTAAGTTGAAGCCTCCAAATGAGATTTATTAGCATTCAAAGCGGCATTTTAGCTGCTTTCGGCCGGGCCTATTGGCCATTTTTCATGCCGGCCAACTTTTGTTTTGATTAAACGAAGCTTAACGAGCAGACCTGGCAGTCCTGGCAGTCCTGGCAGTAAGCAAAAAGCAGAAGGCACGTGTCAGGTAACAGTGGGAAGGGGGCGAGGCTGAGTGGGGTTTCTGCCAACTTAACTAATGAGCTGATTTACTGCCCAACAACACGTCGGGGCCAGGGCCACAACTGCAGTTCGACTTCTGGCCGGGGCAGGACTACGCCAGGGTCGTATGACAAATGCGCCTTGCGTTATTTATGGTCACCGCAGGACAAGATGCCTACGTGTGCTCATTAGGCGCCTCTCAGGCGACTCGCCCAACTTTAAACTTGCAATACAATCGCTAATCATGATAAGACCAAAATTTCCAACCAGCCAATTCTTGAAAGTTGTAGCAAGTTAATACTTTACAAACAACAAAAGGAAAGAAAAAAAAAATGCTGTGTACAACTATAATTAAAACTAGGAAAACTACTTATTTAAATGATATATTAATATCAATATAATATATATTATTAATATTTTCAATAAGTTAGATGTGTAAAAGATGCATAGTCATGCCCTAAATATAAATAAAGACTTGAAAATAAATAATTGATGTTCAAATTAATAGCGGATTGGATTATATAAAAACACTCTGAAAAAGATTTCCAAACTTGTTTCTAAATTGAACACAAGTCTGCACTTGAATTAATAAAAGAAATTGATTGTTTGAAATACAAATTGGCGATTTTCTCAATTTCAATTTGGTCTAACTAGACTTATCATAAATAAATAAATATAGTAAATTTAATAAAGTTACATTTGTAAACAAATATAACTACTTTATTTAACAATTAGAGTTAGCAATTTCAGCAATCAATTTGAAATTGCCAAAATGCGCAAATTTCGAATTGCGTTTGTGATTCTAAGGCTAATTTGCATTGCGAAAGCGGTTTATGAGTAATGGCTGAAATCGGAAATTTGATAGGCTTTGACAATTTGGCAATTGGCAAAGTGAAGTCTCAGATCCTGACGGACAAAGTGTCAATTTGACGCTGCCTCCGCCTTAAGTCTTTTGTGTCCTTTGTGTTGTGTTCTATCCGCCATAATCCCTAATTAGGCATTTGATATATATGCGCCGCAGTCGGCAGTTGGCAGTTGGCAGTCGACAAGGCCAAGAGACAACCTGAGCCGCAAGCTGACAAATTGTAATTGTGTGGCAAACAAGCGGAAATCGGCTTAGCTGCCGAGGAAGTGAGCTGCTGACACGTGGCGCATGGGGGAGTGATGGGTTGGGTTGATTCTTTTATTGAGTTATTAGCCGCTGAAATGCGGTTGCATACTTTCAGGCGCCGCGCAACTCAATCTTGCCCCAAATCGCTTAGTCACGACGCCAAATAAAGCGTTGCCCACCTTTTTGTGGCAATGCAAATTTTGTTGAATGACAAAACACATTCTAATCACAATTTCACTTTACTTTTAAAAGCATCATTTTACGCCCGGCTTCGTCCGGATGTGTTATGCAATGTGCCCAATGCGGGGGCGTGGCACTGACAACCACTTTGCAACAAAAAAAACCGCTACAGCTGTATATTTTGGAAGCTGCCAATTTTCGTCATGTCATTTTATTAAATTCGTTGAAAAAAAACACGTTTGCTTTTTATTTTTATTTGTCGGTTGCCGGATGGATGAGTGGGTGGAGTGGGGGATGGGAATGTTGTGGTGCAGTTATGCGTAGCATTGCGTAAGTGCAGCTGTCAGTGGCAAGTGGAAGAGGAAGAGTACAAGTGTGGCACATGCATTGCATGGCAGCTTGAATCTGAGAATTGCTGATGAAAATGCAGCGAAACTTGATTTTTTCTGTTTTTCTTTTGTTATTACAGCAAATATGCGAGTTTTTTGAGAGGCTTTTTTTCAAATGCCAGAGATAGTTGCAACTTGCACCACATTTTCGCAATTAAACTATATTTAAGTGGTGTAACTGAAAATGTGTTTTTTACATTTATTTTTAACTCAAAAATTAATTTGAGAAGTGCAAACAACACAGTTTGAAATTGATGTAACAAATGTGTAAACAAATGTTTCTTTTTTATATAATTTACCAAATTAAATCCTAAAATTTGTTATAAATTAATAATATTTTTATTGGCTGTTCTTGTTTTAATTTATCTTTATATTTATTTATATTGTTGAACAGATATGTGATCCTGAACAATTTAAATCTAACATTGTCTGCATCATTATTCAATTTTAAATGCAAGTTGCTTAAATATCAAAAATGTTTCTCTTTCGTAGAAAGATAAAGCATAATATGTGAAATCATTTCAGAAGACTTTGTGCAACTTAAATAAATTTATTAAAAACATTATTACTAAGAATACTTTTATCAGTTGAACAAATGATGTCTATACTTGTTTTATGCTTTTAGTTTATATTTCGCTTCATTCACTCAAATACTACTTACTCATATAACTGAGGAATCTTGGGTTTTACTCAGGTTTTTTTTTTATTTATTTATTATTTTTTTCTTGTGGCACAAAGTAACTTGAATATCTGCCGCATAAATCTTTGTATTGCTGAACAAAAGTTTGCCAGCGCGAACAATGCGATTCCCCAAACTATTTTACCTGATTTGCTGAAAGCTGCGACTAGACACATATTTAAGAGCGGCACACAAGTGTGCGAGAGAGACGGAGAGAGGGAGACAGACAGAGAGAGAGAGAGAGAGAGAATAAGAAGTTTTATATAAAGTTGCAAAAGTCGAAGCGTAACTGCAAAACAAAAAACTTTCCATTTTCAATTTCCTGCAAGTTTATTTTCATTTTTTTCGGAAGTCTACTAACTGAATTTTTTCTAGGCGTCGGCTGCTTTAAGCCAAGAGCAACAACAATAGCCATGCTGAACCGGAAGAATAAAATTGAACACCAAACAATCAGCAGTCAAAATTTTCATTGTCGAAGCAAAATCAAAATCAAAACAACAACAAAAACATCAACGAAAAGTAAAACTTCCAACAAGGCGTGAAAAATACAAAGAGGCTGCCAAAAAAAAAAAAGGAACAGAAAAGCAAGCAAGAAGATAAAATACCCTATTAAAACAGAGTCCAACTGGATTTAAGATTTGATTGGAAAGCAGACAGATGAACCTAAGCACACGACGTCTGATCAGGATTATACATATATCTAAAAAGGGTTCGAGATTTTTTCCCTTTTGATTTTGAACAATCAGGCTCTAAATTTATTAAATTCTGGAATGTATAAAGAATATATTAGACATACATATACAGAATATATAGAATATAAAATTGTTGACTCTACATTTTAACATAAGGAACAACATTCAGCACATGCAACATTCAACAATATGTTGCGAATTTTTCTGCGATTATTTATTGAATTTCAATTTTGTATAATTCATTTTGCTTTAATTCGAAAGCGTTTTTAATTTTTAAATTTGCTTCTTGATAATGATTTTCCAAATGACGTCAGAGCACAATCTTAATGGAATCGCGGAATGTTGAGAATGTTGCGGAATGTGCGAAATGTTGAGCTCAGTGGCACCTGGCAATTCTTCTTGTTGTGTCAAAGTTCAAATACCTTTTGCAAGGGTGTAGCGAAACAACTTTAGTTTTTTGGCAGGGCCAAACAACTTAACAAAGCAGCCAACAAAATGTTGTAATGGCCAGCAAAGGAGCTGCCCCCAATCAGAGCACCCTCTCCCCTCCACTCTGCCACCCCTCCGCTCTGCCAGCCCTTCCCTCTCCTCTGCTGGTCATTCCTTACATACTTGACTTTTGGCGTCACAATAGCAACAACAAAATGTGTTGCAACGACCTTTGTGGCCTCTGCGCCGCATGCTGCACACACACACCACACACAGCAGACGCAACAGTCGGCAGCATGCCACGCCCACACATGATGAAACCCACCCCACACCCTACTCCCCTTCCCCTGGGAAAACGCCTTACATAATGAAGACGCCAAGTGGCGACTGAGTTCCTTCATCTTGTTTTGTATGTTGTTGTTGTTTTTGTAGTTGTTGAATGTGGCACGTTTTCTCATCTTTGACTGTCCCAACTCCCACCCACAGCCACCCCCTGCCTCACCCCTCCCTCACTCCTTAATGGGTATGTCTAGCCTTGTCAGTTTTAATGTTGTTGGCATTGAGCGATGCCTGTGATTTGAAAGAGTTCATTAAGCTTGTTATTTAGTTTGTTCCCCTCCCAACTCCGATGAATTCCTTCTGGTTTTTTTTTACTTCCTATTTCCCCCTCTTCTTCTTCTGCGTATTCTGCTCCTTCTTCCTGTCCTTGCTGATGTATCCACAGTTCAACGACAGCTGGCGATTGTCTGAGGAATTCAGGTTTTAAAGTTTGCCACATAAAACTTAAGCTGAGCACACAATGTGGCAGCAACTCAATTAAGATGAAGCACAAAATTAGCTTGTGTTTCAGACAAATCTAAAAAGTAAATTGCCGGAAAAAGAAATTTACAAAATCGATGTTTATACGGAGAGCTTCGATTCGATTGTCGGGGTTTTATTATGACAGTTAATAATATTATATAATGATAAGAAAATGTAATTAGTAATTTAACAACGGTATATTGTGGTACATCGATGTTGTTTCTACGGATCGTCGCTGTTGTTTTCGGGGTTGGTCTCATAAGCCATTATTATATATGTAGATATTGACATTGATATGAATAAGCATATGAATATTGAAAATAATTCTCTTGCATTCTCCAAATCACGTTTTAAAAAAAGAAAAAAAAATCAACATTTGTCTCCAGGATGCAAAATATTTTTACTATGAAGAAATATGTCAACAAAACAATATTCGATATAAATATTGGATAAAACATAAGGATACTATATAATTTCTCGTTCAATTTAATTTAATAAGCCAAAGTTAATATAAAACACTAAAATAAATATAATTAATAAATTTCTGTTTAAGTCATGGGAATTTTGTAATTGTATCGCAAAAATATGTCTGTTTTTATATGTATAAAATTTAAATAATTTAAAACAAAAAATCAGAGCAGTTTGAATCTGGTTTAATTTAACACAAATTTGACATGAATTCAAAACAAAATTATGTATAAACAATAAAATTTTAATAAAGGCTGCGAATGAAAATTATTCAACAATTTTGTGCATAAATTTCATGAAAAATTTATGAAAATTTGAATAATTAAATTTCAATTAATAATAAAAATGTGCATGTGTCAGATCAAATTTATTTAATCTAAAAATAATAACTTTCAAATAAAAGGAAATGTTTAGTTGAAATTAAAAATGCACAACTAAAATTAAATAAATACGAAATATTTTGAAAAATCAACATTACAATTTAAGAGAGCCTTTTGACAACCAATTATTTTAATTTTATTGGCTTCGAGCACTAACAATTATTTTCAAATTTGCCACCCGAAGGGCATATTTAATGAATATCACTGTCGACCACACACAAGAGGAGAAATTAAATAAAATGCAAATAAATGAAATTAATTAACTTGCTTAATTAATTGCATTATATGCAGAGATGCAAAATCAGACGAACTTTGTTGAATTTTTTAGTTTTTTTTATTCAATTAAACCGAAAATGGCCAAATGTTCTGGCCCATGTTGCAAGTTGGCACTGGTTTGGGTTCGAAGCAAACCGGGCGCAAGCACTCACAACTCAAACCCGAACCATTGACAGCATCGACACTCAACAGTCCGGAAGTCATTTTTACATGCCATGTAAAATAGTAACGGTGTGTTTTTTGGGTTGGCCGTGGCGGCGTTGGCTGGTGAGCGGTATGCTATGCGGTAAGGGAGCTCAGTTAACATTTTTGTCGCGTGTTTTGCGGTATGTTGTTGCGGTTGCGGTTGCACGCAGACTACAAGCCGACCGACACGACACGGCTTGTGCCGGCTATCACAACAATAGCAACAACAGCAACCACAACGAACAGCGTTTCGTACGATGCCAGCCGAAGCCACGTCGGGTGTTCGGCGCACTCGGCTTTTGGCCTGTTATCATTCGTTTGCCATGGCGCCGCTTACGTGCTTTTTTTTCTCTCGCCCATTCGTCGGATATTTTTTTTGCCGTTGGTCTTTGCCTATGACATTTGCTTCTCGTTGTTGTTGCTGCTGCTGTTGTTGTTGTTGTTGTACGACAGCCGGCTTAGTGTGTTGTGTGCGTATTGCGTCTGTCGACGAATCAGTTTCACTACGGATTCTGCACGAAGCGGACGCGCCGAGTTGTAAGTCGCATTCACTTGCCGGAGGATCCTTTAACGAAATCTCGTCTTTTGACTGTTTTAACTGACTCTTCTTTCGAAAGTGTTGTGTTTGTGATTTGAGTTGAAATTAAGAAACTACAAAAAAATAAATACAATATTCAGCCTTAAACTTTTTGCTGAGGTTAAAAACAATATCGAATTTATAAATACTCCGTGAATAATCTGTTTTATGTGTACTTTACGTTTAGAAAAAAGTTTTAAAAAAAAATGTTAAACAATTGTTTCAAACAAAATACTAGTCCCTTTGCGCTCGTCATGTACCCAGAGGATTTCGTCTTTGCTATTTTCCAAATTTAATTTTTAAATAATTGTTCCTTTGGGTTTTAGATTTGAGCATTTTTTAGTAGTCGTTGATAAATAGTGATAAAGATTGATTTTCCTGACTTATTTTTAATTATCGATAAATATATATGATTAATATATGATTGATCATTGATTGTTGATTGCAATAAAATAATACAGTCTTCTACAATTATTTTAAATAATATTTAAGGATCTTTGCTCTCGTTAAGAACCAATAAGAGGATTTCAAATTTTCTGACATGCTTATGGAGTATACAATTTTAAAGTAATTGTAATCCCCTTTTACCTCCTCTTGGGACACAGTTAATAAATATATATGTATATCGATCGGATAAAAACTAAACCGTTTCATGTCAGTTATAAGCACACTTTTACATAATAAATGTTGTGATATATTTGCAAGAATTAAACTAATTGGTAGTCGAAGAGGCCTAAGAATTAAAGTAGCATTTGAAAATACAAAACTAGCCTATTTTTGAGTTAAATAAAAGATGCAAAACATCACCTACACCCATATACGTCATGCATTTTTTTTTTAGAAAAAAAAAAATAGAATCTTCAATTCAAAGCTCAACAATAACATGAAATTTGCCAACAGTACAAAATTCTTTGGCTGTGTTTTGCGTGCATTGCATGTGCAAACAATTAACTCTTCTCTCAGCTAATGCACATTTCATGCCATAAAAGCAAACAGCAACAACAACACCTGCAACGGCAACAACAGCAATCAGAAGAGCAACAACAAGCAGAGAAAACTTGAGAGAAACTTATGAGCGTATTTCTAAGTGAATAAACCAAAGTTAAATGGTGACTTGACTTCAAGCCTTACCGTACACCCACACGCACGCACACACACATGGAGTTGGGAGCGTGAGAGGGAGAGAGAGAGAGAGAAGTGCAACTGCAGAACACATACGAAAACAGCAAAGCAAATATAAACATAGAATTTAGCTTAAAAATACATTAAACCAACACAAACACAGAGGCACACACACTCACTCACGCACACAAAGAGAGCTGCATCAAATGAGCACACACAAAGAGAGCTCAGTCGCAGCAATCAGCTTCAACTGCATACGTAATGTAGTCTCTGTGTGTATGTCTATTTGTATGCGTATATGTATAGGTGTGTGCGTATCTCTGTTGGCATCAATGCAGATCAATGGCAGATGGCGCCACGCACAAAAACGAAAAGAGGAAGAACGAGTTTTTTTACACCCAGCGTCCATTGGAGCTTATTGTTTTCTCTTTGGTTTTGCTACTCTTGTGTGCTGAGCTTTAGTTTTTGCGTCTCTCTTTTGACGTAACGAATTTACAAAATGTGCAGAGCAAAGCAAACAAATTGCAAAAATATGATGCCATTGCCTGCCAGGCTGATGCTGATGATGATGATGAGGAGGAGGACGTTGAGTAGAATGCAGGGACAGAACTTTTGGTGCGATTGCCGTATTGCCTTTTGAACACTGCGACAAATTGTGCGAATTTGTTTTGTTGAGCGGAGAACGGGGGCGTTGGGTGAAATGTTATTGATGCAACTCAATGGGGCACAATAGCTGCTTTTGTATTTTTTATCGATATTCGAGAATCTGTCGGCATCGGCATCATTGGCATTGATATGCCAGTTGCTACCAACTGCAAATTGACAGCCATTTGTAAGGAGTGTTTTTTATTTGTCTTAATCAGTTTACGATTTAAGAGGCTTGTTCTAGTCAGTCAGAAGAGGGAAATCAAATAAATATGCATTTATATAAATATAATTTTAAATAATTTAAAAAAAAGAAACTCAACAAGTACATTCTCGATAAAATCCAAATCTAATAATAAGAAATTAAATTGTTACATAGTTTTCTTATATAAATTTATTTTAAAAACAAGTATTAATAAGACACGAAAAATTGCGGTCAATGTTGGGTTTTCAGTTGTTTTCGCAACCAAGGATAGTAAAATAAAGACAACAAATGTAGGCCAAATTTTGTTATCTCAAAAAATAGTTATTTTTTGCCTGGAAAGCAAATCGCTTATGGTTAAAACTTTTCAACTTTTGGCTTAATTACATTGCGATAATACTTTTATAAATTTCACTGCCATTGAACAATCGGCTTAATGTTCTACTAAAAAAATAACGTTGAATCATTACCTGAATTTTTATACTTTACACACCACAATTGGATTCGGAAGCTAAATTTGTTACGGTTTGTTCCTCATTTTAATAAATAATAAATAATTTAGTTAAAGGAATTTCCCAGTCGATCCATGAATTAAAATAAATCCCTGCTCAATGTTTACTAAGCAAATAAAATTGTTTTATTTACTATTATAATACTTGGATTGGTTCTCTATCTGAGTTATGGAAAATGAGATACTTAAAAGAAAGACACATAAAAATATTAAAAGCAAAAAACAGCTGTAAAATTTTTCAAATCAGCATATTCATTATGGCTTTAACGAATTGTTTTCATTGAGGGCAGCTGCCCAAAGTCCCAAAATATTTGCGGGCACCTGAAATACTCGTCGCATTTGAGCCACATTAAAGTAGAGCACACTTTGGCAAATGATAATTTGTTCTACGGCGGCTTTTCATTGTAAACATGGCAGGACAACAATGAACTTTGTGTTATCCTCGACCTCGCCCATCCTCCATCCCCCTGGCCCCCTTTAACCGACAGATTCTATTACCCGCAGCAAATGTCGCAGCGCTGAAAGCCAAAAGCTGTCAGCATTTAGCGACTGTGGCTTAGGCCAAAAAACAAATACAAATATGTAAAAAAAAATGGGTGGGTTGTGGGTGGTGGTAGTAGGGGATGTACCACACTTATTCTGTTGATTTTACATGCGGACCACAGCTGCCCCAGCTTATTATTATCATTATTTAATTTTTCTTTCGTCGCCCGTGTTTACAATTTAAGCTGATTGAGAATCTCTTTAAAGGTATATATGTATATAAATAAATAAATATATTGCGGTTATTTGCCACCCATCTGTTCAACATTCTGGTCGCATGTGTGTGACACATTCGTTTAATTAGGCTGGCAAAAAAAGAGTGCTGCAAGAAGAACGTGTGCCTGGCATGACTAACTAATGTCAGCCAATGCGACAATCGCTTTTCTGTTTGCCTTCTCTGAATCCGTTTTTTGTCTCGCTCAGCGACTTGCCAAGTTGACATCCTTTGGATAGTCCTTCAGCATTTTGGCGCTAATTGGTCACATATCTGGTTTTGTCTAGGTGGCAGTGCCGAGTTCTCCTTCTCCTCCCACCTGGCTTTATTTTATTTCCATTTGAGTTTGCGGTCAGTCGATGGACTGATTTGATTGTCCTTTGCATTTCTGATGAGCATGGGAAAAACTCGGCTTTGATTGCGAAACAATGACTCAGGCTAACATCCAGTTAATTAAACCAAATTGCCTACAGTGTTTTATGAAGATAATAGCGGTGAAATTGAATCCATTATTACGAGTTTATAAACCCTTCAACATAATTTAATTATAATGTAGGTCAAACAATGCATTCTATAGATATTCACGAGGCAAAAACAATCCATTTTATTTTCTGTTTGTATTTGTTTATTATATTGTATTAATGTACTCATTTACCGTAAGGCTACACATTTCGCACTTCCAAATTATTGCGCTAGTCACAAGATATATAAATAAAATAATAATGATAATGCTTCAAGCAAATTAAATTACAATGAGTAGTTAATTTAATTAAGTTGTCAATGTCTTTTGTATTAATTGTGTTATTGTGCGGTTTAAAATATTCCGAATTTTTACTTGCTTACTGTTTGATGACCTCTTTCTGTAATTTAAATATGTTTTTTGTTGGCAAATCAATTAAATCATAAATTAACATAGTTTATTTTTTTATAATTTAATAAAATTAATTGTAATTTTACCTATCGATTTAACGTCTGAGAAACGAGTAACTGCCTCTCCAATATATATAAAGTATGACAACTGATTTCAATTAATACTTCTTCTACACTTCGTAACATTGTCTGTGTTGGTTATGATTACTAGTTTGCCTAAGGTTATCATATATATATATATATATGTATATGTTATAGTTTTCAGTAACTCAAACGGCAAAGCCCATTTTCGGTTTAAATCCTTGCAGTATCCATGGCATACTTTTTTAGGTAACTGTCTTAAATTTGAATGTATATTCCATCCAATAAAATTTCGAAAAACATCCCAAAGTATCTTTAGTGCATTGAATTGATTGCTTAAACTTATGATTGTCTATAATAAGTCCATAACTAAGTAAGACTTTTCTACTGAATGAGTAGTGATCTCTGATTCAGCAATCGCTTCTCTCTATTCGTACTAATTACATTGGTTCACTTGTATTGCTTTAGATAATATTATTGATCGACTAAGTTAGTTTAATACAAACTTCGACTCGTAACTTCTACTGCAATATGCTACTCCCAGCCTCAAGAGATTTTATTTTAACTTCAGGCAACATGTTCTTCAGCTTGAGTAACTCACTATTTAGCTGCATGTCTTTCTATCTATTCCTTGTTTCGGCAGTTTTTGCTCACTTCCCAGTAATTCCCAATAACAAGTTTCCCATTTGTTTAAGCCCCCCCCCCCAAAAAAAAGGTAAAGAAACCAAAAAGCCAGAAAGTATGCACGCAGAAATTGCTTAATTTTCGACTTTTCCATATGACTTTGGTGCCCATAAATTTGGTTTCAATGCACTACTCTGCCCTTGTGCCCTCCCCTGATCACGCCCCTTCCAGCTAACTGTGCCATGTCAATTGTTTGCTGTCTAGCAAGTTGTGCGTTCAGTTTACAGAGCAGGCCCGGGCCGGGTTGGGTCGGGCTAACCTCACAGATGCCACGCAGATTTGCCTGGGAATTCAATAAAGTTTGGCAAAATATTATGGCGGGTAAGCCGCCATATTCCACATACAGATGCCACGCCCATTTTTTCAGTTTCCATTGCTGCTGCTGCACGTGCCACACAAAAGTTTTTGCCCATTTACAGAAAAAAGCGAAAGAAAACCCTTTTGCTAGACCGAAACTCAAAAAGTCGTAAAGATTTGCCTCTTAGTTTGTTGGCAAAGGCTACAGCGCCCTCTGGCGGCCAATTGATATATGGTCGGGGTTATCTGGTCACAAGGTATTCGAGTTTGTGGATACAATGCTGCTCCAGTTTCCAGATAACAAAACGACTCTGCAGCAGGCACTAGGCTTGCCACACTATTTGCATTCGTTGTGGCAAATTAATGCGAAACTTTCCAATTCTCAGCATCGAAAACGTTGCCCGAAAGAAGCCAAAGATTGGCGATGGGTAGAGCTACGTCTATTTTTACTGTTACTTGTGGTATGTTTATGTAACTATATATCTATCGTAGCACAAGCATGTGCAACAATTTAGATATATAACTTAGGACTTGTTAAAAAAAAAACTTATGAAAGGAAATATTCCCAGCTTGAATTGGAATCGCATCCACACCGATTCAGAATCGGAATTATTATATATGTTATGAAATATATATATGAATATATCATATCGTCATCATTATAGATCGATCCCTTTACTTAGTAATATGGTTGTTTAAGTTGATATACGAGAATTGATATTCCGAAATTGATGTTTGTAGCTCTTCTAAATTCTGAGATGCTCAATTTAATATCAAATTTAAAAAGAGACAGAAAACAGAGCTGTAGACAGAGATAACGCATCTCGCACGTTGAATGACGGCTAATTATTTTAAGAGATGTTTTCGTTTATGTTTTTCTTAAGTTGGTCAGTGGCTTTCGCTAACTTGGTCAACGTACTTAGCTAATCAGCTCCACCCGTGCACAACTTTCTCTGCGCTTGGCGCAAAATATGAAAAATTCTGTGTGTCATGCGTGTTGTTGGCAATTTGACCATATTAAAAAAGAAACAGACTCAAAAAAAATGGATAAACTTTCTCTGTGGCATTCTTACTTTTTTATGGCTTTTAAGCATGTCGCCTTCGGGGGAGGGGCTTAGATCCATCCACCGCACAAAACTTTTTCCCTTATGACTCGCTTATGAAATTAAGCATCCCCTCAACCACTCGACATTCCCATACACCCCCTTACTCTACTCTCACGCATGATGACGTTTTGGCTTAGACAAAAACAGATTTACAAACAAAATTTGTAGAAAAAGTGTAGCAAAAGCAGGTTTAACAAATTTTATGCACTTTTTATGAGTTTGGGAAGTGTTTGGAATTAAATTAATAAATTCAGCTTGGCTGCAAACACTTTTTATGTGACTGCAAACTCAAATTTAATCGTTGAGCTTAGTTCGCTTTTTAAGCGGTCATTGTGTAGATTTCTTATTGCCTCTAATCGTTTGTTTGAGGCGTGGCAGAAGTGTAGATTAGATTAGAAAGTGGTTGCCTCTAAATTAATAAGAATAGTCAATTAGGAGTCAATCAAATTGATCAAAAAACATGAATAAAGCAAAACAAAATGTTTTTTATTGTTATTTACACTTCTTAAGATATGAGTCGTATATATTTGATATTGATGTTGCCAACACTTTTCATAACATCGATAAGAAATTTGTTAAGTTATTTTTAAGAAATAAATTTAGGTATTTTATGAATTCATTTCATTTATTTAGAGAAAAATCCAATTTTATCGAGACACACAGTTTTTAATTTCAATAAATCTATATTTATATATATTTAATTTAATAATTTCTTATTTAAAATTGGCAAATAATGAGAAATTAAAGCATATATGTATGTATATTATATATCATATAGATCAGTATAAAAATTAGTAAAACATTTTTTAGTTTCCTTATTTGTAGCAGTGAAAATTTCTCACACACGAAAGGAATTTAAATAAATACGTTTTAAAAGTGCTGAGTAAAAAATGATGTGAAACAAAGAAAAAAACGTTACGAAAATAGACCGTGTGAAAAGCTAAGCTAAAAAAAACAAGAAAAATAAAGTAAAGAACAATATTTAATCGCACCGCCGGCCAAATTTGAGAGGCGGAAGGGTAGAGAAGCTAAATTGGGCGGCTCGCGGAGTGCTCGCGTGGAGAGATGCACTTGGGGCAGGCGAGGAGGCCAACGTTAGTGCTCCTGGCTGGGGAAAGTGGCAAGGCAACGGCAAGTTGATGTTGCTGCCGTCTTGGCATCTGATTGGGGCCCTCCTAGTGCTCATGGCAACAGCGGGGGACTCCACCAATAAGATCATCTTGCCGCAGATACTCAACGGCAGCGTCGGCAGTGGCAGCAACAGCGGCTTCGGTGCCTCCGGCAGCAGCAGTGCCAAGCATAACAGTGGCACAAAGTCTGCGGCACCAGCCACCGCCACCGCCAACGGCAACACCGTCCTCAGCAGCAACGGCGTAATTGTCGCCGGCGGTATGCCCAATGTGCCAACATCGAATTTAAATGGTAAGCACGCCCCACACCCAACTCACAATAGACATCTCCAAGACCTCAAATATATATTGAATTTTTAGAATATGGCTGCAAGTCAAAAATAAAGTTGGAAATATCAAAAGTGTAAAGTTTATTATTCTTAAAGCTCTCGATATTTCTTTAAGTATTTACCGTTTCTACATTAATTTAAATATGTTAAATTGCATTTCTGTTTTTATTTATCGAAAGTATAAAAAAAATTAATAAAATATAAAAATCATTTTTTCTGATAATTTAATTACAATATTTGCTTCAACATTTAATGCCGGTTTTTGATCCAAAATAAAGAATAGTTTGTAATCATTTAGTGCTCAAGTACCAACATTTGTTGCCCTATTTTCATTTCGTCAAAATCTTTGAACAATATCCAAATTGATTTTACGGCGTTTGCTAAACATGTTGATTAGATTAGTTATCGATTTGATGTGAATTTTAAATTGCTGAAAATCGCAAAAAATGTTTACTTTGCAAGAAGTGTAAATTTCAAAATTGACTAAGATGAATATTCTTATGGACCTAGAGAAAACTATAAATGTTCTTAAATTTTTAGTAAAATTTAAAAAAGTTGCTGCCATAAACATTAAAAAATTCGATTCATGCTTAGCAAATCATCGATAATTTTGACTAATTCGTGGAGAGACAATTTTCACAGTCATTGAGAAAACAGCGTAAATAACAACACAAGCCAGAAGTCCGCTTTACAAAATTATTTAAATTAAAAATGTAAAAAATAAAACAAAAATAAGAATTAAAAAAATTGATTTGATTAAACTTTAGCCGTCTAGCGACTAATTCTTTTTTTAATTATTTTTTTTTTCATTGGTTTTTGTATTTTTAAAAGTTGATTTCTTAGGGAAAGAATTCCTTTTGGAAGGAATAACCAAAAATAAGTTAACAACATAATTTTTTCGCACGAGTGCTCTGTTTATTGAGCCGATGACTGAATTTTTCAAATAAATTTATGAAAAAGTCACGTTTTCTTTTCATTAGGAATAGGTTTTCAAAAAAAGGTGATGAAAATTCGGAATATTTATTTAAGAGATAAACATTTAATATAAATAGAAATATAAATTTCTGTGTTTTATTTATGATGCAAATCGGTTAAAATGACACTTTCGTCACACAATTTAAGTTTCGGAGATGGAATTGTGATATTTAGCAGTACCTTAAACACCGCCTGAGGTATAAAGTATTATACGATACAATATATAAATATATATACATACAGCATAATATAGAAAAGAATATGTAGATTGTATATAAACTAGATTTGGCTTAAACTGTAGCTAAGAAATAGGAACAGATTCTGTTGATTATTCCGTCGTTATTTCAATAGAGTGATATCTTTTTTTGTTGTTAAGTTGAAGCCCTGTACAGGGTATTTAATAGTCAGGCTGTTTCTATGAATCAATCCAATTGCTTGGGATTTTGCAATTTTGTGTAATATGGCATACTTATCTTGGTTATCTTTATGCCAGCTCTGCCTGCGGGGCTGACATGAGTGTCTGATGCTATCAATGGCACTCGGCTCGTAGGCGCCACACCTCGGGCAATCATATTTACAGACTGACAGCGAGACAGACAGGCAGCCAGACAGACAGACATGCACAGATACAGGGCGGGATAAAATGTCGCCGTGGGTCATAAGTGAAACACGGCTGTATGCCAAAAATTGAAAGCTGGATGCTGCACACATACGACGCGTGACAAAAGGAAATCCCAGAGCCAAAAGGGGATATATATATATATAGAGAGATAGATAGAGATAGACAGAGAGAGAGAGAGAGAGAGATAGCCCATGCCGGCTGACATTGTTCTCAGGTGCAGCCAGATTCAGGAGTGGCAAAACAACAACAAAAAACAACAGAAACAGCAACAAATGTCGCTTAACTGTGCGCAAAATTCATTCAGGCCCTGCAATTTATGTCGCAACAGGCAACATCAAACATATCAACAAACTCGCCCCGCATGCCACCAACCAGTTTGCCACCACTCGTTGCTGTTCTGTTCCTTTCTTGCAATTACCATTCGAACTCGTCTCCCGCTCTGACAGGCCAGGCCCATCAACTGCTGCTGGCCAATATCATTGCCAACTTTTTTATGCCATGCCAGACGTTAAAAGCTGCCAAAAGTGGGTATATTGCATAATGGAAAGAGACTGCACTCTTTTTGGTAATATTTATAGCCCATACATATATTGACTGGCCAATTTAAAACATATTGACAGGTTATTGACTTGCCAGCTTTGTAGTGGACTTAATCCGTTAACCAGAATATATTCCCAGCTTCTAGGGTGTCAGCTAATCAAAGCATAAAACAAATGTGTCAAGAATTTCCTAAAAACACGCTTTGAATATTGAATATGGTTTAGATACATTTTTTTTAAATATTTTTTGTTGTTATTTGGGTTAATTTCGAAAAGTTTGAGCTTCAAACTCCATAGCTCTCCCTGAAGACAAACCCCTAAGGGCCAAAAAAGCGAAAGCAAAAAATATTTTTAAAAAAGAAAATCCAAATATTTGGCTGAGCATATGTTGCAAAAACTTTATAGAATTTTGTACAATTTACTCCACATAAACTTTGTTTAGTTTTAACTAAGTTGTGAAATTTTTAATTTTAAATATAATTTGAAATTTAATTTAATTTGTATTTTTTCTCTGTTTTTTTTTTTGTGACATTAAATAAATAAATAAGAAATAAAATATTCAGCTTGGAAACCTTTTCTTTTTTTTTGTAATTGAACAAACCCCAAGATAAACAGGCAGCTTCCATTAATCTAATTTCACTTTCTTTTCAATAACAATCAAATCCATTTTTTACACTATAAATTACAGTTTTTTAATAAGGTCATCAGCAATTCGTTTTGCTCCACTTTTTTTTTAGGCTACGAACTGTTGTAGTTCGGCAAGTGGGCGGGGGAGGGGCGTTTGCGATTTGTGTGAGTAGGCAGGGCGTAGGGTGGGGAGGGGGAGGTGTGTGGCGGGGTTGGGCTGGTCCGACAACAATTTATATGCAGACACGCGGTCTGGCGCGAAAATTGCAGCTGGATGAAATCCCATGATTATGCAGAGAATTTGACGCTCCTGCAAAAAGGTTGCACGCTTGAGTTGCAACAGCATTTTTCAGTTTTATTCCTTGTTGATGTTGTCATTGTTGTTGTTGTGGTTGTTGTTGTTTTATGCTTTATGTTTCTCAATTCACTGGATGAAAAAGAGTCGGCATGAATGTCATGGTTACATTTGCCTTAAGTGCTGCTAATTTATGCAACATTTCCCCAGCTCTATCTGCCACTGCCACTGCCACTCCCTCTTTCTCGACCAGCTGTTGTTTCATAATTAGATGGTTTCGCCCATGTTCTGGGCGTGGCAAATAGTATGCTGTATGTCAAATGCCAGAAGGCTGCATTAGTGCGCTTATCGACGAGTGTGTGTTGGTATGTGTGTGCGTGGGTGTGTGGGTGTGTGGCTGTGTGTATGTATTTGAGTGTATTTAGACCCCTGGGGCCCAGTTGAATTGGCAGCGCTAACCAAATTGTATTGACTTTTGCCTTATGCACTATGCCATAATACATGAATATCCTTGTGTGTGTGTGTGTGTTTCGTGTGACATTGAGTGTGAGGCTGGACATTCGCCTGCCGGGCATTATAAATAACTAATTAGGCCCAAAACTGTTGCATAGCAGTGCGTTGCGTGAATCGCAGCCACACAAAATTAAGTTGAGCACACACAAAAGTTTACATAAATAACAATTGAAATTGAATTCATTAGTCAGCTAGAATTATATTGTTAAAATCGATACTCTTAATACAATCACCATTTTATGTATTTCCAATTTCAAATTATGTGACAAGAAAATTACATTTTAAAAAGGCATTTTCAAAGTGCTGAAAAATGCATATTCAAAGTGCTAAACATTAGTTAAGTATCTAGATGATCGACATATAGATGGATAGATAAGATAAATGTATTTTAATCTTCAATAATTATCAATGCATATTTGAACTGTAACAGCTTAGATAGTTACGCACAATACATTTATTTAAATCTATTTATTTTTCTGCATAACTTTTAATTTTGTGCAAAATTATCGTTTTCTGAGCTGATTGATTTTGCTGCATTTGGATTTGTTTAAATATTTAAACGTTATTATTAAATATACGCATTGAAATTAAGAAATTCAATTGGGCTATATAATGAAATACCAATAATAAATATTTGCGTTGCTTTATGCATAATTAATAAAGTGCAGAGGAATTTAGTAAAATCATAAAAACAAAAGAGAATATCTTAAAGATATTTGACAGCTTTGCAAATATTCCGCATTTATTATTCATATTTATTTGTCAATTACGTGAAATTATGTGCAAAATTTGCAATCGTTTCATAATTTTGCACATTTCACAATTTGTCTCGCTGGTTTAAGCACTTTTGAGCCTGCTGCGCTTGATGTCTGCCTTTTGGCCATGTAGATCATTAACATTTTAGTTAAACAGTTAATTGAATTGCAACGGCATTTTATTAGTACTTGGCTCAAAGCTATTGAATTCAATTAAACAAACATTCTTAAGCCAAATGTTTTAATTTGATTTCATTGTGGAGTATTTTCAAATTGCAGAAAATCAGAAATCAAACAAAATTATAGAAATTCGCAATTGTTGATGAATTGATAATAATCGATATCTTCTCAATTAATATTAGAAATATAAATAAATTTTATTATTTTGATCTGCATATTTTTAGCAAATTTGATTTTCTTTTAAAACTGTTTTTTTATCGTAAACTTATAACTAATTGACCTATTTTTTATTTTCTTGTATTGACCATGGGGAAAAAATGCGCAGAGTATAAATGGTTCAACTTGTTGATATTTCAAGTAAATAAAATAATAATATAATAATAATAATATATACATATATTTAAATATGATTATGTTGGCTTTGCGATTGAATACAATTTAATTATGTAACACTTTAATTTTGTTTAACAATTGTTTGTATTTGCCTATGAAAATTATGATTTGTATTATTATTTTTTAGAGAAGAAAAAAACACATTTTGATTAAATT
The DNA here is from genome assembly GCA_035044325.1 of Drosophila nr. medialis 2 BK-2023a. Classification (NCBI taxonomy): domain Eukaryota; kingdom Metazoa; phylum Arthropoda; class Insecta; order Diptera; family Drosophilidae; genus Drosophila; species Drosophila nr. medialis 2 BK-2023a. Next base: position 2,286,357 of record JAWNMH010000348.1, read on the forward strand.
ATTAACAATGCAAAATATTTGTACTTATTTGGTGATCTATTTTCTATCCATTTTGCAGTTGTTGTTGAAGAACCCGAATTTACCGAATACATCGAAAACGTAACTGTACCTGCTGGACGTAATGTCAAATTGGGTTGCTCCGTTAAAAATCTCGGCTCCTACAAGGTGGGTAAAAAGAAAAATCACTATTTAATGGCTTAATTTACTGAAGATTTCACAAACAGTCCTTAATTATTATTATGTCTTCTAAAATAATCAGTTTTTAGTTTTGTTTTTGTACTTGGAAACAGATCAAATTCTCATTACAAACTTCAATAAAAATTGAAACAAGTTAAGATTGCATAAAAGCAAGTCAAATTGACATTCATTTTACGATAAGCTAAATGAAAGTTGAAATCCATAACAATTCCGACTGCAAGTCCACTATTCCAATATTTGTTTAAGAATCCCATTTAACGAAATGCCAAGCCAAATTTTTGCATACCTGTGCAGCGGGCATAAACACGTTTAGTGGTTTTGGCCAGGTTGTCCCTTTAAAAACTATTTAATAACATCTAACGACATGCAACATACTACGCTGCATGCACTCCGTGCGGCAAGGAGCTGCGCAATGTGCACACGTAGACGATTGCAATTTCACAGCTCAGCATCAGGATCACAAAAAAAGGAGGTGAAAACAAAAAAAAAGGAATTGGTAAACCCAGAAGCGATGGCAAAAAGCGGAAGCGAGAAAATTGCATCATAGTGTCGCATATAAAAATAAACTCGACTGGTTTCATGAGCGGGCCAAAACTGTTTGTCTGTGTGTGTGTGTGTGATGGCTATGAATAACGCGCATGCAATACATGTAACTGAGAAGCTGCCTGTCAACAGTGTGGCAAACGGGTAGTCTTGCGCAGCAGCACACAGATACAGAGACAGCTACTTAAACATGCCATCAGTCGGTCTACGCTTTTTGCCACCTTTTTCCACTCCAGCCACACCCCTCGCCTTTCCGTTTTGGCCATTTCATTTAGTTGATGCGGTGCACGTTTCTTGAGTGTGAAAAAAGACGCTTTGTCGTTTTCTTGTTGCTAGCATTTACACCTCAATTTGATTCTATTTCCTGGATATGCCAAGCCAAAAATACATCCCAGTTATCAGCTGGCACAGCCATACCTCTCTCCCTCTCTCACTCTCTCTATCCCTCTCTCTCTCTCTCTCTGTCTGTCTCTGTCTCTGTCACTTATATTTGCCACTCTCTCTCTGTCTGTTAGTGTACTAAGTTGGGCTTAGCTACTTGAGCCAGGTTTTGGATTGCTCAGTAATGATGCTCGGAGGCGCCGCTGCAGCAGTTGAAGTGCTTTTGACATTCATGGCATTGCTCTCCATTTTCCATGCTAATGATGTCCTTGGGGCACAGCTGGCACTTGCCGTGATCCTTGCAACTATCGAAAAGCTGATTTTTGTGGCATTTAGTTGAATTGCATTTTTGGCAAACACAACGTATGCGCAATGTGGGTCACCAATTAGTTGACTTCTGCTGTCATCATCAGTTTCGCCTCTATTCAATCTGCTGTCCCATGCATTTCCCCCACTTCATCATCTTCTGCTTCACATTCATTCTAGCCTCGTCAATCGGTTTTCTTTTCCTCTTTCTGTCGAGTAATCAAATCATTAGCGCTCATTACACGCTGATTTCTTGCAGCTTGCTTAATTAATAAATCATTTAGCGTTTTTTCTCCTTGCTATTTTTCACTTGGCAGACCGCAAGAAAAACAGCTAATAAAATTATTGACGTTTTGCATTTACCGACGGGAAGATACTTTAAAAGCAAAGAAATAGTAATTAATAATCAATAATAATAGTAATAATCACAATAAAATATTAGTTCCGTCTCTTAAGATCATTAATTAATTGAAAACATATTGGATTAAATTTATTACATATATATTTATAATTATTTAAGCTGTATTTAATAATATTTAATTTGGCTTAAATAACGCCCATAATCTTCTATCGAGTGGAAAAGAGTTAACTTCTCAAATCCAATACAACCTTCTTAATAAAGCGAACAGTGTATAGAAATGCTAATGGTGCATGAAGAGGAAGACGAAGAGGAAGAGGCGACTTGTTTTTTGTTTTGGTCCCTTGCTCTTTCCGCTTCATTGCGCTTTGTTAGCGCACTTTCACAGAAGTTTTCTAAAGGAAGCGTGAGTTATTTGAATAAAAGAGAAAACAGCTTGTTTGTTAATCAGTTGAATCCTTGGTCGAGTCTGTTAGTAGTTGGATTAACATGGAGATTAGTCTGGCAAAAACAGTTTGTTTACAGCTGAGAGAGAATTGTGATAAACTACACTTGATTTGTTTTTTACTTAACTAACTTCCTTAAATCAATGACACATCCAAGTATTGCATGGCACTAGTCTGAGCATTAGTTGCTTAAATACATACGAATTCAATTGAGAACTAGGATCTGATATTCGTCCTACTTGTCTAATTATTTGTTGTCGCTGCTGAGTGCTTAATTTGTACATTTCTGTCTTTATTTTGAATTAAGTAGGTATTGTCTCCTATTTCTAGAGATGTCTAATAAAGTACAATAACTCGACTTTTAAAAAATATTCTAGCTCCAAAGTCTGATCTCTGAATGAACTTACCAGGAAATTTAGAGGATAATATTGGGAAATGGTTATCAGCAATCTAGCTTCATATTATGCTGACTCTAGCCATAAAATTGTACGATTTACACTTTGAGGTTAAACTTTGAGTTAAACTCTAATTTAGCAATCGAGAAAACAAATTTTATTCTTTATTTTTTTATTATTTATTTTAACTTATTTCATAAGTTAATTTCTAAAAACAAATGTTTTCTCTTCAACTTAATAGAGATATTTTCCATAATTAAGAAATATATTTCTGATCTTCCGTTTACTATCAATCTCTATTGCTATTCCTGTTCGTATATATATTTTTTATATTTATTTTTGTCTGTTTAATATCAAAATTACTGCTAGTTATTTCTACATATTTTCTTCTATTTAAATATTAATAACGCATTTGCAAATAACGAAGAATTTTCATCATTATTTTGACTTTTGTAGGTCGCTTGGATGCATTTTGAGCAATCGGCCATTCTCACGGTGCACAATCACGTGATCACGCGCAACCCGCGCATCAGTGTCACGCACGACAAGCACGACAGACACCGCACATGGTACCTGCACATCAACAATGTGCACGAGGAGGACAAAGGTCGCTACATGTGCCAGATCAACACGGTGACGGCCAAAACGCAGTTTGGCTATCTGAATGTTGTGGGTGAGTCGCGGGCAAAGGGGAAAGGGCTCTAGTAAAATCAACAAGTAAGCGTGCCCAGCTCTAATCAGCAATCGGGCAGCCCCAAAGGTGGGCTCAAAAAACACACGAAAAACCTGTACAAATACTCGCCGTATTAAAAAAAAATTAATTCATTAGGCCTTTAAGCGTGCACACGCAAAGATTACAAAAAAGGTTGCTCGACTACGACATACCCTTCTGATAGAAATGAGATCAACATGTGTTGGTGTTTCTTAACCGATCTTAATGAAATTTGATCATTAGATTAACAATGTATTAATTCATAATATTGATTGCCTTCAAAATTTCAGCAATTATTGCTATCGGAAATCAACATCGATATTCGCAAACGGATGCAGTTATCGATAAGCTGAATTAAAATTGATTTGAGCGAGATACACGAAAATTTATATTTCAAATTTGAAGTCTCTAGCTCTTATTATTTTTGAGATGTACATGGCTAGATCGACTCGCCTTTCGATCCTCATCAAGAATGTACTTTATGGTGTCGGAGATGCTTCCTTCTGCCTGTTACATACTTTTGCACAGAACCAATATACTCTTCTTATCCATTTTTAAAAAGTCCCGGGAATAAAAACAAAAACAATGCCAACGGGGGAGAATCAGAGGAAGGCGAAAGCAAAAGCAAATTTTTGGCGCGTTTTTAAATTTGTGTGTGTGTTATTGCGGGTTGGTGTGTGTTAGTGTGTGTGTTCAGCGCACAGTTCAGTGAATCTTTTGGTCAGGCGAAATTGTTTTCCTGGATGGCAAACAAAACAAATTATTAAAAATGCATGCGATATTCGGTCAAAAGGGAGCGAATATTTTTAATGAAAAAATTATACGCAGCAATAATAAAGAAATTAATCAAAACAAACTTGTTTAAGCGGTATATGTATGTGGCAAATCTGTTTTATTGCCAAATATTTGCATTTGTTCAAGTCAAAAAATGATAAAATTTAAAAATGAAATCAAATAAATATATGAAAATGCATTTAATATGAGGCAGTAAAAAAGTTTATAATTTCATTACATTAAAAGAGCATTTTTTAAATTAATGCCAGAATATATTCGCAAATGCGTTCAACTGTTAAATAAATCAATTGTTATATACATATATGTTCAGCTGTTCTTGGACAGATAAAACAGAAACGGGTCGACGAATAAACAAGCTGCAAAGTATGAGGTGTGCCAGTCAAACTAAACTACATTTCTTTCCAAAACACAACTGTTCTTTTTACTTTATTGACGTATCTTCTCTTCCCTCGCGTTCTTCATCAAATTGGTGATCACACTATCGATATCAATGTTATGTAAACAGTTGCATGTTAGTTTACAGATGTTAAGTTACAGCCTTAGCTGTCATCACTAGTAATCTGCTTCTTTTTTACCATTCTGACGGGCAGACGTAACGCTGGTCTTTTGAACGACGCGCAAATAAATCTGCTTTTCTTGTTAGCATCTTTGAATAAAACTGCGTGAAAATTGTTGTTAAGATGCCCAGTCCAAAGAAGAAGCCAGTGACGAAGAAGGTTGCCGCGGCGCCATTGGCCGTGAAGAAACCAGTTGTCAAGAAAGTTGTCAACCAGCTCTTCGTGAAGCGTCCCAAGAAATTTGGCATTGGCCAAAATGTGCAGCCCAAACGTGATTTGTCGCGTTTCGTGCGTTGGCCCAAATACATTCGCGTCCAGCGCCAGAAGGCTGTGCTCCAGAAGCGTCTGAAGGTGCCACCACCAATCAATCAATTCACCCAGACCCTGGACAAGACGACTGCCGTTAAGTTGTTCCAGCTGCTCGAGAAATATCGTCCCGAATCGGTGTTGGCCAAGAAACAGCGCTTGAAGAAGACCGCCGAGGCCAAGGTTCAGGGCAAGGAAGTGGAGCCCAAAAAGAAGCGCAGCTATGTTGCCGCTGGCACCAACACGGTCACCAAACTCATCGAACAGAAGAAAGCCCAGCTGGTCGTCATCGCTCACGATGTAGATCCCCTCGAGCTGGTGCTTTTCTTGCCTGCCTTGTGCCGCAAAATGGGCGTGACCTATTGCATTGTGAAGGGCAAGGCTCGTTTGGGTCGCCTCGTGCGCCGCAAGACGTGCACCAGTTTGGCGCTGACGGCCGTTGAGAACAACGACAAGCCGAACTTTAGCAAGCTGATAGAGGTTGTCAGGACCAACTTCAATGAGCGTCACGATGAGATCCGTCGTCACTGGGGCGGTGGTGTTCTTGGCTCGAAGAGTTTGGCTCGCATCGCCAAGCTGGAGCGTTCCAAGGCTCGCGAGGTGGCCCAGAAGCAGGGTTAATTAATCGGTTGCAGTTGCAGTAGCACTCAACAAACAATAACAAAATACAAATATTTGAGTGTACAATTTGAAAAAAAAATAAATATAAAATGGAACAAAAGAAAAAAATAAATGGAAATATGAATGACAGTTTTTGGATGGAATAAATACAGCTATCAATTAAAATAGCTCGCATATTGTGCATTTGGATCAACTGCAAAACATAAGCGGAATAATTATAAAATGCATATTGAATGCTGGAAAAATTGAAATTGAAAACATTTCAATTGCAATTTCCTGTTGCACACAGAACTGACACCAACAAACAATGCAGTTTATTAACCATTTTATCTGAGGGGCGCTTAAAATTTAGCCTATTTGGCCAGAGTGGGTAATTTATAAATGCAGCCAGCACATGCATACATAACACATGCATTTATTGCGTAATGCATTCCCTTAAATCTTGAATGGTTTTCATGATTACCGCTTGCATTGTTTCTACTTAAGCGGATTATGAATATAGCAATTTACTGATTTACACAAACAATGTCGCTCTCCGTTGTTTAGTATTTAATTTGTGGTAGGGTTTCAAACCGAATCGAATTTAGCATCCTTTCCCATTCTGGTACGTTAAAGAAATCCGATTAAGTTTCCATATAATTTTTACGGTATTAGGTTACGTATTGACATCTTGAATTACTTTTATAATACGAAAGTTTGAAGAGCAAAGTGAGAACGTTCCAATCGGGTGTAACTGACTGCGGTATTCTCGGATACTAATTAAACAAAATAATGTCTAACCTTAGACAATTATATAGATCATTATTGAAAACTGGGTTGAGCCCAAAATAGACACTTATTCTTATGGGTTTAGCACCCATCAGAATTGGGTGAAAGTGGTATAATAAAGTTGTGCAAAGTTATGTAAAAAGCAGGAGGTATCAAATAGGAAATAAATAAACAAAAAGCGATCAAAGCGGTCTGGCAACCTTGTTGCCATTGAGCAGTAACGATATCAGTAAAGTATCGATATATGCGCACTATCGATACAGCAAGCGGTGATAGAACAAGGCGTGAAGCGCAATTAAGCATAACTTCACCTTCATTATCAATAAGCATAAACATACCAATGTATATGAATGTGAATTTAGTAAACTTTTAACTCTCACATTCGACATACGTTTAATGCAAACCACCCAATTTTGCAGTGCCACCAAACATCGACGATTCACTGAGCTCCAGCGATGTCATTGTACGCGAAGGCGCCAACATTTCGCTGAGGTGCCGGGCGAGCGGCAGTCCCCGGCCCATTATCAAATGGAAGCGCGATGATAATTCGCGCATAGCCATCAATAAGAATCACATAGGTAAGTGCAAAACGCAAACGCAGCTGCATCAATCATTTAAGCGACTCTGACTCTCTCTCTCTCTCTCTCTCTTTCACTCTCTGTGTGTCTGTCTCTTTCGATTACAGTGAACGAGTGGGAGGGCGATACGCTGGAGATAACTCGTATTTCTCGCCTGGATATGGGCGCCTATCTCTGCATTGCATCCAATGGCGTTCCCCCAACGGTTTCCAAGCGCATCAAAGTCAGCGTGGACTGTGAGTATCCATCGAAGGGGTTGGGGGTTGGGATGGATTTGTGTTGGCTGCTTTTCACATTTTACATTTTGACTGTTTGTCAGCGCGAATATGATAAAGTGATTCTTTCGATTTACTGACCAGAATTCCATATTTCATACTACTATTTGCCTATTTGCCCAGCACTTGCTGCGTTTACAGATTTGTTCGCACAAACTATTGAAAAGTTTCAAAAATTGAAAACATTTGCTAAAATGGTGGAAATTGACGGAAAAAAAGATAAATACATTTGTATAGTTTTGTTACGTTTTGGCCAACATCGTTTGATGGCTAAAAACAACCTTTTTGAATTTGTGGAGTGTCCACTTTTTAGTTTGCTTTAGTTTGCTGCCGTTTGCCTTGCTGTGCTGCAGCAACTCATATTTCCATTTCGCTTCTGAGGATTAAGCTTGATCTGATAGTGGGTCACGTTGTAAATATGCACAGTGGTGGAACTCGGCAATTTTTTTATTTATTTTTATTTTTGTTATGTGGTTACATTGAATTTATAAAGCGTGAATTGAGTTTACGTTCAAATCTTAGCATCTGTTCGTACCTTCTGTGAATTGTTGGCCCGTATATATATTTATATATATATAATACTATATTTAATATTTGATTACCACCTTAACATTTTACATTTTGTTTGTTACATTTTAAATATTAACTTAACTAATCTCTTTAATTTTAAACCATTAATTTACTTTTCTTTTTTTAAATATGAATTTTTTGTAAGGAAATTTCTTAATTCTTAATTATTGATTTCAATCTTTTATTTGAGCTCATATCCAAAAGTGGTCTGCATATTTCACCCAATCAGAAAATATAAATATAAGTCCACAGTCTTTGGCTGATCGTAGTTCGAGGCGCCACTTGTGGCTGTTGCCGCAATAGGATAAAACAAAAAACTTCGAAAAAAGAATGCATTCGAAAAAAAATGGGGACAACTTCAAATCAGTGTGCAGTTCTTTTTAAGATTTATTACAAGCGACAGTCACATCAGATGTTGACCGTGTGCTGTCATGTCAGCAGGGAGCAATCGAGGGGCGTGGCCGTCAGGTGGGCGGGTAGTCGCAGAAAATTTGCTCGTTGGCTGTCACTTAAAAATGCCGCAAGCATAAATCTATTTTTGTTTCGTGCACGACATTCGCTTGGCAGCTAACAAAACAAACCAAGCGACAGCCAAACAAATCCCGAGGCCACAGGCCAGCACCAGTCACCAGTATCCAGTAACTGGTGCCTAGTATACAACACCCACTAGGAGGTCACTCCCCAACAGCAGCAGTAAAAAGTGCAGCACGAGTTGCACGCTGCACGTGTGCGAAGCGAAGCCATTAAAAAAGAAGTGGAAATGCCTGATTGCCACAGACGAACCCGGGAGTAAATGTGCATTGCGGGCTCGAAAGGAGTGGGAAAATTTGAAATCGCTACTGCAACTTGCAGATATAATTCTTTTTTTGTCAAGTTCATCTATATGATGTACTGATCTTATCCTCTCAATTCCGACAAACTTACAGCGTTCCTCATTTTTCAAGCTTTTGCATCAGAATAATGTATTTTTCTAAAGGTAGTTTCTAAAATACAAATATTCCTTACATGTGTTGAGATTCTTAATCTTGAATTTATCTGTTATCAATATTTTTTGTTTTGGAATAAATAAACTGCCGAAAATATATTTTTATAGGAAAATTAACTAATCTAAATTATTTAATATTTGTTTATTATCCATTCCTGTCTCTACAAAAAGGAAAAAGTAATTAAGGCAAAAAATTAGTTATTTAATTCAATTTGATTCTTCTTGCAACTATATTCTGAGAGTCAGTAAATAATATTTTAATTATTGAGTAATCATAACTCCTTCGAGACTTAAAAATGATTTGTATTCCAAGTGTGACATTTATTGGTAATTTGAAATCCTGATGCTTTCCGCCCTATCCAGCCAGCAATCATTATCATCATTATCATTTGTGCGATAAATTTAATTTTAGGAGTTGGTCTTCAAATTCCAAAGATCCCAAAAACACTGCTCGATGGCAATAGTTTGTATTGAGAAGAATCATATTTGCTTAAACATGGATTTGATTTTTAAATATGGTCGAGACAAATTTCCAAGTCATGTCTGTCATAAAAAAATAAAAGAAAGTGTGCAGCAGCTCCACAAACAATTTGTTAAAACAACTGTGACAGCTTGCATATGTCCTTTAGCCAGGCAACACACACACACACACACACTGCTGCTTCTTGCTCCATTTTTTATTTCTCTTTTACTTTATTTTGCTGTAAGTCTGTACGTTTATTGTGGCGTGCGTTGCTTAACAAACAGGAAGCAACAAATTCAGCTACTGTTTCCGGTTTGAGTGTGCGTCTCTGTATGTGTGTGTGTGTGTGTGCGTGTATCGAATTTGTTTCTTACTTTTGTGACTGCATACTGATTTGTTTGCTTTGTGCACCAGCAGCAGGACATAAGGACGACATATGCTGCAAACGACCCTTAACCTGAGCCACTCCAGCAAAATAAGAAACACACAATTTTTAGCCTTTTGGTTCTCTGAATCGTTAACTTAAGCAGCTAATTTGGTATGCAATCCAGATATTCAACATTTATATAATTTCTTGGGGTCTTTTTATACAATTTGTCGACGCTTAGCCGAGCTTTAAAACGCCGACAACTGACTGAGCTCAACTGGCTTACATTTTATCCAGTGCACAACTTCTCACAACGGCACACAAGAGGCGAAAGCTGAAAGTTGAATCCGATATGAGTTTGGAAAATTATATACAAGGTGTCGACTATTAAATATTATAGCTCATTTAATCATATGATCTGGGGTTAAATGTTTGTGATTCATGATATGATATGTTAATAAATAAAAAAAGGGAAAGGTAAAAATCTTATTTTTTAAATGCTTATTATTACATGTTGTCCTTATTAATTTACAAACAAGCTTTAATTTAAATAATCTTTTGAGCAGTTATAGTTATAATTTCGTTATCAATATTGACACGATATGTTTGCCTTAATGTTGTAAGCCATAGGCAGAATTCAAAATATAAATGTAATTTATTTAATTTCTTAGTATTTTTAATTATTATTTTCAAAGGGTTGCACACGATGACTAGCAAATTGGTTATGACCACTGTAAGAGTATGGATGAGAAAAGTAAAGTACTTAACGACAGGACAAACATTTTCAGCATTTCCTGTCCAGTCCTTGGCGGTGATTTAAATTACAATTGAGTGGCGACAATATTGTAAGAGCTGAACTCAAGAAAGCAGCGAGCAAAGTTGCTAAGTGGCCAGCCAGTCAGCCAGTCAAGTAGCTCCACAAAAAAGGTCCTGAGTCAACAATAATTTAGAATGGCAGTAGGCGGATGACTGGCGGAGTGGTGGTGGGTGGGTGGTGCGAAATAGGTGGTTGTGCTGAGTGGTTAGGTGTTTGCGACTCAGTAGTCAGTGGACAGTTGAGTGGCAGTTTTGTCTGGCAGCTCCTAGAAAACTGCAAGGTGCCATTGCTGAGTGTAAACAACTTGAAAATTAGCAGTTAATGAAGCCTCGTTACGGCTGAGGGGAGGGGGCGGTGCGGCACAGCCAGAGATTGCCGTTAAAATAGCACAGCATTGTTTGGCGTAAAGGTAGACTTGATTGCACCAGAGGATGTTGGTGCAATATTTGCGGAATTAGTGTAATGGCAAGTGGACAAGATGATGGCAACGAGCTGATTGTATTGCTATTGACCGAAAGGAGTCGACAGACAGCAGAGAGTAGTCCACAAAGATGGACACTACACGTTCTGTTTGAGGAAAGTATGATAGCAAATACAATATTGCAATTGAAAATCCGTTGGCAAACGCAAAAAAAAAGGTACAATTCAAACATTTGATTTCGAGTCCGGTTTTTCTTAAAGCTCCTTGTTCCTTGACTATATAAATTTATATGTTAAAACGTATTTAAAATGTTGTCTTTGTTGTCTAATTTGGAAAAACTGATCAATCTATTGGCAATTTATGCAATTCGATTAAAAGTTGCCACAAAACAGTTTCAATCAGTTTATTCTGCCATAACGACTGGAACTTCATCGACCAGACAATCTCTTTAATCCATTTCGGTAACTTTATAAGTTGCTCCTTGCTGCATATTGACTAGCAAAGTTTGCAGTCCAATTTATGCATGCATTCTATTCATTTCGCTCGTCCAGCATATATATATATATATATATATATATATATATATGCAGGTATATAGTGTTTTTTATGTCTTTGGCTTATGCAAATGCAAGTCGAGCCAGATCTTAAGTATAATTTTTTATGCAACTGATTTTCATTTAAATTGAGAGCCAAGACAAGTCAGAACTACACGAGGCTGCGCCTTTTCTTTGCCAGGAAGGAAAAGTTCGCCATAGCTCACACAGATACACACACACACGCACACAAGTCACATTCAAACTAAGTATATATAAGAAGAAAAAAAAAACTATTTTTCTTTCAGCGAGCGCAGCTCATGAAAAATCTTATGAATAGCATTATTCAGTATTTTTCTGGGCTTGTTTTTTTTTTGTTCTCTTCAACGACTTGGAGTCTATTTGTTATTTGTGTGCATCTGTTGAGCTTCTGCGCCTCGTCGGTAATTTCTATAAAAGGACACCTATACAAAAATATGTCAATGTGCACCGAAAATCCCTAAAGGGAAACAAGACATACTTAGTATCCCAAACAGAACTTTTGCCACACTTCAGGTGCACTACCGCGCACATTTTTAATTAAGAGATTAAATGCGAGTCGTATTTTCTGCGTTCTCTTTTCCTCAATGGGCACTAATGAACATTTTTTTTTGAATTTCTTTGCGTTTTGCATTTGCCACATCTATTGTCCGAGAGACAAGCAGAGAGAGAGCGATGGAGAGGGGAGCTTAAAAGAGAGGATCCCGAGTCTGTCATCATCATTAGGCTGTGCAGAATGGCTCCTCCATTCATTCATCGGTTTTACCTCGTCATTTTGCGGCTGTTTTACCTTTTGTTGATTTATGCGACAGGCCATGAGCTGGCAATTAAGCTGCAGCTCAATTCTGAAGGGCTCTCTCCTGCCTTCCCCTCTTTTTCTGAGTCGTAATTCCCTTCTGCCCCAAGCCAATTGAAATTTTAATCAGCTTGGACACAAATTAACGTCGTTTTTATGTTTACGAAAGCCTTGAGTATATTTGCCTTTTGACGGTTTGGCTGGTCACCTTTTAGTTTTCTCTCCTTTTTTTAATGTCCTTAATCAAAAGGATATTAAGTGTCACGCGGCTTAAGTGTGACAAAATGCGCAACTTAATTAACTTGTCAACGGGTTAAGTGAGGTGACTGGTTATTATTAACGCAAAGAAGACCATCGAAGGCTGAAAGTTATTGGGATTAATGCCAAAAATGCACAAAGCTGATGGTATTTGCCTAATTAGTTAAGTGAAAGTTACTCAAGCAGAGTACAGTAAAAATACAAGCACGAGAAACACCTTATTTGAGAGCTGTTCAAATCGATGTGACTCGAAGAACAAAATGTGTTTTATTCAAAATTAAGTTTATGTTGAATAATATTAGTAACAATATAGTACAATTTGACTGGAAAACCTAATGAATTACTGATAATCTCAGAAATTGTAAGCTCTATCTCTAAAACAGCTGGATTTATAGATTTTAAATTATTTTGTTTGAAATGTCTGAAGTTTTAGTAGTGTCTAAATAATCTCTTCAAAAATACTACTTTAAATAAGTACTTATTTATTTTTTGTTCAATATCAATTTTAGTTCCGCCCATGTTGCTTATACCACATCAATTGGTTGGCGCACCCGAAGGTTTCAATGTTACCATCGAATGTTTTACGGAGGCGCATCCAACATCCTTGAATTATTGGACACGCGGCGAGGGACCAATCATACATGACTCGTATAAATACAAGTAAGTTGAAAGTAAATTGGGAAAATATAAAGTATTTCTGGGCGTAAAATTCTTGCAACATTTGCTGAATGGAAAACCCCAAACAAAGAATTGATCAGACTTTTTATATGACTTTTTTTAGAGTCGAATCATCCGTCGGCGTGCCTGCTTATAAGACCCACATGAAGCTGACAATTATAAATGTTGGCAGCGGCGATGATGGCATCTATAAATGCGTAGCCAAGAATCCCAGAGGCGAAACGGACGGCATCATACGATTATATGGTAAGTAAATGACATAAGAACTGCAGACAGCAGCTTGTTCAAAAAGTTGCCAACAAATGCATTTTGAATTGTCTGGCAAACAAAAGTTAAAAGAACCAAATAGCAAACGCAGTTAAGGAAAATATGTTGCGTATACGCGGCGTGGAACATTAGTGTGCTGGAAATGAAAAGTCAGCATTTGAGCAAAATGTTTGTGTTTTTATTTGAATGGAAATTGGCTTTTTGGTGTGTGAAATGTGTGTGCAGAGAGCAAATAAGTGCGCCTTGTTCAAATTAAGAAATTGCTTGTGGAACAACAATATTTACGCAAGCCACAAGCTGAAATGGGAGGCGCACATCAACTTTCAATAGCTATTATAACATTTAAGAAATATTTAAAACTTTTTCATTTGGCTATTAAATCAAGTTAGTTTGAAAACTTATGAAATGTTGTGATTTATTTTGCGGGGAAAGACTTTGCAGTTTGAGTGTTAATTGTTTGCGTTTCAATTGACGTATTGAACACAGTCAAATATTTGTGTGTTTTATGTTTATCATGAAATTAACTCAAACAATATCATGTTGTGGCTTTTGGCAATTTCATATAATAATCTGGGCAAAGCCACATATTATGGTTGGTTGTGGTTGGTGAGCTAATTATGCATGTTTAATGCGCAATGATTCCTTCGACAAACTGCCTGCTTCAAAGATATTTCTACACCAAAAATAAAATAGCCTTCACAGTCATCAATGTTTGATGCTCTATATGTATTACATTTTAACAATATTTTTTTAAATACTCTTAGTTAATTACTGATTTTAAAAGCGAAACTGCACGGTCAGGATCAACAATATTTTGATATAGTTTCACATTTCTAAGAAGAAGTATAAATTAAAGCAATTGAAGCTGCAGCACCTGAGTTCAAACCCAACAACATCGATAACTTACGTAATGAGCTCTGGGTACTGCTTTAAGCGCAGCACGGCTAATTAAGAGATTTATTTCCAGGGGGGTGAATGAGGTGAAAAAAGCTAACCCACATATTGAAAAAGTGCCGCATTGGCCCTAACGCGAATTGACAAATTTCAGCCATTTAGCCATTGAGGCGAGAAGCAGAAGAAAGAAAATCTCAACCGCAATAGCCCAGAAATGGTCGGACTTAATTGCCTGGCGCTCTGATGACCAGCGTTCCGACCTTCTCCTGGCGGGTGTGGGGTAATAAGACGAATGCCCAACACTTGCTTTGAGCGGGGGGTTGGAATTGGCATTGGGGTTTGGGCTTGGGTTCAGGACGAAACGAAACGGAACGTAACGAGAGTGGACTAAGGCAGCTCAGCTGAGCTGAGGCATTATCAGGCCACTGAAAATCAAGTCACGTGCACTCTGCCTGAGGTGTGGAATTGGCTGGGCAGGTTTGCCGAATTGTCCTGACAGAAGTTTTAAGTCGATGCGTTGGGCAGGGGTTGAGTTGAGTTGGGCTGAGCTAGAATATGCTGGCTTTTCACTCACATGTGCTGCGAACTTAAATTTTCTTTCTCATCGATGGCAAGAAAAATGTGTAACTTTTCCTTTTGCAACTCTCTTCAATTTGGTAGCTCAAGCTGTGAGTTAATATCACGTCTCTAGTTAAATTACGTGATGGATTTGCTGAGGGAAGCTTTAAGTTGCCAAATGTGGTTTGGAATGGCATCTACTATGCATCTACTATGCATCTTCAACAAACTAAATTATATATCACAGTCTAATTATAAATATTTGTAAAATTTAACATTTGTGCAGAAAGAAAAAAATACAAATTGAAACTAAACTAGATGTGAATACCATCCTGAATGAAGCATAATTAAAATAAAAATGAATTTAAAAGTCATATGGCAAAATATCGCAAAGTTAATTTGGCATGGTCAAAAATCAATGTTTTAATTATTTTCTAATGAGATTCGCATTGTGAACGTTCAATATTTTATATAAACCGTAAACCGTTTGACAATCAAAGTGATTGTGCATATTTGAAATAGTTGGCGGATCCCATTTGGGCAAATGAGCAGAAAAATATTAGGGGTGGCATAATTAAAACGTGTTTTCATTGAAAATATCAATAATGTTGCCGGGAAAACTAAGAGCTTTGATATTAATGGGCGAATTCAATTTGCTGATGATGAGCACCAGGAGGAAGAGAGCAGAAGGGGGGCGCAGCTGAGAACTGTGCATATTGTCACATCATGAAAATCCAAAATAATTAGCATTTTGCTATATCAACTCGAGCGTGAGAAATAAATGGACTGACAGATGCAAAAATGAACAAAAACAGACAGACAGACGCCATATATAAATAAATCGTAAAACAAATCAAATGAAATGAGACGTGCTAAAAATTGCAAATATTGATAAATTTACATGCTAACTGCGATGAAAGCAACATGAATAAAAATAAATATATGCTAATTAATCATAAACAATAAACACAATAGCAAAAGCAATAAGAAATGCTTTTTCCTGCTATTCTAACAGTGTAACAATCAAAGTATGTGGCTGTTGAGTCAACAAATTGAATATAGCATCGGGGAATATTTGCATTACTTAAACACAATAAATGAAAGGCTCTATTTATTGACAAGTTCCTTAATTATCTTTAATAGTTTCTCATAATAACTGAGAATTTTTAAGTTACTTAAACACAATAAAAGAAACGCTTTGTTTATTGACCAGTTTTCCAATTCTCTTCAACAGTTTCTTATCCGCCAACAACTGCCTCTTCTGGTCTCTACACAAGTGAGTCGCATTGGAACGACGGCGGCAACAATGTTTTCGGCTATGGCAACTCGGACTCGACGCGATCGATCTACGGCCAGGATAAAAGTGAGTAGTTGAGCGGTTCGAGCTGATCATCAGAACAATTCGAGATATCCTTTGGCACCTTGTTCATTTTACCACAACATACCTTTCTTTATTTCTCTCTCTTTTTGGCTCCCTCTGTTTATATTCCCTTCTTGCTCACTGTCTCTCTCTCTCTCTGTGTGTTTTTATCTCTTGTGCTGTCATCATCATAAACCAAACAAACAAAAAGATACGCGCTATCAATCGAACTTGAATGAAATCGGTTTATCAGAACAAAAATCCTTCCTAGATAAATCGCAGACTGCGATAAGCGGAAATGGCAATTCTCCAAGCGTCGCCGTCGACAGCAGCGCCAACTGCGCTGTGGCAATAGCGTGGCTGCCACTGTTACCAACAATAATATTAATGACGTCACTTGGCGAGGTTTGTTCTGGACCCAGTTAAGTATGTGTAAGTGCTAACTGAGAGCTACATATCCGCATGGGCAAACAACTACCGCAAAACAACAAGTGCAATATAAATTAATACTAATTATAAACGAGTACTCAAATAGGCCATAGTCCCTAACCAGACCCTAGTTATGATCCGCCCCGAAAACAAAGGTATGCAATGCAACTAAGCCAAACAGAGCTTGCTGCACTGATAATGTGACAACCCAATGAGTAACCTTAACAAACATATTAGCTTAGCATTTATCTATACATATACATATATATATATACGTATATACAGATATTTAATCATATATTACATGTATAGTTAAAATTTGTCAACTTTCACAAGAGTAAACAATTGCAATTTAATTTTGCATTAACGCTTTTTGGCTTAAAGAAGAAACAGATTAAAAATGGATAATTAAACCTATGTAATGCACTCAAGTTGAGTAAAGCTTAAATAATTATATGATGATATATACACACACACACACACATATATATATATATATATATAGGATTCTGCGTTAAACGCTAATGGCATTTGTTTACCCATATACGCACACACACTAACACACACACACACACACACATGCGGACAAAAATGGACACACGCCTTGAGGTATGCAAAGTCAAGTTGCGAAAATAACAAAAGCAAATCACAAAACACATATCGAGTTAAAAAATCATTGAAATTAAATAGCATATATATATATATATATATAAATATAAATATAAATTAATTTGTAGAGTCTTATGTGTTAAAAGTATTCGTCAGCATTATTAATAGCTGCTTAAGACGAGATGTTTATGGTCAAGCGCTTTATAGCTAATGCTGCTCTCAAATTGTAAGTACTTAACTGAGTTGACGAGTTGTTAATGGGCTTCAAACATAAGATTTTCGATAGACAGTAGAACACCTACATATATTCATAGCAGCCACACTTGTGTTAGTTCTTAGCAGACTTTGAACGAAAACCGCAAAAGTATCTTCGCCACAAATCACAAATCCAATCAGAAGCACAATATTTTGTATTCGCTGCAGTTTTCCAGTTTTTCACATTTATTTGTTGAAATATTTAAGCATAAACTTAAGTAAATTGTAACTAAAGCTTGAACATTGTTGTAAAAAATACTTCATGCAAATGTTAAACATTTAAAAGTTGTGTTGCTTTCAATGCAAATCAAGAAGTGTTAAATATACTTATATATACATACATATATATATATACATATACATGATTGAGTTACGAGTAAATGCAAAGCTAACGGCACACAAGAATACGCATATAAAGTACATATATGCATATCTATACATATATATATATATATATATACGAGTTTATTCATAAGCCTATATAGACATACATATATATATATACACTATAACTATGTAACTTGTATTTAAGAATACGAAATGAGCTGTAATTGCAATGGCAACGGCATTGATATAAGCCCAACTCCAAATGAGCAAATTAAAATAAAAATCAACAACAACAACAACAACAAATAATAAGTGTATATGTGTGAAATGCTTAATTGTCAACCATATTAAACAACGCCAAGAACTCAAACAGCTACCGCAACACCAACAATCAGCACATATTTGCAATGCATATTGAAACAAATAGGAAGGTTCAAGTTTACTCTGGTACTGGATCAAAGAATACCCTGTATCTGTGCAGATCTGCCCAATGCCAAGGAATCTATAAGTTGCTCCTTTCCAAGGTAAGTACACGTCAATAATAAATATGTATTGTCAATATATCAAAAGGTGCTCATTGTCCTCTGATTTCGAACAGATAATTGCTGCGGGTATTAAACTTTTCTGATAAAGTTAAAGGATTCCACATTGTACAACATATTCGTGAAGATGATACAAATCGTTTTTATTTACCAAGATCATCGGACAGATATATCATATATGTATGTAGCTTCCATAGGAAAGATCGGGGCTTTTTAAATGTATGATTTGGAAGTTATCAGTTGGACACACACACACTCCTTACTATATGCATACCACACTTAACCATTTCGCATTTACAGGGTATACGTAATACATCACATTAATAAACAATTAGTTGTTTCTCAAAGTGTGAGCAAATTTCGAACCAATTGAACTGAGTATGGTGACCACATTTATTTTCGATGCAATTTAATTTATTCAATTTTGATCACGCAATTTTTTCAAGAGAATGCAAACATTTAAAAAAAGTGTAATAATAATAATAAATATGTCATTTTCAATTTAATTATCGTGCACGTAGTGTGACAGAAACTCGAATTTTTCAATATTTATTAGCACATTTAAGTGCAGTTGTTTTAAATGGCAATAACTAATGGAAAAACTGGATTTGGTTTGCAGCAAATAAAGGAGGAAAGACGGAGAAACTGAGAGAGAGAGTATCAAATTAAAGTGGCAAAGCAATGAAAAGTATATTTTAATGGTCAAGCTACTCAAAACAATTTTATTGTCATGTGCCAACTGGACTCAAAGATTTATTAAGATGCATATAAATATATAAAAAATAAATCCACATTCATTTTTATGAATACACTCGAAGTTAGTTTTATTAATTGAAATATCTATTTTCATTTCATTCTGAAATTACTTAATTCCAGCCTGGCTGGATACACACGCAATCATCATGTGATCTTCACGTACACTCGGGAAATTTCGCCTGAATTTTGAATATCGCCAAGCGATACTCACCTTATTATTCGGAGAATATATATTTTGAAGACGAAGCTATGACTGATTGTCAGCGGCATTTTTATATTTCCAAACAAAGAATCATTTTTTTTTAGTTTTCGGGGCGATTTTTAATATTTCAGAGGAATTTTTGTTTTCTTGTATTTAGAAAACGTAAAATGTTAACTAAAATTTGCATTAAAACAAATTTTTTGAAAGTTTGCCATTGCCAATTTCACTTATGTTTTCCCCAAAAAAAATGTTTATCAAGAAGTGTTCTTCAATTTGTACGATAATATCAAAGTCATGCATTTATTGGAAATGATGTCAGTTTTCGGTCTACAGTCATGTCAGATGTCATTGCAATTTGATAACATGCAAGTTGTCATTTTCCTTTGCTGTTCTTATCTGTCAATTAAAATATTACATTTGATTCTGACAAAAACAGATTCAATTGAGCTTTCAGAGTTTTTATATTTGCGCAATCATGACTTAAAAGACATCTGGCTAAGAAGCCAAACAAGCCGGAAATTGAATTGCAAGGCGGGCAGGAGTCGAACTACTCTTTCGAATGTTTGTGTTTGCCTCCATCGAAGGCGTGCTGCTGCAGAACCACAGAAAGCGCAGCAAGATAAATAAAGAAATGCGAGGAACGGAATCAGCTTGAAATCGCGACACAAGATGTCAATTTCATTACGAGAGAGGACGATGGCCATGACAGTGTGCAGAACTCATCTGCATAAGGGGGAAATTACTTTTGCTACCAACTGCCAGCGACTACAGCAACAACTAAATGGCGAAAGCAATCGCAGCTGCTTGGACAAAGTTTTGTATGCCAAAAAAAAAAATTGAAAAAAATCGTAAAAAATGACAAAAATAAATCCAGGCAAAAAGTAAAATGCTGAAATGAACTATTCACGACAATTTCCGCAGTGCAAGAAAAAAGTAACCAACTGAAATTTATGTAAAGCAACAACAAAGTCAGCAAACAAATACAAATGAAGCCAACTACGGGAAAAATAAATTACCCCCAAAAGGAAATAACAAGAAGAACAAGTCAAAAATAAACAAACATTTGCAATTGGGTAGTTGGAAAAAATGCAATTATACTTATGAAATATGCATATTACAACAACAACTTTCTACCAACCGAAAAAATACCCTGTGAACTCCTTGAAATATGCTGCACCTATCGAATTGCAAGCAATTCTTAGCGGCTGCTTCAGAAGCCTAAAGCAGTCACGACGAAGAGGGGCACGAGGCAGCATTTTGATAAAGGACCTGTGTATGTATGTGGCAAAGTTTTGTGCGAAACATGTTTGCCATACTTTTTATCTGCACCAAATTCCTATTGCGAGCAGTTTATTAAAGGATGCGAACAACAGCCAAGCAGTGTCCTGAACAAAAGAGGTCCTGCATGTCAGTGTGTGTATGTGTGTGTGTGGGTCTAGAAAGTTGTAAGTGCATTTCGCATAAATGGAAAATTGTTCAATTTATCGGCGCACAAAGGAACACACGAGCTGGGAACATGGCCAAGAAATAACTTGTAAAACTTTATGCAATTGAATAGATAAATATTTATGTTGGTCAACTCGGGAAACTGTTGTAACTAAGCCTCAGTATTATGAATATCATAACTATGTGTCTGCCCGCCCTCCACAAAGCACTCGCCCCACGTAATAGCCACAAATGAGGCGCATCAAATTTGATTTGATTTGAGCTTTTAAACCACAACAACAATTGAAGAACAACATTTAAAGTGCTGTACGCAGCCATAAGCAGGATAAGGAGCTGTGTAAGGAGGATGATAAAAATATCAACAAGCCACCAATAAAACATTCAACATTCAAGGAGTGCACCGAGCAGAGCAGAGCAGAGCAGAGCAGCCAAGTGAACATTGGACCATTGTCGAAATGACATCAATAAAATATTTAAGGCGACAACAAAGAGAAGCAGCCACCAGCACCACATTCGCATAGAGGAATGGCCTTCAAGCTTCAACTGCCTCATCCACATGCCCGTGCCCCAGCCCCTGTCCCTGCCCGTGCCACGCCCCACAGTTGGCAAAACAAACTCAAGGAGGGCGCTGAATGGAGAACTCCACTCGACTAGCGCCGTGGCAAACGAGCTTAACAGGATAAGCCGATGAGAACTGACGAAGGCAATGTGCAATGTGAAGCAACTTGAGATGGGGATGAGGACGAGTTTGAGCTTAAGATTGAAGATGAGGATGAGGATGAAGACGAGCAACTCACTTGGAACCAGCACCAGATTTTCACTCATCTCGGTTTCAACTCGACTTTGAAGTGCAATAGCGGAATTTGAATTCAATCGCAATTGCAATCGCTTCCCTTTCAGCTTCAGCCCCCAACCCAACCCAACCCAGTCCAACTTCATCCCCTGCTTTGAAAGCAACTCCATAACTGGCTTTTTATTGCGGCTCCCCTATGTTCCCTGTTCCCTGTGTGTTATTTGTGGTCGCCTCGTGGCAAGCGGCTTAGACTTGTTAGCAGCGTCTTCCAACTGTTTACGGGTCTTAGACTCACGCAGAGTGAGGGTGCAGGGATGGGGATGGGCTTTAAAAGGGAATACGTTTGCTCTGGAAATCACAGCTGACAATCAGGGATAGCCCCAAGATGGGTTGCCACTGATAGGCGGAAGACAGCAATTCGAATTGGAATTGGAATCATTTCAAATGTTGACCAAATGGGCCATTGAGTGGATGTTCCTCTGGCTCGGTTTATGTTTCGATTTCGATTTCTCATAATTTGCATCGTTATTTTAGTAACTGCCTCCGGTTCAACGGATTTCTTATCTTTAGTATTTGTGCATTTTTTTTCAAAATTTACATATTTTAATCAGCCAGCGTCGATTTCCCAGCGGCAATCAATTTGCTGACAGCGAACGCTTCGCTTCATCTTTCAACTCAACAATCAGTTGAGATTTTCTATTTAGATTTTCTTTGATCTAATTTCGCCGGGTAGTTGCAATTTGTAAGGAACACTTTATGGCTGCTGCTTTAAATTTGAAGTTAAACTTCTGTCTTCACCTTGGTCCGTTCTATACGTTATCTGGTATGGGTTGCCAAGCGACGGCGGCTAGAAATGATTAATGAGGGTTTCCGTTCACGCACTCGATTATTGCTGGTTGTGGCAAATTTGCATTTAAGTTTAAAGTGTTGTGGTCTATTAATATGCAGACAATTTGAGGGGTCGTGCTTCTGTCAGGTCAATAAAGTATCAAATTACCATTTCGGTCCGTGGGCTATTCATCTAATGGGTCAACACCCTCAGTGAGTGGCTTTTGAAGTTGTTGGCCGCTCGCGAATATTAGATTGGTAGCAATACACTAGTTGAGAATTAATGGCCATCATTCCATCATGATAATTAAATATGGCCTATCCATTAGTACTCTAACGTAGTCTAGATATCTGATATTATTGCTTGCTTTGCTTGTTTTGAAACGAGTCCTTAATAAATAATCGATGCAGAGCTTCCATTTACACCTTTTTTTTATTTTCAACTATTAATTAATACTGGTTACTGGTTTATCCTGAAAAACATAACTAAGAGTTTAGCGCATTACAAAAAAATATAATTTATTTTTATCCTGTGGAATATTTATGCAACTTATGCCACAGTTTATAGTTTATTTATAAAATTATCAGCTTAGCATTCACAATAACAATGAGTTCCAATCTAATGTTGAACAATCCAACAAATATTAATTCTAAATTATTTATTTAAATAAACGTATTTGATAAACAAATGCAAATGGATCTGATGACATAACAGAGATCGATCGAGAATTGGGCTTTTGTAAAAACAATTTATTTGTTTACCGCACTAAAAACTCACTAAAAACATAAATATAAAAATGTATTACACAGATTTTTATATTTGGACAAAAAATAAACTGTTTTTTCTGAGGTGTTTTAAATAATGAAATTTAAATGTCGGCGGACTCCAAGTGAATTTTACTTTGGCCGTGCATTTCTGTGCCGCTCTTAATTGGGTTATTTAAAAGCTTTTATTCAATTTAATATGTGACATTTTTTCACTTAATACTTTATTTAATCTATAGCTTTTTCCAATTTTTTTTCATTTTATTCTCATTTTTTTACTTTTAATGGTCAATAAGTGTTGCGGTCCATGCTCGTCCAATAGGCTCAGTTTGTGAATGTGATATTGAACTAAATTCGTATATCATTCGTAGAAAGCCCTTAGGCTGTATTATGATTGATTGCCACTGACTGAGTTAGTACTGGTTAAATAATAATTATTTCACATTCATTATTTGTCAACAGAGATTTAAACTTGAAATACCTTTCATTCCAATATTCTCGGGTTATTTCAGGTATTTTAACAGCCTTATTTTTCGAGCATCTTGAAGCCATAATTTTTGCAGCTTGCCAAACAATATTTCACACAGGCGGCAATTAATACAATTATTATATTTAATGCCATGCCACAATGCATATGAAATTTCCTGCGGCCGGAAACGACACATACACACACACACACATGTTCATTTATATAGCTCGTCGCCGTTGCTCACTTGAAACCTTGTGCCAAAAATGAAAACCCCGTTGGGAGTTTTGTAGACAGTCGCTGGAGGAGATTGTCGGGGAAGGCCATTCAATTACACCTGCTTACGAGCATTACAACGCCATTATGTTCAGTGTGTGTGTGTGTGTGTGTAGGTGTGTGTTGCCATGTGTGTGTGTGAAGGTATGTGTTGGCATACTTTGACGTCGAGCACTTGGCAGCCAACGCGTCGGCAGCTTGACTACGTCCTCTACCTTGTGCTGCAGACTTGGCAACAATTTTATTACATTTTCGACTGTCGACACTTTTGTTCTGTTGTTGTTGATGTGGTTGCTTATTACTTAGTTACAATAGCAACAACAGCAGCAACAGCAACAACAATCCGAGCACAACTCGAGCCCAAAGTGCCAACAATAATAATTACAACGGCAACAACAATCACAGTTGCAACTGTCTGCCAAAAAGTTTCTCTGCCTCCGCTGCCGTGTGCCAAAAAAAAAATACAGACGACGGCAAATGCCACATAAAACATAAATGAAGAACAACACCAACTACTGAAGAATGGTTTTATTTTCGGCAACTACTGAATATCCTGCTTAAAATTACGGTAAGATTCAATTATATTATGACAGTTAAAACTAAATTATTTTTCTTTCTGAAACACTTCTGTTCTCTTTACTGTATTCACAACGGCAGACTCTTCTTCTTCCTCAAGTTGGTGATCACAAAATTGATATCGATCGACATCGACATCAATGTTAAGCACATGGTTGCATGTTAGTTTACAGATGTTATGTTACGTTCTTAGTACCACATCACTGACAGCTACATTACGAGCGGCCTGCTACAATATTTTCCAATATTATCAAAGTAATAATTTCATTACAGTTGTAAAAAAAAGGAAAATAAATTGTTTTGATCAAATTTGCTTAATATTAAGTTTCTTATGAAATTACTGCATTAACCAAAGTATTATTGTAATCGCTAAAAAAAAATCAAATTATCGAAATTTGTACGCTACTGTAGGGTATCTAGCGACGACGCCAACACCAATTAAAGGCAGTTACATAAATGCAAACTAGAGATTGCGACAGAGCCACAGAGAGAGAGGAGGGAGTGGAACTCACTGCAATTTCGGTACTCATGAGAAAACGGTAACGGAAACAAAAAATAACAGACGTCTTCAGCACGCCGAAGGTTAAATGCCCTTGCAGTCTGGTGTCAACCAGATTTTCCTAGGGGAGTTGTAAAAAACCAGACGCTTAATACAAGATTTAACTAAGATTTAATTAAGAGGAATTTCGGGAAACAGGTAACTCGTTAAGAGGAATACACTCAAATTATCAACTTCAACTTTCAAAAAGATAGCTTCAAAATCGAATGGAACAGTCGGACACAACAACAAACATATTTTTATTTATTTCATATATTCACGAAAAAAATAATATAATACCCTCGCCAAGGGTAAACACAAAAAAAAAAACTGAAGCGAAACTCTGCTGCAAATTTTTGGTTATTAAATTTTCAATATGGATTTGAATTCGCGCTTCCAGCCATCAAAGTTTTTGGCCCCAGACCCTGACGCAAAGTGTTGAAACATGTTACACACTGAAAACAGCAGCAACAACTGCAACAACTGCAACAACTACAACAACAAGGAGCTGCTGCTTGTTGGCGTGTTTTTCGTGGAGATTTAATTAGTTTTTATTGCCACAAAAAGAAAATGTGCCGCGTTGTGTTGTTATTGTTATTGTTGCCTTTGCTGCATTGCATAGCTGCATTTCATAGCTGTTGTTAGTGATTGCTGCTGTTGCAGGCAGGCTGAGTGTCTCTCTCTCTCTCTCTCCCTCTCTGTCTCTCCTTATACCCCTCTCTTTTTTACAGTGCTCATTGTGCTGCATGCGATTTGGCGTTGGTGTCGCCGTTTAATATTTTCATTTTATGTTGCATGCTGTTTCTATTTGCACAGTGTGTGTGGAAATGTTTGTATTTATGCACAGCAAAAAAGGGAGCGAAAGAGAGAGAGGGGAAGGTTGTGAGACAGAGAGAGCTGCACAAAGAGTACAAAACGTTTAGCGGACACCTTGTTTGTAGTTGTCAAGGACATGGCACTATATTTTGAATAGGTGAAATATTAGCATATGACTTTGACACAAGCACTTTTCGCTTTTCATCCAACTTGTTTTAAGTATATTAAGTAACATTTTTATTATGAGAACTTTAAAATTTATTGTTTAGCAATCTAATAATAACAATATAGCATAATTTGCTTGGAACGTATCCATTTTACAATAAAAGTTTTGTTAAATAATTCATTAATTAATTATACGGTATTTGTATTCAGTTATTTTAAGTCAGTAGGTGAATGTTGAAAATATTCAAGCATTATTAGTCTTATCGAGCTCCAATTGAAGTAATCTGTACTTAAATATCGAGTGCTTATTACAGATTTTTGAGAACTATGAAAACTTTTCTAATGGCCTGCTGGAATTGCCAACAATCTAATATTATTATTATTATTATTATTAAAAGTAATAGCTTAAATGTACTCCGATCAACGCTGCCTAAAGAACTCTTTGAGACAAGATGCCTCTTCCCTGCAGGATTGCCGCAGACTTATTTGCCAATCAAGTCCTTTTTATCCATTTATAAGAATATTCTCACGACACCCCTGCCGTGCTCAAGTGTATTAAATGTAGTGCAACACAAATAATTATAATATATCTTCAAGCAGTTAATCTTTTTCCCGCCCGATGTTCAACAATCTGAACAGTCCCAATTTGGCAGACCACAGCAACAGCAGTATCAACTACAACAACTACAACAATAACAACGAGAACCGCAATAGAGTCGGGAATTCTGATGGCCAACAACAGCAAACGATAATGAAAAAGTGGAGAAACAAAACAAGAACCAAAGTTTGGCACTAAATTCACAAATTGCTCAAGTTTTAAAGTTTCGACAGCCCCATGAAGGGTGGATAAGGAGAGAGAGCATTGCTGGTTTGGGGAAACTATTCAAAACAGAGATTTACGTCGCTTATGGCCGAGAGGCGAACGGGGGCTGTGGATGTTGGGGGTGGGGGTGTGGGGTCTATGAAGTTGGAATAGCATTGGGTGAGGATAGTTAACAGATTTGCTTGCATAGTTTGTGGGTTGTTGCCTTCATTTAACTACCAGCTGGCAAATTGAAATAGTAGCAAAGATTGTTGTTGTTCTTCTTGTTGTTGCCAGTTCAACTTGGCTTAGTTGAGTTATTAAAAAGCAATTTGTGGCCGTCAAGGCAAGTCTGTAGCAGATTGAGCGTAAATGCAGCTGAGCTCAAACTTGCTCGCATCGCAAAACTTGTGCTTGCAAAGGGGTCCGGCAATGGGTTAAGTACCTTACAAGCCATCACAAGCCAATCTTGGTCTTAGCCAAATCAATTAGAAATATGAAAGCAGATAACTTGTAATCGCCATCAAAAATATTCATACATACTCGTCAAATATTCTAGTTTTATAGCCAAATTTCATTTACAAAGCTTTGCATACTTAAATGTAAGCATGCGTGGAAGAGTCCTTTTAGGAGGCACACGCTCTGTTGATCCTGATCAAGAATATAAATACTTTAAAGACTCCGAGATGCTTTCTTCTGCCTGTTATATACCTTCGCAAAAACTAATATACACTTTTAATCCATTCTTTAGGTGGCTACAATCAAAAGCGATTTAATCAAGTATTATCCATGGGGAAGAACAGGCTCATAATACTCACCTGTCTATTGACAGAACACTGTAAACTGAGAAGTCACCTAACCAAATTAAGTATTTATAGTAGCGATGTATGCAGGTCTTGTGGACATAAGGAGGAATCCTCAGTGCACATCCTAGCAAAATGCGTCGCCTTAATTAGGACAAGATGCAGCATCCTAGGGAAGCATGTCATGAGGCCCAAGGACATGGAAACCCTCAACCCAACGAAGATCCTGGCATTCGTGCAGGAGCTGGGACTGATGGAAGAGCTGTAGGCTCAGAAAGGGGGCACAATAGACCTTATAGGTCGCAGTGCTGGTTTCCCCAATTAAAATAATAATAAATCCATTCCTTATGAGTTCTGGGCGTACATTTTATTTATGACAAATTAGCTGAGATTCAATTCAAACTTGTTTCGTTTGAGAATATATTCTCTTGTGTCTCTAAAATCGATGAGATTGGGTTACCCATATCTATTAAAGCCACTCACTTGTAGATACAAATAATAAATATGATAATAATTATATATTAGTAATAATAATAAAATTTGATTAGCCATGCACATGAGTGTTATGCTGCTGTGCAGTAATAAAAATCACAAGTCGCTATTTTAAAAATAACTGGCGAAAGCAACTATGCAAAGTTTATTTAACACGCATCTGGGCAATAAATTATGAACTAACCAAATACGACGCGACTGTACCACAAAAAAAAAGTAAAAATTCTTCCGAAGGGAAGGCATATCTACAGTCTGGAAAAGTCACATTCAAATAAAGCGAAAATCATTATCTGAACATGAAAATCTGGTTAACTTCGTTTAGAGGATGCTAAAAATAGCAACGAAAAAAGTATTACTTTACTTAAGAGTGCCCGACTAGGAGATACCCCTTACTCATATATAAAATTATTTTTTGTTTAAGAATTTAAAATTACACAAATGACATTTAAAGTGTGATTAAGTCAAGTGGCTGATCATGTCAAGATAAGTTAATCAGAAAATAATAAGTAGACCCTTGATCAGTTGATAAATAAATTGTGTATTTCTCCAAGTTATACTTAAACAAAAGATGGGCTGCATTTCATATGTTATTTCTGTTTGTTTAATGCACTTGGCCAACATCATTTGAATGTGTACAGGGTGTAAATAGAAAACAAAATGGATGGCAACATTTTTCAAATGCAGTCGAAAAGCCAACGAGCAAACATAAGGAGCTGTGGCGAAATGCAAATGCGCTGCCTGAAAAGTGCTGCCAAGTGGCGAAAGTGGCGCCACGGCAACCATTCAGAGTTGGGGCAAGGAGGCCGCGAGGCAAGGACGAGGTGCCAACAAGTTTGCGGCGCTAAAAGTTGTTGAAAGCGCCCGGCTTAGGCAGGTGGTGTGAAGGGTGGTACGAGTGGTGCCGGGACAATGTCATATATTATGTTAGTCAAGGCAGCTGGCAGCGGAACCTCCAACAACAACAACAACAACAATAGCAACAATGCAACTTGCATTAAATAACGGAAATGAAAACAAAAGACTTCAACTTCCGGCCAAGGCGCGAGACGAAGAGAAAGCAAAGCCACCAAATTGCACTCGAGTGAAAATGGAAAGTGCCAATGTGGCTTTTGTTCTCACTCTCTCTCTCTCTCTATCTCTCTCTATCTCACTCTCTCTCTCTGTCTTTTGTGATATCTGCTGTTGCTTACTTTGATTGCATTGCCAGCTTGTGAGTTTGTGTTTGTGGTGCAGGTGTGCTTGCAACCCCGCATGTGGCATAAATAATTTGCACTCAACAGGGAAAACAAACGACGCCCAAAGTCGGCACTTGTGGAGCCACACAATATGAGAAAGGAGGGTACAGAATGTGGAACTCCTAACCGGCAAACATTTCCCGCAGGAAACGTCCTCTGTTCTTTGTTCTTTTGTTTTCCCCCGTGCCTCCCCCCCCCCTCACCTCCACCACCACACACACACAATTTTTATTGCAATTGCCACTGTTGCTCAAGTGCAAGGCCACGTGGGGTATCCTACTCCTGTGGATGCGATCCTACGCAACTCCTCTTGCTCTGACTGGGAAAATGGGAGCACCGCTGTCATTATTTAACTCTATATACTTGACGGTTTTTTATCTCTAAAAAATGACAATTACATAGCTTTAGTTTGTACTTAAAACAGATCCTTGGAATATCTCTCATTATTCCCATTTTAATTTGAATGTTTCCATAATTGTTTTGAGTATAAAATTAATTATACATATCTTTTTACAATTATATTAAATCCTTAATTTAATTTATACTATTATTTTTTAAATCCTAAATTTAATTACTCTTTGTGAAGTTCATATAATTTAATTTGTAACTTTAATTTTGAATTTAATCTTACACTTTAATTTTTTAATTGTGTTTAAGTGTTTTAAATAAATAAATAAAAAGTAAATTTGAAAAGCAGAAAAGCGCACACAAAAGCGAATGTTGTCCACATTATTTTTATCCTCGGTTTGTTTTATGTGCTACAAAAAAAATGCTAAGTAATGGAAGTCGAGTACCAGAAACCCAGGATCAGGCCCAGTCTTAGTTTCAGTCTCCGACTCAGTCTCAGTTATATTGCCCGTTCTGCTTCCGCTTCCGCTTCTATGGCTGCTGTGTTGCAGTCGATGCAGCAGCTGGTGGCACGTATATGAATAAGTGGACTAGCTGGCTTGATAACAGCTAGAATTTATTGGCAATTGAGAGTCAGGCAAGTGGCTAGAAAGAGAGTGTTGCTTGTGGTTGGGCTGGGTTAATAGAATTGCAGCCGGAACAAAGGATTTAAGCAGCAAACGGAACAACGAAGAATGAATGAAGTTCAAGCTCAAGTAAGAAGCAACTGCAAAAGTCTTTCAGCGCGTTGAATTTGTATTTATGATGACATTAAATTGCCGCCAAAATAGGAAAAGGACCAAGATAAATGGCAAAACAAAACAAAAACCACTCAAAGCCGCGTAAATTGAGGCGCCACCCGTTACCCCTTCAGCCCCCCGCAGCAGTCTACAAAAAAAAACTTTTACCCATTTTAGTTTTTGCGGTCAGCAGCGAACACAAATGGAACAAGACAGGAGCAAGCAGGACACAAAACGAAGCATGAAACGGGACAGCAACACACTTAGTGGCAAGTTGCTTTTCTCATTTTTTGCCAGCAACTTGCTTCCTCCTCTGCCTCTGCCTCTGCCTCTGCCACTGCCTCTGCTTATTCTGCATGTTTACTATTTTATTTTATTGCGACGCGCCGAGAAGAAAAGATACAAAAAAACAAAGAGCCAAAAAAACTTGGCGTGAAATTACTGCGAGCTCTCGAGGGCATAAAACCGAAAATGGAAATTTATGTCCCAATTGCATTTCGCATGCCCCAAAGTGGATACCCAGCCAGATTATTGGTCATTTTTTGTTGTTGTTGCAGGCGCCCCTTAAAGGTTGGCTAATTATATTAAATTTGCATTAAAATTGTAAATTTCATGCATCGATTAACACTCTGCTTCAAATTCTATTGCGGTTTTCCCTGTGGTCTGACAGCTCATTAAAACGTAATTTGATATCTTATTGACTTTTGACCCGTGCGGGGGCTGCCAGCACTGCAGCTATTCGCTTAAGAACGCCTTAAGCGAAACGCCAGCGCGGAGCAACAGTAAAGCGAACCATTTATCATTTCCTGTCGCACTTCTAAGCCGCTGGCGCGACAAACACCCAGCAACGCCCACGCCCACGTCCACACCACGCCTGACAGCCCGGCGTACTCGCTGTCCGGCATTATTTAATGCTGGCTTTAAGTGCTGCCACCGCTGCCACACCAGGCACACCTCATAAAAGGTAAACCACCCGCTGAAAGTAGATCAAAGAAAATCGAAACAGAGTCTCTCAACTGATTTTTCAGCTGAAAAGCAAATTGATTGCCACTGGGAAATCGACGCTGGCCGATTAAAATATGTAAATTTGAAAAAAAATGCACAAATACTAAAGATAAGAAATCCGAAAATAACGATGCAAATTAAGAGAAATCGATATCGAAACCGAAACCGAACCAGAGGAACATCCACTCAATGGCCTATTTGGTCAACATTTGAATTGTATCCGCCCAATTCTGATTCCAATTCCAATTCGAATTGCTGTCTTCCGCCTATCAGTGGCAACCCATCTTGGGGCTATCCCTGATTGTCAGCTGCAATTCCAGAGCAAACTTAGCCCCTTTAAAGCCCATCCCCATCCCTGCACCCTCACTCTGCGTATAAGACCCGTAAACAGTTGGAAGACGCTGCTAACAAGTCTAAGCCGTTTGCCACGAGGCGACCACAAATAACACACAGGGAACAGGGAACAGAAGAGGAGCCGCAATAAAAAGCCAGTTATGGAGTTGCTTTCAAAGCAGGGGATGAAGTTGGACTGGGTTGGGTTGGGTTGGGGGCTGTAGCTGAAAGGGAAGCGATTGCAATTGCGATTGAATTCAAATTCCGCTATTGCACTTCAAAGTCGAGTTGAAACCGAGATGAGTGAAAATCTGGTGCTGGTTCCAAGTGAGTTGCTCGTCTTCATCCTCATCCTCATCTTCAATCTTAAGCTCAAACTCGTCCTCATCCCCATCTCAAGTTGCTTCACATTGCACATTGCCTTCGTCAGTTCTCATCGGTTTATCCTGTTAAGCTCGTTTGCCACGGCGCTAGTCGAGTGGAGTTCTCCATTCAGCGCCCTCCTTGAGTTTGTTTTGCCATCTGTGGGGCGTGGCAGGGGTAGGGGCTGGGGCAGGGGCAGGGGCATGTGGATGAGGCAGTTGAAGCTTGAAGGCCATTCCTCGATGCGAATGTGGTGCTGGTGGCTGCTTCTCTTTGTTGTCGCCTTAAATATTTTATTGATGTCATTTCGACAATGGTCCAATGTTCACTTGGCTGCTCTGTTCTGCTCTGCTCGGTGCACTCCTTGAATGTTGAATGTTTTATTGGTGGCTTGTTGATATTTTTATCACCCTCCTTACACAGCTCCTTATCCTGCTTATGGCTACTTACAGCACTTTAAATGTTGTTCTTCAATTGTTGTTGTGGTTTAAAAGCTCAAATCAAATCAAATTTGATGCGCCTCATTTGTGGCTATTACGTGGGGCGAGTGCTTTGTGGAGGGCGGGCAGACACATAGTTATGATATTCATAATACTGAGGCTTAGTTACAACAGTTGCCCGAGTTGACCAACATAAATATTTATCTATTCAATTGCATAAAGTTTTACAAGTTATTTCTTGGCCACGTTGCCAGCTCGTGTGTTCCTTTGTGCGCCGATAAATTGAACAATTTTCCATTTATGCGAAATGCACTTACAACTTTCTAGACCCCCACACACACACACACTCAAACTCTCACATGCAGGACCTCTTTTGTTCAGGACACTGCTTGGCTGTTGTTCGCATCCTTTAATAAACTGCTCGCAAAAGGAATTTGGTGCAGATAAAAAGTATGGCAAACATGTTTCGCACAAAACTTTGCCACACACAAACACAGTATTTTTTGTGGCACGCCTCATTTGGCATTCCCTTGAGACTCTTGTTAGGCATGAACAAAGAAATTTTGTTTATTTTGATCAATACTTTTTTGTGTTCGCACGGATAAAACTATGAATCTGTTTCTGGTATTGGCCAGCAATTTGTCGCACAAATATGCAAGACTTTAAGAATGCAAGCTATGAAAATTGCTTGCCACATGCCACATAGGATGATAAATATTTTGCTTCCTTAACTGAATATGTATGTTCACTATGATTAGGATCTAATATAAGAACAGAAGTTATCTTATTAGCTTCAGCAAAGATCTCTGCATAGCAAGCATTGCAATACGAGTATAAGCAATATTTAAAAACTTTATTTAAGATTAACAAATAGTAAATATTATATTTTAATCCAAACCCTTAACAGAAATTTATGTCTAATATAATTATAAATAATTATAAATACTAATCAGAAAGGAAGATATTTATTTTATTTTTCCTAAGCGAGTTTTTATAATAAATAAAATATTAAGTCCAACTTTATCAATGGACTTAAGCGATATTTCTATAAAAACAGATGAGAACGTTCCAATGTAAAAATATATCAGGTGGCAAAGAAAAGGATGAGCTTGGTCAATAAATATTTTTTACTAATCATTAAAGGAGTTTCTTCATAATCTCCCTTTCAAGTTATATTATATACCTCTTATAAACCCCTTATAAACATATCATGTATAATTCAATGCTGTGCGTATCTATAATAATTTAATTAAATCAGAAACACACATGGATCTGTGCTGTTCCAGCCTACTGTTGAATCTCTTTAAATGGCATTGCTTTAAGAGGTGGGCCCGCTGTTCACTTTCGATAATCGAAAGCTATTATGCCCACATAAGTCTGTCGCCCTCAATTTTTTGTATTGTTGTTGTCGAGGTTTTTATGCAAATGTTTACATATGCGCGACGACACACTTTTCACGCCCACTGTCCTTGGGGGTGGGCAGTGAGGTTTGGGGGCACCCCGAAGGCGGCTAAATTTATTTTTCGACTGTTTGCCGTCGGCGGGTGGATTCTGGCTACTGTCTTGTTGTCCTGCTGCCTCCTGCCTGCTTCCTGGCTGCTTCCTGCCTGCCTTTCTGCTTTTGTGCCTGCCAGTCTGTCTGTCTCGTATTTTATTGTTATTTTTGCTATTAAATTGCGTCGGCTTATCGCACGTTTAAATAGCAACAGCAACAATAACAACAATGATGATGTGCCACGCCTCCCACCCGAAACAGCCGTTTGAATTGTAACTTTTAACTCCATTTATTGTAAATTGTTGTCGCTCGCTTTGCCGCAGGCGCCGCGTTGCGTGTGTGGGCGTGGCATCTATCATTACAGATAAGACACCAAAAAAAAAAACACAAAAAAAAAGAAAAAGAAAAACGCGTTTGTGTTACTTGTCTTTAAAATTTCGAGTTGCTCCTCAGTCGATAGTCCCCACGAAAAGAATTCGCTGGCGGCACGTTCTTTATTTCTGGTTCAGCGTAGATGACGTTGATATGTTGACTCTGCCGACTTGTCGTTCTGTCGTCCTGTCGTTTATCTTTTGTTCTGGGGAATGAAAATGCCAGCACCAGTCCGTAAAATATGAAATTGTTCGCAACTTTAGTTTGAAAACGTAAATTCTATTGAATATTATTGGTTACAATAAGAAAATAATGGATACAATCTTAAAGTCTGAAATAATAATTAAATTATTAATTAAAATATAGTCAAAGATCAATCATATTATTTGTCATTTTGAACGTCACGCACCTTCTTTTTGCTTTTCAACCCCATGTTTTATAACAATTCAATAGGTTAATCAATATTCCCAATATAAATGTTACTTAGAAAATAACATTCGTTTTAAAAATCTTGTTCATTTACTGCTTATGTATTTCCAGCGTGGTTGCTAATTTAATTTCATGAAATATTTTCATCTTCTTTGTATTATATTGATTCCAATTCCCTTTCTTCGTTTTGCTATAGCTTTATAGATAAGTATTTATTATTATTTATTGTGCACATAAATCGTTGTGTAACGTCTTTTTTGGAGGTAATGTTATGCGAAGCACTTAAATTATGGAGAATGGATGCAAGTGTTGTTAACTGTTTATCGTTTAATATGTAGATAGGAGGAGCTTGTTAGTTGACTGTCGATAGGAATATTTTTACCATATATTTTTATTGTATTATAGTAGATGGCTTAGCGATATTCATTGATATGTTTGGGCTTATCAACAATAAAGTTAAAGTTATGCTTAATTGCACTTCAAGCGTCTTTCTTCCACTGCTGGTTGCAATCGAATGTATCGATACCGCTCAGATATCGATACTCTACTGATGTCGCTGAAGTACTGACTCGATTACTTGCTCACAATAACATCGGGGCAATGACAACAAGGTTGCCAGATAGCGTTGACCACTTCTTGTTTGTTGATCTCCTATTCGATATGCCACAAACATATATTCATATAATATATAATTCATTTTATTAAATATATTACATTTTTATTAATGCATTAAGAACTTATAATAAGATTTAATAAGATAATAAGATTTAATTTAAGCTCTATAATTGTTTTATTTACATTCGTCGAAACAATCAACTAATTTTGACAGCAACTTCCCCGCAATCCGTTTATTTTTGTGTTTATTTTCGGAACATGAGATGAAAATAATAATCGACAAAAAAAAGCAATTTTAAACATTTATTTCGCTTTCATTTTGTGTTATCCTTCGTATATATAAAATAATCTAATTGAGTTGGGTTCATGAGTAGAATAAAGTACATTGTGTACACATCGATAGGCAGTTATCGCATACCACCACATTCTATGGGCAGGGATGGAGAAAGGCTGCCCATTGTAAAAAATAAAAACTAAGCGTGTTACATAGGTCAAGAGCCATAAGCAAGTTGTTTACTTCTTTGCGAGTCACCTGGCAACCGCTTAAGACAATATATATAAATGCAAAGATACAAATGAAAGTGGCCGAGAACAAAAACGCAAACAAACTGAATGGGCTGCCTCGCAACTCTATCACACTATGCTACCCAGACCTGAACTAACTGAACTCAACTCAACATAAGTCAAGTCGGTCTGTCGACTTCTTGCCTGAGTTTGACAGCCCGTCGAGTCTTTTCAAATTGAATCAACACAATTTTCTTTGCCAGAGTTGTCGTCCTCTTCTTTTTGTGCATAAACAAGTGACCGCGTGGGGTGGCTGGGTCGAGATACGCTCGTCATGGCGGCACTTGGCAAGCCACTTAATTACAAAATAATAAAGATTCTTGTGGCAGACACTGACGCCTTCATTAACACAATTCTGGTGAAGGGCCTACAACCCCGGTGTTGGCAGCCCCGAAAACTTATTCTAATTTTCAGCGTTGTCCACAATGACCTGGTTACTTTAGTTGCCGCACACCCTAACCCCCCATCCCCCACACCATGCCCCTTCCACGTCCCACGACACGATGTTAATTTCAATTTGTAAAGTCGTCAAAGTTGTCTGCCTGGCAGTGGGGGAGGCGGGGGGCCGCTGGGATCCATACAGGTGGGGGCGTGGTCGCAGCAGTGGCTCGTGTCCGGTTTGCCGATTTGATTATTAATTGAAATTATGCTCGTCGGGACAACGCGCATTGAATTTCGGACAGTTTTGGCAGCCAGCCACTAATTTGCCAAGCCCCCAATCGCTGCAATGGTGCCAATTAATTTGGGCCACTTTGGGCCACTGGGAAGCAGCGACCATTGAACATGTCAAAGCTATGCTAAACTAAATTTGGCTAACCAGCTTTTCGAGTTTTTATTTCTTTTTTGCAGGCACAAACAGATTTTGGCTGCTAATTGCAACGAATGCCAAGCAAGTGTTAAATTTCTCGAGAAAATTTAATAGTTTTTGGCCTTAAATCTTGTATTTTACACATTTTGATTCGATGCAAATGTTCGATTATTTTTATCCTGAAAAACATTTGTCAAATCAAACAAATCTTTGGCACACCGAGAATAACACATATTTTCAGACGTTAGTCAAGCTGTCGACTTCTCAGTGGCAAGGGTTTCAAAGAGATACATAATCTGGAACTCCTACTGCGAGCAGCACCTGGTTGAGCATCAGTGAATCACAGATCTATCAGAAATCTGTTATTGGTGACTCATCAAGTTAAAAGAGCATTTTCATACTTGAATTACAAAAAATGTATTTAATGACATTGGATTAACAAAAATTATACATAAACAAAATTGAAATTAGTATTTACAACGTAATTGGATTAACAATTTAAAGTTAAGAGTAAGAGGAAAAATAATAATTAAATTAATCAGTTGCAGAGTAGGAGAGAATGAGCTCAATCGTGAAATAAATGCAAATTATTTAAATTTCTCAATCATCTCTCTTCAATTATTTTATATTGCAGATGAAAATATTATCACATAAAATATAAATCTTGAATCTTACCATACAACTTGAGCAAATTGATGATATTATTTTATATCTTTAGAATAAACATGGCAACATTTTGCAGCATTCACCAAAGTCGACACTTTTCAGAAGGATACATATTGTCGCCATTGGGGCGGCAAAACAGTGCCTCGCAAAGGTTGCCAAGTTGATAGACACGGATCTCATCGGAATCGTGTTCGCCATCATCTCTTTGCTGCTCCTTGCTGCAACAGTATTGCATGTAGCTGTGGAAGAAGAGCTGCTTCAGAGGCAGGCTTGTAAAACTGAGTCAGATGAAGCTGACGCCGTGCATGAGCTTGTGGCTGAGCTGGCCCAGCAAGGCAGTCCTGAATATATCGTGTGTGGCTGGAAAAAGGGCTCCTGGAGTACACCAAAAGGCACAACGATTGTATTCTGATCTCGAATATCAAACGGTGTCGAGATCATGTTCATGCTTGAATCCGATAAGTAGAAACCATGCGGCTTGTCCAGCTGCTCGAACGGGCGACGAGTGCCGAACTCCAACAGACGCAAATGATTCCTGGCATAGTCCCGATCCTCAAGCAGCTGCAAGTCATCATAGAAACTCGCCACACTCCTGGAATGATCTGCATGCATCGTCATACTGCCAATGCTGAGTTTCATCTTCCTCATATTGTCTAGCAGCAATTGCAGTTGACGACGCTTCAGAATCAGATGATTGGCCTTCAACAGTCATTTAAAGGACAAAACTGAAGACCGAATCAGCTCAGCAACCGACTGATCTCGATCTATCTGGAATTATTTTCCTGGCATCTGAGCTGAGCATCTAGCTTATATTCTCAGAGAGATAAGCAGCAAAATCATATTGAATAATTAATATTAATTTAGCTTGTAGAACTGTTTTGTGCTCTCTGTGATTTCTGTGATCTTCTCTCATTGATTATCATATTTAATAAAATAATTAATGTGCTCTTTTAAATATACAAATCAAGCTGAATAATAAATCAATCTTTTATTTAAGAATTAAAATCATGACAACAATATAAATTCTACTTTTTCTTAAAATACGTATCAAGGAGCTTAGTAAACAATACTCAATCAGTTGTCGACTATTGTCGTTCCATATATTTTTGACAGGTTGCACATAGATCCCATTTCACTTTGATGTGCCCCAACATGTCAGTGCATGTATAGTCTGGTTGTTCTTCTTATTTTTTGTGCTGCCCCTTTGGACGGACGGTGAACCGCTCTGACATTTATGATGACAGGCGGTCATGTTGTGCGTCGTTCCAGTGCCACAGCCAGTTGGTGTTGCAGTCTCGGTGGCAGTCACAACTGATGTTGACACGTGCTACATCATCATAGCTGGCGATTCTTTTGCATTTTTGCTCAGCTGTCGTTCTGCTGGGGCACGTACAAAACATAAAAGTAACTGCACTGCGCTTTGTTGAAATAGTTGCAAAGGAAACGAGCGCCAAAGCACCGCAGGACCACAGGACTCGGCACGGGGCAAATGCCACTAGCAAAAAAAAGCCAGCATGGAACGACGCCCAAATTCAAACTGGACTTCAAAGTGTTAAAATTGCAGCGTCATGGTGTTTGTGTGTGAGTGTGTGTGCGATAGAGATTGTATGTGAGTGATTTCCGTTGAGAGCAATGCACCTAAAAACAAAAACAAAAATGAAAGGACGAGAGCAAAGGAGCAGTGCAGAAAAACTAACCAGACATAAGCCCCAAATAGGAAAAAACTGCATAGCCTAATGACGACGAGGCAGAGAGACGGTCTGAAAAAGATAATATATCTGTTTGAACAGCGAATGCGAATTAAATCGAAGCAAACAGCAAAAAAGAAAAAGAAAACAAAATGTGAGAACGACGAAGCAGATTCTCTCTTTGATGTTGGAATCCAACATAGCCAAACTGGTAGCTCATTAGGCAAGCATAGCTTCAAAATACACGCTTAATGCTTAATTAATTAATTAATTACTAAGCTTATTTTAACGAACTAGCATTCACTAAGTTCGATTAAAATTGTTCACATTTAAAAGAAAATAAAACTGTTAAACAAATTCTAGTTTTACCACCAAAACTCACTTGAAAAGTAAAAAGGAAACACTGAAGAATTAAAAATTAAGTCAGCGCATTTATTTATTCACATAACCGATCTGAAATCATTGAAAGTTTAATACACACAAGATTATTAACATTAGAACATTATTATTATTTAATTTATAGAAAAACATTTATTGAATCTGTCTAAGTTATCGCTGTGATTGGTCGTCGTTTTGCTGTGCCCTTTTCAGTTTCTGTGTCAATTGATATTGCGTGATCTTAAATGGATTAAATTAACAAGATAGATTCCCTGCATTACTGTGCTTGTGTTCTGGCTTATTAATCTGAATGAGCCTTTAAATTATTATTATTTTCTTGTCATCAAAATTACATCAATATCGTATAAGAAACACATAAGTTAGCTGTTATTGCAATGGTAGCAGAGTATTTTGCAGTCAGATACGCCCGACTATTACGTCCTCAGTTCTTTATTTGAATGCATGCCAATTTAAAATGTTCACAATATAATTGCTTGCTTTTACTATACTTAAAAACACGTAATAGCTTAACCGATATTATCTTAAACCTGATTTAATTTTATATTCTTCGGACTATGAAAGTTTGTCCATACTTCATTATATTTATAACAAGGAAGTAAGGATCAACCGTCATTTTGCTGGTCAGCTTCTGTCAAAGTCCAAATTCATTTTCTACGTTGATGTTTATCACTGGATAACATTATATATTTTTCATGATTATCCAGCAGCATTTTTTTAAATATTCTTTGTTTCTTTGTGTGTTTTTTGTACCCTCTTTTTTGTGCTGCTTTATAATTTATGCAAATTTAAATTTCGCACTTGACGGCACTTGCGGCCTGTGCTTTGGTTCTTTGGCATTTTGTATTACGAGTTGGTCGCTGCTCATTTGAAGCCACTTTTGCCTTTTGTCTCTTTTTACAATGTTTTATTTACAGCGGCTGCAACCTCAAAAAAATTACGAAAAAGTGATGGTATTTTACAGCTTTGTCTCATATAAAATGTCAACATATGTTTGTGAACAGTTTCCGTGGCAACCAAAAATACTTTTGAAACATTTGCCGCAATTGGCAATTATGTTGGCCAACAACACAGGTAATCATAAAAAGGTACAAACATTAAAATTTCACGAGTCATTTCAAAGGGTCTTAGTGCAGCGGACAGAAAGAGCAAGTCAACTAAATTTGAAACATTGGTTACATTTTTTAATGCTTTCTGAATTATACTCTCGGCAAAATGCTATGAAATCATAGTTGAATTATCAAAACGAAAAAAGCCAGGAATTAAACGTTAATTTTTTGGCTGAAATCATATTTGTACAACTTTAATAAAACTCTCCGTTAAATGCATGCAGTTCTTACTGACTTTAACATAAAAATATTTAATTATAATCAATTTATATTTAATTGCATATATGAATAGTTTTTTTTATATAATATTTTTTTTGTTTATAAATTTAAATGATTGCTTTTCTATTTGAATTATGGAAATGTATTTTTTTTAATATTTTGAATTCCGCTTTTCTCGCGCATTACAAGCAAAGAATTTTCTGGCTTAATGCTTGACTTTATCTAATCAAGACACAACACACACACGCACACACACACACACACAGAGAACAACAAGTAAAGACAGCTGCCATTTTAGCTCATTTCCGTCTTGAGCATTGTTGGATTCTGTCTGTGTTGGGACTGTATCAACGCAACAATCGTGTCGGCCAATTAAGCGCTTATCGATTGCCATCGATTTCTTTGGCCGGATTTATCGCAGCTTCTGGCAGCTGTCGGCCCCTTGTGCAGTGCTCAAATTTGGTGGCACAACTTCAATTAGACGCTTGAGCGAGCGACAGTGTAGCTCATAAGCAGATTTGCAAAGTCCTGACTGTGAAATTTCAACGCCGCATATTCATAAATGGCTCAGTAGTAAGCCAACCTGCCCCTCCTCCCTAGGTAACCTTAGGTAAACTTTAAGCTGCTTGCTTTAAACTAAAACTGTGTATGATTTAATAATTTATTCCCGACCAGGGCCGCTGGTTTTCGCACAGCTCAGTGAGCTGCCGAAGCAGCATGGAGCGGAGAACGGAGGACGGAGGACGTAGGACAAACAGACGCGCTGGGGGGATGAACGTGGGTAAACATAGCGCTGGAAAATCATTGCAAGGATATAACCGCAACAACAACAAAAACAACAACACAAACAAAAACAGCTACTACAGGGTTTGTGCAGCTCTGACTGTGGTAATGGCATTGGCAACCTCAGTGGCAGTCCTGCGAAAAGGATCTTTGTTTTTGAGACTGTGTTTGCTTGCCCAGCTTTGGTTCGTTTCGCTGCGTTTCGTTTCGTTTCGATTCGGTTTGCTTTTCGCTTTTGGCTCTCACATAGTTGGCACGGCAACCATGAAATCAGTTCCGTCGTTTTCATAAATTCTTAAAGCATCCATCATTGAAAAATTGCCAACAAAATTGCGCATGTTTGTGTGCAACAGCTCAAGAATTGGACAAACTGGCGACAATCTGGATAAAAGGGAAGGCGACTGTGGCAACCTTCACATTGATTTCAACATGCAATGCACTT
Organism: Drosophila nr. medialis 2 BK-2023a; assembly: GCA_035044325.1. Lineage (NCBI taxonomy): Eukaryota > Metazoa > Arthropoda > Insecta > Diptera > Drosophilidae > Drosophila > Drosophila nr. medialis 2 BK-2023a. The sequence goes on from JAWNMH010000348.1 coordinate 2,328,577, forward strand.
GCAGGCAGTCAAGTGAAAGTTGTCATTGACTACAGCGAATTGAAATTTGTAGAGTGGCTTATAAAGCTTACCTAATAACATAACTCCATAAATATGAAATTATTCATGTGAAAGTTATGGAGAATGATAAAGACAATAGGTAAACTTCACAATATATAGATAACTAATATAGCTTACATTTGATTTCAAGAAAATCACATTTAAATCTAAAATTCGATTAGTTTGGGCTTTGATTTTTTGAGAACTATAGCTTACTTTCTTCTTATTTTTAGTCAGCTGTATCGTTTCCTAACTCTAATCACTTGACTTAACAAATATTTCTATTATTTGTCTTAATAAAGATATTGAAATAAAATATCAATTAAGTGGCTGTCGGAAATCCGTTCCTCTCCAATATTAAGCAATCTTAAGTATTTTGCCCAATCAAATCATATTTTATTCTACCTCGAACAACACACAATTCCAATTGCCACAAGGCAAAGTTCCATTGGCAAATGCCACAATTGTCAGGCATATTGCCAGGCATAATCCGCATCCTCCTGCCACGTACACATTAATACTTATATGGACCCCATGCAGCCCTTTGCTCTACCACGCCCACAAAGCACAGCATTCGCCTCATAAATATGTTTAACAACAAAAACTATTAACACAAACACAACGCTGAGTTATTACAAGGACCGCAAACGATAAGGCAATCGGCGAGCCCAAAAACCGCAGCTTGTCATAATAAAGGACATGATGGGACGCACGCTTATATGGGCAGGGCGACCGCAGGACATCCATAAAAGAGTACAAAACGAAAGCAGACATAAACACAGACGACCGAAAGGACGCAAAGGACCAAAAGGAGTTGAGGTCCCCCTCCGAATGGACATGGGCCAAGGCGTTCCGTACGTGACTTTGTGATTTTATTGGCGTTGAAAATGCCGCACGTATTCGGCAAGGATTTTCCTTTGTGCCCAGACCACACACACAAACACACACGTACACACTTATACACAGACATTCCTTGCATTAACACTCAACTAGTGGAGAGTCCTGAATGCTTTTTATGGCTGTGTTTAGTGAAAAAAAAGGGATTCGGGCTGATTGCTCCCTGAAGAAAAGTCTGGCAAACGGAAACCGGAGTTCAACTGGCGATTGTCAAACTTAATTGGCTACTTGCCAGTGTTGTGCCACCAATCAAGAATTTGGACAGATTACGACTAATATAAATAATCATATAAGTAATCAACAGCAGACAGAATATGACTCATATAAAAATCAACAACACAAACAAATTTAAGAATTATGTTTGTAGTATTTGACAACTTACAAAAAAATAACAACTAACAACTAACAACTAACAAACAAAATAGCACATCTACAATAAACTAAAAATAAGAATGAGCAACTAAGAGACACCCTATACACAGCTGTTTAACATTTTAATTGAATTTAAATTTATATTAACTTTAAACACATCGACTCTTCTTGCTATATTGACTCGATCTGTGATGCTGATCAAGAACTTAAATAAGTATAAATTTTCTCATTATTCAAAGCTGAAAAAAAGTGACTTCTTTATTCAAAGATCGCTCTAAAAAAAAAAGCTGCTTTTGAAATACAACAATTTTTACAGTTTGTCATCGTCTCAGCAGCAAATAATCAACTTGTTGACAAGATATTTTGCAACATGCAATTATGACCAGGAGAGAGTCTGAGTTCGGACTTTGAAGTGGGATGTTATGAGAGCTACTTCTAGACGGCAAAAGGGATTTTGTTGTGGACTTTTCATCTTTTGAATTACTTCAGTCCATTGAGTATAGTAAAAAATAAAAATGCCTTCAGGCGTATGTTTTAAGAATCTTTGCAGATAGTTCAAAATGTGAATGCTAAAAAAAATGAAATAATTTAATTTGATTTGGCAAAAGGCAAAGACAAGCAATGGCAAAGGCAATGGGAAAGGCAAAGGCAAAAACGCCACTCAGAGACGCCACATCCGACGCTTGAACTATGCAACCAGGGGCAATTTAATGGAAAGTCGTCTGTGAAGTTTCCTTTTTAAAGCTATAGAAATGTTTCAAGTGCGCATCAAAATAAACCCGAAAAAGTATAAAAAGAAAGAACGAAATTTGACTAAGACAAACAGAGAGAGAGAAAGAGGCAGGCAAAGGCAAAGGCTTTTTTTGCAAAGAGAAGAAATTGAAAGACAGTCGTGTCTGCCACATCTTTTGCTGTTGGTGCTGCTACTGCTGCTGCTGCTGTTGCTATTCATGTTGCTGTTGCTGTTGGTGTTGGTGTTGCTGTGTGGCAGCTGCAATTCTGGCTGCGGATTTCCTGATGATTTTATTGGGCCGCCAGCAAACATTTTTGAGTGTAGCCAACGGCGCTCAGGACTGCGGAATGCGCCAAAGTATTTGGTAACTTTGTTTCCTTCCCTTTTTATTCACCCAACCGTTTGCAATTCTTCTTTTTTTCTTTCCTTTTTTTTTGGTGTCTTTCTGTCCAAAGGAACAGGCATAAAGGATTAAGCGTTTGCGCCGGCAGGCCTGCAAATTGTTGGAAAATTTTGTTTTTAAATTTAATTTGCGGTTCGTGTAGCTCTTCTGGCCAGTCGCAGCTTAAATTGAAGCAGACAAATAAAATGCTACAAAATATTGAACGCAATGGAAATCAACAGAAACATTAGTGGAGGAGCTACATGGAAGGGAATTATATTTACACCCTCGCACATGTGCAACGAGGCATTGCCTGCTTTAAGGTTCCAGCTGGTATTCTGTGGCAGCTGCAGCTGCATCCTTGCCATTTTCACTTACTGCCACTGCTGCACAATATTACGAGAGACAGTCTACCGGCTACTTATAGCCCCAAAGTCGAACGTAGAAGCCAGGCCAAGACCAAGACCAAGCAGGACTAAGACGGAGACCTGCAACAGCAGCATACATACTTATTCTGATAAGTGTATACGATATTTTGCTACAATGCGCACTACGTATCGCTGCTTATAGACTGTGGCACAGCTCGTGGCACTTACTTAGTGGTGAGTGCAATTGTGGCGGCACCCCATATGAGTCTGCGAGTGCTGAGTGCTTGTTTAGCTGCTTGCAACAGCCACTCGAGTGCGTGGCTTCGTTAAATATTTGCTCTACTTGTAACACAACACTTGACAGGTACGAGCTTAAGCCACAGAGCAATATGTACTTTTACAAAGAGAATGCAAAAAAATGAGGAATAAACCAAACAAATAATCATTGACTAAAAGTGGATCACAATGTAAGCACTACTATGTTGCACATTGGCTGTAATATAATTAATTGTTGTTATTCACTAAATTGTAGACTCTTCTACTTATTATTTTTGATTGCATCTTTTCGAGTCTTTATCATGTTATCAATTCAGAGTCCCCTATTTCTACCATTAAGATTTCAATTGCAAATGCCTTGTCTTAGCAACTTGGCTAATTCATTTAAGCTATTTTTTTAATTTCGAAGTTTTCTCCAATGCATGCAACAAATGTTGAACTGATTTTACATTTAAATAACCCCAGAGATGCATAACATTTTTCAAAAACTATTTCAATTCAAATTAATATATTAAAATTATTTTCTAATTTAATGATTGAATGATTTTATTCTTCTCCGATATTGGCGTTTCAACTGTTCTGCAATATTTACAAATGTCAACAATTTAGTAAATCTAAATCATTTTTAAGTCGCACTCTTAAGTCAAGTATTTAACTTTCAATTTCCAGCTTAAAACTTTGCAACTCTTGCTACTTATTTGGAACTGTGAAACTCAAGTTTAAAGCTACTTTAAGTAGTTGTCAGATAACCAAGAGCCAAATGCTTAGAGCTAATTAGAGCAGGCGCGTTCCAGGTTAACAAAATAAACATTTAACACATAGTAAAAAATCTAAGTTTTAGCAGGCTTTTTCAACAATTAGCTAAGCCCTAAGTTGTGATTATTTTTGTGGCATAGATAAACCGCGTTTAGCGGCGTTTTAAGAACGCAAACGAACACAACAAACTCTTTTCACATATGCTTCGCTTTTTTATGGGCTGCCCACAAAACTCTACCCAAACTCGCAACTCCCACAACGCATTTGTTGGTCTCCCCAGGCGACGTTTAAGCGACAGCCGTGCGACACAAGCACACAGACAAACTGGCAAACTGACAGTTAAATGACAACGCGGAGCAGCGAGAGCAGCATGCAACAGCCAATGTCTGCCCCGTCGCTGCTTCCACGCCACCATTTTTTTGCTCAGCTACTTTTTTATTATGCATCATGGCAGATTTTTGTGCAGTGACTTTGATTTTCAGACAACACGTCGTATGCGCAACATAGCTCGATGACTTTTCCCTTGCGAGAAGCCTTTGACGATTCAAGGATAAAGCGAAATCAAGTCTCTTTATTGATGTTGCTTGCCTAATTAACAATTGGCAAGTGATACAGTCACGTATCCGACTCAGTCAACTTGCATGCCAAGTATTTTAATCACAATTATTATTATTGATTTATCTTGCGACGCTCGCACTTGAAAAACTAAGGGAAACCATGCACTGCAGCCTGACAAATTGTTTGGCTCTTTAGTGTGTCGCTCTTTTGCATAGCTTCACCTTGGCATCTTTGAGATGGGCACGAAGCCAAGTCAGGTGGCTCGGTTAGTCACCTTGAACCGGTTGCATGCTGGTGAGCTACAATCATTTATCAAATGAAAAGCCCTTTTGTGTTTTGCGCTAGTGAAAAGTGTCACTTAAAGCGTTAACCTTGCCCATGCCGCTTATCTGGCCGGTTACATGTGACGTATACGTAATTTCCGGGAGCAGATGATTAACGAGTCGAGTGCAAGATGGACGACGACGCCTTCTCGACTCTTTGACATTGAAATAAAGAGTTGAATATCAGCTTAAGCAGGCAAGTAGCTGCATAAACTTTACGGATCTTAATGGCTTACACTTAGACTTTAGACAATATCGAAGTGATATTAAAACGGGCGCTCATTGGACAGACAGATATCAGCTTTTTGACAACTTCATTATAATAAATAATAAAAAATTAGTTGTTTTTATTATATTTTTTCAATAATTCGAATTGAAGCATCTGCTTAGCCCGTGATTAGAGGTTCTAATCTGTGGAATAAGCCAGAGCAGAACAATCTGCAGCAGTAAATCAATTAGGGGAATCCCGCTGACTTTGTCGTTCATCATTATCAATTTCAATGCACTAAATTAGCGAATTTCTGTTGTGCTCTCTCCTTGTTAATTGATTTCATCGTTCGCCGCTGTTGTGCAACATCCAAGGGAATAGCAATAAAATATTCAGCAACAACGGCTTGACTGTCAGACAGGGAGCGAAAAGCTAACAGAGCCGGGAATACCCAATTTAGTCAGGAAATTTATGCCACAGCACATAAAACGAACTGGCGAGGCCTTTTAAATTGCAACAACATGAACAGGACGATGGCCAGAGAAGAGGGCAGAGCGGATAGATGAGGGGGCAATGGCAAAGGACAAACACAAACAATGGAGATAATTTAGTTGCCGCGGACAAAGCGAGGCCAGGCAACAGACTGAGATACTAACTTGTTTAAAAATAGCAGCTGGTCAGCTGCAGAGCTGCAACCATTGGGCGGATACACGACACATACAAACAGCAACATTTAAATTATGCAACCAAAACAAAACATAACCAAATACCTAGTTAGATCATTGTCCATTCCACCGTTCGCTTTTGTTGGCTAAGCGTCTGCGAAACTGTTTGCTGTTTGCATTTGTCATTCAAAAAGTTACACAAAAATTAAGTTGACTTCGAAGTGGCTTTAATTCGCCAGTCGTGGCAAATGCAGCTCATTTAAACACATGTCACAATACTTTCACACAGCTGTCACTTTGACAATTTTCTAGATGAGTTTCCTGCGATTCCAGCACACAGCACCATCAAACCCACAAAAAAAAAACAAAAAAAAAAAAACAAGGAAAATAAAATAAAGATCTGAGCTAAGCTGCTGCCTTGCTTTGTCGCCTTGTGCGTAAGTTTGTCAACGTCATCATCATAATGTTGTATCAAGCACACACCCACACACACATACACATACAGACAGCAAGGACATCTTGACTGCCTGGCTGCCTGTCTGCCTCTGACTTCTTCTGGCTGGTTTGTCGCCACTCATAATGAAAACTTACATCAATATTACGAGTATTAGAAAAATGGGAAGCAGCTGCGCTATTTGGCATTGCTGAAAATGCTTTTATATACATTTAAGTACATTTCTACATACATATTTTATAGAGCTGTCCCATTTGTGCATAGCGTTAAAGTTATTCCCCACATTTTTCAAGCCTTGCCATATTTATTGTAGATTATTCAAAATAAAAATATATTTTATACTACTCATTTGGGATAAGAGCAGGTTTTTTAGAACTTGATTTGTCATGATGCATATCCAATTGTAGAAGTCTTTAGCCATATCCGTAATATATATTTTAATTTATTTATATTTGTACATATTTATCGTTAATCGGCAGCTATTAGAGCAAAAGACTTCAAATGCTGACAGCTTCAGTTTTTTCGATAATTCATCCATCTTAAAATGTTGACCTACATACATCAATTACTTTTGAAACTTTCAAAGCAACCCTTTAAATTTTGTGAATATCGCTTCAATTTAGTTAGTTAAATACAATTAAGCTGTATAATAAAATTAGTAAATTTGATTTATTTATAGCGTTTACTAATCAACAATTGCATTTTAGCATCAACATTTATCCGTATGTGGCTTCAAAAAGATTTTTGGGATCTTTATCCCAGCATTTCTGTATTAGTGCCTGAATGTCATCGGAGAATTCGGCCTTAGTTAAGTTCTTTAGAGAAGGATATAGGTCTATATATATATATATATATTTATATATGTATATGTATATATGTATGTATATATACATATGTACCATTGCTGCCTTCCTTTAAAATTCTCGTTACAATTTATTTATTTATTTATTTATTTATTTTTAATTTAAAAACTTTTAATCATTTAACATTCTTTATACAATAACCTATTAATTCTTCATTTACGCGCGGATTTATCAATCAATTATATACAAAGTTTATTTATTATATATTATATATTATATGTAAGATAAATATATCTGCCTGCAAAGAGCTCTTGGTAGACTAATCAATCCTGAGGGAGGGACCGAGTAGAGAAGCTACGTAAACGAAAGGAGAATATTACAATAGCACACAAGATTTATAACTAAGTTTAGTTTTATTATAAATTTATAATAACATATCTGTAGCAAAACTTATCGATCCATTCACCGCCCATTACACAACACACAACCAATTTAACACACACATTGGCCCAGCATCTGGCAGGTGTTTGCACGAATCTGGCAGCACTTTTGCCAAATATTCGCCAATGTTGCCTGTAATGTTTAAGCCCAATTAAAGAATCAAATAACATCCTGATTTTCAGCTAATTGTAACTTATTTGTGGCATTTATTAAATTCAACGATAATCACTAAATTTAATGGTCTGTCTTGAATTAAAAATATATTTAAAAATATGCAAAAAAAAAAATAATAAATTTAACAATTCTTTAAATGGGAACGGTGAGTGAAATGCTCTTCAGAACAAAATGCGGTGTCATAAACCAAATTATAAGCCAAATAATTGAAGTATACATATGTATCTATTCTGAGGCACTGTAATAGTTTGGTGGCATAACATTTCATTAGAAGCCAACGCCGGAAATAAGAAGGATGCGCTTTGTCGCTACATTTTGGAGTCGTGTATGTTTGTAACTTTGTAGGAAGTAAATTTCGTTATCGTTTATTATTATTATTATTCGCAGTGTGTATATATATGTATGTGTGTGTGTGTGTGTGCGTGTGTGTGGTTGCGTGTGCTTCGTGCTTGTGTTGTGACGTGGGAAATAAATTTATATTCATAACATAGGACGAGGACGACGTAAAAGACGTAGGTGGAGGAGTCGAAGGCGCAGCGCCCACAATTCGACGACATGCATACAAAGTACTTTATGGGTATCACAAGATGGAAGATGCTGAAGATGTTGTACTTCTCCGGCTCCTGTACCCGCCCCTGTCAGCTACGGCTCCGGCTTGTAGAATTTCATCAACTGGGAAGATTTTTGATTAAACTGATGTGTGTAGAGTCTGTGGTTATTTCGATGCCGTAGACTTATTAAAGTTTTTATTCTGGAGTAGCATGTGCAGTTACTGGGATCAGCAGTGAGAACTGCACCAAATATTGATTACTAATTTACTTGCCGGTTAAGCTTGAAGCTTTTGATCAAAACTTCAAATATCACGTGTACAGGAATGCAGGTAACTCAATTGCCAAATAGCCCAGTTAGTTTCATGATGATGCGGAAAGTTAAAGCCTGCGTCCAGGTAGACATGTCCGTTGCAGTTGCAGTTGGCTTTTCCCTTGGCAACTTCGTCTTCATATAAAATGTACAAAGCGTTGGTGCAAAAGTAATTTTGGAATAGCAAGCCCCGAGTTCTCACTGGCATATGCAAGCTCAATATGAAGTTCCACTCAAAGTCACTCATGCATAAAGTCAAACGCCAAGTGTTGAACCTCCAAGCTCGATGCTCGGAGCTCGACGCTCGCACATCGAATGTGGAGCGACAGTCGCACAACAATCAAAAAGCGTATGGAAGTCAAAGGCGCCACAGGGCACAGGACCAGACAGCCAGACAACCAGACAGCCACCAACTGGTAACTGCCAACTGGCAACTGGGCACCTAAACCTGCTCCCATCAGTGACTGGCATTTGGTTTGGGTTCGATGCAATGCAATAACTTGCCAAACTGACGCCATATCCTTGGGGCCCAGTTTTTGAAAGCGGCACATACACATGTGCTCGAAAATAGTTGCATTTTTATATGTATCTGTATTAGGAAGGGAAACTTAACGCACGACTTCTCATCATGTGCTTGAATAATACAGTCAGCGAAATACATAATAAAATAAGCAGAAAACTGTGAGAAAATTAAGCACAATTTTGTGAAGAATATTACAAAACTAAGTAAAAAATAAGTAGATCATTAATTGAATATGCATTATAATAATATCTAATACACACATTGAAAAACAATAAAAAGCATTTTATTCTGTTTACATTTTTTATTATTAATGCTTTTTCTAAAATATGCAAACATTTGTGATAATTATTTCGCTGCCTGTACTTATCTCTTGGGCAAATCTAAAATTGCATATGTCTTACACTGTCGATTAATATTCAATGCTATATGCAATGAGGAAAAGAGGGAGAGAGGGAGAGGAGGAGAGTAAGAGAGAGATATATTGAGTCGTATACACTGCAAATCGTGCAGCAACTCGGGGCACTTCCTTAGGTTTGCACTTGGCGCATTTTTTCTCTCAGCTCCGTTGCAAGTGTGTGACTTTTAAATTTCCCCAGTTGCAGCAGCAGCGGCGCTTGATTGAGCGCACGTTCTGCCGACTTTGAGGTGGACTGTCAGAGAGTCAGCGCTTCACTTGACTTTTTATTTGAAATACACAGACTATGATATATGATATATGGAGTTGCACCACGCGAAATTAAAAAAAAAAAAGAGGCAACGGCTAACTCTTTTTATTTCCCAAGTGCCACAAGAAGACTTGGCGCAATTTTCGTTTGGTTTTTGAGTTCTGCCTGATGTTGGCAGCTCGTACGTGTTCTGATCAATATTATATATATATATATATATACATATATATATAGCTATTTCGAATATGGTGTTAAAATTCGCATTATGACTATCAAAACCATTCGAATTTGTGTCTCCTTGGCACGCTGGATGCCCCATGCATAGATGGATTTCCTTCCTTTGTTGGCATTAAAGTTACTTTCATCCAAAGCAGCCTGTGCCCGACAACCCATCACCGTTTTTGCCTGTCATGTCATGAGTATGTAAATTTCTAGCTATTTTCTCCCTTTATCTACACCCCTTACTACCCATCTTTATCTCTCTCTATCTCGCTATCTCTCTTTCTGTTTCGCTCCATCCACCAAACAAAATACAGTATTAATGTGGAAAAGTATAGCGTTGATTTCACATGTCTCTCTGGACGCACTTGGGCACATGCTAGAGAACCCTCCGCCATGTGGAGGCGTTGAAAAATGTTGCAAAGATGCAAAACAACTGTTGGCTGTTGGCAGTTTGTCAAATTTGATTTGTCATACATCAAATGACTTTAAAATGACATGAAACAGGAGCTGTCAGCTGTCCCAAACGGCTCTAGCAGACACAAGCGAAGAGAGTCCCTCCCGCAAATAGATATCAACTGAGGTATCTAAAAGTATGTGGTGTGAAAACATACCCAAAGGCATTATAACAGCAGCAAAATGAAAAGAACAAATGCAAATCAGATACTTTTACAGCAGACGTATATTTCAGTTCCCTTTAAAGATAGAGACAGAATGCAAATAACTCGTGGTAGTTGAAGGGATTATAATATGGGAAAATCACTATTAGACAGGATTGTAGATTGATTAAGGCTTTCTTTGACTGTTAGGTGAACTTATCATGACAAACTTACCATGATTCTTCACTTTACTTAGGAAGGCTTTAGCTATAAAGTGTGCGTTCTCTTCTGTAGCTTAATTTTGAAAGTCGGTCAAGTAAACCTAAAGATTTGTTGCTTATTTCACAGTCTGGTTTTGGCTACATTGTTCTGTTTGTTCATCAGCTATTCCATTACTTCCGATGTTACCGTGTTTAGATTTGTGCTTAAGTGAAACAATGTGGACATTGCATAGTTTCTCAAACGTGCTACGAAATTGGTTTTTTGTTTTGATAACCCACTTGAGCACTCTGGTTGACTTACCCAAAGTAATTCTCGATGTCTAAGGATTAGTTGTTTGCCAGCTCTATGTGCTCTCTCCCTAGGGACTTATACAATAATGCATACAGGCTTAGACTGCTAATTGCTCCTAGTAAGTTCCTCTTAAGGAAGCAAAACTGAACAATCAATTAAATTTCATTTATTTTTTTGTATATACATCGATATTCAATTTGAAATAAATATATTAATTAAAATGTAATCAATTTATAACCCGCCTCTCTTATATTATTTCTTGTACAATTTATCAGATCTTTTTCCTTTGCATAGTACAACACAACACCTGTCCAAATACAGTTCAAGCCAAAAAGCTCTTATCAACAACTGCTCAGCTTGGATTGCCTTAATTTTTTGTAACTTAAACTGAGAATTTGCACTAAATATGCACTGCATCACTGTTTGGCATGATGACGCATACATTAGGTGAGCTGCAGACGCAAATTGTCGCTACTTCAGTGCACCTAAGTAGCCCATTCATTTACTTAATATTGTAATATAAATTTAACGCACTTCATCAAAAGTGCTGCACTCGAAAGAGCTGGAAAGGACGAATGGGCGAGGTGGTGGAACATGGCTGGAATCCCGTCAGGAACTGACGCCAGTCAGGCAAACACTTTGGGCCATCTAAGCCGGCTGCCTGCCGGACAAACACAAGTGCCTGTTTGAAGGACTTGAAATGAAACTCATTTGCCTCATTGGGCCTGGCAAATGCCATAGTTGGTTTCCACCCGAACCCGGCTGCCTGGCTGGCATTTGTGCAGCGTGACACGCAAATTGCCAGGCTACACACACACACACACACACACAGGCATACACACACTCGCACACACACAGGACCACAGTGCAGCGTGTTAAAGTTCGGCTGCGACAAGTCAAGTGGGAGCACAATGGACTCAGACAGGGCAGACACTCATTTGTAGCTGTTCTAGGCGAACTCTCGGACCTGGGACCTGGGACCTGGGGCCTGGGACCTGTGACCAAGACTAATTTGTTAGCAATTATGTCGGATTGACGTCGCCGGAATGGGCCACATTAGCATTATTCCCGTTGTGAGAGACCTCTTACAGGTGTGAATTTTTATGAAGTTACTTCTTCTTTATTCGCAAATAAAAAATAACTGGAATATTTTTAATAAATCAGGCAAGAAGTAAAATTCTTGATAATAGAATAATCGGTCAACTTGAAGGACATTTTATTGTCTAACCCATAATAAGATGAGACGATTTTCTGAAAATAAAAAGTTTTTCACTTATATTTTTAAAACAAAGGAGATTGATATACCGAGCCATTCCATCTAAGTTTAGGGAAACCTCTTAAATTCAATGCTTCTTTTTCAATGCAGGATAATTTATTGTTTATCTTGGATAAAATTGTTTTTATCTTTTAGCTCATTCTACACCAATTTAAAACGGAACATAACTGAACAATTGAAGTGGATCTAATAACTCTAGCTCTATGTTGCATCAAATTTAGATAAATTGTCGATTTACATAGCACAGACTTGCTTAGCCAAGTTATTTCTTGCAAACTTGCAAACTAGTTTACTTTAGCTTCAACAACTTAATCAGTTGAACAACTAACTACCGAAAAGACTCTCGCACACGGTTAGGACTGTAAAGTCAGTCGAACAGTCAAAAACCACAGCTAGTTTTGGGTTTCCTGGTTGAGGGTTAATGAAACCAGACGCAGACAGATGCAGAGAAGGAGACTTGGAGTTTAGATGGATACAAACATGGTAACAAACCGCAGCTCTGCATGTTTTACAATTTGCACTTAATTGTTATCTCGACAACAGCAACAATTAGGAGACAACTGACAACGGCAACAACAGCAACAACAGCAATTATACTGCACATTTACAAGAGAATTATAATTAATTTATGTGAAGTGTTTGGGGAGATGCTTTAAGTGAGCTACTGGATGGTTTCCCCCCTTGTTCCTGGTTTGCTCCACTGTTTGGCTGCTTACTTTTGGCCACTTTTGCCTCTGTGGGAGTTGGTCATTTGACACGCCCACTTAATTGCTTAGTAATGGAAGAGCATTGGACGGTCACGTGGTCAGTAAGAGCAATTAGTATCCGTTGAAGCTGTGGCCCAAACGAAGTAAACACACTTAGACAGGAAACAAGGAAGAATAGTTATCGATAACAAGGTGTACGGGAAATAATGCGTCACTAATCTATAAAGGAAATATCTCCTTTAATGCGATACACATTCCGTGAATTATAACACATTCTGCAGAGAAAAGAAAACATAAAAAATTGATACATGCTTTGTGCTAAGAATCAATTTCAAAAAGTAACAAAAAAAAAAATATTAAAAAAAATATATGGAAATTAGAACTCGACACACATGGCTAAATGTCTAAATTATACGATATATCTGAGATATCCTATAAAGATCGTTCGTTATCGTTCGATATGCAGCCTTGGAAGAAAGCCGCCATTCAAATTGCGTCGAGCAGCATTTCAAGCCTCATCGAGGTGTTCCTAATGATGCCGCTGGACGTCGTTAAGACACGGATGCAGCTGCCGGTGATTAAAACAACGCAGGGAACCACATCCTATAAGGGGTTTATTGATGCTCTGTTCAAGATATATCGCCAGGAGGGCTTATCGGCCTTGTGGAGGGGCGTGACACCGTTGATTGTGTCCGATACTCCCAAACGTGCCCTTAAATTTCTGATTTTCGAACAATCGATGCCGTACTTTCAGTTCGGAGCCCCGCAGCCGACTGCATTGACTTATGCGCTGGCTGGTGGATTGGGTGGCACCACTGAAGTTCTGATTCAGAATCCCTTTGAGGTGATAAAGGTCACCCAGCAGGCGAATCGAAAGAACCTCAACACGATTAGCGTCGCACGCCACATTATCAAACACGATGGCTTCGGGCTGCGTGGTCTCTACAAGGGCGTTACCACAACCATGGCCCGGAACTGCTTATTTCACATCGCTTACTTCAGTTTCTTTTACACGGTTCGGGATGCCATGGCACCCTCGGAGGATTCAGCTTGCGAGTTCCTGCGAAACTTTTCCATCGCATATGTGGCAGGAGCATTGGGTTGCATATGCAGCATACCCCTCGACATGGCAAAGACGCGAATCCAGGGACCACAGCCGGTGCCAGGCGAGATCAAATACGCTCGGGCGTGGAGAACGATTGCAACTGTATACAAGGAGGAGGGCTTCCAAGCCATCTACAAGGGACTGCTGCCGCAAATACTGCGAGCGGGCCCAGGTGGCGCCATTTTAATCCTGGGCTATGAGTATTTGACGAAGCTCTTAATCGCAAATTTGAGCTAACCTGGTTTTACAAATTAACAATTAATATTTGGACTCTACTCGATTGCAAAAGTATTTATTTTAAAATAATACAGTCTGTACTATATATTTGTACAACACTGGTAATAAACGTATGTGGAAACCAGATATGGACCCATATGTGGCGTCGAGATCTAAATAAATTCGTTCACTTGATTACATTTTGAATAGAGTAGAACATTCAGTTTTCAGATCAATATCAGCAGTCAAGAAGGTATGTCCGTCTGTGGGAACATGCCGATCTCAAGGTATCTTCTTTGTCCGTTATCGATAAGAATCGATTGCCGATATGTTTTTAAAAATAATGCTTATCGATATAGGGCTATGGAATATATATTTTATATAATGAATATACATTGCAGTCAAAATGCTAATATTGGTGTGCCACTACTGGAATAATTGGAAATCAAATTCAAAGATCGATAAATGAATTTATCGGTTACGCCCGCCTTCAACTTACTTACTTGTTTCTTGAGAAGCTCGTTTCCATTCCTAAGAGCTCTCTTACTTAATTTTGTATATACTTTTTATGAGCATAAAGAGCCTAGGTGATAAATAATAGCTTAATATGTTCTTCTGTTCGAATTGTTGCTTTGGTTTTTCGTTGCGAATTTTGTAAAAGATTTTCAGTGATTTAACTTACTTATTGTTTGCTTCAAATACAGTTTTCTTTCTAACTCACATTTGACACGCCGCAAAGGGAGCAATCCAAGTGCAGTGATTAAGCAATGGAAAGACAAACAACAAATAATACCAACAATGGCAACAATAACAACAACAAACACTTGCAACTCGTAGACAATTAAACAAACTGAGCACAAATCGAATCGTCAGGCAACAACAACAACAACAAGAGCAACAACAACAGCAACAATCATAATAACAGCAGCAGGAGTAGATCAAACAATAAATGTGTTTCGGCATTTCTGGGCAACGAAAATGTCTCCAGGGTCAATTTCAAATGCATTTGCATAGGCACACACACACACACACAAACACACACAAGCACACACACACACAAGCGCACACACACAAATGCAGCTATATATAGATTAGTGTAATTACGAGAACTTTGGAATGTAGTCGATGTTTGCTTAAAGGCTTTTGACTGTGCTCGAGAGAGATAAAGGCAAAGAAAGAGAGAGTGAGAGAGAGAAGCCAGAAAGATTGACATATATATGTGTGTATGAGAGAGAGAGAGAGACTGATGTGGGAGTAATTGGCATTAACAACATGATACCAGTTACAGTTTGCCATTTGGCAAAATAAGCTTTTGATTTCATTTCATTACCCATTGCAATTTCAACGATGAATAATTGAATATGTGAATTGCATACTTTATGGCATCAAATTGGGATTGCAATTGTTGGCGATGCAGTTGTTGTTGTTGTTGCTGCGTAATTCTGCTGGAATATGCTTATTACACATTAAAACTAATTAAGCATAAAATTTATGTTTGCCTTCTCCCTTGCGTCTCGCACTAGCAAACTAGAGTTGGCAAATATTGTTGTTTGTGTTTGATTGATGTCGGTTTTAAATTGACAAATATTTAACATGTTCAGTTGCGATTTGCTAAATTTTACTCTAAACAGTTGCACAATTCAGGCAACAATAGAAAAATGTGCATTTCACTATTTTTATTCAATTATGCATTTGATGAAAAGCTTAACAAATAAATAAATGTGTTTGTCCTTTTAATAATAATAATAATTATCATAAGGCCATTAATATAACAAATTATTAATAACCATCTAGATAATCCGCGGTTAGGGTTATGTAAGATAATAAATCTTACTTATTTTAGATTTGTTTATGTTTATTTATTTAGAGATCACACTTTCGACAGCTTCGATTCATCAAATTAATTTGTGCGCATGCAGAATAAAATACGTTTTATTTATTTAGTTACATATATGTAAAAGAGTTCAATATATTATTTATTAAATATGGCAAGGCTTAAAAAAGTAATACCATTTAATAACTTTGAATACCGTCCACAAAATGTATATTTTCTTATTAGAACATAAATTTGAATGAACTATTTTTGGCATTGAATTTGAATTCTTTTAATCCACCTAAACCACTTTATAGACAAATTGCACAAATAATTCCAATGCAAATTTATTATGTCATCAAACCCACTTCAATTCTCAACAATTGCCAAATGCGTATTCAATAAAAGCGCAATTCATAATCAAAAGACGAATTTCAAAATTGCAATATCGAATTGACTGCGCAAAACTGAAAAGCGCTGAACTGAAATTCAATTGTCGTATTCCTGTGCCACTCCAGCTGAGGCTATTAGTATTTGTGCGAAACTGTGTATTAATTGTTTACTTTATTGCGATATGCGGCTGTCTAGCTAGTCAATAAAACATGAAATATTTGAAATATCTGAGCGGAAAAAAATCAACTGCCAACACTTGGCACATCACATCACAAACAAAATACGTGGCAGAGGAGGAGGCAAAATATTCCAGTTGCTGGACACAACATTTTTTATCAGCAAATAGCACCAAATTTTCGTGTACGTCATGTTATTGTTGTTGACTGCCAGTTGTGGTCGTTGCTGTGGTTGTCTAAATAAATTTTTTATTGACCATGGTTAACGCTTCAGTGAGCAATAAACAAACGGGGGCAGCAAGCGGCAGCTGTGCGGGTTGGCTGTGGTTGTTTTTTTGATTCACGCTCAGTGTGAAAAGCACAAAAACCACATTGAGCATTTTCTGGAAGCCGCAACTCACACCGTCTGTCTTGGCCAACGCCTCGAAGCATGCCACAAGTTATTTCACACACACACACAGAGAGAGCATTGGAGTGTGCGTCGTTGTGTTTGCGTGTGAACGAAATAAAATGCTCGAATTACACATGTTATACAATTGTTGGGCGAAAATATGATTACGCTTTTGGGCAGAAGCCAATCCAAGGTCCAATAACAAGCCGAAACCCAACGAACTCAATGTGAAATGCTCATTGCTGAAGCTGGCTTGTGTGATTGTGTGTGTCTCTGATGTATGGAAGTATTTCTTGGATTTATTTGAGGTATTTTAAAGATTCATCGTAAAGTGAATTTTTAATTACGATTACTGTTTTTTGGCATATAGGAACTGTTTTTTAATAGCGGAATATATATTTAATTTAATTAACAGGTTTTCCTTTACAAATCTTCAATTTTTACTTAACGAGTATTTTTTTAAGAATTTTAAATATATAAATAAGTTTATGTAGCAAGTATTGTATTTTAAAAAAATATGGAACATTAATAATAACAAGGATTAAATCATTGAGTAATTCATGACACGATTCAGGGTTGCAAGTCGATATGAGGGTGTCAGACGCATTTTATTTCTTTTGACTTGGCATTCATTTTATTTTTATTTTTATGAGGTCGTTGGCTCTGAAACTTTAAAGCCGCCACGTAAAGTGCTATGAAAATGAAATGAAATTAATATGAAGTTTGACTTAACGCCTCATAAATCATTGTCCAATTTTCATGTCGCATACCCTGCAGCAGGCAGCAGTCAGCCGGCAGCCGGCAGCAACAACAGTAACAGGAGCAGGGCCAGGACAATCTTGTGCTGCTGTCCTGGCTGCCTGTAACACAAACACACTTAAAGTGATTGAAATATATGTGTGTACGGAGATATATGCGTGTAACATGGTGCTACATTGCAGGAAAATGCGACCATCATAATGTGGATATATGCTCGTGTGTGCATATGTCTCTCTCTATATATAAAGTCGGGCTACATATTGGCCCAGAGCGAAGACCTGAACTGGAATTGTAACAGGACCGAAGACTGAAGACTTCCTCATTACACGCTTGTCACGTGCACATTTAACGATTCGCTGCACACACACACACACACACACACACACTCACTCATACTCATAATTACACACACACACATCCACAAGCTAAGACCCGAACATGACAGTCATTCATATTTATATTGTTGGTCAAAAAATTCACAGACACAGCCAAAAAAGCCAAAATAAAACACTGATGCATGCTGATATATATATATACATATATATATAATATATGTATATTATATGTATGTATGTGTGTTTTTACATACAGCTTTTATTATGTTTCTTTTCTTAGTGCAATAAGTTAATTTTATTATACTCAAATATTTTTCTACAGTATGTCCACATTTGCCGCTTTTTACAATTGTATCGCTTGTCAATTTACATTGTCAGCAATATCTAGAGAGCTCTCATGAAATATCTAAGTGTTTTTAATTTGTTTTCCAAGTTATGCAAAAGTTGTTGTTTTCCAGACCCACCAATGATAAACAGAAACAGACTGCATACCTTGGCAGCTAACCGAATAAAATTGAAGTCCCTGAAATTTATTTGTAGCCCATTTGAATGCAAAAATTTTCAAAATACTGTTGTACATGAATTTAAAGTCCCATTTTGAGTTGGAAATATTTATATTTCAGGATACATTTGTGGCTTAATATTGTGGCAGCCAAATAATATCCATTTACCAAAAAAATTGTTAGTATATAAAAACCGTTGTATTAAATTTAACATAAAATATTACACAAGAATCTTAAGGATAAGCAGGATAGCAATTCTATATATATATAAAATTTCATTATAATCAACTAGAAATCAAGAGTGCATGACTAAGGGATGCCCTGTAATGGAAAATGCATTACGCAAGACAGAGCGGAACCGATTTAATTTGCCAACATTTTTATTTCATTAGCCAGCTCAAAATATGTTTATGATTGTGTAAGTTTCTAGTAATCTCAGTAAGTTAGCTCCAAAATTGTGAAAAATTATTTGTAAGACCAAATTTGATGCCCTTAAAGTGCTCGCATCGCCCAGAGAATGTCCCAAGACAACATTCAGTTTCAATTTGATGCATGAAATTGGATATGCTTGGTGCCCAAGTTCATAGTACACCGTTGAGAGGCATTAAACTGGCGCTGACCACACATGCACCACATGACGTCGTGTCGCAATACATACACATACATAAGTAGACACACACACAGGCGTCTAGGATACAGATAATTAAACATGCTGCGCACGTGCAGCGGCTGCTTTCAACATTTTACGTTGCGATGTTCAAGCAAAAGCGAATAAAATGCATGGGGCGTGTTTATATGTCTGGCCTGGTCTGACTTGGTCTGGTCTGGTCTGGTCTGGACTGGGCCGCAAATTGAACCGCAAGTAGCAACAAACTACTACTTACTTTATGGGGCTGCTGACCAAGGAAAGTTCCACCCTAACAACAACAACAACAACAGCAGCTAAAATACGAAAACTAGTTATGCGACTGCTGGCAATTTTTATATACATATTAATTAAAAGGAATTTTACGTGCTAATGAAATAAAATGGGAGAAGCGTGAGCAAGGAAAAGCGTGTAAGATGTGTGGGCGGCATACATATGGGGCGTGGCCTACATCTTAATGTTTTATCAAAGGAAAGCAGCCGTTAAATGTTGCCAAGCTTTTTGGAAACATTTCACAATTTGTTTGGCAAGCGAAATCAAAATATAAATTCACATCAAGTATACGCCTCGTATTTACGAGCTTTTAATGATCAAATAAAATGTTTAAACGTGCCACATGCGCAACATTGTTGTTGGTTCAACAACAGTTGCAGAGCAACTGAATCAAACACGAGCTCCAATGCTGCTTTCACGCTTAATCAAGAGAGACAACACGTTGCGTATACGCCGTGTTGCATCAGTCCAACGAACTTGTTGTGCCCTGTTAATCAGCCGACAGCTGTAAATATGTGCAAGTGTTCTGTTATGGGCATGGATTAAATTATGTTATTGAAATGAATATGAATGAAATGAATATTGAAATGAATTACGAATAAAAACGATTATATACAACTATAATCGAATCAGAATTATTTTATGTCAATCTAATTTTGTGAATGCAACAATTATATTTAAGCCTATCATTGTGTAATAGATTAAATGCTTGTCAAATTGCATATTCCGAAAGCCTAAAGTGTCTAATTGTTGTTTAAATTAATTAATAATTTAAATTCAAAGGCACATATTGAAGAGCACACATTTTTATAACTTGCATGTAGAACACTTTTATTTTAATGCTATTAGTATTTTATATCACAAACACACCTTTATTTTGTATTTTTAATTATAAAAATTCCGAGGCAATAACAAAGGTCACATTCAGTTTCAGTAAAATGCAATGTTTCTGTCTCTCTTAAAAATGCAATAGCAATCAAAAATGAATGGGCGAAAAGAAACAAAATTGTTCAATCACTGAATTTGTTGGCGTTCCAGTAAATATTTACCTAACTCGTAAATCTATAAAATTGCATTTGAAGCAAATATATTTATATACATAAATAAAATTTGAGCTGCACTGTTTACACATGACAAGAACAAATGCCTTTTTCATAATTTACGAGACTTCTTTGAATGACAGAAAAGAATGCGATGAAAAGTGAAAATTGTGCAACAATGTCAGCAAAATAGAAACCGAAAATGGCCTGAAAAATCTATAAAATCTTCTAGCCACAAGCTAAGCACAAAACTTGTCAAATTATTATTTTTTTTTTCAATTTACCTAAAATATTTATGAAATTGTTACACATATTTTGCAGACACGACTTGACCTGACTTGAGGGAGAGGCAGCATGAGAAAGTGTTGAGGTTTGCCACAAAGATAAAAAAAATGTTTGCACAGCTGTAACTTTAAGTTAACTTTAAGCAAATGGCTTTTGTTACTGTGGCTTGGCTATAAGCTGATATAAGAAGTTTGCTGGTAAGTTTTTGGCTTGTTTGCAAGTCATTAGAGAGACTTCATTAAGAACACTTGCCAGCTGGTCAGTTCAAGTGATAAGACAACGTTTACTAATGATTCCCACATTTGCTCAAGAAAATGCGCTTAGCAAATGCAAATCACATGTTGAGCAAATATTTGCTTTACGCAACTAGGAAATTTACATATCAACAACACATAAATAAAACAGTTTCTCCTGACTGGCTGACTGACTGACTGATTGATTGGTAATATGAGACTGGTGACAGGCGAATTAGTTTAAGCTTGTAATTTGATGTAAGCATAACGAAACATTTGTGAATTTGAATATCTACAATAGCAATTTGCCAATAAAAATATATAATTAATAATGCAGAATCAACATTAAATTAATTTATTATTACAGCCTACTCGAAAATTGTCCAATTTAAAACCACACTTATTGACCTCAATGATATTTGCTATGGCCATCTTTATTATTTCGTATAGTTACAATGAAGCAACTCATGAAGCAACATTCAACGGGGATTATTTTTGCAGATTGTTCGTCATCCAAATTGTGTCAAACATGATATACAACCCGTGCAGCCACTAATAATTATCATCATCATGATCATCAGCGTCATCGCAGTTGCATAACTTGCACAATTTATGCATGAGAACACCAGAGCTAATCCCACAAGACTCCGACGTGCGTTGCCAGACTTTCACCGTGGGGGCAAGCTTTGTGCTGTGTTGTGCTGTGGTTTGGCAACTCAGAGTTGTTATTTTGAAAGCACAGCAGCTGAGCGAGCAATATTATTTACACCAAAATGACAAACTATAAACAACAATAAGAGGCAAGTGCAGCAACCGTAGTCAAATTAGTAAAAGGACAGAGTTAAAAGGAATATCCAATATTGAATCGAAATTAATAACAGCATGACTTGCAGTTCTGTTGAAATCGACTTAAATCGTTCCCTTACGACAATGAATCTTTAAGCCATAAATGCTATTTTACCTTCAGGTTTATTTTCAATATCAGACAAAATTTAATGGGCCACAGTGAAAAATCAGTGCCGCATATGTCGACCAACAACTGACATTATTGACTGTTAATATCCGAAGAGCTCATGGCAATAATGGATACTGACGTATTACGAAAGTATGGTCGAAGCGTAAATACACTTTAAGTGACTTCTTGGATAGTATCGATTGTAGCTGCTCCAACCATCAGAATATTTTTCCATTCAGGCAAAAATTAATTTTTAATATCTAAAAAGATTTTTCTCTAGCTGCACAAATTTCGATTAATTTTTTGTGTGTGTGTTTGAGTTGGTGTTTGAGTATTGTCAAACGCCATTTATTCATAATTTTTTATAAATTATTTATTTATTATTTTCGTTGCTATTTTATCTGCTGGTCGTATATATAAAAAGTATTTAGTATATTGATTTGTTTTTTCACTTTCAATCAGGTATTTAACTAAATTCGTTTCTTCCATTCGCAAATCTTCTTCGGCATATTTAAATTGTGCACAAGCCATGTAACAAACTGAAAACACCCTTGTGGCAGGGTTCTAAAAGCGTTGCAAGTGAAACATTTCAATAACTGAAACGCCAATTAAAATTGTACAATGGGTTCACGGCACTTGGTCAGAAAGTTGGCGGATCTGAATCGCGGCCATCGACGAATGTCAGTTAAACGAGCAAATAGCCAAAAACAAACACAAACGCGACATCTGCATCCGCAACCAGACATGAATACATACATACAACATATATATATATAAAATTACATATACACATGCAGAAATTATAGGTAAAGCTCGTCAACAAATTGATATACTTTCATATCGAAAGAGAGTTTAACTCTGATAGGATAATAAGTATACATTTTAACTTCTTCAAGTTTAACTTTAACAATGCGAATGTTAAATTTTTTTTTAATTTTTATCATTTTGATATTTATTTACTTTAAAATATGTTAATTTGACATATGTATAAATAATTAAAATAATTAATTCATTATTTCTTTAGTTTATTACAATTTTATTATGTAAAGCAAAGATTTAGTGTTGAAGCTTGGATATTTTAAGCTGTTGAATGTAAGAGTATTTGCCAAGTGTATGCATAGTTATATATATATATATATATATGTATATATGAATATCTGAATAGCGTGCACAGAGAGACAACCTCACCTTACACATCCTGCCACATCCTGATGCATTGCTGATACGCGCTCGTAATTGGTATTGTTTGGCCGAGCGCGTGGCCACCGAAACGCAACCATAGCCGGACCGTGTTGCCTCACACACAAAACCAACACACACACACACTGACAGACAGACCGGCACATTTGCACCTTTTCAAAAAAAAAAAAAAAAAAAATACTCCTGAAATCCAATGTCATGTAAACAGGCATGACAGACATTGAGAGTGGCGAATTTCAAACGTACAATAAACAAGCAACTAGCAACTATTATTTTCCGCTTTAAATAGAAGAGTGCAAATGGTAACAGCATTTTAAAATGGAATACTATGGAACCCGGTTAAGTGCAACAAAACAGAAAAGAAAAGTGTGACTTAAGCGATAAATCGATAATTAACTCATCGTTGTGGCAGTCCAAACTAAATTATCTTTCCTTTTAATACACGTCTGCTCTCTTTTCGATTCTCTTCTTTTTTTATCGATCGACATCGATATCAATGTTAAGTCATAGTTGTATGTTAGGTTACAGATGTTATATTGAGTTTAAACACATTCTACATCAAGATCTATTATTAATCTGCACATAATAAATGTAATTTGCATCTTTAAAAATTGGATGTTTCACACAATTTGAATTTTGTTAAAATTAGTGAGGCTGATTTTCGAATCTTCAATTTTAGTTCAAATTTAAAACCATTTTCGAAGAATTTAGCTATCCAGGCACAACTTGTACACACACCTCTGAGAACTTTCGTCTTCAACCACAATATGTGACTTGGATTTATGAATATTAAGAGCAAACCTTCGGAATATCTATGCCCATATATCGAAAGAAAACAAAATCCAAGGATAAGAAAATGCGCTAACTGGGAAAAGCTATTCAACTTTCACGTTCCCATTGTTTGCACAAGCACGAAAAGTTATTAAGATGCATAGACGTGATTTTGCATGTTTCAAAACAAGCAGGGCGAACACAAAGATGCAAATACAGTGACTCAAACTGTGAAGCAATCACACACATACAGTATATAAGGAGCACCTTCAAGGTCTTAAATTTCGAGTGGTACGCATTAAAGAGACGCATCTATAACGATGCCCCAAAACCGCTCCACTCGGAATCTAACTCCAGGCCAAACTGAGCAACTGCTTAGAGCCATCTCATTGACATGCCTGACAAGAATTGAATTAAAAGTTTTGTGCGCTGTGCTTTTCAGCAGCAGCAGTTGGAGGAAAAAATAAAATGGAAACTGCGCCGCTTTTCAATTTTCATTGTGACCAAAAGTTTCAGCCTCAAAACGCATATTTAAATTGATTTGTAATTCGCGGTTAATTCAGTTGCCACCCAACTCTCCAGCCCCTAGACCCCACTCCCCAATCCTCCCTCCCAACTGCCTCGTTGTAGCCGGTCAATTCGAGTGTTTTATTCAGTTTTTACCGTGTTGGTTTTTTCGTGTTCATGTTATTAACGTAATTTGACACTGAAAGTGCGACAGCTGTGGCAATTTTGTGCTTTCATTTTTTTGTACTTTTGTTGAGTAAATGAGCGCTTAATTGATAATCAGTAGGCGGGGCATGCTGCCCGTCTGGTAATGCATAAATTAAATATTGATTTAATTGTTAACTTGTCACAAAATCATTCTTTTTGTACTTATTTATGCGGTTTTTCGTTAGATACTGGTATTCAATATTCATACATAAAATATGTCGATATGATTATGAAGGATTAAAAAATATTATAATGCACATTGCATAAGCATCGTTGATGTGCTATTAGAACGAATAACTTATTTAAATCAGATTATGCAGCTCACAAGGAGTTAAACTGAATTGATTAAATATTCCTAATTGTCACATGGAAAGTTATTATTTCGCTCAGCGAAAAATTGGGTTCAGGGTATCCCGCAGCCGAATTTCTTGCTTAGAGGATTCCAATTGAATTTATTTTTTTCATTAGTTAATTTCTTATTATTGCTGGTTTTAAATTGCTGGTTAAAGATTGTAATATTTATTCGCTTATGTATGTTGTCAGGTCAGGTAAACTGGTGAGATCTGATAAATGCATAACACGTCAATACACCTCGGAGTTTGTCCTATTCTACAATATGAAACTTGTATATGATCTCCCAATAACACGATAACACATTTCGAATCTTATATTTCAGTTGTAATAATATTTCCCCCTTAAGAAGTCAATCACCATTTGTCATAATAGACATCATTAAAATGACAGCACGATTTGCCCATATAAATGATATCAGTGGAAACACATCGGTCATGTAATATGTATACTGATATAGCGATATATTGTTTATTTATTTAAGTCGAGACCAATTTAATGTCACACTTGTGGGTGGGTTATTGATATCACAAAGTTTTGTAATTAACATAATAATTAATTAACACAAGGAAACATTTCAGACACAATAGAGTATCTATATTCATGTTCAAGTAACAAATTATATATTATATATTGATAAAAATATTATATATAGTAGTTAAAATTTATAGTAGTTTGAAATAGTTTATATTTTCCACAATTTTAAAGCTAAATTTGAATTAGGTTAAGTGCATAACTCTAGATCGATTGTTTTAGTCTATCACGTCGTTGAGAAGGTTTAGCTGTGGCTTCAAATCTTCACTTTGCTTATCGATCGGTTTGGTAACTTTTGTTGTGAGAAGGTTAAGCAATCAAATAAACAATTGTTGTGAATAAAATGCTAAGCGTTGGCTTCTAGCCTCTTTATCAATTGGAATACGCTTTATGACTTATTGGAAATAAAGTTATCAAAAAGCTGATAGCGCAAACAGTCCCCAAATTGAAATGCGGAAGTTAGATTAATGCTACTGATCGTTAAATCAATTTGATGGCCAAATATTAGAATTCGAATTGGTGTTATGTCAATAATATTTGAAATAATAATCAAAATAACCTCAAAGTATTTAAGTCTTTAATATTTTGTGCATATTTGCAACACTGGACAGCGGCAAACAGTGCTTGCAGTGCCTAGCATTATGTTGTTATTGCCGTTTTTGTAGTCGCTGTTGCAGTCAGGCATTTAATTGATTGATTGCTGCTCGCCTATGCCGGCTTCGATTTGCTTGCCATGATGCCACCCAGCAGCACCACCAACCACCCACACCATCCGCACCTAAACCACATCCCATAGTCGCTGCAGTCGTTTCATAACCAATGAATTTCCCCTCGGCCTTCCGTTATCAAATCGTCTGTGGGGGTTCACATAAATGCCATTCTTGTTGTTGTTGTTGTTGTTGTTGTTACTGCCAATTAGTGTTGGAGCGTAATCTGTGTGTGTTTGTGTGTGTGTGTGTAGTGCGTCATCAATTAATTTTTGTATTGTTGTTTTTCTGTCTCGGCACAAAATGATGCATTTTCTGTGAGTCGTGCTGGGTTTGGGCAAAAGGACTGCGAGTCCTGCGGCATATCGCCAATGTTTCCAGAGGTAACCTTGTTGACTGATTGGTTTTTTGATTCAATTGTTTGCTTGTTTTTGATGGCCATGTGCTCTAAACTAAGTTTGTTATGTGCACCCCAACAGAGCTGCTGACTTTATATAACAATGCCCACAATACACACGCACACACACACACACACACACACACACACACAATCTGGTATTTTGTGTCAAAAAGTTACGCATATGTGTATTATGTTGCTTAACAATTGATTTAAGAGTTTGGCGTTTAGCTGTTGTATTCAAAGCTGATCAAATTTTTCATTAAGTTTATCAAATCGAGTTATATTTCTTCGCCCAAAGTAAATCGACTGTTCATGCTAATTGAGAATAAGTATAAACTTAATGTTGGACAACTGTTTGTTTTGTACAACTTCAGAATAGCCATTTGTACTCAAATTAAATGGCTACAGGCAAATAAGTTCACTGCGTCATTAACTAAATAACCAAGCAGACATGAGTTGACCTAATTCTGTTTAAATTTACTTAATAATTCGCAAATTCTTGAAATTAATTAATAACGAACAAGATGTCGATTTCTCGCCTTTAAGTCCGTTCTGATAATAGCACGCGATGGAATACACACAAGTACATACTTTGTACAGGCATTCAAATGGCTCACAGGATTAATAAAAATAAAAAAGCTTTTCTTTTGATAAGATAAGCAAATGAAGTAATAAATCCTTTAAGTCTTTGCATACGATTTTTATTTCTTTTTTTATCGTGAATTTAAATTACATGGCCAGAATGATTCAGTTTGTGTTCAACTGCAGCACAATGTGGAAGTCTGCGCTTTTGGGTCTAGTCCTTGTTTCGCCACTGGACATACAGTTGGGTAAGTGATGCCAATTCCCAAAAGACGACTCGATGTCTATAATAATTTATTTTATTTCTATTAGTAAACTCTTTAACCTGTTACAGCTGTGCATCGGATTCGTCCTGTCGCAAGCACAGCTACCAAGTGTGCAGCAATGAAACTGAGCGCCAACATGGCCTTCTTAAAGAACGTATTCACAAATGTGCCAGCAATAAATGCCAGTCCTCAGTAAACTTGCGCCAACCTTACATATTCCTTTGCCAGTGAGTCACTGCCATTGAATATAAAATATATTATTTTATTTGATTCTCATAATCACTCGACTTGCAGCCAGTATTAAGACAGAATTTCAAGGTTGCGTTGACAAATCAGTCTGCACTCTGGCGTCAATCAACCCTCAATTAACAGTAAACATGTCCTGCGACACTTTAGGAAATGCTATGAGTAAGGCTGGGTGCGCTTGTAGGTTCGCACTTTTAAGTAATAAGTACACTCAGAAAAATCACAAAAAAATTGTCGAAACATGTAATTTCAATGAATCTTGACTTTATATGCTGTTATTGTCCTGGCGCTGTTTTTTTTATGAAAATCTGTACATTATGCAGAGCATATTTTTCCTTGCCGAAACAATTTTGATAATGTCGATATCAAGACTCGATTTTTGTAAACTTGAAGCAAAAATAGTCAAAATAGTAGTCAAAGTTTTAGCAAGGAATATATGTGTGGCTCCATTCGGCTAAAGGTAATCTGAAATGTGTATATAAAAATGTCTAAAAACTGTACTATCATTTTATATTTTTAAGTCCACAAATAAGAAATTTGTTTCTTTCGATCACATAGATTTCTACACGACTGAAATGGGTAAATGTGGACTAAGAAACGTTATTATAAATCAAAAATTTGAAATAATATCATATTAAACATCTGCAACAGTTTGACAATATTTTTTTTCTTTTCTTCTATTCTCGTTAAGGAAAGTATCAATTTTCTCAGGCCAACTGCAACAACTGGGCAGCTAAAGTTTCGCTAGAAACCAAATAAATATTAAGTTGAGTTTTAATTGCAGGCTGTCATTAGTTGTAGAGCAAAACTCAGATGTGCAACATGCTTAAGCGCTTTCTAATATTTCTTTTAATTATATTTCATAAAATGTACTTGCTTGAAAGCACTGGTAATTACAGCCAGCAGCCAGTATTCTATTAGAAAGTGAAATTGTTTAATTCTTGCAGAGGACGACGCGAAAATGATGAGAAGAGTAAAAGCAATCCGAAAGCAATTAATAAATCTGCTTGTAAGTTTAAGACACAAATAATCGATGGAATTTTCAATATACTTGTGGAAAGTAAAGAAATCGAAAATGATTTAATAAATATTATATATTACGAATAAACAATGATGTGTTGTTTAATTAATATATGGACGGGAAATATATGTTGCAATCTTTCACGGACGATAGTCGCAATCTAATCTCCAATTGAAGTGTGCTCAATGCTATCGATTTCTCCGACCCCAATTTGGACATTTTATCTTACGTCCACATACGACCATATATATATGTATATTAAGTATCTGTTGTTTATATAGATGGATGAGCGGACAACCATCATAACGAAATCAAGGAATTTGTACCCATTAAAACTTTTCGTTTATCAGTCGAAGATTGCAATAAATTAAAATGTCTAATTTACTAGAGTTATCAAAAAGAATCCCGCTTATCGTAAAATAAATAAGCAGCTTAGTCACAATTCTGAAATCGCTGAGAACCTAGAACATTTTTATTCAAACAGCCTCACTTCAGTGCGGACAGGTTTCACTCCATACAATCTAATCAGAAGTGATAAGTCTGCTGAATGGTTAGTCAGTTTCTATAATAAAATGATGCTTTATGTAATAGATTAGAGTGATTAGTCATTGTTTTCAGGCATAGATTTTGGTCAGCATGATGCCCAATGCGGTTGCTGCAATTGTGTAGACGCTGCTGCTCATCTTGCCAGCTGGACTCTTGTTACATTTGTCGCCAGAGCAGATGACGCACTTGGTCCTTCTCCAGCTCGAAGACTCCGGCTTCAGAGCTAGCCCACAGGCGTACAAGTTTTGATGAACACATCCATGGATCTGGTGGACAACGCTGTTGTCTGAATAAAACACAACAAAATTAAAACCGTATTTTGACAGTGTTCGCTTCCAAATAACTTACTATTTGCATAGGTATACTGAAGACCGAGACAATTGTAACTGTTGCTTCTTAGCTCGGGCACATTCTGATGATAAACGCGCAAATTTGCGCTGGTAACATTGGCTGTGGCATCCGAGCAGGTTTCTACTCCTGGATTCTTGCAATTCCCTGGGCTGAAGCAGGTGTAACAAGTCAGGGAGTAGGCTACAGTTGGTGGGATTCGTTCATTGGTTAGTCTGATAGGTCCGCCTTCGTTGGATTCCACAGCAATTATTGCACTCACCCAACGGCAAACAGGCGACTGCAATCAGCGCACTGACCACCAACAATTTGCTACACATTTTTCAAAGTCTATTTAATCGCAGAGCGATGCGAAATGCGTTGTATTTGCTGAACTAAACTAAACTGAACTGCTTTGGCTTTTAGCATTGCCGCTTATATTAGAGAACGTCGCTGATATTGGCTCAAATACAAACTTATCTCATTTGATAACCCCCCCAACAATATCAATAAATAGTCGGTGACTCTAGCCCGATGAACATACCACAAATCTAATCTAATCGCTTTTAACTTTAATTTCACAATATCAGCTTATATCATCAAACGATCCTCAGCTGCGTCCCACATTGAAACTGTAAATAAACGCAATAAAACATAACTTCAGATGAGTATCCCAGAACCTTTGGAAACTTTCAATTATTTATTGACATAATAGAAAGTGCATTTTGTATGTATTCATTATTTAATCGAAATTTATTTAAATTTTCAAAAACATTTTTTTATTTTAAATTGGTAAAAGTTGTTAATTATATTTATTTTGTAATTTATTTATATTCAACTTCAGTCACCGATTGATGCCGAACTTTTATCGTAGTTTTGCCTTGTTGCCTATTATTGCAAATGGTCGTATTTGATCTCATTTGCAGTCAGCTGCTTAGTGATGTGCAGATTTGTGTAGTGATGTGTCGATATTATCGATAGATTTCTTGTTTTAAATATCATCACTATGAATTCTACACTGTAATACGGAAGGTACACGAGTTTATTGTATGGGTTGATTGCACTTTTATTTAATATTACAATAGCGTCCGCCTGCAGCATTCTGACTTGTTTAACATAAATAATATCCTTAGCTAAATAATATCCTTGACGTCTAACTTGACCAGGAGCAGCGCCACTATCGAGGCCATAATGGCAAAAGTGCTCCTGCTATGAGTGCCTGCTGGGTTGCCATTGCAATCGTTCCAATCGCAGGTGCGACATTTCTTGGACCACTCGTTGCTTGTGCTGCTCACGGTTAAGTTGCACACTGGAATTTCGCTATGAACACAGCCCAAAATCTCACGCACATTATAGGCTGCAAGGCGAAAGAGTGTTAGAAGCAAAACGAAGGATTCAATTGCAAATTAGGCTTACACTCCTTATAGTAGAAGTTCATGCAACTGAAATTGGTGCTATTCACGTACGGAACATCTCTGTGGAGGCCACGCAGCCAGTCGCTGGTCAAATTGGCTGCAGCAGCGCTGCAGACTATGCTGGTGGGTTCATGGCAGCTTATTGTGGGATAATTGCAGGTGTAGCAGGAGAGACCGTTCACTGTTGAGTAATTCGCTGGTTAACATTAATTTTGCCAATTAGAACAGAGCGTTGGGTTCGTACCAAAACTGCCGACAATTGATGCAAGCACAAGAGTAAAAACCAGTTTCTTCCACATTTTGCTGATCGCGCAATCGAATATGTCGGTGTTACTGAGGCTTTCGAACTGAGGCAGAGCATTTATATATCAACTTTGATTTTATAGGTTGGTAATAAAGATAAGTCTTAGTTATCAGCAGTTGCAATTCTTTGAACTGCCCCTTACAATGTTATTACACTTATACATATATACTCGCACGACTTGGCAAACACCCTTTTTAACACGATTTTGATGAGCACTGAATATAAATGACTTACTCTTTAACATTGTACACTCAGGAGCAGCTTAAATGAATACGATTTCATCTCATATTGTTAAACCTCATTTCCGTCCTTACATAAACGACGATTCTTTTTACCAAATTCTCTGTAGAGGGTCTTATTTAATCGGATTGATCGACATGTTCGGATCACATAGAGTGTATATATTCTTGATCAGCATAACTGCACCCATTTTAATTATAAAACTATCTTGTTGAAACTTGACATATATCAGTCACTTTGCTTCAGTCAAGGAGAACATATATTTTCTTGATCTGGATCAATAGTCGACTTGATATAGCCATGTCCGTTGATAGTTTTGTTTGCCCTTCAGTAGCTGTGCCTGCCATGCATGCTTACATTTGCGTGTGCAAAACTTTAAAAGGGAAATAAAACTAAGAAATTAAAGCTAAAATATAATTAGCATCTGGATTTAGGACAGATCATAGTCGAGCTTTTACTTGTTAAGATATAGATTACACACAGGAATACACATCTATACCAGGCCTGCATAGAATGTACTAAGCAAGCGCTTATAGTAAGTGAGCTGATGTGAATATTGGAAGGGTATACACATAATAAAGATAAGCACTCCGGACACGTTAAAGCCGTATTATACCGATACTGGGAACAGATAGTGGATCAATGCATGGTATAGCTACGTATAGTTGAGGTGTACAGTCATACACGGTTAGTTATAGGCGCATTTTAACAGTAAAGTTTGTCATTGTCTTCAATTTATGAGTTTATTTTTTAATTTGTAAGGTGCATTTACGATGTCTGACCAATAAGTAATGAGACTGATTTTTTAGCCGCGCTTGTGGTAACACTGCGAACCTGAAACTTCGGTCGGTTAATCTCCCATCCCTCCTCTATCGATACATGTGCTCGCGACTTTCGTACGTTCGATAGTTCTCCAGCTGTGTTGTGTTTTCGACAACGTGTTTGTAAGGCGTGCCACGAATATGGAACGACGTAATATTGAACAGCGGTACGCGATTAAATTTTGCGTTAAACTCGGCGATTCTGTTACGGAAACGTACGGTAAATTGGTCAAAGTGTTCGGTGATGAAGCCCTGAGTCGTGCTCAGGTGTTTCGATGGCATAAAGATTTTAAAAATGGTCGTGAGAGCGTCGGGGATGAACCGCGAAGTGGGAGGCCGGTTGAAGCTCGAACTGACAACAATGTTCAGCGTGTGCGCACTCTCGTGCATCAAGATCGGCGGCTAACCATTCGAATGTTGGCTGATGAACTTAATTTGAAACGAGAAACCGTCAGAAAAATTTTAACTGACGATTTGTCCATGAAAACGCTGTGGATCCTTCATCATGACAATGCTCCATGCCATCGTGCCTTCAGTGTGTCGCAGTTTTTGACCTCTAAAAACATCGCAGTGTTGCTGCAAGCGCCCTATTCGCTGGATATGTCACCCTGCTTCTTCTTCTTGTTCCCCCAAACAAAATTGGCCGTGAAAGGAACGCATTTTGAGTCCATAACTGACATCCAGACCGCCGTGACGAGGGTACTAAAGGACATTCCAGTCGAAGCTGAAAGAAACGTTGGAACCAGTGGATCACATCAATGTACCTTAATTTTTAAATATACGTATTTTATGGACTTAGTCTCATTACTTATTGGTCAGACCTCGTATATATCTTTCAACATTGGTGCAATTAGCCCCATTTTGTGGATGAGAATATTATTTCTGAGATAAGATACATCATAATTTTAGATATCACATTGCAGTGTGCAAAGGACCACATAACTTACATAAAGGGAAGTCACATATTTTTGTAGCTCCTGCAAATATTCCATCAATAATACGCAAATATGTTTACTACCAAAGATACTCTAACAAACGAAAACATAAAAAAGCAAACAGACAATTGGCAATTGCAAACACGTCTTAATGTCTAAACCTAAGCAGAAGTATTTGCCACAACAAATAAACAAAACAAGATAGAGGACAAAAATATATGTTAGAACGAGGCACAATGTTTCAAAAATTGAAAAGCATATATCAGTATCCTGGCTATTGCCAGGACATGTCACGCATAGCTGAATACTAAACAAAAAAAGAGAGAGAGAGAGTGAGACACACAGAAGAAGATGTAGCACTCAAGAGAAAAAGGAACAGCAAGCATAAGCTTTGGCCAAGGATACGTAGAGGATATTAAATGACAGGACAAATGGCAAACGTCCCTACTTTTGACCTGCATATTCTCCAGAGGAGCAGGTACTCGAAGTTAAACGAAAAGCGGAAATCCTGTGAACAATTCTACCACGACACAAACAACAAATAGCTGCGGGTTAGATTTATAAATACATATGTACATATACTAATATATATATATGTATATATATATATATATGTATGTATGCTGAACAATAGGTAAACAACAGAATTACAATATGCTTTTTTAAAAATTAGAAAAACAACGTGCAATAGACGCGATGAGGCTGGGCTCTGACAGGACAATAATATTGTGATGCCCACGATAAGCAAAAGGGGGGATAAACAGAGAAACACAAACGCAGACAGGATGGGGACTGGAAAAGTCGCAATGGCGCCTCTGTTTGGATGACAGTTGAGTTTTCTTTTCTCATTTGTTATTTTATTTTTTGGTATTTTTGTGGGTGTGGGTGTGGGCGAGGCGGATAGATGTTGCAACAAACGGAGTGATATCCGAGTCTTGCTTTTGTACTGAGAAACTAGCTAGATGCCTTGTGCATAGCATTTATTTTCAAGTCACGTATCCTTTTTAATCCTGACAAGAATATTATTTCCATAAAAAATGGCACGCAGCTAGCGAGCGGCCTCCGGCTGCGAAATCGTTTCGAGCATCAAGCATACGCCACGTATAACACAGCCGAATCATAGACACTGAGCAGCAGGCAGCGACACATGTATTTAATTTTATTTCATGCACACATTCAAACGAATTAAAGCATTAACAATACGGCCTCCTGACAGCTTAAAGCACACAGGCTTACTTAAGGCAACAATTGTCAGCGTGGCGTATGCGTAATGTGCGACACTTGCGGCTTAAAGGATTTAATGCTGTGCACACAGCCAAATATGGTTTCTGTTATCTTCAATTCAGTTGCTTAAGATTTAGGCGAGCAAAGCCTGAAAACAAATTTAAATATATATGTATATATATATCTTCAATAGAAGATTTTATCTAATTGTTGAAGTCAACTATATATAAATATAAATACATTAAAATCCAGCTTGCCATCTCAAACCAAGCCCTATTTTAATAAACTTACTAATTTTAACAGTTTTTAAATTCACTCAATAACTTTATGGCACAAATGTTGCACATAGAATGCGTCATAAAATTTGTTTACTTGTGCGAGACTGAGACGGAGACCGATAAGGCAAGTGACCCACAGACTAACGATTTGTGGCAGCACTTAAGCCGTCGCATGTTGTTTAGCTTTGTCTTAGCTTTTAGTAGCCTTCAGCATTGTCTAACGGGCGCAGGATCTGCTCTAATTCTCTACATTCCCTGCTGATACGAGTGTACATTGAGAATGTAAAATTTGTTTGTTTCCTGCATTGATGTTGAAAGTTTTTGCAGCTGCTGCAGACAATGCTTGAGAGTCTGCTTTTCTCCGCGCCTCCGCTTCTACTTATATCTATCCATCTATCTATCCATCTATCTATCTGTCTGTCTGCATATCTATCTGTCCATGGCATGCCATGGGACTGCCTTATTATTACAGTTTGTCGATTTGTTTGTATTGCAGTCTACATTGTTGTTTTGTCGCAACAACCGAGGCAACAAACATAAACTTGTTGTCACTTGTTCATTGTATGTCTGCATGCAAGTGCGTGTCTGTGTGTATGTGAGTGTGGGTGTGTGTGTGAGTGCAGCTGGCCAAGTAACAGAGAACAGCCAACAAGTCGATTGTATTAAATTATTTGTAGCTATTGTAATTTGTAATGTTGGCAAATGTCTGGCCAAAAAAATAGAAATAAAACCCATCGACAGCTATCTATTCGATGATGCCATGTCAAAAATTGCAACTGAATTATATAGTCCCGATATCGAAAGATATCACAACATGCACTTATTTAGACTACATCACGAATTCAGCTAAAATATATTTCGAAATCGCAACTAGCCTATTTGATTCATGGACTGATTCAGAATTGTCATATTCTTATTTTTCATAATAAAATGATGGAAATTTCCAATCTAGTTTGATATTAATATTTTGAAATACAATAAGTTTCAATCCGATTTAGTCACACACACATTATGTTAAGGTAATTTTTACAATTTTTAATTATGACAACAAAATTGATTTTTATTTAAAATAAATACATAAAAATGTTAACATGTTAAAGTTTTCCTCGGCGGAGAAGGAATGACATCTCCAACAACCTGCCTGCCAAATTTGGTGACTGTAACCTTAAAATTGTTGGAGATATGTGAGTTTATCGATTTGTGATGATCGATTTATATCGATTTCCTAGCCTCTCAGTGGACGTAGCACTTCAATTTTTACACTTTGATGCGGGCGCAGACCAGTATATGTTCCAAGTTTAAGGTGATACCCATTATATCCCTTCGTTATCAGAGTGTAAAAAAAAATCAAAAGTCAAGCAACTTTTCTGGTTTATTTGCATAGAAAACAAGACGAACTTTTGTTGACCAACTCGAATAGGAAACAGTTGCCTTGGCGTTGCGGCCATTCATCATCTGCACCTCGGGATATTTCTGCGAACAACTCGTAACTATCGTAATTGACCCGGAAACAGCTTAAAGCCAAATATTTACACAACATGTCGGCTGA
Source organism: Drosophila nr. medialis 2 BK-2023a (assembly GCA_035044325.1). NCBI lineage: Eukaryota > Metazoa > Arthropoda > Insecta > Diptera > Drosophilidae > Drosophila > Drosophila nr. medialis 2 BK-2023a. The sequence goes on from JAWNMH010000348.1 coordinate 2,364,943, forward strand.
GTTTGGTGTCCGGATGGGAAAAGGTGCCATCAATAAACGGAAGAAAATGCTCCAAGTGCAAAGGACAAAAATAAATATTTACGCTGCATATGCAAAGTCAACTAAAAGAGAAACGGAAACGAGAATCGCAGCAATCTGTAGGAAAAAATGGAAAAGTGGAGGTTATCATAAGTTTCTGGTGTCAACTAACGTAGTCCTAGTTTTGCAGGGCACTCGTTCAGCTTTCTATTTTTCCTTCTCCCACACTAATTGCAAATTAAACGCTGCAAATTGACCCAAGACTGCAGTTCCCATTCCCAATCCCAATTCCCTTTCCCATTCCCAATCCCATTCCCCCATCCAATCCAGTTCCTGTTTCCATTACCATTCCCCGAGGCGAGCCAATTGATGGGGCGTTTCTCACTCGCTCTTGTCTCTCTCTCTCTCTCTCTCGCAGTTAGCGATGCTGTTCGATATGGACACAGAGCAATGTGTGAAGCTGTAAATATATATGTATATATACATGTGTGTGTGTGCAATTTTGCACGTGAACTTGTTAACAGCAAAACCAACGTGGACAGCAAAGGAGACAGCAAATTGAACGGTTAATGGAAAAAAGACAAGTAAAAATACTCGAGTCGAGTGAACTCGACAAAGAGAGCAAGAAACCAACTGGAATATCTCTGTGTATGTATGTGTTATCCGATCTTGATAAACTTAATGCAATGGTTTATTCTTTTTGAAAAACATAAATATATAATATTTGTAAATACGAAATGACGAATCGATCAAAGCCTAAACGTGCCACAAATTTATGCCTTCATCTTGAAGATATCCAAGCTGAAGCTCACGAAGCAAACGAGTTGGGAAACCTTTAATAATATTCTCAATAAATGGAGGTATATATCTCTTACATCTGAGATATGAATATATATGTGGATATAACATACGTGTAAAAATACGCATTCATAAATTCTCAATAAATTTATAACGTTATCTGAAATGGATGTCTCCTGCTTCTGACATATATAGACAGATGTTGATATAGGTACCTAGTCAAGATCAAGTTTATTTCTTTACAATAACTCGCTTTTGAATATGAGATATGTAAATAGATATAGATATAAAATATGAGTAAAAATACGCAATTTATAATGGTAAAAGCCAAACCAGTTTGAAAAACAATAAAAAATAATCTACCTTATGCCTCTGAGATATACAGATAGATATAGATAAATCTCGATTGTCATGTTGATCCAGATTATACATACGTACATACAAATATATACTTCACACTTCTACAGAAATTCATTTAGTCATCAAAAAATAAATCATTTTCTTGGTATTTATCTTAAATGCCGCTAACAGAACCGATCCAATCCCTGACGGCCGCCACTCTGGAATAGACACCCGGATATTCGGGCTTGGCACAGCCAAAGCCCCAGGAGACGACGCCCCACAGTTTGCCGTGGGCAACGAGCGGACCACCCGAATCGCCCTGGCACGCATCCTTTCCGCCCGCCCGCAGTCCGGCGCACATCATGCGATCCGTAATGCTGCCAAAGCTGTTGTAGTCCCGCTTGCATTGCTTCTGGTTTACCTTAGGCACGGTCACGGCACGCAGCACCTCCGTCGATTCCTGCACATTTTGCGTGTTACCCCAACCGGTGATGGTGACGGCCGTGCCATCCGCAATATCCTCGTTCAGCTTGGGCAGCTTAACAAACGCTTGCGTCACATTTGTGGCATCGTATTCCGCTAGTTCCAGCACAGCAAAATCATAGTCGATAATGCGTGGATCGTATTTGGGATGCCGATGAACGGTGCGTATCTGCACCAGGACACCATCGATCTCCTTGCGCGTAGCACCGATGCGTACCCTCAACATATCCACATCGCTGCTCTCCACGCAGTGGGCAGCGGTAAGCACCCAGCCCTCGGCTATCAAACTGCCGCCACACATGTGATAATGACGCTGCAGAGAGACCTGATACGGATATTGCTGAATAGTCGCCTCTACGCCGCCCACAATGCGTCCATCCAGCCGCTGGCAGGCGGTGCAGCCAATCCCCGCCAGGAGCAGCGTAAAAATGAGCGTCTTATTGTTATTTGTCATGTTTGATGTCCAAAGGCTGAGTGTTTTTAGTTCCACCTGCTGCTCAGCTTATTTATATACGATGGAACTACATTTATCAATAGTAGTCGATTGGTTCTCAGGGTCAATCACTGTCTACTTGGCCTAGTTATGCGAACGCCGATACTCGTTGAATTTATGGCCAACAAACGGGGTCGCTCATTGTCATTGACAAGACTTATCTAACGACAATCATTAAGCTTAGCGACTTTCATAAATCAATTTATTCAGTCAGTAGAATTATTATCAAATCAACTTGTATTTTATACGACCATCACAAATATTCCTTGTTCTCCTCGTCGGGACTCTCGCTAGAAATAATATAAATTACATAATTGGTTAATTGTACAAGTTATAAGTTATCTTCGCAATACGAAAGATTACATTGAATGCAGCTGCAGTGTGGTCAAACTGCGATATGATTTAATTGAATTTGTCCAAATATAGATGGATGATATAATAGTCCAATAACTTCTTGACAACAAGTAGTGGCGTTTAGAACTATTTATGTATATAAATGTTTAATTAATTATTATTTAAATTATTTATGAATTTATATATATATATAGACAGAACTTTATGAGATCGAAGATGTCTCGGTCAATGCATTATTCATGACAAACTGAATAATATTTATGACCTACTTTTTATTTGGAGATCTTTAGCCAAGTCAAGAATTTGTTGTTGGACGGCATATTGCTGATTAGCTCCAACTGCAGACCGTTTTGTTGGGCCAACACTTTGAGATTGTTGATATCCCTGATGCCCCAGGCGGGATTGCGCTGCCTGAGATTCGCATCGAAGTCCACATTGCTTTGGGGCGTCAGTTGGCCATCCTGGGCATAAGGTCCGTAGGTGAAGAGTTTGCCGCCCGCTTTTAGCAGCTGGCCGGCGGCGCGGAAGAGGCCCTCGGAGCAGGCCCAGGGGCTGATGTGCATCATGTTGCAGTTGAGCATGTAATCATAGCTGGCCACCTTCACTTCCTCCAGAGTCTTCACTTCCCACTGCTGCAGCTCCTTGGAAATATCCACAAAGAGCGGCGAGCGAATGTTGCCCGTCGGACAATCGGCGACGTAGGCGGCAATTGAGTCAAAGTCCTCCAGCGAGTACTCGGTGGGCTGATAAATCACATTTGGAATCAGTGGTGCCAAAAATCCAGCATGTTGACCCGAACCGGAAGCGATTTCCAGCATACGCATCTCCGGCGTTTTTCTGTCCACCTGAAGCAGGAGAGCCTCAGAAATGGGCTGCGAGTTGCGGTCGGCCGAGGGATGGGTTCGCTTCATTGCGCTGCCCATCGTTGTTGCAGATAGAAAACGTATAAATGGTTGTGAGAATCTGTGTGCAGTGATTAATTTAAATAAAATCATAATGAAAATAATTGTTTACCTCATGTTGTTTATATATTATATTAGTGCTGAACAAAGCATCGATAGTAAGATATCGACACATCGATATACTTCTCATTCTCCAGCACGATAAATTAGAGTTGTCACGAACTGGTCTGAACAAGTTCAACTGAACTACTCGTTCAACTCGCTTATCGTTCGCTTTGTTTTTTTTTTTAATATTTATAAGATTGTAATAAAATAAAAACATATTTTTTATTTGTTTTAATATGTATAATTGGTATATATCAATTTTAAAATTTGAGTATAAATGGTGTGAAGATTTAAGGTTTGACAGCGCCACCTTGCGGTGAATATGGTAAATTTAAAGTCAGAGCGCCAAGTTATAATAATTTTTCGCCAAACTAAGCCAATTTTTTTGACAAACCTCTCAATTAGGTAGCCGCAGCTACCGCAAGGTGGCGCCACATAGAAAAGAAGGATATTATGGAAATTAAATGTTAAATGTGCGCAACTTCCTTATGAATACATTTGGTATTGCTTATGTTTTGATTTATTATTAAAATTAAAGCAGTTGTATTTAAATTGACATTTAAATTCAAATTTCAACTGCCGCTGTAGTCTTAAATACCGCCACCTACGGGCAACTTTGTTAAGTTAGTCCAACTAAGTCCAACAAATATCCGACATGTGGCTGCACTGTGTTCATAGTTGTATTTCATATTTAAGAAAACACGCAGAAATTTGGTCTTATAACTAAAATTTGATGATTCTCTTAAAGTTTTGTTTGACCAAGTTGGAAATCCTATATTGCTATATTGCTGATGATAAGAATTAGCTCATTTTTTGAGTTGTTCACGTTCCCAATCTGCTAGCTCATTCGAAAAATGCCCGTTAACTGCAGCTAGTGAAAAAATTGGAAATTTGTATTCGATAAAGTCAGAAGTTCACCCACTCGGAGCGGACCAGACAGGTTTACCAATTTTGATGTTTGTTTTAAAAACCTGTGTATTTTTTGTTTTATTGTTGCTTTCAACTTGTTTTTGCGTCTTAATTGTTTATTAGGCTACTTAAAAACGAAGAAGCATTAGACAAATCGAGATAAGACTAACTAACTAACATTACTAGATGAATATTTGATGAGGGATTAAGTTAAACTAAATTTAAATAATGGCTTAAGTACACACACTTTAGCTTCAACTACTAATTAACTGATTGCGACTACGACTAATGGCAGCTTATTTACGACATTTAGATGACGATTAAATTATGTTCATGTAAATGCATTGAAAATGGCATTAAATTAATTGAAAACATCTATCGACATATATATATATATATATATATATGTGCAGTTATGAAGTGGGCTAACGATTGTGAGCTATATCTAATTTGTCCGATATTTTTTTGAGGGGTATATATACACTATATATATATATATATACTGTGGAACTATCTGCAGCCGCACGACTCGACGACCATGTTGGGCAGCGTTTTGACAGTCGCCGAGTTGTTGGAGTCCAGCACGACCAACTGCAACGAGGAATACTGTTTGGCGGTACAGCAGGGCACCAGATCCAATGGTTTTCGCGAACCATTTGTGGAGAGGATTTTCTGTAAGGCAAAACCAAGAAAAATCAAAAATTGAGTAAAAAAAATCACTTCAGAGTCGAATTCAAATTGAAACCCACCAGCAAAGAGCTGTGATGAGATGCCGCCTGGGCAACACTCGCCACGGAACTGCAGGAGCCGCGACAGAAATAGGCATCGTAACCCTTCGGCTGCATTATCCAATTGTCCCAGCCGATGTCCGCGAATGAAATATATAGTTTCTCGCGGCAACATTCCGTCACACCGCTGGAACAGTTAATATTACGCTTTTGACGACTTTTGGTGCGACGATTCTGGGTGTCGATCATAATGAAGGGTCTGTAGTTATTGTTTATGGATATGATCTCCTCCATGCTGCCAATGTCGCACGATTCGCATGTTATCTGTATGAGATGACTGAGATCGCGATTTCCGAACCAGCGCTTGATCGGCCATTCAATGTTGATTTTCATCCACTCATCTGTTGGGCAAAATAGAAGATTTTCCAATTACAATAGGTACAATTGGAATCTTAAGTTTCTAAAGAATTCCTAGTTGAAAAAACCCAACTAATTCCAGTAATTCTCCTTAAATGCTCCCAACATTTATTGTAGCTTAGCACACTCGGAATAAAATATTCATTTTAGAAATTCGCAATATTATTTAGAAAATGAATTTCTAAAAAATTAAAAAAAAATTCTAATTTGACGGTACATTTAGAAAAAATGTGTCTCATTTTCAGGACAACAAATCTCTAAAATAAAAGTCAAGCAAATAAATTTAATTACTTCTTTCTGAATTTGAAAAAAAAAGAAAAGATTTTTTAAAAATAAAAAAAGCTCCATATTTTTGGCAAGTCTTTATAGATCGAATTTTTTCTATTATTTGTAAATCATTTCTAAAAACAAGAAATACTTTCTAGTTTCAGGGCGATTTTTAAAATTCTGTGCAATTTTTTGGCCGAGTGTATTTCAGCTGTGTAAATTCTATTGTTGCTCACCGAGTTCAGTGAAATTACGAATTTAATTTATTGTAATTTGATTTATTTCGATTAGGCATTATTCGTTGGATTCGATTCGATTCGATTTGTGCTTATCGGCAGCTCATCCCGTGCATAACTCGGCCATTTTACGATTCAGCAGAGTTTTGGTTGGGGAACAAAGTTCAGTTTTGTGCAAACACAAATATTTGACAAGAAGAAAATATTTTTAATTATAAATTTTGATCTCGAAGCCAAGTTATTCACCCACAATTCCCTGCCTATCAATAACCTTTCGACCAACAAAAAAAACGAAAGAAAGTACAACAACAACAATAACAACGTTGAACAATGAACAGTTGCCAATGGCCGCCTTATCGACTTATCGGTGTGCTATATTATTATTATAGTACCTATGTAGAAAAGGGACGATGACTTTGGGTTTTTCCGCTAAGGGCAATGCTGTGCAAAGGTCTGCTGATTGCTGGGTTTTACTGACACCCACAAAAAAGAAAGATTTAAGAAAAATTCTATTTTTTTCGAAAACATGTCTATTAATATGAGATGCATTTCGAAAGATTAGAAATGCAAGCAAAAATCGTTGCTGATACTCAGAAAATGATCATGCAATTTGCTCTCTCTATTACTATATAAGATATGATTGAGATCAGAGTTGAATCTTTAAATACTTAGTTCAAAAATAATACAAGTAATAAAATCGAATATAAGGATTTTTTATGACCTATTTTTGAAGACAATTCCAGGCTAATATTAAGAAATGCAAATCAATTCTCGAAATTTCCATTCTGACTAATAAGTTGAGGAATTCTGAGAATCAGCGCAATTTTTTTTGGCAATTTTGTTCATCTTTGGGATGATTGAGTATTCTTGCTTACCTTGCACATTCACCGACTGTATGGCTATCGTCTTGGTCAACGGCAGATAGCCGGAGTCCAGCTGCTGCTCCACCTCGGAGACAACAATCGTTTGCTCCCGCTGCTCGCTGCTCAGATTGCTCCCATTGCTGGCTTTGGTGTAGTTCTGTTTGTTCTTATAGAGCCAGAGCACAGCGCTGCTCACATCGAAGCCATCCGCATCTGCATCGTCGATCTTGAAGCTGAAACACATCGAGGGATGCCCGCCCAGACGACGGCACTCTCTTTCTTCTGTGGATGATAATAAAAAATAAGGGATTCGATTATATATCTACTTTTTACAGAGCTCGCTCGTGTCTAAGGTGATTTTCTGTTAGATTCCTAATATTTCTATTAAATCGAGTACAAATTTGTAATAAGTTCATTTAAGAATTCGAATTAATTAAGATTCTTAAAGATAATATATATTTTAGGTAGATAATAAAACTCACCACGTTGAAGAAAAATAAATTTCTGATTGGTGCGGGCATAGTAATCATCATAGTCCTTATTCTTGATGGACTCATCCGGATGCTGCTGCAGAGTTATGCCCTCAAAAATGGGGCGTGGCAGCTCCACGCCCGACACTTTGGGGCTCTCCTTGAGGCGCAGTTTCTCGAGGATTTGCTGCTTGACAAACTCAATGCGCAGATTGCGCAATTCCTCCTCGCTGATGTGCTCCTCCTGGCGATAGCTCTCGCATTTGGGGCAACCGCTCGACGCTGTCTTCGTGGTGGCATTTGTGCTCTGCTGCAGCTCGTTCTTCAGATATTGCTCTGCTCCATCCTCTTGCGAGTTTGAGTCATCCGCTTGACCGTCGTTGTCGTTGCCTACTGGAGCATTCAGCCACTCATCGAATTGGTGGCCCTGGCTGAGCAGCTGCCACAGTTTGGGGCTAGTCTTCAGTTGCTCGGGAGTGACACGATGATAGCTCTGCTCCTGTTGTAGCATGCGCTGCTGCTTGCTGCGCAGGTGACGCCGTACGCGCTGATCATACAGCTGCTGCTGATGCTGTAGTTTCTCCTCCTCGCTGCTGCTCGGATCGGGTGCAATGTGCTTGGGCTGGCGATCTCGCTGCTGGCGTGTGTGGTGCTGCTGCAGATGTTGCACGTGCTGATGCGGCTGGTGTCGCGGATGCGGATGTGCTCGCATCAGTGGCACGCTGCCCGCCGCCTCATCGGCGCCACTGGGATGCGATCGGGCGTAGATGTTGTTATTCTGCACGGCCAGGCACAGGAGCAGCATCAGGGTCATATAATATTTGGCCATATTGCTCGTCTATTTTTGGTTAACTCTTTTTACTTTTGAACAACTTTTGTGGTTTGTTAGAAATTTAGTTATTGCTACAATTTGGGAAATTGGCTAATTGCTATCTATTTGGTAGCAATTGAAACTCAATGTTCGTTGTCCTTTGGCTTACACAACTCATAGATTTGCAGCGAGTCTCACTTTTTGTTGCCGTTTTGTTCACTTTTTGTTGCACTTTTCAATTTGTTTGCAATTTATACGCAATTTTAATATTATTTTTATTTTTATTTGACTTCAGGCTGCATGGCGTTCAAATATATTACATATGTTTTATGTTATTTTGTATTAATTGGCATCAAGCTGGAATTACAAAAAAAATAATGGAAAATTAAAAAAGATGATCACGTGTTGAGAAAAAGAGTGATTCCGCTTCTAATTCGCAAAAGAATCCTTATTAAAAATATTTCTCAATAAATGTCAAAATCAAGGGACAAACAGCTTTATTCTTCCATCTACCTTGAATGTTGGACACGTGGCAAAGTGTACGGAATTTTAATCAAATCAAAAATGTTTTTTTTTTATTAAAGGTCAACTAAAATACGAAAAAAAAAAACTTTGCAATTAAAAAGCAATATTAAAATCTTAATTGTCATTGTCAGTGCAGATCGGAAACTGCGCCCGAGTAAAACTGATAATTTAGAGATTAACCCGATTAAGCGCAATTTTGAAAGGCATCACGTATACGCCGCATATTGGGCGCAGAGGGACCACACGTACCGTATAACTGTATTTCGATGACTTGGCACGAACCCGCTAGCTTTTTGTGTTATTCACAGGGCCGGGGTTAAGTTGCGAACCCGGACACGAAACACGAAGCACGAAATTCAAAATACGACTGGCAAATTGCGAATTGCAAAGCGACGAAGCAGGCGCAATTTTTGTTTTTTTTTTTTTCTTTTTGATTATTTGTGGATTTTCCTTCTGTGTGACAACGCAAACGAGTTGTGAATGAATGCGGCACTCGCCCGATTAGTAGATCAATTTATGTCTGTTAGGCGGTCGCTGCAATTGATTGATCATTGCCAAGAGAGCGACCAAAGAGAGAGAGAGCAATGAGTGTGTTGCGGACCCAAACTCTCTTCAAGCCGGTAAACGAACACAACACGAGCTTTGTTCGATGGTCGGTGTTCGCTCGTTTTTCCCACAGCCAGCGCCCCCCGCACCGCGCAGACACAGAGATTTCCCCTCATGGTTCACTGAAGACAAGACAAATTCATATGCAAACATTCTGCTTCATTGCATCAGCTAAAGAAGACGTTGGCGTTGACAGCGACGTCGACGGCGACGGCGAAACCAAAAAAAAAACACAAATTGCATAAATTTCGAGTTAATTTTTTTTAGTTTAGCATTCAATTTGATTATTTTCGGCACACACACCTGCGGCCAGCCACGCCCCTTTTGTCAACTAGTCGCCAGTGGATTTGGCTGCGGGTGATTCAATGCAACAATCGCATTCCCCCAATTGTCAATCAACTCGTGCGTGAACAGCAGCGATTCGGTGCTGATAACGCCACGAATATTGCTCAACTCGATCTATCAAATTAATTATATATATATATATATATATATATATATATGTGAAGGCAATTATTAAATTATCTGTATGATTGATGTTAAATCGCTGTGCTGATTATGCTGCGATTAAAAAATAAATACAGTAAGAGGCGCAGTAACTAAATGATACCGTTACAACTAATTGACCTTGTTACGTTCAACATCTATGCATGTACATATATATTTACATGTAATGTATGTAATGTGTAGCTAATTATCTAATTGAATTCAAAAGAAAGTTCATTTGCTTTTAGCAGACTTTTGTAACATAAATATGCGTTTCATCAGCCGAGCCATGATATTTAAATACGTGAGCCACAAATGTACAGTAAGTAAAACAAAAGAGAGAAGAGGGAGAGAGAGAGAGAAACGGAAATGATATAAGTAGCACTGCTAAAGAAAATGTTAAAAACAAAATACAACTTAATTAAAATAAGTAGCTTAACTCGACAGAACAATATATCAAAAAGTTTTGGATTTTAAAGTGTGCCAAAGATTTACAGTAAATCTAAATACTATTTTACCAATTACCAATTCTTTTTCTAATAATCGCTTTTGTGGCAGTTTGGCAGTTTTAAGTGACAATATTGTTGGTTCAGGTGTTGTCACAGAACACTCTTCGAACATAACTCCAATTTTTCGGTGTTATGGTTTATCTGCATTTACGATAGTTTATATTTTACTTGCTTCGATTATTTATTTGCATTTTACCAACTGTATTACGGCAGAGAAAGTGCCTAAATTGGGCAACGTCCACTAGGAGGCAGGAAATCGATCAAATCGAATCACATATCTCACACAATTTGAACTACATTTATTTGGTATGCTGTTGATGATGTCCTTCAAAGATCGGCATTTGCCACACCCACTACTGCCCCAGTTTTCCTAATGTTGAGAGCTTAACTTATAACGTAGATTTTTAGGACCCTCGTCCAACATTTTTATTGGTTATCAGCTGGTTTTACATATTGGTATCAGAGTATTTCGCAACGTTTTCACCCATTAAAAATGGTATAATTGATTTCGGCCCGTATCTTTCCTTATTTTTCAACCAAAATCTCTTAAGTTTAAAATTTGCTTTCGAAAAAAATCATGTCGATTGATTGACACTATTATCATTTACTTTTTCATTATGAACGTGTAAAAAACGTAAATGTAATCAGAATATATTTTGGAGTCACACGAATTATATATACATGTGTGTAAATGTAAAATTTTTCCAGAATTCAAAGTGACATCGATTGCGCCAAGTGGCGACACGTGACTGATCAGCACTGATCTCAGTTTTGCGCAAATTGGTAAAATAAATGCAAATTATAGTATTTAGTGATTATCAGTGAAAGAATCACAGATCAATCAAACGGCTGCCAATCAGCGGCGCGCGACCGAAGCGAAAGGCACTTAGCAGGGTGTGGATGGGGGAGGTCAGGGGGGAGGAAGGCTCTTGCTGCTGCGAGCGAGTCGACACTTCGTTAAATGGAGCAGCGCATTCAACGTCTTCGTCAACGAATCAAACAAGTTGGCTACGTCATTGAGCACGCAAACGAAGCGTGATGCGTCGAACAGACACTGACGCTGACAGAAGAAGCGAGCGAAGAGACGAAGAAGTCGAAGTTAACGAAGAATACAACGAAGTTCGGTTCGAGAGTTGCGTGCAGAGTTTGCTGATGGCAGGGTGCAAAGTACAAACGAAGATTGGCAACGCCAACTTCTGGGGGTTTTCCATGCGCTGCGCTGCGCTGCTCTGCTCTGGTCTGCTCTGGTCTGCGCTGCGCTGCATTCGTTAATAGCGCGCAGCGAAGATTATCGCAAGTGCAGCACTTCGAACTACAGTTGAATGCACTGCAAAAATGTTCTTTTGCTTTTCAATTTGTGTGCTTTATTTTTGGTGATCTTCACTCACTCCCCCTCCTTCTCTCTCTCTCTCTCTCTCTCTCTCTCTGTCCCTGTCTGTCTGTCTCTCAGTCACACATAGTCTTACTCTCTTTCTCCGTCTCACTCTGTTTCTCAGTCTGTCTCTGTCTCTGTTAATGCGCATTGTGCTGCGATCAGCATATTGGAGCATGCCTCAGCGTGAACTTTGGAATCGCACACGAAGATTGCTCCCATTTATTGGATTAGAGGCAGCAAAATCGAATTTAAAACACAATTTTTTTTATTTATTTATTTATTTAAGTATTTGTTAGCCTTACTTAAGGTTGCAATTAAGTGCTTTTGGATAATTAAGGTCTAACAAGTCTTTTGCAGCTATAAATCAGATGGTAGCAATCCAGATGCGCTGAAGGTTGAGTGAGGTTATGTCACCAATATGGCGGTCATTTCAATATGGCGGCCTTCATTAAATATTGCACACTCATCAATCAATCAATCAATTATTAGATAGCATAACACAGAAGCGATCAAATGTGTTTCCATTTTGGATTTACAATAATAAAATTAATTTTCATTTAAAATAATATTTGAAATTGGTATATAAAATATCAAAGGCACTTATAATTTTGGATTTTAGTTTAATTAAAATCAAAATTAATAATTTATTTATTTTCAAATTAACATATTTACATAAAGTCACTGTTGCATATTATAATATCAACAGATCAGATTACTAATTAAATCATAATAATACATTATTATTAATAAATACCAATACGTAAATGTATTTTCGAATTTAATTATAACCCTTAATTTTTTTTGTTAATTTCCAAAGTGTTTAGCTGCTTTTAATGACGTTTGATATTATTGATTGTGTAATTATTTATTAGCACAACTATTTGTTTATTTATTTTATTTGGTTAACAAAAATAAATCGCTTAATTCACAATTTTCTTATTACTCACCTTCCAAAATCGTTTAGTTAATTCAATGTTTATGTTAATTTAATTGCTCCTATGCATATTGCAATTAAAAATTTGAAAAAAAATATTGTAAATTTAACTAATTAGTTAAAATTGTTAATCAGGATTTTCATCATTTGAACTTGTGCACTTTTGAAGTGGCAATGACCACCGTTTTTATTTTACGTAGTAAAAATAAATTTGTTGGTTATTATAATTTTTTTTTTTTAGTCTTTGTTAAGTAGCACTTGTTTCTTTTTTATATAAAACACTTTTTATTTGGATTTGTATATTTGTATATGCATTTATTCGATGGAGCAACGTTTTGTTCGATGCGAGCAGTCCGACTGACTACGTGTGAATAATTCGATGCTGGGCAGCCAGCGACCGCAAAGGCTGCCTTGCCTCTGGTTCGGGCTGCTTCGCGAACTCCAATTAGGAGCACAGCTTGTAAAGGTGTTTGAGTGTGAGAGCGAGGGAGAGAGGGAGAGAGGGAGAGAGCAAAATTAGGAAGAGATGATGTTGCGGCTGTTGTTTGATAACAGCGATATCAATGCTTGGCACCGCTGCTCAGGCACATTATATGATGCGCAAATTTGAATGCTTAACTAGGCAAGGAGAGAGCATGAGTGGAAGAATGAGAATGAGAGCGTTTTTGAGCTGATAAGATTGCTGCCGTCGGCTGACTTTCCCCCAACGACTAACTCATCTGCGTGGCCTCTTTCATCATGTGAATTTCAAATCCGGTTGCAACTTGTGCGTTGGTTGGTTGTTCGCTGCTCGAATCGAGCTCATACAAAACGTGAGCAGGCCAATGCGGCTGTTGACGTAGTCGCACTATTTGCAATCGATGTCCATGTTTAATTGAAACATTAATATTTTGAAGGTGCCTCTGAAGCGGTTCTTTAATATAATCTATATTATTGTTTATTTACTGATAAGCACTTCGCTGTCGGCGCATGTTAAGATTATTGTTTCGATGCGATTAACCAGTTCTTGTTTTTTTAATTTTTGGTAATCTACTTTTAATTGTTTAATTAGCCTTCTGTTGAGCTGCTACCCACGTTCGCCATGCATGCTCGACAACAACTTTGCAGGAGGTATTATACAAATATTGGTAAGCGTGTAAAAGGAGATATTCTTGATCAAAGCCAAATTAAGCCTGACAGTTTTTTGATAGACGAATGGAAAAATTGAAAGAAAATCGACAAGCGAAGTTTCCCTTACTTTTCTGGAAGTATGTTCCTAAGGCAGTTTTCACATAATCAAATATAAAGATAAATATAAAATTATGTACTGTGCTTAGTTTAAGTTAAATAAAAGCTTGTTACTTAACTGCAATGTGAACCCGAAGAACTTTGCTCTCACATTTCATGATAATCTTTTGGAATTTTTTCAAAGTTATTTCGGTTAGAAATTTTTTTTTTTTTTTTTATGTATGAAAAAGATTCTGGTAAATATTTTGATTTCGCTCATGTTTTTGCTGCAGACCTTTAGTAAATACTCTTGCGATGGATAATAAAAATATACAAATATTTTCAAACCCATCGATTAGTTTTCAATTGTATTAAAATATCAGCAACTGGGGAAAGTTTCTTATTTAGTCGTAAAGGATGCCAATTTCAAAAGGGAATTAAATCTTCGTCATTTTGAAATTATTTTGTGGATTTTTGTTTTGTTTTTGACAATCAGCAAAATAAATAACATGTATAAAATTGAGTTAACAGAAACTCGTGTTCTAAATTATAGTTTGATTATTTTTCCATAAATACATAAACACATGTAGAAAGCAAGATTGAAGGAATGGGGAATGAGTGAGTAAGGAAAAGCAGAGAATTTTTAATATAGATGACTCGTTGTTGACAACCGGATAGAGCCCAGACATACTTAAATTAAAAAATTGATAACCATTTGATAACACCCACGACTTTCGAATAAATTGGCAAATAAACAAAAATATATAAGAAAACGCCCATAATTAAAATCGGCAAGTGGCAAACGGAATAGAAAAACAACAGCGGCAACTTTGTCCTATTTTCAACTAATAATTATAATGAAAAGATTAAATTTAAATAATAACAATAACATATATATATGTATATATCAATTATTATAGTTTTTAAGACTTTTCTACAAGTTAAAAAAATCGCTGTTATTTAAATTTTAAAGTAGTTCAAAATGTAAAAAAATTCGATTTATTTTAAATATTTATTTAAAACAATGGAAAATATTTCGAAGATATTTGAAAGGAGTATCATAATAGGCAATGGATAACGTGTATTTGAACAGATGTTCAACAGTTCATCAAAAGCCATATACCCGATTTGAGGTAGGGTATACTCATGAGTAATTAACACATTTAATGATGCTCCATCGGATCAAACGGATCAGGGCCACGATTTCAGGTGATACACGTGCCCGAAAGCACTGAATCATTTCGAAGACAGTAGTAGCAGTGGATTGGGGAGGGAGAGGGGAGAGGGGTTGCTCTAGGGAGGGGAGGGGGAGGGGTGGGGGTGCCGATGGAGATGTGCATGTGAACCAGGCGTGAATCCTGAGCTCACTAAAAAGATAAATGAATGCTAAATATAATTTGACAGTTATGGCAGTGGAGCAAAGGTTCATTTATTTGAAGAGCGCGGAAATTTTTCCCAATCTGCTCACGAGTAATTATTGAAAGCGAGAGTAGTCGTGTGTGTGTGTGCGCGTGTGTTTGTGTGTGTGTGTGTGACGCAGAAAACGATATTGAGAATACGCCACAACCAATCGATTTTGGACTTTGTAGCCACTTGGCAGCAGCAGCAGCTGCTGTTGCTGATGCATCGCCAGACGCTCGAGAGACTCCCGATTGGCCCTGCCCGACAACAAACACATTGAGTTTATTGTTTAATTGAAATGTGTGCGAGTGTGTGTGTGTGTGTGTGTGTGTGTATTATAAGGCTTCTTTTTTTGCCCGCTCGATGTCAAAGTCCATTTACGAGTCATGCGGCAGAGTCATGTGAACAGCAGCAACAAGCAACAAGCAGCAACCCAAAAAATACTTCCATCTAAAATAGGCCTGTGCTCAATTTGTGTCAATATCTCAATTTCAATTTCAATTTCAATTTGAATTTCAATTTGAATTTGTACTACAATACAATTAACTAGACAAAGCATTTCAAATTTCACGCCTTACATTGACAGATGCGATTGTCATTCTTGCCAGTTTAGCAGCCAAAAATAAAGCAGCCACTAATAGAACTCAAACTGTTGAAATCGCTGGGAAATATTGCATTATGTGGTCGGGCGAAGCGCTAATTGCCGGAGACGAGTGCCGATCTCAGTCGGTATTGAATCTTTTGCCACAGTTTGTTTTTATTTTGCTGCCATACTAATAAATAATACCAATATTTGCGTGTCATCAGGCCTAATCGCCGGCTCTTGCTTTTGTTTTCTCTGCTCGCTGCTTTTCGCAAAAACTATTCAAACTTTTTGAATCACGATTTTTGATTCCAGGAAACGGAATCGCGGGCCAGTGTATGTAAACGATAATTATATATAATATTAATCATAAACACTACGTGAAACTATTTTGGGTGAGCTACGTCAGTAAATAAAAACAAAAATATTTCATGCAAGAACTCTTGTTTCCACTGATCGTGTTTGTGGCAGCTATATTATATAGTCTTTCGATACTGCCTGAAACTATGAAAATGGATTTAATTAAACGAAATTAGAGTTTCCAAATTGTCACACAAATGGATGACAGCTCAACACGGATAATAGTTTCACATTTGCAACAAAAATTTATCATGTCTTTATATTCAAAGTTTTAGCAACCAGTAATGTTAAAAATGTACTTGACTTGCGAACCGTTTCAAAGTTAAAGTACGAAACTTTTTCAAAGATCAAAATGAAATATCGATTGTCGATTTGTGAGGAGTTTTAAAGAATCGCGAAAGCATTTCAAAGTGCACAATACCTGAAAGATGAGAGACGTAAGCAGTCAGCGATGATATAATGATGCTTTTAAGGAATAGAAGCTTGCTAAAGGCTCAGTGTTCCTGGAAAAGCACTCACAGCTGGAGCTATGGTGGAGATGAAATCTGAAGGTGTATCCAAAAGCACTAGAAGTTCCCTATATCAAGAAGACATTATGAGAACACCGTACGCCTTAATTAATTGAATTAAATAGAAAGTCTGTGCCCCGGAAGCACATCAGAGCTGGAAACTGCAAAAAAAAAGTCACCTAGGCAATAAGCAGGAGATGGAAAGCAGCTATCAAAAATTCTGCGTGACGCACTGAATCAGTTCTCGAAATTTCAGCACGTACACCAAACGTAAATCAGGTTTTTTAGTTTGATAATTGCTTGAAATAAAAAGTAATGCGATTCAGTTGGAATCTACTTTGATTAATATTGAGCAACTGTGCAAGTTTCATTAGGATCGATTAGGAAACACGAGCAATAAAAAAAACACACGCATCAAGTGAAAAGATTAGAGTCCATCCAAAGTTGAAGCGAAATGTTATGTTCGAGCCTACCGATAAGCAAAACGTGAGACAAATTTCCGCGTGTTTTGGAGGCATAGTGCACCGAGCAACAAAGTTGATAGTGTCGAGCCAATTGAGTCGCCAATCGTTGAAGAAGTTTGCCGGAAACCCACATTTTATATTTGTTGACTCTAAAAACCAATATATATTCGTCTAGCCTTAGGATCTTCTTCATACTCCTCTTCTATTATTTTATTTCCCAGCACTTCTCTCAATTACATAATTACTCAAGCGATGACTTTGCTAAACAATCAGTTTCTATAGGCACAACAATTAGTACTATGACTATAAATTGGAACAACAATCTACCCAGATTATCAAAAACAAAACTGATATAATAAACTTAATAGCCTAGAAAACTGTAATTATGAAAACAATAGCAAACCAATCTGAAGTGCTAAGACAAGTTTGATGCTCGTGTCGCCTTGTCAGATCGATAAGAAAAATAAATAGCAGATTGCAGATTGCCTGAAATAGCAACAACAAATCGAACAAATCAAGCGCTGATTGGTCAAATCTACTCGAGCGATGCGACCAATCGCTGATCTGGCTTGATGTGGCCGCAAATAAATATAAACAAAGATAACCCACTCCCCTTCCCACTCCCCATTCCCATTCGCTTTAGTTTCGGTTTTTACCGGTTTATTATTTGTCTATTTGTTTGCTTGTTGTCTGTGGCTTGAACGCAATGATGTTTCACCTGGCTCGGCTCGTGCCAGTCGCTCTTATCAGCCCAGGCGATAAGAAGTGCGTGTTGCGATCTCTTCCTCGTTTCCAAATCCATCGCAACGATCAGTCGCGATCCAAGGGGCAAAGGTATCTTACTTGCTGATAACTGGGCCTAGTCCCAAAAGTTTGTCAGATCAAATTTTGTTTTTGATATGGAATTCAACTGCGCAAAATTACATTGCGTACGACATGGCCGTGATATGGACGTGATGTTCAGAACCTTAGCATGCTGGCCTCATGAAATGACTTGTCATTTATGGGAATGATAAGATTGGTGTAGTCGAGTGAAGCTCGACTGCGACATACCCTGAACTCAGCTGTTACCAAAATTTCCCTTTAAGTACATTGATCTTCTTTGAGGAACATGCACTGAGGAGTTAATATGAATTAGTTATATCTATCCAAAATTTAACTTATGATCATGATGGAAACCTATATCATTTAATTCATTAAAAAACTAGATAAATTCAATTTATATTTAAGCAATTCAGAGAATTAATTTAGCAAGCGAAACACTTTCGAAATACTTGTAATATTTTCCATTTTATTCTCAATCATCATTATTTTTTCAATTCTCATCTTATTTTTTTGTTGTTTTTTTTTTCGTTTTATACATATGTATGTATATATATATATATATAATATTTGTAGTACTCCACCTGTTTCTGCGTTATTGTTTATTAATATAAAGTTGGTTTCATTGTAATTTAGGTATTACCATTTTCATGTTATTTTTGTGTTTATAAGTAGAGTAATGAGCAAGTTTTATTTTAATTATAATTCATTATTTAAGTATGCATTTTAATCTTAATAGTTAGGTTTTGCCAATTCTTTTTTCGTGTCTTGTGTTTTTGCTTTCTTCTTCTTCTTCTTTTCATTTCATATTTTTTAAAGTATTAGGTGACATTTTTTTGTAGACTTTTCATACATAATAACAAAAGTTTTGTATATTCCTGTGGTCAAATGTATGCAATGTGTGTGTGTGTGAGTGCGTATATGATGTGTGGGTGTGCTAGTGTGTGTTGTGTGTGCTGTGTGTGTTGTGTGTGCCGTGTGTAGGTGTGTCTGTGTTGTTGGTGGTCATTAATATTACAGATTATCTTTTTGTATGAAATAAATCAAAAGTCATTTTCATTTTATTAATAGTTAAGTGTCGCCTTTCCAATATGTGTTTGTTTGTTTGTTTGTTTTGTTGGTATGGTATATATATATATATATATTTGTATGGATTTATCTATGCATTAAACGTTAATATTTCCTTCTATTAGTGACAAATTTAATGAAACAACAATTTCTCTCACATATTAAAAGTTGTTTTTAATGCTTTTACAACAATAACAAAATTTATGCTTTTATTTTTTATATGCGCACTATATTAATTTTCGACTGTTTCCTTTTTTTAATTTTAGATAACTTTCTGGGTTTATTCAATTTTGCATTATGTATCCTAATTATTCGTTTACATGTATGTATGTTTGTATGTATGTATGTTTGTATGTATGCGTAGTTGCCATTCCATTTCATTTATTTATTTCTTGACAAGTTTTGCGATTAAATGAAATTATAAATGCACTGGAAAAAATAATGATGTCTGTGTTGATTTCGTTTTCATTTGGATACGCTCTGTCTGAGGTGTGTGTTGAAAAAACGGCTTGTTATATGTACGATATAAGTATATTTTTTATAAATGTTTTCGTATAGAAAGTTGCTTGTATATAAGGTTCATAGAGAGCAAAAGTTGGTTTTTTTTTATAGCATTACGTGTCATATTCTTTTAAGTTATCTTTCATGGTTTTGGGTTTTCTTTTGTTTTGTTTTCGATTTTTTTTTTTGGTTTTTTTTTTAGCAAAAAGCACGATTTCCAAAAAGCAAAAATCGCATTGTCAAAAATTTGATTTAATTCGTAAGTTAATTTTGATAGATGTTATCATATTCGTTTGTTGTCCGTGTGTGTTTCCTTCCATCCACTACTAGACCAATAATGTGTGTGTATTCGCATTATTTAATACCATTTCTTGTTTGTAAGTCAATATATATGCATATGCCTTTAGAAAATTATGGACTACACATACAAACATTGAAATTTGTTTTCTCATTTATAAAAATAAACAAACATAGAAAATTTCGCTGAACAACTTATGTATTTTGCTAAAACTTTAAGATTTTATTATATATGTATTTTTTTTTTTATTTTTTTTTTTTGATATGGAATTTTACAAACATTCGTACAAATACATAAATGTAGGTACTTTATAAGTATTATATATTAATTTTTTTAGTTGTTATGTGAAGGAATTTAAATGCAGTGTTACATTTCAATTTGCAGGGAGGGATAGAGAGAGAGAGAGAGAGAGAGAGAGAGAGAGAGATGGAGGAAGTGAAAGAGAGTTATCTGAAATATGTTACTAATGGTAATGTTCCCCCCGTCTCGTTGAGGGGATATATCATGTATGCATGTTACGCGCGATTTGGCCTACCAGGTATACTCGTACATTAACTAGGTAAGATTCATATATATATATATCTCAAAACGCACGCTCGCCGCTCTCCTCTACGAACATCAGTCAATGATCCCACTCTCATACACGCACATACACACACCCCAACACACACACACCCCCACACACACACACGCACACATACAAGCACTCCCTGTCGAATGTGTGGAACTAAGCTGCATTGAATTTATGTATTCAGACATTACACATACGCACTGTTGTTAAGTGTTACGACTTACGACAATTGCTAGTATATTAATATTACAATCATATATATATATATATATATATACGTATTATATATATTCGGCTAATATTTTGACTAATGCTTTTTGCATGCACTTTCTTTTGATGCTGTTTCCATTGTTTTGGTTGCTGCTTTAACTTCGTTCGTATTGGTTTTGTCTGCACATTGCCAAAAGTCCCCTCACCACCATGCCTAACTATATATTATTTACTATGCATTTAAGTCTATTGGCTTAAGAACTTTTCAAATGTGTTTTGGTTTTTTTTTTTTTACTTTTAAGTATTTTCTTGATTTTCTTTTCTTTTGTTTTCTTTTTTTTTTTTGCTATTTCTTGTCAGCTTTTAGCTGCCAGCAAAATGAGCCAAACATTTAAATTCTTTATGCATGGTTAATTATGTTCTTTAAGTTAAATATTAAGTATATTTAGTTAGTTAATTAGTAGTTATTAAGTTATCGATTTTGTTTTCGTTTTTTGTTTGTTTTTTTTTTTGTTTGTTCTTTAAGTATTTGTAATGGAAGACATTTTTTATACAAGTTTAAGACACAGAAAATATTTTTTCTTTATATTATAGAGGTGTGTGTGTGTGTGTGTGTGTGTGTGTGATGGTATGTGAGTATATGTTTGTGTGAGTTAGTATGTGTGTTTAAAAAGTTGTATAAATAGTATTGCCAAATTAACGATATGTGAATTTCTATAATTGAAAAATTAAATGCTACGCACATTTCGAATATGTATATATATATTTTTATTTTAGCAAATTAAATATAAATAAATAGTTCGATATTTAAGTGAATTGGTTTGTTAATTGTATTTATGGCTCTGGGGGGGGTTTATAAATATACACACAGTATATTATGTATACATACATTTGTTATGCTTGTCAAAATGATGTTGTATAAAAATGTATATAAAATAAATGTCATTTCTTTTGCAAAACTAATTCCTATTCACATACATATATCGACTTTTCCTGTTGCTATATATATGTAAGTATTTTTTTTTTTTTTCATTTACTTTATTGTATTTGTTTTGCTTATTGCTGTTCAAAATTGGCTGCCATGCATGTCGTCGATATGAACTGATTTCTGTTGTTTTTCTTTTCATTTTTTTTTTTGTAATTGTTTATACATTGCTGTTGGTATTTCAAGTCTTCTGTTTGTTCAGTGAATTTGTCATATAACTTTTGTGGTTTTAAGGTGTACTTTTATTTTATTTTATTTTGTCCTTTTTCTGTTTTATTTTTGGTTTTTATCGTAAAATATAATACTCGATATTTGTGCGTACGCAGTTAGTGAAATCATTAATTTTG
Source organism: Drosophila nr. medialis 2 BK-2023a (assembly GCA_035044325.1). Taxonomy (NCBI): domain Eukaryota; kingdom Metazoa; phylum Arthropoda; class Insecta; order Diptera; family Drosophilidae; genus Drosophila; species Drosophila nr. medialis 2 BK-2023a. Next base: position 2,386,899 of record JAWNMH010000348.1, read on the forward strand.
TTTACATATTTTTTTTTCATTTGTTTTTTTGTTTTTGTTTTGAATTAAGTATTTCGGTAGGAATTTTGTTCTGTTAAATACTTTCACGTGCTATTTACATAAACTGACTAGTATATATATATTTGATTTTGTTTTAATTCATTGTGAAATAATTAGTTTGCTTTTCGTTTAAATCAATTGCATGCCCTAATCTTAATTTTGTAGAATACCACATTATAAATTAATAGTTGGAGAATGGAAATAAGTTTCTGTACTACAAATATTTGATTTAAATTGTGTTTCTCTCTCGCTGGTTGGCCAAACACAATTACGTAACTAATAGTATTTAGCTAATATTTACTTTCGTCTAATTGTCAATGGAAATATATAGATTTTTGTTGTTGTTGTTGTTGCAAATTATTGTCTACAAACATATAGATATAACCGTATTACGTGTGAACTTTTGTTTGGCTATGCAATTCAAATGCCCAAAGAAATCAAGAAACGGAAATTTTCTGCAAATGCGTCCGCTCGTTTCTCGATGCCGTAAAGCCTTAACTTATCGTATTCATTCTCGTTCTCGTTCTCGATCTCGTTTTCAATCTGCTCCTGCTGCTGCTGCTGGTAATCATGTCCTTTATTGCATTCAGTGCTCGTATCACGCATTGGCCAGCACAAAGGTGACGCTGACCATCAGCAGGTGCGCAGCTATAAGGGAGGCGGACATGCGCAGCAGTGTGCTGCCACGCCCACACTGCTGTATCTCAATCTCCTCGGGATGGTAGTTAATACATTTCTTGGGTCGGCGACGCGACTGCTGCTCCTGACTTTGACGACGCGGGCTGCATGCACCTGTTTGTTGTAAATCCAACAAATATTGTCACTGACATCATCACTGATTTATCCGTTTTGTCAACTCACCGACAATGCCCGACTCCTCCATGGGCTCAATGTCCAGCTGCTTGGAGCCGCAAGGACACAGCGTGTCCACCACAAGCAGAATCAGATTACTGTGTGGAATCTTCTGCACACTAAACGGCCGCTCACAGCCCGACACATGACAATTTGTTAGTTTACCCTGTAAGCACAAAACAGTGTATTGATATATAAAAAACAATGTAAAAAGATTAACAAAAAAAGATTTAAAATTAATAAAAATACTCGAGTGCTAGAGATAGACATTATTCGCATGATTCCTGTACAAGCTATACGATATAGATGTTTTTTGACCTATGATGAAACAGATAACTAATTCTCTCTGTTTTAAATATCTTGGTAAGCAAAAAAGTTGTTTAGACAAGAAGTCATGTTTCGATCGTTTGTTTCTATGCTATCTTTAAGATATAGTATCCGGATTTATTCCCTGTTTCGCCAAGATAACCTGAAAACTGAAAAGTACCCACCTTTAGTGGGTTATTTTGACCGCCTTGATTGAGGCGTTCCGGTTGCAACATATAAAGATCGGTGCGCAGATCACAGCGTCGCGCATTCTGCGGATCGGCCATGAATCTGGGTCCACTGTGGGGCCTATGCTGTTTGGGTGGTGGTGTCGTATAGTCCTGAGAGAAAAATGATTTCAGATTAATATAGATATAGATATAGTTATAGATATAGATATAGATATAGATATAGATATAGATATAGATATAGATATCGATATAGATATATAATTTAATAACAGCAACAGATTGGTGTTTAGCACGCACCGCATCTGCTGTGGTAAATAATTCATCCATTTCCTGATCCACCTGCATGTGGTACTCGTTGTCAAAGTTCTCCTCATACTCGTCCGCGTAGTTGTTCTCTACAAAGACAACATCCTCGTTGTCATATGTCTCGTAGTCGTCCTGTGGCCAAGCGCGCAGTGAGGTGGGCATCAGCGATAACCAAGTGGCGCTGAGGGCCACCAAATGCTTAAGGAACCAGCTGCCAAGGCGATGTGGCTTTAGAACGCCACCAGCTGCCGTATAGGGGTTATCGGAATCGGAGCAGACGCCCTGATAGTCGTTCACCGTGACGCGCTTGTATATGCGATCCTGGACCAGAGAGTCCATAATTGTTCCATCAATTTGTCCAAAAAACTTGCCCGTATGCTCCATTTCCTCCGAGATGATCACAAACCCACTGTTGTCCAGCACATAACAATCGAGATTATCGGAGGCGCAAGTTCGCTTACAGCCCGTCATCCCAGTGCACTAAACAAAGAAACGAGCTTAAGACAAATGCACACCAAGATTGGGCTAAAGATCACTCACTGCTGATGTGATGTTGATAAAGTGCTTGGCCAACGAGTCGTGCTGAAATTGCAGACCCACAACACCAGCTGGGGCCTTATGTCCGCGATGCTCCACAAAGATCGCATGCGAGGCAGTCACCAAAGTGGCGTTCGATTTGATGGCATAACCGGAACCGAAGGGCACACTATACACAAAGCTATCCGGCTCCACCGTATGCTGATCCACGGCACGCTTGTACCACGAGGAGTCCATGGCACGCACATTATCCTCGCTGAAGTGCCTGCGGATATGAGAAGAAATACAATTACTGAGAAAACGATTTATATCGATTTAAAAGAGACCAGTTATCGATCAAATGAAACAAACTCAACACTGTACTACTAATTATTCCTTGTAATGATTACAATAGACTCTATCATCTATCAATCAATTCAGAGCCTTTTAATTCTATTATCAAGAACTCAATTTAAGACGCCTTATCTCGTAAATAACTTTTTCGCCTGCACTTCTGGTGGGGCTTAACTAATTCATACTACTTTTTTTTTGGTCTGATTTGGTTTTTCCTGGGTTTTCGACTCTTTACTTTGACTTTAGTTGTCATTATATACATACAGTATATTTAGTATATATATTATTGATATTTTGCATCCTCTTGCGCGAATTGAACCCCATTCACAGGGTATAAGAAAAGGACTCTCAGTCAATCTATTTTACACCATACTGAGCTTTAATACCTATATCTTCACTATTCGGATTGAAATCAAGGGTGCAAACCTGATGTGTTAAAACTACAAGAATCAAATTGAACCAGCCCAGAAACAGTTTTCACTCTTTGCCTTTAGTATTCTAAACTGGTATCTCAATATGCGTTTGTCATCGTACTCTAAAATGCTACTATGCATTTATATATAAATTTTCTGTTAATTATATTAATTAAAATACGTTCTCTGTGTGAAAGCAGAAAGTAACTTATCAGCTTAGAGCTGATACCCTACGCTCCACTCTCCGTTTGTTGGCGACCTGATGCTGATAATACCTTCAAGGTATTCATTTCATTGCATTTCTGTAAATACATTCAATGTTCAATATATACATTTGCTTTTTATAATAATTTGTTCATTACGAGATATTTATGGAAATTGATGAATTGAGTTTTTGTCTGCCTGACTAATTGTCAAAACCATGTGTTAAACTCTACAAGTTTATCTCTCAAAAATATGTTTAAATTCAGTCAGTCTTATGTCAGGTTTCAACTTACGGTTCCGGCGTATCCTCGGGTCTCTTAATATGATCAATCCAGCGCAATAAGCCCGAACGCGTAGCCACAAATGAGGTAGCCACAACAAACTTCTGATAGCCTTGCCTGTGGAAAGGGATTAACAGGGAATATAAGCAAGGAGATATAGCAATGTGATCAGCAAGAGATATGGATTAAGCTGTTCCAAGCTTTTGTCAACTGGCCACAGCAAATCTACGGAGCATTTCGAAGAATGCTTAATGGTCATTTTTGGGAACTGGTTCCGAGCGGCGTGAATGGTGCTGGTTCCACAAAGCATTTGTAAAATCATTAACTACGTGACCGTTTAGATACTTTTCATTTACCTCTTCAAAATGGCCATCAATGTGGCGATTGGACTAAATGTTTGTAAATGTGCATTAAAATTATGTTAAATTTGCATAAACAAATTAAATTTTGTAATTATTCATTGGTTGCGGAGAGAATTTGTGTTTAATATAATTTATTATATACAAAAAGTTTGGTGGATGCAAAGAAATTATGTTTGCATTTTGGAAAATAGAGTGAAGGAAATATATGCAAGAGAAAATTTTTTGGTGCTTTAGTGTTTGAAAAGAAATGCTTAAATAAAAATAGTTTAAGTTGTGAATAGAATAGAAAACACAATAAATAAACATATAATTTGTTACTTTAAATAATTAAATAAATAACATAACACATTGAAAAAGGTAAGCGCGAGTTTTATTTAATAGTTTAACTTACAAATTTAAGAACAAATTTGTATTTTTAATTTGGTCAAAGTGCAAACTCAACATAAGACGGACAATATTTGCTGCAGATAGTTTAAGTAACCAATCCGTACGACGATTGTCACTTCAAACACCAAAAAATAAATGTATTTTTAATTACAAATTAATAAATTCAGAAATGTAACAAAAAATTGGACGAACTTTGTTAAATGTGCTTCCAAACGTTGTAACCTAACCTCTGAGAGGTCTATCGCTCATATCGCCGATATTATTTTTATTTTTTTCGAAAATTTTCTTCAAAACAAAAACAATTTGAAATTATAATACTTTGTAAAACATAAATATGACAAAAAGAATTAAAAACTTTAAATAATTAAATTGTAATTTATTCAATGGAAATCGTTCTGAACGTAATGAATTATTTTCAACTAACTAAAAGTAATTTAATGAAAAGAATGCACTGAAAATTTGTATCATCAAAATCAAAATGAAAATCAAAAGCAAAACTTACTGCTTATCCTCCTTGCCGTTTGAAGGACTGGTCGTATTGCGATCGAGTCCATCGGTGACCATTGCATCCCGTACCAAGCTCTGAATGAGGGTTCGATCGCAATAATAAGGTTCTGCCTTGCGAGAACCCTGCACATTCAGATGCTGTGACCCAAAATGGGAGGCACTTGACGAGGTGCCGTGCAGGTTGTGGTGTGGTTGCGGCGACTTGGGTCGCACCTAAACAGTGAGAATAAATAAAAAAAGAGCGGGTAAGGAAAGGCAGTCAAGTTTATAGCTGCTTCCAGTTGGATTGCTTACCGACATCCACTTCCAGCCTGGACGTCCGGCGCGAGCCAGAAAGTGCAGTACCTGCTCCTCTGGCGACCCAAAGCTGGGCTCTTGATCGCGTGACGTGTATTCGCCGGAGCTCTCACGCTCCTTCTCCAAATCGCTGACGCTATTGTACTCACAGTAGACCCAATCGGGATGTACGCGCCAGTTGTCTCCCTTAAAGTACTCGGTAACTACAAGGAGCAGGGATTTTTTAATATTAATCTGTAACGCTTTGATTAAGACCCACGATTCGTTCAATCTTATACGAATCAATGGGTTTTCTTCATTTATTTAAATAATAAGCTTGGCCAGGTAAGGAAAACATTGATTCAAGTTATTATTATAATCGCAATACCCTATACTTTTTGAGCAAAAGGTATTTTTGGGCAGTGCAAATATTGAGGTCACCAGAAATCTACTTAACAAATTGTGGACTATAGTTTGTCACAGTTTCTGTAGTTGATTAACTATATTAATCTTAAAGAATCCAGTTATTAAAATAAGTACATATTGGCTTGATATATATACGTTGTTGATATTGATTGAAATTAATACATTTACTTTATGGGATCGCAGATGCTGCCTGGTATATGCCATAGAACCAAAATGAAATGAATTAATTTTGGTTAACTCACCATTGTTACGCGAGTGCCTGATTTCCTGCTGGGAGACCAACTCGTGGCTGCCGTACTTCTCTGGCAGCACAATAGCCAGCGTGAAGGGTGTGTCCTCGATGGGGCCGTAGAAGTAGCGATGTGTGCGGGTCGAGACACGCTTTGACTCGTCGTAATGATTCAGCACAGTGAACTCTGTCTCGCCCTCCTTGGGGCGAATCATGTCACCGCGCATCTGTCGTGGAAGTAAGTAGTTATTGAGCAGTGCTGTAGTACTGGGAGAATGGAGAACCCACCTCATTGAGTAGATTCTTGTTCATTTCGACAAGTTCGTGATCGTTGCCCACTTCCGTTTCCGGCAGTTCCAACTCCGTAATGTCGACTGAGGCGTATTTGGGTCGCAACTGATCGATATACTGATTGCCATCGCTCAGCGGCCGCAGATCCGGATGGTAGAGCACCCGCCCATTGTTATCGACGATAAACGAATACCCATTCGGTCCCAGCTTGTGCTGCGGTATCATTTTGCGTATCTCCTCGATGGGTACATCGGTTCCAACGACACCCAACAAATTGGCCACGCGCACCGAATGGTTTCGTCTATCGAAGACCGGAGTTGAAACTGTCGTCACCAAACGTCGCTGATATTCCGAATCCCTTCCCAAACCACCCGATTTTCCACCAACAAAAACGGGACTCCAATGCACCGGATGATCCGCCTGATACATAATCATGGGTCGCGCCATCACCAGAGCATAGTCGATGACCTTCCGTCGTGCCTCCTCATAATTGTTGATCTGCACAAAGAAGCCCTTGTTGGAGCAGGCCATCTCGTGCAGATTGCTGCGACTGCCCGAATCGCTTCCAATCAGATATGTAAAGATGCGGACGGGCATATGCGGCCAGTTGTACTGCTTGATAATCTCCTTGTGTGACTCCGAGGTGCTCTCCGTTATCAGCATTATTGCCTGATTGCACTGGCTGCCCGCTCCCGACTGATTGTACTGCAGAAAGGTCAACGATAAGCAATGGATTCGAGTTATTCGACGAGTAGAAATAACAGATTTAGCATTAATATCATGGAATCCAAGATCGAATTGGATCGGGTAAGCCCCGATTAAGTTCTTCGCTCACATTCGCTTTCCATAGAATTAGTTTTTCGCATTTTCCGGCTGCTTACCTTGTGAAGCAAACTGAAGGCGTATTCCAGGCCAGCCGTAAAGTTCGCCGTATCCTGAAGCTTGATAGCCTTGACAGCCGACTTGATTTCCTGGACATTATCAGGTGTGGCACGCACCATGCGATCCTTGAAGCATGGCACTGGCGTCCTCACAACATCCGAGAAGGTAATTAAATTGACATAGTCATCCTCGCCGAGAGTATCCAGTATATTAAAAGCCGTGGACGTGGCCAGGTCAAAGGACTTCTCTGATATGCTGGACGATGCATCTAGTAGAATCATCTAGGAGCAAGAGGAAAAGGAATTCCAGTAAATGCAAAACAGACCACATTTCAATTGAAACTAACAATATCCTTGGGGGAGGAGGCGGCCTGGACAAACCAGTTGTGCGTGCGAAAGTCATGGATTAGCTTGCTGCCCTTAGAGCCCTCGGGTGGCCAGGCAGTGCCGGGGAAGCGGCGTAGAAAGCCAGACGATGAGCCAAAGTACTGCCATGACAATGCCGGATCTCGCTCCAAGTTGTTCTGGAAGAGTGGATCCAGGTGGACGCTCCACTGCAATGCCGATTTCACGTCCGTCTCATCCAAATCGACGCCGTGCGGCACCAGAATCGAGCTTAGACTGAGATTCACCGGCAGACGCTCGAAGCGCCGCATGAATCGTATATCCATGTGGCGAGCTCCGTCCGCCAATTTGCCATCGGCATTGTACTCATTGATGCGTCTCGCATCGTAATGCTGCTGCTGCCCCGTTGCACCACCCTCCGTGCTGCTCTGTCCCTCCAGTTCCGAAAGTGCCGCCTGCTCTGCTGAGTCCATCAAGCGCTGCAAAGAAAAATAGAAGAAGAAAAACGGATATTACAAAGGCATCAGTTTAAGTATCGATGTATGTGCATATGTATGTGTATATGTATGTGTATGTGGTAGTTCCCACACTCATCAATCTGTTTAATCTGGCGCTGCTAAAGTTTCTCGTAACTATTCTTTATGCAATTTATCAAGGGAGACGGCATCTTAAATTGCACAAAGCGTTCCCCGTTCGATGAGCAGAGTTTGCTTTTGCTCTAACCCCACTCAACCCATCGACAACTCTCCTCTCCGTGTTGCATGTGTGCGTTGCTCTGTGTATTTAAAGCAATTCAAAGTACGTGAAAAATTAGTGCGAAAAATTCCCAAGTGCACAGTGGTTGCAAATAATATTAACTAAGTCAAATTCAACTCCGCTGTTTACCAAAGATTATGTTTAAAGCATGCGTCAAATTTTCCATTTGGATAATTATGTACATATTTAATATTTATACAATTGTGGAGTTCACCAATTAACTATATTTCTGGTAAATAATTTTTCATATTTAAAGTTCTTGAGTAAGTAAATAAATTTCTCGAAATTTTTCACATTTTGTTAATAAAACATTGATTAATTTATTCTTAATTTTTTTTCGCTTTTTTTCTATTTTTCTTATCAAGCATGTCAATCATTGCAGCTCCTTTTTTTCAAAGGTGGAGCCCTTAACAATTTTCAAACAGCTCGAGACCAGTGTTCAATGTCTGAAGCCAGCGACGCTTTTGAAACTTGACGCCCATAAAAATTTCACAAGTTAAACTTTGGCCTGTGTGTATTTTTATAAGAAACAAACAAAAACTTTAGCTGCATTGGAATTAGACGCGCCGAAGGATGAGCTCCAGCCCGGGAGAGCAGAGGGCAGGGATTGTGAAAATAGAGGTTAACAAATACCTGCAGTCATAGACATTGAGGCCACAAAAACCAACGGATGTGAGTTTGGCTCAAAGCGAATAAAACAACAAGGAGCGCTGAACTCGAGGCTGACCGACTATAAGATACCTGGGAAATAGCCTAAGCAAACATACACAAAATCTCATCAAACTAATTCTTAACTTCTGTGTTTACATTCCGAATTTACTGTACCACAACGAACATATCAAAAGTGGTGACAGGGTCGGACATCAAGCCGAATATGGACTGATATAATATATGTTATATAAATATTCTTGCTTTTGATTCTTTTATAGCCGTAAATGGCTAGATTAACATGGCTTTTGATGTTGATCAAGAATAGAGATTTACACAATATTATTCCTGTCTTGCATACCATTTATGTTGAGCACTGGGTATCAATGAAGAAAAAGACGACTGTCTTTTGATTGCGTGGATGCAGATGCTAAAGACTAGACAGAGGAGCACTATTTCGAAGAATCTGTTGTATGTGGGTGCATTGAATTAGTTCAACTTCTGTTTTGCACAATGGCTAAAAACCCAAAGGGACTTTAGGTCTTCTGGGGTTTGGAATTCTGATGTTGATTTCAATTTAAATTTGTTGACATTGGCGCAACCGAAGTGCCACAGGAATGTATCAGCGACTTAGGGATGCAAGCAACTGCTATCTCGACTTCAATTGAAATAAAGTTGAAACTTTTAATTTAAGGAAGTCAAAATAGGCAAGCCAAATAATAACACAAGAAGGTTAACTTATTCCAGTATTATGAAATCGACAAAATCCGACTGGAACTTGACTGTTGGGCTCAAAGGCAAAGGAAACTGGTTAAACATTGTTATATGCTGTTTCTGATTCAAGATATTGTTGCGTTATAGTCAATGTAAGTTGTAAGATGTTTGCAAATGCAAATGAATGTATCCAAGTTGAATATTCTTTTCTGCATTTCCATCAACATTTGAGGGTGTACAATGCTGGACGCTGTCTGCAGCTGCAGGACATGTGTAATCGCAATTCGTCCGACATGTCTGCGAATACAAAAGAACATAAATGGACAAAAGTGATGCAGACAAAACATGGCCGTGTCTCATAACATTTTTTTTTTTCCTTTTACAATATTATGCACTTATGACAACAGTTAGGCATTTTGCAAAGGTTGGTTCTGTTGCCAAGCAAGAGTTGACCTTTTTTTTTGGGGGAGGGGGTGCGGAATGGGAGACGTCGGTTAGCTGTGCACAATCCCTTGGCACACACACAATACCCATTTGACACCAGCTGGTTGTCTGTCGCCGGCGTTAGCATCTCTCCACATCTTAACATTCAAAAGCCAAAAGCAAACGCCAACGACATCGAGAAAGAGCAGCATCAACCTCAGGCAACTGCCGGAATTGGCAAAATGCAGCTACTTGCATGCAATTCGCTTAACACAGCTACAGAGAGAGAGAGAGAGAGAGAGAGAGGGACAGCGACCGACAGAGGAAAGAACGTTGAAAAAGGAATCGGGGTAAAAAGTTGAAAATTTAGCAAGAAAGCGTATAAAAGAAAGGCGCAAAGTGCGTCGTCTGAGCAACAGCCTGAAAGTATGCAAAGTCCATTTGGAAGAGCAGAATAACGGAATATGAAAAAAATAATTGTCATTGACCATTTGCCAAGTCAACTGACAGCAGCAGACGTATGACAGAAACTTCTCGTCGTTTACACTTGCTGCAGCAGTTATGAATTTATAGAAAGTATGTGGCGACAACAAAAAACAAAAAAAAGTGTTATTATTGCATTTCATATTAATCAAAACTAAATTAGATTTCTTTTTAAAACACATCTGCTCTCTTTACTTTATTCACAACGTTTCACTCTTCTTCTACTTTTTTGTAGGTGATTACACAATTGACATCGATCTACATCGATATCAATGTTAAGTATGTACTTAACAGTTGCATGGCCTGTTATTCTACATAACAAGAGGTTGGAAAAGGGAATTCTTGCTTGACCCTTGAAAACAGTTCTCAGAACTCTACCTTTCAAATACATGTGTACACTTATGTAACATACGCATACCTATATAAGTGTTTGCCCATTTTTGAACGTGTACATTTAAATATCCAACACTTGCAGAAAAGGTTAAATCTCAGATTTTCACTTAGGAACAAATCATTATTTATCTTTTGACATATTGTGATTATGGTGCCTGATTTGATATGCAGTCTAATCTTAGACTATTTTTGCTAAGTTCTATTTTAAAAGACAATTTGTTTTAAGAATGCATTATTTTCGTAGTACTGAAAAAAATAAAGTGTTTAAGAATGTTAGATTTGCCATTTTCATTTCATAGCCATATATTTGCCGACTCAATGCACGTGCCAAATGCTGAGGCAATAACTTGTAGACGAAATTTATATTAACATTTTTATCAAGACTGTAAGCCAAAAACTTGTTTGCCAGCGGTTCGCAACGGTTTTCTTTTCTTTCTTTTTTTTTTGAGGCACCAAAATCGGTTCGGTTTGAGTTACTGCAACTGCTGTCACAATGGACCCTTTGAATGTTTTAATGCACGGTTTGCAAAAGGCTAACTAAATATATTTCTTGTGTGTTTTCCTTATGTCTGGAAACCTTACGCTGTGTTGATTTTTAATTATCCTTTAAAAAATAATGTGTCGTATGTAATTCATTTTTACTTTGAGTTTTTGAGAGCTTGTGAATAAAGCGAAACAACTGCCAACTGTCTGTGTCTAAGCCTGAATTCTGCAAATCGGATAAATTCTTAATAAATTTGTCTCCTTTCTCGATTTGTTAAATTTGGATTTATCATACATTTTATGGATGTTAAGCTCGGATCTTCAGGCCTAAACTGAGATCCCAATCGTGCTCGAGTAAGTTTCCACATATTAACTTTCCTAAGTTGATTAATTGGAGTATAGTGTTATACTTATTGTCTTCCCAAAGAAAGTAATAAATTTATTTTTTCAAACTTATAAGTTTTAAATATTATTAAAATTGGCAGACTATTAAATACTAAATAATTTTGTATCCATAAATATTGTTTAGTTCAATATTTAATATCTTACAGAATAATTATTTATTTAAATAATAATTTGTAGATCGGTTGTTTTGTATTTTAAACATTTTAGTCGTGTGTGTGTTTATAAAACTTAAGAAAATGGTCAATTCACACAATAAACTGATGCAAACCAATTAAGTTTCGATATGTCAACAGTTTCTGGCTGATTGCAGAGTCAGTGAGCTGTGATGGCCACTTAAATGTACATGCCAAGCGACGACCCCAATCATACACACACACACACACGTGTGTATATATGTATGCATATAAATATACAACAAAATCAACAGGAAGCACATCAAAATTGCAGCGAGACAAATGTCAACATTGTACAATGAGTCTCTCGAGTTCCGCTGAGAAACGGCTGGTTATTTGGGGTTTGGGCCAATGCTTTTAGTGTGAAGACACTTGCTGCCTTTTTACATGTTTCTATTGAAGCAATGCAGGCGAAGAGCTAAAAGAGGGCCGCTCAATACACGCGCAATACAAAACACACGCACAGCTTTCAATCCCGAACTCAAACCTAGCACAATGTCAACGTCAAAGTGCAAGTGGCACACTATAGTAAAGGAGTCAACAGCAATAACAACAACAACAACAACAACAACTGCAACAAGGATGATGACAAGCAGCCAAGCGTCAGTGTAAAGCAGAGCAGCGTTGAGCAAAACAGAGACACAGAATGACAGCCAGCAAGCGGTTGAGAGAATGACGGAGGAATTGTCCAAAAGTGGGCGCTCATTTGTGGGCAATAAAAAAGTGCAATAAAACGACTGGAAATAAATCTAGAATCTAGAATGCCCGACGTGAAGATACTCTGTTCCGTATTTGAAGAATCGTTGTGAGTTAGCCACAAAAAATAAATATTATTAAAAGCAAATAGTTGAAGAGTAAAAACTGTTTCCACTCAATATATACAGTCCGATCGAATCGATCAGATCGAATTAATTTTGTCCGAAATAGCAAAAGTATCCGCTAAGACTTTAGCTAATTCTGCTGGCTGAATAAAAACAGAGTTGGAATAATTTAAAGCTTTGGCGCTCATGGGGCTGTTTATTATTATTATTATCATGATTTGTGCCCCAAATACGACGCATGAGCGTAGAAACCCAAAAAAAAAAACCTTAAACCAGATACAAACAAGCTGGGGATTTTCCAATACATGATTTTAGCTGCACAAAAAAATCGTATATATTTTGTGCCAGTAAATTTATAAGCCGATATTTGATGGAATTTGCTAGAAACTTTACTTCCTCCAGATTTAAATCAGCTTATATAAGACCAGTGAGCGTGGCAGACAGGATTATACAGAATGTATATTCCAAGTTTCAAGTCTATTTATTATTTATAATATTTACACACAGCAAAAGGGAAATTGCGGCAAAGCAGTAACACTTTAACCTCTGGTGTCAGATCATTAAGATATGAAAAGCATGACTTTTATAATTCTGGGAAAACTGACGGAAAACTGACGGGAAACTTTCGTACACAACTTAATGCAATCAACTTCAAAAAGATTTTCAAAGATTCATCATCCTCATAAACGTCTGCAAAATATGAAGCCAAAGTAAAGGTTGAGTTTAGCAACAGTGTAGTTAATAAATATACAGTTAATATATACATTTAATTAGTCTTTTCGTTGGAAAAAATGATTTGGCGTTTTAGAACCATATCCAAAAACATATAAATAAAATTTTGTTGGTCATTATTTGCCAGCATCGTCGATGCCGGACTGTGTTTTATCTGGGATTCCCCAAAACATGCAACAAATGTCGGACAATTAAATGCAAACTTTTGACTTGATATTTTCTGCTACATTGCTGCTGTATCATGCAGTTTGATGAACAAGTTTACGGTTATTCCCCACGTCAGGTTTTGCAACATAGGATTGAGAAAAGCAAGTAATGTGACATTTATAATGTATTAGCATTTTTCCGGTTTTTCCAAGCAGCTATCCATATTTATTGCAGTTTTATGACATTGAACTGGCTGTGAATAACAACATTACACGTTTATACTTGTTCTACTTAGATATTAATAGAATTAAAGAATTTTAGACGTGAACAGAGATAGCCTCAGGGCTTGAAATATTTTGTTCTGAGTTTTGAAATTGTAGATGCAACAAAATTGAGCTTTTGATTGTTGTGACTAAGAGCAGAATTAGATTAGATTTGTTGTCGACGTAAGAAATTGAGAGCTCTTCCACTTGAGTGTGCACAGTTAATTAAGGGGTAATTTGGCAGTTAATGTAGAGCCTGAGTTCAAAATAATTAGCATAATTAACAGCTGAGTTCAGTGCATTTGAACTGAAGCAATTTAATTTTGCACATTTAATAAAAACCCAATCAAGCTCTAAGCTTTAGTATGACTTTATGATTAAAACAGATAAGGGTGGTATAACAAATAACAAGTAAGAATGCTGTAGTCGAGTGAGATCGACTACGATATACCCTGAACCCAGTTGTTAAATACATTATAGTTTCATAGGCAAATTAAATTTGGACAGTTGATTGATAATGTGCCTTTGCATATTGTGTATTAATTAGAAGATTCTGTCCTTAAAATTGTAGCATTAATCGCTATTGTACATCGAAATTTTTCGATATTCCTATAGAATAAAGCAAACTTGATCTGCGCCTGGTATTTGAGTACTTACATTCCAAATTTCAAGTTTCTAGCTCTTATAGTCGCTGAGATCCGCTGTTGACCTTGATCAAGAATATATATACTTTATATCGGAGATGCTGCCTTTTGCCTGTTACACAAAACCATTAAACCCTTTTTCGCCCATTATTAATGGGGTATACAAATAAAAAACAAAGCCGAAGCAGCATCTAGCAATTGCTGCTGACCAGACAAACACTGAAATGAATAGGGTTACTCAATCTGCTAAGGAATCAAGTAAGACTACAGCTTGTAGTCCACAAAACTCGACTACCCATGATGTAAATTGATGTGGATTCATTTACATATGAAAGTATTTCTGTGCAAATTGTATGCAGAAAATGAGTCGTTAAATATTAATAAACCATTTTCTCCAGTAATCCGGTTATCTATTCTCGTTAGTAAGGAAAACAGATGAAGCGATCGATGAAATAAACTTGATCTGCGAGTAACATAAGACAACAGGTATTTCAAAATAGTCTGCAGCAGATTGCTTTGACTATTGATGCTGTTAAAGAATATATATATACATATATATATATATATATATTCTTACATACCTTTACTTAACTCTATTTTGCCCTTGCTATTTCAGGTGCATGTTCAGGGCATAATTTTAGAAATTAATAAATAAAGAAATTTTGTATATATTGCCAGCTTGGGTCAGTTTAGTGTAGTCTTTTCTCTTCTTTTTATGTTTGCGCTTACCACTGAACTGCTGGTAGGGCCACATTGTGTATACGTCATTCTGGCGCGGTTAAACTTAAGCTAACGTATGCAAAAAACCAATACAAAAAAATACAAAATGGCCCAAACTATGTTTATGTTGTAGTCGCAACTGCGTTGCCTTTTGCTGTTTTTTCTTTTACATTCCTTTTACCATTTCCTTTTAAGCTTCCACTATTTGTTGTGCGTCATATCGGGCAAGCATTTGGGTACGTAATCTATCCGGAGGGGGACGCGTTTACATGTTTCACTTTTGCAGCTCGTTGAACTTTAAGAGTGGCCAGTTGCCAGTTGTCAGTTGCCAGTTGCCGATTGAATGCCAAATGTTTGCCTTTTGTGTGTGAGTGGTTTGGCTTTTTCATAAGGTGTTCTAATATCAGTTGAAAATTGCTCGTCTTTCGAAATAGGTTGTTGAGAATTTTCCAATAAAATTGTTTAATTTTAGATCTAAAACTGTGGAAGAAATGGTTTGTACATTTGTATTTATGTTAGGTAAGGAACTGAGTACAGGGTATCTGCTAGTTGCGATCAATTTTTCTTAAGAGTATTTACTCAATTTTGAATTCTGATTAAACTGACACAAGCACATATGTAAATAACAATTTCCAAGGCATTATTGATTTAGTACTACAATTAACACACACTTTCTTCATATGTATATATATTTATACTATTTTCACATCATTTATTCGCATGAATTAATACAAGAAATACATTTTTCTTATTTAACCTTGATGCTCCCGATTGACACAGTCAAAGAGCTTATTCAAATTGCCCAAATCGAGAACCAAGTCGCCATTCTTTGTATAAAATCCGTCGTTGCAAGCGCCCAAACAGCCGAGAATCAAGCAGATGATGCTCAGCAACTGGATGAGGAGCGTACTCAATTGCATCTTGTTGAAGTGTATCGCTTGAGATTCCGAAACAAACTGACACCACAAAGTGAAAAGCGGCCAGCATTATATGCCGTTCATTAAGTGACCCCCGGGCGCAATCACATCGGGAGATTCCCCGATTCAAGTTTTATGTAAACACAGAGATTAAGACAAAGGCAAGTGAGGCTCTGACAAATCTCTATTGAATATACATATGTACTTATGGAAATATGAACGTTTTTTTATTATACGTATTTATTTGATTGCGTTCTTCGATAGTGATTTCATATTTAATTATATTAATTGACTTAAACCAAGCATCATCGTTTCACATACATAAATTCCGGTTTTGCTATGCAAGAAACGCTTTGATCTGAGTTTTGTAGTATAGTGTTTAAGTTTGCTTTGATTTCTAATAGTCGTCAACGTTTTAAGAAAGAAACCCCGACTATAAGATACCATAGACCCAAGTTTCTGATGCTTATCAAGTATAATTGATGTAGTCGAAGATGTCTCCAGCTGCCTGCTATATACTTTTGTACAAACTTTACCCATTTCTAATGGTCATGTTTATATTTTAGACCTTAATTTATGTAATTTTCTTTGTACTTAATTACTTTTGGGTTTATCTTAATTGCCTAGTGAACTCTTTCGACTTATTAAATGATATACAGGGTGTTTGATGGCCAATCTTATTAATTGTTTTTTTTTTGGGTTTTTCTGTTTTTGATGTTACTGCTTCTGTTGCTATTGTTGTTGTAAATTGTTGTACATGTGGGTTGATTTTTAATTAATGGTGCTTCGCATGCGTTTTGCGTAGCCAAAACTTCCGGACATCGGGACCAAAGGACAACAGGACAGCGAGTAAGTGGCAGCTGTGTTCTCCACATTTGCTTGTATGTGTGTGTGTGTATTCAGACTGGCCATAAGAACAAACCCACAAAAGCAAACAAGAACGCGCAATCGGGCGCCACCGACTGCCCAATACTCTAATCACTGAGAACTGCTAAATTTTTAGCAAAACATATTTTAGTGCATGTTTTTTAACTGCTCTTCTTGTCTTATAAGTGTAAATATTATATAAACAATTTTCCAATCATCAGTTTCAATTGTGTAACACAAAACTAATATACTCCACAGAGTATAAAAAAAAAAGAAAAAAATTAAATCGATATTTTGCGGAAATCATAAAAAATTATTTATGTATACCCGCGCACATGAAAGGAACATTGACATGGGTTCTCGCCCATAACATGAATCCAACGTGGCCAACCGGCCAGCCCACAAAAATACAATGCATACATCTGTGAGTATGAATGTATATGTATAAACAAACATACATATGTATGTATGTATGTATAAACAAAGATACATATGTATGATATGTATAAATAAACATACAGTATTGGTGGTACCAGTTGAGTCCACGACTACGCCAGCTAAACTGATTTTAGTTATTACATTATCCATTGTTAACAACAACGAAAACAGTTTTACGACAATTACAAACTACGTCAGCATAATTCAACTGGTCGCTTGGAACATATAATAATAAATAATTACCCAACTGCACAGTAATATACTACTTGTCAGAATGTCCTTCCTTTCGAATTGGGACTATAAAACCTATATATTGCCAGAAATCGCTGCAGATTACATTTAAAAATAGTTGTGCGGCGGAGTCACCTAATTAGAAAGTCTTCTTGAAAAATTTTCACAAGTTTCTTTTGGAGCAGCGAATGCAACTCCCGGCTTGAAACATTTACTGATATCAGAGTATTTCGCAGTTGGTTACGTCCATTCCATGGACCGGAAAGTGGCAGGAAACGGTTGTGTACAACTGTTTTGTTTTTCATCTGATTAACTTCAACAGCATTTGAATATGAAAGTTCATTAACGACGACTGCAAACACATTTGTTTGTCAAATTGTATGGCAGAAAGTTTAATTTTCATGAGAATATCTTTAAACTGACCGATTGTACGGATTAAAGAAAATTAAATTCGCAAACTGGGATATAGCTTTGGGAGAATGTTTACTTAATTAATGATTGATTCATTTTAACTACAATGGAAGTTCGCAGAATTATTAAACAAATTTATGACTAGCGACTTAACTTCCATAATCCACAAGCCTCTTAAGCAATTGAAGCAGTGCAAATGCCTCTGACCTTCCAGGAGCAAATTATACCGACAGCCAAACGAAGTCTATTGATACATACACAGGACAGGAGGCGCACAGTGGCCACAAAGCCACAAAGAGCAGGGCAAAGACCACAATGCCGCAGAGGTTCATTCCACAGGAGAGTCGAAGTCTGGGCGAGCCTGGCAAGCATTGCAAAAATGGCAGCTGTGCGACTGTTGATGACACCATCAGCGCCATCAGCAACAGCAACAACATCCAGTGGCAGCAACAGCAACAGCAGCTGCGGGCACCATCCAAACTTGTCCTTGTGGCTTGCGCGCACTTTAATTTCACTTTGTCGACCCCTCAAACCTGACTGCTACTCACTGCCCAAGACGCTGTTGTTAAAGCTTGTGCCCCCATTTACAATAACTGAAATGGGTCTATTTAAGCATGGCAAGATTTCTCTTAATGGGGTTAGATATTAGGTATTAGATATTAGATATTAATATTATCTAAATATCAATAATTAACGCTGTTGAACAGGAACATAAATTATATGATTCCCATGTTAATCGTTACTTGTCCAAATGTTCAGAACATAGTAACAATAAATAAATAATTATTTTTATATACATTGTTAGTTTTTGTATGATTTGTTTTTAAAAATACAAATTTAATTGGAAAACGAGTAAATCAAATGTAATAAATAAACGGAATGTTTAAATGTGATAATGACAGCGCTTGTCAGAGAGATTAAGCTGGGTTCATTGCAAAATGATAAGATAATTCAACAATAAGAAGCTTAAATATTATATTTATTTTATATTGATAACATTTATTTAATATTGACTGTATATTTCCCTTAAAGCTGTGGCAATTATTAAACCACCTACAAATATTATTTAATGCTTCCATAATTATCGCAAAGTGATCGCCAACAAATATTGCGAAATTCAATTTGACTTTAGTTGACATAAAATAAATAAGAAAAAGAAATAAAAAAAATAAATAAATACAAATAGCAGAGTATGAGGCAGTCGGTTACGTGGGAGTGCAACATTCTCACTTGCTTTAATTGCTGTTGCTGTGGCAGCTTGGCCCGCGGCCATTTATTGTTTTCCACTTTACGCCAGTTGCCCACAGAGCATTGTCTCCTAGCAATTATTTTGTGTGTCCTTTGTTGTGCGTGTGTGTGTAGTCCTTCAATTGTCTGAGTTTTTGCCATTTATGGCGTGTGCTCTGAGCTATTGATGGGGATGGGGGGATTTTCACTTACCATTACAGCGTTACGCTTGAAGTCCATAAAATTCTTCACCTCGGCCGCTAATTCACGCAGCAGGATAATGCCGTCCTTGCGCTTCACTTCGATGTCGTTGTCCTTGAAGCGCTGTAAGAGACACAAACCGAAAACAATTGTCAGTAATTCGTACAGCAAAGCAATAAACTATGAAATTTATTTAGACCGCGCCCAACATTTGAGAAGGTCCTTTTCAGGCTTAAATTAAAGGGTTAAGGAGTCCTAAAACTTTTCCATTTGTCGGGGTTGCTTACATAACATTTAAATGTACTTCGTTGCGTCTGCTAGCCTCAAACTGTTATTAAATTGATTTTGATTTTGATGTGTCTTATTAATTTAATAAGATTTTCATTTTGAGCGCAGAGCAATTATCTTAGTTAAGTAGCTTAAGTGAAATTGCTCGGGAACTTGAATACCTTTTAGGACAAAATATGGCTTAAGGATATCATCAAAAATCGGCAACTCTGAAAAAATTAGAAATATCCTCAACAAATATTTCGTAAGTGATAATCTTGCTTCTCTTTAACATTATCAATATCAATATGCATACTCATCCATGATTTATTGTGTTGTTTAATTGATAGCAAAATTTGAATTACCTGAGGCAAGAAAATTGGGCCAGTCACGCAAAGTGACGACGTAACGTGTAAAATGATTAAATGTAATTATATAAGCAACAATTGTTTATATATAAACACAAATTATATGGAAATCGTATTAAACAGCTGTGTCTGATTAATTATTAAACTGATAACATGCGCATTATTCATTCGAATTCGTAAAATAATAAACTTAGTAATATTAAAATATTCAAGCAGCGTTTACTTTATTATGGCACACAAATATTATTAACTTATTTATAAACTTAATGAAAGTTTCGCAACTAATAACGTCCATTTTTGCGACATTTTATTGCAATAATCAAAGTCTTAGCCATTCTGCTAGCATCCTTTAAATCCTCATGTTGAACTTATAAAGCACTCGGAGACACATTCAACATTGCGTTGATTCAACTTTTCAGCTGCACTTCACACACAGAGAAGCACACATTTACACACAGATTGCATGTGTTGTGTCTGTTTGACAGCATCTTCAGCTAACTAACGAATGCCTCAAAAGACTTTTCCATGCAGTTTCAGTTTTGTGTCCGCACAAGCTGAATTTTGGCCCAAACCACAAGTCTGTGTCTCTGTGTGCACACACTAGAGATGGCTGAGTATTGAACTCTTTCAATACGACTCAGGCGCAGACACAGACATGAACCACAAATCTGAATCATCCGCAGTCAAAAATGCAACTGGGATTCCACCTATGAATATTAGGTCTTGAAGCAAATATCTTCTAGACCAGCTCAACTGAAAAAAAAAACCATATTCATTATATAAAATTCTTCCTTCTGCTGTTTTTTCTTCCACATTCCTTTTACTATTTTTTTGTAACTTCCAATATTTTTTGTGCGTCATATCGGGCAAGCATTTGGGTACGTAATCTATCCGGAGGGGGACGCGTTTACATGTTTCACTTTTGCAGCTCGTTGAACTTTAAGAGTGGTCAGTTGCCAGTTGCCAGTTGCCAGTTGCCAGTTGCCAGTTGCCGATTGAATGCCAAATGTTTGCATTTTGTGTGTGAGTGGTTTGGCTTTTTCATAAGGTGTTCTAATATTAGCTGAAAAATTGCACTTCTTTCGAAAAAGGTTGTCAGGAATTTTCCAATAAAATTGTTTAATTTTAAAACTGTAGAAGAAATGGTTTGTATATTTGTATTCATAATAGGTAAGGAACTGAGTACAGGGTATCTGCAAGTTGCGAGCTATTTTTCTTAAGCGTATTTACTCAATTTTGAATTCTGATTAAACTGACACCAGCACATATTATTAATCATTATTGATTTAGAACTACAATTAACACACACTTTCTTCATATGTATATATATATATTTTTACTATTTGCACATCATTTATTTATACAAGAAATACATTTTTCTCATTTAACCTTGATGCTGCCGATTCACGCAGTCCATGAACTTTTTCAAATTGTCCAAATCGATAATCAAGTCATTCCCATTATCGCCTTTCTTTACATAAAATCCTTCGTCGCAAGCGCCTAAACAGCCGAGAATCAAGCAGATGATGCTCAGCAACTGGATGAGGAGCGTACTCAATTGCATCTTGTTGAAGTGTATCGCTTGAGATTCCGAAATAAACTGACACCACAAAGTGAAAAGCGGCCAGCATTATATGCTGTTCATTAAGTGACCCCCGGGCGCAATCACATCGGGAGACTCCCCGATTCAAGTGTTCTGAGAAATCTCTATTGTACATTTTAGTTTTTGGAATTCGGAATTTCAAATTTTAAGTCGCTTGTCATTTTAAATCGCTCAAAGCAAAACGAAATTTGCTAAAAATGTTTTTTTTTTTGGAAATGAGATTGTACCAAAAATTGATTCTATAACAAAATAAAAACATTATGCGATTAAGAACAAAGAAACTGCAAATTTTGTTATAACTTTATTTTCAATACGTTTTAAATTTATTTTTAATGAGAGAGAACGGTTGGATTTGAATGGAATACCAACATAGCAAATATCAACATACATTTTTGATTTTGAACATTGTTTATATAGAGCTATGAAATTTTCACCGATGCTCCTAGCTAGCCAGAGCACAATTATATATATTTAGATGTAGATTTTTGCGTTATACGTTTCACGAAATAAAACCCGGCACGCACCCGGCTCTAGTAGACCTACAAAAAACTAGTTCTGCCAGCTTCTTTAAAGACGTTTACAACATTGGAGTCACTGCTGCTGCTGCTGGCACTGAATCAGTTAAGAAAAGTTTTCTAATTAATTCGCTGAGGACATCCACACCCAAAGACACAGACACACACACGCACACGCACACCAACTAGAAGTATGCTGCCACAACGAGGCGTTTGTGATTACAAATTCTAACAAAATATAAATTTAACTGACAGTTTCTCGTTCTGAAAAGTGACAATTGTTAAACGGCGCCAAGTGGGCGTTCAGCCACGCCCCAACAGCTATCTGACTTGGAAACGCATGAAAAGTCATTAAATGCATCTGCAGCAATAACGGGGCGGCTACGTTATTCTCAGCTACACTTTCAATACGTGGAAAATTTAAGGAAATTCAAATTTGTTTAAATTGCAAACTATTTGTCATAAATAAAGTCTGCTTGTTTTTATTTATTTTTTATTATAAATTTGATTAGTACAGAAGATAAACTTATCGCGATTGCGTTGATATTTTTTATATTTAATGAAAATTGCCAACTTTTCATGAGTTTATGTCTATAACACAGACCCAGCAGAAAAGTCGAGCTGAACTTTTCAATTCTTGTGTGAAAATTACATTTTTCCAGGGTCTCTCGAGCATTAAAATAAACGACGACACGTTCAATGGAAACATTATTATGTTGCGGAGTGAGATGTGTTTGTCTCTTGTCTGCCACAAGCCATCCTGCCCAACTTACCCCATTCGAATCAAATCAAAATGTGTCACCCATTAACGTGGCCACTAAATGCGTGTCTCGCAGCATGTATGTATATATGTGTGTAGGGAAAAGTTGACTAGCAAAAGCTAAGGAAAATTGCGCCAAGAAGGAGAAGGAGAAAGAGAAAGAGGGAGTGAGAGTGAGAGAGTGAGAGAGAGAGGCAGCGCAAGAGGCGGTGCAAACTGTCTGCTGTTCAACGGCATGTGAAATTTAATTAGACATATTAAGAAGTAAAGTGATTTTTTAAGAGCGCAAAATCTACAACAAAATGATGTAGACAAAGTCGATGGCACGTAAAGTGTGTCTTGAGCTCCGCCCATTTATTAACAGTTACAAATGTAACGTGAAGTGCTCTTAATACACCAAAGACGAGCATTATAAACGAAACACAAACGTTTTTTTTATACTTTAATACCCAAATATTAACGACTTTTATCGACTTGAGTCTTGCAATATCTATTCGTTAATTTATGCGTTAAACAAGGTGCGAAGACTGCAGCCAGCAAATCGATAGCACATATACTTAGATATACTATATATACTTTCCACAAGAAGATTCAATGATTAGATATAATTATAGCGAATAAATGCGACTTCAAATTGTTTATTTTATTAAATTAAATATAATTTGGCGTAACTCTTGTAGATGTATCGTTTGTTTAATTAGTATACATATATATCATAATAAAAGTTATTTTTTGGTATTTATCTGATCGGTTTTAAATAGTTGTACAATCGAATTTTTTTTAACTTGACTTTAAATATGGAATCATTCGCTTCTTCTTAAAGTCGGTAAACTTTTTCTAAAAAATCCTACTCGGGTCACATGTCATTCTAAGACATTCAAACTATGCATAAATTTATACACGATTGTGTACATATTTTGATTGTGTAAATTGGCAAAGCAAAAAAGATATTCAATATAATTATTTTAGTAATGTTTTTATTATATTTAGTATTAATATAGTCATGCTTCTCAAAGAATACAATGCTGTAAATCGGTGGGCGATAAAGTTTGAATTGAAAATGATTTATAGCACCTCAAAACCATTAGGGACACTTCAAAATATCAAAAGCGATAATGGCTAATGTGGAGTAGCTGCGAAAGTACGTATAGAAAATTAAAAGCATGTCAAACAAGGAAGCCGCAGCAGGAATGGCTACAAAATACAATAAAAAGAAATCTCGCAAAAGCGACCCCAAACTTCACACAGCTTGCAACATTTTATAAAGCAATCTCCACGGCAGCAGCATCGAAATGCAATGCACGCCTGAAGGACATACGAGAACTTGTGCCTGTGTGTGTGTGTGTGTGACAGTGTCCTGCCAACAACAAAAACTATATACAATATGTATACAATATAAAGCGGGTGTGGCAGCAGCAGCAGCAGCCATAGAAACTTTTTCATTTTGCGGTTGACTCTGGAATTCGTAAATGTTGCGCAAGAAGTCGCTCGGAAGACTCAAACCCAATCCCCAATCCCCAATGCTAATGCTGCTGCTGCGAATCCTGTTGACTGCTGCATGTGCTGCGTGTGCAGATGGCAGCAGTAAACTTTAAGTGGAGCAAGGACAACGGGTAAGGTGCGAGTGCTCCCTGCTCCCACCCCATTACTGCAGACATTCCTGAGCAGCTCTGTTGAACTGCTGCTCCTGGCTGCTGCTGGCTGCTCAAATTCCAGCACAAGTTAAGCAGCTTACGCATGCAGCTCAACTGACAGCTCACCTGACAGCTCACCTGGCGACTCACCCTCACCTGGCTGATTATGCACTGCAGTCGCAACGCTCCTACCAAACAGAACAAGTCAAGGACTCCGTTTTCAAGAGGCAGCTCGGCTGGCATTCTCCCTCCTCTCCTCTCCTCTCCTCTCCTCGCCACGACTCGCATTGCCGCGCCCCACAATTCGCTAATTAGATTTTAATGAAGATGTCGTCTGGTAACCATAACCTTTCCCACTTTTCCACAAACCAGCTCACATTGTCTGGCAACAATGTTCAGCATCTATGCTCATGTTTCCATATGCATTAAATCACAGATTGGGTTTCACGTTCAGCAACTTCACATATCCTTTTATCCTTTGCTAAAGCTCTGGTTTTTAAATACATTTTGTGAAATATTCATTTATTTTCAAACCCTCTTAAAGTAATGAAAAAGGCTTAAAAATACAGAGGCAAAGATTTAATAAGTTTTATCAATATTCGGATTGAATCTGAGTGGATTTTGCTGGTGGGCAAAAAATTCAGAAATCTGTGGAAATCGGCACAGCAAAGATTACAACTCTGGCCGAGCAAAGCAGAACTGATTTGATTGTTCATTTAAAGAAGCTGAACAGAATTCCTGTGGGAAATCTAATATAATTTTTTGCCGTTAAGCTTCATTAGCCATTGATTGAATTAAATATTTAATTCATTGCATATTTACATTGAGCATACATTCAGCAGATGCCCCCTGGACCACTGAATCACTGAACCACTGCAACTCCTACGCACCACCGCGTTACTGTTGGTCATTTGCATTTCCATTTGTTTGCCGTGCGCCCCTCTTTTGTAGTGTGTCATGCTCGTAATTTTCGCCACCAAATGACAACAACAGACTTTAACATTTGCATAGACAGCCAAACACAAATACACATGCATATGCACATACACATATATATATATATACAGTATACATATATATATATATATATTTAGTATATTGTAGGCAGCCTGTGCCTCAACTTAAATGCATTCTGAAGCTCTGGCGGACCACAAAGGGCACAACTCTCATGAACTTGAGTTACCACTTGCTAAAGGGATCTACAGGAGCCACAGTCGTCCACCACCCGTCGCTACCCTCAAATAAGGCTAACCATTTGCCTTGGCACGCCCCTCGAGTGCGTCCTTATCCACGTTGTTGTCGTCGTGGTAGTCAGGCCTTGATTTACGATTGCTCCCTTTACAGCCCGCAAAACACATACACAACTCCAACGCATAGTTGCAGCCATTCTTATCCCTTTTGCCACCCAACGTAACGGTTTTAGCTTTTATCAAACACACTGTGTGTGTGTGTCACCAAAAGCCTACACATGGAGTCTGCGGCAGGAGGCACGGTTGTGCGGAACGCTCCAGCTGAAGTTAGCATAGGCACAAACAAATTGCCAGCAATCTGCATTTTGGGTTGCACCCAAAAATTATAATTACATAGAAACGCAAGCACACACACACAGTTTAACACACACACACGCACACACAAACAGAGACAACTCACAAACAAACACATAACAAAATTTAATTTTTTGTTTGCATTTCACCAGCACAGCACAGCTAATTGCACCCAACCCAAAAACAAAATTAAATTTAAAGCCAAAATTACATACAATTTCTTAATACTTTCATTTTGCCTACTACTTAAATTAAATTAAGTAGTATTTATAAAATTTCAGCTAAAACAAGCTAAAGCAACAAGAATTGATTAATGCAAGAATTGACAAAGTTAAAATTAAAAAAAAAGAAAAAAAAATAAAACAATTTGAATTTGACTCTAGCTATAAAATTGTTGGAAATTTAAATGCTTGGCAGATTTACGCTTCGAGGTGTTATCTGTGTGTTATCGATGTGTTATCGACATGTTATCGACTTGCTATCGATTTGGCATCTCTCTAGTAAAAACAACAAGCAATTCGAATCTGCTGCCTGCCAAATAATTTCTTTTAATAGTTTCAAAAATTGATTAAAAATATTTGGCATTTAATTTTACTACTCCAGTCAATGTGTTACTGAAACTGCGAGTAATTAAATAATTATATTCCTAAAACTGTGTGGATTATGTTTAATTAAAATAAGTAATTCTTTACCTCTTAATTTAATAGTTATTTTATTCCTGCATACTGATAGTATTAAATAAAATATAAAGCTAAAGGCATATGTGAGATTTGTTTGATTTGATATCTGTTTGTGGACTGATTAAATGAATACCAATTATTGTTTTTCAAATAAATTTGGTTTTTTTACATTTATTTTCTACTTTTTATTGCAATTAAATTGCGTTGCATATCTTGCATAATTTGCTCAAGCTTGGCTATGCCCAGGCTGAAGATGTCGGCGGCCTTGGAAATTGACACTGCCATGTTTTGCGAATCGCCCTCGGTGGTATTGATGAGGCTGATTGTTAGCCTTGTCCACATATAAGTAGTTGTAGATGGCCAGGCTGAAGTCGGCCAGTTTGCATGTGCCGTCGCCATCGATGAGCAGCACATTGTCCAACTTAATATATGAGATTGCGATCGTTTAGGAACTTTAAGCCGTACAGCAAATCCAACAATGTGTGCCAGATGCGCTCCAGGCTCTCGTGGCACAGTTCCATTTGCATCGTTTTGCTTCCAGGAAATGTATGCAATTCTCATGGCCGGAGAACACTTCACAGCGACGCACTTCCTCCAATCTCTCTGCTTGTCACTGTTCAATTGCTTGGAGATTTTCATCGCACACAGCCGGCTTTCGGAGCGATCTCGCACTTGGGACACCACACCAAATGAGCAATGAACCAATTTGGCCAAGTGCTCGAAACACTGCTCCCATTGCAGGACATGCTAGTGGCAATATGCCGGCATTTTGGGCCGTTCAAATCGGTTGCTGTCCAATTGCCCATTGAACTGTTTGGGCCGATGCTTATCATCGCTTATTTCTGGCAGCGGCAATTGTTCTTCGGTCGTGTTAAATATCTGATTTATTTAATTGCTTTTCTAACAGTATATTGTTGAGCTATTCGGGAACTGAACAGGATCGTTTGCATGCGGAACGAAAGTTCAGTTCACATGTCAAAATATTTGATTTATGAATAAATGCTCTGTACTCCACTAATAAGCTTTAACCTCATTCATTTCATGTATTTCAACTGATATAATCAGGCACAGGTCTTGTGCAAGCCCGTTACAATATAATTATTCCAATTGGTTATTCTGTATAGCGAACAAAAATTGACATATATTTACTTATATTTAATAATGATTTATTAATTATGAACTTTGTAGGAAAATTTATTCACTTTATTTATTTTGATTGCATTGTCATATTTTTTTACCATAAAAAGATGGATATTAAAATAATAAAAATCGATAAAACGAGGTCACACAAATCATCTCTTGTGGCATCTGAGGGCAATCAACTGAATATGGACACTTTCCAACACACAGAAACACACACACACATAGGCAGACCCAGGGCAATTGCAATCAAGGCGGCTTACAGTTAGTTTACGTCAATCTTCAATGAGCAAAGATTACAAAACTGAGCGCCAAGCGCACAAGTGGAGAGTAATTTGCAAGCTACTTTGCACTAGCTACCAGTGGTAGTAAGTGAGCCAAAAAAAAGAAATATAAGAAAAAAGGAGGAGAAAAATTGGAGGAAAATGAGAAGAAAAACGACAGCACGCGCCGCTTTCCCATTTTGCCAGTGAGCAGTTAAAAAGTTTTGTATTACGTGCAAAATGAGCGCGTGCTTAAATTTATTTGCATGCGAATGAGAGTAATAGGAAAAAGAAACCTGAAAATTAACAAGCAGAGAGAGCACGACTAGCAGATACCCTGAAATCGAAGACTTCACTTATAAGTCGTAAACAGTTTCAAAAATATCACAGCAAACGTATATTTATGCCAAATGGGGAAGCTATGCCTTTAAGATTGTGTGTTTTATTGCCATCAGCAATCGATTTTTATCGATATTTGTTAATTAAATTTAATATTATTGATCAAATTGAACAAACTTCATCAGCTTAAGGTAACTGAAAAAATCGCTACCTCATATAGTCACTGAGATTTGCATGTTTATACAGATAGTCAGACGGAATAGTTAGATTAAATCGGCATTTGATGCAGATCAGAAATACATACATATTATCAAGTCGGAGGTGCTAGTTACACCTTTTTCATGCTTTTGCACAAGTTTATTAGGCCCATTAAGCCCATTTTTATGGGTCTCCGGTTATAAAAAGAAACATTGACAAAGGCAAAGGTTGAAGAAACCGGGACTCCAAATACGAAAACAAAAACGAGTAAAACAAGAAATGCAAAATGGCAAATGCCATTTCCTTCGCAATTTCGACATGTATTTGACCCATATTTCATTGAAGCCAGCATACCGAGATAAAGAGTCGGCCAAATTGTACAAGAAACGCGATAAACAAGGCACAAGACATGCTAATAATGATCACAACAATAACGAGTGCAGTCGGACGTTGCCGACTGCATAATGCTCTGCTACTAAAAGTAATATCAGGTGGAAAGTATGCAGTTGTGGGTTAAAAAATGTAATCCCTTATTTCAGGATTACTTTGCATAAAATCAATCAATATGCTCGTTCACCTTTTGTATCAGAGTATAAATACAATAATAATAGCAAAAAACAACAACAAAGAGAAAAGCAGTGACAAAGAGCGACTCATTATCATCATCATCATCATCATCATCATCATCATTATCATTATCATCGTTGCCAGCACATCATTGTGTGTAATCGATGCATCGTTTCATCTCGTTCCATCTCGTTCCATTGCGTTCCAGCTCGTTCCATCTCGTCTCGTCTCGTCTTATTACATTTCATTTCGTTGTGTTTTTTTGGCCCATTCGCCTCTCTATTTTTCTTTGAACGTATATGCACATAAAGTATACGCCGCGTTGACTGTCTGTCATTTTGCACTAATGTGTTACACATTGCACCCTCTCCTACCGCGAATGTATGTTTGTTTATGTTGTATTGCCACTCTCGGGAGTTACTAGAACAGTTCATGTGGCTTGTAACATTGCTGTGTAAATATATTTCGAATCTAATCCGGGATTATCCATCCCATTAAATGTGTGTAGGTATTCAATACAAACTCATTTAGCTCTTCAAATTTGCATGTTGGCTCTTAATGCTAAACAGCAAATTTATAAAAGATCGCTAAATAATATTACTATAACATTTTAATTAATAAATTATTTAATTGAGCTTGTTGAGCCTCCAATTGTATAATGATTAACCAGAGAATTAAATAGTTTAAGCGAATTTCTTAGGATGTACAGTAGGAACTGCAATGTACATCAATATTATGAAACAGATTGTCTGTTGACTGCATGATATAAATATTAAATATATAAAGGCTTGAAAGCTAAGACTAAGAAGAAGATTTCTTGTATTCCAAAAGTGGCTTTTGTGAATCGGCTGCAAACCAATTTTGAAAGATCTATGTTAGTGTTAAAGGCATCAATCCTCTGACCAATTAACAGACTAATATCAAAACTATAACAGGAAAAATTATTAATTTCGCGATATTTTTATTTATTTATTTATTTATATTCATTTCGATTCGTTAGGGTATTTGCACAGAAAGCTATATTTGCATGTTTTGGGGTGTTTTTAGAGATACCTCTGCGTCTGTCTGTCTGTCTGAACAAGATGTGTACAATATGGCTTGAGTTGTTTTTATTTTCTTGTAGCTAGTCAGCGCAAAACGTAGCGAAAATTAAAATTAATGAATGTGCGCCACTCACAGGCATCCTAAATAGGCACACACGCACACACACACACAAAGCCTCTCGCTGCGTACAACGTTAAAATGCGTTAGTAATGCCTAAAGCGGTGGCTGCCACAACCTACCTGGAGTTGACGTGTAGCCATAAGAGGCTTAATCTGTGAGTTTTCTTATTGTCATCGTAAATGCTGCTCTTGAGTGACATCAACTTTTTTAGCTTCCACTTATTTTCACAATGACATAAGTCGTGCAAGGTGTGGTACAGCAATATAAAAACAAGTCAGTGGCAGCGGCAACAAAACCAGAGCAATTGCAGCAAACATAAACTGGGCGAGAATTCAGTATTTCATTTAAGTACCCATTGAATAATGTGGACATATCTCTACGGAAGATATTGCAGAGTGTGGTGCTTAGCACAAGCCCGACTAATATGTTCTTAGTTTAATCAAGTAATACTAAGTTTAAGTTTAACACACCATTGTGCAAGCTATATTTAATACTGATTAAGTGCATTTGTTTTACACTTTATTAGGCCATTTTGAAATACCAACCAACTGGAACGACTTCACTTGACGAAGGACATCGGCACATCGACAGCTATCAATGTGACATTAACCTTTTTTTGAATTCCTCACTTTGTGTTCATAAAACTTTAATTGCAAAATTTTGAAGCGAACTGTCAAACAACTGTTGCCAATGCCAATGTAATTAATGTTGAAGTGTTCTCAGCACAATTGACTAAAAACGCCTTAGGTCAGTTAAGCAAATGATAATAAAATGGATAATAAAATATAAATGTTGTTGGAAATCTAATAATAAACATGCAATACATATATATGTATATTTGTCTCCCAGCATTCCTGTAAATGAACAGTGTTGCCTCAGTCTCAAAATAAAATTAACTTGAGTACAAATCGTCTAAGCTCTATTTAGTTAAACCACAAAGTTCCTGCATAAGAAAACCTGCCCCAAAACATGTGTTTTGTTTTGGGAGATAAAAGCAAAATATGAAGAAAAAGGTTTTGTTTGCCTGAATAAGAAATAAAAGCAAAATATGCAGAATTATAAAATAAAAAACTGATTTGTTTGCTTTCATATACCGTTCTTGTTAACGTTTGGAAATATATAAAAAGATAAGGAGGGAAAGACCAGGGGAAACCCTGTTTAGCTGGTACTTATTCAATTAGCACACCCAACTGTAAGCTGAAAGTCATGTAATCGCAAGTACTCTCACTTTAGTGGTTGATTAATTAGGCTTTAAATATGATTGATGGATGTACCTTTGGAGACTATAGCTATACAATTGTGAGACATGTGTTCTTATTGACTTGCACTTATCGATGTTACAGATTTCCGAGACCCCCAGTCTGATGCAGTCTCTAACAATCCTTGTGATAGATAGACAGACATTTCCATAAATAAATACATATTTCTACTTGCGGTAACAAAGTATAATAATTTTGATTGTTATTTTTAAATGAATGCTAATTTTGTGGGCAAATTAAAACCGTTTGAAGTGTGTCTAAAATGCTGAATACTTATTTTAAATTTCACTACCAACTTGGTGGCAAATGAGGAGTGAAAGCACTCACACATATGCGTAAAAAGTGACTTGTAATAAAGGCAGCCCACTAACTCATGCACGTCTGATTACACGCAGAAATATATGACAGAAATACACGGAGTGAGGAGTGAAGAGCAGACGCAGATCCGGCAATCAGCCAAAGCCAAACAGTCATGCTTATTAACACAGATGTACACACACAACGCACACACACAGAGACACAGACACAGTCAGTCTGGAGCCTCGCCTCAATTAGCCTCATTTGTGTTTAAATTGTATTAGTGCAGCGACAGAATGACAAACCGACAGCACAAAATAAAATCAAGAAAATTACTTTACACGAACAAAAAATTAACGCATTTGATGGTAAAGCCAGGCACTAAGCCACTAAGCATCGTCTGGCCATTTATCGATAGCCAGGACTACCCCACATTTCCATGTCAACATGAATACCAAAAAGCAATCGCAGCCATTTACAAATGTCACTTAAGCATTTGCCAGCCTTATCGGAATGTTGACTTAAATATTTATTTGCTATTTGTTTTGGATTGTCTCAAATATATGTACATATGACACGACATATATGCATGTGCACATATGTTCATATTTTATTGCTAAGCATTTACTCACACTTTTGATTTCGTTCATTTTGGTGAATTGGCGACCAAATTCCCATAAATCAACTCCAAATTTAAGGGCCCAGTTGCGCACTCTGAAATATAAACAAAACAAATTCATTATATAAAGTTGCATTAGGTGAAATAATGTATAATAATCATTGAACTGAAATTGTAGACTTCATTTAAACAAATGTTCAATTTAAGAAAATAATCTCAAATTTCGATACGAATAAATTAATTCATTTATTATTAATCAATTTCATAAATTTAACAAAGACTTATTAAGAAAAAGTTGTTAAAAATATGTATTTTTATATTGAAAAAAATTCAATTGAAAATTGTTGTATGTTTTATATATTTATAGTATTTTATTAAACTAATATGGCTCGTGATATTTCCAGATCTGTTAGAGCTCTGTTAATAGTTTCGCTTATAGATAAATTGAGATTTTACTTACACGAATCTAGTTGAAATTAGCTACCTTGTCTAAGTAGTCTTTCCCTTATTCAAAAGTCCGCTTAACATTTGTTTTTCCAATTTGTCCCTTTTCTCTGATATATATGCTATCATATATAGTATTTGTCGCCCTATCTCTTTGATATTATAAGCGCACATAAGCAGACATCGCCTGGGCGCAACCACAATTTCAGGCCATTATCCAATTTCAAACACTTCTTAGCCACTTTATATCGTTTCAATGTTTGCGCCCCTCACAATCAGCATTCCACCCCCAATCCGCAGTTCGAAGAACTTTTGTTGCTGCCATAATAGAATTTTCATATAATTTAAATCATTTTGGGCTACGTCGCTGGCCATAAAACTTTGTCTGCGTCTGCGAACAGGCAACACATTCTACTCCCGCTGCCACTCATGCCCCATTCCCCCTTCAGTTGTCTGACTCCTCTCCTCTGCGTCGGCCAGTTTATATACACATGCGCTTATTTTGTATCTAGATACAATCCAAAACGTTGACGCTTACGATTAGAGTGTAGCTGCTCGCTCAACATAATCAACATTGCGTATACGCAGTGTTGTGTTTGCTGCTGCTGCTGCTGCTGCTGCTCCTCTTGCTCTTCTTACTTGTGCATGAATACTCGGGAATTGGACATTATTTATTTATCACGAAATGTGTAAGACGCTGAAGCGGACATCAATGAAGCCGTAAATTAAATATATATTCGTAGCCATCTGAGTGGATATGGCCAGGTCCGTCTAGAGATCTCCCCTCACTAATCCTCAAGTTCTTAAGCTCTATTGATTAAACTGGGCAAGAATTATATTTTCGTCTTCACTAAGAACTAATGTGATTCTTACGAGAATTCTTTTCGGTTAGTAACTGAATAAAAAAGATATATATAGTTTAGAAATCTGTTTATCCAATAAATAAATAAACAAATATGTTTTTAGCTGTTTCTCTGTGTTTACGTCGATTTGGTACAAGTTCAAAATTAAATTTAAAAAAAAGCATTTTCCATATTTAAAGAAAATTATTTGCACCAACCGATTTGCAGCTTTTGGTAATCGCAAACAATTGTACAAATACTTTTATGTAGCACTATATGTATAAGCTTTTAGCTCCTTAGCAACGCTTCGGCTGGTTTTAGAAAGTTTTCTCTTTTTGGATGTGTTTTCCCTTCTGTGATACTTATTCAATTGCTGTTGCTCTTTCTTGTCTCTTTCTCTTATGCGCTCTGCGCTGTGAATTTAATTTGCTTTGACATTCGAGTTTAGTTAATAAATGTTTGGCAAATATTATTTTGCTTATACTTGCTCTTGGTCTATTGCTTTACCCACAGCACTGACTATATCTGCGAATCTACTTATTTCTGTCTTGATTTAATCTTATAGTAAGCTTGCCAGGGTTTTCAATGCGCTCAACTCTTCTGCAATTAGCTCGCTTTCTTTTGAATTCTGTTTAGATTATAAGATTAAAAATATAATATATATATATGACAAAATGTAGTTGTGAAAATCAATGACAAATCATTCCATCTCACTATTTCTCTAATAACATTCCCAAAAAAACGGGGGTCGCATAGTTATAGCTATAATTTCTGAATGGAACGAGTTACTTAAAGAATTGAGTGCTTTTAATGGGCTGGCAGATGTCTCCTTATGCCTTGTCTTATCTTGTCTCTCGTTATACATTTGTGCCCTTGTTTTATTGGGCATTGGAAAGGAAAAGGAAAGGAAAGGAAAGGAAACTCATTTCGATTTCAATTATGCAAACTGAAAACTACAACCTGCAAACCTATTGACCCAGTACGTGTATAAAGACTGAACGAGTGCCTTTCGCGGAACATAAACTTGGCAGAAAAAGTGAAAACCTAATGCTAAGGACCCGAGCAAAACTAGTTCGATGGCTTCCCATACATATATGACACTCGAGCGTGACGAACGTGGTTCGTGCTTAAAAGCCAGATACACAAGACAATGCAAAACAGCACCTGAGCTGAAAGCTGAGAGCTAAGCATCAGGGCAGGTGAAGCTGATGTGCTGTCATGTAGCCAAAAATCTTGTCCCCATTCCGCCTTCTTCACGTAGTTTTAGCCATTGTCAAGTTTTTTCGTGCACCAACTACCAAAATGGCCAGAACAAAATGTGACTTTTTATTTTCAGGCCACGACAGAATGTCCTTCGAAGGCCAAGTGAGCCAAGATGACGTTGATGGGCTTTCATTGGTGCTTGCCGTATTTATGTGCTGGTTTCTTAGTTTGATTCCGCATTGCCTTTTGTATGTGTATCTCATCATTTTGTCTGCGCTAGCTACTTGAATTGTATTTTGGCTTTCCAATTTCTGTACTCTGATACTCAGACCCATTAGTGACAATGGGGGTCTGGGAAATCCATAATATCAATAAGTGAAAATCGCTTAAATAACACTTGCCTCACATTTTAAGGAAAAAGGCACCAAATGGCGGACTCCTTCAAGGATCAGCGAATATATTTCTATCAGTTTCTATCAGATATTCCGAAAAACTGACTGTGAATTCTAAAAAAACTACTAGCTGTAACTTGAAATCAATAATCCAATATTCAAAATAATCCAATAGTCAAAACAAAAAAATCCTTACAATAACGTAATTACGAATTTTACAAAGCAAATATTAACATTTGAGAGAGCAGCAAAAATTAAAAATGGATAAATTATAATTATAAAATTTATAAAACTTAAAGCTTCGGGCAAGTACTCGTTCATGTCTGCGTGAGAAGTGTTAGTATTGGGGTGACTGGGAAATCGATAACACATCGAACAGCAATTATAAAATTAGAGTCCCTAAATTTAGATGGTAGATTGCTGGCAATGTCCTTCAATGAAAGCAATTAAATTTAAATTAAACTTTTTCCAACCTTTGAGTAGATTACTGAGCGACATTTCTCTATAGCCATATCCTAACCACTACAAACATATTTTTTACCCGTTTACCTTCTCTTTTTTTTTTTTCTCCCTCCTTTTTTGTTTTAGGTGTTTGTTTTACTTGTTTATAATTTGTTGTTGTTGTTTTTGTCGCAGCGGCAATTGACACGAATGCTGTTTAAAACAATTAAGCATTTCCATCACTGACTCGGGGAATGGAGAATGTGTCTGTGTCTGTGTGTGTGGGCGTGGCAGATCTAATTACAGCCTGGCAGCTCAAGTGAATAAATAAAAAAATCACAATAAAGTCAAGCAGAGAGCAAAGCGAGGCAAAACAAACAGACAAACAGACAAACAGAGCGCTAACTACTTATGACAAATGACAGCGAAAGTGCATTAAGCGGTAAATGCAATCATGGCGGATGGGCAACAAAGGGGGCTGAGGTGGCTACGAGGGCTAAGAACGTTGCGTCTGGTACAATATATGGTTTTTATTTTGCCAACTGCCTGTGCACACTCGCAATTAAGTAGATTTTTGGATTTGCCTAGAACACGACAAGTTAATTTATAAATAGAGCGAAGCTGAGCATAAAATAAGAGTGCAAGTGAAGAGAGGCAATAGAGTGAGACGGAAATAAATGTACGTAATAGAGTAAAGACAAAGTTTTGTAAGCCAACACCGCAAAACTGAGGGAAATTCGAGTGTGTATTTGTGCATTATGCTAAATGACGTAAGTCCTGAACAGATATTATAATGTCCCTTGAAAAATGTAAGCAGGTTGAATGGAAATTTAGTAAACTTCGTTTCTCAGCGAAGTCATTATTGTATCTCCATATTTGTCTTATGAAGAGACAAAAAAATAAACTTTTTGTATTGAAAATAATCGTTTACTACAATTTATTTAGTTTTTTATTTTTAATTATTTTCATTATTTTTAATCAACCGACTTTTTATGTCTTTACACTAATAAATTTCGACAAGGTACTCAAAGTGGGCATTAGTTTCACAAATAAACACTTAATTTGACTGAAATCTTTGGCCCCCAGTCTTTGCTCTTTAGATCATGATTTTAAAGAAGAATTTACATTTGTACCTTATGGGATCGGAGAAGTCAGCTTCTGTTCCGAATACACATTTGAAAAACTGTTTATAACAAGCACAGATGGCAGGAGCAATCAGCTGGAATGCGTCAGGGAAGCAAGAAAAATCCGTTGAATGGCCAAAGCAAAAATAAATAATTCTAGAACTAGCGAGAGCATTAAAAAAAAATTGGGTCAGTTACATCAAAAGCTATGGGGCAGCTGAAACGTGCGCAACTTCATCATCATCATTTTGATTACGTGCCTCAAACATAATCGTCAAGGCTGTGCCCCAAAGGCTCCTTTAGTTGTTGCATAGGCAAAAGTTGAAAAAAATTTAATTGAATTTCTGCAGTGACACCGAAGCAAACATACAAACATACAAAATATATATATATATATATATATATAAATAACAGAAAAAATAACAGAAAGCCAAACAAAAGTTTATATTTCAAATTAATGAAATTATTGTATACGCATGCGTCTCAAATTGTCAAAGCCAAGTCGAGGCAGCTCGACTAGCAGATGCAATATCATCACAAGTTGTCAAAGAACAAAATTGTCGTTTGGTTTATTTGAGCTTACGATGGCTTAACAACTTCTGGCCCTAACTAAAACAAGTTTATATATTTTGAACCCATAAGAAATGTGTTGTTTACTACAAAGTTTTAACTTTTCCCTGAGATCTGCGCTTACGAATATACAGAATCAAAAGCAAAGGTTTCCAATAATGTGGCATATTGTGCTTCTGTATCAATGTAATTATCATTATAATAAATGAGATGACTACATAGAAAAGTTCAATTTTATAGTTGTTCTAAGACATATAGTCAGTGGAAATTAAAAAAAAAAAATTATTTATATTTTTTATTATTTATATAAGATATAAATGGGACGAAAATAACATCTAAAGTAGTCCACGAAGTTCGATCCAAGCTTGAGCATAATAGGCTCACCCTAAGATGGGTTCCGGGTCACAGGGATATAGCGGGGAACGAGAAGTCTGACAAGCAAGCAAGAATGGGGGCAGAGAGACCCATGATAGGTCCTGAACCGTATTGTGGCTGAGGAAAACACACAATACGGCTACAAATAAGGGATGAAGAAAGACTGATGCGGGAACGGAGCTGGGTAGACACACCAGGACTCCGACAAGCCAGAAGTCTCCTAGGTGGCTATAATCAAAAGCGATTTAAGCAACTGATATCCATGGGGAAGAATAGACTCAGAATACTCACAGGTCTAATGACAGGACACTGTAGACTGAGAAGTCACCTAACCAAGTTAGGTATTTGCAGCAGCCATGTATGCAGGTTTTGCGAGGAGGAATCCTCGACGCACATCCTAACAGAATGCGTCGCCTTAACCAGGAAAAGATGCAAAATCCTAGGGCAGCATGTCATGAGGCCCAAGGACATGGAAACCCTCAACCCAACAAAGATTCTAGTATTCGTGCAGGAGTTGGGATTGATGGAAGAGCTGTAGGCTCAGTAAGGGGGCATAATAGACCTTTTAGGTCGCAGTGCAAACTTTCCCCAATTATAATAATAATATAAGATTTACCTATTCAAACTCAAAAATCAGTCTTTGAGTAAAACTACTCAAAACAGCTACACTAAAGCTAAAATCCCAAATCCAAAAACTTATTTAAGTTTTCAATTAATTACTGATTATTTTAACATTAAAAAAAGAAAAGATGAAATGACCTAATCAATTATAAATATCCAAGTTATTTAAAAGGTGTTTACTATTTCGATTACTTACTCATTGTGGGGTATGTCCTCATCCTGATCGGCGACAGCTGGACCTATCAGCCTGTGCAATAGAAGCACGCCCAGCAACAGGGCCAGAAAGCAGTTCACCTGTTTGTGCTCCATTTTGATGGCGAAATTCGGAGAAATTTAACTGGTTGTGTTTTGATTTCAGTTGGAATTTGAATCTGTGGCTCCGTAACCAACACTCAATAATTAATTTTCAATTTACTTGCACAATATTCATATTATTTATATTTTTGTTGTTGTGTTCATCATTTAAAGTTGATTTTGTGTGATGCAACAAAGCCACAAATTAGTTTACCAAACGGAAATTGTTTTGATTTTTTTCGGTTTTTTATTATAAAAAAAAAATGTCGTTTCGGATATTAGTAAGTTTTTTAGTATTTATATTTAACAAACAGTTTAATTTTACTTATTTTTGATCGAGACACGAGAATTCCGCATTTTTGTAAATTGCCAAAAGCACTTTTTATAACATTTCTGGCGAATGCTTAACATTTTAATTAAAAGTTATTAAATTATCCTTTAAATATGTGTACGAGTGGGATGTGGCTGACCTTCAACTGCTGTAAATAAGAGGCGAAAAAATATATGAATTTTGTATTAAAAATTTTGATATGTTTGTTTGGTTAATAGTTAAAGTCAAGAAACATCGCCCATCTGAGCCATACCGAAGATTTCATACCCTGGCTTTTTTTAAAGCATAGAATTTGGTTCGGATATCGTGGTAATTAAGAAAATTGTTCACAGAAGAACTCTTCTTAGAAGCATATGTAAAAATATGTTTTATAAGGCCGGAAACGTCTCATTCAAAATTATAATACCCTATGCTAAAAATCAACTCGAACTGTCTGTGAAAGCTGAAAACTTATACAAATAAATGACATCCCTTTTCAAACCATTTTTAATGGGGGTTCAATGCAAAACTTTGTGGCGAAAATGTAATTCCGATTGGAGGTGTAATAAAAATATGTTTGCAAGGGCATTTATTGAGCTTCTCGAATCGGAGGTTGAGTTTGACCTAGAAATGAGTTGTCCAACACACACACACACACACACACTGTGTATATACACACGCACACACATACAGACAGGCAGAAGCATAAATTTATGCTCTGGTTTCGATGTCGAATCCTTTTCGCAGAAGCTCGGCGCAGGCGCGTTGACAAAGGCGGCCCATTCAGTTGGGCCAACGAATGTTCTGCCAAGCGATTTTCTTGTTTTTTTTTTTTTGTATGAGCATGCCACCCCTAAAAAGGCGCACATAGCTGTATGCCCTGCGAGTCTCTATGTGTGTGCGTGTGTTAGTGTGTGTATCCCCAAGGATATCGCGTAATAATTTTCATTAAACATGGCGCAAGCCTTTGCGGCCCTCACATAACTTCCACCCGAAGCACCCGCAACGACCGCATCCGCATGAAATAAAGACAATTTATTGTGACCGATACGCACACACACTCACACACATGTGCATAAACACACACACACACACATACATACACACATACATATATGTATTATACTATACTAAATTGTGGCACGCATTCACACACTTTTTGTGTTTGCTGTTGGTGTTGTTGTTGCCACTGCACTCGCTGCACATCAAAAACTTTGACAGAATTGGAACGGAGCATCCACGCACAGGATGCGGCCTCAGCGTTCGTTGTCACAGTTCGCAGCAGCAACGCCTAAAAGCCAGCTGAACATATTCCAAATACAAAAGCAACACATGCCAACTTATATTCCACACACACACACACACAAACACATTCACATTAACATAAATACATACATAACTTTATGTATGCTTATATACGAATCTCTCATGCACTTGCAACTGCATGGAAATAATTAGTCCGAGTTGCTTTAAAGGTCTACACAAGCTGTGCTCAATTCTGTGAGCTCAAATTTCATTTCAGAGGTTTACGATTAAAAAATAAATAAATAAATAAATGGAAAATTTGTATTTTGATGGCAATTATTGCCATTAAATTTATTTGTCGCATTCTGTAAAATTGTGTTCAATGTTAAATTTAAACGAAATGCATAAAAATTCTACAAAAAACCTGTGCAATTTTAATTTTATTAAGTCCATGTGAGCAGCTAAACTTTTTAGGTTAAAAAACTGCTCCAAAAGCACCACAAATGATTTTCTTAACATTTTAAATACTTGAGTATCATAGCTTAAATAGAAATATATCATGATTACAAATATATTTATATGTGAACACGTATTTGCTTTATCGAAACATGTTGCATATGTGAACGCTACAAATATTGTAATAGCTTGTGGAAATCGCGAAAACATGCGCAGCATGGCGTATACGCAACGTTGAACTAACGGACAAGCGAACGGAGAAGCGAAAGTTTACAGTTGGCGCACGTTTATAAAGTTTTGCGTGTTATACAAAAGATTTATTATATCGCATATATCGGTTTTACTTCCAGTTTGTTGTTTATTCTCTTTTTATGCTGTGTTTGCTTTTTGCCTTCGGTTTTTTTTTTCCATTTGCCATTTGCCATGGCTTTTGGGCTTGCTGTTTTTAGTGCTGCCACAAACAATACCAAATGGCTGAGCAAACCATGGCCTTGGGAGTTTTCGTTAAGGAAATAAATGTGATTATCAAAATTTTCAATAGGAAAGTTTTAACTGCATGTGTGTGCATAAATAAATATATGTGTGTGTTCGCGTGTGTGTGTGTGGGTGTGTCTCGAGCATTATACGAATTGCTCATAAGTTTCATGTCTGAGCAGCCACAGGATATGTGTGTAAACAAGTATATAAATCCACACTTAAATAACAATTTTATGTCAAGACGTCATCCTCATTTCGTTTTGAAATATATAGTTTCGCTAGCATTTGGATAAAGCGTTTTTTCACGACAAGAAACTTTGATTTTGTTTTATGTAGACAATATAAAACTGCACACAAAAAATTCAGTTTAAAACAGTTTAGTCAAGAAGAAGAACTTAATTGTGTTAATGCGAGCCAAATATTGACAGTTTTCTCCAGACCCTGCCAAAAATGTTGATGGTAATGAGATTATTTGGAAGAAAACTCCAATAAACATTAATGGATTAACACTAACGAAAATTAATCGATAAGCTCGATAGCATCCGAAAACAGTTCATTACAATTTAATTATATTATATTTCTAAGCTGTTGTTAGTATAGCAAGGAAAGTAATGGTATTTCATTTAAGTCATTAAATGGTTCGACCACTGAAGAATATTTTAAGTATCTACCTCTCAATTTCGGCGATATAGGTTTACGCAATTTACGTGCATTTTTGACAACAATTGTGTTTGTCCTTAAGAACTCGGTAATTCTGGGTGAAAGGTTGAGTGTAGTAGTAGCCGCAACCAAGTCAAACAACTTACCCAACGACTTCACTTAACTTAACACGTCTTATTAAATTGACAGATTGCCAATCGGTTTGATATCGTATGATATCTTAGAGCCAATTCACTAATGGCTTTCATAACACGTCACACTACAACATACATTATCGATTAAGAGAAACTTTGTAGCTGGAGTCGACTGGAGCATCCATAACTAGGTTTTTTTTGGGAAAAGTTAATCTGCATACTCTCTTTTTACTTTGGTGAGTCTTGACTTCTCTCAGTGCGGAATAGATCGGTTTATTTACACTATATTGAGGTTTTATCTATTTACTAACTCTCAGCTCGGTTTTTTCCTAGTTTTATTGCAATCTTTCACGGCCTTTGTTTAATTTACAGTAGTTGAAAAACAGGTAATTTTTTTGGCGACTTAGTTCATCCTAGAGTGAAATGGACTTAATTGTGGACAACTTTTATCATCTGTTGCGTTGACAACGAGATGGTATATCAACAGTTGCACTCATATATACAAAAAAGGTTGCGAGAGAGCTAAAGCGTACAGTGTATAATTAAAAAACTTATGCGGAGATTTAAAAGTTGAGTTTTCTACAATTCCTTCGTATTTCAATTCGCTTTGTTTGGTATTTGTAGACAATGTTAAAAATATGGAAATGCCTAATTGCTATTCCGACTAATTTTTGGTCGCCATTTATAATTTTAAGGCCAACGCAAAAAAAAAACACTTCTTTAATCCTTGACATGCACTTGCAGTGGTCGAAATTAATTTGTTTGGTCAAACCGAGCAAGATAATTCGTAGAACCCAAGCCCCAAATCATTTGCAGTAGCTTTTGTGACCAGAAGCCTCAACTAAAGGGATGTTCGTCAAACAGACCAACCCTGAAGGACAGTCGACAATTAATTGACTTGCTCTGGGATGCTGTGAAA
Organism: Drosophila nr. medialis 2 BK-2023a; assembly: GCA_035044325.1. Classification (NCBI taxonomy): domain Eukaryota; kingdom Metazoa; phylum Arthropoda; class Insecta; order Diptera; family Drosophilidae; genus Drosophila; species Drosophila nr. medialis 2 BK-2023a. The sequence continues at coordinate 2,429,886 of JAWNMH010000348.1, forward strand.
AGAGGCAGGCAATAAGAGATAGAACCAGGGACAATGAAGGTTGCCTAACCAGCCAGCGAATTAAATTAAATTAAATATTCCGTTTTCATATTATTAAAAAAATAGTAAACATGTTCGTCTAATGTATTTAAATTGATCAATTTAATTTCGGAAAAGGTGCAATTTGCGAGAGACCTTAGAAAGTTTATCCGACACACACACACGCACACATAGCTGAGTCATTTTGTAGGTGAACGGTATCTTGAAGCTCCTGTGGGTCAGTTTTTGAGGCACACATTTGGGATTGGATGTAGCCAGGGGCTGGGGGTTGATGGTGGTTTCGTAGTGGTCGCCTAGGCTACTAGGCATTGGTCAAGCCTTGAGATTTTACGCAGCTGCGTAAGCTGCATGGCAGTAAGGTACACGATAATAACGCTATTATGTACCGCACTACACACTATACACCACATGTACAAAGTGTATGCCTCTGTGTGTGTGCGTGTTTTTGTAAGCGTGCGTAGTAGTAAATAGTAGAATTCCATAGCATACTTTTTTGGGCGCGCAACAAACACACACACAAACACTCGCAAAAGTGCGCACGCACACAACGAACGCAGCACAAAATTTTTGATTTATGGCAACGCTTGAAACTTTTGCTAATTTATGTGACTTTATGCAAAAGAAAAAAGAAAAAATCAAGAAAAACAAACTAATGATTTCAAGCGCTGTTCTTTTTGTCTCTGCGTGTGTGTTTAATTTTATTGTGCAATCAACGACTACAGCTTCACATACATACACGCATAGAGAGAGAAAGAGAAGCTCCCATTTCGAACTCGAACTCGAGTTCGCTCAGTCACACTTACTTACTGCTGCTGCTCAGCGCGCCAAATTCTCAATTTCGAAGATTCAGTGCGAAAAGTGATGCTCGACCAAAAATACGAAAAAAAAAAATAGAAGAAAAAAAACAATTCTGCTATGTGCAGTGAAGCGCGGCGGCGACGTTAACGTCAACAGATTTGCCGACAAAAACACACACGCTACGTTTTTACTACGCGACGCAGCAGGACGTATATCTTTGTGTGTGTGAGTGTGCTTTCGAAATGCTCGCGACAAGAGACGATTTATATGGCTGCGCGGCGTCGTTGGCGTCGGCGTCGGCGTCAGAGTCGGGATTTGCTCTTCGGCTTTTTGGCGCTCACAAATATTGTACTTCTACATACATATTTATTTATATATAATCAAAATTTTTTCTACATTTGCTTTTGCGAAATTGTAGTGTACAGAGATTTTCACATGACTTTCCCAAATTGCACCCGCGTCTATTTTTTTTTTCTTTGCTTCTTCGTTTCTCTTTGCTAATTTTACAGCTTTTGAATTTTCCTTTGATTGCTGTTCAATTTTGATTGGCTTCTTTTCTTCACTTGCTTTCACACATGGCAATTATTTATGGTATCTTTATTTTTTTAATATTTGTTGTGCTTTGTCAATTGAATTGTTGCATTTTTTAGTAATTGCTGCGGTATTATTTTTGTTGTTGTTTTGTATTGGTTTTAGATCCAATTCAATTTAATTTAATTTTTGGCGCTTTGCGAAAAAAACGCATCCACACTCGCCAGGCTCACGCACCGAACTGAAACCGAGAGCGGTGCGCTCTTTGGAGCCAATGCTTGTGGGAGCATGTTGCTCGCTATTTCGAAAGTCCCGTTTCTGGGAAAGCGGTGCGGTGTTGTAGCGGCTAACTTGTCAAATACACGCGTGCGTCTTGTTGGGGTTGCAATGATTCTTTTTGTTGTTGTTGTTCTTGTTGGTGATGGACTGACACCCACACTGCATTCACAACTAGCTCGATATATCGGCAGGAGTGCGATAGAAACAATGCTCTGTTACAAAAGCTAAGTTGTGTGACATTTCGCTCACGAGCTATATTCGCAGCATTTAAAAGCTACAATGCTTGCAATGTAAATTCAAGCAAACTAAGAGTTGGCAGAGCTTTGCCAAAACATAACCGAAATTCGTTTTAAAATGAGCTTTAAACGTAAGCTTAATGATTTTTTAAGGTGAAAATAACTTTTTTTTACCATATGCAGCTGCGAAAAAAAATAATAGCAAAATAACACCAAGAAAAACGTTTGAAGAAGTGCAACAGTTAAAAATATAAAGGAGAAACAAAAAACGAAAATTTTATTCAACATTTTTAATTACGATATAAGCAAAACTAAAGAAAAAACCTTTTTGCCATTGAAGAAGCTCAGAATCCCAAAATGCCTCTTTGGTATCTGCACACAGATTTTCTGAGATATTAACGAAATCTTTTTACTGTAGCAATTGTTTTGATGTCAATTTTTTGTCTCAATTGTTGTCTCAGCACTTTATTAGATCCACCGACTTCTCTATAAAATTATTCATTCAATGTAATATTTTTCTGACAATGTTACTAAAAGAGGAAAAAAATTACGTTTGTTTTTTGACCGTCAACCAAGCAAACAGTTTATTTTTCTAGAAAAAAAGTTTAGCGTTAAACATATATAAAATATATTTTTCTTGCTATTTTGACCAGCCGAAGCGATAATATTTAATAATAATATTTAAAGTTGCATTAAGCTTAAATAAACAGACTAAAATTAATTAACCTGGCGCAGATAATTTTCAATCCCACAATTAATAAAAATGATTAACCGTATTTTGTTGTTTTTATATACAAAAATATCAATATATATTTGTTTTATTTAATTTTGTTTGTTTCTTTTGTTAATTAGTTGACATTAAATCATGGATAAGCGTACTAGTGAAATTATTTAAAATCAATTCATAACTTGAAAATCATTATTGCTTTAAAAACTAAAAATAAAACTTATTTGTTAATTGATAACTTTTTAGTTCTGCTTTTTTTGTGCATTTTTTGTTTGTTTGTTTGTTTCCATTCTAGCCTTAAATATATGAACACTTAAATGTTTAAATTATGCCTTAATTTTATCATATTTGTTTGTTTGTTGGTTTTTAGAATTTACATACGTTGCCATAGAGAAATTGTACACTTGTATAATAATATATTATATGCGTTTCAGTTGTGTGTAGATGTGTATCTTATCCTTGATATATAAATTTATATATATACAGATTTGATTTGCTTAGCAAATTATGGCAAATTAGTCTACAATAAAATGTTTGCAAATACATGATATTTATATATATATATATACTCGATTGTATTTGTAATTCAATTCATATTACATTTGGCAAAAAAAAAACATCGGCCATTTGCCAAAAACTCATTGTAAATGTTATCTTCATGTCAGCTTAGTAATTTGTGTATGTCTTAATGTCTTTGTTGTAGTGTTAAGTTTCAATTGTTGTTAAGTGTCAATTGTTAATTGTTAATTTGTCGAATGTTCAGTTGAATTGATGAAATTATTTGCCGCATAAGCATTAGTCGTTGTTAGTTTTGGTGCAGTTTTGCCCTCAACTTATCAGCTAATTTTAGTTTGTTAGTCAAGTATATATTGCGCATAGGCTTTTATTGTTTAAATAGATTAGTATTGTTAATGTCTGAAGCGATGATTGTTTATGAATAAGCTAAATGTGATTGTGAGTGTGTGTTTGATTTCTATTCTTTTTAGTTTTTTTGTTTTTTGTTTTTTTACATGTAGACAATTTCTTTAGATGCGTTTTATGAAATGCCAACGCCAAGCCAGAAGTTTATATAATAAATACACTGCTCCACTTTGAGTTGGCAACAAAACAATTAATTAATCTAATATAGAATTCAATTTTTGCCTTGAATGTAAGCATTGCATTATCTATATATAGGGAACAATAAAATTATATTTTTCTTTATATAAATACACGTATTTAAATGGTATTTTGTTTTGTTTGGTTTTTTTTTTTGTTTTTTTTTTGTTTGTGTTTTGTTTGTTTTGTTTTATGACTAAATTCTACAAGGGTGCGGGTTGCACAGCAAAAAAAGCCTAGGAATTAGGAAAATAGTATCTTGTTCACTTAACATAAATGATTTATAATATTAGATAGATGTATTTATATATATATATATTATTGAAACACTTAGACGTTAAAACTGTTAGGGCGGGCGTGTGTGTTTGAGAGTGACAGTGACAAGACTTAAGAGCGCTTAAACTTGACTGCTGCGGCTGCTGCTGGTGCTGCTGCTGGTGCTGCTGCTGGTGCTACTGAAGATGCCACTTTCGATGTTGCAGCTGCTACTTTTGCTGCTGCAATTGCTGCTACTGCTGTTGGCTCCAGCACTCACAGCATTCTTATGACTGGCCAGATCCTGTAGCGGCAAGGAACTGCTCAAGCTACTACTGCTCAAAGCTGTGGCCTTAATCGCGTTGGATACGACTGCAACGGTTGATGTGGTGGTCGGCACATCCTCCTCATCGCCCAGATACTCGTCCGGCTTGTGACTAGAGGCTGGCGGCGTTAGCTGACTCTCTGGAGCGCGCAGTGCCGTCGCCGGCGAGGCCTGAGTGCGAGCGCGCATGGCATGCAGCGCATTCTGTGCCATCAGCAGTTCATCCTAAAAATGGCCAAAAAACAACAAAAAATAATACATTTAATATAAAACTCAAAAAGCAGATTAGAAATTGTGGAGTAATGGAGGATACTTACATACATGTCCATTGTGGTTGTGTGCGTCTGAATGATGTGCAAATCATCGGTCACAATGTTGGGACAGACACTGGCCAGTCCAAACTTATTTGTCACCTGCTCGTTCTGCTCATTCATCTGCAGATAGACCGCCTTCTTGGAGATGACATGGAAAAAGGGTTCCATCCAGCGTGCGCAGCGCTGCACCACCTGAAAATCCAAACCAGAGCAGCGCAGTGCGGTCTCCCTAAAAAAAAAAACAAATTAAAGCAAATTATGAATAGGCAAGATTAAGATAAGATAGTTCGAGATTGGATTAAGTGCAACTATTCAAGACGTCTTCAAAATAAATTATTACATTTAAAAAAGTTGTTTTTCATTATTTTGCTTGCCATATATATTATATAAAAATATAATGCAAATATTTTATATATAAAAAAAATTGTTTGCTATTTAAGATAAATCGAAGAATATGAATTTTCAAGCACCACAAATACAGGTTTGTTGTTAACTGATTGACTCAATAACTGGTTTTTAATGATCTTAGCACAAATCATTTGTTAAGAGTTTAAAGTGCGAGCGAGTCGTGTAAATTAAAAAAATTAAAAAATTGTTCAACTTACATATTGAATGTATGACTAATGGCGGCAGCCGTCAAAACCGAATATGGATAGTTGGCCATGCCCACATCGAGTGTGCACAGATCGAGCAGCTGGGACGTTTGCACAAACTCAAAGCCCGAGAACTGTGGATAGATGAAGGCATTATCGAATGCACCGCCTCCGCCAACCTGAGATAAAGTGGCCGGCGTGCGATTGTTCAGATTGAGCTGCATGTAGACGCCCAGCCAGCCGATGACTGTGATGGGGCAGATGTCCCATTCCAGCGCCTGCAGCAGCAGTTTCTCCTGCTGCAATATGTCGCGCTCGGTGCATGCACCATCTGTGACGTAGGCAAATTCGCAGATTTTGGGCGGATAGATTTCCTCGACCTTGGCGGCAACAAACAGACACGTGATGCCAATCAGCTGCAGATGCGTCTTTTGCACCTTGAGGGCCTTGTGCAAATATCGATCCAGATAGTCGACGGCCAGATAGTAGGTCTCCCGATGCAGTTTGTACACCTCACAGACCTCTATCAGCCAGTCGAAGAGTATGGCCCGCATGCGTGGCTGCAATCCCGGATGCTGCTCCAACATGCTGCTGCTGCGCAAATGCGAATCCTCCTCATCCCGTTTGCACATCAGCTTCCACACATCAGCGGCATTGGCCCAGGCCAACGCTGGCAGCGGACACTGGCGATGCGTTGGCTCCACGGCCGGAGACATGCACTTGTAACTGTTGTGCCCAGCGAAATCCTCGAGGGCACTGAACTTGCTCAACGCATCCTTGTTGACAGATCGAGTGCCGTTGCTCGGCAGCTGTTGGGTTGCCGGCGTACGTTCCCCATTCTGACTACAGTTGGTGGCCGTTGAGGAGGCTGGCGAGGATCTTGACGAATTGATTTCCTCATCCTCATCCACATCCTCGTCATCGTCATCTTCTTCGTCGTAGGAGTACTCATCGCTGCTATCGGCATCCAGCAACTCCTCCTCCGGCTCCTTCTCATCAGCTTTGGGCTGATCTGACGCTGACGCATAGCGCACCACCACCGCCTGCTGTTTGGCACCACCGCGATCCGGACTAGGCGGACTGTCTGGACTATCGGGTAGGGGACTATGCGGCTCATCCGGCAGCTCCTCGGCGGGCGAACTGCGTATGCTGAGCAACTCCTGGGCATTCAGGGCATCGGTCGTCGTCGATGTCACCGGCGACGTGTACACCGAAGAGGCCACCGACGACTGATTGCTCTGATCGCAGCCATAAGCCATGCCTGGCAAACGCTGTTGACGTTTCGCCGATGGCGGCTCGTAGCCAAGTTCAGGATCCTTTAAAGAAACACAATAAAAAAAAAGCCAAAGTTAGAAATGAAATCAATCCATTCATGAGATCGTATATGATCGTGTATAATATATCAAAATAATTCCATATCTGAACTTTAATAATATAACTTGAATTTTTCACTTTGAAAATCATTATACGGTAATATATAATAATACTTATGTATATATTGATAATCTATTAGGCCTTGGACCATAATCTATTGCTAGATTATTAATATATTTAAATGATAAATCGAGCAATTACAGATGAGATTTTTGAACAGTTTCACGATTTTGAAAGTCGTACAATTATAGGGTCATAAGAATATCTTCAAATATTAGGGATTTAAGTATTTAATAAACATTTGCACATATATATAGTTAAGTATTCTATATATATATATATATACATATATTGGTAATTGTTAATAAATGAATAGAGTTTAAGATATAGTTTTATAATTCTATAAACAATAGCTAATATTTAATTGACTTTACAATATTGTTAGTACAAAAATAAAACATTTTGATCAAGTTTTTATTGTGATGATCCTCAGTCAAAAACCAACAACAAAATTAGAAAACGACTTTATAGAATTTGAAAAGAGTAAGACTCAATATTTTAAAGGATTTTCTTTTCTTGATTATATGTGACTTTCCAGCCAATAAAATATAAATGAAAAATACAATTCTGACTGATCTCATCATCGATCAACAGCAAAAAAGTTGCTGTAGCTAAACCAATGTCAAGCACTTTAGGAACTTGAACTTAAAAGGATTATTACCATTTCAATGAATTTGCGCTTCTGTTCCAACTTCATAGTAACATGAACAACAATTTTTGAGAAGGAGGCCGAAACAAAGATCAAGTTTAAAACAGGATCACAACAGCAGAGGCGGCGTAGAGCAAAAACGTGTTTCGAGTTAATTGGCAGACACTTCAGAGGATTCCAAATTGTAAATTTATGTGGGCACGTCTGTCAGCAAGACTTTAATCCTGGTAGTCTTAGTATCGGATACACCCGCACAATAAACCACACACACAGACACACACGAAATAATTGAAAAGGATATGTTCAGTTTGGGTTGAGAGAAGTTGATAACAATAACACTTTAGTCTCGGCTGATTGGATTCGTGGGAGTGTGTTTGTAGATATAGAAAGATATATTTTTTGTATTGCACTTTTGCTTAGAGTTGGTTTATAGAATATTTAGCAGCAGTCTTTGGTTGATCGTTATCAGTGAGTTCTTTGGTATATTTGTTAAAGTGTAGTTGGCACTTAAAACATTTCTTATCGCTGTTGTTGATTTTCTTGGCGCTCTCGCGAAATCCGGTTCCTAAATTACTTCTTTTTTGCACTCAGTTCACAAAGTTCAGTCTGCCTCTCTCTCTCTGTCTGCTGGAGCTGGCTTGAGAGTTAATCTTCTTGATTCGTTGCTGCTTCTGCTTAGCAATAGCCAATCATTTCTCTCAGTGTTATTTTTTATTTTTATCCACTGTCCGCTGTCGTGTACCAAGCGCTTTGACTGGCGCTGCGAAACTGAGCTGATCGCCGCTCGTTCCAGATCGCCGATCCCCGAATGCCGATTGTGGTCTTCGGCTTCGTTATCCTGCTTAACGATGCAACGGCAAATAGGGGTTGCAACGGTGAAACAGGATCGACAAGGGCAACACAGACCACTCGCTCTCTCTCTCTCTCCCTCTCGCTCTCGCTATAACTATCTTTCTCTTTTACACCTTTGGTAAATCTTTGCTGTCGGGGTTTTTATGTTGAATTTCTTGAGACGCTTGTTGTTTTTGCATTGCATTTTGCGTTTGCTGGGTGTTTATCAGCCAAGCAGTTACAAATCCCTGTGACGGCTCTGCTCCTGATCCTTTTTACAATTATTTTTGTCAACTTTTCCAGGTAGACGCAACCAAAATCTTTACCTACTACTATTCGGTATTATCGCCTTTGGCTCGAGCTCTTTCGCCCTGGCCCAAGGCGCAGCAAGCTGCACTTTTAGCTCCCGCTTAGGAAACCTATTTTTTTCTTCTTCTTCTTCATCTTCATTAAATGATATATTGGCATTGCGTAGAAACCGGCCAGAACAAACTATGAACGAGGCAGGGGCGTCGCTAAAGCCAAAATGTAGAGCGAGGCTAATGCAACCACATTTCAGGACAAAGATCGGTGAAGCACCCAAAAGACTTAGTTCTGCACAAAGAATTCTTTGATTGATGATTTCGACAAAATTACAGATTACTTTGCAGCGCTTTAAACATTATTTAACTTTACTGCTTTATATATAAATATATAATGTATGGCATAAAATATAAAGATGGAAAATAAATATTTTTTTGCAGTGGATAAACAAATAAATTTTACTCAATAAAAGATATAGCGATAAAGTAGGAAATTTAAGCGAGTTGATTTAGTTTTGAGGAGTAATATTGAATAGAGCCCAAATGCATTAATCGACTGCATATTGGAAGAAATAAATCAATAATAATATCTAGAAGCTCTCATTAATCATAACATCTATAAGCTCTATGATATACAGTGAGTCACAGTTCAAAGCTCAAAGTTCAAAGAAAATAGGCAACTTTTTTACATAATCCTACCTAGCAGGTATAGAAACCCCAATTTATTGGGGTCATATATTAATTTTGGTGGTTAATATATATACCTACCATCGGTCTTTGGAATTTTTGAAAAATAATGAATGATTAGCTTATGGCAGGCAGTTACGTTTTTTCTTTCACACTGCTTGCTTTGAACTGTGACCCACTGTATATGTCAAAATGATTAAATAAGGACATAAGCTAAAAGTTATTAGAGTTTGATACAAAACGACGAAAACATTGCTTCATTTAATATGATGAAAGAGCTTTAGCCGAGTTAGATCGACTTATAGATATCCTATACTCAAGTCTTATGCTTATAAGATGATGATACTTAGAAGATGATGTGAGGTGAAAAACTAATCTTTAAAAAAGTAATGGCTAGTATTAAGAAACCAAAGTTAATAATTGTAAGACTCTATTTTGGGGTCGTTTGTAATTCCTGTAATTGAATCGCACATAATAAAATCAAAATTGTTAATGTCAAACTGTTAGATCATAAAAGTTTAGCCAATTTTAGTGCGAAGGCTCGTTAAAGATTTTTCACATAATTTGTACGGAAATAAGTCGCATGAAAAAGAGGGAAAAAATTGTAACGAAATTTATGTGACACATTTAATTGTTTGAGTAGGTTTGCCAAAACAGAAAGAAGAGTGAGAGCAGCGAGAAGAGCGAGAAGAGGGAGAAGAGATAGAGTAGACGGCAGGCAAATAAAGAAAACGCACAGAAGTATGTCCGTCCGCATGTCAAAGTTAATTTCTTATTCTTGGCAGACAATGCAACCCTCAATCCAGAAAATGCCAATGGAAATTGCAATGGAAAATGGACAAATGTCATGCTTATAGTTATATGGTATTTATGCAGTGCTACGTAATTCAAATTAAAGCGTGCAATGGCAAAAGGAAACTGTGGACCAGAGTTGTCAACATCTGCCGCTTTGACTGACTGGTCAAGCGTAGAGCAGCGATTTGAGCATTTCTTGGCAAACCAAAGTAAAATACAACATTTTGTGAACCCAACTGATTGCAATGAACCCAACTGCTATGTGAATTTAGTGAACTGTTAAGTGGGCTGAAAAGCGTCTGGACCAGGCAAAAAAACAACAACAAGAAAAAAGGGGTTGCTCAAGTTTAACAAGGGTTAAACTGCGTTGCCCCCTTTTAAGCTGGCTCAAGATTGCCAGTTCTTAAGTACACAAGTAACTGCAGCTGCTGCCTCAAGAACTTTTGCTTGTTCCCAATAAACCCAAAACCCAACAGCTCCCTGAGTGCACCCAAATAACGCCTGGGAGTCAATTCTAACCGTAAACAAAATCGGCAGCAGCAGCAACAGCAGCAGCAGCAGCAGCAGCAGCAGCAACAGCAGCATCAGCAGCAACAGCAGCAGCAGATGATGCAATCGACAATTGTCCCCGACAGCGTTGTCAACATCAAACCTCATAGTCCTCGTCGCTGTTCCTTGCTCGTCCTTTGTATTGCTCCCTCAAGTCCTGCTTTGCCTCTGTGCCGTAATCTTTTGCCTTGTAAATACCGAAACACCTTTCTTTTTTTTTTCCTTCGTTCCTTCAGTCTGCCCCGTCTTGGTTCCCTCTAAGCGGAGTACCTTTGCGTGGCTCCAGGTGTAACTTTTGATATTGTATTTGTGTGTGTGTGTGTGTGTGTGTGTGTGTGTGTGTGCAACACACACATTGCATTGTAGTCTGTAGTTTCATTTTGTTGTGCTCGCCGCCCCCGTGCGTTGAAGTTCTTTCATAACATTTAATTTCGTATTTTTCTCTCTTCATTTGATAATTGTTAATATGTGGCAATGTGGCAAAACAGGCAGCTGCATGTTGCACGAGTGCCATTGGCTTATTCACAATTGTGTAACTAGCTTGGGTTTTCAACTATTTGTCGGCTATTGAATAATATTTTCGATCAATCTCGCAACATGTTTACTGACAAATTACGAGTTTAATTTAAAGATTCGTTTTTTAAGCAGAAAAGCGAATTTTTCAGTACATTATTAAAAAAATAAAGTTTACTTTAAAAATTGCAATTGTTATATAGATTCAAGTAGAAGTTGGAACGCGCTGAGCATCAGTCTAAATTAGCCAGAAGGCTGTCAGATTGTGCCAAAGTTGCAGCCGCACAGTTATAAATGATATGCAAACAAGCATAAAAATATCCTTCCCAAAGGACAAACAATCATATTTCCTGTCACAAATGGACCCACGGTGACCCCTGGTCAGCGGCAACCGGAGAAAGGGGTTAATGGGTGTCATTCGCTTTTGCGCGGTTTGTCCGCATGACTTGCAACAAATTGAACATGCTCAAGGAAAAGCGAAGTCTTCATTACATGTCTGACTGTCCGAGTGAGCACGGAATGTTGAATGAGAGTTGCTATTAATCATGCAATTGGTTAGCCTGCATGACCAAATGGATTAAGCAAAGGTCCTGCGACTGTCTTTGTTGCGGTAGTTACGCAGGATTACGCAAAGGATGCACCGCAACCGGGCAAATGAATTTTAAATATGAATTTTGGCAAAGGGGCAATCAAGAAAGAGATCCTTACTTTCCATATAAGAATTTTGAAGAATATGCTTATAAAATGTCGCGAAATAGTGGCCAAAAGTTCGAATCACAGATTATATTTGAAGTTCACTTTAAGAGTGCACATAAAATGGGAATTATTTTATAAATCATAAATTATAATTGATTACATTTTCGTCCATTTAAGGATCTTTCAAAAGAGTTTTCTTTCCAAACAACTTTTCTGCTAAGCTAAATGAAATCCACTTAAAATTCGAATAAATAAAAGAAAACACGTCAAATTACAAACATTATTCCCTGTCTATCCCAAGATGGGTTGCCACAACACATGCCTGGGAATCATGGACAAAAAAAAGCAAAAACAAAACAAAAACTCAGCCGGAGAATCAAGTTTTCGTCAATCTGTGCCGATGCTGAGTTGACAGAAATCAAGCACAAGTCCTGCACTTGATTGCCGGCACAGAGAACCAAGAAGGACCCGCAGCAGGAATTCCTCCATCCAAAGGATACAGTATTCGTGTGAAAAATACAAGAAAACAAAGGTTGGGCCGATTTCATGCTTACGGGACACAACAAAAAGAAAGTTGGAATCTTTACACATATCACGCACAAAAGGGTTACACTGCACTGACAAATTGGTAAAATAATACCATAATTTTGATCCTTTTTGCGCAAGCTAAACAAATATTGTATAATATTTCAAAGACAAGAAATAATATCCCAACGCATAATTAGGGCTGAGAACCCATAACGTCCCGCAAACAGATGACACAGTCCTGCCGATAAGAAAATGGTTTTGCATAAAAGTTTAACGGAAATCTAATGAGCAGCAGCAGACATTTGCATAAGGACAAGGATAAGGATGGGATGGGACAGCCAGGACAGCGTGTTTTGTGCAGGGACCGGTAATGCTCGGATGCAACCATTTTTCATGTGCCCGGAACGCTACTGCTGCAAATGTCGGCTCGATGAATATTTAATTAGATGGCAACACAGCGCCAGAGTGCGTTTGCGATCCTTGAGTAAGGATAACGGGCAACCCCTTCCATTTTTTTTGTTTTTGAATGCATTGCGTTCTTGTTGTGGTTAAGGCGTTGTGTCCCATCCCGTCTTGATCTAGTTGCTCTGGCTTCACGCACGACAGAGCAGCGCAAGACTCGGAAGCTAACCTAACCTATAATAATAACAATCGTACAACTTCTTCTTCTTTTTTTTGTATTTTTTTTTGGACTTAACGGACATTTTGCCAAGGTCTTGACTTTAGGTCCTGAACAACGGCAAAAACCAACCCCCGAAGTTGTCCCTGGCTCAGCTCAAGGTGTGCGCGTTGCGCATGCGCAACTTCAACTTCAACTTCCACGTCGTCATCTGTCCTTTGTCCTTTGTCCTACTGTGCATGTGCCCAACATATTGCAAGAGCATTGGAATTCTTACTTGACTGACTGCTTGGGGGGCAAAATAAAGTATATATACATACTTTATATATATATTTGTATATGTATAACAAAATGACATTTGTTTTGCAGCATATTATATAAACTGGGGTAGACGAAGCATATTTGCAAATGCCAACACAGACTTTGATAAAGCAATTTTTCTGCAAGTTCATTGCTCGCAGAGTGTCAGTTTTTTATTTTGAGCAAGGAGTCAGATAAAAAATTGTGTATATTTGTAGAGCATACAGCCAGCAAATCCTTTGCACCAATACAGCTGCCAGTAGACAACAACTGGCGTTGTCTGCGCTGGTCTCTCAGTTCAGCTATTGTTCCAGGCTTTGATTGCAGCTACTTGAAAACCCAGCACGCCAAATAGCCCTGACTTACCAGATAGAGATAGAGATAGCTAAAAAGAGAGTGAGAGAGAGAGAGAAAGTAGCGCCTAATGAGCCCTTTCATAAGTAGCATTTATTTTTGGGCTGCATCTTTTGCATTTTGTTTTCCTCTGTTTGCAGCCAAGTGGCTGAGAGAGTTCCTTGTTCCTTGTACGTGACTAACTTCATATTTGGTTAGAGATCTCAAACTGCCAAAGATCGAATGGATACGAAAAATCCACACAGTTTGTAAAAGATACATGTGTGTTTATATAGGTATTTCAGATACGCAAACATTAACTGGCTAATGTGGGTAAGTTTTTCACAGACAGTCAAGCATGAAGGAACATTTTTACTTAGCAGATTTAAAGATAGCTTAAAAAAGTTGCAATCTAAGAGCTAACATATAATTTTATATATTGTTGGTATTAAGGGCATTATCGATTTAAGTTTTGGGAAGTAAGTACAAGTTAGGATCTCCAGCTTCAAGCAGACGTTCATTCCGCGGAACTAGTTTACTCCCATATCTGTGTTATCAAATCGCAAATCGACTGGACTGTTACTGATTAAGATTAAATATGCTTAACATGTATTTGCACGACTTAATAATACCCTTTTTATAGAGTTGATAATTTAAAAGTTCTCTGTCAATTTGGACTGATGACCTAAGTAAATAAATTAAAGTACCACATATAAAAGTTAAGATTATAAAAAGCACGATACAAGGTGCAGTTTCAGATTGAGAGACGTTTGAATGATAAGATTGGCAGTAGAGGCAAGTGACTTAATAATAGCTACTACGACCACTGATAAAGCCCCAAAGTACAGATCAATATTTATATAGAAGTGGATAGATACTAACCCGAGTGGATGAGCGACGCTTGCGCTTGCAACTGCCGATGATAAGGTTAGTGGAAGTAGATGCATTAGTTTGACCATAACATGCATCCATGTCCATGGATGTGGATTCGTCGCTCCAGTAACATGGATGATCAGCTCTGGAGGTGGCTTCTGCTGCTGCTGCTACTGCTCCACTGTTGTTGTTGTTGTTGTTGGTGTTACTGCTGCTGCTGCTTTGTTTGTTGATGCTGGCAGGGGTGACTACGTGCTCATGATTTTCATTGCTGCTGCTGGTTCTGTTGGCACTGCAAACACAGAATAGAAAGCAACAACACTTATATTATTCGAATTTTGCAATGTCTGTGGAAATTCAATGCCACTTAATCAAAAAAAATGAAAGGAGAAATGAGAAAGAAAGGAAATTCCAAGTATATATATAGGGGCGGGTGCAGAAGAGACAGGCATTCGCGCATAAATTCATTGAATTTTGACAGGCACCCATCGGTTACATGAAAATACATATTTAACATCCGGGAAATTGTAATCGAGAGGTCTGCAGACGCCTCTCCAGTCTTTGACGACCCTCTAAGATTGAAAATTAAGCAATTCGCGCAAATTTGCATGCACATTATGCATAATGCAAGGGAGGGCAAAGCAAATGATTCAGTTACTTGCAGGCAGATGTTTATCTCGAGATCTGATAAAAAGAAAAGGAAACTGCACTTTGGGCAATTCGCTTCGCGAATTTTTGCAATTTGAGTAGTCGCTCGTTTAACCCTTAACAGAAGATCAACAAAAGCTTCTTAGGGGTTCATTAAAGAAATGAAAAGAAATCAAAAAAAATTCAGAATACCGAATGGCAAACACCCTTGCAGACATTTGTATTATCAGTTGTATTATAATCTTAAAATTGTCTTCTTAAAATTGTTGCACTCTCAATTAATTATTTCTATGAACTTCTATCTAACGAAATTTCTACTCACTTGTAGATTAGCTTAAGAAGTTTTTGAAATGCACACATTCAATAAACTACAAGTTTCTGTAAATATTTGTGATATTTTTGAAAAATAAGCATGTAAAAAAAGAAGAATAAAAAATGTGAATCTTCCTACAACTCAGTTTCCCACAAAGACTGATATAGTTCCAATAATAAATATCCATTTCACAATAAATTTCTGTTCCTCAATGTGTTACATATTTCGGGATCAAATTGAAATACTCCTTGCAAGGGTATTGGCTTGGAAAGGGGCTGCTGCACACACAGTTCGATGCTAAGCCCTTTTTTTTTTGATTTGACCAAAGGATTCTTTTGCGCGCTGCCTTATCGATCGCGTTTAATGGTTTAATGAACAAGAAAAAGTAATCACGTAGTAAATTACAAGGAAATGGAGTCGCTTAGAAATGAGTTATGGTAAAAAGAAATGGGTCTACTACAGACTAATGGTGCGTACGTGCTACACACCGCACTCAAAAGTTTTTCCTCTTGTTTTTCTCAACGTTGGGTCACTAGGGTGCCTCGGTGCTCGGTTAAAGGTTCAAATCAAAGAAAATTTGTCAATGTTGATCAGCGCGATGAAAGTTTGTATAATATTTTGTTGCCCAAGGAGAAATGCTCTTTCGCAGCGTGGAAAAATTCAACGCTGGCATTTATTTGGGTGTGAAAATGTAGGTAGAAAGCGGCAGCTGTAGCTTCTTAGCGCAATCTTTGGAAACTAAGGAATGAGCTCCAGGAATGTCTCCAGGGGTAGCTGCTGTCTGTGTGACAATCAATGAGGATCAGAGAAAGGTGGGAAAATATGCATTGCATATTGATTGTTTTGTAAGCAGAGAGAGAAGCTCATAAACAATAATATATAAAATATATCAAATATAAATTATAAATAAATAATGAATGAATTGTTAAATATATTGTGCAACTTGCATTATTTTGTGCATTTTAGTTATATTTGAGATTTAAAACCATAAAAAAGTTAGTTTGCAAAAAATGCCTGTAAATAAGCAGAAATGTTTGCACAACCAAAAAATAACAGATTACTGTCTCTATTTGATTAATGTCTTGTTAATTTAATTTAATTTAAGTTTCTTAAAGTCATTTATGATACCTTATTTTACAGACTTGCTTATACATATGCAGATATACTTTTAATTAACTTTGTTTTTCAATTTCTAATCATTTCCACGATACAAACTAAAAAAAGTGGCTGCCCTCAAAAGTATGCAACAGTATTTGTCCGAAATATAACCTCAAAAAGTGTTCAAGCTGATCAGTTGATGATTAAGAGAATTCCGTTATAGTTGTGTGTCGCAACACATTCCAATACTGTAATAATAATGTCGCACACATGTCTGACCACGAATTATGTCCATAAAATGGACTATCACTTAAGTGATCGAAGCCACGAGAGCAGACCCAGTTGCGAGGGTCGTAACTGACGAGTCCCAAATGACTGGGCAATTATGCAATTATATTGAAGCGCGCAGGGTGGGAGTTTGAGGGTGGTGTCGTGGATCGGCTGGTGGCAGCATTAAACACAATTAATTTTGAAAGCAACAAAAGCTAAAAGACCACAAAGTATAGACTATGCTTGTGTGTGTGTGTGACAACATTATCAACATGCGAGCTACATGATGTGGCACTAAGGGCTGTGCAGCCGCCCCTCGCAGAGTCGCCTCAAATGACAGCGACTAAACAGTTTTCTAATGACTTTTTCGCGCGCAATTATTTACTAATCACACGCAGGACCTTTTTATGTATATTCTATATATATGTCACATGCCTGGCGATTTTTGCTGTGCTGTGCCGGAATGCGATGCGGATGCGCCACTTGGCTATCAGAGTGCACTTTTATTTTAACACCTACAACAACAGATGTTCGATTTGTGTCCTTTTTTGTTGGGAAACATAGTTGTGCCTGTCTGCAGTGAAAATTCATTTTAGATTATCACACTGAGCTCGGGGCTAGGGGCTACTACTGCGGGTAGTCACCCATAACCAGTTGGCCCGTCACTTTATAATTACGAAAATGTTATTAGATAAACATCGTTGGCCGCCTTTGGGGAGGCCAAGGCGACAGCGGCTACCAGGATAGTTGTGGTCGTCACTTGGCTTAAGGAAGTGAATGTCGTTGTCGCCCCAGGAAGTCAGTTATAGGAGAAACAAAAAAATGCATTAGAATTAGACAGTTTGGTTTTAGTTTAGATGTGGCGTGTTAATTGTCGGGATCGGTTTAAAAAGGAAGTCAAAACGATGCAGCTATGCATCCAACCATGAAGTGCCAAGGAACAAGACAAGAAAATATGAACAAAAGTAATTAATATCTTGTGTAGCCAAAATTAATTAAAAATGAGATAACTCTTAAAAATTAATTCTTTATTTAATAATAAAAAATAACTTAAGATTTGTAAATCTTTATCAATTTTAATCCAAGCAACTTAAGCTGCATAAAGTGCACAATTATTATGTAAAAATAAATATAACTATTTTTTTTAAACTTGTTTTTCAATATTTATTTAATATTATTATTAAGTATTTTAAATATACTTTAAATATATTTAAAATTTTAAAAATAATGCACAACAAATAAAATTAAATACATTTAAAAGTTGGCTTAAAAAATACGAGAAAGGAAAAGATATATGTAAATAAATGGAAAACTCACCTCTTGGCATTAAAATCCATAATTGTACGGCCTTGAAATGCCGTTGAAGTTTTGAATAGTATGTGAATAATTTTTAAAGTGTGTAGAGCTGCTCGACAAAGCAGTAACTGATGGGCAGGTTATAATGAAGGAACTGCAAATAAATAAAAATAAATAAACTTAAAAAGTCAGAAAAAAACGTAAAACATAATTCATATGTGGCATACGCTTACACTAATCGATTTACTGAACTTATCGATAGTTAGCATCCTTCAAAGGACGCACCAAAAACATTGTGCACAGCATGTGGTCCAAGGCAAAACCCAAAACAAATTTGTTTACGTGCGGACAGCATTTCTCACATATATACTCAAATACATATACATATTGAACGATGTGTTTCCAGTTGTATTTTAGCAAAGACCAAAGTAAATATTTAACTGCATTTTATTATGATGTAAAATGGACGTGCCCAAAAAGATATTCAAATTACAATCGGGAAAACGAAAACTGGAAAGATAATATGCGGCACACATGGGTCAAGTTTGGATTAGACAGGTAGTCAATGCAAGAATTATAAGAATTTCCACGAGTCTCGATTAAGAGTCTAGCTGCCCGGTTTTCCTGTTGATGCCAGGTGTTGTTTGGTGGTGGGGGAAGCGAAAAACTCAGCGACGCATGCGCAACGTCAACGTGGAGTTTTCTTTGTTTTTTTTTTGTTTTTACGACAAGCGGCGACGCATAATTATATCGACCTCTAATATGCTAGAGAGATCAATGCACCTGTTGTTGTGACTGACACTTGGCCGCTTGCCTCTTGCCTCTGCGGGCAGGTGAATGCCCGTGGCAGCTGTTGAACACAAGCCCCCCTTCGCTCTTCTCGCTCTCCGTCTCTCTCTCTATCTCGTCATGCAGGCTGCTGCCAAAGGACAACTCCTGTTTTTATACCCTTTACACAAATGCTTGAAAAGGGTATCATACAAACGCGCAAACTTTTATTGTTACTTTAATATTCATTTATAAATATTTTTATTTTTTTTTTGTTTCTATATTTATTAAATATTTATAAACCCGACTGCTGAACATTACTTGTTTTTGGGTATATAAGAAAAATAATGTAAAAATTAAATAAAAACCCCAAAAAATTTAAATATAATTTAGAAAATATTTTACATATACTAAGTATGTTAGTGCTGTGCACGTGGCAACTGCTAGTCGGTCACACTCTTTGTTTTACACTCTTGCTTTATTATTGTAGTTTTTACTTCTTTTCAATTCGCTGTAGTTGCGCCTTCAATTGACTTTGCCAGAGCTAATTGCTCCGCGTATTCGTATCCTGTCGCGTTTCCCCTGTTTTTTTTTTACATTTTTCTGTATAGTTTTCTAGTTCCTGTTTTCCCCGTTTTCTTCAACTGATGTGTGACATATGGGCCGGCGTTATTTTTGCCACGATTTATGTGCCGCTTTTGTTTGGCATGCCCTGACAGGACTGACACCTCCTCTGACTCTGGTCTCGGGGCATAACTACCCCATTTGTACTGTTATTTAGTTAACGACTTTCTTTTCGCCTTGCACCTTCTTTTGCCGCCCATCGTCTTTTCTTACACAATTTCCCATTTTCTTTTTTTTTATTATATTTTTCTTGCCTGCTTTCCAACCATCATTTTCACACTAATTGCGGATATGCCTACTAATTAATTGCCGCCTTTTACTTTCTTTCGTTTTATGACGATATTTTCTCATTTGTTACCTTACAAATTTCCAACCCTGTTTTTCGCGTTGGGTTTTTCTTTTTATAGTTTTCTATATATTTTGTTACATTCTTTGTAAATGCTTTGGCGTCTAAATACTTTTATTTATTATTAAACTATGTTTGAGACAGAAATCTCACGCTCCAACTTTGTCAAACATTTAAATATTTTGGCAGACATAAAAAGATCAACACAGATCCAGAAAACATATATTTTTTATGGGTTTGGATTCGATTGCTTTTGCCTGTTGCATAATTTTGCTTAACTTTATGATACTCTTTCTTCTTAAACATTTAACATTAATAATAATGTTACGAAGAAAGGTTGGAACTGATTGACTGATTGAAATCTTAATCATTTTGATCACATACTAACAGGGATAAATGTATGATGATCGCATCAGGAAACATTGGGGGAGGTCCCCAAGACAAAGATTAAGCAAGAAGCGCTAATGAAGATTAAGTTGTGCTAGGAGAGCTGATTCCTCTCTCTCCCTCTCTCTCTCTTTCTCTCTGTCAGTTCTCGCTATCAGTTTGCGAGAATTATGCGGCGACAGGTATGCGCATAAATATAAATACATATATATACACACATGCATATATACATATAGAGTAGAACATGAAAGGCGCTTGCCAGCTTCCCAGGGCCTAATTAGACGACGCATAAGTAAATTGTTTACCTGAAGGCCAAGGTCAACAACAATGAGATGCGAACGGATTTAACTGGAATTATTTTTCAGCGGCAGCAGGAGGGGGAAACAAAAATTTGTTGTAGTGCTCATATTTTGGCTGAATGTAGAAAATGATATATATATATATATATATATATATATTGTATGTATACATGTGGGTATGTGTGTGCAACAAACAATTTCCCACAAGGAAATGAAAAAGATACTCAAAACTCGAACTCGCAACTTGAGGTAAAGAGCGAAATTTCGAAAGACACGCAAAATGTGCAGAGAGCGAGATGGAGAGAGAGGAGAGAAAGAGAACAAAATAGAGAGACAGAGAGCGGGCGAGCCACAACTGAAAACAGGTCCATGGTTTCTAGACCCTGGTCTGGTCCCTTGCCGAATTCCGTAACGCTTCTACTGCGGCGACTTCTTCAGCATGTCTGCCGACTAAAAACTGCGATTTTTGTGCGTCCTTTTTTGGTGTGCTTACTATGGTATTTGTGTGTGTGTGTGTGTTTGCGTTCTTTGTTGTTGTTGCATGCATTTTGGGCTGCGCTTGCACAACGAGAAAAGATACATTCCTAAGATACTCAAGATAAATGCAGACACGGACAATGTACATATGCATATATATTTGTATATATGTATATGTATGGACTTATGTATCTGTTGAATGAATTGCCTGGATTGTCAATGCCAATGCGTCCGCTCTCCTTGTGGTCGATCTGTCGTCTGTGCGCCGTTTGCAATTAGTTGGAACTCTAAGTGCCTGCCGCAAAGTCGACGTCGTCAAATTTATGTAAATAAGTAACAAGATTCTTATATATACGATAGCATTCCTTAAAAATCTCATAACGCATCCAAATTGTTAGCTGTACATTAAACTTACTAAAACTTACTTAAATATTAATTAATCTTAAGAATAAATAAATATTTACGACACTTTAAAGTTTCATAGCTATCAGCTTCTGTAAGGTTCGAGATGGAGACATAACCATCAAATTCTTCAACTGCCCACACATACATACACATACATAATATATATTTCTCTTTGCGATCGCGTGCGCCAATTTACATACATCCCAGCAGCGAAATACTGAATGACCCCACATGACGGAATGCATTCTGTATGCACACAATGCAATTCATTAGTTAGTTATTCGTACAAGAATGCAGAGCTTTATGCTGGAGCTTCTACTCGCCAAAGCTTTTGCAACAAAATAAAAATATTGCTTTATTGTATTGGATTATCTGATTTACTATCCCGTTTAATTATTGCGCCGACGCAGCTTTCCTTATTTCAGTTTTACCATTGAATTCGTTCAGTACAAAGTAAAATATATTTTTAGGTCAGCAAATTGTATTTAATTATATATATATAACTACATTCCGATAGTAAGCATGTGAAGCGCATAGAAAAGCCTTCATTACAAGGTAATGCAGCGTGTTAGCTGGGTTTTTTATGGAAAAGCGATTTGGTATAGATTACGAATCGAATACTCGTAATGGGCTCCTTTCGCTGCTGGGATATACATAAACACATACATATACACATGCATATGTACATGTAAATGTGTCTGCCCAGCAATGCGCGTGTGAAAGTAACGCGGCGACCAAATCTCAGAACAAAAAAAAAAAGTTCTTCAATGGACAGCCGCGTTCCAGGAATTGCCGGCCTTGAAGTAGCCGTTAGGCCAGACACAGAAACAGACACAGAGACAGACACAGATACAACGATGCGCTCAATTGATTATTTAGTTTATATTTAGCAGCAGTCGTGTTTAAAAGGATGCGACTGCTTCAAGTGGCCACATATCCGTGTCTATATCGCTCTCCCTTCCTCCCTCTCTTTCTCTCGCTCTACCTCTCTGCCGGTCTCTCTCTCAGTTTTTGGCTGCTATCCTTTTGTGCCTTTTGTGTGTTTGCACGAGAATAACTGGAAACTGTTTATCATTGTTGTTTCTGCTGCATTCCCCACTACTACTTGGTCCAGGTCCACACACAACACACACACACACTCACTGCTAAGGCTTCGTCGTATCATCTTCACTTTTTTCGACAAAGCCGTCGTCAGTCGGACAATAAAAATGCTTTTCGATTTATATGCGATAGTCACGATCCTATTTAATATTTGTAAGCAAGTCTCCTCCTCTTCCTCCTGCTCCTCCTTTTTCTCTATGCACAAATATTTATAATTGAGAAATTCTTTTACTTGGAATTTTGTCGTTAGGCCAAAATCAGCGGGTGATGTTGAAAATATAACAAATGACCTTAATATATATGAAAATATTCCGTTTGATTATGTGCCGCAAGGACAAGTGTTAACTGAAACCGCCAAAAAAAATATATTTGATAATATAAATGCATATCTATAATATAAATTTAACAGTCTAATAAATTCTAAACATTCTATGGCAAGATATAATTTAAAAAAAAAACCTTTAACTTTAAATTATTATAAAAAGTAATTTTAATGTGCTTTTGTAATTCTTGTATTTAATCAAAGAAAAAACAAAAAAATATAAAAAGCCAAGTAAAATGACATAAGCAAAAAACAAAAAGCGCGAAGAAAAAAATACAACGCAACAAAATTAAAAAGAGCGCAATTTATAAACTGGCAAGCAAAAAGAAAGTCGCAAAAAAAATCTAATTGTAGCAGGTAAATTGAAACCGGAAAAATAGAAGCAAAAAACTAAAGCAAAAATGCCAAAGCACACACACACACATACATACAAATACATATTTATGTTAGTATGCATGCGTGTGTTTGTGTTTTAATATCAATGAACCCCATGAGGCAGCAGCTTAAAACCCACGAGCGATATCTCTTCACCTGCCCCAGCTCTAGGAGGCAACCACCAAATCCTATGTACAAATGTACATATGTACATATGTACAAATGTACCTAAAGATTTGGCGCCGCTTTTGACATAATTCAGTTGCCCTCCGCCTCGCTTTTTCTTATGACTGTTACTCATTTTATTTATTTATTGTTTCTCTTGTGCTCTACGCTTTGTGCATTTGCTTCGTTTTCGTCAAGTTTTCAAAAGGTTCGATTCGATGTTTTTTTTTCGCTTTGAACTTTTCACGTCGGCGCATATCTCAAAAGCACGCAGCTAGCGTCGACGTCGGCTTCGTCGTGTACTAAGTTTTTTTTTTGTTTCTTGTTATTGTTGTGTGTGTGTTGCGAGAATGGTGAAAGAAAAAGTGGCAGCAGAGAACTGAGCTGGCGTCGACGGCGAACGCTAACGATGACTGCGACAGCAACAGCAGCAGCGACGCTTCAGTTATTCTGATTGGAACGAAACGGGAGAGCTGGTTTGACTGTGCAGCATTCTATGCTCTCCCAGTCGACGTGTGTGAGTGTGTCACAAAAAAGCTGGAGAGAGAAATATACACGTAAAGTAAAGTGGCGCGAATTGGGCGTTTGGTTGGCGCATTTTTGTTTTACCGCCCAAAATCTATTCGAATGGCGGGAAAGTGCAATCGACCGACATCACAAAATATATATATACACTCAGACACACATATTTACATAGTTATATAGAAATAAATGCGAATTGATTAGAAAGAGCCTGAAGCAAAGAAACAATATAAAGTGAATGCTGCGAATATGCTGACAATTTGAATTGGGTCAACTACAGTTGGAGTTCCAATTTGATAATGCAGCCAGCATTGGTTCACTGAACTGTTCTAACTGGCGTCCAATTGGCAAATGCAAGTTCGCATGCTGCACAATGCAATTTCATTTCCAATGGAATTATCAAAAAAGCAATGATTTTTTTTCGAGGGGGATGTCGCTTGTTGTATTTGTAGCAAAATATGCAAAGACACAGCGACACGACGACACACACACACGCATACACAATCGCACACACATAAGACTGGGCACACTTGTCACACGCGTAATTTTTTTTTACACAACTCAATTTAATATTTTTCTTAGATTTTCGGCACAGCAATCGTTTGTGTTACCTTTTAAATTGTGGACACTTGTTGCGTTTTATGTGGGCTTAGAATTTCGCAGTTGAATTTTGCACTTGAAAATTGAAATATATGGATTTATTATTTTTTATTCGTCGGCCACGAACTTCTCCAAGCAGCAGCTGAGCAGTGATCACTGATCGCCAGCAAATGGCCCGACGGCAGCAGAGAGAACGACAGAGAGCGAGAGAGCGGATCGACAGCAACGTCTGCGCTGACAGCAGCAGCAGCAGAAACAGCAGGCAGTATGTGTGTGCAAGCAGATCCAGCACCAGAATGAAAAAAAATGCAACAAACACATTGGCACAAGTTGTGCTTGTTGTTCTTGTGGTTGCTGGTTAGGCCAACTGACATTTAAGAAAGAGCGCAAAGCAAAGCAGAGAGGGAAAAATCGCAAGTCGCGAGCGCGCGCAAAAAGAAAAAAACGTCAGCAAAAAGTTGTGGAATGCGTGTGGCAAGCAGCAGGAGCAGCTTATTCCTCTCCCCTTCCCACTGGTTACATTTTACTGAATGAAACGGGCGGCAAGTGACGCTCCTGTTTGAAGCGCCAAACAGGCAGTTAACCTGTCTCTGTGTGTGTGTGTGTGAGAGCGAAACAGCCGTTCTAGTGGCGCTCACTTAACAGGCGTTGCCTCGCTACAGCTGTTAAGGCTGCCACCCGGGCAGAGAAAGAAACAAAACGTTGCCCAAGCAAAAATTGCAACTTAATACTTTTTGAACACAAGCTGAACAAGGATAATGGAATTTGTCAAAAGTATTTATAAATACATTTTCATACAACAAAAATGGCATTTAGCACGCTTTAAATTCCCATAAACGTGATTTAATTCAATTAAAATTCACATTTTGCACATTATGGAAGTAAATTATTTTAGTTTTCCAAATTTATTGAAAATGACTCCCATTTAGTTGAGTCTGTTTAATGTTTACGTTTGCGGACTTGTTATGCCCTGCTGGCAACGCCGCTCACAACACAAACAAACAACGGCAACTTTGTTGTAGCATTTTGAACGTTTTGGCTTCAACTTTGCTGGCAGCTGGAGTCGCTATTCTAACTGAAACCCTATGCCTATCCTTATGCATTGCACAGATAAAAACTCGCAGAATCTAATTTGATTAAGTGTACTAAAATCAGTGCAAAATTGTGGAAGCTATGAATGGACAAAGTTGTGAATTTCCCGCGCGCGGGAAGCAACGTCGACGTCAGGCGCTCTCTCACACACAGAAAAGTGACAGCTGACGCAGCACAAGCAACGTTGACAGCGACGCCGACTGCGGCTACAAAAGTCTTCGTGAAACACAAAGCAAAAAAAAATTAACAAAAAAAAAAAGGTGTTACCAAAAATTAAACGCATCTCATTTGGAATTGGAATTTGGGAAAAATGTTCGAAAATTGGAGCCAGCTTCTGCTCAGCAGCGTTTAATTGGCTAACTCACCTGTTCCGGATGAAGACTTTCGTTGTCCGAGTTGTTGTTCTTGTTGTTGTTGCATTTGGGGGTTGCTTGTTGCGCTTAATTTATGCCTGGCAGAAGCAAGCCACGCGCGCAGTTAGCAAAATGTGTGTGTTTCAGTACCCAAAATCCACGCGGATGAAAAAATAAATTGCACACATACACAAATACACAGCCACACACACACCACACACACTCGCACACACACACACAATCCGTAAAGAGTTTGTTGGCTTTTTTTCGTTTCTTTTTTTTCTTTTTACCTTATGCCGGCTCTAGTCAAGGCCAAATGTGTGTTTTTTAAAATGTTGTGCGTGGTTTCGTGTATGGTTTTAGCTCCACAATTCATGCAAACAAATTGGTGCCTTTTCGCAGAGTTTCCAGAGATGACATCAAGTGAACTGCGCTGTCGCCGTCTCCGTGTGGAAGAGAGAATAGCGAAACAGAAGAGCATTTTCCGTTAGTGATGATCGATACTCATCGTTTAAGCGATGTTTTCTTTTAGCACACTGTACAATTGCCATTCACAGCGAACAATGTAAACATTGCATGCCCACGATCAGCGGGCCAATTTAAAGTTAATTATTAATATAGAATTCTGATATGCTTCTATCATGAGTAAATCATTGCAAAAACTTTACACTTATAATCACGTTTATATTGTCATTTTATTAGGCTATTTATAAAAAGCACACGCAAAATGTGAATTATGATCACTTGCATAAAAAGTCTGGTAACGCTTTATCTTATAGGTAAATTAATTTTGGAAACGTTACATTCACGTTTTAAGGGTATTTTAATCAAAACCCAATATCACAGAAATATTTATACATGAAGTGCGGTTCACTTTAATTCAAAATTTAAAATTGTAATGCTATCGAATCAGTAAATTTACACATTTATTTTTGTTGAATCTTTTGTGTTTGATATTTTGTTCTACGCGAATTGATTTATGATCATTTTCAAATGATTTATTTTGTTAACTAAATGTTAAACAAAAAACCACAAATTTAAAACACAAAATTATGCGCTTTGATGATTTAGCGCTGGCCAACTCGAAAATCACAATAAAAGAAAAGCAACGATTAAAATAATTGAGTTCAGCTGCTGAAAAATGCTTGAAAAGCTTTTTACAAAACGCTGCAAAAAAAGAAAGAAAAAATGAAATTTTTTTGCCAAACGCAGCAGAAAAACGAGCCATGGACAAATTGACTTGCGACTGATTCTGTTTCTGTTTGTGTTTCTCTTTCCATGTTTATTGCGATTGCGTTTTGCTAACATTATTTTATATTATGAACTTAAGAAAAGGCATCGTTGGCGTCTCCACTTAGATGGGCGATTGCTTGAAGCCACGCGCGGCATAATCGGAGGGCGCGGAGCGATCGGAGACACGGGGATAACCCTCGTCGCCGGGCACACAAGCCTTGCGAGAGGTAATCACACGCCAGCCACCCTTGCGAGTCCAATCCTAAAAACCAATGCACCAAATTTTTCTTGTTATGCTGCAAATACTGTAGAATTATTTGCTCACATTTTGATTGTATTTGAAGTAGTAGGCGCCCGCATAGATGCCCGTTAGCGCAATCAGGGCCTTTCCTGTCCAATAGCGCACGGTGTAAGCCCGTTGGAAGCCCTAAAAATCAGGATTCGTTGAGATATATAAAACATTTGATATGATTACATAATAATTGGGTTTTACCAGCGCCGGCGTCAGAATGCTGCAAATCTTGTCCAAGGGTGCGCGATAGATCCGCTTGATGGGATTGTTCAACTCCAGCTCCAAGGCGGGCACCTTGCGTGGCCCGTGATGCAGTTCCTGATCCTTGAGCCACTGTTTGCGCCAGGCGCGTTCGTCCGGCGACATGCCAATTAGACGCTCACGTTCGCGCACCATCCGGCCTGCTATGGCCATGGGCTTCACGCCACCCGTGTCTGATGCGCCGCCAGCAACCATTTTTTCCTTTCTCTAATATTCTTTCCCGGAAAATGTGGCGAAATTTTTGGGTGGCAGGCAAAACTGTTGTGAAAAATACGCACAGATGGAAAACAGCTGTTTGATTTGTCAGTCAGCGCGAGACGCGTGCATTGGAGATGCGCACTTATCGATTAAGCGGGTATTTTAACGTAGCTGGGCTCGAAGACAGAATTTTGCCTAATTGTTCCCACTATTTATTTGTGCGCGGCAAGATTTAATATAAAATTGGTGTGTTGTGTGAATGTAGTGGAATATTTACAGACTTACACCGTGTGGAAGTGATGAGAGACGTAAAACGCATAAGAAAAAATTAAAAACAAACATTAATTTTACTTATCTAGCAAGGCACTCCAAAATTCAGCTGCAGTTCGCATTTAATGTTGCGAAATTGTAAAAAATAAAGAAAATACGTTGGAAAACATTTTGATAATATTTAAATACATAAGTATAAACTTGAAACATATGTATCATCATATTTATTCAATTTCATATTCATATTCATCAAGTTAAGCTTTCCGTTATCGGAACGAGATGAACATTCAGTGAATCGATAAATGTGGCCGCTTTTGCACATCACTAAGTCACAAGCGTGGAGCGCCTGTGTTGCCCCCCATTTCCTCACTCCACCCCTCTACAGCATCATCTGTGATTTGCGCACGCATTTTGTGTTAGTTATTTAAGAAGCAATATTTACAACGCGATAAACTTGCCAATCGAGGACCAATGTGCAGGTAAATAATTGCTGCTATCAACAGCAGCGCAAATAGCAAATATTGCGACTGGTCAGCTTTCGCTGTTTGCACAAAAAGTGCCAACAAACTTATTTGTATTATTTTTGCACTAGAATTTGCGCAACATGGAATCCAAATATTTGATCAAAAGCAATGGTTCTGCTGGCATCTCAAGCGCATTTCCCGCCAAGCGCAAACTGGAGCCGATGAAGGAGCAGAATGCAATAAAAAAACCAAACAACAACAACAATTACAGCCAGCAGCCGAAGCCGAATCTTTACAAGAATGTGTTGGCTGGCAGCGGCAACAAGCGGATCAGCATTGATCAGGAGCGCCGATCGCTGCCCGTCTACAATTGCCGGCAGCGCATACTCAAGGAGCTGGAGGCGAACGACACCCTGCTGATCATGGGCGAAACGGGCAGCGGCAAAACGACCCAAATACCACAATTTCTGTTGCAGGCGGGCTATGCGAGCAGCGGCATCATTGGCATCACGCAGCCACGTCGCGTGGCAGCCATCACCATTGCGAAACGCGTCGCCCAGGAGCTGGCGACTGCCGTTGGCGAAACGGTCGGC
Source organism: Drosophila nr. medialis 2 BK-2023a (assembly GCA_035044325.1). Lineage (NCBI taxonomy): Eukaryota > Metazoa > Arthropoda > Insecta > Diptera > Drosophilidae > Drosophila > Drosophila nr. medialis 2 BK-2023a. The sequence continues at coordinate 2,458,962 of JAWNMH010000348.1, forward strand.
TATACGGTCCGCTTCGAGGATGCCACAACGGAACGGACACGCATCCGCTACCTGACCGATGGCATCCTGTTGCGCGAGGCGATCGGGGATCGCCTGCTGCGCAAATACACGGCGATCATGTTGGACGAGGCCCACGAACGGACGGTGAATGCGGATGTGCTGTTTGGCATTGTGAAGCAGGCGCAGCTGGAGCGTGCCAAACAGCGGCTGCCCAAGCTGAAGATCATCGTCAGCTCGGCCACGATGGACATCGATCATTTTGGGCAGTATTTTGGAGTGCGCGGCATGTATCTGGAGGGACGCACGCATCCGGTGCGTGTGCTGCACGCCAAGGATAGCCAGGAGGATTATATACACGCCGCACTGGTCACCCTCTTCGATATCCATCGCCACGAGCCGATCAATCATGATGTGCTGATCTTCCTCACCGGCCAGGAGGAGATTGAGGCGCTAGCCCAGCAGATACGCCAGCTGGCGAGGATCAACAATACGGGTCCGTCGGATGTGCGGGTGTTCTCCTTGTACGCCCAGCTGTCGCAGGGCAAGCAGCTGGAGTGCTTTCTGCCCGTTCCAGCGAACACGCGCAAAATTGTCCTGGCCACGAATATAGCGGAGACATCGATTACCATACCGGGCATTCGGTGTGTCATCGATTGTGGCTATGTCAAGGAGAAGTCGTTTAATCCCGGCACCGGCTTGGAGCTGCTGAAAACGGTGCGCATCTCGCAGGCTCAGGCTTGGCAGCGCTGTGGTCGCGCCGGACGAGATGCGCCTGGGAAATGTTATCGCACCTATTCACAGGCGAGCATGGAACAGTTTCGCGCCACCTCACTGCCCGAAATCTTACGCAGCAATTTAACCTCGACCGTATTGCAGCTGCTCGCCTTGGGCATCGATTGCAGCAACTTCGATTTCATCGATGCGCCGCCGGCGGAGGGCATCAGCAGTGCCCACAGAGCGTTGGAGCAACTGGGCGCCATCAAGGGAGTTGGCTCCACGGCGCCATTGGTCATCACAACGACGGGCCGTTGGATGGCCCAATTTCCGCTCGATCCGCGCTATGCCAAGCTGCTGCTGTCGGCGCCCAGCTTTGGCTGCATGGAGGAGATGCTCAGCCTGGTGGCGGCGCTGTCCAGCGACAATGTCTTCATTGGCCACACGGACAAAAGCGAACTGGCCGCCTTGGCGCATGCCAAGTTTCAGTCCAAGCACGGTGATCACCTGACGCTGCTCAACGTCTTCAGCACCTTCCAGAAGACGGATAAGCCGAAGATTTGGTGCCACGACAACTTCCTCAACATAAGGAACCTAACCTATGCCCGCAATGTGCGCAATCAGCTGGCCGAGATCAGTGGACGGCTCAATTTGGCCTTTAACAGCTGCGGCGGCGACAATACGGATGCGGTCAAGAAGTGCCTGGTGGCGGGTCTCTTTGAGAACGTCGCCCTGCTGCAGAAGGAGGGACACTATTTGACGCTCAGTGGCCGTGTCAAGGCCAAGATCCATCCATCCAGCGTGCTCCATGGCAAATACAAGCCGCAGTGCATCCTCTTCACGGAAATGGTGCAAACGGAGCACAATTTTCTGCGCCAGGTCACCGAAATCAGCATCGAATGGCTGGAGGAGGTGGTGCCCTCCATCAAATGTTTTCCCAAATAAAGTCAAACATTTTCCATTTACCAAATTTTTATAACAAAGGCAAATGGATTTTTGTACTCAAAATCATTTGAAAAGTCTTCGTTTTTTACCTTTAACTGTTAAACATTAATACGGTGAATACACTGGAAAAAAGAAATTGCTCTGAATTTAGGAAATCAAGTTTTTCTGGCTTTTGCGCAATAATTTTTAAAGGTTTGCCATAAATTAAAAAGTGTTTATTTTTTAAGCAATAAAAAAAATCGAAAAACTTATTTTTTTTTAAATTCAGAAATAAGTAATGAAATTTACAGACTCCGATTTCTTATTAGAATAAACCCATATATAGTCTGTCTGAGTCGACGTAAAATCGTTAGTTCTTTCAACTAAATTAAATGAATTTATAAAAACTATTTAAAATGTTTTTAGATGTGATATCATTAAATACTAAGAATAAATTTTTTTTGTGCACATATGAAGAAAACCCCGTGAAAATTAGATAAATATTTTCTAAATTTCAATAAATTTGTAAACTGAAATTAAGTAAAGAAAAAAACTGCATTTTGAAATTTTACTTTCTTGGTGATTATTTGGGAATTGTTGAGTAATTAGTTTAGGTTTTTTTTTTGAGTGTATGAGCACAGCAGCTGTAGATATCATCAGACATAAGGAAGCATCTTTGATCTCATCAGGAACATATATTATTCTTCCTTCTGTTCTAAAACCCGATTTTATCCTCTTCGAAACCGATGACATCAACTTATTTTTGGGGTGTTTCCGGGGCTGTTGGTAATATATTGCTCCATAAAGTTATTTAAAATATTTTCTAATTTGCTAACGTGTTGCAATGGAGATGTTATTGATAGGGAAGTCATCCAATCTTACTTACCAATCTTACAAAAATCAACCATTTGGAAGTCAAAGGCACTCAATATAATTAAACACAATTATAATTAAACAAACTTTGTGAAATAGTATTTTACAAACATTAATATATGCAAATATTATATTGTATACATCAGATATATATATTTATACATAATTCTATTCCGATTGCACAGAGAATGAAAACCAGAGATAAAACACAATATTCGCAACTAAAATGTATAAATCAAATAGTTGCGCTTAAGTACTGAAAAACTTATGGAATTTTTGATGAACCAAGTTTACGGAGTATACAGAAACTAAACACATTCATCAGTCTATATGTACACATATATGTATAAGTATGTGTGTGTGTGTGTGTGTGTGTGTGGTCTACAGATGTCCTTGCTTGGTTTCGTAGAGATGAACGGGACTGGTAAACGATTTGCCACCAACGAGACGAGCGAGATTCTCTCCAGCATAGCTGAGAAGCGGCGAAATCTCACAAATCTCACCGTGCACCATGCCACCAGCATTTTTGATATATTTGCGATGCAGCCGATGCAGGTCGGCACGTGCTGTGCTGGGGCAATCCTTGCCTGCCGCATCGGCATTCTTCAGAGCGCTGAACTCCTCGTCCCGAGGCACTTCCATCACAATGAACTTCTCGGCAAACTCGAAGACATCGAAGACGAACTTCTCGATCTTGATGCCATTTGGTTTGTCGGGCGTCAGCCGTTTGCCGGCATTGTCCACAAACGGTATCTTCTTTTTGGCCACGTGCAGCTTCAGTTCCCGCTCATAGGTGCGCCCGATCTTGTTGAGAAACGCGGCCGAAAAGAAGTGATTGCATATGTTGCCAGCGCTAAATGTTAAACGTCCCTTCGCGTTGCGCATCTCTGCCGTCTTGGCCGAGATTTCACTGTACTCCACCACCTGGTATTTGCCATCGACAATGGCAACGACGCCGACCGCCTCGTTGGGTGACGATTTCTCCACTACTTTGGCGGCACAATCGGCCTGCTCCTGCACACAGTAACCAATGAAAATGGGATCAGCGACCTTAATCAGAATGTTGTCCACGCTGTGCGCATGCACATAGAGTATGCCACGCCGTTGCATATCATCCAAAACACCCCAGCGTTCCATGGCGCGATAGATGCCCCCATTGCCGTCCGGTGAGCGCGAAACGCGATGCTTCTCATCGAGAATGATGCGTCCATCGTAGTCAAAGCAAGGCAGCGAACCCTGCTCGAAGATCTCCACTTGCTCTTTGCCCAATCCAAAATAGTTGTTGGCCTGAAAGTAGTCGACGGTCGGCTGCTTTGTGTGCTCCGACGTCATGATGTACCAAACGATGTGACCCCGCTTGCCGGCCACCTCCTCGGCCAGCTGCTCCACCTTAAGTATCCGCTCCGCCTGGATGTGGAACAGCGTCTTGCGCGACTCCAGACCCAAATCGTACATCCCCTTGGGCTGATCGAAGCCAAGTCGGGTGCCTGCAACCAGATTGTTGTTCACATTATCAATATTTAATATGTATTTATATATATCTCTATTTTTTATTTATTTAAAATATAAAAAATAAATCAAGTTCAAAATAAAAATTTATAGTTTATAAATTAAAATTAAACAAAATATGTCAGAAATATTTATAAGAAAAAAATATTAGTTATCTTGGCACAGATAAGGGCACACATTGAAAGGAATTGTTGAGTAATTATATATATTATTTTTTTGAGTGTGAAGTAATATGAATTTACAGCTTTTAATCTAATTTTTAATATCTTGAACAGCTGCCGAAATCCCAGTTTTCAATTCTAACGATAAGCTTTTAATTGCACTGATAATAATCAGCAATCTTAATTGATCCATTCTGAAATGGTCAAATTTATTGCTATTTGTAGATATTGCTATGGTAAATTTTCGAAGAAAAACTTACCCCATATATATTTTTAAGCATCCTCATTTTATCCAACTTATCAAATATACCCGCATTTCCATAACAATCGAAAATAAAATGCCAGCATTTATATTATTTTGTGTTGCTATCGACATTTATTGTGTTTCCAGCAGCCGGTTGACCTTTAAAGCTTGTATTACTTATATATATTTCTTTCTTTTTTGTTTTTTGTTGCCACTCTTTTAGCTGTTTAACATACAAACCCGTCATAAGGTCACAAACTACATGCATACTACCGGTTTTAAAATATTAACTTGTTCAAAGAGTTTTACGTCAGCAGAGTTAAAAGAACACTTAACATTGCGATATCGATAACAGAAGCCAAATGTTTTCAGCTGCAGCAGCGCACAACTTAAACCGTTTTTCGTTTACGTTACGTGCACGAAATACGTAATGTGTGTGTACGTTATGCACATACATACATATAACAAACGTTAACCTTAGTATGTGCTGTGAGCAATGTTTGAAAAAACAAACGGGAAATGTCAAATGCTGCGCGCACCGATCAAAAAATGAAAGGTAACAAAAAGAGACAGACAGAGACACTAAGAGTGCGACTGAAACTGAATGGCGGCAAGAATGGCTTAAATTGTTATTGCATGCCGTGTCTTGCGCACTGAATTACAAACAACAACGAATGCGCAGCTGAAGTGTGTGCGTGTGTGTGTGAGAGAGCTTTACATCTAGTCCACTTGTATGTGTGTGTGTGCGTTTGATGGAGCATTTTTATACCAAAGCTAATTAGCTCTTTAGCCACACACACACACAGATACAATTGCAAAGATGGGAAGGGGAGTTGAAGGGGGTTAGGACGGTTGTTAAAGCTGTCTTCTCTTTCCTTATTGCATCATAATTAAAAATAACTCAATGACTCCCTTCACATACAGTCTGTCAGTGCAACAAAAAATAATTTAAAACAAAGAATTCGTTTTTATACACAACTCTTTTTCTGTGTGACTGCCAGATATGTTTACTTTGTTTCTCTTATCTAAAAGATCACTATCAAACAAGCGAAAAAAAAAACAGAAACAAATACATATATCTATCATGAATATTTGTTAATAGTATCACGCAATTTGAAAATTGTGGAAATGTAAGAAATAGAAATAGGAAAAAAAAAACACCATCGAGCTATTGGCATATCCGTTCAGCTGTCTATACATAACCCAGATAGACTCCAGCGCATGTCTTGAAGTTTATGGTTATAAGACACCAATACATAATTTTTGATTTTCTCATGAATTAGTATATAATGTATAATATATAGTTTCTTTTGTTTCTCTGCGACCTTGTTCTTCAGTTTTGAAGCTTTCTCAACGAAAGTGAAATTAATTATTTATAAAAATCACTATTTCATAAGGCTGCCTTCTTGTGTGATAAACAACTAGTCACGAGTGTTATTTTACTATTCATTTTACTTTCAGACATAAACACATATCAAATGATAACATATAGAAACGTTTTCTTTGTGGCAATTGACTACTACGTTCATAAAGATAAATCAATTACCGATTAGTCTGCACATTTACTACCAGTCACGTGTCACTGAGTCAGTTAGAAAACATAAGATTGCTTTCCATTTAATTGATTTATTTGATATGACTATTTGCGTATGTAATTATTGGTTCTAGATAAAAATGCTTTTAACGTTCTGAGTCAGTTTTCTCAAGCTGGTTCCTCATATCCGTCTGCTCTATTGGCCAACTCGAGTACGTGAATAGATATATCGTTATAGATATACATAAGTCAATTACAATATTAGTGCATTTTTAACAGAGTTAATTACAGATAAGGCAAATAACTGCGTTATAGAACTCGCCAGATTGTGACAAATAACTTAGCTGAAACACATTTGAACACACGCTGTGATCTTTTAATAATATATACTTATACACTTATAAATAAAACTCACCTTGACCACCTGCCATGAGCAACACAGCGACACGTCCGTTGCTAATCTGTTGGAGACCCTCCTCCCGATACACATTCAGTTTGTCCTCGGTGGTGCCAGCAATGGACAGAATTTTGCCATCGGGTATGGGCTGCAGGCGATCGTCGAGCTTGACGCTGTTCTCGTTCATTGAAATTGTGGCACGATCGAAATATTGCTTGATTTCATCCAAGTTGAGCTTCTCGATGTCCCACATCAGACTCGCACGCTTCTCCGTATCGAGCTCTGGCCAAAACTTTAGCAAATGCTCCTGCCCCACCCGGGCGAGTCGCGCTTTTGTCTGCATCAACTGGCTTTCCATCGTTGGAGTCGAAGTCGGAACCGGAGTCAACTTAACAGCTGTTGCAACAGAGTAGTTGTTGAAGAAACAGATAGCAAATAGAAAATTAGCTGACAAATGTTCAAATTTGTTGACGTTTCTTTTTTATTTGTATTTGTTTTGTGTTTTGCTGAGCGCGATAAATACTAATTTGATAATGGCAAGAGCGGAAACGCAGCTGGCAGCAACACGAACCGTTATACGTAGTCACCAATGCGCCACTGAGCGCCAATCCAGAGCCATCAATGGTTTTTCTTACTCTCCAAAGTGGAGCCAACGTTGGCGCCGCAGTCGGCGTTGACGGTAGCGTCGCCGCTTGAATGGCAGGCGCGCATGTGTGTAAACGAACAAGAGTATGCGACTGTGTGTGTGTGTGTGCGTTTTGACGTGCTTTCAGGCACATGTTGTCTGTCTGCGGTGGGCTGACGTTAGGCATATATGTATGTGTGCACACACTTACATACATGTGCATTTGCGTATATTAAAAGTCTATAAAAAAAGGCCTTCATAGAAACAGAAAAGATGCATTACGAACAATTGCAACAAATTTCCTATTAATTTTGAAATGTTATTTAATATAACAATTATTCAATGCAAGAAATATTTCTTTGGTATTTTTATATACATACACATATATATATAAGCCTGGGCAGTAAAATAAGTGTGAAGACAATAACTTGCGAATTTTTGGAACATCATGTCAAAAATACAATATATTCATTTATAATAATTAAATATAGCGACATTGTTACAAAAGTCTCTGGCCTGAAACAGATCACGAGTAGTAGCGAAAATTGTGTGCGAAATTGGATAATAGAATTTTCAGTAAAGTTTTTTGATTAAGATTATTCAAATGAACCAATGAATGATATCTTCTAATATCTTAGCCCCAACTCCATTTTGCCAGTGATTTGAAAACCAGTATAAATATTCAATATTGAATAATTATTTGCACGAACAGAAATTAATCCGTAATATTTTCATTATTTATTAGTCAGCATTAATCACGCTATTTATTTTTTTTTGGCGAGCGCTTATATAAAGTTGTACAGAAGACACGAAATCATTATTAATTTTGAAGTTTTTTGAGCTACATATTTTGTATTGCATAAAAAGTAATTAATTATAGCATGCAAAATTTTGGACAGGGGCGAAATCGGCAAAATACACAAATACAAATAGAAAGCTTTTATGACAAAGGTGCGCTGAAAATTATTTTACTAATAATATAAATAAAACCGCACTTTGTGTGGAATACTTTTGGAGCTAGTTGAACAAATCGTTTACATTGATTTCGCTTCGTTAATGGGATTGGTGCATCGATAATTTTCCGCAGTTAATCGACCCTGAAGAACTCTGTCCGAAGTAAAAGCATATACAATCGAATATATCATTAACAAATAAGGGCGGACCAACTTAGCCCAGTTATCCAGTTTAAGTTCCTGCTACAAACAAGTTTGATTCAATGCGAACTAGTTTCTGTGCTGGAAATAGGAGTGGAAGATAATGCAAATTGTCAAAAGTTGAATTGTGGCCGGTTTGTTTGGTTTTCAGTCGATTGTCTCTTGCTGTGGCGAATAGTGTTGCCAACGGAAAAAAAACAGACGCTAATACAGATGCTAATATAAAAAATAACACTCAGCAATTGCATATTGAAGTCATAATACTGCTGCCAATGTCCGTCTCAGTGTTACTTATGACGTGGAAAAAGTTAATCGACAACACTGGTCGGCTGCACTGCGTTGGCATATACCGCAAAGCTCAGACACACCCACACACATAGAAATATACACATGCACACACATAAACATGTACACGTTCAAGCGTGTGTGAGGCGATAAGTTGTATTTGTTTATGCACATTACGTTGTTCGTTTAACGTTGCCTTCTTTTTTTTCTGGCTTATCTTTCGTTTTGATTTGTTGCTGGCGTTATCACAAAATTGTGAGCTTACCATTTGGATGGAGGAGGCCTTTTGTGTGCCTATTTTTGTGTGGTTGCGCACTGCAATTGCCGTTGAGACCCATCGCTGAAGGGCTCCCGTTATGCATCCGCAGCGAATAACCCGTAATTACACAGTGTGTTAACCACTTGCAATCTGTCGGTATTTAACGCAACATTTTATTGTGAATTGTTGATGTTGGTTTTGCGCGACATACGTTTGTGTAGACCCACATTCAAAACAAACAAAAAAGATCTAAGCAAATACAAAGCGCACACGACGGCCAACAGCCCCCAAGCGAATCCAATTGGTGAATCGATATTAGTGATGTGCGATAACTATCGCTTGCACTTTTCGCAAGTATTTTAAAGTAGCGGGTCAACTTTTCATGTTTATGCGATTAAGCTTGTGATCTTCCCAAATTGCAAATGTTGAAATATAAATTATTCACATTATTTATATATGCATAAATCCAGAACTGTTTAGCCGTTAATTTGAAATTGTATGAGCAAAAAATCTTTTTTTTTGGGCTTTTAAATATATTTACAGTAATGTTATAAACTAAATAAAGCAATTGTTCGTTTGATTTTTGTTTTTTTCTCTCTCAATACAGGTAAACACTACAACAGAAATTATGCGTGTATATATATATATATACATATATATATAAATATATATGTAAATGTGTATATATATGTATGTATGTAGGTACTACAAGAGGCGCCTATATTGATGGAAGGTTTCGTGGTTGGTGCTTTTCTGGTGGCATAGCTTGGAGAGCAAGCAATTATTTAAGCGAATAGTAAGTTGTAAATACAGTTAATTAGCGCACGCACTTGTTGCAGTTATACACATAATAATAATAATAATGTTAATCATCGTAATCATCATTAGCAAACAAATTCATTTATGTTAAAGTAATAAACTGTCTAGGTTGACTCTCCCCCATCCAGATCGATGAGCGTGTTCCGCGGACTTATCGCAGCTGGCGGCGGCAACAGCGGCAGCTGCTCCTCCTCCTCCTCCTCCGCCTCCACCTTCGGCTCCTGTTTGGGCGGCGGCGCTGGCATTGGTATTGCAATCGTGCTCATCGTGCTTATCATGCGCGGCTCCGAGCGCGCCGTCGTTATCGGCTGCTGCTGCTGCTGCGCGTCTGGTTTGACAAAATCTGGTTGCGCTGCCTGCGCCGCATGGCTGCCATGACTGTGTCCATGTCCATGTGCCGTCCCATGGCCATGACTATGTCCATGCCCAGCACCATGGCTGTGACTATGAAGCTTGTGCTGCGGCTGCTGATGATGCTGCTGCTGTTGCTGATGTGGCTGCTGTGGAAACGATTTCGGCAGCGCAGCATGTCGCGTGGAGTCCGTGGCCTTAAGTCGCTCGCTGAGAGCTTTGAGCGCAATTTGCCTAAAAAAACAATACAATTTCAATTAGTAAACAAATAAATCATATTTACATGATACATAAATTATGATTATATGTATATGTACAGTCGAGCTTATCAATAGATAAGCAATCTTTATTTTCTATTTATATAGATTTTACTTCATTTATTCGCAAATTCACAAAAGTTACAACTTAATTGTGATAAAGTTCAGTGTAGGCAAGTTCGACTGTAATATGCTATAAATCTTGTAAACACTCTAATATGCCAGAAATCTTTTAAATATTTCTTGATTTAAATAAATAAATGAGTAAATAAACAAATATTCAAAACAGGATATTTGAAATCACATCAATATATCCTTGTATATCCTTAATTACTCACCGCCTGCGCTCAATATCATGTGGATCCACTCCGGGCATCTGCACAGAGATCGACGTCAAGCTGGCCGTCGAAATGGAACGCAGAGGCGCGGGCGTTTTGACCACGCCCACACGCAGACAACAATTGTAGATGGGATTGACGAGAATGCTGATGAACGGCTGCGTCACATTCGGAAAGAAACTGACGAAGGTGAAGCTCTCGGAGCTGTCACCACGTCCGTTCGGATGATGCTGATAGAAACGCAAATAGATCCAGGAGACAATGGCGCCCGAGGCGAACATGGCCGGATATGTGCCGTCCAGCATGCCAATGGCCCAGCAAATGATGGCCAGGATGAGCACCGTCAATGGCACATTGCTGAAATGAATCCGAGCAGGAATTCAAAAATGTTTGCGTGGCAAAATTCAAATTTGTACTCAATTTTATGAGCCTCTCTAGAAGATTGTAGGGAATATATTTAGATGGATCTACGCACCGATTGGTCAGGCGTCCGTAGCGAGTCTTGAAGATTAGATGATCCGGCATTATTTGCCGCACGGCCACACAGATGCCAGCCACGTAGCCGGCCAAGCCATGGATGTGCACATCAAATAGTATTGTTGGATTCCTTGTGACTATATAGTAGAACAGATAATAAAGGGTCGTCAGCAGCGAGACGCCAAAGTTGCTCAGCGCAAAGAACTTGAACATTTCGAATTGACCCCAGAGGGGCTCCAGCATTTTGCCGCACAGCCCAACGGTGACCACATCAACAATAACTTCCCACCAGTGCAGCTCGATGAAGCAGAACGTGAACGCAGTCCATATCCAAAATTTGCCATTGGGCAGAAAGGAGCCGGGCGTCACGCTGAGCAGAAGGACGGCCTTCTCGGAGAAGGAGAGCAGATAGCCAAAGGTGGTCACCAGACAGATGAGCGTTATCACCGGCGATGTGTTGTGTAGCAGGGCCGTTAGCTGCTGCTTCAAATACGGCACGTTTCGTATGAGTGGAGCTGACATGGCAACTCAACTCAGCTCAGCTCGGACTCTACTCGGACTCAACTCAACTCCAGATTTCGCTGCGGATGATGAGGAATTTATGTTTTGTTGTTGTGTTTGTTGTTTTGCAGATTGGCTTGTTCCGCACTGGTCGCTGCAGCGCTGCTAAACGTAGGCGTAAACGTTGTTTGCTCCTGTTTGTAAATGCACATTAGTGTGTGCGTGCGTTGCGTTTAAACTGTTTAAAACTGCCGTCTCAAATTGCCTATTTTTATTTATGATTATTTTTCCATTTTGTGGCTATGCGCAGTGTGACCAGACTGCTCACAAGTACAAATACCGCACTTTGTTAGAGACGGGAGCCGATTGCTCAACTATCGCAAGGTGATTTTTAACAACTGAAATCATCGGAGTGCTTTAAGTAAATTTAAATATTTCTTATATGAAAAAACATTACGTTTCTCCCTTCTTGTCATAAAATAAGAATATCGATTTTGGTAGAAAAACATATCAATTAATGAAATCGATAAATTTTAAATTTGCTTCAGCGGCAACATCCAACGTCTTATATATATTTATATTGTTGAATTATATACGATGCAAAGTTCTTGACTCAGCAAAGTTTAAATATCTCTTGCAATAAACATAGAAAATGCACTTGTTGAATTAAAAAATCTAATTTACGTTTTATTATGATGACAATTTGTATGCATGGTTAATGTTCGTTTTTCATGTACTCACAGATTATTCATCGTGTTTAATAATTTCACATGTAATCATTCATGTTGTATTATTTTATATTACACACTTGATTAAAACAATAATAAATTGCGTTGAAATTCAATCAGTTCGGTGAAATATTGAACTTAAGCAATAAAGTCTCACATTTTGAATACAAACTAATAAAACTATTCAAACTAACGTTCTTTTTTCGCATTAAACACAAAACAATATTTTAAGCCCCTTAAAAAAACCTTCAAATTAGGCGATATCGTTTGGAAGTAGTTTTTTCCTTTTTTCGGGAATCATTCAAAAATGGCGTGGCGAGCTGACATGTGAAAAACGTATGATGAAGGAGGACTTGCTTTACTGTTATTATTGTGATTGTGTTGATTTTTGAAATTTGATTTTGGTGTTTTTGGCTGCTTAGAACAGCAGCGTGCCCATGCCACCCATTTCGGACTGTTCCTTAACGAAAATCTCAAAGTATTGATAGATGATCGTCACGGCAAGCAGGATGCCCGTGCCGGAACCGATGGCACCCAGGAAATCGGCCATTACGGACAGAGCGCCAATGCACAGGCCACCAAATGCGGCAGCCGTTGGAATATAACGATTCAGCTCATGAATCATTGAGTTCTCGCGATGACCGCGCATCACCATGTGCTGCTCCTTGAGCTGCTTGGCAACCTGTCAGATTAAGTACAAAACAAAAGATCAGTTCAAGCGTACCTACGCAAATCGTAATGCACCACTTACATCCTTGGCTGAGCTGCCCGATACATCAATCCATGTCTTGGAGAAGAACGCACAGGAGCCGAGCATGAAGACAATGTAAAGCAGCGCATGAATGGGATCGGTGAGAATGTGGCCTACGCTCTCCGGTGGCGACAGATAATAGCACAGCCCACCAATGGGATAGGAACGGGCGGGACCACCGCCACCAACATCGGCCCAAACACCCAGCAAATTGATGAGGAAATTGCCTTGGAATTTGACGGCCAACATCTGGGAGATGACATACAAATTGGAGACGAGAGCCGATTGCAGAATGATGGGAATGTTGGAGGTGTAGAAGAGCTTGATCGGATAGCTGCTGTACTGGCCACGATAACGGGCGCTCTTGATGGGCAAATCGACGCGGAAGCCTTGGAAATAGATGACGACAGCAAAGACGAGAATGGTCGCCAGCAGGTTCATCAGATTGGGCAGATTCTGGCGATAGAATGCCTCGCGCAGAGCACGCACCTTATCATTGCGTGTGGCCATCAAATGGAACAGTGCAATGACGGCGCCCTCGAACTCTGTGCCGCGTCCCGTTGTCACCGTCGTCGGTGAGAAGGCCTTCCACACGATCGTCTCGCAAATGTTGGTCGCAATGAACAGCGAGATGCCGGAGCCGAGGCCATAGCCCTTCTGGAGCAGTTCGTCGAGGAGCAGTACAATAAGACCGGCGGCAAACAGCTGAATGATGATCAACAGACAGACGCCGGCGCCAATCTCTGCGGGATCACCGTACATACCGGTCATCACATAGACGATAGCCTGGCCAATTGTGATGACCATGCCGAACAGTTTCTGGGCACCGTTGAAGAGGGCACGATCCTTGGGCGTATCACCGACCTCAATGATCTTGGCGCCAGCCAACAGCTGCATAATCAGACCGGATGTGACAATGGGCGAGATGCCCAGCTCCATGAGTGTGCCACGGTTCGAGGCGAGAATCACACGTATCCAGTAGAAGGGATCCGCCGAATCGGAGCTCATGATGCCAAACAAGGGAATCTGACAGCAGACCAGGAAAATGAACAACGTGATGGCGGTCCATAGTACTTTTTCTCTGAATTGAATCTGCAACAGGACAAAAAATAAAACGCATTTGGAATTTAGAAAATACATAAGAAATAATATTTATAATAGAATTATTTGTATAATTATTAAATGAATTAGCATATAGGCAACTAAACAAACAGTTTATGCCAAACAATTGTTATAATTCTGAGTTAATTAATAAATACAATTAGTTTGTTTTCAAAAATGAAAAACGCACAACAGCCAAAAAATATTATATTAGAATTATTTATTAATTATTTATTAAACAAACAGTTCTTGCCAAACAATTGTTTATTTTAAAATTTAAAAAAATACATAAGTATGTATTTGTAACCAATAATTATTGAGTGAATATAATATAAGCAAACGTACAGCTTATGGAAAACACAATTGTTGTTTATTTGTTTAAAATAACTTGATAACTCTTTAAAATAATATTCAAAAATAATTACAATTGAATTTATAAGCGTAGACAGGTACGCAAAGCTATTCTCTGACCTACATCCGAGTTCGTATAAATACGTCTGAATGCTTTAAATCAAGTTTTGCTTGTCGTTGTACTCATCATATGGTCGTCGTCGTCGTCGTCAACATAATGACCCGAAGCTGACGTCGCACAGCGCCGAGCGGCTGCTTCGTGCGGCCCGAAGTTTGACGTTTCCACGTCGCATACGGTTTCTTCGCATTGTTTGTGTCAAATATCGTGTCTAATAGTAGTATGGCAACAAGTAGCTTGCAAATAGTACTTGCGCTTTTGATAAGAAAAGTAGTAGCTGATTTAAACAATTATTGTTTTATGAATGAAAACTTGCATAAAAACCAAAATACGAATTGGACACATCAACTTGATACACAATTGAATTAATATACATGCTCAAACTGATCATATAAAGGAACATTTTTTGCTCAAGAGATATATAAAAATGTTACTTTGAAACACCCTTTTTTTCCTTCAGATAGTGAAGTATGCTGTTTTTTGTTATCTTTATGTTTGTTTTGTGTTCAACTTGCTGGTTCTGTCTCCTCTACTACGAAAGCACAAAGTGTTTGCGTGGCGCATTCGGTTGACAAGTGAAAGCAAAAACGTGCGCGCTGGCAACACTGGTGCCCAGCACACCAAAAAACGACATTAAAATGCACTAATTAAACGCAAACCGCACAATCAGTTAATAAATCTTTTTTTAGCAACTTTTTATATAAATATTTCAATTAGTATATCCAGTATTACTCACCTTGCGCTCGGGCTTTGCAATTTCAGGCAGTATACTGCAGAAGGGCTTGATAACTTCCAGGAATTTTACTGCAAATTAATGAATGACAAGCAAATAAAATATAAGCTATGTTTGTTGCAATGAATTTAGTACTTTTTTTTTTATATACTACACTTAATACAATTAGCAGCGGTAAATCAGATTTTTTTTGTATACGTAAGCAAGTACTAGGGGGCGAGGCGGCCTCTGATTTTTGGTATGCGGTTTTCCGGCACTTTCACACAACTCGTATTTGACGTTTTTGATGTTATACTTACTTCCCATTGTGTTGGACTAAATGTAACGTACGGCAGGGAATTAATTTCCTGATGTGTATTGCTGCACTTTCTTCACGAAATTTAGAAAGTTTTACTACTCTTTAGGAACACCCAAGCGGACACAGCGACCGCTTCAAATGATGAAAACCGAATGAACGATGCCGAGAAAACGATAATATACGAAGCAGGCACGACGTGTCATTTGCACATTTATTTGACGCTGCTTAGCACTGTTTAAGCACTGGTAATACTCTATCGATAGTAACTCGATATGATCAATATATATGATTTATTAATTTTTTTTACTTCTATTCCTCACAATATCAATAATATTAAAATTAAAATTAAACTTTTCAAATAATATTTAAAAGCTAAGTGTATCCGATAATTTTTACAATATTCGATTAATTCACTAACTGCAAAAATATAATTGTAAGGCGTTGCCACTATTTTGGAGCAGATATGGCAGCACTGTATGCAAAAGAACTCTACAAAAAGCAAATCAACTCAGCCTGCGAAAACAAACGCAAGGCAACAATACAAACGCAGTCGAAACAATTTATTAGACACAGACGTAATATATCCGTAAAAAAAACTAACTGGCAACATTAATAGTTGCGTGCGCTAAGGCCAAATGTCAAGAAAAAAAAAACAACCAAAAAGAGACGCATCAAATAAAAATTGAGTGTAAAGTGATTTTCGACAATGACATCGGTTATATATGTGGATCTGAGCTCGGATTCGGAGCAAGAGGTAAAAGCGCCAGTAGTAGCCACCAGCAGCGCCAACAACGTTCAGCTGGTGTAGAAAAGTACAGTTGTATTTTTAATAGGTTTTGTGCATTGGTGTGCGCGTATTAGTGATGGCGTGCGTGCGTCTGTGTGTGTGAATTTCTAACTGTGGCTGAGTGTGCTGTGTGTGTATATTACAAATTCGTACTACGAATGTCTTTCGCGCTACTTTTATTGTCGCTCACTCATACAGACACAGAATACACACGCAGCACACACAACAACTCAACACGCACACACACTTGCATATTCAATCCGTCCAGTGTTGCCACAGTGCGCGTAAAAATTGCTGCACTTGAGCGAGTAATTGGAAATGTTAAATATTCTAACTGAAATTAGTTGCTATGTGGGTGTTGGTGTATTCATGTTACACTGGTGTACAATTTGCGACGCAATTGTTAACTGTTACTCGTTTATAATTTGTTGTTTACATGGCTCGTCCGCATATTGCTTGCAACTCTACACTGCATTTAGCGGCGCGCCTTAAAACTCTACACACAGTTTCCACTCACACAGCTGCAGCGGTTTTTGTTTGTTTTCGTTTTTCTGTTTTTTTTCTCTTGTTTTTTTTTCGTAATGTTTGAATGCCGTTTCAAATACCCATAGCAAACAGGTCGATTTTGAATTCAAATTCTTCTAAATTTCCAGGGGCCGCCCGTTGAAAAGCGATCGCGACTGGAACAGGCCCAGATTACCACATCAAAAGTGATGCCAACCAAACTGTTGCACACCCCAAAAACATTGTCGACCGTCGGGATCAAATCCACGCCAATTGCAACAACAACAACAACTGGAGCCACTGTTACCGGGACAGTTGTGGGAACTTACAGGTAACCCAGTGATTCAAATATAACGGCAGTTACTATTCAAACTAGTTCAAAGAACTTTTCTAGTTTCCGTTGCCTAAAACTGAATTGAAGTGTAATGAAATTATTATAAGGAGAAACTAATTCCCTGCATTTTAATTATTGTTCAAATACAAATTTATAACAAATTTATTTTACAGATCGATGCACATACCCAGCGGTATAACGGTCACAAAGCACAACAACAGCAACGGCAACTTGAACAACAACAATGACAACAACAATAATAATAACAACAACAATGTTTTAAAATCAAAACCAATTAAATTGGCAACTGTTGGGCAAAATGTGACCAAGTGGCCGAAGGCAATGACTACCACACTGGCAACCATATCCAGTGTGCCCAGTCCACAGATGATGTCGTCCAAAGTGGGAAACCAGAAGCTTACTGCCAACCAACAACAACAACAAAAGTTGCCTGCAAAGCAGAAACAAACACAACAGAAAGTTGCAATGTTGCAGCAGCAAAAGCCGGCAATGCTGCAAGAGCAGCAGAAGTCGACAGCAATGCTGCAGCTGCAACAACTCGAACAGCAGCAGCAGAAGCCGCCGGCAATTTCAATTTCGACGGTGCAGAAGACGACAGCAATGTTGCAGCTGCAAGAGCTGCAACACCTAAAACTTAAGACAGCAGCGGCCACATTGCAACAATATCAACACAAGACGCAGCCACTGCAAAAGCAACAGCAGCAGCAGAATCCGCCAACGGCTACCCTAATAAATGCCAAGCCCATGTTGCTCCAACAACAACAACAACAACAACAGATGCAGCAAAAAACACAAACCATAATACAAAAACTACCAGTTAAACAGAAGACGCCGCAGATGCCACAGATGCGTTTGCTGCCCACGCTGCAGAAGATGACAACGTTGCAACCAAATTCGTCGGTGACTGGTGGCCAGAAGTTGCCGCCGCCCGCGCACAGTGCACCCAACACGCACACGTTGCACAAACAGAAGCCACAACAGCAGCAGTTGCCGCCACCACCAGCGCATCATTCAATGAGCAGTGGAGCAGGGCAGCAGCCACCGTTGCTGGCCAAGCTCACTCCAATGCCAATGCTGAGCAAGCAGCAGCAGTTGCAGCCTGTGGTTGTGGCCAGTGCAGCGCGACATTTGCCCTACGAAATGAAGGCAGCAACAACAGCAGCAACAACAACAATAGCTAAGAGGAGCGTGCAACACTTGTCGACAGCTGCCATTACGACGCCCCTGCAGTCCATAACAGCGGGCGCCACGCCCCCATTGCGTTTGTTGGCGACGCCACCACATTGCGCTGCAGCATTGAATGAGCCGCTACTACTCAATTTGCCGCCGACGACGAGCATCACGCCACAGCTGACGCCGACTACAACGCCGCCGCCAGCAACGCCCGCCGTGGCAGCCGTAAAAATGTCCTTTCCCCGCGCCAGCATATCGCCAGTGAATAAGCCGCTGGCCAAGCGTGTGCAGCCCACAACGGTGCTTAAGAAATCCGACGAGGAGTGGCGTAGACATGTCGCCCAACAACAGCAGCAGCAGCAACAACAACAGCAGCAGCAGCAACAACACCAGCAGCAGCAGCAACCACAGCTGCTGCTGCAGCAACAGAAGCCAAAGGAGCAGCCCACAATTGTCCTAGTCGAATCGCCGCCCACAACGCCGCCCACCGAAATACTGGAAACGGAGCAGGCCAAGAAAAAGGTGGCAAGCCAAACGATTGCAGCAACAGCAGCAGCAACCACAACAACAACAACAGTTGCTCCCCTCGTCTCGGAATATACGGCACTGTTGCAACTATGCCGTGAACTGGACAAATCGAAGGATATGGAACGCTTGATTGAGATTAAATTGATGAAATATTATTATAGTGTGCACGAGAGTTTTGTGCGTTCGCGCGGCTTTCGCAAGCAGCTGGAGCAGACGATGGTGCGTATGCGCAACGAGCCGGACATGATCTATGTGCATCTCAAGGGTGTCGTCGAAGAACTCAAAGTGCGGCGCAAAGCCAAAGCCGTGCAACTGCCCGACAGCGAACAGCAGCAGCCGCAGCCACCAGCAGCAGCAGCAGCACCAGTAGAGCAGGATCAGAATCAGAAGCAGTTGCAGAAGCCGGAGCAGGAGAAAGACGATACCAAAGCAGTTGAGATTGCTGCTGCTACTCCGGTCACAGCCACAGCTCCCAGCCAAACCACAACAACGGGCAATAAGCGAACAGACGAGCGTATTCGGAAACTGAATCGCACATTGTACACGATAACGAAACGTATTTCTGCGCTGGAGGAGGCGACTGTCGATTGGAATGACGATGATGACTCCAGTTATCTGCAGGTGGAGCGCTACAAGAAGCGCGCCTGCCAAATCTACGAGAAAATCTGTGATCTAACCGGTGAGAGTAAGAGCGCCCATCGCCAGATGAAGCAACCGATTCTATTTAAGGACACGCCATATCCGCAATTTAATCGCACGCTATCCGGTTTTGTCAATCGAATGCACGAATTTCCCGATTACCATGATGTGCTGCAGTTGCTCGAGCATTGCAACAAGGACAAGAATCTGGGGCTGGCCACATTCGAAATGAAGCGCATAGGTATTTAAAGTATTTAGTTAATTATTTTAAATTGATGATTAATTTGAATTTGAATTCGTTACGCAGCTCATGATGCCTTTGTCAAGGTGGGTCGCTTGCTGCAGGCGCGGCGCAGGACTGATCTCTATGAGACCGTTACACATTTTACGGCCAATTCAAAGGATCCGGCGGCAACGGATGCCTCGCTGCTGGCCAAGCTGAATGAGAATAACAAGAAGCAGACCAAGATTAGTGATATACTGGAAAAGCAAGTTATCCAATTGGGCTTTGTTTTTTTTACATATAGTTTTTTATTTGGAGGTGGAAGTACTAACGATCAGCACACTCAAGTGACCCAACGCATAGACCCAGAAAAACTGCGACACACCCAAACGACCACGAATCACTAGATAGATGACTTAACAGAACAGTTTTAATAGAAGAAATAGTAGAACCACGCTTATCAATGCAAAAAGCATGTTATAATTTGTGCGTAAGATGATCCTAAATGGTTTATGGATAGCATAATTCTGACTACAAGTTTATAGAAAAAAGGTAGAAAATTCCTTGTGTTTCTGATCGGAACTGTAAAATTAAGTTGGCTGATTAATTCAGAAGCATTAGTCTCCTCATTTATAAATAAGCATTGTTATACGATCAGGAAGATTTATTTAAAAAGTCTATTACGGTAAGAAGTTCAGCGAATATTACTATTCCAATTGAAACCCCTAACTGCAAATAATAGAAATTGTTTTTGTACGGATTCTATTCAGTCCATACACACCATATACACAAGACCCATATTCAAGAATAAGATGGAACAAGTGAAATATATAGTTATTTAGTAATATAGGGATCGTCAAATGCTTTTGACCAGGCTTGATTAGCAGTGGATAAAAATATGCTTGTCAAAGTTAAGCTTTGGATCTGAAAGGATACTCGAATCATCGACGCATTCAATGCTGCATCATTCCAGTGGTTATTTAAAAAGGACATAAATTTGAATTTATCACAATTAAACCAGGCTTCAAAACTATCCAAGTCAGCTGGAAGCCTCTGTCCAGTAAAAGAGTCGGTAGACGGCAGACACAGTTTCACGGAAATACTTCGGAAGTAACTCGAACGGACTTAGAGACAGAACCTCCAAAATAAACTCTCTGTGGCCTATTTTGGGTTCCAATTAAGTTATTTGGAAATGGCAGAAGTTTAAATTTGTGAATTAGCAAAGAGTGATTTACAGAGTTAATCCTAGCTAATCCTTACATTTACACTTTTCACACAGATTTGCGCGCGAACAGGATCTCACGACGGAAGAGCAGCGCGAAGCTCGTCTAAAGGAGAAACAACAACAGCTGCAGGTGGCAGCTGCAGCATCGTCGGCAGAGTCATCAGCAGCAACTGATGCAACCATTTTTGTCTTCGATGATGATAAGCCCTGCACCAGTGCACAAGCGGCACAAGCAGCAGCCCAGGAGCAGGCGCAAACTGTCGACGATGAAGTGATGACCAATGGTCTCAAGAAGCGAGATCGAGGCAGCGAAATGGAAGGCGACAGCGACGACGATGATGATGAGGATGATGACGACGACGATGACGATGATACGGATGAGGATGTAGATGCCTTTGTGGACAGCTTCAAGGCCAATGGCGATTTGAGCGAAGCGGAATCGGAAACAGAAGCGAATGCAGCAGCACCAAAGACATCTGCCACTGACGCAGCTGCTCCTGTGATAGTTAATAATGTAACGAGAGTCAAGACTGCTGCTGTGGCGCCCAAATCTCACAAAGATGATGTTCGTCTGGATAATGCGAAGGTTGCTGTCAAGGCGCTGTTCAATGGCAACCTGAAGGACGCACCTGCCGCCCATTTACTAAAGATCATGTCCGTATCTAGTCTAAATGCCACCATAAACCATCCCAGCAACAACAATGGAAAGAAAAGTAGTTCAGCGGAGCAGCAACCGCAACAGCAGCAAAAGAAGCAACAACGACAACAAATTCTAATTGACACGGAAATTGTCATTTCGGATGAGGAGTCATAATTGATGTTTTCTCTTTATTCAACAATCAATTCGAGAGAATGCTACCCTATTCATTCATATTTATTTATCTCATTTATGCGCACACTTTGTTAATTCTTTCATTTATTTCTAACAGACACCTCCATTGACACATTTTAATATATTAATTTTCAATTTAATATGTTTAACGCGGCACGTTTTTGGATGCTGTGTTCTATGTATGCTTCTTCTTCATCTGTCTTAATTTTGTGCGCAAAAACTCTTAGATAGTGTACATATGGAATACAAATACTACTACGCTTAAGTGTATGTTTTCAAAAAACACAAATATAACATAAGAAATAAATGGAAAACTGAAATAAACCAAATTTTGTATTTTATTTCAAATTTTAGCAAATATTTTCGGTTGATTTGGGCAGCTGATCAGCTCCAAAACCCCAATTTATGTTCAAAAATTCAAGTCTCCGGCGGAGACAGATGAATGTATTTAAAATCAATGTACTCTATTGCTTTCGGTACCAGAGTATATTATTATTATAATTACAATTTCGATTATTTCGACTCGTTTAGTGAGCTCTTTTCGATCCCATTTAACAGGTATTTAGTAATGGGTGAGTTATCGATGACAGTCTCTTCGATAATATCGAAATGATCGTAGCTATCGAACACTTTGAATATAACGTCAAATCCGCCCTCTTGTAATTTATGGGCAAAAACACGACTTTGTTCAATGAACGTAACACTTTCATGTTCCGCGGATATCACATGCAACTGCACATCCGACCAGGATGAGCTATCCGCTTGCCAGGGCCACAACATGGGCGACACTTCCTTGGCCGTTTCAGCACTCAAGCCAAAAATATTGCTGGGATTAACGGGTTCCAGTTGCCACAGTTCGCGCAGATCGTAAACACCGCATATGAAAAATAAGACGCCCACTTTTCGACGTCGCTCCTCCGAAATCAAGTCAGGCACATGGAGCAATTGTGCCAGGAGGTGTGCACCAGCTGAGTGGCCGGCAAAGTGAATCTGCGTAGTTTGCGTTCGCTCCGCATAATCAAAGATCCAAAGCAGAAATTCGGTGAACTGCTCAAGCAATTGTGGAAGTGTTACAGTTGGACAATTATTGTAGTCGACGACAGCAACGCGATAACCCTGACGAACCAGTGGCGCCACTATCGAACAGGAGTTAGATTTATCCAACATTTGCCAGTAACCTCCATGAACAAAGACAAAGAGCGGCGATGGTTCCGATACACTTTCGTTAAAAAATACATCGACTAGCCGCTGATCATCTGACCCGCCATAGCGCAAATTCTGAACTTTGATCCCAAGTTTAGTGATGAGATCGTTCCTGTCTATATTTTGAGATAACGAAAAATAGAACTCAATGCATAAATTTATTTATATAATCATCTTACGTTGCTTTGTCACTTGAACGAAATTATCTTGGACGGCGAGATTCGGCTCGGGCTGACTTTGAAATCTCACTGTGTGATAACTAGGAAAATATTCCCGCACTAAATCAATGTTTTTCTCCTGAGGATTGTACATGATGTGGCAATGGATACAGAAATATTTGCATGAACAAACCGGTTTTCCACAATTGCAAAACCTTTTTGAGTTTCAATTACTTTCTAAATGAGCTTCGTTATTTGTTCTGTATTCATTCCATACCTGTAAGCGCTGAGTAGTTCAAATGAACTGGAGAATTAATTGAGATGTTTACCAACACATTTTCATAAAATCAGCTGGTAGCGTTTTGCAATCAGGTGGCAGCATTGTACACGAAAAGCCAACTCAGCTTCTAGTTTAGAAGTATTTTGTCACAGATAAATAACAAATTTAATAAAGATGAGCCGAGCCCAGAATAACGATGACGATGTCAATTCGTCGCTATTTGACGCACGCAACGAGTATTATATTGGCAATTTCATGGGTTCGATCAATTTCGTTCTGCCGGAGCAGGGAACGGCAGGTGCCGAGCTGCTTTCCTACATGTATTTATCATATTTGGCCATCGATTCGGGCCGGATCATTGCCTCCGACATAAAGGAGAACAATACGACGCCGTTGCTGGCGTTGCGTCTAGTGCACGAGGCATTCGAGCAGCCAACGAGGTGCGAGGAGCTGCTGGAGAAGCTCACCGACAAAGTGGCCAGCGATGAGGATGAGACAAACATTTGGCACATTGCCACCGCCATTGTTTACTGCTACGATGGGCAGTTTGAGAATGCCCTGAAAATACTGCATGGCTCGAATAATCTAGAATCTATGGCGCTGTCCGTGCAATGTTTGTTGCGTTTGCAACGCGTCGATCTGGCCAAGCAGCTGGTGGCCAAGATGCAGGAGATTAGCGATGATGCAACGCTCACCCAACTGGCGCAGGCATGGGTTGCCTTAGCCCAGGGTACCGAACAGATGCAGGACGCCTTTCACATCTATCAGGAGTTCTGCGAGAAGTTCAAACCAACGCCGGCACTGCTCAATGGTCAGGCCGTCGTCCATTTGGGCTTGGACCGTTACGAGGAGGCCGAAGCTGTGCTGCGCGAATCGTTGACCAAGAAGCACAATGATTACGACACCCTAATCAATATGATGGTACTCTCGCACCTCACAGGCAAATCAACGGAGACGATTTCACGCTACTGGGAACAACTTAGGCAATTTTATCCGAAAAGCGACTTTATCACCGATCTGGACAAGAAATCCGCCGAGTTCGATAGGCTCTGCCTGGAATATGAGCCGAGCAGCGAGCAACTGTTGGCAGTCTAAATTTAAATACATTCAATTCCAAAACATTAATTTCCATGTATAAAACTTTATGTGAATATGCATTAAATTACAAATACAAATTTACTAGCATTATTTCTGAGGTAGTCCTCTGTTCGTCTAATAGCTGTGAACGGAAAAGAAGTATAATATTATTATTATTGGGTCAATGATATTATCTTGAAGTTTTTGCACTCTGATCCCAAAGTGAAGTGTTAAATGATTTTTGTTAGTCATTAGTCATTACAGTTTTTAAAAATCAAAGTTTGTGTACAAAATGTGAAAAGGGAAAGATTAAGGATGTCACCAACATATACCAAATAAATCGCCTGCTTTCAACTGGGATCAGAGTATTACACAGTCGTTCAAGTCTTACTCACTTTTGTTTGAAGCCATATTTTTTGCGCTCATAGAACAAATCTGTTTTCGAACTGCCCAAATTGACAATCTTGGGGCAACCGTCGCGCTGCAAATCAATTCAATAATATTTAAAATGAATACCTAATATTTAATATTGCTTTCTAAATTCTTGTCGCAACTTACATCCTTCTCCTGTATTGTGCAGGATTTGCAGTAGTACGCATCGGAGACGCCTGGACCGCCGCAAATAACGCAGCGTCCCTGATACGAACCGTAATTGCACTCATCACAGATTCGCACCAAGGTGCAAGGGCGCACGTACGAGTCACAAATCACACATTTCCCATCATCCTTTTCGCACAGCCGGCCAATGGCTGCACGTGAAAAATAAACAAACATTTGCAATCGAACTCTATATAAAATAACTGCTCATATCAGCACTTACCAACACCAGGCTGTTTACGGCAGAAAATCAAATCGGGATGATGCTTTGCCATATTACAAGCTTTAAGTTATAACTAATATTAAATCTGCGCTTATTTTGAGAGTGGTTTTTCCAAATGTTTATTCCAGTGTGAACGTCAGCTGGTAAACTAAAAATCCATTACATTTTACAAAAAAATACTGTATTCAAAATTATACTACTTAGCGTGGTCTGGTTACACTGCACGAACAGCTGTTTTCTATATTTTCTGTATACAACTTTATCAAAAAGTGCATAAGGCAAAATGCAATTCAGTTAAACGCAAAAATCCAAACAAATATACATTGGAAATAAATACGTGCATAAAAAGCAACGAAATGTCACAAGTGACGTCGTCAACGACACAAAGTGCAGTTGCCGCCCAATCGGTAAGCAGGCGGCTGCCCAACAGCGATGCTGCCGTTTGCGTGGGTGTCGGTGGAGTTGGCTATGGCGAAACCGAATGGGAGGCTCGCGAGGTGAGCTTAAAACTAAACACAATTCGCATACGAATAATAATTAATGCTACAACAGTCTCAGCGCCAGCGGGAGTTGCATGAAGCGCGCGCCAGAGCAGCTCAGATGGAAAAAACAATGAAGTGGTGGTAAGTAATCCAAGGAAGGAAGAGGAAAATTATTGGTTCTATTTTGTTCTTTATGCGCATAACGTATTTCGTAAGTTTGTGCTTTAATTGAATTGTATAATAAGAAAACAGTCGTCGCTGGCTAAAAGTTGGTTGGAATAGGAGAGGCTGGCATTCGATGCCAAAAAGAAATAAACGGTTTTAGAATTATTCAGTGCAATGCAATAAATTGGTTATTACTCGATCGATAATCATACTGTAAACTTTACTTTAATATAATGATTTATAATAACGCTGACCAATAATAACAGCGACTGAGGAGAACAAATGCAGTTATGTCTTAGAGTCAGCGCTCGTCAAGCAAATCATCTAATTAAAAATGCAGGCAGACGCTTCTCTCTGTGGACGTGGTTCCCGTCTCGTCTATTGGTAGCGGGATAACATGGGCAGTGAGGCAAATGCTGATGTTGCGATCATGGGCGATTGGTCGACTTGAGAGCGCCAGAAGATCGAACTGCCGCGTTTGAGTTCGCGACGCGACTGCAAATCATTCCAACAGTCAACCCAATTGGTGTATAGCGGCATTATTGGCGGCTGGCCGGCCATCAGGCGTGATTCGCTAATTGAGGAGCATGTGGACACCACTTGCAGCGGATACAGTATGCTCGAGAAGGCGAACTGAGTGAAGACAGCATTACATTGCTGGGCCACCGTATCCTTGATGAGGTATTTGTTCAGCATGAAAATCGTGGAGCTCGATAGCACCAAACAGGTCACTTCGCACAGCATTTTGGGGATTAGGCCGGAAAAGAAGCCCGAAATGCCTTCGGTCGTCCAGATTTCGACAATGGAGCCAAGTATTGAATTGTAAAGTTTCTCGCGGCCCACAAACTGGGCCATCATGCGCAACGAAATCACACGGAACGGATGCGAGACAAGAATTCCGCTCACCGCCAGCACAATGTTGCGTTTCAGATTGTACTTGAATTGCATATAGTTCTCCTCCTCGGTCAGTTTGGATTCATCCTCGTCCTCCTGTTGCGAAAGTCCCAGCTGCTCGGCAACGCGCTCACTCACAACCACGCCAAACACTTTGCCAACCAATCTGGGTGCCAAGCCGCGATAGCAACCATAAAAACCATCCACTTTTTTGATGTGACCAACGTACTGGAAAATGTTTGGCAGGCACATGATGGGTCTGCCCAGCATGGATTTGCCGGGTCTGGCGCCAATTGGCTCGTAGCCTATTCGCATTAGCGTTTTTGAGTATTCCAATGGATGTACTGCAGCGCTGGCTGCCAGACGCATTCCAAACAAAACCCAGTCATTTGCATTGCTCTCCTCATTCGCAGCGTTGTCATTGAAATTCGCCATTGTTGCTAAAGGAACGCTGCGATCTGTGTGAACAATATTAAACGGTCGACCGAATTGTCTGCATCTCCGCCTACTTTTTTTCGCCTTTTTTCAGTTTACAAAAATTTGACAAAACATGCATCGATAGTTGTTCAATATTATAAGCGATGTTAAATGATTTGAAACTGTTGCAGGTCCGATTGCACCGCCAACTGGCGCGAGAAGTGGAGCAAGGTGAGTTTGCTATTCCAAATAAATTTATAGATGTGTGTATATATGTATAGCATATATAGTTTATGAGTGTATGTATATGTGCACAGCATATTCTGGCTCAGTCCAGGTCTAATTATCGCCAGAACGCTAATCAGTGAACCAACTTAAACCAAACCTTTGAAGATTTAATTTTCCGAAAAAATGTATTTTGCAATTTTTCACAAATTTTCAATGAACTTTTTTCAAACAGATTTTGGAGGATATATTTTATGCTGATTTTGTAAAATTATGTTTATTATATTTTACTTTCGATCAATGGAGACGATTTTAAAGAAAGTAAATCACAAACTTCTCAAATTCTCCAATTTTCTCCAATTGGTGGAAATACAACTTAATAATTTATGTAATTTCCACATTATATAATTGCAATTGCATTTTTTTCTTGGTGTATTTCTTTATGCAACTTTTAACTTTATTCAAATTTAGTTGCCTTGGCAACCGCTGAATCAATATTTTGTAGTTTGTTTAATCACACAAACTGAATTTTACAGGTGCGCAACGAGCGGAATAAGGCGCGCGAGGAATCCAAACAGTTGAATATCAAACTGGACGTCGCCATGAAGGAGGCATATTCGCTGAAGCGTGAGAAAAATGATCTGGAGCTGCAGATAACGCAGCTGAAGAAGGAAATGGAAAAAGTGCACACGCTGATGATGAAACACGCCGGGCAATTCCATCGCGCCGATACCAACGAGGATGCCGAAGCTAATGGGCGGGATGCCAATTGCTCGCCCGATATCTCATCGGATGGCTTGAAGAATGTGAACAGTGAGGATGGTTTGGTCACCAAGCTGCCCAGCGATGTCAAGGATCTGGATATCGATGAGTTTGCACTGAAGGGCGCCATGCCCAAGCACTTGAGCGATTTAGATGAGGCTGCCGCCGCTGAGGAGAAGCGCCTAATACAACAGCTATCCAAGGATGACTTCGACGAGGACTATTTGCTGCAAAAGATATCCATGCTGCAGCTGCGCCTGGATGAGGCACAAAAAACCCTGCAAGCAGAGCGAGAGTGAGTCAAGGCAATGCCTACAAATAATGTTGTCACTGAGGAGAATATGCAATATTTTTTACTATATGATTAATGCTTTGGCGGAGACATCTGCTAAAGCATAAAATTAAGGATTTGTTAAAAGTGGGTAATAATTATACATATCTTTTCTTGTTCAGAATCAAACGCCAAGTCAAGTTCTTTGGAATATAAGTTTTCGTTTAACAACGAGAATCTACATTTAAAATAAGAATCAATTACAGAAACTAATTTTATTTGTCGCGAAATGACGATATCGGAACCACATCGTGGCTGAGCACTACATGTGTATGTGTCTTGTCTGTGCTTAAGCTGGTGTATGATAAATATATTCCAAATTTGAAGACCCCGCGATCCGTTTGTCCATACAGAGGATGGCTAGATCTACTCGGCTGTTTTTCTTAGTGAAGCAACAGCAGTTATTGCAAGAAGGAATTGGGTTTGGGGTATCTCCTCGTCGAGATCTCTCCACAAGAGTTTTATATTTCCTATTATTTGAACTTGTTAATTTGGCACATTATTAATTTGATTTCAATTGAAAAAACCGTTTTCTGCAGTGAAAAGCACGACTTGCACAAGAGCATTGAGAAGCTGGCGCTTGAGCTGCAGGATGTGCGTGGACGCCAGGAGGAGTTGCGCTCTGCCAAGCAGGAAGCGGTGCGTGAACTTCTGACATTACAGGTGAGTCACAGAAAAAAAAGATCTCTTGATTTCTATACTGCATATATTATAAGCAAACATTTGATTGCACCCAGGAACAACATCGCGCTGAGATGCGCATTGTGAACAACTCGCTGCAGGAGGAAATAGCAGCACGCGAAAATCTGGAGCGTCGGTATGGCTAAGATGGAAATTATGCAGCCGCATTTATAAATAACAAATATTTTTATAAACAAATTGCTTACCCATTTTAGGCTCAGTGAGCTGCGCACAGAACTGGAGCATTTGCAAGCCGAAAACGCATCGGAATGGGGCAAACGCGAGCGTTTAGAATCGGAGAAGTTAGCCCTTGAGCGGGATAACAAAAAGTTGCGTTCCGAGCTGCGTGACTATCAAGAGCGTTCGGATCGCAAATGCCGGCCAATGCAGGCGAACGATGTGGAGCTGCGGGCGCTGCAACAGGAGCTATCGGAGCGCAACAAGGAGATCAGCGAGGTCAAGATGTCCCATGCCAAGCTCAAAAAGTTGCTGGCCGAGACCAACACAGAGCTCGGCCATGCGGTGCGACGTGCGGAGCAATATGAGGCAGAGGTAAGCTGAATTTACGATTAGTTAATGTGCTAATTATTATAAATATTCGGATTGGTATTAGAGGAATAGAACTTTTAAAAAATACTATACTGTCAGGGAGAATTTCATTTCTGAAAAACAAGAAACACAATGAAACAAACATTTTATGCATTAGCTGAAGGCATCAGTATATTGATAAAAATAATAACAATTTTGACTTTTAGAACAAACAGCTTATTGAAATACGTTTAACACAGCGTAGACTAAATTTTCGTATAAGAACGGCCATTTAATACTAGAAAGTGATTAACATTCTTGCTTAAAAAACGAGCTAAAATTATGAAGTGCAAATTATGCATAAATGCCAGCGATGACCAGATCAACAAATCGAAATAACAAATTAGTTGGCAAATGCCGGTAGACCGGTAATAGCACGTCCCAGGATCAGGGCATGAATATCATGAGTACCCTCGTAGGTGTTGACCGATTCCAGATTCATGACATGCCGGATGACATGGTACTCATCGCTGATGCCATTGCCGCCAAGCATATCCCTCATCTGGCGGGCAATGTCCAGCGCTTTGCCGGCATTGTTGCGCTTCAGCAACGAGATCATTTCCGGCGTATGCAGTTTCTGATCCTTGAGCCGGCCCACATGCAAGCACGCTTGCAGTCCCAAAGCTATCTCTGTGGTCGCATCCGCCAGCTTCTTTTGTATCAGCTGATTGGCGGCCAGTGGTCGTCCGAATTGCTTGCGATCCAGCGTATATTGGCGCGCCGTTTCCACACAGGCCTCGGCGGCACCCAAGGCGCCCCAGGCAATGCCATAGCGTGCATTGTTGAGGCAGTTAAACGGACCGCTGAAGCCCAGCGCATTTGGCAGCAGATTCTCCTCCGGCACGTGCACATCGTCCATGAGGATCATGCCCGTGGGTGAGGCACGCAGCGAGAATTTACCCTCAATTTTGGGCGTGGCCAGGCCCTTACCAGACATTTGGCGATCCACTATAAAGCCGCGCACTTTGCCATCCTCGCCCTTGGCCCACACAACAATCACGTCGGCAATGGGTGCACTCGTTATCCAAGTCTTCGATCCATTCAAAATGTACGTCTTCGTTTTGCTATCGTATTTGGCACGAGTCTCCATGCCGGCCGGATCGCTGCCATGATTGGGTTCAGTTAAGCCAAATGCACCTAGAATTTAAATTGAAAGTTCAAATTAATTAGGATGCAAATTTAACTGTTTTACACGGACTTCCAGCTATTAGTTGTTGCTCGAAATATCTATTCATCTTTTTCTTTTTATTTCAGAACCTTAATAGTGATTTTAAACTTTTTTATACCCTGATCGCGGATTTCAGAAATTCTAGGAGCTAGAGATATTTTTTTTTATATACCTTATAATCCCTGTTATTTTCTTATCTGTTTAATTTTGAGCTCACTTATCAGACACGCACAAAACTAACTTTCAAAAGAAATTGTTATTTTAAACTTTTTTCAAATATTCCTAAGAACCTCTGTTGTTTTAACTTGTAGTGTTAATATTGGCACGAAGAGTATTTCAACTTCGCCGTGAATATAACATTTGTTTTGTTTCGATTTTCGCTCTCTTATCAAACACACACATACACACGCAAATAAGCAGCCACATTGAGAGCGAGCTTTTTCAAAGCTCTTTGTTGTCGATTCACTTTTGTTTTCTTTGGCTCCGCATTTTTCCACTACTCAAATTTTATTGATATGTTTACATCAGTTTGTTTTCTTGCTAAAAGCAGCCAAGCTTAATCTCAATCTTATCACTTTGCTAGCTGATAAACACACAAAATCTGTAAATTATTTTTAAGAATCCGAGAAACAGGTGAACGCCTCGGTACTTCTAACAAATGCTGCAAAATATAGGCACACATATATGTATTTTTTTTGGCAACTCAACTCACCTATCAGTTTGCCCTGCGCCATGCTGGGCAAATATTTCTGCTTCTGCTGGTCGGAGCCATAATCGTAAATGGCGCCCATGGCCAGGGAGCTTTGCACGCTGACCGCTGATCGGTAGGCAGAATCGACGCGTTCCACTTCACGTGTCAGCAGACCATAAGCGACATTGGAGACGCCTGCGCAGCCATAGCCTTGCAGCGTGCAGCCGAGAACGCCCAGGCTTCCGATCTCCTCCATGATCTTCTTATCGAAATGCTCCAAGCGATTGGCGGCAATAACGCGAGGCAACAGCTGCGATTGGCAGTAGCCGCGAAAGGCGTCGCGTATCGCCACCTCCTCCTCCTTTAGCTGGCTCTCCAGATTGAGAGGATCCTGCCAGTTGAATTTGGGCGCAGTGCTCATGGCTTTGATGCCAGTCGCCAGGCGACGGACGCAGGGACGCAGTTTCGCGATTACACTTTGCGCAATCATATTTTTTGTTTTTTTTTCTTTTGGTGTTTTTGTTTTTAGCGCATGCTAAACGTACGCCTTCAATTAACGAGGAGAGACTGAAAATAGCTGAGTAGAAAGAAAGCTTTCCGCTTTGCCTCTTTTTAATTGTACGCTCTCTTTCTCTTTGATTTACTCTCTTATGCTATGGCTGTCATTTGTTGCGATCGGCTAAAATATGCAGCTGCTTAATTCGCTCTCTCGCTTTTTTTATAACTGCGGGGTTTTTGCCGCATATTATCTTAATGTTATGATTTAATAGCGCTGATAGTGGGGGAAATCAAAATATGTGTGTTTGTGATAAGTAGCAGCTCGTTGATCGTTGGTGGATCTTTAGTTTTAATTATTAATTACAACAATCATAAAAACGAAAGCATCGAACAAAGCTCTATTTCAAATACAGAAGACATGACATTAAGTAATGCACTAATAAAGTGCTCTGGAACTGTAGGATTATTTTTCGCGTTGGATTTCTATTGCAGGCTTGCACGGTCACACTTTTCAGCAATATGCCGGCAAATCAAAAACTGAAAATGCCAAAAGCAGTGTTTAGCGAATCCATTTCCACATTTATTATCATCTGAGACCTAAACTTTGTTTATATTTAATGTGCTTATTGTGATGCAGGTAAAACGATTGCGACAGCGCGTTGAGGAGCTGAAACGTGAATTGGCCGGCGCCGAGGATGAACTGGACTCGGCTGTTAACCAGGTGCGTCGTCTGCAGCGCAGCAACGATGAACTGGTTGGCCAAACTGAGGGTCTGCAGGTGCAAATACAACATTTGCAGAACAGGTGAGTAATCAATTCACTTTAACCAAATCCTAACACTAACATAACGCGGTGATGGCTGTTGCTTAATTAACCCAACAACTACTAAAATCTACTAAAAACAAACGACCGACAAAAAAAACAAAAGACGCGCTCCAAGTCCGCAGTTGCGGGGAATTGGCGGCGTTCAGTTGCGCAACAAAATTGCCGTTGAGCTGCCCAGCGATTGTCTGCCGAATATCAACGATTTGCGCCAGATTTTCGATGATACTCAGGCGGGTTTGCGCAACTCGCACAATGGCTGCGATGCGGCAATGGCACATCATGCCGCTGCCGTTAAGCGTTCCAGCCACACGGAGCGGACGCTGTTGCAGCAGCAGCAGAGCAATGCTGCCGCAGCGGCAACAGCGGCAGCAACAGCGGCTGCTTTCTACGATGCCAAACAAACGCATTTCGAGGAGAACATTTTTGAGGCGAAGTCAAGGAATTTGGAATTTGAGCGGGCCAAACAAAAGTTCGATAATCCACATGGACATCATCCGGGTCAGCATCAGCATCAGCATCATCATCATCAGCACCATCAGGCGAGGCAGCAACGCTCGTCGGCAGCGGGACGCTACAACAGCGCCGGCAGCAACAGCAACACCAGCACCGGTGGCAATCGTGCAAATCTCGCCCTGCCACTGAAATGCATGACCAATAGTGGCACCACATCCGCATCCAACAAGGATGATATCAATAGGCAGCTGTACGAGACGCATGACAAAGAGCCACAGCCACATTCGGGCTATGCGCGAAATAGTATTAATTTAGATGGTCTCAAGGTATCCGACGATGAGGTGAGCTCTATCCAAACTAACTGTCCTTAGCTGCTTCAATTATTATTTGGTATTTATTTCTTATTATTTGTAATTTGATCAATTGTTTTCCCAAATAATCTAAGCCTTTTTGTATCTTTTACAGACTCCGTAGCTATGGCTCGACAAGTTTGCTGCTGGACGATGAAACTGAGGGAAATAGCGATTGACCTTTTTTTTTAGCATTTATATTTACTGTTAAGTATTAATTTTAATTCTAATTCTAATTTAGTTTAAATTTCGTTTCGAGGACGCAATTCGCAACATTCTCTTGGTCTTTGATATTTCGTTCCTTAGTAGTGTTTATAAGCTCAAACGGATTGGAATTCATGCTATCTTTGAATAACTAGCCAGGTTTGTGTAGTATACTGGAAATTCCGCTGGGAAAATATGAAAAGAAAACCTTATTAGGTTTAAAGACAGTTTAAAAGACATTTTAAATTTAAAATATTCTGAATTATTTGCATAGAAACAAGTGCAAAAGCAGTAGTTGACTGACCCCGACTACTATATACCCTGTACGCAGCTGTTAAATAGATTCGAGTTTTATAACCAAATTTCCCTTACAGTTGTGGCTTTTATTGCTATCGGAAATCGAAATATATCGATATATGATAAACGTAGACAGTTATCGATAAAATGAAGCAAACTTGTTCTGCCTATTGTATATTCCAAATTGAAATCTCTATCTCTTATAGTCTCTGAGGTCGGTGTTCATACAGAGGGACGAACGGACAGTGCTATATCGACTCGGCTGCTGAATCTTATCAAGAATATATATATATATATATACTTTATGGGGTCGCAGATGCTTCCTTCTCCCTGTTGCATACATTTTCACAAAACCATTACTTCAAGTTCAAAATCCCCAAATTATGTACGCCCTCAAAGAGTATTTGATCCGCCTGTTTTTAGGTGGTATTTAACTGATATCAGAGTATTTCGCAGTCGGTTACGTCTGACTTCTATTTTTTCTTTTGTCGAATTAACGACTCTATTCATTGTATGCCTAGTGCCATAACTCCAGCTAAAACTGCATTTCGCTGCATTTTAGGTTTTAGCGCGTATTCCATTTGCTATACCCAATATTCAGATCTCCTTAACTTTTGAAATGTGCTTCTAGAAAAAGCCAAACAAAAAAACATTTTATAACAGAATAAAATGAATTTCCTGACCAATTTGACAATATTTACCACATTTCCTACCAATGGGAAAATATCACTTATCTTGCCCTTTTGGTCTTACACCTGCATTATTGTCAATATCCAATCGACAGCTTAAACTCTTGCATAGATCTGAAATATGCTTAAATACATTTATTGGCCACAAGAAAGGCTACAGTTATATTGGGCCAGGAAAAACATTAAATATAAACTAAATATAAGATTGACTTCATAAACGATTTCGACGTGCTCTTAAATATTTGCGAACCTTTGCTGACTATATTTGTGTTTTCTGGGGGAACTGGATTCAAAATATGTAAATTTGTTTCTTCCATATTTGTTCAATTTCGTAGGCGTCTTTCTAGTCTTTATTTATATTTAACACAGCAAAAGTTTGCAATTTAGAGCATATCTTAATATTTTGTAATTATATTAACTGTTACGTATTTAACGTATTAATTTATAGCAATATTAGTGTTTTTATAAATACATAATATATATTATGATAAACTACTGCAAAAATACACATAATATGCATATTATAACATCAAATCTAAGCCATTTAAAATGTTGCAAATAAACTATGCACAAATTTTGAAATTGCAGATATTATTTCTGATTTTATTTTTAAAAACTACTTTTAATATATCCCAAGTTAAGTCTCCCAGCACATATAGAGTAGCCTTTAGTTACTAAATTTACTTATTTGAATTTTTCAAAATATTCAACAAATTTTTTAGAAAAAATCCTTAATAACGATATTTTATGACAAT
Organism: Drosophila nr. medialis 2 BK-2023a; assembly: GCA_035044325.1. Lineage (NCBI taxonomy): Eukaryota > Metazoa > Arthropoda > Insecta > Diptera > Drosophilidae > Drosophila > Drosophila nr. medialis 2 BK-2023a. Next base: position 2,494,743 of record JAWNMH010000348.1, read on the forward strand.
ATGGTTGGGCGTACCATAAAATTCACTGGCATTTGCATTGCCATTTATTTGATATGTGCGCTTTTTGGTTTCTTTATGTTGAACATATTGTTGCCTGACCCGGTGACCATGTCGCGAAGCATGCTCGCCAAACGGATCAATCATCTGGGCAATCTGACGACCAATACGCTGGCGGCCGGTAGACAGCCGAAGCGCTCGATATTGGTTACATTCAAGGGTTCGGGGGCAATTAGCCTGCTGGAGTACTTGACCCACATGCCGGGCTGTTATCATCACTTTTCGCCCCTAATTGCATACAGGCGGCGTTTAACAAACAAGGCTCAGATTGAGCAGGCTCTGGTCGAGCTGAAGGCGCTCTTCAATTGCGATTACAAACGGTCGCAGTCTATGCTGAAGTTGGGCATGAAAACGCCAACGTTTCGAAATTTCTATGGGATGCAGTGGAAGACGTGTTCAATGTTCACTCCGGAGAAGTGCTCTGATCCGGAAACTTTGGCAAAGATTTGCAGGATGTTCCCATTTCTAAACATGTCGGTATATAATTTGAATCTTAGGTATTTAAGGCCATTGCTAAAACAAAAAGAGTAAGTAATTAATTAATTGATGGCATTACAGTAGTCGTTTGATTAAATTTACAAATATTGTTACTGAGAATCAGTTATTAATTTATATTATGTGTTATGTATTTGAACACATTTGGATATAGTTTTGCCTAACTTGAATATATTCGAATAATTTGAATATTTGCAAATTCAATAGTCGAATATAATAAAATATTATCACATCATTTTCATTATTCTGTAAATATATTTGCTAGTCAACACGGAATTTAGTAAAAGACCGTTACTCAATTTAAACATTCTAGTCTAAATATTCGAATGCTACTCCTGCTACGAGATCCACGTGCTATAATGGCATTGCGGGCCAATCGTCCATGGTGTAATACTCCGGAGTGCCTTCAGCCGGATGATCTCTGTGAAAATATGGCCGATGATTTTGAAGCCGCTCAGATATTATTAAAAGAGTATCCACATCGCTTTGGGTTTGTTATACATATCTTCACGTATATATCATATTTTTAGGGATCCTTTTTTAAATGTAGAATCGTGCGCTATGAGGAGCTGGTGAAGAATCCCTATCAAGGCTTAGCATCGATTTTTGAATTCTACGGTATACCAAGCAAGCCCGTCAACGATTTACTGAATTCAAGTGATGACATGGTAGACATTGAATCTAAAAAAAATATGGATATGTTGGTGGAAGCGACTTTTCAGTGGCAGCAATCAATGTCAGCCAAGCAAATTATGAAAATTCAAGCGACCTGCAAAAAGGCCATGAGTGCCTGGGGCTATGAGCCCATAATAGATTTCACAATGAAAAGATTCAACAACATCACTGATTAGTTGTTTTTAAAGTAAATGCCAAGAACATGTTCTAAGTGTGACCAAACGTTCAACAATAATCGCTAAAGGCAGGTATGCAAAGGCAAAATAGTATTTTTTGGTATTTTGCTGGCTCGTAATTTGGTATTTTATGACTTAAAGCAATGCGCTCGCACTTTTGTCCACAGCTGTTCATTCTGTTTTTGCTGCTCTTGGAAAGCTTGCCAGACGTCGCTTGAACATTCCCAATTATAAAGTCCGTGGGTCATAAAGAAAAAAAAATCCAAATATAGCGCATACAAAATTGCAGCTTGCAATGTGTATTTGCCAATAATAAAATGTGAAAAATCTCCCTCAAACCGAGCTTACGTTGTGTGCGTGTTGTGTTGTGCAATTGTATTATTCGTTTGTGTTGTGTGTTTTGTTTATATAAAATATGTAAACAAAAAAGCGATTGAGAGAGATAAGTTTGTAAATAGTTTGTAAGCACAAAAGTGTTTTGTTTTTTTTTAGCCAATTAGTCAATTGAATAAAAAGCAAATAACAAATGAGCACAACCGATTTGGATCTGGAGTCGTGTGCACTGTTGACCGGCGAAACCGACGAAACTGCTGCAACTGACGACAGCTATAATTCCTTGTCAGTCACAGCTCCCGCCAACGTCAACGCTTCCGCATCCGCTTCCGGCACTGTCAGGACACGCACTAAGCAGCGCATCAGCTTAAATTCAAAACGTCGACGCAGCCGCATGTCAAGACGCGCTAATCTCATTGGCATCTGTGGCGTTAGCAGTTTGTGCATACTGCTGCTGATTGCCACCACACAGCACAGACCGCTAACTTCACCGTTTGGTAGCAGCTCCAGCTCTAGCAGCGGCAGCAACAGCAATGGAGCTGCCAACAATCTGCTAACACGCAATGGTGGCGGCTACTACGAGCGACTGCAGCAGCCGTCACAAACTGCCGCCATTATTTACAATATGACAGCGACCATAGTGGATGTCCTGGCGGCGCAACGCGCTCGCATTCTCACCGAAATGGAGAATTTCGAATATCCGCGCGGCGGCGCCGAGAAACTCAACGATATGACGCCGGAAACGCAGGGCACACCAGTCCGCAGCATTGTCGTCACCAGTTGGCGTTCGGGTTCCACATTTCTGGGCGACATTCTGAATGCGATTCCGGGCAATTATTATCACTATGAACCGTTGCTGGACTTTGGCATAAAGCAGGTGCGTGATCCGCACGATCAGCAGTTGGCCGTACAAAATCTGAAGAATCTGCTCAATTGTGACTACGGTGATATGTCCGATTATTTAGAATATGGCAAGACGCACACGTATCTCTTCGAGCACAATCAGCGGCTGTGGGACGTTTGCCGGGAGTTTCCACGCTTCTGTTGGCGTCCCGCCTTCCTAACGCCCTTCTGCCGACTGTTTCCCATACAGAGCATGAAGACGGTGCGACTGCGTCTCGCACAGGCCGAGCGTCTGCTGCAGGATAGGTAAGAGATCAGCAATTTTCAAGAAGTCAAATTTTAGCATATGCAAAATATAAAAATATAAAAAATTTGTAAGACAATATAAGCTTTACAATGTACATATATAAATAAATAGTAGTCATTTTTTAGTTTATGTAAGTTAATAATATTTCAAATAAAAAAGTTGCCTAAAAACATAATTCTAGCACAAGAACCATGAAAGTGTTGCAAAACTTCAATTTCCAAATATGATTTTCAATAGTTTGCTGCGCAACAATTTTAACCAGCTCTTCAATATAGAGAGAGAAAGACACACGGAGAGAGAGAGAGAGAGAGAGAGAGAGAAGGAGATCAAAGTGGAAGATAAAATCCGATCGTGTCGCGTACAAAGAAAGTGAAAGGCGGTTGCCGCATGCGCAAATTGTGGCGTCTCTTTTGACACGCGTCTTTGGCGCTGCCCCTTTTGCTTGTTATTGCGGTTTTTCTGTGTATCTTCGCGGCACCCATTGAACTGGTTGATGGTGCGTCAGTTCGGTTGTTGCATGTTTTTCCACCCATCTGCTTAATATTTTTATTTGAGTGTTGCCAATTCGGTTGACTTTTGGTAAACACAAATAAAATATTTTAATTTTTTTGCTAGTGTTGGCCTCGATTTTGATTATCGGTTAACATGTTTAGTCAGTCTGGTGTTAAGTTAAATAATAATAATACTAAATTCATATCGAATAATCGAATATCAATAACCTTTTGCAATCGTTGTTGGAGTTAAATGTTTCTTTCGCTTCGCAACACATATATATTCCTGATCAGCATCAAGATGCTTGTCATGTCTGCTTGACTTTATATAAATTTAATAAAATTCGATTTCCAATTGCAATCAAATTAGTTATTTTTAAAATGCAGAGCGATTTCACTTCTTACTCAAGATTAGCTTTAAACTAATGCACAAATTGTGTTCTGTCTCTGATTAGAATGAAATTAAAAAGTTTCCAACAGACCCATATATATACTTTAATAGACAAATGTTTAATTTGGCTTATGGACTCAGTGGCAAATCCCTTTGTCAACATAATCGAATTTCATTTGATAATTTTCGATTTTAAATTCATTGGCGAGCAATCAAGAAAAGAAAGGAAAGTAAGTAAAAAAATCAATACCATTTTGTGGCTGTTGTGCTTTGCGGCAAACGAACCACACTTCGAGAATGTAAACAGAAGCCGAAAATGCATTTGATTGATGTGCTTTCTATTTTTCGGCAATTCTATTGGCATCGTGGTCTCAGTTACACAAATAATTAAATGACATTAGGGAAATGTTATTGTTGCCCGTTACGTAAGGGGAGGCCCAACAGACAGCTGATCTGAAATTTTGGAGTTGGGTACTAGATTTGGGTACAACAATGAAAGCAGCAAATATATCAAGAAATTTCACAAAGTCTATTAACGATTCACATTTACCTTCATCTGCCATGAAGCACCTTAACGTATCACAGTACATCTGTGAAAATAATTTGGTATACTAATCATTATCTCCAAATACGGTCAAGTATTTCTACAGCATTTTGGCACTTCAAATAAGTTAATTAACTGCGCACCAGGCCTGCTGTTTTGTCTCTTTGGCCTGGCATCTCTCTTTGGCATTGGCCATTGTCCGTTGTCTCATCTGGTTTCACCACAAAGAGTTTATGATTATGATTATTATGTTGAATTAATTAGTCGAGCATTCCCTTTTGGAAGTACACATATATATTGTTCCTCAGAAGGGTCTTCGTTGGACTACTTTTTGATATCATATATATATTGAAGATTCAAATCTGTTATAAGTCAGCTAGATAAATATAAATCTATAACTATTATAATTTACTTAAAGTGCTTTAGTTAACCCAAAAAAAAACACGCTAAATAACAATCTAATAACGAATACATATTCAAGCAACATAATTTCGGATGACAAATTTGTGTGTTCTGAAAGATAAAAAAGTTAAAATGATATTTAAAGTTAGTAGGTCATTCAAAAGGTTAATTTTTACGATTAAATTCCGAAATGTAGTTTTGGGATTTATACAAATAAATCCAAGTCTAAACAACGGATCGGCTTGTTTATACACTTGGACTTGGTCGACAAGTCTACCCTATAAAAAAAATGTAATTTAAGGAATTTAAATTAAGTTTAAAATAATTTAGTCTTATTATTAATAGACAATGTCAAACTTTGATCGTATCATCTTAATTTATTTTTTATAATTAGGAAAACATACGAAAAAAGTTGATAACACATTATAGAGAAAATGAGCTGGCACTTTTTGTGAGCCGCTTCTTTCAGCACAGTTCAAAGAACCTTTTCCTGATTTATTATTCATATATGAGTATTCGAGAATTTGAACGTTTTTCAAATCTCTGCATTAGCATTTTCCACACTCTATTAACGCAACGTAGTTGAATGGCTTCAATGGTTTCAAGCACCCGTTCGTTGTCCAGTGAAATGCATCTAAATTCCGGAAACGTTGTTCGACCGAGTAAATTTATGTTGGTCTGTTGCCAGCCGATGTGGTTGCCCCTCCCCCCCCTCCCCCCACCGCACCCCACCCCACCCCACTTTCTCCCCACACATTAGTTGGCTCTTAAATAATTTGGGTCAGTGCGAAGCGTTGGATGATGACTCACTTAACGGCCGCCAACTTGGCCAACTTTGTATCTAATTGTCGGTTGCTTCTGGGTTGACTCTGGGTGCGCCCGGCACGAAAATCATGCCTCTAATTATTAATTGCTCATACGCCGCATTGCACAGACCATTTTAGTAAAGTGTTTTTTACTGTGGAAAACTTGTGTGATTTGCTGCTATGCTAATTTACCTGAGATATGTGCAAACAATGGTCTTGAAAAATATTTACTCGTTCATAGTTCACAACCAGGTCTATAACATATACACACCAATATACGATAACTATATATAACTATAACTTTTAAAGAAAACTGAGCAAGCTGCTCTTCAACTATACCAGAACAAAAAAAAAAACAGGGAACGCCGTAACTGTAATCCTTTTAAAGAAACTTTTGTCTGAGAGAGATAATAGTAGAATTAACGATCTGAGAATATATAATGGTATATTATTGTAGCTGTAATTGTTTGTGTTGCAGTCAGTTGTGTTGCCCCCTTTATTTCTTCCCATTCTCTTTGGAGCACTTTTGATGGCATTTTAACTTTGAGCGGATTTGACATTAAGTAGATAAAATTTTGTGAAAATTGAAAGCACCCACAACGGCTCGGGACAAAAGCGAGGCGCAACTCCGACCGCATCTGCAGTTTTAGCAGATGAAAACCAAAAACCGCAACCGCAAAGAGTTTTTGGCTTTCGTCTCTCTTTTAGTTGGCTTATAATGAGCAAAGTGGCCGTTAACTGTAAAAGTTTTGTTAGCTGCGTTTCGAAGCGGGCTAGTAAGACAGACACAACGCCAGATAGACGGCCAGACAAATAGATAACAATGAGAAAAGAGTTTTCGCTTAATGCCAGACTGACAAGACCCCATTCAATAATGTTTTAAGTTTTGAGTTAACGAAACCAAACAAAAAAAAACCCGTTCTAAAAAGCTTATTGCACAATAGACCTCATTCTCGGACATGGCTGGCATTTAACTCTTTGCTGTGAACTCTTGACTCTCTCAATGAGGGACACTTTTGACAGAGCCAAAGGGAGAGATCGGACTTGAGTTCACTGAACATACAACTGGCTTTTTGCGCCGTCATTAACAGGAAAAAAAAAAACAGGTAACAATGCTTTAGTCGATAGAGCACGACGGGCAAATACTCCGGATCTAAGGGTTTATCCATCAAAGTTAAACACGTTTTGCATAATCGAATCAGCACCTTGAAAAACGTATTTAAACATTTTACGTCCGTGTTTGCTGATGCAATCTTTACAGTTAATCAAGGTGGTTCCAAGTTATACCTATTAATTAAAAAAATATATATTCAATGTTCAATGCTGATAAGGAATATTTATAATTTACACATTTTCAATGGGTAGCTGAAATAATCAAAGCCAACCAATGTTGTCACTTAGCCAGATCTGAACTGAAAGTCATCCAATTAAAAATAAAGTTTATTTAAAAGAAAGCGAAAAAACTTGGCACTTTAATCTCCGAAGTGAAGGAGTGATGAAATAATTAAAAAAAAAAAACTTGATCGGCTTATAATATAAGCTACAATAAAAATGGAATAAACAAATATATAGAGTGGAATCTATATATAAAGACGGATGCAGACATAGAGTCTGAGTTACCCGTTCAAAATGCATACAGGGTATGCAATAAAGTAAATAAACGCATTTTGCATTTGAAAACGAGTTTCAGACACCAGCCTAAGTAAAACTTTTTGGTACGTGTTTTTTTTTCTATGGCGTAAATAGGTGAAAAGCGCTAATAAAAATAGAAAAAAAAAATTGTCGACAATTGTTGCAGCTGCCAGTTGCCAGTTGCCACAAGACCGGACCGAGACCGACACTGAAGCTGCTGTCACAGAGAGCGCCCCAGCTCGCTGACAAACTATTGGCCGGCAGTGAAAGTAATTTATATTTGTTTTTTAGCTGTGCTGCAAATTTCGCTTTTTATACTCTGATAACGCAGCTAGAAGAGTGTATTGGCTGGGAGCAGCTCCTGTCATCCTTGAAGCTACCAACTTGAATTTCTAATATATATTCGTTTATCGATAACAATCATCGATACACCTCGAAGTGCAAATAAAAAACTATTTCTCGGTCAATTACAGCTTCAGTTCGCAAAAATGTAAATCCTTTGAGCCACAAAGGTTGAATCAGGCTCCAACCACTACCAACCCCATCCCATCTTTTATCAACGGGTATTAGCCTGATATCTGAGTATGTCGTAGTCGATTTATTGTTCTATTTGTGTGGCAATCGAAAAATTAATCTCTAATGTAACTTTACTGAAAATGTTGGTTTTTATTTCGCTTATTGTGCGGTGGGCTCTGCATTAACCTTGCCATAGACGATGTTGCTTAAGGCGACTCGCAAACCGGTTTCAGAACAAGTATGCACATCCATAAATACTATTTGATGTTTTCTGTTCATCCACTGCATGACCACATAGTTATTGCTATTGATTTATTCGTATATTTGCAAGTAGCTTGCTGTTTCTATACTCTAATAGAGAAGGTAGAGGAGCATATTGGTTTTGTGCAATTTGTCGGTCATGTTGTCTGTCTGTCCCTATACCTTTGAAGGTGTTCTTGATTATATAATTAAGAATTCGTACTGCGTCAGTCTGAGCGTTATGGCTTGTATATCCCTTAGACCCCACAATTTGTTAGTCATCAACGATTGGCATATAAAATATCTAATTTTGATCATAAATCACTAAATCTAATTAATCTAATCTAATCGAATCTAATATCTAGCTGATAAGTGGCATCGGTACTTGAAACGAAATGTGGCTTGGAGTTGGTTTTCCCAGAATCCATATCTAGCAAACACCTGAACCTATCCCAGATATATATTTTGTATGATTAGCAGTACAATTTTTATTTTACATATCAGTTTTTACAGAGTATCTTTCAAATGATTTGTAGAACACTTATCTTATCTCTAATCTTTTAGAAACTTGTGCAACAAAAATAAATAAATAAATAAGTCGCCTAAAGCATCATTTCCGATTAATATATATATATATTTATATATATGTAGTATCTGTGTACCTATTTTTCACTTGCGCAAAATGGTTTTATTTCTTGCAACTCTAAAATACTCTGCAATAAATCGTACAAATGAGTATGGATAGTTTTTAGTTCTTGTCATTTTCGTCGGTTGATTAGCTCTGACATTGTACAGTCTCATTATTACCACACACCTAAGACACACAGCACATACAACACACACACAACACACTCACAATCACCATCTATTTGTGCTAGCAATATAATTCTTATTTTTAAACGCTGACGGGTCAAGACACAGCAGCAATAAAAAGAAGGAAAACTCAGAACGTGGCCTGTTTTTGAATTTTGAATGGAAAAAGTATTTGTTATTTGTGCAGGTGTTTTTTTTTTGGGCTAAGAGCTGCAAAGGCAGATCAACTCTTTGCTAACTACCTTGAGGAAACTTCTTAACTGGTTGTTTATTTTTAAGTTTTTGTTCTTTTACTTCCAGCTGTACAATTACCAAGCAGTATTTATCGTTGACGTGTCGCGTTGTAAATTTTTAAGTAGCATCGCCTAATGCGATTTCCCCCAACTGCAACCGGCAATTTTATGACATTAGTTATGCTTGTTGCTGCCACATGGCCAGTGTCTTCACGGTTCATCTATTCACTGTGCTGTGCCGTGCCGTGCTGTGCTGTGCTGTGCTGTGCTGTGCTGTGACTTTGGGCCCAGTTTATGTTCTTTGTGGTGCCCCCGTCTGAAGTTGTTTTTGTTCACTGTTTTTTTTATTTAATGTGCCTTTGTTTTTGGGTGGCTTTGTTGGTTGCATCAGTTAGATCGATGGAATGATTGATGGCCGCCACTTTGACTGCTACTAAATTATTGCAATTTACACACGCTGTTAAATTTTCTAACCAATGATGATTAGTTGTGATTAGTTTGCAGTACTTTTGTTAACGCTTCACTGCGTTTCTCTCTTCGTTATTAAAATGGAAATGGCCAGAGGCCAGATTGGATGTTGGCATTAGTTCTGGCCAACTGATAGCTCAGGCTGTAGGAGAATAGAAATCGTACAACTGAATAACTTTAATTAGTATTATTTCAATGCTTAACGTCTTTTCAAACTACATGCTTAGCAAATAATTAACTTGTTTAGTGTTTACTGGTCTAGTGATCAGCCACAAAAATATTTATTTAATGCCAGCTGTTAATTACTTTGTTTATTTTATTGTTGCTGTGGCCGAAGTTCCTGTATGAAAAATAACATTTAATGGTGTGAAATAGACACGTGCAGACACAAAATACATAAATCGTTCACTTTTGTTTACTTTTTTTTTATAAAAAGGCAAATTTCATTTGGAAAAAAAGTGATAAACTCAATAGTATTACTTATATTTCAGCAGTGGCAATACTAATTTAATAAGCAGCTGCAGTAATAATAGAAATCGAGAAATAGCTTTTGCTATTTTCGCTATTTGGCCTTTTGATGCTTTGTCTGTTTCGAGAATTGCAGGCAACAACAGCTGCTGCAAGACTGAGTCTTTGAGGCATATGCAGCACAAAAAGAGAAAAACAAAAAAAAGCTGTGTGTGTGTGGCAAACAATACCGCTAACCCGCAGTTAGGTTGCTGCAGTAAAAGTGTTTTAATTTACTTTTAATGACCTGTGCAAATGTTTTTTTTATTATTTTATTTTCTTTTATTTGCCAGTTGTTGTTTTATGTCTGTTTTTTTTTTCTTCTCTTTATTTATTGCAGCTGCCCCTAGAATCGTCAACGCACATTTGTAGAAAGTCTTTTGTAACGCTTCTTTCGAATTTCACGAGAAAATTAGATCAGCTGTGCAACAACTGTGAATGTAATTTTTCTGTTAGCTTCCCATATGCGATTTTTAATAGCTTCGTCAATTTTACAGCAACCGGAACTCTTGAATAGATTGCGAGCACAGTTGTTTTAAGTTGCTGCTTTTCTATTTGATTGTTGTTGTGTTTCCTTAGACTTATACCCCATTAAAATTGGAAACCAGAAATAATAAGATTATTCTTGATCAGCACCAGCAGTCGAGTTTACCCGAGAGCTCCATACACTAATAATTGAAAAATGTGTTATTCCATACCTTAATCAGCTAAACATCCGGGATTATAAAGGCACAACTGTTTGCGATAAATTTAAATGGAAATTTTTTTTATTTTTGTACATAGGAAAATAATGAGTGTAGATAAGCAGTTTTTACAGGGTATTTCGTATTCTGACGGCCTCGTTTAGAGCGCTTTTGTGTGTTTTAATTGTGGGAAACTTTATCAAGTTGTTAGCCTGGATTATTTAACACTTAAGTTGCATTTAACTGTGTTGCTAAGCTCCAATTTGGAGCCCTTTGAGTTGGCTAGAAAGTTAAGAATCTTTTCTTATCTGCTGTGATATGGCACACAATTATTTGATAAGTTGACGCAGTGCTGCCTGTGATAAGCTTGCGATGCATATTCTTGTTATTGTCGCCGCTGTACATTTTTATTAATCAGTTGATAGTTTTGGGTAATTTTTAGATAGCCACATGCTTCATACACATAATTATAAATTGCGTATTTCGTCAATCATTCATATCGAGCACGTTGTTTTGAAATACAAAATATGTTAATCGTTTTTGACGTGACTCGGCTGATAAGTTAGTGGCGTTATTTGGAAAACATAACACTTATGAGTAAAAGTATATTTACTTTCAACTGAATCTGCATTTGGAGCATGGCACATGGAGTGTAGCAAGATTCATGAAGATTTATAGCTTCAAGCAAACAACTATAACCCAGAAATAACCAACTGAAATCAATATCAAATAGATATAATTCTTTTTTTTTATCAGTTAGTGCGCATTTATCAAACTGCAAATATTCTTCAGTCAATTGCAGTTGAGTACTTTGTAAGCCGTGCGGGGCTCAATTTCACTGACACGTATATATATCATTTGGCTTATGCCCACGGCATGGTCATAAATCTGGGGCGTGCGACCTTCCATTCTACATGGCCTGGACCTGTGGCAACCATTCTATTGCCTGCTCGAAAGAGAAAGAGGGAGCGTGAGACGCCCACAATATTGCCCCGCAGAAAACTTGCAACAAACAAGGCAAAGTACATTCATAAATAAATAGTTGCAGGCTGTCGGAAAATGCTCGAATTTATACATAAGTGGGCTAAGGAGAAGGTATTTTAAAAACAGCAGCGTCCTTCCGACGTTGCTTGCAACTGCCACACCCAGAAATGTACTTATGTTGCGATTCCGCGGCCACAGCAAAGGACAAAAAAAAAAAAACATTTCTTAATGTGGAGCAAAAACTGAATAAGCAAAATTTTACTCGCATTTAAACGCTGTCAAAAACAGCCAGAAAAGCAAAGCGGAAATCGCTTAGCAGAAATGTAACGGAAATATGTTGGGAGCAAAAGGAGAACTGGAGATGCTGGATAAAGTAAACTGAGAATTATAAGTTCGTAATGTCATTTTCAGCACTTTTTATAATCCGATACAGTAGGCAAAATATAATGAAGGACAAAAATTAGCATTTAAATGTTTTTTAAGTGTTAACGCTGTTTAAGGAGAAATAAATGTAAAAAAGCAACAACAAAAATGAAACCTAGGAATTAAAATATTTGTCAATAAAAACATTTAACACAAATATGAATTCAAAAATGAGTTCAGTATGTATAAGTGAAGGAATAAGTTAAGCTATGAATGAAATTTACATATTACCAACTGAACCCATATTTAGTACTTAATCTTTGACAAGCCTTCTTATAATTTTTTGGTGCTGTTTTGTTATTCACTTTGGGCTAGTCACTTATCGCTGATTGCGATTCATTTTGCTGGAAAAGGAAGCAAAAAAAAGTTTCCAAAAACAGGCTGCCACAAATTTTACCTCAAGGCACAAATTCTGGGGCTCTGGTCGCCCGCACAGACAGACAGCAGAGGGGGAGCAGCATTGGCACAAGGTTGATTGTAGTCCACAATCCTAGATGATGGCCTCCATTCCAGCTCAGTCGGTGTTAAACACTGTAATCTGTGCGAGTAGCTGCATTATTTTTACCGCTGCCACAAGAAGAGATATTAGCCTAATTTATGCGCGAAAGTGTTTGGAGTGTTTGGAGAGGACTGGCTTCGCTCGAATGCCTAAGCAATTTGCTTCACGATTGTTAATGATTGAGTGCCGTGTGTTGCAGGGTCGACGACTTGCTGACTGCCACTTGCCTCCAAAATCAAGCGCATTTCATATTCAATATTTCAAGTAGTTCACGCATTTCACCGCCACAATGCAATCTTCGGACTTTCTCTTTTCCGTGGGTGGGTGGAGCAACGAAACTCAAGTCTCAACTTTGACTCTGACTTCAAACCAATTGGTTGGATGTGACTTGACTAATGAATTCCATTCACACGTTGCCATCCTAATGTGTCAGTCAGGCGGGTCGACTTGTAAACGCTGCTGCTCTCTATTTAGCCTCTAACTGGGTTATTTTCACTCCACTATCTTCTCTCTTGCACCATGTGGCAGCGTCAAGCCTGCCTAGGCTTTTGTTTTATTTTTCCATTATTGCGGTGTGTGGTCTTTGAGCTGTGTTGTTGTTGTTGTTATTAACTTTAAAGATTGTCATTTCTTCGTTCGTTTTTCTGTGCTAATTTTCCCTCGGTTTTTCTTTTATACAATCATTGTGTATCCGCTTACAAAACAAAAAGTGCTGCTGCTGCTGCTGCAAAAAAGAAGAACAACATTAGAAAACTTCCGTTGTAACGGTTACAGTTGCTTTGATGCCCATTGCAATTATTGTTGTGGCTGTCGCTGTTGCAGTTGTTGCCATTGCTGTTTTGCATATGGTTTTCCAATCGAGGAGTCACCCGTTTGATAGGCCAGGAACCACCTGCTCTTGTCTCTTGCCACTGCTTTGGAAACGCTGACAGAAAACATTGTTCTTTCCGAAAGAAGTTAAACGGAAACAAGAAAAGAAGTGCCACACGATAACTTAAGGAAAAGAGAAGCTTAAAACTGGTCAAATCTGAAATTTGGACACTTTGGACCCTCGATCCAAAACAAATGAGTGGAACAAGCACCATGACTAATGAAAACATGTGACAGGCATTATAAGTAAATTGCAACCTAATAAATAATATAACTAAATGATTGATGTAGTCTGTACTATGTCCGTCCGTCTATCGGATCTGAAATACCAGATATATGGGGACACAATATTTATATTATTATATATCTGTGTAATTAAGGAAAGACAAAGTTTGACGATTTTGAATAAATAGTTCGGGAGTTAAGGTCTCAAATCGATATTCGGTAACTCGAATTATGAGAAAGCATCGAACTGCCTTTAAATATTATTAATATTGCAACTATTTGTTGATTTTGTGTTTTTAATCCGCAATCATTTACTTCGATAAATAATTATATAATATTGACCCTAGTTAGGGGAATGATAAATAGTCAGTACACCTTAATCTTTCGCAATGACCAAATGACCTTCTCCAACTTCCTTTCTGTTACAAATATAACAACCAGTTCAGAGACAAATTGATTTTTTTTTTTGCTCTGCGGCAAATTTCCAGCTTTCCACCTTGGTTACCTGAGCTACTTTTTTTCCCAGCCCCAAGAAAGTATCATAAGTATAACCAAAGCCAGTTTTACGCAATGTCTTTCTTTGAGGGTCTGTCAACGCCGCCAGTTAGCAATATATTGTTATGATATAATAAAAAATTTATATATATAAATATTTTTTTTTTGTTTTGCAATGTCCGTGGAATTTGTGCTCTCTTTGTCTCTTTCTCTCTGTCTCTCTGTGCTTGTTTTTCCTCTTTTTTCTTTCTTTGGCGTTGGCTTTGGGCCAAAAAAATTGTTTGTTGCTTGATATGTGAAAAATTCCAGTGCGTTTCGTTCTGGGTCTACGCTGGAATTCGTGGATTTGTATGTGGTGGCCGTCAAAGACGCTACTACATACTCTTCCCTGCATAAAGTATTATGATTTTATAAATATGATATATATATTCAGAGTCTGTCGTATATGATGTAGCTACGATAGAAAGGATCGGTTGAAAGAAAAATTAATATTTGGTTTAACTGAATAATCCGATGAAACTCAACAGGAACGAGTATTATGTTATGCATATCATGTGTAGATGTATCATTTAGCTAATGAACAATCATTCCTGATTTCTTTCGGTAAGGGTGTGCCATCTTCGGCGTGCTAAAGAAAAGCAGACTTATTCTAGATTTTGTTTTTTATTCTTCTATTTTTCCGCTATTTTAACCACTTTGCCTAAGGGGCCTTTTGAACGTGTGAGTGCGTAAGAGATGGTATGATGAGTGTGAAAGGGATGGCAGATGCCTTGTGTTGTATTTTTATATAGAAGCAGTTATATGTTTTTATTTGCATTTCGATTTAATTATTAATTTATTTGAAAGTAAATAATTATGATATGAAAATGGTTGAACAGAACTTTCATTCCAACTTTGTATATAAGCCTTATGGGGTTTTATTTTTTAATTTTATCCTTTTTAGCTTTTTTCAGTGAGTTCAAGGTATAAAAATGCTCATAAGGCAATCATTGCAAATCGATATCCGAACCGAGTTTTCTATTTACGAGTCTTATATTGCTTTCAATATGTAATAGTCAAAAAATCCCTCTGGCCGAGAGCAAGTTGTAATCAAACCGTTTATATTTACTTAAACTTGCCTTCAGGCATCAAGTCTTGTATTTAGTACGAATTTATTTTATGGCTTGATCTTAAGCACATTGCTTCAAACATTGACACATTCTAAACGAATCTCCCATTGACTGTGCCTGCTTCATTTCTTTGCATTTGTTATGTAAGCCAGCCCATGGCAAAGTACTCCGTTGTCTCGTAAATGATGTATTGAATGTTCTGTGCAATGTCAGCCTTGGTTTTTAGCACGTTTCAGTGTTGCACAATCTGCTAAACGTCCCCTCCCCTATCGACTCGTTCTTTCTCTTCCTCGAACACTGAGTCACGTCCTTTTGTTGCAGTACATATATACACTATAGTTTTGTGGTAATATTGTGACAGTAAAAACTAAGTTACCTCTTCTTTTTCATTTATTGTTGTTCTTTTTCCTCCTCTCTTCTTCTTCAAATTTGTGTTCACACAATTGATATCGATCGACATCGATATCAATGTTGAGTACAATCAATGTTAAATTGATGTTGAGTACAATCAATGTTAAGTACATAGTTGCTGTTAGGTTACAGATGTTATGTTACAGTCTTAGTATTGCATCACAAGTAGTTTGTTACAAGAGGTCTGCTACAATCTGTCCTGTTAATAACATAATATATGTTTTTACTAAACGATATCCTAAAATAGCGCATAATAATAATTAAGGAGTATCTGTGAGTTTAAATGCAAGCTTACAAATTTTAGAACTTGATAGAGGGCAACGTTCAGTTGAGCGCATCAACTTCAATCAATTTTACCCATTATCAAAGTTAGCTAGTTGTTCTTGGCAGGCAAAACATGTGTTGCACCTGCGCTTTCGATTATCTTTGGATGATTATCTGTGCGTTGTGCTCACACTCTAATAAAACCAAAACCAAGAAGCTCTTGATCAATGCTTTGCCACATTAAGTTAAGTTGAATTTGCAGCTGTTAAGGCGTCAGATTTCTTCTATGTAATAAGTACAGGCGTCACATTCACCTTTCTCTTGGTATTATATCTAGTGTACTCTCTTTAAATCATAACGTTATGAACAGCAGCTCCGTTGGTATTTGCTTGGTCCGTTGGCTCATTGGCTCATTATAATTATTATCAAGTTGAATGTGTTGTTGTGGAGCCAACACTGCATTGATCGCATTTGTCCCTCTTTCTTTTTTGCCCCCTTTCTACTTATTTATCTTAGCCATTCATTCTTTGTTAAGTTGGTTCTCATTTAGAGCTGCGAGCTGCGAGCGACGCGTCAGTTGCTTGCTTCAATTGAAAACTGTAAACTGTGTGTTGCCACAATAATCGTTATAATTAAAAGCGCAGTCAGTGCTACAAATCATGAAAGCGCTGCATGAGAAAATGCTGAGCGGTAATTGAGGAAAATGTAGAGCAATAAGTTTGTCGACAGCTGCCACAGTTAAGTTCTCTGGTCGCTTGGTGAAAGGGTTAGCAGCTGCATCAACTGATAAAAAGCAATAAATAAGAGGCTTTGGATATGGTCTGCCAACGCTGCCACTTCTGATATTCTTGACACACCAAGTGTTAGATTGCAAAATTAAGTTCCTTTTTTCTATTTACATGTATCAAATTAAAGTAAAGTTGTTTTTTATTACCGATTAACGCTTAACGGGTGGTTAGGTAGCAAAGAGAGATGAAATGCTTTTCGCGATGATTTGTTGAGCATAGTATTTTCAATTGTTTTGCAAAAAGGCGGCTGAGCAAGAACTTGAACCAGTTTTGAATATTAAGTCGCTAGCATCCGGTAACATTTATGTTTAATCTTTAAATCTAATTTGTATGTCAAGCGCACAAGTTAATCGACTTGAATATTAAACAAGATAGTTTTGGAGATTCGACAAGAACTTCCGACGGATTTTCTACAAAATCCTAATATCTCAATATAATTTTCTATATGTAAGTAAATAATTTGTTGCTGCTATAACAATCTCTTGATTTTTGATAAAAAATTACAAGAAGTAAGTTACACAACTTTGGCTTCAGTTTTCAATCAAAAATCTTGGGTATGCAAGTATCTTTTAATATTTCAGTTACCCGGCGAATTTTTGGTGAAGCAGCTTTTAATCTGACTCTTAATAAAACAAATAACTGTTATGGTGGTGAACAAATATTCGCTTATCTTCCCCATCCCATTGTTTCTCCAGTAGCAAGTTGGTTGTGCAAGTGGCACAGCGGCGTCTCGACCAACGTGACTTTTGCTTAACAACCTGTCTGGATGCGCTGTGGCAGAGGCTACGACAGCGACAGTGTCAACCCATCCGGCTGCTGGTGGTGGTGGGGCAAGCAGGGACAGGCCATGTGGTCGCACATAAAAAGCTACGTGCCCCACTTCGCTTAACTGTGTGTAATTTGTTTGCATATGTAACGCTTGCTGAGTGGAGGCAGAGTGATGGTGATGGTGGTGGGCGTGGTTACGGGGTTTACTACGTGCTACGTGCACCGCCGTATGTCTCCGAGCAGTTGATCCGGTTTCCTTGTTGGATAATTAAGGCCCCAATGTCAAGGATTGACATGCAGTTGTTTAAGCTGCTGCGAATATATATATATATATACTCTCGATTATATGTGTACATATAAAGTAACATTTACATTTAAAAGTGAAAATATGTTTTCTGTAAGCTCTTTATTTTGCATAACAAACCCATATAAGCCATGAACTTCAATTAATTATGTGGATGTTGCACACATGTTGCGACTGTCAGTGAATATAATTTGGTCAAAAACTGTTTGGCTAAAAAATTAGAAAAGAGCTGATTTATCTGCAAAGTATTTTGGGAATTTTTTGGGAACAACAATTTGGATGTTAGTAAATGTAGTTTTAGTCGTGGAATGGAATTATGTAATAGAATAATGCAGTCGAGTTTTCTCTCAGATTCCATGCAGCAATCGAGCTGGGTTCAGTCTTTGGATTAGTTCATATTTTCTTCTCATCTGCTAGCTAGCTTGATCTTTCATAACCATCGAATTCTTGATTTTCAATTTTCTATTCTAAGCACGCGCTCCATTTGTCCACAATCCGACCAGATGTCCAAAACGTGGCAACTGACACCTTGTGCTGAGCATTTGGTACATCAATTTTATTTCACTGTAAATCACTTATCTCCCAAAGAGAATCTACATCATTTCAGCAGTAATCAAGCAGCTCCCCTCATCAAAATTCAAGTGAAAAACGATTCGAATGATTTAGTTTGTTTGCACTGCTATCTAGCTGACTATCGAAAAATTGTGGAACCCAAAAATTCACTCAAATTGCGCCAATACATTCCCCTTGCGGATTTCAGTCCATGCCCGTCCGGGTTGGTCGATGGGTGCAGTTGGTTAATAGCCTTCCGCCGTGCACCTTCACTTTCTGTGTGCGACGCAGCCACGTAGATAGATAAGCGCTTCAAACTACCGTTAATTGCCTGGGGGCTTCGTCAATAAAGCTTTGATTTGTTTGGTTCTTTTATTGATACTATTTACAACAGAGGCTTGGCCATTGACTTTTTATCAGCAACAGCTGTCGTCGTTGCTTTTCTTGTTGGTCACTTTTAACAAGTTAATTCTTTGTCTTGCTTTTTGGCTTAAATTCCGTTTCTCACTTTGTTGCTGTAGATTTTAAATATAATTTTTGCCAAGCACCTCAAACTTGCTCCAAAATAAATGCTTATGTCATATTTATATTTCAATTTCTTTCTTAAATTAATTATTGGAAACTTTTATAATAATATTTAGAGCGTATGTATTTGAATAACTATATATATCATAGACATATGTATATGTACACTTTTCAATGATTCAGTATCTTTACCATCGGAATACCCCCGTTTATTTCTGCTATATGTAGTTTTTCTGCCACAATATTCGGAAGTATTAGCAGCAACAAAATGCACCCAAGTGCAGCTCAGTCCCTTGGCGAAGGCGAACTATGTGCCAGATGCAATCTGAGAGGCTTTCTCAGACTGCACCCAGCAAAGCACGTCAATGCTTTTTATCTACTATTGATAAATTTGGGCGCCTCTGGGGTGGATCAATGCCAATTGTGACGCCCCTTTTAGCCTCTTTCTGGCTAGGCCATTGTATAATTTGTATTGGCTTAGCTCGTTGGGCGGTTGGTTGGTGCAGCTGGTGCTCATGGTGCTCATGGTGCTGCGGTATCTGCAAGTTGTTTAAATTAGTTATATTCTTATGCAATTTTCTACGTGGCACCTTTGTGTGGCGCTGTGAGTGCCGCGATGCGCCGCTTGCTGCATTCCTCTGTTGCCTTCTAGCTTGTTTTCATTGTTTGCCATGCTTTGGCTCTGCTCCGGACAATGGCATTCGCACAATACAACTATCTATGTATATATATATATACATATATGTATCTATTATATATGTATGTGTTCTATTTGCATCTGTATTTTATGTGTTCTTGCAACATGAACGTGTCTCTGCGTTCTTATGTAAATTGCGTACATTTTGTAGTCCGTATTATACGCGAAATGAGTTTTAGATTTCTTCTTCTATTCTTTTTTCTTTGCACCTCGTGATTGTTGCAATTATGCTATGCTTAAATTGATTTTATACTGCACGCTTCAGAGGCACTTAACAATGCGGCACGGCAACAGCTTCAGAAAATATTATATACATTTTAGAATACTTCCAGCTGAGTCGATGTTGTCATATCTATCTATTGTAAATTGGCTGGATTAAATCACCACATAAAGCTGTCATCCAACGATGAATTCTTGCAACTGCAACTTTCTAGTTTTCCACTATATATTCTATCAAAACTGTCTTACACATTTGCTCTTTAAATAAAAGAAAAATTTAAAAAAATAAATAAATAAATAAGCATCAGTTTTGTACTTTGTACACACTAAAAAAATAGCAATATAACATTATCGATTACTTACGGTTATAAAAGGGATATCGATACTGCGATCGATACCCCAACTACCACCACTGTAAGCATACAGTGAATAAATTCGTCTTCTTTGTCAAACCACCAAAACAAGCGCATCACTTGTTGCCGCGTAAAAAACGCAACAAGAGTATTATTAATAAGTCATCTAATAAGGTATTTCCCTATAAGGTATTTCTGTTGGTAACATAAGTTAAGTGAACTAAGTCAAAGATATATCAACAATCTGCGAATGTCGACTTACTTTTTTACTTGCTTAAATTTATAATGAAAAATCGTTTGTTCAATTTGATAATCATAATAATTTTCAATTAAAGTACAAAAGTATCACTTAACTTATCTATAATTATAAGAACAACTCAAAATATCAAATCAAATGAAGGCAATTTGGTTGCTGTTGCTGTTGCTGGTTGCTGGTTGCCACTTTCCAATTATCCGTCCGTTGCCTTTCACTCGCTCGCCATTTGTCACAGTGAGTCGGCTTGGAGCGGTGCCCTGCAATTTATCGCCTGCCTCGCTCCAAATAATCCAACGTGCAACGCGCGTGATGGTGGGCTACCCTTTCACCATGTTGCAGTTGCAACTCCATAAACAACAACATAAGCTCCGGTCGTTGCGCTTTGCCTGCACAGATCTCGCCCCAGCGATGTGCGCAGATGCAGATACAGATACAGTTGCAGCTCTGAATGTGAGCATTCTTTTTTTTTTATTTGTTTTTTGCAATTGAATTTATGATTGTTTTTAATTAATTTGTGGGCGTAATTTGAAACGCAACTTGCCCTTCTCTACTTGGGCAGAGTATAGTTATAAGCAGACAATTGTGGCATTATTGAAGTACGGTTTTTATACATTGCAATATCGAGTAAGGTATTTTACCTGATTTTCGTTTTGCTTAACAACTTATGCCCATATCAATATTTTAATCTTGTTAATATAAATTGTCAGTTGGATTAAACATAACAATAAAATATTTAATCTCAATCCAACTCCCAGTTCATCGAAATCCCAGTTCGCACTGGGAAGAACAGAGAAAATGCTGTTGCTCATTTCATAAATAAGTAAATCAGAGCCGCTGGGAATAGGAGTGGCAAACAGAGCCAAAACCCAACTGAGTTCCAGCTTAGTGAACCAGCCAGAAAGCTGGCAAATAAACACTGTGAGTAAAGTGAAATGAAGTGTCAAAAAGTTGGGTGCGGCAAGGTATCTATTCCGGCTCCTTGCCAGGCAGGCAGGCAGGCAGGTCGAACAGCAATTGCAATTGGAGTAATTTGGCTAAGAGCTAGAGTAGAGTGCACTGGGTGAAAGGGAGTGGGAGAAAGGCAACTCATAAATTGCACTTACATGACAATCAAATAGATAGCAGCTGCATTATGAAGCCAAGAGGTGTGGCAATGCCCAGACATATTTTTGGATGCCGCCGAGTGGAGGCGGCATTGTTGTTATTGCTCTGGGCGACATCGATTCTCCCGTTACTGGCAGTTCCTGTCTCCGTTCCCCAGAGACTCCTTTTTGGGCAGTCATAACTGGTTTTTCCTATACCCAAGCACTGACTTTAATTATCTTTGCTTTGCTTGGCTTTTTTGAGATTCAAAGATTAAAACTAAGCGTTTACTTATTAATAGATATAGATAATAGATAATATATATATAAATTATGAAATACTTTATGTATTTGAATTGTTATTATTTTAACGGATTATGAGGCACACTTTGCTAAATTATTTTAGTATATTTTTAAGTAACCCTTTTTTATCGAAATTATCTATGATTTTATCTATGCGTAAAAAGTTTTTATAAGAGCTAAATGAAATGAGATAAAAATATATGATGAGCACAGAAGGCAAACTAGTGAAAAAGTTATGTGATGATTTTTGTATAGTTTTTTATTATTATGATTATAATATTAATATTTTATATAGCAGAAGTTTCAAATAACCAAAGCATGCAAAACTTTATCTCAATTTTTTTTAAATATATTCAAGGAATGTTTTTTTTTTTTGTTAAAAATAAAGTTGAGATAGCAGCAGACAGGCGGAAATATCTAAATCTCGGCTGCTGAGGCTGTTCCAGAATTTATACACTTACTTGGCCACTTTTAATGGGTTCACATTAACTCAGAGCACAAAATTTCGAAATTTGATAGTGTCTGTCCTAAGCGCTCAGCTTGCAGTGTGTAAGTTGCTTAGAACAAGTTTTTGGTTATTTTTAATTGCATTTTAGTTGTGCAAGCAAAGCGAAACGGTTGTTAAGCATAGCGCGTGATAGGGGAGAGTTGAGAGGGGAGCGGAGGGGAGTAATAGTTCTGGTAAAAGTGTTATGGGCTGGCCAGAGAGCTGTGCAAAACTCGGAACTGCAACTAGCAATGCACTTGGCTAGCATCCCTGAGGCACTTGAGCATCTTTCACTTTACGCTTTCTTAACTTAAGCCACAATTCAAGCCAGCCCACAAAGGCAGCAACGAGGCAGCATAATGACTGCGATAAGTTATTAAGTAGCTCACTCAGCACCAGAAATGCTCAAAAGTCAACATAAGCCGCAGAGGGCGGAGCAAACATTAGAACTCTGAATATTGCAATTGCCACACTTGGTGCCTGGTGCCTGAGAAGGGCTTATCCCTTTAAGTATAATAGATGATCAATTTAAAATCGATTTCCACAATTTGTTGAAAAAATGTGTTTAATCCCGAGAATGTGTTGAAATCAGCGAATTTCTGTTTTGTATCATAGATTTAAATAGAACATTTTCAAATTTCATAAAGACATTTTTGATTTTTATACTAATTTTTGAAAGTAAATTCCTGGTAGCCTCCTGCAGATCGGTTAATGGTTTTTTCAACTACCTCGCTTCCAAAAATCTGATATTTCTACAAAATCAGCAAAATCGACAAAGGGAATAGTTGGTTGCACATATGTTAACCAGAACACAGCTTTTGTTTTCAGTGTAGGCAAGTTGTGGCGATTGTAAATGAAACGAGTATTTGCCAAAAAAGTAAAAAAATCGCACAACAGCAACTGGAAATTTGATGCCACTTAACTATCTCCGATAAAACTGCGCTCATTGTTCGTTTTCATAACTCACTCCTTAAATGTGAGCTGCTCTTTGATGCCTTTGTTTTATATATATATATATATATACTGCTAGCTGTCATAATAAGTTCTTGCTCTATAATAATTTCACATGTCAGCTAAATTGCCTGATTCTAGCTCTCTTTCTCCTGGCATCATCAGTTGCCGACAACATGTTAGCTTTGGGAAGCCAATCAAAAGTCAGGCTCCAAATGCACCAGAACAATAAATTGAAAACGTTGGCACAGCTCAAAAAGTACAATGGAGAAAAAGAATGAAAAGGATCAGATAACTTGGGGTATACATATTGCAGTAACAATGCCCAATGTCTTTTGATTCCACAGTTATTACACGAGCTATAATGATGATAAAAATAATGACAGCACTTTGAATGCAAATAAATAAAAATATGAACAACCAAAAACATACGTTTAATTAATGCATTTGCCTGTCTTTTCATATAACATTCAACATTTTACTTAGTAAAATAATTATATTTTTCCAAAACACTTCATGCATTAAAAAACTTGAAATATTTGAGCCCCGAAGGACAAGTGACTTTAGTTGAGTAGGAACATTAAAATAACTAATGCAAGACTATGCCGAATGTTGTCTTTGATACTTGCTCGCCTTGGTCAGTTTGGGGAGAGGCGTCTGTTCCGGTTTTGTTTCGGTTTGGTTCGTCTGGCGGAATGTGTCAAAGGTGGATTTTCACTTCATTTGAACGTCGCTTAGTTTGTTATTAATGGAGTTTTGCCAGTGGCTTTCGCACCTTGGCTTTTGCCTTCGCAAAGAGACTGTCTGTTTGAAGACGTCAGAAATTAAATATTAAATAAATAAACCGAGTAAAAAAACTTGAATATTTCTGCAATTCAGTTGCAAATGAAAGCACCTCCTCTGTGGGTCTTCATGCCGCACAGTATTTGTGTGTGCGTGTGTGTCTTTCTTTGCCTTATGTGGTTCTCTGACTTTGCGACTTTCTGCCTTTCTCTTTTGCAACTCAACTATGTTTGTTGCCTTCTCCAGTTGACATTGATTGACATTTGCCATGGCTTGCATTTGCCGGCAATTATTCACCTTGATTTGATTTCGCATTTTGGCTAACCCTCGTTGCACTCTGCTTACAAAATTGATCAAGCTAGAACTTTGACCTAGTTTCGGTATTCCCATAGCATACTATCTTGCAAAGTTCCAGCTTAGTTTGGGACATGGGCTGTAAACTGTTATTAGAGTCACGCAATTCACCACTTTTCTCCATTGCGATTCGACCTTTGTTGTTGTTGTTTGTGTTATGTGGGAATTATGTTTATTGTCAAGTTCAAGGTGCACCAATAACACGAAAGAAATTTAGAAAAATCACGAAAAGACTGGGCTTGTGTTACGTTAATAATTTGAATATTGAAAACTTGCGTGACTTTAAATCAAATACGAAAACAAGTTAGTGCCGAGTGTCAAATAATCTTGGTCATTTTAAGAATTCAAGAGTTGAAAAACTTTTGCATTAATATTTTTGACACACACTTTTCTTAGCTGTGAAACTGCGGCAGACACTCGAATTTCCCTTTCATCTTTGGTGTCAGAGCAATAACATTACTTAACTTTAATTAAGTTTTTCATTAAAAAAATATAAAATTGACCAATTACCAAATACACCCAGAAATCTGTGCAAAATATATACTTATTTTTGGTCCTTCATCGTAATAGCTGCAGTTGTGAAACTGAACAAAATCCTTGACCCATTCTGACAACAATCAGATAGACAGAGTGAGAGATAAAATATTGCAATGTTATATGTCCTATTGTCATTTACATAGTGCACGGACGTAGGACATGATAAGGGTTTCACTTTCGACCTGGCTCGCATGTCACTTGTAGATAACAAGTTGAAATTACATCCAGACAACTGCATTTGTATTGTGTTGCTGTTGCCCTTAACTATGTCAACTATGTTATTTGAACACGAAATTTGCATTCAACCGGCAACAGTTTTAGAGCCTATTGTTATTGTATATATATTTTTGGACTTAAACTTTCAACACAATTTCTAAAGTAGAAAGCACTGATCTGGAATTTATTTTATGTGCCCGATGACTTCATTAAGTTCTTGTCGTAGTTGAAGTTGGTTTATTATAGTTAAAGTTGCTCCTACCTGGGCCTACCTGGAACGGGAACGGGAGTGGGTGAGTGGTTCAGTGAATGCCCCATTCAGAGGAGCGTGCACATACGTGTCTGAAATTTGTGTTCGTTAGGCAATTGTTAAATCGATTTTTGTAGTTGTTTGTTATGTTTGGTTTGTTGAGCAATTCGATGTTATGACGTTTCCTGCAATAAAATGCGATTGTGAACTTCAGGTGTTATCTTTGCAATAATAAATATTACTGACTAAAACTTAAATTATAAATCTATAATTTATGAAAAACTTTGTGAGTTATATGTAAAATAAACTACACTTCTTCGCAAATTTTAATGAGTTCCGCGCATAAAAATCAATTTATTCACGAAATGTTATTATTTTTAGATATAAGTAAAATTTCCTACTTTTTGTACTAGTGGACAAGTCAGGTACTCTCGATGAGAGCACTCTTAGTTATTTATTCTGAGTCTTATGTAAAATATTTGTATATTTTCGGCATCCACAAACAGCACACATGTATGTGTATGTATCTGCTGTAATATATTCATTCTGTGTTATTTGTGTGTGTGTGTGTGTGTGCATTAATATTAATATTATTTATATAAATATTAATGCATGTTAATCAAAATTGTTAATGTACAGATGGCAAATGAGAAGAGATTTCATGGTCAACAACAGCTGTTCTTATTATTTTGGCAGGACTCTTATGAACATCAGTCAGGATATCCATATCATATTAAGCTGAAGGACATGGATATACAATTTAATAGAGTGTCGTTATTAAAGAAGCCCTGGCCTCGTTTAGTTGTTAATAGCTCGTTAATAGCTGGAGTTCATATTTATCTATGTTAAGTTCCTCAAATTCTATATCTAAAGGTTTCCAAGTTTTCGATTTCTGTTGCCGAATAAAATGCAGGTCATCAATTTAAATTGATAATAATAATAATAATAAATAATAATAATAATAATTATTATTTTCCAATTGGTGCTGCTCTTATTTAAGAGGGCAACAGCTACTAGGCCATTATTTATTGCAGTTTAACACAACACACAAAAAACGTTAAGTACACATTATTACCAATACACTTTATTACCAATTCATAAATTATGAAAACAATATTTTTAATGAGTATTACTTGCTCTTAAGACTAGCGTTCTTCATTTATCATGTTCATCTTTCTGTTGTCCATTTAATTCAATTGAGACTTAAATTTACCAAATGTTGCGCTGGAATATGCACAATGAATATGCTAATTGGCTTCTTAAACAGTCCGTTGCCCCATTTTAATGCCGTGATTGAGTTGTGAACAGATGTGAATTTATATTTGTATATTGATGGGGATGTTTAACACAGTTGCCGAGATCAAAAGTCGAACAGAAATTGGCAGCAACAAATGAATTAAGAAAAGCAGCGCAAAACTATTCAAAAAAAAGCTAATCTATGGAAATCAATAGTGTGAAATATTTTGAATGCTTAGCTAAAAATACATATTAATAAACATTTACGGTTAGCTGAACTAGAACTAGCTTCTCTTTGTAGGTCAGGTCTAATGAAAGCTAACGTCCAACGATTTATCAATTTAATGATATCCAGCACAATACGAATATATACATATATATGTGTATATATATGTATGTGACTAAAAGCTAGTAAAATGTATGCCTTAAACACATATTTACATAAGTTGTGTGCCGGCTCAGAAAATCGAATAAAAGCAAAAGTGGCCAAGTTTTCTCTTATGTGGCTCACGTGTTGCTTGAGGCCTTGAACCTCACGTGTGGACCTTCCACCAATCGATAGACAAAACACAAAAAAAAAAAACACTTTGGTCATTAGCTCAGCTCAGCTGAGTTCTGATTTCGGAAACACTACCGTTAATCATGCTTACGTGTCTATGTTTTCACATAATTCTAATATTATTACATTTACATACTTTTAGATGTGTGCGTGACCCATTGGAAACCTTCGGAGCTAAGCAGACACATATTTATATATCATTCGCAGTCTCTGCTTAAATTAATTTTTATTTTGTAACAATTTGGGGGGCAGACCTTAACACAGAGACTTGAGAGACTACCTGCTAAATATAAATAATTAATGGTAAAAATGGGCATATTTCAAAGCACCCATATGTAGGTAATTGTAGGAATGATATTCGTAAGTACTTACAAAGGTCTTAGTTTACTTAAGTTATTAGGTTCTCAGAAAAACAATACCGTTTTTCGATAAGTCAAGTTGAAGTTGGCTTCATGATTAAGTTATTAAAACCAATAGCGTTTTTCTATAACTGAAGATAACATTATAAAAGTACTCCAATTATTATGTGCATTCCAAAGCTGGTTGCAGAACACAATATTTAGGTAAAGTCGAGTCGAGTACTTTTGATACGACCAAGCCAATCTGTTACCAAAAAAAAAAAGGTGGCAAATGTGACGTTTGTGTTGACTTTGTCAGGCTTTGGCTCTGCCACTTTTCAAATGGGTAATTAGCATTTAACTGGATTAGTGGTGAAATTCCATGGATGCAGCTGTGAACCTCAACTTTTTTGAGGCTTTCATGGCTTTAGCTGACATAAGCTGATAAAGTTGATTAATTGCCTGGGGACAGGCAACCAGAGTGAGCGCTTGTAAAAGTTTTTTATGGAAGTGGAGTTTATTTATGAGTACTAAAGTACTTTAATTTCATTGCTAAAGTTAACAGAAATTTCATGTTTTCATATTTTTCTGCAGCACTGTTTATTATAAACAAACTCTTGTTGTAATATTATATTTTTGTTGATCAATTTTATAATTGCTTTGGGCTATTTTAAATTCTTTGCTCAGATTTTCAATTTTCACACATTTTGTTGCGAATTTTCATTGCGTATTTTCTCGTGCGCATTTATTAAATACAATTTTCTCAACGTTTTTTCCTGCTGTTGTTCGCTAGCGACAATTATGCACATTCACAAGTGTGTATAAATAAACCAAAAGCAGCCACATACATATACATATGCACATACATATGCACTACAAACGCGTGCTTGGCCAACGAAGCGTAATCGTTAGAGATGAGCACGGGCCGCTCTTTTTTTCGTGGCCTGGAGTTCATTGTTCTGCAGTTGAGTTTTGGCCTGGTCACAATCGGCTTTAAATTTGGGTGCCAAAAAAACGGAAAAGGCACGAGAATTTGTAATAGTTTGTAAATATTGCAGTTTTATTAATAATCAGGGCGACATCGAATATAATAATGTTAGGTCTTCAATTCAAGCTTGTGCAAAATGTTTTCTTTTCCATTTACATTTTGTTGCTACAATTTTGAAAAGCGCAATAATTTTCTATTTTAAAAAATAAATACCAAATGTCATATGAAAATCTACAGACTTGAGCTTAAAATATATATTTCTGCTAATGCAAACTAGATCATAAAGATATCCTGCAGCTAATTTAGTACTTCCATGTGGACTGTGCATCATCGCCACACCTGCTTGGCTCCTTGACTGTAAACTTACTGATTGCTTATCATGAGGCAGCACTCCAGATTATGTCTTGAACAAATAAACAATTTTATTTAATTTAAAACTGTTTCATTAAATTTGGGTAAATACAGAATTGAAACTTTAAAATGGCTTGCAATGGAAAATATATTTAAAGCAAGTGTCGATTCGAGTTTTGCATAACCACAAAAAAAAAGACAATTGAAAAAGAAAACAACTCTTGTAAATAAACAGCCAAAACAAAATGAAATCTTAGATAATCTTGTGTGGGTTTTTTTTTGTAATATTTGTACACTCATAAATATGAAGAGGAACTCAAGTCGGCACTTCTCAGCTTTAAGTTGTGGGATCGAGATTTGAAGTTGGAGTTTGCAGCAAGATGGGAAATCGAAAACTTCAAAATGCAATTTGCGTAAAGCAAATTTAGTTTTTCGGCAGTTTATCTCCAGTTTATAAAAGTATTTAATCTTATTTAACTTCATAATTCCGGTAGTATAGCTATGAAAATCTGGCGTGTGGAATAAAGCCGTCTAATCTTCTTTAAATTTATAATACATTTTAAATATGAGCAACAATTTTGCCTTGTTTTGTGGGCTTTGCTAGGAACTAACTAATTAAAAGTATATCGGCTTTCAATTTAGTGTATATAAAATCATATTCTCAAGGACCGAAATGAATTAGCCATCGCTACTAAAATTATAGCAATTATAGATTTGTGGGTGGAGTTGCCAATTTATTACAACTTTGGAGCAGCTAGATTGCTCTTTAATCTACCTCCCACATTAAGTGACTCGCAAAACACAAAAACTGAGGATGAAAGAGGCTTTTCCGCTTTTTATGGGTGTAGAAATCGATTTCGCAACCCCCCCTAGAAAGAAGTACCCAATCTTAACACTTTGTCTCTTACTTCAAGGGTGTCCAGTAGAAGTTTCGTGCAGACGGAATGACAAAAAGTTTTTCGGACTTTTACCTTCGGTATTTGGAGGCGAATTCCTTTGAGATGGAATTGTGTTTCCAGAACACTGAAGTTTGCTCAAATTGTGGCAATTGGCCTGTGTGGAGATGCAAATGTTGCCAGTTGGACAACAATTAACCAGATTTGTTCGCAGAGGCAATTATTATTATTATTATTATTAATATTTTTCTTATTATTATTAATATTTTTCTTATTATTATTAATATTATTACTATTATTATTTTTATTATTATTATTATTATCAAACATTCCAATTTTTAATATAAAAGTGCCAAAAATTGCAAGAGCTTTGTGCACTTGCTTGTAAGCAACAACATATATAGTTTATTATAGTACATAGTATATAGTATATAGTATTTATATAAAAATACAAATTCTATCGATGTTGCTATCTTTAGTTTATCATCACATCATAAATCTATATCCTACCCAATGATATATAGTTTTGTTTCTATTGGAATCGCAAAAGTCAGACAGAAATTAAAACAAGAATAGATCAGTAAAAATTGTATACTAAGGTTTCTAAAAGGTTTTCATATTACCCAAGGTCTTTTGCTCATGCGATTTACATCAATTTATTATTATATAAATGATGATATGCGATATCTGTGCATGTATTTGTTTTTACATAGGAATTAAATTAGTATCTAGATTGTTTGTTCAACGGTTGACTGTGTTTGCAAACGCCACAAAATCATTAGTTGCACTTTGCTTTGCGGTGGCTGATTGCTCGTTGCCGATTATATTGCTGATAATGCTGGCGATGGTAATGATGCACATGGGCGTCGACAATACAAATGGGCGTGATAATTGAGTGGGTGGTAGGAATTTGTTAGTGTTTTCATGTGATACATAAGCAGTAGTCCAGCAGAGCAATAACAATAACATTTATAGTATATTCACTTAGATCTTAGATAAACAAATGCTTGTTGCTTAATTATAGTGATAGTATTATTACTACGATACTATTATCGACGACGACTCAAACCTAGCTTTCGTCACAAAATTCAATATCACAAATGTTGGCGATTAAATGTGCTGTCGTCATCAGATTATTAGCAGAATTGTTTTTTATTTGATGCATTACGTGGGAGTAGGCTATTTATTAAAATTATCTGAGATACAATTATCAATTCGTAAACGTAGCAGCCAATTATAACAATTGAGTTGTTTATTTAACTTAATTGAATGCCATTTTGCAGTGACCTTAGCTATTGATGTGGCACAGCGAGCTTCACGCTTCTTGCACAACTATTATGCTGTTTATTGTAGATAATTGTGCTAATTAAGTTTATAACACTCTCGGCTCTTTTTTCTGTTTTGTTTCAGTGTATCCAACGTGCGCATTGTGCTGCTGGTGCGGGATCCGCGGGGCACAATGCAATCGCGTCGCCATCGCATCTGGTGCGGCGGCAATGAGGACTGCGAGGAGCCGGCACTGCTCTGCCAGGATCTGGTTGATGACTACAAGACAGCTGACAAGCTGCTCAAGACGTATCCAACGCGTTTTAGGTGAGTTGTGTTGTCTAGCCTGTCCCCACTAAAAATGGACAGTTGGCAACTAAATATAACAGTCAAATATATATATAGATATTCTTGATCACTTAATATATATTCTTAATTCTATTTATAGAACTTTGCGATATGAGGATTTGTCACTGAATCCGTATGATATGACCCAGGACATTTTGCAGTTTTATGGCTTGCCTTTTGATCCTGCTGTCGAGGACTTCCTGGATACACACACAAAGGAGAACAAAGGTGGCGTTAGTTCCACATATCGTGATTCCAGATCGGCCCCATTCCACTGGAAGCAGGATCTCAAGGCAGATGACGTGGGTGTGTGTACCTAAAAATCATTATGATTTAATAGCCTACATTTTTGTTGTAGATCAAGCAAATTCAGGACGTTTGCGTGGAGGCAATGGATTTGTGGGGCTATCGACGCATGGCCAATTTCAGCAATTTTGCTATGGTGCAGCAGAGCTTCGATCCGATTGTGTTGCCGCCACCGTTTACGTGAATCGTGTAATTCTGTGCGAACTGATAACGATAACTAATTCTTCTACTTGGTACATTTTGTTGTGATATCATCGTGTTGAGCGAGCAAAAACAAATTATATAGAAAAGCATTAGCTAACGGGTTTTTTGTAGCGGGCACACATCTATTTTGTTGCTAAACACGCAAAACACACACTTACTGAGCAATAGTTAATAATAATATATACCACATACGAAATACTATAAATATATACATACACGATATGACTTATACAATATATAATGCGATAATTTTAGTAATTGGCGAATTTTGTGTAGCGTAAAAGATCGAATATCACATTTTTTATATATTTAGGCATAGCATTTAAGTAACTGGCAACTGACAACTGGCAACTGACAATTGGCAACTGCGGCAACTTCAACTACTATACTTCTACAAAGCACAGGTTGCTGGCGTTGTTCTTTACTTGGCATTATTCTCAGTATAAATTATACAACTAATATTTTGTAATCTTCTGCTTATAGAGAAAAAAGAAAAATCAAATGCAATCGCAAAGAAAAAGAAGAGAAATCCAGTGATTTAGCAACTAAATACAAGAAAAACGTATCAGCAGTAATTAAAAATACATTTAGACATTTAGACACATTATCAAGCACAAATACACACACACAAAATGTTAAAACCAACACAAGTTTTTCGAAAATGTTGGGCAATAATAAATTAAAGAAAAAGCAAAAAAAAAGAAAGAAAAAATCAAAATTTGTTCATAAACTAAAAAATGGCTGCTAATAAAATTTAGACGTGAATTTGGCATAGCAAAATTATCGTATTATGGAAAGTGTAGAGCAATGAGCACTCGACTCCTAAGCATAAGTTTAAGTGTACATTATTTTAATAATATATTTAATAATAATAATTACAACATTTACGGTTATTTATTTGTAATTAAATTGTAATTTACATGTAATATATTTTGTGTCAATACTTTTTTTTAAAGTTAAGTTAAACTTGTTTTGAATCAATGTTGAATACAAAGACCAGCAATGTGTGTTAAGGAACAGAAGTTAATTAAATTAATACCAAAACAATGAAATATTATTTAACAAAACAAATCCGGCAATATTTGCATAATAATATACAACAAAATGAACTAATTAGCAATGGAATAAAGAGAAAAACATTAAATATTGATTACTAAATTATACAATTGAGTTTTGCTCCAATTTTCAGACTATTTCAGAGTATTTCATTTCATTAACATTATTATTAATCTCATACTTCATACACCTGCTTCAACTCAAACTGTGTCAATATATGAAGTAATGGAAAACTTTTGGAATACAAATTTTTGAGATAATTTGTAAAAGAATCTCACAGGCAGAAACAAACTTATTTTACTCAGAATCAAAAGTCGAATCGGTCTAGACATGCCCGAATCGAAAAGTCGTTTCCGTATACCTGAAGCACAAGTTTCAATGCGCTTTATCAATTAATTTTTGAATTACCTATGCGTAATCGCAGTTTGTTCCTATCTTCAATCTTTTAATTTTTTTATTTTCATTGATTTATTGCAGTAAATTATATTGTAGTATCGTAATCGTTTAGTATCTAATCTTATTCTCAAATCGTACAGTTCCTTACTTCTGTAATAATATCTTTATCTTTCTGTTTGGTATTTATTGTAGATTTCGAAAATTTGTGTTAGAAATTGGAAACATTTATATGATAATGCAATTTGGTTCATAAGAAACAGAGTGCTATTCAGACATGCATTAATGGTAAGTGACTGTGCCCTCTGACTGGAAGCCATCGAAGCATTGATCGATAATATGTCGCTGAAAGAGCGAACCATTCACATTCGCGACGAAGAGTTAGGAATATTCAAGGTAAATCAGAGCGATAGAAATGCAGAGGACCAGCCAATGTTGTTGACTTCTCGGAACCATCAAATTCTGCGATTGAGAATAAGAAACTAGATGCACTCACCACTAAAAGTAAGGAAGCTGTTTAAAACAGCTAAGAGAAGATGGGGAAATTATGAAAAAGAAGTCGCTTGGCTAAGCTCTAGAGCTGTGCTTCATATTATTATAGTTAAGGATATCTTTAATACCGAATTGTCATTTAATCTCCATATGTGCACATTTGCAAAAGCGACCAAGGTTGTACTAGGCGTTATTAAGTGTTGTTGAACAGAGTTTCAAGACCCTTTCACCACCACATTTGCCGTATGTTGTCATATTCCTTAGTCTGTCCAATTTCTGAATTCCGCTCATATTTAGTTTAGGAGCAATTCATTTCTTCCCAATGGATTAAGCGTGTTTATCTCTGGTAAATTTAGCTTCTCTCTATCACACAAATCTCCTCTTTTGATCTCATTATATTGTTAACATTCTGCTTTCTGTATATAACTTATCTCTAATCATTAAAATTTTTTAGCAGTATTGGTTTATTTCTGGGGTTTTCCAAGTTTAAGTTTATGAACTGCATTTAGTTTGCAATAAATAAATATATATATATTAAATTAAGTTCAATGGGTTTTTAAAGCTTGTGCTCTTCAAATATTTAAAAATAGATGTAATAAATGAATAAAATAAACAAATAAGTTAACAACAAGCTTGAGCTGCTTAATGCTACAAGCGGACCGTTTATTTCAGCCACTAGTGTATTTTATCAAACCGCATAACCAAAACATGAAAGCGTCGCGAGCTTTTGACCGGTGTCAGCAGAAGGTTTTGCACGAACCGTTTACCGTTTATATGCATAAAGCACGAACGATTTGTTTAATAATAAATGTTTGTTACTCAAAGAAAACATACTTAAAACACTCTATGTTATGAAAATTATTAAATGGTTGACACAATGTCAATTACATTTTTTTTTGCATTATGGATTGACTTGTTTTATTAGAAGTGTGTTAGTTTAGGTAATGAATAGTGGGGCAAGACTGCTGTCTGACTGCTCGCATAAGACAATTATTAATTTAATGCTAAAAATCGCAAACTTGTTATACTTTCCAAGCTTATAGCAATTGTGTTTATTCGCCATCTTTAAAGCAGGTAAATTCTTAACTAAATTGTACTGAATTGATAGATTTCTTTTAAGAGCAAGACCAAATATTTGTAACACACTCTAGCCTTTTCGGAAATTTTGAAAATAGCTATACATATTCGACATTTTTTTAATTTAAATCAAGAAGTCTTTTTTCTAATTGTTTTGGGCTAATATTGCTTTTGCGCTCTCTCCGAAATTGCAAAAATTTTCTTTAATATTATTGCATTCAAGGTTGCAGTAAAACGATGAACACAAACCTATAAAATAGAAAAATCAAACCATGTTTTCGTATCCATGACATATTCTTTATTGAAATATTATCATGCATTGCAGTTATAATCAATTAAACATATTTTACTCTTTCCACTCTCTCAGACCAAAATGCGTATGCGTAATAATAATGATCCTAATGGTTATTAGTTTTGAAATTACAAAACAGATTATCTTTCATTTTAAGTGATTAAACCAAACGTCAAATGTGATATGTAAATACAGCTGCAAAATGAAATTATAGCTGCCTTTTGCTGAATGGGATTTTAACATGGGGAACATTTGAAAGGACATAATCGCAACATTAGCGTGGGATTAAACAAAACGATGTTAAAAGAACAACCGCCACCGGTTTTGGGGCAGAATAAGCGCCGCCCGCAATAGTTTTACCTATTTCATTAGCTGCTAAGCGAAAAGGTTCCCAAAATTCTAAGCGCCGCCTACCACAAGTGAGTGTGTGTGCTTGCGTGCGTGGGTAGACCAGAAGCAGTAACAACAACAACAACATTAACTGGCTAAATCAAACGCCAGCGAATGGCAGGCGACTAGCACAGCTTTAAATCAACGCGACCTCGCCTGGGTGACGTCAAAGCAGCCGCTGCTGTGTGCTGCGTGGGCGCCGACAGGAGCTTTTTGTTCAGTCGAGACAGCAACCAAAACAGCCAGTTGCGAAGCTTTCATTGAAAGCGCAACAGGAGCCCATCAGCTGAAGTTGAAAGAGTCGGCGTGCGTGCGTGCGTGCGTTCGGCTCCGGTTCGCTATAAAACAAGTGGCCATCGTCGTTAGCGTTGCATTCGTTTCGTGCGCGTCGAACCAAGCAACCCAACCAACAAGCAGCCAGCTGCTCTAAGGGGTTTAAGAAAACAGTTTTTAAAACAGTTAATTGTGATCTCTCATTGGAATTGCTCTGTCAATTAAGCTTCAGTCAAATTAATCCATTTTTAAATCCAAAAACATATTTTCCTCTTGTTTGACATTTAATTGGAAAAGATTTTGAAATACTATTTACGTGAGTTTTTCAGCGTGTATTTTGCACACATGCACACGTCATCGTAATTGTTTGTGAAGCCAAATCTGATAGATTTCAACTCCAGCGCTGATAACGAATAAAAAGTTAATAAAATCGCCGTATCGCGCTGCAAACAGTTAACGCGAGTTTATCTAATTCGCATTTAATTTAATTGTCGCATTGGCTGTCAGCAAAACAACAGAGAGCAAGCACGTGAGTCAAATATATTCTTATTTTGTTCCCTTATTTTATTATCGAAAACCCCTTAAATTCATAACCAATTCGATTTTTTTTTGTTCCGTTTGTAGTATTTTGTATATCTGTGTTTCAATAGTGTGTCGAGACAGTTCTTTCACTTTCAAGTTATACAATTCATGGCTTCAGATTGATTGATTTCAGAAGGATGTCGAAAATTTCGTAAAATCGTTTCGCTCTCTTGGCTTTGACAACAAGTGACTAAAAAAGTATCCATAATAGAGAGAGAAAAATATAGATATAAATATATATAACAACAAAGCTGACTTCAGTTAAAATTTACGCATTTCTTAGATGTCCTACAAATTAAACTAGTATCCTAGGTCACTCAAATTATTTTAAAAAAGAACCGTAATTCGTTTTTAAGACCCAGGAAAGCTCGGCTGACCTCATACTATACTTTTGAATGAGCACAACTCCCTCAGCTATAAATATATGTTGTTGATACTTCCATACACCCATATACATATATGCTGAAGTCACAAAATAGGTTGGATCCGACTCGGATCATATAGCTGCCATAGGAACAATCGGTCCGAAAATTGATTTTAAGTTGTGAAATCAAGATAAACTTAGAGATAATCTGAATATGATGAAATGTAATATTCCTACAATACAATAAACAAAAAAAAATGTACAAAATATTATTAATATTTTGAACTTCAGATTCAAATGTATGGAATCTAATCAAGACAAAGCCAGTTGTTCTTTTAAGTTTATCTATGATATAAAACAACTTCTAAATACTCATTGCAATTCGAAGTAATCAAAAAGTAATAACAAAGAAGAAATCGCTAAACAATTTTGAAGCCATTTCCAAATTGGATAATGTCTGTCGAAAGCCCACATCAAATTTACATCAACGTCTTTTAGGTCATGCTCATAAAATATCAATAATTGTCAATCAATTCTTTTTTTGTTTGTCCACGCACGACAACCCTTGAGTCTAAAGCACTTCGAGTCCTTGTGTACATTTCAAATATTTGGCTAATGTTGGGCCACTTTAAGAGCGTAATGCAGGATTGTCCTTTTACCGGATTTGTTTAACGAGTGCTGATGTTAAGTCACTAGATAAAGAGAGTAAGTAAACAATAAATAATTTAAAGATTTGGCATCAACTCACATCCTAAAAGATAAGTTTTATTATTTTATGCATACGTTGGCAGAGAATGCTAGAAATTCCCATATGCAGTTTTGTATCTGTCTCTCTATCTGCAAATTATTATTAAAAAACAAATTACTTCCTTTTATGATAGCAATGCCTATGCCAAGATACAGCAGACACTTGAAACCAGATTTGTGCCACTCGATAAGAACACAACGTGTGCGTGTCGCGCCCCGCTGCCTGTTGTAGTTGCGATATAATAAGGCGAGGGATAATAAAAAAAAAAATGGAAAAAAAACTGAAACAGCGCGAATACAAACCATGTGGAATATGTTCCTTAATACGCCCACACGCACACACATTTACAATCACATTTACACACGCCCACTATCTGATTGCTACTTGTGTATTGCAGCAGGTTGTCGGTTGATTTCTGTGGAAATTTTCAGAGAAAAAATGTGCATTTGAGATCTGTACAAATTCTAAGAACGTTAAGTGCCCCTAGTTCTTATTAGCCGCATGACTCTGCAATTGACGTCAGAAATGATAATTCTAGTGAAAAAGTCCTACTTATAAAATAATTGCATTCTTACGAGCGTTAATATAGAAATTACTGCGTGCCGTTGTTATCTACTTCAAAGTCCTGGAAAAGTTCCAAGAAGTATTGCTGCACATAATTGTACCTCACTCGAATGGAACCCACTGATTATTTTTCCAGTGAAGAAACCCAACTTAAAAAATAATTGCATACCTTTGCGGGCGAATGTGTATAATAATTTTATTTGCCTTGCAATTAATTGGATATCCGTATATACATATGTATGTTGCAAACTAAGAATTGTCTTACAAAATTGGTGGCAAATAGATTACACAACAAGTTGACAGTATGATAGTCCAAGTAGTCCAACAATATTAATGCATATGTGAATATGTTTGATTTGATTCGAATAACTCGCTAGAAATCCATTATTGAACTCCACAGGCACTAAAAATGTGTGAAAAGCGAAAGAAATTTGAAATTTTGAAGACCTGGACTTGATAGTTTTTTGTGTTTTCAACAGGCTTCCCACTAATTTGGTATCACAGCGTGTCTCCATTTTGGACCAATTCCCATACGGCAATAATAAATGACAGTGTAGTGCTTTGCACACCGGACGTTTGTTTAAATGTATTTCTGTTAAAGTGAATTTGCCTGGATCGTTAGTCCCTTAAGTCCCTTAAGCTGTTTCTTGTAATTTAATAATTAATATACCTCACTTGGTTTTGACTTCAAATAATCAACTATTAAAAGAAGTAAAGTTAAAAATGGCAATCATAAATCATTACACTAGTTTTGATATAATCTCTGGACGTCATTGACATTTTGAGTTATGTTCCATTTCGCAACCACCTATGACAAATTTATTTGCATACCTGATTATTATGCGAGTACCCATATCCTGTCATTTGCGCATCCGGCCACACATTTCCGTACTTAGAATTAATGTGAATAATTTGTGTAACAAACTAATGCATAAATTTACAATATGATCAATGGTAACCAATGTGTCCTAAATTCAAAATCTTTTGTCAGCCAGTGAATCGGCCAGGACAAACTGTTTTACTTATTCAAGCGATTTCCAAAAAGCCTAACATTTTATAAAAGCCTTTTTTGACACATTTACCAGCAATTATCACGTAATTTTGCATGCATTATGGCCATGTCGAAAAGTTTAAATTGATTTGCCCGCAAATTATTAAATATGCGACAACGGCGCATTGTGCGTATGCGTGATATATGTATGTAATATTGATCGGAAGTCGTCAGAAAAAATAATGAAAATAAAAACAGAAGTGGTCTCAGAAAACACAATCAATATTCAAGTGCGAATCACAGAATGCCAGACAATATAAGCAAATCGGCGAGGCGACAAGAAGCCGACGGCAACTGTTTTTCCTTGGCTTCAGGCGAATGTCAATGCCACAAATTTGGGGCAACCAAAAAACCAAACAAAAACAAAAAAACAGTCAAGACAAAAAAAACAGTCAAGACGTTTTAGACACAATAATACGAGCGTACACATTGTTGAAAGCAAACATTTGCCCAACCCAAATCCACCCTGACCAAGTCACATTTGAACTCTGGAATGGTGGTCAATTGACAGCGCCACCTGGCGGTCAGATAATTTATCTTGCCTAAAGCTTAATTAGCTTGCCTGTTCCAATTTTCCACCAAATTAAACTGACAGACGAGGGACAAAGGAAGCAGCAGAGCAGCATAAGAAAGTCTAAATAGAACAAGACCTAGTAAAAACAAGAATTTGTATTTCTGTAGTTTAATTAAAACAAGCGAAGAATTACGCAAAATGAATTCATAAGAATTTATATAAGAAAAACAAAATCGCCTAGGTAAATATGCTCATATGAATATAAATATATATATATATATACATATATATGTATGGAAACACATTTAAGATTAAGTCGTCAGGAACCCAACTCAACGCTTACTCACTGACAGCCAAACTGCACAAAATATAATACATAATTCTAATAAATTCTAACATTCAAATATGCACAGGCTACAAGCACACAATCAACAGGTGACACTTTGCTTTGGATAGCTGCCAGGCAAAGCTAAGTTGAAATATGAGCTGCGATATAAACACATACATATACATATATATATTTGCATACTTCTAAAAGTTGCAAGGAATATGAACGAGGGGAATGAGGCTGTCGACGGGTGCAAAACGGGCGACAGACACAAAGAGACAGAAGCTGAAATAGAGTCGCAGAAGTCGCAGGATCTACGGCTGCTTTTGACGTGTCATAAATTCTGGGCCAAAGAGCACGTGTTGATTCCGAGACGACACATGAGATGTTAGCTCATTAATTAAACTGAACTATTTAAGTTGACACAATGTGCATATTATGTAAGAACAGCTTAGCAAATACAAAATGTAATTAATGGCATTAAATTGGATTATGTTCTGCTATTAATTTTGTTAAATTGGCATAAGACCATCATTGTATTTTGGCATAAAGCGCAGGTTGTGTGAAAATATAGAATTTGAGGTGCAGACAAAGGAATGGATTTTAAAGGACCAAGCACACTTGTCATTTGTTCAGTTTTGAGTCAAGACCACAATGGATAAGAAAAGTAATTAATGAATATTTTGAAAGGTAGATGACTGATATATTGAAACATAAATGCCGTTAATTTAATTAACATTTTATGATTTTTAGATAAGGCAGCAATGTATTGCAGTATTCAGTTTCAGATTCAGATTTCTTAACTAATATCTTAATAATATTTTATAAAACTGCACAAAAGAATATTTCATATTTGTCGCATTTCGTGAAGTGGAAATTAAAATTATATGTTTATTATTTGTTTGGTTTCGAATGCACAACAATTAAAATGAAATTTCGGAACTTAGTGTTTTTGGGCGCTCTTGATAAACAGGGTATTCAAGTGCATTAATCTGCGAGACAAACAGTCAGTCGGAAAGTTTTCAAAACGCAGACGCCACATAATAATACTTTATCAGCGTCGAGTGAAATAGCCCAACAGTTGAGCAGCTTAACTATTTATTAACTGCACAATACAACGCAAATTGGCTTAGACCGCCCTAGCCACGCCTGCACTGTTTGCTGGGAAACTAACCTCTCGGACCATAATCAGAGAGCCATGTAATTTTCATCCTCTGCTAATTTTGCCGGTCAATTTCTTTGTGGTCTGCATCAAAGTGCGACAAATTTGGTGAGGCGACGAAAAAGTTGTCATCAAGTGGATTTGATTTCGTGATTGGTGGCCAACTGTTATCAGTGGACGCAGTTCACGTGGCAGTCCTGTGCCGAGATTATAATCTTCGACTAATTACTTAGCCATTTAATCACAGCTACGCGCTGCCACTCGATGCTGCCAGCCAATTGAACTTGGCTTGTTAACCTGCATCACTGTGGTCATTAAATCAGTTTGACGAGCTGTCACCAACGCACATCGAATTCCATCCTGCCAAGTAAGAGTGCTCGTCAGGCACGCCGTCCTGTTGAGTATTTCCCATTACCCATTTCGTGTCACGCGGGGCAATTAAGTTTTATCGCTTACATTCAAAACAACATCACGATTCGCTCCGGTCCAGAAACTAAGCACATTACGACAGTCATGTGTTGGCTGCGTATGTCTGATATCCGAAAACTCAGCCAGCACATTGTGGTTGCACAGCGAGCACCTAACTGAAATTGATGGGTGCTTATTATTGTGGCCGTTTCTGACGTCAGCCAATGCAGCCGGCTATTCGCGGCATGCAACAATTTTACTTCTTACTTTTTCTTATTAAAGGGGCTGACACTTTATGCAGTTAACATTTCCAATTGGAAATATGTAACGAGTAGTTACAGTAAGATTACAGTGCTGTTGGGTGGCAACGCTGGTTAACAGCAGCATAAGTATCAATGGAAGAAGAAGAGGCGCAGAAGACAAGCTGAAAGAGAGTAGAGTTCGTGAAGCTTTAAGCAGCTTTAAGATCGTCAATAAGAAGTCGTCAAAGTCCCAAGTACAGTTGTAAAGTTGTCGGTGCGTCGGGGCATTTAGTCCTTGCTTTATAGAGTCGAATACGTTGTAAATCCGATGAGTATTGTATATACTGTAATATAATCAGTAATAATCATAATAAGTCGTACATATATACATAAATGTTAACAGAAGAGTAAATCCAAAGTAATTATATAATCTTGAAGTCTGAAGCTTAAAAGGATCTTAAATAATCTTAAAATATCTTGCATGAGTTCTTCTGAAGTCTCCCATTTGACTTTTTTATGTGTGTGAACTGTGTTTTGCCAAATCATATTTCTCTCTCTCGATTTAGAGAGTTTCTACTACTTTAGCTTTTTTTCCATTCAAAACTGTTTTTAATTATTTCAAATTCATTTGCCTTAACCACATTATTATTAATTTACCTAATTTATAAATTTTTGGGCAAATTGGCAGACCCTCACTTCCTTGCATCTTATTTTATTAGAAGTCCGAGATTTGATGTCACGCTTAAATGTCATCAAAAACGATGGCGAATTCCACTTTCAATAATTGTAATGAATGAATGCTAAAAGCTGACAAAATTAATTTGTACGGGTTATTGGGCTAATGAGCTCAAACAATTTATATCATCTGTGCTAATTGTGTCCTGGGGTAAAAGGGTACCATTAAGTTGTTCAAATCAATAACTAATGCAGGTGAAAGCATTTTCAACTTCATCAGGAATATGTATTCTTAATTATAATCTTAGATTGAAAACCATTAATATTTAGAGACATTATACTATATAATAAAAAAAGACATATTATATAATAAAAATCGGACA
Organism: Drosophila nr. medialis 2 BK-2023a; assembly: GCA_035044325.1. Lineage (NCBI taxonomy): Eukaryota > Metazoa > Arthropoda > Insecta > Diptera > Drosophilidae > Drosophila > Drosophila nr. medialis 2 BK-2023a. Next base: position 2,537,546 of record JAWNMH010000348.1, read on the forward strand.
ATAAACATGTGTGCTGGGTATATGCTAGTCGGACACTCGCACTTTCTTTTAATTCAAGATTTATTTACAAATATAAATTATGCCTTTATAATTTTGCGTCACACCAAGTGTTGATGAGACGGCCAATTAATTAGCTAATGAATTTCCATTTTGTGCGGCAGGATAACTTTTGTGTACAGGCGCCCTGAAAGCATTTACCTGCAGTCTGTTTCATTTAACGCCAGCCCAGCAGCAGAGTCCCTGTCCACCACCACCAGCCGCAGGACAAACACAGGCCTATCAGAGAGCGGCGGGTCTTTCGGCCCGACAACGGCATTTGACTTCCTCACATTTCTGCCAAGTAATTAAGTCAAGAGCGCTTAAAAAATTCAAATGTTGTGCACGGGTCATAAATTTGCAGCTGGGGATGCCAGTTTTGTAGCATAGTGTTGGCATTTAATATTTATGTACTTAGACTTAGGCTCATTAGCGCACACAGAAAGAGAACAGTCGAAACAATGCGGCCAAACTGGCTAGGCGCTGTACAACCTTCCATTGTTACCTGTTTGAGTACCTTAGCAAAGGGTAATTTGTCGAAAGGAGTGTGCGTCAAAGGAGACGTCTCCTTGCGTACCCATTTAGTACGCGTACCAAACACCTGCTGGACGTATTTTTCGAAAAACTCTTTAGTTTTTGCACAGTTTTTCGATTTGAAAACAAGCCAGTTCGTAAAATTATCTGCTTGCAAGCTCAGATCTGATTATATATTTATCAGAAATTTCAATGAAAATCCTTTAATGAGATGGCGTCTAATTGGAGCCATAGAATAAAAATGGTTGCTCAGATTAATCAAGACATAAAGCAAAATCAAAAATCAACCTGTACCAGAACCCGTGCAAACCACGATGCTCAAAAAATATGCAATGTGGTCAATTGACTGCCCGGGATGAGCTGGTGGGCTCAACAGGTTGGCTATGGCTGTTATATCCTGACTGCACATCCTCGTAAATCAATCAGACGCATTGCAACATTTTAATCTAAAGCACAACAGCAGAGCAGAGCAGGTCAGGTCAGGTTAGCGCAGCTCAGCTCAAATGTCGCCATGCACCAATTGTTTCCAACACTTGCCACATTCGAGATGTGGCCCTTGGGGTCACGGTGAAAACGAGCTCCGTTATCCACATGCAACACTTTCAACCTGACAGTGCTGCGTTGGTGTGGGCACTCAAACTCATCCATATATATATTGTCGATACTCGTCACAACGTGAGTGTAATTGATGCTTGTTGTTTGATGGGTCAACTCTGGCCAAGCACCACAATCATTCATCACAGGAGCCCCACAGAAGGAGCTTGAGTGGGTGAAACATGAGCAAATCGGCCGTAAATCTTGCGCTTGATTTTTAAATAATAAAATTAAAGAATAACAATAACAATAACAACAACATCATCAAACATTGCTGACTCAGTTTATTGATACTGAATACCAATGAAATTGTCAATGATCCTTTTTTCATTTTTATTATTATCAAGGTATGTTTACAGTAAAAAACTGGACTTTTTTTTGTTATTCCCGTACAAAGAGTTTGTATACCTACTATACTTGTACAAATATATTTTTTATGGCATATCAAATTAAAATCGCGTAGATTCCATTTGCGATATACAAAACAAATAATATTGGAGTCATACACCTGGATTTAAATGTGTGTGTGTGTTTGTGTGTTGTGGCATGTTACAATCAATGTTGCACTGCACACATAGCCTTGAAAAAAAAGACATTAATATGCGACTTTTTATAACTCAAAGATATTTAGGTTTGGACTTGTTTTATGATAAAAAGTTACTGCAATAAAAAAGTTAAACAATTGAAAATTACAAAACATATTTGATTTCAGCCAAACAATGTTTTGATTGCATTCTGCAAAAACGATATTTTGCCTAAACATTTCTTTTTTATTAAACATTGTATTGTTTAAATAGTTGTGTCTTATAAAGTGCACATTTTGGCTGAAAACACACATCAAAACATGTTTAATTCATTATACAAGAGTGCTTTTTTTTACAAACAATACGAAATTTGATAGCCACGCCCACTCCTGCCTAGAGTCACCAGTCTTTAAAGAAAAAAAAAGTATTTATTGGCCTCACTTTTCACTCAATTTTAGAGCTAAAGGCACCAAATTTAAAATCCGTCCACTCACAGTTGATCAGTTAACAGGGTATTTTCAAGTCGGTCTCGCTCGACTGCAAAGCTCACAAATATTTTCATTTGATGCGTTAGAAATTTAAAGTTTCCTCTTCTGCTGCATATCTAATTTTCTTCTTCTTCTCTCTGATATTTTGATATGGCTACTAGGGGACTCTATTGCCCTGTGTACGCCCTTCAGTAGTTCATATGAGTTCTATTAAGGAAAGATTTTCAAATTTTGATTCATTTCCATATAGACTTTATCGCTTGCTGAACTGCATAAAACAAGTAGCCCAAACAAAACAAGACAATTAATAGATAAAGCTGCGCGTTATTAGATAAACCATCGAATACAATATTCTCACTAACATATATCTACGTATTTGTCTGTAATCACAGCTTTATCTAGTTATGTGAGTGCATAGCACAGATAAGGCAAGTTTATTACGTGTTTTATGCGAGACCCACTCAAATGCTGCGCATTATTGTTCTTAATGTATCCCCCGTCAAATCGCCCCAATTGCTACTTATTACAACAATATTGTGTATTTTTAGATAGACGATGCTCGTTCATATTAATGAGCAGCTAGTAGTTGGGCTGGCATTATAGTATTTCTAATCAAAACAGTGACGTTAATTTCAGATTAATTATTTGTAAACATTTTCCACGCAGCTGCCAGCTGAGAGACTAACTCAATTAGCGAGTTCTGCAACACTTCTCATTCATTGTGCAAAAACTTCATTTACAGCCTTGAGCAAAATTCGTTACAATAATTGGAAACCTTGCTTAATAGAAAATAAATACATTTACTTCTTGCAATATTTCTCAAAATACAGTGAAGTTGATTAATGATTGTCTGCGTCGGTTAAAATTGGTTGCGTTGGGCTTGGTGATAGTTAAGAGTAGTTTATCCCACTCGTTGGCCAAACATGACCTTATTGGCATTGTTTTTAATCGCGACAGCATCTATTTGTATATTAGGATGTCACCTGTGAGAGTGTTTCTCATTAGTCGACAAAGTTGCTCTTCCAAAAAATCTTCTGGGAAGTATACAGAGGCTCTAGTCCAGAGCGTAACTAGGTGTTGTTCGTAGAACGCCTTTGATGGTCAATTCAGCAGCCAACTTTTTGAAGACCCTGAAGTTCTTCTTACGAAAAGAAAAAAACGTCATTAGACATTCAGAAAAGAGGTAAACAGCAATTTTGTATTTGCCTTAAGGCATTTTCCACTTAACTTTACTTCCAAAATGTAGGAAAAGCAAATATTTGCATGGTTTTCATTTCATGCTTGATTGGGCGGCTCATTATGGCCCTGTTTTAACTTGATTTAATCGAGCGTTAAGGCAAAAACATTGGCTACAAATTTTAAAAATTGAAGTGTAATTAAAATTTTGTAATTTGTTCGCGAAATAACGCAGAAATTATTTGCAATAATGTATAATAATATAACGAATTAGTTTTATTTATTTTTGTATGCTTTAAGTAATATAAATGAAAATTATTTTAAACTTCATCTTTTGCATTTCATAAACGTTATTTATTTTATTATTTTCAATTTTAAATTTTGGGATTCAATAGCCGTGTAAATGAGTTCAATGATTTGAAACCTTCTACTTACACATTATTCATCTGTTTTCTATTTTGCTCTTTTTTCTGTACAAGCGCCCCCAAAATTATCTTATGTTTGCCACAGTTTTTGTTGAAATATATATATATATATATATATATATATATATATATATTTATATGTATATTTTGAATGCCAGACAGCCAGTGAAGCCAAGCATAAATCAAGCTGGAATGCCTTGCTCCGGCTTCTCCTTCCAAACTTGCTTTATTTAGACAGACGCGCCTCACGAGACGTTGCATAAATCAAAGAAGGACCTTCGGATAAGATGTATGCAGGATTTGCTAAGCACTTAACGAGGACTTAACGTCACGCCCACATTTATATTGTGATGATTATGGGCTGCCATCTAAATTGCATCAATTTCATTAGCATTTGTAATTATGAGTTTAACGCGGCCAATATTTCGAAGGCGACACCATTAATAATACGGCCTCTTGAGAGATTTCAATTCAATATGCTTACTACATGATTTAATACGAACAGAACAGCAGATACATAATTTCATCGATAAATTTGATAAGCAGACACAATATGTATCAACAGGTGTTTACATACCATTTAAGGATATGCCTTTTAGGTCCCTCAAATTGAATGCTTCGATTTACGATGGGCACTTCTGATGGGTAGACAGTCAATTGAGTCTTGACAAGTTGCCACCAGTCAACACGCCTGAGTGAGGAACTGTGATTTGCATAATATCACAATGGGTAATATGCTAATTACTCTGCTAGAGCATATACAGAAAATGTGTGAAAAGGTGATTTCATCTGTTGATCAATAATATACCAACGAGAATCCCCACCGAAAAGGAAAGACTTATCTTGTAGATTACTTTTTTTTAATTAATATCAGTAATCGATTTCAACAAATATATATTCCAAGTTGCAGTTTTCTAAATACACTTCTTGCTGATCAAAAAAAGTGAAAAACAAGTATAATTTTGTGAGCTCAAGTGTAATTAAATACATTTTGCTTCCACTTCGCTTCCTTGTCGCATTGCGCCATAAATCTGTTAATTGCAATAAATAAATTGTAAAGCTTGAGGAGCACTTCACAGAGGCCACAAAGACTTAAATCACTTTACCATTTACAAGTACATATAAAGTGTCGCAAAATGTGCATCAAAAAATTGGCTGCACATAAACAAACAGGGAAAGTCCCCAAACAGCCACAGTAAGAGCAAAAACATGTGTCAAATGCCATTAAATTAAGAGTTGGAAAACGCATAACATATTTTGTGCACTCTTAGCTATTACATTTTCCATTTACGGGCAGTGAGAAGGAAACTGAAGCGAAATGAAACGAAACGAGTAACGGTACATATGCACAATGCTGTAAAAGTTTTATTTATTCGCATTTACAACGTATTAAGTGTCGATTTGAATTTATGTCATGTTATTGCTAGATGCAATTTATATCAAAATGTGTATTATGTTTTCGATGTGGAAAGCAAATGGCGAAAACATGCCGGAAAATTCGATATTGGAGCGCTGTTGCCAATTAAATGGAAAACGAAGCAACAGCCATCGTCGGCAGACCACAATGAATATTATTTGGAACAAGAAGGAACACAGGCTGACATAATACACCGAAGACTACATAACGTACTTACAAAGAGTCGTTTCAAATTTGTTATGGTTGTGTGAGATATCCGATCTTTGATGATAATTGCTCTCCGGGCCTATTTGACCTATGCAAATTCCCAGGAGTTAGTCAGGATACCAACGATACTTGCCACAATCGAAGTGCCCTTTTATGACTGGCGAATTGGGAAACTCGGTAAATAATTGATATACCTTAAGTGTGAGGGACAAGGGTCGTCAATTCCTAGTAGTAAAACGCACGAATTAATTACAAAAGCATTAAGTAGTAAACGGCAAACTTAACAAAGATTAAACGATTTCCATTCGTTTCAAAAATGGCAAATAATTCAACATTCTTAAAGGTCTTCGCGGTGTTGTTGTGTTGCAATCTGTGATTGTGCTTCGTGCAACTGCTTGTGGTGAGTGCTGCGCTTCAAAATTGCATTCAGTCTTCTGTGGTTTCCTAATGCATTTATGTGACAGTCGGTGTAAGCCCCATTAACCGCCAAATCTAGAATGTGGGCATTTCCGTGGCAAAGGCAAATCGGAGTTGCCGTCGGCTTTGGCCGCAAGCAAATGCGTCCATCAAATTTTGGCCATGTGATTGAGTGCCTGTCGCGATTTGTAGCAATGTAATTAATGTGTTGCATTGTATTTCACTTACTTAGCTTACTTATTAATGATAACAATAACTGTTCAGCAGAGTTTGTGAGATGACAGGCCAGTTCTATGAATCGTTCATTTATTTGCCAGTGTTAATCTTAAGTGTCCATATTTTGGCCAGCTGGTTAAACTTTCTAAGACTCGAAGTGAAAAGTTTTCATTTTCATTAACAGTTTTATTTATAAATTGCCAGCTACCAGGAAAAGTGATTCAATGGATTTGCCAGATTTTCTTCATTGTGCTAACTTCATACAAATAAATTATGCGCATTGCTGTTCGCAACTTGCCTCTGAATCTGTTACGGGGCTTAAGTTGCACTTCCGAGAAGCAATGCCTGTCACTGCATCTATTATGGGTTTCCAACCATCACAATTTCCATTACGCCATTAGTGCCACATTCTACGAAAAGTGAAAAATAAACCTTGCACAGAAAAAACCTTCTGTGTTGCATTGCTGAAAGGGCGCATTGCGTTGACTTGAGCACGTCTGCCGTCAGCTGCCGGCCGGTTCTAAAAAATAATAAACAACCTGTTACTATTGAGCTCAGAAAAGTCGGCTTCAGAAAGTGCCCACACATTGGCCCTGAACTGCAAACGCTTCACTTTTTTAAATGAAGTCGGTGTCTGGATATGAATATAAGCGCTTTGTGAACTTTTTTTTAGTATATTCTACTGCTAATTGGATGATTTTTATGTGGCAGCCACTGATACCAGGAACAGGTTTATAAAATCCCGTGGAAAACGTGCATTAAAAAAAAAAACACTAAAATACTTTTCAGAAAACATTTGTTTTTTTTTATATATTCCCGGGATTTAAACTGTGTTCATTTAGCAAATTGGCATTGCAATTTATTATACTTACCACAACGTCTACAGTTTCATGTCCAATTAAATAATTAATTATAACTTATTAATTAAATAACTTAATTTGTTAACTAATTATCAATTTAATTCAGCAGCAAATTAATTTAAATACTATTATTTTATTTATCTAAATTTAAATACGTATTTAATTTAATTAAGGCTGACAAACTTATACGAACGCGTGATAAATAATGTACAGTTTTTTCTTGTTGTTAATTAGGAATTTTAATTAATTTTTAAATGAGGAATGCTTGAATAAATTGATTTTATATTTAATCATTTATCATTAACATACGTGAAGCAATTTTAGAATGAAGATAAACCCAATTAAATGTGTGAATTTTATTATTATTATCTCGATTATTGGCAAATATTTATCAGATCGTATAGCAAACAATCTGTCGATATTAAATTTACTAGGAACCTTGGGAACTTCGGTTTGCAAAAGAATGTAATCGTCAGCGGTAAGGTAAGTCTACGGCTCATGGCTTTGTCTTTCACTGTAATTGCTAAAATGAAAACACACAATTGGCCAATGGGCAAACTTAACTATAAGCTCAGTTGATCGATTGACTCTGTCAAGGTAAGAGTTTAATTGATTACCCGCAGCTGACATATGCTCAACATCAAATTTGAACTCACAACTGAAATACATATCCGAATGTTCTAACATTCGAATTGTTGACTAACTGACTAACGTGTATTTTGTGTAAAGGAAGTCAAGTGGAGATTAGAAAATATGTCAAATTATTCACAATTTTCAGTCGTCTCCAACAGTGCCTTGGCTGCATTCATTGAAAAGTGTTTTGTGTTTTTGGGTCGCTTCAAGTGAAGGATTTCACACAGTGTCTGAGGAACCCCCAACATATGCCTACAGTCCTTGTTGCCTGTCGAGTGAGCATATTAGCACTTGAAAGGGATTTTTGACTATCAAAAGCATGAGGTAAAAAAAGAAAGAGAGACTTTTCTGACTTAGTCATATGTAAATATGCAAGCCACATACATATATATTGCCTTTTTTGTAAAGTAAAAAAGTTAACAAAAATTTATCGAAAGTTACAAATATAATTTAATACAAATTATATAATGATTTATTGAACGTAGCTTTATTTATCAGGGAAACTATTTAATCTGTTGAAAATTGTTTGATTTTCGAACATACTATTTTTCGAATTATTTTAATAATACCTTTGTTAACTAGGAAATAAATAAAAAAAAGGTAATTGTTTTTCGTTGGGAATTTGATTGTAAACAGCTGCAAACAAAATCGTATTAAATTCCATAATTTTAGTAGGACATCCAGAAGGTCCTAGCCAAAAACACGCAGCACGCGAGAAATGCGTGCAGAAACTTTTAAACCGAACTGTGAGCTACTTGTGCGACGGTGTCAAGTCAAGACAATTGTTACTGCTGACGGTGGGAGGAGGCAGACAGGCGACAGAAGCATTTTGTTATTATGATGAGTCCACAGGATGTCAACAAACATGCAACTGCGCTGCGAAACACAAACGTGTCTCAGCTCATAATAGAAATTCATTCGCTCCTCATGAGCGCACCATACACAGCTGTCCTGTTAAAGGATGCAAAGCTCGGAATTTGTCAGCAGTTTTTAGACTACCCATATGAATTTTAAGGGGAACAGGAACTCGTTGACCTTGTTAGAAAAAACCATCAAAATACATTTGTGGACTTAATAATTATTATAAACTGAATGCAAAGTGGTTTAGAGGACAGATTAAATTTTCTAATAATTCGAGTTGCTGAAAGTCATAATTTTCTCTAAAGCCCAATAAAATGTTCATGATTAGCAAAAGTACTAATTTCAATTACTCAAATCCATAAATATTCAAATAAATAAGGATAAAAGTTATAGATTACGTTCTGTATATTCAAATAGATAAGAAAAGTTACGGGTTACGTGATCTGGAGAGATTAAACTCCTACAGTTTATGTATTCAAATACTGTAGTCAAATTTCATAAGTTAAAAAAAATTTCAATGAATCGAAGCTTAGCGAAGATTGACCTGTGGGAGACAAAGCTTCAGAATACTCGTATTATATAAATATATATAAATAAATATATAGATGCTATTTATTTTAATTTCAATGTATGTATATCCACGTGTTATCGATTGTCTAACATCCTGTGCGCATGGCACGCACATCTTAACACTTTCAAATCGCATTTAGAAGATAAATATCGAAAATAATTTGTGATATAAAAATCTAAAACGGTCAACGGCGAAATCTTAAAGCATATTTTTAGCTTTAACACACACATTTTGCAAAACGAGTGTGTGGTTTGTCAGCGAGGTGGATATTTTGAAAACATGTGTCAAGTTTAACAGCTTTAAGGCACGTTTAAGTGAGCAGATATTGGCACTGATTGGCTCTGCTCTCTGCCCAGCAGGATACGGAACAGAGAACACCGGACGAACACTAAAACGAGAACATCTCGCCTGACAGCCTTTTTGACTAATTGACCTGTAGCCTGTGTGCGGAGCTGGCAACTGATAACAACCCAACTCAGTAGTTATCCCATGGCTACCATTGGCCCCCAAAGCGTTTCGTTGCTACACAAGGCAAAACCTATTAATACAGAAATGCTTACGCTTAATTAAGCTATCGATTTGAAGCTGCAGAAACCAACACACAAAAAATGCAAATATATAAAAAGCGAGGACATGCAAAACAAATTTATAATCAAACTTCCAATATTTTGATAAAAGCAATATATGAGTGCAGCATACGATTTGCATCTTAACAGCAAGTCCATTATACAATATATAAAATAAATGGGTAAGGAAACCAATTCCAATGGATTTGAATACTGTTTAATGCAAATCGGTTTGAGTTGAAAAATTTAAACCAAAATTCTTGATCTTATTTTTATTCCTATTCCTGCAACCCAACAGAGATTCCAGTATTCGTGTAGGAGCTGGGGTTGAGGGAGGAGCTATGGGCTCAGAAGGGGGCACAATAGACCTTATAGGTGATGGTTCCCCAATTTATAATAATAAGCTTATTCCTATATTATTTATACGGTCAGAATTCTTTCAAGACAAGTTTTAATTCAATCCATATTTACAGAGTTGTATTAATTGTTGCGTTGTTAATATATGGCTATATCGATAGGTGTCTTATCGATTTCCCAGTTCCCAGTGGGAGTAACACTCCAGTCTCAAGCTTGAACAACTCAAATTCAAGTTTCAGCCAAGCATTCACAATACCAACTAATGAGGAATGAAAAAGCATACAGGATAAATCATTGTTATATTTACTTAACACTCTTAAGAGGCAAATAACCAAAACAAATGTACAATCCAAAGGGAATACACATTCAGGAGTTGACTCAACGTTATTTATATGAATGCCACATCTAGAGGTAGATCTTTAAGTTATCGACTCCTTTGTTGAGTGCGTTAGAATTTATGAAATTAATCTTTCAACATGTTGATCGATGGAGAATGCTTCAAGGTGCACAGACAGAACTCGCAGCAATACGCACTATACCTAATTAATAACGCTGTCAGTGGCTTTGAAGCCAAAAGCAACTCCAGACGTACACAGAGCCAACATACAATATACAAGATACATTTCATTAGCGAAATTGCAACTGAGTGCAAAGGGGAGAGGTGGCACCAATGTGAGTTCATTGCGAATATTAAATTGAATTGTGTACATTCCCAGGAAAGTGAGCCATAAATTGTATAAGCCATCAATTGAAAAATGAGCGTGCCACACGTTGACAGTACTTACGTAAAAGGGGTTTTTTTCACTCAACATGTACCGAGTGCACAATGTCAATAACATTTGCATAAAGTGCTCATGTGGCTGCAACTTTTGTCACAGACAAAAAGCCACAACTTGCTTAAGGCCAATGGCACAACTAGTTATTCACAATTCATTCATTGAGCGGTTCATTTATTGAGCTATTACCTGGCACCTAAATACGAGAACGCTCCAGAACTGGCTAAGAATCTTTTGTGCCAGCGGTTAACAAACTTGACTCTCTGTAACAAAATTCATGAATGGAAAGTGCACAAACCTGCCATCTGATGACAGGTTATTTTCTTTTATTTACTTTTTACCCAATGCTAATGCCAGCAAATGTCCATTGTTGATTTTGTCTGAGATAATGTTCCGATGTGTTTATTATTGAATCGGTTGGCTTGGCTTGCAAAAAACTTTAGCAAACGAAAAGTTCGACATGTGTCCAGAGACCTCAGTCTACACAAAGGAAACCCCAATGTAAACGAATGCTGGCCAACAAATATTATACAACTATTTGAATTAATTACATACCATGACCTGTCTTCTCAATACCTATTATTATGGATCACAATTGACCTAACAGGTTGCAAACATGGCTAATAATAATAACATATTATTATTTTTACATATCAATAGGGGGACAACGCAACTGCGGGTTCAACTTCAAAACAAGGATCATAAGCTCTAGCGCTGATTGTTTAGACACAAAAGATTTCTATGTCTACAACCTTAATTACACATACTCGTAAATTCCCAGATTTTAACCATGCTCATAAAACCAATACATTACTACTACCACCACTACAATGCCTAAAAAATAAAGAGTTATAAAATGTATAAGCCCCGACGAGAAATAACTTGTATCTTTGATGTTTCTATTTTAAAACACGTTTCTCACTTTTCTTTATTCGCAGCGATTGACTCTTCTTCTTTTTGTTGGTGATCGACATCGATATCAATATAAAAATAACTACATCACTAGTGGCCTGTTATTAACATTACTAGAGGCCTGCTGCACATTTGTAATTAAATTGTAGGTAATTTCGTCATATGGGCTTTCATCTTTCAGTTTCAAGAAGCAGTATTAGCTTTAAACCGAATGGGCCACTTAACACATGTGGTATGCATTCTGAAACCGAAACTCATAGCCCACAGCAAGTAAATGTGCACACACACTCGCAAATGTACTTAGAGAGGCCACAGTCACAGACAAAAACTGGTGCAACAGTTTCAGATTACAACTGAAAACTGCTCCAACTCCCATCCAGCTGAGGCGACAGCAGCTTATTACAACGCAAAGTGCCCAGTGCTTAGTGTGCTTAGTGTGAAATTTGCGTTCGAGTAAGTTCACAGACAACATGTTGGCCGAAACCATTCTCCGACATGGACTGCTTTATGTGTCTCCCGCTGTGCGTCGAGTGGCTCAGAATCCCCAGCAATTTGTCGCAACCATTCGCATTACATTACAAAGCGTCGTGCAAATAGAAATTGTTCTCTCTCAAACTAAAGGGATTTGACCTTAATGTTCGCCTCAATATATGCAACGATTTTGCTGTTTAACAAAGTCTTTCATGCGTTCATGAAAACTCAAACACATAAGTAGTGAAAACGCAATAGAGAAATATAAATACAGAGATAGTAAAAGATATACAAACCAGATAAATAATATACTGTTTTTACTCATAAGTGGAGGAGACACTTCGAATAACTATTATTTGAGTACGTAAAGCATTTACGGTGTTTGTTCTAGCTTAATCTGGTGATTGTTGACCGATTATTGGTTAATTCAAGCTCGGAACAAGTACTAGTTGAGTAACAGAACAAACCTTTGGATACATTTTGTTTGACTTTTAGTGTAGCTAACAATTCGTGGTTTTGCCAATAAGTCTTGCCTTCCGTCATAAGCTCACACTTTCCATCAATAATCGCCTTAAGATCGATTGACAATTGTGAGCTTCCCTTTCTTAAATTCTGTTATATTGCAATTCCTTCTTGTTGTTTGCGTTCAGAGCCAATCACCAATTTATTTGACTGCTTCCTGTCACTTTGTGTCCATTTTTCTGTTTTGTCCACAGCCAAAATGCAGAGCTATTTTAGTCTTTTGGGACAATGCGCACAGTTACCAACTGGTGACAACTGTGATCATAGATAAAGTACCTTAGCACCGGTCCTAATTCATATTTTATTAAAAAAGCCTCTGAATATTTGACTTCTATTAATAATAACATTAATCTGAAGTCAGATCTTATAAAGAAAACATTTTTTTATTCACGTATTAAAAGCACATTTCCTTTGGTAAAATATTTAATAGACGCATTTTATTTTCTTGCTTACAACAATTATTAATTCTCTAAATATAGCGAACTAAATTTATTACGGACCTTAATAACAAAAGAGGATTCTTACTTTGCCATTCTTACGCTCAAGGAAATATTAAATTAGTTCGCAAAATGTTACTATTAGTTACAAAGAAGCACAAGATTTTTGCGCATTTTGTGGAATTTTGAAATAATTTTCTAATTTGGAATGGTTTATATTTGAAATTTAATGACTTTTTTTTCACAAAAAAGTACCAAAATTATATTGAATTCAAAAACTTTTATTACGTAGACTCCTTAGATTATTCTAAAGGTGGCTCAGTATATTAGTCTAAGATGCCTCTTAGACTCGTTAGAAGACCAACATCAAGTGCAACAGAAAATTATGGAAAGGCAGATAAGAGGCGCCCAGCAACTCTTTGGGGACACCACGCGCGACACATGTTAAGCAAATGCAAAATAAAACAACAAAAATACAAAAATGTTTGTTTGCCTACATAAAAAACACATTTGTACAAATACAAATAGCAAATGTAAGCGTTGCTTGTTGCATACTCTTCTCATTGTTATACCCTAAGTGTGAGTATATTATTCTGTGCGTGTGAAAAGAGTAGTAAAGAGTAGATGTTTTTGCCAATTCTTTATCAGACTTGCCTCTTCTCTATGCAAAAAGTTCTCTTGATAAAACTCTGGTTTTTTTTTTAGTAGGAATGAATAAGAAGTTGTTCGAATTAAATGGAAATATTTATAATAAATTTATGTTATAATTAATTAAACATGAGAGCAGGTGGACTCCATGCTGCAAGGGTATGCGGTCTTTGGCGTGCCTCAGAGAGCTGTTTTTTCTTGTTCTTTTTAGGCAACTTTTTTGTTGTGCATAAGCACGATTCGCAGCACTCGTCGCCGCCCTTTAAAAGCATTGTGCGCTTGCGTTTGTTTTGTGTTGTGCCACATTTATGTATCTTAAGGGAGCTGTGCCATTTACGATTCACATCATCAGATTACCACTTGAATATGGTAAAATGTATACCTTATTTTTTTAATAAAGACAAATATGGCTGTGCACATTATTTGCACTTAATGAAATCAAATTGTGTGTGTTGCTTGTAATGTTTTTTGCCCGTTATTAAACAGTTTCTATTATTTCTCCTCGGTATTAATTTTTGCAGAATTAATTAGATGAAATAACAGATTTTATTATTTTACTCAGAGTTTTGCACAGTGCAGTCATGGAGGCTGCTGGAGATTGGATTCACATTGAGAATCACACAGCAAACAGACAGAAACTTGGAAAGATAAGATACGAATACCCGAGTCCACTCCCGACGAGGAATGCTTGACTAGGAGTTACTCTATACCCGATAGTTAAACTTTTCCAAAAATACTTTTTTCATCGATATTTACGAATATTTTTGTAATTATTTGATTTCCGGTGACCTTTTGTGAAGGTCGAGCCATATCGAAAGGGCATTTCTCGTGTTTGTATGCATTAGAAATGATAATTATTCAAAATGTCGTGAATTGAAATTAAACTCAAAAGAAACGGGAAACGGAAATGGCGGCATAAGGAAAAGCTTAAGCGCAGTTGCCGAATCCTCATTAATTTTCGCGGCATTGTGAGTGATTTGTGATTTAATAGAGGCAACTCTCTCCGGATATTATCAAAATAAAAGAATGTGCGCTAATTAGGCAAGCGCTGTCAAGAGCTGAGCAAAAAAGGGTGCGCCAACTAATTCAAGTGGAAAAACAATTTTAATTGTATATTTAAGTCGGCAGCTGAACAAATGTCAATTAGAAATGGTCGCTTTAAGGCTACCAATAAAATGTCGATTTAATAAATCGAAAGTTCAAAAGTTGCAAATGTAGGTGACAATTAATTAAGTTTGAAATCACTTTTGCATATTTTTAAGCGTGACTGACAATGAGTTGGCAAGAAACACGTTTTCAACAATATTAACACGAGGAAGTTCAAATTAATTTGAACTTTGACAGTGCTGAAAAACGTCAGCAAAAAATTAAAATTCTCTTTCGTCTCCAGATGGATAAACTACGAATTATGTGTTGGCATTTTAGTTACAAATAATTTTAAAAATGCTAATTCTGGTATTGGTTTTTTTAATGAGTTTTTTTTATGAATTCGATTTATTGAAGTGGAAGTAAGCAGTGAGCGTGGCAGGAATAGCAGAAATTGTATTAACCTTTGAAGAGGGTCAACCGTAATTTCTTAGTTTAGTTTAGAACAGTTTAATTTACACAATTTATTCCATTTTTCATTCATAACTATTTAAAAATGTAATTGTGTTTATACTGACAGAATTCCACAATAATTCCATACAATTAAATAAAATATGTTTTTAGAGTCGTCTGTTTATCAAATGCGGTAAATTCCACAGTTAAGTGAACATAACAACTAAAACCAAATTAATAACTTTGGACTAATTTAATCTGTTAATTTTTGGGGTGCGCGAAATACATGTATATTTAATTAACATAATTGGAGCCGCAGCACAAAACTGTCACCAGCGTCACGCTTCATCGTGCAAATAATGTTAATAGGCTTTCAATTATGTTGGTGACCGGATCAGGGCCCAAACCCCACTGGACCAAATGTTTTTCACGTAGTAGCGCCTCAAAGTTGGCCAACGGCACAGGCCACTGCACAATCAGTCGTAAACAATAACTATGACAACAACAAAAAGTGAGAAAAACATAAAAAAAAACACGAGTTGAGTTTTTTTCGTCCTATGCCCTTGTTTTGGGTATTTGAATTATTGCATAAGATGTGACACATCTCGTATTTTAGGCCAATATTTTTTATCTTTATTAGTTAGTTTAGTTTAGTTTTTTTGTTACATATCTGTATGAAGTAAGGTTTTAGGAAGTTACTTGAAAATGCAATATTTTAAGTCCGGGGCTTATAGTTAAGCGTGTGCTAAATATTCTTGACCTCTATCAATATCTGAGTCAATATTGCGTAGCTAATCTCACAGTTTTGAAACTATTTTGCTGAAGTTAGACGTCAACGTCAAAATGAAAGCGTATAAAATGTTCGGTGAACAACTTTTTCTGTTTAATTTGCCAGCTTTAACAGTTTTGACTGTTCACTTTGCTCGTCCCGGTCGCAGGAGCTTGTCAGCCATTCAGTTAGGCAGTCGGCCAGTGAAAACAACTTTTCACTAAACTGTCACTTGGGGTTCTGGCCATGTTATTTCGTGTGTAATTACGGCATTCAGCCACTCGTCTCCCTCCTCCCTAGCCAAGTTCAATTTAAAGTTTTCCGCCGACTTATAACAAAAGCAACAAAAAAAAAAGTAAATAATAAAGGTCAAAGGCAGAGTCAAGGCATTCAGATGGTCTGAAAACATACCGGAACGGGTCTTAGACATTGACAAGCTCCTTTGTCGTCCTGCTAATGAAAAAGCACTTTGAATGTTATTAAACAATAGAAAGTTATAATTGAATACGTATTATGAGTATAATCATAAGACAGGAAATTGTGGAAAATGTTAAGTCAATTGAAAGAAATTTCGGAGAATAACTTAAGCCAATTAATAATGTTAATTGTCAACGACATTAATTTTATTTATTGATTTGTTTGGTTATTTTTAATTATATTTAATACAGTTGAGGTTGAGTAAAAATTGGCAACTATTTAATTGACTAATTCTCTTCACAAAGGAAGATTCAAATTGTGTCAGCAGTATCAACGAAAGCAGCGCAAGCTTAACCTGTTTTTCAATTATCTAATTATTCATAATTCATAAAAAAAATATGTTCATATAAATTATATGAAATTGATATTGAAACCCGTTTTTAAGTTCGACACATAGTCAATAAATATTACTGTGATTTTTGTTCAAAAAATGTTTTTAGTTTCACACATTCCGGTTAGGAAAATCTGCTAATCTTAATAGCTGAACAGCTCGATTAAGTAAAGTATTCTTAACACATTTTGTCTGTTATATTTGGTGTATTCCGATTTGGAACTTGTTTTAATTTAACGCACATTAACTAGGATTAATATGCAAGAACCACAAAAGCTATCTTCACAGAGGACTCGCCCACTTGGTGGAAACCGTGATTACAACGAGGCAGTCGCATTAGGGCCCAAAGCAGCTTATACAATAATTAAAGTCTACTTTTTGCCGTATTTTCGTAATTAAAGCATTAATTTAAATTTCACGCTTGCCACAACACTGCGCAGCTGACGTCTCGTGCAACATTGCCAACATTTTAGCATTAGTCCAAACATGCTTGGCACGAATACGAACACCAAAAGAACCGAAAGATGGGCAGAAGAATGTTTGGTGTATTAAAAGTGAGATGCCGTATTATCAATGCTTTTCAATAAATTAACATTGTTGATTTATGGGCCCACATTTTATAGTAAGATAAACAACGCTTTATTGGCTGATAAAGCAGGTATAAGAATAATAAGAAAAACAGCTAAGTGTGCCTTAGTCGAGAGGGACCGACTGAAACTTACTCAGTACCCAGGCATAAAGTAGTCACTTTTTGATATAAGCAAAAACATTTTTGTCATAAATTATAAATAATCTCTAACTACCATAGCTAGGCCCCCTCGGCTTTTCATGTCAGACAAGAGAATATATATTTTATAAAGTCCGAGATGCTCTCTTCTGCCTCCCACATACCCGGATATATTTTCTAATGAGTTCACGGTATTAATTTCTTTGCCTTAAACTTAATTTTATGTTAAAGTTTAAAAGCTTTTTTTTGGGCAAAACCTCACGTCTGATTGTTTCCAAACCCACCGTCTTAAATTTCTTATTTGTCTTTATGCCACAATGCCAGACCTGTCTTGTGCTTATGCTTATCAATAATACCATTTTTATCAACAATATTCATGCCGCCAGCGAAATGCTCTGTCTGCTTTGACAAACAGTAAGTCGCAATGCTCTGCATCCAGTGGCATGCAGCTTAATGAGCTTGCCACGCTGAAATGACAACAACTACAGCAGCGTGCTGAGGTTGTGACTCCGGTTGTCATCATTGAGGCACAGGTTACGCTCGAAGACAGCCACTAGACAGGTGCACGGTCTGCTGGTCAATAAACTCTAGTTTTTATACTGTTGCACACGTTTTTTGCTACTTTTATCATAATATAAAATAAAACGATGAAAATCGATAACAGATGACAGCAAAAGCTACCATAATATTGATCAAAAGTTTGTTCAAGGTAACATTAGAAGTTGTTAAGGAAATTGCGTATTTGTATTTATACAAGTACAGAGCAGCAATCATCAGCATTTTCCCCAAACATTATATATATTAAAGCTGACATCTCCTGCCCACATATACATATTACACATACTTTCTTGATCTGCATTACCAGACAAGACGAACAGTGGGAGATGTCTATACCGACATGTCCCTCCGTCCGTCCATCCTGACTGTTTATGTATTTATACATGTGACTCTTTCTGATACAATTTACCTGCATAAATGTGGAATATTTTGCTTAAAGCCAGTCGGTAAACAGAAAACATACTAATAAAATGCGTTTGCAAAGTAAAAAAAAAGGATTATATATCGAATGCTGGACTTAAATTGTCAGGCAGATTAACTACAGTCTACGGGAATCCGTTATCTGTGAGATGCCTTTTCAGTTTATTTAATGTGGTTTCGGCCTGAAAAGTTTTAAAGCCGTTCGTAAAAACACATTTTGGCAATCAAAACTAAATTATCTTTCTATCTAAACCACGTCTGTTCTCTTACTTTTACGCTCTTCTTCTTGTTCAAGTTGGTGATCACACAATTGATATCGATCGATATCGATATCAATGTTAAGCACACATTTGCATGTTAGTTTACAGATGTTATGTTACAGTCTTAGAACTACATCAGAAGTAGCCTGCTGGAACAGCTGAATCGCTTTTTTATATTATTTTATATAATTTGTGTATATATTTTTAAATATTTTGGTTTTTAATTCAATCATTCTTAAATTATATTTGAAGGATGTATATTAATATTTGTACGATTAGCTTCAACCTTTTAATACAGTGATAGTGATCCAAACATTGGGCACGTGCCAAGCCGGACTAAGTCTTCTGGTCATTAGTTGCTCATTCATAACTCATTCCAAAATCAATCATGACAGATTGGAAGTATTACTATCATTTGACTTCAGCAACTGCGATCAATAACTTATCTGCCAAGTAATTTCCTGTCAAAAAAGTTTTCCGTGTCTAGAGAGTTATCAACTGCAAATACGCAACTCCCAGGGACACACGCAACACAACAAATTTATTTGCTTTGATAAAGAGGAAAACGCTGAGAAACGGCAAAAATAACTTTTCCACAAGCTGTTTGCTGAAGGATTTACCAACATTTAAGTCTTGTGCATTTTCCGCTTGAAAAAGTTAAAAAAAAACACCAATTGCTGTGTAATTTTAGACATTTCTTGACATTCCACACACAGACCCGCCGATGTGCGTCATGGGATACATTGTCCATTGGTTTTCGCTGCCTGTGTACATTTTGAAGTGGATACTAATAAATGGATATTGGATTTGTGTTGAGGCCGCAAATAGCGCTTGTTCTTTTCCCCGGGACTCCTAATTCGAGCATTAGTGTTGAGTTCGAGTATTTGCCAAAAATCGAATCAGATGACCCATGTGGTCTGTCTGCTTTCGCTTTGCCCTAACCAAAATTCGCTGAAATGACACGTGCCTGGGCGTTGAACAACAGTTTAAATAAAATCAAAGCCTGTCCATGTTAATCTCTTTAAGGGGAGGGCACTTCAACTGGCTAAAGCTGCTTATGTAAATGATTTTAAGTAGTCCTGCGCCTAAGTAGAACGCTCAGATGTAGTCAAAAATGTGCCTGCCAAATCCTTTCAAAGCGAATATTTCGCTAATTTTATAGAAAAACAACATAAGCATATGCAACTTAGAATTTAAATTAAACAAAATATTTATGTGTGTGAAAATGAAAAGAAAATGACGAAAATCATTAATTATTCCATTTAATCGAAATCATAAATTCTACGATAATCGAGCGTCTTCTGGAGCTTGATTCAAGAAAAAACAGATGGCTCACTTGCTTAAGAGGTTTACAAGTCCAACTAGGCAACTTTCCACTTGCGTCAGGATTCATGCAACTAAAGCAACTTTAACGATGAACACATTTAATTAATTAATAAAGCATTTTCGCGCCTTCATTTGTCTCTTTCACATAATACACTTTTTCATAATACACTTTTTAATCATTTTTGATGGGTCCCAGGTATATATATATATATATATATATAATATTTAGAGGGTTTGGTCCACTCACTTATGAATACAGTTATTTGATTTGGTTCCCCTTCCATATTGTTGTTCAAGAAGATGCAAACAGATTGTGGCTAAGCTGCTGTTGACGCCAAACGGGCATAAAAGCCTTTCGGAACTGTTGCCCTTGTCACCAAGGGTCTTTTAATCCGATTTCAATTGTATATTTTGGTCTTTATTCAGTCTGGGTATGGCCAATCAGTCAATGCAAAACCCTTGCGTTTCCACAATCAAATTGAGAACACATTCAAAAAACTTAAGCTGAATAACTTTAAATAAACTTCAGGTGGCAGTCAAGATGCGACTAAGCGAAAATAGCCACACGGGAAAAAAGATTAGTAGCAGCCAAAAAATGAAAAACAAAACTTTGGGCCTTGTTACGCCCTCAGGCCTGTAATAACATAGACAATGCCACAACAATTGGGGCGGGCACTCTTTTTGTGCTGTATAACAACAGCAGCAAAATTACATTCATTTCCTTCTTCCGGCGTCACGTAGCCACTGTGTAATTCAACGTAGTCAACACTGAACACTGAACACTGAAACTGTGCACCAAATTCTCAACATCCGGCGTTTACAAATCGTCCAGTTTTTTGAGGGTGGTTTATGTCGAGCCAGTCCGAAATGCGACCGCGTTGTCCTGTTTACAATTTGCCAAGCCACAGAAGGATAAATTAACTTTCATTCATTTGCTGCACTCTGAAATGCTAAACTGGAAAACAATTTTTAATTTGTTTGTCGTTGGGTGTGTATATATGTCTTGTATATTGTATATTGTGTGGGGGAACCATGATTATCTCTTCTGACATAAACACTCTAGCCTGTTATAATATCCTTCTTATTTATTTCGTCTTTGTTGATGTCCCTTTTTGATACACTCAACTTGACACCTACAAAAATCAACTGAGAACATTGCAATCGACCATAACCGACTGAGCAAAAAAATAGTCATCGTCGAATTTATCATTAAAGTTTCATAGTTTAAAGTTCATACAGACTCAACAAAAACCATAAATTATTTCAATTCATATTTTACCATTGGTGTCACAATATTTGCTTTATAAAAAAATAAACTTGAGACGATGCAGTTCGTATTTGGTTCTGTCTGAAATTTAAATCTGATTGGTTTTATATTTATGACCTCGTCAGATCGAGATTAATCTAACAAAAATTATTTATTGTCAGACCATCAACAGCTTATCATTAGAAACAAACACCATGCCTCAACTCCTCTGGCCAGAGCAATCGGAATCCTCGCAAATAATCGAAAAGATTCCACATTTCATCATTTTTTTTGTTTTGTCGTTGAAATGTTTGGCTGCAAATGATTTGTTTGCATTTCAGCAGCGAAATCATTGCTAGCTTTGGGCACTTGTTTGGACTGGCCGGCAAGTATGGAAATTGGTTGAGTGGGTGATGAAATGGGCACATCGTCAGTGCGACATTTGTGATGTTTTGTCAAAACTGAAAGTGATTTATCATCGTCCTCCTTCTGCTTGTCGGCAAACGCATAGATGACGAATGAGTTGTGCTATCACACAGACGAGCTAATGTTGGTCTTTTTCCAGGCATAAGGCCACATCTCGAAAGTAATCTTTAAAAACTGCCAAATAGCCAATCGTGCGCCAAATTGAACATGACGAGGAAATGGGATTTGAAAAAGGAAAACTGAAATATGTATACAATAAGCAAGCTATTAACACATCGTTAAATCACGCCTCATCGAACAGCCAAAAAAAAAGAAGCAGAGAGTGTGTATGACAGCAGATTTACACAATCCAACAAATCTTGGGGATTAAGAACAAATTTTAAATTATATTTTGTACTATTTTTTATAGTTTAGTTCGTAAAACTCAAAATTTGTGATGCGTTCTTTTTACTTTCTATTTTAAATACTTGCAGTTTTACTGTTCTTAGTTTAGTGTTTTTATTATTTCATTTTTTATTCAAGGTTTTCTATTCTTTTATTTATTTTTTAGGTTTTCTATACAAACACGAAGCATCAAATATTTTCTATGGTTTTGTTGCCTCGTGTAATACTTTCGCATTTGCTGCTTAAGTGAACGCTTAAATAGCCTTTTGGTCAAGCTAAACTAATACATTTAACAGCCACGCAGAAACACACACATCCTCCCACAACCCCACACACACACACACACACGCACACACCCACACACACACACACAACAGGTTGCTCCGTGCCTGACATTGGCGCTGCTTCTGCTTTTTTGCCCTCTTTTACTTGGTACGCACATTTTATTTGGCTTTTATTTAACAATTTTTATTCTCGTTGTGCCAAAAGGTCATTTGTGGTCTGTTGGCCCAAAAAAAAATGCACAGCTATAGAGCCGAAACGTTGTTATTGTTGTAGGCGTCTGCTTTATAGCACCCTGGCCATTGGCATTAAAACGTTTTGACAAACACATTAGATGCCCAGCCTTTGGTTGAGCCGAACCTTTTGGGCACAAAACCCTTATTACATTTACAGGAAGCTGAGCGGCGTAATCTTTTGTGTTTTATCAACGTATTTGATTAAACCTTGTTGTTTTTGTTGCCTGCCAGGCTGCCATTTTGTGTAACTTTTTGCGGCTTGAGGCGTTAATCATACGCCCCATTGTGTCGGTCGACGGCCGTAGAGCTACTTCGGCAGTCGTGCGAGACATGTGCGTAGTTTTTTATTCATTTATATATGTCTCCTTTCTGGTGGCTAATTTTCCTGTTAACCAAAAAATATTTGACAAAATTAACACATCATTTATAGAGCATATGGGAAAAACAAAAACTTAATATAATCAAACGGATAGAAACAATACTTAAACAATGGTAACTAATATTTGGTTTACTTCACTTTATAGACATGTAATTAAAAACAACTATTATAACAGAACTACTATTATTTAATAGTTACTGTTTCTGCGAAGTCATTATTAAAATAAAAAATTGCGAGAGAAAAAAAAGATGCCATAATTAAAATGTTCCTTAGCAATAACTAAATTAACAAACAGGCAGCTAAACTTGACTGATTCGACACTTAAACCAATTTAATATAATTAAATTCAATTGAAAGTAATTATTAAAAATATTTAAAAAATACTCGCAATCCATTGAAAAATCATTAATTCAAATTCTGGCTTCTATTGCTATGGGTTTTCTTCGATTTTTTTCAGCTAAAAATGTTAACTACAAAATTAAACAAACGAGTTTTGCACTTTTCCGTTTTCTTTACTTTTGGGTAACAATCTATTTTTTACTCAATGCCTATTAAAGATAAAGATATATTGTTTTTCATGAATGCTAAGCCCCAGCGTAATTAAACTGAGCTTGGCAACAGCTGCACTGCCTAGATCCATTGCAAAATTGTTTCGCTTATGTTCAATTCATGTGACAAAAAAAATATACATACATATATGTATGTGCATTCGTACAATGTGCAAATATTTTCGCACTCGGCTGAAGGCGGTGGTGTGGGCGTGTCGTTGCCGGCACAAATGTGAAATCCCGTTGATTACATTTTTTTCCAAGTGCTGCTGCATAGCAAAATTCACAATTGGGGCTTCGGCTCAGGCTCAGGCACTACTATGAATTTATCGATAACAATTTCAAACGTAGACATTTCCGAAGTATTTATGTGGACAAAGAATATTTTAGTGAATGGCGTACACAAGGGGAAGGAGGGAAGGGGGGGAAGGGGGTTTGCTACCCCTTCACATGATAACTTTTCAACTGGGCAAATTGTACATAGCTTCAAATGAGTTTTCCTACAAATATTTCTTATTTCCGTAGATTATAGTGTTTAAAACATAATTCAGAATAAAATTTATGAATAAATTACAATTCGGCTTTCATTTTATAAAAAGTTGAGAATGCTTAGCACAGTTTTTTCAGACCACTACTGCGATGTATACTTTGTGGTGTTAATGACACTTTCAATAGGTCAACTTATCGAAAGGTTAGGAGAACAGCGCAGCTGTTCAATGGATTTTATACACTATTACCGAAGGTAGTGGAGTATACTCTATACTATAATCGTTCATATCTGCATTAAAGATAGATGCTAAGATAACACTGCGATGCCAATTGAAAATTCAATAGTACATCTTTATAAATCGAAGTATGCTCCGATGTTTTGGATATTTGGAAGTAACATTGCAATTAATTTGCTTCATGCCCGCACCCATCTTATGAGTAGACTCATCATATTGGGAAGGTAGACTGCTGATCTGACCTTTTTTGAAGATCAAACCTGGTGTAGAGTATAACACGTTCGGTTACGCCCGACTGCAACGTTTTAAGTCTATCGTATTTAATTTGTTTTACACGTGTGTCAACTGACACCCATTAGTTCGCAAATGATTTATGCATGGGTTTGAAAGCAGAGGGCCTACAAAATGAAGCCATGGTCTGATGAGTGCAAGAAACCAAGCCATATACACCCTTACAAAAGGACAGCACTGGGAGCAACATGCCCTTCCTTAAAGCCCAACCGAATCAATAAAATTGCAATTTCAATGGAAGGAGCAATGCACATGTGTCTCAACTTAGACACTGTTTCGCAGATTGCTAGCGGTGGCAGGCAGCACATATTTAAATGGAAATGCAAAACTTGCGGTGTAAATAAAATTGTGCAACTTTTGCTCAGTTCTGCAGTTGCAGTTGCAGTTGATTTCAAACGCTATAAATTCATTTAAACGTAATAGGAAAAGGCAACAAAAAGAAGTCAATTGAATTATTCATAAGATGACGGATGCAGATGCGAGAAAGCGCACTGAGAGTACTGCAAAAAACTGTTGAGCATAGACAATTCAAGGACCCAACACTTTTCCCACTTTCCACCTCACTTTAAGGCCCACCTGAAGAAGGCACAAAAAAGAATGCAGCACTAATTCTGAAGAGGGCTTGTGAATTATGTGTGTGTGTAAATTTGAGGAGCTGTCTCCTGCACCATGGTCTCATACAAAAATGTATTACTGAATGACAATGGTCAGGTGTAGTCTTTATTTTGGTAAAAGAGGCCTAACAAAATATATATATGTTGTATTACATATATATTTTTTATGACAAAATGTAATGAAATGTAAATAATTATAATCCGCTGGTGGCTAGTGAATATATTTGCAACTATAAAAACAAATTTTAATGGGGAAATAAAAATGAGCTTTATTGCGTTGTGTTAACAAGTTGTAACATTTAGTGTAAATAATACAAATGTTTTATAATATTTAATTGTATACAAAAAATTCAGTTTTATCTACTAATTATGCTCAAAAAAATTAACTTAAGCATCATACAAATATGATGGTGAGCAAAATGTGCCAATTTTGCCCCATAGTCTGTCACAGGATAGCAAAGGAACATTTTTTAGAACAAAAGGCAGAAGATAAATGTTAAATCCACCCCGGAGCAAGCTCTTAAATGCTTAAGGATCGACGGCAGCCTCAGCTGAGGGGCGTTAAGTGCATGCGAAATATTTTGTTAGGGCGCATTTGATGCAACGTATTGGCGACGTGATAGGAAGCGTTTACGTGCTCGCTGTGGCAAGCGGAAATTGAGTTGGAAGCATCGAAAAAGGGCGCATGAGGCAATCCGATATTCATGACAAATAATGTGTCGAGTGCTGTTGTCCATGTAAAGATATTCAGGATGAAGCTAATTGATAGACTCACAAAAGCCTCAATTTCGTACATACGTACATACATATATGGGAATCAAGGTGGCAAACCTGAAGAAACCAAGTGAAATGTTGCCACCTGCCTTGACAACTGCATAATCACTAATGTGCCGTCTAAATTTGGTGTCTAAGTGGTAGGAAAATAGAGATTCTAATACAGAAAGCGGATTATTGTTTTTTATTTTTAATTGCTTCATTATTTTAGTTGATTTATTACTTTTAGGGTGGGAGAGAGTCAGATGTACACAATTTTTTAGTAAAATATCAAGTTTTGGGTCACGTATGAGACATTTATGATTGGCCCATTTTTTAATGGAGAGATTATGGCCTGTGGTTGGCTATCAGGTGGAGGATTCTTCAGCAACCCCTGTATGTGCGTACGTGATTGTGTTTTTAAGGAGGAGATTGGTTGCTAGCAATGTAACCTGTAACCTTGGAGGAGTTTCATACTAATCTACCTTCCAAGTTTGGTAACTCCAGCTCCACAATTACGAGAGATATAAGCTCACCCCAAATTTACTTACCAATCTTCTCTCTTTCAGCATCTAAATCTACCTGAAGAAATCTGAAAATGATGCAATCCAAACCTCAGCAGATCTTCGGCTGCGCCTTAGTGCTCTTTAGCATGAATCTGTTAATGCTTCAGCAGTCCAGTGCTGAGCTATCCACTATACAAGGTGAACAACAACGGAATAACAAATGCCCAACAAGAACCCAATGTTTTCTTCCATTTTGTAGGGGCTCCCATTACCAATCTGTACGACAATCTGCTCCAGCGGGAATATGCCGGACCCATTGTTTTTCCGAATCATCAAGTAGAGCGCAAGGCACAACGATCGCCATCGCTGCGCCTGCGTTTTGGACGCAGCGATCCGGATATGTTGAACAACATTGTGGAGAAACGTTGGTTTGGCGATGTTAACCAGAAGCCAATCAGATCGCCTTCGTTGCGTCTGCGTTTTGGTCGACGCAGCGATCCCAACCTACCACAAATGCGACGCACCGCCTACGATGATATTCTCGAGCGTGAACTGACCCTCAACAGCCAGCAGGTGAACAAGCCAGACACTGGCTATGATGCAGTGGTATCCGATGACTATGATGCAGCCTTCGAGCGAATGGTGCGTAAGCCTCAACGCCTACGCTGGGGACGTAGTATCATGACCAGCGCTGTGGACCAGGATAAGGTAATTTTAGTTTCAATGGGAGGCTTGTATTTGAGGGGTCAGCAAAGATCTAAAGGGCCTATTGGCACATTAAGGTGCGATTAACATCGATATCAATGTTAAGTACAATCAATGTTAAGTTGATGTTAAGTACATAGTAGCTGTTAGGTTACAGATTTTATGTTACAGTCTTAGTATTGCATGACTTAACATTGCCTGTTATTAACATAACAGGTGTCTGTTAGGATAGTGCGTTGCATGAAAGGGACGAAATTTTGGGTGGTACTCAAATTTCGTATTTGGCCATCCAGTTTAATAAAACAAGAAAGAAGGACTTTGGTAGACACTCAGAAGATTACATACACAAACTCAATATAACGAAGAATCGAAGAAGAGAGAGTGAGTGAGACTAAAACAGTGAGAAAAACAGCGACTGCAAGAAGACAAAAACTTTTACAATTCTACATTTCTTAACAGCGGGAACGTGATCAATTGGAACGTGAGTGGCTTAAGTGGCAAGAGATGACTCGCATGCTGTTGGCACTGCAACAACAATACGACAACTCGGCCACCGAACGTGCTGCCATCTCTGGCGAGGACACCGAAGAGGACCAGGATGAGAATAACTCGGAATATCAGTTCCAGCGGGAGGCTCGTAAGCCAATGCGCTTGCGTTGGGGACGCAGCACCGGCAAGGCGCCAGCCGAGCTGAAGGTGGGTGAAAAAGAAGATTTGTCCATTAGCTGGTTCTTATGATTTGTCTCGTTCGCAGATGCCGCTGGTTGCAGAGACTGCGTCGGTGGCGCCCAAGTCCCAAAACTAAATATAAAATATCAGCTGCAAAATGGAAAGAAAACGGGACAAAGGACAATGGCAACAAAATAAATTGACCGAAAAAATACACACATAAACAAACAAGATTATTTATTTTGAACATTTAACAAAGGGAAAGTTTTTTTTGTTGGCATTTATGTTAGGCGCAGGAAGCTATGGACACCGGCTAAAGAATACATACATATAAACCATATCTTATATACTGATATATACATAACCAATTTAAATCTTGTGCAGCTATTTACTAACGTGTATTGACAAATGCAGGCAAATCACATACCCAAAAAAAAAAAAAAAACTTAATATATTCAATAAAAAAGATTAAATATATATATGTAATTTTTAGTTGTTATTTGAATATATTTTAATATACTTAAAACAGTAGAGGCTACAGTATATTTATCACCACATATGCTTGTTTTCAAGATCACAAAATTGTGTACATTTTTTGAAAATGTTTTGATTATAGGCCTCGGATTTTTTTTAAGCATTCCCAAAGTCCCACAGCGATTATCCAAGCCCAAGCTCAACTAAATTGCCTCTCTAACAAGTCAATCGAAATATCAATATTAATGTATATAAATGCCACTGCAAAATACGTTTTCAAAATGTTTGAAAAACTTATTAATAAACAAATTAATCAGATGGCATGAATAACATTTAATAGTTTTAAAACCGATTTATTTTTCTTACATTTTAAGCATTTTCAATTAAAATTAAAATTACGATGAAAATGTTTAGAAAACATTTAAAGGCCCCCGAAAGGTGTATTACTGCAACAATTGTTATATTCTGTGTGCTAAAAAAAATTATATACATTTATCTACTACTATATTAAAAGAGTATATTAAATACTACATACACTTACATTGCATATATATAAAAAGAATATTTGTCTACTACATTTATTGAACTCTATTGATGTATTTTTAAAACTTAAATAAATATTAAAAAAAAAAAACGCTAAAATGATGACAAAAGAAAACTTAAAAAAATAAATGTACCGTTAATAATAGAAAACATTTATTTAAGTACAAATATTTTGTATATTTTATTTACACCATCACTGAAAGTATGACAAACATTTTAATTTGTTTGATTAAAGCCACTTTTCATTTAATATAAATTTAAAATAATATGTTAGGAAATCGGATGCAGGATCAGCAAATATTCAGAAAATGAAAGCTGTTGCTCCACATCGCAAGCGATACAAATAGAAGTATTATATGAATATATATGCATATAGAAAAAAAAACCTATAATAAAATGTAAATAAAATGCAGAATGCTACACACGAAATATTTTACCCGAAATAAAAGTACATACTATATACGACAAAACACAGTATAATAAATGATGAAACTCCGAAAGGAGTTACCAACAATATTGATTTGTATTATTTACATTTTTTCAAGCGATGATTTGGCACCTGAGATTCTGAATTGCCAAGAATTGTAGTCCAATCAAAGATCTTAACTTGCGCATATAGCGCATGTTCAAGTCGTATAATAGGTCACTAAGTCAAAGGATCTGCATTATATGCAAGAATTCGACGATTATTTACCAAAAAACTTAAATTTATTTTTTCGGTTAGTTCTATTTGCAGCAGATTGACTTCCGACTAACTTCATATTTTCTATTAATATTATTCGATTATTAGAAGATATAGATATAAAGAAGGGTATGTATCATAATAAATATATCAACTGACAAAGCAGTTAGTTAGTAAATATACGTTATTTATCTGGATGTCGTCAAATATCCAGAGTAGTCGTCTATTAAGGATTCTGCTCAGTAGAATACCACACACCACCGCTGGCAGTGTGTTGTTAATTCCAACTTTACTGAAGTTCTCTTCGTTTTAATGTCATATGCATAACTTCCACACGAGCACACTAATCCACTCAAATTCAATGGAGTTGGCAATCTTAATTCAATCATGCAACTGGAGCGTTACTTTGAGTGCATTCCTGCAGAACTAATCTTACTTTCTATGGAATTTACAACTCGTCGTTTTTGCATCTCTTATTGTATTGACCAATGCAATATTTTGCCACCTGTAGAGGAAATAAGCACGGACTATAAACATAATCAGAGAACATTTTTGTTCCAAGTTTTACAACATACTTAACTGGTGCAAATACCACCAAAGAACCCTGTAGAAATTCCAACAACATTTACCAACTTCGTAAGCCCCATGCTTGCGTCAACAACCGTAATACAATTAAGGAACAAATGTAACACGACCATGAAAATAAAGCTAAAAACCAACAGGGTGCAACAAAATGAGGATTTTCTGCTCATAATGGTTGAGGTAAAACGCTGCTAACAACATCCTGGAGTGTTACGACCAAAGACAAACAAGGTCAGAACTCTTGCCTGCTACCTGTTGTTACTTGGCTTAACTCCATCACCGTAGATAATTAACCTTTCAACTGTAAATATGTGTAAGCTGCAAATGTGCTTTAACACCTGCCGCACACACATATATGTAATTTCCAAACATGGAACTCATTTGCTTTAACGCCAGTAATTGCATTTGACGCGGCCAACATGAAAATGCACTCAATTATAAAGCTAGCGAAAATGTAAATTTCAATTTTTGTCAATATTTTCAACTTTATTTACCCTGCAGCCACTCCACTTTTAATTAAAGAAGGCATAAATTAAACTGCAATTTGCATGGGCATTTGTTTCTCTTTCTAATATTAACTCGATATATTCAAAACTTAATTAATTTATCAAAAGAGTCTCTGGTTAATACGTATGTATTATTATGTTGTTGATTAAAGCTGCACAAATAATGTATATAGAAATTATAATGTGGGAATTAAAGTGTGTACGATAAACACTTAATAAATCCAATTAAAATGGCATATTGAAAAATATACTGTAATTAACAATTAGTTCATCAAAGCGTCAAAGTTTTTCAGCTAAATAAACACAATTGATTAATTCGGTCACTGCTCAAGCGTTTAACGACATGGATATCTCTGTATATTAACTAAGCGTCATTTTTAAATAAATTTAACAAAATGTAAAAAGTATAACAAATACAATTAAAACAAACTGCCGAAAAGCGGGCGGGGAACAGAAGAGGTTAGAAAATGTAACTTTAAACTTTGCTGCTAATGTCAAAAGTTGGATGAAGCTATTCAAATGTTATGCGACTCTATTTTTAATGTTGGTGTTGTGTTTTGTACTTTGTACTTAACAAATATTTATGCAAATAATATGCAATTACACACACACAACCACAGATCAGGCAGACGCGTAAAAGCGCTAAGCAAACTGCAAACTTTTTAGCACACATGCAGCACAAACGTGTCAAAAACACACACAGTGTGTGTGCCCGTCCGTGTGTGCGTGTGTGTGTTCGTGTGTGCGTGTGTGTGTTCGTGTGTGTGTAGCAAGGAAGCAACAACTTAAGTCTGTCACAGCAACAACAAATAACTGGCAAAATAAACAAAGCGCGTTTAAAACCGATATTGAAACGGGAGCAGCATGTGCAATGAAAACGCGACAGCCACAAGAACAGAAAGCCGCAGAATTGAATCAATGATTTTTGTCAAGACACTCCTTACTTAGTAAAAGTATGAAATAATATAACTTCTTCAATTGTTGCTGCCGAAATATGTTCTAATAACAAGACATATCATAGATATTAACATTATTTTCTTATACAATGCTGAACTAACATTGGCGACTTATGCTCATATTGACCATTATTCTATGAAGTGTTAAAATTTTTGTAGTTCTTATCAAACATAAAATAAAAATCTACAAAATATTAATGATACATTAAAATCAACATAAAACAAAGCACACACATTTTGTGAACAGGGTATCCTGCAAAACAGCGAAAAACAACAAAAACTGACTTAAACAGCTTCCGGTTTGTCATCTGCCTCCGTCTGCGTCAACAAAATGAACATGGCCGACAAAACTAATGCGCAAGTTTTGCAAAGGCTGAAAACAACAACAAGCAACAAAGTGCACAGTTAAAATGGGAGAGCTGTAATAAAAGTTGCCAGTTACAGATGTAACCAGCATAGAAACTAAAACGAAACTAAACAATGGATTTAATGTTATTTTATTTATATCTTCTTTAATTGCAGTTAATTCTTTTTTAAAAGCACAATTTCAAAGTGTGACGATTCTTTTGGGAGGACGACCTTAAGCATAAAAAATTATCACAAGAAAATTTAACGATCTAATTCTTAGATACTTGTTTTGTGGGAATACTGTGATTAAGGAAATTTCAATGTGTGAGTGTGTGTGTGTGTGTGAATGAGTGTGTGTTTGACAATTGTAATGCTAAATAAATTTGCTATCTTATTCCGCTAATTGTCTTATAACAATATTTTCCAGATTGTCCTGTTGTAAGAGGCGCAATTTTTGATCGTTGGCCAAATGTAGGATAGCATAAAACGCCACCGACGGCGACAGCGTATCGGACATTTTTTCTGTAAGAAGTTTGGGTAGGTCACCGTAGACGCCTTTAAAAGTCGCCATGCCTTTAGCATAGTGCTCCTGATTCGCTTTTGGATGTTTCGGTATCTTCTCCTCCTCGACGTTATTCAACAATTGCTTTTGAATCAAGGAATTGCAGCTGCGCTTAAGGTTCTTCATGTTAATAACCTTAGCGCGTTTTGCAAAAGGCACAATGACTTTGGTAACCTAGAATGAATGAGATAAGTTATGTTAAGTTCGCACAAAAATCAGATATTTATACATGAAATAAATTGTGTAAGCTGAATGATATATTACTGGACGTTGAAGTACTAACGAGCTGCACATTCAAGTGGCTAAACGATACCAAGCACGGGATTGTTAACGCACGGACCCAGACAAAACTGCAACCCACCCAACCGACCGAGGCTTCAAAACTATCTAAGCCAGCTTAAAGCCTCTGTCCAGAAAACGAGTCGGTAGACGACGGACACAGTTTTATATCTTCGGAATACATTAGTTCCCGAGAATGACTTACAACGGAAGGAAGGTCATTTATAAACAAAGTGAATAACAAAGAGTCAGGGTGACTTCCTTGCGGTACTCCGGAAGTAACCCGAACAAATTTAATTAAAATTCTGGGCGCATAATATAGTCACACATACTATACTTATTTTGAAATAAGTCGAGAATATATGAATTATAATTTCTGAGTTTTCAACACTCACCTGCGTGGGTGCTCCATCAAAGTCGGTGGCTATCTCGAGCACCGTATCGTTGCCTTGACGCGCCGTTGCATTACCCAGAGTAAAATTGCCACATGCAGCCGACTCCTTGTCCAGAGAATTGTCGCCCATGTCATCACCAGCATTGGTCGCCTGCATGCTGCTCACATTCATGTGAGTAGGCGAATTAGGCGTGTCCACATCGAAATGATCATTGTCAAAGAGCTCAACATCGTCGGCCACATCATCAGCAGTCGCATTCGGATTGATATCCATTTCGCCATCATCATCATCCGGGACACCAAATCTTCGGCTAACTTTAATGCTCGGTGCATAATCGTATTTGTAGAAATAATTGGGTTCAAACTCGAATTTGGTGGGCAGCATCAGTTTGCGGGAATCCCAGCGCTTTTGATAATTGGCCTTGCGCAGTTTCGTATTGGCATCCAGAGTCTGAAAGTGACTCTCCGTGAACACGCCAAATTGGAGCTGTTTGCTGCGGCGCTTTGCCGCCCTTGCAGCAGCGCGACGAGCTCGTATCGCGGCTGCTGTGGCACTGCTGCTGCCACCGGCTGAAATATTGTCCAGCTCATTGCTCTGCCCAATGGTGCTGCGTGCTCGCCCCCGCTTGAATTTCCAATGTGAGGGTCCCGCCCAGAACTGTGAGATTTTATCCATGGGCCTGTAGGAGTACTCCAGCTTCGAGCGGCCATCAACGGGTCGAAGATCGTCGATAAGCACCGGCTTATTGCGCAAGGCACGACAGTGTTTCAACGCTGTAAGTTCTTCGGCTGTTAGCTCCTCGACCTCCTCTGTGTAGTCCACCGGAAGAACGATTGACGCTAGCCCATCCAGCTCCTGCATGGGCTCGCACTCAGCATTGATGTCAAAGGCCATGGATAGCTCATTGGGATTGTCAGGAAAGTCATCCGCATTATCCACTCCATTATCATCAGTCTCTGTTATATGCTCGGCAGCTGATTGTTCGTTCGCATTGGTCGGATTGGGAGCATCGGTAATGATGTAACCGGAGTGCAGCGGACGCAACTTCAACTGTTGATCGTAGCGTCGCAACTTTATGGCCCACTCGGCACTGACCAGCGACTGCGTGTCCAAGTTTTTGGTATCCGGATCCACCGAGATGTAATCTTTCACTTCCGCCGGCAGCTCCTCTGAGTTCCAAAAGCGATAACTTGTACGCAACCGCAGCTCCGAGTCCACCGTGGGCAATATATTGTGCATTAGCCTATTCGAGGCATTTATTGAGCCCACTGTCGAGTTGAGTTTTCCAAATACCGGATCCTGCAGTGATGCAGTGTCCAAACGTGCATTCAGCGTCTCCTTGTTCTTGGTCACTGTGGCTTTGCGTGCCTTTTTCTTGGGCTTGGGTGCCGCTCCCTGTGCCGGTTCAATGCCATCAGCTGCACCGCCTTCTGCATTGCCAGCAATGCTATCGTCGCGATCAGCGGCGTTCAGCTGTTCTTCTGTCAGAGTGCGCGCATTGAGACCCGCTGACATGCGCATCGCATCCAGATAAATGGAATCTACACGCAAGCCATACACCTTTGAGGAGGCCTCCAGCGAAGAGCCAGCCATCTAAAAAATAATAAATAAATAATAAAAAGATGAGCAGAGAGTGGCGATAATCCACTGGAAAAGAAGACGCCTTATTTTGCTTACCTTAAAGTTGCTAAGGGACTTGTGATGTCTATCGAGCAGCGAAGAGAGGGTATCGATCAAGGACAAATTCCATGCATTGTCCCGGCTAAGCTTGTTGCCGTTATAGATCTCCAAGCAATTGCGTATTGTTTCATTCTCCTCGATCGACTCAAGGACACTGCTGTCCCGGGGCCGTGCTTGTTGATTCTGCAAATTTGAGCGGCGACGCGCCTCGCGACGTTCGGCTTCATCGTCGTTCACCCTGGTGGTGAGATCGCGCAGCATACTCTCACGGTGGTTGCCCATCGCTGAACGACGCAATGGCGTCTCCGAGCGAGGTAACGTCATGATCTCCAAATCCCAAAATCTGCAGAAATCTGCAAATCCAAGCCAAAACACAGAAAACTATTTCGGTCCACTCTTAATAGAGAATGGCGACTTTGCAGAACTTACAAAAACAACTGAAACCTCTCGCTGAAAATTATATTTTCCGAATGTTGGCGTTTGTTGAATTTAGGTTAATTATTTGCTTGTCTTTTGTGATTCAGTTTTCTTTTATGCCTCTTGTTTCGGTATTATGCTTGTGTTGGTATAGTTTACAGTTGCTTTCAAACGACGCCGCAATCTAGGGCTGCAATCAGTCTATCGATACTTTAGTGTTGAATAACAGCACGTTTGGGTAGAGCGTTCAACATTTTCTAAACAAGAACTTATGTTGTATACGTTATAAAAATTGTGCACGAAGTTGTACAAATATTTTAAGATGAGAGCTAGATTTTAGATATTTTTTAAAAATTACACGTAATTTGCTAGTCTAGCTGCGAAGCCAATTGTCAATAGACTAAATTTTGTGTGGGTCCCCGCCTAACTCTCTTTTGATATATTTTTCTATGGGTGCTTTATGTTAGTGTACGCTGGCCTAGTACCAAAAACATGCGCAAGTTTTGCAAAGGCTGAAAACAAAGTAGCAACAAAGTGCACAGTTAAAATGGGAGAGCTGTAATAAAAGTTGCCAGTTACAGATGTAATCAGCATAGAAACTAAAACGAAACTAAACAATGGATTTAATGTTATCTTATTTATATCTTCTTTAATTGCAGTTAATTCTTTTTTAAAAGCACAATTTCAAAGTGTGACGATTCTTTTGGGAGGACGACCTTAAGCATAAAAAATTATCACAAGAAAATTTAACGATCTAATTCTTAGATACTTGTTTTGTGGGAATACTGTGATTAAGGAAATTTCAATGTGTGAGTGTGTGTGTGTGTGTGAATGAGTGTGTGTTTGACAATTGTAATGCTAAATAAATTTGCTATCTTATTCCGCTAATTGTCTTATAACAATATTTTCCAGATTGTCCTGTTGTAAGAGGCGCAATTTTTGATCGTTGGCCAAATGTAGGATAGCATAAAACGCCACCGACGGCGACAGCGTATCGGACATTTTTTCTGTAAGAAGTTTGGGTAGGTCACCGTAGACGCCTTTAAAAGTCGCCATGCCTTTAGCATAGTGCTCCTGATTCGCTTTTGGATGTTTCGGTATCTTCTCCTCCTCGACGTTATTCAACAATTGCTTTTGAATCAAGGAATTGCAGCTGCGCTTAAGGTTCTTCATGTTAATAACCTTAGCGCGTTTTGCAAAAGGCACAATGACTTTGGTAACCTAGAATGAATGAGATAAGTTATGTTAAGTTCGCACAAAAATCAGATATTTATACATGAAATAAATTGTGTAAGCTGAATGATATATTACTGGACGTTGAAGTACTAACGAGCTGCACATTCAAGTGGCTAAACGATACCAAGCACGGGATTGTTAACGCACGGACCCAGACAAAACTGCAACCCACCCAACCGACCGAGGCTTCAAAACTATCTAAGCCAGCTTAAAGCCTCTGTCCAGAAAACGAGTCGGTAGACGACGGACACAGTTTTATATCTTCGGAATACATTAGTTCCCGAGAATGACTTACAACGGAAGGAAGGTCATTTATAAACAAAGTGAATAACAAAGAGTCAGGGTGACTTCCTTGCGGTACTCCGGAAGTAACCCGAACAAATTTAATTAAAATTCTGGGCGCATAATATAGTCACACATACTATACTTATTTTGAAATAAGTCGAGAATATATGAATTATAATTTCTGAGTTTTCAACACTCACCTGCGTGGGTGCTCCATCAAAGTCGGTGGCTATCTCGAGCACCGTATCGTTGCCTTGACGCGCCGTTGCATTACCCAGAGTAAAATTGCCACATGCAGCCGACTCCTTGTCCAGAGAATTGTCGCCCATGTCATCACCAGCATTGGTCGCCTGCATGCTGCTCACATTCATGTGAGTAGGCGAATTAGGCGTGTCCACATCGAAATGATCATTGTCAAAGAGCTCAACATCGTCGGCCACATCATCAGCAGTCGCATTCGGATTGATATCCATTTCGCCATCATCATCATCCGGGACACCAAATCTTCGGCTAACTTTAATGCTCGGTGCATAATCGTATTTGTAGAAATAATTGGGTTCAAACTCGAATTTGGTGGGCAGCATCAGTTTGCGGGAATCCCAGCGCTTTTGATAATTGGCCTTGCGCAGTTTCGTATTGGCATCCAGAGTCTGAAAGTGACTCTCCGTGAACACGCCAAATTGGAGCTGTTTGCTGCGGCGCTTTGCCGCCCTTGCAGCAGCGCGACGAGCTCGTATCGC
This sequence comes from Drosophila nr. medialis 2 BK-2023a, assembly GCA_035044325.1. NCBI lineage: Eukaryota > Metazoa > Arthropoda > Insecta > Diptera > Drosophilidae > Drosophila > Drosophila nr. medialis 2 BK-2023a. Next base: position 2,575,050 of record JAWNMH010000348.1, read on the forward strand.
GGCTGCTGTGGCACTGCTGCTGCCACCGGCTGAAATATTGTCCAGCTCATTGCTCTGCCCAATGGTGCTGCGTGCTCGCCCCCGCTTGAATTTCCAATGTGAGGGTCCCGCCCAGAACTGTGAGATTTTATCCATGGGCCTGTAGGAGTACTCCAGCTTCGAGCGGCCATCAACGGGTCGAAGATCGTCGATAAGCACCGGCTTATTGCGCAAGGCACGACAGTGTTTCAACGCTGTAAGTTCTTCGGCTGTTAGCTCCTCGACCTCCTCTGTGTAGTCCACCGGAAGAACGATTGACGCTAGCCCATCCAGCTCCTGCATGGGCTCGCACTCAGCATTGATGTCAAAGGCCATGGATAGCTCATTGGGATTGTCAGGAAAGTCATCCGCATTATCCACTCCATTATCATCAGTCTCTGTTATATGCTCGGCAGCTGATTGTTCGTTCGCATTGGTCGGATTGGGAGCATCGGTAATGATGTAACCGGAGTGCAGCGGACGCAACTTCAACTGTTGATCGTAGCGTCGCAACTTTATGGCCCACTCGGCACTGACCAGCGACTGCGTGTCCAAGTTTTTGGTATCCGGATCCACCGAGATGTAATCTTTCACTTCCGCCGGCAGCTCCTCTGAGTTCCAAAAGCGATAACTTGTACGCAACCGCAGCTCCGAGTCCACCGTGGGCAATATATTGTGCATTAGCCTATTCGAGGCATTTATTGAGCCCACTGTCGAGTTGAGTTTTCCAAATACCGGATCCTGCAGTGATGCAGTGTCCAAACGTGCATTCAGCGTCTCCTTGTTCTTGGTCACTGTGGCTTTGCGTGCCTTTTTCTTGGGCTTGGGTGCCGCTCCCTGTGCCGGTTCAATGCCATCAGCTGCACCGCCTTCTGCATTGCCAGCAATGCTATCGTCGCGATCAGCGGCGTTCAGCTGTTCTTCTGTCAGAGTGCGCGCATTGAGACCCGCTGACATGCGCATCGCATCCAGATAAATGGAATCTACACGCAAGCCATACACCTTTGAGGAGGCCTCCAGCGAAGAGCCAGCCATCTAAAAAATAATAAATAAATAATAAAAAGATGAGCAGAGAGTGGCGATAATCCACTGGAAAAGAAGACGCCTTATTTTGCTTACCTTAAAGTTGCTAAGGGACTTGTGATGTCTATCGAGCAGCGAAGAGAGGGTATCGATCAAGGACAAATTCCATGCATTGTCCCGGCTAAGCTTGTTGCCGTTATAGATCTCCAAGCAATTGCGTATTGTTTCATTCTCCTCGATCGACTCAAGGACACTGCTGTCCCGGGGCCGTGCTTGTTGATTCTGCAAATTTGAGCGGCGACGCGCCTCGCGACGTTCGGCTTCATCGTCGTTCACCCTGGTGGTGAGATCGCGCAGCATACTCTCACGGTGGTTGCCCATCGCTGAACGACGCAATGGCGTCTCCGAGCGAGGTAACGTCATGATCTCCAAATCCCAAAATCTGCAGAAATCTGCAAATCCAAGCCAAAACACAGAAAACTATTTCGGTCCACTCTTAATAGAGAATGGCGACTTTGCAGAACTTACAAAAACAACTGAAACCTCTCGCTGAAAATTATATTTTCCGAATGTTGGCGTTTGTTGAATTTAGGTTAATTATTTGCTTGTCTTTTGTGATTCAGTTTTCTTTTATGCCTCTTGTTTCGGTATTATGCTTGTGTTGGTATAGTTTACAGTTGCTTTCAAACGACGCCGCAATCTAGGGCTGCAATCAGTCTATCGATACTTTAGTGTTGAATAACAGCACGTTTGGGTAGAGCGTTCAACATTTTCTAAACAAGAACTTATGTTGTATACGTTATAAAAATTGTGCACGAAGTTGTACAAATATTTTAAGATGAGAGCTAGATTTTAGATATTTTTTAAAAATTACACGTAATTTGCTAGTCTAGCTGCGAAGCCAATTGTCAATAGACTAAATTTTGTGTGGGTCCCCGCCTAACTCTCTTTTGATATATTTTTCTATGGGTGCTTTATGTTAGTGTACGCTGGCCTAGTACCAAAAACATGCGCAAGTTTTGCAAAGGCTGAAAACAAAGTAGCAACAAAGTGCACAGTTAAAATGGGAGAGCTGTAATAAAAGTTGCCAGTTACAGATGTAATCAGCATAGAAACTAAAACGAAACTAAACAATGGATTTAATGTTATCTTATTTATATCTTCTTTAATTGCAGTTAATTCTTTTTTAAAAGCACAATTTCAAAGTGTGACGATTCTTTTGGGAGGACGACCTTAAGCATAAAAAATTATCACAAGAAAATTTAACGATCTAATTCTTAGATACTTGTTTTGTGGGAATACTGTGATTAAGGAAATTTCAATGTGTGAGTGTGTGTGTGTGTGTGAATGAGTGTGTGTTTGACAATTGTAATGCTAAATAAATTTGCTATCTTATTCCGCTAATTGTCTTATAACAATATTTTCCAGATTGTCCTGTTGTAAGAGGCGCAATTTTTGATCGTTGGCCAAATGTAGGATAGCATAAAACGCCACCGACGGCGACAGCGTATCGGACATTTTTTCTGTAAGAAGTTTGGGTAGGTCACCGTAGACGCCTTTAAAAGTCGCCATGCCTTTAGCATAGTGCTCCTGATTCGCTTTTGGATGTTTCGGTATCTTCTCCTCCTCGACGTTATTCAACAATTGCTTTTGAATCAAGGAATTGCAGCTGCGCTTAAGGTTCTTCATGTTAATAACCTTAGCGCGTTTTGCAAAAGGCACAATGACTTTGGTAACCTAGAATGAATGAGATAAGTTATGTTAAGTTCGCACAAAAATCAGATATTTATACATGAAATAAATTGTGTAAGCTGAATGATATATTACTGGACGTTGAAGTACTAACGAGCTGCACATTCAAGTGGCTAAACGATACCAAGCACGGGATTGTTAACGCACGGACCCAGACAAAACTGCAACCCACCCAACCGACCGAGGCTTCAAAACTATCTAAGCCAGCTTAAAGCCTCTGTCCAGAAAACGAGTCGGTAGACGACGGACACAGTTTTATATCTTCGGAATACATTAGTTCCCGAGAATGACTTACAACGGAAGGAAGGTCATTTATAAACAAAGTGAATAACAAAGAGTCAGGGTGACTTCCTTGCGGTACTCCGGAAGTAACCCGAACAAATTTAATTAAAATTCTGGGCGCATAATATAGTCACACATACTATACTTATTTTGAAATAAGTCGAGAATATATGAATTATAATTTCTGAGTTTTCAACACTCACCTGCGTGGGTGCTCCATCAAAGTCGGTGGCTATCTCGAGCACCGTATCGTTGCCTTGACGCGCCGTTGCATTACCCAGAGTAAAATTGCCACATGCAGCCGACTCCTTGTCCAGAGAATTGTCGCCCATGTCATCACCAGCATTGGTCGCCTGCATGCTGCTCACATTCATGTGAGTAGGCGAATTAGGCGTGTCCACATCGAAATGATCATTGTCAAAGAGCTCAACATCGTCGGCCACATCATCAGCAGTCGCATTCGGATTGATATCCATTTCGCCATCATCATCATCCGGGACACCAAATCTTCGGCTAACTTTAATGCTCGGTGCATAATCGTATTTGTAGAAATAATTGGGTTCAAACTCGAATTTGGTGGGCAGCATCAGTTTGCGGGAATCCCAGCGCTTTTGATAATTGGCCTTGCGCAGTTTCGTATTGGCATCCAGAGTCTGAAAGTGACTCTCCGTGAACACGCCAAATTGGAGCTGTTTGCTGCGGCGCTTTGCCGCCCTTGCAGCAGCGCGACGAGCTCGTATCGCGGCTGCTGTGGCACTGCTGCTGCCACCGGCTGAAATATTGTCCAGCTCATTGCTCTGCCCAATGGTGCTGCGTGCTCGCCCCCGCTTGAATTTCCAATGTGAGGGTCCCGCCCAGAACTGTGAGATTTTATCCATGGGCCTGTAGGAGTACTCCAGCTTCGAGCGGCCATCAACGGGTCGAAGATCGTCGATAAGCACCGGCTTATTGCGCAAGGCACGACAGTGTTTCAACGCTGTAAGTTCTTCGGCTGTTAGCTCCTCGACCTCCTCTGTGTAGTCCACCGGAAGAACGATTGACGCTAGCCCATCCAGCTCCTGCATGGGCTCGCACTCAGCATTGATGTCAAAGGCCATGGATAGCTCATTGGGATTGTCAGGAAAGTCATCCGCATTATCCACTCCATTATCATCAGTCTCTGTTATATGCTCGGCAGCTGATTGTTCGTTCGCATTGGTCGGATTGGGAGCATCGGTAATGATGTAACCGGAGTGCAGCGGACGCAACTTCAACTGTTGATCGTAGCGTCGCAACTTTATGGCCCACTCGGCACTGACCAGCGACTGCGTGTCCAAGTTTTTGGTATCCGGATCCACCGAGATGTAATCTTTCACTTCCGCCGGCAGCTCCTCTGAGTTCCAAAAGCGATAACTTGTACGCAACCGCAGCTCCGAGTCCACCGTGGGCAATATATTGTGCATTAGCCTATTCGAGGCATTTATTGAGCCCACTGTCGAGTTGAGTTTTCCAAATACCGGATCCTGCAGTGATGCAGTGTCCAAACGTGCATTCAGCGTCTCCTTGTTCTTGGTCACTGTGGCTTTGCGTGCCTTTTTCTTGGGCTTGGGTGCCGCTCCCTGTGCCGGTTCAATGCCATCAGCTGCACCGCCTTCTGCATTGCCAGCAATGCTATCGTCGCGATCAGCGGCGTTCAGCTGTTCTTCTGTCAGAGTGCGCGCATTGAGACCCGCTGACATGCGCATCGCATCCAGATAAATGGAATCTACACGCAAGCCATACACCTTTGAGGAGGCCTCCAGCGAAGAGCCAGCCATCTAAAAAATAATAAATAAATAATAAAAAGATGAGCAGAGAGTGGCGATAATCCACTGGAAAAGAAGACGCCTTATTTTGCTTACCTTAAAGTTGCTAAGGGACTTGTGATGTCTATCGAGCAGCGAAGAGAGGGTATCGATCAAGGACAAATTCCATGCATTGTCCCGGCTAAGCTTGTTGCCGTTATAGATCTCCAAGCAATTGCGTATTGTTTCATTCTCCTCGATCGACTCAAGGACACTGCTGTCCCGGGGCCGTGCTTGTTGATTCTGCAAATTTGAGCGGCGACGCGCCTCGCGACGTTCGGCTTCATCGTCGTTCACCCTGGTGGTGAGATCGCGCAGCATACTCTCACGGTGGTTGCCCATCGCTGAACGACGCAATGGCGTCTCCGAGCGAGGTAACGTCATGATCTCCAAATCCCAAAATCTGCAGAAATCTGCAAATCCAAGCCAAAACACAGAAAACTATTTCGGTCCACTCTTAATAGAGAATGGCGACTTTGCAGAACTTACAAAAACAACTGAAACCTCTCGCTGAAAATTATATTTTCCGAATGTTGGCGTTTGTTGAATTTAGGTTAATTATTTGCTTGTCTTTTGTGATTCAGTTTTCTTTTATGCCTCTTGTTTCGGTATTATGCTTGTGTTGGTATAGTTTACAGTTGCTTTCAAACGACGCCGCAATCTAGGGCTGCAATCAGTCTATCGATACTTTAGTGTTGAATAACAGCACGTTTGGGTAGAGCGTTCAACATTTTCTAAACAAGAACTTATGTTGTATACGTTATAAAAATTGTGCACGAAGTTGTACAAATATTTTAAGATGAGAGCTAGATTTTAGATATTTTTTAAAAATTACACGTAATTTGCTAGTCTAGCTGCGAAGCCAATTGTCAATAGACTAAATTTTGTGTGGGTCCCCGCCTAACTCTCTTTTGATATATTTTTCTATGGGTGCTTTATGTTAGTGTACGCTGGCCTAGTACCAAAAACATGCGCAAGTTTTGCAAAGGCTGAAAACAAAGTAGCAACAAAGTGCACAGTTAAAATGGGAGAGCTGTAATAAAAGTTGCCAGTTACAGATGTAATCAGCATAGAAACTAAAACGAAACTAAACAATGGATTTAATGTTATCTTATTTATATCTTCTTTAATTGCAGTTAATTCTTTTTTAAAAGCACAATTTCAAAGTGTGACGATTCTTTTGGGAGGACGACCTTAAGCATAAAAAATTATCACAAGAAAATTTAACGATCTAATTCTTAGATACTTGTTTTGTGGGAATACTGTGATTAAGGAAATTTCAATGTGTGAGTGTGTGTGTGTGTGTGAATGAGTGTGTGTTTGACAATTGTAATGCTAAATAAATTTGCTATCTTATTCCGCTAATTGTCTTATAACAATATTTTCCAGATTGTCCTGTTGTAAGAGGCGCAATTTTTGATCGTTGGCCAAATGTAGGATAGCATAAAACGCCACCGACGGCGACAGCGTATCGGACATTTTTTCTGTAAGAAGTTTGGGTAGGTCACCGTAGACGCCTTTAAAAGTCGCCATGCCTTTAGCATAGTGCTCCTGATTCGCTTTTGGATGTTTCGGTATCTTCTCCTCCTCGACGTTATTCAACAATTGCTTTTGAATCAAGGAATTGCAGCTGCGCTTAAGGTTCTTCATGTTAATAACCTTAGCGCGTTTTGCAAAAGGCACAATGACTTTGGTAACCTAGAATGAATGAGATAAGTTATGTTAAGTTCGCACAAAAATCAGATATTTATACATGAAATAAATTGTGTAAGCTGAATGATATATTACTGGACGTTGAAGTACTAACGAGCTGCACATTCAAGTGGCTAAACGATACCAAGCACGGGATTGTTAACGCACGGACCCAGACAAAACTGCAACCCACCCAACCGACCGAGGCTTCAAAACTATCTAAGCCAGCTTAAAGCCTCTGTCCAGAAAACGAGTCGGTAGACGACGGACACAGTTTTATATCTTCGGAATACATTAGTTCCCGAGAATGACTTACAACGGAAGGAAGGTCATTTATAAACAAAGTGAATAACAAAGAGTCAGGGTGACTTCCTTGCGGTACTCCGGAAGTAACCCGAACAAATTTAATTAAAATTCTGGGCGCATAATATAGTCACACATACTATACTTATTTTGAAATAAGTCGAGAATATATGAATTATAATTTCTGAGTTTTCAACACTCACCTGCGTGGGTGCTCCATCAAAGTCGGTGGCTATCTCGAGCACCGTATCGTTGCCTTGACGCGCCGTTGCATTACCCAGAGTAAAATTGCCACATGCAGCCGACTCCTTGTCCAGAGAATTGTCGCCCATGTCATCACCAGCATTGGTCGCCTGCATGCTGCTCACATTCATGTGAGTAGGCGAATTAGGCGTGTCCACATCGAAATGATCATTGTCAAAGAGCTCAACATCGTCGGCCACATCATCAGCAGTCGCATTCGGATTGATATCCATTTCGCCATCATCATCATCCGGGACACCAAATCTTCGGCTAACTTTAATGCTCGGTGCATAATCGTATTTGTAGAAATAATTGGGTTCAAACTCGAATTTGGTGGGCAGCATCAGTTTGCGGGAATCCCAGCGCTTTTGATAATTGGCCTTGCGCAGTTTCGTATTGGCATCCAGAGTCTGAAAGTGACTCTCCGTGAACACGCCAAATTGGAGCTGTTTGCTGCGGCGCTTTGCCGCCCTTGCAGCAGCGCGACGAGCTCGTATCGCGGCTGCTGTGGCACTGCTGCTGCCACCGGCTGAAATATTGTCCAGCTCATTGCTCTGCCCAATGGTGCTGCGTGCTCGCCCCCGCTTGAATTTCCAATGTGAGGGTCCCGCCCAGAACTGTGAGATTTTATCCATGGGCCTGTAGGAGTACTCCAGCTTCGAGCGGCCATCAACGGGTCGAAGATCGTCGATAAGCACCGGCTTATTGCGCAAGGCACGACAGTGTTTCAACGCTGTAAGTTCTTCGGCTGTTAGCTCCTCGACCTCCTCTGTGTAGTCCACCGGAAGAACGATTGACGCTAGCCCATCCAGCTCCTGCATGGGCTCGCACTCAGCATTGATGTCAAAGGCCATGGATAGCTCATTGGGATTGTCAGGAAAGTCATCCGCATTATCCACTCCATTATCATCAGTCTCTGTTATATGCTCGGCAGCTGATTGTTCGTTCGCATTGGTCGGATTGGGAGCATCGGTAATGATGTAACCGGAGTGCAGCGGACGCAACTTCAACTGTTGATCGTAGCGTCGCAACTTTATGGCCCACTCGGCACTGACCAGCGACTGCGTGTCCAAGTTTTTGGTATCCGGATCCACCGAGATGTAATCTTTCACTTCCGCCGGCAGCTCCTCTGAGTTCCAAAAGCGATAACTTGTACGCAACCGCAGCTCCGAGTCCACCGTGGGCAATATATTGTGCATTAGCCTATTCGAGGCATTTATTGAGCCCACTGTCGAGTTGAGTTTTCCAAATACCGGATCCTGCAGTGATGCAGTGTCCAAACGTGCATTCAGCGTCTCCTTGTTCTTGGTCACTGTGGCTTTGCGTGCCTTTTTCTTGGGCTTGGGTGCCGCTCCCTGTGCCGGTTCAATGCCATCAGCTGCACCGCCTTCTGCATTGCCAGCAATGCTATCGTCGCGATCAGCGGCGTTCAGCTGTTCTTCTGTCAGAGTGCGCGCATTGAGACCCGCTGACATGCGCATCGCATCCAGATAAATGGAATCTACACGCAAGCCATACACCTTTGAGGAGGCCTCCAGCGAAGAGCCAGCCATCTAAAAAATAATAAATAAATAATAAAAAGATGAGCAGAGAGTGGCGATAATCCACTGGAAAAGAAGACGCCTTATTTTGCTTACCTTAAAGTTGCTAAGGGACTTGTGATGTCTATCGAGCAGCGAAGAGAGGGTATCGATCAAGGACAAATTCCATGCATTGTCCCGGCTAAGCTTGTTGCCGTTATAGATCTCCAAGCAATTGCGTATTGTTTCATTCTCCTCGATCGACTCAAGGACACTGCTGTCCCGGGGCCGTGCTTGTTGATTCTGCAAATTTGAGCGGCGACGCGCCTCGCGACGTTCGGCTTCATCGTCGTTCACCCTGGTGGTGAGATCGCGCAGCATACTCTCACGGTGGTTGCCCATCGCTGAACGACGCAATGGCGTCTCCGAGCGAGGTAACGTCATGATCTCCAAATCCCAAAATCTGCAGAAATCTGCAAATCCAAGCCAAAACACAGAAAACTATTTCGGTCCACTCTTAATAGAGAATGGCGACTTTGCAGAACTTACAAAAACAACTGAAACCTCTCGCTGAAAGTTATATTTTCCGAATGTTGGCGTTTGTTGAATTTAGGTTAATTATTTGCTTGTCTTTTGTGATTCAGTTTTCTTTTATGCCTCTTGTTTCGGTATTATGCTTGTGTTGGTATAGTTTACAGTTGCTTTCAAACGACGCCGCAATCTAGGGCTGCAATCAGTCTATCGATACTTTAGTGTTGAATAACAGCACGTTTGGGTAGAGCGTTCAACATTTTCTAAACAAGAACTTATGTTGTATCCGTTATAAAAATTGTGCACGAAGTTGTACAAATATTTTAAGATGAGAGCTAGATTTTAGATATTTTTTAAAAATTACACGTAATTTGCTAGTCTAGCTGCGAAGCCAATTGTCAATAGACTAAATTTTGTGTGGGTCCCCGCCTAACTCTCTTTTGATATATTTTTCTATGGGTGCTTTATGTTAGTGTACGCTGGCCTAGTACCAAAAACATGTTCGATGTTTACCAGCACTTGACAGCAACATATCTGTGCAGCCCTCGATGGCGGCAAACCGACGCTGGACAAACGGACATGCATACATACATCTGATCGTCGTCGTGCGCAGCTCAGGAACATTGTTGTTTTGTGTAAAAAAAAGAATAGTTTAAAGTTAATTTGCGATCGCAGCAATAGTTCAATGTAAACAATTTGTAAATGTAGTGGCGCGCTTATGTGTACAATTAAGTTAATTGTCGTTCTGTGTGTGTACACGAATATTCGTAAATAACTGCACATTTGCATTGCGCAGCAAACTTAACGGGCATAGAAACAGTTATAGAGAAAATTTACAGGAAGTGGAATATAAGATTAAAACAACATGGCCCGCGACACGCAGGGCACACAGGCCACCCAAAGTCAGGCGTCCAATATTTGGACGCAGGTCGAGAGCCAACCGATGGAGAATATCGTTTGGGGCCGACTCTATGGCAAGAATATTAAAATCAAGTCCCTCGGTACGAGCATCAAGCCATACAAAATTATCTATACGCATTCGCCCTTTTGTGTTGGTAACTGTTGCACTAAAATTACGTTTTATGTTAATAATATTGTGTTTCCTTTGTGTTTAGGTTTTTTTTTTTAAGTTTTGTATGTATAAGACCAAAAAGATAAGATCCCTGTGTCAATATTGCCATATTCCTCTATCCCTACCTCATGCAATAAAAAAATGCTTTGAACAGTTCAATTTGGTTCATAAAAATATTAAGCTTGCAGAAGCTGCATAAACAAACAGTTATATAATAATATGTGTGGCAAGCAACCATGTCCAGTTGTCTGTTTTTAAGCCAACTAAAAACATTGATGTATTTAACTGCAGATAGCACATAATGTATGTCAAAAGATAATTGTTCGTGTTGCTAATTTTTAAACCACTGATTTCTATTAACATTTTTTATGTGATTTTACGAAACTTAATTAGCTCTAAAATATCACAGAAATAACTTATTATCTGTGTTTTAAAACAAATGTAAATTATTAAAATTCTTTTCAGCGTACCGTATATATTATAAATACATTTTTTTCAGTTTAAATTTTATTTTTGATTTAATTAAATCAATCTAATGAGTAAATAAAGATAGACTAATATACTCTTCTATCTTATAACATTTACTGGTTTCTTTTTTCAGACCTAAACAACGACGAATTTTCAGCGGGACGTGGGGAAGTAAATGATTTAATATTGACACTCAATGATTTGCCTGAGAAAATCTTATCGCGCATATCCAAAGTGCATTTTGTCATAAAGCGTGCAAACTGTGATCTGACAAATCCGGTTTATATACAGGTAGGCAGCTAAAACTATGCACCCAAAATAATAATACAATAAATAAAATGTTATTTGCAACCCCTAGGATCTCTCTCGCAATGGTACTTTTGTGAATGGTGAAAAGATTGGCACAAACAAAACGCGTATTCTACAAAATGACGACATCATAGCGCTCTCGCATCCCACCTACAAGGGTAAGTTCTGTTCCCGATTCAAAATCTGCAGCATTTACATTTCATACCTGATTCTATTGTTTTAGCTTTTGTCTTCAAGGATCTCAGTCCAAATGAGGCAATTGGCCTGCCTACGGAAATTACTGCTACCTATTATATAAATCGCAAACTGGGCTCAGGTGCCTACGGACTAGTGAGGCTAGTTTATGAACGACGCACTTGCGAGCAATTCGCCATGAAAATAGTTAAGAAGAATATGCTTGAGGTGAGCGCACATCCCAACAACAATCTCAACGATCCGGAGCGTGTGTTAAATGAGGCTAAGATTATGAAGAATCTTTCGCATCCGTGCGTGGTGCGCATGCATGACATTGTCGATAAACCGGATTCCGTTTATATGGTGCTGGAGTTCATGCGCGGCGGCGATTTGCTAAATCGCATCATCACCAAAAAACTACTCAGCGAGGATACATCCAAATTGTATTTCTATCAAATGTGCCATGCAGTTAAATATTTGCACGATAGAGGTAGGTAAAACCTAAATCGAGCCTCATTTCGATAATTCAAGCTGAATAACAATGAATATCTGACCACATAAGGTATATGTATTCTCGATCAATACTCGAGTTGATTATGTATATACTTTGATATCATATTGATTATCAAATTACCCAAAAATAAACACATTCATTTTAAACATTCAAGCGCACATTTTTTTAACGTGTTAATTTGACATAAGTATTTTTAAATGTTTGATTAAAAGATCAACAAACTAAATGCTAATCAAATAAACTGTTTTCTTTCCGTAGGCATTACGCACCGCGATCTGAAGCCGGACAATGTGCTGCTGGAGTCCAACGATGAAGATACGCTGCTTAAGGTATCCGACTTTGGGCTGAGCAAATTTGTGCACAAGGATTCAGTTATGCGTACGCTATGCGGCACGCCCCTTTACGTAGCGCCAGAGGTGCTCATCACTGGCGGACGTGCGTCCTACACCCAAAAAGTTGACATTTGGAGTCTGGGTGTGGTTCTCTACACATGGTAAGGCAATGCATATTCGCAAACTCCCAGCTATAAGCGTTTAAATGAATCTGATTATATTGCAGCTTGAGTGGCACCCTGCCCTTTTCGGATGAGTACGGGTCACCGGCTGGCGAGCAGATTAAAAAGGGCCAATTTCGCTTCCGTCATCCTGCTTGGCAGAATATTTCACAGCGTGCCAAGTTGCTAATCAAACAGATGCTCATTGTGGATCCCGAGAAGCGACCCTCAATCGATGCTGTGCTCAAGTGCAACTGGCTGCGGGACACAACGATTCTGCAAAAGGCTAAACGTCTTATGAAGCTGGTGGATATGGAGATCGGTGACGACGAAAACAATTTCCTTGAGCCACCCAATAAGCGGCGGCGGCAGTGATAGCGCCTCAGCGCAAGCGAGCTAACGTGAAAAACTTTTAATTTTCTGGAAAAATTAATCGACCATTTTTTTCCCATTGCAACGGAACAGGAAAAGCTGCCATTTAACTTTAATTCATTCCCCTATTTAAAAGTATTTTCTCTGCGGTTGTTTTTTTTTTACGTATTGTTTATTGTAAATTTTTCAGTTGCGTCTCATTCAACGTTGTTAAAAAGAAAAACCAAAATTTAAATTTATTGCATTTATTGACGCGATTATAATTTAAATTTAATTATAATTAAATGTACATAAATAAGATGACTTTAACGGTTGTTGCTTATTTGAAATAAAAAGATTATTGTTTAAATATTTGTCTTATAGCTGTTTTCAATCCCATTCTATTACTTTTAATACCAGCTAAATAAAGGGTCATCATTTCTGTTGACCTCCAAAATAATTCTAGCACAAAAACAAAGAACTGTTTTGTGAATGAGTATGAATCTAATCCTTTCCTAATCTAATCCGAATTTTTAGTTAAACACCAAAGTTGAATTTGTTAATTGGAAGTTGTCCATCAGATTTGTATTTATATTTATATCTATAAAAGTAAATGCAATATAAAATTAGTCTATGGATCAAAACAAGCCTTAACTTAAAGCTAATACAACATTGTTGTCTCTGGAAACACAGAGTATATTTCATTGTATTTTTTTATGTAAACCTAAAAAAAAGTGCATTAATCTAAAAAAAAACCCAGACATAAGAAGTTATAAATATTGTGTTCTATAGCTTATGCGTGGCCAATTTGCGGCCGTGTCCAATGGTCAGCAGTGTCTTCTCATCCCGCCAAATTGCATCCGTGAGCCGAGTGTGGGGATTCTCGCTGGTGTATACAAATTCGTGGTTGTTGCCAGCCACTTTGGCAATCCTAACCGCAGCGGGCTGGTTACTCATGGCTGCCAAATGGGAGCTGGAAGGGAGGCTTTTTAGCTTAGACTTTACAAGTTAATTAATTATAATTTACCCATTCACGAGCAGCTGCGACACATGCCCCACATTGAAGTAGGCATCTGTTTGCTGCAGCTTGCGTGGCACACGTATATCCACTGTGTGCACATTGCCATCGTAGTCGCCCAGATAAATGTAATTGTCGCCCTGCAACTCACAGGGCGTTGACCAAGCGGCGCAACTGAAACTCAGCAAATGCGTCTTGTCCTCATAGAGGCAACTGGAGGCGGGAGTCGTGGCACGCAAATCCCAGAGACGCGCACAGCCGCCACGATCACAGGTGATGAGCTGTGCGGTACTTATGGCCGATGTAGCCAAGCCAGTTAATTTATTTGTGTGAGCTGCGCTTGCGCGATAAATGCTACACAAATTGGCACCGGACAGATCCCAGACCTTCAAAAAGTAATCAATTTGAATACAATAAGATACCCTGTATTCCAAACTTACATTAAGGGTATTGTTCAAGCAGGTGGAGACCGCTTGCTGTGGGTGAGACTTGAAAACGCACAGCTGATTTATGGGCGCCTTGTGGGCCGTATCCTCGCCGACGAGGAACAAGCAATACGGTGACTGGGAATTCCGCACCGCGGAGTACGTGGACCAGGCCTGGAGTCTGGCATCACCCAGGGCCACCAGCAGCACATTGTTTTCTGCGTAGCGCAATATATTAACGGTATATTCGCATTGCAGCTTGAAGTTAGCATTGTCCACCGACATGTGATCCGTTCGACTGTAGCCAAAAAGCATGCCCCACCACTGGACACCTTCGCGATGATTGGTGGCCAGCGCCACATATTGCAGTTCATTTATGGAGATGCTGTCGAAGCAGTCATGCAGACGAGGCGATAAATCATCAAGGCGCGCATTCATGTCGGCCACGTTCAGATTGGGATAGTCCACATTGCCAGCGAGTTCCCTGGCCGGTGGCGGTTGGTGAGTGACAGGCGTTTGGTAAGTTACCGAACTTCTTTGTGGAAACATGATTGCCGATCTAAATATTATCCGCAATATCAGAAAATATCAGATCCAATCCCAATACAAACGCGTGCCGGCAAAAAAAACCAACTCGTTAGAAATGTAAAAACATCGGTTCCAAGCACTTATCGATTTGTATCACAACACAAGCGATGTAAATCGTTATTGGGCCTAACCGTGGAATGTCAAAACCATATGTACTCTTCCGCCAAATTTGAATGTACGAAAAGTGTTTTCAATCGGATATTAATTGTATTATAGAAATGACTCGAAATCAAAGAATATAATAGTAAATCTCATTTTAGGGCATTTATGGAAACTTCCTCACTAACGGAAATTGTTTTTCCTTGTTGCTGTTAATTCAAAATACTCTTGATTACCGGTCATTTTTTAAATGATATATGGTTTGCTTACATTTTCGCAGTGAATGTTAAATATTCCTAGTGGTGGACCGAAATTATCGAAAGTAGTACAGACAGTGAGTGCAAGAAAATGATTTGAGAACGACCGTTGATATAAATTATGCTGCATTTTAGACACATCAAAACTTTACGGCGCATAACAAAAATTTATTTTTATGTGCGAGAGACTACCCTCGATGTATTATTTTTCGCTTTGGCATGTCGACTACTCATGAATGCAATGTACAACACTGGCTTATCGGCCCAATACTCATTGCCGCAATTCTGGTAGAATTCCGAGAGAAATAACATTACATTAACAGTAAACAACATGTACGCCAACGCGACAGACGTGTTCGTTCCGCAATTCTAGCGATAATTTAGTTTGCACTTCTCATGCGGAGAAGCCTACGTTACAAATAGCACACAATGACAAAACATACAAATTAAAACTGAACCAACCATCCTTGTACGGAGTCGCAAAATACATTTATATAAGACAAGTTGAATGCAACATTGAAGAGGAACAGGAACAGGCAACATGTAAACACAGAAATCCGATCAAAAAATAAATGCATTCAATATAAATTGCATATGTATATGTAAATTCAAGCAATTATGCAAACAATTTCTCAACATTAAATGCTCAAATTTTGCTAACAATAATAATATATAAATATACAAAAAAGTCAGTTCAACATTAAGCACAAAAAAAAACAACAACAAAAAATCAAAACAAAAGAAAAGCGCACAAATTAATTCTATTAACATCAAGTGAACTCAACATGGACACGGGCAATGTTATGGACATTTATGCCATTTATTTATTCCGTCCCGGAAGTTCGCCCGTTGATTGGTGCGAGGGCAATTATTTAATATCATCGAATATTGCTGAGTTCGTCAACACGGTGCGTATGTGTAATAAATACATAGATATATTATGTATATATATACATAAATATATGAGCATTGCCTTGACAAAGGAATTACGCGGTTAGACAACACTTGCTATTGCCAGCTGTAGTTCGAACGGTTCTTTGTATCATTTGTTATTGCATTTCATTAACTGCGTTTCGCATACCGTAAGCTATCTGCGTAGAATCCTATGCAAACGTTAATGCGTATATATATTTCGTCATATTTATCACAGACAAACCGAAGCCTTGTCGTATTATATATAATGAGTAATTGGCTTTGTCGTTATTCCTTTGTATAAATCCAAGAACGTGTGTAATCAGCTGTATACCCTGCACCCATTGAATATGACCAAAAGGGGTATAATTAAATTGTGCAAAAGTAGGAAGCATTTGCGACCCCAAACAATATATGCAGCGGTTCTTGACACATCCACATCGATACAATATGCTTGGGTACAGGGCATAACCTAGTCGACTTCTCTCGCCCAAAGAAAACTTGTTTTCATGGTTTTGCTTTTAAATCTTTTGTTCACTTCTTATCAACTGTTTGGAATTTCAATACTAAGTATTCTTACAGGAAATTAGGACACCAAACAGTAGCATCTAAATCGCTAATCGTGTAACGCCGAAAATAACACCAAATGAAATCGACTTTCAATTAATATGGAAACGTTTTGAGTATTATTAAATTTTACTGCCATTAACGAAATGTTGATGATAATTTCTCAAAATAATATTTGAACATACAAAGGCTAATAGATGAATTATAATTTAAGCAGACTTGTATTTTTTTTCTTATCACCTTGATTGATGACAGCTCTGATTTCACACGATCTATCACAATAAAATTTTATGTACAATATACGTAAATGGGGGCGCTCCATCAAACTGATAAGAAATGTAATGTGTAGATTAAAATTAGTTTGCTCGAACCTAAAAGTCAAATCGCTACACAAACATAAATATTAACACAGACTGAACTTTTGGCTTACAAACTGGATATTATTCATTTGATTTATTTAAGTGGCTTTTTCAAAATGCTTTTAATATAATGAATCTCTAATGATGATGATGGAGATACACATTCAATTGCTTAATTAGCTGCCAGCTCCAATTTGTTTACTTTGGGGGCATTTACTGAATTGCCTTGTCTGCCGACTTTCTCTATGACGTGTTGCACTTAAATTTATTTTTATTCTTACTCTCTCAACTTACATAAACAAAGTGTATTTAAATTTGTTTTTTAATTTCCTTTTTTTGCTCTGCTTGTCGCACTCATTTTATAATTTAATTATGCATTGTCTCGCACACCTTTTGACGCATTCTTTGTTGCCGTGTTTCGTGTTGTTTGTATAAAACGAAACACAAATTGTACAAAATGATGAAATGTGATTTAACAAATGACATGACAAACCTTTCGACACACACCGCATACCCCACGAAATGGTTAATTCAGTTGGCATGTGGCCAAATTATGGCTCAAAAGCAGTAGTCCCAACATTGAAAAATAAAATACTGGCTACGTCAGTGGAAGAAGCTCGGCCCATTAACATATTCTCATACATATGTATATTTCTTGATCTTGTAATAATATTTGTTAGGCCTATTAATTTATGCATTTGAATATAATTAAAGATTGTATTTTCTTTCAGCAAAACAGAATGCTAAAAAAATTTGTATCTTTTAGTTTATTTATTTTTGTTATATAATCAATAATTTATATATGCTAAATTAATCTCTTCGCTTTTGCAGTTCAGCAACTTTCTATTCATTCTACTGCCGCCAGTATTAATTGTGCTGTTTAAGGAGTACGGACGTTTTGTCACGCCCGGAATACATTTGCTCTGGGTGCTGCTAATTGTCGTGGGTCTGAGCTCCATGTATTTTCATGCCACGCTCAGCTTGTTGGGTCAACTGCTCGATGAACTGGCCATTCTGTGGGTGTTTCTAGCCGGTTTCTCGCTGTTCTATCCCAAGCGCTACTATCCAAAGTTCGTGAAGAACAATCGGTAAATTCTTCAAATTAATTGATATAAAAAATGATAAGTGCAAAAACACCTTTGTCTACTTCACAGCAAAGCCTTCAGTTGGCTCATGTTACTGTCGGCCATTATCGCAACGGCTTTGTGCTTGTGGAAGCCCATAGTTAATGCCTTTGTTCTGATGCTCATGGGTGTGCCGACAATGATAATGCTCTACACTGAACTGCAGAGGTATGATATGATTATGTTGCCCACCCAAAAACTTAACTCCTTATCAGTTGCACTTGTTTGCACTTGCTTACACTTGCTGGCTTTGACCGATAAGTCAAACAAAGCCAACCACTATCGCCCATTATATACATATACACATATCCATGCATATTATCTAATCCTTATCAAGTTTCATGCATGTTTAACAATCGGTTGTATCAATCGCGGAAAGGTAACTTTTTTCCATATACATTTGATGTAAAGCTATTTTGACATTTACTTTTACATTATCGTATCATTAGTTGAACGAGTCAAAGTTCTGCGAGTTCCCCTTTAATTACGTCGTCTGCTTATATCTTATCGAAACTGGACATCAATCATATGCGTATAATGACGTATTGCTAAATATAATAAAGTGAAGAAAGGAATAAGCCACGCAACTAAATTTAGTCGTCAAAGAAGAATTGGTAAAGAAGTACTTATCTCTCGAGAGACAGCAGCTGTTAAATAAAGTAATCCGACTCAACTCAGATAGCAAACAAAGAAAGGAGTTATTCAAAGACGATCGAGTATGCTTATCACGAATATATATATTTTATAAAATCAAAATAATAAAAGTCGCTGCAATCAAAAAACTTAAAAACAGTCCCTGATTAGTCGTGGCTTAAGTACAATATAATGCTCGTCTTCTATCTAATGGAATGATTATACGTGTATTGACATTTGTGGCGAACAAAATTGCGAAAACAAAAATAAAATAGCTAAATCAAAGTATTTTTTTGATTGTATATTTATGTTATGCTTGCACTCTTATTATTTTATTTATATTTATTTATTGCTATTGCTTTCTGTGTCGCTGTTGTAGTTTAAAAATGTATATATTTGTTGTCTAACCTATAGTTTTATTTGTTTCTTATATTTGAAATCTAAAAACGTCAATCGCTTATTAATGTTCAGTATTAAATCGATATATTTCACTCGATAGACTCGATACATTTCTCGATAACAATCCATTTCTAGTATTTAAATAGGAAATCTTCCAAATTGTAAATCTTACTTACATATTTAAGCTGAAGCTTAAGAATCATCTAGAATCATCATCATCACCATTTTAAACGTTTTCATTTTAGGTTCATCATTTCATCAGCAGTTGTGAACCATAAGCAAATTAAAAAACTCTGTTTAAATTATATTTTCTTTGATAGAGTTCGAGATCAGCGAGTTTATCGTTTGGGCCTGCGTGCCACAACCGTTTGGGGCGTGGCCGTTTTCTGTTGGATCAACGATCGAATGTTTTGTGAGGCCTGGTCCTCAATCAACTTTCCGTATTTGCACGGCTTTTGGCATATATTAATTTTCATAGCTGCCTACACGGTGCTAGTTCTGTTCGCGTATTTCTATGTCGAGTCCGAGCTGCCACAGCGCCAACCACTGCTCAAGTATTGGCCAAAGAATGAGTTTGAGTTCGGCATACCGTTCATATCTATAGGAAATCCAGGTAAGGTACTGCGGAACACTATTTAAGCTCAACAACGACTACAAGAACAAAACAACAATTGCCTTCATAGACCAAAAATATGTATAACTAAACCAAAAAAAAAATAAGACGGAAAATGCTTTAGTTAGTTGGTAAAGTTGTAACTTAGTTTTTAGTACGCAATCAAATTTTTAACTAGTTGTCAAATTGTATTTATTATTATGAAATTCGTAGCTAAAATGTTGGATTGTGGTTAAGTATGTAAAAGCATTAAGCCATTGTTAAATGTAGTATTGCTTAGTATTAAAGTATAGGCATATTGGATATATCAAATATATGTAGAATAGTAATACCCCTTAGTTGTGCACACATATCCCAATAATTCCAAATCCTCTTATATGGGCTCAGTCAAGTATTAAAAAACTGGTTTTCCACTCTGTATAAACAGACTGTGATATGTTCAAATGACTCATGAACTCGGAGATTCCCGACAAAAACGAGAATCTTAAACAACTTGCCTCGATTTTTTGGGGTCAAAAGCACCAAAATCGTTCCAATATTTATTTTCATTTCTTGACTGCACCCATATGATAAGCAAACTAACCTGTAAAAGACAAATGCATCCCACTTTACTAATCCATTCAAATCAGTTTCTGTTGGCCGAATCGCCAATGTTGCCAATGCCTACTTTTAAATGCCCATCTCATTGCTGATCCCCACAGATTCGAAAGATTGGCGTATCTACTGCAGCTTATACATGCAACATCTCGACACAACCGACTAAAGTTCAGTTACAAATATTCTGATTTCTGTTTAAAACTATGCTTAATTAATGATAGCTTAAAAGTTGATGAAATATTGAGTTAAAGGTTAATATTTACAATAAAATGTTGCTCGAAACTAGTTTATTTGAAAGTTGATTTAAATATAGTAATCACTTCAAGAAGTAAATATGTTTAGTGGTTATTTTGTTGGATTTCCGTTGCATAGGGTTTGTTATAAAGTTTTAGCATAAGCAACATCAAAAGGGAAATGACTTTAACGCAAATGAAATGTTCATTATAATGACCGATAAATACAGTACACATATAGCAAATCAAATTCTTTATGTGGACCCAAAAAGCAAATTGCTCAATATCCTAAAAACTATGCTCATCTATCAACTGCGAGCTCACTAAGGAAGTATTGTTAATTGTTTGGAGTGTTTAGTATAGACAACGTGATATATATTAGTGTTACAGCTAATGCCTAAGCAATATAAAAAGTAAATAATATGTATATATCTAAATACATGCATATGCATACATATGTGAAGTAAGTTGTGCAAAACTTGAACAACTATTTAGCTTACCTGTCCAACAAACAATTGAATACATTTCATTTAAGTATTTAGCTGCCATTTAGAAATTATGTAGGGGCAATATTTATAATATTTATAATATACACATATAGATATATATATCTAAGGACAACATGTACTAATGAAATAAATCACGCTAACTGTTAAAATGACTACATCTGCATAATAAAAATGGTAGGAAACAAAAGTGGTTTTTGTTACAATATTTATTGCATATAATTCTCAAATTGTAATTTGAATGTATCGAAGACTATGCATATTTATATATATATTTTAAAATCGTATAACTCACTTGATATTAGCTATATGTATATATATATATATATATATATATATGTGCAGTTTCACAGTAAGTGTAAGTATAAAAGTTGTGCTTTACTGAGCATTGGTCCAATAGAAAATTCGTTAGGAAATCGCCCGATTTAGTCCGAATCGGATGAGATATTGGTACAGGAATCACGCGCAATGCGTTTATGAATCGCGTTGGATAATCCATTCAATAGATATGGTCCACGATAGGTAACTACATTCTTTGGTGTCTCGAATATTCTCACCTCATACAGAAGCTCGGGCTTCTTGAGATGAGTGCGTATATTGTCCCAAATGTACACGGCCAAATTCTCCGTTGTGCTTGGCTGCAATCATATAAATATTATAATTTATAAATAATTAATTGTTACTGTGCATTTCTTTACTATTTTGGTAAAGTATTCAACATCCTTGTCCAGATTCTTGTGATCCAAACGCTTCATGATAACTGTTTCGATGGCATCTTTTAACTCTGTTATGTTCAGCACCATTCCAGTCCGTTGATCGATTGGGCCGCGAACAGTCAATTCAACTGAGGATTAAAATTAAAATATAATCAATATTTTGCAATTGGAATTTTAATTATTTTGTTACAGATTATAGATTCAACGATTAATGCACTGATTTTGTTTACCAGCCAGTTATATTTCTGGATCGACCACGAAATAATAATAAATTGAAACAACCTTGCCATTTGAGATTCGCTCAATGTTGATCTTGAACATGGGTTGATAAGCGAGCTTATCGGCCAAGGTCTTCTTTGTGTGGTTCCACATTTTGCTGCGTATCAAATTGCCAATAATTGTGGCGGTTGTGCCTCAACAAATCGGCATGTAATGCAATATCATAAGCTAAACCGCAACTAATCACGCATTTAATTGATAAATATTTGTTGCAATTTCTTTTAGACTCACCCGTATAGTTGTGACCGTGTCCGTGAAAATTGTTGCATTTGCCGAATACCTCCAAATTTTCAGCATCGCTTAGTTGAGGACTGCCAAAATAAATAATTAAATACATGCCGGATTTTAAGTAAATATAAATAACTCTGAATTGTAGATATATATATTAACTTAAAATTATAAAAAAAAAACTTTATTACACTAATTTATTTAGCTGAATTGTAGATTTGCAAATAATTTAATCATTTAACTGTGAATTGAAGATGAACAAATTAATTTAGTTGGTTTTCATCGCTTTGACTTCAAAACTGATCTCTACAAATAAAAAAAGTTATGCTATAGCTTTTTTTTAATATAAAAATTCAATATGATATTCATCAACATAAATATCTAATGCACTGAAAATGTGGTAGATATTTTCTGAACTATTTTAATTTCCTGGTGTTTTGAGCATTTATTACCTGTGCAGGCGATGACAAGCGCTGAACGTTTCGCGACGTGTCAGAAATGCCACAGGTTGTTGAGACATTCTACTCTGACTTTGACTCTGTGTTGCCGTTTTTTTTTCCCCTTTCTTTTTTGTTGCTGGAACTCGACTTTGATTGCGTTACACGTGTGCCGAGCACTGTTTTGCTTCAAATGCAAAACCTGCTCTCGAAACGCGCTTATTTATATTATGTGGTTCGCTGGGAGTGTGCGGGTAGAACAGGAAGATGTTTGCATCTGGCTAAAACGTCTGCTTGCTGATGCACTTACACCAGTCAATTTGTAAGTGGTGTTGAGTTAATAAATATATTTCTCTACTTTATGTCGAACTTGCAGTGTAAACTGGGATCTATTTCGTCTTTGTCTACGTCGGCTAGGCGCAGTTCTGCGTGCAAAACAACAACAAACATTCAAGAGTATCGATGCCGCACTGGTATCGATAACACAATGACTGAAATACCTGACATTTACAAGAAAAATAATTATTGAATAAATTCTTGTTTCTTTTTACTAGCTGAATTCGAATTTTTAAGTGGACAAATAAACTCAATTCTTTTGTGAAAATACTGTAATGTCAAGTAATCGATAAACATAGCGCTGCCAGATGTGTGCGTGTAGAACACACACGTGCGAAAACTCACGCACGCATGGCTATCAAAACTTTCACATCACTAGCATGAAAAAACTACAAAACAAACGACGCGACGCGCGCTATTTCGAAACATAACAAACATTTTCATTTGAGTTTAAATCTAATAAAATAAAATGAGTAACAAAAGTACGCCCGTGCAGCAACGCATTCATCAATACCAATCACGTGCAGTGAGCAGTGCACACAAAACGCCAGCCACAGCTGCCGCCGGCCTGCGACGCAAGGTGCTCTGCCGGACGCCAAAGCAGAGCACGGAGAAACCGGAGCAGCAGCTGCTAAATACGGGTTTTACTAGCGGCATACCGACACCACAGCCACGGCCAAAGCCGACCGCATTGAATGCCTGCTACACACCCTCCTCCCTCTATCGCGGCGTGGCCAAAACGACACCAAAGCGACAAACGCCCAGCAAAACGAAATCAGCGTGCAAATTTAAGGATAAGGAAAGTGAAAAGGATGCCATGTTGGAGTCCACTTATAGCCTGGCTGAGGAGAGCAACATGATTGTGGCGGTGCGTGTGCGTCCGCTAAATGCAGTCGAATGCACCCGCAACAGCGTCACCAATGTGGTCCACGTACATGGCCACAACGAGCTCAGCGTGCAGGCGGGCAGCAGTGCGGATGCCTCGGCTGGAGTATCGCACTTCTTTAGCTACGATCAGGTGTACTATTCCTGTGATCCCCACAGCAAGAACTATGCGGATCAGCTGGCTGTCTTTGCGGGCACAGCTCAACCCCTGATAGACACCGCCTTCGATGGGTACAATGCCTGCCTGTTTGCCTATGGCCAGACGGGATCGGGCAAATCCTACTGCATGATGGGCATTGAGGCGCTCGACGATGCGGCCCTCGATGGTAACGCACCGCATGTGGAGGCCGGCATCATACCACGTTTCTGTCATGAGCTGTTTCGGCGCATCGATGCCGTCAAAGATCAACTCCAAGTAGGTCGTGATATATGCATCTATGTATATAGTTACATACTGATTGAATTATTTCCAGGTGGAGGTGGAGGTCAGCTACTTTGAGATTTACAATGAGAAAATTCATGATCTGCTGAGTGTGCAGCAGGCGTTGGCCACTGCAAACGAGGCGCCTGTGCCGCGCCAAGCCTTAAAGGTGCGCGAGCATCCCATTTTCGGGCCGTATGTGGTGGATTTAAGCGCCCATTCGGTGGACTCGTATTCGGCGCTGCGCAACTGGCTGGCCGTGGGCAACTCCCAGCGGGCCACAGCCGCAACGGCGATGAATGACAAAAGTTCCCGCTCCCATTCCATATTCAACATCGTGCTCAATCTGACCGATTTAAGCAGCGATGATGGCCGTTCCTCGGACACGGATTCGGGCACAGTTGTTTCTCTGCGACAAACGCGACGCAGCAAGATCAGTCTGGTGGATCTGGCGGGCAGTGAACGCATCAGCGCTTCCGGCTCGAATGGCGAACGGATACGCGAAGGCGTCAGCATCAATAAGAGCCTCCTAACGCTGGGCAAAGTGATTGCCTCGCTGGCGGATGCCCGCAAGCAGCCGGCTGGCGTCGGTTCCCTCACGCCCAGCACATTTGTGCCCTATCGGGAGAGTGTGCTCACCTGGCTATTACGGGTAAGTTTCGAAACACTTACCCTAGTTTCTTATCAAATCCGAACACGCATTGCATTCACTTCTTGTTCCCCATTAATAATTGGTTGGCTTGCTTTGTACACTCGGAAAAAAAATTGACCTGAATTTATAAAATACGCCTTTTAATTTGGGCGTAACTCACATTCAGGAAGTATATTTAAAAAATCACAGTTTTTATTTTCTTATTTGAAGGCTATTTTTGGTGAAACTTTGAAAAAAAAGAAGTTTTATTTTCAGTGTGTTTTATCATAAGTGACTCTTAAATTAGCTTTTTGGTTGATATTTGATATTTGACAAAATTCATATAATTTACTCGACCTCTAAAGTGGGCAACAGGTAAACTCGAATATAAAAGCCGAGCCAGTAAATTTCTTTAAGTGTTTCTGCATTTTAAAAATGCTAAAAAATTTGCACATTTCGAAATAAATGAAAAAACATTTAGGGCAACCATTTATAATTTTTGAAAATTTTGCTACTTAGAAATGATTTCTAAAAATAAGCTAAAACTATTTTTTTTTCAGTATCATTTTGTGCCTGAATCTTACATAAATTTCGTTATGGAGCTCAGACTCGCCTTCTGGTCACCCACTACAAATTAATATTTTATTAGATGTGTTGCACAATAGGTGAGGTGTGCTACACATGGAGCTCACACACGTGCAACACAACTCATAAAATATTAATTAGAGGGTGAACCAGAAGGCGAGTAAACATAGAGCCAAAAATGAACTTAATAAATCATTTTTAATCAGTTATTGCTGGCCACGTAATGTATCTTAACGTAATTCTCGTGTTATTCCGTATACTTTTACTGTTGTGTCATTAACAGTGATTTCAGCGCAGGGGTACCACAAAAGCATACCCATAAAGTATATACTCTTCCTGGTTGGTCTGCCATGCCCTTCATGCATATATTTAGCACATTAAAAGTATTTATTTTATTTGTTAATGCGCAATTGGCTATGTCCATTAACCAAGAATGTGAACAAACAGGCCAAAACCAAAAAACAGAAACAACATTTTACAAACGTGCTTAAGTATATTTACGTCTTAAACTAAGTACATTTACGTCTTAAACTAAGTACATTTATGATAAATAATTCGGAATCCACGCGATCTGTGAGATAAAATATCTGATAGATAACAAGTAAATTTCAATTATATTGATAGATACGTTTTCCGTTAGGGGTCGGCCTTCTTCTTATCGATTTTCATTTTGTTACTTGACGGCCAATTTTGTTGAAAAATAAATTTGTTTTTGTTTTTCAATTTGATAAAGAAGTTTTGCTGTATTTGTATAAATATGCATTTAAACAATTTATTTTGGGGATGTCAGTTTTTTAAACATTTTGTCCATACTATTGTGTTTTTTATTTTCTATATGTATATTTAACTATTTAAAACTACAAGATATACTTTCGATTTTTTGAAAATTCACACCTTGGCTGGAAAATAGTGTGTTAATAACCAAAAACAAGAGCAGATCGAGTTTGATTTTAATCGATAACTTTCTTATAACGATAAAATCGATATTCAATAGAGAAATAGACACAATATATAGCCTTACAATTAGGAATGAATATATCTTCACATAGTATTGATCAACTGTAGAAATTTCATCAAGATCGGATCAAAGATGCTTAGCAGTTGGCTAAAGGGTATCTCCTAGTCGATTATTCCAGACAAGTGCATTCTTACTTGCTTATTTGTTATTCGCTGAAGCTATCTTGAATGGATAAGTACATATTTGCTTTGTTTCATCCAAACTGAAAGTTAACTCGATCCACGATTCCCTTCTATAATTTTGCCTTATTTATATAATCTTATCAAAATTAGTCAATGTATTTTTAAATGGAAAACTTTTTTTGTTTACCCAGATATCCCAATCAAAGTCAATATGCGCAATATTGTGTTAGTCACCTTATGAAAAAATTGATTCATTTTTTTTGTTGAAATGTTTATGACGACTTCGACCCACAAGAGTATGAAATCTTCGTCGTTTTCTTCAATTTGGCTAATTTGCTTCTTCATTACAAAACTTCACACATGTATTCTAATTCCGAGTGCTAACTGATTAATTATTCAAAGTCGCACACCTCTCTTAAGGTTGTGTTGCGGTGTGCACAATAAAAAGATATGTCTCACTTGTCCGACAGTTGAAAACAAGTTAAGTAATGCGCACTAATGTGCTTTAGAAACAACCACTTCATTTTACAACATGTACTTACTTTACTATACAGTGAGGGGCAATTAAGGTGGACCAGTGTCAAAGAAAAAAAGCAATTGCCTGCCATAAGCTAGTTAGTCATTATTTTTCAAAAATTCCAAAGACCGATGGTAACCACCAATATGAATATATGACCCTAATAAACTGAGGTTTCCCCACCTGCTAGGTAGGATTATGTACAAAAATAGCCTATTTTTAGGGGACATTTCATTTGGACCAGTCTAAATAAAATAAATAATATATTTGGCGTATAAAAACTTGAATAAGGATGTTAATACTTGGTATGATATCCTTTGTATATATGATAGCCTTAACAACTTCCCTTAACCTATTATTCATCGAAGATACCAGCTTCCTGGTAGCTTCTGGGCTGATTCTGCTCCACTGATCCCGCAGGTCTTTGCTGGATATGCTGTGCTTCCGGATTTTATTTTCCAGCAGAGCCCACAAATTCTCAATAACATTTAAATCTGGAGACTGGGCAGGTGGAATTATTATGTGGGGGCAGTTCCTGATGAGCCAGGACTGTACTATCTTGCCCTTATGCTTGGGATCGTTGTCCTGGTTCGGACCATCGGTCTTTGGAATTTTTGAAAAATAATGAATAATTAGCTTTTGGCAGGCAATTACTTTTTTTCTTTGACACTGGTCCACTTGAACTGTCCCTCACTGTATGTACTACTGTTTCACAGAATACTTGAAACGAAGCACGCGTTGTGTAATCAAATTGAAAAAAATATATTAACAATATTGATTACAAAGATTGTGGCGCAACCAGGCGGCCTTGTCTTCGTAATCAATTACGGTTCAAATTAAGAAATTGTATTTCCAAGTATATTTCTTAACTAAACCCCCATTGCACTCTATAGATAAGCTAGGTCGGGGGAACCATAACAACAATTTAAATATAACTTTTTATAAGTTAACTTATCTTAGAGGAGCCCAAAGTGTATATGTACTCAAAGAACCAACACAATTTCAAATAGTTGATTTTTTTACACACCCTCTTGCGGAGTTTTTGACTGTAGTTGTTTTTATTGTGGTTTCCTATTAATGTATTGCATACAGCAGAGTATACTAGAATAATATAACGCTTGATAAGTTATCAGCGCCCCGTCGTCGCAAGTGCGACAACAACAAGCTCTGATTTGCCCGTTGCTGCTTTTTGTCACACTTGCAGGCCGTTGGCTCGCATTTGCAACAAGTCTTGCCCAGCTTTCCATCCGCATGACCTGTAATCAAACAATTAAACACATTACACAACGTCATCATCATCATTTATAGATTGTGCAAATATATATATAATATGCAAATTTAAACAGAATTCAACTTCGACTATTTTTGAAGAAGAAGAACAGAGACACTATAGACACACGAGGAGGTTTCTACAGCAATAATAATAAAATGATGATAGCAAAATCTTCAACTTTATGCCTGAGTATTTAATCTACATTAAATGATAATCGTCTTAAAATTTAGAAAGTTTTTCTTGAAATTTTGACAGACATGCCCTAAAATATGGTATTTTGTTTTAGACTGAAATTAAGAAATGGAAGCCTTCACAGAAATTTAATTTTTTGCATATTTAGATGAAGAATTCTTGGCGCCAAATTAATAGCGAATTTTTTAAACTCAAGCGGAGCTTTTTTTCTGAGTGTAGTTTTAAGTATAAATAGTTGGTTCCCATCGTAAATTTAATATAAAAACTCGATAAAATATATCATCAAATGTAATTTATTATTTAAGTTTTTCATGTATTATGGCGCTGACTTATTTTATTGAGAAACAGTCACATTTTTTATCAACTTGAAAAGTATTTTTATTGCTACTTGAAAAGTGATTTTTGAGGTGTTGTTTGCACAGCTGCAAAGAGCTCTAAACTTTGAAATCTACACTCTCTCCATCAGTTGTTTAAACAAATTCTCTTATATGCGATTAACATATTTACGTGATAACTTACAACTCGGAGATTTTTTCAGCACACCCATCTCATGTTGATTATTTTGTTTGCGTTTCGAATTTTTACCCTTTCCAGTTTCGAGTTTTCCCAGCAGGCGGCGTAGCATTTTCTAAATAAATTGTTTCAACCTTGATGCTTAATTTGGTTATTGAATTTATTTTTGATTTTGTGCTCGCTCTCCAAAATTTAACCTTCACATTGCCAACTTTTGTTTGAAACTGTCGTGAATACTTTTGAGTTACTTCTAAATAAACTTCCAATCGTGCGAGTACAAAATATATATATATATATATATACAAAATATGTATTTATATACATGAATATGTAATTTTTGGGTTCGTGTGCAATGTTTTCAAACCGCAGAGCACTTTCTGATTTTCCCAAGCGAAGTTTACCACAACTTTGTGCTTAGCAAGTCATATTATCTCTCTGGGTTTTTGTCTAACTTGTTTCTAGAAAACTCTGTGAAAAAATTGTGTTTCTTAAGATCCAGATTCAGTTCAATAAGGTATCAGAATATGTAATTAGCTGCTGGGCTGTGTGAGAGCTTGTACAATTCTTTATTTGTTTGTCTCTCATCGACTTTGTGCTGATCTATATATATATATGATATAGAAAAATCCAAATGCCTGGCAAATGTTTATTTCCTTGATATCTAATTTTTAAGTAGTTTAGCTAATGAAAAACGCGTGCAGCCAACACGTCATCGTTTCTTCAGAAGTTGAAACACGTTTCAAGGCATGACACTATGATTATAGCCAGACTAAATATATTTTATATATCTTTTTATGGTCGACAATTATAGCAGATAGTGTGTTGCTTAAACGCTGAAAATATATATAATCAGATGATAAATTTATAATCACCATATATGCATATTGTTGACAGTGTATAAATAACTCAATTGTTGTTGTTGCCACGTGCCCTTAGCACCTGCTCAGCTTTGATAGCGTTCTGTCATACTTGAGACTTGTTTCGTTCCCATCCACAAACTAGTTAGCATTGAATTTTAAATGAATCAAATTCATTTATACACAAATTGCACATGCCATATTCCTATGGCTTCTCCATGTGCGATTGTTGCTTTTGTTGTTGTTGTTGTTGTTGTTGTTGTTGTTATGAGGCGGGCTCAGCGGCTGGGAAATGCGCATCCAGGGATTGAATCATTTGAGACATATGTGTTGGAATTTTATAAATCATTTGCGTTCATTTTTTGAAATATTTTCGATTTATTTCAATACCATTGAACGGAATTAGAGATAAGAAAAAACGCCGTCTTAGATAATGACGTCTTAGATAATGACGTCTTAGATAATGACGTCTTAGATAATGATCAAAAAAATATATTACCTGAATTCGGAGCAAGTCTAAAAGAAGTTTTGAACGAAGATTTAGACAACTCTCTCCATTTTCCGAGATTGGACATCAAGTTGCCTGCCATTTTTGAGAAATGTTTGTAAGTTTTCAAATACTTTCATATAGGCGAAGCTCGGCAATAGCAAATTTGAAAGACATGCAGCAATCGATCAAGTTGACTTAGTTTAAATATTTGATGTATTTTATTAGTTGCACAAAATGTGCTAATATTTATCTACTTCCGATCGGTCTTAACTTGTATTCATTGAAGTTTTTCACATCTCGCTGAAATTCTTTTCTTCCCATTAAATAAAAATTCTTCGAACTGTTTTTTTTTGTTGTATAAATACCAATAACATATTATTTTATTGATTATTTTGCATGCTTAACATTGTTGTTCTTCAAATATATATTTAACGTAAACATAAATAGAATGGTATATAATAATTTATAAATAGCAAATTTTCTCAATACCCGCAAGCAAACTGATCAAAAAAACATTTCAGTGTCTTAACTTTTAACATTTTATTATGTATATTTTTTAGTTTCATTGTTTTTTTTTAAGTATTTTCATAATATATTTATTCCACTGCTTATATGAATTGTTATTTAATAAAATCAATTCAACTGACAAGCGCAGGGGGTATTAATTGTGTTTACAATTTTTACTTGTGTTGTAGTATTTTTAGGTTTTAAAATTTCTTGTCACACTGCCAATCAGTATTTGGCTTGAAGTATGGCCAATATTTTTTCGTTTTGGACTTCATAAATACTAAAATGTCTAATATAGACAAGGATCAAAATTGGGTTCAAAACTATATGTTTATATAGGTAAACAAAAGTATGGAATAAATTCTACATATTTTGTTGTTTACTTGGCGCCAATGGAGCGTTTTTTTTTTGTTTTTAACTTTAAATACAATTTTCCTGTAACTTGCCCAATAAATGAAAACAATTGTTTCAAAATATATATATAAAATTAAATTAATAAAAAAAAACAATGGCATGCTTAGTGAATGCCATTTACTGCCATTTTAACTCAGTCTCGGTATTTCTGGCGCTTTTGTTGCTCCCTTTGTTCTTTTTTTATATATGCTTTTAGCCTGCTTTTGCAACTGTTTGACTAAAAACTCACGTTTGTGTTGGCTGCTTGCGGTTTGTCTCGATGTCAATTAAGAAATTACAACAGTCATTTTTATACTTGTATAAAAATTGCGACGTGTAATTGTAAAGGGGAAAAGTAAAGAAATAGTGAACGGCTTGAATACGTTAGTTGTATTAAGCTAACAGCAAAAACAAAATAAACATGATTTGCTATCTTTGTTTTGCTCCTTGGTAGTAAATGGTAGTGTTGCTTGTTACGTTATTGCCGAAAATGCACTCAATTGTTTTTTTTTTTTTTATGTAGGTACAGTTGCATTATATTATTGTTGCTGCTGTTGTTGTCTCGCTTTTGCTCTTAATGTCTGACCAGCAGGCGCAAAGCTTTGTTGTCTTTGTCTAACTTTATATGGCATTGTAAATTGCTGTTGTTGTAGTTTCAAAATTATTTTTTTTTGGCTATAATTTTGCCACCTGTCTGTCTGTCTGTCTGTTTGTCTCTCCTCTTCTGACTGCTGGTGCTGTGTTTTTGTTTACACCTTGCAGCTTTGCTGCGTTGGCACCAGAACCGTCGCTCGCACCTCGTGCTCGTGCTCATGCTCGTGTTCGTGCTCGTGTAGCTCTTCGTCGTCCTCGCAGATGCTCTCGTGATGCTTGCGTGACTCACGCTTTCGCATGTAATTAATCAATGGCCGCTTCTTGTGCTCCTTGCAAAAGGGACAATCTTGTCGCAACTGCTTCTCTGATTTTAATTGCCTGCATTTTTCTGTAAATAAATAAAAAAAAACGAATACTCTTTTTTTAATTATATTTAATTTTTATTTTTTTGTTCGTTTGAAGAGGGAAATATAAAATCTGGCACTTTTAACTCATACGCATTGTAACTTAT
This sequence comes from Drosophila nr. medialis 2 BK-2023a, assembly GCA_035044325.1. Lineage (NCBI taxonomy): Eukaryota > Metazoa > Arthropoda > Insecta > Diptera > Drosophilidae > Drosophila > Drosophila nr. medialis 2 BK-2023a. Next base: position 2,607,453 of record JAWNMH010000348.1, read on the forward strand.
ACTATACTACATACTAACACACTGTAGATATTGCATACACACATACTATATGGTCTCTCTCTCTCTCATTCTTCCCCTCGTTGGTCTACGTGCCGCTTGCGACGCACACTGCCTCTGCCCCCAGCTGCTCATGTTACATTACATCACGTCAACAATTTTATGTGGCGGCGGCAATCTTTTCTTATGATTTACCCCAAGACATGTTTTGACACAGGGTGTACTTTGTTAATAAAATCCACCCGATTTCTCAGATGCTGTCATTGGCGGCAAAAAAAACTAGGTGCAATTTAAGCAATTAATAAGCAACCTTGATAATTTTTTTTTATTGCTTATTAACGATAATCTAATAAAGATAAAATTGAAGTCTCAAAAAAAAAAGATCTTCAACCTTACATCTAATCTAGGTTTCATTATTTTATTTTAAGATAACTACCGATATCTACCTGTAGTCTAGCCTGGAGCCTGTTTTCCAAAATGAAAACAAATTTGTTTATTAAATAATTATTTGCTCTATTTTTTCTTAGTTATTCATAAGCTTGCTATTAGCCAAAACAAAAAGGGATTGTTGGTAGTTTGATATTTCTACGTTACCGTAAACAAATAAATAGACTTATACGTGTTGTTGACTTGAATGGCATAAACATATATATATATATATAAATGTACATTGTTATTGCGCCGTAGTTTTTGTGCTGGTTTTCTTTATTTGGGCACAAACAACACCTGCTTAGAGTTATAAGCGAATGGTATTGTCATAAAAAAAGTGTGTACATATCCCACAAACAAATCTAAATATATACATATATTTGCGTATATTTGAGGAAAATACATTATCTTGCTAAAAATTGCAATAAAAACTAATAAAATTAAGCTAAGTTTAATCTCAATTTTTTATCACGACGAAAGTCAAAAGAATTTTGTAAATAGATAAAAATAAGAATAAAGATGTGCAAATTAAAGGTATGTGATGTGAATCACCCTGTGATTGCCCAATAGCCTTGTTTTTTAAAGTGCACACGCAACACACGCACATGTTTATACATGTAAACACATTTGCGCAAATTGAGGCATGTTTCTCACACACACATAGCAAATATTAAAAAAAAAACAAAAAAAAAAACATTGAGGCTATTTTTAAATGATTGCAAAAACAACTCAAAATGTGGGTAATCAGAATCAAGTGAACGGATGTGTGTGTATGGGATTTGCCCATGTATATTTTACACACATGAGCAAATACGTGACAAAAAGCTGACTGACATGGATAGTGACTGCATTTGCCTGACGCACGCTTGCATTGTGAGTTGCCGCACGCCTTTCACCAGCGTTATTATTATTATATGTTTTTTGTCTGTGTTAATTACCTTGCACTCTGCTGTATGAGTCCTTAGCCGAATATGGACTGGCGTTGGTTGAATGCTCCAGCGTTCCATACGGGAACTGTTCATAGTCACGGTAATAGCCACCACGTATAGAGCCGCCATAAGAAAGCGTTGAGTCGCCAGAAAATACGCCCCAAACATCCATTATGTTGTTGTTAATGTAGTTGTTTTTCGATCTAGGTTGCACCAAAAATATTGCTGTCCTGCTTTAGTTCTGTTTGCGTTTTGCGCGCGTACGTTGAGCGAGGTCGTTTCACTTTGCCTTTGTTTTTGCCGTTGTTGTAAGAAATCTGTACATTCTTTTTTGTAACGTTCAATGAACTTTGTCTGTTCGTCGTTCACGTAGGCAACTTTACGTTGCCTATCCAAATAACGCGAATTGTTAATTTCTTAAAGAATCACTTTTAATACTAAGTCAAGGTATAAAACCAGTTTACAGATGCATTTAAAATTTAGTGCATTTAGTTAGTGTAGTGTATAAAAACACGGAGAACTCTTTTTTCTGCTCTTTACGTATTCAGTTCAAAACTGAAACTGAAAGCCGAACGGCATATTACTGCATTTTTGTAGCCCTAGCCTCGTGTGTTCGCTTCGCTTCGTGTGTTGTTTTCGTCGCCGTCGTCGTCGTTGTGTCTCGTTTCGCTTTGCGTAGCATTGTTTTTGCTTTTGCGTCGCTTTGTTTGCTTACTTTTCTTCTTCTATGACATTTTCGTCCGTGTGTAACAGCGGGTATATTGTGTTTCCTATTTGCGTAGTAACATGCAGAATGAGAAATTGGTAAACACGGTCATTGTTTGCTTTTCTTCCTTTTTTCATCGATGAAAATTAGTTAACAATACCTTCTAACTTAATTAAACAAATAAATAATAAGAAAAACGTCAAGTAAGTAGGGCATACAATGTACCCAAATATTTGGCTTTTTAAGTCCTCGTTTTAGATGTTGAACTCCGCACAGTGCACACTTGTGCTTGTACGTCTGTATGTCTGTGCATCTCTATACTGCTATTTTACAGTTAATCAATGTTATGCCATGGTAAACTTGTAGCAAATTCGAAAGCTTTTATTGTTATCGGTAACGGAAGCATGAGATCCATTTTAAAAAGCTTACACTAATTATTTGTAGGATCCATTTGGTAAAAAGTTCTGTTATTTTGCACAATTTCGGCAATTTTTTAAATAAGAGGAATCACAAGGTCTATAATAACATGTTTTTTATTACGGTAGTATAAATGGCATATTGCTATTTCTCTCAATCCTATGCAGTTAATACGCACAGTGGGCAACATCTTGTTATTGCAGAAAAATTAACATATTTTGAAATGTTTTGGAAAATTACCGTTGCTTTCTGAAATTATAAGTTTGTTTCCAAAATGAATCATCGAAATAAATTGAGGCAAATAAATATATGTTAATTTTGTTAGAGGAATGGAAAATATTTTTCCATGGATCAATTTCGGAAGTTTTTCGTGTTAGCATCGAGTTGCTAAGTTAAATAGCTGAAATAAAGATTGTGTCCATCAGCAAAAGTCGATGTCAAATACCTAATAAAATAAGCTGCAATATTAAAAATTTTGGAGTTACTCATTTCGTATGACTCGATGCAAGTTTTACCATTGATGTGATAATCAACGTCTAGACGGTGGGCATACTTTAATCCGTATATCGGAAGGTTTATATCCCACGAAATTTCGTTGTCAAGAGAGAAATTTATGTCCATGGTTTGTCAATTAAGCAACACAGATTTTTTAAAGTGGATGATTGAATTAGGTCGAAAATTGCTTGATGACTCTGGATTAAGTGTCGTAAGCGTACATGTATAATTTCAACAAAGCCTTGAAAACAATTTTTAACTCACTTGAAAATTAAATTTGTCAGAGCAAAAATTGTAGATTTGTTTTTGATTTTTTTTGTATTTACTTTGTCTTAGCTAAATATTAAATATTGGCATAATTTGCGCACACAAAGTGTTAATTGATCTACCTACGTCATTTGGATTAATGAAGTTAATTGCTGTTTTTCACTGTGCTTACCGCCTTTTAGCGACTTTTTGTGGTTTAAGTATTTAACGTACACGACGCTTTGACATTTGTCGCGATATCGTGACAATCTTCTATAAGTGGGTGGACATCGAGCAAATCTATATATAGCCTCCAGTTTCATCAGTAACAGGTTTTTAGACACTAAAATAGCAGAAAGTTGCACATTCTGCGGTACAAAGAGACTAATTAACCACACATCCATGACACATTAATCGTATTTTCAAATTTCCAATGACAGCGGTTGAACTGTCACCAACCAAATCCAATACAAAGAGTTGGTCACTTCATCCAATTTATAACATGTGCAGACCGGCCGCTTTGACGTCAAGCCCCGTTGAATTCAACCGAGCTGTAGACTGGACCTTGTTGTCCTTCGATTAAAATAAACTTATAGCTTTTTTCTGTTGTTAAAAATGTACACTTTATAGATTCATATATTGATAAGGACTAAAGGCGGAATTATAATCAGACATTTCAGATGAGTTACGAAACTTTTAATTATAAGATAAAAGAAAACGGTTAGCATTGAAAAATACGAAAAAATATCTCTGCAAAAATCTTGTCTCGGCATTGTAAATAAATAAAATCCATTCAATTTAAATTCGATTTTGTGCTATTTCTGAGCCATTCCAGGTCACTGTACTCTGTACCCTGTCCACACATGTACGCACTCGCCGTCAGAATCGTTTTTACAGCTCTCTTTTGGTTGCTCATTCACATGTGCCTACGCCCACGCCGCTGCTGCGCAGTTTATGCAAACATTAACTCTCGTGACTTGTGCCGTGCTTGCTTGTCTCTCTCTCTCTATCTCTCTCTGCCTCTGCTCTTCTCTCCCGTTCTTTTATAGTGATGCTGACCCGTACAGCAAAGCGTTAATCAAACAAGTGTCTAGTACATGCATACGTGCATACAAAAACACTCACACGCATACCCCAACGATAAATGTGTACATAGTAAATATTTATTTATGTTGTATTGGCACAACAAACTAGCTTGCCATCTCGCTCTTGATTGCAAGCACCGCTGATAACGGCTAACGGTCGCCGTCTTTGTCTTGTTTGAAAGTTTGTCAAAAGCGACTACCCTGCGAACACTGATAAGCCATCAGCCCCTATCTTTGGAGGTCACAATTCTTTGTTAATTCTTAGCTAACGCAGGCATGTGAAAAGTGTGCAAACATATTTACACACAATTAAAATTATTCACGGGGCTTGTGTTGAGATATACCCTATATGCATTCCTTATGTATTTGGATGTATTATACACACACACACAAATGTTCGATATTCACATGCACGTGTTGAATTTATGCAAATGGAACCGTTGACTTGGTGCATGAAAATCGCCGTTATTGTTTATATGTGTTTCTTTGTTCCAACAAGTTGAAATGCGAAATATTTTCATATCAGTTTAATAAAAGCTGACAAGAGGTGACACATAATCTTGTAGTGGAGAAAGGGTTGGGGTCGATGATCGCTAGTGAGGTGTTCTAATGATCGACACGTGCAACCCTAGCCTAAATCTTCCAACGTTTTCGCGCTTGAGTCAGTTATATAAGGTGTATTATATATATACATGTAGATTAACAATTAAATAAAGAATTTTGTTTATATAAAAAGTATGAACAGCTACACATCCTTCATTTTATGCCATGTCAAACTGTGGAGTCGCCTCTAGTGAGAAATGAGATTTCAATAATTATTACTGACTACCTTGACTTTCCAAATTTCATTTTCGTTTCGTTCATTTCGTTTCGTTTATAATTCACTGGGAATCCTAAGCATTGCTTTTTATCTCGATTCTTCGTCTATTAATGAAATAATGAAAATAATGAGGTCTAATTATTATTATTAATTTGTATCCATATCTGTTTCTGTGCAGGAAAACCTTGGCGGCAATTCGAAGACGGTAATGCTGGCCACCGTTTCTCCGGCCAGTCTGCATGCGGACGAGACGTTGGCAACCCTGCGATACGCGTGCAAGGCGCGCTCCATTGTAAATCGGGTGAAGGTGAATGAGTCGCCGCATGACAAGATCATTAGGGATCTGCGCGCCGAGGTGGATCGCCTGAAATCGCTGCGCAATGAGTACGAGCGACAACGTCGGCTCTCCTCGAACAGCAACAATCCGCCGGCGCCACGCAAAATCATCATTGAGACATCTGTAGATGATGGCGAAGTGGAGGCACTGCGTCAACAGCTCTCGGAACGGGAACGTGAACTGAATCGCGCACAGAAATCATGGATGGAGAAGCTGAAGGAGGCCGAGGATCAACGCAAGTCCGAGTTGCGTCTGCTCAAGCGCAAGGGACTCGCCATGGAACTGACTGCCGACCAGAAGCAGGCGTGTCTGGTCAACCTGACCGCTGATCCCATGCTGAGTGGCACGCTCTTCTATGTGCTGCCCGTGGGCACAGTGCACATTGGACGCGGCGGACGCATGCCCGGAGATGCCGCAATGCCGGATATCGTGCTGGATGGTCCGCTGGTGGCGCTGCAGCACTGCTGCATTGAGCACGAACGCTCAGGGAGATTGTACGTGAGTCCGGGCAGCGAGGACTTTGAGACGTATGTGAATGGCGAACTGCTGCAGCGCCAGCGCCGGCAACTGTTCCACGGCGACCGGTTGGTCATTGGTGGTTCCCACTATTTCCGCATCTCGAATCCTTTTTGCACACAGCGCTCAGGCACGACGCAACAGCAGCTCGTTGACTTCCAGCTGGCGCATCAGGAGATTATGCAGAAGCAGGAGCAGCAGCTGCGCAACGAGCTCGAGGCGGAGAAGAAGGCGGCGCTGACACGCATCGAACTGGAACGTGAGCGGCATGCCCGTGACTTTGAGGAGCGGCTGCAGTGCCTCGAACTGGAACAGTTCAAGTACAAGTGCAACAGCGAAATGCTTGAGACGGAACGACAGGCACTGGCCGAGCTGCAGCAGCAGGAGACGAGCAGCAGCAGCTGCTGCCGCAACGCAACGACGCCGGCACAGAAATCCACCCTGGTGGAGGATATACAGCGCATCATGCTGAATCCCAGCGAGGCGAGTCTGCACAAGACTCAGCTCATGGTGAAGGAGGCAACGCAACGCTGTCGCCAGCTGGGCCATCAACTGGAGTTCCGTCAGTTCCAAACGCCGGATGAGTTTGGATTGCTGCGCACCGTCATTTTAATTGTGGATCGGCAGCGGTGCCTCAAAGCTGAGTGGCCCATTGCCAGACTGGGCGTCTGGCTGGATCTGCAGCGGGATACAGCAGCGCCGAGTGACATGTTCCAGAGCGTTGAGGTCGACTGGCAGCCACTCGATACGGATCTAAATAATACACTAAATGATACGCATAATTCCAGTCGCATTGGCCTGAATCTTAGTTCGCTGAAGCAGCCACTCAAGCGTCTCCTTAGTGGCCCCAATACGCCCCGGTTGAGCTCGACGCCGGGCAGTGCCACGCCTCAATATACAAAGCGACTGCTCACCTATGACTTGACCGAGGATCACCCGAGCAGCGGCAGCAATTTTGAACTCCATGCCCAACAGGAGCTGCAGGTGATGCAGCGGGCTGCACATCGTTTGCGCCGCCATTGCGAGCAGGCGCTGCGCCAGCGGGAGAATCAACCGGATGCTGGTCTGCTGCCGGAGAGTCTGCAGGAGTCATTGGCACGCCTCGACAATGTGCTCCATGGCATGCACACTTGCATGCTGCAGTCGGCGGAGGCGGCGGCTTCTTCTGCGACCAACTCGCCAAATAAAGCACAAAAAGCGGTGCGTTTTCTTATCGATTGACGGATTCCCGGATGAGCATGCGATTTATATATATATGTATATATATATATATATATATTTATATGTATATTTATTACATACAATACATTCTCTTGTGTTTGTTTTTAATCTGTTTATTTGTATATTTTAAAATATGCATGTACATACACATATATATTGTATTAGTTTATTATTGTGCATTATCACATTAACTATGCATATGTGTGCAGGCGGGCTCATCCATTTGTTATATTACTGATAATATTTCCCCCCAATATCAGATCGCATCGAATATTTATTACATATTTGTGGTAATGAAAGAAATGAGATCTAAATAATAAATTAGACTACGCTACAGATTTTCTGGATGTTTTTTTTTAATTTGGGTTTAAGTTTTTTAAGCTATCTTTTAATATTTGTGCAGCAGCAATTTTTTTTTAAATTCTTTGCATATTTGAATTTTGCGCCCTGTTACAAATAAATAGCATAAGTTAGCTGTTTGCACACTATGTTAAGTGGCCTTTAACTGCAGTCGCCAGTGTTAACAGCGCTCTCTCTCCGTGCGTCATTTTGTTAGCCTGTCTTGAAGGTGACCGCTTTGGAATATCGTCTTATACATTTCCAGGAAATCCGAACTCAGCTGCCCCGTTCCACCGCCGTCGAAGCAATAACCTATTTTCATAATTTATATTTGATAAGGTAGATTAATGATAACCTTTCCAATGGTCAGGCCGCGTACAACATTTCTTGTAACTTATTGTTTACTAAAATATACAGATCAAAGTCACTGAATATGCGTTTTATTATTTAGCTTTCGAAGCTACAGTTGCAAGGGTATTTAACCTGCTTACAGCATTTGACTATAATTTAGGCTAAACATCAATAATGATTAAGTAATTATTAAACTTAAGCTAAAGCTTACGTAGAGTTTTTAAAATCATCATTGCATAGCTTACACATGTGGAAATTATAAAATTACCATTAATAAGAATAAATAGAAAAATAAATAAAAAGTAAATATATAATGCCACGGCAGGCAGTATTTGTCGATGTTTAAATTTAATATGGTTACTTAAAATTCAAAACGGTTTTTTATTTATTAAGGAAAATTCCAAAATGCGTTATTATTAAAACTGGTTGATAATTATGATAAATCAACGTGTTCCATTTTCATTTATGCGAAAAATTAACATCTATATACAAATTAAAGAACGGAGGCCGCCTTGCGATTGCATTTTACTTATCTTTAACTTGTTTGTGTTAAGTGCAGTTTCCAATTACTCGCTTACATTTGCCGACTACGCAATCAGCCGACAATAATTATACACATAATTTTCAATTTATTACGTATACATATTTTGTAGTGCGTACAAAATTGTAAAAATAATTTAAGTTTCCATTTCATTTAGCATCATTTTTATGCCGTACAATAAAGCAAATAATGAAACATTTAATAATAATAATCCTATAAAAGCAACATAACAGACATCCATAGTAAAATTTGTGCTTATAAAAAATGGCACCATATAAAATTAATCAAAATATTCGTACAAAAATTCAAAAACTTTTTAGTTTTTGCAATGTGCATTCTAAAATACAAATAGAGATTTTGATTAGAGCGTCTCTTCCGAATTTAGTTCAACCTGTGACGGATCCATTTTATTGTTTAGGCTAATAACCCATTCACAGAACTGACCATTTTTTAGGTGAACAAAATCAGCCAAGAAGACATTTACACGAGGCGGTTGATCGCTGGCGAAGGGTCCTGGCAACTGCCCCAAAATCCAGGGCTTTAGTTTCTTATCCACACGCTTCGCAGTGCGCTTCAGAGTGAACAAGAAACGCAAGGCAATATAACGCCCCGTGGGCGTGAGAAGACACTGGGAGACATAACCCTGTTTGGGCTGACGTGATAACAACGACGCTGACAGGAACGATTGCAGTTTCTTAATGCTGGCAGTGTTCGGCCAAGGCGTTGGCCACGCATAACTCGGCCAGAATTGGGCGGGCAAGCCAATCGGGCAGCGCCTGCAAATGAGCACCACTTGCCACCTGAGTTGAGCACACCGATTCAGGGTGCACTCGAGCAGCGAACCATCTGTTGTTGCATACAATCGATGATCAAAGAACTCCAACAGCTGCTTTTGGAGCTGCTGGTGCTGCTTAATGTTCATGTCGTAGAAATGTTGCAAATCCAGTATAACCACCTCCTCTGGATGGGTGTCAAGAAAGTGGCGCAGCTCGTGCAGCGGCTCAAATACCTCCAAGGCAAAGAGTCCATGGCAATAGTAGAATTTGCCCTCATTTTGTGCAATGCGCAAATCAAAATAACGCACGCCCAACTGCAGCTGCTCCGAAATGCTCGAAGACTGATTGCGGGACCAGCGACGCACAAAGCAGGGAAAGAAGCGATGCCAACGGCGTATGGCGCCATCCGCATCGGGTGCTAACCGCGAGCTGCCATTAATTCCATAAGTCATTGAGTTGTGGGAACCTTTAATAGAATCGCATTCCAAGTTAATTAAGTCAAATTATTGCGACGCTGCTTGTGGTGGATGATCTCATACCTGGAATGGCTAAATTCACAATTGACAGATCGCGCAGCTCGGCGGGCAGGTCGCGCATCCAATTCTCCATGGACATACTGGCCGAGGACAGGTGTATTTGCTGCTTGTATGTCAATGCTTTGAAATCAATTAAACTGCCAACTACTTGTATTGGCCATTAACAGCTGTAATCGTTAGTGTGAACGGTTTGATGTACTTGTCTATGCATACCGATAGGTTTGCGTGTGCTCGATAGCTGTTAATCGATAATTGTGTTGACGGTTTAATTCGAGCAACATGCGCAGGTTTTGAATACAATCAAGAGCAGCAGTCGAAAAGCAAATAAATATTTTCTTTGCATTGAATTTACTCTAGCTTGACCTTAGCTGTAGGGAAGTAAATTCACTTAGTTAATAATAGAACTCATCGTGTTGCAGATGAGACGTGATGGTAGCGGATATGGCGGATGTTAAAAGGACTAGTTTTTAAATGGCTGTAAAAAATCAAGAGCCACTGGACACTAGAACTAGTTAAAGGCTTTTTAGATAAGTAAACACACTACGCATATTGTCTATAAACGCATCAAATAGACTAAAAACTGTGTTACTTGATTAGAGTGGTAAACGTCCTGATAATCTATCAGATAGTAACCAGGTTCTTTTATTGTACGATTTACATTGCATACGTACACTTATTCTAGTTAATATTCTCCTTGTTCTCCACATCCAAATCCTCCATCAAGAAATTCTGACGTGTGCGCTTCGCCAGCAGCTGCTCCGATTCATTGAAAATGCGCACATTACGTCGACAATTTAGAAAAGCGCAATTTCCCAGCCAATTGCTCTCATTATAACTGCAAATACGGTGGCAAAGATTAATTTTAAGCTCATATAAAACGATAATCCAAAATAAACGCACCGCTGCAGCTCGCTAAAATGCTTTAGCGCCAATGACTTCTCTTTGCTATTGGGCAAGGCGATGCCATCCGCCAAAATGCCCAGCTGGCATGTGTGAAAATTGCAATTGTTTCCTTCGAGTTTAAGCTTGGTTGTTTGATCCAGCAATTCCAAGCCGGTGTTGCACTTCCTGATGCTGACATTGCTCAAAACCGCGCTCGTCTCCGGCCGCATCGATAATCCAATGGCAAAATTCTCGATCCGGCAATCGTGCAGCTTTAGCTTGGCTTGAGGCATGCACACAATCGCTTCCTGGGTGCTCGAGCTGCCATCGCCCAGCAGCCGGCATCTGCGCAGTGTCAGCGTTCCATAGCGCAGTAGAATGCCACGACGCACATGACGGCAGTCCAAGACCAGGTGCGACATCGCGTAATCGCCATCGATGACCAGCAAAGTGCTATCCTCATCACTCGAGCAAATCACGGGCAGCTTTCTCAGCTCGTCTTCATTGTCGTTTTTAGTGGCCATAACTGACTCGGCATCAATGAGGCCCTTAATGCTGCCATTGTCATTGAGATGTTCCAGAAATTTGATATTGTGTTGCCCGGGCGATAAGAGAATGTCATCGTTTGCTTGGCAAATGCTCAGCACATCCTGCAATGGGACAGATTATTGTAAATATTATTAATTATGATTATTTATATTATTTATTATGATTCTTATTTTACTTTATTTATTTTCTTATTTCTTATTTATTTTATATATAGTTTATAATTTTATTTGCCAACATGTAATTAAATAAAATGTAATTATTTAATAAGTAATTAATTATCTATCTATATTATCTGCATTACCTGCAATGTGTTGCCCAACTGGACTTTTGTGTGCGGTTTCACCAGTTGCTTTGCGAGCGTCAGCAGATGGATTTGTGTCTGCAGCTCGACTGGCAACGTAACCAAGTGGCACATTTGTGTCCGCTCCACCTGCTCCACTGCTAACTGGCCCAGGCTGCAGGAGCTGCTGCGCTGCAGCAGATGACGCTTCATTCCATTGCTCTGGAGCTCGCTGTAGGCGCGTCGCATATCTGGATTTTCCAGAATTTCGAATTCGCTGCGTATGATGGCCAGCCGCAGATGGAGACACATTAGATCCGTAACTGGCAAAATGGACTTATTCATGGACTTGTTCGCCGCGGGACTGCCCAACTGCTTTTTGGGCTTCTCACATGTCGCATCTGTTGTCAACTCGTCATCCTCATCCTCCTCAGCATCGCTCATGTCCAGTTCCAAGTACTCGAGACGCTGTTGTATATAATGCGCCTCCATCAGCAGCGTGCGCATGTGCAGGGTGAGTGGGCGTGGCAAGCGATGCTTGCTCAGATCACAGGCGAGCTGAATGCGCGACTGCAAATGGATTTGCACCCAGTCGCGATCATCATCCGAGTCTTTGTCCCATGGCAACCAAACGTGCGTGTAAAAGAAACGCAAGCGATCAATGCACTCCGCTGTGGTGTCCGCATTTAGAACCGCATTCTCCTGCTGCAAGGTGGGCCACAGTTCGATCAGTGCCACCTCGTTGCTCTCAGGCAAATGCATATCCTGATCCTGCACAGCAGTCACCGTAAACACCGCCTTCAGCTCATCGAACATGACCTGATCCACAGTGCCAAACACAATTGTGGGATAGCGCAGCTTTAAATCCTCGCAGATAACGCGCGGTATTTTCCACATTGCCTGCCAGCCTGCCAAAAATTTGTATTTGTATTTGTGTGTGTGCGATTTCGGTATGTGTGTGTGAAATTCACTTACCTGCTGGCTCAATCTGCAGTTCGACGTACGCTTTCCACTCGGAACAGACTTGCGAGGCTGGCATTGCGGCGCCATCCCAGGAGAGCACCGCTTCGGCTTCTTTGAGCCGCTCCAGAAATGATTTCTCGAATGTGTAAACATCCATTTTGCAAGTTTTCAGCAACAGGCGTTTAAATTTGAATGTGCTTGCAAAGAAGCTGCGCCTACTTCTGCAAAACGCTGAGTTGCTGCCGCTCAATTAATCGATAACATCATTCACAATGATTTATTTTTATTGATTTTGATATGCAATTATTTCGAATGCTTTGCATACTAAAACATGGTATATTATTCATTTATTTAATTATTATTCTCAGCTGCACAATGTTAAGAAGCGTGTTGATTAAATTGAATATAAATACTCTCACCCAGCCCTGGTTTCCTTAAAGCATCCAGCTGCGGACTGTGTATCGAGTATTATAATACTTTAGTATCGATACTTGCGGTTGCGGTCTGCAATTATTGTTTTTATCAAATTAATAAATAATAAAAACGCAATGGCTGCAAATACTTTGCCCGACGAACACTTTGAAGCGGCCGATGTAATTACAACTTGCTGATATAACATATATATGTCGTTAACTAACAACTAGTCCATTTTAGTTCGATGAGGATGCTGATGATGAGCAAATGGTGTCCACCAATTCGGGACGCAAGCGTCTCTTCAGCAAGGAGCTGCGCTGCATGATGTTTGGCTTTGGTGACGACAAGAATCCATATACGGAAACAGTTGATCTCCTGGAAGATCTGGTCATCGAGTACATTGCAGAGACCACGCACCGAGCCATGGAAATCGGACGCACAGGGCGCGTCCAAGTGGAGGACATAATATTTCTGGTGCGCAAGGACCAGCGCAAATATGCCAGGGTCAAGGATCTGCTCACCATGAACGAGGAGCTGAAGAAGGCTCGCAAGGCCTTCGACGAAATTAAATATGTTGGCAAGTATAAATCGCATTAAATTCAAATGCAGCAAAAATTTGAATTTTCTTGTGTGTTTTTCAGGGAACGAGGGAAAACTCAAGTGACGAAAGACTAAAAACCGCAGCACAAACTAGAATTTACATTACCATTAGCAATAATAATAATAACAATTGTGGAGCAGCCGATATCTTTTTTTTATTTAGAAATTAGTATACAGCTTTAATGTAAAATTCTTTTCTGGAAATCCACTTTTAAATTATAGCAGATGTGAATTGTTACTTCTTTGAGTAGACATTTTTAATTAAAATCACAGCTTTAATGTTTAATGCCTTTCTGGAAATCAACTTTTAAATTATAGCAGATTTGAGTCCTCAACTCTTTAAAAGAATATAATTTGTAATTAATTGGACAGATTGAATCTAAAATCCTTTTTTGAAAACAAATTCTGGATTACTCTTTAAAAATGTTTTGAATCAGCAAAAACGTTCTGAAACATTTTATATGTGTTGTAAATTTAATACAAGCTGCGAAGGCAAGATGACCATGTTCGACTTCCTACTCTTCTTTATTTCTTGGGAGCATAATTTTTTCCACAAATTTTCTCATCCATTCGAAAGTTCGTTCGTAGAGTTACATATGCATATTTGATGAAAGCTTTTAAAAAAAATTTAGCTTATTTGAAATTTGGTGTCAGAACTGAACTGTACTGTTCAGATTAATTAGAATTGTTACACATTATATACATATATATTATATTATGTCAATCGAAATAGTCTTCGATATCTATGTCTGGATTTAGTATATCATCGCCATAGGGTTCCAGGTCAGTGCCATTGAGTATCAGATTTTCACACGTCTCTGCCAGATCTGTGTCTCCAATTAGGATCGCACCGCGGAGTCGACCTTTCTGCAGCACGAACTTGATGTATTCCTTGTTGCGCGTGCAACGCACGAGCAGCTCATAGTCCTTGCCCAGGCCCTGGCCATTGTAACGGCCCAGGAGGACCACCGGAAACCCAAACAACTGCGTCACATGGCCAAAGAGCTCAAAGCAAAAGTCCTGATAGATTGTCTCGTTCTCCAGAGCGGCTGCCATGCTGCGACCCGCCATGGCGCCCATTTGACGGGCCTGCGTCCACAGACGCATTTGGAACCAGTGCGTCGATGCAATTGACCATCCAGCTGAGCACACATCGCCCGCCGCATAAACATCGCTCAGATTCGTGAGCATCATTTCATCCACCAGCAGTCCGCCATCCTCGGCCAGCTGGAGCGGCACATCGCTGGTGTAATCATGTCGGGGTTGCACGCCCGTCGCCGACACCATAAAATCACAGCTTAATTGCTCAATACTGTCATCATCATCATGTCTCAGCGTAATCCTCAACGCATCTGGCAAGTGCTCGAGTTTCTCAATGCGAGATTTGCTGTAAATTTTTGGTAGACTTCTGGCGGAGCTGCCGGCGCCGCTTAAGTCGTAGGTGCGATGCCAATCCGGTCCTAAAGCGGCGCCTCGCTTGAGTTGTTGTTGCTGCTGCGCTTTGGGCAGCATTTCATCATAGCGCATCCTTTTGATGGCTGTGCTGGCCGTCGACGTGTCCAACAGCCCCGTCTCCTTCTTGGCCAGTTGAAAGAACTCTGCAGCGCCGGCATCCACAAAGGTGGCCGAAATGTGATCATCTCTTATAACCCAATGCACATTGACGGACTGTAGCTCGTGAGCCAGTTCGCTGGCAATGCCACCATTACCCAGAATAATCACATCTTTGGCTTTTGCAAGCCGGCTCTGCAGTACCAGCACCGAATCCGTGTCGCGTATGCCAATAATGCGCTCCTCTTGACCTGAGCCAAACAATTTGGGTGCACCGCCGGTGCAGAGGCACAAATAGCGATATTTGACTACCAGTCCAGATTTGGTGCGCGCCCAGTGCTCCTTGCTGTCAATGTGCTCCAATTGATCCACAATGTGTGCGATGCCGGCACGCAACTCATTCACATTCTGTTCCCGGACATCGAATTTGTGCAGATAACGGGCGACAGGCACCAAATTTGTGACACTCTTCACAATGCTCGACTCGGTGAGCAGCAGAACGGATGAGGTGGGGCAACAAATCGCTAATGTCTCGGCGCAAGAAACGCCGGCAATACCGCCACCCACAACTAGAAAAGTGCAATCCCGTGTCATTGCCTGCAGCTAAAATAATTACCAATTCTTCAATCCACTTGCCACATTATCGACTTGAATATCGAAACTTATCGAATCGATGGGGCAATTGGGTAGTTATCGATCCCAAATTGGGTCTCTTTTACCCCCAATAGAAACGGTTGCTGAAAACGTATCTTCAAAGAAACACAATTTTCTTTGACATTTTAATCATTTTATTTAGTTATTTACATATATTTGTAGCTCATTTTAATTGAGTTTGCTCCTCTTGCTTGCCATAATACTCGCTGTAGTCGTATTCCCGAAAGGGCACATCATAGGTGAGGAGGCCACAATCGCGAGCCTGCTCCACTGCAACCTTTAGACGTAAATGACTCTTTTGGCACAAACCGGTTTTGGAGTAGCTGAGCACCTGACCGCTGTACGGCGAGATGAACTGATTCAGCAGATCTGTATTGCGGTAGTCCAGCACCAGGTACTCATCCCGGCAAATAGGACACGGATTCCCTGTGGAGATTTTGCCCTGACGAACGCACGTCTTCCGCGTCTTACGCGGCGCATACATTCCCTTGTGATTCCGACTGGTGTGGAAGAATCTCCATTAGGACGAACTATCGATAACTAACTGTCAGCTGCTTACCGATATTGTGTCCACACGAACTCGTCACCATAGGTTGTTTGGTACGCTGCGCTTTTCAAATAGCGCATGGAAGTCTCCACGGGAATCACTTTCGTGCGATCCTTTGCATCGGGAGGAGAAGCTTCTGAGCCGTTTTCTTCGTTGTTCTCTGCCGGTTCCCCATTGACTGCGGGTGCCTCTTTGCACCGCAGCGTGCTAGCAGTGTGTAGCGCAACACGATTGTTGCGTGAAATGCGTGCGACGCTCGCATAAAAGGCGCGTGCTAAAGGTAACATTTTAATTAATTAATTTCAGTTTATTTTGTCGGCTAAAAGTGCTTGCGGCGACGTAACAATCATCTGCTCGTGTCTCTTAGCACAAGCGGAGGGTCACACTGCGTACACACATACAGTGTCACAAAGCTCGTTGATATGACAAATTCGTTATCGATATCGATAAGTAATTTTGCACTTATTTTATTTCATATATTTAAGCTTTTAATGTGATTTTTCTGTCAAAATGTGAAGTGTTCATTGATTATTTATATTTTTTGGCGTATAAAAAGAGACACACCAAAAGCCAAAAATCGTATTCAAGCGTTAGTATATGCGCACCAATCAGCGTAACGGTAAAAGCTGTCAAAAAGCACACACACAAATGCAAACTACAGGGCATGAATGAAAAGCTGCAAATCGTTTGAATCTGTTCGGTTTAGTTGCTTTCGAAATTTACGGGTAGCCAGCCGTAGCCCATGCAGCTGCAGAAGAAGTCGCCGCCGCTTTTCCGGGTCGCATTGTGTTTGTTCACGACACTGACAACATAAAATCACGTACATAAAAGTCAGCATTATTTAATTTTTACCCATATTGTGGAGTGGTGAGCAGAGTCGCTGACGTACGTAGGAATTAATGCCTGTAATTCATGGCGTGCGTCCTTGTCTGCTTGTGTGTGTGAATGTGCTTATGTGTATGTGTGTGCGTGTTTTACTTGCTGCTGCATGCATAAAGTAGTAGTAGTATCTACTCTTATATTAATCAATACTAGTTGACGATTAATGTAAAAATGTACTTGCCACAAGCTGTGAGTGAAACATTGAAATATATGTGTTCTTTTATAGATACCGCTGCCACTAGCAACAAAAAATACAACAAACGGGGCAAGAAAGCAACACAAACAACGCGCCTTGTTTGCCGTTACTTGCCGCTGCCGCCACCTGCCGACAACAATAACAACAAGACAGGCACACGCATAAAAAGGTGAGTCAAATGATTAAATGTATGAGAGAGCTTTGCTGCGTTATTTCTGTTAGAATTTTTATAAATAGTATGGCGAGTGCAAAGTATGTGCAAAAGCAGCGCCATCCACATTTCTTATCAATAGCAAATGGCTAACAGCACTAAAACTATAAATACAACTGCTGACTGACCTAGGTTCCCAGGGCAGGGCAGGGCATGGCTGAGGGCTGAGGTTTTTTTTGCACCCCAAAACGAAAAACAAACTTTGTCGTGCGACATTTCGCGCATTTCGTCTAATAAATTATATTTTCTTTGTTAGCACAACACAAGCACACTCACAGGAACATAGGAGTATAGAATTATATAAATGTTTCCCAGCTCGTTTGTGCTAAATTAGCACCTGTTGGCTTTGCGCTCCTTATTCCTTTCTTTTTAGGTCTTGCCTTAACCATAAAATGTGTCACATGATGCCCAACTGGGCAAATACCCTGTTATGTTGCTTGCCGTGCGCTGAGCTTTTTGAATAAGCCGATTGCGACATCTACCGGTTGTTAGTTCTTCGTTCTTTCGTTAAATTTAATTATGGTACATTTTCGTTAAATAATTTGGTAAATATTATTATGTGCATATAGTTAATTATGTTTTGTCGTTTTTGCGTTGTAGTAATAAGGGCTTACAATTTCTTAGTCCCGACCTAAATATACAAGTAATGCAGGGTATTCGCAGGAGTTGTTGCTTCCGCTCAAATTCATTTGTCGACGTTTCCTTATTAATTTTCATTTATGGCTCATATTTCGGGCTATTCATTTTCTTACCGTCTCTAATATGTATTTTCGAAATTTGAATCATCGTTTTTCTTTTATTTTGTTTACGATTTCTTATACGCAAACATTTCGTTTGCTTTTTGAGGGGCGTTACAAGCTTTCAGATTATGGGTTTTGTTTTCTTGACCTTGTGGGCTGGGTGTCGCCTCTGAGCATGATAAGCATTAGTATTAAGGGTATGCCCAGGTGATTTATCAATGACGTCGTTAATTTCCTGTTTTTTTTTTTTAATAAATTCAATTATATTAACCCGATTTTGATTTCTGAAAATGACAGTGGAGAGTCCCATAAGTGTAATTTATTCGATGCAATCACTACTTATATTATTTATTTATATGTATTTTTGCGTTAATTGTTTCGTCAATAAACGACGTTATGGGTATTCCTCAAACTGCCATTTAGTGCTTTGTCCAGTCTAACGACATACCATAATTGTACACACTTATGAATATAATAATAGCGTAGCTCTGTGGGAGAGTTCAACTAATGCATTAATCATGGTCAACTTGTGTTGTAATCCTACAATTAATTGTTGTTTTTTTGTGCCCTTGCACAGAGAATTAGAGAATTGTCGTAAAGTGTGTGGCACATTGAAGTAACCAACTTCAATCCCATAAAGCATATGTCACCTTGATCAGCGGACAGATCTCAGAGGCTACAGGGACAACAAGTTTATTTACGTTTACTTCATTTGATCGATATCAAAACTTTCTGCCTTTTTTTTGTTAAAGATCGCCAAATTGACTCCTGCCTGCGAGGGCATTTAACTTTATTCATGCATAAGGTAGCCATTCCTTCTGTTTTAATAAGACACTGAAGCTATTAATAACCATATATCCATTAATTAGGCTTCATTATCTTCATGCAATGGCTCTCTGTCAAAAGCCGGATCTTTTATTACAATCGTGCTTATGGACTTGTCCAATGAGGTGCAGGATTATAATAAATTATTTCTCATTTCTCTTCCACTATTCAGCGCTAACCGACATGATAAAATAATATATTTCATCCCTTAATTGGGTACTAACTAATTCACGATGTGCTAATATCAGATTTTGCAAAATAATGTGGATAAGTATATTACTTCGAATCAGGCAGAGGGCAAATATAAAATTAATTCAAATGGAGTTATGATGTGTGAATCTCAATAAAGTAAATCACCTAAATCACTACCAATAAGATACATAATAATAATAATATAATAACTTATCCGAAGCCGTACAAGCTAATCGAAAATGAATCTAGCTTTTCCCCAAATTACCTGTTGAAAACACAGAAAATATAGATTTCTACGATTTAAAATATAAAATTAATCGGTAGTCAATAATCGATTTATATCGATTTTAGGGAAATGAAACCAAATAAAAGATACGGTATATATATTAAACAATGAGCTCGGAACAGTTGCTTTTACCCATTTTTAAAAAGTACAGGGTATAAGAATTCCATTGAAAAATATTTTCCTGTGCGTCTAGTCCGTATTAACTTAACTTACTTAACTTAGAGATCGCGTTCGCAATAATTTGAATACCAATTTGCTTAATTAAGTCCCTTTTAACCGCACCGCCCCCCTTGTAATAAAAGTGACAGCTCACTCATTCGAGGGGTCAAAGTTGCTCCCTGACCCCACGAGACCAAGCATAAGTCCCAAAATATTGCGTGACACACACAGTCCACTCAGTCGCACCAGGATCAGCCCAAGAGCACGGGAGCACGGGGTGTGTGCTGAAAATGCAGGCCACGTAATGACATCAACATATGGAGAGTTAGGTTAACGTTGACGGTTTTTGCCGAGCTCTTCAACTGGACTTTAAGAAATTCAACGGAGGTAAAGTTTCAAAACCTATACATATTTCACGCCCACTCATCGTGGCTGTGCTCCTTCCCAAGCAGTAATCAATAATGCAAAGGAGAGCAACAGCTGCCAGTTTTCCCGGGTTACTCAAAAATACAGTCGGCATTGAATAAAGCCAAGCTGGCATTCATGGCCAGTGTTGGTGGCGCTTCAGTTGTAAATTGAGGTCTGATTCTGATTGCATGCTTCATTATTTTGTTTGCCAAATAGATAATGATGGCCAAAAGCGATAAGGAAATACTGGCCAATTCCATGTATGAGGATGATCCCAATGGCAATTCAGCGCCCACCTCAACAGATCACGAGCAGGTGCAGTTGGCGGCAAATGAAGCGGCAACGGGGGATCCAACAAATATTGCGGCAGCGTTTGCACCGCGTTGGGGACCACAAAATAAAGGTGCACAGGAGCTGGCATCACTCTATAGTCCAGGTGAGACAGTACAACAGATCCATTTATAATTATATATAAAATTAATTTTAATTAAAATTTAGACAAATGTGTATTTAATCAATGTATGGAAAAGTAAATAATTAAAAATTGAATTCATTTTGTTTAAAAATAATACACATATATGTACATATATATGTATATAGGATTTCAAGATTTAAACTAATATTTTGCCTATAAGTTCTAAAAGCCGGTCTACAAATAGTTCATTTAACAAACTTGATGTGTTATCTTAAGGAATTGTGTATTTTAAAATAGCTAATCGGCAAAGTCGGATTGGTATTAAGATAACATTCAATAATCAGTAACACCAATCAATAAGCAGAAATTTGAACAGCCGTCTATAGTGCGCAGACTGTGACTGGATACCGTTGAAACCTATCCTTGTATGTATGCGTATATGTGTGCCCGTCCAGAAACAAAGTGTTTTGTATGTCGAGACATTGATACCCTATTTTAAGATGTGCACCATACATTTTGCGGGCAGTGGTTACAAAATTGGT
Source organism: Drosophila nr. medialis 2 BK-2023a (assembly GCA_035044325.1). Classification (NCBI taxonomy): domain Eukaryota; kingdom Metazoa; phylum Arthropoda; class Insecta; order Diptera; family Drosophilidae; genus Drosophila; species Drosophila nr. medialis 2 BK-2023a. The sequence goes on from JAWNMH010000348.1 coordinate 2,628,490, forward strand.
CTGCAGTTAAACCAGCCCACCCCACAAGGCTTACTAGAAATGGTGCCCGCCTGGGCGCAGAAGCTCAGACAAAAACCTGATGCACTTTTTAGTCAATTTGACGCCTCTATTAATTTTCTTCTCACTCCTAAAAAAAAATGTGTAACTGTAATACATTTGACAGGTAAACGGGCCCAGGAATGCGTTTGTGTTTACACCTGCATCGGCCTGATGATTGTCAATTTGGCGTTAATCATGAGTCACATGCGTTGGGAACGCATCAGCGTCACCTTCTTTTCTGCACTGTGTGGCATTCTGACGGCAGACTTCGCATCGGGCCTGGTGCACTGGGCAGCGGACACATGGGGCTCTGTCGACTTGGCCGTAATTGGGAAGGTAAGCGAAAAACTTATACTTATGAACTAAAACACACAATTTAAAGTCTACGGCTAGAACTTTTTGCGACCGTTTCGTGAACACCATTTGGATCCCACGTCAATAACGCGACACGACTTTATTGAGACGAATGGCGATAACTTTATGGTTGGCATACCCATACTTGGATATTTGGCGCATTATTTTTATATCAAATCGCCTGGCGAGATACAACAAAATTTCGGATGGATAGCGTATGTGTTTCTATGCTCCATTTTTGTGGCTATGACGAATCAGGTGAGCTGTACGAAAGGTCTTTACAATTAATATATTATTTACTGATGAAATGATGTACTATTATTTAGATACACAAGTGGTCGCATACGTATTGGGGCCTGCCCAGATGGGTGCTATTGCTGCAGAGCTGTCACATAATTCTGCCGCGCAAACATCACCGTATACATCATGTGGCGCCGCATGAGACGTACTTTTGCATAACCACCGGCTGGTTAAACTGGCCACTGGAGCGGCTCAGGTGAGTAGCTGCAAAACAATCTCCAAAACAAAAGACCTTTAACTAATAAATAACTGGCATCTTTGCTCTTAGATTTTGGTCATCTTTTGAGTTTATTATTGAGCGTTTGACGGGCTTGAAGCCGCGTGACGATGACCTGAAATGGGCTAAGAAACTCACTTAGCTGTGCTATCCAGCTACTGTATATAACTCTTGGACCAAGCAGCGTTTACAAAGTTTACCAATTAAAAATACAAACCAAAGAAAGCTAGAACAGAAGCTAGTTTTAATAATTATAAATTATATTGTGCACAACGAAAAATATTGTATGTAAGGTCAACTTGTTTATGTATAAGAAGACAATTAACACAAAGAAAAGTGTTTTTGAAGAATACATTAGTTTAAGCAGAAATGGTTCGTGCATTGTCGATTTTGTATTTCTATATAGACTCGCGCAAAACATAAAGACACATTGATCTCGCTACTTATTACCATATACAACGAGTGAGCCTTATAAACATACAGACTATGTGAAGCTAGCACAGATATATGCTTGTTCAAAATGTTGAGAATCTTTTTTACTACTTTACAAATGAAAAAACCAACAAAAAAAAAAAAAACAGCTTGAATACCAATCATTTTTATAGAAAATATAAAAGCAAAATAATTTTCAATACATTTCAAAGCTTCTGGAGGCTACATGAGTAAATAACTAATTATATTTGCTATTTATATATACGTATACAGTGATGGCCATATAATTATTGACACCAATTATTTATTACAAGTTTATGTTACCCTTGATACCCAAATATGAGGAGCTATGTAGCACCTTAAGGATGCGAATGCATACACATCTGGTTACAGTTTGTTACAAGTGTTACTTATAGTTATTAGTTTGTGATCACATTACTTCTTAAACACAATTGTTGATAATAGTTTTGAAGAATTTAATACTGCAACTCTTTCCATGGACCAATTGTAATATTCTTGCAACCAAGCAATCGAAATGCATTTGGTAATTTACGAGCGCTTGTTCCAATATTACATTTTACCATCAAAATAAAATGAATAATTGTGGATATATTGTTTTTTAAGCTGTTCCCAATTATATGCTACCACTGTATATCTAAATGATATTTCTATGTATATACTATATACTATATAAAGAGCGCTGAATGCAATCAAATAATGTGACTTAAAAACTTGCCTTACAAGAAATCATTTATGTATGTGTATATGTAACTATAACAACAAAATCTAAAAGACAGTCAACAATTTTAAAAGTAGCTAAGCAAATATTTTAGTACGCATATTTTTAAGCAATTAAGTGGCATATGTAAAATGTAGTATTAACAACAAACACAAACAATGAAAAGCAACTATGACAGTGTAGTGTGTATTACAAGCCTAATCAACTAAATTTATACATTTTGTAAACGGAAAACACTTTATAAATTTATACATATTCGCGCCTGGCAATGACTTGGCCTGCAACAAAAAAAATGTTGGCTAAGAAATTAATTCGAAGTGAGCAATATTTATTGTGATTAAAAACCATTAAGCTGATTTTAAATGTAGTTTTGTGTTCTTTATAAAATGTAAATTCGCTCAGCCCCAAACCACAATAAAACAAGCAGGATATATAGATCTTTAACCTTTTTAGGGGGTTCATTAATATTGATAGGCAGAGTTTCATTTAAAAGATATGGTAAATTAAATTCGATAGCCATAGTAAATGCTCAAGTTCTTGGATTTAATTATATTTAGTTTTCTGTTAATAATATGATAGCTTCATAATCCTAAATCACCTCAGCATATTTTATAAATTTGCAAACATTTATTTAGTAATAATTTCTATAAATAAGCTATAATATGAAATAGTCCGATATTGCCCAATGTTAGGAAGATAGTAGCACACAATTTGTGATATCTTGGTCAACAACAACTTATCCAACTTTTCCTATTACCAATCATCAATCATTCTTTGGGATCTCGAAGAAATATTTTGTATTAGTTGGGTTGTATTCCCTGCTTTATATTGTCTTGCAGAAGAGACCCCCAACTCTGGCAAGAGGTAAACAATAATTTGAATAAATAAATATCAACATGAAATATATTTGTTAACGATTTATTCATTGCTTTCTTCGTCTTCGTCTTTCTTCTTTGTTTTTTCTTGTTCCATCATCTCGATAGAATCCTTTCTGTGCTGGCGCTTTTTTTCCGCCTTTTCGCGCGCCCTCGTCCACTTGTCAATGTTCTTCTGCGTATGCTCCTCCCTATAAGCCTCGATCTTCTTGTACTTGGCCTGCTGACGTCGCAGCGCTGCCTCGTTATGGACAAATATGGGGCGGCATCCGTTGCGCAACCAGGACCTTAAGCTCTGTTTGCGCTTCTCGCTCTTCTGGCGTGGCTGATGCGCCTTTTCTACAGGCGGTGTCGGCCGTTTGGCGGCTTCTGCATCATTCTGCTGAGCTCTGGCTCGGCGTGCCTTACTCCAATAACGACAAACGATCACAAACAGCACAATGATTCCAATATAGACTGAGATTAACAATAACTTTTGCCGCCAAGTAAAATTCGGAAGAATTTTTGGGATTTCTCGTCTGTGTTTAGCTGCCACCTCCAGTTGAAGCAGATGCTTCAGTTTGCTGCAGTCATTGATGGTCATCCCCAGTACATCCTTGTATATCGCTGGTGTCGTATTGCGCCACGTGAATTCGCCGGCATGCCGTCCAAACAGCTTTCTGCAACGGGCGCAGACTTCGTGCATCCATGTCTGGCACTCGGGCTTGTTAATGTCCGTCTGGCAAACTGGATTCATGTTGGCAACATTAAGTTTCATTCTAACAATAGTGATTAAAAGCCGATGTGATCACTCTCCGATATCTAATCACAGGCAAATAATAATAATAAATAATACATTTTTGCGTCTTATTATTATTTTTATGATTGGGGTCCAGCACTGCGACCTATAAGGTCTATTGTGCCCCCTTCTAAGCCTACCGCTCCTCCATCAACCCCAGGTTCTGCACAAATGCTAGAATCTTTGTTGGGTTGAGGGTTTCTATGTCCTTAGATGCTGCATCTTTTCCTAGTTAAGGCGACACATTCTGCTAGGATGTGCATTGAGGATTCCTTCTGTTGTTTGCTTCTTTCTTTCCTGCATTTTTTGAGGGTGAATTTTTACATGATTAAATAATATTTATTGGGCTAGGATATTGACTTTTTTCATTTATGTTTGTTTTTTTATAATTTAAAGTGTGGGATTTCCGTGTAACATTTATATATTGTATGTTTAGAGACTTCAGTAAGCACATACAATTTTGCGCTTGGGTGCATACTTTCAACAATTTATATAAACTTATCGATTAGTCAAAGCTGTGGCCAATCAATGCTTAGCAACGGGTTTTCCGTTGACAACAACAAACCCAAAATCCTAATTTCCTAGGCAACGCTGAACCATGCCAAATAATATTTACAGCGAGCTCCGTTAACTAAACTGAGCATTAATTAAATTTACAACTTAAGGACATATTAGCTCAAATAGACCATGATTGATAAGGAAGCGGAGGATAATCGAGTTGCCAGCAATGTGGAGCCAGCCCCATCAGCGCCACCTCCGCCTCCAACAGCTGCCGGCAGACCGCCAACATCTCAGCTCTTTTCAGTAAGTGTACAGCTGGAAAATGTTGCTCGCCAATTTAAGAGTAATTTTTTTTTATAGCGTGGCAATTTGGTTAGTAGCCGCACTGCTGGCGATCGGACTGCCCTGGCGAGGCCGTCGACAGCAGTGCGGGCTGTGGGATATGCAGCCAGCAGTAGCGGATCGGCGGGTCAGCGCTTCGATCAATTCTTTCTGGAGAAGGTCAAACAACAGGCGCTGTCGTCTGCCAATGCCTCTGTCGATGCAGCCAAGGATGTCAAGTAAGTGGCACATTTGATTGCTATTAATTTGATACCCTTTGTCTATAATACACTTATACACACAACAGTCCGCAGATCAAGTACAAGAATATGGAAACGAAAATAATCAAGCTGCTGGAATCATCGGTAGTGCTGGCAGCCCGCTGTTCACCAAATCGCCCAAGTGGCCCCAATAATAATTCTGAAGTGAAGTCCTCGCTGGCTGAGGCGCTGAACAAGGCAAAGGATGCGTCCTCATTGGATCGCATACTGCACCATGAGCAGGACAAGCAGGGCGAGAATGTGTTTCACAATTTTGAATTGACTTATGCGGTAAGAAAAACTTTGGTTTTTTTTGGTTGACTTTTGCTTTGAGTCCGATCAGTTTGAAAATCAATCCCAGAAAATAGTTAAAAGCTGCCTACCTTTTGAAGATATAACTTTCATGACAGATACTTTAAACTCATGTTCAAAGCAGGAAAATAATGTTTATAAAGGGCATCTGCCAGTGAAAGTTGATAATTAAGATTTGTAAGATAGTTGTATTCTTAGTAACAAATGTATCGCGATATTTGGATTGGTTTGAATTTCAATTTTATAACTCGTTCTTAAATCTCTTAGTCGATCATTCTTTGCCCTTTCACATATTATATTAAATGTATATTTATCACATGCTAATTTAGGTATTCTTCAATCTTGCCGAGCAATACGAGCACAATGAGATGCACATTGAGGCCCTCAACACCTATAACATAATGACCAAGAATAAAATGTTTCCCCACGTGAATCAATTGAAATTGAACATGGGCAACATCTACTTCAAGATGGGAATGCATAAGAAGGCTATCAAAATGTATCGCATGGCATTGGATTCGGTGCCCAACACGTTGAAGCAGCTCCGTCTGAAAATCACCGAAAATATTGGCGTATTATTTGTACGGATGGGTCAATATTCGGATGCTGCCTCCAGTTTTGAGTTCATCATGTCGGAACGGGCAGATATCCGCAGTGGCATCCACTTGCTACTCTGCTACTATGCCATGGGCGATGTGGAAAAAATCAAGAACACATTTCGCTCTCTGTGTGAAGTGCAGCCCGTTGAAAACGAACGTGACTTGGAGAATGAGAACAATATTATACGACTACAGCAGCAGGCGGAACATGCCGAAAAATCGGGCACAAATCAGGCGCAAGTTGGAGACAATCATGCTGAGGTGGCCATCATTGATGCAGATGGTGGCAGTTCCTATGAGCAGGTCAATGAGTCCAACAAGAGTTCTGCGAATACAAAGAATCGATATGTTTTGCAGGCCCTCAAGACCGATGAATTGGCCATTTATACCAAACAGCGAAGGAATGCAGAGAAACGTTCCATTACAATGATTGTCGATCTGATTTCCCCACTCATTGAGGAGAACTATAATGATGGTAAGTTCAACTGGCAAGTGTAACGGGTTATTATAAATTTGATATATATATATTATAATATTATAATTTCCTTTGTTTCTTTTTTATTTGATCGTCGCTTAAAAAGTGTCGCCAACTCTTATCGATGTTTCTATCTCTCGATCAGCATCACTGACAGCGCTTAATATCGATTAATAGGGTCACACATGCAAAGACAATATTGAGTAATTAAAATTATGACAGTTATATTTAAATGAGCCATGCTTATGAGTAAGGACTTTATAGTATAGAGTATAGACTTATAGCACAGACTAGTATTATAAACTATAATAATTCAGATAGTATTATATAAAATGCTTCATTTATATTCGATTTTCCACACAGGCTATAACTGGTGCATTGAGGTGATAAGGACATCAAATCTATCCTGGCTGGCCAACGAACTGGAGCTGAACAAGGCGCTCGTCTATCTGCGCCAGAACGATGTCAATCAAGCCATCGAGATGCTGCAAATGTACGATCGCAAAAGCGAGAGCTCAATGACGGCCAGTGCATTGACCAATCTCAGCTTTATATACATAAATGTGAGTCATATATATATAAATATATATATTTATCTATTTACCCAAGTTGTTTCCCTTGTAGCTGGGCAACATGGAGATGGCCACCCACTGCCTGAATCAGCTGCAGGAGATTGGAGCACTGCAGACAAGTCCTTTGGCGCTTGTCAATGCCAGCATTGTGGACAAGCAGAATCAGAATCTCAGCTCGGCCAGGGAGCGATTACAGCGTGCATTGCAACTGGAGCCGACTAGTTTTGAGGCAAATTACAATTTGGGTCTGCTTGCCCTGCAGGAACAGGATTTCGAGCAGGCCGAGGAGCAGTTTGAGCTTTTGAAGGCGCAACTAATGGAGCCGCATTCGATGCAGCACAGCCATGTCTACTATCAGCTGGCCAAGCTGCAGGAGCGCCGCCTAAGCAGTGCGTCTGCGTCCTCGTCTAGTGCACTCCAAGCCTATCTGCAGGTGCTGGGCATCTCGGCCGCCGACATTGATTCGCGTCTGTTCGAGAAGGTGGGCAGCATGTACGAGCAGCGACAGGATCACCAGGAGGCGAATCAATACTACAACGAGGCGTATCGCATCAATATGAGCGACATAAGCATTGCCAGCTCCATTGGCTCCTACTACATAAAGCTGCAGGCTACGGAGAAGGCTCTCTACTACTATGAGCGTGCCGTTCTCGCCGATCCCAATGACCCCAATCTGATGCTGCGCATTGCCAGCTGCTTTCGCAACTCGTATCTGCCGCCCAAGCAGTATCTGGGCATGTTTGAGAATATCTATGCTCGCTTTCCGGACAACCTGACCTGTGTGCGCGCCCTGATGCAAGTGACCAAGTCGTTGGGTATGAGCGAGTTGCACGAGCGCTATGGCCAGGATTATGTGAGGCTGCAGAAGCAGCAACAGGAGCGCCAGAACGAACAGCGCTATCAGCAACAGCGCCTATCGTCTGCCACCTCCGGCAGGGCCAACAGTCGTCTCAAAAGTAAGCTCCATTCAAAAAGGTATGATTTGTGCTTTTAGTGAGATAATTGCCTGCATTTCCTCCACAGCACTGCGACAGTCCAATGAAGAGCGCCTGCAGGAGAACATCGACATCTCGGCCACTCTTATGTCGAGTCCTACGGGCTACAATGGTGACCAGTTCCTGCAAAGCGGCAACTCTTACCTGGGTAAGGCACATCCCCAAATCCAAATGCAAATACTTAATAGTAATGTCAAATTCAATCGTATAGTTAAACAGCATGTGGATCCCCTAGGCCCACCAGCTGAACGTCCTCGCACTGGAATGTTTCGAGGACAGCAGAGCAACGACTCGGACGATGATGCGGAAATGAATGCAGACAGTTTGCTGCCCATTTAAAGAATATTGACAACATTATATAGAACTAGTCATAATCTGTGTGAAATGCTTAAAAAATAAATTTAAGAAAGAATATCTGTCTGGCTTACGTTAAACATTACATTATTTTTCACAACGCAGCCGAAATTCAAATGCAGCTTTATAATTAAAATGTACATTTTTTAGGCAAAACTGAATCTGCAACTGAGCGATTTGTCTGCTTTCCCTCCAATATACAAGCAGTGCAATTGCCATCAAGCAGTATATCACTCTCACTAGACTTGACGCTTACAAGCAGTGCATTTGTATTCAAGCAGTGTTTCGCTCCCAATACCTGTTTCTTCTATTTTGAACACAAAAAGGTTATCATAGAATTGTGCAAATTTTTGTAATAGACAGAACGTCCTTCCGGATATACATCAAATAAAAAAGAACTCTGCACAAGGTAGAAATGCAACGGCGCATGCTTACATAAGTCCCAAATGTCTGATTAGGTTCTATGGAATCCTTGTCGCTTTGTTTTGATCGCTGAATTATAATTTCCGACGCCTACTAGAACTAGAAGCACTGAACATCAGCTAAATATTCTCGAAAGCCAAAGAGAATGTGAGTATTTTTTGGATACTTGCCTCTTAACTTTTGAAGAAGTCATTTTTGAGTAATGCAATTTGCTATGTTTACAAAGATCAAAGATTATTTAAGAATCATTTTATATGTATATTCATAAGCAACTGCAATTATATGTCAGCACTGGTAGGAGGATAACTAATAGCCGCACACTCTCGGCACTTGTTTGGTTTATCGTTTATTACGTTTTCAAAGGCAAATAATACATAAGCTGTTTTTGTTTACAATTTGAAATCAATATATTATATTTAAAATTTGACTGTTTTCATGTTGGCTGTTGCTGTTGTCATTTACGAAACAACCGTGTTGCCTACTCTGCTGCCTCATCGCGGTTCTGCCCCCCCCCCAAGCAAACCGATGCTTGCCCTCAGTTTCACCTATGCCACACGCCCATTATATTTAAGCGAACATTTAATTATTACGTAGATTTTTTTTCTATTGTTTTTGAATATGCATGTGATTAAATTTGCGTTTGTCGTTGTGTGTTGTAAAGGTGGTGGTAAAACGGATTTAAGTCATCATATATAGTAAAAACGGTTGCTGTAAGTATTATTCGAATGCCACGCTCTTCTATATTTATGTTAGCAAACATCGACACAGATAATTTTTTCTCCTTTTCAAGCGCTTCATCCATTTAGACGGAAAAACAAATTTAAAAAAACCGAACAATTACAAGAAACGTTTACAAAATATATATGATACACAACAAATTCTAAAATATTTCTTTTTCCTACAGTGCCTGCCAAATACAAAATCAATCTTACAACTCTCTCGGATTACAGCGCACTAGCTATCCACGCCTGGACACACCTTATATCTGGTATCTCTTGTATATCTCCTCATACCTATCTCTGCACTTACTGTTTTCTCTCTGCCTCTCTATCCCTATACCTCCCCGCCGCCTAACTGTCTTTGTTGATTTGCTTAAAAGCTCATATAGCCGCGAGAGGTGGAACGACGACGTGCACACAGATACGAAATGAGCACAACCGTTATCAATGCAACCAGGGCAATGCCGACAGCGATGGGCACCACATCGGAGGTCTCTGAACTGTCACAATCGTGCACCGTCGAGAAGCCGGTGCTATTATTGGGTCGGAACGCCTCCAGCTGCACATGACTGAAGCTGATGGTGGCTATGGTCTCATTCTGGTAGAGGGTCTCCGTCATGTTGAACTTCTGGATGCGTGTACAATGGTACGACATCTTCTCGGGCGTCTTGAAGTCGGTGTCCTGGCTTGTGCGCATGAAAGAGATAGTTTGATTCTCTGCAAAACAATATATATGTATTATTTATAATTATGAAAATAAATTGAATTGATAAAACTATGCAACATTTTTTTTTTATGTTTTTTAAGTAATACGTGTGTTTTGTTCAAGAAAGAATAATAATCTTTGGCACGCCGAAGATCAGATAACTTTGTAAATCGCAGTTTATCTGCTTCGAAACATATTTTGCATTTGAATAACATTAAGCTAAATAATAACAAAATTACTAATAAAAGGACACAAAATGTAAATGATGTTGCATATCGTTAATATTATAGCAGCTCACGCTCACCCTTGGCATCGGGAAAATCTGTGGTGGACACCGTTATTTGCATCTGTACTGATGTGAGTGAGATGGAATTATTTTTGTCGTCCAGCTGCAAGACCAGATGGTCTGGTAGGGCAGCGAGACCCCAGTTAAGCTGTATGCTCTGCATGGTCTTGCTATCGCAATACGCGTGATCCACTTTCGCATTGGTGGGCACATTGAACAAGCCACTGGTCATGTTGCCGTCTAAAAAGATTGGGAGAAGTAAGAAGTGACGTGGCAATGAGATACTATGAAGCCTAACTTACCAATGGTCTCATAGGTAAAGTTCAGCTGTGCTGCCATATTGAGCATAATGCAGCTGCAGTTCCATGACCCCATGCTGGGCGCTGGATACGGTTGTGGCTTATGCGTGGTGGTCGGCACAGGTGCTGAAGTTGTCGAGGTTATTGGTTCCGCAGTGGTGCTCGTTGTAGGTGGCTGGTTGGTTGTGGTCGTTGTTGATGATGATGATGTGATTGGTGGATTTGGAGTGGTAGTCGTGGTGCTAGTTGTAGTTGTGGTCGTCGAAGTGCTGCTGCTGCTGCTGCTCGATGTCAGCGGCTTTTCCTGCTTGGGAAAATCAGCATTTTTCAGGCTATGAAACTGCGAAAATACTGTAAGAAGTGCAAGCAAAACATTAAACACATTTGTATATAGAAGTCTGTCGACAAGCCTTATTGATCCCATTACTCTTTGTCCAATTTCTGAATTAGTAAGTTGTTAAGTATGTAACAAACTGGTTACATTTAAATGTCTGTATATATAGCATCAAAACTGAAATATTTTTTTTTGTATTTTAAGAAAAAAAAAATACAAAATCCTTTTTTTTATCGGTCATATGGACATGCGAATTTAGTAAACAAAGTTGTAACATATTAAAAAACAACATTATACATTTATTTGTCTAAAGTTCAACAAAAGAACTAATTACACTTATAAATGCAATATTTTATCAGTGACTTACAAGCAATACAAATAATTATGAAAAGCAAAAGTTGTCAAGATTACAATTACAATTATAATTACAATTACAATTACATTTCCCACAAAATCAAATCATGCCTCATAGCATTATTTTCAGTGTGTTTATTTTAAAATATTTATCAGCATTCTTGATTTTTACTTTCCTGCATGAGTCATTCTGATGAATAATATAAATATTTGCCCAGGCGGCAAATGATAAGCAAATAACATGTCAGCGAATCTTTGCAAAGTGACGATTTGAGTAGAGTGTAAGAAAAAAGGGTTACGATTGAACTTTGCTCCAAAAAAGTGCTCAGAGTATATGGGCAAATCATAGCTAATTGAAACAATTGACTACTTCTGTTTTCAACTTTTATCAACTTGTGCTCATGTATTTCCGCTTGCTTGCATTGTCAAATGTGATAAATTGCATTTAAAACGCCCCAAACTAGTAAATAAAATCAAAACAAGCGCAGCGGTTGTTACACTAGATTTTATTATCAATATTATTATATTATTATCGAGTTTCTGATTTTGACCAGCATAAATATAACCTAATATATATATTTATATATAAATATATATATATATATGTATGTATATAACACACCCCTAGTAACGTAGAACTGGGACTGAAATAACCTCTGTTAAATAACATAAAACACTATATGAAATATACGATAACGATATCGATCGGCCAATATCGATAATGCGATCACCAACTTGCAGAAGATGAGTGCAAATCAGTACAAGTGAGGTGAGTATTAGTTTTTGTAAGAACTATTCGACTTAGCTTTGTCTGCTACAATTTGCTTTAGCTAATTATGAATGACTCAAGAAACCCTTGCTATATACTTTGCTCACATGCATAGGCATATATTGTCAAAGCTTAGCTATTTTCTGCCTCTATCTACTTGCGGTTACGCTTATTCATCCCTTCTCTCTGCGCCTGCCTGTCCATACCTTTGTAACACGGCTCAGACATGACCTTTGAACACTAGAGTTAATCGACAACCATACAGCGGCTAAATAGCTCGCCTGCTTTTCAGACATGCACTACAATTTAAAGACACTACGCGGAATTGCATTTGATATGCACAAGCTTGGAAGATTTATTTGCCACGAGCATGCAAGATAAAAGTCGAATTTATGTGAAAATATATTCAAATGATGGGAGTTTCCATTTCTATGAACGTCTAGCATGCTTTATTTTCTTCCCGTTTTTCGTTTTGGTTTGATACCAGAGAATACTACATTTTAAGTTATAATATAAAAAACTATTATAAGCTTGACTTCATTCCTAGTATTCATTTGCGTTTAAATAGTATTTTTTAATATACTTGATTTGATTTAACTAGCGTGCTGCTCAGATCTTTGTTAATGTATCTCTCTAAAGAAATCTGTTCCAAAAATCTTAATTCGATAGATCTAAGATGTCTAACATCGGACCAGACATTTTTTATAGGATAGAGATCCAATGCATTGAGACTCTGTTGCTATCGAAACTGTAGTTACTTTACTATTATCGATGTTACCAATAATTAGTTGAATAACTAGTCAAACTTTTAAGAGCTTTTTAGACTTTTATTGACTTATGCAAAATCTGATAACATCAACAGATGCCATGCTGGCTGTAAGTTGATAAATGAGTATTTGACAAACAATCAACAATTTGTATTGGGGGTGTTAGCGAAGCGGCATGTGCATCATATGTCATGTGATATCACAAATCACAGTTAGGAGAATAAATGAACAGAACATAAATGAGGAGAACAAATGAATAGACAGGGGAAGAGAGAGAGAGAGAGAAAGCAAATGCGACGCAGGCAAATAATTAAGTTAAAAAAATAACAATTTAAATGTAGTTGTGATTCAGAGATAATTATATATGTGTGTATATATATATACAGTTTACGCCTGTCACACAACCGAAGACAACAAAGTGTTGAAAAAAAAGAAAAGCGAATAGGAGAAAAAAGAAAAGGCAAGATAGAAAAATTGAATAAGCCTGCATTTTTAGTAGAGATAAAGAAAAGAGAGCGGAGGAGTCGTTGCTGCCGGCAGATCATGCCGAAGAGAAAAAATACAATTGCTTTATCTGTGCGGCTTCTGAATGCAGGTAGAATTGTAGTTCTTGTTGTTGCTTAGAGATAAGGGCATCATGCAATACACTTCAACACATATCCAAATATATCTACATAGTGTGAATAACTGTATATATATACTATATAAAGTTCAACAAGAGCTAAAAGCGTAGCTCCGATTGCAATTGGCATTTGCCTTCGTCTACGACTTCGTCTAATCCACCATATTTTTAGATTTGTGAGGTTTTCTTATGCGCTTTGTCCCTATGCTTCATAAACTGTAACAAGAGTCACAACCAAAAAAAAAGAAGTGATAAGTGTCAATGCGCTCCAAATACACACATATATATGCATATGTATATGCATATGTATGTGTGTATGTACATACATATACAATAATTATTCTACATGCGATTTAGTTTTGTATATTTCCACAGCAAAACCAAAACAACAATCAGTCCGACGAACGGATTATTACGTGCGCAAGCGGGATGACAATAGGCGAAAAAAAACAAAGAAATTAAATCGCGATGAACAGGCAGAAATAAATTGAACAAAGAGTTGCACAGGTTTTTCTCTTTTTTTTTTTGCAGTTGAACAGTTACTTACCAGAGGTGCTCAACAGGAGCAAAGTCGTGCATATTATGAATTTATGTGCAAACATATTGATTATGCTAGTTGTTGTCTAGCTAGCCCTTTCGCAATGATAATTTTTTAATGTATACTTTTGAATTTACAATGGTAACAAAAACTAACAATTATGGTGCTGATTCACCAGTTATTATTGGGTTTAGCTAGTTTACTGCGAGCTCACTTTAATGCGCACAACGAAAAATGAAATGGCATTAAGAAATAGTGTTGGGCTGCTCGTCAGCTGTGAGTATTCTCTAAATATATCGAATCAACATTTACTCACGAATAATGCATACCGATAGCTACATTTGTAGCTACTCAAATGATCTGTTAAGTTAAAGTATATCGATGAAATGTATATCGATATATGTTAATCAAGTTGCAACTCAGCCTAATGGCGATAGCTTGCGCGGGATTTCGAATTTTTTGTACCCTAGCAGAGATATTACAGTTGACCCCATATTCGCCAATTGAGTATGTAATGCTCTATAGATGGAAATTTCGTAATAAACTGGAATATCTTTAATATAACAGCTGGATTTAGCATTCTTACATTTTGTGTTTTTTATTCACTCATCCACTTTAAATTATTCTGTATTTTATACATACATATGTATATTTATATTTCCATATAAAAATAGTTCTTCATTATTTATCAGGTAAGGATTAAAAGTACTCATAGAAAATATGTCTTATCACTAAACAACACCTTAGCCTAAAACAAAGTATTGCATACATATATATGAGCATTTACAAGCATGCATCATACATACATACATAATTTTATCCGAATTCTATATATAATATATATATTGTATATTGTATAGATAACAAACAAGAAGCAAACAGTACGTATAGAATAATTTGAGCAAGATCCTTTAACTTCATTTATGTTTTTAAAAAAAATATATATATATATAATAAAATACAAAAATATATTGCAATTGTGTGATTTACATATTAAGCAACAATTTCCAAAATACCTACTTAAAGTCTAAATAAAAAGGTATCAAAAATTTCAAGGCGATAACAATTAAGTAAGTTTCTTGTGTTTTTTATTTCTACACTTAGCAGCTAGCAAGTGCGACCTGTCGATGTGATAAACACCAGGAATCAGAACAGGTGTAGAGTAGTGTTTGCGTGTGTGTGTGTTTAGTGTGTTGTGTGTGTGTAGTGTGAGTGTAGTGTGAGTGTAGTTTGCCTTATTGCACCAGTTAATAGCCTGTCTCGGGCTCCTGTTTGAGCGTCATGCGACATGGCTCTGTACAAAAGAGAAGAATATTCAGATAAGTTTGCATTTTCATATTAACAGAGTTTTATACAGATTTTGTAGTTTATATCTCAATACATATATATGAATTACCAATAATTTACAATTAGTTGTTTTTTTCAGTTTATTATTTTATTATGCATTAATATTATTATTGGTATTACTCACCCATCACATAGGTAGGTGCTAGCAGTTCGGGAGCACGTATTTTGAGGGGGGTGCGTCGCAGCAGCTCGTCGGCGCTGTTGCCCTCGCTGCGGTTGTATTCATTGAGAGTGATCTCCGCCGGATTGCGTATTACGAGTCCGGCATCGACCGGCGACGTTGGCACTCTTTGGTAGGGATGAACGCGTTGATTTTGATTGTGAGTGTGCACTATCTGACTCTTATGCTGGACATTATATTGGCGTTGGCTTGCATCCAAGTAGGCGCCGCTCTCCTGCGATTTTGGACTACAGGCAGCTGTGCTCAGGGGTGGCGTAACTGCGGACGTTGGCATGACAGCCCCTGCTGCATTGTTTGCCGCATATTCACGGAAAGTGTCCTCCGTATTGTTGGCCTCGATGAGCGCCTGTATGTGCTGCACATCAAGATCTAGGCCATGGCTGCCGCTGGTCACCGTCGCCAGCGTATCCATTGTGGAGCCCGCCTGGCTGCCGCCGTCCAGATTTACAGCATGTGTGGGACTCTGATAATCGTTGGACTGATTGGGCGGCGACAAGGGCAGTGAATTGTCCGCGAGTTCACCTGCCGGAAGCAATACAAAAAATATATAAACTGTTTATATTGGATATAGGGGGCTGCACTTACCACCCAGGAGCATCTCCTGCAGCAGCGAATCGATGTGCGCCACGCCAAAGATTTTGGCAAACTGTATCTGTTCGATCATCTGCCAGGTGATTGACTGCAACACCGGCAAAATGAGCAGAATCTCGCCAAATCGACCACGCGACTCATACTGCCGATCCGAAATGTAATCCTCCAGATTGTTGAGTATCTGATGGCGCAAAGATTTGATGCGATGCGGCTCATTGAGACCCTTAGCATCTGGAGAGAAGAGAGATACGAGCTGCTTTTATTGTATGTATAAAGATCATAAGCAAAATTTCTAAAAATTCCAAATCAAGCCCAAAAATATGTTTTTTTTTTTTTTGGAAATGTTTTTAGAAATATACTATCTGAATAATAAGGTGAGTTATCCTTGCCGACGAAAGTAAGAAGAATTTTTTAGCTGCTCCAAAAAAAAAAAGAAAAAAGTTTAACTCACTGGGGTCAAAAAAGACCAGCGCTTTGATGCAAGCGAATTCGGTCTCATCAATGCCGACATCCTTCATAACGACCACCAACTCATCAATGATGCGCGCTCCAATGCGTGATATATCCAAATTGGGCGAGACGTGTGGATCTGTTGTGATTGAAAGTTGGCATTGAAAGAAGGTGACACAATAAATGCTTGTGAATTGATTGATTTTACCTGGACAATGCCTGGTGATGACACAATTATTGCTAAGCAGCAGCACATCCTTCAGTTGCATGGATCGACGTGAGAGGCCCAGGAGCAGATGCTCACCCGCATGGGCGCGCAGCAGGGCGACCTGATCGTCCAGCTGAAGTTCATTGAAGGCTGGTATTTGTTTGGCCCATTCGACTAGGGTGAGCAACTGCTGTTTCATTGACTCGCAGACATCGTTGATACTGGCAAACTGCTTTGTGGAGAGATCCTCGTGGATGTTGGGCTCCATGGCGGCCCCGGCCTTTGACTGTCTCGATTCGTTCTCAGCCTTGACAAGGGAGACCACAGACAGGCCATTGCCGGGATCGGGATCATCGTTGGAGGTGCGACGGCAGCTGATACGATCACGTTCATTCTGCACCGCCTCCTTCTTCATGCCCGCCTTGAAGCATTTGCGCAGCCGACAGTAGCGACATTGATTCCGCTTGTCCTTGTCAACCACGCAGTTGCGCGAGAATCTGTAAGGATGTAAACAATTATTGCTTATTGTTTGGTGACCTCATTTTTAACATTTAAATGTTTCTAAGCGAGATGTGTTTTCGTTTTCCAAAATATCCAAGCCACAAATTACACTTATTGAAGAACAAATATCGAGCCCATGAAGTATGTCAAACATTGACAATTATTTTTGATTGTTTGGTGACCTCTTTTTTTATATTTTTTTTGGCTCTAGGTCAACAGTTTTTGGATTTATTAATTTTTTACTCCAACATATTTTGATGCCCATCAGGGATAGATTTTTGGTTTTTATTTTCCAAAATATCCAAGTCAGAAATTGCACTTATTATTATGCTTCTAATATTTCATGGTTTGCAACGTTTGGAAGAACGAGTCTCGAACCCATAAAGTGTATATATACATTATTGGTTGGCATCACTAAACTAGTCGATATTTAAAACTTTAAATTAAACGTTGAAAATTTTACGATATCTGCGCATTTATTTGCCTTTACATATGATGCTATATCTGTCTGATTTCTCTCTGGCCTGATCGCACTCACCGGCAGGTATATTGATGATTTTTGCGTACGCTGCGCCTGAAAAATCCCTTGCAGCCATCACAGCTGGAGGCGCCATAATGTTTGCCCGTCGCCCGATCTCCACAAATTGCGCAAACTGTGGGCGATTGTTGTTGCTGCTGCTGCTGCTGCTGTTGTTGTTGTTGTTGCTGCTGCTGTTGTTGTTGGTTATTACTGCCACCGCTGCCAAGGTTGTTGATGTTTGGTGAGTACAAATTGTTGTTGTTGTTGTTGTTGCTGTTGTTATTGTTGTTGCTGGCATTGCTGTTGCCATTGCAGATCGTAAAATTCTCGCTGCTCTGGTTGCTGCTGTTGCTGAGGCCGAGGCCAACGCCATTGGGGCTCAGGGCATGGTCAATGGGTGAGCCAGCAGGATAACCCACCGGCAGCGCCTCTGCCTGCATTGTTGGACTCTCAGCGGAATCTGTGCGAATGATACAATAAATAGATCAATTAATTTAGTTGGTGTCCAAGTGCTTTTTAAAAGTTACAAAACCAGGCTATAAATTTAAAGAAAACACTTTTGATACCCTTTCAGAGGGTGGTGTATTATCATTTTAACGCATTGAATAATATGACTACGATCCCATAGAGTATATATATTCTTGACCAGCATTAATAGACTGCCTCAATTTTAAAGCTATCATGATGACACTTGGCATACATCTATTTGTATCGGTGCCTTTTGACGTCAAACAATTTAAATGAAAACAAGTTTGTTCTTTAAACGTCATTTAAACTGCAGAATTACTTCATAAGATGATATTTGTTTATGCTGTGCATTTGTTTGTGTTTAGCAGGTTTTTGTGTTTAATTAGCAAAGTTGAACAATTTTTAACACCGCTGCCAGCTCATGTTTCGCAACTTAAAATCAGTTGTTTTGAAATGAAATTAATATGCGAATTTTATTTGAGTTTGAAAGCAGGAAACAATTACATTTGTGTATGTATACATATAAATATACATATATATATACATATACATGTATTTATTTAACTGAGTTTGAGTTCATGGATAAATGAAATGTACATTTTATATTTTAACATGACATAAATGAAATCAAAGCAAATACACTAACACCCACACACACATAGACACAGACTCACACACACCATTATCACTTGAGAGTGAACTGCGTGCAATGCTGTCTCGTTGTCGCCGTCGCCTGACCATTGCCTCCTCCTCCTGCTCCACATAGTTAACACTCTCACCAACAGCAGCAGCAGATGCAACAGCAGCAGCAGCGCGAGCAGCGCCTTTGCTGGCAGCAGCACGCAAAAGAACGCTGCCAACGGCACGACAAGTAGGAATTTTAACTCTAGTGGACTTGCGCACCATTTTAGTGCTACTGATTATTGAAAAACTCGACCCGTCGTTGGCAACGACGACGACGACAAACAAACCATACACTGAGCGCGAGCTCTGACTGCGGCCCAGCAGTGCATACGGCAAGCTTCTGCTAATGCTTCTGGCGGCTCTCTGCCCCACATAAATATATACACACATAGGCATGCACATATACATATACATTTACATCGTACGTCGTCGTGGCTTTCGCTCTGCGTGTCTGTTCATGTGAATCTTCGGTATGTTCGTTAATCAACGCTTTAAAATACTATATATGTGTGTGTGCATGTGTTTGCATATGTGTACATGCATATTTTTCTGTTGGGGGACTGCGCTCTCTCAAAACCAGACCTGGAGCACTCATAAATACATACATACATATGAAGAGAGCCAGACACTTGCCCACACTCACACTAATTTTGAAGAAAACGTAGGCAAAAGCAAACGAGAAGGCAAGCATATAAACAAATAAATAAATAAAAATAAAAAAAGCCGGCATTAAATTGTGTGTGTGTGCGTGTTTGTGTGTGTGTGTGCAAATGTGCTAAAGCAAATGATAGACACAGACAGACAGAAGAAGAAGAAGCACACAAAGAAAAGCTGCTTTAATAAAAACTAGAAAAAAAAAACAAATAACTTGGGCACTCCGTTGATTCCATTGCATAGCCTGTTCGCATATCATTTTTATTAGTAATTTAAAAAATCAAACTTTTGTTTTTACAAACAGAAAATTTATTTTTTCCTATGTCGTTTGCAAAACAATTAACTTTATTGCAATTCTGTGAAGATCTTGCAACTAGCTAAAAAAAAATGTGAACACATTTTTTTTATTAATTTTAGTAATTTTGATATTTTGAAAATCAAAATAATCCATTCATTGTGTATGACCTTGAAAAAACACATTCTATTCAAATTTATCCGTGCAAGATCATGATGACATGAAAAATAATATCATTTGATATGGCCGTTGGTATATTAGAACACCAATGTTCGAAAAAATGTATATAATGTAATATAAATAATTATTTATTATGCATGCTCAGAGGGATGATCACGCAAACGTGCCTTGTTATGAAAAAGAAGTAAAGTATTTTTGGCTTCTGAATATCATAATGATTCACAACTATTTAGAGATCCGTTTTATGCTTGTATAACTAATTAGCAGCCACTTTTAGAATATACAATTGGTAACGAATTAGTTAATAGTTCAAACAATTCACAGACATTAACAACATTATTCGCCAGACACCTTCAATTAACACCTTGTTTTTTCTACTTTATCGCTGAAATCCTCTCTTGTTTATTATTTAAAAGTGCACTCTGGATAATATTTGGTTAAAAACATACTTATAGCATACAAATATGTATTTATATTAATATATATACAGCACAACATTTTAACCATCAAAACAACTCACTTTATCTTGTTTATTTTTGTTTATCCAAAATAAAAAGTAAGAGAAAATAAATGTTATATTATAGCGCATGTTGCTATAAATAACACGAGTTGTGCCATAAACTCATTCGCTTAGTGTGTTTGTCGTCGCTTTATGCGTCGCTGTCAATTCTAGCTAGGAAAGCACAGTGGAGAGCGTAAATATCTGCAGCGTCATCGTTAGGTTTCAGTTTTTTTTTATTGATATACCTCATCACCGTTAGTTTCGCAAAATGAGAACTTGTTGCCTGTTTTTTTCTCAGCTGGGCATTGGGCTTATCGATTCGAAATCTCAGATTAAACGCATTCACTACTCGACGATTGGGTTTCCATGTTCTACTATGAATTAAATATGTTGTTTTTGTTTTTTTCGCAAATATATTATGGCCAATGCATAAAAAATTCGTTGGAGTCAATGATAAGCGCAAAGTGTGATTTCTGATATTGTTGTTTGCTCAGCGTTGGCGTTGTTCAACTATAATTTAATTTTGTCTGTCAGTCTGTGTCCAGTAAGTTAAACGGACGTTATTATAGATATACAAAGATATATTACGTTCACATTATTTGCCTATTCAAGCGTTTAAGTCGAGCCCCCGAAATACGCTCAAAATATAGGCAGCACATGCAAACAAATTGATGTATGTATGTATGTATGTATGTATTATACATAATATATGAATGATGTCATATAGAATGTGAAATGTATAAACCTCAATAATATTTGCTTTGATTATACACATATGTGCTCTCTCTTTACTTTATTGTGTTCTCTTATGGTGGGTATATTAACGTTTTTTATTTTTGTTTAGTATATTAGTTGATAAGAAAAAATGTTTTGGTTTATTTGAAAATTAAATCGATAATTAGAAACCGCAGGTGTTGATTTTCTTTGTTATTTTTATTTGCAGTCCAAAAGTAACAAATACAAATGTTTTAATTTATTTGATATGTTTATAATAAATACATTTGCATATTTTGAGGTTTATTTATTTATGCGGTGTCCAAGCAAAAACCTTTAATTTCCTCTCGAGTCTTTTCAATATTCAAACATATGTTTGTATGTATTTTGTTTTGTATTTCAGAAGATATACGAAAAATCTGGTGTTGTATATATACATATATATATATACAGATATGCAAATGTTTATTTTTACGTATGTGGCTAAATACAATTTGCAATGTTATGCATTAAAAAATGTAATTTCCACATTAACAATTATTGCTGAGCATTTGCCTTATTTTATTTTGTAGCCCGTAATCGGCCTTGTTTTAACCCATCGTAACCCCCACATAATCCCCAGCCTACAATTAAAAACTGTTATCGCCGCAACAGCCGTTTAAACTTGCCTAATGCCGCCGCTGATAACTAAGAGCAAAAGCGAGAGTGAGTGCGACGCAAAATGCTCGACTTCTAATCAAATAAATAGCCTGAAATACTGGGGCAAAGAAATGCTCAGGGGCTGATATGCCCGCACCATGAATTGACTATGTACGAATCGTCTCGTCAACGATAATACGAACTTAAGAAGTGAGTCAGTCAACAGTGCGATTTAGAAACGACTATGAAAAGGTGTCATTGTAAAGTAAAATACTCTCAAGCCCCCCACATACATTCATAGTTATATTACTGAATAATAATCAAGTCACATTTCTACAATCAGTGAAACACGTGCGAAATGCATTTACTGTAATGAATTTTCAGATATTGATTAAAATGATTCTGTTCATATCTTTTGTATGCAGAAAAGTATACTTTATCTTAACACATATTTTTCCATAAATGTTGATATTCGTATATTCGAAACCAGTTTGGACTCGGATTTGAAAGTCGATATGTATCGATGTATAAATCTGTGTATATATCAAATTAAAAAAAATCTGAAAAACATTTTAAGCAGAGTTTACAATGCTCAAAACAAATACGCAGTTCTCGATTTTCCACATTGCCACTTTACTTCTAAATAATAAGATGATGTCCGAGAATCAGAATCTTGTAATTAACTATCCAAAATACAATCCGTTTCGCTATTTAACTAAGAAAATTATTCGAAATCAAAAGATACAGATTGTTTTATTATGCATTAGATTCAAACAAACAAAAATAGTTGAAACAACGAATTTTTGAATACATCTTTTCTTGTTCGGGGGTTCTTCAAATAAGTAGTTCTCATGTAGCAATATATATATATATATAAAGATTAGAGACATTTAAATGTAAAATGAAAAAATGTTAATGTTAATTAAGCTAAATAATTTAAGAATATAAATAAATTTTAGTATTTTATATTACTAGCCGCCTTCTGAGATTGGAGAAGATCGATAAGGAATTTCACCCAAGTAATTTTCAATATTTTATTTTTAATATAATGCTTACCTTATCTGCATTTTAGTTCTGTTTCAATATATTTTTAAAAAATTAGATTCGAATGCAAATTGACTGTATTAAATAAATAATTATGTCACCAACGTTTTTTCCGCATATTTACCCAGACTGTTCGACGTATATTTTGCAATTTTAGTAAAGTATAATCAGTGTTGACCCTTTAGCGACATTTTTCCCTGTTTGTCAACTATATTTGCTGTCAAGTTATTTATTTTAATAGATGGAGTAAGACCTGCAGTCATAAGGGTTTTTTTATTTGTGTTAAAATTATATATTGCTGGTTGAGTGGCAAATATCGGGCCATCAAAGATATGGCTAATATGGAAATATTTCAAAATCGCATCATGTGGTTGTGAAATTGTTAAACCAACTTGGAAAACCAGCAAATTGTTATGTGGAATTTCCCATGCACACAATCAAATATTGGATCGGTTAGCGAGTGGTTTAGAAATGGAAATATCGGTAGAATCACGTATTTTTTTTATATTTATATTTATATTTATATATATATATATATATATTATTCAAGTTTTAGCTGGCGGATGTTCGAAGTACAACCTGATTTACTTCTCTGAGCCTATTAAGTTGACCGCTTCTGATAGGTAATAACCTGAGTTCAGGGTATCTAGTCGAGCTCTCGCGACTACAGAATTCTTAGTTATATATATATATTTTTTTATTACAATTATCATTATCTTTATGACTAATAATTGAGCGCATTTTGTCTATAATTAAAATACTAAAAACCTCTCAATTAAGTTGTTAATAACAACAACAAAAAAAAGTTAATACATCTGTACTAATCATATTTAATTTCTTGTTCTTATTGTTGTTGTTGTTGTTAAAAACTTGTCTAACGATATGTAATCAGAGTTTTGTATGTTAGAAGCGGTGTGGCGCCTCGTAAGTAAAAAAAACCAGATAAAAATCTTGTCAAGTGTAATTTCCATTAAATATGTTCGCCATAGTCTTAGTGTCTGGCCTTTTTAATTGGGAGCTAACGTGTTCCACTCCGAATAGCCGCTGTGCAATTAAATAACGTCTTTGCCTTGAACTGCTCAACATTTAGAACTTACTTGACTCAGTCCATGTTGCTCAGTCAGTAATAAGTAATAAACTCGGCCATTAAGCCCAGCCTTTTCAACTATTTCACATAAGAAATGTGTATACATCATAATATTTGTAAACAGCCTCATAATATTGTGGCCAACACCTTTGAAGCATCACTTAAGTTGACTTCGCTAAGTAATCGCGTTTATGATATACAAAATATACATAAATAAAGACCTACCCCAAAAATAAAATTAAAGTATATAATATTAAGTCTAAGTTTTATTACTTTCACTTATTTCGAGTTGGTATTGTACTGAAATGAAGAGTAACTCGCAGTCGGTTCTTCACTATTTTATTGGAGAAGCATATCGGTTTATCTTCCAGTGTCATCCAATTTGATCTATGGAAATTTTGTACCATCAATTCCGCACTTGACTCTGCACCCTTGCCCCAATATTGTTTTAAAGTAGCTTATCAATAAGATCAGTTATGGAGTATGATTACTAATTTAGTCTATAACATTCCTTCCGAATCAGTTTGCGTTGTTATCATTTTGGTTATCAAAGCCCTCGAAATTTGGTGGCTTTTCAACTACCATTTTTCGACCATTACTGTCAGCAAATAATTACGCGAGTTGGCCAAGTATGTCTCAAGTTCAAGTGCCCTCAATTTCAAATATCAAATGCGCCATTTTATAGAGATGTGTGTGTGTGTGTGTGGTTGTGTGTGTAGCCATGTATAGTATTTCCGGTTGGATCAAGTCAACCTAATTACTATTTTATTGAAAAGCTGAATAATTAAAAGAAATTAACTACGAATCGCTACATGGAACTTGTGTGTTTTAAATAGCAGTTGGTCAGATATAAATCAATAATTTTTACCTATATGTATATATATTCGTAAACTGTACATTGATTATGGGTGCAATTACTAATAAAAGCATTCGTGTGTGAAATGCCAAATGAAAACAAAATAATTAAGCCATAAACGATGCGTTTTAATCTAAAATACACTGCACTCTAAATACCCTACACAAGTGGGCATAATGCATAATGCATACCACCAGAAGGATGTTTTCAGCGTGAACTTCAACAGTAAGATAGAGGATATATATATATATATATAGATGTGAGCTGTAATTATACTTATGCAAAATATATTCATATTTTTGACTGCTTTAAAATACATATATGTTTATGGCGGGATGTAATAATCAAAATTCACTATATTATCTTCAAAAAACAAGGTAAACAATAGTTTATTTTGTTGCTTTCAGTTTTGTGATTGCTGCCAGCAATATCTAATCACTAATCTTTGATAAGCACTGCAATAAAGTTTAGACCCATGTGGTCTAAGCCGAAAATAAAATCTGATAAAAATGCTCTTATGTTCATAAAAAAACCAACAAAAAAAAAAAACGATTAACACGCAAATACTAATAATACTCGAAGTAAAGGGCGTGACTGCATTTTCATATGTAATCTGATCGGAATACATGTGCCAATAGATATTGGATTTTATACAAGCATTTTTATGGCAATAATATACCCTGAAAGTAAGTGTCTAAAAAGTGTATAGAAGCGAAAGAAAACATATCAAACAGAATAATGATATATATATATATTATTGATTCATTATTCGATAACTTCCGATAACAATTAAAATCGATTGACGCAGCAATAAAAGCTATGATTTTGAATAAAGATTGACAATACTTTGGCACGGCTTCGACCAGCGACTTGATTGGGCTTTAGAGTATCTTCCAGTCGAACACTCCCGACAATAGCTCTCTATCTTGTTTCTTTTGTGTTTTATGCAATATAAATTAGTAAATTACGCACCATTAAAAATGTATCTTATCAGAAGTAAGACGCAGACCACATCAAATGCAAGAGAGATTACCTATAGAAGCATTATCTTTCGTGAATAGTGCTATTCAGGGAGGTTTTCTTTAGTGATATATACCACTAGGCGGACGTGGAAGATACTGCGACTGCGACTAAGTAATGAACTGTCGAAAAGACAAGAATAAATTAATCATCATGCTAGATGAAGAATGCCTGCCTGGCAATCAAAGGATCAAAGAGCAAAATATTCTCAACTCACCAAATCAGTCGCCTGATAAATATGAATCGCATTCGAATAAAGCTGAATAGAAACAAAGTCAAGGCAGAGATTTACGGGTATGACGTGGTCATGTTTTATTCCGGCATATACAAAGGGGTGATAAGCGAGATTCCCAGCAGGGCGCTGAACTAACTTATCGACCAAGAACCAGGAACGAAGAAGACGTATCTAGGAGACCGGACTGAGCTGAATTTATTGGAATGATATGAGTGGACTAACACAATACTCACAAATTGGCCAACAAGTAAATAAAGCCCAGTTAAAGGTTTCAGTATTTTGATTGCATAGGTTGATAAGGTATGCAAGGCTTCGTTCAGTGTGTCGATATCGACTCTGAGCCATGCATATATGATCCAACTGATAATAAACTATATCCATAGTTGAGTCAGTTTCATAATTGCATATTGTGCAAATACGTGCGATATACGTGGATATTATTGAAGACCATAACTCACCCATTATTTGTAATTCCTCCAACAGAAATGCATCATCGTAGCCCGAATTTGTTAAATTTTCGATTTTCATATTTAACAAACTCGGCAACATTGAGGAGTACATTTAATAATTGAATAGATTTCCAACTTCCTCCTCAAAAAAAATAAATAAATAAATATTCCTCGTTTGGTTTTTGTAGACGCAACAATGAGTAAATATTTATAAGCCCTTCACACTCGGTGCAAATTTATTTTCCTACAAATTGCTGTTGTCGCATATTTTTTTTACAAATTTTTTTTTTTTTTTATTATTATACACATATGCACACTTAAGTAAAGTTAAACATTTGCACAACTTAATATTAAAAAATAGCAAAGACAACACTTAAAATCCAGCGGCAAATGCTTTTAACGATTTATATATATATACATATATATATTTGTCTGGAGAAGGGACGGTGGGTTCATGAGTGCACCATATAAATAAATAATACAAAATGAATTAAGAGTTCTTCAGTCCTTTGCGTACAGACATTTGCTCAATATGCTAATCCATGGATTTACAATTTAAATATATCTTATATAGCGTGTCTATATATATGTATATATATCGAACCGGCACAATACGGTGCGCTTTCTCTTTGGGCGACCCACCGGGAGTCTCTCGGTGCTCTATGTATTATAACCGCACAGTGCGAAACACTGACTAAACCTCAAATAATGTTCTCAGCACGTACTAACTGTCTTAATATTATTTGTTGTAGATATATGTAGAAGTCAACGTCGGGCGGCGACTCAACAGCAACAGCAACAACAACTACTACAACAACAACAACGAGAACGCAATCGCTGTCGACGCTGGCATCGATGTCAGCGTCGGCCGGCTTTCTTGTTGCCGGTTGCCGATCGAAGCTCGGCTGTTTGCGAGCACCACAGCAAAACACACATAAAGTTTATAAAATATTATTACTATGCGTGTTGTTGTTGTTGTTGCTCTAGGTATTATCGTTGTAGTTGTTGTTATTATTGCGGTTGCGCACTTGCCTTAGTAAAACTGTTAACAATTCACTCCGATTACGACTCGGCTCGTATCGGATCGCCTCGTTCCACCGCTCGTGCCTCCCAATACGCTCTCGATGGGGCATGCGCAGATAGACGACCCACGGCGTGCTATCAATCGTGGGGCACATGCACATACGTGTACAAATTATTGTATGCACACTCAAAAAAAATACAATTTTGGAGAAATGTTCCAAGTGTTTCTCAACTTATAAATAAATTACTAAAATTTGAAAATTAATTTTTTAAAATTTAGAAAAATATGTTTAATTTCCAGATTGGTGTTTTCCATGTATACTTAGAAGAATTATAACATAAACTTTTTCTTTTGCTTTTGATATTAAACTTTAATATTTTAAGATTTCAAAAACATTTTATTATTACTTGTTTCAGAATTTTGGTAAGGATTTTTTAGCATTTTTAATTTTTAGAAATAGTTTCTCTGATAAATAGAAAAAACAACATATATTTTGGATATGCAGATTTAGGACAAGCTTATATATTTAAAAAAAAAAGTTTTCTTAGTTTAAGAAATTATTTCTAAAAACAAGGAAAACTTTCGAATTTTTAAAGCAACTTTCGGATTTTTAGGGCGATTTTCTAAGTTTTAGTGCGATTTTCGAAATTTCAGTGCGTTTTTTTGCTGAGTGTAAGACAATTATAATTTTAAACTGTTATAAATACATATATGCATATATGCATGCTACATGGAGTATCGCACATAAGTAGCGACAATAAAGTTGCACAATAAATTCGACTTTTTCTTTTTCGAGTGTCTTAGATTTAGCAGGGCGATAATCGCGACAGTACTTAAGATTTAACTACGCACTTTGGCAAACAGAAGCAAAATACTTTTTTATCATTTTTTTAGTGAGTTAACAAAACCAGCTCTCAAAAAAAAAAATGTTTTGGGATTTAAATTCTAAGAACAAAAGTTCTTGCTTAGTCTGAGGATATGCCAAAAAACTGGCAAATAACTTTATTTTTTTGTTATGATGTTCGAATTCTTCAGATATAAAGAAAGCAAAACAAAAATGCACTACAATTTGATTATGCCTAGATTTAGTACAGTTCTAGGAACAAAAATGAAATTTTCTTTTAATTACTTGAGTTATTTTATAAATTTTGCTTATCAGCCATATACATGAAACTGAATAAACATTACTATATTATATGATGTACCAATCAAGTCAATATTGTTGTAAAGCAACTTGCATTAAGCCATAATTTGTGCTGTGTATACATGTATGTGCTATAGTTTTTTACAGCCATTAATTTGTTTTTCCGCCCTGATCGCATTTAAGTAACGAAAGTCATAATATTAATGATAGAGCTTTACAGTTCGATACAAATTTAATTTGCCATAACATTCATTATCTACAAATTGTACAATCGTATTTATTAAGCCCCCACAGTAGCCACATCAGTTGGCTATATTGAACACGTGTTGAACAGCACAGAAAATATTAACAGAAAACTTGTTATAACAATTTCAAAATGAAGTAAGATTAAGCTGCGATCAATTAAAGTTCTTCTGCCTCCAGATTTGTTCTATTTTATATATATTTGTTTGGAAATCGTTTTACCAGAGAATTGTCAACTTTTTGGCCTTGCTGTGAGGAACTTGTGTTGCTTCATTGTTTGGCCCAAACTAAAGATTTGTAAATAATTTCTATATTGTCTGATAGTGCTGAAATTGTTAACATTGTTTGATGTCTCCATAATTGTATGGGAAATACTTAAAAAGTTAAATAATCTTCATGCTCTGCAATGGAAACACGAATGTTATCTCAAAAGAAATCAGGTAAGTTGCAAAATAATAGATAATTTTAATACTTAATATAATATAAACATAATCAAATAAAAATATTATATATAATCATAAAAAATAACTAATTACACACTGAGAATTATAGGCTATTTAGAAAACTATATTCAATCACACTTTACGACAGGGTATGTGACCAAAATGCTAACCAAAAATCAAGATAAATGTAATTGCAAATGCATATTGTAAACTGGTTTTAAATAGAACTGGTATTTGGTATTTGGCCAAGTTATTCACAACAACCAAACATTAGTTTAGGACTCGGATTATAGGATTATAGCATACATAATAACAAATAATATAAATATGATATAATAGTACATATTTAAATTGTTGTTGTTTACTTATTTGTTTATGCTATGCCAGGGGCGGGCGACAATCTGCGAGCAGAGCTGCATTCTCTCGTTCTTGGTTTTGTGGAGGCACATTCATAGGCCTCATATATGCTAATCTGCCTATTTCAAGATTGGCAAACAGACACAGACACACAACAACAACAACAACGACAACAACGGAGCGTCGAGCGTCCATCTTATCAGTGTCTGAATCCCGGAGCCAGTATAGAAGTACACAAATATATGTATATATATATGTAATATGTACATACATATGAATATAATAGGTCGCACTGCTTCTTGATATGGCAGTCAGCCAAGCAGAGCTGTCAAAGGCGCTCGGTTATCAGTTATGAGCGATATATACATATACACATACATGTGTATGTATATAACAATAAGTAGATGTGCTTTAGCCTAGAGAGAGAGAGAGGGAGAGCTCGACTAACAGATACCCAGCCACGCTACCCAATTTCTATCAACGCAAACGTTCATTTTCAATTCTTAAAGTCGGTTTTCAGTTAGAAAAAATATTATCAATAATGAAAATCTCACGAAAAACGCGGCAAAACTGAGATCCACACGGTTAACCTGAGTGGATTTTCTGCAAAGATGTTCTGAGGTGGAACAAAAAAAATTATATATTTTGATACGCATTTTTTGTGAACGAAAAAAATAGATATAGATGTGTTCAACATCAAGAAAAAAGTGCTCTTATAAAGTTAAAAAATGAATTTATTCATTTTTTGGTTCTCAGTCGAGCGCTTTGTTTTTATGTTCCACAAGCGAAAAACACAGCAATTTCCGTACCGAAAGTGTGCTTCGACTAAGCTTATACAACTGGAGAGCAGCGAGTTTAATTTGAAAAATACGGGTCAAGATCTGTTGTATAACTGTGTTATATTAGCTGAAGTGAGAATGTAGCTGTCAGATGCAACCGTGGTGGGTGGGGCAGCAGTGGCTCGAGTGGGGCATGAGCGTGGAAAAAGGTTGCCAGTAATCTGCCGTCCGTCCGGTAACCTTAGCTCTAAAATGTGAGTGTCGGACTGCACCGACTGGTGAATACTCTGATACCAGTGTAACCCAAGTAGTGTGTTTATATATATAAGTCATCAAAATTACGAGAGATATAAGATTTCCCTGGTTTTTGGGGCAGAGTGAAAGTGGCCAAAATATTCTCTAATCAATATTTGGAGAAGGTTCCTAGTAATCTCTTTGGCTCTAAAATTGCGGGATATTTATATTACGTATTTATATCTTATGACTCAGGATATGGAAGATATGGGCATTTCTGATTTTTGCTGCTGTCTGGAGGTCTATTTGTAAAGGAGCATTGCCAGCTACCAAATTTGCTGACTCTGTAAAATTGTATAAGATATGTGGTTTTATTCATTTGTTATCACCGATTTATCGCTAAAACCTTGATTTTTACAGTTTCTGATAACCACTTCTCAGCTTGTTCAAAATTTCCAGCCAACTTACGCTCCACAAATCGTAAAGAGCAATATTAAGCTATTATATTACCCTAAAAAAAAAGTTTAATTCAACACAATTTACAACTTGATTTGTGTCAATTTATAAATGCATTTATGCTTGCTTTCTGACAAGTGTAAATTCCAAATTGCATTTTCTGAGAGCTTTCACACAGGCAGACTGATCAATAACATCTTATGGGTTCGGAGTAGTTAAATCTTGTGGTTTATTTAGAGAGCTTTTTGATATAAAATGAACAGGTTCACTTCATGCGACTTACACTACGCGATTCAAGCGACCAAAAGCGACTGCTTCGAACCACATGCAATTAGTTGAAACAGACCATCGAAGAAGGTCATGGTCATAAGGAACTTACAATTACCGTTGCTCGCAGGCAAAAACAGATTAAGACCACGAAACGGGAATGCAAGACAAGTTGCGGTGTACATAGGCAAATTCAATTATTGCCAACAGGAGGAAATGCTCTTCTTACAAGCTTCAAAATACAAATTTAATTACTTTTCATTTGGTTTACGGTAAATAATTAAAAGAAATTCGAAATGATAGCAGTAAAGTTAAAAAGGAAGGAAAGATCTCGGAACCAAAACATGTAACTCATTTATCAAAAGCAGCGACAATATAGCAAAGGCTTTGCTAGTTTTAGAAAAATCGAAGATCTAGAAACGTAAGCTGTCAATATAAGGACTTGGAAAGTTGTCATTCAATATGCAATACAATTATCAATGGCCGGATTATAGCCCAGAGTCTAAGTGACGTCAACATCTGCGTCTGTCGTACTTTAACCAGTGCGGCTATACGGCGGAATTTGCCTGGCGAGACCAACCGGCGGCATTTGCTTGTCTTCCATTGTACTTTGATTTTATTTGAAATGCCCGGCATATGGCGACGTCACTGCTAGGGAAGAGGTTGTCTGAGAACTTCTGACGTCGCATCGTTTGGCGAAACTGCCAAATAAGTTTTGCGCTTATCATTCACTTGAACTTCGCTGATATACTATCAGGAGAATACTTCAATTACAAACAGAAAATACATATACTTACGTATTTAAATGTATTTTCAAATATTTACAAATAATTTGACTATCGAAACTTCTTTTGTTCTCGAGATAACACTTTACGATAACTCGATTTATACAACTCGAACTATATAGAACTTGGTGTAGATAACATGGTAATCAAAAAAATGTTTTGAACAAAAACTGGTTTCTCAACGATTCTTCTATGATAACTATAAGTTAGTTAGCCGATCCGGCCATTATATCCTTGGAGCTATGAGTCATGCCCATATTGACTGTTGTTTGAATGCTGACCAAGAATATTTATACTTTATTAGATAGGAGATACATGTTCTTCAATAATAACACCCTCGGCAAGAATGAGTTTGAGACTCAAATATTTTGTTCATAGTAAATAAACATAATTCGTAAATAAAATATTAAGCAATAAATAAAATATTCAATATAAATTCTTATTTCAGTTGCTTTCTTCAAATCCGGTTTTTCAAATATCTAAAGCACAAAGTTTGTTGAACTCACACTCAATATTAGTTCCTATTAGTATTATATAGAATAGTTCTTAATAACAATAAATGTGTTAATATGAGTATGTAATGAAGAAATTAAGTTTGTTGTTATAAATTCTTGCCCGACAGACGCGTCGCAATCGGGGCGAACTGTAATATGGGGCAGAGATTGCATTAATTGCAATTACAAAATCTGGGCGCATAAATATGGAAACATATACCCAGTGTCGTATCTCATTTGCTTGAACTAAGTGAATGTGCACAGAATATGACGCATCTGTTTTGGTTTGAAATCGAACACCCAGCGGCAAATGAATCATACGCTAGAGGATTGTCGACCCGAAGTATCCAAAAGATACAAACAGCATTTCCTGCATGGCTATGTGGTGTGTGTGTGACTGTGTGTGTGAGTATGATTGTTAATATGACGAAAGTAATGAAAACAACAAAAGTAAAAAGCAAAAAACTAAAATTGTTATCAACAGCAGTCAGACTGCTCGACTAAGACATACTCTGCAGTTAGGTTGAAGAAATAAGTTCCCAATGCAAGAAAACACTTTTCTTAAAACACCAAAAATATAGTTTTTCTCAAACTTTTTAGAAATATTTTCTAGTACTAAGAGACGCTTTACTAAAATATAGAAAGCAAAACCGAATTCCTATCAGAAATCGTTTTTTGCAGCTAACTTTTGGTGAAATCTTAAAACACGAATTTTTAATAATACTAAAAGTAAGAAAAAAAAGAATATACTATAATAGAAAAACAACTCCCTAGAAATTAGACCTTTGCTCCTAAAAATATATGGCATATGTATATATATATATATATATATAGGATAGATAATAGCTCTACTTCAAATCAGATGTGCTTGGCCCACAATGCACCTTATCGAATTGTCTTCTGCCGTTTGGCACACCACGTTGTGTACTCATTTAACAGGGTATAATAAAATGCATGTCATGTTCATAATATTGCTGTGCGATGTGTTTTGCCTGTCGCACATGTGCGCACAGTCGACTGCGACTGAGACCATTTCCAGCGAATTATGAAAATTACCCAAGCTAAAGACACTTCTCAGGCACCCCCTCTCCTACGCTCCACCCCTCCCCAAACCGTTTTGTAAACCTGCTCAGCAGCTTTACGCGCTTCCCTTAACATTTTCAATAGTTCGTTAAGTGAATTTTGTGCGAAAATTATTAATTTATTTGCATACATTTTTATATGAACCATACAAAGCAATGGAGCTGCGTTTATTTTTGCACTTGCGCATGAGTGTGAGTTTGAATGTGAGTAGCGAGTGTGAGTAGCGAGTGTGTGTAGCGAGTGTGCGTGTGAGTGCAAGTAATATCCATGGACAGCCAGCCATGTGATTTGCATGTGTTGTTCGTCATCAGCTCGTCATGAACAACATAATCATTGTAATTGTTGTTCATGATGATTGCCGACTGTTAATCATAATGATGAATAATGATGATATTGTTCATGAAGTTTAATTGCAATTTACTATTTACACTTCATTAGGCGGTGACAATTTTAAATGAAATGTGTCCACATTGTTGAGTGCTTTGTGTGCATCTGTATAAGTAAAAAAAATCATGTGTATCTTTTGGGTACATTTATAGATAGATATAGGAAGATATTGTGTGAAAGGAATTATTTTTATCAAAGCTAGCCTTAAATTGACAGATTGGGAACTAACTTTAATATAAAATATATAATGGAACGTTAAAAGCGGAGAAAAGAAATGTTTCAAAGTCAATTTATTTTCTCCGCAGTGGAACTAAAATTGTTGACATAATTGTAGAAATTTACTTCTTGAAGCTGATATTTTGGCAGTTTTTTTATTTCGATTTTATAATTTTTGTTGTTAATGTAAAACATTTTGCTTATAATTGTTTATTATTATTATTATGTATATATTCATTTATAAAAAATATAAATTATAAATAGAGATTCCAACTTATAAAATATTTCGGAACAAAACATTTTTTTGGTCGACAGGTAAACAAACATACATCAAAAAATATGTGAAAAATTGACTGAATCTTTCGTATAATTAATTGTTATTCTAAATAGATTTGATTATACAGATTTTAACGATCCCACAGATGGAATTTTATCTATATTTCTTGTAGGTGGCTATGATTAAGCGAATTAAGCAGGATAGCCATGGGAAAGAATGGGCTCAGGATACTCACAGGGGTCTATTAACAGGACATAATGTATACTAAGAACTAACCCATCTAAACTGGCTATTTATAGTAGCGAACTATACGGGTTTTATGAAGGCGACGAAGAATCCTCAAAGCACTTCCCAGCAGATTGCGTCGTTTTAACTAGAAAAGGATGTAGTATCTTAGGGAAAGAAACCCCAACCTACCCAGCATTCGTGCAGGAGCTGGGGTTGATGGAAGAGCTATACGCTCAATAGATCTAGCAGGTCGCAGTGCATATATCCCAACCATAGTAAACATGTTGAAATCTTATAATGTTATAAACTTCTTACATATATGATTGTGAGCCACTTAATCATATCGGAAATTGTTGCAACTACCCAGTCTCCCATGTATGCATGAATAGTCTGATTAAATTGCCGCAATCGCGCTTCAATTATCTTTTTGAAAATTAATGAATGTCCCAAGCGGATATCAGAAAAAAAGTAATGCTCCTTCAGCTAGAGGAAATACTATCTAGACAGACGTTCAAAATTTAATTATAAATTAAAGCAGTCGAATAAATATAATGCAATCAATCAATCAAAGGAAACCAGAATGTAATATTGTTAAATTTAAGACATATCATATATAGATGTGAGTATATAGATACATCTATATATATATATATACATGTGTGTGTAAAGTATATTAAGCAATGGGTCAGTCAATTGCCTCAACATTTTGGCATGGGATGGTATTTTTTTATTTTTTTTTTTGCATAATACTTTGTTCATTAAATTGTTGGAGCAGAGCTTAAAAATCAAATTAAGTGCGAGTTTTTTTTTTTTGTCATGTCAGCGTGAGTTAAGGTGACACTAGAGAACCGAGAACCAACGCATTCAGGGACAGGGGCAGGGGCACGGACAGGGGCTCTGTGCCGTCTACATCTGGTCAGGCAGGCGGCAGTTATAAATATTCAACAATTAAATGCTGGGCTATGTCTGGGGGGCTTGAGCTCAAGCTGTGCTTGATTTCACTTGGTTTTACTTGGTTTTTATTTTTTCCTGTCACTTGTGTGTACTTAAGTCACTTGTGTATGCATATTTAACCCTTTGGGGTTAAGTTAAACATTACGCTTACGTTTATTTCGTTTTATTTCGTTTCATTTCGTTTCCTTTCGTGCTCTTTTCTTCTTTTTTTGTTCTATCTATTTTGCGTTTCTTGGCGTTTTTTTGTACAACTTTTTACGTAGTTTTTCATATTCGAAAACCCTTGCTTATATCACGACTAATCAATTTTATAATCTGCTCGCCAACAACAACAACAACAACGAAAGTTATCTGGCTAATCAATAAGCAAATTATAAACATTTACAATTATTGTTCCTCGTTTGGCCAATCGAGCGTTCAGCTCAGTCGCAAGCTGGTTTATCAAGGCTAACTCGCTGCTATTTATAACGCCCCAACGCCCTAGCATACTTATATATTATATAGCATTTGAGCAGCAGAAAATTGCAATTTGAGCACATTCTGTATGAGGTCTGTCACGTGCCACGTGCATGGAAGCGACTATGCGAAATTGTTGCCCTGAACTTTGTCAACCCATAGACGAGTTTATGACTTCCACATTTCAGAGTGAATCACATTAACTTTGAATTGAGTTCTATCGGAGCAATTATCGTAAAGTGTGTCTCCAAAACATTAAAATGGAAAATCTTTCATTGCACACGACTAATTCTCGATGAAAACAAAAAAGGATTGAAAACTAAACGGAAATGCTACAAAAAACAAAGAACATAAATATTAATTTTTGTAATCATAATTATATATTTAAAATACTTAAAGTATCTCTGTAGTGGAACAAGTAGATGCAAAATAATTAAATATTGTTTTCAATAATCTGTGCATAAAATTTAATGATGGTAGAATTTGCAATCACATAAAAAAATCTTCACTGCACTTAACCTTAGAATGTAAAAAAAAACAAAAACAAGTCAAGAGACTTCGTCTATGAGAAAACCGAACAATCAATTTGGGAATACATTTTGGATCATAACTTGAGGTTTTTCCCATGTGATCTAAATGCAATTTTCAGAGTTGATTAATGTTTTCTTGAAATATCAAGGATTCGAATTGAATTGCAATTGAAAATCGATAGGTATCTGAAAACTACATTTTACATTTGGATAATCTAACTTATTGATTTGCTGACAAACCTTTGGCATTGGAGTATTTTGGTTTTGAGTATTTTCTCGGCATGAATTACGATCTAAAATCACGTTCTTTGAAACTATTAATGCAATTTAAGATCCTGTAATAATTATCCTATAGGATTATGCCCCATTTCGAGAGTATTGTTGCGTTATATGTATCACTTACCTTGCTCATTTAACTCCTGCTCCACTTTTTTTATCTCCATTAGCTGCTGTTCGTCGTCAATAGTCAGATCTTGCGGGTGCTTCATAATAAACGTGTGCAGGAGTGCTAATCACATACTATTCACGGACATGTGCGGTAGGCATGACTACCAGCTGTAAATGAACGATTACGATAAGTGGTCAATTTAGTTGAGGTAATTCAAAACGATGGCTGTAATACTAATCGAAGCACGAGGCTTATACTTTTCCTGGCACGTTAGTACGCATTATGATTAAAATAATAATCGGCTTCCGATCTCTGCCCAAATATTAGGCGCAAGACAATGTGAACAATAATGCAAGTCGCTGCTTCAAATAAGTTCTGGTTATATGTCTACGACTATCATAATATCAGATCGAGTTAATAAAAAACTTAAACCTCTTTGTTCACTTTATTTTCACTTTATATATATGTATATATTAAAGAAATCGATATTTGCCACATAATTCAAGAAACCAATAAATCTGCTAGGGAATCGAAACAAAGGTTTATCAAACCTAGCACATAAATAGCTGGTGACGTCCTTCAAAGATTGATATAAATATTTTCGGGCGACGCCAACGCAAATAATAATCTACAAATAATAGATGTGAAATGTTTATTGCTGTGAACACCCTGCAGAATAAATAAAATAAACTATAAACAAAAGATAATATCTCACGCAATACCAGAGGTTCCAGTTATATGTATAAACCACATTCGCAACCCGCTTTTTTTAACAAAAAATGGAGAAAGCCACTCGCGAATTTTCAGAGCTAAAATCGTTTTTTGTTAGCTTTTTGTTCCAATACTTTTATTTGTTTTCTACTCTACAAATTTAAAATATATATATGCATATATAATCACCGTTAATCATAGTGGACAAAATCAAATTGAAAACAAAAACACACAATTTGAGTGCTGAATGCTGCCAATTAAAATTTGGATATTTCAGCGGTATTCAAGGCTTCAGTCATAAGTCGCCCAAAGTCGGCATGGACCATGGTGAAGAGTTTTACGGCACGCTCCTGCAGGAATTTACTGGCATTTGTTAGGTGCTCCGATATATTGCGGACAACTCGTTTGCGTCCACAATTATCAAGGGTATAGGTCCAAAAATTGGTGACCTGACTGAAATTATCCTCCGTATCGCCGCTCATATAGCGATAAACATCACCAGAAATGTGACAACAGGTCTGCAGGGCGAGAGCCTTTGAGCTCTCCTTGGGACCACAGAATGAGTTGGGAAAATAATTGGGTGAACCGCTCTGATTATCGCTGACAGTCATGGCACCATCGCGTTGAAAATTCCTCACGCTCACACGATATGGACAATTAACCGGGATTTGCATGTAGTTGGTGCCGAGACGATAGCGCTGCGAGTCGCCATAGGCGAAAAGGCGACCCTGGAGCATTTTATCCGGAGATGGCTCGATGCCCGGTATCATATGCGCAGGGCTAAAGGCCAGTTGTTCGATTTCTGTAAAGTAATTGGTTGGATTACGATCCAAGACCAGTCTACCAACCGGTAAGAGTGGATAATCTTTTTGTGGCCACACTTTGGTTACATCGAACGGATTAAATTTGCACTTTTTGGCCTCCTCGTTGAGCATGATCTGGATGAACACACTCCAACTTGGATAGTTGCCCTTCTTGATGGCATTGTACAGATCCCGTATGGCATAATCGGGATCATGGGCGGCCAGCTCGCTGCAGCGGCGTGCATCCAAATTCTTGATACCCTGATCCGTTTTCATGTGAAACTTGGCATAGAACGTCTCCCCGCTGGGATTCACCAAGCGATATGTGTGCCCGCCATAGCCATGCATATGCCGATAACCATCCGGAGTGCCGCGATCACTGAAATACATGACCAGTGCATGCAGCGTCTCCGGCCGTAGCGACATAAAGTCCCAGAACATGTCCGGATCCCGGAGATGCGTTTGTGGATTGCGCTTCTGGGCGTGTACCAAACTTGGAAATAGCGAAGGATCGCGCACATAAAACACAGGCATACTGCTGCCCACCAAATCCCAGATGCCCTCCTCCGTATAGAATTTGACGGCAAAGCCACGCTGTTCCCGCACCGTATCCGCGGAGCCACTCTCTCCACAAGCCACCGAGAAGCGCATGGCAACGACTGTTCGCTTCTTGATCCGCTCGAACACAGAAGCCGCACAGAACTTGCTGATGTCGTGAGTGCACTCAAAGTAACCAAAAGCCCCAGCTCCCTTGGCATAGACAACACGCTCGGGTATCCGCTCGGCATCGAAATGCGAGATTTCGTCTAGGAATATAAAGTCCTGAAGGAGGGCAGGCCCTCGCGGTCCCACCGTTTGTATGGCATCCTTAACACCAATTGGTATTCCACCCGAACTGGTGCACTCCTTCTTCGACTCGGCATCGTTGTTCTTGTATTCGATTAGCTGATTGGAGGCCGGATCGCGTGAACACATTTTCGAATTTCGTTTAAGCGAATGAATATGTAAAATTAAATTTTTTGGGTTGACTGAGGAACAAACTATTTCAGAATTATAAGTCTAATAAAAAAAACGTCTGAATGATTGTCTAACTCTAACTGAATAGGGATTTGAGTATTTGTACTGAGAATTGGATATAAAACTCAAAGTTGCTTAGGTAGATAGGTTTCCATAGAAAGTCTCCAGGATATATTTCGAATTCCATAGCAATTCAAAAACTAAATATATAGAATAAAATATGTCATAATATATAAAAAAAAAAAATATTTATCTTCTAACTTTATTTTTTTCGTATTCAAAATATTTATGATATATGAAACCATTTTTGTGGTAAGAAACTATGAAAAATAATCAATATTATTTTGTATAAAGAATGCTCTAGTCGAGAGAGCTCGACATATGGAAATGCCTAAAGCGACAAATGGTAATGCGTCTATTATGATCCTTACTAAGTTATGTTTTCCTTTCATTTTGTATACTATATATTTAAAACTAATTACATCTCAACTTTGCATATGCACACACCAATTAAACCAATTAAATAACAATGCAATTTAGATGAACATGAGGTTAACATTTAGCTATCTCAACTAAAACTCTATCCCATCTATTTACATATTCTAGAAAGATCTCCCCAGTTAAGCGATCTGTTTGCTTGCGACACACGAGTCAATAGACTAAGTAAAGCCTAAACAAAAACTTGAACAACTAAAATGTTTAGCAAATAGGCAAAAACGCATGCGCCGAGAGTTATGTATATATATTTGTATATGTGTGTGTTTAAGTGCAGCTGCA
This sequence comes from Drosophila nr. medialis 2 BK-2023a, assembly GCA_035044325.1. Taxonomy (NCBI): domain Eukaryota; kingdom Metazoa; phylum Arthropoda; class Insecta; order Diptera; family Drosophilidae; genus Drosophila; species Drosophila nr. medialis 2 BK-2023a. The sequence continues at coordinate 2,669,108 of JAWNMH010000348.1, forward strand.
TACACAAACACGCACACACATACAAACATGCATACATATCAGTATTATATGGAAACTTACTTAAAAGCTCTGAATTGGAAGTTGCTGTCTTTGCTGTAATTACTTTTTATTTTGCTTTTGCTTTTGCTCTTGCTTTTGCTGTTGATGTTGCTTTTTATGTGGCGGGCTTTTACTGGTGTTATGGCTGTTGACTCTTGTTGACCGCATGAATGAAAGCGAAGAGCGGAAAATCTCACACTTGTTTGGTTTTCTTATATTCCTAAATTTAATCACATGCTTCGATGTTTTTTGTATTTTTTTTTGTTTATGTTGCACTCAAATTGTAAACACCTGCCACATTTATAATTTATTTTATTATTAATAGTTTTATTTTGCTTTTCTTTTGGCACTTCTGTAAAGCGAATTACTGTTTTTTTGCATATGTGTATATAAATGTATGTGTGTGTGTCTGTATTTTTTGTTGCTGCGCACCAATTAAAGTCGTAACGGCGAACACTTGCACATTAAAGTGATTTTTTCCACTTGCGACTGTTGCTGCATATTCTCATTTATATCAATCAAACGGCATATTTGCTTTGTTATTGTTTTAGTGCCCGCTTTACGTTCTCAGCGCGCGAGAGAGAGAGCGACGTCGTCACTTGAACTCAACTACGGCTTCTGTTGTCTTTAGCGCTTACACAGCAACAAGTACACGCGAGAGAGAGACACAGTGAAAGAAAGAGAGAGAGAGAGCGGTGGCGTCGTGCAGTTATCACCAGCAGCGTGCTCGCTGCCTCTTTCTACTATGTGCTGCTCACAAACACAGATGTAGCAGCAGCGCCGCTGTCGCTGTTACGTATTTGTATTTTTTGCAACAAATCAAACTTTATTTTAACGCTAAAACATCTTTCGGATTATCATTTTGTTTATTTTTCGCACTGAATTATTTTTATGCGCGCAGATCTGTTGCTTGCTTGATTAAGTTGATTGAACCCAACAACACACAAACGCACACAAAGGCAAAGATAGACATACACACACGCTTAGACACCAGTACAGAGACGGATGGGGAGAAACCACAAACACAGAATACGTACCACAGACGATTGCGACCGATGGGCGACGACTAAAATCAAAGCGCCAACGCGACTCGGTCAGAGAACGTCGAGGGGAACGCTAAGAATGCAGCAACAGCAATCAAATTGAGAGAGAAATGGTATTTTAAAAGGCTCATGAAATCTAGTCTAGTCGAAGAAATTTCAGCACAAAAATTTCACAATATTTGCGAAGAGCGTAAAAGTATTACGCTCTTTCCCCTCCCCATATTTGTGGGCCCATGTCACTTGTCACGTCACAAACTACGTACATCTCTATGTGAGCGGCTGATCGCGAGTGAAATCTGACAGCTGTTCGATAAAAATGCCTCCAATTAGAACGAAGTATATCGATATTTTTGCAAGCGATATTTGCACGCGATTTTTGTATGCAAATGAGTAATTCACAAAAATGTGGCTGTAATGAGTCTGTGTTAAGCAGCTGTTTGTTAACAGAGCAAAACACTTATTACTCTCTCAGTTGCAGCTGATCGGATGTCGTCAGCTGATCTCAAGTTTATTAAGTAAAATAAAATAAACTTAATTTTGAGAAAAAGAAATGAGTTTGTTAGAAAAAGTTGTTTATTGAGATGTTTTTGCCTGCTCGCTGGGTACAGTGGCACCACTAAATGTATATATGAATGTAGTTTAAGTATGTACGTATGTGTATATTGTGTATAATGCTGCCTAAATATGAAATATATTTTTGCATTATTTTCTTAAATTTAACGATTTTTTTTTTTTTGTATATTTACAGTTGTTCATTTAGCACATGGACATTTACATTTATGGTATGTTAAATAAATAATAAATTATCATAAAAAGCGAATGCTTTCTGTTGTTGTTTTTGTTTGAAATGCGCTCTCTGGGCGACGACATTTTTTTTTACAGTATATTATGTATATATAAATTTTATATATAAACATGATTTTACACATAGAAAGAGAGTTTAGTAGTTTTGCATAGCATCGAATTTGAATTAAATATTATTGTGTTATAGTTATGGTTAAAAACGAACATAAATTTTACTAAATTGTTAAATATATAGTTTAAAATTGTCACGTGCTGGAACTGAAACAGGTACGAATATTCTAAGAACGCTCGCGATTATTATACGCCTGCACCTTAGCCACGGTGCACTCGAGCGCCCCCTGGATGTCATTAAACACGGGCACACCCTGTCGCTTCGCCAAATCAATGAGATACGACCGCCCACGATTGTAATCCTTGATGGCCGCAACGGTCAGCTGAAAGCAATCAAAATAAATAACGGATTATTAACGTACGCAAATAAATAAATAAACATTTAATGAAATATTATTTATAGCTTTGTCTATTTTACTTTAGGCAGGATTTAAAGAAAATCCGATATTCAACAATATTTCAAAAATGAAGTCAGGCAGGATGTCAAAAAGTTCTCAGCTCTTTCCATTCCCACGCAAACGATCGATATATGAAATCAAATATATATCCTTATTTAATCCTACCTTTTCACCACCGAGCACACAATCATCGGGCAGCATTTGAACGGCCAGGACCACGTTGTACATGAGTCCAATGCAGTGGGCCGCCAGAGTCATTGGGGCCAGCGAACGGGTCTCATTGGTGATGACGAAGAGGAGGACGCGACTGGATTCGAGGAGCGCCGGATTGTAGAGGCTCTGGCGCATGACCATTTGGGGCAGTGACCAGCTGAGCGACTCCTCGGCAACGGTGAGCTCCTCCTGCTCCTCCAGCTGGAACTGAGTGCCGCGACACTTTCGACGCGTCCGCACAAACGAGCACTGCTGCTGCTGCTCCTGTGGTCGGGTTGAATCCTTCGGCTCCTGCGGTGGCAGCTGTTGATTTATGCTTTCGTGCAGGGCGGGATTATGAAAGCTGACGCCATTCGCCTGCAAATAGGGCGCGGCGAGCTGCTGTCGCCATTTGGTGCGCATCACACAACTGCCGCCCAGATAAACATCTCGCAGCTCCAGGCTAGAGCAGTAGAGCGCATCCCCGGCGCTGGCTATGCTGCTGCTGCTGGAGAAGACCGAATCATTTGAATCGCTTTCCTCCTCCTCCTGCGCAGCAGCGCCGGTGGCGGCGGCGGTGGTGGCGTTCATCGTTGTCGCATTGTTGCTGCTGCTGACAGCGGCTAGCGCATTATGCGCTTTGGTTTCTATTGTTTTGGTGGTAATTATTTCGGTTGTCTCAATCGATTCCACATTCAGCAGTATCTGTGGCTGTGCCTTTTTGCCAATACCCAAGGCCGACGACGACGGCGTAGTGCTCGGCTGCGGCGATGAGGTGCCGCTATCCCGACTCCGACTCAGCTGATCAAACAGATTCGGACGCTCTATCGAATCGTGGCCAATGCCGCTGCTGCTGTTCGAGGGCACGCTGGCATTGCTTGAGGTGCGCGAAATGTTTTTGCTAGCCGAGTAGTAAATGTCCACATCAGGAGCTGCCAAATATATAAAATACACAAAATTTAAATATCTGCTACTTCATCAAGTATGTGGCAGTATCTTTATATATATGCAACAGGACTCACCATTTGTAAAATAAACCTGCGGCGGCGGCACATTGGTTCCTTTAATGGGGGAAATGCAGCCGCTCTCGTGTATCTCCTGCTGCAGCACCGAGAGATACGCTGAGATGACGCAGAATAGATCGAAATCGATGAGCTCATGGTTTGGCATGGTGGATGAGTTGCAATATTGCTGCTGCTGCTGCTGAGTTGATTCCAGCTCCTTCTCCTCCTCCTTCTCCCCGGCCAGCTGCTTGCCGCTGGCCTTTGTACTTTGCGTATGTAGCAATTTTAATGATTCGCGTTGATTAATTATTATTTTAGTTAGATTATTTAAATTAACTAAACTCTGAGCATAGCCTAAAAATAAGAGAGCACGTTTACACTGTTCCACAGTGAGTAGTTCGCCTTGTGGATTGACGCGATCAAAGGCGCCGCGAACCGTGCTGTAAACAACAACAAAATCAGAGTTAGTCAACTTTTTTTTATAGGTTTCTACAGAATTGAAATAAATCTTATCTAATTTGCAAATAATTCAGTAAGTGGAAATTTTATGTTTCATCTGTCTTTATCAGCATCTTATAAAAATTCATGAATTAATCAAAAGAGGTTCATCTGAGATCGGGATATATACGGTAACTATTTTTATTATAATCTTAGTAAGTAATTTTTGAGATATTATATCAATTGTGCAATACTAATAAGAATAAGAATAATTCCAATTTAGTAAATCCAGCTTTTTTTCATATTAACATACAATTGATGTCTAATTTTTTGAATATAAGTTTTTTGCCTATAACTTTTCGTGAAGGGAAATTTTCGCTTTTTGATAAAAAAAATAAAAAAAACATAAATAAATAAAAACAACATATGTAATGTATCCAAAATTCGTGAGTACTCATGAGGTATCCACTCGACCTATCATGATATTTACTTACTTTAATATAGACGATATTTTGGACGGTGGATCCCATATGCCGGCTAAAATATCCTTGGTGCGCTGCAGACCAGATGGTATGTTATCCAAAACAGGCAGGCCGCGACGGGAGACCAGCTCCTTAAGTATCAACTGATTGCGATATAAATCGAGGTATTCTCTGTGAAAGTAATTCAATTTTTTATAATTATATATCTATATATAATTTGAAGTGGATATATGGAAAACTTACTGATGTGAAATAGGCTCATTGAGGATATTCTGATTTGGTTTATACGGATGCAAAACCAACACTAGCTGCTTGCAGTTTTGACCCGCTATGTGTGCCGCCTCGATGGCACCAGCAGATGCGCGTGTTTCCGAATCCATAACAAAGAATAATACACGGGCCTTTTCCTTGGCTCGATGCTCGAGCTCGATGAGATCGGGCGTCCAATCGGATACTTGCTGCAGTTTAAATGATCAAGATTTTGAAAAAAAGGTTTATATTATCACTTTTGAAACAAGCAATTTGAAATGTTTTTTAATATTTCAAGTACAAAAGTGATTTGAAAAGATGTTTGGCAAATGAAGGCATCTCCTTCTGTATATTTTTCAGTTGCAGACTTACCGGATTATAGAATGAAATCCCCAGTTCCTTAAGTGCGGGTATGGCCACATCCGCCCGCCATGTGGTTGGGTTGCAGGAGCCACCGAGAAACACCTCGACCGGCTCATTGCTGACATTCTTTTTCTTTTTTGTGTCATCGACACTACTGAAGGACTTTGTACTGCGCAGCTCGGTGCCATAATTATCCGATTTTTTACTATAATGCAAAACGTTACCGGCTTGAAAATGGTTTTGCATTTTATCCGAGCTGCGCGCCTGGCTGGCATTGTCCTGCTGCTGCTGCTGCTGCATGAGAGAGCTTGAGACTTGTTGGTGCCCTAAGTCAGTGTAGTTTAATGAATTCGATATTATTGAAGCGCTGCAAGACAAATTAAATGATTATTATCAAATTGTAACACGTTAAATAATCCAAAAACAAAACTCACCGAAACCGCTTCAAGTCAGCAGCAAGCACACAAAATTGTCCAAATGTCAAGCCATTCGATTGTCCCCGGTTCTTGCGGGCCACTTTCTTCGCCGTTTGCAGCATTTCGCAGACTGTGTGTGCGGACAGACAATTACATATAAGATTTCTTTAAGTGTTTAACTTAAGTACTTACTCTGCTTTTGGCTGGGATGAAAGCTTAGCTCGTGAAAGAGTTCCTCCGTGCGCTCATCGGGCACCACATTACAGCGCGCTTTAGCTCTCCAGGCGTTCAGCACCTCCCTGTAAGAAACGAGAAAAATATGCAGATCTAGTCAGTATTGTGAAAATAAGACAATAAATAAAAGTTTAGCGCTATTTCTGTATTATGCAAACTAAATGATTGGGCATTAAAGAAAACAACATAAATAAAATCCACATGATGCCTGATCGTCATAGAAAAAAGTCGATAATTATAATAAAAAACTAAAATACAGAAACACTATAATTATACTACCGGTTTTCTCATCATATTTTCCTTATTTGTAGATGACACAATGTCAATCAACTGGCGAAGGACGCACAACAAGCCAAATATAAACAAAATTCAACACAATTTGTAAACAGCGTTGAAAGTTGTATAAAAAAAATTTTAAGTTTGTTTTCAATGGGAATCGGATGCAAGGCACGTTCCATGTTTTGAGAACACCAAAACGAGTCAAAAGCGCTTCATATTCAATATACATATATATACATATACGCGAATCATTTAAGTGGCAAAACGAGAACTTGGCCATCAAAAGAAAAACGAGACAAAAACCAAACGTTCAACATTAACGACTCGTGATAAATCATACAATACAAATAAGGTATGTCAAATGTTATTCAGAATGATCAACAGATTTCGAGTTTATCCCAAATCGTAGTTACCATAAGCCCAATATTTGAAAATTTCAAATATTACATATACGAACAAATATTATATGCCTGGGTAAATTGCAACCGGCCGGAAATCGATTATTATATAAGCTACTCGAAAAGTCTTGTGTATACACACGATCAGATCAAAAATCGCTCAGAAAAAAATTGCCCAACAAAAAAACTTTTTCTTGCTTTTAGCAATAAAAATTGTTCTTAAAAATTAGATAGGTTCGCACTAAATAAACAATCCCGTTATTAAGAAATGCATTTCTAAAAAGTAGCAATGAAATAACTTGGAAAATAAACTTTTTTTTTTGCTAAATTCTAGAAAAAATCCACAAATACATTAAGAAATTTAAACATTTGTTTTTAGAATGCGAAAACGTTCAATTTGACTACTTTACTTGGCGGCAAAAGAAACGATTTTTTTGCCAAGTGTATATTGTGTTAATGGGTATAAAAACGATAAACTAAACGCAAAATGATTTACATAATTTGTGTTGTGGCTGCTGTGGCAGCCTCTTCCATTGCATCTGTGTCTGCTTCCGCATTTCCTGCCAGCAATTGGCAGCGAGACAACGAAACAAACAACAACAACAACAACAACGAAAACAACAACAACAATTGCATCATAAAAGCGAACCAAAAATGGCAATAATGTATTTAAAATATGGCAAAATTATTTTATAAATTGTATAGTGCTGAAATTAAATGCGACTCGTCTTTATTTTTAGACTTTTAACACACGTTCCAAGCACACATTAATTGTTCAATTATTAATTGTTGTTTTCGTTAAATGTGCAATGCAAAAAACCATCAATCAATTCATTTTAGGTGTAGAAACAATTTCATTAACAAACAAAGAAAATCAAGGAGAAAAATTAGATTTATTTGTTTCCTCTCTTTTTTTGTGTGACTTCAGGTGACAAAAATAAATTTGAAATTTTGTTAATTATATTTGATTATTGGTATGGCAAATAAATGGAAAACTAATAACAAAATAAACATTTGAAGTCAACTTTCGTCTCTTAATTTTGATGCTAGCTAATCAAAATATGTTTTGCAACTGATTTCCGATTTGAATTTCATTTTGTTTGTGCATAAGCCGACTTATCAGTTGGCATTGACAGTAGCCGGGAGAAGCTGACGTCAAGACTACCTTTTCAGTCGCAAAGTAATATATTTATATATATATATTTAAATTTATATATATAAGCATATGTGGCGCCAGCTGATGAACATTGCAATGCATTTGTTATGTGAACAACACTTTCGAGATGCGAAGTATTTGAAATATTTGTAAATGCTTATACATAAATATATTTGAGGTTTGCTTAGCATAAAAATCAAACAACATTTATGTGGCAGAATAAACTAGTTGGTTGACTCAAAGCGCTGCCCACACACGGGCACCAAACAAATGTATACTATAAGCTATGCTTAAATATTGCTACGAAAAGTCGACAAAAAAAACCTCAAAAATATGACTAGGCTAAATCAATTGCAAATGCGGCTGAAACAGCCAGCAAACGGCGGATGGATTATGTCATTGCCAAGAACAGCAACACAAAATAAGTGTGTGGGATCCTTTTGTACCATGAACACATGCAACTGACAGAAAAACCGTAAATAGACAAAAACAGTTGTATATATAAGTTTGACATATAGCTGATTTCTGCACCATTTAGGACAAATAAGAGTAGAGTTGCCATATGTGATATAGAAGGTTGAAGAAGGAAACTAGAAATATATGCAACTACTAAGATGCTGGAAAGTCAGATTAGTCAATTAGAAATCTATATTATAGTTGTTCGTTGCTCAAAGATAAGCCTTATTGGTTAAAATTGAATTAATATTAATTATATTATATATATCTTTATTATATCCCTATTATCAATTCGTTAAAAATGCACTTTTTAAATGTGATACGCAATTCGTTAATTTTTGTCGCTTTAAATGAAATTATCTTCGAACATGTGCCCAGCCAATTCTATTACAAACGAATAAAAAATAAATAAAAATCTTGGCGAGAAAATAAAAAAATGCGACTGCAAAATAAATAATATAATTGACCCACGCGCGAGTGCTTTTTAAATGAGCAATCCGCAATTTCCGAACGCAATAAAGCGGGAGACAAATGTACATTGTACATTGAACTTAAAATGACGCTGATGAGGCAGCAAATGACGGCGATTGTGTGTTTGATGCTGCATATCATACCAGTCATACCAGAGACACACAGTGGGGCGGGATGAGCAAGACAAAACAACAACATCAAAATATTTGCCTGAATACAAATCGCTGAGTAAACATTTGCCTTTAACAGCTTGTAAATTGACAAGTCACACTCACGCACACTTGCGCACACATACCGCTGTCAGCAAAATATTTGCATACAAATCTGCAAAACAACATGCCAGTACACATGTCACATAGCGTTGAGCTTTGGTCCGCCTTCTATAGGATGAAGATTAAACTGAGGGCACCTGTACGCAAATCAAATATCCGCATGATACTACCCTGTAGTACTATTCAAATGTTTAAGATTATTTTTGTACTATATATAAAATTCTTTTTTATTACCATTTGGCTGACTGAGATCCAAATCTTGAAGTTTTTCCAGTTAGTTAGACTATTCTTATAATGGAACTATCTTATAAATATATTTCCGTATTTAATTAAATAACAAATAAAGTGGTTAAGGTGGATTAAGGTCTCCATGATAATTAAATGATTACAATCGTGGCAAACTAACATTTAGTACTACTTTTTATTAGGAATATTAACTTTGATATGCCATCATTATCTATCTTTATATTCACAGGGTATAAAAAAAGACGCCGCTTCTAAAAAAAAAAGCAAGAGGTGTGTTAGATTTCTTTGCACAACACTCATGGCGCCCTGGCTACAGGTAGTCAGCCGCCTGGCCAGTTCCCAACCAGGTTGCAGCTGTTCGGCAACTACACCGACGACTTGTTTCTATATACACACACACACAAGCACACAATCACACAGTTAAAGCAATAATCGATGATGAGGTCATAACTAATAATAAAAATGACGCTGCTTCGTGCTCAGAGAGCAACCGCCAGCAAAGCACATGGCAAGTCATCAGAGCAAAGAGCACACATTAAAATAAGATGAGGAAATAACTCAAAAAACTTCAATTTGACTCTCGCTCTCCCTTTGTTTGCCAGCCCCTCTCTCTCTCGGTCACGCTCTCGCTATCGCTCTACTTGATCTCGCATTCTCTTTTGTCAAACAGCTGTTTTTAGTGGGCCTGTTTTTCGAGTCAAACAATGATTGTTGTTAGCATATTTACTTTAGATATGTACATTTATATTTATATATATTAACTATCGCGACTTTATTGCTATCATATTTAATAGCAATTAATGCTCGAGTGAAACTCACTGAATGTCGTTGCTCTTTGAACCTTTGCGAATGCCTCGTTTGGGTCGATATACGACACGACTGGCGGCCTATTTCTTCGACTCGACACTTTGTCAATAAATCATAGCCTTAATGACTTAATGGTAACCGCTTGACAAACCAACAAAATATTTACATAAGCAATAAAATAGCTAGAATGTTTCTAAGGAATTTCAAACTTAAACGGTTTGGCCTTAATATAATACAGGCGAGACCTTGCTTTGTTTATTTATATATTACTATAAATATTTATAATAACAAGATTAAAATTCGTCTAACATGAATATTTTGAAAAGAAATTGGAGCATTTATTATATAAGCAACTTGGAATTGTCCAGTCGGGAGAGGCAGATTAGGATATACTCTAAACTCAGGTGTAAATTCATCTTATCTCTTAAGCACAGGTTTTGCATTTGAGAAAATTAAAATTTAAAATTAAAATTAAAAGTAAAAAGTTTAATATTTATTAGAAGAGTTGGGGAACTCCAGAATACACCCTATCCAATCTAAAATTGTAGGACAAAAAAAGTCAGGCAAATCTCTCAACTTGCGAATTAAGCTTAAGATAAATTAGTCACAGTTAATCACGCTCAGAGATAAATTAATCACTGTTAGATTTCCCGGAGCTACATTAATATTGAATAGTTAATAAAAGGAAGAGAGAGTTCCACAGATAATTTGTGATTAATGAATGTTTACAGCTATAGAATATATCAATAGAATACATATGTGAAATATATGATATAAACTTGATCTGCATATGATTAACGACAACTCAAATTCATGGATATCTAATCTTATTGTAAGATAGAATCGTATTCACTCATTTAATATATATAATATAATATCTAAACATTGCGCTGCTAAATCAAATAAATTTCTTTTCCGCTTTAAAGCATTAATTACTCTTTGAAAAAAACCCTACCCCAAGCAAAAAAAAAAATGTACATCTGATTTGCGGTTTGATTATTTATAACGCTGCTGTAACTCAAAGCACCAATACGAGCGTCTTGATATATGTATATATATATACTATATACATACATATATTGTATTTCCTTTCCCCAAAGACATGGAGGTGACACAATAGCAAGCTTTGTGGTTTCCGAGCGATGACTATCGCCCAAACAACAACAAGAACAACAACAAAAATATGATCATAAGTTTTTCTTTGCTTGTGCGCCTTGTTTTGGACCATGTCGCTAAATGTCGCTGACCTATTCACTTTTGGACTTAAGTTGAGAAGTGACATCAATAGTTATTTTTAAGTTACATGCTCAATTCTCTTTCACATTTCTTTAACGTTTATTTTTTTGTTGTTGTTTTCACATATTGTTTTCCTTCAGCGGATTGTAGCGGATATTTTAATTATGTTTTCAAATTTGCAACGCATTGAAGAAGTCTCCGACCCCATAATGATATATATATATATATATATTTATGCTCAGCATCACGCAGCGGGTTTATATATAGCTATATATGATTGAGCATTTGTCCATTTCATATGCGCTGAACTGCCAAAATCAACAGTTTTAAGTGTTATTAGGCTTTAAACAATAATTAATAAACAAACAATAATTTTTTGTCGGCGTGACGCAAAAACTATTTCTTCTTGTGCTCTTTTTATGCATATTTATTATTGCTCAGAGCAAATTGATTTAGTTAATCGATATAATATCGAATAAATCGATAAATTGCAAATATATCATAATTTTAAGGCTGGGGTCAACCAATTTTCAAAGGTATAATCGAATAAAATAATTTACTAGTATCTATTACAGTTGTAAAGCGAGGAGTCATCGCATATAGAAAGCCGATTAGTGATAGCCTTTTTTGCGTTCTATTTTTCTGTTTGCAGCTGGTTTAAATTTAGTGTCGATTACGTTCCTATTTGTTTTATACAGTTTTTTATGCAAACACATTGGTTAGTTACGCCCCAGTTAGAGTAGGTTTTTTAATGGCCTATCGTTAATAGTGTTATATGATTCGATTGATGCTCTGCTTCTTACCTTATGTGTCTATCACAATCACAACTACAAATTGAGCTATCGACAAGCCGCAATCTAATCTTAACAATATCGCGAGTTGCTATTTAGCTTTTATGTCAGCTGGTCATGGCATTTTTATTTTAAAGGTCTATACTCGACCATGATGATTGTTTTGATTGTTGTTGTTGTTATTTATTTTGTCAATCAAACGTTTCCGTTCGATTTCAGAACTCGGTTTTTGGATAATCAACACATCTATTTGGCTACAGTTTTACTAAATTGTTCAGACTTGTTTACATGTATATTTCTTTTAAGCTTAAAATAAATAAACAACTTTATTGACAAATGAATAAATGTTGACAAGAGGGATTTGAAAACGTTAATACTCTTACAAAATGAAAAACTTTTCTTACTAATAAATCATCAAGTATTTATACAGCGCAGCAAAAGTTTGTTTTTGGTCTATTATTGAGTGTAATAATGATTGATAAGTGTTAGTTTAACTTGAACTATGGTTTAAATTACACCACTTGTATTTAGATGCCGTCGACTGACTATCTAATATATTAAATAATACTTGGATATACGTTGAATTTGTATTACACTTATCAGTATCCGCTTTTTGCTTAACCGCACTGGAAAGGCGCACTCCAGCAACTGAGTTCTGAATGCGATTGAAATGTGTGAGTTTCTTACCACAAACTAGCAGAAGTCTGAATACCTATAAAAAACAACAGCAACATCAGCAACATGCGGCAAAGCAAGCAAAATATGTGTTCATTGAAATGCCGATTAAAGTGAGATGAAGTAATATATTATTTTCTGAATGGTGCACACGAATTTTGATGTCATGGCGAAAAACTGTTTGCGATGAGTCTATAAAGCATGGATGGATTATATGTGTAAATATTTATAGGCATTACAAGGCAAAGCACTAGCTGAGGTAGCGTTTCATTTCATTTTATTTCGTTTCGTTTATTTATAATTGTGTTAAATTACTAATTAAGCCAGCCACTCGAGCGCTTCCACTCGCACAGAGAGTGCCTCTCTCTCTCTCTCTCTCCCTTTCTCGCTCTCTCTCTGTCTTTCTCTATCATGTTGCTGGTGGCATTTGATGATGTCATGAATTATCGTTTTGTGATTGAAAGTATCGATAGCGGCAAAGTCAACCCATACTGGCGGTTCAGAACAAAGCACCCTGTCAAACCCACAGATTGTCTGTCCGTCACATGCCACGAAATGAAGTTGTCATCGCCACATTTGGACGCTGCTGTCGTTGTTACTCCCCCGTAAATTTAGATTTTAAAGCACGCTATATAGGCTCGACATTCTTTGGCTGCGACTAGCAGTTATGAGGTCAACATTTCTAAAATAAATGGGATTACATATATACCACGCGTAGTCGAAAAAACCGACTATTTCCACAATCGCAGCTTGGTGATGTGTGTGAAAGCTGATTGCGCTCTGTTCATATGCATTCAAAGTTGGCTCTAATTTTGATCAAATCAAAAGTTTATTAGAGTTACAATCTAATGATAGCATCATTAAGTCTTATCAAAAGTATTGCTTTTTAATCATTTCTGTGATTAGTAAAAATCATTTTTCGAGACTCGAAACTTATCTTAATGAAATGTATATTCCTAGCAAACTAGAAAGCAATGTCTTTGGAAATTTGGACAAAGTTATCGTGAGCTTAATATACAAATATAAAATCTCTAATATAATATATATATATATATATATAAAACAACATATACATATATAAAAAAAAAACATAACAATTTTATGCTTATCGATATTTTTTACTTTTATGTTCGGTTCGTGAAATTGGTTTTTGAAATCCGTCAATCGAACCATGGATCGTAATATTTTGTATACTATATTTTATGGATAAGCTAACCAAACGATTCATGCTGCAGATTAATTGTTTAAGATTATCCAAAGATCATAAAATCAGTCACGCCTATAAATGTATATATATATATGTAAGATAAATGCTGATAATTAGCATAATGACTGCAGTCGACTCATTGTTATTAAATTAAAATAATTATTATCTACATTAGTAGTCGCCATTACTTCTGATTCCCATATGTGCAAACATTTGTATTTGATTGTACCATGTCATAATCAAGTTAAAAATAAATCATAATATCACGACGCAAAAAGCCATAAAAAACGACTGCTTATAAGCTAAAGCGATAAATGCAGCCATGTATAATGTGAAAAAGCCAATTTTATATACAAAAAAAAGAATGGAAAAACCAAATCAAGTACAGATTTTGTTATGTGGACACCCCCCTTCCCTTAACTGTTAAGGTTCAAGAAGGTAAACAAATTAACGGACACACCCTACTGTATCAAGAAAGAGTACAAAAGCAATTTATTTAACGTTTGACAATAAAATGCTGCACTTTGCTTAATTAAAGTGGCGCTGATAGCCATCAAATATTTTGCTCTTTTTTGATTCATAAAAACATGCATGAATCGAATGAAATAGAAACGATAACCCGACCTCAGTCAGAGACAATGGCAGAGACGATTGATGAGCTCTGGGGACTGCACAAAATGAATAAAGGCAACATTAAAAAAATAACAAAGAGCAACAAAAAAAAAAAGATAAGCACATTTTTTTTTTCATTTTCATTTCATTTTTAATCATTGCAACTCAGTGATTTGAGAATTGAAATGAGTTGACTCTGGTCAACCGATTTTGCGACATAGTTTCGTTGGTATAAATAATATCTCAAAAGTGTTGGATATTAAAAATGTTATGTTGGCTTTACTGTCTCTTCAAGACCGCGAATCTAAGATATGCGACTTAGAATTGGCAGCCGTCACATAATTAGTTTTAAGGGCCTCATGATGATCTGACATTTGAGTTTTGCTTTGAAGTGAATTGAGCAACGCAGTGGAGCAGGAACGAGATACTCCAAAAAGATAATAAAAAGTAGTTGAAAACTTGAACTTCATTATAAATTTAAAAAAAAAAAACTTTCATCGTTTATTAAATACCCTTTGCGAATTTAAATGTAATCATTTCTCAACTTTCCTAGCTCCCTAGTGGAAGTAGCACTCCTATTATAACGCTTTGTCTGCTGCAGTTCCAAATTTTCCGATCATTTTAAGCATAATTTAAGAAAATACTTCAAATTCTTCTAAATTCACTTATTTTTCGAGTAGAATATAACAATTCGAGAAGCTATACAAATTGAACTTGTCTTGATTTGACTTTTATGAACTCCGCTTGATCGATTGATTCATTTGGAACGCTCCAGGCACAATTAATATGTTTTGAATTTGTCAATTTGTCGTCTGACTTACAACTATATTATAAGCAAATTGTACAAATGAAAAAAATTAAAAATAAATAAAAAAAATAAATAAAACAATTACACATCAAGCTAGAGAAACGTTTTTTGCTTGACATTTTAATAGATCGTTATTGTTGTTTATTTAAATACAATTTATTTGTGTAAAAAAGCAAAAACAAAACACGAAAACAATTAATGGTCCGCTAGTCGAGAGTAACCGACTAGAAGGTACCCTCTACATGCGTTGAAAACTATTTTCAATTTTATTGAAATTTGGGAAAAGGCTTGATAATGGAAATATTATTTATGTGGAGGGATTTTAACCTACAAGATATGGCAAAAGAACTGAGCACGAGAACGTCTATACAAAATTTTAGTGTAATCTACCCTTTTGTGTAATGGATGCAGGGTACAAAAATGTCGTTGCACTCAGTCAAAAGTTCCTTGCCTTGTCATTTAATTCAATATTTCAAGCGTTGCGCGCTGGGAGAATGCTCAAAAATAAAATATATACATTTAATTTTAAAATAGCGATGACAAAATCTTGCTCGCTGTATTTTTGTGCAACGCCAAAGACAGAAACACAAAACACACAAAACGGACAAAACAGACAAAACACAGAGCGCAAAAGCAAGACAAGAGAAAAACATATATTGAATTGTGTAGAATATAAAGTTTTTCATTGTTATTGTTGTTGGGAAATCGCCCAGGAAGGCAGCGTAATTAGTTGAGGAGGCGTGCAAATATTTCAAGTGATGCCGCCAAGTGATTAATTTCGGTTGATGTCATGTCATCAACCCGATGCAGAAAAAAAAATGTCAACAAATGACAGAAACGACAGCAATTTTGGGGATTTAAGCTGTGAACATATTTCCAATTGTAGTTCAGGCAGAATCATATCAAGACTGTAATGAGAGATGCAAAAACAATTCACTAACTTTCTCAAAGTTAACACTTGAAAGAAACAATCAAAATTTTCCTAGCTTTAAGTTGTCCGGCTTGAAAAATTGGCGCTTTAGGCATGATATTACTAACCACAGAAATCGTGAAACCCTCATTTTGCTCACACATGTTAATTTCCTATGAGTCACCAATTAACAATACAATAATTAAAGATTAATAATGCTTTACTGAACGGTTCGCTTGAACCGGGAAAAGCTAATCAAAAATTGAACAATTGTATTTGAAATATTTTTGAAACAGTTATTCAAATAACTGTAAACATATGAACAAAATTAAGATGTCAGAAGTCCAGTCTACAAGGAAGGGTATATAATCTTCGGGGTACGTAATCATTATTTCGACTTATTTTTAATGTATCCATATTTAATTTATATACATATTTGATTTAGCTGCTCAAGCTTTTGTTATGATTAGTTTGGACAGCTAGTTTATGGCAATTTATCCAGATAATTATCTTGCACAATCATTGGGACAACAATATAGATAAGAAATAATCTGGTAAATGTTAATATTTGTTAAAATTGCACAATATATTTGTTGTCTGCGTAGAAAAGAATTTAAAGCAAGATACTAAACAATTGGAGGTCGAACAAATAGAGCCTCGCTATATCAAACAGCTTTATTTGGCACAATTGTACATCTGACTTTTTTATGGAATATGTTTATGCATTTCCAAAACTTAATTAACTGGTTAGACTTAACCCGTTTTGCACAGCACAAATCTAGTTAAAACTAATGTTAGTCACATTTTAAGGCGGGATTCAAATTAGTAACGAAAAATGGAAATTTGAAGTCGGATATTGAAATGAAAATAACTGAAAAATAAAACATACCCAAAAAATAATTGCGTTATTTGCGCCGGCGTCTGGCAGACATTGTGCACGTTGAGGGTGCGGGGCCGGGCATATAGAATGCTGGAACCGCTGCACAGCAGCCCGGGCAGAGCGGCAGCCTCAGCCAAAATGGCCGATGTGGAGTTGCTGCGCAGGGTGTTATAGGCGCGATAATGCGTATCGTTCTCGCCAGCGCCGCCAGCTGCCGTTGAGCGCAGCTCCACCGCTGTTGTGGTCTCCTCCAGAGTTTCCACCAGCGAGCAATTGTTGTTGTTGTTGATGATTGTTGTTGCTGTTGTTGCTGTTGTTGTCGTTGCTGTTGGTGCCGGAGTTGCTTTTGCACTACTGCGCAATTTGAGGAAACCGTTGCGATTACTGTTGTTGTTGTTGCTGTTGATATTGTTGTTGTTGATGAGATTTTGTATCTTTGCGCGCGGATTATTGAGTCTATTGTTGTTGCTGCTGCTGCTGCTGTTGTTGTTGTTGTTGTTGCTGGCAATTGCATGCGCCGTTTTTGTGCTATTGGCGCTGCTGCTGTTGTTGTTGTTGCTGCCGCCGCCGTTACTGTAGCGCTGTTGCAAACGCATTTTGGCCAATTTGCTGGTCATTGAACAACGTTTAATCGAATTGTGCTTTAAGGTTTTATGGCTTTTTGTGTGTGGCTGTATTATGTGCACGTTTGGATAACATTTCTCAACACACCGCAACTAATACTAGAAATTAGCATAACTTGTCTGCGTTGTTTATTTATTTATTTTTTTATCTTTTTGTTTGCTTCAACTTGCTAGTGACAACATTTCACAGACGACACAGCTTTCACTTTCAACTAAAGAATATATATGCCCAAAAGAAAATAAACATTGGTTTTTTGTTATACAAATCAAAATGCGAAAAGT
The DNA here is from genome assembly GCA_035044325.1 of Drosophila nr. medialis 2 BK-2023a. Lineage (NCBI taxonomy): Eukaryota > Metazoa > Arthropoda > Insecta > Diptera > Drosophilidae > Drosophila > Drosophila nr. medialis 2 BK-2023a. Next base: position 2,686,990 of record JAWNMH010000348.1, read on the forward strand.
AAAAATAACATATATAAAACATAGATTTTTAAATTGTTGATGTTGCTTCTAGTTTGCTTTTCTCTCATTTAAATATTTGGTAAGTGTGGGCGTGCCTTAACAAATCATTTTTTTTTGTAAATATTTGGCTTTTTATTGTATTATTTTTTGCGCGCTCATTGATTTAATTTCACATATATATATAAATATATATATATATATATATGTATATATATATACAAGTGTGTATTTTTATTGGTGATTTGGGAGGGGCAGAAGAGCGCACGCCAGCGCAACTTATAGGTATGCGCGTATATTTTGTTTTATAAATTTAGAAATGAACGGAAATCACACACAATATACACAAAGCACTCGAAGCGCTCAGCTTTTTCTATATATACATACATATATTTTTCTACACATATACACAAACAAACAGACACACACACGCACACAAACTCACGGTGAACACGCAACGTTGTGAACGAGTCGAGCCAACGTCGGCGAATGATTCGCTAAGCAGAAAAAAGCGCGCAGAAGTACTTCGCTCAGCGCAATGATTTTGCCTGCCTGTCTGCCTGCCTGCGAACGAGAGAGAGAGCGCGCACTTATCTCTCTCTCTCTCCTCATATGCTCTTATGCATTTTGCTCTTGGGCTTTCTCTCTCTCGCCGAATTTGCTCTCTGAGCAACGCGGCGTGCTTTATTTATGTATTTATCATAATATTTTCAAGCAAACATTCAATCAAATGCTGTCCGTCCATCTTGCGCCCTTCCACCTCAGCATCCAGCCAGCCAGCCAGTGTGGGCAGCTTTAAATTATTGAACTATTTTGTTGCTATTTTAGATGCTACACCCATTTAAAATAAGTAAAAATGGTATCAACTTGCTATGCAAACGCAGGCAGAGGCAAGCATCTCCGACCCAAAAAGTTGTTTATTTTCTTTTTCTTTTTTTCAGTCCATCTTTCACCACTTTAAGGTCAGAGTTATCAAATTTTTAATCAAGGTCTTTCATACCCAGAGAGTCATCAAATTCATTGCACTTTATTGACAACTCCCAATTTGCTTCCCCTGAAAATGATAAAAGTTATTCTCATTACAATAAAAGCCGCAATTTGGAATACCTTTCTCGCTACACTATTTCACACAATTTCAGAGTGTGTTACCAAATTTATCACAATATTGTTATCTTACCAACAACTTTTTTCAAGGTCGCGCCACTAACCAACAAACTATTTCCAGTCTTGCAAATAGCCTGATTCTCACCAGTTCTCAGCTGGTATAATACTGGTTAAAAGTATTTATATATTTAAATCTAGTTTGTAATAGAATCTAAGAAAAACTATATAAGAGCAAAAACCAGTCCTGAGAAGGATAATGCATTAAACAATAAAATCCCATTCTTTCACTCACGATTAATTTTGAAATCAATTTAATTTGAACTTCATTTTATATCCAAATACAGAATGCAGAGTTTCGTGAGATGAAATAATTGTTGATCATATAATACCATGACTAACGCTTAGAAATACTACTAGTTACAAGAATTGTGATGACTCATTGATATTTTATTGTTTTTAGGCAAATGTGACTAACAATCGCCAGATAAGTTACAATGATAAGGGGTGAAAGTGCTCCAATCAGCCCAGCCCATTCACTACTCCTTGAATAGGACTCAAAAAGGTAGATGGGTTATTTTCAAGGCATATCCGTACAACGCAAAATATGATTTTTGTGAATGCCAGCTTGTGGCTTCTTGTGGGCGTGTGAAGAAGACTGGCTGTCCTCTACAAATATATAGTCAAGATACATATATGACAGCAACGTGCCAAAATTGAATGCAAACGGCAAATTTATTGACGCTGGCTCAAATGATATTATGAGCACGTGCGGTTAATGAATACATACATACATATTTAATACAAATACATATACATATACATATCCATATACACCATTTTTTATTTTGAAAATACACAAAAGAGGGCGTTGTTTTAAATATTATAATGTATGTCAGGGCTTGCTCGTGTCATGCGAAAGCTTAAAAAGATTTGCGCACAAAATTCATAGACTCTTTACACAAACACACACACACACACACATGCACACACACATACATGGACCCAATATTTTTTGGCCAAAATTATTTTCGAAATATTCATTGTTGATGCTGTCATGTACGCGCCTTAAATGAGCATTTTGTGATGATGCCATTGTGTTGTGGGTTGTTTTTCTTTTTTTGATGATCTTGATGTTAAAAAATGATTGGTCTGTAAATAAGGTGAATACGTTTATAAAAAGCTTACAAATTGTGAATTCACATAAGTCATCACAATTATTGCTGTTAGACAGATATGGATAGAGGATAGATTGACTTTATGGTTGGGATAAGTTCAAATAATAGTCAAGACTGAACAATTTTTAATATACACTTCGATTAATATAATTTATTTTGGTTAAGTTCAAGCTATTGATTAATTTGCAGTTGCTACTCGAATAATAGTTTAGATAATGCAGTATATCACTACTATAATCATAGTAATTAAAATTATTAATCAAGATTTAGATAAAAAAAAAACGAAGAGCAACAAAAAAGAAGCTTTAAACTTGTGAAGAGTAGCAATGCGATTAATTTAAGAGCAACTGCAAATTATGGATTGCAGACTTTTACTTAAATTCAACTTATTTTGAGTTATTTATCAGTTATCCACATATATTTATTAGTTGAAAGTATTTCAAAGTGTACCAAATATCGTGAGAGAGGCCGACGACTCTATCTCTTTATCGCCTTCTTTCTCCCTCTCTCTATCCCTCTTTTTGGCTTGTTTGGGTGTAAGAGAGTTAATTGGCAGCTGATTGCCAGTTGATTGACAAATTGTGTGTGTTTGTGTGTGTGCACACATTGTAAGGTTTGTAACCTTAGTCTGGCATTGCTCTCATTCTAATACCTACTACAAATATATATATATATTCTTCATTCGAATTTCTCAGAGCTTAAAGCGCTATCCCATTATCATTGTATATATATATATATATTGTATATATTTGGGCTAAACTCACTACTTACGAGTTTTATTATAGGTTTTTTTTTTTATAGGTTTTGACACCCTTGGTAGAGGCTATTATTTAAAATATAGAATGACTTTTGAGATATCGCAGTTGAACTGTAGAGTGAGGGCCTCAGATAGGTATAAAGGCGAATTAGTCAAGGTGTAAATTACTACAGCATAAATAAATATTTCCGAAAAGCTATGGCTAGAAGAAAGGTTAGCATTACTGACTATATCCAGACTATATCCTATAAAAGGTATATTTATCTATTTTCTCCTTGACTGCTGTTAACAATTCTGCCTTCCATCAGCTTTTAGCCTTGTTTGTTTTATCAGTAGGTTTTCGTGCGTTTCTAAGCTGTGATATTTTATTCGCATATTTTCTGACAATTCAATATAATACCTGCAAATATACATCCACATACTCCTACCTGTATATAGCGATAAGTCTATAAAAACCTAAATAACACGGCACAGATAAAAATGCTGAAGTAACCCCCCCATTAAACACAAACAATGTGGATTTTGTTTGACTTTTTGAGAACTGATTTTCCTTGCAGGCCATTGATTGGGCCTCTAATGCATTCCGTTCTGGTTTTATTAGATCAGTAAAAATTATGATGGTGACCAATTAATAAAGTCTCGATGAAGTCTACAGAGTCTTTCAGAACGGAGTCCATCTGTGCTCGCACTTAAGAATCTGGTCAAATCTTAATTTATTTAGCCATTTACTGACCAATTGTTCCAAATGGTGTAGCAGTGAATTCTTTGTCGGATTTGGTCTAAATATATTGCAATGCAAAAAGTCAGCTTTTAATCGATCAGCAACTAATATCAACTAGCAGTCCGACATAATAATACGATAACTAGATAAGTAATAATAATATAACTAACTAAACCGAAACAGCAACCAATAAATAAATAATTTGTTCGTTTTTCGGAAAGCGGAACAGATATAAATAAGTCGTAATCGTTTTCGAAGTTGAACGGGCATTTTGGATACGGAAACAGTAACACAAGATTGTGCAACAAAGTTGTTCCACATATATCACTCAATATGGGAGTATTCTAAAGTTAATATTCAGTTTTCAATTGCATTATATTTTGCAAATTGGTTGAGATATATACTTGTATTTGCATTAATATTCCTAGCTAATTCTGTTGACATTTATTAATGGAATTCGTGTTGTTGCCTAAAACTTATCAACTTTACAAATTGTTTTGTTCTCGTAGTGCTTCCGTGTTCATCAAATTAGTTGCAAAAGTGGACTATTGTCCCAATGCGACAGAGTCAACAACAATAAGCGCCTTGCATTGCCATTTGTATGAGTGGCATGGGAATGGGAATGGGAATGATAAATTGTGGGGGGAAGAGTTTGGTGCTGGGTGCAGTTTCTGGTTTCTGGTTTGTTTCGGATATTGCAACTTGTGGGCAAACAGAAATTGATGTGTGTGCATAAATAAAATGCGATATATTGCGAAAGTAATTTATATTGCCGGAATATATTGATCAGTAATAAACAATAAAGCAAGCCTTTAGCACTGTTCCTGAATTTTAACAAGTTGTGTATATAAAATGTACCTTTTTGACGCTATAATAATGCCGTAAAATACAGAAACTCATTTTAAAGCTAACACGTAGGAATGTAGGATCAACACACTGTATCTATTTACCTATTTGTTCTACTTATTTATTTATGTTTATACCGAAAATCCTCCCGTGTTTCTCTTAGAGATGATCAGTATTAAGTCAAGGTGCTTACATTCTTGGTTAGAATCATATATCTTTCAAAATTATTCGATTTATATTGATATTCAAATCATATGAAATAAATTTGATTTATGTGTGGCAAACGGTAAATTATATTCCAAAGAGATCGCCCGAAAATGTCTATGTCGACTCGAGTGTTTTATATAAATACTTTATGGTCGAAGGAGATGCTTCGCTGGGCCTGTTAAATAGATTAGCATACTTTTTACCCGTTTCGATCAGTACCCCCCACTTCTTTTAAAGAACGCCTGAAAATGGAAAGAACCCATTTGTGATTTTACAAGAAAACATACTGTCAGCCCTCCAAGATCTATGAATGCATCTGTGCTCGGTAAGTAGGAAAAGTATTCTGTCAATATGCGTGGGTTAAATCGTATTATTTTGCTGACATATTGTAGAACGAGGCATTTCCGACCGCAAGAATTATATATATTATGTTATTATTATGTTGTTTATCCATTTTTAAACAAAAAATACTTCCTGAAGTTTTTCTGCTTATGATGTTGAGCAAAAATATATTTACTTTATAGGACTGAAAACGTCTTGTTCAAAGCGTTACATAATAATTTAAAAAAAAAAATATATATATATATATATAATATGATATACAAATTGAATTAAAACAAATGACCTTTGATTCAATTTTTGCTGTAATTCTTTTTTTACTTACAAATATATTTAAAGATCGGCAAACAAGATCAAAAGTTCGGTTGAAAATTTAAATCAATTGTTTTTTGTTTGTTTTTAGTTTTCATGTGTTTACTTTGCCGATTTGATTGCTGGCAGCTCTTTTCGAAGGACGCAACTATTCAAGGTATACGCAGTGCAATGAGCCTTTAACTATCTTGGCATAGATAACAAACATAATTTGCGAATTTTTTATGGCTTGCAAATAAAGCGCACAAATCTAGCGAATCTAACAGCATTGTTTAGGTCATTGACCAAAAAAGAATTTATTTATTTGAAAGAAAAAAAACACAGCTCTGTTGTTGTTGTTGACAAGCTCTTGTTCTCGCTCGCTCTTCTATTGAGAGCATGTTTCCCAAGCAACAACAAAAAAAAATCACCACAGACGCCACTTTGAAAGTACGTGTGCATGTGTGTGCCTTTTGGGTAACCAGTAGGAATACAGGTAGTCCCAAGAAATAGCTCCATGGAAGCAATTTTCCGCCACGCACTGTAGGTTTCGTAAAGTGGCTCGGCAAGTGACACAAATATAAAAGAATAATAATAATTAGAAAAAGTAACATTTTGTATTACTGCCAAAGAGTAATTTAGTTTTGAAACATTTCGGTTAGATTCCGACTGGGGCAGCACAAACCGCAAACACGCACACACAAAATACACACACACACATACACGATACAACACTCGTGTACATTTGTACCTACGATGAGAGGGCTTCCTCTGCTTTTTAGGCAAAGCAAATAATAACAAGCAATAGCACCAACAACAACAATAACAGCAACAACCATACAAAGGAAAGTTGTTTTTTTCGTTTTGTAGCGGCACAGACGTGCGCGCTTACGTCATTCATAAAAATAAAAAGGCAGAGCAACGAGCAGTGCCAGTCTTTTTGTTGTTGTTGTTGCTGTTGTTGTTGTGTTGTTCTTGCAGTTGATGTTGCTGTTGCTGCCTCTGTTTATTTGCTTGCTATGCCAGTTGAATTTACCTGAAGAATATTTTAACCATTTTGTTGGGCATTATGAATACGGCTGCTGTCGCTCTTGTCACTTTCCACGCTTATTTTGCAGATTTAATCAATTTGAACTACATTGCTACGGATAGCGTTTGTTTTTTGTTTTTTATATTTATTTCTAGCTGCAGGTTTTGTTTTGCACATTCGCTTCGACTTTTACGTAGCACTGAGCTTTTTGTCAACTGAGTGCGTCACGCTTACGGCTGAATGGCATTTATTAATCGACTGTCCACCACAAAATTAAATTTGCTGATACCTTTCCCAGTTCAATTGAGTGTGTTTCACGGCTTAGGTTATTTATTTTCTGAAGAGTTTTATTGTCTAAAACAGAAGGCGACCGAAATTCCAATTATAAAGTATTATAAAATATGAGCCAAAAGTAAGAAAATAATGTTATTGGCGCCAACTTACCATGAGGTTTAAACATGCAACGCCATCTATATATCAGAATTTAAACTTGGAAATTAATTTTTCTAAAATATTTGACGAAAAAATTGTTCCGATATTCGAATTACTATCATATATGTTATATAGACATTTTTATCTATATTAATGCAGCATTAAAAATTGAAAATAAATAATTCGAATGCATTTCGTGAATATTACGCTTAAAGCGTTTTTTAAAAATGTTAAAATTCCATATTTTCGAATGATTTGTGGCCCTGAAAATGGCCTTTTGCTGCTAGCTGCTAGCCGATAGCTGGTATTTTTGGCTGCAATTTACTTGGAGCTAGTGTACTTGGTGACTGCTTTGGTTCCCTCACTGACGGCGTGCTTTGCCAACTCTCCGGGCAGTAAAAGACGGACAGCGGTTTGGATTTCCCGACTTGTGATGGTAGAACGTTTGTTGTAGTGGGCCAAACGAGATGCCTCGGCAGCAATACGCTCAAAAATATCGTTCACGAAGCTGTTCATGATGCTCATCGCCTTTGACGAAATGCCGGTGTCAGGATGGACCTGCTTCAGCACTTTGTAAATGTAGATGGCATAGCTTTCCTTCCTCTTGCGCTTCTTCTTCTTGTCATTCTTGGTGATGTTCTTTTGAGCCTTGCCAATTCACTTCACAAATGGGTTCAGCACACAGAAATGCTTCTCTTATATACTCTCGTTTGGACGACGCTTTCATGTTAAAATCCACGAGTGCGCGTCGAATTACTGGGCAGCTGTTCATACCTAAGAAGTAGGTAGCTGAAAAAGTATAAATACAAGGAGCGGCTGTTTGTGAGAATCATTCGACGTTTGTGTGTTGAGAGTGAATAATAGTGAATTGAATAAATATGTCTGGTCGCGGTAAAGGTGGAAAAGTCAAGGGAAAGGCAAAGTCGCGTTCCAGCCGCGCTGGTCTCCAGTTTCCCGTCGGTCGTATTCACCGTCTTCTCCGCAAGGGCAACTACGCCGAGCGTGTTGGTGCCGGTGCTCCTGTGTACTTGGCTGCCGTTATGGAATACTTGGCCGCTGAAGTCTTGGAGTTGGCTGGCAATGCTGCTCGTGATAACAAGAAAACTAGGATTATCCCTCGCCATCTGCAATTGGCCATCCGCAACGATGAAGAGTTAAATAAACTGCTTTCAGGCGTTACCATTGCCCAGGGTGGTGTTTTACCCAACATCCAGGCAGTTCTACTCCCCAAGAAGACGGAAAAGAAGGCATAAACTACCAGACTATTAAATATGATGTAAATATGTAAAAATTTAAAACCAAACGTCCTTTTCAGGACGACCAAATCATATAAAAGAGATTTAATGTTTCATTGACTATATTTCAATTCCGTGTCCCAAGTCGAAAAACGAAAACAGAAATGCAAGAAAAGTACAGTTAGTGGCAAAACAGTATCTACTACATGAGGAGTAAGGGTACTTCCAACTATTTGGTCTTCGCTGTGAATTTGGTGTTTTGCCTACCTGTGATAGACTCCTCATTATTGTAACATTATTTCTTATAATTTAAAAAAGTAAATTAGATTTAATTTTACTTAATTCATATTTTACATTTTGTATTTTGCTGTTGACATTAAATAAATAAATAGGCAGTAAAGGCATTCTTGGCTCATGCTTCGCTTGCTTATATATGTTTATGCGATGTGTGTGAGTGTGTGTGTGCGAGTGCGATAAAAGCAAATATTAAGCGTATGGCATTTGCCAACGACCATACTACGCTGAATACATCGGTTCTCGTCCGATCACCGAAATTAAGCAGCGTCGGGCGCGGTTAGTACTTAGATGGGGGACCGCTTGGGAACACCGCGTGTTGTTGGCATCAGCCAAACACTTTTTTTTTTGTTGAATTGAATTATTTGTATTTAATTACAAATTCTCAATAAAAGAAACATATTTTAACTGCATATTAATAAAACGCTAGATGATATTGAATATTTTCGATCTCTTTTGAGTAATGCTTTGGTGGTCCTGAAAAGGACCGATTGGTATGACTGTACTTGTGTATATATTTTTGTTTTAGGTGTTTAGCCGCCAAAACCGTAGAGGGTACGGCCTTGTCTCTTCAGCGCATAGACAACATCCATGGCAGTGACCGTCTTCCTCTTGGCATGCTCAGTGTATGTGACCGCGTCGCGGATAACATTTTCCAAGAACACCTTTAGGACACCACGAGTTTCTTCATAAATGAGTCCAGAGATACGTTTCACGCCACCACGACGAGCTAAACGACGGATAGCTGGCTTCGTGATGCCCTGGATGTTATCACGCAACACTTTGCGATGACGTTTAGCGCCGCCTTTACCCAAGCCTTTGCCACCTTTACCACGACCAGTCATTTTTCACTTTTACTTTATTCACAACACAACGAATGTCAGAGAGAAACTAATGCTTGCTTCGTCGCAAGCGCTTCTATTTATACGAAAAAGTGCGAACACACGAGCGAATACACAGATATTTCTATCCCGCTCGCACACTACCCTCGCAACACGACGAAAAACGAGCAGTTTTCTATATAAACGAGTAGCAAATCGAGCGCGCGATCATTGTGTTTTCAGCAGTGACAGTGTAAACAGTGTAAACAGTGTTTTAGAAAGAGAGAAATATAGAAATGGCGCGTACTAAGCAGACTGCTCGTAAATCGACGGGAGGCAAGGCACCTCGCAAACAGTTGGCAACTAAGGCAGCACGTAAAAGTGCTCCAGCAACCGGTGGTGTGAAGAAACCTCATCGCTATCGTCCCGGTACTGTTGCACTGCGTGAAATTCGTCGCTACCAGAAGAGCACAGAGTTGCTTATCCGCAAGCTGCCGTTCCAGCGTTTAGTACGCGAAATTGCTCAGGATTTCAAGACCGATTTACGTTTCCAGAGTTCGGCTGTGATGGCTCTGCAAGAAGCCAGCGAAGCCTACCTGGTTGGCCTATTTGAAGACACGAACTTGTGTGCTATCCATGCCAAGCGGGTCACCATCATGCCCAAGGATATCCAACTGGCCAGACGCATTCGTGGCGAACGAGCTTAAATTGTAAAGCATCAAATATCAATTCCAAACAAATCGGTCCTTTTCAGGACCACAAAATACTTTAAATAAAGAGATTTGTGTTTTCGCTGTGAAAAACATTTGAATGTATATACGAACTATAAGAGCATCAAATAAATAATGCGTATTGTTTTACCTATTTTATATATTATTATATTATTTACTGTATGACAATCAGTAAGTCAATAGTAATGCAATAAAATCAGGAAATGTTTTTGGAATTGCAATTACGATTATGGATTCTTTTTTGATGAAATATATTTAAATAAAGATTCAAGTTGCACATCTAATGTGTTGCTCGCGACTATTTTACTTTAAAAAATATACTTAATCAATTTTGATCTGAACCTGCATGCATTTTATATTATTTACTCAGTAGATTCGATATATGTGTTTATTTATGTGTGTTTTTTTAATATTTAAATAAAGAATAACGCTTTTAAGTTTGACTTTTAATATGTTGCCCGCTTGCTAAGAGTATTTTGGGGGTGTTGTTTCTGGGTGTTGCATGCCAATTAATCTATTCAACTGTTGTTTTGTATTAAAATAATTATTAAACATATACAACTGAATGTCGATATACATATAAAATATTTAATAAATAAGAATTATTTATTTATCAGGAATCTATATTTTTTCCTGGCATTTTTCTCTTGTTGCTTGCACTCCACGGAAGTCTGATTTCGGCACCTATTGGTCATGCTAAAGGCGTGTTTAAAAATCGATTTAATAACTTATTGTATTTGTAATTGATTTTTTTCATTGAAGAAAAGTTCATATATTATTTATAATATTTTAATTTTACAAATTTTGTTATAATTATATTAAAAAGAGTTGTTTTTCACTAACAAATGTTGCGTGATGGAACACATCTGAACTTTGGACGACTTCCATGACTCCGTCAATTAAGATAATATCATTCAATTTATTATATTTAGTTGCACAAATATTTTAAAAAATTTTCACATTTACATTTTATTCGATTTGCAAATATAATGATTGTAAATGACAATTTTACAATAAGACGTTGGCAATCTTTCGCATAACAAACGTTCAGTGCCGCAAACATTTTCGTTCGGCTCTCCTCCTCGATTCTCACTCAATCGAGTGACCAAATTCGTGGTAAATTTCCGCAAATTTCTACCAAAAAAGTGTAAATCGTTGTGAAAGTGAATTAAAGTGAAACATGTCTAATTCAGCAGTTGCAACAAACGCCTCTCCTGTGGCTGCCCCACCAGCTGCAGCTGCAGCCGAGAAGAAGGTGGCCCCCAAGAAGGTAGCAGCAGCATCAGGATTGAAGGCAAAGAGGACAACAGCTGTAGCATCACACCCGCCAACTCAACAAATGGTAGATGCTTCGATAAAAAACTTGAAGGAGCGTGGTGGCTCATCGCTTTTGGCAATTAAGAAATACATTTCTGCCACATACAAGTGTGATGCCCAGAAACTAGCCCCGTTCATTAAGAAGTACTTGAAGACTGCAGTTGCAAGTGGAAAGCTGGTCCAAACAAAGGGCAAGGGTGCAACTGGTTCGTTTAAACTGTCTGCATCAGCCAAAAAAGAGCCCAAGCCAAAGGGTGCCCCTCTGGAGAAGAAAACCACGGCGGCAGCAGCTAAAAAAAAGAAATCAGCTGCAGTTGACAAGAAGAAGCCATCAAAGGTAGCCCCAGCCAGCAAAAAGAGCGCTGAGAAAACGAAGGCAGATAAAGCAAAGGTGAAGGCAAAAGCAACAGCAAAGGATGCTAAGAAAACGGGTACAGTAAAGGCTAAGCCCACCACAGCAGAGGCAAAGGTCAAACCAAGCGCAGCAAAGGCAAAGAAACCAAAGCCTAAGACACAAGCCTTAAGTGCCAAGCCCAAGCAGGCAAAGGCAGCGACACCGAAAAAAGCTACTCCCAAGAAGCCGAAGGCAAAGACTGCATCTGCCGCCAAGAAATAATTTAAAATACATACTCATCAGAGTAGAAGCGAATTCCAAAATTTATTATGAATTATGAAATTGGCATTTTAACTAAGCCCTTTTCAGGGCTACAATTTATTTTTAAAGAGACAAAAATATTTCATGAATTGTATTGTATCTGTGTTTGCCTTTCAGAAGCTAAATTCCCATATATTTAATCCATATACTTGTTGAGTAAGTATATTTATAAGCCAATCAATCTGTTTCCTGTGTTAATAAGACTAATTTAGTTTCTGCACGTCTTTTTTCGTTGTGGACACGATAAAAAGGTAATTTTGCTGTTCAGTTTTATTTCATTAGAAGTCAAGCCAAACAATTCAGATTGTGACTTATTTGCTGCATCAATGGAATAGAATCTGATAATTTGTTTATTATGTTTTTTTCACATGGCTTGCAATATTTTAAATTCTTTGAAAGGAATGATTTGTGGCCCTGAAAAGGGCCTTTTGCTGCTAGCTGCTAGCCGATAGCTGGTATTTTTGGCTGCAATTTACTTGGAGCTAGTGTACTTGGTGACTGCTTTGGTTCCCTCACTGACGGCGTGCTTAGCCAACTCTCCGGGCAGTAAAAGACGGACAGCGGTTTGGATTTCCCGACTTGTGATGGTAGAACGTTTGTTGTAGTGGGCCAAACGAGATGCCTCGGCAGCAATACGCTCAAAAATATCGTTCACGAAGCTGTTCATGATGCTCATCGCCTTTGACGAAATGCCGGTGTCAGGATGGACCTGCTTCAGCACTTTGTAAATGTAGATGGCATAGCTTTCCTTCCTCTTGCGCTTCTTCTTCTTGTCATTCTTGGTAATGTTCTTTTGAGCCTTGCCAGCCTTTTTGGCTGCCTTTCCACTAGTTTTCGGCGGCATACTTAATACTTGTTCACTCACTTCAATTCACTTCACAAATGGGTTCAGCACACAGAAATGCTTCTCTTATATACTCTCGTTTGGACGACGCTTTCATGTTAAAATCCACCACTGCGCGTTGAATTACTGCGCAGCTGTTCATACCTAACCTGAAGAAGTAGGTAGCTGAAAAAGTATAAATACAACGAGCGGCTGTTTGTGAGAATCATTCGACGTTTGTGTGTTGAGAGTGAATAATAGTGAATTGAATAAATATGTCTGGTCGCGGTAAAGGTGGAAAAGTGAAGGGAAAGGCAAAATCGCGTTCCAGCCGCGCTGGTCTCCAGTTTCCCGTCGGTCGTATTCACCGTCTTCTCCGCAAGGGCAACTACGCCGAGCGTGTTGGTGCCGGTGCTCCTGTGTACTTGGCTGCCGTTATGGAATACTTGGCCGCTGAAGTCTTGGAGTTGGCTGGCAATGCTGCTCGTGATAACAAGAAAACTAGGATTATCCCTCGCCATCTGCAATTGGCCATCCGCAACGATGAAGAGTTAAATAAACTGCTTTCAGGCGTTACCATTGCCCAGGGTGGTGTTTTACCCAACATCCAGGCAGTTCTACTCCCCAAGAAGACGGAAAAGAAGGCATAAACTACCAGACTATTAAATATGATGTACATATGTAAAAATTTAAAACCAAACGTCCTTTTCAGGACGACCAAAACATATAAAAGAGATTTAATGTTTCATTGACTATATTTCAATTCCGTGTCCCAAGTCGAAAAACGAAAACAGAAATGCAAGAAAAGTACAGTTAGTGGCAAAACAGTATCTACTACATGAGGAGTAAGGGTACTTCCAACTATTTGGTCTTCGCTGTGAATTTGGTGTTTTGCCTACCTGTGATAGACTCCTCATTATTGTAACATTATTTCTTATAATTTAAAAAAGTAAATTAGATTTAATTTTACTTAATTCATATTTTACATTTTGTATTTTGCTGTTGACATTAAATAAATAAATAGGCAGTAAAGGCATTCTTGGCTCATGCTTCGCTTGCTTATATATGTTTATGCGATGTGTGTGAGTGTGTGTGTGCGAGTGCGATAAAAGCAAATATTAAGCGTATGGCATTTGCCAACGACCATACTACGCTGAATACATCGGTTCTCGTCCGATCACCGAAATTAAGCAGCGTCGGGCGCGGTTAGTACTTAGATGGGGGACCGCTTGGGAACACCGCGTGTTGTTGGCATCAGCCAAACACTTTTTTTTTGTTGAATTGAATTATTTGTATTTAATTACAAATTCTCAATAAAAGAAACATATTTTAACTGCATATTAATAAAACGCTAGATGATATTGAATATTTTCGATCTCTTTTGAGTAATGCTTTGGTGGTCCTGAAAAGGACCGATTGGTATGACTGTACTTGTGTATATATTTTTGTTTTAGGTGTTTAGCCGCCAAAACCGTAGAGGGTACGGCCTTGTCTCTTCAGCGCATAGACAACATCCATGGCAGTGACCGTCTTCCTCTTGGCATGCTCAGTGTATGTGACCGCGTCGCGGATAACATTTTCCAAGAACACCTTTAGGACACCACGAGTTTCTTCATAAATGAGTCCAGAGATACGTTTCACGCCACCACGACGAGCTAAACGACGGATAGCTGGCTTCGTGATGCCCTGGATGTTATCACGCAACACTTTGCGATGACGTTTAGCGCCGCCTTTACCCAAGCCTTTGCCACCTTTACCACGACCAGTCATTTTTCACTTTTACTTTATTCACAACACAACGAATGTCAGAGAGAAACTAATGCTTGCTTCGTCGCAAGCGCTTCTATTTATACGAAAAAGTGCGAACACACGAGCGAATACACAGATATTTCTATCCCGCTCGCACACTACCCTCGCAACACGACGAAAAACGAGCAGTTTTCTATATAAACGAGTAGCAAATCGAGCGCGCGATCATTGTGTTTTCAGCAGTGACAGTGTAAACAGTGTAAACAGTGTTTTAGAAAGAGAGAAATATAGAAATGGCGCGTACTAAGCAGACTGCTCGTAAATCGACGGGAGGCAAGGCACCTCGCAAACAGTTGGCAACTAAGGCAGCACGTAAAAGTGCTCCAGCAACCGGTGGTGTGAAGAAACCTCATCGCTATCGTCCCGGTACTGTTGCACTGCGTGAAATTCGTCGCTACCAGAAGAGCACAGAGTTGCTTATCCGCAAGCTGCCGTTCCAGCGTTTAGTACGCGAAATTGCTCAGGATTTCAAGACCGATTTACGTTTCCAGAGTTCGGCTGTGATGGCTCTGCAAGAAGCCAGCGAAGCCTACCTGGTTGGCCTATTTGAAGACACGAACTTGTGTGCTATCCATGCCAAGCGGGTCACCATCATGCCCAAGGATATCCAACTGGCCAGACGCATTCGTGGCGAACGAGCTTAAATTGTAAAGCATCAAATATCAATTCCAAACAAATCGGTCCTTTTCAGGACCACAAAATACTTTAAATAAAGAGATTTGTGTTTTCGCTGTGAAAAACATTTGAATGTATATACGAACTATAAGAGCATCAAATAAATAATGCGTATTGTTTTACCTATTTTATATATTATTATATTATTTACTGTATGACAATCAGTAAGTCAATAGTAATGCAATAAAATCAGGAAATGTTTTTGGAATTGCAATTACGATTATGGATTCTTTTTTGATGAAATATATTTAAATAAAGATTCAAGTTGCACATCTAATGTGTTGCTCGCGACTATTTTACTTTAAAAAATATACTTAATCAATTTTGATCTGAACCTGCATGCATTTTATATTATTTACTCAGTAGATTCGATATATGTGTTTATTTATGTGTGTTTTTTTAATATTTAAATAAAGAATAACGCTTTTAAGTTTGACTTTTAATATGTTGCCCGCTTGCTAAGAGTATTTTGGGGGTGTTGTTTCTGGGTGTTGCATGCCAATTAATCTATTCAACTGTTGTTTTGTATTAAAATAATTATTAAACATATACAACTGAATGTCGATATACATATAAAATATTTAATAAATAAGAATTATTTATTTATCAGGAATCTATATTTTTTCCTGGCATTTTTCTCTTGTTGCTTGCACTCCACGGAAGTCTGATTTCGGCACCTATTGGTCATGCTAAAGGCGTGTTTAAAAATCGATTTAATAACTTATTGTATTTGTAATTGATTTTTTTCATTGAAGAAAAGTTCATATATTATTTATAATATTTTAATTTTACAAATTTTGTTATAATTATATTAAAAAGAGTTGTTTTTCACTAACAAATGTTGCGTGATGGAACACATCTGAACTTTGGACGACTTCCATGACTCCGTCAATTAAGATAATATCATTCAATTTATTATATTTAGTTGCACAAATATTTTAAAAAATTTTCACATTTACATTTTATTCGATTTGCAAATATAATGATTGTAAATGACAATTTTACAATAAGACGTTGGCAATCTTTCGCATAACAAACGTTCAGTGCCGCAAACATTTTCGTTCGGCTCTCCTCCTCGATTCTCACTCAATCGAGTGACCAAATTCGTGGTAAATTTCCGCAAATTTCTACCAAAAAAGTGTAAATCGTTGTGAAAGTGAATTAAAGTGAAACATGTCTAATTCAGCAGTTGCAACAAACGCCTCTCCTGTGGCTGCCCCACCAGCTGCAGCTGCAGCCGAGAAGAAGGTGGCCCCCAAGAAGGTAGCAGCAGCATCAGGATTGAAGGCAAAGAGGACAACAGCTGTAGCATCACACCCGCCAACTCAACAAATGGTAGATGCTTCGATAAAAAACTTGAAGGAGCGTGGTGGCTCATCGCTTTTGGCAATTAAGAAATACATTTCTGCCACATACAAGTGTGATGCCCAGAAACTAGCCCCGTTCATTAAGAAGTACTTGAAGACTGCAGTTGCAAGTGGAAAGCTGGTCCAAACAAAGGGCAAGGGTGCAACTGGTTCGTTTAAACTGTCTGCATCAGCCAAAAAAGAGCCCAAGCCAAAGGGTGCCCCTCTGGAGAAGAAAACCACGGCGGCAGCAGCTAAAAAAAAGAAATCAGCTGCAGTTGACAAGAAGAAGCCATCAAAGGTAGCCCCAGCCAGCAAAAAGAGCGCTGAGAAAACGAAGGCAGATAAAGCAAAGGTGAAGGCAAAAGCAACAGCAAAGGATGCTAAGAAAACGGGTACAGTAAAGGCTAAGCCCACCACAGCAGAGGCAAAGGTCAAACCAAGCGCAGCAAAGGCAAAGAAACCAAAGCCTAAGACACAAGCCTTAAGTGCCAAGCCCAAGCAGGCAAAGGCAGCGACACCGAAAAAAGCTACTCCCAAGAAGCCGAAGGCAAAGACTGCATCTGCCGCCAAGAAATAATTTAAAATACATACTCATCAGAGTAGAAGCGAATTCCAAAATTTATTATGAATTATGAAATTGGCATTTTAACTAAGCCCTTTTCAGGGCTACAATTTATTTTTAAAGAGACAAAAATATTTCATGAATTGTATTGTATCTGTGTTTGCCTTTCAGAAGCTAAATTCCCATATATTTAATCCATATACTTGTTGAGTAAGTATATTTATAAGCCAATCAATCTGTTTCCTGTGTTAATAAGACTAATTTAGTTTCTGCACGTCTTTTTTCGTTGTGGACACGATAAAAAGGTAATTTTGCTGTTCAGTTTTATTTCATTAGAAGTCAAGCCAAACAATTCAGATTGTGACTTATTTGCTGCATCAATGGAATAGAATCTGATAATTTGTTTATTATGTTTTTTTCACATGGCTTGCAATATTTTAAATTCTTTGAAAGGAATGATTTGTGGCCCTGAAAAGGGCCTTTTGCTGCTAGCTGCTAGCCGATAGCTGGTATTTTTGGCTGCAATTTACTTGGAGCTAGTGTACTTGGTGACTGCTTTGGTTCCCTCACTGACGGCGTGCTTAGCCAACTCTCCGGGCAGTAAAAGACGGACAGCGGTTTGGATTTCCCGACTTGTGATGGTAGAACGTTTGTTGTAGTGGGCCAAACGAGATGCCTCGGCAGCAATACGCTCAAAAATATCGTTCACGAAGCTGTTCATGATGCTCATCGCCTTTGACGAAATGCCGGTGTCAGGATGGACCTGCTTCAGCACTTTGTAAATGTAGATGGCATAGCTTTCCTTCCTCTTGCGCTTCTTCTTCTTGTCATTCTTGGTAATGTTCTTTTGAGCCTTGCCAGCCTTTTTGGCTGCCTTTCCACTAGTTTTCGGCGGCATACTTAATACTTGTTCACTCACTTCAATTCACTTCACAAATGGGTTCAGCACACAGAAATGCTTCTCTTATATACTCTCGTTTGGACGACGCTTTCATGTTAAAATCCACCACTGCGCGTTGAATTACTGCGCAGCTGTTCATACCTAACCTGAAGAAGTAGGTAGCTGAAAAAGTATAAATACAACGAGCGGCTGTTTGTGAGAATCATTCGACGTTTGTGTGTTGAGAGTGAATAATAGTGAATTGAATAAATATGTCTGGTCGCGGTAAAGGTGGAAAAGTGAAGGGAAAGGCAAAATCGCGTTCCAGCCGCGCTGGTCTCCAGTTTCCCGTCGGTCGTATTCACCGTCTTCTCCGCAAGGGCAACTACGCCGAGCGTGTTGGTGCCGGTGCTCCTGTGTACTTGGCTGCCGTTATGGAATACTTGGCCGCTGAAGTCTTGGAGTTGGCTGGCAATGCTGCTCGTGATAACAAGAAAACTAGGATTATCCCTCGCCATCTGCAATTGGCCATCCGCAACGATGAAGAGTTAAATAAACTGCTTTCAGGCGTTACCATTGCCCAGGGTGGTGTTTTACCCAACATCCAGGCAGTTCTACTCCCCAAGAAGACGGAAAAGAAGGCATAAACTACCAGACTATTAAATATGATGTACATATGTAAAAATTTAAAACCAAACGTCCTTTTCAGGACGACCAAAACATATAAAAGAGATTTAATGTTTCATTGACTATATTTCAATTCCGTGTCCCAAGTCGAAAAACGAAAACAGAAATGCAAGAAAAGTACAGTTAGTGGCAAAACAGTATCTACTACATGAGGAGTAAGGGTACTTCCAACTATTTGGTCTTCGCTGTGAATTTGGTGTTTTGCCTACCTGTGATAGACTCCTCATTATTGTAACATTATTTCTTATAATTTAAAAAAGTAAATTAGATTTAATTTTACTTAATTCATATTTTACATTTTGTATTTTGCTGTTGACATTAAATAAATAAATAGGCAGTAAAGGCATTCTTGGCTCATGCTTCGCTTGCTTATATATGTTTATGCGATGTGTGTGAGTGTGTGTGTGCGAGTGCGATAAAAGCAAATATTAAGCGTATGGCATTTGCCAACGACCATACTACGCTGAATACATCGGTTCTCGTCCGATCACCGAAATTAAGCAGCGTCGGGCGCGGTTAGTACTTAGATGGGGGACCGCTTGGGAACACCGCGTGTTGTTGGCATCAGCCAAACACTTTTTTTTTGTTGAATTGAATTATTTGTATTTAATTACAAATTCTCAATAAAAGAAACATATTTTAACTGCATATTAATAAAACGCTAGATGATATTGAATATTTTCGATCTCTTTTGAGTAATGCTTTGGTGGTCCTGAAAAGGACCGATTGGTATGACTGTACTTGTGTATATATTTTTGTTTTAGGTGTTTAGCCGCCAAAACCGTAGAGGGTACGGCCTTGTCTCTTCAGCGCATAGACAACATCCATGGCAGTGACCGTCTTCCTCTTGGCATGCTCAGTGTATGTGACCGCGTCGCGGATAACATTTTCCAAGAACACCTTTAGGACACCACGAGTTTCTTCATAAATGAGTCCAGAGATACGTTTCACGCCACCACGACGAGCTAAACGACGGATAGCTGGCTTCGTGATGCCCTGGATGTTATCACGCAACACTTTGCGATGACGTTTAGCGCCGCCTTTACCCAAGCCTTTGCCACCTTTACCACGACCAGTCATTTTTCACTTTTACTTTATTCACAACACAACGAATGTCAGAGAGAAACTAATGCTTGCTTCGTCGCAAGCGCTTCTATTTATACGAAAAAGTGCGAACACACGAGCGAATACACAGATATTTCTATCCCGCTCGCACACTACCCTCGCAACACGACGAAAAACGAGCAGTTTTCTATATAAACGAGTAGCAAATCGAGCGCGCGATCATTGTGTTTTCAGCAGTGACAGTGTAAACAGTGTAAACAGTGTTTTAGAAAGAGAGAAATATAGAAATGGCGCGTACTAAGCAGACTGCTCGTAAATCGACGGGAGGCAAGGCACCTCGCAAACAGTTGGCAACTAAGGCAGCACGTAAAAGTGCTCCAGCAACCGGTGGTGTGAAGAAACCTCATCGCTATCGTCCCGGTACTGTTGCACTGCGTGAAATTCGTCGCTACCAGAAGAGCACAGAGTTGCTTATCCGCAAGCTGCCGTTCCAGCGTTTAGTACGCGAAATTGCTCAGGATTTCAAGACCGATTTACGTTTCCAGAGTTCGGCTGTGATGGCTCTGCAAGAAGCCAGCGAAGCCTACCTGGTTGGCCTATTTGAAGACACGAACTTGTGTGCTATCCATGCCAAGCGGGTCACCATCATGCCCAAGGATATCCAACTGGCCAGACGCATTCGTGGCGAACGAGCTTAAATTGTAAAGCATCAAATATCAATTCCAAACAAATCGGTCCTTTTCAGGACCACAAAATACTTTAAATAAAGAGATTTGTGTTTTCGCTGTGAAAAACATTTGAATGTATATACGAACTATAAGAGCATCAAATAAATAATGCGTATTGTTTTACCTATTTTATATATTATTATATTATTTACTGTATGACAATCAGTAAGTCAATAGTAATGCAATAAAATCAGGAAATGTTTTTGGAATTGCAATTACGATTATGGATTCTTTTTTGATGAAATATATTTAAATAAAGATTCAAGTTGCACATCTAATGTGTTGCTCGCGACTATTTTACTTTAAAAAATATACTTAATCAATTTTGATCTGAACCTGCATGCATTTTATATTATTTACTCAGTAGATTCGATATATGTGTTTATTTATGTGTGTTTTTTTAATATTTAAATAAAGAATAACGCTTTTAAGTTTGACTTTTAATATGTTGCCCGCTTGCTAAGAGTATTTTGGGGGTGTTGTTTCTGGGTGTTGCATGCCAATTAATCTATTCAACTGTTGTTTTGTATTAAAATAATTATTAAACATATACAACTGAATGTCGATATACATATAAAATATTTAATAAATAAGAATTATTTATTTATCAGGAATCTATATTTTTTCCTGGCATTTTTCTCTTGTTGCTTGCACTCCACGGAAGTCTGATTTCGGCACCTATTGGTCATGCTAAAGGCGTGTTTAAAAATCGATTTAATAACTTATTGTATTTGTAATTGATTTTTTTCATTGAAGAAAAGTTCATATATTATTTATAATATTTTAATTTTACAAATTTTGTTATAATTATATTAAAAAGAGTTGTTTTTCACTAACAAATGTTGCGTGATGGAACACATCTGAACTTTGGACGACTTCCATGACTCCGTCAATTAAGATAATATCATTCAATTTATTATATTTAGTTGCACAAATATTTTAAAAAATTTTCACATTTACATTTTATTCGATTTGCAAATATAATGATTGTAAATGACAATTTTACAATAAGACGTTGGCAATCTTTCGCATAACAAACGTTCAGTGCCGCAAACATTTTCGTTCGGCTCTCCTCCTCGATTCTCACTCAATCGAGTGACCAAATTCGTGGTAAATTTCCGCAAATTTCTACCAAAAAAGTGTAAATCGTTGTGAAAGTGAATTAAAGTGAAACATGTCTAATTCAGCAGTTGCAACAAACGCCTCTCCTGTGGCTGCCCCACCAGCTGCAGCTGCAGCCGAGAAGAAGGTGGCCCCCAAGAAGGTAGCAGCAGCATCAGGATTGAAGGCAAAGAGGACAACAGCTGTAGCATCACACCCGCCAACTCAACAAATGGTAGATGCTTCGATAAAAAACTTGAAGGAGCGTGGTGGCTCATCGCTTTTGGCAATTAAGAAATACATTTCTGCCACATACAAGTGTGATGCCCAGAAACTAGCCCCGTTCATTAAGAAGTACTTGAAGACTGCAGTTGCAAGTGGAAAGCTGGTCCAAACAAAGGGCAAGGGTGCAACTGGTTCGTTTAAACTGTCTGCATCAGCCAAAAAAGAGCCCAAGCCAAAGGGTGCCCCTCTGGAGAAGAAAACCACGGCGGCAGCAGCTAAAAAAAAGAAATCAGCTGCAGTTGACAAGAAGAAGCCATCAAAGGTAGCCCCAGCCAGCAAAAAGAGCGCTGAGAAAACGAAGGCAGATAAAGCAAAGGTGAAGGCAAAAGCAACAGCAAAGGATGCTAAGAAAACGGGTACAGTAAAGGCTAAGCCCACCACAGCAGAGGCAAAGGTCAAACCAAGCGCAGCAAAGGCAAAGAAACCAAAGCCTAAGACACAAGCCTTAAGTGCCAAGCCCAAGCAGGCAAAGGCAGCGACACCGAAAAAAGCTACTCCCAAGAAGCCGAAGGCAAAGACTGCATCTGCCGCCAAGAAATAATTTAAAATACATACTCATCAGAGTAGAAGCGAATTCCAAAATTTATTATGAATTATGAAATTGGCATTTTAACTAAGCCCTTTTCAGGGCTACAATTTATTTTTAAAGAGACAAAAATATTTCATGAATTGTATTGTATCTGTGTTTGCCTTTCAGAAGCTAAATTCCCATATATTTAATCCATATACTTGTTGAGTAAGTATATTTATAAGCCAATCAATCTGTTTCCTGTGTTAATAAGACTAATTTAGTTTCTGCACGTCTTTTTTCGTTGTGGACACGATAAAAAGGTAATTTTGCTGTTCAGTTTTATTTCATTAGAAGTCAAGCCAAACAATTCAGATTGTGACTTATTTGCTGCATCAATGGAATAGAATCTGATAATTTGTTTATTATGTTTTTTTCACATGGCTTGCAATATTTTAAATTCTTTGAAAGGAATGATTTGTGGCCCTGAAAAGGGCCTTTTGCTGCTAGCTGCTAGCCGATAGCTGGTATTTTTGGGTGCAATTTACTTGGAGCTAGTGTACTTGGTGACTGCTTTGGTTCCCTCACTGACGGCGTGCTTAGCCAACTCTCCGGGCAGTAAAAGACGGACAGCGGTTTGGATTTCCCGACTTGTGATGGTAGAACGTTTGTTGTAGTGGGCCAAACGAGATGCCTCGGCAGCAATACGCTCAAAAATATCGTTCACGAAGCTGTTCATGATGCTCATCGCCTTTGACGAAATGCCGGTGTCAGGATGGACCTGCTTCAGCACTTTGTAAATGTAGATGGCATAGCTTTCCTTCCTCTTGCGCTTCTTCTTCTTGTCATTCTTGGTAATGTTCTTTTGAGCCTTGCCAGCCTTTTTGGCTGCCTTTCCACTAGTTTTCGGCGGCATACTTAATACTTGTTCACTCACTTCAATTCACTTCACAAATGGGTTCAGCACACAGAAATGCTTCTCTTATATACTCTCGTTTGGACGACGCTTTCATGTTAAAATCCACCACTGCGCGTTGAATTACTGCGCAGCTGTTCATACCTAACCTGAAGAAGTAGGTAGCTGAAAAAGTATAAATACAACGAGCGGCTGTTTGTGAGAATCATTCGACGTTTGTGTGTTGAGAGTGAATAATAGTGAATTGAATAAATATGTCTGGTCGCGGTAAAGGTGGAAAAGTGAAGGGAAAGGCAAAATCGCGTTCCAGCCGCGCTGGTCTCCAGTTTCCCGTCGGTCGTATTCACCGTCTTCTCCGCAAGGGCAACTACGCCGAGCGTGTTGGTGCCGGTGCTCCTGTGTACTTGGCTGCCGTTATGGAATACTTGGCCGCTGAAGTCTTGGAGTTGGCTGGCAATGCTGCTCGTGATAACAAGAAAACTAGGATTATCCCTCGCCATCTGCAATTGGCCATCCGCAACGATGAAGAGTTAAATAAACTGCTTTCAGGCGTTACCATTGCCCAGGGTGGTGTTTTACCCAACATCCAGGCAGTTCTACTCCCCAAGAAGACGGAAAAGAAGGCATAAACTACCAGACTATTAAATATGATGTACATATGTAAAAATTTAAAACCAAACGTCCTTTTCAGGACGACCAAAACATATAAAAGAGATTTAATGTTTCATTGACTATATTTCAATTCCGTGTCCCAAGTCGAAAAACGAAAACAGAAATGCAAGAAAAGTACAGTTAGTGGCAAAACAGTATCTACTACATGAGGAGTAAGGGTACTTCCAACTATTTGGTCTTCGCTGTGAATTTGGTGTTTTGCCTACCTGTGATAGACTCCTCATTATTGTAACATTATTTCTTATAATTTAAAAAAGTAAATTAGATTTAATTTTACTTAATTCATATTTTACATTTTGTATTTTGCTGTTGACATTAAATAAATAAATAGGCAGTAAAGGCATTCTTGGCTCATGCTTCGCTTGCTTATATATGTTTATGCGATGTGTGTGAGTGTGTGTGTGCGAGTGCGATAAAAGCAAATATTAAGCGTATGGCATTTGCCAACGACCATACTACGCTGAATACATCGGTTCTCGTCCGATCACCGAAATTAAGCAGCGTCGGGCGCGGTTAGTACTTAGATGGGGGACCGCTTGGGAACACCGCGTGTTGTTGGCATCAGCCAAACACTTTTTTTTTGTTGAATTGAATTATTTGTATTTAATTACAAATTCTCAATAAAAGAAACATATTTTAACTGCATATTAATAAAACGCTAGATGATATTGAATATTTTCGATCTCTTTTGAGTAATGCTTTGGTGGTCCTGAAAAGGACCGATTGGTATGACTGTACTTGTGTATATATTTTTGTTTTAGGTGTTTAGCCGCCAAAACCGTAGAGGGTACGGCCTTGTCTCTTCAGCGCATAGACAACATCCATGGCAGTGACCGTCTTCCTCTTGGCATGCTCAGTGTATGTGACCGCGTCGCGGATAACATTTTCCAAGAACACCTTTAGGACACCACGAGTTTCTTCATAAATGAGTCCAGAGATACGTTTCACGCCACCACGACGAGCTAAACGACGGATAGCTGGCTTCGTGATGCCCTGGATGTTATCACGCAACACTTTGCGATGACGTTTAGCGCCGCCTTTACCCAAGCCTTTGCCACCTTTACCACGACCAGTCATTTTTCACTTTTACTTTATTCACAACACAACGAATGTCAGAGAGAAACTAATGCTTGCTTCGTCGCAAGCGCTTCTATTTATACGAAAAAGTGCGAACACACGAGCGAATACACAGATATTTCTATCCCGCTCGCACACTACCCTCGCAACACGACGAAAAACGAGCAGTTTTCTATATAAACGAGTAGCAAATCGAGCGCGCGATCATTGTGTTTTCAGCAGTGACAGTGTAAACAGTGTAAACAGTGTTTTAGAAAGAGAGAAATATAGAAATGGCGCGTACTAAGCAGACTGCTCGTAAATCGACGGGAGGCAAGGCACCTCGCAAACAGTTGGCAACTAAGGCAGCACGTAAAAGTGCTCCAGCAACCGGTGGTGTGAAGAAACCTCATCGCTATCGTCCCGGTACTGTTGCACTGCGTGAAATTCGTCGCTACCAGAAGAGCACAGAGTTGCTTATCCGCAAGCTGCCGTTCCAGCGTTTAGTACGCGAAATTGCTCAGGATTTCAAGACCGATTTACGTTTCCAGAGTTCGGCTGTGATGGCTCTGCAAGAAGCCAGCGAAGCCTACCTGGTTGGCCTATTTGAAGACACGAACTTGTGTGCTATCCATGCCAAGCGGGTCACCATCATGCCCAAGGATATCCAACTGGCCAGACGCATTCGTGGCGAACGAGCTTAAATTGTAAAGCATCAAATATCAATTCCAAACAAATCGGTCCTTTTCAGGACCACAAAATACTTTAAATAAAGAGATTTGTGTTTTCGCTGTGAAAAACATTTGAATGTATATACGAACTATAAGAGCATCAAATAAATAATGCGTATTGTTTTACCTATTTTATATATTATTATATTATTTACTGTATGACAATCAGTAAGTCAATAGTAATGCAATAAAATCAGGAAATGTTTTTGGAATTGCAATTACGATTATGGATTCTTTTTTGATGAAATATATTTAAATAAAGATTCAAGTTGCACATCTAATGTGTTGCTCGCGACTATTTTACTTTAAAAAATATACTTAATCAATTTTGATCTGAACCTGCATGCATTTTATATTATTTACTCAGTAGATTCGATATATGTGTTTATTTATGTGTGTTTTTTTAATATTTAAATAAAGAATAACGCTTTTAAGTTTGACTTTTAATATGTTGCCCGCTTGCTAAGAGTATTTTGGGGGTGTTGTTTCTGGGTGTTGCATGCCAATTAATCTATTCAACTGTTGTTTTGTATTAAAATAATTATTAAACATATACAACTGAATGTCGATATACATATAAAATATTTAATAAATAAGAATTATTTATTTATCAGGAATCTATATTTTTGCCTGGCATTTTTCTCTTGTTGCTTGCACTCCACGGAAGTCTGATTTCGGCACCTATTGGTCAAGGCTAAAGGCGTGTTTAAAAATCGATTTAATAACTTATTGTATTTGCAATTGATTTTTTTCATGTGAAGAAGAGGTCATGTATTATTTATAATATTTTAATTTTACAAATTTTGTTATAATTATATTAAAAAGAGTTGTTTTTCACTAACAAATGTTGGGTGATGGAACACATCTGAACTTTGGACGACTTCCATGACTCGGTCAATTAAGAGAGTATCATTCAATTTATTATCTTTAGTTGCACAAATATTTTTAAAAATTTTTTTTTTTACATTTTATTTTTTTTTTTTTTTTTTTTTTTGTAAATGACAATTTTAAAATAAGACGTTGGCAATCTTTCGCATAACAAACGTTCAGTGCCGCAAACATTTTCGTTCGGCTCTCCTCCTCGATTCTCACTCAATCGAGTGACCAAATTCGTGGTGAATTTCTGCAAATTTCTACCATAAATGTGTAAATCGTTGTGAAAGTGAATTAAAGTGAAACATGTCTGATTTTTTTTTTTTTTTTTTTTTTTTTTTTTTTGCTGCCCCACCAGCTGCAGCTGCAGCCGAGAAGAAGGTGGCCCCCAAGAAGGCAGCAGCAGCATCAGGAGTGAAGGCAGCATCAGGATTGAAGGCAAAGAGGACTACAGCTGTAGCATCACACCCGCCAACTCAACAAATGGTAGATGCTTCGATAAAAAACTTGAAGGAGCGTGGTGGCTCATCGCTTTTGGCAATTAAGAAATACATTTCTGCCACATACATGTGTGATGCCCAGAAACTAGCCCCATTCATTAAGAAGTACTTGAAGACTGCAGTTGCAAGTGGAAAGCTGGTCCAAACAAAGGGCAAGGGCGCATCTGGTTCGTTTAAACTGTCTGCATCAGCCAAAAAAGAGCCCAAGCCAAAGGGTGCCCCTTTTTTTAAGAAAACCCCGGCGGCAGCAGCTAAAAAGAAGAAATCAGCTGCAGTTGACAAGAAGAAGCCATCAAAGGCATCAAAGGTAGCCCCAGCCAGCAAAAAGAGCGCTGAGAAAACGAAGGCAGATAAAGCAAAGGTGAAGGCAACAGCAAAGGATGCTGAGAAAAAGGTTTTTTTTTTTTTTTTTTTTTTTTTTGCAGAGGCAAAGGTCAAACCAAGCGCAGCTTTGGCAAAGAAACCAAAGCCTATTTTTTTTTTTTTAAGTGCCAAGCCAAAGCAGGCAAAGGCAAAGGCAGCGACACCGAAAAAAGCTACTCCCAAGAAGCCGAAGGCAAAGACTGCATCTGCATATGCCGCCAAGAAATAATTTAAAATACATACTCATTTTAGTAGAAGCGAATTCCAAAATTTCTTATGAATTACGAAATTGGCATTTTAACAAAGCCCTTTTCAGGGCTACAATTTATTTTTAAAGAGACAAAAGTATTTTTTTTTTTTTTTTTTTTTTTTTTTTTTCTTTTTTTTTTTTTTTTTTTTTTTTTTTTTTTCATATACTTGTTGAGTAAGTATATTTATAAGCCAATCAATCTGTTTCGTGTGTTAATAAGACTAATTTAGTTTCTGCACGTCTTTTTTCGTTGTGGACACGATAAAAAGGTAATTTTGCTGTTCAGTTTTATTTCATTAGAAGTCAAGCCAAACAATGCAGATTGTGACTTATTTGCTGCATCAATGGAATAGAATCTGATAATTTGTTTATTATGTTTTCTTCACATGGCTTGCAATATTTTAAATTCTTTGAAAGGAATGATTTGTGGCCCTGAAAAGGGCCTTTTGCTGCTAGCTGCTAGCCGATAGCTGGTATTTTTGGCTGCAATTTACTTGGAGCTAGTGTACTTGGTGACTGCTTTGGTTCCCTCACTGACGGCGTGCTTAGCCAACTCTCCGGGCAGTAAAAGACGGACAGCGGTTTGGATTTCCCGACTTGTGATGGTAGAACGTTTGTTGTAGTGGGCCAAACGAGATGCCTCGGCAGCAATACGCTCAAAAATATCGTTCACGAAGCTGTTCATGATGCTCATCGCCTTTGACGAAATGCCGGTGTCAGGATGGACCTGCT